>OZ025294.1:182455074-187514074 GCA_964019185.1 Maratus speculifer
ATAAGTAGATTTCTGACACGTAATCAATAATTCATGTGTTAATATGCAATCACTTTGTTTTCAAATAAGCAAGAGAAACAAGATATGGTACTATTGGTTACCCCGTCGACCAAAAAATTATCGCCAAACTATAAGATTAAATGCCAATAATTCATGTTAGTAAATTTCATACTCAATGATATTAAATACGATTAAAGTGCTTAAAATAGCACAAAGTGATTTTTATTTTGACCTTTTTATTTGTATTTTTATAATTATTCTACTAATTACTTTTTTTTGTTTTTGCTATTTAAAATAAAAATTATGTCAATATGTATAATTTGGCTATTAGTTTACTGATTTTATAATTTGGCAAAATTGGTTGACGGAATAACAGAGTAGTACCCCAAATTAGTTCAAAGAATTTAGGATATCTGAAAATATTCTTTAAAAAGTTTTGATAAATTATTCCTTTTTTTACGTCAGTATTTATTTAATTTACTTTAATTCAGTTTAATTTAGTTTAGTTTTATTCAATTAAACTCAACATTGAAAATCGCAGTACAAAATATCGAATTTTAGCGTGTATAAAAAAGTTAATTCGAACAAAAATCTCAGACAAGTAATTATCCCTTTTGAGCAGTTCAACAATATACTCTCACAACATACTCTCACATTAAAAAAAAACATTAATTAGATAAATATTTTTTCTTTACTTATAAAATTGCATGAGAAAATTTTACAGAAATGTGTTGAAAAAAATTATGTAATTAAATTTATTATTCTTTGAAATAACGATAAAATGGATTTCCCAAACATCGCATATAAATATTTCTTATATGTATGTAAAGTGTTACCTAAAAATCAATCTAAAAGTGTAAGCTACGAATTAATAGGATTACTAACACACCTGAAAAGATATTCAAGAGTGTATGCAATCAAATAAAAAAATAACACTTAGTCTATGTATTTTTTGAAAAACAACACAATACTTCATTTTTAATTTCAGATGTTCTTGAGTTATGTTTTAATTTTTGTTCACTCCATTTGTAATGGTATAGGAAAGTGTTAAAGAAATAAGTTTATATATGTGTCCTTAAATTCAAAAATATTTTATCACAAATATGGAAATTCTTTTTCAGAAAATTAAACATCTTAAGAATTATTTTTTATGACTCTTCTATCATAAATTAAAATGAATTGGGGTAATCAAAACTTACTAAAATATTATTTATTTAAGCAATCTAAGCTTAATAATTTATAAAAGTCTTTAATTCTATTTCTTCGTTATGAAATCTTTAACTGGCATATCGTGAAATTTCTTAGAAAAGCGTGATTTAAATAAAAGTTTTAGGGACATTCTCCTGTCAGTTGAATTTACTATGATGAGATATTTAAAATATTTTGTTTAATTTTATAACACATAGGAGATAATTTCATGCATATTCGCTTTTTCGTCACTGTACGTTTTGGGTTCTGAAATTTTACAAGCTGAAGCTTTTAGATTATGTTTACAGTTATAGTTTTATTATTTGAATTTTATATATTTTTTATATTTAAAAAAATATTTGTGTTTGTACATTACATTGCACATATATTTATAATAATATATAATAATATATAATATATAATAATATATTTATAATACTACATATTTATAATAATTTAATTGTAACACGCTTGTATTTTAAAAGCATTTTTATATCAATATTTTTACCGTAAATGTCTGAATTATTGCAAAAGGTTAAATGAATATTTATAAAAATGTGTTTGTCGCAGTTTGACGCAAATTTTATAAGTAGGTTTTCTCTCGTCGTGTGTGTTTCTGACCTCTAACTTGTGTGAATTTATTGGGATTAACCTGTAATTTATGTGCACTATTTAGGTATAATCTGTGAATTTGGGGCTCAGAATTAAATCTCCGTCACGGTTTTCATCTCATGATCACTCGCGAGTGTGATATAAACACACGAAAAGTTTTATTAAAATTTAATGTTATAATTATTTTTAATACTTATGTCATTTACTTGTAATTAAAATAGCTAACTTTAATTTATTCTAAATAAAATAATATATAGTAATTGTCAAAAATTACAGACCGTTTCTCTGTTTTTCCTTACCATAAGATTTCACACAAACAAAAAAAATATATTGAACGGCTTGCATTGTATTAACGTACATTAAAAAAAATGGTAAATTATTTCTACAAATATATATTATTTTTACTAAGTATTTAATTCCTGAGCTGGTTCAAAAATTAAACAACAGGATCAGAGGTTCATCAGCATTTATTTCACCGATAATAATAATTCGCAAACTGAAATACAATTTCTGAAATTTTAAAAGAAAATTAAATATAAATATTCAATGCATTCAACTTTTTTCTTAGTTTTAAAGTCTACTTTTTTTAAATAAAAATTCAATGTGTCTGAAAAATGAATGGCTCAAGAATGCATTTTTTATTAGCAGAGGATCAAGGCGTTACTCATCGGTTAGTGAAGCTTTATCTTTTGCTTTTAAATATGGATTTCACGGCATTTATAGATACAGGGTGTCCAGCAAATAAGACCCCTATTTCAAAGTTTAATTTCTCAAAAACGATGATCAGCAGAAGTATACGGTAAAAGGTTTGTTGTAAAAATCTTATACAGAAGTTTTAACGATGAATATTTTCAAAAGATTGTGTTTTGATGTCAAAGAATGGTACACTTGACATTTTTCTTGTGTTAGATTGCTTGCAGCGAACCGGTTTATCTGTGTACAGTGCCATATTTAACGATTTTTAGCACTAATTTTTTCGACATTTTAGAAATTAAAAAGCCAAAAATCATTAAAATATGGCACTCTACGAAGAAAAACCCGTTCTCTGTAAGCACACTAAAACAAGAAAAATGGCAAGTCAAGCATTCTTGGCAATCAGAACACAATCTTTTCAAAATATTCACCGTTCGAAACATCTGTATAATATTTTAACAGCTTACATAAGGAATGTATAATATAACATAATATGTTTTTTATTAATAACACATAACATAATAACATAACAACTATTAATATGTATTTTCAGTGCGTTTACTGCAAAACGTAAACTGAGAATCACTTTGTAGAATAACAACTTTGTGGAATTGAAATTCCACTGAAACAGTCCAAGATTTTACGTATTATTTTCGTTATCGTCGAACACTTCTTTACTGCACCATCCGGAATTTGCAGTAAAATGCGCTGCATATATAAATCATATTTTCGTCTCATTCTTTTGCATACACTTGGATAACTTCTCCAGAAAAAAAACCCTTCGTCACGGTGCCATAGTTCTGTGGTGGTAAAAGATGAAATGAAAGCCACATTTTATGTGTGCTAGGCCGAGATCGTAGTACTACGTTGTGAAGAACACCAGGTTGATATTTACATTTTGTTCTGGAGTCAAACAATGAAGACATTTTCATCAAGGAAAATCAGTTCTCAGAGATATTCTTGACTATTACATTATTTTTCACAACACAAGAAACTGAACACCAATAAACATTGAGAATGCAGCAAGCTAATACTAAAATGCCTTCGAAAATTATATAGAAAACATTAGTTATCGTTGACAACAGGGAGCGACGTCTTTATTTCACCATGACAAAACGTAAAACTGACAAAATTTTCATATTTTCCAAACGCCAAAAAAGTTTCTCTTGGCATAGAATTGATTCCCAATCCGAGCAAAAAAAGTACAGGTAAAAAGGACCGTTACATGATAAGCAATGGGGAAATTTTAAAAATGAGTGTTGCCAAGAATACAGTCTTTATCGCACGTGGCGAATAAGCGCACAACACACAGCAACCCTAAACAAAATTACTCAATCGGTAACAAATTATGTTCTTTATACAAGACAAAATGAAATGATTGGGAAATAAAAATAGCAGTTATTCAAAACAATCGTTTGATATTTAATCAACTGAAGAACAAGAAAGAAAAATCTAGAAATGGAATGATATTTTAAAACTAATTTATTATTATTATTATTATTAATTTATTATTATTATTTTATATGCACTTGGAGACGAACACACAATAGCAATAACTGGTAAAAATGCTTTTCTTTTAAAATTAAATTTTAAAAGAGGGGGGGGGGACTAACATTTGAAAAATTAATAAAAATATATATAATAAAATATGTGTTACAACACACTGTTTAGTTAGATAATGGATGTTGAAGAAACATTTTTAATCGTATTTGAATTTTGTTACTCTGTAGAATTGTAATGACATTTATAGAAAATGCTAGGGTGCACTAATGTTAGATCTGCCGAATTTCGCATGAAAATAATTTATCATTTTTTACAGGGTTACAAGACAATTCTGGTCTTTAGGAATAAATTATTTGCATTAAAAAATGTTGCAGAGTGAAGTATATATAACACTGCTGCGAATTTACTAAAATAATTTTGCCGTAGAATATTTAATGCATAATATACATCGTGTAATATTTATTGATATGCAAGTGACAACAGATTTTGGATACGATGATATAAAAGAAGCATCATTTAACGTACAATATTGTTGAAAGTATATTGTCAGATATGGAATGCATTTTTAAAACTTATTAAATTTTGCATAATACGTGGTGTGTAAAAATTTATACATCAAATACAGGCTTACACGAAATAAATAAAAACGATACTGAGAATGGACGTAAATTTATTTTTTCTTTTTAAATCCTTTTCAATATAGCTGTAATTAATGTTTTAAAAGATGTTTGTAGAATATAAGTAAAATCATATAAAGGACAGTACAAAGGTGTGCGTAAATTCTCGCTGATGGATGAAACTTGAAAATATGTATTAAGTAGTTTAGGACTGATTTTCCTTGGAACAAATTTCAACTTAACATTTGACATGTTCACAATTCTATTGGAAATATACAGGCTGAACGAAATAATTCAAGTGTATACATGGCTATTGGTAGAAATTGATGTGGTAAAATGTTTGACTGTGTTATGCGTTTTCTTATTGTAAATATTTGAACATGTTGTGTTAAACGTATAAAAATCAATAGATTGCATAATTAGCTGTATAAAAGTCCATTTTTGTCTATTGACGGTAAATTTTGCAATCTGATATTTAAATGCGTTATGTGTGATATTAAATGTTTTCTTGCGTTTTACAGATGCATTAAGAATTACATTACTTTTTTACTCTCTTTTTATTATTTCTTATAGCACAAATGTCTTAAATGTCTAAGTCTGATAAGACATATATTCTTATGTTAAATTATTAGCGTTGGAGTATTCATGAGTGTAAAAATATGTATATTTTAAGCTAAGAAATGTTGTAATTCTAAATGTATATTATAAAACTAGCGCTCTACTACTTTTACTTTAAGATTTTATGTAATTATCAACATATGTAATATTTAGCATTATTTTTCAATAACTATTTGTCCTCGCAGAGAAATGTTTTTATAATTAGCAGCTGGTTTCCACTTGCGGATGATTTAATTTAATTTAATTTCGTGTTGTGTTTTGTATCTTATTTAGAATATTGAACGGTGAAATTCTGTTAAAATACTTTTGATGTATTGAATTCATTTCAAAATCATGCTTGATGCGTGATTTTTCTAGCTTGCTATATTTTCAGTTAACTGTAGTATTACATCTAATTCGAAAAACCTTATTTAAATTTAAAAAAAATCATGGTAAGGTTTGTTGACTGTGTCTTTTGATAAAAATACTAAACAGTTTAGATTTAAAAAAATGTTTAAGAGATTTACCTTAAACATTAAAATTATCATTAAATTACATTAAGCTTATTAATCTTCCTTTTGTGTACATAATCCAATATTCAACCAACAAATAAAACTCTTGAGTATTATGAATCAAGATGAAACCTAATTACTCATCACATCAAAGAAATAAATTCTTTTCTTTGCATCATATAAGGGTGTTGTGTTTGAGCTGACGCTTTGGTCAGGGTATCAAAGAAAATATAATGTTATGTTTATTTGAAAGTGGAGAAAGCACTTTTTATTTGCCTCTACCCACAATTAGGCCAAAGTGATCGTGATAATGATAGCACATCACGGAGAATGGGGGCCTGCAAACGACCCTAATTACTCTCTTCATTATTTCATTTAAAATAATAAAAATATTCTTTATCCAATGATGAAGAAAAATCAAGTATAAAGTTATAAAAATATAAAATTAAAAAGGTAAAAAGTTACCTGTTGAATCCTTGGCTTTTGATGACAAATAAATCCAGACAATAGGCACAAGAAATTAATATACGAACAATTTTCGAAGAAAAAAAAAATATATTTTATTTCATGAAGTACTTGTTGCTTTTTTCATGAATAAATATTTCTTCACAAATTTATATTTTTGGTGACTCGTACATATTAATTTCTCACTTGATAAACAACCATTTCATAACATATGTTAATCACAACTATTGCTATCTCCAAGCAATAAAAATTCTTTTCATAACATATTCTAGATATCTCAACAACATGTAATTAAACAATTTTCTTCATGACATAAAAGGAGAATAAATTATTATTTCTTTTTGAAAAAGAACACCTCTCATAATATGAACTTTCAAAACAAAATACATCATACTTCATATTGTATAGATACATGCCAATATTTTCTTTATAACGCCCCGTAAATATTAAGAAAAAATTATATATATATTGGGCCAGATAATGAAGTAAAAAGGACTTATGCAAATAAAATTTCTTCACCTGACGAAAGAAAAATCTTCACCAAGACGTCATGTAAACTATAATATTATTTCTTGAAAACAAAACAGTTCTTCACCTCTGCCTACTTCTCAGAGGATGGAGAATAAAAAGATTATCGAAGAATTGGGCACATTAGATTTGTAGAAGAAAACTCGTTGATGAAGAGATGATGAGAAAATGAATGAATATTTATAAAATACGTGACGACATTTTTACAACACTTGTGAAGATAACACGAGAGCATAAACTGAAGACGTATAATGAGACCTTATATAATTTCCGTAATCCAAGAAGAGAATGCACAAACAAAACAATTTTCGGGATGCTATTGCAGTGAGAAGTGCCTTGCTACTAGCCGCCTTGAAAACTCAACATCATTTCCAAAAAGAGAAGGCACAAACGAATACATTCAGGAATGCATTAAACCACTTCATTGCTCCTCGCAGCACAGAGGGACTTGGCTTAACAGAAATCAACATCACTTTCCTAGATGAATTTTGAGGGCAGCACTTTTTCTTTGCCGCACTTAAAAAAAATCAGCATCGTAATAATCTCAACATAACAAAAAAAACCGTTCCATCCTTCGTTAACGGGGGAGCACCTCTGCCCCGAACTTTCACTCATGCGACTGCATCCATCACAGCAGGTGTCTATCGGCGCAACTGACGCAGGTGGCCGCGAGCCCAGGGGAAAAGGAGAAAGGGTTATTGTAAATGCAAAATACGCCAATTTGGCAGTTAGCAACAGAGGGGGTGAGGAAAAACTAAGCCAAATTACAATATACAGTATGAAAAGATATGTAACTAATAAGAATAAAATTGATAACCATCTTAAGAAGGAAGGCCAAAGCTGGTGGCCATGTACTTAACGGCTTGAAATACGTCACCTGTGGAATTTAATTTGATAGGTTAGGGGTGTGTCCGAATAAACGGAAGTTCCACCCAAAAGAACTAGCGAGAAAGTTCTCGAACAAATTTAAAACCGGAAGGAATGATTTCAAACAAAATTTTACCGGCTTGGAACATTCGAAAGCTAAGCAAGAAAGAAAACATTACAGGCGACGAAATGAAAATAAGCGAAACCGAAATTAAATTTAAATTGAGAACATTAATAAAAAGGAAGGTGATATGAAATAAAATGGCTAATAAAATTGAATTAAACTAAACATATGGGGGGGGTTATGGAGTAACCACCACATATTACCCAGGGTCCCCCAAAAGAAAATATTGGTGAGATGACAAAAATGACAATTTTTCATCGAGACAATATTTTCTAACACATGTACAAATATACTAAATAATTACACAAAATAAATATCAGAAATAGTTATAAAAATATACATAATTGTTGTACATGATATTTAAATAATAAAAAAAAATAATTACTGTTATGATAGTAATCCTTATGAAAATATACCAACTGTAGTAAATGTTAACATGAAAGGTATATAAAGTTTCCTTCAGAGGTATCTATCATATAAAAAAAATTAAAGACTATGTGCAGACAAACAGTCCATAACTTTGAAGAGTCTCTTGTTAGGCTGTGCACAATGTATCACAATAGTAGAATGCTTTAGCATATGTCACAATATTTGATTACACAATAATATGTATATTTATATTCTCAGTTGTGAACAAAAATGAAATATACTATAACTGTATATGAATCATGTTATAACTATATATAACATATATGGTTTCAAATAACACATAATAAATTAAATGAATTTGTAAGTTGAAAATTGAACAATAAAAAATATATATATAAATGGTGCAGAGAGATTAGTTAGGCTCTCATAAAAAAAAATATTTACTTATATCACCACATAGCCTTTTAAGCTTTCAATAAATCTTAAATGAATAACTTTAGTATTATTCAATAACACATTTTTGCAGAAAATAAAATTAATAAGTTGCAAAAAAAAAATGTCAACAAAAGCATGATATTATTTTTCAACAAAAATATCTTCAAAATGAATATAATAATTTTCAAAGAGAGAATTTTTACACTCTCATAAAGGAATATTCTTAAACATTTTCAATATAAATTGTCAATAATTGCATAAATACCTTTAATACTATACTTCATTCAAAATAAACATAAAACATAAGATGTTTAATATTCCGAAAAAGGAAGAAATTTATATGAATATGTCAATCTTATATATGACTTGATAATGTCAACTTACAAAGAAAAATCAATTGTGTCAAAATTTCTATATAGAAGATATCTAGAACATATTTACTTATAATTTTCAAACATTTTTAAAAAAAATTAAGTAAGTGATCACTTTTACATTTGTCATAAATCAAGAATTTGCTTTATATAAATATATATAATGACTCATTAAACATCTTTGGATAAATATATATATTGACTTAACCACCATCTTTGGATAAAAATATATATAATGACTGAATGAACATCTTTGGAAAAATATATATATAATGCCTCAATCAACATCTTTGGATCCAAAGTATAAATACTCAAAAGTATACAAAAATATTACTTATTGTGAGTCATTCACTTTCTATATTTCACCAAGAAGAGAAGAAAATATTAGTATGAATAAGTTTATCATGCACTTTCTCTCTTTTTTTTTTTTATCAAAAGAGGTTAAATGTTACAGCATGCATGCATTGTAAGGAAAAGACACAATAAGGAAAATAATTTGATGAGTACTCATCTTTATGTTTACCTTATATCAATTACAATTTCACCTTTCTTATTAGAATGCACATTTGTCAAAAATAACTTTAAATAATGACATAATATTATAACAAGGATATAAAAGACAAATTTTTTCTCAATTTTTTTTGCATCAACTATTGTAATTAAAGACTTTATAAAATTTAAAAGTATGGCATACATGAGATTATGTGTAAATATTGTAAAAATTATGACTTATAGATAAATACAGTAAATAATAAAACTATTGAAAATTCATACATACATCCCGAGGATGACCGTTGAGTTGTACCAGGGAGAAGAAGACTTAAATAAAATGAAAAAAAAATAACAGCTGCCTGCAGCCTGGAGAAAAGAAAAAAAAAAAAAAATTACATAGCGATTCTTCTTGCTGGACAATCAGTACGGCTAGCTTCGACTGAATATATTACAAAGCAAAAGTCATCCTGTAAAAGGAAAAAGAGAGTTAGTCTATTTTTTATGTAGTTTATGATTGCGAGGACGAAGATCATAACTTCTATATTGAGTGGATTTGCTTTTAGCACCAGTATGAGTGCCATCAGGAGGAGCTTGTGACAGTACCGATTTACTGGAACATGAAGATGTTTGCTGGCATTTAGAAGAAGAAAGAATTTGAGGAGAAGCATTACAAGCTGCATCATGATTTGAAACTTGAATAGAAGAGTGCTGTCTCACAGGAGTGGAGGATGCATTATCAACAGCTGGTTGATCATGTGATGCACCTTTTGAAGAAACTGAAGGATGTTGCAGTGCTTCATTTCTCTTTTGAAGCTTCAAGATTCGATTAGTGTGAATCAACATTGGTGAAGCATGACTATTATTGGGATCTTGAATTTGAATGAGCACAGGAGAAATTATTTTCTTGACCACGTATGGGCCTTGTATCTTTTTGTTAAACACAGTAGGAAATTTTGCATAAACAATGTCATTAACATTGATGTTGGAAAACTTTAATTTTTCTCTCGATTTTTCATACACCTTTTGTCTAGATGATTCATTATTCTTGTAAGCTTGATAGTATATTTTTTCAATAACATCCATCAATTTATGAATTTCATATGCAGTATTGAGAATGTTCCATGAAACTTGAGATTTATAATTGGAATAAATGTCATTTATCTCTCTTCCAAAATGAAGAAGATTTGGAGAGAATTTTGTAGCTGGATGAGGTGTAGCGTTATATATGGATTGATGAATTTTTAGAGCAGTGGGTACATCACATCCTTGTGAAGCCATTGTGTTCACAGACGATTTTATTTGAGAATTGACACGTTCACTTAAACCGTTAGCTTGGGGATGGGCTACAGAACTATGTTCCAACTTAATGCCAAGCTTTTTGTTAAAATATGCAAACATATCACTCGTAAATTGAGAACCATGATCAGTAAGAGTTAATTCAGGTTTTCCATGAGTGGAAATATAATGCAATAAAGCCTTTGTAACTGACTCAGCACTGATATTATTCAAGGCATATAATTCTAAATGACGAGAAAAATGGTCTATCATTGTTAACACATATTGACGATTTCTCAATGGGCCGAGTAAATCCATAGAGACCTTTTGATTGGGAGCTGTTGGGAGTGGTGCAGGTAGGTATGGAGCAGTGTTTTTTTTATGATTCTTATTTACTAAACAAATTTCACAAGAGTTGACATAATTAATGGTATCAGAAACAAGGGTTTTCCAGGTAAATCTTTTCTTTAAATTAACAATGGTTTTATGAATTCCAGTATGAGTAATATGAGCAATTCTTAAGGCCTTTGCTCTAAGTGACACAGGTAAAACAGCTTTGTGTAGCTCGATATCTTCTGAAGAGAAATGACCATTATAGCAAAGTAACTCATTACTTGGATTAATATAGTAGCCATTTAAACTTTTAGATTTTTTGTTATTTTTAAGATCTTCATAAATTTGTTTGATTTTTGGGTCCTTTTGTTGTTCAGAGAAGATGGTGTGATCAAGAATTTCTAATAAAGGATCTTGATTATTATCCTTAGTTAGAAGTGAAGAGTCACTTTGAAGATGACATGTGTGGTGGACTTTGTGAACTGAACCACATGGAAATTGGGAAAAGTCATTATGTAAATCGTTTTGATTATCAACAATGGGTAGAGGTTCTTGTGAAGAAATAAGATCTGGATTATTATTGAGATCTTCAGTAGGAATGTGAGGAGTTCTACTTAGAAAATCTGCCAAGACATTTTCTTTGCCTGGAACATGTTGGAATGTGTACGAGTATTCTGACAGTTCTAACATCCAACGAGTAGTAATATCAGCAGGTGATGTAGCTTTTTTATAATTATTAAGTGGTTTGGCATCAGATAGTAGAATAAAGGGTCGACCAAAAATATAGTATTTAAAAGCAGTTATGCCTTTGTAAATGGCATAAAGTTCCAATTTGATGGCAGGGTAGTGCCTTTCTGATTGAGATAGAGTTTTAGAATAATAGGAGATAGGTTTTAGTTCACCATCAAATTTCTGCATAAGAACAGCTGATATTGCTGTTTTTGAGGCATCTGTATTAACATAAAATGTTTCATTCCAGATAGGAAGATTGAGCATAGGTTTATGAAAGAAAATGTCCTGTAATTCTTTAAATGCATTTTCTTGTTCAGATTTCCAAGAAAACTTATTTTTAGGTTTGGTGACTTCGATGAGAGGAGTAATCAAATTAGAAAAATTGGGTATAATTGATCTATAAAATGAACACAAGCCGATAAAACTCTTTGTTTGCCTCTTGGTTTTAGGCTTTGGAAAGGAGGTAATTTTTAAAATATTACTTGTAATAGGAAGAATTTTATGATCTGTGAGTTGGAAACCCAAAAAGTTAATACTAGTTTGCATAAAGGTACACTTTTCAGGAGACAAAGTAATGTTATTAGCAATAAGAGTGTCTAATAGCTTTGTGAGTTTCATGGACATTTCTTCAAATGAATTAGCACCCACTACAATATCGTCTTGATATGCATAACAGGAATCAATTTGAGATAATTGAATAACAGAGTCGATTAATTGTTGGAAAGTGCTGGCGGCCGTCTTCAAGCCAAATACTAAACGTAAATAGGTAAAAATTCCCCATGGAGTAGTAAAACTAAGTTTATCTTGCATATCTTTAGGTACAGCAATCTGCCAATATGCAGAGGGTAAGTCAAGAGTGGTATAATATTTAAATTTTGACAACTGCACCAATAGATTTTGAATTCTAGGAAGAGGATATGATGATGGGATTATAATCGAATTTAACAATCTTAAATCAAGAGCCAAACGATACTTTTGAGGCTTAGACATATCAGTTCTCTTCTTTTTAACAAGAAGCATGGGACAGGCCCAAGATGAATTTGATCTCTCAATAATGCCAGCTTTCAGCATTTGATCAATTTGGTCAAGAGCTTCTTGTTCAAGAGCTTGAGGTACAGGAAAAGGTAATGTTTTTACTGGATGAGAATTTAGCATGGTAAACTGAGGATTGACCAGGTCAGTATGACCTAAAGTGTCAAGAGATTTAGAAAAGGCAAGCGCTTTACTACATAATAATTTTGTTAAAGCTTCCCTTTCATGAGGAGGTAAATGTTTAAGATCAAAGTCATTTGGAGATAATTCTTGAATACGTTTTCTTTTAATCTCTTCAGATGGCAAAATTAAATTACAGTATTCGTTTTCAAAGTCTAAATCAAAAGAGTATTCTTCAATATCTTTTTCATCTACATTGATACATTCACCAATAATTGAATTTTTATTTAAATGAATATCGAGCTTTGAAATATTCTGACATACAACCAAAAATAAATCATTTTGAATGGAAGATTTTGAGTGTAATGATTCATGTAATACCAGACCCTTGTTTTTTAAATTGGGTTTAAAAAGAAAATATTCAGATGGAGGATTCAGATACTTCACATGTAAATACACAAAAGAATTAGGAGGTATTAATTCTCTATTGAGTAATTGTACCATGTTAGAACTCACCAAAACTTTGTTACCAATACTTAAATGAGTTTGCTTTTCACCAACATAGTTACCATCATTAGTATTCTCAGCTGAGAAATTCTTACTAGGAATATTATTATCATTAGTAGACACATAATTCATCACATTAGCATAATCAGTTGGAAAATAATTAGAAAAATAAGTAAAATGACCATCAATATAAGGATTATGAAAATTCATAGCAGAATGAGCCATATTATTTGTAAACAAACCATTATTTTGAACATTATAACAATAAGGATAGGTTGTATAATTGTTGGACAACTGCAAACTTGAATTATCACAATTTGCACAAGTATTATCAATGTAAGTATCACTCGTTAGATTATTTGATATAGGCCTTTCATAAGAAGGCATTCTGTGTGCATCAAGAGAATATGGTACATTTGAATTCACATAATTATATTCAGCATTCATAAAATAGCAAGTAGGAGATTCATTATAACTTTGAAAAGGAATGTGCTTGTCTTTAAGTAATATAGACTTAAAGCTTGGTGAAATAGTAATAGAATGTTTGTTAATAAACTCAAAGCCAAGTATGGCTTGAAAGTGAACATTTTGAATTTTTGTAAGGTAAAATACATGATGAAAAAAAAATTTATCAATCTTAAAAGCTATCTCTATGCATCCTTTGAAGAAGACCTTAGAATTTATGGTCGATACAGATACATTTCTGGATAAAAATTTGTAATGAAGCCTGGATTTAATGCTATTAAAGCATTCTTCATCCAAGAGAGATAAACTTGATCCAGTATCTATTAATGTGGAGATTTCATTATGTTGAACATTTATTAGGATGCATGGAAGAACATAAGAGTTGTTAAAAGAACTGCATATGACATGATTTTCTTGTACATCATCATTATTTTCAAAATTTTGTTTAGATGTCAAATAATTATGTAAACAGGAAGATTTGGTAGACTTAGATGTCATAGGAGAAGTTTGGACAGCTGTGGATGCCACTAAAGTGACTGACGAGCGTTTGTCTAATTGTTGATGTTTGTTGTTGTTGTCAAAGTGTACTGACCCTGAATGAGAATTACGGGAGAGAAGGTGGTCAGTAGAACCAGTCTCCCTTATTTGTTTAAATGATAAACATTGTTATTTTCAGAAGAAGAAGAGGTGTGGCTTTTCTTTCTGTAAGGGTGAGACGAAACCTGAGTTGAAGAGTTTTGATTAGAATTACCAATAATGTTTTTGAATTTGTAGCATGAGTCCATACGATGATTAAATTTCCCACAGAACGCACACTGCACAACATCTCGTCTGTGATAAAAGGATGTAGAATTTTTTTTGTGAGAATATTTGTCAAAGGTTGGTTGATAAGGACGTTTCCGGTGAAAGTTTTGATGACGAAAATTATTGTTACGTTTATTTGTAGCCTCTTGTCTCGGTGGAGAAGGCGAAAATGTTCTAGTATTTCTTTGAAAATTACGAGAAGTATGAGAACTGTCCTTTTGAGTTTGTAAAGGAGAGTAGTTGGTTTGAGAATTGTGATAAATTTTATCCTTCGTATGCTTTATAGGAGTTTTATGAAGAGTATTACTAGAATTATCGTGGACATTTTCAGAATCGATACAATAGGCTTGATTAAAATTTTCATAAGATTTTTTAGGGGGAGAGTCATATATATTTTGAAGAAAAGTTGCTCGTTCAAGAGCTAATTCGAAGGACGTAATATTTTCTTCTAAGATTTTACGTTTGATTTGTTTAGGTAAAGCCTCAAGAAAATGAGTAAACTTTAATGAATTAAGAGCAGAAAGATCCAATTTTGGATAAGCAAGTCGAAGTTGTTTATCCAACCGAAAAGCAAAATTTTTAACTGATTCATTTGAATCTAAGGTCAAGTTCTGTAAAGATTTTAGAGAAACAGACTTTTTTGTGGGTAAGAAATAGTCTATAAATGCCTTTCGAATTTCACTAAAATTAGAGTTCTTGAGCTGTGACTGAGTTTCCAGAAAGAAGAGTAAGGCGGTGCCCTCAAGTTTTGATTTAAAGAGAACAAAAAGTTCCTTGTCTGTAAAGTTATTTAGTTCCTGTAAGTCAGATAATTGATCGAAGAAAAATTCTACAGTCTGAGGGTTACCGTCGAAAGGTTGGATTGCAATATTTAGTTTGGCTTTTGGAGGCATGATGAAATAATTAATATAAGAACTCAATGTATGACATGATAAATTTGGTTATTTGGCAGGTCCTATGATGAACAATATATATAAATTGACCCGTTACTTAAAATATTGATGACTTTCATTTACTTCATACATCATTTTTATATGTAGAAAAAAAGAAGAAAACGTATACTAACATATTAGTATCATATGAAGAATATAAGACCCAAATATTTTATGTAAATATTTATATATAATATGGCTCAAAACATAAATTATTATATGTATGACAAGAAGAATAATTTATCTTAGCATGAACAATAATTTTTACCAGTACCACCGTTAAATAATGCATATATATATTAGTTGCAAAATATAGCAAGACAAGAAAAAATATATATGGAAAAATTATGTTATATATATATCATGCACTGCTCCAGAAAAATATTATTTCAATACAAGATCAATATAAATATTGTATTTGATTACTGCACCATACCCAACAAAATATAATTATATAAAACATTAATCACTATATGAAGAAAAATAACTTGAAAAAAAAATAATGAAGAATGTTCAAGCGTTGGTCACGGCTCCAAAAGAAATAAGGTGTTGTGTTTGAGCTGACGCTTTGGTCAGGGTATCAAAGAAAATATAATGTTATGTTTATTTGAAAGTGGAGAAAGCACTTTTTATTTGCCTCTACCCACAATTAGGCCAAAGTGATCGTGATAATGATAGCACATCACGGAGAATGGGGGCCTGCAAACGACCCTAATTACTCTCTTCATTATTTCATTTAAAATAATAAAAATATTCTTTATCCAATGATGAAGAAAAATCAAGTATAAAGTTATAAAAATATAAAATTAAAAAGGTAAAAAGTTACCTGTTGAATCCTTGGCTTTTGATGACAAATAAATCCAGACAATAGGCACAAGAAATTAATATACGAACAATTTTCGAAGAAAAAAAAAATATATTTTATTTCATGAAGTACTTGTTGCTTTTTTCATGAATAAATATTTCTTCACAAATTTATATTTTTGGTGACTCGTACATATTAATTTCTCACTTGATAAACAACCATTTCATAACATATGTTAATCACAACTATTGCTATCTCCAAGCAATAAAAATTCTTTTCATAACATATTCTAGATATCTCAACAACATGTAATTAAACAATTTTCTTCATGACATAAAAGGAGAATAAATTATTATTTCTTTTTGAAAAAGAACACCTCTCATAATATGAACTTTCAAAACAAAATACATCATACTTCATATTGTATAGATACATGCCAATATTTTCTTTATAACGCCCCGTAAATATTAAGAAAAAATTATATATATATATTGGGCCAGATAATGAAGTAAAAAGGACTTATGCAAATAAAATTTCTTCACCTGACGAAAGAAAAATCTTCACCAAGACGTCATGTAAACTATAATATTATTTCTTGAAAACAAAACAGTTCTTCACCTCTGCCTACTTCTCAGAGGATGGAGAATAAAAAGATTATCGAAGAATTGGGCACATTAGATTTGTAGAAGAAAACTCGTTGATGAAGAGATGATGAGAAAATGAATGAATATTTATAAAATACGTGACGACATTTTTACAACACTTGTGAAGATAACACGAGAGCATAAACTGAAGACGTATAATGAGACCTTATATAATTTCCGTAATCCAAGAAGAGAATGCACAAACAAAACAATTTTCGGGATGCTATTGCAGTGAGAAGTGCCTTGCTACTAGCCGCCTTGAAAACTCAACATCATTTCCAAAAAGAGAAGGCACAAACGAATACATTCAGGAATGCATTAAACCACTTCATTGCTCCTCGCAGCACAGAGGGACTTGGCTTAACAGAAATCAACATCACTTTCCTAGATGAATTTTGAGGGCAGCACTTTTTCTTTGCCGCACTTAAAAAAAATCAGCATCGTAATAATCTCAACATAACAAAAAAAACCGTTCCATCCTTCGTTAACGGGGGAGCACCTCTGCCCCGAACTTTCACTCATGCGACTGCATCCATCACAGCAGGTGTCTATCGGCGCAACTGACGCAGGTGGCCGCGAGCCCAGGGGAAAAGGAGAAAGGGTTATTGTAAATGCAAAATACGCCAATTTGGCAGTTAGCAACAGAGGGGGTGAGGAAAAACTAAGCCAAATTACAATATACAGTATGAAAAGATATGTAACTAATAAGAATAAAATTGATAACCATCTTAAGAAGGAAGGCCAAAGCTGGTGGCCATGTACTTAACGGCTTGAAATACGTCACCTGTGGAATTTAATTTGATAGGTTAGGGGTGTGTCCGAATAAACGGAAGTTCCACCCAAAAGAACTAGCGAGAAAGTTCTCGAACAAATTTAAAACCGGAAGGAATGATTTCAAACAAAATTTTACCGGCTTGGAACATTCGAAAGCTAAGCAAGAAAGAAAACATTACAGGCGACGAAATGAAAATAAGCGAAACCGAAATTAAATTTAAATTGAGAACATTAATAAAAAGGAAGGTGATATGAAATAAAATGGCTAATAAAATTGAATTAAACTAAACATATGGGGGGGGTTATGGAGTAACCACCACAAAGGGCTCTTATCTTTTAAACATAACAGGTAGCTTTGATGCTTTCCTGATTAATTTTTAATGAAATCCTTGTTGAGACATTATTAGAGACCAAAAAGTCAAGAAGTGATTCTGTATTATAAATTAATTATTAGTAGTTTCATTTGTACTTTTTAAAATTTAATTGATTTTCATTTTTTTTTTTAGTTTTAAACGCATTTTAATGCCTTTTTTATATGTTATTTCTGTAAAAATTTATTAGATCTCCCATTCCAGTACCAAGTAAAAAAGCTGTATATTAATTTGTAGTACAGTTCTTTCTATATATATTATTACTGGTAAAATGTTATTTCTTTAAACAAATGGAGGTCAATCATCAAAATTTTGAAAACATCCTAATGATACTAGTAGTAACGATCCCATGAATCCCCAAATAATAAAATTTTTTACCCTAATTTTGGGGGCTTTTTAACTTAGCGAGAGGAGACATTAAAAATATTTTAAGTAGGTGAAGCGGTATATAGTTATCCAGTTTTAATTATTAATTTTATAATTTTTCTAAACATAATGACGCTATTTATTTTAATTTTAACGATACTTTTCCAGAAAATTAGGTTCATTTTATTAATAAGCGGCGGAAAATTTTATGTCATACAGGTACCAACAATTGATGGGCATTAAGGACAATTTCGGAAAAAAAAATCTTTAGCACATGAAGATCCGCGAATGAAGATCGTAAAAGAAACTTGCTTTATCGAGATTTGGAGGCGATGATAGATGTAATGGGAGTAGAATTTTATTTTATAAATTAGGTCAGTGAGGTAATGTTTGAATCTAAAACAAAGGATATCATCCGTATGTTGATATGATCATTTTCTATTAAAGTTTTTTTTAAATACTTTAGATATCTTGGAAAATATTTTAAAATCTATGTTCTATGTATGATTTTTCTAGAAGATAATATTTCTAATTAATTGCATGATTTCTTGTCATTTATAAAGTATTATTTATATAATTTGAAGTAAAATCACGATATAAAAAAAGCCGAATATGTCTTTTGATAAAAATATTAAGCATTTTATATAAAAAATCTCTAAAAGAATTGCATTAAACATTAAATTTATCATTAAATTCCATTAAACTTATTAATCTTCCTTTTGTGTAAATAATGTAATACTTAAGCAACAAATAAAAATCTTGAGTATTGTGAATAAAATTGAAAACTAATTATTCATTACATCAAAGAAATAAATTATTTTCTTTACATCACATTAAGGACTTTCATCTTTAACACACAACAGGTTGTTTTGATGCTTTCGCATTAACTCTTAATCATATCCTTGTTGTAACATAATTAGAAATAAAAAAATATCAAGAATCTATTCTGCATTATAAATTAATTAATAGTAATTTTATTCGTATTCCTTAAAATTAAGTTGATTTAAATTTATTTTTTTTTTCGCATTTAGATTTCATTTTTTAAAACGCATTTTAATGCATTTTTTATTTTTTATTATTTTTTTTTGCAACCATTTACTATATCTAGTCTTCCAGTACCATCGGAAAAAACTGTATATTGATTTATAGTATGGTCCTTTCTGTATACATTAGTACAGGTAAAATATGATTTGTTTAAACAACTATGTTTCAATTATGAAAGTTCGAAATTAGGTCAGTAAGGTATTATCAAGTCTAAATCAAAGGATTCCATCCATATGCTAATACAATTACTTGATATCAAAGGGAAGTTTTGTTAAAAAACATTGGATATCTTGGAGAGTATTTAAAAATCTATGCTTTATGCATGATTATTCTAGTTTGTTACATTTCTAATAAATTGTATTATTACTTCTTTTTTATAAAGTATTATTTAGAAAAATTGAAATAAAATCATGATAAGAATTGTTGACTGTGTCTTTTTATAAAAATGATATCCATTTTAAATTAAAAAATCTCTAATGAATCGAAAAAAACATCGACTCATCAGTAATGATGAACCAATGAAGCCCCAAATAATAAAATTTGTTACCATGATTTTTGGATATTTTTAACTCTGAAAAAGGAAACGTTAAAAATATTTTCATTAGGTCAAGCGAGGTATTTTCTTCAGTAAATTAAAATAGCAAATAAAGCCTTCGTGCAAAAAGGTTTAAAGATAGAAAACCAACGATTATAAATGCACAAATAAAGTGTGAGAAGGTAGCAAACAGCTTTTTCGAATCTACTATCGAGATTCTTCATCAGTGTAAAACACAGCGAGCTAGAAGAGTTCAGTCGCCCAGTTTAGCTTTTTCTAGCTTGTTCGTTGATTTGCTGGTTTTAGTTGGTTTTCTATCTTTAAAAATTTTCTTAAAATTTTCAGTATTTTTTAATTTTGAATCTATTGACGCCATCCGCATTTTAAATTTAAAAATATATTTTTTTTTCCAATTAGGCTCTTTTTATTAATAAATGTTAAAAGTTAAATTTTATGCAGATTAAATGGCTTTTTATATTAACAATTAATGGTCATTCATAAAAAAATCGAAAATAAAACATGTTTAGAACTTGAAATGAAGATTCGGCAATTCCTTAAAAAAGAAACTTGCTTTACTGAGGCTAAGAGGAAAAGATGGCCGTAATCGGAAGAAATTTTGCTTTTTTAATTGGGCCTATGAGGTATTGTCAAATATAAATCAAAGAATACCACCCAAATGTTAATACAATTAATATCAAAGTGAAGTTTTGTTAAAAGAACATTGGATATATCCGAGAATATTTTAAAATCCCAACTTGATGCATGATTTTTCTAGATTGCTATATTTCTAATTTATTATATTAGTACTTCTTATTTATAAAGTATCATTTAGAAAATTTGAAATAAAATCATGATAAGCTTGTCATGTCTTTTGATAAAAATGTTATCCATTTTACATTTAAAAAAATCTCTAAAAGAATTAAATTAAACATTATATTTCTCAATAAATTCCATTAAACTTATTAATCTTCCTTTGTGTACATAATGTAATACTTAAGAAAGAAATAAAACTCTCGAATATAGTGAATCAGCTTGAAACCTAATTACTCATCAGATCAAAGAAATAAATTCTTTTCTTTACATCATATTAAGGACTTTCCTCTTTCAAATGCAACAGGTAGCTTTGATGCTTTCCTCATTAATTTTTAATGAAATTCTTGTTCAGACTTTTTTAGAAACGGATAAGTGAAGAAGCTATTCTGTATAATAAATTAATTACTTATAATTTCAATGGTATTCTTTAAAATTTAGTTGATTTAAATTTCAAAGATTTTTTTTCGCAGTTAGATTTATTAATGTGAAACGTGTTTCAATGCATTTTTTAATATTTTGTTTCTGTATCTGTTTCTATTCATTATATCTTCTTTTCCAGTACCTAAGAAAAAAGCTGTATATCTACTAAGGTCCTTTCTATATATATTAGTACAGGTAAAATATGAGTTTTTTAAACAACTGTGAGTCCTTCATAAAAATTTTGAATTAAAAAAAAACATCGAGTCATTACTAATGATGGTCCCATGAAGCATCAAATAATAAAATTGTTTACCCTGATTTTTTGGACAATTTTAACTCAGGGAGAGGAGAAGTTAACAAGCTTTTCATTAGGTTAAGAGGGATATTTTCAGTATTTTTTAATTTTGAATTGACGCCATCCGCATTTTATTTTAAACGATATTTTTCAGAAAATTCGGCTTCTTTTATTAATATAATTTTTATTTTCTGCAGATAAAATAGGTTTTTATACTAACAACAATGGGCATTCACAAAAAAGTCGGAAAAAACATGTTTAGCATTTGAAATGAAGATACGGCAATTCCATAAAAATGAAACTTGCTTTACTTAAGCTTGGAGGAGAAGATGGGCGTAATCGGATTGAATTTTACTTTTTAAATTGGGTCAGTAAGGTATTTTCAAATCTAAATCAAAGAATACCATCCATACATTAATACAATTATTTTATATCAAAGTGAAATTTTGATAAAAAAACATTGGATATCTTAGAGAGTATATTAAAATCTATGCTGGATGCATGATTTTTCTAGTTTGTTATATTTCTACTTAAATATTTTACTACTTCTTATTTATGTAGTATTTTTTAGAAAAATTGAAATAAAATCACGATACGGATAGTTGACTACGTCATTTATAATTTTTTTTCCATTTTACATAAAAAAAATCTCTAAAAAAACTACCTTAAACATCAAAATATTGATTAAATGGCATTAAACTTATTGATATTCTTTTTGTGTACACAATGTAATACTGAAGAAACAAATAAAACTCTTGACTATTATAATCTAATTACTCATCACCTAAAACCTAAACTAACCTAAGTTAAAACTTAATTACTCATCACATCAAAGAAAAAAATTATTTTCTTTACATTAAGGACTTTCATCTTTCAAACACAACATGCAGCTTTGATGCTTTCCTCATTAATTTCTGATGAAATCTTTGTTGGGGCATTATTAGAAACGAAAAAAGCACGGAGCAAATCTGTATAATAAATGAATTATTAATAATTTTATTTCTAATGCCCAAAATTTAGATAATTTTCATTTCAAGTAATTTTTTTCCGCCTTTATTTTTTTTCTAGTTTTAAAAGCATTTCAATAACTTTTTCTATATTTCGTTTCAGTAAACATTTATTATATCGTCCCTTGTACAAACAAAACAACAAAAAAACTATATATTAATTTGTAGTACGGTTCTTTCTACCTATATTACTATGGGTAAATTATGATTTTTTAAACAACTGGCGGTCAATCAGAAAAAGCATCGTTTTGCACCCGCAGTGATGTTCTTATTTCCTGAAATACTAAAATTGTTTACTGTGTTTTATGGGCATTTTTTAAACAGGGAGAGGAAGAATATAAAAATATTTTAAGGAAATCAAGTAATAAATAAGTTTAAGTAATCAATTTAATTATTTTCCAATAATCATTTGTCCTGTTGAAGAAAAGTTCCTGTGCGTAGCGGCTGACTCTACACGCGATGATATTTTAATTTAATTTAACTTAATATTATATTTGATATGTTATTTAGAATATTGAAATGTGAGATTTTGTTAAAATGCTCTCGATGTGTTGGAAATCATTTAAAAATAATGCATGGTGTATGATTTTTCTAGATTGTTATATTTTCAGTTAACTGTGTTATTACTTGTAATTAGTAAAACCTATTTGAACAATTTAAAAGTAATCATGGAAAGTTTTGTTGACTGTGTATATTGATAAAAGTGTTAAACATTTTAGTTTAAAAAAAATATTTAAAAGTATTATCTTAAACGTTAAAATTTTCGTTAAATTGCATTAAGCTTATTAATCTTCCTTTTGTGTACATAATCCAATATTCAAGCAACAAATAAAACTCTTGAGTATTATGAATCAAGTTGAAACCTAATTACTCATCACATCAAAGAAATAAATTATTTTCTTTGCATCATATAAGGGCTCTCATCTTTTAAACATAACAGGTAGCCTGATTAATTTTTAAAGAAATCCTTGTTGAGACATTATTAGAAACGAAAAAGTCAAGAAGCGATTATATATCATAAGTTAATTATTAGTAATTTTAATTGTACTGTTTAAAATTTAGTTGTTTTTCCTTTCAAATATATTTTTTTCGCCTTTATATTTTTTTTAGTTTTAAACGCATTTCAATGCAATTCATATATTTTGTTTCTGTAAACATTTATTATATCTTTTCTTGTCAAAGAAAAAACTGTATAATAATTGTGGTAGGGTTCTTTCTACATATATTACTACAGGTAAAATATGATTTCTTTAAACAACTGGGGGCCAATCATCGAAATTTCAAAAAACACCGTTGGGATATCAGTGATAATTGTCCCATGAAGCCGAAAACAATAAATTAATTACCATGATTTTTGGTCATTTTTAAATTAGGCAGAGGAGACGTTAAAAGTATTTTAAGCAGGTAGAACGGTTTATAGTTCTTCAGTTTCAGTTTTTTTCAAATACATTGACTATTTTAATTTTAAAGATACCTTTTCAGAGAATTAGGTTCATTTTCTTGGTAAAAAGTAAACTATATGTCATGCAAGGAAAATAAATTTGTATACTACGACTAAGAAGCATTCAAAAAAATTTCAGAAAAAACAAGTTTAGCACATGCAATTCCACGAATCCTTCGAAAATAAACTTGCTTTACCGAACTCTGGAGGAGATGATGGGCATAATAGGAGTAGAATTTTACTATTTAAATTGGGTCAGTGAGGTACTGTTTAAATCTAAATCAAATGAATTAAAGGTAAAATCTGTATGTTAATATTGTCACAAATTTTGTAAATAGTTAGTGTTTGTAATGTAAAATAATGTAAATAATCTTATTAAGCTCCATTCCTTTACAAATATTAGTTTTTGTTACATTGTCTCTATTATCAAGCAAACTTGTCTATTATTTTTCAGGGAATGTCTATGGCAGCTTGGCAAAATATTAGAGATATCGCCAAGTTGGCGTCACCATTGACGACTAATTTTGGTCGCCAAATTTGGCGACTGTTGGCGACGGTAACCCTTCCCTCTCTATGGTAACCACCCTTTAGATATGCTGATACATTGAATGTTATTCCGTGGTTTTCTGGAATATTCGAGAAGCCTGTGGAAATCTCCAGTGCATGCTGCGATCCAATATAAGGAGAGCAATACGAGCTGTTGTTGTTATTATTTATCAGTCAGTCATTGAGTGAACAACTAGGCGATTGTTAAGCAAGTTTGCTTGAATTTTATCTACGTTGTTTTGAATGTTATTTAGTGTTGAGACGTTGTATAAAGAGTCTCTGGCACCTATATTTGTACTTGTACGATAGATTTGAGCAGATATTTTTGAATATCTAGTAATATTTGTGAGTTTCGAAGACTCTGTTGTTCTGAAGAGCTGTAAATTAATTATTTTCTACTTTTTTAAGAGACAAGAGTTTGAAGTTGTCTAACCATAAGATCAAAAGAACCCTATATACGCTGCAACAATATCAAAGTGAAATTTAATTATATACTTTTGATGTTTTGGAAAATACTTTAACATCTGTGTTTGATGCATGATTTTTCTAATAGTTAATGTTTCTAATTAATTATATGTTTTCTTCTCATTTATATAGTTTTACTTAGATAATTTGAAATAAAATCACGATTAGGACAGTTGAATATGTTCTTTGATAAATATGTTAAACATGTTATATATAAAAAAAATACTCTAAATGAATTACCTTAAACATTAAAATTTTCATTAAATTGCATCAAGCTTATTAATGTTCCTTTTGTGTACAAAATGTAATACTTAAGCAACAAATAAAACTCTTGAGTATTGTGAATCAACTTGAAACCTAATTACTCATCTTAATAAAGAAATAAATTAATTTATTTACATCATATTAAGCACTTTCGTCTTTAAAAAACAGCAGGTAGCTTTGATGCTTTCCTCATTAATTTTTAATGAAATGCTTGTTGAAACATAATTAGAACCGAAAAAGTCAAGAAGTTAGTCTATATAATAAATTAATTATTAATAATTTTATTCGTATTCCTTAAACTTTAGTTGATTTAAATTTCAAATATTTTTTCCGTATTTAGATTTTATTATTTTGAAACACATTTCAATGCTTTTTTTAAATATTTTTTTTTAACCTTTTATTATATCTTCTCTTTTGGTATCAAAGAAAAAAAAGTGTATAATAATTTCTAGTACAATCTTTCCTATACATATTAGTATAGGTAAAATATGATTTCTTTAATAGTCCAGGCATATGGTAAAAAATAAATGCAAGTTTTGATGTAAATTTGATTTTTGGTTCCCTTTATGTTTTTTGGGTTGCTGAACACGAATCTGGAATTATCCAACAAAATTTCTCCCTGGAAACACGTTTTTTTGGCAAAAAACGTAACTTTTTTTTCATTTTTTTCTAAAGAACTTCAAGATTATGCATTTTACATAAAAGTCATCAATATGTAAATTAAAGAGTACAAAATTTCTTACACTTTATGGATTAAAAGTTTTTTGCTGTGATCAATGGTTTAGCCATGAGAGAGCCGCAAAAATGGATGTGAAAAGCGAAAAATTCTGAAAAACGTGAATTACATCACCGTATGTCGATGAAACATGAAAAACAACCATTTTACGCAAATTTTCACAACTTAATACTAAATAGTTCATTATTGACTATATTTTATTATTCTGGTGTTCATTGTTTCTTTCATAACTAAAAAATAAATAAAAATGAGCACATCTGTGATCAAAATTTTCATTTGCTATTACAAATAGTAATAATTTCTTAATTTGACTTTTAAATAATGTAAATAAAATAACTAAAACAGGCTTTAACAGATCCCGTCTGCACTTTCTCCCTTGATTGAAAGGGTGCAAGTGTGAAGTAACGTTGGTCAAGCGCCCACTACCGCATCCAGTCCACGTTCAGTGGAATACTATCCCCCCCACACACACACACACTTCTCCACACTGTAAAATAATCTGGAAAGTTACTAAATGTTTTCTAGGAAACTGGAATTCCAAGAACTTTTCGTGTAAAGGTAACAACAAAAACGCATGTAAAAGAAGAGGTTACAGGACTTATTCCTGTTGCCGTTACATGAAAAATTCTTGGAATCCCAGTTTTCTAGGAAACATTTAGCAACTTTCCAGAATTTTTTTACAGTCACCAGTCTCGCCTCTATTAGAAATATGCGTCGCACAGATCACTAGCTTCTCAGGAGGACACATTCCTCTCAGTTTCCATATGCAACTGTTTACTTATAATTCAGTAATTCAATGTTCGTGTCTTCGTGAATATAGTGAACATCTAAAGTGATTTTGCGCGATGTCGCTGTGTTTTATTTGTGACTCTCCTTTAGAAGAGGGGCCTCAGTGAAAGTTAGTCTAGGTATTGCAGCGTTAATCAAGGCAAGTACAGAAAGAAAGGGTAGAAATGATGTTTTCCTAAAGGGGAAAATCTCAGTAGATGTGCTTGTTAAGTGTAGAAAAGCATACGTAAATGAACGGTTGATTGCTTCTTATGTGTAGAAGATTGAGGACAAAATTCTAGCATTTCTCAAATTTAAAGATCATCAACGCCACAGTTTAATTTTCTAACTAATTGTTTTAGATGTGGACTGTGCATTCCGGAAGCGTTCATTGCAAATACTGAAAAATCCACCGATAGCGAACGCAATACTGCATACAATGTGCGACACATGGGATTCAAAAATACAATTCTGAAAGCAGCAAGAGCTCGTAATGATGATTATGGGCAGGCTACAATTCAGCGCATCGAACCAGTGAATGATTTGATCGCAGCAGATGCTCAATACCACACCAAATGTTTTAAATGTATTTAAGGGAGGCCGAAGGTCCAAGAACAGAAGAAACGTGGTCCATTTGCCGAGGCAATCGATCGAGCAATGCAAAGAATGTACGATTACCTTGAAAATCATGATGACGAGTATCAATTCTCCATGGAAGAACTAATGAAACAGGTTACAGGGGCTTATCAACCTGATATGAGAGCTGTAAATTTTAACCTTATTGAGAGATATGGAGACGACATACTAATCACAAAGAATCAGAAAAAAATGTACGTTGTGTGTTTCAAGAATATAGGAGGGAAGATACTGACTAATGCATGGTATCAGCAAACATGTAAATCTGATCGAGAAGAGAGGCTGCGAGTGTTTGAAGCAGCAGCAAAAATTATTTGCGAAGATATCAGGTAGAAGATTTGCTTCGGGAAACTGCAACAGCATCGTAGTTGTCTGTCAAGACGAAGAGGATGAGCTAGACTTTGAAGCCGATCTGTAAATGGATTGCCCACACAATGAATCAGAGAATCCAGTGGAAGGGGAAATAGTTATGCCGCAAGGTATCAAGTATTTACTATTAAAAAAACTTTTATTTATTATATTGATAGTTATAAAAACACCCACTAACTCCATTTGTCTATTATCTATTTTGTAGATGTCGGTGAAAAGCAGGGACCCTCAAATAAAAGAAAGCGGAAATAGTACTTTGTTTTTTAAGTAAATGTACTTACTAATGTACATAATTCTTTATAATTAAATAATAATTCATAAAGAGTCGTCGTTTTTATTGTTAGCAACTTCATTGTAAAATATAGTCAATCATACTATCTTCAGTATCATTTAAAGTCAATCTTTGCAAAAAATGGTCAGTTTTCATGTTAAATCTACACTGTTAAAAATCCTGTTCTAGTTTGAACCAAAAAAGTTTGTTTTTTGGTGCTCAATATCTGCCACCGTAAGATGGTGAAATCTTGAACCAAACTTTGGAGCTCCCATTGAAGCACAGTTCCAATACTTGGAACGAGGTTGAACTAGGAAGCTCCAAATGTTGGTACGAGATTTCACCATCTTATGGTGGCAGCTATTGAGCACCAAAAAACAAACTTTTTTGGTTCAAACTAGAACAAGATTTTTAACAGTGTATGTACAGTGCTATAATTCTTATTTTCCGAATTTTTTTATATTTTCACACCCATATTTTGAACTTCGAGAACATTAAGAACTGAAATCCGTGTCACCTTTTATATATTAAAGCCTGTTTTAGTTATTTTATTTACATTATTTAAAAGTCAAATTAAGAAATTATTACTATTATTATTTTGTAATAGCAAATGAATATTTTGATCACAAATATGCTCATTTTTATTTATTTTTTGTTATGAAAGAAACAATCAACATCAGATTAATATACGTAGTATTATTAAGTGGGGAAAATTTGCGTAAAATGGTTGTTTTTCATGTTTCATCGACCGACGTACGGTGCTGTAATTCACATTTTTCAGAATTTTTTGCTTTTCACACCAATTGTTGCGGCTCTCTCACGGCTAAACCATTGATCAGAGAAATAAACTCTTAGTACATAGAATGTAGGAAATTTTGTGCTCTTTAATTTATGTATTGATGACTTTTATGTAAAATGCATAATTTTGAAATTATTTAGAAAAAATGAAAAAACGTCACGTTTTTTTGCCGAAAAAACGTGTTTCCGGGGTGAACTTTTGTTGGATAATGCCAGATTCGTGTTCAGCGACCCAAAAAACATAAAGGGAACCAAAAATCAAAACTACACCAAAACTTGCATTTATTTGTCCTTTTTGAGATGAAGATTCGATAATTCTCTCAAAAATAAACTTGCTTTACTGAGGCCTGGAGTAGAAGATAGGCGTAATCGGATTGAATTTTACATTTTAATTTGGGCCCGTGAGGTACTGTCAAATCTAAATCAAAAGATACCATTCATATTTTAATACAATTATTTTATATCAAAATAAAGATTTTTAAAAGAACATTTGATATCTCAAAGATTATTTTAAATCTATGCTTGATGCATGATTTTTCTATTTGTTATATGTCTGATTAATTGCATTATTACTTCTTATTTATAAAGTATTGTTTTGAAAATTTGAAATAAAATCACGATAAGTATTGTTGACTATGCCTTTTGATAAAAATGTTATTCATTTTACGTAAAAAATCTCTAAAAGAATTACTTTAAAGATTAAAATTATCATTAAACTGCATTAAACGTATTAATCTTCCTTTTTTGTACATAATACAATACTTACGAAACAAATATAACTCTTGAGTATTGTGAATCAACTTGAAACCTAATTACTCATCACATCAAAGAAATAAATTATTTTCTTTATATCATATAAAGGATTTTCATCTTTCAAACAAAACATGTAGCTTTGATGCTTTCCTTATTAATTTTTAATGAAATTTTTGTTGAAACATAGAAACGAAAGGGACAAGCAGTTATTCTGTACAATAAATTAATTAATAATAATTTTATTCGTATTCCTTAAAATTAAATTGACTTAAATTTCATTTTTTTAAATTTAGATTTTCTTATTTTGAAACACATTTCATTGCCTTTTTTAATATTTTGTTTTCTGTAACCATTTTTTATATCTACTCCTCCAGTACCTACGGAAAAAAAACTATGTAATTATTTCCAGGACGGTCCTTTCTAAATATATTAGTACAGGTAAAATATCATTTATTTAAGCATCTGTGGATGAATAATGAAAAATTCGAAAAAAAAGTCGAGTCATCAGTAATGGTGATCCCATGAAGCCTCAAATAATAAAATTGCTTATCGTGATTTTTTGACATTTTTAATTCAAGGAGAGAAGAAGTTAAAAATATTTTCATTAGGTCAAGCGTGGTATTTTATTCAGTATTTTTTTGTTCTGAATCTTTTGATGCTATCCACATTTTAATTTTAACGGTAATTTTTAAGAAAATTATTCTTCTTTTATTAATAAAAAGTAGAAAGTTATATTTTATGCCGATAAAATAGGTTTTTATACTAAAAACTGATGAGTGTTAAAAAAAAAGTCGAAAAGTCTATATGTTTAGCACTTGAAATGAAGATTCCACAATGCCTTAAAAGTGAAACTCGCTTTACCGAGGCTTGGAGGAGAAGAGGGGCTTAATCGGTTTGAATTTTACTTTTTAAATTGCGTCAGTGATGTATTGTCATATCTATATCAAACGATACTATTCGTATATTATATTTCTAGTTAAGTGGATTATTATTTCTTATTTATAAAGTATTATTTAGAAAAACTGAAATAAAATCACGATAAAGATTATTGATTATGTCTTTTGATAAAAATGGCATCCATTTTACAATAATAAATTCTTTAAAAGAATTACCTTAAATATTGAATGTATCTTTAAATTGCATTAAACTTATTAATCTTCCTTTTGAGTACATAGTGTAATGCTTAAGAAACAGTAAAACTCTTGAATATTGTGAATCAACTTGAAACCTAATTACTCTTCAGATCAAAGAAATAAATTCTTTTCTTTACATCATATTAAGGACTTTCATCTTTCAAATACAACAGGTAGCTTTGATGCTTTCCTCATTAATTTCTAATGAAATTCTTGTTGAGACATAACGAAAAAGTCAATAAGCGATTCTGTATAATAAATTAATTATTAATAATTGTATTCATAATTCCTAGAATTGTGTTGATTTTCATTTCAAGTAATTTTTTTAGTTTTAAACGCATTTCAGTGACTTCTTTTTTATTTTGTTTCTATAACTAGTAACTGTATCTACTATCCCATTACCAAAAAAAAAAAAAAAAATGTAGTACATTTTTTTCTACATGTATTAGCACCGTTAAAATATGATTCCTTAAAACAAAAGCTACTCATTCATGAAAAATTAGAAAAACATCGTTTTGCGCCAGCAATAATGTCCTCTTGTTTCCACAAATACTAAAATTCTTTACGATGTTTTTTGGATCTTTTTAGGTAACTTTGATTACAAAAAGTAAAAAGCTACCTATTACAGCCGTCCAGAGGAAAGCACTTCCAGAAAATTTTTGTATATTTTCACCAATCACGACCTCCAGACCCCAGAACCACCCTCCGTTCAAATGTTCACACACACATACACACACACACACATATATATATATATATATATATATATATCAGATTTTGTCATGCTGTAACTATCGTATTTATGAACCGATTTGAATGAAATATGGCATTTTTAATCAAAGTACATACAAATGTCTCGACCGAGTTCGTTGGCCAGCACCATTCGCCATGTTATTTCAAAATTGGGGCCATTTAAATTTAAAATAAAAAAAATTAAAATTAAATGTGAAAAAATGAATAGTTGAATAAATTTTTCTTTTATGTGTTAGAACGTAAAACACTAGAAATCACAAATAGTTTGAAAGAAATAAAAATTGCTCAACTGAACCTACAAAAAATACGTTCTGCGACAGCTTCACTGTTCGCCTTTTTACCCAGAATTAATAATACTGCTGCATGTTTACAGGAGTGTGCAATAACAGCTAATACGCAACACGGTATTACAAAATCAACACCGTGCTACTCATCTATGTCAAAAAAATGTTTCATCGTAATACTAGACTCGAGAGTACAACATCTACAAGTCCAACAAAATTATCACTCAGTGTTTGTAAATATTTTAACAGCGGGTATATAACATTAGGCACACAGTATACGGCACCTTCACAGGACTTAAGAGAAGATTTACGGGCATGGTCAAGTAGAAGGGGAATGTCCAATAGGGTGGATCGAAAAATCGAAATCCGGAAAGTCGAATCAGCGCGGGGTAAAAAAGTTGCCTTTTATGCATACTAATTCACATATTTTTTTTTATTGAAATCTATTCATATCTTCCGGTGCCCCAAACGCCTCAAAAATAGTTAAAAAATAAAATTTTTATAAATTTTATATATATATATATATATATATATATATATATATATATATATATATATATATATATATATATATATATATATTTGCTTCTTAAAATTATTTTTGGCGCGGGTTGTGAAAGTTGCCTTATATATATATTAGTTCAATCTTTTTTTTATTTAAATCCATCCACATCTCCTGGGGCCCCTAAGAGCCCCCAAATAGTAAAAAAATTGAAATTTTTATAAAAACTTACAATTTTTGATTTTTTTAAAATTTCCTTTAAATTTTTTCTATCAGCGGGATAAAAAAGATGCATTTTATAGTATATTAGCATGCCTCCAAATAATTTTCCACTTTGATAAATTTCTTCCAATGCCCCAAAACTTTTAATTATTTGCCGAAATTCGAGTTTCATGCAAATTTTGAGCTAAAAAATACAAGTAAAATTAATAGTTAAAGAAAAATTTATCTAACGTAAAACGTAGATCGAGAGGAAGAGAAATCGTTTACCGTATTTTATTAAATGTATAAAATAAACTTTTGGATTATTTGGATTATTATAAAATTATTTGGAAGGCAACATAGATAGAAGGATTCTCAACAATGACCAGCAATATTTATATAATATTTACATAGCAATATCACGTGGTGAATGTGGTTCTGATCTGGCATTAATGATACTTGGTCCAGTTTATCACTCAAGATGACTAACAACTGCGTGTAGAATTTTAAGGTTATAAGTGAATACAGAAAATACTTCTGATAATGTCATTACTCTTACAACATATATTATGAAGGTATATGCACCTGTATGGTTTCATATCAAAACAAAGCCATCCATAACTAAAGGAGCGCGTCATATTTGGAAACTTATCACATATTATACACTGTTAAAAATTTCGTGCTACTTTAAACCAAGATTTGATGCTCGCAGCTATTACCAGCTGCCACCATAAGATGGTTCAATCGAAGCTCCAAATCTTGGAACGAGTTTACACCATATTATTTGAAAAAAAAATGGTACTATGGTTCAACCGAAGTTCCAAATCTTGGAACAAAATTTCACCATCTTATGGTGGCAGCTACTAAGCACCAAATTACTGTTCAAAGTAGCTCAAAATTTTCAACAGTGTAGATATTTGGAACCTAATTTAAGAAAGATCGTAGATGCTGTTATTCAACGAAATATTTTTTTTTGTTGTTGCCACGCTGAAAATTTGCTATTGTCAAGGCTCAGAGATAACAGAGAGCATATCAGATCTTTAGCAATGCGAAAGCTAATTTATGTTAGAAATAAAAAGAGAAAATCACCAGAAGTGAGAATTTTCAAAATACCCCAAATAAACTTCAAAGCGAAGGATTATTTTGAACTTATTGACTGGCAACGAGTTGGACGTTTTGAACCACCTCTTTTGATAAATATGCCTTGCGAAGAAATTGAGAATACAAGTTGTAAAAATGAATGAATGGTCAAAATATCCATGCCATACCAAGCGGTTGAAAGATGCGTTCGACTAGTGTCTGAGGCATCAGAAACTGTATCTGGACAAAAGAGACACTGTTTTATATTGAATAGTATAAAATAAAGAAGCTATATAAAACACTTTGATACCAATAAAGGTTACAAACTTTTAAAATATGTAAATTTCATGGATTGCAGCTCAAAGGTTTTGTGCGGCTGCGTTGATATTTTAAAAATTATTTTAAACGGATCATTCACAGTATAAGAATACAAATTCTGAAAAAAAAGAGAAACGGTTGTCTATAGAACACAATGGGTTCTAATAACCAAATACTTTTAATTTTCACTCAGTTGGAAGAGTATAAAGTTATCATTCTAATGTAATTTGTCTGAATGCTGGCAATCATTTTTTTCCTCAATGTTTTTAAAAATATTTTTGAAGAATGAGTTTTAAATAAGGCGGTCTGGTCTAATAACGCCAGGCGGGGTAATAACGCCAAGTGCTAATATTTTGCATAATTATGAAATAATCTGGTAAATGACACCCATGTGCTCTGCGCAGAAGAGTTTTGAGTCATATAAATCGCAAAAAACAGCTTCAAGTTATTTTGTTTCATTTTTACCTCTTATTGTTTTTACAAGTAACTAAAATTAACGCTTGATCTAAAATTTGCGAGATACGTTTTGTGATGTGAAGACCGTTTTTTTTTTTTATCCGGAAATAATTTGTTAATTACATAAATTTATAGTATATTTCATGGATTTCCAAAATATTGTTCAAGATTTTGGATATCTTTTCGAGATAATTTGTAATTTTAAATGTACAGCGCAATAACTATAACTGGGTAATAACGCCAATCCTTGGCATTAGTACCCCGGTTGATTTCCTACAGTAGCCGAGCTACATCCTAAATACTGATTCAAATAAACACAATTAAAACTGTGCAATGTTTCTAATAATTCTATTTAAGCGGTCCTTTTTAAGCAAAAAGAAGTCACGGTCTGATGTTCTTTTGCCTAATCCTCCCCCCCCCCACACACACCACACCTTTGATTTTCTTACACTTTCACAAAAAATTTAACATTTTCAATATCTTAGAATGCAATTTGTCAATTTCTAAGTTTGTAGAGTGTGTATTTTTAGATTTGGGCAATCTACATGCAATTATCCCATCTTATTTCATAATTTTGTTTGCATGGCGTTAATACCCATATAGGTGAGTAATAACGCCAAATAGCATTGGTCAAGAAATCACGCCATTACATTTTATGAATACATATCTGTTAAATTATTTTTATATAGATAGTCAGTGAGTTGCTGTATCAAATCTTATATTTATTTGAAAAATACAAACTAAAATGAGCCGTGAAAATTGGTAAAAACTTAACGTGGCGTTATTACCCCAGGGTACCTTATATATTTTTATATTTACCACATGGAGATTGATTATATGAAATAAACACGTTTACTTATAAAAAATAAGTATGTATTTGTGGTTTTTTTCCACATCTCACATTATACCGGATTATACATTGTATCAATAAGCCTAATCTGGTTTCAATAAAGCGCAATTGTACACATGAAATACCGGCTATCAGTATGAATAAAAATGAAATTATTCCTATTATATATTTTTTGTAATTATAAACTGCAAATATTAATTTGTATACTAGTTTAGCATAATTAAAATCAAATTTGTTTTATCAAATTTGATTTAAATCATTTTCCTCTGTTTCTTGAAAAAAATCTCATTTTTTATAAATTGTGCTAATGTGAGATTAATAAAAGACAGAAATGATATTATACAAACCTTTACGTGTCTGGAAAATTGATTATGTCGAGGTTTTCTTTCCGTCTCAAAAGTACTGCATGAACAACTACAATACATTACTTTATCCTTCATAATTAAATAATAACAACATATTTCTTAAATTAAATACTGAATAATGTATGAAAAGCAAATTATGTTTTTGTTCTAGAAAAAATTCACTGAGACTAGATTACTAATTTTAAGAAATGTTTTTATCATAAATAAAATGAAAGCATGAGTAAAAATGGATATATATGTCAAATTGTGTTCCTTAAAAATTTTTAGTTAGATTTTCTTATGTTTCTACAGTAAAAAGAAAGGATATAGTAAATTTTGTAATTTACGTAGAAAGGAAAATTAAAAATTAAGTAAGTCCCATTAATATAAGTGAAAATATTTTAAAAAATACTGCTAAAATAAAATAAAACTGTTAAATATTATTAGGAAATAAAATGATCAAATTTAAGACAAGAAATCGTGTGATTATTCCGTACTCTATAATTTTTAGCTTTCCAGCATATTTAACAAATGTTGACATATATATGAGGATGCTGTCATCGCACAATTAAAAAGTAATTATGATGTGTTCAATGATTGTAACTTTATCTGTGGCAGAGATCCCAGTGACCTCTTCTGCATGCATTTTGGCTGTTAACACTAGAACGACCAAAACCGTCATTTTGACGGTTTTCAAATTTCATGCTTAAAAATTTGATATAATTTATGGCGAGTTACAAAATTTTATGATACGACTTTTAATGAAACATAAGAATATTTAAATATTCCTTTTCAATTTCCTCTCACCCATTTTAAATTCCATAATCAGTATGACCTATACCTATTTATACCAAGACCCGTCACATTGACGGCTTTGGCAATTGACAAACTCATACCGAAGTGGTGGGAATTCCCCATTTTCCACATGGACTAGCTCTTTTCGCCCATGCGCAGTTTGCTCCAGGCTTCATATCAAACGTATCAGTAACTGGTAAATGTAATTAGGATACGATCATGATCAATTGTACTTCTAATGTGATAAAGTTCTTAGTGAAAAGTGCAGTCTGTGAATTATGTTATCTGTGTAATGTCTAATCTCTGAAAAAAGTATAAATATATTTTTATAAAAAAGACAACATTTATTTTTTGTAAATTCTTGTCAAAAATGAAACGATTTCGAGGAAGAAAAAAATTATTCGGAGAATACAAAGAACTCACTAGTATAAATGAAAACTGTCCGGACACTAATTCAAGTAATAATAATGACTCTGAAAATTCTGAAGATAAAATTGGAGTACGAGATGTTGAAGAAAGTGAAGAAGAAGAAGGAGAAAGTGAAGATTCAGGGAGAGAAGATGAAATTCCCCAAAAGAGCCACAAACGCAGAAAGCGATTCCGAATAACTTCAGATACTGAATCGGACAGCCAAACAGAAACTGAGAAATACAGGAAAAATAAATTGCTCTCGATGGTACTGAATGGGAAGAAATAGGGAATGATTGTATTGGTAGACTCCAATCACACACTATATTCAACGATACTTCAGGCCCAACTGGTTATGCGAAACGAAACATTATGCTGGGTAATGTTAGCAGTGCATTTAGACTTAGAATTTATAATCGAATGATGAAGCACATAAAAACTTGCACTGAGTTTGAGGCCAGAAATGATTTACAGAAGGACGATTAGAAAACTACTATTGAAGAATTGTATGCGTTTGTAGCTATTTTGTATGCTCGAGGAGCCTATAAAGCAAGAAATTTGAAATTATCCTATTTGTAATCAGAAAAATAGAGACCTTCTTTTTTTCGCGAAACTATGAGTAGAAATAGATTTTTAGAAATTATGAGATTCATTCGTTTTGACAAAAAAGTGAGAGGAGTGTTCGCTTACGAACTGACAAATTTGGATTAATTTCCGAAATTTGGAAGTCCTTTATTGATAACAGCCAAGCTTATTACAAACCAGATCAAAATATAAGCGTAGATGAACAACTGTTTCCCACAAAGGCAAGATGCAGATTTCTACAATATATGCCTAGAAAACCAGACAAATTCGGAAATAAATTTTGGTTAGCTGAAGACGTGCGAAGTAAATATCTTATAAATGGATTTCCCTATTTAGGCAAAGACGAACTTAGACCATCAGGAGCAACTTTGAATGAATTTGTAGTTTTGAATCTTGTAAAAAACTACGTAAATTGTGGGAAGAATATAACAACGGATAATTTTTTTTACAAGTATGCAGCTCGCAAAGAAACTACTGGCCAAAAAAACAACTCTTGTTGGAACTATACGAACAAATAAAAGAGAATTGCCGAAAATAGTTAGAAAATATAACATGCCTCTTTTCTCCACAAAACTCTACAAATAAAATGATATTGTTTTAACAGTTTACAAAAGTAAGACTCGTACAAAAGTACTGATTCTTAGCTCAAAACATAAATCTGTAAAAATTGCTTCTAATCCAAAGCAAATTCCTGCAAATTCATCAAAGAGTTGAGCTACATTGAAAAGAATTTTCCAGTCATTATAGAAAGAAATACCGGGTGATAAAAAAGTCAGGGCGAAATTAAAAAAGAACAATTCGAAAACGAATCAAGATACAAAGATACGGTTTGCACCAAACGGATAGAAAAGGAACTGGGTTTTGTGTGGTGACGGAAAAAATAGTTCTGTTAGCGACCAACAGATGACGATATAGTATTTTATCGCACCAAAAGATGATTTACAAATGAAAAAATTTTCTCAACTTAAAATCCAGCTTAGTTAGTAACTAGTGCTACCGTAAATGTTCAATGTACTGGCCCTCATTCAGAAGTACAGCTGCGAGATGAAGCACCACGCCGTTCACAGCATTTTGTAACATTTCTTGCGTTATGACAAACACATTTTGACGGATGGCATATTTCATATGTTACACATTTGACTTCAAAAAACCTCACCGTCAAAAGTCACAGGGTGTCAGATCGAGAGATCCTGGAGACCATGCGTGATTAAAATAGCGGGTGATAATGCAATTCTCCCCAAATGTTGGGCTTAACAGGTATTGCACAGGCAGAGCAATATGAGGTCGTTCTCCATCTTGCATAAAGGTGACTGTTTGAAGTGCCTGTTCGATTGCAGTTCAGGAATAATATTGTTCTTTAACAGTGCTACATATCGCTGACCAGTGACAGAAACTGTTTTGAAACATGCCTGTGTGATTTCCTCGAAAAAAAATGGACGGATTTTAAAATCAGCATTGAAACCATCCCGAATGTCACTTTAGGCTGTTTCAAGGGTACCGCAACAAATCACGTGGTTTTTCTGTCGTCTATACTCGACTATTGTGGCTGTTAACAGCCCCAGAGAGTGTGCAAAATGTGATTCATCTGTCCAAAACACAATGTCAAGTCAGTCGTGCTGCTCTTCTATCTTATTGATCTTGGTTATGTTGCACGTTGTAGGGATACCGTTACAAAGTTACTCGCTGTGCTCTCCAGACATTTCCATATGACTCTCCTGTCTACCTCGAAACTTCTCAAGCACTGAATTCACCATGTGTAGAAACCGCCGACATGGACTGCACCGTGTGCTCCACTGTAGTGACAACAGCAGCGGCTGTTAAGAGATATCCACTTCTATGACGTGACGCCAAAGAGCCTGTAGCTTCAATTTCTTCATCATTTTATTCGACGCTGAAGACTCTGTTGGTCCTTTGGATCTCACATACCCTTCATGTAGAGATATGCTTGCAATGCCGTAATAGAACAGTTTAACAGTAGTAGTACAGTTACAGTAATAGCATAGTACAGATTAACTAAGAGAGCTTTCTCTACTATGGACAGCATTTCGATGCATACAAGCTTCGATTACCTGCTGCAGTTGCTCCTTTTTATATCGTTTGTTGTTTTACATAATCCCACATCAGAAGTGCGGCAGCGCCATCTGTTGGTCATCAACAGAACCCGGTTTTTTTTATCCATTTGTTACAAACGGTATATTTGTATTTTGATTCGTTTTCGAATTATTCATTTTTAAAGTTTGTCCTGACTTTCGGATCAGCCGATATATAAAGAAATCAAAAGTTGAAAAGCGTGAATTTCCTACAGACAAAAGATATCGATGATGATTCAATTATCTAAAGAGATTCAGAAGATGAAGAATGAGAATGAATATTCAGATTATCCAGCTGAATGCAATAAACCTTATGACTCGGTTGAGTGTAAATGGAATTGCATCAACCACATAGACTGAATCTGTTAGTTAAACAAAATTTGCGCAAAGTTCTTAAACAAATATGCAGTTTCTTGCACATTGGAGAAATTATTGAAAAGAACTGCGGTCATGTTAAAATCATCAATAAAAATCTTGGCTATGAAGGAATTTATCACAGTGTCTCTACGATATCTTAAATTTATTGTAAAGTTTTGAATATAGATTATTATATTTTAATCCATAGTCATTTAAAAGAGAACTTAACTCTTTCATAAATGTCAACTTTTTTAGGTAGATTTCGTATGAAATACTACCGTAATTTCGGGTGTATAAGCCGCAGATCAAACAATTCTTTTTTGACCCAGAATTTTTTAAGAAAAAAATATAACTAGTTAGATCGCCGTAAATATTTGTCTTCAATCACTAAATAAGATTTCTGGGTCCAAAAAGAATTGTTTGATCCGCGGCTTATACACCCGAAATTACGCTACCTATTGCAATCGCACCAGTTTTTTATATATCTGTCTATCTATCTATCTATCTATCTATATATATATATATATATATATATATATATATCTCACTTTTTTATGGACACGATAATTTCTATAATTCTCCACCAATCTCCACCAAACTGGTACATAAAATCAAAGGGGATAAAATCTCGACTAAGTTCGTTAATGGGCAAAATCGGACCAAGGGGGTCAGAATAGGGAGCGTTTTGTGAAAATCGAAAAAACGTCATAACTTCTTTATTAAAGTAGATATGGAATCGGTTTAAAGTTTATATTGCTTCTTAAAAATGGGCCAAAAATTTATGCATGACAGATTTTTGATAAATTTAGAAGTGGGCTCAATGGGCGAAAGAACAGGGGTTTTGAAAGAAAAAAAATCATAATTTCGTCAATTTTCGAGATATCAAGACCAAATAAATTTTTTGTAAATGTTCTTAAAATTATCTAAAACTTTTGTATTTGCAAGTTTTTGATAGGATCAACTTTTACTCATGAAAAAAATTAAAAACGAAAAGAAAAAGGGTGGGGACAAAAGAGAAAAATCCATAACTCCGTCAATTTTTACGGTATCAAATCTGATTAAATTTATTTTACATCTTTTCAAAAATATCTACTTTTATACTGACAAGTTTTTCATAGGACCAATCCGTATAGCAAAAAGAAATTAAACAAAAATAGGAGTTGGAGAAAAAACCTCAAATCCAAACTGCTTATATTCTGACTCATTTTTAAATTCATTTTTGATTTTAAACGCATCCAAATGGTAGATCCTCTTATTTAGAAACTGTATAAAGTGACGCACTGATCAATTTTCTGATAAAGACAGAATATATTTCAAAAAAGTCTACCAAAAAGAGTATTTTGAACAGAATTTACCAAAGTCATCGGGACCGAAAATTTAAGTTCAAATAAGAAATTGCGTTTTTTTCTGACTCGTTTTTAAATCCATTTTTGTTCTCAAACGCATCCAATTTACAGATCCTCTTATTTAGGAACTATATAACGTGATGTGTTGGTCTGTGTTTTGATAAAGACGGAATATATTTCAAAAAAGGCTACCAAAAAGGTTATTTTGAACAGAATTTTCCGAAATCATCGTGGTTGAAAATTTAAGGAACTGTTCAACTTGGAAATTGCGTTTTTTTCTGACTCGTTTTTAAATCCATTTTTGTTCTCAAACGCATCCAATTTACAGATCCTCTTATTTAGGAACTATATAACGTGATGTGTTGGTCTGTGTTTTGATAAAGACGGAATATATTTCAAAAAAGGCTACCAAAAAGGTTATTTTGAACAGAATTTTCCGAAATCATCGTGGTTGAAAATTTAAGGAACTGTTCAACTTGGAAATTGCGTTTTTTTCTGACTCGTTTTTAAATCCATTTTTGCTCTCAAACGCATCCAATTTACAGATCCTCTTATTTGGGAACTATATAATGTCATGCATTGGTCGATTTTTTTGATAAAGACAGAATATATTTCGAAAAAGGCTACCAAAAAGGGTATTTTGAACAGAATTTCCCGAAGTCTTCGTGATTTGAAAACTTAAGGAAGTTTTCACATAGCAAATTGCGTTTTTTATGACTCGTTTTAAAATCCATTTTCGCTCTCAAACGCATCCAATTTACAGATCCTTTTATTTAGGTACTATATAATGTGATGCATTGATCGGTTTTTTCATAAAGATAGAATATGTTTTTAAAAATGCTGTCAAAGTGAATATTTCGCACAAAATTTTCCGAAGCAATCATGATTAAAGAATTAAGCATGTATTCAAACAACACATCGGTTATTTTGTGACTCATTTTTAAATTCAATTTTTTTCTCAAATGCATTCAACTGACAGTTTTTTGTTATTTAGGAGCTGTAGAATGTGCTGTTTTGGTTGATTTTTTAATAAATTCAGAATTTATTTCAAAATATGTTGTCAAAATGGGCATTTGAGCTGAAATTTTCTTAAGATGATTCTGATAAAACAGTTTTTTCAGAAAAATAAATTAAAAATTTTTCATAAACGGCCAAATGAAGTTATTAAACTGGATTTATCTCTAATCATATATATATATATATATATATATATATATATTTGTTGTTGAAATGAGCACTCTTCGAAATCTACCTCCGCCTATAGGCCCAACCGACAGGGAATTTTTTTACTTTCGGATTTTTGTAAATTATATAATGTATTAAGTAAGTTAAAATTTTTATTTGCTTAAATCATTAAAGATACCTTTAAAAGTCCGTGGTGTTTATTACACTGCATTATAAAAAAGACTGTATATATTGAAGATATCTGAAATAAACACCTTACACATTAAAAGATGGTAAACTTACAACCCAAGATTAAAATAAGGGGCTTTTCAAGCCTATAAAAAACAAAATTTTCTGTACATTCTAACATACATATATTACAATACATACAATAGTTCTTTTTAAATAAAGTCCATCCGTAAAAGTATTATTTTTTAACACAAAATTAAAAGTAGCAAATAGAAACAGCAGATGATTTTTTAAAAAAGTAAAAAAATACAGCATATTCACCAAATCCATCCCTCTTTTTTAAATGACAATGAGTTATCTCTAGCATTATGGAGATTATAGAAAAACATTGATAAAACTGACAATAAAATTTATAATATCACTTGAGATTTATCCCTACCTTAATAAAAGTACATTCTTTTTGGAAACATTTTATAAAATTAAGTTCTGATTAAGTATAAGAAATTTATCATCTTCTAAAAGTATATTCAAAATGATAAAAATATTTTAACTCTTTATTTTTTGGATTAAGTGTCTTAGATATTTCATTTATCAATTTATTTTATCACAAATTTCTACTAATTTAGCGGTTTTTCATTTTACGATGCTTTCATCTTGAAATAATTTCGTGTTAAATATGAAAAATAATTACTTAGCAATTTAAAAATATATCTCTCAGCATGCTGGTAATTTGTAATATGATTATTTTTGTACACGTTGTCTATCGTAAGGAGACTTTCAACTGGAGTTTCAAATATAATTAATGATGAAAATATGTTGATTTTGTCGAATTAATTTGAATAACTAAACTAACTTAACTTATGTTTTTTTATATTTTGAAAAAGAAACTTAGATATAAAAAAATTTATTGAAATAGATATATCTTTCATCTCGCGACGAACGTCTTTTACAGATTTTTCAATCTTTTGTTAACGTTTTTTTAAAGCAGAATTTTTTTTATTTATTCTTGAAAATGCCCTAATTAAGTAAACTATAATTTATAGTAAAAAAGTAGTCGGATATGGCAGCCTCAAAAATTTTCTTTTATCTCATACATCTTAACAATTAATAAGAAATTAAGCATAGTGACGGCTTCGGTTAGGTTATTTCCACAAAAATCTAATCAGCAACAACATGTCCAGTTTTAAATGTATCTGAAACATCCGATTACCTCTGTGTTAATAGTTGAGATAAAAACATTGCGGAAATGGTAAAAAAGAATATTACAAGCGCTACCTTTTGTACGATTTACTAAAAAAACAAAACATAACTAATATATGTCAATGAATAACTGAATCTCAAGTTCGATGAAAATTCGTGAATTAGTTTTTCAGATATAGCTGCTGTAATAATCATGAATAATTCCGCCTAACAGTGCCACCTGTTGGACGATTTACACAGAACAGTAATCAGTACCATATTATACCAAGAGCTAACGGAATAAGTAGTTTTATTAAAATCCTTTCATTATTACATAAGAAGTAGCTATCGTGAAAATCGAAACAAAAACAGCATAATATTACTACCTGTTGTACGTTTTACACGTAAAAGTAATCAACATTATTTTGCATCAGAGTCTAACTGGAGTATTTAGTAGACTTTGTTCATTATTTCTTGAGATAGAGCGCACACAGACACACACAGACGGACTTACAAACAGACATTTTGTAAAAACATGTTTTTTGGGCTCTCTGACCCCTCAAACTCGTAAATGTTTCGAAAACCGGGAATTGAAAACTTCGTGCCTCCATTTCTTTCTTCTTGTAAATATTAACCTTTGCTTGGGGCCTCGAACAGCATATTTCTATAGCTTAACATGGATTCTGGGATAGATACTGTCCGAGCCCTCGCGTAAAGGTTAAAAAAATAATAACTGGTGAGAATAATCGGGAATTTTAAGCACATTATGCAGAACATACAGAAGACACTCATTCCCAAGGGGTTAAAGGTACTTAAAAAATACCAGCATGTGTGAGATTATATAAAAACTAAAACACACATTAGTAAACGCCCTTAAATATGTTTCTTTCTACGAGATTTATATATATATATATATATATATATATATATTTAATAATTTTAGAGATTATTGGGTCGCAATTTAAACTGAATTAAATTTCTAAATATCTTTAAAAATGTTACAGAAGATTGCTTATTCGTGATCGCTTAGATATATAAGTATTACTACAGTTACTTATTTTCGTGTCTCTTTAAATGTTAGATATATATTACCGACTTAACTCAAATCGGTAAAACTGCTTTCCAAGAAATATAAACTTCTGGAGATAATTTTACAGACTCCTGAACCATAATTTAAAAGTAAATAAAGTGATAGAAACGTATTAAAATGATATTTATATCGTTAATTTAAGTTAAGCATTTAATAAAAGTCTTTAATTCTCTCTTTTCGTTTGAAGAAACCCACGTTAACTGGTGGCTCGTGAAATTTCTCAGATGGCTTGATTTTAATTAAACATTAGAGACTTTCTTTAGGGTAGCTGTATGTTTAATTTACTATGATGTGATGTTTAGAACATTTTGTTTAATTCATAGATCACGCCGAAGGTAATTTAATGCATATTCACTTTCATGCCTTATGATCTTTTATGAACAATTTTTCAACCTGACACTTCAAGATTTCGTTTTAGTTGCTATATAATTTTTTCTTTTTGTTATGAGCGCAATTTATATAAATTTTAAATTAAATACGTGTATACAGATACAAAATGTATCTGTACACAGTTACAATGTACGTGTATATAGTTACAAGACTGCTCCTAATGTCACCGAGATTATGTTTTACTTTCTTTTTTTATTAAAAGAAAAAAATATGTATTTTTATTATTATTATTTTCCAAATTTTACAGAGATTCTGGTATTCATAAAAGCAATCCAAAATCAAACACCATACATTTTTTCGAAATTTTTTTATTCTGTAACTGTACGGCGTTTTTTTCATCTATGTAGGATTTTCATTAAAAACTTACCGGTTTACAGAAAATAATGTGTTTGCATTTTATAAAAAATATCCATATTTTTCAGTATTTTTAAATCTATAATAATAAGGAGTCGAATGTGGCAATCAGAAAATTTTCTTCTATCTCATACATATTACAAATTTATTATTTTTTTGCCAAAATTTACCTTATACTATATTAATTTCGTTTTATCAATATTTCGTCGTTATTTCAATTTATAAAATTAAAATTATGTTACTAGATCTAATCTCTTAATATTTATAGAACCTATATAAATTCTTAATTCGCCATAGAAACATTTATTCCAATATGCGTAAATTTAAGAAATGGCTCTAAATAAAAAATATTCTTATTTAAACTTTATTTCTTAAAATTCCAAATAAAACGCATTTTTCCCTGTTTTTATCAACCCATTTTTAAGAATGTCTTATTAAATTTATTCCAAAACCATACTTTTCATAAAAATTATTCTGTTTATTCATTTTTCCTTTTTTTTCGCGTTTGACATTTATTGCGTATTAATAAATTCATTTCATTTCTTTTTGTGTTAAATTATCGTCTGTAATAATTTTGTTTTCAATTATACAGAAGTTAGATGATAACTTTTTAAATAAAAATTATCATCTGCAAAAGATTCGAGACTGCTATATTTAACCTCGATGCTAGACATTAAATTCTGTTTACGTAAAAAATCATGGTTAGAGATTATAGAAGGTTCAAGAAGCTTATTATTATTAACTTAAGTGAGGACTTTCAGAGATGATGGAATATTATATTTTTCTTCTTCAGTAATTCTGGTTTAGACGACATGCGATAAATTATGTTTTTATGATGGAATGTCGCTCCGGGAGAGTATTTTCCGCTCTATCTGAATGGATTTTAATAAACAATTTTGGAGCAGCTTATGTGTAATTTAATGAAGCTTCTATATTTATTTATTTTTATTTATATATTTTTCTTCTTCTCGCCAAGATTCCTGTGATATAAAGGGGGAAACTTGCAGATAACATTATTAGCTCCTTATCACAAAATGTCACATACATCTTAATATGTCCTCTGAAATGCAGTATAACGGTACTATTTTTAAGTTATTTACACCAACATCTAATCAGCAGCAGCTTCTCAAATTTTAAGTGTATCTGAAAACTGATGAAAATCCGTGTGTTAATTTTTGAGATAAAACGATAATAGAAATAGTTAAAATAGCGAAAATAGTTTTAAACAAGTAAGAAAAATCATGCATTAAGCATAGATTATGAAGCACTTTCCAACACTTAATGAAATCTTTAACAAAACTTTGTTATTTAGGAAAATAATAGTGTATAGTCAAATATACCCAAATATATATTCCAGTACTTTTGAACAGCCCTGTATTTCATATGTCATTTGATATAATGAGAAAATTTAGTTTAGCAAGAATATACCCAGTAGCTTTAAATTTCTTTTCAGCAATTCATACTATTAGATGGAAACATACGTGAATACTTTTGTTCAGCCCTGTAGTTTACATTGTACCTTTATTACACGTCAGCATTTGGCTAAAATTTATTGTAAACTAAAACACTTTTAAACCAACTGAAATCACATTCTCATAAATTATCATTCATAGGCGTCCATGTACCGAATTCTTTGCGTGGCTCTGTATATCCTTTTATCTCTATTCTGCAAACATTTCTCAGTAAACTGAATGAAGCTCAGCGTAAAAATGCATAGCTTATTTAAGAACTACGTTTAAATAATTTATGCTCATATTCAGAAACCTTGGTGAGCTCTTTTGGATAGCCCTGTATATGAACTATAACATTTATGCACACCATATAATGTGCATATATTTAGCGAAATATAAACGCGCATATCATAATTAAAATGCATTTCGTCCCTCCATCAGCCATTATCGGACACATATACGGTATTTCGGAAAATATATACTATTTGAAATCTTTTGTATGGCCCTGCAAATGCTATGTACTTCATATTATGCAAGACAGTAGCATATGATTTATATTAAGCTTCAGTGATATACAGTCGAGTTTCTATATAACGAAATCCATTGTTCCAGTAAAAAATTCGTTATATAAAGAAATTCTTTGAATGGAGATTTATAGAATATTATAGAATATAAATTTTTGTTTAATGTGCAAATTTTGAACAAGTATTATTTTTTATACGTTTAATTAAAAATTTGAAGTATTTAACTATAAATATTAACGTAATATCCTATTTCTTAATTATTTGACCAGTTTCAAAAAAGAGAATAGACACATATTTAAAAGCTTAATGAAAATCACGCAAGAAAAACTTAAGATAATTTTTTTGCCATTGAAAACAGATCTCAAATTTTCGGGGGCGATCTCATTGCTCCGGGAGTGAATATCCCCCCGAAGCCACCCTCTGATATCAACACTGATTTCAATTACCACATTAATCCAGCTTTTATATGTGTAACAATTAAATTGACACTGTTTCTCGAAGGATGTTAAAAGATATGTGGGAGGGGAGGTGGTGGAATGAATTCGTTGTACTTAAAGAACAAGGAGATTGAAGGTAGAGAAGCAATATAAAAAGCTCAGTCTTGAACGATAAATCAAAAATAAATGATGGAAATTTGATTCCATGTGATTTTGAAGCTTTTTTTAAAACTGAATAAATGAAGAACATTTTATGAAAAAACTCGTTATGGAGATAGATAATTTGCTATATAGAGACTGTTTTTAATGTAATCATGAAAAAAGGGGACCGTTCCAGCTAAAAATTCGTTATATAGAGAAATTCGATGTATGCAGTTTCCTTATAGAGAGACTCGACTGTATATCAGTTTTATTATACATGAAAATGCTTAATATATTTTAAATAAGTCACACACAATTTCCTCTTTTACTATTATCTAATGGCATTCTTTTGTGTGGCCCTGTAAATTAATAATAGCTACATTTTCACCTTATATTTTATAGAATGCATATTTTAATATGGTTGACAGGGTATAACATCTTTAAAATTCCTTTGAAACGATTTTTCCCCATAGGCCGTAATGTAATAGGAAACGTTTGATTCGCCCTGTAGATAAACTAATCCTGGTAGAAACTTCATTTTCAATAGGACTTGTGCCAGTGTAAACGTCAATAACGTCCTAAAATTTCATGGCAATCCGAGTATATTAACGTTTTTTCCCCATGGGCTGTAATGTAATGGAAAACTTTTGATTTGCCCTGCAGATAATCTAATCATGGTAGAAACGTTATTTTCAATAGGGTTCGTGCTAGGGTAAACGTCAATAACGTCCTAAAATTTCATGGCAATCCGAGTATATTAACGATTTTTTCCCCATAGGCCGTAATGTAATAGGAAACTTTCGATTCTCTCTGTAAATAAACTAATCATGGTAGATACTTCATTTTCAATAGGGTTCGTGCTAGTGTAAACCTCAATAACGTATAAAAATTTCATAGCAATCCGAGTATATTTACGGGAGTTAGAGCGCCAGACGGCCAGACGGACAGACGGACAGACGGACAGACGCACAGACAAATCGAATGCTTAAGCACTTTTCAACTTTGTTGGAAAGTGCTAAAAAGAGAGAAAAAAACACTAATTAAAAATGACATCCGATGAGTGATTTACTCAAATAAAAAGAATATTGCCCAGTTAAACTCATGGCATTGAGCTCACAGGCTACGCATACTAATTGTACATTACAGCCTTGTTTTTTCGTGAATTCCGTTCGAAAAAAAAACATTAAGAAGGGGAAACAGCTCTCCCCTTTCTCCTTTTTTATACTTAATCATTGAACCTCCTAAATTATCAAGGACGTGCTTTATCATATAAAAATATATATCCAAAATTCAGAGCAAATCGGATAATTCTTAATAAAAACCCATTTAAGATCTATATAATTTAAGAGGAGTTATTCTCCTCTTTTATACTTAACCATTAAACTTCCAAAACTATTCAGCGATTTGAACGAAATTTGACAATTCTGTTTGAAAAAATTATTTATACAAGTTAAGGGGAGGGGCATTAGAGCCCCCGTTCCCCCTGTTTACACTTATTCAATGAACACCTAATAACAGCCACGGACTCGCCTCATCAGAATGATCCTATATCTAAATTTTGAAGGAAAACTTAATTCTGCATGAAAATCTCGTTTATATCAATTAAGGTGAGGGGCATGAGCCCCCCGTTCCCCCTGTTTATACTTATTCAATGAACACCTAATAAGAGACACGGTATCGCCTCATCAGAATGATCCTATATCTAAATTTTGAAGGAAAACTGTTAATTCTGTATGAAAATCCCGTTTATATCAATTAAGGGGAGGGGCATGAGCTCCCCGTTCCCCCTGTTTATACTTATTCAATGAACACCTAATAACTGTCACGGACTCGCCTCATCAGAATGATCCTATATCTAAATTTTGAACGAAAACTGTTAATTCTGTATGAAAATTCCGTTATATCAATTAAGGGGAGGGGCATGAGCCCCCCGTTCCCCCTGTTTATACTTATTCAATGAACACCTAATAACAGTCACCGAATCGCCTCATCAGAATGATCCTATATCTAAATTTTGAACGAAAACTGTTAATTCTGCATGAATATCCCGTTTCTATCAATAAAGGGGTGGGGCATGAGCCCCCCGTTCCCCCTCTTATACATATCGAATGAACTCCAAAAACTGATCAAGGAAGCGCCTTATCAGGATATGCCTATATACAAAATTTCAACTTGATCCAATATTTTTATCATGAGTTATCGCTTTACGCACGAACGTACGAACATACATACAGAACGGACGGGCACATAAGCTCTCAGGCTATGATAGCCTATGAGCTAAAAAGTATACAGCACTAATTTCAACAATAACTGAATCTCAAGTTCGATGACTATCCGTAAGTTTTTCGATTTTTCTGAACATTAAATCCGTCAAAAACCGCAATTCAAAACATTTGATAAATCCAATATATATATGTATATATATATATATATATATATATATATATATATATATATATATATGTATATATATATATATATATATATATATATATATATATATATATATATATATATATTTATATATATATATATATATATATGTATATATGTATATATATATATCTATATATATATATATATATATGTGTATATATATATATATATATATATATATATATTCTGTAAAAAGAAGAATGTATTAACAGTTGGAAATAATCGAGGATTCTTAACACTTTATGCGAGACACATGTTCCTAAGGATTTAAAGGTAATTTAAAAACAAGTACTGATTGATCACGTTTTATAGAAACCTGGACAGAACTGCTCATGGGCGATAAGAGCGAATCCATGTCGAAAATGGGAAAGTTCGTACCATCTCGAGATGAGTTTGTTTATTAAATATCCTAGATATGTCAATTTTCTTTTTTGGCAAATACCTTTTTGTAGCTGTTATCGAATTATCTGTATTTAATTATTACTTTGTAATTCTGTTACATTAAAATAAGTTATAGAAAGTCAAATAAAATAAAAAGGATGATTTAAAGGTATTATTATTAATCTTAGCTTAATAACTTTTTCCCTTGCGTAACTTAATCTTTTTAAAATTAGCGGCTGTATGCCGTGATTTTAAAATTTTCCAAATTGGCGATTTTTAAAATTATCTTATTTATATGATTGTGTACATTATTTATTTATATTATTTGCATGCATTGGATATTAACATGGCGCATATACCATATAAGCACAGGGTTTGGTTCCATTTTTTTTCAACGTCAATTTGGGGAAAACCACATTTTCGAATACTAGTTACATATATATTTTTAAATTACTTTCTATTATTATGAAAAAACAATAAATAAAAAATTTTTTAAGTATATAAAATTTTAAAAACTAATAACTATAGAAAAAAACATTTTATATGATTTGAAAAAAGGAAAAAAATAAGGTAAAAAACAGTTTATCAAAAAATAAACAAGAATAGCAACGTTACCATATTAGCCAAAATAACGCCATTTTGGCACGAAAACCCAGAGAGTATACGACATACATGTTCCTTGAATATTTAAGTTGTTAGAATTTCTTGCATAGTCGCCAAGTCAGATGTCAAGCAATTGTTAAATCTCCGTTTCAGCGATATATATAAATGTAAAGAAAAAAAAATAGACATGCTTTCATTAAAATTCACAAATATGTAGGGGAAATACACATTCTTTGGAAAGGCTTATTCCGAGAACTGTCAAACATGTTAGACTGTTATTAAATTAAGTAGATTATGCGTTTCAGAAATAGTGTTTTTTATGTGAATGAAAAAAAATTAAATAATCTGTTAAATTTTCGAAAAAGGGTAAATGAATTCCTATCTCGATCAATGAATTCACGTCTTAAGGATGATTTTTTTTTTCGCAAAAGACTGTCACTATATATCATATTACGCAGAATTTCGTTAAAACCATTAGTGTATAAACGTTACATTTTTGCATTACGCCTATGGGATCTTGCGATCGAAAAAAAAAGTTTATCAAGCTGGGTCGCGTATTAACATCGATCGTCTTAGCAGGGTTTCAAAGTATATTTAATATTAACATTTTGATTCATGTTTTAAACACAATTCTTAAAACGAAAAAAATGGAGAACGAAAACTAATTTCATTATGACGTTTTTTGAAATTTACTTTGCGAAATAAGATTACAAAAAATAGCAGTATATTTAATTTTAAATTTCACTGGAATGAAAAATTTATTTCGTAATTTAATTATTACTAAAATTTAATGATATTCAAGCATTTTTAAGAAGCAATCTAAAAAAGAAATTAGTTTTTATTTTATATGACCAAATAAAACATTAACTTTGTATGTCATTTGATTAAAATTTGAACTATTAAATATTTAATGACTTCATGGTATATGAAGCATAAAATTTTAAATTTATGACCATGAGATTAAAAAAAGTCATTAATTATAAAATAAATAAAGTATCATCTTTAATTTATTTAAAACAATTTATCAGAAAAAAATCATTTTCAATTAATTTTTAATCATGCTATCGGGATGTACTTTTGCATAAAAGTTCAGTAGTTATTTATTCATTTGGTTCTTGGTAGAATTGATTATTTTAAATTTATTTAATTAATAATAAAATGCCATATCTCTTAAAGAAGAAAAATATATTTTAAGAACGTAATTATTAAAATAAATATATCTAATATTTTTTCATTAATAATAAAAAAAATAAATTCCAATTGCATGCATTATTAAAGTATAACCTTTCATTTCTAATATCTTCTATCTTCAATAGAAGAAAGTATTGTAATCGAATATTTTTTTCGACTTTCGGTTTTTGACGGATATACGCGTTTTATGAGTCAGTAATTCCAAGAAACATGTTTCTACAAAATGTCTGTCTGTCTATCTATGTGTATGTCCGTCCGTATTTCGCCATTCTACCATCAAAAAGTGTATAAAGTTATGCATAGAATTGAACCAAGTTTTTGTGCATGTTTTTTAGCTGTGGCAAGCAAGTCTTCTTTCAATTGTTAAATATTCCGCCGAAAGGGAGCGCTGCAATCGCGATTTTTGCGCCGTTTTCAACGTTAAACCGACCAAAAGTATATGAATTTAAGCATCGAATGAAACCAAATTTTTTGTGTAAGTGTATGGCTATGGCTAGTTGGTCCTCTCTGAATTTGAAAAATATCTGCCGGAAGGGGGCGCTGTAATCGCGATTTTTGTGCCATTTTTAATATTGTATCAATTAAAATTGTAGGAAGTTGTGCATTGAACTGAACCAAATTTTTTGTGTAAGTGTATGGCTATGGCTAGTTGGTCCTCTCTGAATTTGAAAAAAAAAAATATGCCTGAAGGGGATGCTGCAATAGCGATTTTTATGCCATTTTCATTATTGCACCACCTAAAAGTGTATGAAATTAGGCGTAGAAATGAACTAAAATTTTTCGGCATGATTATATTTTGGTTACGGCAAGTAGGTCCTCCCTGAATTTGAAAAAAAATCTGCCTATCATTCTATTGTCCATCGACTCGTGCAGAGACGAAAATTTGTTTTTACTCCGATTAATTGACTGAAGCAGAAATTTAAGATGAAAATCAAAGCTGCTATGGTATTGAATTAAAATTTTTAAAACCATTGAAATGAGTAGCTATTTTTTTTAATATTAAAATGTACGTATGAGAAAGGAGAAAGTTTTGTTATTGGCACAGCCAACTAGTTTTATTTCATGTATGTAAAATTTCATAAGGGTTTTTTATTCCATGTGCGATTTCATATCTGAATGTCATCGGAAGTTTTTAGCTATTTTGTTGGGGGTTTAAGGTATGTCTATAAATATCTTGAGAAGTTGCATTGGCGTTTATTTTTGTCAAGTATGTTTTTACTAAACATTTGATGCAATCTTGGTATTTAATAACATTACATAGTCAATCTGGTGGTTTCTTTCTGGGTTATGAATACTCGTATTTAGAGTACATTGTTAAAAATTTGAAACTTTTGCTGCATCGTCACTCCACCGCTTGTAGAGAAAACGAATAATTAACTGTATTATGGAGCATTCTCATTGATGTAAATAGGGATATTCTAAAAAAGCAGTGGAGTGACGATGCAGCAAAAGTATTACATTTTTAATAGTGCACGCGGAGTATTCCTGGAAATAAACTCACACCTATCTATAGAGAGGAAAAGTCCAAATACCGTTTAGAGTCCGAACACCGGCTACTAGGAGTTCTAAAAACTAAACTTTGCGCAGTCTAGCAGATTTAGTCAGAATTTGTTTCTTTAATTGAGAGATGAAAATTACAAAAAAAAAAAAAAAAAAAAAAAAAAAAAAAAAATGCGTAGATAAAGTTTGTCGCATTCGAATGGGAATACCTTTAATTATCGGAATTATGCAACTTGGTGCATCAAATCTTTTTAGATATGTGTTTCTAATTTTGTTTAATACATAGATGGTACATGGCCATGAATTGATGATTAATTTATTTTCTAGACATATATAGCTAAAAAAAGTACCATTGTTCTTTTGTCTCTAAATAGGTGTAAAATCTGTCAAGTAACCCTGTTGTTATTTTTCTTTTACTAATATTGAAAATTGTAGAATTGATTGATCAAGAGTGATTCTGAGAATTGTATAATTGTAAATTGATATTTACGATAAGCATTTTTTCGCATTTAATCTTGTAGTTTGGCGATATCTTTTTCATCAACAGGATAATCAATTAGCACTAAATTACGTAAAAAAAGTCTTTATAACTCCGAAAATGATAAACATAACGAACAGTTTTTCTACGTCGGATTAAGTGTCTGATTTCCAATTAAAATATATATTTGAACGGAAAATTGAATAAAAAACAGGGTCATGAAAGTTGAAGAGTACGGAAATCATGATTACAAGTACCTGAGCAACTAATTATCCAATTGACTTTATTATGTATACAAAATGTATGTTTTGTTATTTCCTTTTACATTCACATCTTAAAAAATCGAATTTTTTATGTATTTTTCATCAGAAAGAACATTTAACAAGTCCCGAAAAATAGTCCCGGATAATCGAGGTTACCGATACTAAATAGTATTCGTACTATTATTATATATTAAGTACGCACAAAATTTTAAGTCTTTACCTCAGTAATTTTCGGAGATGGCGCTTTTACAAACACACAGATAGAAGGACGGCAATTTTATCTCTAAAAATATTTTTTTGGAATCTCCAGCGTTTGAAAAATGTCTAAGGCCGTCAATGATTATTATTATTATTATTACTATTCTTATTTGATTTTCAAAACGATTGCAAGACTTACCGTTTATTACGTAAGATAGGTAACTAATGAAGCGATATTCATTAGGTTTACTTTGTGCAATAACCAACATTATCCGCAGTAAAAACTGATTTTAGTATAACTCAGAAATTCTTGACAAGACTGAAGAATACTACTGTTAAAGAAAAAAAACAAAATTATAGTAACCTAGAAAGACCATGCATCAAGGATAGATTGTGAAATACTTTTCAACAGTTTCATAATACTTTAACATGACTTAGACGTTTATTATTTTAAAGAGGATAAGCATGCATTTGAGAAAACATATAAGACATTTCAAAATCAGTTTTCAGCAGTTACCATGCATAGTATGAAAAGCAACTAAAGTAATTTGTGCAACTCTGTACATGATATATTTTTTTCTTTTCTTTTTTTGCATATTCTACTTAGTAGGACAAAATTTTGTTTAGTAAGAAACCGGATAACACTGTTGAAAGTTCATTATCAATAATAAATACAAACAGAGAGAAAAATACTTGTATTTTTTTGTTCAGCCTTGCATATTACACACATATTTTTATACACGCAACCTATTAATCTAAATTTTAATTCCGGCAAAACACCTTTAAAATAATTTAAATGACACATCCATATTTTATATTAATTAGCAGCATATATTAATTTACATGCAAAAAAGTTGGTTAACATAAAATATTATACATCTATTACGTGAATTATCACATTGCTAACTAACCGTAGGCCAACAAATTGAAAAATATCCAAGCCGGGAATCAAACACGGAAACCTTGGAATAGTGCTCTAAGTGCTCTACTACTTAAATTAAGAGGACAATACCCAGCTTAACATATTTCGCTCACATATTTTGGTAAGGCTGGCACTACAGCACATGATGGAATTGTCTTCATGATGACACAATCTTCCGAAGTAACATGAGATGCAAACAAACTGCCGCATCGGTAATCACATATATATTTTTAATTATTTATTCAATTAATTTTCAACAGTGAAATTACGCTTGAAATTATTTGTTATTTATTTCGTGAATTATCACACTGCTAATTAGGCGTAGACCAACAGAGTGAAAATTGTCCAAGCCGTTAATTGAACCCAAAACGCTTAGAATAGCGCTGCAAGTGCTCTGCCATTTAATTTACGATGACTATACCCAGCTTAGCATCCTTCACTCACATATGTTGATAAGGCTGCCATTACAGCATATGATGAAACTGTCTGCATGAGCATACAATCTTGCGGCGTAACATGCGACACAAACAAACCGAGCATCGGTAATCACATATGTATTTTTAATTAATTTTTCAATTAATTTTAATCATTGAATTTACGCTGGAAATCATTGAATATTTTTTACGTGAATTATCACATTGTTAAGTAAGCGTTGACCAACAAAGACAAAAATTCCAAGCCGTTAATCGTACCCGGAATTTAGGAATAGCGCTGTAAATGCTACACCATTCAAGATACGAAGATGATAACCAGCTTACAATCCTTCTCTAACATGTGTTTGTAAGACTGCCACTATAGCACAAGATGGAATAGTCTTCATGTAACTATGAAGACTATGAGGTAGTATAATATTTCACACCCATTCAATTGAGATGCCTGCAGTCGCTACAATCTCAGTCCCACCAGCGGCTGAGAAGTTCTGTTTCCAAAACTGGTACATGACAGGTGCTAGGTTCAAAACCAATCGCGGCCGTTGCCTTAATCGTTCTCAGTTTTCCTTGGTTTTCTTTGAACCTTGAATTTCCTTGCTTAAGTACTGGTTAATTTCCTTTAGAAAGACCCCCACGGAGAGCACCTTCATTTGGGCCTATATCCGTCATACGGATAATTGACCTTCATAAAATAAACCAAACCAAATTCCGCAATCTCAGGCACTTTCACTCTCTGTATCGTTTATTACAATATCGTGGATTTTTTTCAGTTTTAATTATTTAGTCTCAATAGGAAAACCTGAATATTCTTCATTAAAAATGCTAGTACGGCCATGTTTGCATTGAGATGTCCCGTATTTTACGGTTCATTACAAAAGTGCAAAGTCCCCATAAAATTATTTGAGCTCGACTTTAGTCTCATAAATGATTTCTTTTTAAAAATTTGCTTTTTATTCCCAATGTATGTTTGTATATTCTTAAAATTTCTATTAAAAATGAAAACATTAATAACAAGTTTGAAGATTTCTGTTTGTTACATAGGTGGCAAAATAATTCTTAGTGAATAAATTTATATTTTTATTTTACAATTTTTTAAACTAATTTTTCATAATAATGTTTTCTGTTTTGTGAGAAAATGTTTTTCTATTATGCCAGCATTATATATATATACATATATGGGTGTATATATTAGTATTTGACAGATTTTTTAAAAATTAAATTGGTGATAACTACATAAGTTATACTATCTGGAATGTTTCGGTAATAATAGATTTTGTATAGTTTAATAGATAGTCAAAGATATGTCAAATTCTTTTTAAAGCTTTATTTTTTATTTAAATTTTGTATTTATTAGAATTAAAACGATACTTTAGTTTGTTATTGTTTTAAAAGTTAATTTTTATGGTCACTCGTACAAAGAAGAATGGATTTATTGTTACATTTGAAGTATGCTTTGACTTTTTGCTTATTTTATCTAACTGAGCAATGCAATATTACTACATTTTTAAGAACGTAGTTATAAAGCAAAAAATAATAATAATAGTAATAATAATAATAATAATAATAATAAAACCATAGAATTAGTTGCTGTATTTAAAAATTAGTATGTTGATTACTCTCCTGCAAGAATGTACGATTATTTTCTCACTCTTCTGTCTCGGATTTATCTGAGTGAATTAAGTTAATTCCAATAGGTGTAACTCCAAAGTAACAATTTGCAGAGTAAAAGATAAATTTATCCGTTTCCGTCTACATTATTTTCGAAGTCATGCAATATTCATTTAAAAATTACTAATGCGGTTAAAAATGTTTAATGTAGGTTGAGAAAGAATCAGACAATAAGTTTAAAGCTGATGTCTGTTACTTTTGTATTAGGCTTTATTAAGGCTTCATTGAAAATAATTCTCTTTTACCTTTACAAATTGTTTTTTTAATCAAATTTGTATGATATAATATTTTTAATGGATTGTGATTGCAGTGAAAAAAATATGTAAATTTACATTTTATTTGAGAAGAAAAAGGGACTTTCGTATAGGGCAGTTCTATAGTAACTAAAAGCAGAACTCATGCACATAGAAAATAAATAAAATATTATTGCTATAGGATATCCTTCAGGGGGGGGGAAGCATATGATACCCCGAAGAAACTATTATTTCATTGGTAATACAATGATTTTCAGTGCAAAATATATACTCACTTGAAAGTCATTGCTATTCTATCGGGAATGCAACAAGGTTTCATGAAATTTTCATGCTTTATCTGTAAATGGGACAGTCGTGCAAACGATACACATTATTGTGTACAAAAAGTGACTTCTTGGAAGACTCTAGAATCTTGTGATAAAAACGCTATTAACCAATTTCTTGCACCTTCAGAGGAAATATTACTCCAGTATATATATTCCTACACATTGCACCACTTCATATCATGTTAGGATTGATGAAAAAATTCATGAGAGCTGATAAACGGGATGTTAAAGCATTTGCGTAACCCGAAACTTGTACCAATCAATATCGAAAATAAATGATGCCAAAAGGCGTATTTGGTCGATCAAAAAGTTTGGAAAATTGTAAAAAACACAAATTTGTTAGAATACTTACGACGATAGAATGACGCTACAAATTTCAAGTATGTATAGTTCAAAGCATGGTAAAGAAATGTACGTAATGTTACACCTTTTTCACTATTTCTTAGCTCCTCTACCCCTCCTTACGAATTAACATTATGTTACATAAAGATATACTTACAGTTCAGATAAAAAGCTTTATGTTATGGTACATACTTAAAATTTTATTTTTGTAAATTTAACTATGTCTTTTAATGATATTTATGAGGATATTATTGAAAACGACTGAAAAACTTTCTTTTTATGAAATAAGATTTGGGTTTACAACAAAAACCAAATTTATATACAGTACTGATAAAATACAAGTATGAAAAAGCAATTGAAAAAGTAGTAATTTGGAATTTGAAGTAGAATTTAATACATTAGAATTTAAATCGTTACTTTATGAATATAAAGAAAATAATTTAAAAACAAGTTCAAATTTTAACTTTCTGATTTTTTTTTTGCTTTTATTTTAAACAAAATATGTGATATCATATTTCTTCTCACTCCCTCTTATCCTTTTGTTACAATTTCATGAACTCCCCCCCCCCTCAAATCGTGACATCATTTGAAGATGATGGCCCCTAAACAATTTAAAAAAGTAACACGCCATTAAGCTTCATTTACTACTTTCTCGCATAGTATTTTCACCAGATATTATTGCAACTATTACAGACGAGTTTCGTGATCCATTCACCAATTTCTGCTCTTGAGTCTCGTTATCATTCGCAATGGAATACAACAATGCTGCACGATTACTGTTGATTCATCAAGAGAGAGGATATACTGAAAATAAATATAAATGCAAAAACAGGAACTAATGTATTAAAATTAATAAAATTAAATTGTATTCAGCTTTGTACAATGTGTGCAAAATATGTGAAACATGAGTATAAACAGTGCACCGCAGGTTAATCTAACATTTATATATTCTTATTACTCATTATTGTATGATCTTCTAAATAAAATGTACCTATAAATATACATCATTCGTTTAAAAATAAATAAGAACTGTATCAAAATTTCTAATGTTATTTTTATTTAGTTAAAATTATATATAACCGGAATATTAATTTGAAAAAAAATAAATAAAAGTCAATTTTTATTTATCAGCAAATTTTTGGTATGATGATCTTTATGAAGTTTAACAATTCAACATAATAGTGCATTATTTAAAATATGCAAAAGTATTTCTAACACAGAATTCAGCAATGGATTCATGCGATATAAAATGGTAATTGACGTTTGGAATTTTTTTTTATCTTAAATAATTTTTTTAGTAGAATTCCATAAATTTTTAAAAGATGTACATTAAGAAAATATTTTTAAATAGTTTAATTTTTTATTTGTTATAAAGCTTTTGTCTGAAAATTAAATTCTTTATTAAGAAGAAAACCGCAATACATGGATTATGTCGCTAAAAACAGCTTTAGAAATTTTTAAACACTCTTCCAGAATATTTTATATATTTTTAATTTTTTTAAATTTTTGTTTTGATTTTTTTTAAATATTCTAACAAAAACTAGGGATTTCCGGCCTTACTACTTATGCAACCCAACAACCGTTTTGACTTCACAGAATCTCAAAACAGGCTAATTTGATCGACTTTAAAAATATAACCTTCTAAACTTGTTTTAATTCATTTTTTTACTGGGATTTTAAGAATGAGTTAGCTGCTGTGTAGACATCTAATGTCTGTTTTCATGTTTGAGTAAACATTTAAGTATCACGTATAAATAAATTTATTATTCAAAAAACATTAGTTTTCATGCTATTTGTATAATTAGAAATTTTTTAAAGAATAACCTTTTCTAAAGGAAAAAAACTATCTCCTGTTATACTGGAAATTTAGATGCAAAGTATAAAAAACACTGAAAAAATAATCAAAATAAAAAATTTTTTAATAAAAGATTTTTTTATAATCACACTTCAAGTATTTTATCTCTGATTTATTTTCGTGAATTAAATCAATAGTACAAAATGTAACTTTAAATTATCCCTTTGGTTGAATAAAAGATAAATTAATCCATTACTTTATTTATTATCTTTGAATTCGAAGAAGATTCATTTAACATTTTCAAATGCAGTTGAAAAATGTTTAACGATGTCTTAGAAAGAATCAGACAATTTATTTAAAGTGGTTTTAAAAATGGTTGCTGTTTCGTTTCGGTGTCATTTTATTTAAGATTCCGTTAAACAAGTTTACATTTATCTTTACAAATTGTTTACAATGTTTCTCAAAATTCTGCCACATATTTCTTTTTTTATAGAAGGTTACAACTACAGATATATATAAATAATAGAATTTCTAAGTTGTCAGGAAATTTGAGTCCTCTTATACTAAATTGTCTCCTAAGAAAGTTTTAATTATAATCTTTTATTATAGTTTGTAAATAAATATAGAAGTTGGAAAGTATATTTTATCATGCTAGAGTTTCCTTTTTGGATGAATTACGATGTCTGCATTATATTTGTATTGCGGCGCAGAGTAGATATTACTTACAATTCCAATTAAAGAATTTTAAATTATCGTATAATTTAATGGCTTTACTATATTTTTACTTTGCAGTTATATTCAGTGTAAAAACAATTCTTGGAATTATGATATAAAACCACATTATGGCACTGTCTGTATATGTTTACAAAATTTGTGGTCCTGTCAATACGTTTTAATTATTTCTCAAAGTATCTATACGTATTTATATACTCGCGAAAAAATATCTTGTCTCTAAAGTCGGTCTCTCACAGAAGAAAATTTTGGTGTATATTGGGCGAGCTTAGATCTACTACGAGCGACATCCCCCTAACCAAATTTTCGATCCTGAAAAGCTTTCCTCAAAATGGCTGCCTCCTATCTCCCTTGACATTAACCTCGCTTGTGTGTAAATTTTAAAAGAGTGTTTGGCGACGTTAATCGAAATCCAGATGATTTTTGGTATCGGTACATTTCAAGGATTCGTGACAGTTTACAAGGAACTAAAGGACAATTCAAACAGTGGATTTTTCAGTGCCAATCTGCAGCAAAAAATGTTAACAGGACTTTATCTACAAACAAAGTCATGGCTACAGTGTTTTGGGATGCATTCAGCGTAATCCTCGTTCAAAAAGATAAAAATATCAGTGGGGAATATTATGTCAACTTACTGAATCGTTTAAACGATTTTGTGAAAGAAAAGCGTAAGCATTTGGCGAACAACAGCAACAACAACAACAATATATATATATATAGCTTTCATCAAGGTTACCGCGATGTCATCGCCATAGCAACATTTTATAAATTAGGATATGAATTGCTTTTGCATCCACTTTATTTGCAAGATATAGCCTCTAGCGATTATTTCATGTTTACAAATTGAAAAATCTTGGTGGCAATGATACTACATTCCAATTACATTTATAAAGGATGAATTTGAGGCTACTTATATTTATTAATATTTAATGATATCACAGTATTATTTTCATATATATAGTGGATTTCGCATTTCAAATTTTCTACACATCTTTACGTCGTTATTAGTTCGTGAATCCATTTTCATTAGAAAAATTCGAAAAATACTATAAACACAGTTTATGAATCTATTACGGAAAATTGACCAGATATTGTGAACGAATTTGTTAGAAATACATTTATTTTTTTTTTAGTTTACTTGTTTTTAATGCTTTAATTTAAAAAAAAATTTTTCTTGAAGTGTTCTGGGCGAAGGTTGTCAGTTTTATAATTAAAATTGTGTTATTACGCAGCGTATTCAATATAATATCCCTTTAAATAGTTGAACAAATGGAAATGACAAATTCAAGGATTAAGTACAGTCTAAAATAATATCCCATATAATTTTAGAGAATTTCCGTTATGGTTTTCCGTAATGGTTTTAGAAAAGTAATCGTATTCAGTGTAAAATCGGAAAAAAAATACGTGTGTGAATTATTCAACCATGCTAGAGAATGCGCTAAATTCCGTTGAATTGACTGTAAAGTGTTCAGATATATAATGTTTTAAAAGAAAAATAATTTGAAAATTCTGTATTAACTATATAAAGTCTTTACATACATATATGCATCAACTCGAAATCCAAAGTTACATAATAGAATGTGACGAAAAAATTATAATGCTGATTTCTTGAGATTACCACATCAATTAAGCCTATACAGTGCATTCACAGTTCTTCACAATACTTTACCGACAAATTAAGAAAAATTTGTTTCATTAACATGCAGATATGTTTAAATTGATAACTTCCCCATTCACTACACTAGAAAATGTCTCAATCATTCTTTATAAAGTATAATTGATAAGTAACATAATTCTTCATAAAAAATATGTACACATAAGTGTGTGTGTACGGGTCATAAATTTAAACAAAAAACAATAACCTATGTATTTATTGAATTAATTGTTCAACAGGAACTTAAAATTCATCCAAAGTTAACAAATATAAACTCATTTATTAAAAAATCTAAATTTAAAAATACATTCGCTATTCTAAACACACATTTTTTGTAATAGTATTTATATAAATCGCACTGTTTTATAATATTTCATCTTCTTCTAATTTATCTGTATTTTTTTTCAAATCTTTCATGGAAACGAATTGGAAATGATTACATGGTATTTAAGAAACATCAAACGTGCCAAACATAATCAATCATTCATGATGAGAATTTTAAATCATTATTCATTTCAAAGAAAAGAAATCCTTTTTTTTAATATGTTTTAAGAATTTTTCTTTTATCTTTGAAAAGTGAAACTGAATACTCTAGAGCTCATTTTTCGACCAGGTAACAATTTGAGAATAATCGTTACCTGAACCTTTTTAAAAAATGAAACAATTCAAAGACTGCAACAAATATTGAAATATGAATATAGATGTTTTTTATCTAAACAAAATAGAAATTCATAAATTTCGAGATAGGATTCCTTAAATCAAGTTTAAAAGAATCGTTTTTGGTGAAAACTTTTTTTCGTCAGAGAAATTTTAAATGGAAATTTATATTTAGAATCGTATTTATTAATTAAAAATAAACTCAATTTAATTCTTAAAGAATATATTTTTTGTAAATAATGTGATATCCAATTTGAATTCCCTGTTTACACAGCAGATTACCGCGTAGCACAACATAGGTACTAAACACTTTTCTAATTATTGAAAAAATTAATAGGTAACATGCATTCAGTTTTTTTTTTTAAGCTGGAGATATTTAACTCTTACAACGAACATTCTTAAATATTAACATGTTGAGTGCTATGTCAGTCACCGGTAACTGTCCGTGTAGCATGTGTCAGTCACCGGTGACTATATTCAAAAATTTATTTAAATAATAAGATTTGGTAAAATTAGAAAATTTTGATAAGTAATTTCTGATAACGTATTTAAAATTTACTTGACTAACGTATCATTTTATATTTTACAGTGTCGATCCTCAGTGATTGACGAGGTATAAACAAAATTTCAGTGTAAATCACCATGGCACTCAACGTGTTAAAAAGGTCAATTACGCATTATAATGAAGTTTTTAAAAAATATCAAAAGCGTCGTATTAGCTGTCATTGTTATATTAATCACGTGTTGCAGATTAAAACTTAAATTTTATTATTTTGGAAGTTTGCTTATTTTGGAAGTTTTGCTGTTATCACTGATTAGGATATTGATTATATAAATGTTGTGCTCCAAATTATGCATTACAGTACCATTCTAGTATTATTTTATCCATTACATGTTAAGGTAATACAAATATTTTCTTGCAACAAAGCAAAAAATTCATTTGGGTTTCACTAGACGTTGAGCAGATAGATTTTCCAGGGTTTTCTACTAAACAGCACTAAAAGATAGTGTGTGCATAATGAGGGCAGTTTTAAACAGTGGTCATATTTTTTGATCTCATAATGCAATATTCATATTTTTCAAAAGTAATGTTGCAATTCGGAACAGTTTGCAAGTTTTACATTTGCCCTGATAACTACTGGAGCAATAGCTATTTCATCTAGGTTCACTATCTTTATATCATCTCTTTAGCAAAAGAATTTCAGTAGTTGCTTTAGATCTTCCTTTAATTATACTCCTTGTAATTTAAGTGTCTACGATATCTTGTCTTTGATTAAGACATGAAACTAATTTTAATCATACACAGTAAAATTTTTTAACTATGAACATTTTTCTAAATTGATATATACCCACTATTCAGAGGTGTGATGATCGGAAGAAAATGTTTCCAAAATAGAATTGTCTGGAATTCGGTTGTGACTTATCATAGAAGTTTGACTGAATTATCACTGACCAGTATGTTGAATATCTAAATGTTGCGCTCAAAATTATGCATTATAGTGACAATTTAGTATTTTTTTATCCATTGCATGTTATGGTAATGCAAAAAGTTTGTGTTCTTGCAACAAAGCAAAAAATTCGTTTAGATATCACCAGATCTTCAGTAGATAAATTTCCTTGAGTTTTTCTTTAAAAAACATTCTAGGGGAGTACGGAAACATTTGAACTGAGATAAGTTTTGAGCAGCGGCCCACATGCTGTTCATCACAGTGTAGTTAAAGTTCAGTTTTTAATAGTGAATTTGTATTTTGACATCCAATGATTAAACTTTTTGATTACGTTAAGTAATTATCTTTTCTTTGCGGTAGTCTATGCTTTTGCCTTCTGTTTTTCATCTTTACTGCAATATTAGTTAAAAAAAACTAATGTTTTTCTTTTCATTATAACATATTCGCATAAAATCTGCTTTTAAATTTTTGTGCCATCTTTTCCAAATTGGTGGCATAAGCACAGATTTGAACAAATCGAATATACAAAACTGTGCCTGGTTTAAAATAAAGCGTTTTTCAAAATTAAAATAATGATGAGGTACATTGACTATCTTTTATATAGGCTATTTTTTTATGCTGGTGTAGCTTATTGATTATAAAATACCCCTGTATTGATGCAACTGTTTAATTGAAAGCAAATACTTCTATGGTTAAAGACAATTATGTTGTTAGGCTAAAAAAATAATTCCTCTGGGATTAGCCTATGGCTTCACCTCGTAAAATGCCTAAGTGTTGAAAAAAGATAAACTCAGGATTTTAACATCTACTCAAAAAACTTGCAATGAAGCTACAACAAATTAAAAATTAAGAAAGAGATCTAAAATAGCTTTGAAAAAGATGCAGCTCAGAAGCTATAAACAAGATCTTGAAAAAAAATATTTTGAGATTAGCAGCGAAGATATGCCTGCAGATGACTTAGTAGAGAATGTTGATAATGGGTCGTTTTACTATGCAGAATAAAAATGAAACCTTAAAGTGCTATTACACGTAAAAATTCCAAGCGACAAAAATCGCCTGCGATTTTTCGTTTTCTTAGCATTTCATTGGCTGTTCGAGAAGAGTCTTTACCATCATTTGGATTTCCAAGCATTTCATTGGCTCTTACTGGCGAGTCGCTTCGTTCCAGGCGTCAAAGACGTTCCGACACAAAAGAATCGCGCGCTAACCAAGCAACACCCCTGGTCCCATAGGATAACATGGAGACGCCTGCGATTTGACGCATGCAGCGCATGTATAATAGCACCTTTAGATGTTGCTGATTTTAAAATGAACTTCATTTAATGAGACAAGAAATGAATTTCATTACTTGAACTTCATTTCAGTAAAAGTATCAAGTAAAAAAAAAAGGATTTTCCGTGAAGGAAGGATTTTTTGAAAGAAGGATTTTCCGTGAAGGAAGGATTTTCCGTGAAGCTAAGCGAAAAACAAGTAGTAGAAAAATGCATGATAAATTTCGAGAAAAAATATATATTGTTATAACTTATCGTAGAGACGAGTGATCCATTTCACGGATATATATTTATGTGTCCTAGAGCAATGTTACCAACAGAAACTGAACAAGCAATGCACTTGTTATCATGTCTGATATATCTTTATTTTTTTTTTTTTAATGTTAGCTACATTAACTGTTAATGTAGGAAAATATTGAAATATTTGGTTATATTGGTTTAAACTAAAGTAAATCCATATGTTTTGTTTCAGCTGCTTTAATAAGTAATGATTGTTTATGCAACAGTGCCATATGCTTTTTCAAAATTGCCTCTTGCAGGAGTACATTTAAACAAACAAAAAATATATTTGAAATTAAAAAAAAAATGTGTTAATTTAATTGAAAATTCATTGTATTAAGTATTTCATACGTAAGATATATTTGTTTTCATTATCATAAGTAGTATTATGTCTCAGAACTTATATATAGTAGTAAATGTTATACTTTACTGAAATATGTTCAAATCAGCCCGACTCTCCCTAATATATTGTTACGAATTTTGTAAATAGTTAGTGTTTGTACTGTAAAATAATGTAAATAATCTTATTAAGCTCCATTCCTTTACTAATATTAGTTTTTGTTACATTGTCTCTGTTATCAAGCAAACTTGTCGATTATTTTCAGTGTATGTCTATGGCAGCTTGGCGAAATAATAAAGATATCGCCAAGTTGGTGTCACTTTTGACGACATATCGCCAAGTTGGCGACAAACTTGGCAATTGTTGGCGATGATAACCCGTCCCTCTCTATGGTAACCCCTCCCTAGATCTACTGATACATTGAATGTTGTTCCGTGGTTTTCCGGATTTTTCTAGAAGGTTGTAGAAATTTCCACCGCATGCGGCGAGACTATATATAGGAGAGCCGATGCGAGCTGTTATTATTATTTACCAGTCAGGCATTGAGTGAGCTACTAGAGATTGTCCAAGCAAGTTTGCTTGATGTATTGAGTTTTATCTACGTTGTTTTGAATGTGATATAGTGTTGAGACATTGTATAAAGAGTCTCTGCGACTTATATTTGTACTTGTTCGATATATTTGAACAGTTATTTTGGAATATCTAGTAATATTTGTGAGTTTCGAAGACTCTGTTGTTCTGAAGATCTGTAAATAAATTATTTTCTACTTTTCTAAGAGACAAGAGTTTGAAGTTGTCTAACCATAAGATCGAAAGAACCCTATATACGCTGTAACATTTGGTGTCAGAAGTGGGATCTTATGGCGAAAACAAGAACAATGGACGGACAACTGAAAGAACTGTTAGAAGCTATTAATGGAATAAAGGCAAAATTGACGAAAGGCCAAGAAGAGTTGGCGGAAAAAATGAATAAAGGCCAAGAAGAGTTGGCGGATAAAATGAATAAAAACGAAGAAAGAATGGAACAGTTGACAAATAAAATTGATAAAGGCCAAGAAGAGTTGGCGGATAAAATGAATAAAGGCCAAGAAGGGTTGGCGGATAAAATGAATAAAGGCCAAGAAGAGTTGGCGGATAAAATGAATAAAGGCCAAGAAGAGTTGACTGATAAAATGAATAAAAACGAAGAAAGAATGAAAGAGTTGACTGAAGAATTGAAGAAAGAAGTTAATAAAAGTCAAGAAGAAATGAAGAAAACTTTAGAAGAAAAGTTCTCGTCGGTAGATAGAAGAATAGATTCGGTAGAAGAGAAAATTGAGAATGAAATTAGTAAAGTAGAAGAGAAAATTCAGAATGAAGTTAGTAATATTGAAGAGAAAATAGTTGAAGTAGATGAAAAGCTAAATAAAAAAGTACAAGATCTTGAGAAGAAGCTTTCAGCGGCCAGTGGTAATTATGAAGAATTTAGGAATCCGCCTGCTTCTCCTGTGCAAGTCAAGCTGTCGACATACGACGGAAAGAGGTCCTGGCAAGTTTACAAGACCCAATTCACCATTGTAGCCGAAGCGAACAAATGGAGTGCCGAAGTAAAAGCTTGTCAACTGGCAGCGTCTTTGAGAGAAGAAGCCGCCGACGTGCTGCAAACGTTGCCCGATATGACGCAACTCAAGTTTGCCACTCTAAGTTGTGCACTTGAAATGAGATTCGGAGAAAAATTCTTCAAAGATTATACGAGAATACAAATGAAGAGCCGCCATCAAAAATAGAGTGAAACCCTTCAAAAGTTTGCCTCGGAAATTGAACGACTTGCAAATTTAGCATTCATTGATTGCCCAACAAATGTACGGGAAATGCTCTCACTGCAATATTTTGTAGAATTTTGTAGACGGAATAAAAGATCCAGAAGTGCAGAGAGCGGTACGAATGGCAGATGTGCAGGATTTAAAGGCTGCATTACTATATGCCTTAAAGTTGGAAGCAGCTACACAAGCCAGCCGAAGAGATCGTCATTCAGTCCGAGGGGCAACCGTTAACAAAAGCTCAGACACTGAGAGTGATGTCTTGAAAGAAATTAGGAAAATAAATCAAGAGCTGGAAGCTTTAAAATATGGAAGAACAAGCTCAAGAAGACAGAATCTCACGTGCTGGGGATGCCGTGATACAGGACATCTCCGAAGAAATTGCCCCAAAATCCACGAACGTGAGCTCCATTCCTTTACTAATATTAGTTTTTGTTACATTGTATCTGTTATCAAGCAAACTTATCTATTATTTTCAGTGTATGTCTATGGCAGATTGGCGAAATAATAAAGATATCGCCAAGTTGGCGTCACTTTTGACGACTAATTTTGGTCGCCAAATTAGGCGATATATCGCCAAGTTGGCGACAAACTTGGCGATTGTTGGCGATGGTAACCCGTCCCTCTCTATAGTAACTCCTCCCTAGGTCTACTGATACATTGAATGTTGTTCCGTGGTTTTCCGGATTTTTCTAGAAAGTTGTAGAAATTTCCACCGCATGCGGCGAGACTATATATAGGAGAGCCGATGTCAGCTGTTATTATTATTTACCAGTCAGGCATTGAGTGTGCTACTAGAGATTGTCCAAGCAAGTTTGCTTGATGTATTGAGTTTATCTACGTTATTTTGAATGTGATATAGTGTGGAGACATTGTATGAAGAGTCTTAGCAATTTATATTTGTACTTGTTCGATAGATATGAACAGTTATTTTGGAATATCTAGTAATATTTGTGAGTTTCGAAGACTTTGTTGTTCTGAAGATCTGTAAATAAGTTATTTCCTACTTTTCTAAGAGAAAAGAGTTTGAAGTTGTCTAACCATAAGATCGAAAGAACCCTATATACGCTGTAACAATATATCCCATTTCTGCCATGAGATACATTCTAGTTCGAACTTTTCTTTTCAGTATGAAAGCTAGTTATTTAATTTCTTAAGTATTGATTCTATTTTGAGCCCTTAACATGGATATTGTTCTCGCTTAGCATTATGGTTTTCGCTTCGTTTTCAGCCATACCGAAGTACTTCAGTTGAAGATAAATATTGCTTTCTATAGTAAATTAATTTCATGGTCATTTAAATACATGTTGAAGTTTACCATTTTGTTTTATTTAAGGTTCATTTGATAGAAGAACCAGAGAAGAGGACGTAGTCCGCTAGTATAGATGCACACAAGCTCGGCCCACACACATGCTTTCTCTCTATATATCCCACATATGTATATATATGTATTTGTAAGTGTGAGTGCGTGAGTTTAAAGTCACTTTATGTATTATACAACGTTACATAAAATATATATGTATAAAATACCTTCGAATCAAAGTTAGAAGGTTATAAAACCTTGTTAAACAAATTCTAATGGAAGTTGGAATATAAATTTATAATACATCATTAATTATAAAAATATTAAAACTTATCGTCATACTGATCCCACAAAAAAGACTTAAACCAATGAAAAGCTTAAATATTTTAATATTATAATGCAGTTAATTTATAAAAGAGTGTAATAAAATAAAAGTAGAAAAATTTAGTTTAAAAAATTGGGTGAGCAATACTTGGAATGGAAAATAATAAAAAAAAAAGAATGGAAAGAAAAATGGATAATGAGACAATGAATAACAAATATGTTGTGAACTTTTCATTAATGGCAATATCCGACATACATAAGCAGAACAAAAGTGATTTCTAATCCACATTAGCATGCATTGCATTTAACAGCTATATCTTAAATTGCCATTCAACTGTGGCAATTAATTCCATCAAATCATTCAACAGTGCAGCCAGATTGACAAGTGAAATAGGACTAACAAAAATGGTAAAAGCAAAACAAAGTATTGAATACATGAAATAAAACGAAACAATTTACGAGTCCTATAATTGTGAAATAAATTATAGGAGTAATAATTAAACAGAAAAATGTAATTATTGTATATCTGCGATGTTAAATAATCTTAAAATAAATTTTGTTTAAAATGAAATGAAAATAAATTTTAAATGTATTTAAATTATGTGATTTAAATAATGCAAGTATGTATGTATATACAAACTTAAAAAAAAAAGAGCGGATTTAGTTTCAGCAATGTTTAAGATCGAGAATGGGTTGTTTTTTAAACGTATCTCTCATCTTGATTTAAATTGCTTATTTAAATTATCCATCTTGATTTAAATTTCTTTTTAAATTATCCATCTTGAATTAAATTCCTTAAAAACAACTCCTACACTCGAGTTGTTTCAAGTTTTTATCAGAATCTAACTTTCAAACTATGAGACGATTGATTTTGGCTCATTAAAATTTTGGAGTTAATTTCTGGAAGAGGTTTTAAGAAAGTACAGGATAGCACATAAATAATGGGACAATACTTAAGCAAAGGTAGAAGACACCACAGGGATTCATATTTGAATATCAACGCATGGTCAAAAACAAACCTGCATGGTAGTTACGATACAAAACATAAGAAAGTCGGAGAAAACATAAGAGGAGAAAACATCGTTTTTACCTAGGTACAGCAAAAGCTATAAAAAATAAATTAAAGATACAACGATCATTATCAAAGTAGGTATTCGAAATTATGATTCCGGGTCGTGATGCATGGGAGTGCATCTCAAGCGCACGGAAGATGTAAATTCTCGAAAGAGCGAGAATTTCACGAAATTCCCCAACAGCTGCCACAATACGTGCAATAAGATCCAAAACGCGTCCCAGCATTGCATAGGCACTTTTTCAGCACTAAGGACAATATATTCGCATATTTTTTTCTCCCTGTTATTGTCCTTTCTTTTTTGTTTTTGTGTCGTCACTGCTGCGTCAGGAAAGTGTTTCCGACCACTGTTTGCAGTGAAAATTTTAATCCTTGAGATGCTATTACTTCCCATAATGTATGCCCGAATATTTCTGGAATATGTATATATATATATAATTTTGAAATTACTTATTTCTTTATCCCATAACGGGTATTAGTCGAATTCATAAATAAAAGAGAAATAAAGTTTTGATGAAAGTAACATGGCTAGTAAAAATATAAAACATGTTATGCTTTTGCAAAAAAGGTATTCCTAATTAATAAGTTTAACTTCAATATTAATAAGTGTTATAATTCCAAACATTTTTATCCTTTTTTTTAAATATTTCGAACATAATTATTCAAGTGATTATTTATTTTATTTCATTAAATTCACATGTGCGTTATTTTATTATTCTTTTTGATTTAAAGTAAATGGAAATTTGAACTTTGGAACATATTAATAATTAATTCAAAATAAATATATATATACAATTTTACTAATTGAAACATTCAAATTCAATATTTAATTTCCAAATATTAAAATTTTTATTAATTTTGTATTTTAAATATTAAATTAAAGCAAAAATAAGAGTAAAGATTAAAACCAATTATTATAATTGATAAATATTTATTTTGAAACAAGTGAGAAATGTAGATTTTAAAATATAATATTAATTATTTCTGACGATGCCATTTATTGCTTATTCTACATTAATTTTAATACTGGTAATAAATTTATTAAAAGAAATTTTTTTTAAATTAAACGCATTTTTATGATAATTATAAATTAAGTTTCTCATTATATTCTTATTAATTAAATGAGCATTATTTTACTTTATGGCATTTGAAGATACTTGTGTATACCTGCATAAAAATGTAAGTGAATGGAGAATCATTTTTTAAAACTCATTACAGTTATTTCGATTGTAATCTATCAGATAACGTTTCGCAATTTCTTAAACTTAATGCATCGTGTTAAAATTTGAAATTTTTAACACATTTTTGCTATCTATGTTATAAACATCGATAGCAAAACTGAAAGACTTAAAATATTGTGTGTACACAATTTTTATTTCATATTATAAAATTTGAATTATTTAGTTTATTCTTTCAAATGGGCGGAAAGTAATAATAATAACAGAATATATTATTAATATTTCAATTTACATTTTATTGTAACTAAGTTACAATTATGCATTTTCATTAAAACGCAAATTTATATAATGATAATCTGTCAAAATTCTTATCTAGCCACGTACAATCTAATTCTAAAAATAATAAAATTATGATATGTTTATGCGAATAATCACAGGGATTAATGAAACTTTACTACAAGAGCGTGAAGAATCTTTGCGCAAAGTTTGCAGATGAATTCGGAAATGGCACTTCAATTGATGTATAACATATAAAAGTTAGTCTCCGTACTTTTCTGGAGATATATTGAAATGCATTTTGAGATTTAGGCACAGGAAATTGGATACATAATACAAACTAAAGTCTATGTGTACTGAAAAACCTTCGAATCGGTAAATCGATCTACGTTTATATCGGCTTGTGTAATAACTGTTTATCAACACTGTTAAATATTTGCAGCTAACTCGCCACCTGAGAATAATAAGGCTCTACCTGTGATTTTGAAAAAAAATGACTTATCTATATAAAAAGGTTCTATTTTTGTCTTTGAAGACATTTCTAAATTAATATAATATCATAATATAATTGTAATGACGCAAATAAAAAAAAATATATATATAATAATTTTGGTGAGAAAAATGCCTTCATAGATACAAAGAGAATCCTTCTATATTGATAAGTCATTTTTTTCAAAAACACAGATAGAACCTTTTATTCTCATTCGACGAACTGTCAAAGCATTTCACACTCTTTTATATGAAATGGGTTCATAGCCGTATTTTACTTTTACACTGTATTTTTTTAATTACTATAATTTTTCTAGGAAATTGGGATTCCTAAAACTTTTTATGTAACAATAACAGCAAAAATTTTTTTAACAAAACACATGAATTGTTACATAAAAAGACCTAGAATTCCTAATTTTTTAGAAAAATTTCAGTAACTTTACGGATTTTATTACAATTTATTCTGACCATAAAATGGGCAATAATCTAGTCTTAATGCAATTTTTCCTATAGATGTAGACTCACGGTAGCCAGTTACAAGGGGATACTAAATATTTTGACCATACGACTAATTTTCGGCGTCCAATTCACCACACTTTGGGGAATTTAGCGTTTGATCTAACGATCGTTTGACGAAATTGGAGATTTTCCGAAATCTTCTGAAGATAATCTGACATTTTTTGCAGTCCACTGACGAAAATCACCTTTTTTTAGCAATCCTCTAACCAAAATCAAGATTTTTCAACACCATTTTATGAAAATCGCGTTCTTTCAACGACTTTTTTACGAAAATCGCGTTTTTTCTACGACCTTTTTTAAAAAAATCTCGGTTTTTCAGCGACTTTTTACTAAAATCGTGTTTTTCGGAGATACTTTGACGAAAGTCGCATAGTTTTATGCGATCCTTTGATAAAATTACCTTTTCTTCTGCAATCTCTTAACGGAATTTGCGTTGTTTGTAAGTTTTTTTCACGTTATTTCTTAAATTTTTTTAGAAGTTAATACCTGCTGGTGACATAAATATTTGGATTTAGGAGCCAATGGGTCCTTATAAATTTTTAAATCAGCACTTATATAATATAACTTTTACTTTCTTCTGTTTTTAATAGAAGAAGATATTGAAATATAATTTTTTTTTTTACTTCCGGTTTTCGACATTTTTACTTGTTTTAGGAGCCAGGGATTTCGAAAAACGTGTTTTTACAAAATGTCAGCCTCTCCGTGTGTCTCTGTGTCCGTATGTCCTTATTGTGCCATCGAAAACTAGATGGAAATATGCATAGAATTTAACCAAATTTTTCTTGTTTGTTTTTACCTGTGTCAAGTAGGTCAACCGTTAGTCTCAAATTATTCCGCCAAAAAAAGCGCAGGAATAGGGATTTTTGAGCCATTTTCAATATTATGCTACCGAAAAGTCTATGAAGTTATGAATAGAAATGAGATAAACTTTTGTCTCTTAGTGTTTGACTATGGCTAATCAGATCTCCCTGAATTTGAAAATAATCGGACGCTCGGGTGCTATAATTGCGCGATGGTTGTGTCATTTTCATTATTGTACCATGAAAAAGTCTGTGCGGTTCGCATAAAACTGAAAAAAAATTCTGTGTTTGATTATTTTTGTGTATAGCAAAGACTTCCTCCCTGAATTTGAAAAAAAAATATTTCCAAAGGAACGATGTAAAAGCGATTTCTGTGCTATTTTTATTATTTTACAATCGAAAACTGTATAATTTTATGAACAGAATTGAATCAAATTCTTTGTGTATATTTTTGTCCATAGCTAGCAGATACTCATTGAACTTGGAAATACACCGTGGAAAAGGATTTTGATAGCACTTTTTGCATCACTTTCTGGATTCTTCCTTGCTCTATTGTGCATCGGCTCGTGCAGAGACTGAAATTCACGTACTGCTAAGCAGGCTATTTAAAAACAGCTGATGATTTAAGAAAAAACCGTATTTTATAAATATCATGATCCTCATAATCCCGTTTTTACTTCAATTAATTGACTGAGGCAGAAATTTAAGAGGAATATGAAAGTTGGTATAACATATGATATGTATGCTTAAGTAAAAGGCAGAGTGTTTTGGTAAAAATTTCTGCTTTCCAGGCAATATGGAATGTTAATCGTAAGTGCCATTAAAGCTTGATTAGCGGTGCTTCACTGAAAATCCAGTTACTGATGTACGATAAAAACAAAAAATACACCTCATTACACTGTTTTGCAAAGCTAGCTTAATATAAATTAAAACTGGATGCGTACGCAATCACAATAAAACTCATTGTCATAGGCTCTCGCAAGACAACCTGGCTCTTAGAAAGCCTGCAGTTATACGAAAAATTTTAGAGTAGTTAAAAAATTCTTATTCGAAGAGAAACATGTAATTTTATTTACAGATTTGATGATTTCTGGCATTAAACTATCAACCAAATTTAGGCTTAACAAATTAATAATAGATCGTCAGACAACCAAAAATATATTATAATTTTTAAACGGTAAAGTGATGTGGAGATAATATACTTTTATTATTTTTATAATAAATATAATAAATATATAGTAATATAATTTTGCCAGGAATAAATTTGGTTTAGAATTTAATACCGGACAGGTTTAAATCTGAAAGCGTTCTGCACATCTTCATATCATTTTAGAAAGCTTGAAAATTGTAACAAATTACCCTTTTAATACCAGAGAATAAATATCTACTTTCTAGAGATAAATTCGTTTGATAATTTAATGCTAAACAAGTGTAAATCGTACAGCAAAATTGCCTGACAGAAGAATGGTTTGTATTTAAAAATATGTTATAATTACATCATTTCAGCAAGTTTGAAAATTGTAACACTTTACTCCCTGGATACCACACAATCTAAATTAGTTTGTAAAACTGAAATTCGGATGATAAGTAAGGGGTCTCAGGACTCTTAAAGCTTCCAAACTTTCGAATTTTTTATTTGTGTATATGTTAAGCTACTATATTTTCCGAACATTTTAATATCATTGTTTAATTGAAAGTTCAATTAGAACAGTAGTTATGGCTTTTAGAATTATACACGCTCAATAGCTGAAGATGCATTTCCGTGTTTTTTCTCCAAAGGACACTTTTGGGCATAACGCGCACGATATCTAAAAAACTTATTAATATTATTTTATAAAATTTTCAAAATATATTTTTCGTGTTAATCTGTATAAACTGAACCTAAAATTTTCTTTTCATTAATAAAAAATTATTGTTTTCAGATATTTATGTTGTTGAAGTTTTCAAAATTTTGCATTACTGAAATACAACTTTGCATTATAAATAGAAAAATGTTTTAAAGACAAATTTTTTCAGATTCATGTTAATTATGGCAATCTGTTGCATAAGTGAGTTACAAAAATTTCATTTTAGTCGCAATATTTTTATTAAAATGATGCGCGTAAGTTATTATAAGCATTTTCAGCTTTTCGAATGTCTAATAGTTTTGAGCCTCCTGTATATGCTAATTTTGCATCTTGAAGTTTTTTAAACGATTGAAATGAAAGAACATACTTGTTTTTTCCTTACAATAAAAATTATGTTTTAAAATCATATACATTTTAAGATATTAAAGGTTGAAAATAGTCTGTTATTTTCATATTTTCCATTTTTAAGACTCCTTAGAGCCTGGGCATACAGCTACATATATATTTGGCATTGAAAATGTATGTTTCACTAAGAATTAAAAAAATAATAAAACTTTGAACACTGAATAACGACTTCTTTTTTGAACAGCTACACCTTTGCTATGTGGTCTTCAACGAGCCAATCACAGTGAACTTTGTTGTGATTGCGCGCTGTGTATCCATCCTCCCCTGTCGAAAATTATTGGGTATCAAGTCTCAGACAAGATTAATACATCATTTAAAGAACAATGCAATATTTTTTTTAACCCAAATTAACAAACATTTGTAATTTGAAAAATAAAAAAAATAATAAAAACTCGTCAATTCGGAATTTATTACTCATTTAATCGATAGATGAGCCAATTCGTTAAATTGCGAAATTCATTAAATAGCGGTTCGCTAAATCAGATTCCGACTGTAATGTTTTCAGAATCTACAGATCATATTTTATTTCAAATCGAAAAATAATTCTTTGCTTAATTAAATAAAAAAAAATTTGACACATTTTTCTGAAATCTTACGTGTTTAATTTATTATAAAAAAAAAAAAAAAAAAAAAAAAAAAAAAAAAAAAAAAAAAACGCGTCCGTAATGGAAAAACGTGAAAAATAAGTTAATAAAAATATTTTAAATTATTCTGTAAAAAAATAATATTGTGAAAATCATAATTTATGTTTATGTTTAATTTCAAGTAAAAATACAAAATAGTTTTTTTTTTTTTTTTTTTTTTTTTTTTTTTTTTTGTAAAATCCATTTTTTTCCATAGTCTTAAAGAATGTTCTCTTCGCGCGTCCTAATAATGTGCATTTTTGCCTACAAAAAACATCTTAATTGTATTAAAAGTGTGAAAAATGTTCTAAAAATAAGCAATTTTATTATAAATACAAATCAGGAATTTGAATGAAAGAGTTTGAATAATATTTGGCGTTATATCATTTACCTTCGGGTGACATAAATATACTTATATTTGTTTGGATTGCACAACAAAACAGTTGTTGTTTAACATATTATTATTTATTCTTAATTATTAGATATTTCACCACACGTTTTAATAAAATATACAATAAAGTTCCCCTTACAACGAAATCTTTTGGAGTACTGATTGTTTGATAAAATTCTATTTATTTTTATACTGGCGGTGTCACCTAGCAACCAAAATGTACCAAATTATATCAAAATGTAAAATGTTGTCTGTGTAAACGGTAATTTGTGAGTGAAATACATTATCTGTTTATATCTACAGCTTTTACCTAAGCTGTGTGAAAAAATATTATTTTTGTTTTTGAGTTGTAATTCGAATGTTTTTTATGAGCATATGTGTAAAAATATTACGGTTCTTAAGTTATCTATGTTCGAAAGAAACTGAGATTCATTTTTCCATGAAAATAAACTGTTTAAAACGAGAGATGTGTATTTAATTTAGAGTTGAGTAAAAAATTGATAGTAATTTCTAACATTGGAAATATTTTTAAATTCGCTTAAATAAGCAATTTTGTAACGTAAAAATACATTAGAATGTTTTTTATATTTACAATTATATACATTAAATTAAAATATTTCTTAAACTGACATTTGTTGCAATGAGCTTCTACTGTAAGTAATTTTGTATATAAAAAATAATAAACATTGTCTAAAAATGAGTAGAATAAATAAAGAATAAATATAAATTTAAAATATGAAAAATAAAATTACAAAATTAAAATAAATGAAGCAATAATAAAAAAAAACAGAAAATGAAAAGTAATAATATTGAAATTTTAAATGAAACATTTAAAAATTTTATAATAATATTAATCAATAATTTTATAATTTCATTAAACCAATTATGGTAGAGATATTTGCAAAATTCTTATTTTACGATGATGTTCAAATTTGCAAACTATCACTGTTTATAAATCTTTACCTTTACCTAGTTTATCATAATTTTTTCAGACAGTTTTTTAAAACAAAAACTTTTAAGAAATATGACAGGTCAGAAATTTTAAATGCGCAAAACATAATCAATCATGTAAGAAAAAAATTGTAAGCCATTATTCATTCTGAAGAATATAAAGCTTGCTTTTTGAAGATATTTTCTTTTTAAGAATTTTGATTTAATCTTAGAGAAGCGAAAATGAATATCCAAAGGTTTCTTTAAGATTTTTTCTGTTTATCTTTTAAATATACAGGTATAATTAAAAAGCTAAAAAAATTTTTTTTTTTCGTAAAAGAAAGCTATTTTTTCTCGTCTAAATTTATTTATAGAAGAAGAGAAAAATAATATTTTATGTATATTTGATATCTGTGGAGCTAAAAAATTAACAACAATAATAATAATAATAATAATAATAATAATAATAATAATAATAATAATAATAATAATAATAATAATAATAATAATAATAATAATAATAATAATAATAATAATAATAATAATAATTAAAAAATCTACATTACTTTAGATTTTACTTAATTTACTACCATACCATTATTCCATTGTACCATTTATTTATTTATTTATTTTTAAGTTTATACATAAGCATATACGATTTCTCGGGGATTTAAAAAATCATCCAAGACTTAGGAAATATTGCAGCAGGCACAATTTCATACGATGATTCAAATTAAACAGCTTCCGAAAAATGACAATAAATCATAATTAAAATAATAAAATATTTGTGTGAATCACCATAAAGTATAAAAAAAAATCAATATGTGTTTGAAGGTGAAAAATAAAACAGCACGTCATCAGCCTTTAAAAACGCAAACGTATGATTGCAATATCCCAAACACCCGCATTTGTGGCCGTTTTTTTCATTATTTGCGATTTTGTCTCATTACGGTTTTGTATTTTCAATGACTGATGAGAGGCTGCTAAATTTTACGTTTATTGCTTTTATTTTACAGTGATTAATAATATGATTTATTAATTTAATTCGTACAATGATCTTCCTTAAATGATAATTGTTGAAAGTACATTTGTTCACGATGTGCTCTGTGTCCATAAACCACCGATTTTCAAAATTTGTAATGGATTCCATTATATCAACTGATGCGCTTTGTATTTTAATGTCAACAATCTCGCCTTACAGAAGACGGCATGTTTCCAAAATAGCAGTACTAATTAACGTTTTAAATACTAAATGCATGTATCTAGTTATGTATACACTCTACACTGTTAAAAATCTGTAGCATTTGCTGCATTGTCACTCCACCACTTTTATGGAATATCTTTATTCTGACCAATGAATATGCTCCGTAATACTGTGAAGTAAGCGTTTTCTATAAAAGCAGTGGAGTGACGCTGCAGCAAATGGTACAGATTTTTAACAGTGTAAAATAAACCTGATAATTTATCTGAAAAAAAAATTTGTCAGCTATGGTACCAGATAATCTCTTTATTTTCTACACAGAAAATCTGCTAAATTAATACAGGCTTTCTTCTTGTGCAATAATCCTTCTCCGAAGTAAAGATAGATAAATTAAGATTTACGACACAGTCTTTGTTTGTATGAAATGATTTTTCCGTAGTACCAACAGGGGGATCCTGTTTAATTACTGGACATTCTCTGTATAAAACTAAATTCCTCAACTGCGGTTACGTTTTGTGGTACATTAAGAAAAGGTACATTTAATGAAAAAAGCTATTTTATACTGTCTGGAATTTTTTTGAAAAAAAAAAAAAGAAAAATATTATAAAAAAGTGGAACAAACTTCAAAATATATATTGTAAATTATTAATATATATTTGCAGAAATATATATCTGACAATAAGAAAATATTTCCTGTGTCATTTAAACTAATAAAAGATTGATAATTACACTCTTACTAGATAAAAATATTTTTATGAGTGCGTTTAAATGAAATATCTCAGAAAAATAAGAATGTGTTACGAGTTTGTTCGCCAGTTTGCCTGTCTTTGTCTGAATGATAAAGTTGCTAAATAGAATAAAAAATTAGCGAACATGTAGTGAAAACGATATGAACTTTTAATAATAGAGGAAATCTGTACTTTTCTTAAAACGGAGATATTCTGTTATAATATTGTAGAATCTCTGAAAACAATAACTATCTTTTACTGTGTATGGAATTTACTTTTGCATGATTTACATCCAATTTGGAGCCACAAGATTTTTATAATTTTTATTACATAAAATATGGTAAAATATCTGTACAAAAGTTCTCATTTAAAAATAAAACAATATAAATTATTTTGAATAAAAAAAAAGAAAAAAAAACCGTTGATTTACAAATTTTTTTTTCATATAAATCTCGTTAACTTTGTTTAATTTTAGGGAAATAATGCGATTTTATTTATTTATTGTTCCCATGTCGTAAAACAGTTGACAGTGGAATATCCATGAAAAAAAACTAAATTATTATATGATGTGAAATTCGCAAATATTAAAAGAGAAAATTTATTTTTCTTCTTTTCACAGTCGTGTATAATCTTGAAAATAATAAACATCTTTTACTAACTCTACAACCAACAGTCATTAAGGAAATTTACTGGAAACAAACGATTTGAAGTTAAGTTACTTTTAAATTATGTATATAAAATTTGTCACGAAGTCTAAAAATCAAAACCAGACAAAATATTTTTTTCGATGGCAACAGCAAATTTTTACAAGATGTTTTAAATATTCGATTCGATTCAAATTATGCCGTTAATTAAAATTTCAAGTCATTTAAATGAAAACTTTTTGCATTTAATACTTTCTAAATTTACAGCTAATGTAAGCATGTTAACTTATATTTTCATATTTTTATAACAATCTACTGAAACTATAATTCTAATATGATTATTTTCTGTGTTATTAATTTACTTAGAAACAAACATAAACGCATTGAATTTAATTATAAATGTTTTATAATATAAGTTATGAAATATAAAATTAATATTCGACAAAAAAAGAAAAAAAATAATTGCAATTTACAACTGATGGATTCATATTTATTATGGATTTATATTTATTATGTTATTTAAAAAAACAAAATGCTGGTTTAAGGGGCCATATATAATGTGCAGAGAAACATAAATTGGAAAAAAGTTCTTATTTTCTTGAAGCATTTGGGCTTGGATTACGGTGCCTCGCTTAAGATCAACTTAGAACTTTGTGATAATACTTAAAAACTGTAACATAAATACATTGAATTTTTAATTTTAAATATTTTATAATAGGAATTGAGAATTATTATATTAATATTTGAAAAAAATAGGAAATGCAATCTGCAATTGATAAATTTATACGCATTATCTTCTACATTATATAAAATTAAAATTAAAAAAATTCCTTAAGAGACGTTTTTAGAATATGCTTAAGAAATTCATAATGCTGGTTTAAGGGGCCATCTGTAATATGAAGAGAAAAATAATTTGAAAAAAAAAAATGCTCATTTTTTGAAGCATTTGGTCTTGGATAAAGTGTCTCACTTAAGATCAATTTAGAACATAACAACTGGTTACTTAAAAACTAAACATTGAATTTTAATATTTTATAATATGAATTATGAAATAATTATTTGAAAAAAATAAAAATTGCAATTTAGAATTGATGGATTTGTATTTATTACGTCCTGATTTAACCAAATGTAATATTTCAAAATTTCCTTCCGAGACGTTTTCAAAATATACTTCAAAAATTCAAAATGATGACTTAAGAGTCCATCTACAATATGTAGAAAAACATAATTTCGAAAAATATAGACGATTCTTCTATAGACGATTACTTTCAAAATTTTCAAGCTATTATTTTGAGACTTTTACAAAAGTTGCTCTATACATTTAGCTAACATAATATGCAAATGAAATTTTAATATCTTTGACGCATGCGCAGTAAAAAATTATTTAGTAAACCTACTCATTTTTCATACAATTTTTATTATTTTTTAATTCTGATTACAGAGTACTGTGTGCAATGTTGTTTGTCATATTTTCTGAAAAAAAATATTATTTTATACTAAGAACTCTGAAAATTAAAATGGAAAAACTTGGATAAATTTGGGACCATTTTTATAAAAACCATAATTACTCTGCGAGTGTGCATACTATTTGCATAAAAATGAACACAGTGTATTACAATAAGGCATTCAATCATAATCTAGAGTTTGAGCGCTTTTGCTACATTAGTTTTGACAGGGTTATTCAAAAGATATTCATTCTTTTTTAATTTGTTGACGGTCCCCTATGGCGTTTCGGTAAAAAATCTTCGCGGAGATGTATGACGTATACTATTATATTTATACACTAAGAGTTTCGAGATGATTCCTCATGTATTTTTCTAGATATTTAGTAAAATGTCTAAAATCGCAAGTGTCCCATAAACAATGGCAATATAGTGTATAATTTAAATATGGTAAACGGTTTCATGTATAATCAAAATGGTTATATGTTGCTGAGGCTCAATGTGAGTTATTTCATGCATAATACAAAGTGCGACATATAATTTACAATAACGAACATAGCATTTACAGGGTCACACAAACGATTATTAATAGTATATATTCTATCCAAAGTACTATATATGATGAACGAAGACTGTTACATGGATGAAATGCAGTTTGAATTATGATATGTGCTTTTAAGTTTCACTAAATGAATGCATATTAAATGGTGTGTATAAATGCTGATATTTATACAATTTAGATATACAGGGTTACACAAAAGATATTGGAAATGTTACTGAATAAGAGCGTAATTTACTTAAAGGTGGATTTTAAATAAAACATGTGTTTTTATTTTGAACTACATTCAGTAAACTAAGAAATGTTTTAGTATATAGATAAAATAATATACAAGGTCACATAAAGAACTGAATACATGGCTGTCTTCGAATGATAATTTCTGAAAACTTCATTTAAGCAGTAATGAGGAATATATTTGTTTGAACTAAAGTTTAAAAAAACACTTTCGTATATTAAAGGTACTAGGTAAATTACAGGGCTGTTCAAAAGTGTTCAAGAATGTTTCTTTCTATTAGTATAAGTCGCTGAAAGGAAAATTTAAAATTAATAAAATTCGGTAAAATGTATCATGAGAAGATTGTTACTATAAATCGCGACAAAATGTTAATTACATATGCTTTAAACCAACGAATTCTTTTGTTTGTTTGAATAATTAATTCTTCTTTAAATGTTATGTGAACGAAGTCACGGGTAACAGCTAGTATATATATGCATAAATTTTCCTTTCTGTAAAATCCCCAAACTATTGGAAACAGAAAAGAAATAAAAAAAAATAGAGTTTTTAAAACAGATTATTTATTTTAAATATAATTAGGATTAAGAATGTTAGAATTTTAGGCTATAATAATTTTAGATAAAATAATTTTGTAAATATATATAAAAAAGTCGTTTATTATATTTGTAACAAAAAGGGTGCAAGAAAATTCTCCATATTTGTCTTTCAGAAAACAAATGCAGAGGATAAATAAACCAAACCAGAAGATCTTTGAGATCATAAAAAACAGAATTTTCATAGGAAAATTCCGTTAATTTTTTAGTTATATTTAATAATGTTTAATAATATGTTAATATTAATTGTTAAAAAATTTATTACTCGCATTAACGGAAAGAAGCTGCATTATTATTTTTTTTTTTTGTTTCATAAATTTTCATTTATAATTAATCTTCTTAATTTAGTATCATTTAATATATTAATAAAATACTGTGAAATGCAAGATATGTATAACATGAAATTGTTTTTTTTTAGCTTCACACCTTATTTTTAGCATCATTAAATGTTATATTTTTGTTGTTTTTAGGAAATTTATTTGAAAACAACAGTTTACTGAACAATGTAGTCAAGTAATTTTTAAAAATTCAGACTTTTTTCTCAAAATGGATATTACAAAATATTTGGTCGCGGTACACAATTTTTCAATAGGAGATTCAGCGGAAGCTCAGCAAGGGATTATTTGTTGGAAATGTACTGTTACTGCATACGTAGGTCAGGAATGTCTAGGGAACATTTTGTGATTTAAATATTTTCAATTATCCATGTTGAATTCTAATTCTCTGCTAAAAGTATCAAAAGAAAACACAACAAATATAAAAAATGGTAGAAGCCTTGATACCTTGATCTGTAACCACAATGAATATTTAGAAGGAAAACGTAAAATATATATGTATATATATATATTCTTAGCAGATAAAAAGGTGCGTCATTCTTAAAGAGAGTTCCGACGAAATATTGTGGAATTTATCTTGGAATACTTGCGTTGAGTTTTTACAGAAAAGTTTTCTATTCTATAAACGAAACTTTGTTTCTATTTATAAACTTAAAAGCACTCAAATCATACAGATGTGAGACAATATAATATGAAAATCTGTGAAATAATGGAAAATATTTATTAGTAGGGGTTTGGTCTACCCTTTGACTGAAGTACATATTTAAAGTTACCTTTTACAAATGTATAAAGGTCATGGCCAATATTTTAAAGTATATTAAACTGTCTCTCTTGCATAATGGTCTCTAACTCCGAAAAGCTGGATGGTGGAAGAAATTGAGAATGAAGTTTGGACTCTTCATCTTCCAATATATGTTTAATAATATTCAAATCCGGAGATAGAAGGGGCCAGGAAGATGTTCAACTTCATCGTCAAGCTCTTCGAACCAACGTTGAACACACCCTGCAGTGTGTATAAGGGCACTGTCGTCTTGAAAATGTGGTCACTCTCCACGGAATAAAGTCTGGACAAAAGGGTGGACATGATCCCCTAAAGTTGTTAGATAGAGATTGGATTTGATCCTCCCATGCAGAATAATAAGTGGCCCAAGACCGCGCCAAGATATCGAACATCAGACCATAATGGAGCCACCCGAATGCTTCAAATTCAGCATCAGGCATTGAGGTTTAAACGCTTCTCTGGATGTTCTCCACACACAAACGAGTCCGGTCGTCTGAAATAGGGCGAAAAACGATTCATATGACAATAATTCATGCTGCCACTTCTGTGGGGACCACCATTTGGAATATCTGCACCATTGAAGTCGCTTGAAAGCAATAGTTGCTGTCACCAAGAGTTTTCGAATTGCACTCTGCTATTAATGCTCGTAGAATGGAATTAATTTTTCACATATTTTTTGAAAAGGGATCCTGGAAATGTGTGTTCATTTCGGATGTTATCTCGGATGACGATTGCTTGTGCTTTCTGGATATTATGAGCTTCAAGGCTAGTCTATGCCTATCAGCAAACTTGGAATTTTGGCCACTGTAGCGCTTTGAAGACGTCGTCTTACCCTTTTTCGTATACACTGTCGTAACTGCTGTACCGTACTGCTTGTAACCCCTAAAAGGTTTGCTGCTTCCGTAACGGATACTCCACTTAAACACGCTCCCAAAGTCATTACTCTTTGGAACTCTGTCAGGTCTGACATTTCAACTTATTACATACAGTTCGATTGACGCATGCAACACAGGTGATTGCTGTTGAGAGACTGATACCTTCCTCTTCACGCTCACTAGATGGCAGACTTCTGTTGCCAGTGGCGCGGCCGTACTGCAGGTGTGAATTACGTCATACTTTTTCACAAGTGTTCGTATTATTTTGTACCCCATCTGTATGTACCAGAAGAAATTTAATAATCCACTAGTAAGCAACAAAAAAACAAAGCTTCATGTTTTTCCCAATATATAGGGTGTCCCTATACTCATGGTACATACGCTAGGGGTGATATGACACATCAAGACGAGTAATAGTAAATAGGAAACCAAGGGTCTCAAACGTATTCCAAAGGAGACAGTAGCTATCAAAGGTTAGGGTCCAAAATTGCAAATGATGATAAAAAAGGGAAAAGTGGGTCGATGTATTTGCGGTTTTTGCTAAAATTCTTCTCTAAGTTAGTACTTTCTTAAAAAAATGTTTTAAAGAGAAAGTTATGAAAATGTCGTAAGAGGTTGCTCTATGAGTACCAAATAACTACTTATTAACTTTTTTTTTAAAAAACATTGTTAAATGTTTTCTAAAGCATAGTCCTTAACTTAAATATTGTGCGCACAAGTGAACGGTGATGGTCTTCGGTAGTGGTTAAGTGGAACAAATTTAACTGTGTTCAGGGGGTTGATTTTTGAACGATCATATGTAATGAGCAAAATAATAAATGATGAAGCAAACTTTAAGAGGTGATAGTACACATACAAACAAACAACATTCACTGAGTAATGCATGATTTGACTTCAAACGCAAACGCATTAGAGCATGTTCAAATTAGATACATGCAAGCGCTATAGCTACCATTATGCTGTAAGTTTCCGGAAGACGAATATGAAAATGTGACATGGGAAAGAAGAAGAACGCTTATGCAAATTTTCGATAACATAAAAGTTACTTATTCGAGTGCGTATATGTAAAATTGGAACTGTTCACAGCAGCTGTCTTCATTTGTTCTGTGGATAGCCGATAATATGGTTTCGTACTCTAAGCAGGAGAAGGACGACGTGAGTTACATGTACGGAGCTGTACACGGCAATGCAACAGAAGCTCTAAGAATGTACCGAGAGTGTTTGCCAACCATACGTGTTCCTGAAGTGAGAATATTTCAGCGACTGCACCAACAATTGTGCGAAGGGTTTCCTTTGATGTTGCTTGCCGAATATCGGACGTTCCAGGAATGTAAGAGCGCCATCCGTTTTGGATAACATTTTGGATCGTATCAGCGAGAGACCGGGATAAAGCACGTGGGAACTGTCCGAAGAAGTGAACATTTCCCGTAATACGTGTGGCGAGTTCTGCGAGATGAAGGAATGCATCCATACCATGCGCAGAAATTTCAATGCCTAGAACCAGTGTATTTCCAGGCACGTGTCAATTTTAGCACGTGGTTGCTCCAACAAACAGCTGTGGATCCTGCTTTTTGTGCACATGCGTTGTTCACGGATGAATGCACATTCACACGCGAGGATATTTTGAATATCCACAATTATCATGTATGCTCAAATGAAAACCCACACACAATACGTCCACGTTCGTCCCAGCGATATTTGGATCGGAATCCTTCACGATTATCTAATTGGGCCATACTTATTGCCAATGCGCCTGCATGGAGATTCATATTTTGTGTTTTTGCAAAAGGTGTTGCCAGAACTATTAAACCATGTTCTAGCACCCATCAGACCACGTATGTGGTTCTAACATGAAGGAAGCTCGTCTCATTACAGACTGGATACCCGTAACGCCCTAAATATCATCCGAGGCGATGGACAGGTCGTGGCGGTCCAATTAGCTGGCCGACCCGTTCACCAGATTTATCCTGTCTGGACTTTTTCTTGTGGGGTCATATGAGAGCCTGGTATTGGAAGATCGTCCCGTAAATTCTGCTGAAGACCTTGTTGACCGGATATCTGTTGCTTCGGGCAGCTTAAGAAAGATGCTTGGTGTTGTCGCCAATGTACGGCGGTTAATCCATCGACGGGTTCAAGCCTACGTTCGTGTTGGAGGCCGCATTTTTGAACAATACTTGTGATGGAGTACTTCGTGTTGTTTATTTTAATTTAATTGAATGAAGTGTTTTATTCCTTTTGTAGGTTTCTTTTCATTCCATATCTGTCTTTTCGGATTTTCAACATTTTTTTATTATTTTGATCCTTAAATACGATCGTTCAAAAAATCGACCCCCTGAACACAGTTAAATTTGTTCCACTTAACCTCTCCCGATGATTTCACTTGTGCACACAAAATTTATGTTAAGTTCTAAGTTTTAGAAAACATTTAACAGTGTTGAAAAAAATCCGGTAAAAAGTAGTTATTTGGTACTCCAAAGTCTAGAGCGACCCCTAGTGGCATTTGTATAACTTTCTATTTAAAACATTTTTAAGAAAATACTAATTTAAAGAATGATTAAAGAATAATTATCCTCAAATAAATCGACCTATTTTTCCCCTTTTTTATCATCATTTGCAATTTGGGACACTAAACTTGAATGGCGCCTGTCTCCTTTGGAATACGTTTGGGACCCTTGGTTTCCTATTTACAGTTCTATCACCCCCTTGCGTATGAACAATGAGTTTAGGGACACCCTGTAGAGCTTACGTGTGTGACTAATATTTGTCCACTCACCTTACATAAATGAACTATAACATTTTTCAGTATACACATGCAAAATCGGCATACCACATAATCGTCGACTTTTAAACACACTTGTTCCATAATCTCGTTCACACTGTATTAATGATTTAGCTCACTCAGTCAGTTATGAGAAACCATAGGGTAAACATCGTTAGTCAGACCCCACAGAAAAACTTTCACTAATGCGAAACAAAACGTTTATTGTGACACATCAAAATTTTTTCTAACAGAAAAAAGTCAGTGAATGTTTTATCTATTAATGTTTTACCTCTTAATCTAGGTTAGAGTAATATCTTTATTATGAATCATAAATTAACTTAATGTTATAATGGAAGGAAGAAGAAAAAAAAATGGAATGTTTATTAAAACATCTTCTTTGTTTCATGAAGTTAAATATATATATAACACAGTATATATGTATAACACAGTTATCAGAATTTTTGAGAAATAAAAATTAAATGAATATGAACCTAATTAAAATTCAGTTAACTTAACGTCAAATTTTAGTCTAAAAGAACTTAAGTAGTCACTTCTCGTTAGAGGACAATTTCAAAAATGCAGCGATTAAAAAAAAAAAATTAGTTTTTTTTCTAGAATTACAATATCTATACTAATTAAAGTAAGTTTCGCTCTCTCTGTGTGCGTGTTTCTTTTTTTAGCAAATTGTGACATTCTAAACATTAATATCTGGCTGGGCGTTTCTATTTGGGGAAGTTGCATTTCTTCAGGTCATTTATTTTTCAATTTTGCATTTTTTACATTTTTTTTCCTTTTTTCTTACTTTTAAAAGTGTAATTTTTTGCTCCAATGCAGTTTCATGAAATAATTATTTCACGCAATGTTTTCCTTCTAAAATGCATTTTGTTTCAAAATTTAACCTTGCTTTTCTATAAATCATATTTCTATAAATAAGAAAAACTATCTCACTTGCTTTTCGACAGATTACCTTCATTCTTTATTTTTTTAAAGCTAATCAATTTTATTTTTATTTTGTTTTATTAATTTTTAAGAGTATGCTTTTACTAAATAAATATGGTTGTTTCTTCTTTTTAGATTTGGAGGAGTAGCGAAATGAAATTTCTTTGTTTATATATGTTTACAATTTTGCCAAAAAAGAATTTTTAAAACGATATTACCATATAAACTTCAAATGCTTTCATAAGCTTTTTTAATCTGGTGAACCAATTTGTTTCATACATTTGTGACATGGCATCAACAGTCAACTGATTTAATTTCACGGCGAGTACCTGGAAGTTCGCTCAGTTACAGAAGATGTAACTATCAGTTTTGACATGTATTTAAAAATCCGAAGATGCTATATCTTTACTTTGTAATAAATGAAAGTCGTAAAAATAACGTGTATTGTAGGGAAATATGTAGAACTTTGAAATCCATTAAGTTCTGGCTATGCCTTAGAAATAAGCATATGTATAATATTTGCAGATCTCTTTCATTTTTTACTGATACAATAAATATACAATATGTGCTTCGAATAACTACACATTCGTTTTTTTAAATGTTTAATTTAGAATTGAGCGTTATTTAATCCTGTTGATAGCATTTCCTAAGCATTGAAATTTTCATGATTTGTATAACAGATTTCTCCAGATTCTTTAAAACCAGATACTTGCAGTTCAAAAATGTAATTCTATAATTGGCACAATGCAGGTTTGACGAGAAGAATCGTTACATAGGATAACTCCTTTTTTTTATCATTAAAAAAATAAATCGTTATGAAACTAAATTTAAATTCTACTTATCGCTAAAATATTATCTTATTCAGAATTTTCTTTAGAATAAGCAAAACATACACTATAATTTAGTAATGGCAGGGTAAACTAAAAAAAGGTAAAAGTTTTTGTTTGTGTGAGAGCAAGTTTTTTTTAAAACACGAGCCATATAAATGTTGCCATGAGTAACAATCCATCTTTAGATGTAAACCAAAAAAATTCTAAAGATCGGCCCTAAGCTTTCAAAAGTCAATCAAATATGGATTTGCAATCTTTTTAATCGAAGTGGCACAGAAGCTGGAATTAAGGAATACGAGGAGCAGATTCAGCAGCGCGGGATAACCCACCAATCGGAATAGGCTTCCAGATCCCGCGTTGCAACTTTATTAAAAAAAAATACATTATTTAACAATGTTTAAAAAATGAGGACATATTTAATTTTAAAAAGTCCTGTCATAATTGCTGCTTCTAAGACGCTGCTGATTATTTTTTCACTGCATGTCACTTGCCATTTCAGCTTTGGCTGGTGAACGTTTATGACGGTGATTTTCAAATAGAGTACTTGCAATGCCTTCCCGGACAAATCGATTTAATTCAAAAATTTTATTCAATGATTAACTATTTCATTTTCTAAAACAAAAGTGGCGACGGGCCTGTATGTGACTGCCTTGCTTTAAATGTTAGACTGAATGATGTTGTTAAGATCGTTGACATTATTTTGCTTGGTCTCAAAAATACCTTGTTACTGCATCTCATCGTTATTCTTAAGCTGATTGAAATATTAGGCAATACTTTTTTAACCAGATATTCTTGTAACTTTACTAAATCACAGGAGTTTTGAGGCAAAAATTTCGTCCTGTGGTCAGAGCAACTGATATCTTTCCGTTGCTATGTTCAAACATTTGATGTGAAACTATCTAGGCTTATCGACTTTTTAGTAGCTGGAAATGCATATTTGTAATTAGCTTTAATGCCTTTTGTGTAGTCACAAAGAAGCATATTTCAGGAAAGCATCTTTAGTGTACGAGGATATCATTCGAGAAATTACATATAATGTTAGCCTGAAAACTCCTAAAGGAATATTAATGTGTTTCCAAATAGTCTCATATTTCCACGCAGTTATTGAAATGATAGATCAAGAGCCTTCAACAATAGTTTTTTCACCCTTATGCATTTATTCAAAACTAGGTCAGCATTTCTGCAACACATTTTCTTTGCCATATGTTTTAGAAATTTTGAACGTGATGAACTGCAAGTTCAGTTGCAATTTCAAAGTGTAAAGGACAGTTATTTTACCTAGTAGCAATGTTACGGCTCAACTATATCATTATATAACACATGCTTAACCTATTACGATATACAGTTAAACTATGCCATATTAGGATCGAATTGATTCCAGAATATTGAATCAGAAACGTTTCACCATGCATACGATTTCATCAACCCCATTATTAACATAATAAATTATTTCACCGTAAATGCTTTAGCTTAGAAATTTTTGATTGAAGATACGACAAAGACTTACCCGCGTTTTTATTTTATTGACGACACAATTTTACTTTGAACGAAGGAGCTGCAGATCGATTCGGCGATGCCATTCCTAGTTCACTGAGAACTTTAATTCGTGATTTCTAAACAAATATTCTCAAACATTATCACCACTTTTTAGCTTTTCGTTCATCTGAAGAAACTCTATTCGTCTATGTCTTCTATCTGTCTATCCATACAAAAAACTACATAGGTAACAGCCTTCAAATTTTGTGTATACACAGCTGAATACACCGTGCGACAAATAATAAAAATTTTAAAAAGTCCATTGTTTTAATTAAATTAATTTTATCAATGCCATCAGTTAATTTTGGCGATTTACATTTTAAAAGAGAACCTTAATTTAAACGTTTTGTGTGTAGAAAATGATTGGATCTAAAGCGTCTTGCTAATAAACAGGAGACTGTTACTTCGGTCCTCGTTGTTGCAAGTCGTATTTTTTTCATATTGAGCTGTATTTTTCATATTGCGATGTAATTTTTATGAGATGAATTTTATTAAGAGAAATTTGTATTTTTTTTTTTTTTTTTTTTTTGCCAATTTAAGGATTTATAATATTAGGATTTCTTTCATCTAACATTCATATATTTTCAAATCCAATTATTTTTTTCTATTATAAAAACTATTGTTTTTTTTAATGATTCAGCATTTTAAATTTCATTTAAACATGTTTTTTTCGCTTTTAGAAAATTTAGAATTTTGTTTTCCTCTTGACTTTTTTTTTTTTTTTTTTTTTTTTTTTTTTTTGGATTTTAAAAAAAAAAAAAAAAAAAAAAAAAAAAAAAAAAAAATCGAGTTTTAGATTTTTTTTTAAACGTGATAAATAAATGTGAACATTTTTAATTTGATTAAAATAAATAATTTTCTTTTTTTTAATTTAAAAATTAAATTTAATGGTTATGTCATCTATGTAATAATTTAATAATTATAAATTAATTATTTTGATTTATTAATTAAAAGACAAGTTTGTTTGAAAGGAATATTAATCGAAATCCTCTGTGCGATCTGTGATCACACTTATCCACTTTTTGGTGATGATAATTACATGTGAGAGAATGATTTTTTATAGGTTTAACCATTCATTATATATACATATGTTTAAATTTATTGCTACAATTTTTTAGGCAAAAATAATAAAGCAATCACTAATTTACATGTTTGAAAAAGGCATTATATTTTTCAGTTAAAAAAATTAAATATGCTTTAGTTTTATGATTATGGCCAAATTACGTAGGATCAAGCATATTCATTTGAAACATGCAAAAACATATTATTAATTACTTTGATTTTTCCAGTAATTGTTCATTAACAAATCCTCTGAAATGCGTCATTTAATTCTCATATATGAGATATATTTATTTATTATACATGCAGAAAATATTTTTTTAGAGATTGATAAATTCAGCCGGGGCATTAAAACCTATTTTTGTAACAGGAATAATTCATTATACAAAATAAATTGGTACGTGCTTTGAAGTATCATTATAATATTTTGTAAGCTTCCAATATTTTTATTTGCAAATTAATGTTCCACGTTTATCGAGAAATATAGATTTTTTTTTTTTTTTTTTTTTTTTTTTTTTTTTTACTAATAATTTATCTTTATTTATTGCTAAATGAGTTCAAAATATACTTTTAAATAATTTATTTTCGAATAAAAATTTCATTTTAGTTTATTAATGATAGCTTTAAAGAAGTAAGCATGCCATTTAAAATCTATTTTATTAAAATAATAATTATTTTATTAGAAATATACAGCAAAATATTTTTTTGATGTCACATGCTATTTTGTAATTAAATTCTATTTTTAAAAAATGCGATAATAAGTATTACAAAACAGCTTAGCTTTTTTCTTTTTACATTTCACTTCAGAATATCAGTTTAAAATTACATATTTTTAAAAATGATTTATTATGTATGCTCTCAAAACTTTGAAATATTTATTATATGAACAAAAATATCATTAATATTTTAAATTAGTATGAAACAATTAATTAAAATATTTCATTTCATTAAACATTGCCATTTAATACAATAAAAAATTTATTGAAAATAAAGATGTTTTATTTTCTGAAAATGTAAAGTACATGATATACAGGGAACAATTAAGACATTTTTATAGCTTTATTTGAGAATGAGTTTAATCCCTTCGCGACTGAAGCCTTTTACGAAACTTTTAATGTTTTGTCACCGGTTTTAAAAAACAGAAATTTGTGTCCTTTTAAATTGAGAAAATGCTCCGATTCAATAAGGCAAAATTTACCTTATAATTTTACTGGTAACGATAAACACGGATTCTTAAGCCTATTTGCGGCACGTCGCTCGTCCTGAAGGCGTTAATGCATTGCAATTGTATGAGAAAGTTTATTTTTTTTATTAAAATTTCTGATACTTATTAAAAGTACATGATTTGTTTTCTAAAATTAAATACATGGAGTATCTTAATCTTCTTCTATTTAGTGCCAAGGTTTTACTCTTTTGAGATACTGTACAAGATAACGCGTCAAACACGTAAGAAATTTAAAAAAAAATGTAGTATCCTTCCATATAGGCTAGTTTTGTATGTAAGAGGAAAACACAATTCATTTAACTAACCCAAACTTCAGTGTACAATTTTGAGACCCATAATTGGATTGGATATTTGTTTATATCTTTAATCTCAAAATAAATAGCTCAGAGTTCATTCAGTTTAACTACTGTAATTACAATACGATGTCGTCACATGCCACATAATCTAATACTTATTATTATTATTATTATTCAAATTATTGTTGGACACATTATTACTAAAATACAAGTCAAAACTATACACAGACTTTATAATAGTGTACAAGGGACTCTATACACATATTATAAAGAAGTAATATTTGTTTGCCTTTGTTTACTTCTAATGGGTAATCTATGAAACCATTAAACCAATTTTAAAACTAACAATAGGAAATGGACAGGGACAGTCCCTCTTCCATTTTATGTCTGTTGCTCAACATCCAAGGGATTGCTGGATAAAATATTTGAATAAATTCTATTTGTGTTACTAAAAGGTCCAGAAATTTAAAATTTGGCAAATTACTTACATATAAAATATAAATATTCCAAAAGAACACTAAAAAATCGAAATTTTAAAAAAGATGAAAATGCTTGAAAAGCATTTTAAATTACAATTTGTATGCTTTTACATTAAATACCAATTTCAAAATTAATGATTGAAAGTTGATTGTTCATTTCCTTGCTAACAGGCTGCATTTTACGTCAATGTCTCTACAATAAAAAGTTTTTCGAAAAAAAAATTACAAAATTGCTATTTTTGTGATATAGAATGGTTTAAAAACTTAAAATTTACTGTGAAGTTATTTATAAAATGGAACTAGTCTATAAGGACTGTTATAAGAAACTTGAAATTTAAAGATAATGAGTAAAGATTACATTTTGATAGCGACAGCCCGTGTTTCAACATAGATAATCAATGCCGATAGCATTATATCACAAAGAGAAAAAAAACCGTTTTAGAAAGACAATTTCCTTGTCACTGAAGAGTCTAAAAATATAGAATCTGATATAGTAATTATTTATAATTTATAAATGCTATCTGAGAACAAGTTCTAAAAACGTATATTTAAAACAGATGAAAATGAACGAAAATTCTTCAAAAAAGTTCCAAAATGCAATATTTAGTCAAGAATCACCAAACGAATTTCCAGACTAATAGTTTTAAATTGCTGATGGCAGTCGAAATTTAAATGTTAAAATATGCGAAAACCGTTTTATTTATTTTTTTTCTAAATTACGATTTTTATGAAAATCTTAAAGATAGACCCTAAAAATTAGGAATGAGAGATAAATATAAGATGTGCCTATAACGAGTGCTCTTTATGTTCATTTTTTAAAAGTTCCGAAACGTACAAATGTAAAATGACTGATTATTTTTTTAACTTTTAAAATTACTTTTTGAATGGAATTTCATGACATACAAAATCATCTTACAAACGAATATTTGTAAATGAAAGGTAACAGGCCCTGTTCCAAGATAAACTATATTTTACGTTGATGCAATTAATGGCAAGATAGGATTGTGGATCGTTAAATTGGAAACTTGGAATATGGCATGATGATTTTTTTTTTAGGATATACCTGCATCACCCCCCCCCCTAAAATTACGATTTGTATTAAATTGTGAAAGATAGACTCCGAAAATTTGGAATAAGAGATACGTATAAGATGTATCTAAAATGAATGTTCTCTATGATCATTTTCCAAAAGTTCCGAAACTTATAAATGTAAAATGAGCGATTTTTTTTAGCTTTTTAAATTGCTTTTTGTATAGAATTTTATGAAAAACCAAAATCGTTTTAAAAATGGAAATTGGCAATTGGATGGTAGCAGACCTTGTTCCAACATAAACTATATTTTACGTTTATGCAACTATTGGCAAGATTGGATTATGGATCGTTATATTGGAAACCTGGAATATGGCATAATGATTATTTTTAAGATGTAACTGAGTGGTAAAATCGCTTCCTAAAAAAATCAACAGTTTTACTAAAAACCGAAATGACGCTAAAAGCCTCAAAATTCATTCTAAATTACGTAAAATTTGCAAAGAATATGTAAATGTAATTAAAATTTAAATAGAATATGTTTTAGGTTTTTTTCTGCATAATTCACTAAATAAATGAAGCTTAGTCAAACTGTCTCTTAAATGGCCATTTTTAATTATCAGAAGACGAATAATTTCTCCCATTAGAAGCAGATATATAATTTCTATTAGCAATTTTTCAAGTATTAGGAGATCAAAGTTGTGAGTTTTGATAGGATGCAATAGAAATTAACATCGTACACAGTGCTTTGACAGTTTTTTCGGATATGGGGAATTTTTAACAGCATGTGAAAAATAACAAAGTAACTTTTGTAAATTGGGAAGGATTTTAATTATTTTTGGATTGAAGAAGCAATGTAGTGATGCGCCTATCAATATTTCTGTTTTACGACGAAAGCTTTTGTAAATTTTCTCTGTACTTCATGGTTTTAATTATTTTTTTTATTAAAGAAACAATATAGTGATACGCATGTCGGTTTTTCTGTTTCACTATGAAAAATAACAAAGCAGCTTTTGTAAATTTTGTCTGTACTTCAAGTTTTTAAGTATTTTTTGATTAAAAAAAACAATATAGTAAAACGCATATCGATTTTTCTACTTGTATTTCGTTTACAAACATGCCTCTTTTACAAAGGAAAAAGGTTATATGTAATAAAATGTAACTTATACATTTAACTAATATAATATTCCTGATGTAAATATCTTCTTGGTCAATCGAATCGTGTCTTGAAAATGATCGCATCTATTACTAAGCATTTATAGGAAAATTGCGTCTTATGTCCTCAAATTTGCTTCCAGCTGAATACAAAGAACTACTGACACTACAATTTTAATCTACCCAAAAAGTTATTGTAAAAGATAGTAATTTTATCGTATTTAGATATCGTTACGAACCATGCAAAATAATTTACTGTTTAAAGTTCCTTCATGTAGAAATGTTGAAAATTAATGTGAGTTTTAAAGAAAGAGTGTGATGACATTTTGGAATTGATGACATTGAAGATATTGGAAAAATAGAAGAAGAAATTCTGTCATTACTGCTAAATACATGTGTTACTAATCTAATAGAATTCATTCAACCGGGACCTGTATATGCTCTGAACAGTCGTTTTCGGTAATAGGGACATTAACATCCACACTAAGCATGCGCAGAATATATTTAACGCCACTCGTTTGATTATAAATGCGATACATTGGCGACAATGAACATAAATTGTTTAGAGCAGCCGAGGGCTATTAACAAACATTTGTTCTACCGAATTTCGTTGGTTAAAATACGTCAAATAACATCATCAATCAAAATGATCAATAGAAATCGGATAATTTTAAATACATGTGTGTTTTTTCACGTGTTTTAAAAAGTCGTTGACTAACTAAAGAATATATGTTGTCCCATTCATTTTTGTAAGTGAATTGTCAATACTTAAAATTTTCTGAAAATAGTAATAAAAAACTAGTGTTTAGAAAACTTAATGCAAACTCATGGAAGTCACAATGTTAAATAATTTTGTTTGAAAACAGGAATAAAAATACCCTGAATGATTAGTTTTCATTATGTTGTAAAAACATTAATCTCTGCAATCAAAATTTATCCCTTTTCCAGGCTTTAGAAAGGTGTAAATAGAAGCATAGATACCAACAGGTAGAGTAGAAAATGCCAAAAGAGCTAATATATCTTTCTTTAATATTGTAATGAATCGCATTTTTTCTAGTATCTAAAGTAATTTATTGCTACATTATAATAAAAAGTTGAATGGGAAAAATTTAACTCTTAATCTAGATTAGTATATAATCGTTTTCATTGCTCATGGATTACTTGAATGCATTCACCATATAGTTTATAAAAATATAAATTGCAAAATGTAAAAAAAATGCAAAAAAAGGAATGTTAGTTAAAACATCTGTTTTGCATCCTGCTGTAAATTTCATAAAGTTCTGTTAGAAAAGATTATTTGGATTTTTCAGCAGTTTTATGGGAAATGAAAAGTTTTCAAAGAAAGAAGTTTAAAGAAATTAAATGTCGATAGTTCAAAATGTAGCCTTATTTTTGAAAAGTATGCAATAATATCTATTTCTTTAGACAGGAAATTGGTACAAAAATCGCCTTTCCATTGCGTCTTGTTTTCTCACTATAACGTTAAACGACAGTGTGTGTATGTGGACATTTTCTATAAGTAAAACACTAAAAGTTTTTATAACAAATTGTCACATGATTGAAGTAATTACTTCTACACATTTCTCTGTTAGTAAGGAAAAATATTGGAATGGAATACAAATATGAACTTTGTAGTTTTCAATTGATAAATGCATTTCTGAAATATCGTAGAATGAATTTAAAATCAGACAGCAGTGAAAGAAAAACTTGCACAGTTTTTACTCTATTGCTATGCTCTGATTCTGCTGACATTTCCAAATTTAAGGATTGTGATAAACGCATATTTTATATGTACTTACTTTTCTCCCAAATAACTCCTTGATTTTGATTTCTTGAACTTTGAATTTTTAATGTAAGGTACCTTATGTAAACACACGTGAAGCTTAATCGGGTAAGTTAATGTTAATTTTACTGGAAACTACAGGCACTAGAAAATCGCTCTGAACTTTCTCAATAATTGAAAATATAGATCAATTTCAACATTGTCATCCCCTAGCAAACAACTTCACAAACTTTTTAACCTTTTAAAAATAGTTTTAAAATTTGGTAGAGAATTGAGAAATCTGAAGTATATTTCAATCTTTGGTATCTTATGTAAACACACGTGAAGCTTAATCGGGTAACTTAATGTAAATTTTACTGGTAATGACAGGTACTAGAAAATCGCTCTGAACTTTCTCAATAATTGAAAATATAGATCAATTTCAACATTGTCATCCCCTAGCAAACAACTTCACAAACTTTTTAACCATTTAAAAATAGTTTTGAAATTCGGTAGAGAAATGGGAAATCTGAAGTACATCTGAATCTTTTTATTTGTTGAATTCCGCAACTTATTTCATTTTATTCGTTTTATGATTGGTCCATGCTTAATGTATAGAAATGCAAATCTTCTGTTTTATATTATATTCGTTTTCTGACCCACGTTTAATGTACAAAAATGGAATACTTCTGTTGCCACGATGACAAAAAGTATTAGAAACAAAAAAAAAAAAAATAAAAAAAAAAAAATAAAAAAAAAATAGACATGGGTTTTAAACAATTTGCATTTAAAAGTATTTTTTTCTTTATACGACGGTGTAAAAAATGAAAATGTGCGATGTTTAGAAGTTTGAAAATTTACAGTACCTAAAATTGCAAACTGAAATTTCATTTTATATTGGTTATGACTGGTCCAGAAATATGAGCGTAATTTGAAATGTCCTGGCATATTAATGTGTCTTTGTTATTATGTAAGCTATGATTTGATCATCATAAAAATAATGTCATTATTGCTTTTTTTAAATATAGAAATCGATTAGAATTCTAAAATTATAGTCTTTGAAAATATTATTTTCCAAATAGTCGTTTTAATTTATTAAATTACAATTTTTATAAGTATTTGGAAAATAGTTTTGCCGTCGGTAAAGAATTGAGAAATCGGAAGTGTTTCTTTTTACTGGTTTTCTCCAATTTTCTCTACTAAGCGATAATATTGGCCTAACAATTGGTGATTTGGATTTTTTGGTAAAACCGTGGAGTGAGGGAGGAGGCATACAGACATATTTTTAAAGCTGATCTATGTTTTGCATGAAATATATTTTTTTTTTTGTTAAGTCATATAACAACAATAAATTTGTATGTATATTTGTTTCCAATAAGGGAAAATATCTTATATCGTCTAAAAAAGAATGCATTGGAGAAGACGCAACAGTGTCTAAAGTAAACAGTATTAAAATATATTTTAAACACTTGATTAAATTTTATAAATATACTTTCTTAATTCATGCACTTTTCGCGTAAGTAAAAAATACTTATTTTCCGAAAATACCAATTTTACCAAAAAATACATAATTTAAAACTGTTTCTTGTAAATTTTGTAAATTATACAAATGTGGCTTAAAAACAAGAAGTGTATTTTTAAAAAGCGTGCAACCAACCTTTTATTAAGTTAACTACATGGAGATTATGTAATATCTGTTGGAAGTAATTTAATAACGTTATTTTTATTAACATTTTTCAAAGTAAAAATTCAAATCTTTGGATATTGACATAAAATGTACCTTTTCGCTAATATTTCCCTAGATACATTCTTCATAATAATTTTAACCAAGTTCCGAATTCTCTTAAGAAAATCTCTTTATTAATGTGTTTAGTTACATTGTGTGAATGCCGTATAAAGCTATATGGCGTTTTTTTTAATAATTAATTTTTGCATGTTTTTCATTAAAAATTCTAGTTTTTGTTAAAATAGACATAGAATTAAAGGGTTTTTTTGTAATAAGGCTCAGAATTAAAAATGTAAAGTCTATATCGATTAGAAGAAACATATTTTTTCAATTCAAAATGTGTTTATATTCAAAATTCCATTTTAGGAGAGGGAATGTGATTGCAGAAATTTTAATGAAAAAACGAAAAAAAAACCATTTATTTAAAACTTTATTTATTTTTTTCATTTTACGCAATTCATACAAACTTTCGATGAAAAAATGTATTAAAGTACTGTTTTTTTCTTAACACCGCTCACCATTCTAACTATTACTAGGCAATATTTCATTAGAGCAAAGATTATTCTTTTAAATCCCTCATTTAAGTTTTCCTTTAATATCATGTATCTTATATTAAAAACTACATAATTATTCTGTTTTGTTTGAACCTTCTGCTATTGTTTTTATAAATTACAAATTTAACAACACAATAATAAACCATTTAAAAAAAATATTTCTAGACAAATTTATCTTTACATAAATTGAAGTATACAAGAATTTAATTTATCCAGTTTCAGTCCTGAAATTCTGATTTAAAACCATTACGATTTCATTAAAAGCATATTTCAAACTAAGCAAGACTCATAATTAAAATCAGATACTGACATATTAGAAAATTACATTCTTATATGTGTTTATATATTTATTTTTAAAAATAGTTACAAAAAAATGTGATTTGCATTATCTTTGATCATTGTGTTAACAGGCAAGGAATATAGTTGTGTTTGAATAGCTGCCAATTCTTTACGAGAAGCTGTATACTTGAACAATTATCCTGGTATCTTCCTGGTGTCCCTAAAAACAATAAGAGGAAGATTATTCCTTTTACCCGGAAGAACGGGCTCGGTGTGTTTTCACAGCCTACCCTTGAAAATATTCATCAACTGTCTCTCCTTCTAAACTCATGTCAACCGATAGTGACGTCCATCAGTACCTGCTTTTAAGAGTAAAGTATGAAAACTGTGAATTCCAACGTTTTTTCATATGTGTGTACTAATTTATATAAATACGTAACACCTACAGTCGTCGTTCAGTCTGTATGCCCGTCCGTCCGCGCACAACAAAGCAAAAACCAGCCAACCAAATTTTTTGAAATTTAAAATATATAATTTTGTCGAGTCATTTCAAATTCTATGTATAAGATATATAGTTAATTACAAGTACAATCAAAGATATTTTGTCACATAATGGTCAATAGGTAAAATAGTTTCAAGGGTATTTTAAAGATGTAATAATGTCACACTCTTTTGAACAAATAAAATTTATACGCACATCTATGAAGTATGTACTAAAATGAACATTCTCATGAATATGTGGTGCAAAGCATAATTGTTATTCATTTATGAGGCCACACAAAACTATTCATTAAATAATCGTAAAAAAGGAAAAATTTTTTGGGGCGCGTTTTTATTATATTAAACTATTTCTCATGTAATGAAATTGATATACGTTGCCGAGTTTTACCACAAGTTTCTTCTTGTACAAAGGAAAACAGATACTATATACAGGGACGCACAAAAAATTTGGTTACCATACTCTATCCGAAGTACTATATACTATTACATCAATATCAGAATATTTTTAAAACCTCGTTATAAACAGAACGCACCACATTTGCTACGATTTACGTGCAATTTACGATTTGATAACCTTATAGAACAATTTTGGGGGTGCAGACACTTCAGGCAAAAGATCTAAATCCATGTACACCCTAATTTTGAAAAAAGAAATTACAAGGGTCAACCCATTTCAAGTGATCCAAAAAATATTTTTTTGGTCGCTCGACCATTTTTAAAAAATCTGAAATTTTTTGTACAACAACCCTAACATGACGGAAGTTCAAAATGACCATTATTTTAATTTTACTATTTTTTGTTTGTGCATGGCGGCCATCTTTGTTTCATCGTGTTTAACGATTTTCTCAAATACTAGGATACATAAAACTGTAAATATCTCGTCTTTTATTTTACCAATTGAAATAGGGTTTGCAGCATTTTATTCAGAATAAAATAGGCTAAATGTACGGTGGTAGCATAATTAAAAAAAAAAATTACAGGGGAAATTGTAGCACAAAATTTAAGATTTTTTCCAAAATCTATCCAATTGCAACAGGAAATTTTTTATGGAAGGAAAACTGTCAACCTTACACAATTTTTTCTACAAATAGGTCAAAAGTGCGTGTACTTATGCACCAAGTCCCAGATCTGGGAGTTAATTTTTCTTTGCGAAAAAAATTCCAAAATTCGTCAAAAATTTCAAAAATCGCACTTTTTAGGCTTTGATATCTCTGGTGGGGCACGAGATAAAATTTTGAAATTATGGCCTTTGATAGTATTGTGTAATAATGTTATGTATAAAAAATTTCAAGAAGGAGATTTGATTACAAGCGGAGATATGACATGGACAATATGTGAAAACAATACTGCCAAACTATTCTAACCTACTATGTAATTGTTCAACAAGACTGTCAACCTTACATAATTTTTTCTTCAAATAGGTCAAAAGTGCGTGTACTCATACACCTAGTCCCAGATCTGGGAGTTGATTTCTCTTTGCGAAAAAAATTCCGAAATCCGTCAAAAACTTCCAAAATCGCACTTTTTAGGCTTTGATAACTCTGGTGGAACACGAGATAAAAATCTGAAATTCTGGCATTTGATAGTATTGTGTAGTAGTGTTATGTAAAAAAAATTTCAAGAAGGAGATTTGACTACAAGCTGAGATATGACATGGACAATATGTGAAAACAATACTGCCAAACTATTGTAACCTTCTATGTAATTGTTCATTCCTCCAAAATTTTAAATTAATTATTTATGGTACAAAGTTAAATGTTAATTACAAATATCTTCTTCAAATGCGTCTGTGTGATTTAAACAATTCATAATGTATGCTAAGCCAATACACTATTTGTCCAAAGGAACAAACCTACTACAAATGCTATTGCAACAATTTTACTCGGTACACATTTCAGGAAAAGTAAATTTCAGACAATGGGTGCAACTAATCGAGTTGACATCGTTTCAATTATTAAACCTAGAGAATTTCATTCAAGTTAACAAGGGATGACAAGACTTGGGTAGCTTCAAATAAAATTTTGAAAAAGAACAGCCTAGTGGACTGACAACAGTAACTGGTCGAACTCATAACATCTCTCGTAAATAGTGTTAAGCTCTTTGTTGAGCATATATAGTATCTTTGTAAATTAAACATTTATTATTAAACTGTTTTCAACAAACGATATTTTCTGTGTAAATATTGTAATAAATGAGACTAATCTCATTTCTTCTAATATACTCATAATAGTATTTCTTAACATTTTTTAATCACCGTATCTCAGCTTATAGTCAAATCTCCTTCTTGAAATTCTTTGTATATAACACTACTACACAGTACTATCAAAGGTCAGAATTTCAGATTTTTATCTCGTGCTTCACCAGAGATATCAAAGCCTAAAAAGTTCTATTTTTGAAATTTTTGACGAATTTTGGAATTTTTTTCGCAAAGAGAAATCAACTCCCAGATCTAGGACTTGGTGTACGAGTACACGCACTTTTGACCTATTTGTAGAAAAAATTGTGTAAGGTTGACAGTCTTGTTGAACAATTACATAGTAGGTTAGAATAGTTTGGCAGTATTGTTTTCACATATTGCCCATGTCATATCTCCGCTTGTAATCAAATCTCCTTCTTGAAATTTTTTGTACATAACATTACTACACAGTACTATTAAAGGCCAGAATTACAGATTTTTATCTCGTGCCCCACCAGAGATATCAAAGCCTAAAAAGTGCGATTTTTGAATTTTTTGACGAATTTAGGAATTTTTTTCGCAAAGATAAATCGACTCCCAGATCTGGGACTTGGTGTATGAGTACACGTGCTTTTGACCTACTTGTAGAAAAAAATGTGTAAGTGTGACAGTTTTCCTTGAATGAAAAATTTCCTCTTGCAAACGGATAGATTTTTGAAAAAATCTTAAATTTTGTGCTGAAATTTCATCTGTAAAATTTTATTTTCCAAAATTATTTTACCACCATACATTTAGCCTATTTTATTTTGAACAAAATTCTGCAAATCCCATTTCAATTGGGAAAATAGAAGACGAGATATTTACAATTTTGTGTATCCTAGTATTTGAGAAAATCGCTGCACACGATGAAACAAAGATGGCCGCCATGCACAAACAAAAAATAGTAAAATTAAAATAACGTTCATTTTGAACTTCCATCATGTTAAGGTTGTTGTACAAAAAATTTCAGATTTTTAAAAAATGGTCAAGCGACCAGTGCTGGACCACTTGAAATGGATTGACCCACAACAAAACAAACCAAATAAGTAAATAGATAAAATAAATGTCAGTATACTTATCCACAGTATTTTTTATTGAAAAAAATGTAAAGAAAAATTATTAAGTGCTACATGTGAAAAAATTTAGATTTTCTTTTAATAAATATAAAGGTGAGATCTTTTAATGTGTTTCTGAATATTTTTTTAGTTAGCGAAAATTTAATATTTAAGCTATCATTCTTCATGATAAATACCTGTTATTATAAAATTTACTAATAGATTCTAAAGATTTTTTTTCTTATTTATGACATTTAATATATTTTGGGTATGCTGTCCCCTCCTGCCAGTCCTGTTTTTACATTTGTCATTTAAAAATCGGTAACATAAAAGTATCATGTAAAATGTTAACAAAATTTCAAATCAACACCGTTTTAAGGAAATTAGTCTAAATATTTAAACAGTAAGGGGATATATATTTTTATATAGTATATATGTTTTTTATATGGAGTTTTCTGAGAAATCTGTAACGACTTTCGTTAACTTTATATTTCTTTTGTCAATAACTTCACGACTTTGTGAAGTATGAGTGATGGCATTAATATTAGAAATGGGCGATGTAGTTTTATGAAAGCCAGAAAGAAAACCAGACACTCCTGTTGACACTTGATCAATAAAGTAAAGATTTAGGAAACGCTTGTTTCTAAGAAATTTATTTCTGTGGCGATCAATAATATTTTTATGCGAGTGCTAAACATTTATCTTTCTTTTATATACCCTATTCTGTGTTCACAAAATATTTATTTTACATATTGTCTCATGAGATACACTAAAACGAAATTAATCAAAAAATATTGATAATGTTTTATTGCATTTGCTTAATTTAATGTTGTTTTATAAAATCAATCTAATTAAGTCCAATTTATTAGTATTTGAATTACTATATATATATATATATATATATATATATATGTATATATATATATATATATATATATATATATATATATATATATATATATATATATATAACTTCTTAAATTCAATATGAAATTTATGAAAGCATTAAGTTTAGACAATAGATCATCAATATGTTGTATAAATTTTTTATTATTTCCCTCTAAATTGTGTTTCTGAATTAATGCTTTTATATTTTTAACAGAAGTACATTTTAAAAATAAACATATTCAACATAATTATTTTTCTTAATAAAAAGAATAAATGACAAGTAATCAGAAATAGATAACAACATTCCTGTGTATTCTTTGCCTTATTGGATTTCAGAAAACAAGAAGGTGAAGATTGTTAAAATATTGGTAATATAAAATTATATTAAAAACCGTCAATGACAAACAGTAAATATATCTTGAGATTTAAACTGCTTAAGGATAATTTTATAATTCTTCTGAAATATTTTATTATTATTAACTTTTCCTGCACACAGTCCCTCGAGCGGCTATCTTTAATTTTATGTGTAATTTACCGATAACTTATTGAGTATGTGACTTAAATTTTTAAGGTGTAAAAAAGCTCATTGATGAAAGGTTCAAATTAATGAATGATATGGAGAATAAGGACGAACTCTTACATTGAAATAAGAAAAAGACATTAATTAGCATATATAATACTGGAGGAAATTTTCATCAAAAATTCTGCTGTCATTATGCCTTTTGGAATGAATGTGTGTGGTTTCAAAGACATGCCATCGACCCTGAAAGGATTAAATTCAATATGAAATTTAAGGAAGTATTAATGCGTAGATCGTCAATATGCTACACTAATTTAAAATTACTTCTTTTATATTTAATTTTTTAATTGATTTTACAATAATAATAATAGCTCATTTAAAAATTCTCTTAATGTCTACTCCTATTTCTTTTATTATGTAATTATGTAATTTAATGACATAACTTACGAATATTTAAATGATCTTATTTAATGAAATTTTAAATGAATATATATATTCAGAAAAAAATGAGTCTATCATGCAATTATCACTTAGCATATTTTTTACAGAATACCATTTCGATCAAGTAATTGGAACTGAAAACGATGGAAAGAGAATTAAAAAAATTATTTATTAGTATTTTTGTTACTGAATGCCTAAACATTAATCAAGACATATAGTAAGTGCATAAACATATACTAACGTTCAGGGTTCTCGCTGTCGATCGCCATTGCTCCAAATTGTGTCGAAATTCTTTATTAGGCGAGTACACAAGCGATTAGATTTGTCAAATTGCTGTGCTCAATATTTGCCTTTTCTTTCTTTTCATTTCGTTTTTCATACATATGCATATATACATATTTTTGACATATTTGTACCATACAGTTGAAATTAGATAAATAACAATCGCTGTCGCAGTTATAAAAACATAGGTTATTTTAAAGCATATTGATAAAAAGGGGATACTTTAAAGGGTTAAAGATTTTTGTTGTACTACACGGCGAATCTATTTTGCAATACTTTTTTCATATGGCGAATATTTTTTATTTTTTATTAGCCAAATTACTAAAGTTTGTCAAATGTCAGCGAGAACACTGCTAACGATACTACATGTAAACAGTTACAACGTTATTTGTAAAAGCAACTTAATACTCAAATAAAAGACATGTACTATTAATAGTACACCATTTCCGAAAGGGTTAAAATATTTACAGAGGAAACTGTAAAGTGTAGTTTTATATAAAAAAAATCATTAAGATTGTTTGCATTTAAGTACTTGTATATATTAATGTGGCTTAAGACCAACAGTAAAGAGTAAAATAAAAGTTAATTGTCATTTTGTTAATAAAATACTTCTTAATTATTTCATTCTTTAATGTGACCTTAACGGATTTAATTTAATTATTAAATCTAATCATAAAAACTCTCTCTTATCTTTTGTGCATGCAGTTTCTCTTATCTAATTAAATAATAAAATAATATGAAAAGTATAATGCTATAAAATATAACACGTCAAAAGTATTTGCATTTAAATCCTTATTCAAAAGAAAGCGGAACTAAAAATATAACTCTTACTATATATACAGTTATACGACTTTTGAGACCAATAATAAAATGAAAATTAAAAGAAATAAAATTTTGTAAATAAAATTCGTCTTGTATTATTTATGATTTATTTTACCGTTATCAGATGAAAATTAATTCTGAAATCTAATTATAAAATATATTTTTAATTTTGTCACATTTATGCATAGTTATTGAAATCTTGAAGACAAGCGAAAAATTTAAAGAGTGTAAACAAGTTCACTTACAAATTTATAGCTTGGAAAAGGTTTCTAATTTGAATTTTAATTTTAAAAAAAATTATTTCTTAAATGTATCTTTTTATTATGCGTAGTACAAATAACATCAGAAAATATGATAGCTTGCTATTTAAAAACTGGATTTCTGGAGCCATATGTATTATGTCACTATAAAATATTAACAATGGTAAGAGTGAAACATTCAAAGTCAGTGTCTAGTAGTAAAAAATATAAGTATTTTGTTTTTTCTTTATTTACTACCTGAAGAAAGGCACACTTTAAAAAGAAGATGCTAATTAAGGCTAACCTTGTGGTAAATCAATTCACTATTTCAAAGGATTAAAACTATAACTTTAATTATTATAGTGTATGTAATAAATAAAAAAATAAAGTATTGCCAAAAAAATGATACTCCTTTCTAATATCGTGTTAAACTTTCCAGCTCTCACAGATTACCGCAATACGACGTGGCATGGACTCGAATAATGTACGAATGTTTTCCGGAGACAAATCGCACAGTGAATGTTCTACGACTTTCTCAAATTCAGAAAAATGCGAGATCCTGGAAATACCTTCTGAGTAACATGTTGCAAGATATTTTAAAGATACTTACTTTTCTTCATGTATTATGTAGATTTTTGTGGACAATAGAACTATTCAGTGTCAGATTGTGGTCCTGAAGCTAGTCGGTAGCAACTATAGACATGAGGGCTGTCACATTATATGGCTGTAAAAGTTCATGTCTGTCATATATATACACGGCAACAGTCAAAGACATTTCTAAATGTATGACGCCCCGAATCATCAAAAATGATCCACCAGTATGAGCAATACAATGTTGACATGTAGGAAACATGGATTAGGGAGGATGTCTCCATACCCGTTCATGTCAATCCGTCCAAAATAACTAAAACAAGATTCGCCAGAGGAAGCAACGGTCTCCAAGTTACCAACAGACCAACGGAGATATTGTTGAGCCAGGACGAGAAATATCGCTTTGTGAGTGTAGTCAACAATGCTTTTTATGTGTGACTGCCTCTCGGAAACCCCATATGAATGAAGGTTCATTGAACATCTCGCATACTGACAGCTGTTGATGTCCCATCATTGAAGTCTACAGTATTTTGAGTAGTGTTGCAATGGTAATATTGTTTAAGATTTCTTGCCAATCGCCCACAAACCCATTCTAAAAAGGCCTTTTTTATTCCACACCGCTGCACTGTAGGAGATATTTTACCGGATGCATGAAGTTTAGAGTATACCCCTAAAACGGTTGTGAACGAAAGTCCTAATTGTATTGCTAAATCAGATATGCTATGCCTTATCTCTCGCTCGCCAAATGTAGCGCCATGGTAAAAGTTACTTAAATAATCACAATCTGCCGTTATATAGAAGAAACAGTCTTAACTGATTCTGCATACAACTTGACTGTAAAAAATCTGTAATCCTACAAATGTAAAGTTTCTGAAATTTGTATGTTTACAGACATTTTATCTGTACATTGTACAAGAAAAGATTTAAATGTACAAAATTATTTTTTAAAAAACTACAGAAATCTGTAATTTTACAAACGAAACAACAAAAATTAGAGTTGTCTTTCTGAAATTTTATCTACGATCTGGGTTTCAGTTACATAATATATTCTAGGTATCCCAAGATTCCTAAAAATTCTTAGTAACCTTACACATTTTTCGATTTTCAGCACAAATATGTATCTGTTACATGATTTTTTTTTTGTTGCTGTCACTTAAAATATTCTAGGAATCTCAGTTTCATAGAAAACTTCTAATAACTTTATAGAATTTTTTTACAATGTGTTGACATAGGTTAGGGCTTTCGACTTCGCTGCGTTGAGCTGATAAGTACGCTACCACCTTTTTTCTTAAACCGTATATCTGTAGTTTTTGGATTCCTCTGTGTAAATTATCACTCGCAGATAGACCAATAACGTACAATGAATAGGAATTTGAAGCAAATTAAAATAAATAATACATCAAGAGTATACAATTTAATCTGCACTGCAAAAACTGTTCTGTAAAATTACTAAACTTTTTTTAGGAAAATTTTATCCCTTTGATCGAAAACTTTTCATGTAACGAGGACAGCAAAAATGTATCTATCCGATTCCGTTACATATATTTTTACTGTTATCGTTACATAAAAAGTTCTAGGAATTCTACTTACCCAACAAAAGTTAAGTAAATTTGCAGAATTTTTTTATGGTGTGTGTTGATTATTTATTTAAATTTTAAAAATATCGTTTGTCTACATTTTTTAAAAAGAATTCTGTATGAATTTCTGTATAAAATATTTCTTATATCAACTTTAAGACGCTACACTGTGGGATGAGAAGGATAAATTAAATTATCAAATATACTTAAGAAACACTTATAAAAAATTAATTAAATGCAAAATGAATTTAAAGTGAAATTGTGTCATTTTATACATTAATGTAATTTTTTCAATATACAGTTTTATTTTGACTCTAAAAATCATATTTAGCAAGTAAGAAAAATCTTGCGTTAAACATAGATTATGAAACACTTTCCAACATTTCCTGAAATCTTTACCAAAACTTCGTTGTTTAGGGAAATAAGGATTGATTGTCCATAGCCAAATATGTATTCCAATATTTTTGATCAGCCCTGTATTTAATCTGTCGGTTGATATGTTCTATGAAATGGGAAAATTAATTTATCCAGAATACACCAAACTGGTTGAAATTTTTCTTTTAACATTTTTTATTAAGAAATGAAAATATACTTGAATTGCTTTGTTCAGTCATGTAGTTTACCTAGCATAGTTATTTCACACACGTATTATCGTTATTTCACACCGTTATTTCACACAACTACTTAAATCAATTTTCCAGTAATTATCATCCATAGGTGACCATGTAGCCAATTCTTTGCGTGACTCTGTATATCATTTTATCTATATTCTTCAAAAAAATTTTATTAAACTGATAACAGCTTATATAAAAATGCATAAATTATGTAAAAACTACCTTTAAGTAAATTACACTCATATTCAGTAACATTTACGAGCTCTTTTGTTGAACCTTGTATATCAACTATAGCATTTATACACACCATATTAAATGCATACATATAGGGAAACTTAAAAGCGCATATCATAATTAAAAATGCATTTCATACATCCATCCGTCATCATCGATAATATACAGTACTTCGGATAAAATATATCATTTGAAATATTTTGCGTGCTCGTGTAAACGCTATGCACTTTATATTATTTGTGAAATATTAAACCTCAGCGTATTAAGCTTATGTCAATTTTATTATACATGAAATCGTTTAACATAATTAAAATATATCCCAAACAATTCCCTCCTTTATTATTGTGCAATAGAATTATTTTTTGTGGCCCTGAAAATGAATAATAACGATTATTTTCATTCCATATTTTACAAAAATGCATATTTTATTGCACTTCGTAAATGCATATAAATTTGAATATGTTTGACAGGATATAATACCTTTAAATTTCATTTGAAGCCAATTTTTCCTAGAGACCGTAATGTAAAAAAAAAAAAACTTTTGACCAGCCTTGAAAATAAAGAATAACATCTAAAAATTTCATGGTGATCGGAGTATATTTACGAGAGTTAGAGCGCGGAAAGACGCCAGACAAACTAAAAGCATAAGCACTTTTCAATTTTGATGGAAATTGTTAAAAAAGGTAAAACCAGTAAGTAAAAATTATAAATGATAGAGTATAAGATGATATATTTTCATGTGAAACACAGCAACACCAAAAAATGAAGTATTGCTTTTAAATAAACAAATTCACATATTTTATGGAACTTTAAATAAACTGTACATTTTGAAATATCTATAAAATATCAGAAAATACAAAATAGAATTTAATATTTCAAAATATAATGTAAAGTAGAGTCTCCACTGTATAATAAAACGAGGTGTGCAAGAAAATGTATAATAAAAATTCAATTTATGAAAAGCAATAATGTAAACTTTGTTCAATATGAATAAGACATTTGTGAGATTAGCGATGAAAATTCAATAGTGATGCAAATACATTTTACTAATGTTGTGGTATTTAAATTATTGGAATAGGTTTGATGATTTAATATTTATTGTACAATATTCTCTAGGTATTTTAAATTAAATTTATAGACAATGAATTTTTAATTTCAAATTTAATGCTTAAACAAAAAGACAGAAAATATAAATTTAATTGTAATTTTAAATATACTGAGGAGCACTACTGATTGTGTACAATTATATGCTATTAAAAATGTAGATTTTTACGATTAATATAATATTGATAATATCAATATTCAATTAAATTTGAAATTAAAAGTATTTGTTATTTACTTTTCATATTTTAAAAATGTTTTATTTTTATTTATTTTAATGTTATATATATATATATATATATATATATATATACGTATATATAACATTAAAATAAATGAAAATAAAACATTTTTAAAATATGAAAAGTAACTAACAAATACTTTTAATTTCAAATTTAATTGAAATATATTATAATTGAAATATATCATAGTGTAAGTACATGACAGGAGATGCAATAGTTAAAAAAAAAGAATTCAGCCATACAGCGTTTCTGAATTTTAAATGTCATTTAAAATAAAAACTTAATTGTATAATAACACAAAATTTTAAAAATCCAAGTTAAGGATTTCTTAAATTTAGCTATCGCCGTGTGTACAAAAATATGACTTAATTCTAATAAAGTGCATATTAATTAAATAAAATTTTATGAATAGAATGTTTGGAATTGTTTTTCATGCTACAATGTTAATTGAAAATCTTCGTATAAAATTTCATAACCGATTTTTCAAATAATATATCTTTTAATAATTTTTTTTGTTCTCAACGAACAGTGTGGAAAATATAAATCTTATTGTTATTAGAAAAAAAAAACTAGAAATTTTATTAATCACAAAATTAAAAATAAATTAAAGTTTTGTATAATATACATTTATTTAAAATTAAAAAATAATTAATAGAAAATAGTTTCCGAACACAAACTATTACATGCAGACTTTAATACTATAATTTAAAAAAATCTCGAATATTTAGTTGCACGTAAATAGTTCCAAAAGGTGATTTAATTGCATTCCTTATCAATATGAATTTTTTATATTATTGGAAAATGTTAAGAAAATGCCATGATTGTGTGTATTTTAATATACCTATAAAGAATATACATGCACTGAAATTAAAGATGCAATAATTTATCTATTGTTAATTTCAGTCATTATCTACAATAGTGGAGAATATAAACTTGTCGTGTATGCAGGGTGGAAAACATATCTTATTGTTATTGGGCAAAAGTTATAAACATTACTAAGAAAATTGTTTAATTTTGTTAAATTAAAAGTTTTGTTTTTTTTAATTTAAAAAAATAAATAAATAATAATACATATAATTTCTGATCATATACCATTACATGTATATTTTCATAATTTGATTAAATTACAAATCTCGATCATTTAGTTATGCGTAAATAGTGAAGAAAACATTAAATTACATTCCTTATCAACATAAGAATTTATATTAATGCAAAATGTTTAGAAAAGTCATCAATATGTGTACTAAATTAATATCCCATTAAAGAATATAAATACAGAACAAAGCATGCAGGAAAAATTAACTTTCTGTAAATTGTGAATTTCAGTCATTATCTACTATAGTGACGAACATAAATTTGATTCTGTACATACTGAGTTATTGTATCGCTGATTTCAACTCAAGAATGAAATGGAAATTAAGAGTAAAGATTTTTCAAATTTTTTTATCAAATTACTGTTAATACTTGAATAATACATTTATCAGCTTTGACTGATATTCAATTTTATACTCGAAGAGGAAAGTAAATTTTTTCTTTATCTCTAGCACGTTGCAACATTCAGACACTAATTTATTTAATGGTGCAAAACACCTTTTTTGTCTTTTAGTAATTTAATGAGTAATTTAGAAATAACTAGTAATGATTTCAACTTTACTTTTTACTTTTGTACAGGAAAAAAGTCAAGTCTTATCTAAAAAAATAACATTGAAGAAAGCGTTTTTCAGACAACACCAAACCATCCTGTACAATTATTTTATTAATTATCATGTTTAATTTCTTTTACAAGTACATTTAATAAATTCCTAATCTATTTTAAGTATAAAACAGTTACATTTGAGTAAAAATTTTATGTAGATAGGTTTTTCTAGAATTATATTGCTAGTAAAAATATTGGTCGCAAAAATATTGTTCGTACTGGCACACAAATTAAGACTAATAGTGGATAATTCTAAAGCCTACCAAGCGAAGTAAAAAAAAAAAAAAACAATTTCCATGCCAGCTATAGAAATAAATTGTTACTTTTCTCATCTATTTATGTTATCTCGATATAATAATCGCTTTTACTAGTATGTGGCGTAATTCATTATTTTGCCTTTTTTATTTCTTTCAGGCACCTATAACTTATATAAAGTATCCGAATTAGATTAAAAAAACAAGTATTGAAATTGGGTATAAACTTTCATTTTAATATTGCATGAATTTTGCTAATGTTAAACTCTGTATTTATGTGAGTGTGTTATGTGAATCAGAAACATTTCTCATGGCACAATGAGTTTCAAAAATATAATCTGATATTATAATATGATATTATATCTGATAAATATTAACATCTGATATCATCATGCGAAATGAATATATATATATATATATATATATATATATATATATATATATATATATATATATATATACATATACAGATATATATGTGTGTGTGACATTTTAAAGTTAGGAGCCAGAGACATCATCGCCAGGGTCAACATTCTACCGCAGAGAAGTCATGTCCAACGAGGAAAAAAAATAAATAGATAAATAAATAAAAAAATAAATAGATGTAGAGGATTATAAATTACTGATTGGCTGCAGTGAGTTAATTTATTAATCTGTAGTTATGAGAGAGGGAAAGACTCCTTTTGTAAACTGTCTTTTACCAAAATATTCCATCATTATTTCAGCGAGCCGTACTCATCGAAGAAAAAACCCAAGAATCTTTCTTCTCATCTCGAGGCTTTCCCTCTTAAATCTAAAAAGAAAATTCTAGAATATTCTTTACTCTCGAACCATCATTCTTTTATGTAAACATAACTCATGCCCAGAGTCGAGACTATATTCCATAGACGGTAATTTATTTTAAAAATATATATATTATTTAACTAATTTATAATCGACTCAGAATTTCAAATATCCTGTGCAAACGATCTTTTTTTGCAGACGATTAGTTTTAAGAGAAAAAGAAAAGAAATGAATTTATTTTATGCACACATATCGAATGTTGAAGGGGTAAAAATAAATAAATAGATAAATAAAAATAATGATATTTTTTGAAAAGTATGGTTTTGGAATAATTTTAGTAAGACTTTCTTAAAAAGGTTTGATAAAAACATAGAGAAAATGATTTTTATTTGGAATATTAAGAAATAAAGTTTAATTAAGGATATTTTTAATTTAGAGTTATCTTTTAAATTTACGCATACTGGACTAAATGTTTTTTAAGGCGAATTAAGAATTTATATCGTTTCCATAAAGATTAATAGATTAGATCTAGAAACAAGATTTTAATTATATAAGTCGAATTAAGTAAGGAATATTATTATAAGGAAATTAATATAGTATAAAGGTTAATTTTTGCGATAAAAATTTAAGATTTGTAATATTATCCCCCCTTCCCAAAACTTTGTATGAAATTGATAGTTAAATAAAACTACAAGTTCAGACAACAGAAATCTAATAATTTAGAAAAGTTAAATTTTGGAATAAAACTGTCAAACGCAGGAAGCTAAGAGACTGAAGAAAAAGAAAATTGACGCAATATAAAAAAATATTAGCGATTAAAAAAATAGTTACGAGCAAATTAAATAGAATTAAAATTGGGTAGGAGCATTTCCCTGAAAGAAATACAATAATGTAACAATATCACTTACCATTCGTAAATGCATAGGCGATAATACATACAATAACAGAAAATAAGTTATAAATATTAATAAGCAAGATATATTAAAAATATAATAAAAACAATAAGAAATCTCTTTCATGGGAGTTTATAGAATTTCACTGACTTAATTAGTAGTGATTTCAGTTCAAAAATTAAATTTGTTTGTATAGTCCTTGTTGTAAATATTGTCTTTAAAGGCTACAATAACATATGCTTTAAAAAAAAAAAAAATACTAACCGACTTCAAAAAAAAATATCAAGTTTGGCGACAACTTGGCACTAACGCATATGAATGCATAGCTTTAATATGGGTAGGATTTGAAAATGTTGCAACAATGAAAGATGATTTGCGACAAAATATTATTTATTTTTTATCAAATCCACATTTTTTTTTATTTAAAAAACATTCTTCATAAGATCTAGTATCTGTGTAACAGTTATAGACTGCAATTTTATTTATTTATTGTACACACACATCTGACTTGTGTGCTCGACATGAAAGCCTGTGATTACCTGAAAAATGAACGCTTCTACTTGGATGATTGCTTCAAAAAGAATTGAAATTTTCATGCTTTTTTTTAAAAAAAAAGTTCTAATCGCAAGAATTTGATAAAATTGAAATGGGACCATGTGGGCATCTTACACTTTCAAACAAAAAAAGAATTATTAAAATCGGTTCATATTTAGGGAAGTTATGAGTGAACAACAAATACATACAGGTCGAAATCATAACCTCCTCCTTGAAGTCGGTTAAAAAACGTTCTTCTCAAACTTCTACATACAGTCCTTCAAATCAAGTCTCTAATAGTTTTAAAAATACAATTCTTCAATGAAGTTCTCTATCAATAGTTAATCTAAATAAGAATTTTCGGAAAGTTTACTAAATACGGTCCTTCAATTAAAAGATTTTCAATCCAGTTTACTTCTGAACTACATAATTTTTCCATTTTGGTTTAATGTTGTGTTTAGTTTTTTGTTGGATTCCAACAATTTTTAATAATATGTCAAATTTTAATAATAAATAGTATTGCTTCAAAACATTAATAATAAATAATATAGAAAAATTCAAATAATAATAATAACAACAATAATAATAAATAGTATAATAAGACTCAAAATTTATAGCAATAATAACAATAATTCTCCATATCGTTGTGTTCTCAATAAGAGTGTAATGTATACTATACAGTAAAACCTCCATAACGAACACTCCCGAATAACGGAAACCTCTATTTAGCGGACAGTTTTCTAATCCCCACTCCCAAATCTAAATTTTTGTATGATTAACCTCTGAATAACGGACATTCCGATTAGCGGACAGTAATTTTGACGATAAAAGATGAAAAATTATTTTTAAAATCAAAGAAAAATGAAAAGAAAAGTAAAACGCCTCTAAATTTATGAGGGTAATGTGTCGCAAATTTTGTGATCACAGATAAATGTAGAGAGTGGACTGGAAATGCAAGTTCTCATTCAAAGCATTTGAAATTCAATAATGTTAAAATTGTGTTTTTCCCCAAAACATAACCCAAGCATAACGTAAAACGTATTCAAGCCACTTGATCAATACACAATTTTAAATCCTGGTGTAGAAAGCTTTTGTTACGTTACATTCTTTTAAAGTTAGATTGTATGAATACTCTTGAGAACTGTCTAAAATTAGTTAATGATGTCGATGCTATAATTTGTATTTCCTCATCTGTAAAAATCATAAAACCGGAAAGCGCATGACAATGTCCCATAAAAAGAGGCTTTATATTAAAAGAAAATTAAACATACATTTCCGACACAAATGAAGAATTAAGCGAAATAAGTGAATTGATAAAATATATCAGGAGTGAAGACACTGCGAAAATTTCTATTAATATTGAGGATGAGTTACTGAAGGAGAATTAATCTACTGCTTCAGAATTTTCGACAAAAATACTTTTAGTGATGATGAACGAGTTACTGAAACTGAAGGTGTTTCCTGCAATATCGAGAATTCCCCAAAAAGCGGTAAAATACAGTGAGCAGTTTCAATTTTTTTTTTTTTTGTAAATAAAAGATAGTTTAGAAGGATTAAAGTTACTGACATAGTTAAAAATGAACATTGAAAAAAAATTACATGTAATCGCAAGCAAAAACAAACTTTTATAACATTTTTTTCATATAAACAGTGGATAAAGTTATGCATCGTTTTATTTCAGTTTTATAGTATGAAAAAAAATAATTTTCAACTCTGATTAATATAAAACAGAGGTTTTAGAACATATAAAATTCCTCTAATGAAACATTAAGAATGTCTTAGAAATTTTTTAATGTGTCACGGACGTTTTCCCAATAGCGGACACCTCCGAATAGCAGACAATTTCCGCGCTCCCGAGATGTCCGTTATTTAGAGGTTTTACTTTCATTATAGAAATCATAATGATAATAATATTAAAACAAGAGTATAATCAAAAGAAAATATCACAGTTAATTTATTATTGATAGGGAAAATATTGGTTGAGGATAAAAATAATTGCATAGCAACTAAATAATTTTCTTATCTTATACAAAAAAAGCAATTTTTTTTTCATTTTTCAATTAAGAATGACATCTTTTATTCCTATTTGTTTTATTATTAAAGTTTAAAAGCCATGTGTAGATAAAACATTACTCTACATTTGGCATTTCAAAACTGATAACCAAATTTGACAATTTTGTAAAAGAGTATCAGAGAGGATTTATTGTAAGGAAATACTGGTTGAGAGTCCATTTTCGAAATAGTTAGATATAATTTTATTTGGATTTTGGAATTACTATTATTATTATTTTTATGCATACTTTCGGCTAGCAAAAAAATACTTTCTTATGCTGTTATCTGCTTCCTTTAAGCGTAACTGGCAAAAAAGGCATTTACCACGTTAAATTCCTATGTGATTCCGAGTCGTCTTTGCATCTCTAATATTTCCTGGAAGTATGTTAATCTGCAAGAAAAACACCCAGGAATAAAGCCATTGGAATGTCGGAGATGTGTTGGAAGCGCCCTCTATCAAAAAATGATGAAACCAAAGCTGTACGTCATTTTTAATGAAATGATTACCAAGGGAATGATCTACACGCAAACCGTAACAAAATCGATTAGATTGTTCGATGTTTATGAGCGTTCAAAATTGAGCGTTTGATTTTCGCTAGTTACTCGATCCCAGTGTTTCCGATTTTGAATTAATTTAAATTAAAATCTTAATAAATTAAATTAAAATCTAAACTTTAGAATAAGTTTAACTCCATACACAAAATAACGGTAAAAAATGGCTGTTTGTTACTCCTGTTAAAGTCTAAAGCGCCCTCTATGGACAATTTCTGAACGTAACCTTTCAAATTATTTTAGAAAAAATTCGCGATATGAAGAATGATTTTAGCGAAAACCGTAACCGAACCGACCTTTTTTCCATTTTTTTTATCATCGTTTGAATTTTTGTACCTTAAACTTTAATGGCCTCTATCTCCTACAGAAGACGTTTGCGCCCCATGGTTTCCCATTTAATATAGTGTGTCTGCATGTGTACTATTACCCCTCAAAATTTCTCGGTCTGATAGCGAAACACCCTATATATATATATATATATATATATATATATATATATATATATATATATATATATATATATATATATATATATATATATATATATATATATGTACAGATATATATATTGATAAATTATCACACATGTATTAAGCAAATCAAATGCCAGTGAAAATTTAAAAATGTAACCCGACATATTTGTATTATTTTGTTTTGTTTTATAAAGATACTTTATAAACCTGCATAAAAGCCGAGATTTTTTTTTCCACATAACGCAGGTTTTATTCATAATTTTGTTGAACGGAACATTATACGGATACACGTACTAACGGTTATTTTAGTTACAAAAATTTAGATTGCATTTTAGTGATAATTCTTGTTTAAATTGTATCTGTTCTATTTTTTTCCCTTTAGAGTTATTTCGAAAATATAAAATGTAAAATAAAGAATTTCAAGACTTACTTAAAAATATATATAATCATGAGTACTACGATTTTTATAAATATTTTACCAAAAACTTATTTATAACGTATTCGAAATCGCTATTTTGCACATTCTCTTCTTTTTATTTATAATAAAACAATTTATTCAAAACAAAATCAAGGCAAGTGGAAACATTTAAATATGCCAACGATAATCAATCATTTCATAAAAAAAATCTATTTTAGCTCTACATCAAAATAATCATTTTTGTGAATTTTCTTATGTCTCGTGCTTTAATCTATGAGAGGGTAAAAAAAAAATGCTTTTGACTTCTTTTTTTTATTTTACGATGCATTTCAGATGCGTTAAAATGAAAATAAATAAATGTGTATATGATAGCAAAAAACAAGAAACTATTTATTCTGAAACTATTTATTCTAACAAGAAAAAAACAAATATTTATTTTGTAATTTATTTTGTTTTAAACAGTAATTTTTTGTTGTTGTTCCTTTTACTTGAAATAGATAAATATCGAATACTTTCACTTTTTAGGGAAAATTTTAATGCAGATTTTTATCTACCATAAATATGTATGTACTCCTTTATGATAATTTAGCCTCATAATAGCTTTATGATTGTTTTGTCATAATGTCTTGTTATAATGACATTGTTTTAATGTCATAAAGAAAATTATTTCTTTTGCGGTCATTAAAATGATTCGTACAGTCAATCTATAATCTAGTGTAAAAGTTAGCATTACATAAATTTCACATATAAATTTGTTAAAAAAAAGCGGAAATAACAATAACAACAAAAAAAAAACCCCTGGAAATAACGAATTTTGCTGGAATTCTTTTTTTTTTTTTAAATTTATATTTCCGAAAAAAATATTAGGAGCAATCTTCATACTGAAATTATATCAAATCACGTAATTCTTAATTTGAATACCCTAGTTTTACAGTGTATTTTCCTAAAAATTAGAAAAACAAACTAGAAATATTTTATACATAATTTTAATTAATTTTCCACAGAAAAATAATACTTGAAATTTTTGATCATTTAATAAGTGACTTATGTAACATCTTATTTAATAATCAAGAATTTTAAGCCTCATTTTACTGCTGGAAATTAATTAAAATTATAAACAAATAAGCTCACGAAAACTAGCTTACTTTTGATCTCATGTTACGCTGTAGGTTTGTGTACTCATGTAGACGATTACATCTGTGCTACAGTTGCAATTTTGCTAACGTATAAAAGTGAGAAATGACAAGCTGGGCATCGTCTTCGTAGTTTAAAAATTAGAGCACTTGAAGCGCCATTCCAAGAGTTCAGGATTCAATCCACTGCTTCGATAATTTTCATTCTGTTGTGTTGATTCTACACATAGATAGCATTGTGCTAATTCTATTATTAAATGGTATAGAAGTCTTTTAACACTCTGCAACGAAAATGAAAAGGGTTTATCTTTTATATTTATCTATGTGTATGTCCGTCTGGCCGACTTACCGCGCTATAACTCTCGTCAGTATTCTCGGATTACCATGAAATTTTAGGACGTTATGGACGTTTTCCCTACCATGAACCCTATCGAAAATGAAACTTCTACCATGATTAGTTTATTTGGGGGAAAGTGTTTCTCCATTACATTACGGACTATGGGAAAAAATCGTTTCAAATGAATTGTTTCAGATGTTACACCTCGTCAAACATTCAAAGTTATATGCATTTACATATTTCACTAAAATATGCATTTTGTGAAATATGCAATGAAGGGAATAACTATTATTCATTTACAGGGCCAAACAAAAATATTTCCATTACATAATAATAAAAAGGGGAATTGTTTGCAACATATTGTAACTATGATAAACGATTTTATTAAAATTTATATAATTATGGCATTTATTGATTAATAAATATCAGCACTGATGAATATTACCTCATAAAATAATTATTATTTTCTTCCGAGTTTCGAAAATACCTTCATGACATTGTGACCAAGAAAATAAGAAATATTAATGATTATTTATCTTAAATGTTTTACAATTAAAAAATGAGGCTTTGTTGATGATTTATTTGTTTAAAGACCTTAATTGCTTAAATTTATATTACTGATCGTCCAACGGATATTTTTAAGGGATTAATACTTTTATTTCTATGTTTGTAAACATAAATTACTAGTCTCCTAAAGTACTAATTTCATAAAAAGGACCCTTTCTGTCATCTGAGGTATCATTTCGATTATGAAAACCAAATAATGTATACCTGTAGAGTTATTTTATGTTCAGGTCTAAAAAAGTTAACTTTATACGTTGTATGATAAAACGCAAATCTAAACTTGCAAATTCTTCATTTTTGTAAAACACATTATATAACAAAGCTTTGTCATTTAGAGGTAGAATGTCTAAACGTAGCAATTACACATATTTTTTCATAAAAATTCCTTTTAAATACAATTTTTTTAACCATCGAAAAAGTGATTGAATATAAACGATACTTAAAGTGAAATCTGAGCAATATCTTAAGAGAATGTTACGCAAAGATTTCATCTTTTTATGAAATCTATCGTGCCGCAGTGCCTACGTGTTGTTAAAAATTGTAAATACTTCGTAATTTTTATCATTATAAATAAAAAGCTAACACGTTTCTGAGCATATATCAGAAAACTGTTCCGTTCTTTTGTAGATAGTTTTTTATTTACTAACATTTAAATATTCCCGGAACATCTGGATGAAACGGTATACATAAATAAATATATTTATCGATTCCAAAACCTTTAAGGGAGACCCGAACCCCATTTTTGGCCAAAAATCATCAAAAGTTTTAATCACAATAAAGTGTCACATTTTTAATTTCTTTACAGCACCAGTCGTGTGACACATCATTTGACAGGTCTGCAACTGCTTATTCATATTATGGATGTCTTGTGTGTCCCCCCCACTCTGCCCCCCCAGGGGGGCATATTTTTAATTTCTTTACACCAGTCGTGTGACACATCATTTGAGAGGTCTGCAACTGCTTATTCGTTTATGGGTGTCTTGTGTATCACCCCCACACTCTGTTCCCCCCAGGTAAGGCAAATTTTCAATTTCTTTAGAATACCAGTCGTGGGACACATCATTTGAAAGGTCTGCAACTGCTTATTCATATTATGGGTATCTTGTGTGCAATCCCCCTCTGCCTTCCAAGGGGGAGCACATTTTTAATTTCTTTACAACACCAGTCAGGTGGCATATCATTTGAAAGATCTGCAACATCTTATTCATATTATGGATGTCTTGTGTGTCTCCCCCCAATCTGCCCTCCAAGGGGGGGCACATTTTTAATTTCTTTACAGCACCAATCGTGTGACACATCATTTGAAAGGTCTACAACTGCTTATTCATATTATGGATGTATTTTGTGTCACCCCCCCACTCTGACCCCACCGGGGGGGGGCACATTTTTAATTTCTTTACAACACCAGACGAGTGACATATTATTTGAAAGGTCTGCAACTGCTTATTTATATTATGGATGTCTTGTGTGTCACCCCCCACTTTGTCCCCCAGGGGTGACACATTTTAAGTTTCTTTACAACACAAGTCGTGTGACACATAATTTGAATGATCTGCAACTGCTTATTCATATTATGAATATCTTGTGTGCCACCACCTCTGCCTCCCAGGGGAAGCACATTTTTAATTTCTTTACAACACCAGTCATGTGACATATCTTTTGAAAGATCTGCAACTTCTTATTCATATTATGGATGTCTTATGTGTCTCCGCCCAATCTGCCCTCCTAGGGAGGGCACATTTTTAATTTCTTTACAACACCAGTCGTGCGACACATCATTTGAAAGGTCTGCAACTGCTTATTCATATTATGGATGTCTTGTGTGTCCCCCCACTCTGCCCCCCCAGGGGGGCACATTTTTAATTTCTTTACACCAGTCGTGTGACACATCATTTGAGAGGTCTGCAACTGCTTATTCGTTTATGGGTGTCTTGTGTATCACCCCCACACTCTGTTCCCCCCATGTGGGGCAAATTTTCAATTTCTTTAGAATACCAGTCGTGGGACACATCATTTGAAAGGTCTGCAACTGCTTATTCATATTATGGGTGTCTTGTGTGCAATCCTCCTCTGCCTTCCAAGAGGGAGCATATTTTTAATTTCTTTACAACACCAGTCAGGTGACATATCATTTGAAAGATCTGCAACTTCTTATTCATATTATGGATGTCTTGTGTGTCTCCCCCCTATCTGCCCTCCCAGAGGGGGCACATTTTTAATTTCTTTACAGCACCAATCGTGTGACACATCATTTCAAAAGTCTACAACTGCTTATTCATATTATGGATGTCTTTTGTGTCACCCCCCCACTCTGACCCCACCGGGGGAGGGCACATTTTTAATTTATTTACAACACCAGACGTGTGACACATTATTTGTAAGGTCTGCAACTGCTTATTCATATTATGGATGTCTTGTGTGTCACCCCTCACTTTGTTCCACAGGGGGGGGACAGATTTTAAGTTTCTTTACAACACAAGTTGTGTGACACATCATTTGAATGATCTGCAACTGCTTATTCATATTATGAATATCTTGTGTGCCACCCCCTCTGCCTCCCAGGGGAAGCACATATTTAATTTCTTTACAACACCAATCATGTGCCATATCATTTGAAAGATCTGCAACTTCTTATTCATATTATGGATGTCTTGTGTGTCTCCGCCCAATCTGCCCTCCTAGGGGGGGCATATATTTAATTTTTTTACAACACCAGTCGTGCGACACATCATTTGAAAGGTCTGCAACTGCTTATTCATATTATGGATATTTTGTGTGTCACCCCCCCCCCACTCTGACCTCCCAGGGGTACACATTTTGAATTTCTTTACAGCACCAATCGTGTGACACATCATTTGAAAGGTCTGCAACTGCTTATTCATATTATGGATGTCTTGTGCGTCACCCCCCCCCCACTCTGCCCTCCCAGGGGGAGCATATTTTCAATTTCTTTAAAACACCAGTCGTGCGACACATCATTTGAAAGGTCTGCAACTGCTTATTCATATTATGGATGTCTTGTGTGTCACCCTCCCTCTGCTCCCCAGGGAGGGCACATTTTTAATTTATTTTCAACACCAGTCGTGTGACACGTTATTTGAAAGGTCCGCAACTGCTTATTCATATTATGGATGTATTGTGTGTCATCCCCCACTCTGCCCCGCCAGGGGGCACATTTTGAGTTTCTTTACAACACCAGTCGTGTGACACATCATTTGAAAGTTCTGCAAATGCTTATTCATACCATGGGGTATTGGCGAGCGCGGCAAGCAGGAATAGCCTACAACTTGGAATCACGAAGCGATTAAGCGGTGGGTTGGCCAGCGTAGCAAGCAGGGAGGCGGAGCCTCCCTAGACACAAAAAAGAAAATGTTCGCTCTCGCTTATATAGACTGCTTCTCTATCCGCTCTACACATTCACGTATGTATGTATAGCCATGTGACGCGGAAGTGTTCCATACTTGTTTTAAAACGGTAGTTTTATATTTTGTTTTTAGGTTCTGATAATAAATCGATAAAATATGAAAGTACTCTTTATTTTGATGATAAAGTTTATCATACTATTAGGACAAATTTCAATTATTGCATTGCATCAAATGGTGATAATTTTAGAAATATTTAAATTTCAGATTTATATAAGCGATGAAAAAATTTAATTGAAATGTATTAGTACGATTAACTATTCTTATATATTTATACCGATTCTTTGTCATTTCATACACAAAAATATAAAAATCTAAAAATATTAAGCACAAAATTTCTTTCAAGTTACTAGTACAAAGTTTCAATTAAACTAAGACTTCCCTCAGAGGAATTAGTCTGAACGATATTGCTGAGAGTACACATTTAATAACTTGCGATAAGTAAAGAAAATGAGATATTGCCTTTAATTGGTTATTCATTCTGATAAAATATAATAATGAAAATAAGCATATTGCATCGTATAATTACAAAATCTTATATACAAAGTTGTATATACTATTTACATTAAAGGGATAGCAAACCATGCATGGGTATAAAATTAAAAATATGCAATACGTTAAAAGTAATACAAAAAATAAAACACTAAATTTTCTTATAATTGGAATTATAACTCTTTGAAATGTGCTCATGAGCATATTCAGAAGCTCCGCGCCGATTTGAGTAATTTTAAATAACAAAAAATATTATATTTGAAGAGAATGGAGTTTATTTTATATGGTGTAAGATCCTTCCAGATAGTTTATATTGTTGAATATCTGTTTTCCACGGATTCAGTGAGGTAGTCAATAAGAATTAAGGAATCCTATTTAAGAATTCGTCCTAAACGAGCATCTACATCTTTTAGGTTACTGTGATGCCAAAGTTATAGTTTTTAACCTCAACAGTATCCTAGAAATTGCAATATTCTCAATAGATTGAGATTTAAAATTTTTCTAGAAAGTTGTATGTTTATTTGTGAAATTAAACAGTCAAATCTTTTGGAAATCGTTCATAAAAATAATATTATATTTTAAAAGTTACAAAAAATAATAATAATTTCTAGTCATATCAGTATCAAAGAATTCCCAATTTTAGAGCTTTTTTTACTCGTGAATTCATGGAGATTATTATACCGGCATAGTACATTTTTTCAGCAAAGTTGGTTACCAAAATTTTTTGTCCACTTTCTTTTCTAAATCGGCTAGGTACTTCCAATGATAATACCTCAAAAACACACAAATGTTATTGCTTTATAGCATGGAAGTACAAAATAAAAAGCTATTTATTTTATATTATATACACATAAATTATCTAATTAGTGTTAGCAGATGCATTTTTAAATATACATAGTTTATTATAATACTTCATTTTTCTTTTCTTAGTATTTCTTAGTATTCATTTTTCTTTTCTTTGTATCATTCAGTAAAACACTCACTTACTTAAACCCGAACTACGTCAAACTTTTTCTATAAGTGCCAACACCCACATAACAGCGAAGTAATGTGAAGAGTTTTAAATGCATGGTATTAAGACACTTAGCCAGGCGTAGGTAACAAATCGCAAAATATTGTTTTTTTCGCCCTCTCTCGAAATGCATTTCGGTGCATTTAAAAAAACACGGTTTTGAGTCATCCCATTTAAAATTCAAATAAGTAATTAAGAGGAAGCAATAATATCATAAGTCAAAACATTTTAGTTCAACATCAAGGAATTGTATTTTAGTTACACATGTGGAAAAAAGCTGCTTTTGGCGAAAAAACGTAGTCTTGACTAAATTTAAATCCGACTAAAAAAAGTACCGTGACTAATTAAAATGTTATAGGAAGAGCTGCCAAGTCTCCGGCTTTTTCGATACCGGTATTTTAATACAGAAAATGTTGTTTTATTTAAGTGAAACATTCTGCGGATTTAAAAAATAATATTTTGTATAATACAATTTTGGTGTGCAATAAGGGGAAGCTTGGCGTCTCTGTATAGGAATACTTCATAATCTGCGTTTTAACCGTAAAAGAAAAAAAAAAAAAAAAAAAAAAAAACAACGGCCATTTTTCGGGTACAAAATGTAGTACTAATTGTTCCATTCTGCATACCAAGTACTGATTGAACATTTATGGTGATCAATTGGCAATAGTTTTTCAAATCCCATTTATTTCATTAAAAATATAAATCATTCATTCATTTAGTTTAAAGTAAGTGGTTTTGACTAATTTCATGATACTTTTTGCAATATCACATTGCCTTGGATATTTTTTAAAACATTTAGAAAATGATTGTTGTTTTCAGTCAAATATAGATCTTGGACTCTCCGCATTTTATTTTTTTTTATAATTGGTCTAGAAATATTAATACTTAATCCACAACGTACATAATATATGACTCTGTTATTACATAAGTCTCCTTTTGATCATCACAAAAATGATGTTTTTACAGATTTTTATTAACTCAATAGGAAAAATTTTGTGCTCTGAGCAATAGATGTCCGCATTTCATTTATTTATTTTAACGAAATTATTTGCATTTTGAAGAATTTTTTTTGAATAGAAAATACAAATGTCGTTGTTAATAAATAAGAAAGAAAAAAAATTACAAAACGAGTAGACGCATATTATCGAAATAGGAAAAAAAAGACGAATCCAAAAAAGACATTAAATGAAATATCACCTTTTAAAGAAAAAAAATGAGGTCTGATTATGGAGCCTACTTATTAAAAATGAGCATTACATTTTTTTTAATTACGTCAAATATTGATTTTTGTTTGCTTTACGCAGTATAAATTGTATAAATCTTTAAATGATAATCCCCGTTGCCCCACTTAGGGATCGATTTTTTTCAATTCCTGTATCGCTCCCAGGTATGCACACATATTCCAAATTTCAAAGCTATATGCCAACCGGAAATGGGTGAAAAAAGGGCACAGATGTCACATACATAATTGGCGTCATAATGGCATTATTTTACCTCAGATGGTAACACGGCTAATATTGTTTATTCACTAATAAAATGTTTATTTACTTTCATTTTCTTTTAAGCACATTCCAACAAAGTTGAAAAGTGCCTATGCATTCGGTTTGTCTGTCCGTCTGTCCGTCTGTCCGCGCTCTAACTCCCATAAATATACTCGGATTGCTATGAAATTTTTATACGTTATTGAGGTTTACCCTAGCACGAAACCTACTGAAAATGAAGTTTCTACCATGATTAGTTTATCTACAGGGCGAATCAAAAGTTTCCCATTACATTACGGCCTATGGGGAAAAATCGTTAATATACTCGGATTGCCATGAAATTTTAGGACGTTATTGAGGTTTATTCTAGCACGAATCCTACTGAAAATGAAGTATCTACCATGATTAGTTTATCTACAGAGAAAATCAAAAGTTTTCCATTACATTACGGCCCATGGGGAAAAATCGTTAATTTATTCGGATTCCCATGAAATTTTAGGACGTTATTGACGTTTACCCTAGCACAAGTCCTATCGAAAATGAAGTTTCTACCATGATTAGTTTATCTACAGGGCGAATCAAAAGTTTGCTATTACATTAAGTCTTATGGGGAAAAATCGTTTCAAAGGAATTTTAAAGATGTTATACCCTGTCAAACATATTAAAATATGCATTCTATAAAATATAAGGTGAAAATGTAGCTATTATTCATTTACAGGGCCACACAAAAGAATTCCATTAGATAATGGTAAAAGGGGGAATGGTATGTGACATATTTTAAATATATTAAGCTTTTTCATGTATAATAAAATTGATATATGTCAATGAAGCTTAATACAAATTATACGCTACTGCCTTGCATAATATGAAGCACATAGCATTTACAGGGCCACACAAAATATTTCAAATAGTATATTCTTTCCGAAGTACTGTATATGTGTATGATGATGGCTGATGGAGGGATGAAATGCATTTTAATTATGATATTCGCGTTTATATTTCGCTAAATATATGCACATTATATGGTGTGTATAAATGTTACAGTTGATATACAGGGCTACCTAAAAGAGCTCACCAACGTTACTGAATATGAGCGTAAATTTTTTAAACGTGGTTCTTAAATAAGCTATGAATTTTTACGCTGAGCTGCATTCAATTTACTGAGAAATGTTTGCATAATATAGATAACGGATTCACGAGAAAGTGATTTCAGTTGTTTTAAAAGTGTTTTAGTTTACAATAAATTTTAGCCTGATGCTGACGTGTAATAAAGGTACAATGTAAACCACAGGGCTGAACGAAAATATTCAAGCACGTTTCCATTTAATAGTGTGAATTGCTGAATAAGAAATTTCAAGCTACTCGGTATTTTCTTGCTAATCTAAATTTTCCCGTTATATGAACTGACATATGAAATACAGGGCTGTTTTAATGTACTGGAATACATATTTGGGTATATTTGGCTATACACTATTATTTTCCTAAATAACAAAGTTTTGTTAAAGATTGGAAAGGTTGAAAAGTGCTTCATAATCTATGCTTAACGCATGATTTTTCTTACTTGTTTTAAATTATATAAATTATTTGTTTTTATAATTATTAATTATTATTACTTTCTATTTACTGTAAGTTTTTTTTAAATAATCGAAAATAATAAAAAAATGAATATCTAAGCTTTATTTGAAAACGGGGTTTTTTGCCAAACGGGCTTTAGAAAAAAAAAATTGCGATAAATATGATGCCCGTGTGGCATCCATGCCGACAAATTAGTGACAAGAATTGACTTCCACACACAAACAAAATATAAGTTAAAAGAAAACATGCAATAAAAATAAATAAAAAAGAGAAAATGATATCATAAAAAGAAATATTTTATTAAAAGCGCAATTGCTTCTAATTTTCATACGCGAAGCATAAGATATTCTTTTAGCGATTAAAAAATGCTATTAAGAGATTATCACAAAATCTCAGAATCAAAGTTTTTATGACGTTTTTATAGGAAAAAAATAACAGATTTATTTTCCTGCATGATTAAAATTTTAAATGTTTTATTGCATTCTGAATGCGTAAACGATTACTATTTACTCCATGTGCTTAATCGGTTATGTACAAAAATATCTAGCCGGTGAAAATGACGTACACCAAATTTCTGAGACGTATGGAAATAAAATGTGCTTTTTTATCAGTTTATTAAATATAACTTTTGAACTATTTGGAACTAATTTTTGAAAGTAGGTGCATTCAACAGGTTACCTTCATAGGTACCTTGTGGTATAAACAGCATTGAAATCCGACAAGTATTTTTTGAGATTTGCTTGACGAAAGAATTTTGTTTGAATTTTAATATCGTTACGTGCTATGTAAATAAGACTTCGCTTCTCTCAGACAATTTAATTTTTAGATATAAGAAAACGAGGATAAATACAAATTCTGCAATTTTGAGATTTGGGGAAAGCTTATTGCTAATCAGTGAGGTACTTTTTAAGAAAACATAGGGCAGTTATACTGAAAATAATCTAAATAAATGATAAAAAATCAACCGTAAATGGTATATATATGTATATAGACCGTTATATTTCATAAAAAAATATTTTTTTCACATAGAATAGAGTATTTTAAAATAAATTTTAAATATTGTGTTTCTATTAAAAATCTTCTAAACCATCTTTTTATCTATTGTAAAATTATGTCTATTTTCATTTCAAAGAACCTACAGAGACGTATACTGTTTTTCTACGATGTACACAGACACATACGAGTTTTTTCTAAGATAATACAAAATATAATCGATACCTATAACATCGAAATAAAATGTTTCTGTAATAATAATTACCACGTTAAGGTCAAGTCAGTGAATGTTAACTGACAGTGAACCTTCCATTTAGAACGCACAAATCACGAAAGACTTGCCATGTTAAATACAATATAAAACTATACATATATAAATTGTTTTAAGTAATTACTGAACATTTATATAAATGTTACTATACTTTTATATATTACAGCGTTATATTTTCTTAAAAAGTACTATGTGTAAAATTTTCAGCCTCAGTGTGAGTCCCCGGGGTATTCAGTGTATTATTATCTAAGGAATTACAAATCAATGTTTTGTTTAAATAAAAAATAGCAAATTCCAAAAAGAAAAATCATCAACAACTAAATCTACAGAAATGTTATTAAAAAATTATTATTTTAGGTTTAAAAGATCTATGTTGCCTTAATAAAAGTTTTCAAATATTTACGTTTCCAGAAAACTTTTCTTAGAATAACATGAAAAAAAACTGTTTCTTACAATTTCATTGACTTTTTTTATGCTGGAGTTTTTCTTCTTTCAGACGTTAAGAAGTAAAATTGTCACGTTTATGATTGGAATTCTGGAAGGGCTTAAAAAAGTTATTTCTTTTATTTTTGTTTGAGGTTTAAAATACTTCTTAAGAAACGCAATGAATTATAATAGTCTTTAATGCTAACAAATAAAAAACTGTTTAATATAATGGTTTAAAGTATTGTTTGATGTTGTAACATGTCCTGAAGTATTAAAGCCAAATTATGGTGCTACTTTTTTACAGCTTAGTTTTAGATGTTTTTCTAACAATTTTAGAATTTTCTGCAGAATTTATTTATCATGTATACATGAAGAAATATTTTAGTACATATTCATTCATAAAATGTAGTGACGTAATTTTTTACTATTACTATTTAGATTTATTATCCATCAATGTGAGTTATAACGCCATGTAAACAGCACAATCAAATACCATAAAATAATGGTAAGTAAAATGTCCAATTCTAAATAGACAAATATTACAGCATTAGATGAATTGCCTTTATGGGCAAATTACGGGTGAATTTCTTTTACTTAAAATTAGTAATTGCAATAATAATCATTTTTGTAGTTATATTCTGACATAAAGAAAAGTATTTAGGATATGCAAATTTCTCTTTATTCATTTTAGTTTTCTACGAAGACAAAAACGGAATATCGTCCGTAAAATAATAATAATAATAATAGTGACACAATGTACATGTTAAAAAAACGAAATCTGCAGGTGTAAAAGTTATGAAAATCCGTATACTTACTAAACTTTTACCTTTGTCACTTTGTAAAAAAATATGTAAAACTCCAAAGCTAGTTTTTGTAAAGCTACAGAAATCAGTAGTTTTACAAAAAGAAAAAAAAACTACTCTACAAAAAAAAAAAAAAAAAAAAAAACTAATCTACTAAAATTACATTAAATTATTTAAAATTTCATCTGTTACCTGCACCGCAGTTACATAAAATGTCATAGGCATCGCAGTTTTCCTAAACATTGTTATTAATTTTACAAATTGTTGGATTTACAGTGTAAACGTGTACCTGTTACATTAAAATTTTCTGTTCGGAAATGGATTAAGAATGAATTTAGAAGCCATTAAGAATGAATAAATGTTTTTCCAGCAGACCGTTGAAGTTTGCCGATAAGATGATTTCACTCCGTTTCTAGGCAGACACAAAAACTCGCAAAACTGTGTTAAATAGCAGTAGGTATGGGGCTAGTCAGCAGTTAGAAAAAAAAAGAAACACATTATCTTTAAAGTCATTTATAAAAAAAAAAAGAGAAGCATTTTTAAATTGAAATCAGAATAAATATGACCGAAATTTGTATAATATATCAATAATCAAAAATTCCTTTGAAAAATGCATGTAAGTAAAAAAAGGAATCCCATTTAAATGAGTTGAAGGTGCCAAAAAGTTCTTATATCCGGTCTATCAGCTGTCATCTAGTTCATGAGAAGAAGATTATAAAAGAGAAAAATCTGTTCAGCCACATACATCTTTAATGCACACATATCAGAAAACACATTTTTTTTTTTTTTTTTTTTTTTTTTTTTTTTGCGTTTTCTTTTTTTTTTTTTCTCGTTATTTGTTCACCCTGTGTTTGTTAGAAAAAAAATGGTAAAGGTAATTCATTGTTATTAGTCAGCTTTTTCTAAATTTAAAAATAAATTGACTTAATTAGAAAAAGTATAAAGAAGTAAAAAAAAAATAGACAAGAATTCGGACAAAAAAATCCATAGGAATTCTGGGTATTTTTCAATGATCAGGCTTTAAAGCATTGTAATCAGGTAGTTTAGCAATTATTTCATTGGATGTTTTAATATTGTTTACACAGTTTTTGCAAAAGGCTTCACCTTTTTTTTTTTTTTTTTTTTTTTTTTTTTTTTTTTTCGTAATGTAAAAGCATTAAGGCCTCTCCGGATAGTATTGTTGCGCAAATTGTGATAACCATTACGAATGATGAGGTGGTGTTTAATTGAATGAATAACATAAATAAAAAAATATATTGAAATTTTCTTGGTTTTAACTAAACACTTCTTTTTAAAAAGAGCGCCAAAATTAGCAACATTATTTGCGGACTTTATAGAAATTCTATTTTGAAATTTGTATAAATTTAATTTCTAGAGAATAATAGGATGTAATTTATTATGTAAAATCTCGTTAATTCATTTATTCTTGCAGCGGTTAGACACAATGATTAAAAAAATACTATATAATAGCTATTTTACATTTTATTTTTGCTTTAGTTCATTTACCGGTTTTTTTTGGTAATATTTTTAATTGTTCCAACATTTAAAAAAAATAATAACGTTAACATAATAGAGTATGTTCATCAAAGAAATAAAATGATTGATTTTAAGTTAGCGGTCAATTCTAAAGAAGCATGGAAGATATAAAATTTGAAAGACAGGATTTATGGTCATGTGAAAAAAGGAGAAATTGATTGGCCGAATACATCAAAGATTATGTACTTTTAATAAATCTTTATTAGATGCTATTTAATGTACTGCGCTTTCATATGAAGAAAGGATATTGAGAGGTTTTATTGGGGATATATGTCATGATTCTTCATTCCCTGTTGACGTAGGATACATAAAGTTGAATTTCTTTTCGGCGAAATGAAAGCAAAAAGTGGCTTCTTCGATTAACTTTAAATTTATTTTAGTATTATTATTTTTTTTTTGTAGCTGTTTTTGGTTGTCTAATGGTTTTTAATTAATTTCTTATTATGCTCATTTATTAATAATACTTTAAATACATATTAAAGATAAAACCTGTTCTTTAGACGTAGTCTAAAAAAATGCGCAAATATTAACATTTAAACCGATATACACATGACAGAAAAACAATTTGTCTATATTCTTAAGAAACGTGTAAATTAACAGATACAAGTCCTGGAGTAGGAATTTTAAAATACACGTTTTTCTGTATAGAGGTTTAAGTGGCTTAAATGCGTCAAATGTTATCAGATATCTCAGGAACACAGAGACACACATTATTATGTCATAAACAGAAGAGATAGCTATTGTGTACATAGTTATAACCTTCTGAATCAACCTTTTGAATGCACAGCAAATGTTGGCATAAAATAATGTAAACAATTTATATAAAACAGGATCGTCTGAATTCATATTTACACCATAATACTCTCTGTTAAAGCTGCTGTGAACCCGTAAAACATTATAGTAATAATTTATTAATATCTATATAATTTAAATAATGCACTGTAAAATAATTTGTTTAATATTTCAGACATGGCGAAGCTGGTTTTATTCTGATAATTTTTATGTCTTTTTTTTCTTTTGTATTTCAATCACAAGTTTTGAATTATGCATCTACTTCAAAAGTAAAAATTCGCTATTTTATGCTACTTGGGGTAACTGGGCCATGATTTTAATATGTGACTCGAAATTCTGTTAATGAAACTTCCAAAACCTAACTATCATTTGAAATAATGTCATTTTATTATGATGCATCAAGTGATTTTTTTTAAAAAAATGTACGTAAATTTAAAATGTTTAATCCAGGCAAATCGCATAAATTATATATGCAGCGTTGTAAGGAAATCATTTAGAGTCAAAATGTCTAAAGAATGCATTAAATGTAAAATTATTATACTTATTTATACAAAAATCACAAAAATACAGTAAGTACTTATGTACTTAAATATAGAAAATAAGTATAAATGATACATGTGTAATTTAGAATAGAAAAATAAATGAGGTTAATTTATGAACAAATTGGTACGTAAATATTTAAGTTTAATTCTATCATTCTTTTTTTTTTATTTACCTCAGTGATAATTCGATAATTTCGACAGATTTTTGAAGAATATAACAATGTTTTTCTGGCGAAGATAAATATAGTTTCTTGATTTCGATAATTTTTCAGTACTGTCACATTGTGTTATATATCCTTATTTATCTGTATCGTTGAATATAACGGTTCGGCTATCTTCCTTAAGATATATGGTTTGATACTCGACAACAGTATTTTTTTATTCTATTATGTAGTTTTAATGTGGTAGTATTTGTCTTAATTGCAAACAAAAAAAGTGAAATTAATTTCCCAGTAATTAAATCTCCAAAAGAAGGTTTATAACTGTTGAGTTAACTGAATCTCACATGATTCAGTTATTCCTATTGCACCCCCCCCCCCATTCTGAAAAATATTATGTGAAACAACAGATTAATTTCCCAGTAAGTGAAATTTCACAAATAATATGTATATATATTTATTATGCTGCCGTATGTGGTACAAAATCACAATTGTTGTTAATTGTTTAATGGCAACGTCCAACTGAAACGCATAATATTGGTTACTGCGCAAAAATCCTTTGGTAAGATTTAGGCAGTGGTAAATTGGATTTATTTATTTTGTGTTCCTTTGCTGCAATTATGGATCCCGAAAATATCAATATTTTTTTCTCTTCTTTTTATTTAAAAAAAATAAAAGCTATGAATTTTAATGTTTTCAGTTTCAAATTAAAGTTAATAATATTCAAATTAAAGTTCATATTATAAATGAAATGAAATGAGTGAAAGGATTATATTAGTATATTTTACTTGACGATTTATTATCTGCGCCAGTCTAGCATACAAATACCGAGTTCTTGATTTAGCAGTACAGATGTCATATATGCACCACATTAGCGTGTTATTTTTCTGACGCCAATTCGGCAAAAACGTCGTTTTTAAATACGAGTTACATCTATATTTTTTAACAAATTTCTGTTAATTTTTAAAAAGTTTAATGATAAATTAAAAAAAATTTTTAGTTAATTATTATAGAATAAAACAATTTATGTCATTTTAAAAAAGAAATTAAAAGCAAAGAACTAGTTTATTGATAAATAAATAACAATACCCGATTTACCCTGTGAGGCACATATAAATGCCATTTTGTTGCAATCGCACCAATGTGGTGTGTATATGACATATGTCTATTTCTCGAGCAGAATCTTCTAATTTGGTTAAAAAAAGGCAAATAAAATAAATTAAAAATAAAAGCAGTATGATTTAATGCTTAGTATACATTCAAGGGAGACCAAACTGGTCGCCAAAGGCGGCTAGTTTTTATAAAAAGCAGGAACAATACACTTAAACATGAAGTAAACATGTATAGATATTTAATAATATAGATGTGTATCTACGCCTAATAATTAGAAAAGATTTTTTTTAAATAAAAATACCGACTATATTTTAATTAGCAGCGGAATAATTCTGACGCTGTTTGTAATAATAATAATAATAACCTAAATAATCGGCAACCAGTTGAAGCGGAAACAAAATTCTGTAAAAGTTAACAAATGTAGTTTTATAATGTTTCGGGTGAAATGTTGTTAAAAACTAAAATTTGAAACACATCAATATTTATATATAAAATAGTGCAAGACCCAGTTATATCACAGGTATAATTACCCCAGTCTACCGTAGTTAAATCTACAATAGAAAAGTTATAGGTACCGATTTGAATTTACGTTTTGTGACTCTCAAAATCCTTATCACGTCCACTCAACTGCTAAGTTTTCAACTGTCGCTATTTACTGTTTTCACACAAGAGCGCATATTTCTGTGTAATATTCTTCTTTTGCACCTATTTCTACTTAATATTGATACTTATAAGTCCGTTTAACATTCGATCATACATACATAGCTGTGTAAAATTTGCACACACACTTATGTATAATAATCTGATCTTACGTATATATCTGTATAATATTTTTACACATGTTTAGTTGTAATATGCAATATACATAAATAATTGTGTTATATGAAAAAAATTAAAAGTTACATTAACACATTAGTTACGGTAAATATGTAACATTTTCAGCTATATACAAACTTAATAGATTTTTTGAAGAGATAACAAATAACATGCTTTCATTATTCCAATAAACACACATAAATATTGGTACATTTTAACAAAAAAATTTTAAGTTTTGTGATTACTCTGTAATTTAAGAAATTTATGCATATATCATTTCCAGAATACATAATAAAATTTAATATTAAAACTGAAAATCATAGTTGTATTAAATTTTACGCGTTACGAAAAATTACAAAAAACTGCACCTTTATTCGAGGCTATGTAATGTACTACGCTTTCGACTAAATAAACGCTATTGTGATTTTTTTTAAGATGTATATTAAGACTAAGACATTTTGTTCTCTATTGATGTAAGATACATTAAGTTAAAATTATTATTCAGAAAACTGAAATAAAGTAAAATTAGAAAATAAAAAACATTTCTTTTCTTATATATAAACGACGTTCAAGTGCCAAATAATATTTGATTGATATGTAAAAACCATAGTTGTGCAGTATCAGAAATACATGTATTTGCAATACATTTGTATTTTAAACTGACGAAACAAAGGTAATTTCGCAGTGTATTTTGAAATGTTTTTTCAAAGTATATTGTGTTTTGAAAATATTCAGAATATCTTTCATAAGATTTCAATCGGTCATTTTTAAACATCAGATCAGATATTCTCGATACGGAAACACATGCCTGTCTATTTTGAATAGTCTTCAAATTAGTTTCTAGAAGTTTATTTCAACAGATTGTTTAACATTTGTTATGACATATGGTATATATGTCAATGTATTGGTTGTTTACTTCTTGAAAAAGTATTTTTGCTGAGTAGTTGCAAAAATTACTAATTCTAGATAATGCCCGTCAAGATTTGATGGTAAATAACTTGAATATTTCATCAGAAAAATTCTTGAATTTTTAATTACAGTCGAGTCTCTATATAACGAAATCCATTGTTCCAGTAAAAAAAATCGTTATATAGAGAAATTCGATGTATAGAAAATGATGTTAAAAATCGTATTTAATGTGTAAGTTTTGAACAAATATAACTTTTGATGTTTTTAATTAAGAATTTGAAATGTTTAACAGTAAATATTAAATTAACATTTTATTTCTTAATTATTTAAGCAATTTCAAAAAAGAGAACAGACATTTATTTGAAAGCTTAATGAAAATATGAAATAAGGAAGACTTGCATTAATTTCAGACGAAAAAATCTGTAATTTTTGTTGTTTTGATTCTAAAATTGTTACACTCTCAAAAAAAAAAAAAAAAAAAAAAAAAAAAAAAAAAAAAAAAAAAAAAGCTTAAATTTTAGCAAGGAATGAAAAAATGTATTAACATTTTTTCATTCTAACATCTAATTTTAACATTTTCATTTGTAATTAACAATTTCCCTCTCTTATGAGCCTCTCATTGATTCCTCTCTAATATGTGTAACAATGTAATTGACTCTGTTATAAAAAGGATGTTGAAAGGAGTGTGGGAGGTGGGATGAATTCGTTAGATTTAAAGAACAAGGAGAGAAGTAATATTAAAAAAAATTCAGCCTGAACGATAAATCAAAAATAAGTGATGGGAAATTGATTCCATATGATTTCGAAGCTTTTTTAAAACTAAATAAATTAAGACCAATTTATGAAAAAATTCGTTATATGGAGATAGATATTTCGCTATATAGAGACTGTTTTTAATGTAATCCTGCGAAAAGGGGATCGTTCCTACAAAAAATTCGTTATATAGAGAAATTCGATGGATGGAGTTTCGTTATGTAGAGACTCGACTGTAGTTGCTTTTAAATTTGTCTATTCAAATAGTGATAAATTACTATATTATATAAGTGATTTTTTTTTAAAGACGATAGATTGTCTAATCTATTAGATGAAGTAAAATAGTTTTAAATTTATAATTTACAACTAATTACGTTTGTATTTTATCAGAAAATTTAACTAAAAATACTGTGTAAGGTATTTATTTTTGCTTACTACGGCCCATTTTCTTTCTGCTCCTCCCCTCTCTCAAATAACAATATTTACGCCACCATTCAAAGCTGAAATGACTTTTATTTTTATCTGTCTTATTCTCTAAAAATTCTAAATAATTTGAAATTTGATGCAGTTAATTATTTATAATATATTTTTTTTTACTACTTGAATTTTCTTATATATTTGTATACATCTTTTCAAATATTAAATCATGGGTATCAATGTAATTTATATTATAGCTGTTATACTAATATTTTCATTTCATTCCTTTTTTTAATGAATGACAAACTTTTATTTCTTACAGACATTTATATTCTTGATAATGGTAGAAAAAATGTTACGAAAATTGTAGATCAGTTCAATTTACGTAATTGATGATTGCATGTAAAACATTTTAGGTTGAGTTTTTTAAATATAAAATAATTATTTTTTCAAGATATTGTTCAGTGTTAAATTTTATTCAATTATAAAGCATCCATATAATAATAATAATAAAAGTCCTAAAACTTTTCTTACTAATAAAATATCTTATTATTAAAATGAATTATCGACAAAAATTCTACACAAACCATTTCGCCGGGTTTGGAATCGAAACTGCATCCTCTTACAAAACCTCAAAGCTTAAAACAGCTGCTTTACCCCACTACGCTACCAGGAACACGCTGAGTGATTTTCTATAATGGAGAAAATCTAGAATCAGTTGACGAATGCGCAATTGTCTGGTATTCGGATTTTGTTTTTACAGAAACTGTTTTGTGTTTTAATGTTTATGATAACTTTTTTTTTTTGATATATTGATATCAGCTACAACTTAAAATGCTAACATTTCCAATCTTCGTGTGTTACAGCAAAGTCGTAACTTTTAGCCTCAGAGTTGATCAGATCATTGAGTTTATCTTCTATGTATAATACACTTTCCGAAATAAACCATATTTTTAAATTGTTAATAAAACTGAAAGAGACAAATAATAACTTTGTGATAAAAAGAAGAGTTTGTTTACAATAAGATCGAATAAATTATATCTGAGATGCAGACGCATTTCAAACTAAAGTTCTAGCTGAGAAGTGATAGTTCAACTGAGCAAGGATCTCTACGCATGTGCAGCGCGCCACTCCAAAGGAAGACTTGTACTTATGTACTACGCATGCGCATACGTGAAATTTTAATTGAAATTTGTGGCTAATTAACAAAATTTTTGAACAAACAAATGTACGTTAACAAATCTGTGGCCAAATACTTTTCGTTTAACCATTTGCGGCGCAGGACAAAATCATTGGTTAAGTGTTGAAATTAATAACTGACACCGGAATCTATAAACAACTTTATCTGTAAATACGAAAACGCTATATTTCATCCATTCAATAAACCGTATATTTTTAAAACAAAATTCCGGTGTCAATTTGGGAATTGAAATTAAATGGCATATCTAGGAAACCACCGCGCCGCAAGGGGTTAAAAAAAGAATGGTGTGCTTCGATGCAGTAATTTGCTCTCAAGGACTGCCGAAAGGAAATGCTCAGCATTTTAAATATATAGATTCTATTGGAATTACCAAAATGTTCTGTGATAGCACGAAAGGGTTACTGATAATTTGGCTATTTATTTCAAATATATTTGAAATGTAAAGGCGTTATTTTCCGTAGAGGTTCGTAAAAAGACGAATAATAGTGCTAAATGCATTCAATAAAAATTTGCTAAGAGAATTAATTGTGATGACACAAAGTTTAATTATTAGACATGAAACATTCTTAAATAATAAATGAGTGAATCTGTGAATAAAAAGTTAATGAATATAACAGCTGCAAAAAACAAGAAAAAAACATAAATAAAAGAAATTTGAACCCAAAAGAGTTAAAAAATCATACAATCGTCCAAAAAAAAAAACATCATTTGATATAACAAATAAAAATAATATAACGTTAAAGTTACTAATTTCATTTTTATCGTGCACTAATCTCATTGAAAGATAAGATAAAAATAAAAGGGCAATATAATGTTTTTAATATTTTAATATTCTCATTTTATTCGAAATAGAAGTTTGTTATATTAAAAATATGTATTACCTTCAGAGTAACAAAAGTTTTTCAGCTTTTGCACATTAAAATGAAATTTTAATCAATACTTTCATAATTTTTTGAAAAAGATAAATGATAATAACTGAAATACAATGCGTTTTTACTTTTACGTTTTCAATCCGCGGAAAAAAATTATTTTCATACAATTTTAAAGGGATTTCTTCATTTAATATTAATAATACCAATATTATTTATTGCGTATTTTGGAATGCTCATTAAAATATTACTGGTTATTATCAATTTAAGAAATATAAGAAAGTTCTTGCATTTTAAAATAAATTAAGCAAATGAAATGCTGTGTCCAATAAATTCAGTAGGTAAGATTTGAAAAGTTATTATTTTTTTAAATTGATATAGTTTAAAATATTAAATTTTAAAAGAAGGAGAAGAGTAAAAGCAATTAGATAATTACTACTTAAAATTCAATTAAAAAAAAGGAAATATATAAGTTATTTAAGAAATGCTACTCTTTAAAAACACTTTAAACTTTTGAAGGAGGGTATTTTTAAGTAAATTTGATTTCAGAAAACAAAAATCAAAAAATAAATTAGCACTACATAACAATAACATGATATACTTCTTATATTAGTTTGTCAATGTATGATTGGCTACCTAAGACATATAAATTTTTATGAACAAAAAGGAAGGACATGAGTAATAGTAAGCAGTTGACGTTTATATGTAGAATCCGGAAAGCGTTTTATTTGTAAGTAAATTGGTACCGACATTTCTTTGGAATGCATGTACAATATACATATGATCTATAAAGTTTAGCGGAAATTTGGAGAAAATTTGCTATCTTGAGTTCCAAGATTTGAATCTGGATTTCTTTTATGAATGCTTTAAAGCTTATCGCTGAAATAGGAAATGTATGTAATGTATAATATTCGTAGCAATATTTACCTGGCTAATATTTTTCTTCAATATAAAAAATAACAAGAAAAAAATTCCAAAGGCTATTTTCTACTATTATGCTGTTTTCGTCTTATGAAATACCGATTTGAAATATAAAATATTTATATTATTCATCGATAGCCTATCACTGCTGGATCATTGCATTACAACAGACTGACCGATTATCGACTGAACCGCGAAAACATATCCAACGACTAGAATGTGGTTCATGAAATATAGTTTTAAAATAGGTGCTATGAATTATTAGTTATTTTAACATTACATTTTACAAATGTCTCTGAGAATACATGGCAATTTGCTATAATATATATATATAACCATTCACAAAAATACAAATTATCACATAATTACATAGAAAAGTAAAAAAAGATACGTCCATTGACAGAATACCATATAAAATACCATTGAAAAGAATACAAATTACCAGAAAATAACATAGAAAAATAAAAGAAATACATGGAAATTGGTAGAACCAATGTAGAATTAACACGCTCTAAATAGTTTTCCCAATAACAGAAGCGTGTGGTTTTATTTTAGAATTACCTGTAAAAAAGCAAAACAATACAAAATTAAAGTCACCAACAATAAATAAAACGGGGGAAAACAACCATATTATAATGCAAACAAGGATGTTAATTAATTCAGAAGAAAAATATAAGAAATCATCCTTAAGAGGCCTCCTTACAGCAATTGTATATATAAAGTATTAAAACATGCTGTGGTGAGCAACAAAAAAGGTTACTATGTTTTTAAGTATAAAACAGTGTTTGACAAGTGCTTCTATTTGAGCATGAGAGAGGAAAAGGGGTCCCTTCTTGGCTGCAGCTCATTGTCAATCCCAAATTTGAAAAAAATCATATTTGGGCTTTTTCCGTGCAAAATGTCAATGCATGCTGTCACAATTACAATAAAATGTGAAGCGCAAAGCCAGCTAGAAAAAACGCAGCGTAATTAAACATGAATGTAAGGCGAAATAGTACCAGAAATCTTGTTCCTGTAGAATATCAAACTCATGCCGTGCCACCAAGCATGTCTGCAACATAGAGCTGCACAGAAAACTGATTTGTAATGCAGTTGCAATGCAGGGTCAACACTCAACAGTGCAATTTGCAGTGCAGAGTCAACAGCGCATTTCACATATAAAGCAGGATTGAAAATTTTACTAAAAAGAAAGACGGAAAGTTTTACGCAATTTTCTTTTGTATGAAAAAGCGCAAATATGACTTTTACAAGTTTGGAGTTGACAGTGAGCTTCAACCAAGAAGCAACCCCCTTCTCTACTCTCATTCTCAATTAGAAGCATTTGTCAAACACCTTTTCATGCTTAAAACATATTAACCTTTCTTGTTGCTCACCAGAGATTTTATAATACTTGTCATTATTTTTTTTTTATCACTAAAAGCAAAATACTTACTGTCAAATATTTTGTTTTTGTATTAGAATAATTAAGAAAGTTGTTACATTGTTATTTAAAATGCATGATGTCTGAAAAATAAACCAAGGAGTCGGACAAAAATAATTACAGTGCGCTCACAACGTTATTCAAAGAACTGAACAAAATACTTCGCAATAAAATCAGATAATTACGTTTTTCACGTAATTTATTTAATTTGAATGAACTATGTTACTTACATAAAAAGCATACTTATTTAAACTTGGTGGCAACGAATAAAAATAACTACAACAGCAACAACAAGAAACAATGTTCAACTGAAGCTTTAAGACACAAATTTGATTTTCTCCGTGATAATGGAACATACATAGATGAAAAAAAAATCTATTTTAAGTTTTATTAAAAAGGATTAAAATAAACCAAAAATAAATTTAATCCATCAATTGGTTCGTTAGCTATCGCTTGTTTAATTTTAGTAAAGTTTCTTCATTTTTTCGTTAAAAGTTAAATAAAAAACTACAGTAAGCTACGATAATGTTTTGGATGCTATCATTTTATTTGTCTTATCAAGCTCTAACTTTTAAAAAAATCACTTTCGTACTTCAACTGGTTCGCCAAAAATTTCTAAAAGACGTTTGCATTTTCCATTTCTTAAACATAGTATACCATACTACCGCGTTTGCTATGATATACATATATATATACGCCGGCATCAAACATAAATCGAAAATTTCTTCATATTACTTTGACCAATTTTTTAGAGAAAGTTGACATAAAAGGAAATGGGTATTAAAGAAATAGTGATGATTTATTTTAAGTCATTGACCGATTGAAAAGAAGAAAGTTACAAAGTTTTGAAAGGTAGAATTTATGTTCATGGGAAAAAGAAAATTGATAGGTGAAATACCTTAAAGATTATGTACATTCAATAAATCTTTATTTGATGCTACATAATGTACTGCGTTTTCGTATGGAGAAAAGTTATTGAGAGGTTTTATTTCGGATATACGTCAAGATTCTTTATTCTATATTGACGTTTTGGATTTGAAATAAAATATAAACTACAAATAAAATATGTATTGAAAAAATAGATCACAAATTCTAGATTCCTGGATTTGATTCTTTATCTATACTAATAAAAGAACAAAACGCTAAATCTACAGCATGTATAAGGCTCAAAGGTTTTTGAGAGTAGCCCCAAATGTCTCCTGATGTACTTGAGCTTCAGAATTTTGAAATTCTATTTATTAACTGAGTAATTAATTAAATTCCAAAGCTCTCTCTCATAAAAAATCGCCCATTTTCTTCTTTTCCTTTCATTTGCTTATGGTTGGTTGGTTGCATAAAATTTTCGCAGAAATAATCAAAAAAGCTGAGACAGACCTTTAAAATTCATAGACAGGCAAACTGTCAGTTTAAATGATGATTTTTTATCACAGCTGTTGTACACCATGGAGGAAAAAGATAGGTGGATGTGAAGCAAGTCGCAAAACAGTTTTGTAATATTTCGCTTGAATTTTATTGTCCCAAACAAAAACATGTGGAAGGGATTTTGTACTAAAAAGACGAATTGAAAGAAATGAGTTACAGCTGAAGCATATTTTACGAAGAAATGGTATTTTTTTAAAATGTTTTTTTTTATATTATTATTATATTATTTATTGAATATTATTATTATTATATTATTTATTGAAAAAAATTTTTTTGCTTTTCAAATAATTGAAATTGGAAAATTAGAAATAATTAAATGTCAAAATAAAATTAAACAAAATATTGAAAACATTTGATTTGAACAAAAAATTGTCATACTAAAAGTTTTCTTTTTTTCAGAACTTTTTAATACTTTATAACGTAGATGAAAAATGTTTATGATTTAACAACATATTAATATTCTATATCAATATATAAAATATATTGATGAAAACATTCTTTTAAAATCATGCATGAAAACATAAATGTCAAATATTGATCTAAAATCTAGATTTCAGAGTGCAAACGATTTTAAGACATTAACGAAAGAATGTTAACTTTTCAAACAAAACCTTAAATGATGCTTCTATATTGATATTTCAAAATCATATGATAAAAATAATCAAATAATTATTGCCTATGGTTGATATATTTGTATCTTTTATGGATTCCGATCGTGTATTACAGCCAAAAATGGAACAAAACGTCATTTTTAAACAAAATTTTAGTCATCTTTTCAATAACAGTTTAAAAGGTAAAAAATAAAAACAAAGAAATACGGGTTTAAACCAATTTGAATTGATAGGCATGTCAAAGCACATGGTTTTGTTGGTTATTATTTGGACTTAATGTAGCAGATTTTAGGGTTACATTTTTGGTGTCACCCCAAGACATTATACTTCCACTCAAGTATTTTTTTTACTGTATCGTTGAACGCAGATTTTTGGCATTTCGAGCATTAGAATGTATGAGTCAATAGCAGTGTTACAGTAAAAAAAATCACGCAACAGTTTTCTAGGAGTTTATTTTTTATCACTGATAAAATACAAATGTATAGTATTCAAATTAAAATTATATTATGGCTTTAATTTGTTTAAAAAAAATAAAATAGCTGTTTGGCTTACAATTGCTCGAATCTGCAAAGGCTTCATACACCGTAATAAATTATCAAATAGCAAAGTAAAATCTTTATCAGAAATAGCCATAAAAAGAATAGTAGAAAAATGGATTTTAACCTTAATGTTTAGACTATTTACCACGTAACCCAATCCCAACTAGAAAAAAATAGACCACACTCCGATCCGTGATAGACAAAATTTCCGTGAGTATAAACGAGACCCGAACCTAAAAATTCTCTTTGAAAAAAGCTATGGATTTAGTAACTGACCCGATCCAAATCTCAATCCCGTAAAAATGTTCAAATGAAGCATAACCCGATACAAACAAGGGCAAAAAATTTTAGTGGGCATGAAACCTGACCCGAACTAAATATTTTCTTTAAAAAGAATTCGAAATATCACCCGAAGAAAATTTGAAACCGATAAAAATATTCTAGAGAACTATAACCCGATCCCAACAAGACAAAATACTTTCCGTGGTCATAGACCCGATTCAAATTTAAAAAATTCCATTTGAAAAATCCTGAAATTTGACCTAAATCCGACCGAAATATTCGAAAGAATCATAACCGGATTCGAGTAAGACAAAATAATTTCCGTGGACAAACTAAAACTTCCATTCGAAAAAAGTACCTAAATTTGAATCGAACCAAATCTGAATCTGACAAAACTATTTCAAAGAACTATTACCAAATCCGAACAAGACAAAATATTTCCATGCACATGAACCCAGTCCGAACCCCCAAAAATTCTTTGAAAAAATCACAAAATCTGAACTGAACCAAATCTGTACTTGCAAAAATATTCCAGTGAAACATGTCCTTATTCGAACAAGACAGAATAATTTTCGTGAACACTCATGAAGACCCGAACCCAAAAGTTTTATTTGAAGAAAAACCCGAAATCTAAATTGAACCAAATCTGAACCCGATAAAAATATTCCAAAGAACTATAACTCGATCTCAGCAGGACGAAATAATTTTCATGGACATCCGACTTGAATCTAAAAAATCCGATTTGAAAAAACCTAAAATTTGACCCAAATCACATCTGAATCCGACCAAAATATTCGAAAAGATCATAACCGGACTCGAGTATGATAAAATAATTTCCGTGGACATTAACGAGATTCGAACAAAAAATTCTATTTGAAAAAATACCTGAAATTTGAATCGAATCAAATCTGAACCTGACAAAAATATTCCAAAGAACCATAACCAGATCCGAATAAGAGAAAAAAAAATCATGCACATGAACCGAAACTGAACCTAAAAAATTTCTTTGAAAAAATCTCGAAATCTGAAATGAACCAAATCTGAACTTGACAAAAATATTCCTGTGAAGCATTTTCTTATTCGAACAAGGCAGAATTATTTCCGTGAACACGCAAGAAAACCCGAACCCAAAAATTACATTTGAAGAAATAGCCGAAATCTGATTTGAACCAAATCTGTTCCCGACAAAAATATTTCACAGAACCATAACTAGATCCGAGCAAGGCAAAATAATTTCCATAGACATGAATCAGACCCGAACATTTATATCGAATTTCAAAAAATACCTGAAATCTGAATCGAACCAAATCTGAACCCGACGAAAATATTCTAACGAATCATAACAAAGATCCGAACAAGACGAAATAATTTCGATGGACATGAGCCTAATATATGGTTAGGTATCATTTGGGTTGCGATTAGGTTGCAATTACATTAAGGTAAGTCCTTGATTTTATTTAATTTAAGGTTAGGTTACAGTTAGATCACGGTTAATTTAAAGTTAGATTAAAGTTAAATTGCATTTATGTTATGGTTAAAATAAGGATAGGTTACAATAAAGTAATGACTAGGTTACATTTATGTTATATTTAAGCTACAGTAGGGTACTGTTAAGTGTCAGTTAGGTTACAGACAGGTTATGGTTACGGTTAGGAATTTGTCCACAGAGTGAATATTACGCATGCTTTGATTAAAATTATACAATTACATTTGTTAAATGGCTCTGAAATTATAATATTATATACCAACCTTTTGTCATCGTGTATCGACTTCATTCACGGTATAGTCGGATTTAAGAGTAATATAATTAGTTTGAAATTCAAAATATTTCAACTGAGATGCCTATGTGAAAAAAATAATTAGTTACGTGACTTAACAGTGATTTTTACGGGTAAATATCAACACTTTAACGCGAAAATAACGCAATCGATGGATACATGTTCCTTCCCGCGTTTCTCATTGCTCATTTTAAGTATTTTTAGAGCTTAATATTAGTTGTTGTTTTTTAAACCGTTTTTCCACACGGTCAGCTGCCACGTATTTCAACCAATGCATTTCTGCATGCTTCGAGTTAATGATAAAACCATACAAATTTAAAGTTCGTTTAATATCGTTAATACGGATCCGAGCAACGCCGGGCGGGTCAGCTAGTTATTAATAAATAACCTAAATATATTTTGATTATCATTTTCAATATAGTCTATCTATAGTAAAGCTGAAAATAATCTGTTATGAATATTGAAAAATGGTTAGCTATTTTGAGTGTTCTTGAATATTCAGTATAGTTTAACATTTACTCTTTAAAATGTTTCATGCTGTCTTGATATAAAAGTAATAATACCGAATAAAAAAATAAAAAAAAACATAACATTCTCTGTTTTTTATTATTTTTTTATCCCCATTGGAAAATTAAACAAATATATATAAAAAGAGAGACGGCAAAAAACATATTTCAGTTTTAAGAATCAAAATACAGGCTGTTTTTGGTAAAAATGATGTCATTTACATCTGCTGAAGAATTTAACATCTACGATCGAATCTTAAACACCTGTAAAAAAGTAGGCATATCATGTCACTATAAAGGAAAAATAAAAAAATTCAGCAAAAAGCGATGTCATGATTCAAGGAACTTGACAGAGTGCCTCATTCATGCGCCTTTGTTTGTTTGTAACTCGAATAATGATGCTGAAAATTAAATATATTTTATAATAGCTCCATGTTTTATCGGAAATCATTCATTTTTATGTATTTTTTATTATTATTTTATCCAGAAAGACGGATTAGTAAGATTACATTCTTTGAGCTTTATCATAAGAATATAGTAAATGCGGAGAAAATAAGTTACACAAATATTCTTTCAAATACATTTTTATAGCAGACATAGAAGATATTCTTGGCAAAGCACGTATTTTAATTTAATTTTTTTACTATTGATATAGAAAATGTCAACAGAACAATGTAAAAATTTACCATTAACCCCTTAATCTCTCTGAGTATATAAGCTGCCACCATTAACAAAAGAGCATTAAAAATTATAAAATAGTAATAACTCAAGAATTAATATTCATTCAGATTTTAAACAAATTAGTTTTAAAATTTCTAATTCTTAAAATTTTTAAATTTTTATTGAAAGAGTATCGTATCGCAATACATCAAACACATGGGTTCCCACATTTCTTAATTATTCCGGAGCAGTGTTTCAATTTGAAAATTTTTATTAAAGTGCATCTTTCATTTTCTTCATTTAGCTGCGTGTATGCATACAGAATTTTGCCAAGTTTACATGTTTATTTTGTAGTTAAAATGGATTTTTTTAAAGGCTTTATTTGGGAGGGGGGAAATAGTTTAAATTAGTAAAGCATTTTATAATTTTTTTTAATTAAAAAGGCAGTTGGGGACTTTTTATAGGAAAAAAGCACCAATTTGGGAAAATATCAGAGATTTAGAGGCTATTAACTTTCCTCAATCTAGCAACGAAAATCCAAAACCAGGATGCTTCATTTTTTTTTCTTTAATCAAAAATTTCCAAATAAAATGTAAAATGTACTTGAGATATTTCCTTATATATGTCACCGACCGAACCTGATTTAAAGCCAACCTTCTCTATGCTAACTAGCATAGAGCAAACTAGTCTTTCTCAGGCCAAATATGTTTGTCCTAACTCACTTAGGATATAGTTTTTCCTAGTCTAAAAAAAAGTTAATGTGCATAGGATAAAGGTAGGCCTAGGCCCGGTTTAGTTGGGCCTAAGGCACATAGGAAACACTAGCTTAAACTACTATTCATTTATCTGAACTAGTTTATCCTAGGCCGATTTAGTGTATCCTAAGCCAATTGAAATATAATTTATTTAATGATCAAAACGACTTCCCTAGAGGCTTTTTTAAGAAGACTCAAGTTTTGGGCACGTGACTGGCAAGTTGGCCAATGATAGAAAACGCTGTCTATTCTCTCGGCAGTCGTCGTAGGTCAGTGTTGATACCAGTTAGAGAACATTTAAGAGAAGGTTTAAACAATATATTAAAAAAAATTAAGTAAATTTCTTTTATTATTATTATTATTATTATTCAGGAGACAAAAAGAAAAGAACGGAGTGAAGATAGGGCTGTGGTATGCGTCCCATAGTTGGACTTTCATTTATTGTAATAAAAACCTAGTAAATATTGTTTTTGTTTCTTTCTAATGCAATTAAAGTTTTTAACCTGTGTGTTGGAGAATAAAAGAATGGGGTGAGAGGTTAGCATAAACCTTAGTTGAGGAAGAATTGTATGTATTCATATTTCAAAGGAAAAAAGGTAACAACTGGACCGAAATAAAATAAAATAAAATATCAGTGTTTTAAAACATGAAACAAAAAAAATAGAGTAGGCGTGTGCAGATTTTTATTGAATAAAAAATTAAATGATGATGATAAAACTGTAAGGACATAAAAATGATATCGTAATTCGTTTAAATGTCCAGTTGAACTTTCACTTAATTTTATTAAAAATATTTTTACTGCGATTTATTTAAACTGCAATAAACAATTTAAATATATTACTTGCAATTTTTTCTAATTTCAACTGATTTTCATCATTTTTTTTTTTTTTTCAGATTGCAGTTGACCTTTAATCTCAATAAAATCAAATATACTTATTTTAAAAAATATTAAAAATATTTATCAAATAAATAAAACAAAATTAAATGATAATTATGAATTTATAATGACGTACAAATGCTATCGTAATTCAGTTAAATGTCCGCTTAAACTTCTACTTAATTTAATGCGATTGAACTTTATTGCAATTGAATTCCATTGAAATTTAATTAGTTTCAGTGTGTTATTAACCCTTAATCACAATGAAATCAAACGCTCTTATTTGAAAATATTAAATATGTTAACTAATTAAATAATAAAAAATAAAAACAAAACTATTATTTGAGCAAATATCTAATTCATTGTAGCTCATAACTGCAGAATTGTACAGTTTATAACAATGTCATAAATTAAAATCATTAGTATTATTAATAAAAATATTTCCTAAGTTCAGTTGGGTTTTTAAGTAAAATCTGTCAATTTACAGAATAGTATTTATTATACAGAAATTGACATTTATATATTTTTTTCATTAATTGTGTTGAAAATAAGTTATCAAATTTATTTGCCCTTTAGTAAATGGGGGATTCTCTCCGAATAGGCCAAAATAAGAGTTATGAGGGAGTGACTGTGAAGGAGTGATGAATTTTAACAAAATACTCGTTTTCTTTTTTACCTTTATCTCAATTGCGATTAAGCTTTGTGCCCCTTAACTATATCCAAATACTTATAAATCAGTAATAATTAAAATTGTTTAATATTTACCACCATTCAGTATAGGCTGATGAGGGAGTGATGAGGTGCTAAGCCTTCCTCATCACTCCCTTATCAGACTCTACTGAATGTTGGTAAATAGTGAAAAAAAAAATTATTAGCGATTTATAAGTATTTAGATATAGTTAAGACCCACTAAGCCTAATCTCAGTTCAGATAATGGCAAAAAATTAAATGGGCATTTTGCCCATAAGGCTCCCTTACAGTCACTAATTCTTATTTTGACCTATTTGGAGAAACACGCCCAAATAGTGAAAAAAAAGACTCTTACCAAACTTGACAAGCTTTATCCTAAGACTCGCATAATATTCTAGAAGATATAATAGTCTGATGCAGAAACAGAAAAAAAAATTTAATGTAATGTGACAAATCTCATAGTACTCATACAATTTTCAAAACTAATATGAACCATATGGATTATATATTGTAACTACATTTAATGAAATATGTTCAAGTATTGAATTTTTTTAAACACATAATATTTTCAAAACTAACATTATCCGACTGGGACAGGGAGTCTTAAGACGAAATGCAATAATTCCCCGGAATCAAATAAAAACTGCACAATATGAACTTTAAAGTGGTCTCTATTTTACATAAAAGGGAAAAGATAATAATAAGATAGATGTAACAAGATTAAAATATACAGTTGGTTATGAATCTTATAGTACTTTCGATTTGCAATCTAATAGTCATCGCCAGGGAATATTTTGTCAATTGCTGTTAAATTAATTTTCTGATGATGGCTAAGAGATTCCAGAAAACTGTAATAGGAGATTTGAATAAAATCTTTAAATCTTTGATATTTTAAATTTGCAACATCTTCATTATTATTATTTTGTCAAATTTTAAAATACGTGTTGTATAGTTTGTCATATAGAACATATTTTAGAACTACCGATGGCATTAAAATGGGAAGGGTTAGGGGAACTGTTACCCACTCCACATGAAATAAAAAATATTATTCAGGGTGGATAGCAACACAATTTTGTACAGTTTTGTCAATGTAGTGCTCCCTAAACCGGATCAATAAAACCATAAAGCAGATCCATAGAACCATACGAAATTGAATTGCCCTAAGATAAACGAGATCAGCTTAAGTAATACTAGAACGATGGAGATAATGGGGTAGTTGGGATCAGTAATAGCAAACCAAATAGAATCGACTTAAGATAAATTAGTTCAGACCAATGAATAGCAGGTTAACGTAGTTAATCCTTTGATTGTAAGGCCAAACTAGTTTGGCATAGCAAAAAAGTTTATCCTATGTAGATCAAAGTAAACTACTTTGACCTAAGAAAAAAAGAGTTTATCCTATGGACGTTAGAATAAACTCTTTTAGTCTGAAAAAAAAGTTTATTCTATGTGCGATAGAGAATAGTAGTTTGACTTAGACCAATCTAGTTTTGCCTGGTATTTGGCTTGGACGATAACACTCATTTTCGGGTTTAAAACTGGCTTGTCTTTGATCAGACTCCTTAATAATTAAGAAATGTTGGCAACTATGTCACACATAATGCCTATATTTTAGGTCAAAAATGTATACTTTTGCCCGAGGCAAAAACATTAAGCATTTGAATACTTTTTTTTTTTTTTTTTTTTTTTTCGATACAAAAAACTCTAGTACATAGTTTCCTAATTATACAAATATTATTATCACAGATTATAGCGTAAAGTCTCATTATATTCATGGTTCGGTTTTTTACTATCGAACATACAATTAAATAAATATGGAATTAGAAGCGTTGTGTCTTCTGTAAAGTACATCCGAATATATAAGACGTTCACAACGATTTCATAAATCGAATGAAATTGTTCTGTTGTTGTTATTTTTTATCAAGTTTTAATTGAATATTATCTTCTTTACTCATGATATACTGTGGAACATCTTGACTTTCTTCCAACTTCTATTTACAGCGGACTATAATGTTTTTTATATAATGTTTTGTTATAAACGTTTTACGAGAACGTTTAAATATTATCTGTGTACAGATTGCATCAAAATACAAAATTACATTGTAAATCGGATAAATAATTAAATAAAATATTAAATGACTTTTTCATAAAAACAGAATGGAAAAAAAATACGTCAGAAATAAATGTCGTTTATCAAATCTTGCAGTTGTATGCACATTGGTCTTCTTGGAAGACGATGGACATACAGGCATACATACACGCTACAGCTACTTTTATTATTAATAATATAAAATATTCTGTTTAATTTTTTGTTGAAAATTATGAAACATACTTCTGAAAAAGTATATATAAAATATCCAGGGCATTGAATATGATTTTTCTTTAATGAAATGAGACAAATTTGCTAAAAATTTGTTATAGACTATTATCAATTCTAAACGATTTAAAATTTAAGCTTTTGTAGTTTATCAAAATTCAAACTACAATTCCTTTTATAAAAATTACTAAGCAAACTGTCTATATTATAAATAAACTGTTGAAGAAATTTATTATTTAAATTTAAAATTATCGGATTCATTTTTAAGCGAAATAAATTTACTTCATGATTATACACAGAAAAAAATATGCAATTTGGAAAGCAATAAATTAAAAAAATTTAATTTCTATGTATTGTTTTGCAGTTGATCTATAATAAGACAAATTAGCATTATTGTGTTAGGAAACATATTATTAAATCTTGTTAAATATAAAGGTAAATTCGCTTATAAATACAAATTCATTTTATCAAAATAGAATGTATAGAAACAGGATATACAGGATTCTATTTTCGTTCCACATGTAGGATGTCCTGCAATATAAATACTTACAATGTCATGAAAAATAATCATGAATATTTTACAAACTGTTACCACAAATAAGACAAAATTGTATCTTTTAAAACACTTTGATTCTGCACTGAAAAAAATCACATTATTCGTATCATAGTGTTTCATATTTCATTCAAATTATGTTAAAGTTTTTATATATAAGATGATTATCTTTTAATACCATAAACACTAATAAAAAAATATTTCAGCATCTGACTGAATATCAAATTGTAAATATTAAAATCTAAGACAATAACACAAGATACACTTTGGAAAAAAAATATATATATATAATACATTGCTAAAGAATTTTATGCAATATTTTATCTGTTATTAAATTTAACAATTGTTTTTATTTAAATAAGTAAACACTATTTTGTAAATTAACTTATTGTATATTAAAAAAATTAAAAAGAAGAACAAATTATTTGACGAAAGCGCGAGTGGTTAAAATAATACACATGTTTACAATTTTTTTTTTTTTTTAGAAATGAGTGTTTTAATTTGTATTTTAATACCATAAACTATATTATAAGCAAAGAATTGTTCAGTAAAGGAAATGTGACACACAAGAATGATTCATGCATCTTAAAAGAAATTACACATTCTCTTTTATTTATAGCTAAAACGCCTTAATTTAATACACTAGTTCAAGTTGTAAAAAGTTAATGTATGAGGGGCTCAACAAATAGTAGATCAAGTCCATTTTAAAACAATGAGATCGTTCATTTATGTTCACTGGTCATGAAAATTAATGGATAATGAGAAATAATATGCTTTCTAATTTAATGTTGCAATCAATGACCAATGCTTGAAGTATATATGTTAATTAAACACTATTGAATACAAAATTACCAGAATAATTACTATCAGAAATATTCAAATGAGATGATTCACAATGTTCTATGTAAAAGATGTATGTTGGAATTTCCGTCTTTAGTGTTGTTTAAACTGAATGTGGCCCCACCAGTGGCCGAGAGGTTGGAACCTCTCAACTGGTAGGCGGCAGGTGCTGGGTTCGAACCCAATCGCGGCTGTCGGCCTAACCGTTCGGAGTTTTCGTGGTTTTCTTCGAACCTTGCGTAAATACGGGTTAGGTTCCCTTAGAAAGACCCCCACGAAGGGCACTCCTCCCTGGTCCTATATCCCTAGTGTAGATAATCGGACAACAAAAAATACACCAAATTAAACTGAATGTGATTTCTGAGTGTGATCAGTATCCCCTTTAGTTATTGCTCGAAGCCATTATTTAAGTTAAGATCAAAAGTTGAAAATGGTCCGTAGAATCGAGATTGTCAAACATAAATTCAAGTCACCGAAGATTTGAATAGCCTCAAAGTATTATATCAAGAGATTTGAATATTTTCTTATGCAATGTATATTTGGATAGACTCTCTGGTCAACGGAGACAAAGAGCAACAATTTGCATCCGAAAGCGTTTTCTGTAACTATAGCTCCTAGAAACCGTGAAAAAAATACAAGAGATTTGGTGCAAGGCATTCAGGTTTCTACAGTAACTCGAATTAGCCGTTCTACGACCTAAAGATGGATAAAAATTGGTGGACTGCATATGAGAAAACCAATAGATTGTATCTCATTCACTCTAACTTCCAAAAGTTTCTTCTCCCATTAAGGCTTCGTGCAGTAATAAATGTCTAATTCTAACTTCTGTGGAAGCCTGAAGGTCTGAAATCAAATCACTTGCAGTCGTTTCGCGGTTTCTTCGATCCGAAAATGATAAAAGCCTACTGCGGATAAAATTGTTTCTCTTTATCTTCCTGGAACAGGCTGTCTATCAACGAAATCAGTATTTAAAAAGCGGATCGACGCTCAAAACATGACAGTTTAAGTGATATTCTAAATGTAGACGACCTACCTTGATTTTACTAATTTATCACCACTTTTAACTTTTATTTAAATGATATCTTTCAGTTATAACTAATGAATATTGATCACGCTCTGACGCAGCCTTCACTTTAGGAAACACTAAAAACCAGAATTCCAAGAAAGGTACATTGTGCACTTATTGTTAATTCCCTAATTTACATATTTCCGATCCTAACGTGCGCTCAGAAGTGCTATTTTGTATCCAATATTATTTAATTAACATAAATAATTACACCATTGGGCATTTGCTTCAACATTAAGTTAATGAATAAAAATTTTCCTCATCATCATTTTATTTTGATGCACTGTGTTGAAGCTGCATAAAATCTTTTTATCCACTTACACAGAGATACATGTGTGAAAACAGATGCCATGAATGAGTAAGTAGGTGAAAACTGACTTGGATAATTGTGAGAATGAATAAGATATATCTTATGCACCTTCTAATGGTCTATCTCATTTTTGACTCTTTCCAACAAAGTTAAAGAGCATTTATACATTGTATATTTTGTCTGTCTGTCCGTTTGTACATATTTCTGTCCGTCTGTTTGTCCGTTTGTAATATTTTAATGACATTAAACTATTGCAAATACATTGAAACTGATATAAATCACTGAATGTCACTACTATTACATTATAACATGACATTCATAGCATTTTTATTCTATTTACAAGGACACACATAAAACATTGGTTACAAATCTGTCTTTGATTAATAATTCCTGGAAATGCGTTTTCTATTTCTAAATGCACTTTAAAATTTAACTAATTATTTAGGTGTGTTCGTAATGATGTAAATACGTAGTACCTATACTCATCGTCTGATTCGTTCATCTGTTTATCTATCAGCACATAACAGCGCAAAAAATACCCATCCGAATCTATTTATTTTTTTAATGTATATTTGCAGCAAAATTTTGTTGAGTTATTTCAAGTTTTAGTACAATCGGATACATATTTCAAATACTCAGGCAGATTAAATTTAACGTTACATTACGGCCAATGTGACAAAGTAGTTTCAAGTGATTTTTTATGCTGTTACTCAAAAATTAATAAAATTTAGATGCATTCATGAAGGGAACTAATATAAACTTTTTGTATAATATACCATACAAAGAATATTCATTATTAATTTCCATGCCACACAAAAGAATTCCGTTATATAATTTTATAGGGGGGAGACACTATTTGCGGCATATTTTAAATATGTTGAATTATTTCACATATAATAAAATTTGTGTGAGCTGCTTAGATTTACTAAATGTTACTTCATGCGTAATACATTGTTAAAAGTCTTGCCATAGATTGAACAAAATTTTGGTGCTCAGTAGTTGCCACTAATAGATGGAGAAATCTTGAATCAATATTTGGAGTTCCTGTTGAAGCATAGTTCCAATAGTTGCAACAAGTTTCGAATAGGAAGCTCTAAATGTTGGTACAAGAACTTCACCAACTTATCATGACAGATACTGAGCGCGTCAAATTTTGGTACAAACTAGAGAGAAATTTTTAATTATGTAGAAAATACGCTTCCATATTGTTGAATTATACATAATATTTTAACTTACTAAACGGTGCAATCTACTTATAATAAAATGCGTCTGAATAAATGTGTAGAACGGTTCCAGGTTGTGCCACTCCTATCTGGATTCAACCGTTGCTAGAACCCACGTTATGCTTAATTGAAAACAGATGCTAAAATGATGCTTTTAAAATTTCTTCCCCTTGAAATAATGTTTTTTCAGCATATTTTCATATAAAACATGTATATCAAACCCAATAATAATACAAAAAGACAACAGTGTAAGTGGAAAAGTTTTTTATTATCTAAGTACGATATTATTTTATTTATTACTCTAGCACCGTCAGTCACAACTTTAGTGCTGCCATCTATGAACTATTTCAGAAGCCTTTTTGGGAATATATTATAAAAGGTAAATTTAGTTTTAGATGAATTTAAATTTAGTTTTATTATTATTACTTTTTAAATGCTAGCATTTATCTGGTTAATATTTTTTAAATTTTGTTTTCTATTTAAATAAATAAGCTCTTTTTTTTCTTCAAGTTGTTATGGATATATAAGATATCATCATGATTTCATGACTGCATTAGTATAACTGAAAATTATTTTTTCACATGCTCTTAAATTAACACTTTATCTGCTTTGATACAATGCATGCAAATAAATAAAAATTGCTTTGAAATTAAAATTTGAGGATTTTTATTTAGTTTATGATATTATATATTCCTTATATTTAAATGGCATTTGATAAAAAATACAAATTTCGTTTACAATGTAAGCAAATTTCGAATGGATATAATCTAAGCTTTAAAAACTGGTAGATTTAATTTAAAATTTTATAAAAGAAACAATAATAATAATTTTGGTTTTCATAATTTACGGATTGAATTTTTAAAGTTGCAAGCTGAAGTTTTTAAAAATTGATTTTGATTTAAATCAATGCCTCCTACTATAGAAAATAGCAGTATTTTCTATAAGAAACTACGATTTTTTCAAAAGTTGTTTTGTGTATATTAACTGCGTATAGATGGCACCAAATCTAATTTTAAAAAGAAAACTCAAAGCTTCATAATCGATGCCTAAAACCATCGAACTAAGAATCTATCATATACCCACGACTAAAATCGTTGCCGAATCATAATAAAGAATCATAATGAAGAATGTATTTTAAAATTATAAAAACTTAATTTATTATTTAATTTATTATTATTTAATTTAAATGTTTTGTGAAATCTTCAGAAATTGAGTTTAATTTTGCCAATTATTATTATTATTCTAATAAATACTGTTCTTTGTATTAAAATTAAAATTTGTTCAAAAACTAAATATCAAGTAAAAAAAAAAAGAAATCATTTGTATTTGTAGTAATTTATTGCTATTTTTAAAATGTGCTTTTTTACAATACAAACTCTTCAAAAATAAAATCTGCATTGTGTTTGTTTGTATGAAGTTTTAAAAAGATGAAAGGCAAGTGAAAATTCCGTCATTTTTGACGGGGTTATATACTAGTTTTATTATATTATTCTGAATGTGTTGAATGTGTTTCATAATCTATGCTTGACGCGTGATTTTATATTTATATTTTTATCTTTATTTTTTATTTTTATTTTTTGCACTTTGAAAATGGAAAATGGACTTGTACTTATATGATGCGAACATTTCATGTAATGTTATTTATTTGGTAAGAACATTGGTTTATTTCAAAAGCAAACTAAGGTGAGGAATCTGTTTTAATTAAAAATTGATGCATTACCATATGTCACAAGACAAAATAACTGAAAGCTATCGCAGAGATTGTGCAAAAGAGAAAATAAATTATACATAAATGAATACAAAGCATTAACCGCAAACAAGAAATTAGATTTTTAATTTTTGGTTGAAATTTAAAATTTCATATATTTAAATGTACCGTTTCAGTTAATTAATTATTCAAATCAAATAAGAAATTTAATATTCCGTTTCTTTAAATTCATCATGAAATCTGAGACTGACTTTATGAATTTAGGCATGAGTTTAATTAAAACTTAAAACAGATTAAAATCTTTTCATTAAAGGGACGTTTATACTCGTTTAACTTTTATAGTGTTTAAAAGAGAAAGAGTTTAATTAAATTTCATCATTATTATTTTTTAAATGGTTTAACCTTTGATATTTCTATTTACCTTTTAATATAACAGCACAGTTGACGAATCATCCGGATTTCAAGTATCATTATTTTCAAGTATAAATATTTAATTTTTGTAATGGAATTATCCTCATATTATGTTATAGAGAAACGTTAATTATGAAATTCTAGCATTGAAAATTACAAAATTTAACAAGTTTGTAACAGAATAGCTAAAAATAAAAATAAAAACAGTTTAAGGAATATGTTCAGAAAAAATTATTAAATTTTCAAATTACAAAATGAATTGGTTTTTAAGGCATCTGCACACCTTCCAAAGTGATTTTTTTAAATATGTGAAATATCCTCTTGTTATTCCTTTTTACTTACCCACCATACGTAGTATAGGGTAAGTCTTGCAATCGTTTTGAAAATCGAAAAAAAAAAGTTTCGACGGATTCACATGTTTTAGATATTGGAGATTCTGTAAAACATATTTTTAGAAAAAAAAATTGCCGTCCGTCTGTCTCTCTGAGTGACTCTAATGAACAAATCTCCCGAACAAATTGAAATAGAGACTTGAAATTTTGTATGTGTTTAGTATGTAAGAATGGGACGAAGCCTATTTAATATCGGAAACCTCGATTATCCAGAACTACTTTTTTCGGACTCTCGAAAAATTCGTTCTCATGAAAGGTATATAAAAAATTTTTGAAATTTTTTATTTTGACAAAAAGGACGTAAAAAGTCAATAAAATAATAAAAATTTTACATAAAGAACGAAGTCGATCGAATAATTAGTTGCCGAGATATTTTTTATTCTGTTTTTCACATTATTTGATTTTTCATGATCTTGCATTTCATTCAAATTTCAATTCAAAGATATATTTTAATTGGAAAGAGATGCTTAATCAGACGCAGTAAATCGTTAGTTAATATGATTATTATTTTTGGAGTTATAAGGATGTTTCTTTTACGCAATTCGGTCTATTTGAGTAGTTTGGCGTTTGATATAATTTGTCGAAATGGGTTCACCAGCAATTCATTAACAGAGCATTACTATGTATATTAAATGTACGTTTAAATTTTGTTTTGGAATAGCAATGCATTTTATAAATTGTTTGCACATATTTTATTTTCATATGTTATAGCTTGCATATAAAGGGTGAGTAACTATTACGGTGGCCCCCAACGACTAGTTTATAATGGTATTTACTTTAAAACTTTGAAAAAAAAAAGCGATTACCGGAAATAAAATTGTAATGAAAAATATAATCAACATTGTGTCAAAAATTTAGAATTCCACAAAACCTGATAACTCAAAATTTAAAAAGCATATCGACATTTTAATAATGTCACAATAATAAATAGAATAAATTTCTCTAGGACTTATACTATAAACTTTTTAATAGCATCTCTATCTCAGATGACATGTTCAGGTAGTAATGTAATGAAAAATTTGCAAAATTTGTCTGAAGTTTGTCATTTATACCAATGTAAATATAAAACTATTTAATGTTTTATCATGAATGCAAACTATGCCCTCATAACACATTTGTAAAGAAGCACAAAAAAATTTCGTGGTATTCCAAGCATTTTTTTGTTTGTTTGTTTGTTTTAGGAGATTTTGCGTATAGTAAAAATCTGAAAAGAAGTCTGTGAGAAAAAGTCTGGGAGAAAAAGTCTGTGAGAAAAAGTCTGTGAGAAAAAGCTAAAAATAAATTTAAAAAAAAACTGAAAATCTGTAATAGATGTAATTTTTAACGGGTTCTATTTTAGATAAGGACGAAATTTAAGCACACATTTCGATAGATAAAAAAAATCAATTTTAATATTATTCCAAAAATGAAAAATCAATATTTTGATCGAAAAATACGTTTTAAAGGTGTTCGGATACCTTAATAAACTTAAAAATCAAAGATGTTAAAAATCATCCGTAAAAAAAACATCACTTCCGGTATCTTTCGAACGCCAAAGCGGTCATTTTCAAGGGATAATTTCCGGTAAACGTCACTTTCACTGTACAATTTATATACCAGTCTGAAAAAAAGAATTGTTCTATTATTTTCATGTATAAAACGTTGTTTTGATCCTATGTTGAAATGTCAGATATTTTCAAAATCATAAACAAATTATGAGGTATGTCAAAGGATAAGTTTTATTTTAAGTTATTTTAATGCAAGGTGAATGCGTCATTTCACTCTGAACTCACTTTCAGTTATACCTTTTTAAAGTTTTTGTCTTTTACATGATGGGCAGTTTAGCGAAATTTATTTATATATTTTATAACGCTTTATTTATTTCTATGTTATATAAAGAAGTGATGTGGAAGAGGGTAAAAAAAAAATTTACATACTATTCAAGATGCCTTTGCTATCATAACAGATATTCTTAAAAAAGCCATCGATCTTTTGTATCTGAATTTTCTATCCTATTATTTATAATACAAGAATTTTTTGATTCCACTTTACATGATGCCCGAATGAGATCTACAATGTAAAAAGTTGGAATCCCATAATTCGCATCACAAAATAATTTTGTTTGCCGGGGATTGGCAATAGAAATCGTCGACTTAAAGTCTTGTCAACATATATGTGTATAATACAATATATAAGGTACCCTGGGGTAATAACGCCACGTTAAGGTTCTACCAATTTTCACGGCTTATTTTTAGATTGTATTTTCAAACAAATATAGGATCTGATACAGCAATTCATTGACTATCTATATAAAATAAAATAATTTAACAGATATGTATTCATAAAATGTAATGGCGTTTTTTCTTGACCCATGCTATTTGGCGTTATTACCCACCTATATGGGTAATAACGCCATGCAAACAAAACTATGAAATAAGATGGAATAATTGCATGTAGATAGCCCAATTCTAAAAATACAAACTCTACAAACTTAGAAATTGACAAATTGCATTCTAAGCTATTGAAAGCTTGTTCAATTTTTTGTGAAAGTGTAAGAAAAATAAAGGTGTGGTGTGGGAGGGGGATGAGGCAAAAGCATATCAGACCGTGAGCTTCTTTTTGCTTAAAAAGGACCGTTTAAATAGAAATATGAGAAACATTGCACAGTTTTAACTGTGTTTATTTGAATCAGTATTTCGGATGTAGCTCGGCCACTGTAGGGAATCAACCGGGGTATTAATGTCAAGGATTGGCGTTATTACCCCGGTATAGTTATTGCGCAGTACATTTTACATTACAAATTATCTCGAGAATATATCCAAAATCTTCAACAACATTTTAAAAGTACATGAAATGCACTACAAAATTATGTAATTAACAAAGTATTTCCGGATAAAAAGATAGTCTTCACATCACAAAACGTATCTCGGAAATTTTAGATCAAGCGTTAATTTTCGTTGTTTGTAAAAACAATAAGACCTAAAAATGAAACAAATTAACTTGAAGCTGTTTTTTGCGATTTATATGACTCAAAACCCTTCTGCGCAGAGCACATGGGTGTCATTTACCTGATTATTTCATAATTATGCAAAATATAAGCACTTGGCGTTATTACCCCGCTTAGCGTTATTACCCTAGGGTACCTTATATAAGTTAAATATTGAAATGAGAACGAGATATTTTTAAAATTTCGTCCATAGGATTAACATTGACAGAATAGTGTTTTGTGATTTAGCCATTTAACGCAAGGCTCGAACAAGCGGCTATTCTTATATTACTAGCGAGCTACGCCCGCTAGCTGGGCAACTTTTTCCAAACGAACCTCGGTATTAAGCAGTATATAATAAGCAAAAAAATTCATTTAATAAGCAAGTCTTGGTGCTCGAATCCTCAAGCACAAAAAAGTAAATTAAAGAGCCATGGTCCCGTTAAAAATATGTGATTTCTCACTGTGGGCCACGTGCACTTGAAAAAAAAAAGATTGTGGATTGGAGCTATGGTCGCTTCGCGCCCATAGTCCCGTTAAAAATATTTGATTTTGCACGGTGGGCACTACGCGCCCATAAGACATTTTTTCGTATTTTTTAGTTCATCAGAAGCAGATTTTTACGCAGATTCTGAATATGTAATCAGTTTTTTCTACTTTAAAAACTGTTTGCATGATGGTTTAAAAAACGCGCAAAAAAAAAAAAGTTTCGATAGTCCTGTTTTATTTCTAAGTTCAATATTTTAACGAAAACTACGCTAAATATTCTACGGCAAGTCAAAAAAATTGCTGCGGAAAAAAACGCAATTAGCGCCGATAGAAAAAGCGGCTTTCGGCTGTTTCTTCTTTTAGCCAAAGGGGAAAAGTTCAGGTTCTTCACCGCAAGGTGGCGCAGTGTTCTGCTTCGGCGCTCCGTTTTGGAGTTGAGAATTTTTTCGTTCCGATTCCCAAGGGGTTTTTAATTCATAACTTTTTTAATTTTGGTCCCACGGTCTCGAAAATGCCCGAAATGACGTCCCCGAAATTTTTCCAATCGAAAGACACCTCTCGCGACTTCCAACTCGCCCGCGTTGCGAACTGTAATCGGCTTCAAGCAGGCAGACAGACAGATGCGCACGGATTTTATTAGTATAGAAATCGCACAACTATTTTAAAAAATTGTTGTGCATTAATCTTTCTAAATATTTTCCCTTTTGTATCTTTTTTCTATGTAGACTGATAGAATAAAAAGTTGGTCCGTTGTCGCAGCCCTGTTCAATATTTTTGATTTTGCTGATTACGCTATGAGGATAATTTGACAGTTCAAAATGAAATCTTTATTTTTTTTTATCTTTAGCTTTTGTGTTTATATTTTTAAGCTCATTTTCATCTTAATACTTAAATTTTAAAGTAAAATTTTCTTAAATTTTAAGTTTTTAAGATCTTCTACTATTTTCTAAAAAGTTCCTATTCCAACTTGCGAATGTGTCATTCCGAATTTATAAGCAATTCCTATTCTACTAATATGTATAACATTTATCTAAGTGAGATGACGACCTTTCCTCGTGTTTTAAATATATCTTTCTACGCAGAAGAGCCATTACATTATGACCACCTGTTAAATACGATGTAGATTTGCCTTTCACCCTCAAAATTATAAACAATCGAGCGGATAACAACATGAAAAAGTTCTTATAGATAGTCTATAGCTAATGCTACGTTGTCACAGACATGTCCTACAATACTTGCACAGTGCCAGATGGTAGTGAGGCGGCATGAATTGGGATTTCCAAGTTGAACCACACATGTTCTGTTGGATTCAGATCAGGTGAAAGTGGAGGCTAGTACATGATTTGAATCTCATTTGAAAGTTAGTCCCCCTCCTCAAATAAATTATTTTATTTTATTTATTCTTATATTTAAACTTGTACGTCTATGTTTATTCACGCACACTCACGTGTAATAAATTGAATTAATACTTTTAAAATCATCTTCAGTAAAAAAAAAAAAAAAAAAAAAAAAAAAAAAAAAAAAAAAAAAATCTCAGACTTCTTTTTATCTCTTCATTTTCACCGAGAAATAAGTGTAACAATAATTATTAACTGCGTTGCAATAATTATTGTCAGGATTAAAGAAATAATGCAAATTAAATAAATCCTGCTAGTGACTGCGCATTTTTGCTATCTTTCTCATGAGATCATACAGCTGTGGTCTAATAAATATGCTCTTTGTTCAACTCTAACATCTCGTCCTTAGCTATCGAAAATAATCCCAGAGTCTCTATGAGTCATTCAGCTGTTAGTCCTCTTAACGTATTTCTAAAGCACACGCGTAATACTTATACTCCCTGCGTACGTGAAATATTTTTGTGTAAAAAAATGGTGCGAGGTAGAATTAAAAAATATTTACCTCTAATTAAAGCTTTATGATTCCCCCACATAATTATGAAACATAACTTAAAAACAAGAAAGATTTCATGCATATTCGGTATTTTCGTTAAATTTCCCGTAAAATAAACTTAATCGATAACATAATATTTGAAATATTATTCTTTTCATTTGCATTTCAAGTAAAATAATTTTTATGTACTCCCCCTACAAATATATTAGAAATCGCAACTGGGGAGTTTCTGGATGGTTCTCCGTAAACACCATGAAATACAAAATTCATGTAATAAAAACATAATAAATAAGAAAATAAAAAAAACAAATTATATTTTTAATGAACTTAATTAATCTTACTGTGCCTGTTTTAAAACTAATTCTCCATCTATTTACACTACATAGCATTATGCTTCTATTATGTTTATATTTGGATTGTTTCACAACTGAAAATAGTTTGTTATGCAATCTTAATTTAATAATGATAAGAACAAAAAGGCTTAGACAAATAAATAATTATTTTTTTTTACGATGATTTTTTTGTAAGCTTTATAATACACAATTTAAACATGCAAATTTCCAATCCATCTTTACTGTGCTTGTTTTTAAACTAATTCTCCATTTATTTACACTACATATCATTAAGTTTCTATTATGTTTACTTTTGGATTGTTTCACAACTGAAAATATTTTATTATGCAATCTAAATTTAATAATGACTAGCTGACCCGCCCGTCGTTGCCCGGGCCCGTAATAATAATGTTAAACGAACTTGAAATTTTTATGATTTTATCTTTAACTCGAAATATGTGTAAATACACTGTTAAAAATTTTACCTTTTGCTGCATCGTCACTTCACCGCTGTTATAGAAAATGATTACTTCAGCTTATTATGGAGCATTCTCATAGGTCAAAAGAGAGATATTCTGTAAAAGCGGGGGAGTGCCGATGCAGCAAAATGATCAAATTTTTTACAGTGTACATTATATTAAATATACGTACCCTCTGACTGTGTCAAAAATTGGTTTAAAAAAACTAATATTTAGCTCCAAAAATACCCAAAATGACTGCAATGGGAAACGCAGGAGGGAATATGTGTCCAACGATTGCGCGATTTTCGTGTTAAAGTGTTAATATTTATCCTTAAAATTACAGTTAAGTGACTTAACTAAATACTTTTTTCACATAGATATCCCAAGTGAAATATTTTGAATTTCAAACTAATTATATAACTCTTAAATCCGACTATACCGTGAATGAAATCGATCCTCGATGATTAGCTAAAAGGTTAGTACATAGTATTATAATTTCAGAGCCATTTTACAAAAATAGGTGTATATTTTTTATCAAACATGCGTAATGTTCATTCTGTGAACAAAATCCTAACCGTAACCTAATTGTATTGTAATCATAACTTGTCTGTAACCTAGACTAATATTAACAGTAACCTAACTGTAACTTAAATAAACCATAAATGTAACCTGGCCGTCACCTTATCATAACCTACCCATAATCTAACCACAACCTAACCGCAACTTAACCTTAACCTAACTGTAACTTAACCATGACCTAACCGTAACCTAACCGGAAATTAAATATAACATAAGGCTCACCGGAACGTAATTGCAAACTAACTGTTACCTAACCGTAACCAAGTTATAATTTAACTCTAACTATAAAAGAAATATCTTAACCATCTCGCGCTAAGTACTTAATTTCACTTTCCACCGCTACGGAGCGCATTGTGTGTTGTAGAACATCCGAATTTTAGGTTCGCATTTTAGGTTAAATTATTTTGTCTTCTTCGGATACGGTTATGGTTGTTTGGAATATTTTTGTTCAGTTTAGATTCGGTTCAATTCAGATTTCGTGGGTTTTTTTTTCTTCAAATGGGATTTTTAAGTTCGGGTCGGATTGTACTTCCATGGAAAATTATTTTACCTAGTTCCAATGAGGTTATACTTCACTGAAATATTTTTGTTAGGTTCAGATTAGGTTTGGTTCAAATTTTGGGATTTTTTTTTAGAAATTTTTTGGTTCGGATTGGGCTTATGTCCATGGAAATTATATTGTCTTGTTCGTATCTGGTTATAGTTATTTGGACTATTTTCTTCGGATTCAGATTTAGTTCGATTCAGATTTCAGGTATTTTTTCAAATTGATTTTTAAGGTTCTGGTCGCATTCATCTCTAGGGAAATTATTTTGTTTTGCTCGGATCCGGTTTTGGGTCTTTGGAATATTTTTTTCGGGTTCAGATGTCGTTCAATTCAGATTTCGGTTTTTTAATGGAATTTTTATGTTCAGTTTGGGTTGCGCATCAATGGAAATTATGCTGCATTGTTCGAATAAGGATATGCTTCTCTGGAATATTTTTGTCAGATTCAAATTTAGTACAGTTTTTTAGGTTCGAATTGGGTTCATGTTCATGGAAATTTTTTGTCTTGTTCAGAGCCGGGTATGGTTCTGTGGAATATTTTTGTCAAGTTCATATTTGGTTCGATTCAAATTTCAGGTTTTTTTTTCAAATGGAATTTTAGGTTCGGATCGGGTTCATGTCCACGGAAATTATTTTCTCTTATTCGAATCCGGTTATGATTCTTTCAAATATTTTGATCGGATTCAGATGTAGTTTGCATAAAATTTCAGGTCTTTTTTCAAATGAAATTTTTTAGGTTCGAGTCAGGTTTATGTTCACGGAAATTATTTTGTCTTGCTCTTATCGGGTTATAGTTCTTTGGAATATTTTTATCGAATTCAGTTTTCATTCTGGTCATTTTTCGGGGTTTTTCAAAGAAAATTTTATGTTCGGGTCGGGTTGCATATACACGAACATTATTTTTCCTCGATCGGATTGGGATATGCTTCATTTGAATATTTTCGTGGGATTCAGATTTGATTCGGGTCAGATATCAAATCCATAGTTTTTTTTTTTTTTTTTTTTTTTTTTTTTTTTTTTTTTTCAAATGGAATTTTTAGGTTCAGGTCGGGTTTATGCTCATGAAATTTTTGTCTTGCTTGGATCGGAATACGGTCTGTTTTTTTTCTGGTTGGGATCGGGTTATGTGTTAATACGCCTAAAAATTATGTTTTGCTACTATTCTTTTAGTGACTGTTTTTGATATATAATTTATTTTGCTATTTGATAATTTATTACTGAGTATGAATCGTCTGCCGATTCGAACAATTGTACATCAGACAGCCATTTCATTTTTGTTTTAAAAACAAATTAAAGTCTTAATAAAATTTTAACTTAAATAAAATGCATTCAAATTTAATCAATGATTTAAAAAACTGCTAAAAAACCCTCATATATACATATACATATATTTACTGCAACATAGCTAACCACGCATAGATTCCAATGTACGAAGTACCAATGATCTGACGTAACAGCTGTATTCAAAAATCCTAAGTTAAACTGACATTTTGCCAGTCTAAATTTTAAAGGTCTTTGGGGGAAAAAAAGTCACTTTTGAAATGTCAAAATCTCAAATTGGTTTCTTTCATAGAGTAAAAAGAAATTAATAGAGTGGAAGTATTATCTCTGGAGGTGATGCTAAAAATGTAACTCTACATTAAGTCCAATTAAGTACCAACAAAAGCACGGGATTTGACACGCCTATCAACTGAAACAGGTTTAAACCCGTATTTTTTTGCTCTGGTTTCTTAAAAAGAACTAATCTATCGCTTCACCGGTAAAAATTTATTAATTATTTTATCATATGTGTTTTAAATATCAATATAGAAAATTATTTTAACATTTTGCTTGAAAATATAACATTCTTTTGTTAATACATAAAAATCGTCTGCAGTCAGAAATCTATATTTTAGATTAATATTTATTACTTAAGTTGACATGAGTATACATGAGTATTAAGTATACATGATTTTAAAAGAATGTTTTCATCATTATATTTTAAATATTTATTTACATGTCATTATTAAGTCATAAACATTTTTTTATCTACGTTATAAAGTATTTAAAATTACATTAATGAAGGAAACTTTTAGTTATACAATTTTTAGTTCGAATCAAATGTTTTCAATGTCTTATTTAATTATAATTTCATATTTAATTATTGCTAATTTTCCCTTTTTCTTCATTTTTAAAACGAACATTTATTTTAATAAATAATAATAGAACAAAGACCATTTTAAAAATTTGCTATTTCCTCTTAAAATATGCTTCAATTGTAATTCATTTTTTCAATTCGTCTTGTAATACAAAATCCCTTCCACGTCCTTTTATTTGGCACATTAAAATTTGAGCGATAAATGGTTTCATATTGCAAACCTTTTTTGAGGCTTACTTCACCTCCACTTATCTCATTCCTCAATGGGTTTCTTTAATTCTGTCTCAGCTTTCTTATTACTTCTGCGAAAATTTTTACACAGCCAACCAACCGTAAACAAACGAAAGAGAAAAAATGGGAAAAGATGATTTTTTATGAGAGTGAACTCTCGATTTTAATTAATTATTCAGTTAATAATTGGAATTTCGAAATTCTGAAGCTCAGGTGCATCAGGAGAGATTTGGGGCTACTCTAAAAAAATTTTTGAACTTCGTACGTGCTGTAGATTTTGCTAGCCATCGCAGACACACACACACGCAGATAGGGCGTTTTGTTCTTTTATTAGTATAGATAAGAACAAAACGGCTTAGACAAATAAATAATTATTTTTATGAGGATTTTTGTAAGCTTTATAATACACAATTTAAACATGTAAACTTCCAATCCATCTTTACATCGAATGTCTGATGTATTATCTATTATTTTTGTTTGCAATGTAAATAAACTGTTTTAAATAAACTTATATATATTAAAATAAATATATTCAAATTAAACTGAATAGAGTAAAACTCAAAAGATTTAGATTTCTGTTTACAAGAGAATCTTTTCTTTCTTGTTGTTATTATTTGTTGTTTTTTCATTGAAAATTTTGTACTTCTAAAAAGTTTTTCACAAAACATTAATAACATAAGAAAAGAAAAAAAGTTTCTGAACTCTTCATTTGCTTTTTTTTTCTTTATTTCCAGAATTTTTCGTTTATCCATAGAGTAAGGAAAGAAGTTGAACTTCGTCACGTTCGTAGTTAAAATTCTATAAAGACTTTTAAAAGTTACATTGATTTTTTTTACTTGCATTATGGAGTGATTCTGTAGAAATTCAACGAACTGGAATAGTCTTTACAACTAACGAATTGGAAACCGATATATTGCTAGGTGGAATTTATCTTCTTAAATTTCAAAAAATGTAAGAATCTTCTTAAGTTTATCTTAATAAGTTAATCTATCTAATAAAAGAACGTCATGTACAGATTTAGAATGAGAAAACAAGTTTAGTTATTCCCATACGCAATTTATTTCCATACTGATACATTTATTATCATATTGATTTTATCAAATTGCCCTAAAAAGTCACAACAATCTTATTGCTTAAAAATATTTATGAAAAGTTTCAGAAGAACTCTTAAATATAAAATAATTTATTTAAAATAATATAAATTCACTAAAATTAATTACAGCCATTAAATATAGAAACAGCAATGTGCTAGTAAACTGCACGAAACACTAAAATCCTGTTGTAAAAACATCTAATAAATATGAAAGTTACACAAAAAATTATTTTTTAATTAACTAACATTTAATTAACTAATTTATTCATTTATTTATTTTTGTACATAAACTTAACTAATGCTACTGTGCTTGTTTTTAAATTAATGCTACTTTACTTATATTTAAACTAAAACTTCATTTGTTTACACTATACATAACTTTTATTTTGTCATATTTACATCATTTTGGTTTTACAACTGGAAACAATTTGTTAAGCGATTTGAATCTAAGAATGGCGTGAAAAATGTCTTATAGTCCAGACATTTGGTAAAAAATAAATGCAAGTTTTGGTGTAGTTTTGATTTTTGGTTCCCTTTATGTTTTTTGGGTCGCTGAACACGAATCTGGCATTATCCAACAAAATTTCTCCCCGGAAACACGTTTTTTGGCAAAAAACGTGTAAAAAACGTGACTTTTTTTCGTTTTTTCTAAATAATTTCAAGATTATGCATTTTACATAAAAGTCATCAATACATAAATTAAGGAGTACAAAATTTTATACATTTTATGTATTTAAAGTTTTTTTCTATGATCAATGGTTTAGCCGTGAGAGAGCAGCAAAAATGGGTGTGAAAAGCAAAAAATTCTGAAAAACGTGAATTACAGCACCGTACGTCGATGAAACATGAAAAACAACCATTTTACGCAAATTTTCCCCACTTAATAATACTAAATATGTTACTATTGACTATATTTTATTAATCTGATGTTCATCGTTTCTTTCATAACTAAAAAATAAATAAAAATGAGTATATCTGATATCTTCATTTGCTATTACAAAATAATAATAGTAATAATTTCTAAATTTGACTTTTAAATAATGTAAACAAAATAACTAAAACAGGCTTTAACTGATCCCATCTGCACTTTCCCTCTTGATTGAAGGGGTACAAGTGTGAAATAACGTTGGTCAAGCGCCCTGCCCCGCATCCCATGTCCACGTTCAGTAGAACACTAAACCCCCCCCCCCCTTCCCCACCAGTCTCGCCTCTGTTAGAAATATGCGTCGCACAGATCACAAGCTTATCAGGAGGACACATTCCTCTCAGTTTCCATATGCAACTGCTTACTTATAATTTAGTAATTCACTCTTTGTGTCTTCGTGAATATAGTGAACAGCTAAAGTGATTTTGCGCGATGTCGCTGTGTTTTGTTTGTGACTCTCCTTTAGAAGAGGGGCCGTCAGTGAAAATTAGTCGAGGTATTGCAGCGTTAAGCAAGGCAAATGCAGAAAGAAAGGATGGAAAGACAGTTTTCCTAAAGGGGAAAACCTCAGTAGATATACATGTTAAGTGTAGAAAAGCATACGTAAATGAACGGATGATTACTGCTTATGTGAAGACAGTTGAGGAACAAAGTGCTAGCACTTCTCAAATTTTAAGATCATCAACTCCTCAGTTTAATTTTTGAGCTAATTGTTTTATATGTGGACTGTGCATTTCGAAAGAGTTCATTGCAACACAAGCGAAAAATCCACCAAGCGAACGCAATACTGCATACAGTGTGCGACACATGGAAGTACAATTCTGAAAGCAGCAAGAGCTCGCAATGATGATTATGGGCAGGCTATAATTCATCTCATTGAACCAGTGAATGATTTGATCGCAGCAGATGCTCAATACCACATCAAATGTTTTAAATATATTTATAGGAGGCCGAATGTCCAATAACAGAAGAAACGTGGTCCGTTTGCCGAGGCAATCGACAGAGCAATGCAAAGTACATACGATTACCTTGAAAATCATGATGACGAATGTCAATTCTCCATGGAAGAGCTAATGAAACAGGTTACAGGGAGTTATCAACCTAATATGAGAACTATAAAGTTTAACCTCATTGAGAGATATGGAGACGACATACTGATCACAAAGAATGAGAAAAAAAGTCCATTGTGTGTTTCAAGAATATAGGAGGGAAGATACTGACTAATGCATGGTATCAGCAAACATGTAAATCTGATCGAGATGAGAGACTGCGAGTGCTTGAAGCAGCAGCAAAAATTATTTGCAAAGATATCAGATAGAAGATTTGCTTCGGGAAACTGCAAAAAAATCGCAGTTGTGTGTCAAGACGAAGAGGATGAACTAGACTTTGAAACCGATCTGGAAATGGATTGCCCACACAATGAATCAGATGACCCAATGGAAGGGGAAATAGTTATGCCGCAAAGTATCAAATATTTACTATTAAATAACTTTTATTTAAAATATTGATAGTTATAAAAACACCCACTAATCCCATTCGTCTATTTTATATTTTGTAGATGTCGGTGAAAAGCAGGGATCCTCAAATAAAAGAAAGCGAAAATAGAACTTTGTTTTTTAAGTAAATGTACTTACTAATGTACATAATTATTTATTATTAAATAATAATTCATAATGAGTCGTCGTTTTTATTGTTAGCAACTTCATTGTAAAATATAGTCGATCATAATATCTTCAGTATCATTTAAAGTCAATCTTTACTAAAAAATGGTCATTTTTCATGTTAAATCTATGTACAGAGCCATAATTCGTATTTTCCGGGTTTTTTTAATTTTCACACCCGCATTTTGAACTTCTAGAACTTTAAGAACTGGAATCCGTGCCAGCTTTTATATGTTAAAGCCCGGTTTAGTTATTTTATTTACATTATTTAAAAGTAAATTAAGAAATTATTACTATTATTATTTTGTAATAGCAAATGAAGATTTTGATCACAAATATGTTCATTTTTTATTTATTTATTAGTTATGAAAGAAACAATGAACATCAGATTAATAAAATATAGTCAATAATAATATATTTAGCATTATTAAGTGGGAAAAAATTGCGTAAAATGGTTATTTTTCATGTTTCATCGACGTACGGTGCTGTAATTCACGTTTTTCAGAATTTTCTGCTTTTCACACCCATTTTTGCGGCTCTCTCACGGCTAAACCATTGATCAGAGAAAAAAACTTCAAATACATAAAATGTAGGAAATTTTGTGCTCTTTAATTTATGTATTGATGACTTTTATGTAAAATGCATAATTTTGAAGTTATTTAGAAAAAACGAAAAAAAGCCACGTTTTCTGCACGTTTTTTGCAAAAAAAACGTGTTTCCGGGGAGAAATTTTGTTGGATAATGCCAGATTCGTGTTCAGCGATCCAAAAAACATAAAGGGAACCAAAAATCAAAACTACACCAAAACTTGCATTTATTTGTCCTTTTTGAGCACGTAATGCCTGGACTATTAGACAAATAAATACTTTTTTCTTTGATGATGACTTTTGTGTACACTGTAAAAAATGTCAGATGTTTCTGAATATATGAAAATGTACTGCAATCAAAAACGAAAATATACAGTAAAGTCTTCTAACTCACCTAAGGTTTCTAAAACCATTCATTTACCTTTCAAAATTCTAGAAAGATATTTGTGTTCGAAATTTAAGGAAGAATTTATAAAAATTAATTTTTATTAGCTGCCCGTCCTTTTAGAAAATATTTCTAAGTAGCTTTTACAGTACAAAATCACTTTTCTCAAATCAAAATATCACTTTTTCGGATGCTACTAAATCATAGGAAAATATTTTGATATTCAGAGAACATGATTAATAGACAAACATACAATATTAATAGTATCACCATTAATGTGAAAATTAACATTAATTTGCTACAATTGCCTACATAAAATCAGTTATGCAGCTGAAAATGTTTGCTTGAGAATTTATAGAATCCGAAAAAGTGATATTTTGATTTGAGAAAAGTGATTATTGTACTGTAAAGACAACTTAGAAACGTTTCCGAAAAGGGCGGGCAGCTAATACAAAATTAATTTTTATAAATTCTTCTCTAAATTTCGAAAACAAACAGATTTCTGGGATTTTAATAGCAAAGAAACGGTTTTCGAAACCTTAGGTGAGTTAGAAGAGATTACTGTATATTTTCGTTTTTGATTACTGTACATTTTTACATATTCAGAAACATCTGACATTTTTTACTGTGTAATATTTCATTTGTTTACACTATACATAATTTTTTTGACATATAGATTGTTTTACAACTGGAAGCTATTTGTTACGCGATTTGAATTTAATAATGGTTCGAAAAATGTCTTAAACAAATAAATACGTTTTTCTTTGATGATGAGTTGTGTGTAAGCCTAGTAATTTAAGACAATTTAGTAATTTAACACAATTTAAGCGTGCAAACTTCTACTCGAACTTAATCGTTTGGTCATCAGAAAAAGTATAAGTAAATCAGTAAAAAGTATTATCGATTCTTTTTGTTTGTAATTACAATAAACAATTTGAAATAATATATATATATATATATATATATATATATATATATGTAAAGAAATGCATGAAAAAGAAATTGAATGAGTTAAAACTAAAAAAATTAATGTTTCATTTTGCTAAAATATATTTTTTGTTGTTGCTGTTTTTATATATTGTTGTTTTTCCATAAAAAATGCACTTCTAAAAGCTTTTTCCACAAACATTAATAACATTAGAAACGGAATAAGTTTTCGAAATCTTCATTTGCTTTTATTTTCTTTATTTCCAGAACTTTTCGTTTATTAACACAGTAAGAAAAGAAATTGAACTTCGTCACGTTTATAGTTACAATTCTAGAGAGACTTTTAAAAGTTTTTTTTTCGTGCATTCTGAAGAATTTCTATAGAAATTAGGGATATACTTTACAAATATAAAATTGGAAACCGATATCACGTCACGCGGAATTTATCTTTTTAAAACATCAAAAAGAGTAAGAATCTTCTTAAGTTTGTCTTCATTTGTTAATTTGTCACGAGTAAGTTAATTTGTCTAATAAGAGAAAGTCATATTTGGATTTAGAATGAGAAAAAAGTTTATTTTTTTTTCATTTATTACTATACTGATTTTATCAAATTGCTCTAAAACGCCTGGAAAATCGTATTGCTTAAAAATATTTATTTAAGGTTCTAGCAGCACTTTTAAATGAAAAGCAATTTATTTAAAATAGTATAATTTCACTAAAATTTATAACAACCATTAATTTTAGAAATCGCACTGGGGTAGTAAACACCATAAAATACAAATTTCATGTTTTAAAAACGTCTAATAAATATGAAAGTTACACAACAAGTAGTAATTTATTTATTTTTTGTAAATAAATTTAACTAATGTTACTGTGCCTGTTTTTAAACTAAAACTTCGTTTGTTTACAGTATACGTAACGTTTTTGTTTTTTTTGTTTATTACATATAGATTGTTTTACAACTAGAAACAGTTTTTTATGCGGTTTGAATCTAATATTGGTGCGAAAAATATCTTAAACTATTAAATACGTTTTTCTTTGAGGATGAGTTTTGTGTGAGGCTGATAATACACAAATTAGGAGTGCAAACTTTCAACCGAACTTAACTGACACAGTCTGAAGTCTTCTCTATTTATTTTGTTTGTAATATAAATAAAATATTTTAAATAAACTTATATATATTTTTAAAAATGTAACAAAAGAAAGCTGACGAGGTAAAACTCCAAATATTTAGACTTCAGTTTGATAAAATATCTTTGTTGCTGTTGTTGTTCTTTAAGTTGTTTTTTTAATAAAAAATTGTACTTCTAAAAGCTTTTTCTGATAACATTAATAACATAATATAAGAAATAAGTTTCTCAAATCTTCATTTGCTTTTTTCCCCTTTCCCGAACTTTTCGTTTATCCACACAGTAAGAAAAGAAATTGAACTTCGTCACGTTCATAGTTAAAATTCTATAAAGACTTTTAAAAGTTTTTTTTCGTGAATTCTTAACAGATTCTGTAGAAATTAGATATAGTATTTAAGACTAAAAAATTGGAAACCGATATAATATCTCGCGGAATTTATCTTTTCAAAACTTCAAAATGTGTAAGAATCTTCTGAAGTTTATCTTCATAAATTAATTTGTCTGATAAAAGAAAGTCATGTATGGATTTAGAATGAGAAAACAAGTTTAGTTTTTCATTTTTTACAATACGGATTGAATAAAATTGCTCTAAAACGCCTAAAAAATCACATTGCTAAAAATATTTATTAAAAGTGTTAGAAGTACTCTTAAATGTAAAACAATTTTTTTTAATAGTATAATTTCACTAAAATCAATTACAACCATTAATTTTAGAAATCGCACTGGGGTAAAAACACCATAAAATACAAATCTCATGTTATAATAACGTCTAATTAATATGAAAGTTACACAACAAATAGTAAGTAATTTATTTGTTTTCGTAAATAAACTTAACTATTGCTACTGTAAAAATAAATACGAAAAAAAATTAAGTTATTTGTGTATTTGCATACGGATTCTGCCAAATTGTTTCAAAATTTCTCAAAAATTACACTGCTCAAAAAATATTTTTTTGGAACCAGTAAAGCATTTAGAAGTGCGCTTAAATGTAAAATAATTTATTTAAAAGAATATACTTGAAATCAATAACCGCCGTTATTAATAGAAAACGCACTGAAAGAGTTCCTGGATGGTTCTCAATAAGCACCATGAAATACAAAACTTACGTTATAAAAAACATCAAATAAATATGAAAATTACACAAAAAAAATGTTTTTTTTTTTTTTTTTTTTTTTTTTGCTTCGTAAATATACTTAACTAAAGATTATGTGCTTGTTTTTAAACTATCTGTTCATTTGTTTACACTATACATAACGTTACGTTTCTTTTTTTAACAAATGGATTGTTTCACAACTGGAAACAATTTGTTATGCAATATGCTAATAACGATACGAACAAAACGGCTTAGACAAATAAATAATTTTTTATTTCATGTTGAGTTTTGTGTAAATCTAATGATACTCAATTTAATCATGCAAACTTCCAATTCCTCTTTACAGACACAGTCTCAAGTATTATCGATTATTTTTGTTTGTATATAAATAAAATATATGAAACTTACATATATTAAATAATTTTATACATATTAAAATAAATACATCGGAAGTAAACTGAATGGATTAAATATCCAAAAACTTTGATTTCAGTTGGCATGACGTAATGGTTAAACTGTATGTGTATATAGTGTGTACAATAGAATGTTTTTCTTAAAATGTCTTAAATTGCGGACTTTTAAACACGCATGACAAGATCTTTCTTTTGATACCACACTCGCTAAAATCCACAATTTACACCTGTGAACATTCTCTATTTAGACAAATAAACACTTTTTTCTTTGATGATGAGTTTTGTGTAAGACTAATAATACACAATTTAAGCATGTAAACTTCCATTCCATCTTTCAAACACAGTCTGAAGTATTATCTATTTATTTTGTTTGTAATATAAATAAAATATTTTAAATAAACTTAAATATCTTTTTAAAAATGCAACAAAAGAAAGCTGAATGAGGTAAAACTCCAAATATTTAGACTTCAGTTTGATAAAATATCTTTGTTGCTGTTGTTGTTCTTTAAGTTGTTTTTTTAATAAAAAATTGTACTTCTAAAAACTTTTTCTGAAAACATTAATAACATAACATAAGAAATAAGTTTTTCAAATCGTCATTTGCTTTTTTCCCCTTTCCAGAACTTTTCTTTTATGGGGAATTCCATGAAAATGTGACATGGACATCATTTTTTAAATTTGAACTAAATTAGTATTTTTTTGTTCCAATTGATAGAAAAAAAGTCAAATTTTATGAAAATAACAAGATATAAAAAGATAATTGTAAAAATAAAATTTTATAGTTAATTATATCAAGACTAACTTTGAAATCAAAAATCTGCTATTTTTAATCTCTAGTTTAATGTCTCTTGAAGCATTTAAATATTACATAGATTTTTGAAACAAATATATCTTTTAAAAAAATGGCTAAAAGTATGTTTAAAAACACCAAAATTTTCACCTGAAACATTTTAAATATTTTGCCATTGCCCCCAAACTTTATATTAGTCTTCATGTCATGTCTGTCACAGAAAATGTTGATTTTTTTATTTTCAAAACAATCTACTCGATAAAAATTACTAACACTTTATTTTCTCTTTTTATATGTCAAAAGGAGCAGTTCATAAAAAAATTGAAAGATAAATTTAAAATTTGAGTGAAATATAAAGTATTACAGTTTGTCATGTCTGTCACATTTGTCATGTCTGTCACACTAGTCATGTCTGTCACAATTAGTTTTTCAAGCAACTTTACCTTAATCTCTTTCCTAGAAAGTTATTTTTGTAATTTTTTAACTTAGTGTTGATGCCAATAATATTTCTTTACAACTCAACTCAACAAAATGCTTAAATTGAGAATGCATGTAATAATTACCAGATAATTATGTTGATACCAATTTCTTTGTTTCAGATATATTATCTGTCACAATTAATTTTTCAAGTAGTTTTGCTTTAATCTTTTGATTTGAAAGTTATTATTATTTAACTTGGAATAGATGGCTATGGTATTTCTTGATGTGAGACGTACACAATCTAAAGTTTTCTACTATTTAAAAGAAAATCTGCCAGATAGAAAATTTCTGGTACAAACTCATTTCAGTGAAAACTATTTGTATATTTATTAGAGCGAGATTATATCTGCTCATTGGCAGAATATTTCCTCTGCTATATATATATTACAATTGTATATTATTGTTATAATGACTCAGTCACTGTTTCTTCAGAGCCATATATAGTGATTGTATATTAGTAATTGATATCTGATTATGGTAATTATGACAATTATGCTGTTATAATGTTTACCAATTTGATCATTGAAAAAAACATGATAAATAATTCAAAGTCAAAGAGGTTGAATTCTTATCTGATGGAGCATCTCCACACTTCAAACAAAAATATATGATATTTTCAATAAAACAAAACAAATTCCCAACAGTCTGGCATTTTTCAGTGACATCACCTGGAAAAGGATGTATTGATGAGACTATTAAGAATCAGTTCCTTGATGCTACTCAAGCTAGAAGTATAAATCCTAGAGCATCATGTAAGTGTGCTGAAGCTGCGAGGAAAATTGGTCCTGGAATCTATTTCTTCGTGAATCACAAGAAAAGAAATACAAAGAATGAAAGCAAAACTTGATCTGACGTGGCAAATAATCAAAACAATGCCAGGAACAAGAAAGTTGCATTGTTTCCGATCATGTGTACCTGACATACTATTATTTTCAATTTCAATATTGGTACATGCACTGAAAATTACCTCTTGGAAAATGCAAGAAAGCAATATAGCCAATGGGTGAATGTGTAATAAGACAATAAGGTTAATAATGGAATAATAACACAAATCACACAGACACAGCAACAACATAAAATAAATGCTTAGTACCAACTAAAATTAAAAGCATGTTTAAATTTGAACCTGAATATCATGTTGTCTGGTATGAGAAGAACCAAATATTAGCAAATGTTTCAACTCCAACACTAGTCCCTTCCAAGGAATTTTATAAATTTTAAATATTTTTATAATTTATTTTGAGATTCTTTTAACATAATATACCAATTTTATATCATATTCTAATCTCCAAGTTGTGATAAAAGTAAAGAAAGTAATATTTAAGAAAAAAAATACTTAAATTCATAGAAAATTGTACACGTGTCATGTCTGTCACAAAACTTTGTCATGTCTGTCACGCTGATAAATATTTTATAATATTTTTCTATTTACAAATTTTTCAATATTTTTCTTTCTGCTTCACAAATCCAAGTCTTATTTTGTTTCCTAAAAAATTCTGGACTTGGTATGCATGCCAATTAAGAGCAAATGATATTAATATGTGTCTAGTCAAAATCTATGTCTAAATTTTGTCATGTCTGTCACGGCAGGTTTTAACCCTCAATTTAATTTATTTTTTTCCTTGAATTAAAATTTTAGTGTTTTTTATAGCATAAGGCCTATATTTACATCACCCCATGCAATTTTTTAACTATCAATTAATATTTAGTACTTAAAGATGAAAAAAAAAGTTCTCTCAGTCATGTCTGTCACAAAATGGAATTCACCTTATACACACTAAGAGAAGAAATTGAGCTTCGTCACGTTCATAGTTAACATTCTATAAAGAATTATAAAAGTTATTTTGATTTTATTTTTCACTGCATTCTGAAGAGATTCTGTAGAAATTCAATGAATTGGGATAGTCTTTACAACTAACGGATTGAAAACCGATATAATGTCATGTGGAATTTGTATTTTTAAAACTTCAAAAAGTGCAAGAATCTTGTTAAGATTATCAATCTAATAATAGAAGGTCGTGTATAGATTTTAAAATAACAAAACAAGTTTAGTTTATTCATTCATAAGCATGCTGATTTCGCCAAATTGTTTTAAAAATTCTCAAAAATTTCACTGCTTAAAAATGTTTATTTGGAACCAATAACAATTTTACATGTACTCTTAGATTTAAAATAAGTGATTTAGAATAATATCATTTAACCACAATTATTTACAACCATTAATTAAAGAAATCAGGTTGGGGGGGGGGGGTATAAACACCTTGAAATAGAAAACTCATGTTATAAAAAGTCTAATAGATATGAAAATTACAAAAATATCGTAATCAATGTTATTTATTTATATTTATTTATTTATTTATCTATTGTAAATTGCTTGTTTTTAAACGAATATTTTTATTCTACATGTTGGTATGTTTCAATTCTCTATTTTCTGTTTATTTTTTACATATAGGCGGTTTTGCAACTAGAAGTACTTTGTTATGCCATTTGAAACCAATAATGGTACGATCAAAAGACCTGGGCTGTCGAACATGGCGTCTGCGGGCACCATGGCACCCTATTTAAAATTTCCCGTTACTACATATATATATATATATATATATATATATATATAATATTTATATACAATTTTCTTCTAAAAAATAATTTATTTAAAATACTTGTTATTTCCATGAGAGGTGTTTTGAAAATCTCTACAACTGTATTTCAAGTATCAGTAATTATAACTTACGTAACGAATTAAAAGAAAGGCAACCGCACGTAATATATTTTTTTATTAATCATATGCTGTTGTATTTATTTACTAATTTATAATTATGCTTAATAAAAAATTTTACGGAAAATATGCCAATAGGAATTAAAAAATATCGACACTAACTTTTTAATACGTTGAGAAGCAAAATATAGAAAAAATAAGCGATCCTTCTTCTCCTTCTTACATTAGATTTCAGCTGTTTTTTTTATTGCTATTGATGTTGTTTCACTGGTCATTTGGCTGTTTTATAAGACGGAATAAAGGCTGTCACCCCCCAGACCTTTGAAATTTTGGGTATTTTTTTTTTAATCTATAAAATCATGCGAAAGGATTTCTGACAATGAAAGCTTTTTCAGATTCTCTCCTCAGATTCATACATGACGTTGTTTCTGTACTTTTTATAACGGTAAATTTACAACTCCAAAAAAGGAAGCTATTGTAGAGTATTTGCATCCCATAAAACCCTAACAATATCTCTGATTACTATTTTATTTTAATAATAGATGATATTTCATTTTCTGGCTCATTCCAAATCCAAAAACGTTTGAGATAAACTCTCGCAGAAAAATGCAATATTGGAAATTTAATACGATTAACTGTTATTTTTATTTTATTTTTTTATTATTTTTTTTTACATGGTGCTTTAGATTTGTAGAGGCATTATGTCTCATTTGCATATATTCCTATTAATATTAAAAGCCGATTTTCTTGCATGTGTTGAGCCATGTTGCCCGTCATTTCTTGCCAAAAGCTAACATGTGGTCCTGCATAGTAAGAGGTTGGACACACCAGGCTTAGACAAATAAATAATTCTTTATTTATTTGTCTTTATATTATTGAAATAATTTCGTGTAAGTTTAATAGTATACAATTTAAGCATGCAAACTTCCAATCCATCTTTACAAGCACAGTCAGAAATATTTCCGGTTATATTTGTTTTTAATATCAATAAAATATATGAAATAAATTTCTTTATTAAAATAAATGCATGGACAGGAAATTTAATGAGGTAAATCTAAAAAAAAATAGATTCAAGTTGTGTAAATCATCTCTTTGTTGTGTTATTCTTTATGTTATATTTCATAAAAAATTTTACTTTTAAAAATTTTTTCTATAAACATTAATAACATAACAAAAGAAATATGTTTCTGAAATATTACATTTTTCTTTATTTCTAGAATTTTTCGTTTATCCACACACACACACACAAAGAAAAATAAAAGATGTTTTTTCAAATTTATAATTGAAATTCTATAAAGACTTTTAAAATTTAGTTTGTTTATTTTTTTACTTGCATTCTAAAGACATTTTGTAAAAATTCAACGCTTTGGGATAGTCTTTACAACTAACGAATTGGAAACCGATATAATGACTTGTGAAATTTATCTTTAAATCTTCCAAAGGAATAAGAATCTTCTTAAGTTTATCTTCATAAGTTAATCTATCTGATAAAGGAAGATCATGTATAGATTTAAAATGAGAAAGCAAGTTTGGTTATTTATTTATTATCATACTGATTTTATCAAATTGTAATAAAAAGGTCTAAAAAACACACTGCCTAAAATGTTTATTTTGAATCAATATAAGTTTTAGAAATTCTCTAAAATATAAAATAATTAATTTAAAAGAATAAAATTGTACCACAATTAATTATAAAAATCGCACTGTGGGAGTTTCTCGATGGTTCTCTGTAAACACCACGCAATACAAAACTCGTGTTTTAAAATAATCTAAAAACATTAAAATTACAAAAAAATGTTCTTTATATTTATTGATAACCATAACCAACACTTTTGGGGTTGTTTTTTAAACCAATTGTTTGTTTGTTTACACTATGTTTAACTTTTTTTATAATTTTTTTTCTAAACATATGGATGATTTAGAGCTTGAAATAATTTCATATGTAATCTGAATCTAATAATGATACGAACATAATGGCTTAGACATGTAAATAATTTTTTCTTTGAAGATGAATTTTGTTTAAGTCTTATCATACACAATTTTGCAAAGCAAACTTCCGATCCATCTTTACGTACTCTGAAGTATTATCTATTATTTGTGTTTGTCATATAAATAATATATTTATTAGAAAAATCAACCAATTGGAATAGTCTTTATAACTAAAGATTTGGAAACCGATATAATATTATGTGGAATTTATCTTTTTAAAACTTCAAAAGGTGTAAGAATCTTCTTAACCCCCTGACAGCCCAGCCAAAGAGTAATATTGTAACGTTGTTTTCTCTGTAATTTATTAAAAATATTTATAAAAATATGTTTTTTCCAACCTGATACAAAATATGTTATTAGTATCGGTGTATAATCTTTGATAGCATCAATCCTAACTTAATTTTTCAGAACTGGGTTTTATTTGTGGAATTATACTAATTTAAATATTGCTTATGTTGCAGTAAAACCTGCAGCTTAGGGTGTGAAAAAATCAGCCGGCGGCAGTCAGGAGGTTAAGCTTATCTTCATAAGTTAATCTATGTGATAAAGGAAGGGCATGTATTGAAATGGTTATATGTTTTAAAATGAGAAATCAATCATTATAATCATAAGAGACATTTAGTTATTCATTTATTACCATGCTGGTTTTGTCATTTTTTTAAGTCTGAAAAATCTTATTGCTTAAAAAATGCTTATTTGGAACCAATAAAAATTCTAAAATGTAAATTAATAATTTAATTAAAAGGATAGGATTTCTACAATTATACTCCATCTTAATTTATACAGGGACTGTACGCATCTGGAAAATCAGGTGTATATAAGTATTTTAGCATCACAAATTTTATAGATTAATATTTTATCTATATAAATCGCTATGTCTGCAGATAGAAGTTTTCCCCATTAAATTATCCAAATATATTTTATGAAAATTCTGGTAAGAGGTCCTTCAAAGTCCATAAAATATGTGAACTCTTTTATCCAATTATATTTATAAATCTATGGACTAATCTCATCTTGACTTAAATTTTTGTCATTTAATTTTTTTCTTATGTTTTTAAATTTTAACATATTTTGAAAGTTGTTTATATTTTACTTTGTAAGTAAATTTATCCAGCTCTTTTGTGTCTTTTCCTAATTGCCCACACTGCAATACAACAAATACACTGGGTGTAAGGCTGAGAACAAACAATTCGTCTAAATGCTATCAATATTGGCTTATTTTATTGTGACGACGTGGAGTTTTTGATCTTTAATGGTTTTTAGTGGAACAAAATTGATGTCCTGCAAAACAGGGATATTTCACTCAGGTAGGTTTAAGGCCTTATCCCCTGGCCTATTATACAGTGTCTCCACTCTCAACGGTGGCCAATGGCTAATTTCTAAATCGTTAGTTATAGAAATATAGTTTCAATTGCAAAAAAAAAAGTTTTAAAAAATTTTAAAGAATTGTTTTTCAAGCGATTTAGGTAAAAAAAACTATTTGCTGAAAAATTACGAAAATTAAATTTTTATACGGTCCCCCGGTCCTATAAGTGATATTTAGTAAATTTTTACCACTATTTTAAAAGTAATACAAAAAAGTCTCATTCCTCTGCGATTAAAACAAGCCGAGTAATAGCTGTTTAAAGTTGAAGCATATTTTTTGCTGCAAATTAGGGGTCAGTCACAAATTTACTGGGAAGAAAAAGAAACGAAATATATAAAATTTAATATTAAACATTGAGAGTAAAATACTTTACACAATATTATTTTTAATTTATGTTGATGATTACATATTAAAGCAATATTTGTACTAAAAATATAAGTAAAAAAAAATAACAGAAAGTTTGTTAATTTAAATTATGAAAAGCAACAGTTACAATTGTTACAAAATGACGTATATTTGTAATTCTATTAGATTACTTAACCTAACAGAATTTGGTTTAGTCCTATAAAGCAAATAAATGGTACGTATTTAAAATTGTTTTAATATTACAATGTCATTGGATATAAATAAGTGTGAAAATGGAACCTCGATCGGATATTTGGAAGTGAGTTAAAATTTGAATAGAAATTTTGTTCTAGGGAAACTTACATACGAACGTTTTAAGAAAAAAAATAAGCTTATCAAAATAACACACCTTTTTAATATAAAGTCGTGATTTCCCAAAATTTTATTTCTCGATAAAGAGAATTTTAAAATTCACATCTTCAACTATTTTAACCAATATAGAAGTTAATTAATATGAATTAACACTACCATAAACTTATACGGTGGTAGCACCTTTAGTTAAATTGCTTTAAAAATATTTCTTTATCTTGTTTAAAACATTTTTTTAATTGGAACAAAACGTCTGTGACAAATAGTTTAGGAATAAGTTATTGGACAGCGTTCAAAATGGATGCCTTTTATAATAATTTAAGGAATTAGTATACGTTCCCTGAAAACTAAGTCCAACTCATTCGTTTTCAGCTACAGAAAAATGGTTTAAGCCATGAAATTTAAAGTTTTATAACTCGGTCAGTTTTAATGTTAGATGAATGGGACCTTTTTTGTATTGTTTGATATGGTGATAAAAAATTTTTACTAAATATCACTAATAGGACCGGGGGACCGTATAAAAAGTTAATTATCGTAATTTTTAAATGAAAATGTTTTTTGATCTAAATCGCTTGAAAAACAATTCTTTACACAACACATTAATCAGGGAAACTCTTGAAATCCTTACTTCAAAAGAAAAACCATGTAATGATATGGCACATACAGCCATTGACCCCAGGTGGGTTAAGATGCTTGGCGAAAAAGAAGGGAAAAACAGAAGGAAAGAGGGAAGACCGGAAGATTTGCACGGTATATAAAGCTCAAGAGAAAATTATTTCCACTTACGCTGACTGAAGATGTCCTAGGAAGGACGAAAACGTTATCAGTTTTAACTCTCGGATTATACAAACTTTTATTGTGATAGCGACAATTGTATTTTATGTATATAAAATTATTTTCAAGATTGTTTTAAAAGATCTAAAACTAATACCTATAATTGGTATTTTTAATAAAGTAAATTCTTTACCTTTTTAAAGCATTTTTTCTTCTTTTTTTGCAATTGGAACTGTATATCTATGACTAACAGTTTAGAAATTAGCCATTGGCCACCGTTAAGAGTGGATGCCCTGTAGATGACCCCTATTCTAATTTGAATAAACCGTAGAAAAGTCCTGAATAAAAGTTTTCCTAAAATTTGGTTGAAGAATAACAAAGCAAGCGTATGCCTGCAGTTTTAAGATGTTGCGAATTAGGAAGTTGTTCATTGCTGCTCTCAGTTCAGCACTGCTCAATGACTAAGCGTTTTGTTAGTGTACTTTCACCACCGTGTAACACCATTGTTGGAGTTTTTATTATATGATAAAATTATTTTTAGTGCTTATTTGGTGACTAGTAAACTCCAATTAGTAAATAATTTGAGGATAAGCGTAATATAGTAAGGATAATATAGTGAGGATAAGCGAAAGCTGATCACATTGAACCTTGAAAGCAATATCCTTTATTAGATGTCAATAAGAACTTGATTGTCTCTGCGTTCCTGAAATCTTGTAAAGATTGCCTTTATGAAAGGCATTCTTAATTACATTTTAAGTATAAAAAATTCACCTTTCGTTAGTAGTTCGTACGAGATTTCTAGTTGTTAAATTGTGATGTCGTACGTTTTATTAATTCAAAATATCATACTCAAATATTTTATCACTGTTGTTTCCTCGCAACATAAAAGTACTGCAATTCTACTGAAAGTTGTTCAACAGCTGGGTTTCAATTTTCAATTAGTAGAATTACCCTCTGTTTTAAAAATGCTATTTTGATTTTTCTAATTATTAAAAGAATGTATGGATGAAAATTCAAGACAAAATGAAGCATAATTCATCCTATGTACAGTCTGTCTAAACTTATAAACAAAATAGATCATTTAAAAAACTTAAATTGAAATTAATCATGAATAGTTTTATATATACCCAACACACATATATGTAATCCTAATGAATAGGATTTATAAACAACTTTCTGAAAAAATAATTATTAAACGTCTGATTAAACAACAGATTATGTTTCACAGTCGTTTTTCCTAAAAAATGAAATATCTGATAGTAAAATTAACACAAATTATTTGCATTGATCCTATAATGTCATTAGTAGATCCTATAGTGTCTTTAGGAATTTTAAATTAAAATTAGTTTTTGAGACATTTATTATTATTTTTTTATTATTTAGTTTAATGGCATTTATCAAATGACAACAAACTCAGAATGTTGAAAATCTAGTACAATTATTTTACAACTCAAATTGAAACTGTCTCTCATTTCAATCACAAATGAAGCAGATATTGTGATTAAATTATGCTTTCCAGGAAAATTTGAAAAATATAATTCATTAAATATCAATAATAATTATAAATATGCAACATATTCTAATTCAATTGAATTTTAACATTTTAAGAGGCATTTTTCTTATTTTTTAAACTTTATTATTTTCAATTGCTGTCATTTGTTGAAACTGCACAAAGAAAAGTAATTCACTACGATTAAAAAAAATACATTTGAATATAACCAACAAAAAAAGCAACTTTAAATTAGAGTGCAAAAAGTCGAAAAATACTGTAAAACACGTCATAAAATTTGTATATGTGCTTTAATTTTAAATCTTTTTTTTGGAAAAAACAATTAAAATAAAATTAAGTCTTGAAAATTGCTAGAGCCTTGCCCACAGAGTACTTTTTCCTAACAGAAAATGTTTAAAATGTTTGAGTTTTTGATTATCCGAATAAAAAATAGAGATAAAAGGTGACTATGATGACGTCTATGGTGCTAAATGTTTATGTACCAAAAAGATTATATATATATATATATATATATAGTACTCACTTCAAGTATCTACATACATGTATGTCTATACATTTGCCTTCTTTTCAGACTGTGTGCTTTTATTCTTTAATACACTTTTCTAAAATTCTTCACTTGCTATTAATCTGTATTTTTGGCTAATGTTCATATCATTATGAAACTTCTCAAAATGGAAAATTCAGCTTATACTTTATTTAAATTTCTATTTCAAATGTATGCTGTTATGAAATAAAACGATTTGTTCTATTTCTAACCTGATTTATACTTCAGTTTGTTTTACAACATATTTCTTTTTTATGCTTGAAAAACTGGGTGTTCATATCATTTTGAAACCCACTGTATACGTCAAAAGTTTCATCAGAACCCCGGAAGTGTTGCCAATTTTTCGAAAATTTTAATGTGAATAACAATTAGTTTTTGCTCCGAAATTATGGATGTAATGCGGTTATTAATTTGAATACGTTTCAATTTTTAAGTTAACAATACTTTTCTTTAGCATTTTAAAAAATGTATTTCCTCAAAAATCATTCGTTTCAAAGATTAAATTACAATTATGCAGTCTCATGTTGCAGTTAGAATTTCAGTCTGACAATTGCTGTTTCCACACGCAATAAACACAATATAGACAAAAAAATCTTTACATACAACACAAACTCATATTATACATTTTTAATCACTGAAACTTAAGAAAATAAATAATATAAGTTTTAAAATATTACTGCTTCTGTTATTTTCTGTTTATTTGTTTTTTGAATTTTCAAAGATTATTACATTTTCTATCCTGTGAAAGAAAACCTGAGTTTTCTTTAAGAAAAATGAGCAAATACATACTCATTTAATTAAATTCAGCTTTCTATATAGTTTTCTAACAAAGTTCTTTTAGAGATTTTTTTTAATTATTTGGCATGTAATTTTGAAGAAAAGCTTTAGACTTCTAGACTTGTTATGCATAACTCATTGAAATCAATAGTTTGCTTTGGAGAAACTTAATCAGATAAAATTCTAAACTAAGACAATTTTAAATGTTTAATCATACATAAATATAAAATATATATTTATAATTTCTTACATTTTCAATATTTATTAAATAGTATTTCTTTTATTTACTTTGCATCAAAAGATTTATATGTAATAGGTTAGTAATAAAATCCTTTTCAAAGTTTAAAGGAAAATATTTAATCGAAAATATGTGCACTACATATATATAGAAAAAGGACACGGTATTTATGGTTCGTACGGATCAGTTATGTTCTAGAAGAGTTATTAGTATACATCCCTTATAATTATAGAAATAGAAATCGGGTTTAAACTCGCATAATTTCACCTTATTTAGAGACTTTTCTTTACAAAAATGTTGTTGGCGTAAGATTCATTTGTCAAAAAAATCCCAGGAGTCATAGAAACCATAGATATTCGATATAGTTTCAAAACTGCCCCACTTTTCTAAGTTTACTCTTATATAGAGAAATATAATGTAAACTGAGGTTTGTTGATCAATTTTTAATTTGATGTGTACTATTTTGTTTATTTTTAATCAGGATGGGTAGTAACACCAAGGAACAATATTTTGTGTAGTTATGAAAGAATCCTGTATATGACACTTACGGGGTCTGCGCAAAAGAAATCCAAGGCATTTGAATAATAACAAATAACCGCTAAAATTTTACTTGTTCCGTTTGTAATCCTGCTCACAGGAATAAACTCATAAGAGTCAACACGCGATCTAATATTAACGATGAAAGTTCTGTAATCTGAAGAATATATAGTTATTAGAAAATACTTTGGTTTTTACATAAATTTGCAGTGTATTTCGGATATTGTCTCCCATATACTTTTTAACGTACTATTGTGGAACATTTTGGATGTGCTCGCAAGTTAATTTGTAGTTCAAAATATACTGCAGAATAAGTATATTGAGATAATAACGCCACTGGTGTTATTATACCGGTTGATTCTTTTCAAGGCATAAACTGCATTCGAAAAAAAGTTTACTTTTTTTTACTTTATGAATGACAGAGAACATTATTGTCATTGTTGAAAACAAAAAAGATTATGAGATAACTGCATGTCTTTTGTGCTGCTATTTTTATACTTTCCGAAAAGTAAAATATCAAATGATTATTACTGCATCGTGATGTGAAGAATAAAAAATGAGATGTCTGTATTACAGCTACGAGATTATGTGCTTATGTCTACTGGAACACCTTGGGCAAAATATTGTATCTCAGATGTGTTTTATAAAAAAGCCGTAATGTTTCTCTAAATGCAGGTACAGTTTTTTATAACAGTAAATCTGACATGCGATTTTCCATTATTACCAGATCTCCTACTATTACTCTTACGCGATGATATATAAATATGCCCTAGAAAATAAGCCTTATCATTGCGCTTTACTTTACTTAACAGAGAGAGAAAAATTTCCCAAATTCTTATCAACTTTTACATTAACAATTCTAGATAAATCTTTTCGGATGTGGCAATAACAAAACTTTTTTCTATTTCATGCACGTCACGATTTCCAGAAAGATGAAACATAGCAGCGTCACTAATTGCGGAATTTACATCAAAATCTAATCTGCAACAACTTATTTCAAATTCTAACTGAACCTGAAATTTGAGGAAAGTCCTTATATTTGTATTTGAGATAAAAACATCACAAAAGTCATAAAAAAAATGTTTAGAAGCGTTACCCTGTTGGATGACTTACTCTGGCAACTAAAGAATGGGGATTTATATCATGGACTAAAACTGTATCTGTCGTTTTATGAAAATTCGTTCAATAATTACTGCGATAATAATTGATAAAGCCGAATAGTAGTGCCACCGGTTGGGCTATTAACACCAAGACGTGATCAGTTCCATATTATATCAAGGACTGGCGGAATCTGCAGTTTTATGAAATTCGTCTATAAGTTCTTGATAAATAGCTATTGTGGAAATTCTGAAAAAGACAGCATAGAAGCGTTACCTTTTGAGCGATAGGCACCAAAAACAAGACAGATCCAGTTTATATCAAGATCTAATTAATCTAATGTTTTTTTTTTTAAATTCCGTGCATTAGTTCTTGAAGTGGAGCGCCAACAAAACTTATGTCACAGACAGACAGACTGACAAACAGACTAACAGACATACATTTTGTCAAAACAAGTTTTTGTTAATCCCTCACCCCTAAAATGTGTAAATCAATCGAAAAACATAATTCGAAAAATTTCACGAAACCAATACTTTCTTTTAGCAACGACATAAAGTAAAAATTCAAAAGCATATCACTTTACACATTAAGGGGACAGTGGACCATTATTTGAGCAAAGCATTAAAATATGTTGCTATGGCAAAATCGTCGCAAAAAAGGTATATTTCTGTGGTATATTAGTACTAAAACAGGATTTTTCTTAGTAAAATAACTTTTATGAAGGTTTCAAGATGTAAATAATAAAGATAAGTCTATTTATATAATTTAAATCTGTTTTTCTCAAGACTAATTTTTCAGCGTCTTTAGATTTTTGAAATGCTCTTTGCTACGTAATTTTTTATGAATATTTATGAAATTGATAAGGAAATAGCCTGATATTGTTTAGAAAGAAATTGTGTAAGCTTTTTAAAATTCGTCTTCATTAAGACAGTCAAATTTGATTTTTTACTTATCAAAAGGCAAAATTTTGATGAAAACAAATATGGAATTTAGAAAAAAACTGTGTAAAAAATTAACTATTTAAGCGATATAAAAAAGCTTACACAAATTTGTTTATAATAGAGTTTTAAGTGATAAAAATGCAAAAGCATGAAAATATCTCAAAAATTACTACACAAGGAGCATTTTAAAATTTCGTTTAAAAGTTTAATTTTTTTTTAAAAATTGAAAATTTTAATAAGATTAAAATTTTTTTTGAAGCTGTTCTATATGTTTTTGGTGAAATGTATACATGCATAAAATTTCATATTGCTAGAATGAAAATTTAAAGAAAAAAAAGTTAGCGTCCATCGTCTCCTTAAATATTTTTAGAATTATACGCCAGTTTGTGTGATGGAAGTAATACGGGAGAATACACAGGTTGCAAATACATCGGTCTAGAAAGTAAATAACATTGAAATTGTAATTTCGCTGGAAACTTCAAAAGAATGCTTTAAAGTAAAATTAATATTCACGGTTCATTTGGTAGACAGTTAAATCTGTAGCTTAGAAAATTGAAGTTTATGTATTATTTAATTGAAATTTCAAAACAAAATGAAATGCACATAATTTTAAATTGACGATTCTTAATTAAATTTTTAATTTACATTTATGAGAGAAGTTTCTGCTCTGTTTCTAATTAAATATTTGTTTGATGTTTAAAATTGTCATAAAAAAGGAAATGTACATACGTATCTTAGAAGTCTAAGTACAGTCATTCATTTCTGTATCTAAAAGCAAGGATATAAGTCAAGCTTAAGCTTGTAAGAACTCAATAAGGTATTACGTGTAGATTATACACATAATCTTAATTTGTAATATGTAATTTAAAATGTAGAATTTTATAAGAAAAAATTACATTTTTTAAGTTACTGAATAAATTTCTAACACTGGTATCCCCCCGCTCCAACACTTCTAAATACATTTTAATATGGTTTCTGAATCTGGAGAAAAATATTTCCCTGATTATAATAAATCATGACAAATTAACTGTTTATATAACGATGTAAGTTGTGTACGTAATTTGTTGTTGAATAGGTCAGTTTCAGTAGATTAATACACTGATATTCCTTAGTACGATTTTTCATAAACGAAACATTTCTGGATCGGTTAATTGGAAGAGATGAACCAAACCCTCGCCTCCACGCTTTTCTGATATTACTCATCTAGATATATTTTTTCCTTTTTTTTGGCTGTATCAAGGGCTGAGGTTTTTCCGTACTAATTGCTGATATCAAAAAACTGAAGACTCTACTAATGGGGAAGTTTTAAGAACAATAAAAAGTTTTGATGAATTATCTATCAAACGAAAATTTTATCCTAAATTTCAACATATAACTCCTAATGTGAGCAGAATTATTTGCAATAAAATATAAAAGCATATCATTATGTTAAACACAATTTGTATGTTTTCTCATAAGAAATTGCACTGTGTATGTCCGCGTGAATAACGTTAATTGAAATAGTTAATGGTAAAAAATGAAACAAAAATTATTTAACTCTAAAAAATAGAAAAAAATACATCATCTGTGTTACGACAGAACCGCTATTTGCTAAATTTAGAAATATAAACCTTAAGTTTGATACATACGTGAATTTATCGAAAAAATATTTATTTATGGTCATTTCGCCGTAAAGACCGAAAAAAAGAAAGTTCTGGGATTAAGCGAATGTTTAAAATTTTATTTATGTATGGATAGACACACCGGCAGATTGATTAATTTCGTAAACCCTTGTTAAGTAGTGTACAAAATGTCAATTCCACTTTACAATAGAAATTTGAATATTTATTTTATAAAGGAAACATTATTTTTAACTGTATTTATTCAAATCACAGTTCAGGCAAAATAACTTTTGAAAACTTAAAAAGACTTCGTTTTATATAAATTGGATGGTTACAAAAATTTTATCCATTTTTTGTGGAAAACAGAAAGGTGTAGAATACAAAAAAATAAACACCCGAAAAATCACGTATGTACCATCATTACGTATGGCGTCTCGCCCCTTTTTTACCATTAAGTTAATCCCACGCTGTTAAACTCTTTTCCTTTAAGACTATAAGGCCGTTTTTATAGCTTGCAGATCATTGAAGATATGGTGAGCAAAAGCGGTGTCTAAGATAACAAATATAAATATTAATAATAATAGACAAAAAGTGTAAGTTCCTGGCTATACATCGAGTGAGGTAAAACGTCCCAGTAGAGGTATAGTAATTCTAGCCGAGTCCTTAAATAAAAATGGGGCCTCGAGTTAGTAATATTTAAGAAAACCAGTCTGTAATTCATGTGTGCTGGGCACTTAAAAATGAGTGTGAACGCAATCTGTCAACATTTTGGCTGTAGATGTCTACTTTCATTGTTTGTCTTGGTGCGAGAAACTCTAAGTGAATTATTTCCTTTGCAACAGGTAAACAAACAAAAGCCTTTTGACAGTATTCCTGTTGAGGTTAGTAGAGTACTTCATGCAGCTCTTCATATACTCCTTCAAAGCTGCGTCAGCGCATAATGATGATGCGTATAATTGAACCTTCTAACGACATTTTTTTTAATATTATCACATTTAAAACAAAAGATTTAATGTCTATTAAAAAGTGCTGCAGTTTTCTGATCATTATTACCATCAACCAAAATTAAGTTAGAATAGAATACAAAAAATGATATAACAATAAAAGTATTTCTGTTTAATAAAAAGTTTTTAACCCAGTTTCTATCGTAATTATTTATCCTCTGGATACCTAGTATCACCACATTGAATTTAATACTTGAATTGGAAACATCTTGTATATAAATATATATATGTATGTATGTATGTATGTGTATGTGTATGTATATTTGTCAACATACTTTTTTAAAAAAAATATACTTTAAAAGAGAAAATTCGTTTAATGAAACATATCTTAATTTCATTCACAAAAAATATATGTATATAGTTTATTTATGCTTTTTTCCTCTATGTTTTAAATCTAAAGTTTTGTATGTATGCCATATGCATATTTTATTATTGTTACTAACATAGTTCTTCAAAAATAAAACAAACAGAATATTTCATACTAAAAACAAAGTTTTGACTTTCTAGCTGAACATAAGGCATAAGCCCGTACCTTGTCATTTTAAATTTAAAGAATGAAACATCTAGCACGGATATACAATCAGTGGAAAATGATTTAAACAAAAACACATTCTTTTCCCGCGCAATTCAAACCATTTATAAAACTATTATTTGCTTTCTTTTCCTTTTCGTCAATAGTAACTTTTTTATATTTATAACTGTGGGATATAATATCTTATTTTTTTCAGTTGTTGTGTGTTTTCATTTATTCTCTAAATATTTTCTGACTATAATATTTATAAAGCATGCTTTATTTTGTGTAACATGCACATTGTACAAGTACACTTGCATTTGTATTCTTTAAATGTATGTATACATATATATATATATATATGTATACATTATTTCGTAGTATTGCGGATTCTTTGAATAACTTATCCTCTGTTACTTAAGTATATCGGTTGAAAACAGTTTTCAATAAATTTACAACATTATTTATGTCTATATATCAGTCTTAGTCCGAATAAACACCAGTAAGCGTACTCAATTTCCTGTGCATACATAGTACATATTAATGTCTCGAGTGAGTTCGTTGGCCAGCATTATCATTTTATAAAATTTTATTTGTGATCTTTGCGAAAATTTTTCTTCGTACCGTGAAGAAAAGAAATAAAAATTTATTATATGTCTGTGAACTGTTCATGGACATAAATCCTTTATAGAAAATGCGTTGATGATGAGATTTTTTTAAATACAAAAAAAATGTCTGTTTATGGTATTCTTTGATAAAAAAAAAAGATAAAAAATACGAGTGGATCGAGCCTATGGATCTGATTTACATAAATGATGTGCGTTAATAAGTATGCATTCGTAGAAACATTAATCACGCTCAGTTAAATCTTATGTTTTAAAAATACGCATAACAATTTTTTCATAGATTCTTTTCATTATTTTTGTAAAAGCAATGGAACTTCAACTAAGTCTGCATTAAATATACTCGTATCATTTTACAATTTTCACATTTAGAAAATTGTTGTCTTTGTTTTTCTTCAAATAAAATAGTTTTTTATTTCTCATGAACTTTCAGTAAGAGCAGAAAGAGCAGACAGCGTTTTTCTTAATTATATTAACAACAACAAAATTTTCTTTCACATTTCTTATACATTTTTTTACTTCTTTATAGAATATTTTTTATCATGTACACAGAAAAACTAGTTTTCGTTTGTCACGTTAATACCTAAAATTCAATAAAGGTTCTTCAGAACTTATTTCTTCAATATTTTTATTTTATGTTGAAATACTTCTGATAAAATGCAATGCTGAAAAATCTTTTCATATACAAAATGTAATTTATAATTGAACGAAAGAATTATTTTCTATATAATTCGATAATTCCTAACAAACTTTAATATAGAAATAATTTAGCATTTTTAAAATTAAAGTTTTCTGCAAATAATCCTGGGTATTACATTAAAGCTGTTTTATAAAGTCTTGTTTTTAATAAAATTTTGAATAAAAATTATACAACACAGTAGTAAATGATTTTAAAAAAATGAAATTAGTTATTTGCATGTTATTACATTTATTACGTTCCATAAAAATTAAACAAATTTTATATAATATTTAGGTATTATATTAATAAGTTTATCATGTCTTTTTTTCTGTTAGAGTGTACCTTATTGTTAACAATAGTATCTACATTTTAAGAAGTATTACATTTTCATACAAAATACATTTTATTTGTTTAAGTGTCTATACAAATATAAATACTACATGTATATCAAAATATATGTTAGAATACGTATATCCTACCCCTAGCTCAGTAAAATCTTAATATATTTTGAACAAATTTCATACCTCGAAAAGCATCGTGGAACGAAGATAAGACGCTTTGATTAACGTGGCAAAAATGATTCAAATAAAAATATGAATTAGAAAATAAGTCCGTGTATAAATTCTTATTGCCTACACTTGATGCTGAATAGTAATTAGCCAAAGTATTCGCAATCGACTGATTTTCCTGTTATTCCATTCCAGTACCATTAAGTTACAGTCGTTATGTCTCCACACTTATAGCCTGACACGGATTGATTCATAACGTCCAATGACATCTTTTCTTTCAAGTTTCATGCTAGTTCCAAAAAGAATTCCCAGAAGAACAGATAAAACACATTTCTTATAAACACAAGCTACCTTTATTTTCAGGTTATAAAATTGTCGACTTTTTTCTAGGATTTCCAAATTGTTCTTTAATGCTGTGTATTGATATCTATTTTTCAATACTTCATTGCTGAATGAATTCGCTTTCCGCCAAAATGTCGAGTTTTTATTTCTATCTCTATTTCCCACTCTTACTTCAGTTTTCAGCATGGTCTAGTTAAAACGTTAGAAATTATAGTTGTTTGAAATGCAGTTTCATGCACGAATCACTTACTTGGTTCTTTTACATCACTTGATACAGTGGTGCCATTTTATATGGGCTCGTATAGCCCGAATCTACCGAACAATTTTGAATCATAGCGTACTCAATTTTCATTATTTTATTATACAATTTTCTCCTTAGAGTAAAATTTAATTCACCAATGACCATGTGTTTTAATTCTCCGACTATAACCCATAAATTCCAAATGATTGGAATGTTTTGCTACCAAGTTTAACTTTCTTCAATTCAAGTTGTAGTTATATTCATGATATCATGATATGACAAGAAATATAAGTGTCCTTATAAGAAAAAACGCATGAGAGTATAATTTAATAAAATTGCAACATTATTAAAACATGATAGCTATACTTAAAATCCTGATCTTTCACCATCTGTGAACCCTTGAAAAATAAATAAATTGGTCGCACCATTTTGCGAAAATATTTTTGAGGCAACCCAATGTTTTTCAAAAGTTGGTGCCACTGCTTGATACTTATACATTATTGGAATAAGTGAGCATTTTTATACGACGATCTAAACTAAATAAGGAATTAATATATATTCAATTTTAATGTAATAAGACCGTTTCAATTTTTTGACGATTTGAAAATTTCAAAACGAATCGATTTATAATAAAGATGAGTTTTTAGCATACCCTGTTCCCTATTACATAAAAGCCTATTGCATTATTAGAAATAAGGAGACTTCAAAAATAAATAACTGCGTTCTTTTTATACAAAATATGTTTAAATGGCCTAACAAATTAAACCATGATTGAAATGACAGTTATCGTGTTAATTGAGAAATGTTGATTTTAATTACAGGAATACAGTTTAAAAAAAAATTCCAAAACAATCTGAGTCCCTCTTCTGAAAGGAATAAGGCATCTTTAAAAATATGGCTATTACATTATTTATTACATTATTTAATAGCTACCAACTTGTGCACTTTTTAAGACATTTAATTTTTGTCATATTTAATAGGAGAATAACGGCAATTTAAGAAAATAAAATTTACAAGAAAGACTATGTGGTACAAAAGAAGTGTAAAATGTTGGCAACTATGTTTTATTTGGCCGATTTAATGAATAAATACTAAATGAACGTAATTATTTTTGTCAAATATTATATGGTTAACAAAATATGGAAATTAACTTATATAAATATGATTTAAGTAAATGTCTTGATGTGTGATCGTTTACAAGAATACTACAAATTAGGCGAGATATTGTTAATTAAACTATTGCTAAAATAAATAGAAACTCGAATATTTAAATCAGTTAAACAATATTTTATTCGTAAAAATAATATAATTAACAAACATGGTGCAAGCAAATATTAAAAAATATATCTATTTAAGTAATTACAATACATTTACAAATACATATATGAAAAAATACACATCACAAGTAAAAACAAACCATTCACTGATTCAATAAGTTAATTTTGCAATAAAGTAAATTTTGGTAACATTATTTCTTAAGTTTTTCTATGTAATAAACATTTTTGTTAGGTTCACTTTTCATAAAATTTTTATGTTTATTTACGTAGTGACAAAAATTATTCTTCCCTTTAAATCATACACACAATCAAATTAAGGATTTACGAAAGAAAAAAAAATTGAAATTATGTTTATTTACTATTTTTATTTTATTAGATTATCGAATAACTTCTTCTCTTCAAACTGCAAATAATAAAATATTTATATAAAATTTTATTGTTCTTTTTACATTTAGAGGCTTTTATCTTTCTGTAAAAGATGTATTTTAAATAAATTCTTTATACTTCACAAGACTTTTTTTTTTTTTTTTTTTTTTACAGCGGAATGAAAATGTATTGCATTCCATCTTAATAAAGAAGATTTTATATAAAAATTGCTATGATTATTTATGTATGAAAAAAAAAAAAAAAAAAAAAAAAAACTTTTATTTTTTTTTTAAATTGTACACACAATTGAATTTTAGATTAAGGAGGGGGAAAAATGAAATTGTATATGTTTATAATTTTTATTCGATCAGATTATCCAAGAGCTTTTTACTTCAAACTTCAAGTAATAAAATGTTTTATACAAAATTATTGTTGATTTTATATTCAACATGGTGCAAGCAAAGATGAAAAAAAAATTAAATTTTTTCAATATATTTACAAAGAAATGTATTAAAAAATACATATCCCAAGTGAATAAAAATTATTAAAAGAAAACTTTCACGGATTCAATTAGTTAATTTTGCAATAAGATATTTTTTTTTTGTTTAACATATTTTTAAATTTTTTCTGCATAATAAAAATTGTTGTTAGGTACACGTTTCATAAAATTTCTTATGTTTATTTATACATTGGCAAAAAAATTATTTTTCCCTTAAAACCACTCACACAATGAAATTTTTGATTTATGAAGAAAATTGTTTTTATTTGTTTTAAATTACATTTATTTATATTTTTTATTAAATTAAATTTTCCAACAGCTTCTTGTCTTCAAACTACGCGTAATAAAATTTTTTACACAGAGTTATGTTGTTATTGTTTTTATATTTAGATACGTTTTCCTTTCTGAAAACGCCGTCTGTCTCAAAAAATCTTTATATTTCACAACATTTTTTTAACAGAGGAATGATCATATAGCACTTCAACTTAATAAAGAATTTTTCTCATAAAATTTCTTATGATTATTTATGTATTTTTTTGTTATATTCTTTTAAATTTTACAAGAAATCAAGTTTTAGATTAGGAAGAAAACAAATTTAAATTGTGTATGTTTATCAATTTTTATTGGATTAAAATAGGCAAGAAATTCTTTCTTCAAATTACACCTAATAAACGTTTCATGCAAAGTTCTGTTGTTGTTTTTAAATTTAGATTTTTTTTTTCTTTCTGTAAATATATATATTCTTCCCTTAAAAGAATAAACGTAAACAAGTTTTAGATTTATGAAAAAAATAAATAAATTGCGTTTATTTATTTTATTGTATTAAATTATTCATGAATTTTTTGTCTTCGAACTAAAAATAATAAAATTATACCGAATTTTATAATTGTTGTTTTTACATTTCTTTTCTATAAATTCCGTATTTTTAAGTAAGATTTTATGTATCAAAAAACTTTCTATTTACAGCGGAATGGACGTACAAAATTTCACTCTAATAAAGAAGATTTCACATCTTCTATTACTATTTTTATTATTATTTTCAACAGCATGATCAAAGATAAAATTCTATAACTAACTTTTATAACTTTTTATACATTAAATTTAGCTTTCAATTTCTTTTGCGGAAATGCAATGAATTAAAAATGTTAAAGATTAAAAAAAGAACTAAAAAAATAATTTATGTATAAAGAAAAAAATAGTCAAATTGATCTTATTTTATAAAATTTTGACTATATAACTTTTTTTTAATAAATTTTATGAGCATGGTATATTAATTTAAAAAGCGCAATGCATTAGCATCATTTCGTTAAATTTTCACAATCGTTATTTCAATGAAAAATATTGTGTAATTTTTGCTTAATTTCTTAACTGCTATTGAAAAAGAGTTAATTGTGATGTTGTTTATGATGGCCATTTTTTTACACGAGAGTTACAGGCCCGAAAGAGGCGGGATATTGTCCGGGGAAGGAAAGATTATATAAATAATTAAACATTGAAATTAACCTATATGAATATGATTTAAATAAAATATTGTACTCTGAACATTTCCAAGGATGATTATGTGAGATATTGTTAATAAAATTAATTCTAATATAAATAGAAACAGGAATAATAAAATTAATTAAATAATATTTTGACTATAAAAAATAATTTTGTATACAACATGGTGCAACCAAAGATGAAAATAATTAATGTAAAATATTTGCAATACATTTAAAGATAAATGTATTCAAAAATACACATCCTAAGTAAATAAAAAACATTAAAACAAAATTTTTACAGTTTCAATTAGTTAATTTTGTATTAAGACAGTTTTATAGTGAATTTTATTTCTTCATTTTTTCATGATACAAATTGTTGTTAGTTTTACGTTTCATAAAATTTATAATTTCTTAATTAATTGTTTGACTTTGTGTTTAAATTTGTTATGGTTAATTCGCAATATACCATACACACACACACACACACACACACACACACACATATATATATATATATATATATGTATGTATATATCTATCTATATGTAGATATATACGTATATATATATGCATATATATATATATTTATAAAATTGCTGATTAGCAACGGATGTTATATATAAATTATATATAAGATACCACAATAGGAAAAAATTCATTATGATTATTCAAAATGAAAAGATAGCAATTAAATATCAAATTGTATACATTCATAATTACACGCGCAGAACAGCATAATAATTTGAATGCTAATACAATACCATTAAAAGTAGACAAGATTCACCAATGGATTTTATCAATAAAACAATAAACCAAAACGAAGAATTTGAATAGAATTGAATCAAGACAATGAATTAAACATAATAGCAAAATAGAAAGTGAAAATATTATAAATATAACATGTATAATATTCATGATGAAACGATTTGCAACTCTTAATGGAAATTCTATAAAGTGGTAACAGAAAACTACATTATAGAAATCTCACAGGCAATACACAAAGGTTATGCGGATAGCAGCAATTACCTATGCGCACCATGTTTATAAAATTGCTGATTAGCAACGTATGTTATATATAAATTATATATAAGATACCACAATAAGAAAAAAATCATTATGACTATTCAAAATGAAAAGATATCGTTATATTTATAATATTTTCACTTTCTATTTTGCTATTATGTTTAATTCATTGTCTTGATTCAATTCTATTCAAATTCTTCGTTTTGGTTTATTGTTTTATTGATAAAATCTATTGGTGAATCTTGTCTACTTTTAATGGTATTATATATATATATATATATATATATATTCTTGGTTGCGATTGTTCTTGAATATATATATATATATATATATATATATATATTCTTCTTTTAAAACAATAAACAATACACATAATCCAGTTTTTGATTTATGAGGAAAAAAATATTGTGTTTATTTGTCATTTTTATTGGATTAAATTATTCATGAATTTCGTGACTTCATACTAAAAGTGATAAAATGTTTCATACAGAATTTTGTAATTGTTGATTTTACATTTAGATGCTTTTTCGTTTCTATAAAAGCCGTCTTTTTAAATATTCAAAAGACATTTTACAAGACATATTATTTACAACAATATAGACACATGGCATTTCACTTTAATAAAGAAGATTTCACATCTTCTAATACTAGTTTTTTAATATTATTTCTAATATTATTTATCCTCCGAAGTAGAGAATATAAAAAATATAGTTTAAGTTACGTTCAAAGATGAAATTCTATAAAGGCTTTTAAAACTATATTGACTTTTTGTAATTTATCTATAGCTTTCAATTTCTTCTGCTAAAACGGAATGAAAATAAAATCAAATACATTGAATTCAAAAGTTCTTGCTTGAATTCAAAAACTTTTCAAAGTATATTAGTAAATAAATTTACTTAATGCAATTTGCTTCTGATTATTGTTTTTTTTATTACATTTTTATATTTTTATACGACAACCTAGACATAACTGAGGAATTAAAATATTTTTAATTTTGAGGTAATAAGATTGTTTCAAGTTGCTAACGTCTTCAAAACATCAAAAGTAAACAAACTATAGTAACGTTCACCTTTTTTTTTACTATACCTTTTTAACTACAAAATGAAAACCTTTAATATTTCTAGAAATAAGCAAAGTTCACAAGAAAACGACTGCGGGTTTAAATACAAAATATGTTTAGATGACGAAACAAATTACACCACAATCTACATAAGATTATTAATGTTAATTGTGAAATGTTGTTTTGAATTGGAAGAAAGTTGTTTAAAAAAATCGCAAAACAATTTGAAAATACTTTAAAAAAAAATGCGCACGTTTAAAAATTTGGTTGCAATCTTCTGCGATATTATTACATTACTTGGCTTATTTAATGAATAAAGGTTAACATGGGAGCCACTGTTGGTGTTGCTCTCACCCAGCACCAGTACCTAGTACCTTTTGTTTCCGTCTACATAAAAGTTAGAGAACCGATAAAATTTCTTTTTTAAAATCATATTTTATGTAATTTTATTTTTAAATTTTTTGTTATTGTAGTTTTGTTTTTTATTTCGCAATAAAAATGAGTTAAATAAAAAAAAATGGCACTAGAATTCTTTTTTCGCTTAACTTATTTTGAGGCTATGAATATTCGGTTAGGGTTGCCGGAAAACTATACTTTTGAGAATACGCCATTTTTCCCCACCAAAAATGAGAATATAATGTCGTGCTTTTTCAAAAGAATTCGTAGGTTATTGATGAAATTTTTATATTTTTCAATATTTTTTTAAGTTATGCTGCTGCTGCTGCAATAATAATAATAATAATAATAATAATAATAATAATAATAATAATAATAATAATAATAATAATAATAATAATAATAAAAACGACTTTTCTACATTTTTTTCAAGCTTTATAATAAAGATCTTTAAAATAAACCAAGTCTCAATTCTACGTGCAAACAACACCAAAAAAAGTTCCCTTGTAAGTGAGCATAATTACATTTGTTGAAGTTTATATGGCTAACAAAACATTAAAATCAACCTATAAAAATATGATTTTAATAAATTATTCTGCTTTGAACGTTTTCAATGACACTACATTTTTTTCAAAGCATTATTAATTAATTCCAAAATAAAGAAAATACATGAATAATTAAATTAATTAAATACCATTTCGTCTATAAAAAATAATTTACTAAACAAACATGGTGCAAAGGAAGATGAAAAAATAAGTAAAATTAAATCTTTTTAAAACATTTACAAATATATATAAAACAATAATTAAAATAGAAAAAGTAATTAAAACAAAACTTTTACTGATTATATTACTTAATAAGGTAATATTTTGGTTAACTTTATTTTTTAAGTTTTAGAATTATTATTTGGTTTATGTTTCATAGCATTTGTTATGATTATTTATGCTGTGACGAAATGAAATATATGTATACATTTCCCTTTAAATCATATTTATAATCAAATTTTAGATTTACGAAGAAAAAGAATTGATAATTGTGTTTATTTATTATTTTCATTGGATATGATTATCGAAGAATTTCTTGTCATCATTCTACACGTAATAAAATACTTTATACAGAGGTTTGTTGTTTTTACACTTAGACACTTTTTCTTTTCTGTAAAAGTCGTCTGTTTAATAAAGTCTTTAGATTTCTCAAGACATTTTATTTACAGCGGAATGAATATATCGCATTCCACTTTAATAAAGAAGATTTAACATCTTTATTACGTTTTCTTATTATTATTTCCAATATTATTTATCCTCTGAGTTAGAAAGAAAAATAGTTTAAGTCACGTTCTAAGACGAAATTCTATAAAAGGCTTTTCAAAGTATGTAGACTTTTTGTACATTAATTTTAGCTTTCGATTTCTTTTGGTGAAGCGCGATGATTTAATAAAAAAACATTTTTATATAAAGAAAAATATGTGCAATCAAATAGAAATTATTTTATAAAATTTTGATTGTTTGAAAACTTTTATAAATTTAATGAGCAAGGTATTTTATTTTAAAAAAGCAATTCAGTACACTCTTAAAAAGAGAGAGTGGATTTGGCTTCTCAGGAAAGAGCTGTAGTTTACTGGATCGTGAATGAGTTGTTTTTTAAATGTTTTTACTCTTCTTGATTTAGATTGCTTATTAAAATAACTCATCTTGATTTAAATTCTTTAAAAACAACTCACTCACTTGAGTTGTTTCAACTCTTTATGGGAAGCTGCCTTTCAAAACGTGAGATGATCTAATTTCGGCTCAACTTGAGTTATTTTTTGGCTGACATTTTAAGAGAGTAGCATAATTTTATTTGGACTTTTCTGCTGTTTAGTAACTACTTCGATATTTTTTGCAACCCTTATAATAATACTAAATAATATGTAATATTTATTTAGTATACTTAATTTCTATTGAAAAACAATTATTATGGTGTTGTATATGACGGCCAATTATCTACACGAACAATAAGGACCGTAAGAGAAGGGTGTCATAAATGTGGGGCGGTGTCTTTCGAAACCATCTTTACCCGTATATATTCAGATAAATTCGTTGTTTAAAGAAAACCATGATAACACTGAACGATTGGGCCGATGAAGGGGTTCGAAACCAACATCAATTTTCTACAATATTTTAGAGCCGTACCTCTCTTCCCCTCAAAGGGCAAGAGTTATACTGAAATCATATATTTTGAAATGAAAATGTCTTTGAAGTATCTTCTACAAATAATTTGACTTTTAATATAATTGCAAGAAGATTTCGTGAATAGCAAGCTAAACTTCTTCTCTGATCAAAAAACAGCCGGACTTAAGCCTCGAACGTTTTTGCTGCTTTTTGAAGATACAGTAAACTCCCGATTATCCGCGAGCGGATTTTCCATATACGGGTTTTTATTTTTCTAGACATTCTAGAAATTTGGGACTGTTTTTACAAAAATTTTAATTCCACTACAAGTAAACATGTTACCCGCATAAAAATTAACTTAATTTATTACTATAAGTCACTTAATCATAACCTGCAGTTTGAACGCTTTTTCTAAATTAGTTTTGACAGGGTTATCCAAAATATATTCGTTCTTTTTCAATTTAGTGATAATTTCCAAAGGGGTTTTAGTAAAAAAATCTATACTGAAATGTAAGACCTGTAGAATAATGTTTTCACAATTACAGTTTCAGGATGCCTTGTGAATTTTTCCCGATAGTTAACAAAATGTCTAAAATTGAAAGTGGCCGGTCATCTTTGTCCATATAGAGTATATCAACGAAGCAAAATATCAAAGATTTCATTGAAATCGAAGATGATTTCATTAAGAAAACGATTTCATTGAAAAAAATATCTCCTCGAATTTAATTAAAAATATAATGTCCATATTAGATTAATTTTTCAGACAGTTACTTAATTGTCAAACAAATTATAACAATTTTCAAGCAAATGGAAATTTCCGGGCTAGAACGGATGAATTAATTTTCCAGATTTTTCCGGAATGGCTGTCTGTAGAATATTGGCAACTTCACTCGAGATAAGTCTGGTTCGAATCCTGGTGCATACTTAGATCACTTGGTAATTTACAACTTGTCACAAGAAAATAATAAGATTCTATCCGTGTTTTTGGAAAAAATGTCTTATCGATATAGAGATGTTTTATTTGTATTTATAAAGGCATTTCTTAATTAAAATAATGTCGCAACGGTATCGTAATACCGTACGTAAATTATATATAACTATATTTTTTTTCTAAAATGCCTCCATGGATAGAAACAGAACCTTTCTACATCGATAAGTCATTTTTTTCTAAATCACAGATAGAGCCATATTATTCTCAGGCGACGAACTGTTGTAATTTTCGTGTTTTACATCTAACAATAAAATTAATTCTTATTAAAAGTACATATCATATATAATAATGCTTACCCTCATTGATCTAAATGTGGTGAAAAATAAACCATTATTATATCAAGAGGAAATATCCTTTGAATTAAGTTTGAATTTCTGATTTTTCTGAAAATTTAATAAGCGAAACGATCCTCCATTCAAAAAGAAATATCTTCATTTTAAATGATACCTCTAATGGGCTATCGCTCCTTTTGTGGTTAAGTTGCTCAATTCGAAAATTATGCTTTTAGGTTCAAACCCAAAGCCATTGATAGAAGAAGGAAGGTATATTTCTTTTAATTTCTTCTTTCCTGGTTACAGAAAAAAATTTTCACATATTCATAGAATGGAAAAAAAGAACGGAAAATTCTTCAATTTGCGGATATTTTCTTTCTTGTCACAAAAATAAATAAATAAATAATTTTAAAAAGAAGGTTTTTTTTTTAATTTCTGGATCTTGTAGTTCTGCTGATAGGAATATTTCCGTGCATTGACGAAAGCATTCCTTAAAATGTAGTAACTATATATATTTTTCAATATGCATTTGTAGCCTTGATGAATCATATATATAAGTTAATATTAACAAGATAAAAGCCTAAAAAGACTAGTTTTTTTTTTCTCATTCAGCTCAATTTCATTTCGATAAAGTTATTTACTCATTATTTTGAGATGCATTTATACTATATACGAAAATGGTTTTGAGAACGAATTTTAATGTCACTTTTTTGTGACTTTCGACACATTGAGAGAATGTTACATCAATATAAAATTAAATTACACTTTTTGAAATATTTTAATTTCATGCATGTGTTATTATTGGTCTAATAACTTACAAATATTTACAGGATATTAGGAAATATAAAAGTTATTTTATATTTCCTACTTTGCGAATATTTAAAAAGTATTTAAACTACTAAATATAAAAAATAAAATATATCATATCGACATACATTTCAGCAGAAGGGAAGGTGAAAACCTTTTTTTTTTATTCAATTCAAGTACTTCAAAAGAACTAGGCTTATATTATGGTATTTTCATGCGTCTCTTACGTGCATATTATGAGCAAAAATCATGAAAAAAATTTTAATAAGAAAAACATTTTATGGAAATATACATAAACCTAATATAAAATATAAAACATGTTCGACACGTTCAAACGAAAAAGATTAAAAGCCAAAATGTATTTTCTTTCTTAATCAACTCTCCTCGGTCGATGTTGTGCAATTTTTTTAAAATTGACTATGTTGAATATGTTACTGAACTGAATATGTCACTCCTTTATTCTTTTATTCATTATTTTTTACTACTTTTTTTTAGACTAAAACTGTTTTTGATAATTATATTCAGATTTTGGAGCAGTTTCTGTAAAAAAGGAATAATAATAGTTCTTAGCAAATATCCAAAAGATTAGTTATAATCTTGAAATACCTGAATTATTTCACAAAGAGAATGTTAATTACATGTAAAAACCCTTCATCAATATGTACAGATAATTTAACCTTACCATTTCATAAAACTTATTTTAGTGTGTAAAGTCCCATAGCAAATGAACATATTGAAATGAAACGTTTGTACAAATGCTGGGTTACTTTACACCAAAACCTAAATTTCTCCACTCCTAAAGAAAAAATTAAAAAGAACATTCCTTCATCCAACATTTCAAGGCAGTTCAGAAGTAGCCTCAAAACTTCATAATTTTTTTTTTCGAAGTCAAAATCTGAGTAGGAACGGTTTTATCGTAACAAATGGCGGATTAATTTAATATTATAAATAAATAAGCTGTTTACAATTTGTACATTTTTAATGATCGGATTACTTCCAACTTGTAAGATAAATTTAGTGATACAAAATAAATTTAATCTTGATTTTTTTTTATTCTGCATACTAAATCCAAATACCAAAAATGAGAAGTAATTGCTGGATGTAGAATTTAGCAGAAAACGATAAAGTTAAATCCATGTATGCGACAATCTTCAAGTATTGCAGTTTTAAGCCTAAACTCTTATCGTATAGTATCGTAAAAATCGTAGATGGCAAAATTTATGTATTTAGCTAGTTTGAGATTTTAAAAAAAATGCGAATTTATTCCATGCGTTTTACTTAGTTTAGATAGTTTGACGCAATAAAACCATTTACATAAATATAATTTACTATTTTGAAAAACGCGATGCAAAAGATTAACCAATATATTGAAAAAAAAATGATGAAATAAACAACACAGATATACATTTTTTAATTAATAGCATGGTCGTTACTCAAAATATAGTAGCATTGTTTAAGAAATCCATATTTAAAATTTATTTGTCCATAGAATAAACTGCTTCGTCGAAACTTTTAACCCGTTAATGGTTTTTGGATCGATAAGTAATGTAACTTGGATGATAAATGTCTTTATCATTCTGTACATTCATAAAAATACTAACAGGCGTAAAGTAATGCGATCTTCTATAAAAGAATGAGGAAATCTATTTTAAAACTAGTTTATTTTATACAACGAGTCTTTTTTTCAGGATGATTAACAAAATACCGCCACCCAAATTTTTCAAACACAACTACTTTATAATAATAATGATAATAAATAACCATACGCGTTTATATTTAAAACTGCTAAGTGATTTCGGTGACATTGATAGTATTAATATAGAAAACAAGCACTATTTGGCATACAACTAATTCTTTTTTCCCTACTGTAAATGTTATAGTTACTATGCTTCCTAAAAAGATTTATTGGGAAATATGAATCCAGTCTTCACAACAATATGATTTACTTCTGGAAAACAGACTTGCACTGACTGTCAAAGAGCAATGGTCCCATCTTACTTGATGAAAAAGAAAAAAAAAACTTTTTATTTCAATCTTTTTATGTGAAAAAATACAATCAGAGTTAATTATAAAACAAACTTCCTGACTTTGGCAGCATTTGATTGATTGATTTTTCTTTCGAATTCTAAAAGGGTCTATATTTCGAAAATTACTGAATTCAGGTTTAATTTTCTATATATTACTTGATCCTCGTGACAAGAGTTTTTGAATGATACTGTAATTCTCAAAATCCAGAATCTGATACTAAGGAATATTCCCTAGCTATAGGCATTTCAGATTGTACGTTGTTTTAGTGAATCGTTCCCAAGAAGACAACCCAGATAAGGTGAATTCGAATTATTTAGAATCAGTGCTTTTCTTTCGATTGAAATTATTACGGACGAAATTTATCCTTGTTACTTTTATTGCAATTTCTAGAAACTTCTATGAATCATTCTGTAATTAATTATAGTTTTTTTTTTTAGATCTGAAACTTTCATTTTATAACGATCATTTTACTTTCGTTAATTTTCTGAAACGTTACACCTTTAGAAAAACAATATAATTTTTTTTTTTTTTTTTTTTTTTTGTACAAATAAATCTTTTTAATTCATTGATAAATTTTTATTAGAAGAATTATCCAATAAGATCCAACAGATTATGTACAATGCAAGACATGTATTTTTACATAAATTTATTATCATTCAAACATCATTCATAAATAGTACGCACGTAATCGTAAAAAAGGTAATTTAAAGCAAAATAGTAATTTCCTTCAGGTTGAGTTCAATTTCATTCGCACGGATTATTTTTCTGCGTTTTTCCCTTTTTCTCTATTTATTTATTTATTACATTTTACGACGCCATTAAGGCCAATTCAAAAATTTTTATGAAAAGGTGTTTCAATTTTGGTTTTCTGTGATTTATGGCAATACTTTACAAAATGTCACATCTTCATAAAACTAAAGTATTTCATTAAAAAAATATCTTCCATTTCTTCGGAGAATTTGGGTTCTATTGCTGATTTATATTTTATTTTATGCATCAAATGTCAGCTGAAAGTAATCGTTACAAGAGCAAGTTACTGAGAACAAGTTACGTTTCTTTTGCGATATATTTTTGAGGTGATTTGATGTTACTTTCTTAAAACCTCAACTACAAAATAGCTCAAGTTGACCTGAAATTCACTCAGCTTTTGGTAGAAAAGTCCGCTTCTCGTAAATAGTCGAAAAAACACGAGTGAACGGGTTGTTTTTGAGTAACTTAATTCCTTATAAGTAATTTAAATATCGAATTTAAATCAAGATGAGTATATTAAAAAAGAAATTTAAATCAAGATCAGTAATCTAAGTAAGCAATTTAAATCAATATGAATAAAACGTTTAAAAAATCCGCTCTATTACAATTCAATAAATTACAATTCTTTAATTAGAAGTTAAATCTACTTTTTTGTTTTAAAAGTGTAAGTGTAGAATGTTTTGGTATTTAGCGATTTTAAAAAATAAAACCCACAATAAGACATAAGAAAATGGGTTTTCGTTTCATGCCTTTGTTTAAAAGCCTCTGTGCACTAGCTAAGATCTAATGAATAATTTTAGAACTATAATTTTCCTTTAGCAGTAAAGTTTGAAGTCTACACTTTTTGGGAGTTCACTACATGATTAACAAAAACCTTATTTTTTATTTTTCAACATGTGATTGCAATCTCTTGGGGAAAATTTAATAGCTTCTTAGTTGATTTAATATATGTTTGTGTCATTTATACATTTTTCTTCGGTACAAAAGCTTTGGAATATTTATGAACCCAGATACGTAACAAGATTATTTATATGGGTGACTAAAAGAATTGTTTATTAATAAAATGCACAAATCTGTAATTTAAATCACATATAGCAATAAAAACAGCTAAATAATATGTTGTTTTGTAGTTTACATATGTTATATAATTAATAATAAAGTTTAAATAACACTTTTAAATAATAACCAGCTCTACAAGATTTCTTTTCTTTTGAAAAAATGTCAATTTTTACCCCAAAATAATACTTTTAGACCAAAAATACAGACACAAAATTGTAAAATTTCACGCAGTTGGTAAGCTAGTGTAATGGCTAACTTATAGCACTTACCCGTTTTTGTTTTATAAAAAAAATCATTTTTTTCTTTCCATCCCAACGTACATTTTTTTACTTTTGTACTTTATGTCGTTTCTTAAGAAAATTTACGTACTCAGCATGTGGTGGTCATGGATCATCTTGAACTCCTTTTTGTAAGCCTTAGATTGGTTTACTTGATCGCAACTATTGCTGTATTTGCAACTTAAGACCTGAATGAGATGTTATGCGCAGTTTTTTAAATATGACAAGTTTCAATAAGTTTATTTTCATTTGCGAAACTTTATGAGTAATTCTTTGTGTAACATGATATACATTTCATTCACTCAAAATGATAGCTATTAAATTATTTTCTGAATTACAAGCCGGTATCAAACAATTGTTAAACCTGCGCTTTAATGAATGCTATTAAAGCATTTATATATTTTTTTATTGATTTTAAAGAGTCTATTTTATATGTCACTCTCGTTCACTTTCGTGACCGAGATTTCAAATTTTGGAGCATTAAAAAAAATACATAAAATATTTCAAAAAGTAGAATTTTATTGTTATTAACAAAATGTTGAATATCAAAAGCAAATTAGTATCATTGAAATTGTTAACTTGTTTTTAAATCAAACATTCTTTATTAAAATATAAACATTTGAGATAACTTTACTTTAACGATCTTTAAAGAAAAATAAAAATAGAAAATATAGAAAACAATAAAAATATAAAATTGTTAATTTATAATGATTTACGAATATTTAATAGAAGATCAGTGTATTGAATGGCATTATTAAGTTTGAATACAAACAAAAAAATAGGAAATTTTAAAAGAATTTTAAAATTAAAACGCCTTTGATGTTGCTTTAAACTGAACTAGAGTTTTGCCGCACAGATAAAAAATTCTCATTTTGATTCCAGAAAACGAAGATATTGGAATAATTTCTAACACAAGTGTTTCTTTTAGCACTCCCTCCCCCCCCCCCCAAAAAAAGGAGATAAAATCCATACAATGAAAATTCATATCGATGCAAAAAAACAAAACAAATAATAGCCTTAAGAATGAAAATTTCATGTTTATTAACACGTTCGCTGCCTCTTTCTTGAAGACGTGATGATAGTTAATGCCACACTGTAGAAGTGGGTTTTTTCCAGAAGCCGACTTACATTTTATAACAAAGAATCAGTGAAAGATTTTTCCGCGTCTGCTCTTGACTGGCTATTGGACATCGCCCCACATCACGCGCTGGCACGTGAGTGGCCCCTTAATTTTGGCGCTATATCACGCGATGGCGCGTGAGCAGCAGCGAACGTGTTAAACATACATTGAAATGATACATTTAGAAGGCTGTCTTTATATAGGAAATTTTCTAAGTCTAAAATTTACAATTTGAATGGGGCCTATTTTAACATCTTATGACAATTTTCTTCAAATTTGCATCTTGAATATCAGAAAGAAAGTCATTCAATAAAAAAAATATAGGAATTATGCAGATATATATTTTTGATCTCTGTTTTAATCTTTGATCTCATTCGATTTTTCATTTGGTTATAGATTTTCAGTTGATTTTTCATTTGGTCAGTTTGGTCAAAAAACTACAACCGCAATTAGTGAAGAGTAATCAAAAATCATAACTTTTGGTTTCGTCTATTTGAAACTTCCCGAAATTGAATTGTAGAAATATATTAGGATACACGGCTTTATTTTTAAAAATAACATGAAAAACAACGTAAAAAAAATAGATTTCTATGTTAGAAATTTATCCACGAATACGTAACCCACAAGCACTGCAGACGTTATTTTATTTTATTCTCCGAATGATTTCCATTTTGGTGTCTCGGGGGAATCTACTAAAAAATCGAAAAGCAAGTTATATTTAAGTGTTTCTATTGAACATTTAAGATTTTGATACACTAGCTATTTCAATAATTAAAATAATTTTTAGCTTATTTTATAAACTGTAAAAAAGCATTTCTAATCGGAGTCTGTTTTTCTTTTCTGAAACAATTTTGTGATATAACTGTATGAAGTTGTTTCTTTTTTTCTTTCTTCATATTTTCCTTTTGTCTGACACATATAATTAAATATGTGGCTCACTTAAAGTCAATGTAAAAAACTTGTGTTGATTCATTATTTTAAAAAAAAATCTTTCAATTGTTTCATAATATAGGAAATTTGTAAATTATAACAACAAAATACATAAAATTAATTTCTATATTAGTACTTAACAATTGATAAAATAAAAATTGTTTCTCAATCAACAGTGCATTTAATTTATTATTTGCCAAATTAGTTTTTTTTTACGAATTTTGTCTTATGCATTCACTAAGCATTTTAAAGTTTTTGACAAACTATATATTAAATATATAACAAAAATTGCCACTTTTATCTTCTAATATTAATGTTAGAAGGTAATACTACTGCGCATTATTCTCCAACGTCATTCTCGTTACGCTATTGAAGATTAACGATTGTATTCTTGTTATATTTATACATTTATATTAGTATCTGAAATATTTGACAAAGACATGGGATGTTAATTTCCTTTATTATTTCTATTTGCTATACTTAATTTTTAAAATTAATAAAATTAAATATTTTCTATAATAATTTGAAAATTATCTTGTAATAAAAATATTTTATGTAACTTTTTTTAATGTTAATGTCTCTGATGAAATAATAGCATGTATAGGACGTATCCAAACTTTGCAATGATTTAAAATTCTTAAAATAATTTACGCGGCTTTCTAACATAGTATGTTTAAATTAATTAACAGAATATTTTTGCTATATTTTTGTCATTAGAAGACTATTTTAAATTCTATGTAAATGAAAAACATACTACAATTTTTTCTTCTTAGGCTTTAACTTTTTAAGCAATCGATTATAGTGATGTACATGTAATTACAGAAACTGAGGCTAAAAAAACACGCAACCATTAAATTACATTTATTATTGTATAATTAGTTACATTTGAAATGTCCATATTTCTGCTACACGATAATATTCGAAAAAAAACATATAGAAGGAGAAATAATTGTATAAAAAAGTATTCAATTTATGTTTATGTCGTAGTTTTTCATAATTAGTATTATATTTTTAAACTTTAGAAATGTTGAATGTTGTTTTTCTTCGTTAGTAAATTTTAATAACAGTTTTAAACTAGAACGGCATTCATTTTCGAGAGCTGCGACAGTCAATAGATTCATAAATCATTTCTCTTTCTGAGTGATGAATTGCTGTGTTAAAAATTTTCAACATAATGATGATATACAAAATTTAAATTTATAAGGTGTTTTATTCCATCTTATGTTTAACCCTCAACTTGGGTATTATTCTATTATTCTTTTAAATCGCATTACGTGCAAAGCTATGTAAGGTACCCTGGGGTAATAACGCCAGGCGGGGTAATAACGCCAAGTGCTTATATTTTGCATAATTATGAAATAATCAGGTAAATGACACCCATGTGTTCTGCGCAGAAGGGTTTTGAGTCATATAAATCGCAAAAAACAGCTTCAAGTTAATTTGTTTCATTTTTAGGTCTTATTGTTTTTACAAGCAACTGAAATTAACGCTTGATCTAAAATTTGCGAGATAAGGTTTTCGATGTGAAGACTATATTTTTTATCCGGAAATACTTTGTTTATTACATAAATTTGTAGTGTATTTCATGTACTTTCAAATTGTTGTAGAAGATTTTGGATATCTTCTCGAGATAATTTGTAGTTTAGGATTTACTGCGCAATAAATATCCAGGGGTAATAACGCCAGGGATTGGCGTTATTACCCCGGTTGATTCCCAACAGTGGCCGAACTATATCCGAAGGGGGTTTATATATTAATATGAATGTGATGCGGTTTGTGAGACCGCAAAACTGAAAGATGAATAAAAGGCGGGAATAACTCATAGGATTATGTTTTTGCACTAAACTTTTTATACAAGAGTATTAACCTTAATATTCACCTATTTAGTCTCTGGTGATAGTACTAAAATTCCAAATGAAACAAAATTTCAGTAGTGTTTGCAGTTAAACTGAAAATTACAAGTTAAACTAAAAAATTAAAAGAAAAATAGTGGTCTACAAGATCGGTAACATTAGTTAAAGGTTAAAAGGCGATCCATGATTAAAAATCATAGAATACTGTTATTGCGCTAAACGTTTTGTACAGAATTAATTCTAATTAAATTTAATCTATTCAAATATTTCTAACAGTATTACGAGAACTCCAAACGAAAGAGAATTTCAGTTGTAAATATAGTTAAACTGGAAAATACAAGTTAAACACTATTTTTCGGGGGGGGGAGGGGGTACAGTGTTCAGTCAGATTGCTAACAGCAGTTAAAGGTTAATTTTGTTGCTAATATAGAGATAATAATATATAACCATATGAATTATGTATAAAATTGAATAAGAGATCCCTTTGGGATAATATTTTTTAATCAAAATTTTATTCAATTTATTAAAAATTTATTAAAGCATGTTCTTTAAAACGTCGACAATTTAACTGTAGGTTTGGAGAATCCGTATTAGTGTGGAGTGATGGGTTAAAAACTATTTACTAGATTACTGTATAATAGTATTAACCCTTAACTGCAGTGACAAAAATTGTCGCATAACTTACTGTGAACGGCCTGTCAGACCGCTTAATCAAATGATGAATAAAATGTTAAATTAACTTTTAGAATTTTTTTTGCATTGAATCTTACATACAGGACTATCATAAATAAAATTCAGCTATTCAAAAGTCTCTAGAGATAGTAATAGGACTCCAAATGAAAAAAAAAAAAATCCCGGTATCTATAGTTTAACCAAAAATTGCAAGTTAAACTCTGAAACTTGAAAAACTCAGCGATATGTGAGACGCTAACAGCAGTTAAGGTTTAACAAAAATATTTATTACATATAACTCTAGTTATTATAAAACTTCACATGATTAAAATATTACATTATGAATGGTTAAAACCATGCAATGTTTCGTATAATCATATTTAAGCGGGACTTTTTAAGCAAAGAGAGACACAGGGTGTTATATTCTGTTGAAGCTCCCCCTCACTCCTTTTTCTTTCACTTTCACAAAAAAATCAATATTTTCTATCGCATAGAATGCATACATAGGACTATAAATACTGATTCAAATAATCCGTTCAATGTTTCTAATAATTCTGTTTAAATGGTCATTTTTAAGCAAAACGTAGCTTAGAATCTGATATTCTTTTGTCTCCTCCTACCCGCCACCACCACACATTTCTTTTTCTTTCAGAGTCGCAAAAAATTGTACATTTTCAATAGCTTAGATTGCAATTTGTAAGCTTCTAGAGCTGTAGGGTTTTTATTTTTAGAATTGGGCAATCTACATGCCATTATTCCATCTTATTTTATAGTTTTGTTTGCATGGCGTTATTACCCATATAGGTGGGTATTAACGCCAAATAGCATTGGTCAAGAAAAAACGCCATTACATTTTATGAATACATATCTGTTAAATGATTTTATTTTATATAGATAGTCAATGAGTTGCTCTATCAGATCCTATATTTGTTTGAAAAATACCATCTAAAACTAAACCGTGAAAATTGGTAGAACCTTAACGTGGCGTTATTACCCCAGGGTACCTTATAATAATTTTTAACAGCGACATATTATTCTAAAATTAAGAGTAGGATGACCTTTGACCATAAAGTTTTATTTTTGTTTACATAATTCAATATATTTTTTGACAAAATACCGATCCAATATCACAAACAGAGATTAGATATAGTAATATTTGGTCCTGGGGTAATAATGCAAGGTTCAAGTTCTACCAAATTTCCCGTCTTAGCTTTAGATTTTTGTTTTTCAAAGAGATGATAGACCATTTGATACACCAACTTATTGACTATGTATAAAAGAAAACATATTTTCGCAAATATGTATTCATAAAATATAATGGCATAATTTCTTCACCTATATTGACCTATTTGGCCTTGTTTGACCTATTTACCCTTATTACTCATTCGTATGCGTAATAACGCCATGGGAATAAATGTATAAAATAAGATCGCATAATGCCATGTACATTGAGCAGCAATTAAGGTATACAAAATTCTCTGCATTCTTTTTTGATTTTGAATTAAGGGAATAATGCTCTCGCTTTCATAAAATAAAAAAGAACCCTCTTCGGATGTAGATCCAGCACTAAAAAGAATCAACAGGAGTAATTATGCCACTGTATGACTTTAACTCCTCTTTATACTTTTTTCCGCAATATACTTTAAACTACAAACTACCCCACGAAATCATCTCCCACAACATTTTGAAAGTACATGAGATATACTACAAATTTATGTAATAAATAAAGTATTTCCTTATAAATAGTTTTCGTAATCACACAAATAACCTCTCAAATTTTATATCGAACGTTGTTTCTTAGGTGCTTCTTCCAAAGATAAAATTTATAATTGATATAAATTAACTTTCACCAGCTGTTTGTGATTTAAATGTCTTAAAGCTCTTCTACGCAGAACCAGTAGTTTCCAACTCCCGGATTTTTTTTTATGACGCGTAGCATTAGCACATGACATTATTGCTCATCATGGCGTTATTAATCCAGGACACATCATATAATGAGAGTACTTGCATAAATATCTCAAAATTATACAGTTATTTGAAGAAAACAAGCAAAATGCAAATTAGAATTATAAAAAAATATTAATGTTAAATATTAATTATTATTTTCATGAACCAGAAATATCGAGAGATGTCCTTGTTCATTATAAGAAGTGTGTCCATTGTTGGCACATGTACCCTATATATATATAGTAATATAGATATCAATGCTGTCACTTACGATAACCTAATTTTTTTTCTTAGCACCACTTTTTCCTAACAAATTTCGATTACATACACTTTGACAAAACCGCAAGAGTATATTAGTAAATTTACTTTTAAAAAATAATGATGGGAATAGAGTTCTGAAATATTCGGCAGTGAAAGTCCTGATAGATATGCAATTACATTTCTAAAACCCAACACAATTTAAATAGTTTCCATTTCAGGCTTTACAAATTTAAAACTAAATAATATTCAATTTCAGTTAAATTTTTTTCATAATTAGTCTGAGCTTTTTAACAAGACATTATGGATCAGAATTTTGAGCGTCTTTTATTACACTTGATGAATGTAATCACAAGTTTCATCTTCCCGCTAGATTCATTTGTAGAAACAGTGCTAATTAAAAGATACGTCAACCTGATCCCATTCTGCGTGATAAATTACTGTGTTTAAGCTACTCACCATAATGTGTGACGTTTAAAACATAAACATATGAGATATTACATTCATCTTGTTTTAAAACTGGTTTTGTTAAATAAGTGTGTAACATTTAATTTGTATGTAATGCAACAAGTTTGTATTTATTATATATATGATTTGATTTAAAACTCCCCAAGGTAATTTTGCATTTTTTATGAAAAATGTTTAATGATGTGCTTACAATAAATGTATTTTACATACAAGAATAGATTAAAATTTATTTTTAAAACACTAAACAAAAACACTAAATACACAATTAGGGTTTTTAAAAATTTTATTGCTATATTTTGTAATTAAATGATTTTAACTTAATTAATTTTATCTGCTTAACATTCTCATATTTTTATTTTAATATTGTTAAGTATTCAGAAATAAAAGTTAAACACTAAATTTTTTCTTAATAGCTTGATTGTTTTTTGTTGTTGTTGTTTTCGAAGAACAAATTATATTTTTCTTTCACAAATGCACAACATGTACAAAAAAAATGTTATCCCATTTTTCTGACTAGTTTTGACTAGTTACGTGATCATATTGACGAAATTCGCAGGACATAATGAGAAATATAATGCTTCTAGGTGCATGAAAGATTTCGCATAGCGCCATGAAGGGTTAAAGAATTTCTTTTTAAATGCTGAAGTTTTTCAGGATTTTCAAATTTAAAACGAAGTAATGTGCAATTTTAGTTAAAGTCGATATTTTTCAAGAATTTTTAACGGTGGCCGCGAGGTTCTGACCTTGAAACTGGTAGACGGTAGGCGCTGGGTTCGAACCCAATCGCGACCGTCGGCTTAACCGTTCGGAGTTTTCGTGGTTTTCTTCGAACCTTGCGTAAATACGGGTTAGGATCCCTTAGAAAGACCCCCACGAAGGGCACTCCCCCTCTGGCCCTATATCCCTAGTGTAGATAATCGAGCGACAAAAATAAACCAAACCAGAATTTTGAACGTCTTTTATTACACTTGATGAATGCTGTCACTAGTTTTATCTTCCAGCTAGATTCATTTGTGAAAACGGTGCTAATTAAAACATACGTCATCCTGATCCCACTGTGTGTGTTAAATTATTGTGTTTAAGCTACTCACAAAATGTGGTCATTTAAAGCATAAACATAGGAGGTATTTCGTTCATCTTGGTTTTAAAAGAGCTTTTGTTAAGCATGCATGAATGATAATTTAATTTGTGTATCATGCAGCAGGTTTATATTTAGACATATAATACGATTTGAACAACACCAGATAATTTTTGTGATGAAACATAAAAAATGTCAAAATATGTACTTATAATAAATGTATTTTACATACATGAATAGTCTTTTTTAAAATACATTTCATTTTCAATATAAATTGTGTGTTCATGGTGTGTTCAGTCCAGTGTTTTTTCTAACTATAGGCACAAAAATGTGTTCTTGAGAAATTTGAGAGATATATAATAAATAAATTTTGAGAACTTTAACCATTCACTGTACGATTTTTTGCACTATTATCAAAAAATTTGTTTGGAATCTATATATCGGTCTAGTGGTCGAAAAAAAATCGTATAAAAACTGATATTTTTTGCGTGTATACAATATACGGAATTAGATATTTTAGAAATTTTATTGCTATATTTTGTAATTAAATGAGTTTGAATTAATTAATTTTATCTGCTTAACACTCTGTTACTTTTTTATATTAATATTTTTAAATATTAAATAAAAAGAATGAAAGGAAATTTTGTCTTAATAGCTCGATAGGTGCTTTTTGTTTGTTGGTTTGATTGTTTTTTCCGAAGAACAAATTCTATTTTTCTTTCTCAAATGCAAGACACGGTTAAAATAAGCGTTATTTCATTTTTTAAATTATTCTTGATCCGTTACACGATCATATTGGCTAGATTCTAGGAACTTAATGGGAATTAGAGTGTTTTTAGGTACGTCGTAGATGTGACACACGGTGCCATGAAGAACTAAAGATAAATAAAATATTTTTTAAATGATCTTTACTAAAGTTTTTTTAGGCCTTTCAAATTTAAAACTAAATAATATGCAATATAAATTAAACTCGAAAATTTTCACAATTAGTCTGAGCTTTATAACAACAAAGAATAGCTCAAACTCTTGGACGTCTTTTGTTGCACTTGATGAATGTAATCACTAGTATCATCTTCCAGCTAGATTCATTTATGAAAATGGTGCTAATTAAAAGATACGTCAACCTGATCCCAATCTGCGTGATAAATTACTGTGTTTAAGCTACTTACCATAATGTGGACATTTAAAACTTAAGCATATGACGTATTTCATTCATATTGTTTAAAAAAGGTTTTGCTAAGTATGTGTGTATAATCATATAATTTGTAAGTAATGCAACAAGTTTGTATTTGGACATATGGTTCAAATTAAAACGCTATGAGGTAATCCTTGAGTGTTTTATGAAAAATATTTAAAGATATGGTAATCATAAAGGTATTTTACATGCATGAATAGATTAAATTAAATTTTAATCAAATAAAGCTTCATTTTTCAAATGTTTGTTATTTTTAATATAAATACTGTAATCACCGTGTATTCAGTTCGGAATTTTTTTTTCTAATTATAGCAATTTTTCTTTTTTATATAAAAAATATTTGGAATTTATGTATAAGTCTAATAATGAAAAAAAAATAGTAAAAAAATAGTTTTTACATTTTTATCAAACATTTGATATCTAATGGCGCGTACACTATAAATACAGTTAGGAGGTTTCTTTGCTATATTTTGAAATAAATTGGTTTTAATTAATTAATTAATTATATTTTATCTGCTTAACATTCTGCAACATTTTTCATTTTAAAATGTTAAAGTACTCAAGATAAATAATAAAAATAAATTTTGAGTTTGTTCTTTGTTTTGAAAGAAGAAATTCTACTTTTTTTGTCAAATATAACCATCTCACATGGACAAAATAAGTGTCTTTCCATTCTTTGGACATTTCTTGATCAGTTACAAAGATTCTATTAGTCAAATTTATAGCACATAATGAAAATTATAATGCTTATTGGCACCTCGCGGATTTCTCATACGGTGCAGTGTTGGTTTAAATATAAATAGAATCATTTTAAATGGTTTTTTCTCATGTTAATTACTTTAAATATTTTGTTCTAAAAGCAATAACTTGTTGCTTGCAACATATCAAATTAGAGGATATACTTAATTATACTTTCATTAAAAAAATCACAAATCACATATCAAAAATTCGAACATGAAAGTTTCGAGTTAAACTCGAAATTTTCCACAATTAGTCTGAGTCTCTGAGTAGTCTCTGAGTCTGAGTTTTTTAACAAAAGATTACATCTAAAATTTTTGAATGTGTTTATTACACTGGATGAATGTTATTACGAGTTTCATCTTACAGCTAAACTCATTTGTGAAAACGGTGCCAATTAAAAGTTACGTCAACGTAATCTCACTCTGTGAGATAAATTACTGTGTTTAAGATACCAACTATAATGTGAACATTTAAAACAAATGAGGTATTTCATTCAACTTGTTTTAAAACAAGTTTTGTTAAGTATGTGTGCATAATTTAATATTTAATTTATATGTCATGTAACAAATTTGTATTTAGACATATGATTTGATTTAAAACTGCCCGAGGTAATTTCTACATTTATAGGAAAAATGTTTAGAGATATGCATGCTTATATTAAATGTATTTTAAATACATGGATAGACAAAATTTTATTTCAAAGTATTAAAGCTTCATTTTTCAAACATATATTACTAGCAATATAAATGTTGTGTTTATTGTTTGTTCAGTTCAGATTTTTTTTTTCCAATTCTTGGCACAAAAATGAGTTCTTGAGAAATCTGAGACATATTCTGAAAATAAATTTGGGGAATTTTAACTATTCACTGCTCGATTTTTAATATATTTTTATCGAAAAATCGCTTGAAATCTATTTATCGGTTTAAAGAGGGAAAAATATTAAAACAAATTATATTTCAAAGTTTCAGCTAAAATTTTACACTTTATGGCGTGTACACTATACACATTGTTAGCGTTTTTAAAATTGTATTGCTATATTTTGTAATTAATTAGATTGAAATGAATTAATTTTATCTGCTTAAAACTCGTCAACTTTTTAATATTATTTTTTAAGTATTCAGGGAAAATAATAAAAGTGAATTTTGCCTTAATAGCATGATCGAAATTTCTTTTTTTTTTTTTTTTTTTTTTTTTTTTTTTTTTTTTTTTTTTACGAAGAACATTTTTATTTGTCAAATGCAGCCATATTAAATGGATAAAATAATTATATTATTTTATTCTTTGGACTGTTCTAGAACAGTTATATGATCAAATTGGGCTAATTTATGGCACATAATGAAATTTATTGTGCCTTAAGGTGCAAGCCAGATGTAGCATATGCTGAAGTGAAGTTTTAAAGGTAAATAAAATATTTTTGTGGTTTTTACTCAAGTAAATTATTTTAAATATCTGCTCTAAATGCAATAACCTCACGCTTGTAACACGTCAAATTTGAGGATGAACTTTGTTCCATTTTCAGTAGCCATTTCACAAATCACATATCAAAAATTCGCAATTTTTTAAAGATTTTTATAAAACTGACATATACATGATCAATATACGTATATTTTAAAACATATCAAATGAATCAGATGTATGTTTTCTATTAATATAACATATACGATATAATACCTTACGACCGAAGCATCGTATATAAATGGAATAGGCCGTAGTTAATGTTGAAATATGTTTTAAACTACAATGCTAGTAAGTGTAGTGGATATTTGTTTAGACTTATTTTTTTAGCAAATATTTTACTTAATGAATTCATGTTACTATTTTCCCTTCTTGAAAGTCGGTTATTCCTGTTGTTTAAGCTATATTTCTAAGGATATAAATAACTATTTTTCTAATATTGCATCCGATTCATCTACATTCCAAAACAGATTTATTTACATAGTTGCTCCGCCGATGATTTTTTAATTCCAATATTTTTATGCAGACGTACTTATTCTATACAATCACACAAACTGACAATCATATAAAGTGAAATTTTTGTAAGAAATTACTGATTAAAAAAAGGGAATTTTTATTAAAGTTTTAAAAAAGTTATTGAAAACAATATGTAGGCATTTACAGTTAAAAGTAAGTTAGGTATTGTTCGAAATAGCAGATTCAGCAATTATGAAAAGTGTCCTTTTTCATTTTTTTTATTTTTTCAATATTTAGATTATAGTTTGTTTATATATTATTATATTAAATTTTATTATTCTAATGTATTTACAGAATAAGTTTTTTTTATTATTTTTTAGGAAATCGTTTTATTTCTAAATGTAAACATCTTTTGAATAATATCAAGATGGAAAATTTATTTGATAAGAGTAAAATATGTAAACATGTACTATCCATATTAAAAACTAAAAATCAAGATTCAGAGAAACCTAATGGCTAGTTTATATGTTTATTTAATATGCAAAACTATAGTAACAATTTGATCATTTATCAGCTTTTATTTATCAGATAAAAATATTCACAAATGCAATTTCACCCTTGTTTTAGTTAAGGGGGCTGGTCATTCAGCGGCCGAATTTCGCTCGATTAATTCTACTACTATGTGAGTTTGATGTATTTTTATATTCAAAGTATCTGCTCGGAAAATTTATATTTTAATTTTCTTTTTTTCGGCAATCGATTCTTAAAGGACATCCCTTTGTTTTCTAGTTTTCAAAATATTTGTAAAGCATGTACATAATTTTATACGAAGTGTTAAACTTTTTCTTCCATTCCGTTTTTAAAACATAAATTATTAAATTAAATAGAAATTTTAGAAATAATTTGCCAACCAAAAAAAAAGTGACATCCTTTAAGAAGAAAATACTGAAAAAAGAACCTACAAAATTAATTCCCTGAGGAGATATTTTGAATGTAAAAAGGTATAACGTAAGTAAAAGGTAAAAGATCAAACGCCCATAGACTTAATACTACCTAGTGGAATTTGAACCGCTAAATGACAAGCACCATTAACTTTTTATAATTCTCGTTTTGGTTTGACATTTCTGAAACTGCTTATGTATGTCGATTACCAAGAGTACATCTAAAGTTAAATTAATAATTGGAATTTCGATATTTGAATTATTTAACTATAAACTTTATTGCAGATTATTATTTAAATCACTTTTTAATTACATCTTTTTTAATAATGCAATTTAGAGTATATCGTACTTCTCCCTTGTCAGTTGTTATCACCAACATAAAATAAAATTACCGTAAATCTGTCTAGTAAACCATTCTCATCAGTTGGAGCAATAAAACAGTGCTTTTATATATAAACGCACACAACTTTCATTTAGTTTCTTAATTTCATATTTTACTTTAAAAATACATATTTCTTTTGTATATCCAGAACTGGAAATAACTATTTTTCTAAAAATACTGGATTATGATGTTTTCTGTACCTTAAAAATTAAATATGTTATATCTATTTTTTTTTATCTAACAAGTACATTAAATAGCCGTCTGTTGTTTTGCAGGTGCACACCAGGATGCCGTGCTGTTGTTTACTTTTGATTAACTGATATACCCATCACTTAAGCCGAAAGTAATAGCTTGTCTTTTTTTTTCTTTTAAGTTCATATAAATTATTTTCTCCTAACTCATATCCCATTACGAATACGATGCAGAATTATCACATAACTGATTTTAAATGTTTCCCTAACACTATCATGAAGAAAAAAGGGATTTCTGTGTCTTCTTCAGGTACATTTTTACAAGCAAAAGTGAAATTGTTGGAAAAGTCTGCGGAACGATACTTAATGTCAGTTTATTTTTACTTTTCCCATTGTTCGAAATATGATTAGTAAAATGTGTAATTTAAATATGTTTCAAATTTATAATTTCATCGAAATATAATGTATGAATATAACCTGAATAATGTTCCTTATTTTACATTTTCCTTTATGCGGTGAAGGAAGCATCAGTAAAAATACCGATCGCGATGTATGAAAAAAAAGATGTAACAATGGTTAATATGAAATGTATAGAACTTTTCTTCCCTTGTTCGTTAATAAATTTGAGTGAGAAGATCTCGGAGATCTCCATGCTATAAAAAATGCAGCGACCAGTGGTCAGAATTCTCCTATTTTTAACTTTTTGTGTAAGGAGATGCACTCCTCTCTACGATGATTTCTTGGCGTAGACTCTGGCTAGTTAAATATCCATGTTGAATGGACAAAAATGTACTTTAATACTTATTTCTTAGAAAACAAAAGGACCATTGTTTGGAAACCTAAGAAGCAGAATGTTTGGACGTACGGACTTTACATAATACTATTACAAATACATTTTCTTTAACGATGAACCCATTATGCTGGATCTAAAAATAATTTTTTGTATTTATATATTATATTAAGTATTCAACTATAATATTATTCATACCTTATATTGAAAAAATCCTTCTTAATTTCTTTTTAATATAAAGACCAGTTCATTGATTTTCAAATATGTTAATCTTTTTTTCTTCTTTTGTATAACGTATATTACTTACATTATACATTTGTATACATTTCAAAATCTGTTAATAATAATCAAAATGCACAAATTCACAAAATACAAGAATATAACAGAATGAAATTTTTCCCTTCAAAGTTTAATTTTCAGAAGCATGTATTAAAACTAATCACAAAAAAAAACTGTCTAGAGTTACTCATTAAATTATAAATAAAATATTTTTGTTGATAATACAATTTAAATTTATCTTGTTAAAAAGGTTTATCTCCTTAAAAAATATAAAAATATCCTGAAAATAATTGCCTGCCATTATATATAAACTTTTATTTCTTTGCATGTCATTTAAATTAATCCTAGCTAAGATATCTAGAGATTTAGATAATTATTAATTACAAAAAGTAACACAATAACGAATATCTTTTGGATCTAATGATATCCAATTTCAGGGCTAATATGTACTTGTCATTTTTTTAATCAAAATTCCAAAATTACATTTTAAAAATTGTTTAATATTTTTAGATTATTTATTTCTTAACACATATTACGATTTAAAAAAAATCTAATGAAAAACATTTTTGTTCAGGGTTAGATATAATTTTAGTTAAAAACGTATGATTATTGTTGTTTTGTTGTTTTGGTTGTTATTTCACCGATTTTTGTAAATTTGGCGATGTAAAATATACACAAAAAATTATGTTGTCCATATAGACATTTCTTAAAATGTTCATCGTAAACACTGCTCTGTTATGTGGCAATTAAACAAAATGTATGTAAAAAACATTTCGATAGATAGTTCTTTAAACTTTGAACATTTGAAAATTACTAAGCCATTTTTTTATTTTAAATTACAATTCGATTCAAATTCTCTAAATTAATTCAAAAGTATTTTGTAAGTATGTGAAATTTAATTTATATTGAAATATTAATAAAAAAATTAAAAAAATCCCTTTCTATCATGTTCAATAATTTATATTTAGAAATGAAATCTTCTTGTTCCACCAAGTAAAATAATAGAAATGCTTTTCTGGCGACCAAAAATTATCTATTTTGTTTTTTTAAATCCTGAGTTTTATGCATTTTCAGCCTTTTCTGTAAGAAAAATGTATTTTTTGGGCCTTAACCCTATCATGCACTAATTATTTTCCATTATTATTCATTATTTTTATTACTACCTTGTTTGTTATAAATAAGAATTCCTTATAATTTTATTCCTATTGTGCTACATGCTTGCATGCTAGCTATTATCTGTCCACAAACAAAATCTCCATAAATGAATGCTCAATCATATGAGACCTGCTTGAATGAGAGGGTAAAGAGAAATATTATGTATAATTATGTGTGAACTACTGACTAATAAGCTTCTATGTAATCCACCATTTACTGCAATCAATGATGTTTTGAAATATTTAATAATACAATGAGAATGCTAAAAAGACTGATATGTTCGTTAATCTTTCCTAAACAAACTCATGTCGTGTATAACAACAGATACCAGGTGAATATTTGCCGCACTTTTTCGCTTAAACGAAACTTCAATTTGCTAAACCCTAATGTATATATCACACTAGTACAAATCATCTACAAATAAGTACAGTTGACCTTTTTGTGGCAGAAACAGAAAGAGTTGGGATACTTTAAATTTCGTCTAATATGTACGGGGCCAAAATACAATTGGCGTTTCATTAATTGTAACAACACTTTGGTAACAGAAAATGAAATATATGAACACATTATAACTGTTTGTCAGCACAGACAAATCAGCTTAATATATAGACAAATTTATAACTTTAAAATGTTGTGTTTACACAATAAGTGTGGCAATAAGGATAATGAGAAACCAGTGTGTTGAACTTTGTCATGTGTCATTAACAACTGTATATTGTCAAGTGTATAACAACACCAAGTGTGTTAACAACATTGTACTACGCACTCAGTGTGTAACGTTCCTCTCTAGAGGCAATCCGAATATATTTTAATAAAAAATCATAAATATATTTTAAATTTATCAGTAATAAGCAATTTTTCTTAAAAAACTACTTCGTGCATTTTTACATTTTAAAATCGTCTTGATAAAGTTTTTTTTTTCTTTTAGAAACATAGTCGAGATAATATAAAATTCTTGCATGTATTGTCAAGATAAAAAAAAAGTTTAAAATTTAATCCCATCTCTTAGTATCACAGGAGTGTACTTTTCCAGTAATCTACAATTAAAGACCCAGCCTTTTACTTGTACGCGAGAATAATATTTTTAAAATTATAATAATACTAATAAAAATAGTACTAAAAGAAAATGTGCTAAACACAAAATTGCTATGCTGAAATTAGTAATCAAAGAGACATGAATTACATCTACATTACACATTACTAATTTAAGCGAATAATTTAATGGGAACCCTGACTTTAATAATGTCAACGGAAAATTACAAATTTTTGCAGTACTATATTAGAAGAAACACTGGATAACTCTTTTTTTTTAATTAGAGCACTTTTTTTAAATAACTCTTCTGTTGTATAAAACTTTTTTTACTTCATGAATGATTTTGCATATTTTTATTGTCTGGTCCGTTTCTATACCAACCATGATCACCAGATCGCACATCGTTTGATTTTTCCCGGTAGGGCCATCCCAGTGAATTAATGTATCGCGACGTAGTGACTACAAAAAACGAACTTTGGTGCTCGTATGCATGCTGATTCCACTTTGGTGGAATATGCGTTGCTGCGATTTTTGCACTTATCCATTCCTGCCTCGATATAGATGGTGCGGACTACATGTTGAACATCTGCATTTTAAATACCGCTGTTCATGTTTTAAAAAAAATAGGTCTTTTTTCTTGTAAATTACGGACCATACAGGTGTAATTGTTTGGGGATTTTTTTATGTACTCCGAAGGAATAATGCACAGAGTTTGGGCCCTATTTATGCAATAACCTGTATAATACTATTGAAACAAAAACCTTACTCAAACAGATTTTCCACCATCTTTTAAGCTCTCACTCTGGTTCGGCAGGCTTTATTCCAATGTACTTTATTTTAGTTTGCGCTTGTTATTGTGGGCATTATTATTAAGAAGCATATTATTATTAATTTTTATCATTATGTTATAAACTCAAAATGTTTACATGTTTTATGGTAAATCCTTTAAGTAAATATAAAATTTATCGTTCAAATAATGGTAAATAAATTCACCTACTGGATCCTACAAGATGATAAAAAAACGCATGCAAAAACTGCAACTTTTACAGTTTAAAGGGAAAAGTAACACAAGATAACAAACAAGAAGAAATAATGTGCAAGTGCATGGATAATAGACATAATGAAAACCTGCATATCACCAAACAGTTTTTACATACTTTGCCTCTCTTCGAGTCCTTTTGAAACATCCTGAGTAGTGATAACTTTTTACACTTCTATATCACTTTGTTATCTGATAATACTTCTTTTTATGATTGTCGTTTTAAATCTATTGCTTGTTGGTATTATTTATGACGAATTGCTTTTGATCAGTTTAATATTTGATTAACTGCAAGTTATCTTCATTTGTCGTATGTAAACATTGTGTGTGTATTTAATAAGCTAATGAACTGTAACGAATTCAAATATAAATGTGAAATTAGTCAAATGATATTCAGAGTCTCTAATAATACAACAGTTCTTTTTATTTACATATATAGGGCCATTCCATGAAAAAAGGTAAACTGATAGTCATTTTAAAAAGTTTGTGTAAATAAATATGTTTGGTATTTACTGAATGGCAACATGTCAAATTTTATGTTTTGAGTAAAAATTTAAAGTTTGTCTTTTGTGGATTGGCAACACAACAGTTTAAAGATGGCGTGCATGTGCAAGCAAGTATGTTGAGTTTTATAATGCATTTTGAGTGAATTTTTCTAATAAAGAAAATCCAATCAAACTTTTGAAATCAACATTTTAGGTAAGTCTAATATTCATTCTTTTTATTTCACTAAACTTAAAAATCTAGGATAATTTCAAATAATTATTACAGCACACAAAAAAAGCTTTGTTTTTGTGTCCCACACGTGACACAAAAGTTGAATTTTTTAAATTAGGAGAAAAAAGGAACTCATTTATTTTGTTTAATTGGCATTTCTAAAGCAGTTTAGTGTTGTACACTTATCCTATGCTAGTTAAAAATTTGGGCCAAATTTTTATTTGGAGAAAAATATAAAAACAAAATTGTACTGCACGTAACACCTTATGAGCAAGACGATTATTTTTTTTCTGAATGCTAAATAGAGATTTATTATAGCATAGGTTTAACAGTTTAATGATTATTTTGTTCTAAGAACATATTCTGTGTAACTAAAACGAAATTAAGATTTTTTTTTAAACTTTTTTTTATGATAGTTCCATTTTTTTCATTTTTATGTGATGCTAATATTTTTTATTTCTATTTTTTATAAATTTATTTTAATAAAATTTGAACACTTTGATGGTTATTTTTATTATAAGAACATATTGTTTTCTAGTAAAAATTGATCTACTTAATTTATAGGGGTTTTTTCTATATAATAAGAAGAATCATGTGTTTAAGAACTTGTTATTATTCTGCAGAAAATAAATAATAAAACTGCTTATTTATATTCTGTTTTTCTAAGTTAAAATAGAATTAAAGTTCAATGTTTCTATGAAATTAAGTAAATTTAGACAAAAGCATTTATAGTTGATAAAGTTTGTTATTTATTTAGTAGAAATGGAAAGATCTAAGTCTACTAGTGCTAGAAGAATGAAAAAGATAAGGGAGAAAATGGTGCTATGAATTCTCCATGAGCAATTATATTAAACATCTCTTCAGAAACAGCAGCTTCTTTTAAGATGGGTGAATGGTTAGTTGTAAAATATGATGGCATTAATTATCCTGGTGAAATTATTACAAGCAACAATCATTATAGTATTGAAGTGCCTGTCATGATAAAGAGTGGTAAATTCTACAAGTGGCACAGTATCCAGATAAAATTCTATAGTCATTTAAAATGTGGTAAAGAAAATATCAACTCCCACTGTAGCTAAAAATAGAGGTTGTTTCAAATTTATGGAAAACTTTTGAGTTTCTGTTTATACATTTATTTTATTTTATATTTAAAAATGTCAATTTGAACATTTATTTTTGTACAAAAAAAAGTTAAAATAAATATTTTTGTATTGTAAAATGTATAATATGTATTTTTTTTTTTTGTATTCCTTTATTTTCTGATTTTTGAAAAGGTTACGTGAATGATATTTGCAAATGTCCCACACTTGACACTGTACGTTATATTTTTTTCAGCAGTTTAAAAATTTATTTTTCAAACAATGATGTTTATTTCATGAACATTAGACCTTTAGCTTCTAATATATATTTTTTCTTTTGAAATTGCAAAACTAGTAGAGCAGAAATGTTAGCTGGATCATAGAGCAAATTACAAGTGGTTGACTTCAGATGTCCTGCACGTGACGCATGCAAATTAATTAATAACTAAATCAAAAACCATTTAGAAAAAATCTGTCTCTTCTTGAGATATTGTTATACTAAATATAATCTTACAAAAATGTGTTTATTCCTGTTTCTGAAGAATTTTAAGCCCTATAACATAATTTTGGTGGAGTTATGGTGTCTGATTGTCCCGCACGTGACAGTGGAATGGCCCTATACACGAATTATTCTAAAATACAGACACAATAGTGAGTTACAAAACATATCATGATATTGGTTATAACACCACTCGAATTGAAGAAATATTTTGTATGATTCTTTTAAACAATAAAATAATAAACATTATTTCTAAAACTAACTACCCAATGTTTATTGGAGCTAACAAGATAGTTCATAAAATGAAGTTTTATTCCATAAGAAGATTCGGTCCAAAACAAAAGTTTTGGCAGAACGCACAGCTACGTGCACGCGAAACAGAGTCGAAGAAAATCGTAATAATCATAATGTAATAAAAAAAGATTTTTAAGTGTTTTTCAATTAAAAAATTTTTTTCATTTTTGTGCAAAATCAATACTTAAAATTAAAAATGGAAATTTTAATTTTCGTCGTGTGATATCATATGAGTTTAAAAAAATGTGTTGTTGTACACGCTACAAAAATCATCCGGGACGTTTACTTGTACCATGCTTTTAATTTTAGTAAAGATAAAATGTACTTTTGTCATTTTCTAAAAGGTAATTTTAGTCTAAATGATAAAATTCAACCTGAGTGACCTTCCAACATTGATAATGACTTAATTTTAGTTTGACTTAATAAATAGCAATTCATTGTTTGATACTACGACTGGAAATTTGACTACGAGATTAAATGTTGACAGTTAGATTGCATTTATTAATTAAAATAGCTTAGGTACACATTGAAACTCGATGCATCAGAAATCGGGGACAGTGCTTTGCAATCACACAATATAATGCATACATACAAATAATAATTACAACAATGCCTTTTTTACAATTTATACAAAATGAAACGGAATTAAAAAAATAGAGGAATATATACTAAATACTAGTAAATATAAAAAAAGATAAAGAAAGGTTTTTCTTTACTTATAAAATCACTGAATAAGATAACAGAACCATAATTCAGATTTTCTGGAAAAAAATATATAAATTCTTCTGTACCAACAATTGAAGAAAAAGAAAAAAAATCAACCGAAACAAGCAAAGTTCCACACATTATTCATCTTTTTTTTACATTTATGAGTGCTGCAGTTGTTTATGTTTTTTTTCGTTTCTGCAGGTTAAAAAAATAAAACAAAAAAGTTACTATCATGTATGAAAGAAATAAAAACACATTTTTTTCACACCAAACATTAAAAAACTATTTTTTATGTCAGTAAGATTTCACGGGATTTTTATAGCCTTACGATAGGTTTAATTATTTTCCGTAACAAGTATACATATGTATATAAACTATAATAACGCAAATCCTTAAAGATTGATTTTTTATAACCGTTTATATCTACATTGTAATATTTCATGTTTTTTTACGTTATACTGTTCTTTCATAATGTAATTCCCTTTTCTCTCCTTATTTGCTGTTATGTTCCTATTTACAATAAAATAAAGCTAATTTTTAACATTTTCCAACAAGGTTCGGCAGCGAATTATTATGAATTGGGATTGTCTGTTCGTCTAACTGTGTTTCTGTCTTTCTGTCGGTGCAGTAACTCGCGTAAATGTAATCGGATTCTCACGTAATTGACATACGATACCGATAATCATCATGGCATGTTTGGTATTAAAAATAAAATGCGGACCATTCAGGATTCATCTAGAGAGGTACTCAAGATTATTCCGTTGCATTTCGGTTTAGGAGGGGGATCATTTAACGTGTATTTTAATAATGCTATTTATTCATAAATATAATGTGATTTAATATATTATTGGTGTGTACTAGAAGATTGTTGCTCAGTCGTTATATTATGTTTAACGCTTACAGTATCCAAACTTTAACAAGAACCCAATCCTAAACAGAATGTGTTCTATGTAAACCATTTATGTGCACTAGAAGATTGTTACGCTGTTTTTGTATTATATTTAACACTTACAGTACATGTATAGGGAATTCAAAAATATACTGTTATATTGTAGCCTATAAAGAAAATCATTTGAGGCGTATTTGAGAGAACTTACTCTGTCACAAAAATTTTCAAGTCTTTTTTTTTTCACGCTGAGTTAAATTAAGTGTAGTGATAGACATTTGTAACGTATAAATAAAATCACTCGCAGAGCCGTGTAAAAAACTCGATGCATGGCCACCTACGGAAAAAAATTCCCAGAAGCGTGATTTAAGTAGTTTTAAGCATGAGCTAAATTTTAGTTTAAAATATGTTGCGTATAAATATCTATGTTTATTGCACGCTGCTACACGAATCAAATAAAGTATGCTTCCGTTCATAGGTAAAAAATCTGAGAGTTAATTTTCAACTGTTTATGCATTTTCTTGTGACAACACATTAATATCCAGAATTAACGGAACTAGCCTTTAAAAATGAGAACTACACTTATGAAAATATGAGTAAATCTAAGGCACTAGAAAGGCCAATGATGATATTTTTACTTTTAGTGTATCGTTCAGTGAGCAAATCAAGGTAACTAAAAGAAGTGTGCTGTCAATTATTGCTCGCATTTTCGACCCCTTGGGTCTACTAGGTCCAGTCGTGACTAAAGCAAAAATTTTCTCTGACTGTGGAGATTGCAAATTGGTTGAGATAAAAATCTCCCTACAGCTGAGCTTGATGATTGGTTGCAGTTACTAGAATCATTAAGAGCAATCAACAATATAAGTGCTGTGATACATTTTTACAAATAATCCAGTGCAAATTAAAATTTGTGGCTTTTCATATGTTTCGGAGAAAGCCTGCGGTGTGGCATTGTATGCTGTGTCTTCAAATTCTTCAGGAGAGCAAATTTCTCAGTTGCTTTGCAGTAAAAGTCGAGTTGCACCGATCAAAACAATCAGTATTTCGCGACTGGAGCTTTGTGGTGCAGTTTTATTAGCCAAATTGATGAATAAGGCTGCCAAAATCTTAAAAGTTATTAAAGATGCTGTCTACTATTATTCGGATAGTACTGTCGTATTATGTTGGATTCGAAAACAGCCATGTGACTTAAAAACCTTTGTAACATCACATGTGTCTACGATTCAGGATCGGTACATGTGGCTTCTGCTGAAAAAATCCTGCTGATCTTGTGTCACGAGGTTGAAAGGTCCACTATTCCTAACACAAGAAACTGAACCTTCTTCAAATACTGTCGAACTTGAGCAAAATGATAAAGATCTATACATAAGTGAACTTAAAAATACAGCTTCAAGGACTTTTTCAGCGACTTCATTTGAATATCAGATTTTAATAGTCCATCTTTTATTGACTATTTTTTGCGATTGAGTAATAATTATGCTAAATTAATAAGAATTCTTAGCTATGTTTTCAGGTTTATTCAGAATCTCAAGAAACCAAAAGAAAGGTGTTCAGGTAAATTAACATCTGCTGAATTGAAGAAAGCTGAGAAATATTTCACAAAATCTGTGCAGGAAAAATAGTTCAGTTCTGAATTCACATTGTTATCTAAGGGTAAGAGATTACCAAAAATAGTAGAATTCCTTTCATTAAATCCTTTCTAGGATAAAAATAATTTAATTAGAATTTGAGGTCATCTCCAAAATAGCATGGTAAATTATGCACAAACACATCCAATTGTACTGCCCTCTAAATACAAATTAAGAGAATTAATTATTGAGTTTTATCACAAAAAATATCTACATATAGGATCACAAAATTTATTTTATTGTATTCGGAGAGAATTTTGGCCTCTAAACGGTAGGGCTATTAGCAGAAAAACAGTACATAAATATATTACATGCTTTAAGGCAAGACCTAAATTGCTAGAGCAAATTATGGGTGAGCTTCCTAAAGAAAGAATAAATGTAGACATTGTTTTTAATTACACAGGAACAGATTTCTGTGGTCCATTTTTGATTAGTTCATAGACATAAAGGTTAGACATAAGTTAGACATAAAGGTCAACGTAAATGCATTTTTCGTAACGCTTATGTTTGTATTTTTATTTGTATGGTAACAAAGGCAGTGCATTTGGAAGTACTTGGGGATTTAACGTCTGAGGATTTTATTGCCACATTAAACAGGTTTTTTGCCAGACGAGGCAAACATTGAACATTTTTCAGTGATAACGCAGACAATTTTGTGAAAACTAATGTAGAGCTTAAAAAGTTGCATGAATAGGTAAACAAACCAGACCAGAACTTTACTAATTGCTTGTTATCTAAAAGTATTGCTTGGGAACTTATTCCCCTAGAGCTACAACTTTTGGAGGTTTATGGGAGTCGGGAGTAAAGTCCTTTAAGTACCACTTTAAACGTGTTGTAGGTAACACCGAATTAACTTATAAAATTTTTTTAACTATAATTGTCCAAATTGAAGATATGTTAAATTCGCGCCCGCTTAGTCCTTTGAGTTCAGATATTGATGAAGTCTTGACCCCTGGACATTTTCTTATTAGACGCCCACTTAATGCCATTGCTGAATGTGACTTGAGTAATATTGAAGATAATGGACTGCACTTATGGCAAAAGACCACTAAAATGTTTCAGACCATCTGGAAATGGTGAAAAAATAGTTATTTAAATACATTGCACAAAGGCATAAGTGGATCATATCGAATAACAACCTCAAAATAGGAGATATAGTTGTAATAAAGAAAGATTATCTTCCAGTGTCTAAGTGTTTATTGGGGAGAATTGTAGAGGTATTTTTGGTAACAATAATAGAGTAAGTTTTTTCCTTATAATTTTCAGAATTCTTATTATAAAATAATAATTGTTTCAGACCATATGACAAACAACATTGCACACAGTACCCTGTAATCAGAATTAAAAAATAATGAAAATTGTATACAAAATGAGTTGGTTTACTAAATAATTTTTTACTGCGCATGCATCAAGGATATCAAAATTTCATTTGCATATTATGTTAGATAAATATATAGAGCAACTTTTGTGAAAGTCACAAAATCATAACTTGAAAATTCTGAAAATAATCGTCAATTGAATAAGTTGAAAATCCGTTATTCTCAAAATGAAGCAAAACAAGAGGGGCTGTATCCTTATATTCATTGATTAGTGTCAATATAGAATTCACAATACGGGATGTATTACTACATTTGAATAAAATCCCTCATTTTTTTTCTTCATTTTGGAAACAACGGATTTTGTCCTTTTTCTATAGACGATTACTTTCAGAATTTTCAAGCTATGATTTTGAGACTTTTACAAAACTTGCTCTATACATTTAGCTAACATAATATGCAAATGAAATTTTGATACCTTTGACGCATGCGCAGTAAAAAATTATATTGTAAACCTACTCATTTTTCATACAATTTTTATTATTTTTTAATTTTGATTACAGGCTACTGTGTGCAATGTTGTTTGTCATGTTTTCTGAAAAAAATATTATTTTATATTAAGAACTCTGAAAATTATAAGGGAAAAACTTGGAAAAATTTGGGACCATTTTTATAAAAACCTTAATTACTCTGCGAGTATGCATGCGTTTTGCATAAAAATGAACACAGTGTATTGCAATAAGGCATTCAATCATAATCTAGAGTTTGAGTGCTTTTGCTACATTTGTTTTGACAGGGTTATTCAAAAGCTCTTCATTGTTTTTCCATTTGTTGACGGTCCCCTATGGAGTTTCGGTAAAAAATCTTCACTGAGATGTATGACGTGTACTATTATATTTATACACTAAGAGTTTCGAGATGATTCCTCCTGTGTTTTTCTAGATATTCAGTAAAATGTCTAAAATCGCAAGTGTCCAATAATCAATGGCCATATAGTGTATCAAATGTACCAAATGATATCAAATGTACCAAACGATATCAAATGTACCAAATTATTTATTTTACAAAATTTAAAAAGTTTTCTGCGCAAACGATAAATTGTGACTGAAATACATTTTCTGTTTATTTCTACAGCTTTTACCTAAGCTGTGTGAAAAAATATTCTTTTTGTTTTTGAGTTGTGATTCGGATGTTTGTACAAGAATATGTGTCAAAACAAATGTGGTTTATAATTAAGTTGTATTAATAATTATCTGTGTTCGAAAGCAAATGAGATGTTTTGCGTATGTGTTATATTTTGCGAATGTGTTTTGCGTAAAAATAAACTGTGTTTAAAATGAGAGATGGGAATTTAGTTTTGAGTTGAATAAAAGAATTGATCGTAATTTTTCGAATACTGCATATACAGTAGTATCTACTATCTGTAAATTTATGCATCATATACAACACTGTATAAATGAATGTAAGTACCTCAACTGGCTATGGGCGCATTTGTCGAAATGTGGTTTACAAACGTGTCAATCCTTTTCTAAATATCTATTTAGTCAATTTCTTAACTAATTAAAGAGAGAAGTTTTATAAAATATTCTGGAAGAGTTGGAAATTGTTTCACGATCTATGCTTCACGCATGATTTTTCTTTCTTGATAAAATGGTAAACTGAGCATGCTTTTAATAATTATTAGTTAGAAAGAAATATTTTTCTTATAATTTATCAAGTTTAACATAATTTAAATGAATTAAGTTTTACGTTATTCAAAAATTAAATGCAGTAAAACCTCTAAATAACGGACACCTCGGGAACGCAGAAATTGTCCGCTGTTCGGAGGTGTCCGCTATTGGGAAAACCTCAGAGATACAAAAATCGCTAAGAAATGCCTCATGTTTCATTTATTGACTTTTATATGTCCTAAAACCTATATTATATGATTAATCAGAAATTAAAATTATTTATTAAGTAATAAAACTGAAATAAAATTGTGCACAACTTTACAAACGTCATTACAAACTTTGGAAAACTTTACACCATTTGCAAACTTCATTTCTTTTAAATTCTGCTACAAAAGTTTACTTTTGCTTGCAATTACATATACAATCGGCTCTCGTTAATTCGAACTCGTCGGGACGGCAAGAAATGTTGGAATTATCCGAAGTTCGAATTATGGAAAGTATGAAATGAGAACATGATTAATATGATACTATTAAGAAGGAATTAATGTTAAAGTGTTTTTTAAATTTATTATGTCTGTTATCATTAGAATATGACTTAATATTAAATTAGAATGTATAAATACATAAACTAATTTAAAAAACTAGAAACAAGAACAATGGAAGAAAAATTTGAAGTGTCACTGATGGACAGACGGAGCACTTAGAAAGTGAATATCAAATGCATGGGATTATATGTATACTCGTTCGGAACAATTTTTACAAAAAATAAAGAAAGAAAGATCTGAAATCCGTGAGAAAGAAAGGAAATTGAAAAATCTGAATTCTCATTAGTTAGAATTAAACGATGTCAAGAGAAAATGAGTTCGAATTAATGAAATATTTAACGTTATTCTGCCATTGAAAATTTCGGGACTTAATGTTTAGTTCGAATTAAGCGAAGATTCGAATTAACTAGAATCAACTGTAATTTGTTTTTCAATGTGACGTTATTGGACCCTATAGAATTCCAAGCGGGGAGTAGGGATTGCACTTTTTGTCTATTGCATAAAACCTTAAAATCTTCCGGGAGGACCTTGCAGTGCTGAAGATGTTCCTCCCGGGCAACTCTAAATTCAAACTAAATGTAGAGGGGGAGAGATTTTCCCTAGCCCACCCTCTACATTTATCTGTGATCACAAAATTTGTGACACATTGCTCTGATAAATTTAAAAGCCTTTTTACACGTTTTTCGTTTTTTTTTTTCAGAATAAAAAAATTCTTTTTCATCTTTTATTGCCGAAAATAGTGTCCGCTATTCGGAATGTCCGTTATTCAGAGGTTAACCCTACAAAAAATGAAGGTTTTGGGAGTGGGGATAGGAAAACTGTCCGTTAAATAGAGGTGTCCGCTATTCGGGAGTGTCCGTTATGGAGGTTTTACTGGATTAATTGCTTTTTCTTAATTACACTAGTCTCCAAAAGTAAATGTACAACATGTTTTTAGATGCTCGCTAATAAAATAGCATTAATGATAAACTTCATTAATTTGTATGAGTAGTGATTAATGATGTTTAAAAACATTTATGCAAAACTAACACTTATTTTTAGAGAAGAACTGGTATATATAAATAAGAGAAAAATATGCAAATATAAAACTTTATAAAGTTCTTGTACATGTTAAGTTGATTTTCAACTGTTGCTGTCAGTTTCGTTGACATTAGCCAGTGAAGTTAAGCAATGACTGTGAGAAATAGTTTGCCATCTTTTTGCTGAAGGCTGTCGGATGAAAGAAAATGGGGTTGGCCACAGGCTGATGCTGTCAAAGAACTCAACGTGTCTTGCGGAGAAGTTCAATGACTCATGGGTTAAAATCGATCCGAACTTTTTCTATCTAGAAGACATGTTCTAGTCCAATCAGAAGGCATACTGACATTAATCCGTTCCATCGAGGAAATCTAACTGATGCGATACATAGTGGTGGGATCCTTCATATATATGTCTGCGCATATTCTGGTGCAATTACTAACGAATTTTCCGAGATGGATGCTACTTCACGAACAAATCGAGCTGTGGTCGTACATGGGTATCTTGAGAGTCACAATATGGAGCTTCTGCAATGTCCAGCTCACGTGTTAGATGTTAATTGAATAGAATGTATTTGGACTCTGTTGGTATATAAGTGGATGCTTTAATTCCTTTTCCCATGTCGTTAGATAATCTGGAGCAAGCCTTATTTTGTGTATGGTGGTAGCTTCAAATTGCGGCGCCCGATAACTTGATTGACGGCGTAGAAAGTCGATACCGTGAGTTCATTTAAGTCAAGAATGAATACATTTTTATTAGAACTATAATTACTTAATAATTACTTAATTTCAAGTTTCTATCTTTTTTTTTGATACAGTGTTTAATGTCGTGGCTTAGTGAAGTCATAAACTCTAAATGCTCTGCTACTGAATTGCATAAAATAAATATCCTTATAATTCCAAAAATGATAATCATAATAACTAACAGTTTACTGCGTCGAATTAAGCATCCAGTTTATCAATTGAAGTACATCTTTGAGTTGTAATTTGAATGAACCACTGGGTCGTGAAAAATCGAAGAGTGTGGAAAATATGACAATATCGCTCAAATAATTATGGGTTCAACTTCATTCTATTGCGTTTTTTTATTTTCTATTTAGTTAATTTTTTAGAATAAACAATTTTATAACTTTTAAATACCTTTTATTTTGAGATTTAAAAAAACTAGTTTCGTAATATTTTTATTTCTGAAATTCAATAAACTTCTTCCCATTATTAAATAAATACATACCAAATCCAATGTCTCCATCTCAATTTATTCGGGAGATAATAATTACAGACACAAACACAGGCATGCACGCAGACGAACGGTATTTTTTTACAAAAAGAATGTTTTTCGAAGTATGTAGGGTCTGAAACGCGTAAATACGTCAGAAAATATTTTTCGACTTTTTAAGCGTTTACAAAGATTTACCCTGATCTGCGTATAATAGGTAAGTAATTAAATAAAATCTTCACAAGTATTGCATTTATTCATTATATTCGATATTAATGTAAATTCACGAATTTATGTAATTTGAAGATATTTAAATATAATTGAACAACTCCTTTTTTATTGATTATTTGTCAGTTACTTTTTATTTCTTCTGAAAATTTAATATTTCTTTTCACCAGCACGAAAGGAGTTTCTTTCAATTTGGTCTGTTTTATTTATTCTATTTTCCGTTATTTTATCGTTTAAAAGAGATGTTTTCCTTAAAGACGTTGGATATTTGATAGCCACACAAAACAATCAAATAGAATAAATGATCATACATGAAATATTCATGAATCTTGAATAAGTTATATGACCGAAAATAAATCCTGAATTTTATACAACAGTTGCAGTTTCCTACATCTAATACTTTTCAAAACATTGGAATACTAAGAGTAAAAATACCTATCTTTGGAAAAATGAAAAAAAAAGTTACATTAGAACAATATATTTATTATTATTTTTTTATGTGTTGCCGAAATAAGAATACAATGCTCTATTTTTATCTTCTGGAAATGTACACATAAATGATAAATGAATCACGTGTATAGCGTTTTTTTACAGTTCACATTTTTATAATCAGAGTAGAAGGAATATATTGCATCTGTCAATTTATATTTTCCTGAGTAATTCGAGTTCCGAATGTTAACCAGAGTAAACACATATATTTTTAAACACATTACTGGAGAAAATATCATGAATTACTGTAGCAAGAAATAAAAAATAAAACATTATGAATTAATAATTTTCAATTAATAAAAATAAATTCCTTTGTAATTCATTGTATTCTAACTGTTGTTAATGTATTCAACGGATAAATAATTTCATTTCCAGCTAAAAAAAATAGAAAAAAACGAAAATTTTTAGTCATTTGTGTCCGTTACGATTTAAGTCATTTATTTTAAAATATAATTTAATTTTCCTATAAAATAATGATATTAATTCTGCTTGTTTTACGAAACATTTTGTTTTGTGAAATGTAAAGTAATCAAATATTAGTGTAATCTCTTTTAAATAATTTTTAACACGAAAAGTGTACTAAATAATTGGCCACAAGCTATAAATTAAGCATTTCTCTGCAGTTAAAAGTAATATAGCGACACTTTTGGGGAATTTAAAAGTACATGGAATCAAGACAGGGATTTAAATGCTATTGAAAAAAATCAAGCAGAAATGTTTTATAAATAAATAAAAGGGTTTTTTCTTAATTTATTACTGACAGAGAATGTTCTATTAATGCCTGATACTATTATAAAATATTTAATCAATTACTTATTTTAAATATTTTATATTAGTTGGCTGATAAAAGCTTTACTAAAAATAATTCGTATTTTATAACTGGAGACAATGAACTGTAGTTATATTTTTTAACTTTTAGAAATCAGCCGTCATATTAACGATTAAACTGTTAAAAAATGATGAGGCAAGCTAAAACTTTTAAGCACACTTGCTTCTTGAAATTCACATTAATTCTTTTTTGTATTTATATCTTTTATATTCCATGGAGAATTTCTATCTATAAATCTCGGATGAATTATATAAGTATTGTGTAGTCCAAATGAAAATACCTCTTAATGTAAGTACATGGCTGCCAACTACTACGCCTATTTAAAGCCAAACAAACATATTAGAAACAGAAATTTTAATTAATAATTGACAATATGTAATGTAATACATAGCAGTGAATATATTTGGCATACATTTTACTAAAATAAAATTGTGTTTCCAAACATGTTTATATGAATCAAACAGGCGTAGTAGTTGGCAGCTCTGTAAGTATATATATATATATAATCATAAATGGGGAATGAAGTGTTATGCAGCATGCATTAATGCTTTTTTGTATTTATCGCTTTTATATTTCATGGAGAATATAAAAGGGCCAATATCCAAGGCCAATATGCATGATATCAGTACTAAGCAATCTAAATGAAAATACTTCTTCATACATACATGTAATATCATGAATATGGAATGAAGTCTTATGCAACGATACTTTCCGGATTTTTGAATATATCGATATTGCTTTGACGACATCGGTTTCGAAACGATATCACATGCTTTCTAAATTCATAAGTTACTTTCATTTACTTTGTCTTAAAAATAAATGAGTTGTTTTTAGAAGAGAAATATTTTTCTTTTTTTTCTTGTTTAAAGTATATTCGAGTAAAGAAATTCATTTGTATCAATAACATTGTTTAGCTAAAGATTGTAAGATTAATATAAAGTTGCTGCTTTTGCCATAAATTTAGACACCAAATATCAGTTTGTATTCTGCCGTCCTTATTGAAAAATCTGAAAAAAAAGTTCACCCAGTTTCTTTGACTTTTTCTAACACATGTTAAAGGAAAATGATTTTGCGAAGAAAAAAAAATAGATGATGCTTGAAATATGACAAGTGAAAGAGAATAAAAGTAAAAAAAAAAAGATAAAATTTGGAGATAAGAATAGTCTAATACAGCCAACCAACATAATTCTTTTGAGGAATCCTTACTCACTTGAAATCATCTTCTGGATCAATCTGGTAATGTTAAACCTATGGGCATGTGTGCAATTTTTTCGTTTAAATTTTTATAGATTTAAACAATCTTTCTCATGGGATTTCTCAGAACAAAATCTAATACAGCCATTTTTTACATTTTTTAATAAAAGTACTTTTATTTTCAAAAATGATTGAGAATATAAAATTACTTATATATATATATATATATATATATATATATATATATATATATATATATATATATATATATATATATATATATATATATATATATATATATATATATATTATATATATATATTATATATATTTATGAATCCAAATTAGAAAATATATATATATATATATAATAACCTTTTTAGAGGTCAACCTCAGCTATCACATGCAATTAAAAAAATAAAATTATTTCTATTTAAAGATGATATTTGATAAGAAACTACACACGATTTTAACACTGACAAGCGCGTTTTATTAAGTGTAAAGATTTTCCTAAAGTGTAGTAAAAAAAGAAACGAAATAATAGATGCTAGGAGGGATTTTAAAAAAATCAGATGAAAGACAAGCTAATTCTTTATATAATAAGGGGAAAAGAAAATATAAGTGTTGAAAATAATACTGGAAAAACGCAGAAATTATCACCCGATTGGCAAGTAATATCACATTATATAACACTCAAATTAAAGAAAATATTAAAATGCCAATGCAAATATTTTATCAGAACAAGAATATGGTGTTGTTTAATACATTTCTTAAATGTGACACCAGTGATGGTGATAAATTTTCTTTTCTGCGTCATAGGCCATTTTTTAAAGATTTTATTGTGAATGCCACAAAAAGTACAAATTGATTCAATATTGAATATAACCACAAAAATTTCAAAAGAATTGAAAAAATATGTTAGTGATGTTTAACATGAAGTAAGTCGTTTCAATATAAATACAGTAATCTTTTTGTAAGGCTTACTTTATGGAAGACGTAAATCTGTCAAACTGGAAAAGATTTCAAATCACTGTGAATTGATAGACACACAGTAAAATTTATCTAAGGCATTCTGAGGCAAAATTTTATCAGTTCTAAATGATTTTTCTTAGACACAGTTTTTCTGTACGTTTGTATCATAATGAAAAATCAACGGAGTATGTATCGTCATAATTTTCAAAGGTTCCAACAATAGAACTAAGAATTGAATCTGCTTTATAGAAGATAAAAATATTTCACTGAACATTGTGGAAGTTTTAATGCTCTACCCTTCTTGAAACGAAATTAAAATTGAGAAAATCATTGTATCAATATTAATAAATAACGAATTAATTCACAATAGTCTAATCTCCTAACACCAAAATTATACTTACTAAACAAATCAGTTTGTCCATGAAGAAATATTTCGAATAAATCAATTAATTTATTTTTGTTTTACAAATTTATATTTTCCAGTCGATTTTTTTCCATTTTGTAAATATATGTGAAAACATTAGTGTAAAAATACTTTAAGTCCTATTAAAAATGTTTTTTTAGATTGGTGTTCTTCTTAGATTGACATAAGATTAATATAAATATATATACTCTCTCTCTCTCTCTCTCTCTCTCTCTATACATATATATATATATATATTCTAAAGAATATATTTTAGAAAATCCGAGATAAATTATATTTATTTTACGCAAACAAAGAAAACATTAAATGTGTTTTATGAAAAATTCATGATTCCACGATATATTTGGCTACAAGAATATTTCCTGAATTTTGAGAAGCTATCCGAATTTGTTTTATATGAACTTATTGGAAACGTTACATAGTCATGAAAATATCTTTGGGTCATTAATGTAAAAGATTTTTTGTAATATTCAATTTATCTTTAATACGATTTTATTTTATTTGATACGACTCATAATTTTGATTTTCAATCGATTCCTTTTGAATTTTAAGACTTGTAAGTTTAATTAGGTACTTTATCTGTTTCATTTATCGTATTCTCCCCAGATAAATATAAATGAAGTTAATTATTAATTTTTTTCAGTTGTATCTTTCACTCAAATATCTACAATAAAAGATAACTAGAATCAAACCATAGAATAATTCTGAACAACAAAAGAATCACATGATAAAGCAAAATGGCATGCGAATCATGCGATAAGGGAAAATGTTTAAAACCTCATATTGAAAACAAAAAAGCAGAAAATATAATTTAAAATCCAGGTCTTATCTGTTTAACTATTATTAAAATGCCTTTAACTCATGTTTTGTGCAAGATAGAAACAAATTGCAAACTGATTTAGAAATCTAAAATGTGAGACTAATATGAAACCAAGTATAGGAACCAAGTTTTTTCAGCAAAGGGTGAATTTTAAAGGTAATCAGGTATCTAAACAAGTTTCTTTAGATAGAAATCATATTTTCATTAACCTCCTTAGTTTTGAAACACATATTACGAGGGACCACAAAAACCTGATTAGTATTACTATAAAACATCCTCAAAAATATCAGCTGTAAAATCAATGCGTATGATATTTGAAATTTAATAAAAAGTCTAAAAGTAATTTAAACATTTCTAGAAGTATTTAAATTCATTTAAAGGGTGTACTTTAGTGTCTTCTATATGCGACATCAGGACTAATGATATTAATGATGTACGCTATTGCTGTCGAAACTAGTTTGAAACAAGATATAAAGTATTAAGGGGTTTTAAACTTTGTTGTTATCTATTTATAAAAGTGCTTTCAGTTTCTCGCATACGTAGCGGGGAATTTCGAAATTGAAAAGTTTCAATGAAACAACCCCTTAAAAGGAACTTTTCATTTTAATACACATTCAAAAGTCACGGCTTGCATATTTTAAGTATATTTTTTTGCATATTATATATTTACATATATATATATAGATAGATAGATAGATAGATAGATAGATAGATAGATAGATAGATAGATATAAATTTACTGTGCAACATATTTAGTATCAATGGCAGAAGTTTTAAAAGCCGATAAATTAATTTATGGCAAGATTTACAGATTTACAACAACGCAGAGTGAGAGATACAATGAAGAAAAAGATTTGCAGTTAGATTGGCTCTACGCGCTATGCAATTTATTAACTTCAACTTCTACTTTTACAACACTCTGATTTTGCAAAGAGAAGGCAGCCGAAATGTTGTTTTGATTAGAATGATTTGATTTCGGTAAAAATATGTGTCGAAATATGTGTCTATTATAGTCGAAAATACATATGAAAGTGGAGCATTGTGTCTCCCAATGATTTAAAGTTATGAAAATATGTATATATAAGATTGTAAATACTTCTTTTTATCTTATTAAACGTATTAGTTAAAGAAAAGTTCAGCCAATAATTTACTTGTTTGGATTTCCCTTATGATAAGCATTATTACATATTTTTGGATTTATTTGATGGATAACATTTTTGAATTTAGAATGTTTTTAGAAGATTAATTATGATTACATATTCGAAATATGATTTACTCGACCTTTATACCTTCGAATGAAACCTTGATTTGATGACATATTTTTTATCAAGAATGCATATCCTGCAAGAATATTATTTTCAGCTCCGTCTAAGAAATAAGCGTCTTTACAAAAATAATTTTCTCTACAAATTGACCGAGGTAAAATTCTTAAATAATTTTATTTTTAAGATAATTTCCAATGTATTATGCTATTCTAAATTAGAGCAACACAATATTTTTTAAAAAAATTATTTATATTTTTGTATATGTGTATTGATTTGTTAGTAAATTTGAGTATCTAGACATCATGAACGTCAGTTGATATCTTTTATTACACAATGAGATTTTTCCACATTATGTTGAAGATTTAAGGAAAACTCTATAGGGATATGCAACATGATATCATTAATCTTGCGAGAATCTTTTCTCGAGATCATCAATCACTATCTCAAGATCACTTTTCTTTTACTATGTTCAATCTGATAGCTGCTTTTTTATTCAATAAGGAGAAATCTTGAGCAAAGAATGCGTTCTCTTGATTCGGAGGCAAAATTCAATCGCAATCTTACAAAATATTTTATAAGCGATCTTCAGAATACACTAAAATAGTAATAACGGTACTAAATATTTGCTGTTTTATGTAGCTATATTTTTTATATTCTGGAAGTAAAGGTATTTCAAATGTGTGCAAAAAATGGCCTGCAAACATCAACACTGTATAGTTATTTAAATATGACAAGTAAAATTATTTCATGAATGATATAATTTTCATGAAGCTGATAAGTATAGTTCAGTATAAGTATAGTACAGTAACGGTCAGTGCTTAGTAAAACATTGTCAGTTTTTTTTATGATCAGGAATAATCAAAACCTTATTAACTCCACTAAACTAAGATTTTCTTATTTTTTCTTACCGTATCTTATTTTTACGGTTTTGTTCTGTTACAATACAATAGCTAGAAATTTGTATTCACTTTTTTAAAATTGTAATATATTTATATTTTATTAAATCAACACACTTATAAAATAATTCTGATTTGTAAAACAAAAAATTTAAATACAAATTAAGCATTACTGAAAATTATTTAGTTGCATTTATTATCATTGTGTTCACTGTAAAAATGTAGGATCTTTCTGCTAAAACTTCATTAACAGTGAATCAGCCAGGTAAATCAATTATATATATATTTTTTTAAATAATTCATTCATTAAAAGAGAAAACTCTACAGCAGCAATATACAAAGCAATAAAAAGGAAATATATATAACGAAAAAATAAATTTGAATGTTAAAAGGGAATAAAATAATTGAATATACCACAGATAATATAAACACACATTCTTTTACGATAACGGTGACATCTTCATAAGGTAGTATGAAAAATATTTTTAATAAATATTGTGAAATAATGATGCATGATCTCGAACTTCATTGATGGTTTAAATCCAAAACCACTGAATAAAAATGTGCGTTTTGAATATCAAAAATAAAACAGATTTGAATATAATAAAAGATTTAATTCATTTAAAAAGGAAATTATAAATTTCAACATAATGTAAATCATTCTAAAACAAGAAAAAAATGTATTGTAAACTATCATTGACAATATATTTTAATGAACTACAGAACTCGGATAATAATCAAATCTGAATGTAATGATAGTTCATTAAAAGAAACAAACGGCGACTTTGGAACAGCAGAATTAAATTCAAGTATTGAAAGCACCTCTTTAAATATTAGCAGTCACTTTTATATTAAAGCACCCATGGCGCAAGGATTTTCAGATTCCTTCACATCATTATTCTTCTTCTCTAACTAAAGCTTTAAATGAAGATTGCTTGCAAAGGACAGAAAAAAGTGAGTTACTGAACCATTTAGCTTTGAAAATCTGCAAATACACAGACAATCCCTCTACAGCTGAACGAAAGCAAGTAGAAGATATAGTTTTAACTGAAGATGTGGAATTTGTACAGAGTGTAGTTTCGACAATCTCTTTATATTATTGTTATAACATAAAATATTCTCTCGAATGCTCTGGGACTTACACTTTCATTGAACTAAAATTGTTGGTTACTTTATGTGAAAAATTATGCAAACTGTGATAAAATTCTGGATTGCAATTTTAAACCATAACATCAATAAAGTTTTGTGCATATTATGAAAGTTCTCTGAAGTTTTATTTTTGATTATATTATTTTTTAATTGCATAATATTCTCGATATCATAATGGATTCTAAAACAGCATTATGTGATAGCTATTCGTTCAAATAAGTCATTTACAGTAATTTATAACATCAAAGAGAGAAATATACTTTATTTGAAATATCAAGAGTACACTGCATTAAGTTTTCAGTTTTTTTAAAAGGTTATCTTCTTTCGGCAGCAAAATATTCTTTTTTTCCCTTGATATCTGAAATTGAATTTTGTGCTTTAACCAAATGAATGAATCTCTTTAAATATGCTAATGCTTAAATTACAATTAAAAAGTTTTTTTTACTATAACTTTGAAATCTCTTGCAAAAAATTGTGCATATTTTAACTTTCCTTGAAAATATGTGTAATTAAGCCTTAATGGTTTGGATAATCTCTTAAAAGAATTATGTACTGTATAGCACATGCATCAAAAACCGTCTTTTCATTGATTACTGTGATATTATATTAATTATTTAAGGAATAGACTTATCAAAGGTAATTGATCCAATTTAAGTGAAGATAGTGGTGTAAGGGGAGGGGGGAAGCTTCGAATAACATCATACTTCCCCAAAAAGAGCAGATATTCAAATACTGTAAATTTTAAGAATGCTAGAAGGATTAAATATACAATTTTATGCCAAATGGCTAATCTGTTGTATTAATCAAATGACAAGTTGATAATCTGTTTAATTTTTTAAATAATATGGCAAAATTATCTAAAGGTTATTTTAAAAATACACAATTGCTTTGTACGAATTGCTTTGTACTTTGTACAATTTTGCGAAAAAAATACATACTTTGTGTTACATTATCTGTTAATTTAAACCTTCAAATTGGTGTATTGAGCTTGATATAAATGTGGAAAAACTTAAGCATGTCTTTTTGTAGATCACAGCACAATATCACTCATTCAGATATTTCTTTTGTTTCTGATGTGTATATTTATCATAATTTATCCTTGCACTAACCAATACAATTGCACTAACCAGCACCCTTACATATTCTAACCAATTTATTTTTGTTAAAGTAATTTTAATATATCCATGATTTAAAAATAGATTTTACTCATTGATATCCTGTGGTTTTTTTAGCTTTGTGTTGTCAACTGAAAAATGAAAACAACTAATTAGAATTATTTTCAATACAATGTTTAACTTTCAGTATGCAATCATTGTTCATATTCTCAACAAAGATTACTAACTCATTAATCTGTATCTTGTTCAAGACATAACTCTAAGACATATGAAAACTCTCTGAATATCATGCTGAAAATTAGAAGTAACTTATTAAAAAAGGCCCTTAACATACTAGATTATAGATTTCTGGACTTTTCAGATGTGCATAATTTTCTAAACAAATTTTTGGTAAAGTTCCCGTGAAAATCTGTGGCAGAATTGCTGCCACTGAATATCCCATGAACATTTACCGTATTCCGTGAAATGTTTCAGATCTTTTCACAATGAAGAAACTTAACTGAGATTTTATGCGTAAAGTTCCAGGCTATAAGTTTCAGAGTTTTTCTAAATGAAGGAACATAAATGAATTTTAATGAGTAATGTTCCAGATGATAGGTTTCGGAATAGCGGAACCTAACTGAGATCTTATGAGTAACATACCATATTAAAGGTTTCAGAAATTTTCAGAAAGGTGGAACCTAACTGAGATTTTATGAGTAGCACTCCAGATTATATGTTTCAGAGCTTTTCAGAATGGAGGAATTTAACTGAGATTTCACGAGTAATGTTTCAGATTGTAGGTTTCAGAGCGTAGGAAACTCACAAAAAATTAATGAGTAACGTTACACATAAAAGGTTTCTAGACTTTTCAGAATGGTGAAACATAACTGATACTTCATGAGTAACATCTCAGATTATAGATTTCTGGACTTTCCTAGCATATGTAAGTTTCCTGGCATTTTTTTGGATTAAATTCCTGGGAAAACCTGCGGCAGAATAGCTGCCACATGTTTTCTTAGGAACCTTACGCAAAATTTTTTACAGTGTATGACAACCATTACTTGAAAGCTATATTTTGAAAACAAACCAAAACGAAAAAAATTACATTTTCTATGTCAATTAAGATACAAACACTATTTAAATGTCATTTTAAGCAGAAAAACTAATAGTGCTTTTTTAGAAAATATGAAAAATTCTGCGCCCTTGAATCCGTTAAATGTATACTTAAAATCTTTAGCTACATTTCATTTAACGATTTCCACTCATGTAACATGGATTTAAATTTATCCTGTAGTTAAATATGTCAAGAATGTACGAAATGTCATAAACTATGTGATAAATAGAATAAAGTATACTGAAATTACTTTTATACATTGTTAAAGAGATACATGCAACAGCTTTATACTTTTCGACAACTACTTAACGAGATTCTTGTACTCCCATTTAAGAAGTGCATTTATTTGAAATTTTCATTTCCAATTTCATTCAAGAATCGTGTTTCGAGGAAATATCGTTTATGTAAGATTTAGGATTATATTTTATTTCAAACACACGGGAATAACTGCACTTACTTCTATCACTGTGATAGCTGATATAAAGTAAGTTTTAGTAAAGATTGTTCATTTACATTGTACTTTTAATTATACTCATGCACTGAATGATAATATAATACATCATTATTTAAAGATTGCCTGATGTTTTCCTGTATTGAGCTAATTTTATAAGACAGAATAACATATTTAAATACTATGAAAAGTAAAACCGTAACAAACATGTATCTATAGGAATTTTATCTATAACTTTAAAGATATTTTGGAAACATATGCTAACGTTTTTAAAAGACTTCAGTTTCTGCATTAATTTTGAATGAATCATGGACTTAAATTTCGAAAAATGTGTTTATTTTTATTGTGAAAGTAGATTTTGATTCATTTGTCCACACACCGAAGAGAGTCAGTCAAACTTTTTCCCGTACATTTTAAGCTTGATAGAATTAATTTTTTCTAGTTAATTGTTATAAAAAATTTAATTTGCACCATCTTTCTAAATTTCTATTTTATTTGCTTTTTATATATCTTCATGAGGTATATTTTGTTACTTTTCATATAAATTGCTATTGCGGATATAGTTCAATTATATTAATTAATTAACATTGAAATATATATGTATAAATATTATACAGGGTGTTTTTCTACCAGACCGACAAATTTTGAGGGGTGATAGTAGACATGCAGACAAACATTTTTAAATAGGAAACCATGACCCGGAAACGCCTTCTGTAGGAGCTAGAGGCCGTTAAAATATAAGGTCCAAAACTTCAAACGATTATAAAAAACGAAAAGAAAAGGGTCGAATCATTTGCGGTTTTCGCTAAAATCAATCTTTATACACCAATTTTCTTTTAATTGTAAAGGTTGTGTTCGAAAATTGTCGATAGAGGGCTCTTTACACTTTACAGTAACGAACAAATACTTTTTATCATTCTCTTATTCTACAGTTTAGATTTTAACTTAAATTTTAAGCCCAAAATCGGAAACATGGGTATCGGGTAAGTAGCGAAAATTAAACAGTGAACCGAGGGGGATATTTTAAATGCTCATGAACATTGGAGAAACTAATCAAATTTGTTGCGGTTATCGTGGAAGTTATCCATTTGTTAATTATTTTATTCAAAAAATGATGTACAGCTTTTGTGTCCTCATTTTTAGATAGAGGGCCCTTCCAACACATCTTCAACATTTCAATAGCATACTCCTGAGTGTTTTAATACTGGATCACCATGCTTCCAGGAAGTGTTAGGGATGCAAAAACGACTCGGAATCACATAGAAATGTAAGGTTAAAACGTCGACACCTCAACGTAACATATGGACAGCGGTGGATAGGTGGTGATGGCCCGGTTTATTGGCCTTCCAGATCGCCGGACCTATCAAGTATGGGCTTCTTCTGCTTGGGTCAAATGAAAAGTTGGGTGTATGAAACTCCCGTACCATCAGTTAAAGACCTCGCAGCTCGTATTTCTGTAGCTGCCAGGAAATCTATCAAAGATGCCAGGAATCTTTCAAAGCGTGAAGAATTCCATACGACACCGCTGTCAAGCATGCCGGACTACTTCTGGTCGTAATTTTGAATATCTTTTCTAGTAAAACTTTTTAAATAAATTTTGTTTTGGGATTTTAACATTTTGCTGTTTCTCTGCTTGTTTCTGTTGCTTTTTTTTCACTGCTTCTTTTAACCATAACTCTCAAAAAATGCGGTTTCAAAGTTACATTCTTCTATGATTCCGAGTCAACTTTGCATCCCTAACACTTCCTGAAGTATGGTGGTCTAGTAGTAAAACAACCAGGAGTAATGCCTTTGAAATGTCACAGATGTGTCGAAAGCGCCCTCTATCTAAAATGAAGACAACAAAGATGCACAACATTTTTAGAATAAAATAATTACCAAGAGAATGACCTACACGCAAACCTCAACAAAATCGGTTAGTTTGTCCTATGTTTATGAGCATTTAAAATCTCCCCCTCCATTCACTATTTAATTTTCGCTACTTACCTGATTCACATGTTTCCGAATTTGGGCTGAAATTTTAAGTTAAAGTCTAAACTGTAGAATAAGTTCAATCCCATGCACAAAAGAACGGTTAAAAGTATTTGTTCGTTACTCTAAAGTCTAAAGCGCCCTCTATCGACAATTTTTGAACGTAGCCTTTACAATTAAAAAAAATCGTGATTTAAAGATTCACTTTAGCGAAAACCGCAAAAGAATCGACCCTTTTTTTCGTTTTTTATCATCTTTTGAAGTTTTGGACCTTAAACGTTAATGGCCCCTAGCTCCTACAGCAGCATGGTTTCCTGTTAAATAATGTTTGTCTGCACGTCTACTATTATCCCTCAAAGATTGTCGGTCTGGTAGCAAAACACCCTGTATAATTATATGTATATATTTATATATAAGTCTGAAACTTTTAAATAGTATAGTTATTTTTTATTGAGAAAACACCGAAAATATTGGCGATAAATATATAACAATAAATAAAAACTTTGTTAAATCACCATAAAAAGATATAATAAACAGGACGCGTTTCGAGCTGCAAAATTACTGCTCGTCATCAGCTGATCCAAACACGTGTCACAACGGACAGAGTGGAAATAACAGTGAAATAAAGAGGGAGGAAATTACACAGAGTGCGACAGGTGGCGCTGCTTGTGAGAGCCAAGGAGAAAGAGAAAAGTAAAGATAAACTCAAAGAAGGAGGGAGGAGATTACAAAGAGTGCCCCAGGTGGCGCTGGCAAAAAGAACACAGGTGGCAGAGAAAAACTAATAAAAGATAAAGAAAACAAAATAAAAATAAATAAATAAATTAAAATAAATAAATAAAAATCAAAATAAAATAAAATTAATTAAAAATGATAAAAAAAAAGAAGTAATAATAATAATTAATTAAATAAAAAATTAATAATAATAATAAACTACAAAAGTAATTTCCATGCAGGAGAAAGGGAGGGGGATGAAGAGAGATCGTTGACAAGAGTATTACAATTTTTATAAATAAAATAAGCTTCGTGAGTATCTAAATGAGAAGGAGAGGCAGGATTAGAAATAATTCTGGCCATGGAAAAATTGAAATAATGACCGGAAGACCAACAGTGAGAAGCAATGGAAGACCTAGATAATTCCTGATTTTTAATGTACCTCTGATGTTCATCCAATCTTTTCTTCAACGCTCTTCTGGTCTGACCAATATAACCCAAATTGCAAGAGCAAGGAATAAAATAAACACCCCACCGGTTCTCAACAGGAATAGGATCTTTCAAAGACGAGAATTTAATTTTATTCAAAGGTTTGAAGATAACTTTAAAATTGAAACGAGAAAGGATTTTAGCTATTTTGAAACAAAGAGGAGAATAAAAAGGTAGAACTATAGAGTTAATATTAGACGAATTATTAGAATCAGTAAGAAGACGTTTAGGCTTATTAAATTTATACAGAGCTTTGTCAATCAAAGAGGGATTATAACCACGAGTGAGAGCAAGAGATTTGAGGTAACCCAAATTGCAAGAGCAAGGAATAAAATAAACACCCCACCGGTTCTCAACAGGAATAGGATCTTTCAAAGACGAGAATTTAATTTTATTCAAAGGTTTGAATATAACTTTAAAATTGAAACGAGAAAGGATTTTAGCTATTTTGAAACAAAGAGGAGAATAAAAAGGTAGAACTATAGAGTTAATATTAGACGAATTATTAGAATCAGTAAGAAGACGTTTAGGCTTATTAAATTTATACAGAGCTTTGTCAATCAAAGAGGGATTATAACCACGAGTGAGAGCAAGAGATTTGAGGTAAATCCTCAAATTACCTCAAATCTCTTGCTCTCACTCGTGGTTATAATCCCTCTTTGATTGACAAAGCTCTGTATAAATTTAATAAGCCTAAACGTCTTCTTACTGATTCTAATAATTCGTCTAATATTAACTCTATAGTTCTACCTTTTTATTCTCCTCTTTGTTTCAAAATAGCTAAAATCCTTTCTCGTTTCAATTTTAAAGTTATCTTCAAACCTTTGAATAAAATTAAATTCTCGTCTTTGAAAGATCCTATTCCTGTTGAGAACCGGTGGGGTGTTTATTTTATTCCTTGCTCTTGCAATTTGGGTTATATTGGTCAGACCAGAAGAGCGTTGAAGAAAAGATTGGATGAACATCAGAGGTACATTAAAAATCAGGAATTATCTAGGTCTTCCATTGCTTCTCACTGTTGGTCTTCCGGTCATTATTTCAATTTTTCCATGGCCAGAATTATTTCTAATCCTGCCTCTCCTTCTCATTTAGATACTCACGAAGCTTATTTTATTTATAAAAATTGTAATACTCTTGTCAACGATCTCTCTTCATCCCCCTCCCTTTCTCCTGCATGGAAATTACTTTTGTAGTTTATTATTATTATTAATTTTTTATTTAATTAATTATTATTATTACTTCTTTTTTTTTAATCATTTTTAATTAATTTTATTTTATTTTGATTTTTATTTATTTATTTTAATTTATTTATTTATTTTTATTTTGTTTTCTTTATCTTTTATTAGTTTTTCTCTGCCACCTGTGTTCTTTTTGCCAGCGCCACCTGGGGCACTCTTTGTAATCTCCTCCCTCCTTCTTTGAGTTTATCTTTACTTTTCTCTTTCTCCTTGGCTCTCACAAGCAGCGCCACCTGTCGCACTCTGTGTAATCTCCTCCCTCTTTATTTCACTGTTATTTCCACTCTGTCCGTTGTGACACGTGTTTGGATCAGCTGATGACGAGCAGTAATTTTGCAGCTCGAAACGCGTCCTGTTTATTATATCTTTTTATGGTGATTTAACAAAGTTTTTATTTATTGTTATAGTTATTTTTTATTTGTTACATAGATCAAATTTATATATTTTTTCTTTAATAAACTATTATATATTCAGGGTTTTAATTAGTCCAATCCTTTATCTTAAAATAACATTTTATGTTACAATCCGTTAAATTAATACATGATTTTATTGCTTGTATTAATGCTTGTAAAACTAACGTTGGTGTATGCAATTAAAATGTTTCATAATGCGCTAAACTGATTTCTTTCAAACTTAAAATATTTTTTTCACAGTACTGCAAAATGACGTTGCTTAAAATTACCATTACTTTCAAGTAACATATTTTTAAAATTTAAGTATGATATATTAACAACACACTTCTGAGAATTAAATTGCTTGACTTTTTAGTTTAATCAGTAATGTTTAGTTTTAATTAGATAATTATTAAATCAAACATAGAATAAACAATTAATGTATAAATAGACATGGTAGAAATATTGACAAGGTGTAATTATTGAGAGATTAAATATTATACAACATTGGCATGCTCCTTAATTATCAAGTAAAGTGTCTAAATTACTATTTTTTATTGAAAAGGCAATGGTAGTTTTTACGTATACATTATGTATTTTACATAAAACTGAATTTTGAAAGTACCTAATTAAATTATTATAATAACTGCAGCAATTGCAAAAGATTACAATTAAACATTAGCTCTTTTCATTTATTTTTACGCTGAATTTTCCAAATTTGTATCGTTTATTTCATTATAATATTTCAATTGCAAAATTATTCAATCTTACATTTAACCGCTTTCCTGATTTACCCGTACGTCATACGGGCAACTTGTTTTCACTAATCATGATTTGCCCTTACCATGTACGGGTAAATGATTTCAAATGATGATTTATTTTTCTCACCAGTAAATTTTTATTGTAAATTTTGAATTATTTAATCCAAGTGTTTTTTTGATTCAATTAGGTAAACATTTTTATTTTGAAAACCCGGTGAAAAAAATGTTAAAATTTCAGTAAAAGAAGCAATGAAATAGACATTATTTAATTTTATTTTCAAAATATTTATCAGTTAATCAGTTAATAACAATTGCTAACATGCATATTAATTTATAAATATTCGCATGTTAATCGTGGTTCCACGTTATTACATATTTTTTAAAACAGTGAATACCGTCGCATAACTTTTCCACTATTCTGTTCCCTCTTATTACCTTTCTTCGTTTTTTTTAATTCCATATGTTTTTATTTACCATATATTTACTAACATAATTTATAAACATGCGAAAATAATTATTTTAACAATTGGTTGTAGAATATTTGGATTATAGATATTGATGACTGATTCGATTGTGCTTTTTACGATGGTGATTTTTTACGAGAGGTACATTTTCAAGAATCGTCCATAAACAGCCATATCCCTGCCACTTTTTCAAGTAAAAACGTAAAATTCAAGCTGACAAGCCCATTAAAAATAGTAAACATTTATTTTAAGCAATTTTACAAATTCTTTTTCCTCTCCTACCAAAATTATTAACAGGGGATAGAGAAATTTAGGTCATTCCATCTTTCCTCAGCAGCAGATACACACATGATTTTAAGGATAGCTAATCTGCCAAAACAAACTTATAATTATGATACAAATTTTATTAAATCCAATAGATTTTTTTAAATCACCAGATTTTAAAAGATTCGCCTTTTATAGAAACATTTTAATAAAAATTTTATTTTACTTAAGAAAGGTGTTAGAATAATTAAAAATAAATGACATTGACATGTTTCGGATCCGTCTAATAAGATTCATATTCATAACAAAAGTAAAAATTAAATTTTAAAACATTTAACGGTCAATACAAATGACACGCGACAATGAGATATAAACAATAAAAAACAAAAATGACGCGCTCTATTGTAAAAAATTAGATTTAAAAAAAACCAACCAAAATTAAGGTGTTTACTTAATAAGCAAGTGGACCCTATAGGACAGGATGATCTTGCTGGAGTTTTTGAAATACCTTATATTACAGAAAATGTGGACTTAAATTATTACACAGGTATGACGGGGAGAAAGCTTGGTATTAGAAAAGGGGAGTATGAATCTGATATTAAATTTGGACGTACTAACACTGCCTTATGTAGAACATATTTAAATGAAGGAATAAAAATATTGTTTAGCGAAAGCAAATTATGTTTCATATCTTATTGTAGTCGTAAATCTATTATAAGCGAGTCCACTGAAATTTATACGCGTAAAATTTTTTTTTACAATGGTACCGTTTCTTTTATTATTTCTAAGTTATGGTTAGAATTAATGAATAAATTCCCCATGAGAGCTTCAATGGGATGAACCATGTTGGAAATTCTTTTAGACCATGATCTATTTTAATTTAATTTTTTACAATAGAGTGCGAGTTTTTTTTTTTTTTTTTTTTTTTTTGTTCATATCTCATTGTCGCGTGTCATTTGTATTGACCGTGAAATGTTTTGAAATTTAGTTTTTATTTTTATTACGATTATAGATTTTATTAGACGGATCCGAAACTTGTCAGTGTCATTTATTTTTAATTATTATAACACCTTTTATAATAAAATAAAACTTTTATTAAAACTTTAAAATTATTCTATCTCCCGTATTTACTTGTGTCTACTTGTGTTGTGTGTTTACTATTTTAGAAAAATTAATATTGTTAATTTTAAGCGTGTGGAACTGTATACACCTTCAATTTAAAGCTAGTTAACGCGAAACCCGTACTTTACAAGAAAAAATAGTGATATTTTAAAACCTCGCATATAACGCGCACCGTAAATTTGATGTGCTAGTGAAGAATATCCAAATGAATTTCAGTAAAGAAAGTCGAAACAAACCAGTCCAGACATCAGGTCCGAAAATAAGGCGAAAATGTGTTTTTAGACTCCCGGTAGTATGTGGATAACGGGAAACAGGAGTAAGTGATGGAAATGAGAATTTCTAATTAGCGATTAGGTAATATTACTATCTCTATTGTATAAAAAACTGCAAGGAATGAAATAAAAATCTAGCAATACCTCAATGGAGTAAGATTTTCCGAGTGATTATTTCTTCTTTGAATAATTTCTTCTTTCATATGTGTATCCAGTGATTACATCCAACAATAAAAAAATATTCCGTGTATAACGCGTGCCTAGGAATTTTGCCCTATTAAAAAAATGCGTGTTATACATGAGTAAATACGGTTTTTTAGAAATTCCACCCTAAGGTTATTTAATAGGGGGGGGGGGGTTCGCACTGTTGGGACATTACACCGTATCGCTGCGTAGGTGTATGTAGTAGCCTATTAATCAATATAATACATCTACAAATAAATATAGTTAAACATACGTACTTCAGTCATTATAGAGCTATTTTATTATTATGTCTATTGTTTTATTATGTACTTTAAACGGGATAATGTAAAATTTAATAAATAAGATAAAAACAATTATAGATATTTAATATAAGTTTCATATAAACTGTTGCAAAATGTTTTTGTCGTTTCATGTTTTATGAAAATGGACTCAATACATAAAAATATATTAATAAAAGTCTTCTTATTATTATATTAAATCCCATCATACGTAATTAATACAATGATATCCAATGATATCCAATGATAGATAATGATTCTGGTTTTCCATAATAATAAAATCTCATTTAAGATAGAGTCATATTATTTCTGTATGATTGAATTTAATATAAATAGTCCAAATATTTTTTATTCATGTATTTTTACATTAGAGGTCAACAGATATTTTACAAACATTTTATAATTTCTAAAACTCGATGTAGATAAAATGCAACCGGATTTCCCATGTTCGACGTGGATTTTCATAAATGTTAATTTCAATCCACAAAAACCTAAGAATTCCTACACATAACATTCCGTTCTTAATTTTCCATGGATCCATTAAAAGAGAGTAAGATACTGAAGAAAAATTAATATTGTTAATTTTAAGCGTGTGGAACTGTATACACCTTCAATTTAAAGCTAGTTAAAATATGCATATTACAATTTCAATAACTGTAAAGGTAAATAGACTGATGAAAGAATGTTTATTTTATCAGCTTTAAAAGTCGCATCTTTAAAATGCTTTTTGAACCCTCTCTCATTTTTAATTTAACAAGCTTTGAATATAACATATTTGTAACTCATTGGGGACTTGAAACTCTATCGATTATGTTTTAAACTTTAAAATTAAATGGCATTTCCCGTTTTAAAAGACAACTCAAAATATAATGCTCAAAATATATTTCCAAATTCAAATGCTTTTTTAAGAAAATTTGTATGTGTATACAGAAGTATAATTCACTAAATTCTAAACTTTTGAGAATTTTTACGATTTCCTTCGGTTATCAATTGCAGTACACATTTAGTAATCATTTCTATGTATAACTATGCATTCATTTTCTGCAAAATTTTGGTACCTAGACATTATGTAAATAATTTAATATTCTTTAATATACTCAAAAATTATTTTGAACATTTAGAGAAAATTTATAGGATACATTAGACGGTGTCAATATTCTTCCAAGAATATTCTCTTAATGTCTTCAATCAGTACTTTAAGATGACATTTACATTTATCGTTTTTGATCGCATATATTTTTGCACAGATCAATGCCCCAAAAAATCTTAAATTATTCAAATTATAAGGATTTTTCCGTTTATCTTCTATGATCAAATTAAATACACCTTCAAATCATATCATTCAATTCAAAACATAAGATGTACATATGAAATGCACATTCTTTGAAAATTTTCATGTTTAAATGTGCACTCAGTTTAGGCAAAATTGCAGTACCTAGACATTATGTAAGTAATTTAATGTTCTTTAATATACGAAAAAAAAACTTTTAAACATTTGGAGAAATTTTATAGCATATGTTAGACACTGTTATTATTCTCCGAAAAATCTTCTCTGGGTGTCATGAATCACTATTTAAAGATCATTTTTATATTTACGTGTTTAATCTCATATATTTCTGCACAGATCCAAGCAAAAAAAACTTAAATCCTTAAATTTCTGAGAAATTTCCCGTTTTCATCAGAGGAAATGCATGTTCTTCAAGCAGTTCTATGTTTAAATGTACATTCATTTTTTACAAAATTGCAGTACCTAGACATTATGTAAGTAATTTAATATTATTTAATGTAAGACAAAAAGTTAACTTTTAAACATTTAGAGAAATTCTATTGGATACATTAGACGCTGTTATTATTCTCGAAAGAATTTTCCCTAAGTACCATCAATCAGTATCATAAGATTACTTTTACATTTACCGCATTTAATCTCATATATTTCTGCACAGATCCAGGCACAAATAATTCTTAAATCATTAAATTTCTGAGGAATTTCCCGTTTTCCTTCTATTATGAAAAGAAATGCATATTATTTAAACTTTACGCGGGGGATCGATCAGCATCTGACCGAGAATACATGCTGAGCCGGACAGATGCTGTCCGAGCCCCCCTTAAAAACTAAGCATTTCTATGTTTAAATATGCATTCATTTTCTCCAAAAGTTCAGAACCTAGGCAATATGTAAGTAATTTAATATTACTTAATATACGAAAAGAAACTAACATTTGAACATTTTGATACATTTTGTAGGATACATTACATGTTGTCATTATTCTTACAAGAATCTTCTCTGAATATCATCAATTATTATATTAAGATAGCTTTCACATTTACCGCTTTCTAATCTCATTCATTTATGCACAGAACTATGTACAAAAAATCCTAAATTATTAAATTTCTGAACATTTTTTCATTTTCTTTCTCTTATCAAAAGGAATGCACTGTTTTTAAACATTTCTATGTTTAATCCGCGAGAACTCGCTGCGTGAGATTTTCTTTCTCCATCATATCCCTGTTAAGACTCTTATTTAAAACATTTTTTATTTTAATAAAATTTAAAAATGGGATTTCGATTACTTTGCCTCTTTTGTGAATAAAAGTACTACGTCAAACAAAAATAGTTGATATTAAGTGAATGTAAAGTAAAAGAAAAAATTGGGCAACGTGAGAGAAATTCTCACTAACGAGTTCTCCCGGGTTAAACGTGCATTCATTTTCCTCAAAATTTTAATACCTAGACATTATGTAAGAAATTTAATATTTTTAATATGCAAAAAATAATAATAGTTTTTGAACATTTAGAGAAATCTTATGGGATACAATAGACGTTGTTATAAATCTACAAGAATTTTCTCTGAATGTCATCAATCACTATTTTAAGATTACTTTTATATTTACGTGTTTAATCTCATAGCAAACTTTTTTATTTAAACAAGGAAGATCTTGAATGAAGGATGCATTCAATAGATTTGAGAATTAAATTAAATAAAGTCTAAGGATATCTTTTACATAAAATCATTAGTATCTAGTTTAAAAAAAAGTATTTCTATTTTTGTAAAATTATGAATTTTGTGTTTAAATACAGTATGCGCAAAGAACATCAAACAGATTGAAATATATTGGTTAGTTTGAATATGTATTTTAAATCAATGCGGTTCTTTACTGTGTTTCTTAGAAAGATGCGAACTCTGTTAAAATATTAAATTTACTTACATATTCCAGAAAATATGGGCTATTAAGAGGTAATTATTTCTTTTCAGCATTTTCAGTAGTACTTGATGAAAATTAAACCACTGTGACAACTGAAACTAAAATAATCCTATGTCTGCAAACTAGTAAATTGAAAATTTGAATTTCAGTGCATATCACTAATGTTAATGCGATACATTTTTGTTTTTGATCTCTGAGTGTAATGATATGAGTGTAATGATCAAACTGAATTTTATCTTCATGATGATTAATTCTTTTGAGTGTAATGATCAAACTGCGAGATCAGTTGCACAGGTACAAAGACTGACCCACTGCCCTCCCTCCCTTTTTGCAATTCAACAGATACCTATCTCACGTTCTAAAAATAGATACTCACGTGGTCGGCTAGCTCTGAGTCGGGTCACGTGATCAGCAGGCTGAAAAATTGGAAACGGTCTACGCAGACGTGACGTCATTATGGACGTTTCAAAGGTCAACTCTGATAAAATCTGGACGTTTCAATGGTCATCTGGACGTCGGACGTCTTCCAACTAAGGTAATACTATGCTTAGTTGGAAGAGAGGTCAAAGCCCCTATCAGATTTTCTATACGTCCAAGATGGCGGACCTGATAAGGTGCGCTTGAGTCTCGGATATGAAATCCAAGATGACGGCCAGGTAAACATGGATCGTCCGGGGATTAAAGAAACAAAATGGCGGACGTCCAAGATGGCGTTGGTACAAAGGTCATTATAGGTAGGTATTTTATTTTTTAAGCAGGCTAAAATACAAAATTACTGTAAACACAGTAAAAAACACATATTTTCGTTTCAAAGTGCTAGAGCACGGATTTACTTTATAAAAAAATGAAAAATACAAAATAGTTCAAAATTTTTCATTTTAACATATTTGTATCCTTTAATTGTATCCTTTAAACCACTGATGGTACAGTGAGCAGTGGTTTAAATAATCCATTGGTTCGTCGTCGTAATTGCATCCGTATAAGTGTGAAGGATTGCGACATTTTCAAGCTGAAATACAGCTTCAAAGATGATCAGGTTTTTGGTTCCGAGAACGTACTAAAGTTTAGCAGTGCAGTTATTCCTAGTGCTTGCAAGAATGCATTTTCCCGGAATAACCTGCAGCGCTACAGATACAGGGGATGGACAAAAATATGGAAACACCTTCTGAAATGCATGTTTGAAAAGAAAGATTGTTTATAATGAACTATGTTGATGGCACTGGAGTTTTCGCCTACTGACGCCACCTATACAACTTCGTAAAATCGCTGCATCGTTCAATCGTTGTTGTAGAACTGTTATGTGAGATTATCATTGCATTATGTCAGAGTTAACAGACTTCGAACGTAGACAAATTGTTGGCGCGCATACGGTGGGTGCTTCCGTAAGCAAGGTAGCCAAGGTTTTTAGTGTTTCAAGAGGTACTGTGTCGAAGATTTATTCCACATATTTAAAATGTGGAAAAAACATCATCCGCTAAATCACAACGCGGACGAAAGTGTGAGCTGAGTGATCGTGACAAACGATCATTAAGGAGGATTATCGCGAAAAATAAGCAGTCCACAACTGCAAAAGTTACTGCTGAAATGAATGTCGTGTTACCAAATCCTGTGAGTACCAAAACAATTAGAAGGGAGCTTCATAAATAGGGAATTGCTGGCCGTGTTGCAATTTAAAAGCCATCCATCAGTAATGCTAATGCCTGTAACAGGAAAAAGTGGTGTTTAAGTCATAAAGCCTGGACTATAGAGCAGTGGAAGAGCGTAATATGGTCTGATGAGTCTTTTTTCATATTGTTCTCCACTTCTGGCCAAGTTTACGTCTGGAGAACGCCATCTGAAGCCTATAATACAGACTGCTTGTTGCCAAGAGTGAAACATGGCGGGGGTTCGGTGATGATTTGGACAGCCATATCGTGGTTCTCTTCTGGCCCCATGATAACTCTGTAAGGGCGTATTACTGTTCAGACTTATGTGAACATTTTGGCCGATCAAGTCCATCCAATGGTACAAGCTTTGCTCCCCAATGATGATGGTATCTTCCAAGATGACAACGTCCCCGTTTACACAGTTCACATTGTCCAGGACTGATTTTCTGAGCACGAGGATGAATTTTCGCATCTCTCCAGGCCACCAAAGTCATCAGACTTGAACATTATCGAACCTTTGTGGTCTACATTGGAGCGGAAAGTGCGTTCTCGCTATCCACCGCCAACATCGTTATCTGAACTTGCCACAGTTTTGCAGGAATAATGGTGCAATATTCCCTTGGCAAACATACAGAAACTGTATTTATCCATTCCGAGAAGACTGCAAGCTGTTTTGAATAACAACGGGTACCGTACACAATACTAGGCAAGGAAACGTCTTTTTTTTTTAAGGTGTTTCCATATTTTTGTCCAACTCCTGTACGTGAAATTCAATTCCTTCTCGTATTCTGTGTACATCGAATGCCTAAATTGGACGCTTACAGGCCAGTATAAAGTCGGTACAACGACAGAGCCATACCACTACCCAATTGGATTTATCTAAGGCTTTCAAAGGACCCCCGTTCTTTATGAACTGGGATTTGGATAATAAGTATGTTCCTGCAACACCTAGTGATGACCGCTTATCTAGTGATCCTCATTTAAAAACTATTGTTGTGTCTTAGAAAAGACCAAAAGTTTTTCGTTATAATGTGACTGCTATGGTTAGCCGCTATCTTGACTGTGCTAAAGTACTTAATGTATCTACGGAGAAAGACGTAGGAGCGTTTTTGGAGGAATGCTGTGACCAACGCAATTTTCGAGCTCCGAACAATTGGTTCGGTTCTTTGCGAGAGTTGTTTTCAATGGATGACAAGAAACAAATTGCCCAGATTGCTGAGGACTTGCCTTTTCAATTTAATTTATATGTAACATGTTATGTAGACTGTACATTTAAAGGATACAAATATGTTTAAAATGAAAAAATTGAACTATTTTGCATTTTTCATATGTGTTATAAAATAAATCCGTGCTCCAGCACTTTGAAACGAAAATATGTGTTTTTTATTGTGTTTACACAAATTTTTTATTTTAGCCTGCTTAAAAAATAAAATACCTACCTATAATGACCTTTGTACCGACGCCATCTTGGACTTGTTTCTTTAACCCCCGGACGACCCATGTTTATCTGGCCGCCATCTTGGACGTATAGAAAATCTGATAGGAGCTTGGGCCTCTCTTCCAACTAAGCATAGTATTACCTTAGTTGGAAGACGTCCGACGTCCAGATGACCTTTGAAACGTCCAGATTTTATCAGAGATGACCTTTGAAATGTCCATAATGACGTCTGCCTGCGTAGACCGCGTCCAATTTTTCAGCCTGCTGATCACGTGACCCGACTCAGAGCTAGCCGACCACGTGAGTATCTATTTTTAGAACGTGAGATAGGTATCTGTTGAATTGCAAAAAGGGAGGGAGGGCAGTGGGCCAGTCTTTGTACCTGTGCAATTGATCTCACATTTAGAGTAGTTGATTGTGCGTGTTTCGAGTGTTATTGGAATCAAGTTCCGCTTAGTCAGACGGATTCGATCCTGTGTTTATCGCATGTTAGATTGGCTTGCATAAAAACTGCTGATCGCCTGCGTAATGTTAGCTTGAGTGTAATGATAAAATTCATCATGATGATAATGATCAGCTTGAGTGTAATGACATTCTGCTTTTTAAATGCAGTCACATTCAGTCTTCTGTTACATTTCTTATTACATCTTGTCTTGTGGCAGGTCTTCTCTGGTTGTTCATCCTCTCCATCGTATCGCTGTAAAATATACAGAAATAAAATAGGTAATTATAGTAAATTAAACTATAACCACAAACACATGCAGTGACAATATTTATTTGCACACAAAATTAAATGATGAATATAAATCATAAACAACGGGGAGCTGTATCATTTTAAAACAGTTACATAGAAACAATACACATATGTATATTTTCCCCTTCAGTTTTCATTAGAATACACAATACACATTTTTTCATATGTCACTAAAAGATAGTTCTGAAAGCAAAAGAAAAAAATAAAGAAAGGAAAAGATTACATAATAAATTTTTACTTTTCATTCATTAACATTGTCGCATTTATCCTTTTCATACTAGAAGTTGTACAATAGCTTTATGCATGTTTCGGTAAATGATATCGGTCAACCCATTTCAGGTGGTCCAGAAAATGTTTTTTTTTTGGTCGCTCGACCATTTAAAAAAAATCTGAAATTTTTTATGAAAAAATCCTAACATGATGGAAGTTCAAAATGACTATTATTTTATTTTTATTAATTTTTGTTTGCGCACGGCAGCCATCTTTGTTTAATCGTTTGCAGCGCTTTACTCACATACTAGGGTAGACGAAATTGTAAATATCTCGTCTTTATTTTCCAATTGAAATGGTGTTTGCAACATTTCGTTCAGAATAAAGTAGGCTAAAGGTATGGTGGTAGAATAGTTTTGAAAAATAAATTTTTACTGGTAAACGTTTAGCACAAAATGTAAGATTTTTTCCAAAATCTGTCTCTTTACAAGAGGAATTTTTTCATGCAAGGAAAACTGTCAATATGACACAATTTTTTTACAAAGAAGTCAAACGTACATGTACTCACACACCGAGTTGCAGATCTGGGAGATAATTTCTCTGTGCGAAAAAAATTCCAAAATTTGTCAAAAATTCCAAAAGTAGCACTTTTTAGGCTTTGATATCTCTGGTGAAGCACGAGATAAAAATCTGAATTCACAACATTTGATAGTATTGTATGAAAGTGTTATGTACAAAAAATTTCAAGAAGGAGATTTGTCTACAAGCTGAGCTATGACATGTGCAATATATGAAAACAATGCTGCCAAATTATTGTATCCTACTATGTGTTTGTTCATACCTCCAAAATATTATTGATGGTCCAAAGCAAAATGTTAATTAAAAATATCTTCTTCAATTGCGTGTGTGTTATTTAAACAATTCAAAATGTATGCTAAGCCACTTCACTATTTTCCCAGATGATTAAAAGCTATTAGAAATCATACTGCAACAATTTGTCTCAGAAGCATCATAATATCTCTCATAAATAGTGTGAAAATATTTCTCAGCACTATGTTGAGTTCATACAATATCTTAATTAAGTAAACAATTTGTTAGTAAACTGTTTTCAACAAACAATATTTTCTGTGTAAATATCATAATAAAAGAGATAAATCTCATTTCTCTTATCGAACTCGCATTTTTTAACATTTTCTGACTTCCGTACCTCAGCTTTTCCTCAAACCTCCTTCTTGAAATTTTTTGCGCATAACACGACCATAAAATACTAACAAAGGAAAGAATTTCAGATTTGTGTCTTGTACCACACCATCGATATCAAAGTCTAAAAAGTCTAATTTTCGAAATTTTTGACAAAATTTTAAAATTTTTTCGCAAAGATGAATCAATTTCCACGTCTGGGATTTGGTGTATCAATACAAGTACTTTTGACCTATTTGTATAACAAATTGTGTTATGTTGACAGTTTTCTTTGCATAAAAAATTTCCTCTTGTAAATGGAAAGATTTTCGGGGGAAAATCACATGATGAAACAAAGATAATCACCATGCACACCCAAAAAATAGTAAAATCAAAATAATAATCATTTGGGCACGTGGGGGCACGAGATAAAAATCTGAAATTCCAGCCTTTTATAGTATTGTATGAGAGTGTTATGTACCAAAAATTTCAAGAAGGAGATTTGACTACAAGCTGAGATATGACGTGGACAATGCGTGAAAACAATACTGCCAAAATACTGTAGCCTACTATGTGTTTATTCATACTTCTAAACATATTTTAAACATCTTTGCACAAAGGCTTTATTTGCTATTTTAAGGTATTATAATGCTTCTGATGCAAATTGTTGCAGTATGATTTCTAACAGCTTTTAGTCATCTGGAAAAATAGTGAAGCGGCTTAGAATACATTTTGAACTGGTTAAATAACACACACGCAATTAAAAAAGATATTTTTAATTAACATTTTACTTTGGACCATCAATAACATTTTGGAGGTATGAACAAACGCATAGTAGGATATAATAGTTTGGCACCATTGTTTTCACATATTGCACATGTCATAGCTCAGCCTGTAATCAAATCTCCTTCTTGAATTTTTTTGTACATAAGACCGTTATACAATACTATCAAAGGATGGGATTTTAGATTTTTATCTCGTGCCCCACCAGAGATATCAAAGCCTAAAAAGTGCGACTTTTGGAAATTTTGACAAATTTTGGAATTTTTTTCGCAAAGAGAAATTAACTCCCAGACCTAAAACTCGGTGTGTGAGTACATGTACCTTTGAACCTTTTGTTAAAAAAAGTGTCATATTGACAGTTTTCCTTGCATGAAAAATTTCCTCTAGTAAACGGACAGATTTTGGAGAAAATCTTACATTTTGTGCTAAAATATTATATGCAAATATAATTGTGCTAAAATATAACAGTAAAAATTTATTTTTCAAAACTATTCAACCACCATACATTTAGTCTACTTTATTCTGAACAAAATGTTGCAAACACTATTTCAATTGGGAAAATAAAAGACGAGATATTTATAATTTTGTATACCCTAGTATGGGAGAAAGTCGCTGCAAACGATGAAACAAATATGGCGGCCATGCGCAAACAAAAATTAATAAAAATAAAGTAATAATCCTTTTGAACTTGCATCATGTTAGGGTTGTTTCACAAAAAATTTCAGATTTTTTAAAAATGGTTGAGCGACCAGTGCTGGACCACTTGAAATGGATTGACCAATATATATATATGTATATATATATATATATATATATATATATATATATATATATATATATATATATACATATATATATTAACATGGGGATATCAAGCCCATAAAACAGAAGAATTATTCATAAATATATATTATAAATGAAAATTATCTATTTAAATAAAGTGAGCGAAATATTCTTATAATAAATAAAAAATATGTCTAGTTCGATTTTAGTGGTGGAAGAAATATTTGGCGATTTATCTTATATGCTGTATTAACTGCCTTTCATCCTCCCCACAATATTTCCTAAATAACAGTTTAATTTTAACCAATTTCATATTTTTAAACCTAGTACAAGTTAGTAAATGACTAACACAAAAAGTGAATTTGACTTTTACATAGATAAAACAGTCTAATCAGAGTTAACCGAGATAAAAATGCACGTTAAACAGTCAAATTCACATATAATGCAAATAGAAAACAATCTTAATTTTGAAAACTATTATAGACACAGATATGTAAAATTGGAATGATTCTGGCGTTTTTATTTGGAAGCATTTAATTGAAAGTATTGTAACTCCTGCAGGTTCAGTGCATTATTTGAATAGTCCATCAAATCATAATTTGAGAAACAGACTATATCTAGTTAATTTTTCGCAGATCGGATTTGGACGTTTACAAGCAGTGGAATTAATTTTTTAAGAAGTTTCACCATTCAAAAATTATGAGTCACCTTTAGCTTTCATACTTTTATCAGCAACATATTATCGGAAACATTCATCATAGTTCCTGTGAAAAACTCAGGATTTATGATAGTAAGTAGTCATCCTTGACTTAAGAAGAAGTTAGAATAAAAAAGTGTTTATCATAAGAAAACCACAAGACAGCAAGGCTTTAGCCAGAAGAAAATCGAACATATCTGGCTCCTAACTTCATTGCATCAGCTTTTTGTGAAAGATCTCATCAAGACAAACAATGACGTGGCGTGCACTCTGGTCAATGAGGTGCATAAAAGGTACGTGCGAAACCGATGTCACGTCCAATGAGATTAATTCTACATAGGTTTTTGTCGATTCGGAAGTGTGAGGGGTTTTTTTTAATAAAAAATATAGCACACGAAAGATTTCGTATTAAAATAAATTTTAAAAAAGGGGAAAAGAAAATGGCTTTTTTTGAACATTCGAATTCACACTAAATAATAGAAATTATAAAAAATCATGATACAAATTAGGAATAAACTAAACCTGTATATTGAAGTATATTCAGTAAGATAATGATTAATTTCACTAGTAGGATTAATTTTAATAGGATTTATTGTAAACATTATTAAGGTATAATAAATTAGTGAATTTGCCGGTAATTGAGCATAACAAAAGAAAATATCGTGAATTACGTCTGATTCTTTGATGTTGGCAATATATCAGTAGTAAATCGGAAAATATTTATTTATTTATTTCTAAAAGGTTCTGCACCCTGCGAGTTTCACTCGTCAACCACCGTTCAGACAGCACAAAATGAAAAAACAGAGTAATGTGATCGGCATTTAAAAAGCTACAAAACACTGACCGTTCAATCTATCTGTCTCTCTCTATATAGAGGGTGTCTTTAAACTCATGGTACATACGCTAGGGGGTGATAGAACCACATCAAGACGAGTAATAGTAAATAGGAAACCAAGGGTCCGAAACGTTTTTCAAAGGAGATATCCGCCATTAAAGTTTGGGGACCAAAATTTCAAATAAACATAAAAAAACGGAAAAATTGGTCGATTGATTTGCGATCTTCACTAAAACTATTCTTTATGTCGGCATTTTATTGAAAATAATTTATAAAGATAAATTTCAAAAAATGCCGATAGAGGACGCTTTAGACTTTGGATTAAAGAACAACTATTTTTTGCCGTTATTTTTTGCATCTCATTACATGGTTTCGAAGGCTTAGATTTAAACTTAAATTTTGAGCTCAAAATCTAAATAGTTGGGAGTGGTTAAGTAGCACTAACTGAACTGTATTCAGAGGGTTTAAATTTCAAACTATTATAAAACACGGAAAAATTAGTCGATTCGTTTGCGGTTTTTGCTAAAACTACTCTTTAAATCAGTGTTTTCTTGAAAATAAATTTTAAATATAAATTTCACAACATGCCGACAGAGGGCGCCTTAGACATTGGAGTAGCGTACAACTATTTTTAATCGTTATTTTTTAAATCTCATTAAATGCTTTTAAATGCTTAGATTTAAATTTTGAGATCAAATTCTGAATCGTTGCGAGTGTTTATGTAGCGCAAAAGTGAACTGTGTTCGAGGTGGGGGTTTAAATGTCAACTCCTGAACACACGTCAGTTTGCGCTTCTTAACCCCTATAAACGGTTCAGAATTTGAGTTCAAAATTTAAGTTTAAATCTAAGATTTCGAAAACATTTAATAAGTTTTCGAAAGCATTTAATTAGATACAAAAAATAACGGTTAAAATTAACTGTTGGTTACTCTGAAGGCGCCCTCTAACGAATTGTTTTGAAATTTATCTTTAAAATTTATTTTCTAAAAGATACCGACTTAAAGAATAGTTTTATTTCAAACCGCAAACGAATCGAACAATTTTTCCGTTTTTTATAATAATTTCAAATTAGAACACTTTGAACACAGTTCTGTTTGTGCTACTTAACGACTCCCAACTATTCAGATTTTGAGCCCAAAATTTAAGTTTAAGTCTAAATTTACGAAAACATTTAATCAGATGCAAACAATAACGTAAAAAAATAGTTGTTCGTCACTCCAAAGTCTAAAGCGCCCTCTATCGGCATTTTTTAAAATTTATCTTTATAATTCCTTTTTAAGAAAATACCAACATAAAGAATAGTTTTAGTGAAAACCGCAAATCAATCGACCAATTTTTCCGTTTTTTGTGTGTATTTAAAATTTTGGAACCCAAACTTTATTGACGGCTATCTCCTTTGGAAAGAGTTTGGGACCCTTGGTTTCCTATTTACTGTTACTCCTCTTGATGTGTTCTATCACCCCTTACCGTATATACCATGAGTTTAGGGACACCCTCCATATATATTTCCTTAAGTGGCGATTTATTTGTAAACAAGATGAGTTAAACAGTGAAATAAACATACAGTCTTTGCCTCCTGTTATTTTTTGAACTGCGTTATAAAAAAGAGCATTTTAAATATATCGTTTGAATCCGATGTAATTTTCACTAAATTTCCACTTCCCTTTTTAATATTGACGTGAAAATACTTTTGTTGATTGAAGGGAAATATTACTGGTGCTTTCTTATAATTCTTGACAACAGTTAAAAAGATCAAAGTATGTCTGATCTCAATATACATATATTTTTAAATGTTAAATGTTTTGCAATATTACTTGGTCATTTTAAAAGTAACACGATACGTTTTACTTGCAATCGCTTTCAAAGCAAATTAATGAATTTATTTATAATTAAATATTTTTTTCCTCTTTTCACGTGAAGATAATTGTTTTCTGTTTTAAATACGATGTGATTATTTCCATTTACGGTTGTTAACGTATTTTAACAATGTTATTATTTTAATATTTTTTTCACTTTAAATACTCACATGTAGATTATAGTTTTATGACGTAACTTTCAATATTTATCATTTTTAACTTGTCATCATTTAATTATCATTTAAAAATATTTTTTTCTGTTTGTGATAATCGCGTGTAAATATAATTTCAATTTGAAAAAAATGCACACTTTTTTCAGAACTTTATATAAATCTGAATGGTTTTTTATGGAATCATATGTCCTCAAAATTGTTAATCATCTAACAGAGTTTGTAATTAGTATCGCGGAGTTAGTCACACAGAATAATGTGAGTTTCATATTGATCTTCTCAAGGTACTCATCTTGAACTTAGCAGTATTCAGCAGATTGTGCAGAGCGATTTAATACCGAGGATTGCGCCAAATTTTGTAGGATAATTATATGAAACAGCGAACGAAAGATGTGGTTCCAAATGTCACCACTAGCAGGTATAATAAGGAACTGTTCTTTTTGAATTATTCGTTGCTAAAATCTTTAATCATCCTACAAATTTCGCTTACAAATGTTGTAGGACATTTAAAAAGACCGCAAACAAAAAATTCATGGAAACGTTATTCCAAATCTCATCACTAAAATATATAGCTATGATTTTTACGGAATCATTTGCCGTTACAATCTTTAACCATCTAACATAAATCTGTTCATTCCCAAGCGAATTAATTATGCTAAATACTGTCATTTGCAAAATGGCTAGTTTGATATGAACATATTTAATGTCTGGGTACTCAGCGTATTTCGCGCTCTAATTTACGGTCAAGCAAGAATAAAAATAAGGACTCCAGAAAACTAGAACGCCACATAACCCAACAAAAACCTTTCCGAACTAAATCACTTTCTTTAATTCTTTCTCTCTAACTTGTTTGTCATGCTAGAAAATGTTGCTGCATTTGTACAGTAAGATCTCGCTCAGAATGCACTACATACTGTCAGTTTGATTATGGTCATTTTGCATATTGAGAAAAGTTTATAAAGAAATGAATTAAATGTAAATATTATTTCCAAAAGTGTTACTAGCTTTTTCTGAATATTTTAATAACAATATTTTTAGTTCTATAGGTAATATATTGTTACGAATTTTGTAAATAGTTAGTGTTTGTACTGTAAAAAAATGTAAATAACCTTATTAAGCTCCATTCCTTTACTAATATTAGTTTTTGTTACATTGTCTCTGTTATCACGCAAACTTGTCTATTATTTTCTGTGAATGTCTATGGCAGCTTTGCGAAATATTAGAGATATCTCCAAGTTGGCGTCACTTTTGGCGACTAATTTTGGTCGCCAAATTTGGCGATATATCGCCAAATTGGCGACAAACTTGGCGATTGTTGGCGATGGTAACCCTTCCCTACTCTATGGTAACCCCCCTATTGATATACTGATACATTGAATGTTGTTCCGTGGATTTTCCGAGATGGTTCTAGAAATTTTCAGCACCTGCTGCGAGCCTATATAAAGAGAGCGATACGAGCTGTTGTGGTTATTATTTACCAGTCAGTCATTGAGTGAACAAAGCGTTTGTTAGCAAGTTTGCTTGAGTTTCATTTATGTTGTTTGAATGTTATTAAGTGTTGAGACGTGTCCTATATACGCTGGAACATTTGGTGTCAGGAGTCGGGATCTTATGGCGAAAACAAGAGGCATGGACGTGCAACTGAAAGAACTATTAGATGCTATCAATGGCATAAAGACAGAATTGACGAACGGCCAAGAAGAGTTGGCGGAAAAGATGAATAAAGGCCAAGAAGAGTTTGCGGATAAAATGAATATAAACGAAGAACGAATGGAAGAATTGACAAATAAAATTGACAAAGTCCAAGAAGATGTGACTGAAGAAATGAAAAGAAGCCAAGAGAGAATGGAAGAATTAAAGGAGGAAGATAATAAAAGCCAAGGAGAAATTAAGAAAACTTTGGAAGAAAAGTTCTCATCGGTAGAGAGAAGAATAGATTCGGTAGAAAAGAAAATTCAGAATGAAGTTAGTAATGTTGAAGAGAAAATGGAAAGAAAAATAGAGGAAGTAGAAGAGAAAATTCAGAATGAAGTTAGTAATATTGAAGAGAAAATGGTTGAAGTAGATAAAAAGCTAAGTAAAAAAGTACAAGATCTTGAGAAGAAGCTTTCAGCGTCCTGTGGTAATTATGAAGAATTTAGAAATCCGCCTGCTTCTCCCGTGCACATCAAGCTGTCGACATACGACGGAAAGAGTTCCTGGCAAGTTAAGAAGACCCAATTCACCATTGTAGCCGAAGCGAACAAATGGAGTGACAAGGTGAAAGCTTGTCAACTGGCAGCATCTTTAAGAGGAGAAGCCGCCGACGTGCTGCAAACATTGCCCGATATGACGCAACTCAATTTTGAGACTCTAAGTTGTGCACTTGAAATGAGATTCGGCAAAAAATTCTTCAAGGATTATATGAGAATACAAATGAAGAGCCGCCATCAAAAATCGAGTGAAATCCTTCAAGAGTTTGCCTCGGAAATTGAACGGCTTGCAAATTTAGCATTCATGGACTGTCCAACAAATGTACGGGAAATGCTCTCACTGCTATATTTTGTAGACGGAATAAAAGATCCAGAAGTGCAGAGAGCGGTACGAATGGCAGATGTACAGGATTTAAAGGCTGCACTACTATATGCCTTAAAGTTGGAAGAAGCTACACAAGCCAGCCGAAGTGATCGTCATTCAGTCCGAGGGGCAACGGTGAACAAAAGCTCAGACACTGAGAACGACGTCTTGAAAGAAACTAGGAAAATAAATCAAGAACTTGAAGCTTTAAAATACGGAAGAACAAGTTCAAGAAGACAGAATCTCACGTGCTGGGGATGCGGTGATACAGGACATCTCCGAAGAAATTTCCCCAAAATCCACGAACGTGAGATAAATTCAAACAGTCAGCAGGGAAACTAAATTTTGGACATCTCGCGGGGCGGAGTTTGCCAGAGAATGAAAAGCCCCACCTGAAGATCCTCTAGATATCAAAAATGAGTGGCGGTGATAATGAATTATATGTGATAGGCTTTATTAACGGAATTCAGTGCCGTATGATTATCGATACAGGAGCCAATGAAACAATAATAAGAGAATATTTGGCTCGAAAATTGAAATGTAAATTCATCTGGACTCCACCATGCATTACCCTGCAAACTGTGACGGGCGACAAGATTGGCATATATGGAAAGGCCAATTTAACCATACACTTTGGAGGAACGAAATATTACCATACGGCATATGTGGCTGACATAACAGATCCTTGCTTAATCGGGCTAGATGTTCTGAAGAAGTTTGGTTTCAAGCTTGTTTTCAAAAATAACAAAATGCTCTCAAAATTTGAAGAAATAAGTCTTTTTGGATTAAATAATGAAATTGAATGTAAACAAACAGTAATAGCCAAAGAAGACATCAATCTAGATCCAAGAACAGAATTTTTAGTTCCAGCTGAAATTAAAAATGAAACTAATTACCGATTTGGCCATATAGATTATCCAGAAGACAATAGTACACAAGCAGGAGTATTGGTGGCTTCTTCTGTAGTAGACCTCTCGAAAAAGACCATTCCAGTCACAATTGTTAACATCAGTGATAAGACGAAGACTATCAAGGAAGGAGAGGTGATAGCATCGTGTGCTCCTGTGACGTGCATAAGTCAAAATTCCAGTCACTCTGAGAAATCTTCAGATAATTTAGTCAAGGATTTGTTACAAACTACAGACTTAGATCCAAAACAGATGGACGCCGCGGAAAATTTAATTTGGGAATTCCAAAGTTTATTCTCCCAAACATCTGAAGACTTTGGACGAACTAAAATGGCACAACACCGAATTGACACGGGAGATCACTCTCCTATTAAACAGCACCCTAGACGATTACCTTTTGCCAAGCAAGAAGAGGTGCAAAATTTAATTAAGGATATGGAAGAAAATGACATCATCGAACCATCGACAAGTCCATGTGCGTCTCCCATTGTATTAGTAAGAAAGAAGGATGGTTCTACAAGATTTTGTGTAGACTACCGCCGACTGAATGACTTCACTAAAAAGGATAGTTACCCTCTACCAAGGATCGACGACACTCTCGACACACTTGCGGGCAACACTTGGTTCTCGACTCTGGATCTGAAGAGTGGTTACTGGCAGGTGGAGATCCATCCGGACGACCGCGAGAAGACTGCCTTTACAACGGGACAAGGATTATGGCAGTTCAAGGTAATGCCTTTTGGTATGCACCTGCAACTTTCGAACGGCTTATGGAAACAGTTCTCCGGGGGTTATCATATGAAGCATGTCTTGTTTATTTAGATGATATCATAATCATAGGAAAATCTTTTGATGAACATATGGACAACCTCAGGCGGGTGCTGCAAAAGTTAAAGAAAGCTAATTTGAAGTTAAGCCCTTCGAAATGCAATTTGTTTCGCAATGAAGTCGCCTACCTTGGACACATCATTTTGGCGGAAGGTGTTAGGAATGATCCAGGACAGATATCGGCTGTGAAAAATTGGAATCGTCCAGCAGATGTTCACCAGAGCTTCGGAGTTTTCTAGGATTATGCACCTATTACAGGAAATTCGTCAAAGGCTTCTCGATGATTGCAAGACCACTTCATAAATCAACAGAAGCCAATCAAAAATTTATGTGGACACAGGAATGCGCGCTGCTTTCGAAAAGCATAAGGAGGCATTAACATCCACTCCAATTCTGTCATATCCTCAAATCGATAAACAGTTTATACTTGATACGGATGCAAGTAACGAAAGCATTGGCGCTGTACTGTCCCAGGAAATCGACGGCCAGGAGCGTGTTATCGCCTATTTCAGCAAGTGCTTCTCAAAGGCTGAGCGAAACTACTGCGTAACAAGAAAAGAGCTTCTTGCTGTTGTGAAAGCCATAGACCATTTTCATCACTATCTTTACGGTCGAAAATTCCTGATCCGAACTGATCATGCTTCTCTAACTTGGCTATTGAATTTTAAGAACCCTGAAGGCCAGATAGCCAGGTGGATACAAAAGCTTCAAGAGTACGATATGGAGATACGCCATCGAAAAGGCTCATCACATGGAAATGCAGATGCTCTCTCAAGAAGACCCTGCTCAGAGAATTGTAGATATTGCGACCGGGTTGAGAAGAAATTTAATGTCAAAGATCCTATAGTAAGACAAGTTACAACTGGGTCTACATCATCGCAAGATCCGTGGAGTGACGAGAGCCTGCGTAAAGATCAACTTGCTGATCCTGAAATTAAGCCAATTCTAGAGCTGAAAGAGGAGTCCAACAGGAAGCCCAGCTGGCAAGACATGTCCCATTACAATCCTACGACTAAACGTTATTGGGCTCTCTGGGATTCCCTACATTTGAAGAACGGTATCTTGTACCGAAAATGGGAGTCTGACGATGGAAAGACATGTTGATGGCAACTACTACTCCCTAAGTCGAGAATTTCTATGGTCCTTCAAGAACTGCATGGTAGTCCCAAAGGATGTAATTTTGGTGTAATGAAGACCCTGCAAAAGGTTCGAGAGCGTTTCTACTGGAATAATGTTCGCAGTGACGTGGAGAAGTGGTGTCGAACTTGTGACACCTGTGTAGCACGTAAAGATCCAAAGAGGCGCACCCGTGGACGATTTCAACGTTATAATGTAGGAGCTCCTTTCGAACGAATTGCTCTAGACATCCTGGGTCCACTTCCTAGGACATCTGATGGCAATAAGTACATCCTCGTTGTCATGGACTACTTCACTAAGTGGCCTGAAGCCTACGCCATTCCTAATCAAGAGGCGGTAACCGTAGCAGACATACTGATTCAACACTGGGTTTCCAGATACGGAGTTCCTCTTCAGATCCATTCCGATCAAGGAAGAATCTTTGATTCGGCTGTGTTTAAAGAAATGTGTGGACTACTCGGCATGGACAAAACTCGAACTACACCTCTACATCCGCAATCGGACGGCATGGTGGAGCGGTTCAATCGTACAATCTTAAATAGCCTCTCTCTCCTGGTGTCTAGAGACCAACAGGACTGGGACAAGAAATTACCTCTTTTTCTGCTTGCCTACAGGAGTGCCACTCATGAGGCCACTGGTTACTCCCCTTCTCAAATGCTCTTTGGTCGTGATCTTCGTCTGCCTGCGGATCTTTTGTTTGGCCGTCCTCCTGATGCTCCTTCATCGCCTGAGGAATATGTCGATAAACTCCAGGCGGGGATTGAGGAGATTCATCGTCTAGCGAGGAACCGAATCGGACTGGCAACGGAAAAGATGAAGACACGGTACGACACACAGGCAACAGGACATGAGTTCAACGAAGGTGACAAAGTTTGGTTGTGGAATCCGATACGTCGTAAGGGACTGTCGCCAAAATTACAAAGAAACTGGAACGGTCCTTACACAGTCGTCAACAGGCTGAATGACGTCGTTGTACGCATACAAAAATCGCCACACGCCAAACCCAAGGTCGTACACTATAACCGGCTAGCCCCTTATTTTGGCCAAAGTGATTAGAAATTCAAAAATCGAATTTCAGACAATGGTCATGAAAGTCACTTTTTGTAAATATGTAAATAGTAATTAGTTCTTATTTATGTAAATCTTATTATTATTATTTATTTATTTATTTATTTATTTATTTGTTTATTTATTTTAAGTGTTTTCCTCTAACTCAAGGATTGCACTACCCGGGACGTGCAGTCTTTGAGGAGGGGGTAGTGTTACGAATTTTGTAAATAGTTAGTGTTTGTACTGTAAAATAATGTAAATAATCTTATTAAGCTCCATTCCTTTTCTAATATTAGTTTTTGTTACATTGTCTCTGTTATCAAGCAAACTTGTCTATTATTTTCAGTGAATGTCTAAGGCAGCTTTGCGAAATATTAGAGATATCGCCAAGTTGGCGTCACTTTTGGCGACTAATTTTGGTCGCCAAATTTGGCGATATATCGCCAAGTTGGCGACAAACTTGGCAATTGTTGTCGATGGTAACCCTTCCCTACTCTATGTTCACCCCCCCTATTGATATACTGATACATTGAATGTTGTTCCGTGGATTTTTCGAGATGGTTCTAGAAATTTCCAGCACTTGCTGCGAGCCTATATAAGGAGAGCGATACGAGCTGTTGTGGTTATTATTTACCAGTCAGCCAGTGAGTGAACAAAGCGTTTGTTAGCAAGTTTGCTTGAGTTTCATTTATGTTGTTTTGAATGTTATTGAGTGTTGAGACGTTGTATGAAGAGTCTCTGGGATCTAAAGCTATACTTGTACGATAGATTTGAGCAGTTTTTTTTTAATATCTGGTAATATTTGTGAGTTTCGAAGACTCTGTTGTTCTGAAGATCTATAAATAAATTATTTTCTACTTTTCTAAGAGACAAGAGTTTGAAGTTCTCTAACCATAAGATCGAAAGAACCCTATATACGCTGGAACAATATTTTTTACTAAAATGTTACTAAAAATTACCATTCTGCTTAGATGTATAATATAATTCGTCACAGTGGAAACAGATCCCAGAAATATACAAATTTATTTTATTCAAATTTACATTAAATAATTTTAGGAATGTGTCTTTTGAAGTAATGTTTTTAGAATTCAAATTCCATCTCTCGCTAAATACACCAAGAATGCCGAAAATGCTTCATGGTAAGTGAGAAATGGAATTCAACATTCTGTAAACCAGATTTCTAAATCGTTAAGAAAATGTATGAATCACCTTTATATTCGTCGATAGGTGCAAAACAATATTCTTAAATTTACAATTTAGTCTTGAATTTATTTCATAAATGCGTTACAAATTTTAATGAAGATGCGTAATGCAAAAGAAATGTTCACGTAACAATTCGTAATAATGTAAGAGGAAAGTGCTGAGCATAATTAAGAATGTAAAATAGGTAACGTAAAATCATCATTAAAATAGTCAAAATTTCAAGATGATTTCTAAAGATTATAAAAATCCTGGCATTGAAAATCTAATTACAATAATACACGAAATAATATTTAAAATATTGATGCTAAAAACTATGAGATGTTTTCAATGTTAAATAACAGATTTCATATCTTTTTTATTTATTCATATAGGACTTTTAATTTTCCTACTCAATAAAAATTATTCGGGTGATGATTTTTACTCTATTAATGTTTTAAGTATGAATCTGCAAAATACCACTTAAAATTCCAAAGAAAACTTATTTAATAGTCTATGTAAGGGCAGTATTTTTAAGTACTACTGAAGAAAATATGACCTCTTCAGATCTCAGAGTTTATTTATGTAGGGGAGAGTGGGGATACTTGAGCATAGGGGATACTTGAGCCACCCCTATTATCTCTATAGGTGGTTAATTTTTCTTTCTAAAACTGCCAATATGATAACATATTTATAGTTCTGAACATGTAAAAAAGAAATCACACATCTTGGTACCATTTTGAAAAAATAGTGATTAATAGTTGTCTTTTCCCTATCTGAAGTAAATATTTGGGTGCATGGCTTTTTTGTTTTTTTGTAATCAAAGTTTTGTTTAAAGTTGCAACTATATACATACATTCAATAAGCATAATTTCAATTGTATTTTGAGTCTAAAATAGTTCTAATAGTTGCATGCTTTATTTAGTAAAACTCTGGGAAACAAAAATAGTGAAAGTGGGGATACTTCAGCCAATGAGAGTGGGGATACTTGAGCCATGTCTCAACCATCCCCACTAGAAATTAAACATTGGTGAAACAAACAAAAAATAAAATTCCATCCTTATTTTCACTAATAGATATTTTTCTGGATAAAAGGGAGAATAATTTTTCATTTTATTATTTTTTTTCTTAAAAAAATAACTATCTAAAACTATTTAAAAATGTATATTTTTTAAATGAAAATATCTATTTTATTTTTCCTTTTTGACTAACAAAATAGCCTGTCTAGATAAATGTAAACATAGTTTTCAATTTAACTTTCATTAAATTAAAATAACTTTTTAAAACGGTTTTACAGGCTACAATCTCTAATACTTTAATTAGTTAAGTCCAACATATTAAAATATTTATTTTTTAATATAACATATTAAGATTAATATTTTATATTGAAATCGTAACCTCTGTTGCTGGAACTGTTTTTTAACTAAGAAAATTAAAGAAAAATTGGTAAAAAGAGCGCACAAAAAAACAAGAAGAGCAACAAAAATCCCAGTTCAAACTTACTTGCATGGAGCCAAAGAGGAAGACAAAATCTTTTCCTGTGAAATCAAAAAAGTGTTTGAAATACTAGAATGATACATCTGGCTTAAATTCCGACAGCTACTTAATTAAAAGCATGAGTTCGACAATATCATTAGAGGAAAATTTTGTCAATGATGGTGATGATGTGAAAAGAAAACTTTCTATTGATGGTTGGTTACTAATAAAATATGCCAGAAAGAAAACTGTAAAATATTTGTTGGATAAGTGCTTAATATTTTGAAAAGGAAATTTGCCCGAAGAATTGCAGATTCCAAATTTAAATGGCTCTGAACTGAGGATGTTTCTACCGTCGTTATAACTCAAGTTGAAATTATCCTCCGACAACCAGTCTTAACGACAAAAAATGATCGTATTACTAGCTTTGTTTTCTCAATTGGTTTTGAAGGACTTTACGTTTCATAATTTGTCATTCTGTAAAATGTTTGTGCAAAAATAAAGCGAAAAAAATTACTTTTGTAGGTATTTTTCCTTAGTGGCTCAAGTATCCCTTCACTATGGCTCAAGTATCCCCGCCATGGGGATACTTGAGCCACGATGTAAACCAAAAAATAAACATTTATTATACATAGAAAAATAATTCAAAATTAATTGAAAGTGGTTTTTAGTTGAAGAAAAAATATCAAATTTTCATTTTCAATATTTTATTTTATTCTAAAAAAATATAAAAAATTTTAAAAAAATATTATTCAAGAAATGGCTCAAGTATCCCCATCTTCCCCTACTTGTTTTTAATTTCAGTTAGGGATTTATATTTACAAACTGACATTAATACTGACTGAGCAGTGAAAAATAATGAAATTTTTTTTGTACATAAAATTTTATGATACAAGGGGATTCAAAAAGTACATTTTTTACAATTTTTTATTTTATTTTACTTTTTTGCATTGCAAAAGCACTACCCCCTGACTGCCGCAAACTTATACACCCGTCCTCTAAGCTACAGCTTTTACTGCAATAGAAGCATTATTTAAATTAATATAATTCCGCAAATGTAATCCATTTTCAAAAAATAAAGTTATGATTATTACTTTCAAGGTTGATATGCCTATATGTAATAATATATTTTTTAAATGTTCATAATAATGGAAAATAAAAACACATTTTTTTAGCATTTAAAAAATTACAGAGAAATCAAGGTTACGAATTTGCCCTTTGCTCGGTAGTCAGGGGGTTAAAAAACACAAAAGAAATATATATATAATTTTTATTTTATTACTAATGGACTCAATAAATGGTATCGTAACGATAAATAAACTAATTTAAGTTTTCATTTTTGTTCATTTTGTGCACTTTTGCTGCAAGCCATTTTTATGTAACACGCAGCTTGAGAATAAAGTGCTGTAAGAAAGAATTCCTAATACATTTAATTTTACTATATTTTATGCTCCATTACCACCATTTTTTTTAACTTAATTTACATGCATGAAAAGAAATTGTAAACATATGTATCCTGTAGAATACATGAAAACTGAAGCGGCTAATGTAAACTTTATTTGATCGGTCGATTAATAAAAGTTTTTTTTTAAAGCAATATACTATTCTCGATTAAATTTAGATAGCGTAGAGAAACGATCGAATTTATTTTTTTTAAAACTGTAACATTATTAATCAATTTCATATGTATAACATTTCTTTTAAAGAAGATAGTTTTATGAAACATTTTAAACTACAAAAGTCTTTCAATGACTGATACTTCAAAGCCTGATACTTCATTTTCCATAAGATCTATTTTAAATTTGTTGATGTATTTGTAATGAAATAAGCTAATAAATATATTACTATTAATACTTATTTTATTTAAAAATCTTTCTTCAAAAAGATTATTGGCTGGTATTTTTTATTAGCAAATTAATTCATACGAATGTTTTAGACCTTTTTTAAAATTTTAATAATTATGCGCTTTAAACTGTTCAAAAACAGCAACTTGTGTCATAAATTAAAAATATTCACATAAGTGTAATTCGCACCGATGCCTTTCATACTTAAATGAATATCTGCAATGAAAATATCACTCCATGCGTAAAATTAATCTCTTTGTTATTATCAAACGCTTTATCACTATTATCGTAAACAGTTATTCTATGAAATTACCATATATCTTAAAGTATCAGATGAAAATTTTTTAAAGTACTTTACGTATTTTACATAATACTTAAGTGAATTAAATTGGTGTTTCAGTTTAGAGTTAACTATTATGATAGACATTATTTATCAGATTAAGTAATTACAACAGGTTAATAATGAGAGAAACCATGACATTTAATGTTTCTACTTGCTCCTTAATCAGTAACAAATAAGCCAAGGTTTTTGATATTTTATTAAACATTTTGTAATCTAAAGTATCACATGTTTACTATCCACTATAGATTAAAGTTAAATTTAGAAATGCATAATTTGTATGTTTTAAATTTACAAAGTGTAAGACAACCGTTAAAAATAAATATAGATTATGTATATTGGAGCTCTAAAAATTTTACTCGATTTCTTGTTTTAAAATTAATTCCATTAAAAATGTTTATATTGATAGCCTTTTTATAATGTATAAGCATATATTATTATTTCGAAAATAGAAACTTTCATATAAAAAAGCACAAATTTTCTTGTTCCTTTATTTATTTGTTTTTTGCATTAGATAACTAGTTCGCATACATAATAGGTTACTTAATTTATGGATAAGATTATAATAAACGCTTTTAATATTCTATTAACAATTCTTAAAAAATATATATTTACGTATTGAAATTTATAATTATTTTAGTTATTAATTGTAATAAATCAATAAATAGATAATGTTGTTTTATGGAGAAAGTATATTTTCATAAATTAATGAATACTTCATATTTTATAACACTTATGTGAATGTGTATTTAACGAAATAAGCATTTATATATTAATATTCATGTTCATATTATTTAAAATTTCTTACTTCAAAGAGAATTGTTTGATTGGTTTATTTAATTAAGAAGCTAATTCAGCAGAATTTTTCCATATAAGAATATTTTAATTAATTAATTATTTGTTTTAATTTATTTTATTATTTGCATTAGCTATATAGTTACGCATACATAAGTAGTTATTTAATTTAGTGATAAAACCAAAGTAAACGCTTTCAATATTCTATTAACAATTCGTACAAAATATTTATTCATTGGTGATTATCATAATTTTAATTATCAAATGGCAAAAATTAAGTAATTATGTTTTATGCAAATATATTTTTATAAATTACTAGTCAAGAATAATTCATATTTTATAACACCTATTTAAAACTGGAGGATGAGTATTTAACAAAATAAACATTTATACGTTAATATTAATGCTTATTTTATTTGAAACGTCTTGCGTAAAAATATTTTTTCTAAAATGGTTTAATTTATTAAGATTTCAATTTATACCAATGATTTAAAAATATTTTATTGTTTTTTTCCTTTTTTTCCTCTTTTCATTGTTTTTTAATTATGGGCAATTTAATAATAAAAAATTAAAAGTAGGAACTTGTGTAATAAACTTATAAAAATTACATACGTTTAACTGGTCTAAATACTGTCAATGAAAGATATTGATCATCTGAAAGATATTCTTACCATTTCAGAAACTGAACTGGGTATAGGGTATATCAATTTTTAACGGTTTTTTTTTGTCTCCAAATTCCAAGTTGATAAAAAGTTGCTACTAGACACCACAACTTACCACAAAAAATTTTGTTTAGGTCTCCCGCACAAGGCCTAAAATTTAGAAATTTTACTTAAAACGTACATTTTTACAAAAAAAAAAAAAAAAAAAAAAAAAAAAAAAAAAAAACCTAAAACACTTTTTTTCTAAATTGTAAGTTAAAATTCCATTAACAATAAGCACAAAAAAAACGATAGAGAATGCATTTCAAAAACATAGCGTAACATTCAGACCTCCCGCACTAGGCCTAAAAGTTGTAAATTTGAGCCAATTTTTAAATATTTATCAGTTCGTTGATATTTGTGTTGTTGCTGGTTTAAAAATTAAATGCAACTAAAGCCTCGTTAGGCTTAATTGGAACTATTGAAATAAGTGAAATAATAAATCACATTTCAATACGTCAAGCGTCAACCTGACGCGATGGTGTGGGGGAAAATCACACTGTGGAACTACGGTGACGCGACACCTATGAAACACACCGCAGACTTGTAAGAAGTCGTTTGCCCGCCAGCGAGCATTATGGTTGTGTTATAGTGCGACATTCGTGTTGTAAGAATTAATTGAGTGAGTGTCGTTATTGTTCATTATGAGTAAAAAACCGCATCTAACTAGACAAACTACCGACATGCCAGTTATCGAGCAACCTATTGATGTGAGTGAGTTTAATGCTCTGCCAACAAAGATGGATGTTTTGAAGTATTTTGAGTGAGTACGCATTGAAATGAAACAAGAGGGAATACATCATCCTGAAAAGAAGGTAATTGCGTTAAGAGTTGCTTTAAAACTTGAGGAAATATGGAAAAGAGCTTCAATTCCTGTTTATGGCACCAAAAACACAATATTTATGGTTTTAAAACAGCTTCAGAAAATTAAAAAGTGTTCAGAGCCTAAAAGGAAGTATCCTAACTCCTACAAATATGCAGTAAATAGCTTTCAGTCAAAAACTGAAACTGCATTGTTTCATATTTGTACTTGCAAATGTGACCCCAGCAACTGTATTTGCTCTATTGTCAAAAAAGTCCCGACTCTAGAACACGAGTTTTTGTTCGACCACCGTGGTCCTAGATTGATGAGTGTGACAAAAACGAGACTAAAAAGCTTAAAAAGCGATTAGAAAGAAAATCTAGGTCGCAAGCTTTAATGAAGGAAGTTGTAAAAATGACTGAGGATGAAAACTTAAAATCTGTTGATAAGATTGATTCTGGTGATAGTACAGATAATTCAATGATTCACACATCATGTCAAGATAGTGATTTTGAATTAAATGTACTTGATACGAGTCAAAAAAGTGTTTCAAGTGTAGAAGTAAAACAAGAACTGCAACAACGCTTGTCTTTGTTTTCACCAGCTTGTGACCGCAGGAGCATTTCTAGTAGAGCTGAAGCTAAGTTAGCTACTGCACTTTTGCGAGACTTAATTTTTGTTACTGCAGTGAACCAAGAAGCAGTAATCGACAAATCAAAAATAGCACGTGAAAGACTTAAGTCTCGTAAAGAAATAAACTCAACTCGAACCTCCGATCTGTTGGCCATTTACTTTGATGGTCGTAAAGATGAAACCATAACAAAAGAAATTGTAGCTGGTCAAAGTGTCCAAAAATCTTTAATGGAAGAATACATATCTAATGTTAAAGAGCCTGGATCCAAGTATTTCGGTCATCTAACCTTTATAAATGGAACAGGAAAGGAAATAGTTTCATCACTTGTAAATTATTGTGAAGAAAAAATCGTCGATCTTAAAAAACTAAAATCTATTGGTTGTGATGGTACGGAAGCAAAGACAGGCACTTCAAATGGAGTTATCACCTTATTTGAAAATAAAATGCAACCGCCACTGCAGGCAATTGTGTGTCTACTACATTTGAATTAATTACCATTTAGAAATATTAGGGTTGCTCTTGATGGGCCAACTTCACTAATGTTCTATAAAAATACATCAGCAACATTTTGTACTTATATACTACATTTTATTCCACGGTATAGTATTTTATACATTTGAAATAAACAATAGTATTCACAAATAACGATAGAGTTTATTTCATCCCCTTTATCAAACAATTTGCATTGTTAAACTATCTTTTTTAAGATATACAACATTTATATATTATTTATGTCGTATGTATATATATATATATGTATGTATGTGTGTATATATATATATATATATATATATATTGTGTCATTTTATCCCTCCTGTAACAAAAATACACTTAAGTCTAGTGTTTTTAACGAAAAAAAGGTTCATTTTCACAAAAATTTACGAAAGTTTCATCAAAATTAACAAACTTTAGGTCTTGTGCGGGAGACTTAAATGTTGTGCTAAGTTTTTGAAATATATTTTCTATCGCTTTTCAAGCTTATTGTGAGTGGAATTTTAACTTGCAATTAAAAAAAAGTGTTTAGGTTTTTTTTTTTTTTTTTTTTTTTTTGTAAAAATTTACTTTTTAAGTAAAATTTCTAAAACTTAGGCCTTGTGCGGGAGACCTAAACATTTTTTTTTTAATCCAAAATTTTTTGTGGTAAGTTGTCGCATCTAGTAGCAACTTTTTATCAACTTGGAATTTTGAAACGAAAAAAAAGTTAAAAGTCGATACACCTTACTGGGTAATTTCATTTACGAAAAATGGTAGGTATAAGACTATCCGATTATGGAATACATAACGCCATCCATCAAAGTACAAATGCTTCATGTCCATACTTTAGTTAATTTATGTTTAACAAAAGAATTAACGTCATATTCCACGTAAGAAGGGCATTACTTTTAAAATAAAGAAGTCTTTTAAACCTTAAAATTTAACGAGAAAAGCTATTAAAGTAATAAAATATATATAATATATGTAAGGTTTCAAGCCCAAAATAGCCATAAGTGACAAGTAAAACTGGCTGATTAGTGAATAACTGAACAAATTTTATGTATCGATAACATAAAATCATTCGAATAAAGTGAGCTAGTTCTTAGCGGATTAAAAAAATAAACGTATGTTTATTAAAATTAATTACTATTAAAAAACTCTAATGTTTTATCGTCATTGCCTAACTTTAAGAACATTTATAGTATTTTTTAGAAAATTTGGTGTCTTTGTAATAAATAAAGAAATAAAAAGAACAGCAACATGTGTGGGTGATAAACTGTCAAAAAACACATGTTTAATTAGCTCCGACACTTCTCAAACTATTTTGAACAACTGCAGTTAAAATATATGTTTATGCATGGAATTAATATCTTTGTTACTATCAAATACTTTATCACTATTATCGTAAGTTGTTATTACACGAAATTACCATATATCCTGAAGTATATGAAAAATTTCAACAATATACCCCATAGTTTACATTATACTTAAATAAATTAAGTTGGTGTTTTAGTTTAGAGTTAATTATTATAATCGACATTATTTTTCAGATTAAGTAATTAAAATAAAGTGAGAGTTTTTTATGTACATTGATAATTTAAAATCATGCGAACAATCTAAGCTAATAATTAACGGGTTTAAAAATTCAAAAATATGTAAAATTAAATTAATTTTTATTAAAAAACTCTGAGGTTGTTTCGTCATTGCTATTTAAACAACTCAATATTTTTCAAAAGATTTTGTGTTCTTGAAATAAATAAAAACAGCAATTAGTGTGTGTGATAAGCTGTCAAAAATTACATAAGTTTAATTAAACCAGACACTTACCAAACTTATTTGAATATATGCGATTAAAATATATGTTTGTGCATGAAATTAATCTCTTTGTTATTATCAAACACTTTATCACTACTAACGTAAGTAGTTATTATACTAAATTACCATATATCATGAAGTATTCGATGAAAAATTTCAAAAATGCTTTCTATAGTTTATAATACACTTAAATGATTTAAGTTTGTGTTCTAGTTTAGAGTTAATTGTTATGATCGACATTATTTATCAGATTAAGTAATTACAATGTAGTGAATATTGTGAGAAAACATGTCACTTAACGTTTCTACATGCTCCTTAATTAGTATCAATTATGCTACGATAATTCATATTTTATTAAATATGTAGTCTAAAGTTTTACATGTTTAATATCTACTTTAGATTAAAATTATGTTTATAAATACATATTTTCTATTTACGAAATTTAAAAAGTCGAAGCCATTAGTTCAAAAGTTCTAAAAATTCGTTTTGATTTCTTATTTTAAAATATATTGGATTAAAAATACATATTTTGTTAACATTTTTATAATGCATAAACAGATATTATTATTTTGAAAACAGAAATTTACAAATATAAAAAATACTCAATTATTTATATTACTGTACTAACAGTTAATCTGTTGACGTTGTGTTATGACGTGTATGTTATGTGTCAATTCCTTAGTAATTTATAATCAAAACTGCTGACATGCATATCAAGAATGTAATAGTTTCGAAAGTTAAATATGACTTTATATGTTTTTACTTAAATAAGCAATTAACAGAGAAAATCTACCAAAGAAATTATCTCTTAATGAATGTGGATTTATATATATATATATATATATATATATATATATATATATATATATGTATGTATATGTATATACAATGTGATCCAAAAGTGAGGACGAAATTTAAAAAAGAATAATTCTAAAACGAATAAAGATACAAAGATACGGTTTACACCAAACGGATGTAAAAGAAACCGAGTTTGTTGTGGCAATGAAAAAATAGTTTTGTTGGCAAAACAACAAATGGCGCTATAGTGATTTGTTGCACCAAAAGGTGATATACAAATGAAAAAAAATGTTGACAACTTGCAAGTCAGGTTAATTACAGTTAATTAGTACTACAGTAAATGTTCAATGTGATGTCCGTCATTCAGAAGTACAGCTGTGAGATGAGGAACATCACTATTCACAGCATAGAGTACGTTTCTTGCTTTGTGGCAGATACATTTTGGCGTATGACACCTTTCAGGGCTTTTATTGATACCGGTTGGTCGCGGTATACTTTTGAATTCAATAATCCCCACAGCCAAAAGTCCCAGGGTGTCGGATCGGCAGATCATGGAGGCCATGCGTGATTAAAGTAGTGACTGATATTGCGATTCTCCTCCAAATATTGGGCGTAGCAGGCGATACACAGGCAGAGTAATATGAGATGGCGTTCCATCTTGCACAAAGATGACTGCTTGGAGTGCCTGTCGCGCTTGCTATTCAGAAATACGACAGCGTCATCTGTTGGTCGTAAATAGAACTATTTTCTTTCATAGCCACACAAAACCCGGTTTCTTTTCCATCCGTTTGGTGCAAACCGTATCTTTGTATCTTGATTCGTTTTTAAAGATTGTTCTGACCTTTGGATCACCCGGTATATTACTACGAATTAATAGCATTCAGTATCAGTATGAAAAAACATATGTATAATATTACCATATTCAGAAACGAATATAAATCTCACCCCCTTAAGACATCAGCCACAAAATAACTCAATTTGAGCCGGAATCCATAAATTTCACTATTTGAAAGTTAGCTTCTTGTAAAGATTTGAAAATACAAAAATGAAGGATTTTATAAGCAATTTAAATCAAGATATCTATTTTAACACTAAAACGCCATGAAAACTTACTCAAATTAGATAATAATATTTCACACCAAAATTTTAATTGAAAATTATTTAATTGGTGCTATTAACGTAAATCTGGGTTGTTGGAATAGAGCTTATTTCAAGAAAAATATTCTTACTTGAATTGAAATCTAGTCGAATGTTTGCAGTCGAATCGATTCCTACCGGGCGTCCTAGTGTTAAATACGCAATTAAAATCAAGATGAATAAAAAATTTAAAAAGCAATTAATTTACGATCCAATACATTACAGCTCATTCATGAGAAGTCAAATCCACGCTTTCGTTTGAAGAGTGCATTATGTGCTCTGATTCAAATTTACAGTAAAAAAATGCCGTGTAAGATAAACTTAATGGGATAATTTAAGAAATGTATTGAATTCATAACTATTGTAGTCTGGCTGACGTCGACATCAAATGCCTTGTCATTGAACAATTTTATGAAAATCAATAATATAAAGTCATATGAACAAAATGAGCTAATTATTACAGGTTGTCACAATTCGAAAATATCTTTACATAAATCAATTATTATTAAAAAAAACTCTAATGTGTTAAAATCATCGCGTATTTTGTCAACTCTTAGTGCATTTTATAGAAATCTGTGCGACAACAAATAAATGCCCCGTCATTAAACAATTTTATTAAAAACAATAATATGAAGTCATATGAATAAAATTACCTAATTACTAAAGGGTGTCACAATTCGAAAATATGTTTACATAAATTAATTATTATTAAAAATACTAACGTTTTAAAGTCATACCGTATTTTATCAAAGCTTACTGTATTTTATAGAAATCTCTGCTCTTAAAAAAAGGGACATACTTTATTATGCCGGGAAATTCTGTGATACTTATCTTAAACAGGTAGATTGTGCTAAAACCACACACTTTTATTTTTAACTAGCTGTACTGCCCGGCGTTGCCCGGGTTTATCAAAAAATAGGAAGAATTGCGAAAAAACTTTAAAAATCATAATAAAAACCTTGAAAAATGTAAAAAATGCTGCACGAATTTCGTCTAAACTTCGTTGAAAAGAGATGGGCTAGAAAATTGCTGGATTATTTTTACTAATGTGGAAAAATCTTACAAATCGCAAAAAACATTAAAAATATCATAAAAATATAAAACAAAATTCAAAAATTGTGTTTCAAAATTCGAATAAACTTTGAAGAAAAGAGATCAGAATTTAATAAATTCGGCCAAAAATTAAACGTCTAAAAAATTGAAGCGGGTCGCGAAGAAAGGTAAACATCGCTTTAAAAATGGCAAAATTTTCAAAAATCACGGAACTCAAAATTTACTCTACTTGGATAAATGTTTTGAATCTAATTAATTTGATAATAAAAAAAGCATTGAAATACGAAAAAACTGCTAAAAATTCGCAATAAAAATCTTTAATCGCACAGGAGAAAATTTATCATATTAGCGAAAAAATTAAAAACCGGATTCCTTTTCCGTATCTGAAAAAAATCGCCGTAAACTCAAAAAAAAAAAAAAAAAAAAAAAAGCATACTGCATTAAAAATTGCTGTAGATCAAAATAAGAAAACAAAACAATTACCTTAAATGATAAAAGTTTGAAACCAAACTCTTATTAGTCTAGAAATTTAAAATCGAATTCCTTTGAAAAATGTTTTTAAAAAAAATGACTGAGAAAGCCCAAAAATTGCATTGAAAATTGTAATGAAAGTCGTAAAACATTAAAAAATCCCTAGGGTAAAAATTCACTGTTATAATATAAAATATTGTAATCAAGAAATTAACCATATTAACCAAAAAGTCTGAAATCGAAATCGATTTCCGGATGTAAAAAAATTGCCACGGAATTTGAAGAATGGCTAAAAATGACATTGAAAATTGCATAAAAAATAGCTAAATAATTGGAAGTCAATGCTTAAAAAAATTAATATTAAGGCAGGGGGGGGGGGGTTATGATCGAAATCATTCATAAATTACAAAATGTAGGCATGGAACGCCAAAATCATATTAAGAGATAAAACATTGCATTCGAAACATAACTACTTTAAACAAAATGTTTGATATCAAAATTGGTTTCTGAATGGCAGAAAATCGCCAAAGAACTTAAAAAAAATGGCTAAAAATCGTATCGAAAACTATATTAAAAATCGCTGAATATTTAAAAGTCATGGCTGTAAAACTTATTGTAAATATTGTAATTGGAAATCGTTCATGAATAAGGAAAAGTCAACACGGAACACCTAAAATCCCCCAAACTAACTAAAAATTACATTGAATATCGCATTAGAAATTGGCAAAATCCATAAAAGCGTGGAGAATAAATTGTACTATTTATGCTAAAAGTTAGAAACCGAAATTCTTTTACCGATGTCAACAACTGTCACAGAACTTGAAAAATCACTATAAAACAGATTAAAAATCAGTAAAATTCAAAAATCCGGAAAAAAATTGCCATAGTAAGATAAACATTTATATTAAATTCCTGCGGACATAATTTACCATAAAGGGACAAAACATTGAAATCTGAATTCTTTCATTAGTTAAAAAATATCGACACAAAACTTGCTAAACATTTTATGAAAATACACAAAAAATCTGAACCATTGATGTCAAAACTTGCTACATTAAGCTACAAATTATTTAAAAAATTATCTTTTCCAATTGTGAAAAAATTGCCGTGGACTCGAAAACATCTCAAAATTGTATTCAAAAATTCATTACAAATCGTTTCAAATTTAAAAATAGCGGGGGGTAACATTTACATTAATAGAGTAAAATAGTGTAATCTGAATTATTTCTTAAATACGAATGAAAAAATCGGCGCAAAGCGTCAGAAATAATGAAAACATTGCTAAAAATTGCATTAAAAAATCACTAAATTTCAAAATTCGTAAATGAAGTGCAAATGTTTGAAATTAATTTCAAAATTAATTTAAATTCGAAATTTCAAAAAATAGCCGTGAGATTCAAAAAACCAATACAAAACCATTGAAAAATTCCTTAAAAATCGCTAAATGTAAATACATCCCGTGAATAAAAAAATATTCTAGTCGTGTAAAACGTAGCAACCATTATTTTTTACATGAATTACAAAAAAATCGAAGCAGAACACAAAATATATCAAAAATCACATTGAAAATCGACAAAATTAAAAAAAGGTAAATGGTGAAATTTACTATATTAGGCTAAAAGTTTGAAACCAAAATAATTTTTTAATTGTTAAAACACCACTGTGGTGGGGATCGAAAAAAATAGTACTAAATCGCATTAAAAAGTTCATTGAAAACGCATTGAAAAATACACTAAATATCGCTAGTTATTTTTTAAATCGCAGTAATAAGAATTTCATCAAACGGATAAAACATTCTAATCGGAAATCTGAACTATTTGATTATCCGGTTGACCAAGAAACTATCTGGGTCAAACCATAAGATTAAACTACAATAATGGCGGATCGTAAATTCCATATTTACTTGACATTAAACATGTTACATATGTTTGTTACGTCATCAAGTGGTTTTTACTTCTTATTTTTGTATGTATTTGTATTAATGTTTTTCTAAATTATCTCTTCTTTCATTATTTAACATAAAAATTACATCTATTTGCATAATTTGGCGTGTTTCACGATTCATATAATTTGGCGAAATTGGTCGACAGGATAATCACGTAGTAAAAGGAAATCCTTTATAGATAATAAAAAATCGACACACGGAATACACGACGACACGGAATACAACAATTCTTGAAAAATCTTGTTAAAAATCTCTAAAACTATATTAGACTAAAAGTTTGAAATCAATTTTTACTTCCGAATATCAAAAAATCACCATAAAACTCGAAAAATGTCTAAAAATTGCATTGAAAAGTGCATTAAAAATCACTAATATTAAAAAATCACAGGGGTCAAAATTTACTCGAATAGGGTAAAAAGTTGTAAAGGAAATATCTCATGAATGACAAAAATAAGACATCAAACGCAGAAAATCTCGAAAAATCGCATTAAAATTAGCTGAAATTCATAAATCTTAACAGCTAAAATTTAATACATCAGCCTGAACGTTTTAAGCAAAATTCCTTTTACTAATGTCGAATAATAGCGGCAAAATTTACATAAATAATTCACTAAAAATCCAAACATCGTTGCACGAAATCCAAATAAATTATATTGAAAAGTGAACAAAATTCACTAATTTAGGTCGAAAGAATGAAACCACTTTCCTTTTCGCTAATGTGGAAAAATCGCCTCGAAACCCACTAAAATTCGCTTATGAATTAAATTAAAAAAACTAAAAATCGGCCTTCAAGGTGTAAAATTTCATACATAACTTCGTGCAGCGGTCTCTCCAAAGCATCGCTAGTACTTTAAAAATTTTAACATGCGTTATAAACTACCTTGAAGTGTGAAACAGATCTCCTTATTACATTTCCTAATTTTGTTCGCGCCCCTCCTTTCACGCACCCTGAAATGTGTCACACCATTCTTTGTTTACATTTTTTTTATCATGCATTATAAACCATTTTAAAATTTAAAAGAAATCACATTGTTATATTTCCAAATTTTAACAAAATCGCGTTCTGTTAGTTCCATTTTTCACCACCAGCTAGCGCGCTCTATTCTTCAAAAACGTTATCAAAACGGTACTCTGTTAAACAACCTATCAGGTGATATATTACTCGAGGGGTAGCGGTCTTAAGCAAGAATTTAAGATATTTTATGAAATTGCTATTCGAAAATAGTGGTAACTAAATTTTTGACATTTTAGGTAAATTTCGCAAAAAAATACTACTTATTGCATTCTCATCAGCTCAAGATTTTGATAGAACAACTGTGAAAAAAGTAGATACTAAACGCAAAAAATCTTGAAAAAGCGTTACAAATCACATTGAAAATCGCATTAAAAATCGTTAAAATCTAAAATTCGTTACAAACACAAAATTTAGGGCTAAAAGTTTGAAACGGTTTTCATTTTATCAATCTTAAACGCAAAATGAGAAAAAACACTAAAAATCGCATTAAAAAATCGTTAAAAATTCAAAAATCGCTGTACAAATTCCGAATAAACTTTGCTGAAAAGAGAAAAAAAATTGCTATATTGGGTTAAAAGAATGAAACCGTATTTCTTTCACTAATTGGATAAAACTGCAAAAAGAACGCTAAAAATCGCCTAAAAAATTATCAAAAAAAATCTAATCAAAAATTTGAAAATCGGGTTTCGAGGTGCAAAACTACATGTATAAAAATGCCTTCCCTCCACATTTTGTAACTCTACGTACAGCAGACTCTTCAGAACAGCGTTGACACACACATAAACTTGTCTCTTTATTATTATAGATTTTAAAAAAATAGCGTTCTATTAGTTCCATTTTCCACCACCAGGTAGAGCACTCTATTCTTCAAAAATTTTATCAAAACCATACTCTGTTAAATAACCTATCAGGTGATACATAACTCGAGGGGGTAGCGGTCTTAAGCAAGAATTTAAGATAGTTAATGAAATTACTATTCCAATATAGTGGTACCTAAATTTTAGACATTTTAGGTAGATTTCACAAAAAAAAAATACTACTTATTGCATTCTTAACAGCTCAAGTTTTTGATAGAACAACTATGAAAAAAATAGATGCTAAACGCAAAAATCTTTAAAAAACGTTAAAAATCGCATTGAAAATCGCATTAAAAATCGTAACTAACACAAATTTTAGGGCATTAGGCTAAAAGTTTAAAACGATTTTCTTCTAATCAATCTCAAAAAATAGCCGCAAAATGAGAAAAAACACTAAAAATCGCATTAAAAATTCGTTAAAAATTCAAAAATCGCTGTCACTTTGTTGAAAAGAGAAAAAAAAATGCTATTTTGGGTTAAAAGAATGAAACCGTATTCCTTTCACTAATGGGATAAAACCTCAAAAATAACACTAAAAATCTCCCAAAAAAATTATAAAAAAAAATCGAAACAAAAAATCGAAAATCGGGCTTCGAGGTGCAAAACTACATGTAAAAAAGTACCTTCCCTCCAAATTTTGTAACTCTACGTGCAGCAGTCTCTTCAGAACAGCGCTGACAGACAAACATCCTTCTCTCTTTATTATTATAGATTAAAATTTTTACTAGTAGTTACTTTATTTCACTTCTGAACGCAGAACAAATGTCAGCATATTTCGAAAACGGCAAAGTAAACATAATCCGTCAAACACACAAATTTTTCTGTAAAATTTTATGGAATAGCTTTATTTATTTATTTATTTATTTTTTAAGGTACAATTTCTGTAAATGAAATTTTGAGATTACAGATGGTATGAATTTTTACACCATATTACACCAATTTTAAGGGATATTTCTGCATTACTATAAAAACAGTACAAGTTCCTTACATGATTGCTAGAAATAATTATTATATTCGGGAAGCCAATTAATAATTGTTGTATATAACTGCCTTAGAGCGATATCATTTTCAATAAAATTTCTGTATAAGTTACATGTTGAAAATATATTCAATATCCATTAAATTCCCGAATATTTACTAAATAGTTTTTGTCTTGCATTGTTTTTAAAACCGATAAAGATTAAGTACCATCTTTAGCATGTATTTCTAAACAACTCGTAAAATTTCATTCTTTCATTTTAATAATAAAAAGCCAACTTATTTTCACGATATTTTAAAAATAATAAAATATTAATCATTCTTTGAAACAATTGAAGAGGAAAATTGCAGTTCAATTTTTCTTATGATTTTAAAATATTTTTTTTTCATTTATTTACCATATTTTTAAAAATGTCTGAGAATATTTTTAAAACGATAATAAAATATCTATTTTAATTATTTTTATCGATTTATTTTAATATATTTGCACATAAAAATTAATTCCTTTTAATAATAAAAAGCCAACTTATTTTCATGATATTCTAAAAATAAAAAAATATTAATCATTCTTTGAAATAATTGAAGAGGAAAATTGCAGTTCAATATTTCTTATGATTTTAAAATATTTTTTTCATTTTTTTATCATATTTTTAAAAATGTCTGAGAATATTTTTAAAACGATAATAAAATATATATTTTAATTATTTTTTTATCGATTTATTTAACATATTTGCACATAAAAATTTAATTATATCCGAAATAATTAAAAAGTTATTAAAAATAGACGTTAATCAAAGTTATAACATGCAATAAAGGAATTCACTGTTGTTTTTTCACTGTTGTTTAAAATAAAGATAAAAGTTCTGACCTTGAAGTTAATGTGTCAAGAAAAGTGAAGAATAAAAAGCATATAAAAATCAGAAGTCTATCCTTGAAGAAATATTTTTTGTCTTTCAAATGAAAATTTTTAAATACGAAACATTAAAAAAATGAAATATTTTGTGAAAAAATCGGAATTTTTCCACTGAAACATTCAAAGGTGATTTTAACCCTAATAGCATGCATGGTTACAGTGACGTCACTGTAAGTCGCTTTGGTCACATCACATCTGTGACCAAAATGCCACCACTCAATGACGTCACATTGTGACTGAGGTGCGACTTTCTTAAAAATCTTTAGAAATTTATAAATATTCTTCAAAACATGTTATTTACTTTAAAAAACATGTTTCTGGCAATTTAAATATCGTTCCTCTTGTCACAGTTTCGTCACAATGTTAATGTCAAATTAGTCACAAATGACACATTTTTTTACAAATTTGTCACATTGTGACCTCTTTGTGAAACGTCACAAAAGAGCTCTAAAACGGCCGTAACGACTTCACATCGACGTCACGTGACGTCATATTGATAATCGATGGTCACAAAGTCACAATATGACTTCACAACGACGTTGCAGTGACGTCACCATACTTTACGGGAATTGATATATTTTGTAGCATCTTTCTTAAATAACAAAAAAAAAATGTTTATTCAAATGTTTATGAAGAGGTCATGCTCTTTATAATCTTGTGATTTTAAAAATTTAATTTTGACTTAAATATGTCTTTATCATTAATTTCGGCTTTTCAAACCTAGTCACATCTAACTCATTTTTATTTGTATGATAAGTTGATCATTTTAATAAATATATTTTGTAGCATATTTAATAAATAACAAAAAACTTTTTTATTAAAATGTTTAGGAAAAGGTGATGTTCATTATAATCTTCTAATTTTAAAAATCTAATTTTGACTTAAATATATTTTTATCGTTGTTTTCGGCTTGTCAAACGTAGTCACATTTTGTTCATTTTTATTTGTATGACTTTTTGCTCACAATTTACTTTTTTTCAAGTCCGCGATGACGGGTCTTTTTATGTCACGGCTCCCGGATTATGCATTCCGATATTAACTTTGTGAGTGCAAGGTTAAATCCACGGTACTACATTCAGTTTAATATCTTGTCTCAGCCATTCAACTTCTTTTTTAGACCGTAAGTACTAAATGCAGAATGTCACACACACAAAAAAACATGAGAAACCTTTAAATGTATTAATATGGATTTATATAGGCAAGGTAAATTACAAAAAATTCAAAGTGACGTAGGAATGATATCAATTTTGATTAAAGAAATATGTCGTTAATTTTCAAACGTGTACATTTTTGAAATTTTTATGCTCATTCGTGGTCGTATACGTTATATTTACAAAATTTCCAATGCATTGTGAATAGTTTTTAGATTATACATTTTGCTGTATTTAATGCAATTTTAGCTCCGATTGCGTTGGTAAAGGACTTACATCAAGTAGTTCCCTCATCCAGTTTAATCAACTGATGTCGTTGTGTAGAATGCATATAAAATGGCGTAGTTCTTGTCGTAATGTTTTCAAAGCAGATTTTTTTCCAGCTAAAATATATATAAAATGATTCAGCTATCTATCAGCAATGACCAAACAGAGATGTAATACAAATATTTCAGACAACATGATGATATACAGGGTGGTTAGTAATTAACGTGAGTTGTTCAGAGCCCTCTAGCGAGTAAAGGTTTGGTCGAAACATAACCAAATTTGATCAGCATACATAGTAGACCATGGGATTTCGAACTCTTAAAAAAAAATTAAAATAAAAAAATTAAAAAATTGGCCCTAGGGGCAAATTTAGCGTTGTTTACCGACTAACGCATTAATTTGCATAAAATCAGTTCTGTGTAGCAATCATGAGTATAAAAGGAAAAGCTGGGAGACTTTTCATCATTATCAACTATCACTATACTTTGTTAGTCAAGCTGTGTTATCAGCAGAACGAGAATTGCAATGCTGCTCTTCCTGAATTTCACAGATTACAGATTTTGCAAAAGAACCGATAAGAATAACAAATTTACAAAAGATGATTCATCGTTTTGAAACTATGCGGAAACAAGGCAAAAGACGCAAACTGACTAGTCCATAACAAATGGACGAATTTGTAACTGCTATTGCCAAACAAGAGAAGAAAAATATGCAGGTACCAATAGCGCTAGGGCAGTACAGAACTGATCTGTAGTGTATTTTTTGGAATTTCATCATTCAACATTTACACTAATACACTTTGGGCGCCAAAATTGCCCTTAGTGGCGATTTTTTTTTGATTTGCAAAGCATGATCCCGTAAGATGAGAGCCATCACAAAGCAGTTGGTCTGAGAACTCTCCTAGCTTTTCCTTTTATACTCATAGAATTGATTTTATGCAAATTAATGCATTTTTGTCGGCAAACAACGCTAAAATTGCCCCTAGTGGCGATTTTTTCACTTTTCAATTTATAATTTTTTTTTTAAGAATTCAAAATCCCATGGTCTATTATGTATGCTGATCAAATTTGGTTATGTTTCGCCCAAAACTTTACTCGCTAGATGGCTCTGAACACCTAACGCTAATTACTAACCACCCTTTATATTTAGACTTTCTGTCGAGGTTGCCGCTTGCCTCATTTTTTTCTGTGATGTTCGTTTTATTATTTCTTCAATTAGAAAATAATCTTGTAATTTTTCTTCCTTCAAGATTTCCCCATATTTTAATTTATTTCCCAGTATTTTTTTCTGCCTCTTGACTTTAACGCAATAAGGCTTCAATTTACCCAAATCCACTTAATGCAATTTACCTATATCATATATAATTGCTAAATTCTTCCAAAGTATGTGAGAAACAGATCTGAGTTTGAGAATATTTGATTTTGAAGGCCTTGATTCAAATTGTGATTCATACGAATTGTCTGCATAAATATTTCTACATTTATAATCGTCTGACAGTATCTGTAGTTTAAAGAAGAAAATTAATTAACGTATCACCTGGAAGTCTGTTCTATCTCCGATTTCAGCAAAAATAAATTTTATTTAACATTTTTAATTTTTTACTGAAAAAGGTTTAAGAATCCGCATTTGGGTAAATCTTCAAGCCATTTGCTGCAAATAAAAGAATTGTCCAAAAAGTCAAAATTTTTATGTGAACTTAGTGCCATCAGTGGCAACTTTTAGGCACTGCTAAAAAGCAGTTTTTTGGCATATAAATCATCACACTAAAACTTATATTCCCTAAAAAATGACATTTATATTTTATCTAAAAAAACACTTTTGATGACATTATTATATTAGTTAGATTTATTGAAATAACTATTTTTTTCATTTCAATATGAATTTGATGAAAGGCACACAGTAATTTAATAAATCTGAGACGCCAGATTGTAGTTTGTAATTGAATTTCTACACCTTTTTTAACCTTTTAAAAGTATTCTTCTGTAGAAATTTTCTTAATCAGATCTTTTTTACATAGAATGTATACGCTATTTATTATTATCAATTTTAAATGATACTGACATAGTACCGAGATTAGCTTTGACTAGACAAATCCAACTACACTTACATAATTACAATCAATCTGATAGTCAATTCTTATAGTCATTTTTTTCTTAATTATTTAAATTCTAAACATTAATATTACATTCCTTTAATAATGTATGCAGAGTACAGGCGTAGTCAACAATCTTTTTACCATTCCCTGTATTTAATTCGTAAGATTTTTTCAATGGGCATACATACATGCTATTACTCACTTTGTATGCAAAACGTAACGCTACTTCTTAAAGATATGAGAAAGGAATCAGATGCGGTAACCCAAAAACACTATTCTACTTCATACACTACATGGAGAAGGATAAACGTCCACTTATGTTTTTTGACATTTTGTTGAATATCTAGAAAAGTACATGAGGAATTACATTAAAATTCTTAATGAGTAAACATAATACTACAAGTCATATATTTCGGTGAAGTCATATATTTCGGTATTATTTTCTAAAACTGCATAGCGTGCCGTCAAAAATCTGAAAAAGAACGAATATCTTTTGGATAACCCTGTCACTAATGTAGCAAAAGCGCCCAAACTATAGATTAAGATTAAGTGGTTTATTGCAATAAACTGTGTTCATTTTTATATCGATAGCATGTATATTCGTAGAGAATTAAAGTTTTTATAAAAACAGTCCCAAATTTTTTTAAAGTTTTTTGCTTATAATTTGCAAAGTTCTTTATATAAGATAATTTTTTTCCGAAATTAAAACAAACAACATTGTATACAATATTCTATAATCAAAATTAAAATATATTAAAAATTGTGAGAAAAATGAATAGGTTTACTAAATAATTTTTCATTGCACATGCGTGAAGGCTATCAAAATTTCATTTGCATATTATGTTAGCTAAATATATAAGCAACATTTGTAAAAGTCTCAAAAACATAGCTTTAAAATTATCAAAATAATCGTTGAGAGATAAGAATCGTTAAAAATCCGTTATACATAAAATGAAGCAAAAAAAACACAAGGTTGCATCCATTTATCGATTTATTAGTGCCAATATAGCATACACAATATGGAACGTACTGCTTTATTTCGATACAACCCCTCATCTTTTTGCCTTATTTTAGGAATAACGTATTTTTAATTTATTCTCTCGTCGAGTATATTGAGAATTTTCAAGCTATGTTTCTGAAACTTTTACAATAGTTGCTTATATATTTAGCTAACATAATATGCAAATGAAATTTTGACAGCCTTCACGCATGCGCAATGAAAAATTATTTAGTAAATCTATTCACTTTTCACAGAATTTTTATTATTTCTTAATTTTGATTATAGAATATTGTGTACATTGCTGTTTGTGTTATTTTCGGAAAAGAACATTATTTTATATTAAGAACTTTGCAAATTATAAGCAAAAGACTTGGAAAAATTTTGGACTGTTTTTATAAAAATTTATATTTCTTTACAAATATATATGCTATGGGTATAGAAATGAACACAGTTTATTGTAATAATCCATTTAATCATAATCTACAGTTCGGGCACTAATGCTACATTAGTTTTGAGAGGATTATCCACTAGATATTTGTTTTTTTTTCAATTATTTGACGGTATCCTATGGAGTTTCGTGAAAAAAACTTCACGGAAATATATGACTTGTAGCATCATGTTTACATATTAAGAGTTTTAGTATAATTCTTCATGTACTTTTCTATATATTCAACAAAATGTCAAAAATCGCTAGTGGACGTTCATCTTTCGCTATGTAGTGTACATGTCAGTACTTTTAACTTCGCTATCACAGTTTCAAAATTAAATGGCAATTTATGACCACCATGAGAATTATCGCCGAATAATATTAAAATTATGAAAAATGCAACATAACTGCAAAACCTGTAGAAAAATTTACACCAAAACATAATCATCAATAATGTTTACCAAAATAATTTTAAATCCAGAATTTGATGAAAATTTGTGAATTAGTTCTTGAGATACAAATATTGCAGAAATTGGGGAAAATGCAACAAAATTGCACCCCCTATAGAAAAATTTAAACCAAACACAACCAATAATTTTTATCAAGGTATTTTTGAATCCGAAATTTGATGAAAATTTGTGCATTAGTTCTGGAGATATAAATATTGCGGAAATTGGGAAAAATTCAGCATAGAAGCTCCTTAAGAGTAAATGATACGAAAATATATGTAAAAACAATGCATATCAATCATTAACTTGAAACATGTTAAGTAAAGAAAATCTGTCCATTAATTTTTGAGATAAAGATTACAGCGGAGCGTAAAATTTTTTTTTTTTTTTTATTCTTTTCTCCCTAGTGTGGAAAAGTTGTAGAGTAGTATCACTAACATACTCAGGAAATTTCACAAGATCAATAAATATCTTCCGGTTCCACTTTTGGGTCGAAATACGTAAATTTAGCCGAAAATGCTGTAAAATTTCACATTTCAGCAACATTTTTAATTTCCGATTTTTTTTCCCTAGACCGGAAAACGTTGATAGAGTACAATAAGAAATTAAGTCCAAAATGTAAATAATGTAAAAAAATATATCTTCCAGTTTAGAGTTTACATATGGGAAATTTATTGATAATGATGCAATTTTTCACATTTTAGCGATTTTTTTTTTTAGTTTTAGATTTCTTATTCCCGTTCGCACGGAAAAGTTATATAAATATAAGAGAAACATAGGGAAAAGACTTTAGAATAATCAATAAATATCTTCCCGTTTCCCTTTCGGCCTCTAAAATGTCAAAGTCGTCAGAAATTATGTATTTTTTCTCTTCTCAGGGATTTTTGTCTAAGTAATTTTCTCTTCGCGCTGGCGCCGAAAATTGTGAAAATCCTATGACAAACATAAGTGTAAAAATTTAAAGTAAATAATAAATATCTTCTGGTTTGACTTTTATTACTTAAACTGCTGGCATTAATGTACACAAAAATCATAGAACAATCGAATTAAAAATGATCTGAGGGAAAATTTTCCAATAAGTTAAGCTTTCTGTTCGTTTACCGAAGTGTTACCGTTGGTTTAATGCTCTGCTCGTGATAGGTTCGTAAGTAGGATATTCAATTTTAGCTTCGATATTTTATTTAAAAATAATACATCTGCAAGTGTTTACAAAACTTCATTTTTAATATTGTGTTGGGGTTAAAGTGCGCACGGAACATATTACACAGAAATATCACAATTAAGGCACAGTACACGGGATTTGTCACTTCCCATTTTTGGGGATCCTACAGAATTAAGAACTGGCATTCTACCAACTTATGAAGATATAATGTACGTTTCTGTTGTTGAGAAATGAATCGAAATAAAGTTAAAAATAAGATTCACCTTTGGGGTGATAGCGAACTATGGGTTGAAAAAGTTGAAGCAATTTCGCAGGCTTCCTCCGTTCCAGCAGTTCTAGGCAAAGAATAGTCCAAATGATTGGTTAAATTAACGACAAATACAAGATTATAAAGAAGTTTGATATTAAAGAACAGACGAACTCAAGATTGAAAATTTTCCTATTGGAAAGGAAAAAAACGCCTGTTTGAAAAATTTTCTTACAAGTGTACATCTCTAGAAGGATGTAAATGCCCACCTGCTATATAAATTCCAGAACTGGAAGCCAGTTTCTTGAGAATTAAAGAGCTTCAAGGAAACTGTCGATGGACCCAATTGAAACAATCTCGAAAACACAGCCCACAACACGGAAACTTAGTAAATGGACTAGTCTTGTTCATGAACAACTGTGTCACGATCTTAGTGATAAACCTTTAGTGTAATTGCAATCGAACATAAATACTATAAGTATATCCCGAACAACCCGTCATCCTGCCCTAGCCAGAACTTGAGACACAATGGGAGTGTCCTACCTACTTGCAGTATCTGTAACAGGCGCACTTCTTCAAGACTTAGGAGATGTGACACATGATGACATGTACAATGTTATAGACAGGCATAACACAAGAAGAGAAATAAATGAATATCGTATGAAATGCCATATCTAAGATTAGAGATTCATATCCACCAATACTTTGAAAAGATTGTATTTTGACCGTTGAAAATTTCAAACTTTAATTCAGAGGAATATTGAGAGAACGCTCCATCAACGAATAGTGCCTGAAGAATACTTGACACTTTTACAAGAACCTGACTGAAATTAAATAGGGCAAGTGTCATCAATAACCTCTTCTGCTATGTTTTTTATATGATATTCCATACTTTTCGCTCCAGCAAGAAGAAAAAATTGATAAGGAAAAAAATCCCTGAGATGTGAAAATTTACATACTTTTTGGCTATTTTGACGTTTTTAGACCCCGAAAGGGAAGCCGGAAGATATATATATACATATTATTCTAAAGCTTTTTACTCATGTTTCATGCGTATTCTTCGAATATTCCCATGCCAGCGGGAATAGAAAATCGAAAAAAATGACTAACATGTGAAAGCTTGTATCATTTTCGACAAGTTTCCCATATTTAGAACGCAAAGTGAAACCGGAAAATATTTTTTAATTATTCTAATAATTTACAGATGTGTTCTTTATATACTCTTTCAGTTTTTCCGCACTAAGGCAAAGAAAAAATTAAAAATTAAAAATATTATTGAAATGTGAAAAATTATAACATTTTTGGCTAAATTTGCATATTTCGACCCAAAAGTGGAACCGGAAGATATTTTTTGATTATTTTGAAATTTTGTGAATATATTACTGATACCAATCTACAACTTTTCCGGGATAGAGAGAAAAGAATTTCGAAAAAACTTTTTTACGCTCTGACCTAGTAGAGATATTGCATAAATGAATGCAGCATATTAGCTCTACCTATTGAAAAGATTTGTTTCAAAAACTACTCAGCACTAACTACATGACGGAGAAACTGAATAAATGTATGTTTTTTAATTTATTTGTGCATTAGTTCTTGAGATAATGCGACAACAAAATTTGTGTCACATGCATACAGATAGTCAGAGTCACAGGCTGATAGACGCACATTTTGTAAAAAAAAAAAAAAAAAAAAAAAAAAAAAAAAAAAAAAAAATTTTGAATCTCTGACCCTTGAAGTATTGTAATTCGACAAAAACTGAAACTCGAAAATTTTCACGAATCAAGTATTAAAGAAAGTAAAACAGGCATAGACGGTGGATGGGTATACGGATTTATAAGTAAAATCAAATCCAAATAATCTAGATATGAAGGATAAGCCATTATTGGTTTTTATTCGTTACTTGTGAGTCCTTTGTATGAATTTAGGATTAATATATGCTCAGAAAAGATGTTTTCTTATTACCAAGTTTTACGGTACAGCAAATAATACAATTCAATACTCTACACTTTAAAAACTAAATGTGTAAAATAGTCATATTTATACAGGGTGTTTCGCTACCAGAGCGACAACCTTTGAGGGATGATAGTACACATGAAGACAAACATTATTAAATAGGAAACCATGGGGCGCAAACGTCTTCTGTAGGAGCTAGGGGCCATTAAAGTTTAGGGTCCAAATTTTCAAACGATGATATTAAAAGAAAAAAAGGGTCGATTTGTTTGCGGTTTTCACTAAAATCTTTCTTTTTATTACGATTTTTTTAGAAATTTTTTTTAAAAGTTACATTCAAAAATTGTCGATAGAGGGCGTTTTAGACTTTAGAGTAACGAACAACTACTTTTTACCGTTATTTTGCGCATGTGGTTGAAATTATTCTAAAGTTTAGAATTTAACTTAAATTTTAAGCCCATAATCGGAAACATTGGGATCGGTTAACTAGCAAAAATTTAACTGTGAACAGAGAGGGAAATTTTAAACGCTCATAAATATTGGACAAACAAATCGATTTTGTTGCGGTTTGCGTATAAGTCATTCCCTTGATAATTATTTTATTCAAAATAACGTACAGCATTGGTTTCCCCATTTTTTGATAGAGGGCGCTTTCAACACATCTCCTAAATTTCAATGGCATTACTCCTAGGTGTTTAACTACCAGACCAACATACTAACAGGAAGTGTTAGGGATGCGAAAGCGACACGGAATCAAATAGGAATGTAACGTTGAAAATGTCTTTTTTGCGAGTTATGGTTAAAGGAAGCAGAGAAAAAAAACAGAAACAAGCAGAAAAACAGCAACACGTTAATGTGGAAGAAAACAATTTAGTTAAGGGTTTTACTACAAAAGGTGTCCGAAATTACGACCAGAAGTAGTCGGACATGCTTGACATCAGCGATGCATGCAATTCCTCTCACTTTGAATTATTCTTGGCATCTCGGACAGCTTTCTGGCAGCTACAGAAATTCGAGCTGAGAGAGAGGTCTTCCACTGACGGTACGAAAGTCTCATACATTCAACTTTTCATTTGACCCCATCAGAAGAAGTCCATACAGATTCAGATTCAGATTGAGCCAGGTGGGAGGGGGGGGCTACCAATTGGTTTGAGCTCAACTAGCCCTACCCAGCAACGTTCATTTAAAAATACAGAAAAATTATACGCTAATAAAATAAAGGTAGGTAAAAAAAGTAATTGATATAATGAAGTAGGTGCGACGATCTGGCAGGCCAACGAACCGGGCCACCACTACCTATCCACCGCTGTCCATATGTTATGTTGGGGAGTCTGCGAACATCATTGTTCTGCGAACAAAATGCGGAGGAGCTCCATCATGCTATAGAGTGGTGCAAAGAAAGAGAACATGTACTTTTGCCAGAAGTTCAGACAGAACGTGTTGTAGAATTATCAAGTTGCTTTTTTCTCTGCTTCTTTTAACCCTAACTCGTAAAAAAGGCATTTTCGACGTTACATTATAATATGATTCCGAGTCATCTTTGCATTCCTAACACTTCCTGGAAGTATCTTGGTCTGGTAGTAAAACATACAGGAGTAATGTCATTGAAATTTCGGAGATGTGTCGAAAGCGCCCTCTATCAAAAAATGGGGACACCAATGCTGTACGTCATTTTGAATAAAATAATTACCAAGGGAATATCTTACACGCAAACCGGAACAAAATCGATTTGTTTGTCCAATATTTATGAGCATTTAAAATTTCCCTCTTTGTTCACAGTTAAATTTTCGCCAGTTAACCGATCCCAATGTTTCAGATTATGGGCTTAAAATTTAAGTTAAAGTCTAAACTTTAGAATAATTTCAACCACATGCACAAAATAACGGTAAAAAGTAGTTGTTCGTTACTCTAAAGTCTAAAGCGCCCTCTATCGACAATTTTTGAACGTAACTTTTAAATTTTTTTTCCAAAAAAATCGTAATAAAAAGAAAGATTTTAGTGAAAACCGCAAACAAATCGACCCTTTTTTAATTTTTCTATCATCGTTTGAAAATTCGGACCCTAAACTTTAATGGACCCTAGCTCCTACAGAAGACGTTTGCGCCCCATGGTTTCCTATTTAATAATGTTTGTCTTCATGTGCACTATCATCCCTCAAAGTTTGTCGGTCTGGTAGCGAAACACCTTGTATACATATATTGACAAATTTGTATAAGTACACGATTATCATAAAGTTTACATACTTGTCGCTAAATTTTAACTTCATATAGGTTTGTTTATTAGCTTAATGGAAGTGTGTAATTTGTTATACCTTTAAAAACTCAAATACGTGTGTAAATAATAAAAAATGCTATGGATTTACACAAATTGGTGTGCTACTGTAATTTACAAATTTTCCATATTGCACAAATATCTGTGTATTTTGCATATTACACTGAAATATGTTCACAATATAACTTAGATATATGCGTAAGAACAGAGTATTACACAGAAGTATGGGTAAATATTTTACATAGCTATATTCCTAAGAACTGGATATTACACAAAAATATGTGTTAGAACACAATATTGCACGGATATATATGCACTTATGTGGATATAATGTTTAGCAATACTTGAAGACATGGCTTGTACAACCTTAGTTGAGTGGTCAAGTTACCAGCTTAGAAGCTCTGAGATCCTGAGTTCGAATCCCGGTTCGGTAAGTATTGCTTGCTTACTGTAGATTGAGTTTCATAGTGTATTTCTTCTCTTGATGTATCTTTCAAAAATTGTGACTGTAATTGAGTAGAAAGAAAAAAACATCTCGACAAAATACAGAAGTAATACCGGCATCATGATTTACTTATTTTTCATAATTTTATTTTGCAGTACATAAATTCAGATTATACAGATTCTATTCACAAATAATGACTATATTTTTTTAGGACTGCCAAAACAACTTTTACGAAAAGTGACACACAATAAATATAATTTCAGACGATCTGGTATTTTATAAATTAAGGTTACACTAATTTGTGATCTTAACACTAATCTGCTGAAAAGAAAACAAAATGCCAAGCATGCTGAATTATCCTTAATAGAAATTTGTTATGCGGTCATAATAATTTTTTAGTTCAAGCTATACATCCAAAATACAATATGCGTACTATGTACACAAAATATCTCATTTTTGTTAATGCATAGATGTATATGTATTCATGTACAATTTACGAGTTAAAATGTTTTTTATTTCAGAGTTATCTGGTAACATTTTGCACACTTTAGCCGCTTAATGCGCAATACAGGAAGATGTGTATTTTGAAATTGGTACACAAGGCCCTTTATTTGATAATTTACACTTTTTTTTTACATATATAGACAAATTCTTTTTGTATCATCAGTATAACTGTTTTATACCTGTGCAGATTTACTTAGAATATACCACTTAGAATATAACACTTAGAATATACTTCTTAGAATGTACCACTATCTTAATACTACTTAAAAAATTGAATTGTTAGACCGTTGACACGTATGCATGCTTATGTGTCATGGATGCTTACATGTATCCATACATATATATTATGTATGAATACTTATATATTCAGACAGATGGAGAGGCCTACTAATTGGTTTGAGCTCAACAAGCTCCACTCAGCAATGTTTATTTAAAAAATATATACAAAAAAATTATACAGTAATAAAATAACGGTAGGTAAAAAAAAAGTAATTGAGATAATGAAATAAGTATAGGTAACAATAGTAAAATAAACGAGCTGAGTGCTTTACAGACATATAAAAGTCGTATTCCAAAGAAGCAAACTAATAATATCTTTGAATACTAAGTATGGGATAATTCATGACAGAAACTAAATAAATCGCCAAAGGAAAGTAAATAAACAAAAATGCTCATATAAAATCTTTGGAGTAAACATGTTGCATAGAAAATTAAAGAAAATTTAGTGTCGCAGCTTCAAATTTAAATATTGTTTCGTAAAAGTTAAAAAAGATTTCAAGGGTTTTCTAAAAAAAAAAATATTTTTATGAAGTTGAAATGGAACTCATAAACGTACGGGTATTTTATCAAGTGTTCCTGGTTGCATAAATTTAAGTATTTACGTACATTGTATTTATCATAAAGGGCTGTTTAATACACTAAAAAAAAACTTTCAGAAACAACAAAATAGTTCCATAAAATTTTTTGAAAATAATCAATTTATTATATGAAAATATACTTAATTAATTAATTATTTACTTGTTTAACTGAAACGAAACTGACAATAATAAAAACATTATTTAATACATTAAATAAAAGAAATTACTGTTATGCAACAACGGATTTTAATTATGCTTTTTAAAAATGATATTTAATCAAACTACATGATTTTCTTAGAAAGTCCCACAAATTAATTCTGTTGAACATATTTTTTCTTTACCCTTTATCATATATTTAATATTATTTTCCTTCTTAATTTTTATTTATTTATTTTTGCATCTGCTTTTAGTAATATTTCTTATAAATCATAAACAATGCATTTACAAGAATAAAATTGTTAAAAAATATAAAAAACATAATTATCTTATTCTGAAATTGTTTTCCTCCTTTTATGTAACAATGAAAAACCATCACAGAAAAATTAATATCATTAAAGAAAAAAAGTCCATCAACTAAAAGTGAATCAAATTCAGGTCATTTTTTTTTTGGGGGGGGGGGTAATATTAATTTTAAACAATGAGAACACTTGTTTATTGGAATTAAAATAAAAAATCATTATTTTTAAAATTAATTTATCAGGACTATGCACAAAGGCCATACATATATCTGAGATACTTTTATTTTGTTATTGAAAGTTACATACATTTTGATTACATTTTCATTTCAATTCAGTGTTATTCAATATTTATTTAATGTCTGATAGTTTTCTATTATTATCATTGCAATTTAAAGTTGCATGAATTTTTATTGCATTTTCGTTTAAATTCCATTTTATTTGTTATTTGTTCAGTGTCTGATGATATTATATTATTAAATAAAATCTATTATCTAATTAAATTATGGACCAAACATGTTTGTTTTGTTTTCGCTTTCTTTTCAAAATCTCAGTTTCGCGGAAAAAAAATTTCAAGGAAAATACTACTAAATTCAGTCGAACCTAAAATTTTAACATTATTCTTGAATTTAAGCTGTATTGTGTCAAATGATATGATTTATTTGTATGAACTTCATTAATTAACAATTATTACTAACTCAAGACGTAGGTCTAAATTATAAAGCAAGCAATGAATGCATGACGAAACTGTTTAACATGCTCATTAAAAGTTGCAGGCCTGACAGAAATAAGAAATTTTTAGTTTGAAATTGCGGATATGTTTCGAATAGTACTATTATAATTGACGGTCATTTACAAAACATTTAAAAAAATAAATCGAGGTATTAATACCTAAAACTAAAATGATTTTAATTAAATAAAAATAGCATTTAAATAAATCGCTTTTAATTAAATAATATTGCATATTTAAAAAAAAAATGTATGGTTGTTCACTTAATTACGTTATATTTTATATGAAAATAAAATGTTTTGGTTCTAAAGACCAGACAGGAAACTTCCGATACACATATAATTAAATAATAATTATATATATTTAATAAATGCCTAAAAGTAATTAATAGCTACACTTTTTTTCTTAATACGCATAATTAATTATTAATTTTAGCTATTGATGCATGTATTAATTACTTAAAAAGTATGTTGGACATTTTTCTTTTTCTGCCAAAATTAGGAAGATCACAGAAATTCGATTTCGGTTTCGGTTTTAGACGTAAAAATCTTATTCATACTTATTATATATAATATTACTCTTTTTAGCTTTGCTTCTCCCTACTAATATAACATTTACTCTTCCTTATTATATATAACATCACTTTTTCCTCGTATTAAAAGAGTTAACTATATCTTGTTTAATTATATCATTTCCTATCGTCTTTCAAATACGCAGCATATACAGAATGCTGCCGGGTTCAACCGATAAACTCAGATTGATATACGATGAAAAATGAGGATGAAAAATGACTTGAAACAATTAGGAGAAAAAACACTAGAGAACATCAGTTCATTAACTACGGGATAGAGGATGTCAATACCTGATATTTTCTCTTGTCCTACTTGTCTTGATAATAATTTCCTATAAACTCAAGTATATTAAACTCATTTTGTTACAAATATGATAACACCAAAAATTTTGTAAAAGTTTATATTAAGAAAGTCAGCAGCATGAATGTGAAGCTGTGAATTTTGGACTGTGATTATCAGTTCGTATGGTATCATCGATTGGGGGAACTTTTTCTCCAAAAGTTCTTGTGATATTAGCATGTTTTCATACAAAACAAGGTACATATCGTAACATTTTTATTACAGTATTTTTCTTTTTCTTTTAAATATTACCATCAAGAAAATATCAGTTATGGTGAAATTCCCTGTATTTGTACTAAGTAATTAGATTACCATCACATGCTGTATAGTAATTTTTCATCTACTTGATGTTATTATAATCCTTTACAATTTGTCTGTTGAATTTGGCAAAACACTGCATATGTGGCTGCTTTTGGAAAACTATAGCAATCTTAATAACCAATCAATATATGGTCTAATTCCTTTAAAGTGAAAGTGCTTGATAGAAAAATATTTGTTTAGCCAATCTACTTTCCCGTTAAGAATTGATTGTTACTTAGACAGCATTAATATTTCCATGATTTTTATGGGCTAAAGCACAATATAAAGTAACATGTCTATGCGTTTTAATTTCACATCAAAGCGATCACCCGAGAATTGAAAAAAGAAAAAGACGACGAGAGGCAAAGGAATGTTTCATATATCACATTCTGTACGAATTGTAATTGAGCCATTCAATGAAAAATATTTAAAGAAAGAAGCTATTTGATACTTAATTTAAATTATGCCTTTGTGAACCACTCAAGAACTTTTTCATTTTTTCATCATTTCAAGAAGGAAAGTTTCATATATCACCCTCTGTAAGAATTGTAATTGAGCCATTCAAAGAAAAATATTTAAAGAAAGAAGCTCTTTGTTTCTTAATTTAAATTCTGGCTTTATGAACCACTCAAGAACCTTTTCATTTTTTCATCATTTCAAGAAGGAAAGTTTCATATATCACCCTCTGTAAAAATTATAATTGAGTCATTCAAAGAAAAATATAAGAAAGAAGCTCTTTGATTCGTAATTTAAATTCTGCCTTTATGAACCACTCAACAACCTTTTCATTTTTTCATCATTTCAAGAAAGAAAATTTCATATATCAGCCTCTGTAAGAATTGTAATTGAGTCATTCAAAGAAAAATATTTAAAGAAAGAAGCTCTTTGATTCTTAATTTAAATTCTGGCTTGATATACATTAATGAATCGATGAACATTGATGAATTGATATACATTAATGAATTGATATACACTGATGAACCACTCAATAACCTTTTCGTTTTCTTATCATGTTCCCTAAAACGTGTAAATCCGTCAAGAATATAATTCGGTTTTTAATGCAATACATACTTCTATTAAAGATAGAAAAAAAATTGTAAACGAATAAGCTGAAAAACATCAATGATATATTTAATAATTTTTAATTATGGTTATTTTTTATAAATTTAATTGAAAACAATCCTGAGCACATTTTTCTTTTCACGATTTATTTTAATGTTTTTAACATGCATTATAATGTAGTTGCTAAGTTCTAATTAACACTAGGAAAAGATTGAAATATCTGAATAAAAAATATTTTCTGCGTATTAATTTAGCAAAAGGTACATAATGTTAAAAATTAAACTGTTAATGTATATTCATTTGTTTTAAGGAAGATAAAGATTGAAGAAACCTTCATTATGGAGAAATCATAGGATTACAGTTTATTTCAAAGGTTATAATCCCCGGCAAATTCACAATTAAATATTGATTGTAACGTAACACGTAAAAACGCGTAAAGTGATTTTATATATGTAGCGTAAAGAACCAGGAAACATACTAAAATTAAAATTTCTTATATCTATAAAATATATACTTTCATCTCCAGAATTACGGTCACAAGCATTAAATCAGTGAAAACTGATAAACTATTCATTTTGTTGCTATAAAATGTGGCACAGAGTTACATTATAATGGGAAGAATAATATAGCATAAATATATAGAAAATATTCTAATTGGGAATTAAGATAAAAGAAATAATAAAGAAAATTTTAAATCATGCATCTGACACAAAGCATTTATCTTTGGGAAAATCTCTCTAATATGCAGTGTTTCTATTGTGAGCCAGTATATAAGAATCGTAACGAGCTTTCATACTGTTGTTGAGGATGTCAATAAATGTTTGTGTTGCCACAAAATCTATTAATGTAAAACTGTGATATTTAACGCCTATTGGGATCTGTCAAAAGAGTTACGCTATGCAATGTCTCTTCTTTCGATCATCCCAAACATATTCAAAAGAATTTAGGTCAATAGACCTCGACAGCCGATTCATACATATTTATTAATATAATCATTAATATATTCTTCTTCAAGTTAAATATTGACAATGCGAACTCTGTTTGGCTTCACATTATCGTCCATAAACAGACGTCCGAGCCTGCAGCATAATAGCCTCAAAACATAGGCTACAAGGATCTCAGTCCTATAGCAATGTGTGTTGACAATATCCACATGAAAAACGTGCAACTGTGTATGTCTGCACAGCATTATGACGCTCCAGACCAAGTATATCCATTTAATTTTACTTAGGAGGGATGATAGAGAGTTCAATGTTCTTTCCAGATGAAAATTCCACGCGTAAAACTCTCCATTGTGAACCCTGACACATCAATGAAAAGAACTCTCTCCCAATCCTCTTGTGTCCAAGTGAGATGTCTCCAGTTCCACAACAACCAGGCTCTCCTGTTGGATACAGTAAAATGTACACACACGGCTGGACACTGAGTGTGAGGTATGATGTCTTTAAAGACAATGTGCGATTGTTCCGAAGACTTATGTTTATGGGAAAGAATACGAAGCCACACAGAGGTCATTTGATGATTTTCTTGAAGAAAAAGATATTCGCTGAATAATTTTTTTGTCAAGATCTACGACTTCAATCCAATTAAACAAATTTAGGTTGGTCTAGGACGGAACATAGCACAACCTAACCAATGTTTAAGGACTCATTAGGTTTAAAAAAGAGACTTTTTGGAAGAATGGTCTTTGTTGCCACAAACTTCTATTGATAGCCACTAAAACAGTATGAGAGCTCTTTGTGAGGCTTGTATAGCAGTACACCATCGTCACACTCCATAATGGACTGATTTTTCCCGAGATAAATACTTTATCTCTGATTCATGATTTAACACTTTTTGATGTATCCTGAATCTTATTTAACAATTAGAATCTCTAATTTATTATAGACTATTTGGTTGAAAATAGATTTTTATAAGTTAGAAAAACGTTTAAAACATACTTACAATTGGAAAAGTACCTTTAAAATTAGTAGCAGTGTAGTTAGCTGTTCGTCTGGAAAAAAGAAAGAAAGAACAGAAAAAATTTTTATATTTTATTTGCTGGACCCATGTGTTATACACTATACTTATTTCAAAATATTCTTCGATACTATATAATTAAATGTATTTAAATATATAAGAAATATCTCTAACATTTAGTGTTTTATATCTGTATCCAGAATGTTATTATATTGGCATATTACTTTTTTATTAATAAACCTAAAATACAGTACAGACTATTACATTGTATATAGATTTTTATACTGAGGAAAACGCTTGAAACATACTTACAATTACAGCAATACATTTAAAATAAGCGGTAGATTAAATAGTTGTTAGCAAGGGAAAAAAAGAAACTCAGATAAAAACCTTCATATTGAATATGGAGGACCCATATGTTATATCATACTTTCCACGAAATATTCGACGATGCCTTGTAACAATGTATTTAAATGATTAAGAAAGCCTCTATAAAGTTCAGTGTTCAATACCTGTATCCAGAACGTTAATATCTAAATATATTACAATTTTATTAATGGAAAAAAAACGCAGAATTATATTCCATTATACTTTTAAATAAAATTATTATAAGTGCACGTCCATATTAGTATTTAATTAGAGACTTTGAAAAATAATGTTACACAGAAAAGTCTCGATATAACAAGGAGTTACTAAATTTTATTTCTAAAGAAATAAGTTAATTATAATTTATGTTATCCCTCGTGGTTATACAAGTCTTTCTAGAAATAAGAAGTTTCCTATAATAAAGATAGGAATGATACATCAATTTTAATAATACTGACGGCTGCCAAGATGACATTGGTGTCTCTAATTAAATTGTTGCATTATGCATGAAATCAATCTCTTATATCGACCAAAAATTTTATCATTAATATTCTAAACTGCCATTACATGTCATTATCTTTGACTAGAGTTGTCAAAGTAAAAAATATGTATAGTTAACATCATATTTAAGTAGATTAACTTGTTTGTCGTTTCAATTTAGAGATAATTACTGTGATACACTTTATTAAATATTATAGGCATTAACGATGACATAAATTCGGGCGTAAACATAAAACTTGAATGCACGCTACCTAATTAATGCCAAGATTTACAAAATTGTTAAATTTAATTTTTTCCATTAAAATAATGTATTAATTAAATTTTAATTAACTAAGATAATTTTTTTAATTAATAATTTTTTAAATAAAAAAATCAAATATATTAAAATAGCAATTTTGTGTTAACATGCATATATGTGTATTCTATAAATACATGAGTATTTTGTATTATATATGTATAGGCTGATAAAAAATTATTTATATTGTATTTAAGATATTATTTAATAGGTGTCCACTGTGTGAAGCCTCTGAGGTGCTGGTACACATTATGAGAGTATAAAAAAATAATGCTGAAAACTTTATCTTTTAAAAACTTTGATTGACATAAAAGTTATATGGCATATACTTGAATATTGCAAGATAGATATATATGTATATATGTATATACATATTTAACTATCTATCTATCTATCTAAATAAATATACACACACACACACACATATATATATATTTATATATATATATATATATTTGAGCAAATATTTAACATAACGTAAAATTTAAGGAAAACACAAAAATTTGACATGATGTGACTTACTTTTTTTAATGCAATATATTGCATATATGAATCGAAATGTTTTTAAAGCTCATAATGAACCATGAAAATTTAAAATCTAATTTTAAAAATATGGTACCTATTTTACAATTACATGTAATGAAATACATTTCCATATAATTGTCGAAATACTTTTAAAGCTCATATTATATTGAAAAGAAATATTTACCATGTGTTACACATTGTATAATTTCCAATGGCATCAGAATGGAAAGACAGTGAGACAGTGCCGTATCCCTCATCGGTTTACATGGCTGATAGCTACTTTTTTCAACATTGGTGACGGGGTGGTCAGTGGGATAAATAACTGCACGCTCAATTGTATCGGCCTATTACAAACTAGATTGGTCTCGGCAAAACCAGCTCATATTTGTGAATAGGAGTTAAACATTTATTATCCTATATGCATTAGGTCAAATTAGTTTACCCTTAGTGTGTTAAGATAAATTAGTTTGTACTAGGAATAAAAAATTTACCCTAAACATCTTAGGATAAATTAGTTTAATGTAGAGCACATTAGTTTTGCCTGAGATCGGGTTTTGACGGTAATAAGAACAGCACAACGACAGTATATTATTCTTATATTTTGCTTACGTTTGAATATACAGTAAGGTTTTATAAGAACAATTTTTGTTCAGTTTACAAATCAAAAATTGTTATGAAGTTTCGCATTTATATTTAATAAGATTAGGCTTTCATTTTTATTAAAATACATATTATTCAGCTTTATAGTTATATTAGATAACTAATCTTGCAGTGGTCTCATAGAATCCGGCTTAAACGATTTTGCTTAAAAATTTTGTTGTTATTGTTGTTCTTGCTATTCATATTATATAATAAAATAAAATAACGTTTATTGTTTATGCTTCCATTTGTGCATGAACTATCAATGGTGGACAATTTGTATACACAAATGCTTTAAAACAATAATAGTAAGAATAAAATATTATGAAAAACAGTCAGTAAAAAGTTAGGATTTTTTGTTAGGTGACTTCAAATTTTCCTTTCTCAAAAAAGCTCAGCAATGTTTAGAAAATTGTTCACGAATATTCTATAGTTACATCGCAGCAACAAGAGATTTCCTTTTAGCATGTCTATGAATTCTTTAAGACCCCAATATATGGACCAAAACTCCCATGCTTACTTTCATAAAGATTTGTTCACAAACAAAGAAACACGTGACAGAGTACAGACAATAAGTATTCAACATTACAGTAATCTTCGTTCCACTGCAAGCATGAATGCTAACTTTTGAACCAGTCAACATGTGGAAAAAACTATTATTCTTAGTATTTTAATTATTTAGATAAATTAATGCGTTAAGATTCTTAACATTTAATATCGTATTGTGAAGTCTTTTGTTCTGAAAATAATTTGATTTATTTAAATTAAAGATATAAAACAGTTTCCATGATTTATTATTCGTGATTTTTAACGAATTACATATGATTTTATAACCGAAATAAAACTATAATTACGTACTCTTTTATCTAAAAAAAATTTAGAATGACACATAAGCATTAACGTGCAAATTAAGATGATAATGATATTTTTTATTATATTCAGATAATAAGCAATATTACATTTTTTTTTATTTATGTAAAAAAATTTTGTATTATAGCACAAATTTATATGGATTGCTTATACAAGATTCATTAATAGTTTGATAATGAATAAATAACGAACTATTCATAATTTTTAATATTAACAATTTTACAATTATGTCGTTTTGAGTCGAAACATTATGCATTGAAAAAATATTCTTATACTTAAAAAACTAGTCCGACGTTGTACTTTTTGAATATTTAAGCTGTTTTTCATCATGTTTTTATATCAAAAGTTACAAGACAATATAATCAAGAAAATAATACATTATACCGTTTAATAATTTTCTTTCAAAAGAAACTGATTTTGCATATAAATACATAATTTATAAATCTCCAAAAAAACCAACAATGCAAAACTTTTACTTAAAAAAAACTTTTTTTTTTTTTTTTTTTTTTTTTTTTTTTAGATTCAGAACTTTGTTATATATTTAACAGTATATATATTTTTATATCTTAGTGAAATTCCAACTTCCATAAGAAATACAATCACACACACAAAAAAAAATCTTGACACTTGCGATTTCAGACGTTTTGTTAAATATCTTGAAATATACATAAGGAATGACTCTGAAACTCCAAATGTATGAACAAAATAGTACAGGCCTTCAACTTTCGAAAAGATTTTTTTCCAAAATCCAATAGGGGACCGTAAACAATTTGAAAAAGAACGAATATCTTTTAAATATCCCTGTCAAAACTAATGTAGCAAAATCGTTTAAACTGCAGATTATAATTAAGTGCCTTATGGGAATGAACTCTGTTCATTTTTATGCGGATAGCATATATACTCCTAGAGAAATTAGGGTTTTTATAAAAACAGTACCATATTTTTCCAAGCTTTTTTGCTTATAATTTGCAGAGTTCTTATTAACCCTGCTGTTCTGTTCGGGTCTATTTGACCCGAAAATTTTATTGTTCACTTATAAAAAAAATTAGCGCACAGATATTTCCATGAAACTTTTTGACTTTGTTCATTAGCAATATAACTATATATTCTTAGAAGTATTTATGTTTATTTATATTCCCAAGAGATATTTTTTAACTTAGTCCTAATGTACTGTTCGGGTCATATTGACCCGAGTTAAAAAATAATGTTATCATGAACTTTTTATTTTGTTTGGAATCATTCAATAAAAATAATTACTGCAACGTATCTATTTCGAAATCTGTTTCGTTGGCACAGGTGTTAGATCACGTGACAGGAGAGCAAAGTCAAATGTTGATATCATTGGAGGAAGGGAAAAAATGCACCTGTTAGTAGCGTTTCTTTTTTCCTTACTGTATTTCAATTTTTGATAATCTGAAGAACAGTTGTATCTCTGAGTATTAGTGAAAAAATGGCGAATCGTAGAAATTTGAGCGACGCTGATATTGCTAAATTAATGGAAGCCTCTGACAGCGAAGAGGAAAATGCGTCTGAGTATGAAAATCATACAAGTGAGGAAATTGAAAGTGAAAGTTCTGACAACGATTTTGATATTGATATTCAAAAGACGCACAATATATAGAGCGTTCAGTCTAAGATTCGCGAAATAGTATGGAAATTGAATCCCATTCTTCATTCTGGTCGATTAACGTCTGCTAATTTTATAAAAACCACTCCAGGTGTCACAAGATATGCAACGACAAGGATAACTGACATAAAAAGCGCATTTGCGACGGTATTCAATTCTACAATCGAGAAGGAAATCATAAAAATGACTAATAAAGAAGGAAGAAAAGTGTATGAAAAAGAGTGGAAAGATTTTAGTACTGAAATTTTCAAGCATAGATCGGATTATTATCATTAGCTGGTGTGTACAAATCATATGGAGAATCAACAAAAATTCAACCAACATTCAATCAACAAAAATTCATTTCAATCAACAAAAAGTTTGTAGAATCAACAAACAGACAGAAATATATTTCGTGCTACAATGTCCCTCGAAACTTTTCATATTATAACAAGAGTTATTCGTTTTGAAAATAAATCTACCAGGCAAGAAAGAAGGTCTGTTGATAAATTAGCTGCTGTTCGAGAAATTTGGGAAAAGTGGATAGAAATTCAACCTAAATTGTATAATCCAAGTGAAAATGTTACTGTAGATGAACAATTAGTAGGATTTCGTGGACGATGGCCTTTCAAACAATATATACCTAGTAAACCCTCCAAGTATGGGATAAAAATATGGACTTTATGTGATAGCAAAACTTCGTATGTATTGAATGCACAAATTTATACTGGAAAAAATCAAGGATCAAAGCCAGAGAAAAGTCAGGGTTGCGGGTAGTGAGTGACCTTACTTATGGGTATTGGGGGCACAATGTTACATTTGATAACTTTTTCACATCCTATAACTTGGGAAAACTTCTTCTAAAACGGAAAATGACTATGCTTGGGACCATTAGAAAAAATAAGCCCGAACTTCCTGAGAAAATGCTAAACAAAGAAGTGCACAGCTCATCATTTTATTTTACAGAAGATACAACAGTTGTAAACTACATCCCTAAAAATAACAAAAATGTTATTCTTATGAGCACTTTCCATCATGAAAATGAAGTTAGCGACAGACCTGACAAAAAACCACAAATGATATTAGATTATAATGCAACTAAAGGGGCGGTGGATAGTCTTGATCAACTTTTGAGTACATACACTTGTAAGAGAAAAACAAATCGCTGGCCTATGATAGTATTCTATAATGTGCTTGATACATCTGTTTACAATGCATTTATTCTGTGGATTTCAATAAATAGCAAATGGAATGTAAATAAATTAACTAAATGAAGGCTCTTTTTAGAAGAATTGGGGAAATCTCTAATTTTTCCACACATTGAAGTAAGACAGCATCTTCCCAGAAGCCAAGATTCAGTCAAAATTGTGAAGCTAATGCGTAGTAAAAGTGCAAACGTACCCTCGGAATCAGATGAGAACACTTCATTGTGTACTAAACGTGCAAGATGGAAGTTTTGCCCATCAACCAAAGATAACAAAACTAATATATTATGTTACAATTGCAAAAAAACACACTTGCAAATTTCACGTAAGCTATTTTTGTATTCAAATATAAGCTAGTATTCAAATATTTTTAAGTTATTTTACTGGTGTTTTGTATTATTTGATATACAATTAAGCTTATTTTACTATTTTTTAAATTATTTCTAAAATAGTTATTTTCATTTACTGCTAGAAAAGATAATATTCTAAATCGGGTCACATTGACCCGAACACTACATACGTATAGTAAATGCAAACAGAACAGCAGGGTTAAAAAAACAATGTTCTTTTCCCAAAATAGAAGAAACGACATTGTACATAATACCCTATAATCAAAATTTTAAAATATTAATAATTGTATGAAAAATGAGCAAGTTTATTAAAGAAACTTTCACAGGACATGCGTCAACTCTATAAAACATTCCTTTGCTCTTTTTGTTAGCTAAATATATAGAGCTACTTTTGTTAAAGTTTCAAAATCGTAGCTTGAAAAGTCTGAAAATTATCTTCTTCTCATTGTTCGAAAGAATAAGATCAAAATCCATTATTTCCAATTAAACAAGAAAAAATGAGGGTCTGTATCCATATTCCATTGATTAGTGTTTACACAATACTGCACGTAATATTTGGAGACAGATACTCATCCTTTTGCTTCATTTTGGGATTAACGGATTTTGATCTTATTCCATCGACGATATTTTTCAGAATTTTCAATGTGTGATTTTGAAACTTTAGCAAAGGTTGCTCTATATATTTAGCTAACACAATATGCAAATGAAATTTTTATAGAGTTGAAGCATTCGCAGTCAAAATTCCTTTAGTAAATCTGCTCATTTTTCATACAATTATTAATATTTTTAAAATTTTGATTACAAGAGTATTATGTGTAATGTCGTTTTTCATATTTTGTGAAAATAACATTGTTTTTATTAAGAATCCTGCAAATTATAAGCAAACAACTTTGCAAAATTTGGGATAGTTTTTCTAAAAAGCTTAATTTATCTACGAGTAATCCAGCTAACCACATACAAAGGAACACAGTTTATTACCATAAGACACTTTATCATAATTTGCAATTTAATCGCTTTTACTACATTAGTTTTGAGAGGGTTATTCAAAAGATATTCGTTCTTTTTCAATTTGTTTACGGTCCCCTATTGGATTTTGGTAAACATCTTTTCGAAAATATATGACCTGTACTATTTTGTTTATACATCTGGAGTTTCCGAGTCATTCCTTATGTATATTTCTAGATATTTAGCAAAAATCTGAAATCGCAAATGTCAAGATTTTTTTTTTTTTTGTGACTGTATTTTTTGTCGGTTTAAAAGAAAAGAGATATTATTTGCATAATAATATAATCTATGTCAATAAAAATTTCTAGTATTTCACCTTTAACTTTGTGTTTTGCGTTTGCCACATTTATTTAAAAAGTTTTGATTTATTAAAACGTCACATTTGAAATCTTTTAAGAATATTTTCCGACAAAAACATTCTTTAATACATATTATATGAGGTGATAAACAGCCTTTGTGTCAGTGTTTACATTTTCATTTCTTTTCTGTCTGATTTTCTATTATTAAGTGCCATTGTAGGATAAGAATTCCATGTCAAGAAGAAATCGGAGAAAAAGTGTATTTTGACATTCGGACCACAAAAGGAATGATTTCTTTTACTTTAAGAAATCACATGAAAATATAATTGTGTTGATTTATTTTTTTAAAGTAATTTAACATCGTTGGACCAGATATATATAAAAAGTTTTGCTAGATATAATTGAAAATCGAAAAAAAAATATTGGAAGAGCGAGGTACATTTTATAAAGGGGTAGGTTTTCTAATTTGTTTTATTTTTTAAATGAGACGGTTGATGGTGCCAGAGGAGGAAATGGCTGAAGTGGCAACATAGTATACACTATCATCTACAAAAGTTATAGTTTAATAGCTTCTGTTAATTAGTTATAAAGTTTTTCAAAGCTGAATATAATTTCAGGTTCTTATTAAAAACCAAAAAAATAATATATAAGTAATAAAAATAGCGCTCAATTTATTGTTCTGATATTTCACACACTAAATTTGGTTCATTTCTTCTCGTAACTGTATGCTTGTTTCGCAAATACCTTACATCACTTATCGTCCAGGTAGTTCAAATTTAGCGACAGGACATGTTTTTCAAAATGTTTCTCACTGGAAAACAAGTCCCCCCCCCCCTAAATCAGTTAGTTTTATTCTAAAAAAATATAATTATTGTGTTGTAAAGTTGACCAAATAACCGTATATATTTTAAGTCCGCATGATCATTTAGAAATATCAGTAAAGCTATTAAATAATAATAATAAAAAAACAAAGAAAATTCAAAAGTATGATAAAATGTCAATTGTTCTTTAAATGGGTTTATTTTATTATATCCTTTCATATTACTCATTCCTTTGTAGTCATAAGCCACAACACTGAGACCGTATGAAATCCCCAAAGCGTAAATTAACAGTTCTTAGAGCTGCTCTACTTGCGTAAGCATCAGACAATATTATAGTTTAAAACATTCGGGAAATTTTCTATTGAATCCGGATTTTATGGCACCTTAGTTTTTTGATACGTCAAATTTCTGCCAAAAAAATTTTACAATAGTTGATATCCCCCTCCCTTTCCAAATATATATATGTACATATATAATCAAAAAAGTCTCTAAAAAAATTAAGTAAAACTTAAAAATAACAAAATTCACGTGACCAGCGCTATACCTGCAAATAGTCACATAAATTATTTATATAGCATTTAATGATTAAAGTGTATCGGCAGACACAGAGTCCCGTACTATAAAAAACTGAAGTCAAACAAATAAACTTATAAAATTCGAAAAAGAAAAGCAAAATAAAAAAGCTGTGAATCTCATCAGCGTTAGGCAGTTTTAAAACACAACAATACATCTGAATGAATATGCAAAAAAAAAAAAAAAAAAAAAAAAAACTATTGTATGTGGTGGCAGTAGGTTTCGATCAGAGTGTCAGAATGTAAAAAATCAAATGTGCAAAAACATTTGATATCATAATACTCCCCCATCGGAACCAACGCCACAGTAAAAAGCATTTAACTCATTCAAAAAATACACAGCCGAATTAAACTTGTGTGTAATACATATTAAAACAGCAATGAAGTTATATTACCCAAGCCTGAGAGACACAGCCACACCAAACAACCAAAACCCAGCATTCCAAAATCAATTCTTGACCATTCCATGTATTTGTCACACGATTGCAGGCATCCTTGTAAAACCGTCCAAAAAAGCTGTAAGTTATAAAAAATCATTAACTGCCAACCATACGGCAATTACTTAAAAGTGCAGACTGTCTGTAAAACTAGTATATATATTAATAAATTTTAGAGGTAAATTATTTTTATAGTGTAAAATATTAATTAAACGACGAAAATGTAATTAATATTGATAATGTAAACAATCTGGTTTTAATCGTTGAACTCGATATAATTCATTTTGTGCTATACAAAATAAAGTTAATTCTCATTTAGTATAATGACTCTTGAATATTCTAACATTTGAGGTAGCTTTCAAAAAAAAAAAAAAAAAACTTTGCTTATAGCAACCATCCGAAGGAAGCAATTTCCGGAGAATTCCGGTATATCATCATGACCCCAGACAACAAAATCACCCTCTGTTCAAATGTATCTTGTATATATATGCTATATATATATATATATATATATATATATATATATATATATATATATATATATATATATATATATATATATATATATATGTATATATATATATATATGATTTTCAGAATGCGGTAATTTATATATTATTAACATCTAAATGTTTCTTTTTATTATATTAAACTTCTGGCAATTCACTAATCTTCTATTCTTTAATAATATTTATCTTTAGTCCAATTAAATTATTTTTGAAATAATTATTATCTTACTCAATTTACTTAAATGTAAAGCTATTAACTTATTCATAAATTGTTTCATCATTTTTATTCATTTCTTTTATTTAGTGCGAATGTGAATGTTTTTTTTTTTTTAAATACCCATATATTTTTCTTTTTTTTTTCTGCTTTGCTTATTTTATTCCAGAATCTTTCTAACGTAGGAATATTTTTGCTTTCAATATTATTACGCTTCCAGTTTAAAGAACTTTTTGTAGAATTACTCTCATTGAACATGATGTAAGCTTTAAGTTTATATTGTAAAAAAATACATAAAGAATAATGAAAAAAAAGTTAATGCTACCATACTTGTAAATGGTTTGGTGTTTTATGCTGAAATCTGTCAGAAGAATGAAACTGTAGCATTTGCATTATATTTCATCATTAAATTTAAAATCTTTACTTATTTTCAATTCTAAAAATAATTCCCCACGAAATCCACATTAAAATATATGGCAAATGAAATTTGACTTCTATTGGAATTTATTTATTTTTTCTGGAACGTCAGCCTAACAATTATATAATGTATTCTGTTAATATTATGATGATAAGTACTTTTCAAGAGCATCCAGTGACGATACGCCAAATCATTCGAAACGTTTTTTTTTTTTTTTTTTTTTTTTTTTTTTTTTTTTTTTTTTTTTTTTTGATTTAGCAAGTAATTAAAAAATTATTTATTTTATCCCTATTTTAGAAATTTTTTAAAAACACTGTCAATGTCACAAAATCTGGTAAGAAACTTAAGGGTTAAGTTATACCTTAACTCTGTATTCCGATATTTTATTAAGAACCTGCTTCAAAAACGTTTTGCCGCAATGAGAGGACCGAGCTCGCACGTCATTTTTTGATGATTACGATAAAATGCAATTATTCCGTTTTCATTATAAGGAATAGTTAGATTTTTGTGGATTTTTTTTTAAACTTATACATACAAAACCTTGTACATGAAAAGAGACAATATCATCTTTCAACAGGAAATATATTCAAAACATACCCATAATTATCATATGTGTATTTTACAAAATGGCATATGCAAATTTTTAGATAATCAATTGAATTTTGTTTTTTTTTCAAAATTGTTCATAAACATTCATAAAATGATTTTCTGATGTTATGAAATACTTTTCTTTAATAGAAAGAAAACATATCACTAAATGCCTTTTATTAGTTTATTTTTTTTTATCTATGTTTAAAAAATATATCCATTAACGTGTGCATAATACGCTTGATTATATTTTGTATTTCACAGTGATGCACTTTTACATAATTTGTTTACTTCACTTTCCTCCTCACATTTCAAAGCACATTCTTTAAACTGAAATTCTTGAACAAAATAATAGTTTTGAAACAAATGTAACAAATAAAAAAAAATATTTTGCTAAACCGAATCTTAAAAAAGAATTAAAAAAAAAAAAAAAAAAAAACGAGAGAGAGAGAGAGAGAGAGAGAGTAAAAGAGGGGAGAGAGAGAGAGAGAGAAATAGCCCTATTCATCTTATGTGAAATGTACATTCCAAAACCTTTAACAACATTGTTATTTTTAATTAAGACCCGTTTCCAGCGCCTACACTCAACGTTCCTCTCCACAAAATTAATGGCTTTGCCTCCGGTAACAAAAGCTCTCCGCATTTTGGATGTTGTATTAATTATAAATGATGAAAGTGTACCCAATAGTGAAGAACAATAGAATGTAGATACTTCTTTCTTTGGTTTTTAAAGGACGTTTCTTTTTCAAGCTCTTAACATATTTAATTGATAGATGCGAAAAGCATTTACTTTTTTTTCTCACGTTTCTAAAGATCTTTTACTCTTCCAAATTAATCTAGAATAAGGAAAAAAAAGGATGCTCGCGAATGTTTTTAAGGTTTAATTACCTGTAAGTAACGATTTTAAATTTTATTTAAAAACCTAAGAAGTAAAATATTTTTGAAAATTCCATTTTATTTAAATAAGGTACCCTGGGGTAATAACGCCACGTTAAGGTTCGGCCAATTTTTATGGCTCAGTTTTAGTTTGTATTTTTCAAACAGATATATGATTCGATACAGCAACTCATTGACTATCTATATAAAAAAAATAATTTAACAGATATGTATTCATAAAACGTAATGGCGTAATTTCTTGACCAATGCTATTATTACCCACCTATATGGGTAATAACGCCATGCAAACAAAACTATGAAAAAGGATGCAATAATTGCATGTAGATTGCCCAATCCTAAAAATACAAACTCTACAAACTTAGAAATTGACAAATTGCATTCTCATCTATTGAAAATTTTCAATTTTTTGTGAAAGTGTAAGAAAAATAAAGGTGTGGTGTGAGGGGGAGGATGAGGCAAAAGAATATCAGACCGTGAGCTTTTTTTTGCTTAAAAAGGACCACTTAAATAGAATTATTAGAAACATTGCACAGTTTTACATGTGTTTATTTGAATTAGTATTTAGGATGTAGCTCGGCCACTGTAGGGAATCAACCGGGATATTAATGCCAAGGATTGGCGTTATTACCCCGTTATAGTTATTGCCCTGTACATTTGAAATTACAAATTATCTCGAGAAGATATCCAAAATCTTCAACAATATTTTGAAAGTTCATGAAATGTACTACAAATTAATGTAATTAACAAAGTATTTCCGGATAAAAAAATAGTCTTCGCATCACAAAACGTATCTCGCAAATTTTGGATCAAGCGTTAATTTTAGTTGCTTGTAAAAACAATAAGACCTAAAAATGAAACAAATTAACTTGAAACTGTTTTTTGCGATTTATATGACTCAAAACCCTTCTGCGCAGAGCACATGGGTGTCATTCACCAGATTATTTCATAATTATGCAAAATATTAGCACTTGGCGTTATTACCCCGTCTGGCGTTATTACCCCACACCACCTTAGATGTTTTCTTTGTTATAACCTAACAAGGCTTTCATGGTTGTTTTCTTAACATAAAACTAAATAAAGCATCTTTCAAAATTTTTCTTTCAAAATTTTGCTTGAAAATTTTTTTAAATGATCTTATTGAAGCTAAATTCATACGATTAAATGTTATTATGCACAGACATCACTGTAGTTGTTGTATTTTAGTTTGTAGTTATCTGAGTCTAAAGTGAAAATTATTCAATCAGGTTTATTTAAGTTAGAAACATTTCATTTATCGTGCATAAAATTTCAAGAAATATATACATCTTTTATTTTGAATGTTTCAGACAAATCATTAAGTTTGTATACATTTATGTTTATAGCATGCTCTGAAGACGAATTTTTCAAGCGATATAAATTTAACATTAAATTATAAAGGATATATGACATTATCACAATATATGATGTATCTAACACTTTGTAACGCTTGGGGATTAGCTGTATTCATATATAATACATGTACAAACTTTGCATAATAAGATATGCATATAGCGAGAATAAAGCATATAATTGTTAAAAAATATGCATATAAACACCTAGAAGAGCTCGATTTAAATGAGTATTTCGAGGATATATAAATATGCATAAATCAATTAAAAGAGATTCTAAGCATATTTTTTAGTTCTCTAACAATTTTAAAGACGAGGTATGGAAAAAATAAGACTTAAATAGAGGTCAAATTATACCTTATATCAGAAACACTATGGTAATTTAAAAAGCTACGGATAAAATTGTATGATAAAAGACTACAGATTTTAATTTCTAAAAAATTGAACTGCTTATGTTACAGCAAAGACTACTTTAAGACCGATAATTCTTTCGAAGCTGTTCGATAATTTAATTTTTTGTACTATCGAAATAAAGTTAAATGGCAACAAAGCAAATTGGAACCCCGATAATGACACCAGCATCACTATTTTTTCTTATTATTCAAACACTTTTAATTTATACCAACCTACATTATTAATTTATATAAGATTTAAATACATCGTTGTTCTTAAATTTTTTTGATTTAAAAACTTTTTGTCTTAAAAAAATGAAAATGTGCGAATTTTGCTACGACTTAAAAAAAAATAAAAAGTCTCTAACTTGTTTAGACCTAATGTATCCTATAGAATACATACAGTTACAATATTTTTCACGCATTGAAATGATGTGAAAAAAGAAAAATCGGTGTGAATTGTGTCTAAAATGTATACAACAAAAATAAAGTAGCCATTTGTTTCTTATAGAGCTTTTATAGTGGGTTACGTATTGCATAAAAATCGCGTGCAATATAGACCAGAAGACAGCAGCACAGAGATTTACCACATCGAGTTCACGGATAAAAATCTAGGATTAGTTAAATCTTGATTCACATATTAAAACGCAAATGGTCTGCTAAATCATATCTTGGTGGCAAACTCATAAATAACAATCTTATTGATTGATTCATAGGTTTATCATTATGTTTTAAACTGTACACTTCCATGTTATTTTTGTGTGGGGGGGGGGCGGGAAAGCGATATGTTAAACCTACGGATCAACCGTTAAAATTTTCTTTTTATAGTTTTTTCGCACCGCGATATAACTCGGCAGACTGATTACGTTTTAATATGCGAATAACTTTAACTAATCCTATATTTTTATCGATAAATTAGATGGAGTGATTGTCAGTGCTATCGCCTCCCGGTCTAATGCAAAGTTACGAAATGTACAAAAAGGCAAACATAAATAATTTTACTATACGTTAAGATACCATTTGTACAGTTCAGTAGCAATAAAAAATTATTAAATATATATTAATTTTATGTTCTTCGGTGTTTTTACAATGCAAAAATGCAAAACTTAATTAAAAAAAAGACTAAGAAATTGTAAAAAAAGAGAATTTTTTATGGATCCCAATATATCATTAACTTTTATGTACATAATTGAAAAAATTGTTCTGTTTTATCTTTCTTAGTTATTGATTTGTTAATATAAATCCACAACTGAAGCTTAAAAAAAGAAAATAAACTCTATGATTTGAATAAGTTAATATATATGTGTGTAAAACATAACAATGTACAAAAATGTACAATATTTGCCTTCATATTACCCGCAAATCCAAAAAATATTCTTTATTTTCATAAACTTTGGGTATTAAAGCAACTGCAAAATTTAACGAATAATTTATAAAAATAATGTTTCTGCTGCTGCCGGTTATTTTTAGAAGTATTCATCAGTATTTTGTAGCTTGTTAACAAACTTCTCAACATGAATATAGGTTTCTCAGTAACTATCAATCCTCAAATAAATTTGTTTTACATACACGCATACGGTTTCGCGATCCCCAGAGAATCTAAGTCGTCAGAAGGAGTTGCATTTCACCTGGAAGGTCTCTACAATAAAGATTGAAATGTTTAAATTTTGCTCATTTATTCGCATTTTACAATGATTTTTTGACATTCATATAAAGAATTTATTTTTGACTCTCGCACGACACTCAACAATAAATATTAATGAAAGCCACATCGTTATGCAACAGTCAATTTTTATTATGAAACGTTTCAGATAGGAAGCCAGAATTTCCCAGAACTTTTAAAAAGGAGAAACATTTCTCAAATTTAAATGGAACATTTTAATTTTTTCTTAAAGTGCATCTTTTACAGAAAAACATGATTAATGCACAATATTATAATTAACATAAATATCAATAATGATTAGTCACTTTATATATTATGTATAAATTCATCTACGCAGCTAAAAGTATTTCATTAAGAAATATTCTCATCCAGGAAAAACAATATTCAGGTTTGACAGACATGAATATCACACGTTAAAAACTACGCATGTGTCATTTGCAATATTTGCGACAGCAAATAATGCTTTGTTTTCGTAGATCCTTCTTTAAATCTCAAAGTTAAATTACTGTTTGTATTTTCGAATGATAAGAAAACGCCCTTATGATCCATAAACGCTTGGTGAGAGTTTACAGTTAATACTCGCTCCTGTTTATATTGTAATTTCGTATATTAAGAACGATTTGTCATTTCAATTTTTTCTCTTTTTCTTTTACAATTTCAAAGCAGTGACTTGGCAAAGATAATTTGAATTGCTTACATCTGTTTCCATAATGTAGTATAGGGTCATGTGATCAAGATATCACGGCTTATATTACTTACCCATCATACGTAGTATAGGGTAAGTCTTGCAATCGTTTTGAAAATCGAAAAAATTTTTTGACGGATTTACACGTTTTAGATAGTGGAGATTCCGAAAAACATATTTTTAGAAAAAAAAATTTTGCCGTCAGTCTGTCTGTCTGTCTTTAAACGCTCTATCTCCCGAACGAATTGAGATAGAGACTTGAAATTTTGTATGTAGTTAGTATGTAAGAATAAGACTAAGCTTATTTAATATAAGCAATCTCGATTATCCGGAACTATTTTTTTCGGACTCTCGAAAAATTCGTTCTGATGAAAGGTACATAAAATTTTTCGCATTTTTTTGTTCTAAGGAATGGACGTAAAAGGCAATAAAATAACACATATTTTGCATATAAAACAAAGTCGATCGAAATATTAGTTGCCGAGATATTTGTAATCCTGTTTTCCACATTCTTCGATTTTTCATGACCCTGTATTTCATTCAAATTTCAATTTAGAGGTATATTTAAATTGGAAATGAGACGCTTAATCCAACGCAGTTAATTGTTACTTAATAGAGTTAATATTTTTGGAGTTATAAGGATGTTTCTTTTACGCAGTTCGGTATTACTTGAGTAGTTTGGCGTTTTATATAATTTGTCGAAATCGGCAATCAGAAGTTCTTTAATAAAGCATTACTATGTATATTAACAATATTTAAATTTTCTTTATGAATTGCAATGCATTGTATAAATAGTTTTCACATGTTTCATTTTCATATACATATCCATGATGGGTAAGTATTACGGTGGCCCCCAACGACTAGTTCTTCATTTGCTGTGAATTTTAAGGGAAAAAACACTATAGATTCATTTTTAGCTATCAGGTTATTGTGTTCATTAAAGAATTAAAGAAAAAAAATTAAGAAAGAAAAAAAAAACTTAACGACTTTTTTTTCTTTTACAAAAACAACGAAAACTTTTTTTCATTATTGTTTAAAACATTACATTAAAAAATTACTTAAAAAAACTTGTTAAAAAATTCCCTGTATTAAACATATGTATAAAATGAATAAAGATATAAATTTAAAATGTTGAAAAGTGAACTATTGCCTCTTAAATTTTACAATATATTTAACATGTTTATAAATAAAAGTGCACTCTAAACATAAACAAAAAACAAAAACTTCAATACATTGCTTTAAAGTACTGAATGTCATTTTTATCATTCTATAACAATATATTATTGTAAACGAGGAGTGTTTTTTTTTTTTTTTTTTTTTTAGCACCCGCAGCCATTAATTTTACAATAGGTGCACATAGTATCATTTGATGAACGACTTTTCCAGAAATAAATTTCAAGTAGGAGAGTTCAGCTTCATTGAATAATTAATTCACCTTTTAGATTTCACAAAAGAGAACCAATCTTGTGTGCAGACATTTATTTTACTTGTTCATATTTTTATACAAGACAAAATTTAACAAAATCAACTTACAATTTTCATTGTTTGCTTTATAAACGTTTTGGTAAATCACTTTAAACGTGTCATTTCTGAAAAATATTGAGTGCATCACTAATTAAGAAAGAAGTTTAAATACAAGCAAACGAAAGGACAAACTTGAAGTTATTTGATTTAGGATGCATTTATATTGCATATAGTAGCATTTATTAAACGGCTTCAGTAAGAAAAAAATAGAAACAGAAGTGTTAAGCGCAACAAAAGGTCCTTACAAAAGAATAATCGGATTTTGATACATTACTATGTGCGAACTACAAAACGTATATGTTTCCATTACAACTTAAACGCGAGGGGTTTAACCATAGTTTTGTTCTGCGTATGTGTCATGCGCGTGTGGTTACCATGGTTACTGCGCAAACGTCAAATTCAAAATGGCGACTGGACAGCAGAAAGCGTTTTGTATATTAGAGTTTTCAACCAGTTGTTTTTGTAATTCCAAAAGTTCCAGCCGATTTCTTGGAACTGTCGATAAAAGCGAAGAATGCTTTGTTGGGTTATTTGTTTGTATTTGTATGCCTCACGGAATGCTCTCTGATAGATTATAAGCGATTCTGATTTTGATGATTCTAATAAACAAAACTCTTTCGACTGCCCAGTCGTCATTTTGAATTTGACGTTTGCGCCGCAACTATGGCAATCACATGCGCATGGAACATACGTAGAGTGAAGCTGTAGCTAACGCCCTCTGGTTTGAGTTGTCATAGAAACATATACTTTTTTAGTTCGCACGTAATAACGTATTAAAACCCGATGATTAATTTGTAATAACCTTGTATATAATTCTGATACATTTTGCAAAAGAAGATTACTTTTAAATTATTATACATTTTCTGCCAATATTTTTGCGCTTGCAAGATAATTGCCCATCTAATTGAATATATGTATGTATATAATAAAAAAAAAAAAATTCGACATTCATCTTAATTAGTTATTTTCATGTCATTATAATATTTAATTTTTCCCTACATTTTAATAATGACTTAATATAATAATTATATTTTAATCCCATATCTTTATTTTACTCATTCTTCATTTCCTTAAAAATAACAAACGATAAGCAGTTAAAAACAACATTTTCACTAAAATACATACATTTCATTTAGTCTTTCGTTTGTTTTTTTAGTACTTGTTATTTTCATTTTATACTATCATTCCATATTCCGTGATTATTTACGATATAACAAGCCAAAGCTGGATTCTTATAATAAGATATTCATTATATCGATTTTGAAAACTTTTTTTTCTCCCGCACTCTTTAGGCTTTGCATTGGTTAGTCACTTGTGATCTCAAATTTTTATTCTCTGCACTGTTTATATATTTTTTTCAGATAGGGTACTTATGCGCCCATATGCATATACTTTGATTACTTTAGTTTCGAATGCAGAATTTGAGGGGTTTTTTGAGTTGCTTTAATAATTCGCAAATATACTTTTTTGTTAGCACTTATTCTTCTGTACTATGTTACGTTTTGTCCTGCTTTCTTAGAAGGGTTAGACTCAAATATGAGTCCAAAACTAGTGAAACGGTTTTTATCCATCTAACAGCAAAAAAAGAAATTAAAGCTATTCTTTATTGCTTTATTTACGGAGGAAATTCTGTATAAAATTTAAAACCTTACTTCCACTCCCAAATTATGTGTTCGACTAATAATTTGGTTAGTAAAATACATTTATCGCATTTAATAAATATTATTCTGTGTGTGGGCAATCTCATTATAGCCAATCTTTTTTTTTTAATACGGAGATAGTTTCTACGGTAGTACGAAGGGTTTGCGCAAGTGGAGGAATTATATTATGAATTATATTATATTATGAATCCAGTACGATAAAGGACTGTGATTCAAATCGCCATACACACTATATGGCGAAAGGTGGCCGGTCACTTGCGATTTTAGACATTTTGTTAAATATCTAGTAAAACACACAAATAATTATCCTAAAACTCTAAGTGTGTAAACATAAAAGTTCAGGTCATATATTTCCGTGAAGTGTTTTTTTTACCCGAAATGCCATAGGGAACCGTCAACAAATTACAAAACTATCGCTAAATTCTTGTAAATGCTAACAAATGCAACTCTTCATAACCATTTATTGATAATAATATCAAAACTTTATCTGCAAAATCGTGTGTCAACGTCTTTCTGTGTTCTAAGTGAGATGAAAAATTATGCATTAGTTCTTTTGGTAAAACTATTGTAGAAATCGTAAAAAATGCCTCATAGCAGTGTCATATGTTGAGTGCTTTACACAAAAACGAACAAAATGTCAACTTATGTCAAGGATTAACAGAATTTTTAGTTAGTTTCATGCATTAATTCTGGAGATACAGAGATTTCGGAAATCGGAAGAAATGCAGAATAGCCTCGCCTGGTGTTGAGCGATTTGTATCAAAATGTAAAAAAATGTCAATTCATGCTAAGGATTAAGAGTATCAAGTTTGATGAAAATCCTAGCATTAGTTCTGGAGTTTCGGTGATTGCGGAAATAATGAAAAATTCCTCATAGCAGAGACACATGTTGAGCGATTTACATCAAAATCTAATCAGCACCAATTTATATAAAAATTATGACAAAATAAAAATCTAAAATATAATTCTAAGCATAAGGTTTTGAAATAGGACGCTCACGCAATTTTTTTCACACTGAGACTCCCAGACACTCTCAAAAATGTACCTTTTATATACATATGAATATATCTGACCCATGAAACGTGTAAGTACTTCGAAAAGTTTCAAGAATTCAATATATTTCTTCTTTTAAAGATAGAAGAAAGTAATTGTGAAACAGTGAATTACAAACATTTTTTTATAATTTATTTATTTATTTATTCATTCAATTTCAACAATACTCTTTTTATAAAATAAAAGATAATTGAATTTATTAATAAAATATTGTACATTTTTAAATTGCAATTAATATTTTATAATTCAATACTATATTTTAAAAAATGCATGGCACACTCCTGAGAGAATTTAATTCGTAGTGAAATATTTTGTTTTTCTATATATTAATTAATACTTTATGTCTGTATAATGCATTTAAAAATATCCGCAGATTAATGCAAAGATAATTTAATTTATTCATAAAATATTTTGTATTGCTATAGTGCAGATTGCACGTTATAATTTCATATTATAATTTAAAAATTCACAATGTAGTCCAGAGAGGGTTCAATTAATTTATAAACATTTTTATTTCCTTGACAATTAATATTTTATGATTTTATGTTATATTTTTTAATGCTTAAGCATAATTAAATAGGACAGCATAATTAAATTTTTTAACATGAGCTACACTACGAATAAAAAATATTGTGCTGCTTTTCAAGAGATAAGTAAATGTTCTTAAAAAAAGGTATTTGAATATTACCTTCCTCTGATAAAGATTTAAAAATGCAGAAAGTTAAAATGAATATATAATACATGGATCGTGAGAATCCTGGAATTTCATTACCAGTAAATTATTTCGTAGCAGCAATTTTACTATAGAAGATAAAAAAATATATATTTGATTCAAATGGCTTAATCTGATATGTGTTTAAAAATGTAATAAATAATAATGAAAATATTTTAAATGGTTCGTAAGGAATACTGGAATTTCATGACGAGGAAATTATTTGGTACCATCAATTTTACTATAGAAAATAAAATGTGTATATATTTGAATCAAATAAATTCCTTTGATATGCGTTTAAAAAATTAAAAAGTTATAATGAAAATGTATTACGTGATTCGTAAGGGGAGGGCCTCGCATTACATGACCAGAAAAATATTTTGCGGCCGCAATTTTACTATAGAAAACCTCTCCTTAAATAACATGACATTTCGAGCGTATCAAATATTTTTTTTCTGTACATAAAATGTTCATATTTAACATAAAAACTAGTGGTACCTGTAGGAAATATGTTTTACTGATATTTTAAAAATAAAATTGCAATTAAACAATGTTTTAATCATATGAATTACGAAAAAACATTTATCTTACATATTCTTATAATTGTTACATAAGTTTATTTAACAATTATTAACCCTTTGCACTCGACAGACACCTCTCACTCACCAATCGTGTTTTTAGGCAGGTTTTTAGGTGTCCATTGCAAATCGGGATGACGAATGTTTTGGATATCACTAATATCTTATTGCTTGTTTTGCAATCTCTTGTCACAAATTTTCGTTCTTAGGTAAGGCGAAATAAAAATAGTTTAAAATACTGGTGTCCCAAGCATTTGGAGCACTCATTAACGCGAAAGACTAGTAATCCGTGAGAATCATCATTTGAGTGCAAATAACTAACAATAAATCCTTTTCCTACTAATATAGATTTAAGGAAAAAAAATAGGTTACATTTATTTTTGGGTGTATGAAGTTCATAAACACTTAGTGTATGAATATTAATAGAACAAATACCCAATTGTGTCTGAAATTGAATTTATAAAATCAAATCAAAAAATCTTTTCTACTAAATGTTTAGCTTTGTTTACTGTAATTAATTTATTAAGTAAAATTTATTAAGTTCGCAATTGCTTAAAAATTCTACATTCGATCAATGATTTAGAAATAGATGTTCTTAAAATGGTACACACAATCGTTAATCATTAATTCCTTTGATACTGCTCACCTTTCAGGATTTTTATCGTTCTTACTGTTATAAATTGACACCCTCTGTAATACTAATTTATATTTATTTTAGTGTAATTTTATAATTAAAAATAATCACAACCGATTTTCAATATATTGAATATTGTTTTCAATATATGTTTATGAAAAAAAAAACACCTTTTATATAAAGTAATTGAAACTAATATAAAGAAAATATCAGAATATTTTATTTCTGTATTGCACAGATAATTTATATTATTATTTTTTATCCCAATCGAAAACAGGTATTGCTTATTAACATTTTTTACAATCCTATTGAGTTATAACTGAACGTATTGTGCCGTGTTTATGTATTATTTTTTGCTGGAGTACAGTCTCTGTTTATCAAGAAATTCCGTAGGTGCCTAACATTACTGTATAGAGTAATTAAAGTTAGAAAAATAAACAATTAATTGTACTTTATAATTTAGAATTACACAGATGAAGTTATATTATTATTTAGCATCTCGATTGAAAGAAGTATTTTTTATTAATATTCTTTTTTATTCGTCAAGAGTTACAAATGAACATCCTTCCATTATATGGTATTTTTTGGATATGGTATTATTCCTTATGGGCCCAGAAGATTCGAACACAATTACTTTTATAATTAAAGATAATATTAAGAAACATCTAATTTTATTTTGGTTTATTTCTATATTAGCAAGATTGTGTTATAGTATTATTTAGCATCTCAATCAAAAATAAACAATTTTTATTAATATTTTACTGTTCCTATACCGTTAAAAATAAACTCTCATGATGTCCTATGAGTATTTCCTGAACCGTTAGTCATAGATAAACAGTTCCAGCTACAAAAATATTTAAAATGAGGTAAAGATTTAACCTCTTCAGTCCCTGAGTACCCAAATGGGTACATCAGTTTTGTTCCATTTTATTAATGATACTCAAATATAAATGAAATTTCGATATAAGAATAATATGTTTCGAATTCTAAGATTCGAGCTAATGAATATAAAACAAAAATCTCGCTCAGAAGTCAAACGAGAGAAGAAATAATTCAGTAATAATTAAAAATACTGTAATAATCGCCAGTAGCGACGAGGTTAAACCAATAAAAATATTTTATATATAAATCCTGTTCCGCACCTGTATTGTAACTTTGTAACATCACCTTGGCGACAAATTGGCGACATCGCCAATTATACGCCAATCGGCAATTTATTGTAACCCTGCTCACGTATTGTGTGACGCAGTTGGTTTAGAGAAACGGTCTCTTAGCAACAAGCTCTGAGTGCAGCAACTAGCTGCGTTTCTAACAAAAATAAACATTCAGTTAAATTTACAGTCTACTTGCTATTTCTTTTTAATTAGTTTTTCTTTTTAATTTAGTACACCTCCGTACATTTTGGTCCTAGCAACCCGGAGGTATGACCGAGCCAGCATCTTTTATATTGAGTTAAATACTTGAATTTATCGAATTTCGTCAACAAGATGAATAATGTCGAAAACTGAAATAAAAGCGTTGAACAGAAGGCGAGGGAATATCAAGGCCCAAGTCACTAGAATATTTAAAGCAACGGATGGAAAAATCTTCAATTTATCTGAATGGAAAGCCCATCTGGACTCTTTGTCGAAAACAGCAGAAAAGTTTGAAGCTCTCAAGCTTGAATATTACAGAATAATAGAGGAAGAAAAGTTGGAAGAAACTGAAAAAATACTCAGTCAACTGGACAAGTATTCTAAAACTAGAGGTAAGCTTAAAATAATCTATTAATGCTTATTATGAAAATACTGATTCAAATAGGAAATCGATTGAACAGAACCAAGCAAAAACGTCTAGCATTAAGCTCCCTAGGGTCATATCGCCGGTTTTTAGTGGCAAAATAGAAGAATGGTTCCGTAATTAAAACTACCTTTAATGAACTAATTAATGATAATTCAAATTTAAAGGATAATGAAAAGTTATTTTATTCGCGTTCTGCTTTGACTGGTGAAGCGAGGAGTTTGCTTACACCAGATGAAAATTATGTTTCACATTTCAATGCGTTAGAACAAAGTTACGAAAATAAAAGAGTTATGATAGATTGTCACATAAAGGATATTTTAAATCTTTATGTAATTAAACAGGAATCCGCTAAGGATCTTCGCATTTTATTATATAACGTAATGAAAAATTTAAGGGCTCTAAAGATCTTAAAGTATGATAGAGATAATTTCTCGAACGCAATTTTGCTGAATATTATTCTAAATAAACTAGATAATGAAACTCGTAAACAATACGAACTAACATTAAAGGATAATGAAGTGCCTAATTTTGATGAATTTTTAGAATTTCTTGAGCGAAGATGTCAAATCTTAAATAGTATAAGTTCTAACGTGTTTTCTAAATATACTGCAAAATCGTTATTCATAAAAACAAACAAACCTCAAAGTAAATGTTGCGTAATATGTAAAATCGAAAACCACCCCTTATACCATTGTGTTAAATATAAAAACATGAAGTTAAGTGAGCGAATTAACCTTGTTAACCCGGGAGTAGTCGCAGCTTTTTTTCGAACGTGATTAGTCGCGCTTGGTCTATTCGCCGCCGTTACCTTTTGGCCGAAGAAACAGAGGAAAAGTGCCATTGTTCCTCGAAGATCGAAAACAGGGAATTCAAGAGGAAAGTATTGCTTGAAAACGAAAAGATACGTGTAATATCGATTAGTACGCATTTGCGTTAAGTATATATTTGGTTACCATTTAAATAAATGTTTTAATAATTATTTAAAATATATATATATATATAAATGATAAAAGTTTTTATACAATCTGAATAATTTTCTAAAGATACAATAGATAATGAATAAAAAAATATTTTCAGTTTTTTGAAAATTTGAAATCGTGATACATATTTTTTGAAAGGACAGTTTAGTTTTGTCGTATGTCTGGTACTAGGAACCAATTGAAGTTGAAAAAATACATCTCAAATATAATTTTTCTTACTATTTCGACGTAAATATAAGAATAGAAGAGCAAATAACCCTTTTTTAAATTATTAACATAAAAACAGGAGCTACTTTTCATATTTTTTTCCTTTTCCTAAATCTTCTTCGTATCGTCGTAATTCTTTTTTGCATGTAAAACCTTAGTGGTTTTATAATTCAGTAATTTTTCTCAAATGAGAAAATATATTTGCACCAAATGAAAATGTATGAATAATATAAAGTAATACATATATAATATTTTTTTTCTAATAACTTCGTTTCATCTTTTTTTTTTATTCCAAAGTTTGTAAAAAAGATAAAAATTACTATATAATCTGACTGAAATTTTGAGGATACAATGAATAACGAATTAAAAGATACTTTCAGTTATAACATTGAAATTGTGATACAGATTTTTTTTTAAAAAAGCAGCAACACACTGAAGTTCGTTATAACGGTGGACTGACACTAGGAGCCAATTAATGTTGAAAAAATAAATCTTAAATATTTTTATTACCATATCTATACAGATATAAAAAAAGCAGATAAAACAATCCATTCTTTGTAATTAGTAACATAAAAGCAGTAGCTACATTTCATTTCTTTATTTTATTTTATATATTTTTTCTTTTCGTTTATTCTTTTTTTTAAATGAAAAATATATATGCACTAAATGAAAATATATGAATAATATAAAATAAGAAAATAAATAATAAATGTATTAAGAACTATTTTTTCAAAATTTGTAAAAAGGGTAAAAATTATTATATACTGGGACTGAAATTGTAAAGATACAATAAATATCGAATTAAAAGAGAATAAATTTTGAATAAATTTTCAAATGTAGATATTATATTTGATATAGATAAATCGGTTTTTTTGGAGGGGAGGAGGGGGGGACTGTCAACATTGATTTTGACAATGTTTCAATTTTTGTCGCCAATCAGTATTAAAAAGATGCAATATTTAATTTAAGTAAATATTATTTTGTAATTATTTACAATATTTATCAAAGTATAATTCAATTTCAATGAATTTCGCTTTTGAAAAGAAAAACATTATTAATGAAAAATGATTTCTGAAATTAAATGCCAAGAAAATTAACTTTATTAGATCTTAGCACTAGGCACTCTTTAAATTCGGGTTTAAAAAAAAGAATTGCTATGGCGTTGTTCAATAATGAGTATTTTTATTCGCAACAAACATATTTTAGAAACGTAGTTATCCATTTCTTGTATTTTATAAACATTACCTGAATTATCAAAAAAATAAAAGTTTTTTACTTGCATACGTTGTAATCCACATTAGAAAATTCGCATTATTTAGCACACTCGACACATATATTGTAAGTATGTTCTTTGCAGATATACAAACTACAGTGTTGACAAATTTGTTTTGCCTTATTTTCTGCTTTATTGTGTAAAAACTACATCTTTCAGTCTTCGCAGATCGAATTTTTTTTAAATTTTATTTCTATGGTCCTTTATTAAATTAAACCCAACCATTTTACGCGTATTTTTCGGAAAAATAATTTGAGAATTTATTCCTGCAATATTCATATGCTTAAAAAACAAAGTAAGCGGTTTTTTATTACTTATCCTTGCTTATTCTTACATATTATATAAAAATTAGGTTGTTGAGTTTATATTTATATATTTATATAGTTCACAATTTTCCCTAGAACAGAATCATTAAGAAACAGTTTTCGGAAGTCAAATATTATCAGCAGAAAGAGAAAAAAAAAAGAGAGAGGGAGAGGCAACGGGACTCCCCGATTCCAAGAAACCCCCTCCTGAGAAATTCGGGGGAGTAGGAAAGAAGATTGCGAGGGCGAAAAAAACATCGGCTACGTGAGTAGTCGCATGCCGGTCAATCAGACCGAATTTGACTTTAAAATACAATAAAAGCATGAAAAATCGTAGGAATGACTCGTAATTTCTCTAGGCAGAAGGTCGAACAGTGAAGGTCAGCTACGCGGCGTTTCACCATTGTAATTCTAAGGGGAGATGGGTTAATCAGCAGACAAAGAATTCGAGCGGCCAAAAGACCGACGCGCGACTAACCGTGGGTTAAGAAAAATAAACTTTGCTTTAATTGTTTAATTATTGTAATTCAAAAAGCACTTGTCATGTTTGCAAGAGCGCAAGCCATCATTCATCATTACATAATTATACAACACCAGTTAACAATCCTATAAACAATTTTCCAATACATGAAACAATAAATAGCAATTTTGTTTCGGAAGATTTATTACAAAACAAAACTACTGCTCATTCATTTTTTTTCGTATGAAAGTGATAATAATAAATCTGTCTTAATTAGCACTGCAATAATTTATTTGACAGATGTAAATGGCATCAAAATTCCTTTCAGAGCAATATTGGATACCGCATCGCAGAATTGTTTTTGTACATTTAAAGCAGCACAAATACTAGGCTTGAAAAAAGAGAAAATAAATATTCCCGTAAGTGAAATAAATAAATTGCCTATTTACATTAAATCTAGAATCAAATCAAAGTTGTCAAATAAAATGAATAGTACCAGTTATGATATTGAGCTATTAATCGATCAAAACATCTGTGACTTCACGCCCTCGAAAAAGATAAACATATCAGATTTAAAAATTCCAGCAAATATTTGTTTAGTGGAAAAAAAAATTAACATTCCAAGCAGTGTGGAGATAATTATCGATGCTGAACTGTATTTTTCTCTTTTAAATGAAGAAAAAATAAAGTTAGGCAATAATTTATATTTGCAATCAAGTATTTTGGGATATTTAGTATCTGGGTGTATTTATGACAAAACAGTAAATAATAATAATATCAATTATTGTTTCTTAAAAAAAATCTTGAAATACTTGATGACACTTTGAAGTCTTTCTGGGAAATTGAAGAAGTAGAAATTTTAAAACCCTGTAACAGTGAAGAATTACAATATTGTAATGATCACTTCGATAAAACGCACTTCAGAAAACAGGATGGTAGGTTTGTGGTCACGATGCCGTTTAAACCACAGGTTTTAGAACCCGATTTGGGAAATTCCAAAAATCTTGCTTTGAAAAGATTAAACTCTCTGCGGCAACGTTTAAATCGAGATCCTGTTATGAAAAATTTATACATAGAATTTATTAAAGAATATAGAGATTTAAATCACATGCATGAAATAAACGAAAACACGAACTTTAATGATGGTTATTACTTACCACATCACGGCGTTTTACGACCATCTAGTAAAACCACAAAAGTACGCGTCGTTTTTGACGCTAGTGCCAAGTCAACTAATGGAAAATCTTTGAATGATTTATTATGTAAGGGTGGAGTTCTGCAAGATGATCTTTTTTCGATATTAATTAGATTTAGAACGCATATTTATGCTTTTACTGCGGATATTAAACAAATGTTTAGGATTATAGAAATAAATCCATCCTAGTACAAATATTTAAAAATTTTGTGGAAAGACAGTTTGTCATCCCCGGTTAAGGTATTCCAGCTAACAACAGTTTCGTATGGAACATCTTGTGCTCCCTACTTAGCCACCAAAGTATTACAACAATTAGCTATGGATGAGAAAAAGGAATCCCCGTTAGCATCGAAAATTGTTTTGAAAGACTTTTATATGGATGATTGCCTATCGGGCTCATCCTATTTAGAAGAATTCAGATTAATGAAATCACAATTAACAGAACTCCTCCTAAAGGGAGAGATGGTTTTACAAAAATGGTGTACCAATGAGCTCCAATCTACTGATAATGACATGTTTCCCCTGGACAGAAAAATAAATATTTCAAAAATAAGTATATTACCCATTGAGAACAGCGTTTAGATCCTAATCCTTAAATGTGATTTATTATGTATTAATTGTTCATGTATTATTTGTGTTTATTTATTTATTTATTTTTTTTTTTTTTGCTTATAATTTGTATCATGTTGTGTTATTATTTGTATTGCATTTATATCTTGAAACATAAAAATATTTCAACACCGGGCGGGATGTTCCGCACCTGTATTGTAACTTTGTAACATCGCCTTGGCGACAAACACAGCCCACGCCAATTGTACGCAAATCGGCAATTTAGTGTAACCCTGCTCACGTGTTGTGTTACGCAGTTGGTTTAGAGAAACGGTGTCTTAGCAACAAGCTCTGAATGCAGCAACTAGCTGCGTTTCTAACAAAAATAAACATTCCATTAAATTTACAGTCTACTTGCTATCTCTTTTTAATTTAGTTTTCTTTTTAATTTAGTACACTTCCGTTCAAATCCGAACGTAAAATTTTTATACGGACCACCGGTCCTATAAATTATATTTAATAAAAGTTTCCTCATCACACTGACACGTGTGACAAAAAAAAAGTTCTGTTCATAAAACACTAAAATTGACAGAGTTTCGGTTTTTTAAAAAATGTATTACTTTTAGTACTATTCTGTACGGAACACACGTTCAGAACTACTTTGAAGTGTCTTATAGCAAGTACTTAAAGTATTTCGAGAACTTATTTGATTTGTATCTGCGAATAAAATATCGTATAAGTATTAAGACTTAGTTAATTTTTATTATGTTTAAAATTGGCTGAATTTCATTTTTTGTATTTTGGAGTGATTTGAGATAATTTCTTTTCATGATTTCTTTTTAAAAAAATGTTATACTTATCAGTTTTCGTGACAATGATCGTAATCGAAATTTAATTTACTTTTTAAATATCGATGGAGATTAAATTTTGCATACTGACTTAAATCTGATATTAATCTAATATTATCATGATTTTTGGTAGTAACTATTTATACTTATTTTACAGGATAACACATAACAATTTTGGACAAATTACCGTTAAGAAATTTAAAAAAAATTAGATTAGATAACATTTGACTCCGATGATTATTGGTATTAACTTTTATGTATCTTGTAGTTCTGATTCCGAAATTTTCCTTTATTTTTAACCATCGTGTCAGGGTTTTTCGCAAATAATAAATCTTTCTAATATAATTTTTGTTGTTATATTATCTTGCTATTCCAATTTTAAATTTTTTAAATAGATAAGTATTTTTCAACTGTTGGTTTATATGAAGTATTTAATGATGACATTTATAAACAGTTTTAATAGAGAGAATAATATTATATGTTCAACAATAATTATTGTCATTTGCAATATTAAAAAAAATCAAACAAATATGTACTTATTTTATTAATTCATATTTTACTACAATATAGTAAATTACATAAGATATATTCTATATCATAAGATTTTTCCTTTTATATAGACACAATAAATGCCTTTCTCAAAATTTAATATTTTTCGTGGTTTTCTATGACTTTTGGGTGCACACGGTAAAGTAATCTATGTCAAGAGAAATGTCTTTGTAGTTTTGTTTATTTTATGTTTGAACAAAAAATCTTTATAAAAAAAGCTTTGCTAAAACATGACGTTGATATCTTATAAATTAATTTTTTTAAGACAGAAATATTTTTAATACATGTTATAGAAAAAGTAATATTGTTGTCATTTCATTTTTTTTCTTTTGGTCTGATTTCCTATTATTAAGTACCATTGTACGAAAAGAATTATCTGTCAGCAAAAGTGTGATAAAGAAAACATTATTGGCATGTCGACTACGCAATGCAAGATTATATATTTATCTTATTTTATTTTCTAAAGAACAAAAACAAATATATATAATTGTGTTCATTCGGTTAGAAGAATAAAATGAAAAACTTCAAGTTAAATCGTGTATTTTTTTTTTTTTTTTTTTTTTTTTTTTTTTTTTTTTTTTTTTTTTTTAATCTTATTCTTACTAATATGATTTTCTTTTAGGAAATTACTTTTGTTTTAGCAAATCTTTTTCGTTTAAGTTATTTTTTATTTGGACTTTGATATTAAAACTATGAATTCATAAAAATGCATATTTTAAAATGCATTTTTAATCAAATAACGTCAATGCTTAAAACATTTGAATAATGATTACATCCCATGATTAGTTGTTAGAAAAACGCTTATAATTTATTCTGAAATCAAAATTTGATTTATTAATTTATTTTACACTAGCACTAAATATATATTAAAATCTAAGTATATGTGCTTAAAATTATACTTAATATTATTAAATGTAAGTATCCTTAATAGAATCGATCTCTGTATGTTAATACGTTATGTAACATACGGATGTATTTGAAAGTACTGCACAGTAATTAAAATTTTATGAATAAACGTTTGTGTGCAAAAACTTAACGACCAGTTTAAACTATCCGGAAGCCCTGAAACTTTCTTAAATATCAGATATTTCATACCTTTAAAACCCTTATGATGGGCTTTTAATTTTGGCACTGTGAAAGCGAATTTTGAAGAACCTACATGCATGAGGTAGAAGAAAGTTTTGGGATTGCCTATCCGACTAATTTTAATCTTGTTATAGTATGTTTATGAGGAACTTAACTCGATACTGACCAAAAAATATTTGCATATTTAAACTTCATTTGACATTTCATAAAACTAAATTTAGATTAGTTATAATCTTTCCTTTTCACAATGCAGCTGAAACAAAATCCTTGTGAAAAGATTATACGTGGCATTGGTCTAAGCGCAGTTACAAAGGAGGTCGCAAAGAGGCATTCTTGATAAAATTTTTCTACATGGGTTTTCAATTAACTTTTAAAGACACTAAAATTGCACTAAGAAAACCAACCAATAAAAATGAATCCTATAATAGAGATGTATTTACGTTTATTACTTTTATATTGCTGTTGTGCACTGTATTACAAAATATATATATATATATATATCATTTTAAACCTCTAGGCTTTAAGAGCCGATGACTCATTGAATATGTCGCCTGTGTCTTTATGTACGTTTAAACTCTCCGTGTAATTAAGGGTTAATATTTCTGTTAATTACCCATATTTTGTTTATAAAAAACATTATTATTATTCCATTAAACTTCTTCTGAATTAGGTAACTTAAGTGCTCCCCAACAACTTTGCTGAATGCTCGTAAATCGAAATTTGTCTGTAACGGAAGAATGTGCTTTTCTCAAAAACTATGTGACCTAGACAATCGCTAAAGTTTTCCTGCAAGTGTTAAATTAATGTCTACTTCTAAGATTTTCATAATTTTAGTTTCAGTTGATTTTAATATAGGGGGTTAGGAACATATTTTTCCAATACTTTTCCATCGATATTTCTAAAAATATAATACCTAAAAATAAAGAAATGCATTTTCAAGTTTAGCGTTACTAAAACTTTCGCACGATATTTCACACAATATTGAAAGAGTAGATTTTTTCTGTTTAAATAACTCAATTAGCCTCTCTTCATTTTTCTTAGGTCTATTCGCGAATGTTTGTTAATCTGTAAATGTGTGGATCAATAGCCTTTATCACTTCCTGCATTTTGAACCTTCTACGTTCAACAGTTTCCGAATAAAATGTCTGTAACAGGCAGACAGACATAGGGATGATTTGATAATGTTTAAGATTTTAATTTTTAAGCAACCCTAAAACAATTAGTTAGATGTGGCCTTATTAAAACTTATGCATATTATGCATCTTAATACTTCCTGAAAAATGCAGCATAGCAGAGCAACTTGTTAGGCGGTCAACAACAACTTATATCAGCTTATAACTGAATCTGAAGTTAGATGAAAATCAGGCATTAGTTTTTGAGATAGAACTATTGCAAAATCTTAAAAAAAAACTGTATAACAGCCCCCAATATCGGGTTAAGCACACCAAATATTAATCGGGATCAATTTTTTATCAGATGCTGACTGAATCTGAAATTTGATGAAAATCCATGCAATAGTTCTTTGGATACATTTATTGAGAAATCAAGAAAAATGCTGCATAGAAATGCCATTAGTAGGGGAATTTGCATAAAAAACTGAACACTAGTAATTTGCATATTCGGAAAAACTATCGTCATTCAAATCTAATATTGTACATTCAACAACAAATTTTGCTATATTAGTTGATGCCATTACAATCATAGTTTTATTTCAATTATTTTTAAAAGCATTTAGAATCAAGTAGTCCAAGAGCCGGCAGCACAAAAACCTATCTCATTAAGCACAAGAAGAAACCTTTATATTCTGGAAGAGTAGTAATAGAGGAATCCAATGACCCATGTCTGCGGGTAGTGAAGTGCGAATAAGCTAAAAAGTCCTTCCGGGAGGAAGAGGTGGATTTCATATATTTATTTATTTAGTTATTTATTTTAAATTAAGCTATATTATTCAAAGATACGAAGCTCAAATTAGTGGAACCCGATATATAAGGTTGAATACTAGTTTTTGTCAAGACTGAATATTAATAGGAATTTTTAGAAATTATTCATCATATATTCAACCTGGTTTTATTTTAACCGATTTAGAGAGTCACCAAATTCCACGATATCATGAAGTGTTTATCATTTTAAAGGAACATGATGGATAAAACAACCCAATGAGCTTGGTCGAAATCTTAATTCATGTGCACATGCACACCATGTTGAAATCGATTAATATATACGAGTGCTGTCGCAGGCAAATTGATTTAAAAAAAAAAAAAGTCACCCACATTAGAAATTCCAACTGCTATATATCTCAGGCGTTTATTAAGGTAAAGACAAAGCAAAAAAATACTACGGAATTCATTATTAAGATAAATACTTTAGAAATAACCTTTTTTCAATTTCTAATTTTTTATATGTACATCATTATACATTTAAAAGATTTTTGACAAACTTAAATGGACGCCAATTCGAAACAAGAAGGCGGATGAAGATGGCAGATGAACTCGATAAAGACATTGGTATGTACTAGTACACAAAGAGTTATATCCAAATCAGTTTATAAATATGCGTATTATTGCGTGACAAATATCAGACCGTTTGGAAAATGTCAACTACACTGGAAATTGAAAGTGCTATAACTTTTCACTGAAATTGAAAGTGCTATGCCATTTTTTAAGATATAGATGAAATAAAATATGCTCTGGAATCTTTGTATCAAGGTCAAACACACAAAAGTATTTTTTTTCCATGTTTTTTTTACCTAGTTTTAAAAATTAAATTAAAAAAATTAATATTCCTCCATTTTGAAACAAGTTGGCGCATGGAACTGGCCAAGAAGCACGGTCCAGACATCAGTATGCACTATGTACGCACCAAATTTCATCCAAATCGGTTTATAAATACGCGAGTTATCTATCACGTGACGAAAATCAGGTCATTTCAAAATGTGATCAATACAAGAAATTAAAAGTACTAAAATAGATTAAAAAGAGATTAAAAAAATTTAAATGGCCGCCATTTTGAAACAAAATGGCAGATGATGCTGGTCAACGTACTCGGGCGAGACATTCGTATGTACTAAGTGCATACCAAGATTCATTCAAATCGGTTCATAAATGCGTTAGTTACAGCATGACAAAAATCAGTATATGTATATATATATATATATATATATATATATATATATATATATATATATATTTCAAATTTAAAATTTTTTCGCCAAAACTAACCTTTATACTATCTTAATTTTCTTATAATAATATTCCGTACTTACTTCAAATTATTAAATTAAAATCTTGTTTCTGAAAGACGTTTGTCTTAATAATGGCGTGAGTTGTCACTATATCCTCAATACAATAGTTTTTCTTCATTTCTTATCATTAATCAGAATTAAATAGGAGAGTAAATGGTACTCACCCGATGAATTCTTCTTCATTGAAGTATCCAACAATTAAATCCACCATAGGAGAAGGGAACCGGGCATATTCACATTTTGATCTATACACTGCACTAATTCATCTTGATAAAGACGTATAATATTATTATATGGTGACTGTAAAACACACACACAAATTATTGTATACACACTTCTTCATTTTCTACTTTAATTTTCACACGCGAGAAAAACAAACACAGCAAAAAGGATAGTGCTCACATCAAGCTACAAAACAGAGAACAGAATGAATTTAAATCGATACATACATAAATCATAATATAGAAACAATTATTAATAAAAAAGAGTCATTTTGAAAGTTTTGACAGTTTTGTAAACCTGTAATTGTTCACTCGTAATCACTGTTTCCAAGGTCACTCTAACGAGCACTTAACTTTATTTATGATGCCATGATAATTGTCATTTGTTGCACAACGGAGGAAATTATTTACGAATTGCGCAATGTTTCTATCAACTCCTCCTTAATTTCTGAAGTTGTGTTGTCACTCAGATGCAAGTTCTTCCTGTGAATTCCAAAAAGAGGTTTTGGCAGGGGTTTTGTGAATAAGTCAGCTATCATTATTTTGGTTGGGCAATATACGAGTTTTATTATGCCATCTTGTTTCAGTTGTTTTATGAGATGATATCTAAGTTCTATGTGCTTTGTTTTACTTGAATGTTTTTCAAGCTCTATCATTTTGATAGCCGACTGATTATCCTCGAAGAGTTCTATAGGATATGTTTGTGAGATATTGAGTTCTTCAAGTAAATTCACCAGCCATTTGACTTGATTAGCTGCATTAGCTGCTGAGATGTACTCAGCTTCGGCAGAAGATAAAGCTATGCAGGATTGTTTTTTAGTTGACCAAAGTATGGGATTTTTACCTAGCAAATATACATTACCACTTGTCGATTTTCTTGATTCTGTGTCTCCACCCCAATCAGCGTCCGCGTAGACTTCTAGCGTTGGTTTTGAATTTCCATCTATAACTAGATTAAAGGTTTTTGTTGTCTTAAGATACCTCATGACCCGCTTTACACAGTTCCAATCTTTCATTCTTGGCTTTTCGTTCCTTCGGCTTAAGATGTTGACAGCTGCACAAATGTCAGGTCTGCTCACTGTGGCAAGATATAAGAGTGCACCTATGGCTTGTCTGTACTGTGTGTTGTTTGGTAAAATATTGTCATCATCTTTAAAGTGAGTGTAATTTGTTTCCATGGGTGTACTACATGGTTTTGCTTCTTGTAAATTGAATTTATTAATTAACTCTTCAATTTTTGAAGTTTGGTTAATTAAGTAGCTTTTGTTTACCTTTCGAATGTTCATGGATAAATAATTGCTTACGTCCCCTAAATTCTTTAATTCATACTCTTTATTTAAGTTCGCGATTATTTCCTCAATGGTTTCGTCTTTCCCTGCAATTAAGAGGTCATCGACGTATGTTATTATATAGGTTGTTTCATTATTCCTTTTCTGTGTAAAAAGACATGTGTCAATTTTACTTTGAATGAAATTCATGTTTTTTAGTGTTTCTGTTATTTTATTATGCCACGCTCTCGCGGCTTGCTTAAGTCCGTAGATTGCCTTATTTAATTTACAAACTTTGGTTTCCTGGTTTGGTTCAACGAATCCTTCCGGCTGCGACATGTATATCTCCTCATCAAGTTCCCCATGTAAGAACGCGGTGTTAACATCTATATGCTTAACATTTAAGTTTTGGTGCAATGCCGCTATTAATAATGCTCTTATCGTAGTATACGATACGACCGGTGCGTAGGTTTCGTCGTAATCCTCTCCGAACTTTTGCGTATATCCTTTAGCTACTAAACGTGCCTTATATTTTTGGATTTTTCCGGTATTGTCACGCTTTAATTTGTAAGTCCATTTACAACCTATTATTCTCTTATTCGGTGGAGGATCTACAATTGACTATGTTTTATTTTTTCTTAAAGAATTCATTTCGCTCTCCATGGCTTCTATCCAATTCTGTTTTACCGGAGAGTTTTCCATTAATTTAACTTCCTTATAATCCTTTGGTTCATTAATTTTGTCGTCTTTGACAATATATATAAGCCTATCAGGAGGTACGCCTTTATTTATTCTATCTGAGCGCCTTAGTTCCACAATTTGTTGTTGAGACGCAGATGGTGTTGTTTTTCCGTTCGAAATTTCTATCTCCACGAGATTTTTACAATTGCGTTTTTCGTCTTCATTTTGTTTTTGTTCAATTTCAGGCTTATCATTTACGTATTTGAATTTATTTTCAAGAAATTTTACCGTTCTCGCGATTTTTATTTCATTTCCTCCTACATATATGCGGTATCCCTTAGATTCATTGTCGTATCCCACAAAAATACCTTCAACAGCTTTATTATCTAATTTTTGTCTTCTGGCTTTATCAATATAAGCGAAGGCTTTGCAGCCAAATACTTTAACGTAACTTAAGTTTGGCTGTCTTTCTGTCCATAATTCATATGGCGTTTTTGCATTAGCTTTTGTAGGCAGTCTATTTTGTAGGTGGTTTGCCGTACAGATTGCTTCCCCCCAGAACTTTAAAGGTAGATTTGATTCATTTAACATTGTCCTAGCCATCTCAACTAACGACCTATTTTTCCGTTCAGCCACCCCATTTTGACTTGCACAATATGGGACTGTATGTTGATGTTTTATCCCATTTGATTTGAGATAATTCTCAATTTCATCTGATGTAAATTCTCCCCCATTATCCGTTCTGATTTCTTTCGGTTTTTCACCAAATTTGTTGCTTATCAGCGCAATGAACTCTTTGAGTTTTTCATAGACTTCACTTTTTCTTTTCAATAGATAGATTATTGTGAATCGCGAGTAGTCATCGATAAAAGTCAAGAAATATGATTTCCCCCCAATCGTGGGTGTCTGAAAAGATCCACAAACATCCGAGTGAATAAGTTGAAGCCTTTTACTTGCTCTATACTGAGCAACTTTCGGATAGGGTTCATCAGTTAATTTCGCCTTAATACACGGTTCGCAATCTATATTATGTTTACAATTGTTTATCTGGATACCTCTTACTAATTCCTTTTGTGTAATTTCTTTAATCGATGTTAGATTTCTGTGTCCTAACCTTCTATGCCATAGTTCTAGACAATTTTTATTGTTGCACGTTTGTGTAATGTTCGCGTGGTTTTTGTTAGCCAACTGGACTTCATAGAGGTTATTTACCTTTTGTGCTTCTAAGCAGATTTCTCCGTTAAGTTTGAAAGAGCATCGGTCATTTTTAAATACAATCTCACATCCGTTTTGGGTTGCTTTGCTGACTGATAGTAAATTCGTTTCGATTTCAGGTACTAGAAGTACATCTTTAAGTGTTATTTTATGAATTTTATTATCCGATGTCAGCGTATTTAAATTTACATCGCCTGAACCGTAAGCGATAAGTTTTTTTCCGTTTGCGATAGTCACGTTTGTTTTTTCCCTCGATTTTATCTCTGTAAACATTGATTCAGAGGATGCAATGTGACTTGAGCTACCGCTATCCACAATGAATGTTTTATTTTCTATCCCTTGTGTTATAAATGCATAATCTTTGTTTTCGCTGTTTCTCCATGTATTGTTTTTTCCTTCATAGCGATTAAACCTGTTATACGATTCCGATGCTTGTTCATTCTTAAAATTGTTTTCACCCCTTTGAATAACGAGTGATGTAGAATAGTGTTTTTTGTAATTTTTGTTGTGTTGATTTTGTTGTGTTGTGTGTGTTTTGTTCTTATTGTGCCAACATTCTTGTGTGTTATGGCTTCTCATTTTACAAATCGAACAATATTTTGATTCTTTTTTAGCTGGAAACTTTTTCTGAGCTTTAAAAGCTTTCGCTGTATTATCAATACTTTCATAGTTTTCATTTCGACGATTAAACTCGTCAATCAGCTTAATTTTAATATATGACGGAGTTAATTGTGCTTCTTCTTTACTTTCGAGAGCAGTAATTAAATTATCATAAGACTGGGGCAGAGAGCACAGGAGGAGCGCGGAAATGTGGTGATTATCAATTATTTCGCCTATAGCTGCCAAATGATCAACGAGCTCCATTATTTTTGTAATATGATTTATCATATTTCCATTTTCTGCTAATTTTATACTATATAACTTTCTAAGGAGAAACAATTTGCTTGTGAGGTTTGATCTTTCATGGATTTCTTTTAATGCATCCCATGTTTGTCTAGCAGTTTGTAGGTTCTTAACGTGGGTTATCTGTGAATCATCGATAGTTAGATTTATCAATGCCCGGGCCTTCCTATCATTTTTGGACCATTGATCGGTCAAAGGGGTCGGTGGATTATCGGTTATTACATGGAACAGCTCTTCTTTAGTTAAGAGCATTTCAATTTTAAATTTCCATGTACTGTAATTCGTTGCTGTCAATTTTTCAATTGAATAATTGTCTTTTAAAGTGGCCATTCTAATCTTATATTTTTATTTGTTTTGTTTTTTTATTCGATATTTTTTATTTGTGTGAAATTAGTATATCACTATGTTATCAAATTGATATATCTTTTTAAATCGTTCTCATAATCATTGAAAGACGTTTGTCTTAATAATGGCGTGAGTTGTCACTATATCCTCAATACAATAGTTTTTCTTCATTTCTTATCATTAATCAGAATTAAATAGGAGAGTAAATGGTACTCACCCGATGAATTCTTCTTCATTGAAGTATCCAACAATTAAATCCACCATAGGAGAAGGGAACCGGGCATATTCACATTTTGATCTATACACTGCACTAATTCATCTTGATAAAGACGTATAATATTATTATATGGTGACTGTAAAACACACACACAAATTATTGTATACACACTTCTTCATTTTCTACTTTAATTTTCACACGCGAGAAAAACAAACACAGCAAAAAGGATAGTGCTCACATCAAGCTACAAAACAGAGAACAGAATGAATTTAAATCGATACATACATAAATCATAATATAGAAACAATTATTAATAAAAAAGAGTCATTTTGAAAGTTTTGACAGTTTTGTAAACCTGTAATTGTTCACTCGTAATCACTGTTTCCAAGGTCACTCTAACGAGCACTTAACTTTATTTATGATGCCATGATAATTGTCATTTGTTGCACAACGGAGGAAATTATTTACGAATTGCGCAATGTTTCTATCAGTTTCTAAATCTAATCAGTTAATCTGTATGCAGACGATATAAATTCTTAATTTTCCTTAAAAAACATTATTCCAGTATGCGTAAATTTAAAAAGATGGCTCTAAATTAAAAATATTCTTAATTAAAACTTTATTTCTTAATATTCCAAATAAAACTGATTTCTTCTATGTTTTTATCAACCCTTTTTAAGAAAGTCTTATTAAATTTATTCCAAACCCATACCTTTAAAAAATATCATTATTTTATTTTATCTATTTATTTATTTTTCCGCCGTCAACGATAATGTGCATATTAATAAATTCATTTCTTTTCTTTTTCTCTTAAAATTAATCATGTATAAAAATCGTCTGCCTAAGATATTTAAAATTCGGAGTCAATTATAAATTGGTTAAATAATATTTTTTTTAAAATAAATTTATCGTCTGTTTAAAATAGCCTCGTAACTGGACAAGAATTCTGTTTACATAAAAGAATGATGGTTTGAGGTTACCGAATGTTCCAGAACTTTCTTTTCAGTTTAAAAGGGGGAAGTCTCGAGATGAAAGGGAGATTCTGAAGATTTCTTGGGTTGCTTCTTCGATGAGGACAGCTCGCTGAAATAATGATGGAATTTTTGCAACAAGGAGCTTTTCCTTCCTCATTATCACGAATTTAATAAATGAATTTACAGCAGCCCATGACTAATTATTGGATCTTCTACATTTATTTATTATTTTTGTTTTTTCCCTCGCTTGCCATGACTGCTTGTTTCTGTTTATCCAGTGGAAATAATTCGAGTTCTCCTGAAATCGTCACATATATATATCAGTCAATGTATATGTATATATATATTTATATATATATATCAACATTTGAATGGAGGGTGGTTTAGGGGTCTGGGGGGTCATGATCGGTGAAAATATAGGAAAATTTTCTGGAAGTGCTTTCCTCCGGACGGCTGCAATAGGTAGCTTTTTAGCTCACAGGCAATCATAGCCTGAGAGCTTATGTGCCCGTCCGTTCTGTATGTACGTTCGTACGTTCGTACGTTCGTATGTTCGTTCGTGCGTAACGCGATAACTCATGATAAAAATATCGGATCCACTTGAAATTTTGTATCTAAATATATCCTGATAAGGCGCTTCCCTGATTAGTTTTTGGAGTTCATTCGATATGTATAAGAGGGGGAACGGGGGGCTCATGCCCCCCCATTGATATTAAAGAGATTTTCATGCAGAATTAACAGTTTTCGTTCAAAATTTAGATATAGGATCATTCTGATGAGGCGATTCCGTGACTTTTATTAGGTGTTCATTGAATAAGTATAAACAGGGGGAACGGGGTCTCACGCCCCCCCCCCCCCTCTTTAATTGATATAAACGAGATTTTCATGCAGAATTAACAGTTTTCGTTCAAAATTTAGATATAGGATCATTCTGATGAGGCGATTCCGTGGCTGTTATTAGGTGTTCATTGAATAAGTATAAACAGGGGGAACGGGGGGCTCATGCCCCTCCCCTTAATTGATATAAACGGGATTTTCATGCAGAATTAACAGTTTTCGTTCAAAATTTAGATATAGGATCATTCTGATGAGGCGATTCCGTGACTGTTATTAGGTGTTCATTGAATAAGTATAAACAGGGGGAACGGGGGGCTCATGCCTTTCCCCTTAATTGATATAAACTGGATTTTCATGCAAAATTAACAGTTTTCTTTGAAAATTTAGATATAAGATCATTCTGATGAGGCGAGTCCGTGGCTGTTATTAGGTGTTCATTGAATAAGTATAAAAAGGGGGAACGTGGGTTCTAATGCCCCTCCCCTTAATTTGTATAAATGGATTTTTCAATCAGAATTGTCAGATTTCGTTCAATTCTCTGAATAGTTTTGGAAGTTTAATGGATAAGAATAAAAGAGGGGAATAACACCTCTTAAATTATATAAATGCTAAATGAGTTTTTATTAAGAATTATCCGATTTGCTCTGAATTTTGGATATAGATTTTTTAATATGATAAAGCATGTACTTGATAGTTTAGTAGGTTTAATAATTAAGTATAAAAAAGGAGAAAGGGGAGAGCTGTTTCCTCTTCTTAATTTTTTTTCGAAGGGAATTAACCCTTGAAAACATAAAACTGTAATGTACAATTAGTATGCGTAGCCTGTGAGCTCAATGCCATCAGTTTAACTGGGCAATATTCTTTTTATTACTTTTTGTAATGGAAGCTACCTAAAATTAATACCACTAGTGGTTCACTCGTAGGCTTAAAATTGTGTTTTTTTGTTCCCAGTTTTAATTGTTTTCATATCTTTGTTTGTAGGACAAGCACAATGATGAACCTACAGGTGAACCACTAGTCGTAATAATTTTTGACTTATACACCACTTCATTTCCGGCAGACATTGATAATTAGATTCCTCTATTTCTACTCTTCCATAAAATAAAGGTTTTCTCTTGAGCTCGATGACATTGGTTTTTATGCTGCCATCTCTTCGCCTATACATAATCATTGGAAATCTGTTTGTAGAAAATTTCACATGCATTAAATGTCATTTCTGTTAATTACTTAAAAGATGTACAGCAAATGAGTGAAAAAAATATCCAAGCCGGTACTCAAATCCTAAACCTCAGGAAACTACATCAATTTTAATAAAATGTAAAATTGTTTAATATTATTTAACGAACCCCTAATAATATTTGCCTTTACCACTATGTAAAGGGAATAAATTTTGTGGCCTGTGGTTGTAAATGCTGACGGCGATTAAAGGCCAGGTCGACGCTTCACTCAGCACTGATCACCTGGCCTTCAATCGCCGTCAACTCCACCTATTATTTGAAATTCGAACTAAAATAAAAAATTACAGTAAAAGAACTCATGACATTCTACATAACCCTCCTTCAAAAATTTTTAAAATAGCTGTCACCGTTTGCAATTATTCAATTTTAAAATCCATCAGTCATTTTTGGGACACCCGGTATATGTATATATATATATATATATATATATATATATACAGATAGATAGATAGATAGTTTGATAGATAGATAGATTCTAGGTCGATAAAGACGACTATAATGTTGAATTTTTATTCTTTACGTGTAGTAAATGATTGTACTGAAAGTAATGTTAAATTAGCCATTGATTTCAATAACTTAATCGAGCAAGATGAAGATTAACACCAACTTCTCTATCAAACAGCAGAGTACTAAGGGTATTTAGTTCATCGGCCAATGAAGAAATGCTAAAAATCTATTTACACAAAAAAATTAATATTAAATGATTTTTTTTTCATTTATTTTGAAAAAACACCCATTAGTTTAAAGATTTTTAAGCAAATTCCAATCTTTTAAAAATTTGACTGTCTTGAGAAGTCACTCAATTTTTTCGTAGTTTCCTAAAATTTTACAAATATACATAAATTACCAAGCCTCATAAATGTAATAAAAAATAAAAGGGCATGCGATATGGTAAAGAATTTTTTCCGCATCCATTATTATTAAAACACTCTATTACGTAATATAAACATTTTTCATTTTTATAGGCATCCTTCAAATTTTAGATATAAATTCCCAAATTTTAAATAAAAAAGAATATATTTGCTATTACCTATAAATGCACCTCATCAAACTTGAGTGTGAATTCCAATCATTTCTTTTTTACTAATCAAATTTTACTAATGGGGCAAGAACAGAAATATGCAAAAGAAATAGTAATAATGAAAAACAGAGTTCTTTGTAAAACGTCTTACAATTGATCAACCTGTGCCAATTTTGAAGGGAAACGAAAATTTTTAAAGGCTATTGGTTATTCTGACGACTGCATTCATACTTGATTCATTTATTAGTTTGATGCCTATTAAAATAGTCAAACAATTGAAATATATTTTATATTTTTTGTTCACCTCTCTTGCTTTAAGACAGTTACTATTTTTCATTTATCTTCTCTAAATTTTAATTTTATGTAGTTGAATTATTCTAGTATGTAGCTTGAATTGAGGTGTCAAATTTTCTTTTTTTATATAATGTTTTCAATTATATTATCATATGCTACATAGAATGTAAACATAAATAATTAAAAGATCGTTTTGAAAAGAATTTATTAAGACAAACATAAAATTAACTTAACCAAATGGAACTTATATATATTCTATTTATTTTAATAAAGAGATTATTAAAATATCATCAAAAATCTTTATCTTCAATGCATGTACACATAAAAATATTCAGACAAATTAAACAGCATATGTTTGATAGATAAATATTACAACTGGAAATAAGAAGCACTTATTCTTAATAATAAGAAGAGTGTAAAGTATATTTTTCCATCTCCCAGAAAACAAAATCAGATTTCTAGATTGAAAGTTATTTTATTTATTTTATCGATAAATATACAAATAGATTTACAAAAACTTTCGTTTCGGTAATGTAAGTGCTTTAAAAAAACTCAGAATACGAACTTTCTTTTCGAGGAAATAAAGAAAAAATACAAAAAAAAAAAAAACATTTTTTGAGCCCTTGAGACAAATTCTGAGATTTCAGATTCGTCTGAATTGAGTAAAAGTTTTTGAACGATGATTTAATTTAATACCGGAATGTATAATTTATCAGAATACCCTAAATGAGAAATTGTACTTTGAAATTCGGAGATATTCATTTATTTAATTATAAAACTCTGAATTATGATTTGTATTTATTTTTCTATATTGTAATATTTTTTCTCAATACTAATATAATACAATAAAAAGTGAAAATAAATAAATAAACAATATTATTTAAAAAAAAGCTGACAAGATTTATATATTTTTACTTTTATAACGAAGCAACCTTTTGTACTTTGACCTTTTCAAAATAAGATAGAAAAGTATTAATAAAAAAAATTAATTAAAAAAAAGATAAAAGAAGCATGTACATATATTGATATATTTTACTCAAAAATTATTTTAATTAAGAGCACTCAATCTGTCTATCGGGACACTTTTATTTATGCATTAAGTGTTTAAGTGTTTTTCTCTGTAATGTAACAAACATGACGATTTTTCTATGCTTCAAAGACAGACAGACACGCAAATACTTTCTGTATATTAGTGCAAATGCTTTTAATTAACAAGTTATTTTTATATTCATACTGGAAATAAAAGAATAACCATTAATTGTTTTTGTTAAGACAAACTATTTTCCTTAAAATTGTGCTCCTGCAACAGAAATAGATTGCAATTAAGAATGTAACATATGTATTGAGAAGTAAAAAGTATTGTTTTCCCATAATACGCTTGCCTTCTGATTGGAGGTTTTAATCTACATAAATTAATGTAGACGGTTGAGCGGGATATCTTTCAAAGTAACACGACACCTTAATATATTAGTTGTTAATCTTAGTTTTTAACTTAATCGAAAAGTAGTATTTGAAATATGACGCCTAAGAAATATTATAGATGTTTTAAAAACAACACAGCTAATTTCTGAATTATTCTTAAATAAATTTTTAATCCTAAAAATATAACACTCATGTTTTCTTACTAAATAGCTGTTGATTTTTTTTTCAAAATTTCCGACAAAGATATACGATCTTTCAGAAAATACCATCAAACATAAGATTTTCAACACAATTGTGTTGTGCAAAAATAAATAAATAAATAAATAAAAATAAAAAATATATACTAATAGAAACACAATTGAGTGATCTATCATTTATCTTTCCTCTATTGTGCCTGTTACTCATCTGAACTCTCCATGGCAAAGCCTCCTAATAAATTTGTTACTAAAGTGGAACTCGAAGGTAAGATCTTCGTTCTCATTTCGATGGGCCCGAAAGGCTGGATTAATGTGCAACGACATTTAAATAAGTGTATTTGTCATCCTATAATTCCCTAAATCCATAGCAATGACAGCGTTGTTGCTGTGATTACTGGCCAAATGTGGACAGTAGTCACGATTGCAAGAAACCTCTGAAGCCACTTAAGGCACAATAACATCACTAGTCCAAAGTCACTTGTCTAGAGTTGTTTGAAAAAACAGCTAACGTTCCAAAAATTCAACCATTTTAGTGGTATTGAGCGTATTTCAAATTATATGCCAAATGCTAAAAAGCATATAACATTAAGAAAGACATCAATCGAATTAAATACTATCTCAAAACGATGGGCAATTTGATGTATCTTATAAATGCCACCAAAAAATCGATAATATACAACGAAACGGTTTAACTGGAATCCGGCAAAAGTTTTACAGAATAATGTGGTTATAAAAGTTACTTTACTGTGCCTATTCGAAATCGTTGTCACTTTTTCGCGTGGATTTCTAAGCACGAAATTTCTAGGGAAATTCTGGTAAATTTCTAGGAAACAAATCTTGCAGTAAAACGGAAGAAATTTAAGAAATAAAAACTTATTACAGGGTAACGAAAAGTCAGTGAAACACTCAGTCAAAAAAGTATTAAATAGCATCCTTTTTTTAAATAAAATTTCGCATTCTCTAATCTCTTTACATTGTTTGAAATATTTTCCTCTTGCTTTGACTGTATTTTTTCTTGCCACTCACCATCTTGTTATTAGTTCATAAAACATTAACCAGAAAATAAAATTTAAAAGTAAATATTGATTGAAGTGAATTATTAAAAATTAAGCTAAAAATGCAGTTTTAGGTGAATTTTGTATCTGGGAAACTTTTTAGCTGTTTCATACATGGTCGACAGACATAGTAGGTTATATGAGAATAAATTACACATGTTTGGCAGAAAAAAATGCATTTTATTGCGCATTTGTGTACAAAAGGAAAAAACACAATTTGTGAATATGAGAAAAAAAGAATAAGAAAAGGTGTTTTCTTCAAAGAAAATCATTTTCATTAGGGTATGGTTTCCACGGGCGGCCAGCAAAGTTGAACGCCTTTGAGGCATGGACTCAATGAGGCTATTAATGACGAGTTGGGGTATTCTGCCCCACTCTTCCAGAAGAGCTCTTTCCAGTTCTTAGAGAGTTTGTGGGGGTTGTTGGCGGCCAGAAACTCGTCTTCCTAGAGCGTCCCAAACGTGCTCGATTGGATTCATGTCTGGAGAACACGCTGGCCATTCCTTTAGAACGATTCCTTCCTCGAAAAGGAAATCCTCCACCAGGTTTGCACGATGTGGCCTGCAGTTATGGCCCATTAAAATGAAGTTAACTCCAATTTCTGCAGCGTAAGGGACTACAATAGGTCTGGGGATCTCATCCCTATATCGACGACCAGTCAGAGCTCCATCTCGAATGATGTAGAGGTCAGTGCGCCTGTCAATGGAGATGCCACCATACACCAACACTCCCCCACCGCCAAATCTGACACTTTCGTGCACGAACGCAGGCTTATTCCTACTGCCACGGGCCCTCCAGATGAAAATACGCCTAATATACGGATGCACATAAAAACGGGACTCGTCAGAAAACAGGATATTGCTCCATTCATTTCTCCTCCAGTTGACATGCTCGGTTGCCCACTCCCTGCGGTCACGACGATGCCTTGATGTTAATCTAACACATACTATCGGTCGGCGAGCATACAGACTTACAGCATCGAGCCGGTTTCGGACAGTCTGAGTTGAAATCGTGGTGCCTGTAGCCGAACAAAGGAGTTGTTGGAGAAGAGTAGCGTTCATGTTTCGGTGTCTCCGAGCTGTAAACGCTAAATACCGATCTTCATTGGGCGTTGCTGCCCGTCTACGACCATGCCCTGGTCTTCGGCCTACACATCCACTCTCCAAAAAAGGTTCCGGATCCTGGAAATGACACTTTGTGACACTCCAATGGCTTGCGCTACTTCGGCTTGAGTTTGGCCCCCTTCTAACCTACCAACAATTCTCCAAGCTTCTAAATCTGTCAAATGACTTCGCTGAGACATCGTACTCATCGAAACAAAGCAATCACTGAATGCCGATCATCCTTGTCTTCATTCTCTTTTATCCAGTTGAAAGTCAAATTTCATTCGCTGCCGCTGAAGCAAGGTTTTTGACGTCGAACTCAAAATTTGCATACTCTACAGTTTGAAAACCAGAAAATTTGCATTTGTGATTCTCTTCTTCTATTTTCGGCAAAAAAATTCGTTTATATCTTTATTTTATATAAAACTTCAAATATCCTTTAATTGTTTTGAGCAGTGTATATTAACAATGTGAAAAACATTTGTAACAGTGCCAATAATCCGTTTACTCAAATTAATTTTAAATTTCATTCATTATTTTTTTATTATTAAAATTTCTAAACAAAAAGAAAACCACTCTCTGATAAATAATCATAATAATAATAAATAAATAATAAGAGATAGGTAAGTATTGTGTTCACTTTTTTTACAGCGTAAGTAGAGTACTTAATTTTCACAGGTATGGGCTAGAATTTTATCCCGAACAATACAAAAGTCTAAAAAAATGTAATTTTAAATCTTTTAACCCTTAGATAAAAGAAAAACACGTACCACCGTTAAATGCCAATAAATAAATGTTGTATAATGTAGGATTACATGAGGAAAATAATCCTAATTACTTAAATTTCATTCCTTGTTTTGCATTTTAATTACTTATTATCATAAATTATATTTTTTCTGTTCATTTCTATATTTTACATTTTAAAAAATATAACCATTAACATTTACATGTATCATGAGAATTTTGCAAAATAAGTGCATTTTTTAATTTTTATTTCCAGGAAGGCTTTCATATTAGTATTAAAAGTTTATTTAAAAAAATCAATTTCAAAATCTCTATAGTAGGTTTATTTCTTCTTTTTTTATTGGACTAAATTCTGTGAAGCTCCAATCCATAATGTATCTTGGTACATATGGTAGAAAGCTTTTTAGTGTATAGATTGTAGATGATCTGTGCTATGAAATATATGTTCTTCTGAAGTGCACAATGTAACTCGATACCATAATTGCTTACTTTGAATGCAAACTGTGTGCAATTTTCTGAAACACTAAATAATGAAATAGTGTAAAAATAAACAACTCCAAATCGGAATCAAATTGCGAACGCGTAGCATTGCAGTGTAATAATGCTTACCAAAAACTTCAGAGTATTCTATACATTAAAATTATAAAATCTCTATGTTTAATTAAGGTAAATACTAAGTGCTAGAAAAAATTGTGTTGTTTCCGAAAAATATATTCATTAATTGAAACATTAATGTATATTAAATACTTCTTTTGGGAATAACGACGAAAGTTAAACTCACTTTTAAAAATTTGCAGTCTTAAAAAATTAAAAATCTTTCAAACACAGAAAAAATCTTTCAGTAATGCAAACAAATATCCATCTCATATTGCTTTCCCTCAATAATAGATTAATACTTTTATAGATAAATATTTTATACTATTTAGGCGAAAGAAGTTATACGCCTAATCCAAAGTTGCGGGTGTGACATTTACACAGCTTAAATTAGTCACCGGCAAAAATATTTTTGAGCATTGGTTTCAATCTGTATGAATTTCAATGTAGACAACTTACGCATACATTTATCCAAAGCTGAAAATTGTCCAATGTATCATTTATTTATAAAAAAATAAAAATTTCCACCTGTTGCGGGTGTGACATAAAAAGGACATGCATTTTCATCTTTCAGTGCAAAAACGCAAAACTCTGTGAATTATGACAACTGAGTGAATTGATTTTTTTAAATATTAGACAGTAATACTTAAATAATTATTCTCTGAAAAAATTAAATTACTTACTCAATTCTTGCTTTTGTAGAAAATATTCAAAATTTCTGTTGCGGGTGTGACTTGTATAGCCAATAAAATAATGACATACACAAATATTTTCAAGGCAGATTTTTTTAATTAAAGAATTAATCAATATTACAATTATAATATCTAGAGAGGAAAATATCAAACAAAAATCGTAATACTAATAATATATATTCTACATAAAAATATAAGAATTTATATTATAAAAAACATTTAGCTTCTAAGACGTTGTATAATAACAAAAACATTTAAAATATATTAAAACATTTTTATTTACATGTTTCCACTCAAAAATTAATAGAGTCATCCTCAGAATGTAAATAGAAAAAAAATTGTATGGGGCGTTTCAGTTCCCCGTGCAAAGTTTTCAGTTTAACAACCCGAACATGACTATCTTCACCAGGAAAAAGTTCAATTATTCGGCCCAACTTCCATCTTAATGTGGGCTGGTTTTCTTCCTTTATCAGTACTAAGTCATTGATTTATGAGTACCGAGCCATTAAAAATTTTTTTTTCTATTTACATTCTGAGGATGACTCTATTAATTTTTGAGTGGAAACATGTAAATAAAAATGTTTTAATATATTTTAAATGTTTTTGTTATTATACAACGTCTTAGAAGCAAAATGTTTTTTATAATATAAATTCTTATATTTTTATGTAGAATATATATTATTAGTATTACGATTTAGTTATTAGTGGACGTAATCAAGACTTATTTAGAGTTATTTTTCACATTCATAAATATCAAACAAATTTTATTTCTAATCTTGAATTTATTTTTGGTGGTGATAGCTTTTTTTTACAAAAATGCTCTTTTTTTCCTAGGATATATCTGACTGACTGGGCCAAATATACATGTTTTCTTAAATTTTTTTTCAAACATTCTATGTCTATATATCCATTTGTCTTATTTGCCCATCAAAGTTTTCACCTTTTTAATGTCGAGAACAAACCAACTTCTACAAAATCTTCAACTGCACATTCATCGTTGGATATTATATCCTTGTCAAAATATTGATACATCTGACTGACTGAGCCAAATATACACATTTTTTAAATTGTTTTTCAGATACTCTTATTTTATATCATCCCTATTAATTTGTCTTATTTGTCCATCAAAGTTTTCACGTTTTTTTTTTTTTTTTTTTTTTTTTTTTTTTTTTTTTTTTAATGAGGACAACAAAACAACTTCTACAAAATCTCCAACTGCACTCTTATCGTTGGATGTTATATTTTTGAGAAAATATGGTAACAAAAAAATTCTCTTGTGATTACTTTATAAAGTTATTGCTATATTAAATATTCTTACGTCAATAGAAACAACATGATGTATTGATTGATTGTTGAGCTCTGATTGTGCTTGGTGCCAGCATGCATGAAGCATTTTCACAATATCTTCTGAAATTTCACATTCAGCAAAGTTCTTTTATATTTTTAAAGACTTTTCTACACACATGGCAAAATCTGAAGCTGAATTTATAGTTGCAGAGCGTTGCTAGTGTTACCATTTTCTTGGCAACTGCACCAACCCCCGTCAACAAATCCTTTACCATGAGATGAAATGCAAAAGGATTGCCATCCCTTACCATGATTTTTTTAAATAGTCTCTTCTTTTCTCTCCTTGCTTTGTCCATTTCCTTCTCTTGTTGTAGATATGCTTCATAATTAAAAGGGTTTTCTTTAATCTTTTTTACGATGATATTGTGATCTTTCTGTACTCTTCATTCTCTGCAAAAGAGAAGAAATTAATGTGTAAACTGAATAAATATAGCACTTCAAGTCCAAAAATATATGCTTAACAAATTGTTAATATTTATCCCTTGAAAATTCTAATCTTACATAAAGTTAATTATGTTAAATTTTGGTTAATTTCAAACTGACTATATACATTTTATGCTAACTTAATAAATATTTTAACAGTTTCTTTTATTCTTACTCCTACTTTTTATTTAATCTGAATTAAAAAAATCTTCCTCTAATATTGCTTTACTTATTTTAAAAAACTAAAAAAATATATATTAGATAAATACTATCAAAAAACAGAATAAAAAAAAGATATATAAAAAGCAAAACAAAATTAAAAAAAAATTGCTAAAATATTGTTTCGTAATTTTCTTTTTTTAATTTCTATAAAAATCTTAACTTTTAAATTAATTTCTTTATCATATATCACTAAGGAAATTATTTTCTTGTAGGAAAGCAACAATTTTTTCAATCCAAACTGAACTAATCAACTGTACACAGTGTCACATGCTCAGATGATGAAATTTTTATTTATTAACAGGAATTCACTCTATTAAATCAAAGGATATATTTAAAGCTGCCAAGTACATGCTTTTCAGCATATTATTCTTATATAAATTTACATATAATTTGTTCAAATATACTTTTGTAATCAATTTTAAAAGACGTTGCGGGTGTGACTTTAATTAAATGTCACACCCGCAACAAGGACATGTCACGCCCGCAACGCTCAATAATTATAATTAAAATAGTAATTATTTTTTTTTGTGTCTGTAATTCAAAGTATCTTAATAAACTATTTTTGAATATAAAGTTTCATAACTTTAAATCAAAAATATTTTTCTGAAGAGATATAAATGTAACTTTTTGTTGCGGGTGTGACACGATAATTAAGAGTAATTAAATATGCTTACCTTTTGTAATGAAGATTAGTGAACATTTCTTTGCAGACAAAAACTCTCAATAATAGCTGTCAGAACATATATATCCAAGTTTGGAGATTTTCAGAATGTTTGTTCAGCTGTACGAGACCATGAAATGTAAAGATTTTTGCCGCAGTCTATTTTACAAAGTTATAGTGTCACTTTATTAATTAAAATATGTATGTTAAAGACAAAAATGTAATTCTTGTTTGATAAAATATGAAATAGTACACTCCTAACAGTTAGTATGCCAAATTTCAATCATATTTAAAGAAATTTAAATTTTCATCCTCATGTCCATTTTTTTGTTGATTGGGCGTATACAAACTTTTTGAAACTCGAAGCGTTAAAAAAAATTTGTCACTAGGCAAAAATGGTTTAAAAATAACTTATCCTAATACCGTAACATGTGAAAGAATTGTTATATCTAATCCTTTTTAATTTAAATAAATTAAATTATCCATTTTTTCTATCTTTTTTTTATATATTTTTATCAATATTTAATCATGTATGTACATATAAAATTTGAGATAAGTATTATTCTCACACCTGTTGTTTCTAAATTAAATGCATAGCTCTAATGTAAAGCATTTTCAAGAAAAAAAAGCTGTATTTTAAAATAGCTCTGATATCTGATCATAATTACATAATTGATCAAACATTAATATAATGTTCCAAAATACAGAAACCACTTTAAAATACAGACTTTAGAGACATAAAATACTGACATATAGACTTTTAAAAATATTTAATGAATTATTATCCTCTTTCTTCTAAAAAATAATTGAACAAGAATAATGAAAAATGGATATGTATATTTATTTCATGGGGAAATTTTGTATTGTTTATAAGTAAGTTTAACTTTAATCGGAATTTTCATGCATATCGTGTTCCTATTTTGGGAATGATGCTGCGAGATGTCTTGTATTATTGACTAAATATTATTGAACCCTTAGCTTTAATATTTGATACTGTTGTCTTTCTAGGGAGATGCCGCACTGCACATTCATAAAGAAAAATATGGCGTATTATAGATTTGGTATTGGGTTATTTAACATGTTAGTTTATTTATTTATTCCTTTGCTGACGTTATCTCGTTGTGACATAATAGCTGTATGTTTAGTTCGTGTATTTTTTTTTAGGTTAACTAGGCACTATACGATATAAAATCGGTACAGATGTCATACATGCACCTGCCTGCCGAGATTTCTTTCTGACACCAAAGTTATTTACAAACCAGGGCACTTAATAGCCGTCAACGTTATTTATCTGATATAGTACACCATATGTTAATTTATTTATAAATTTATCATTCACTTTCATTTTCTTATTAAAAATTACAAAAATTGTTTTCTTCTACAGCTATGAAATACACGTTTTTTTATTTAATGTTATTTCCTTTTTTTGTTGACATGTGCTCGAAGGGCAAGATGGGTGCTGGAGCATCCATTGGACTGCACCCACGCGGTTGGAATTTAGACCTCTGAAGCAGAGGATGTTCGGCGAGGCCCCCAATAGTTCGCAGCGCCAAACAACGCCACCTCCTCAATTTTCATATGTTTCTGAAGGGGAGATAAAATTTCTCCAGAGATCAACATCCATGGTAACTGCTACGACCGACCATAGGACTTTCATAACCCTTTTATTTAACCAGATCGTACACTGAATAAATTCACTGTATACATTTCTTTTTTAAAAATATATATGAAACTGTTATTCGAAAACGAAGCTTTCGCCAAATTGACCTCAGAAAACATCGAGCCATTGTGATGCGCATATGACATATGTTATATAAAACTGTCATTTACTACGTAACTGTTAAACAAAATGTTTGTAGTATAATTCAGACACAAATACATTGAGTTTCTTTAATGCCGTGTGTATGAATGTTTAAGTACTTACTGTAGATATTTATAAGACGGAGACTCTACAGTTTTATAAACTTTCTTTATAAATTTTAAGATAATAAATATATTAAAATGAATATAAAAACAGACTAATTCGAGTTTGTTTATACTATATTGGTATCAGGAAACCATACAAATGCTAAGGTATATGCATGTATTGTAAACCATATTCGTCATTACTATAAGCTAACAAATTGCAGATATATTTATATTTAATTCATTACAAAGTCATACTCTCAAAGTATAGAATAGCTGATCAAGCCATGTATAAAAGTCAAGCCATAAAACAGATAAAGCAATCTTATAACAGATCAAGTTATTTTCGTAACTATGCGGGATACAAATTTCAAGTTAGTTTAGTGCTAGTGAGGGTTTTCTCTATGACTTATCATGGTGCTTTACTTAGAAATTTGATGAAATATTTTTTAGAAAGACTCATAATTCTTGCTTGTAAAAATATCAATCGCTTTTATGATTTATCTCAAATACATTATACTATTCACTGAATTCATATATTGACACCTTAGATTCTATGTTTTATACTTTCTGTTAGATATCGCATTGCAAATATCCGGTATATATAAAGAAAAAATATATAATTTTATAGAATTGAGATAGGTTATTTAATTCGATTGTTTATTTATTTATTTATTTTTGTTGTTGTTGAAGTTATATTGTACTGATATACTAAGAGTATTTTAATCTTGTCTATTTATTAAATTTAAAATTTAACTTGTAGCTGGGTACGATTTTAATATTTTATAAGATTTAAGATTTAAATAAAAATGTGGAGTATATTTCACATGCAAACATATAAGCTTCTTCTGATTTTATTCAATTCTTCGCTGTCTTAAAATAAAAAAAGAGAACTATTTAATTTTTAAAAAATGAAAGATCCAAATTAAATTTTCCATTGAAATAAATGAAGCTGTAAAAAGAAAATGAAGCAAGCAAAACTAATTCCACTCAATACTGACAATTTATTGAACAAGTGTGAGAACGAAAAGGCATCTTCAAACTAAACAAAAAAAGAAGTATCTTCATTCTTTTGTTTTTAAGTATTTTATGCACCTTTATCATTATAAAATAATATATTATTGTAAAGGCTTTTGTTTTGTTCAACCGCATCCATTAATTTTACGCTAGGTGCGCATAAAAGAATTAAATGAAGAGCTTTTTCTAAAAATAAATTTCAAATAAGAGGGTTATAAATCGCTGTAGAATAATTAATTTACTTGATTCATTTTTAAATAAAATTAATGACTCATACATTTCCTTTTTTATCTATGAATTTTTTTTTATTTAACAGAGGTATAAATTTGACAACTAAAAGCTCATAATTATTTTCGTTTTTGTTTCTATTTAAAAAGAAAATTTTTTCGCCGAGAATTTTTATGGATTTGAATATTTTAGGATGCAATGAACGTAAAATAACTGCTTATGCCTCCTGTCCACGTCGGGTGAAACACATTTGAGCTATTTTACACATTTTATCTATGCGGAAGTTATTTTCATACATCTCATTGCAATTCGACATTTCTGTTTTTTATTTATTTTTATTTATTTTTATTATTTTTCATTGGATATCTGAGATCAACATCTCAATCGTTAATTTTTTTAATTTTTCGATTTTGGTTGTAGATGTTTCCTGTAAAGTCACTTTAGCTTTCAAAACCGATTTGAAAATGAAAGTGTCATTTTAAAAAAGTATATTCAAACAAAATCGAAAAATAAAATAAAATAAATAATTACACGAAAAACTTTGCACTCGACGATCTTAAGACTTTATGAAATTTAAGTGTAAAACACAATTTTTTATTATACTTCAGTATAAATTATTAAAATTAATCTGATTTTATTTTAATGTATTCTTCTGTTACTTAAATAAACAAAAAAAAACCACTTTAAATTTAAAAAAAAATGAGATATCCGAATTCAATTTTCCATGGAAATAAATGATGCTGTAAAAAATAAATAAATAAAAATAAAAAATCAAGTTATAACTAATACCACTCAATATTGATAATTTATTTAACAAAAATTGTGAGAATGGCGAGGAAATATCAACACAAACAAAAAAAGAAGTATCTTCATTCTTTTATCCGTAAGTACTTACATGCATTTTTATCACTTTAAAGTAATAAATTATTGTAAAGACTTTAGTTTTGTTCAACCGCATCCATTAATTTTACTCTAGGTGAGCATAACAGAATTAAATGAAGAGCTATTCTAAAAATAAATGTCAAGTAAGAGGATTGTAAAGAAACGAAGATTAATTAATTTACTTGATTTATTTCTGAATAAAATTAATGACGCATACATTTCCTTTTACAATCCATACTAACGTGTCCTGCACTGTAAAAAGAAAATTACTGTAAAAAAGGTTATTGAGAAGTTTCTAGGAAACTGGGATGCATATAACATTTTATGAAACCGCAACAGAAGAAAACCATGTAAAATTACTAAAGTTGTTTTATTTACTGTTTCTAAATATTGATTAGTAAGCAAACTACAGATTTTTTAATTAGTTTCCTAAGAAATCGTTTGTAAATTTACTAAACATTGCTTAGTAAACATACTAATGATTGTTCACTGAGTTTAGTAAGGAATTTTTAGTAAATTTATCATTGATAGTGTTGTATATGCAGTAACGATTTTTTTAGGGAGTTTTCTAAAATATTTTTTGTAAACTTACTACTGATTATTTAATAAACTTACTAAATATTTGTAAGGGAGTTTTCCATATTAGTTTCTATAAATGTACTAAACATTGTTTAGTAAGTTTACTAGCAATATTTTAGGGTAATCACTATATATATTTTGATATATTTACTGAGGATTATTTAGTAAACGTACTAACGAATCTTTAGGGAGTGTTCTAAAAAACTCCCTAAAGATTCGTACTATTCCTATTCGTATTATTCCCTAAAAATAAAAAACTAGTTTTCTTTGGTATTCTTACAAACGATTTTGTAGTACATTTACTAAGAATTTTGTTGTACATTTGCAATGGACATTATGTCACAATTACAACGAATTTTTTTTTTATGATTGCACCCTAAACATTTTGTATACTCTATCAAAACTTTATTAAGGTACCGCCAGAAAATTTACCTATAATTTTTTAGCATTGCATTTTGTGTTCTTGCCAGAAAGTCTTTTGCAACAATACAAAAAGATAATGCAGTAAATTAAGGATTTTTTAGTATTGTATTTAAAATATTTTATTTGCACTTACCAAAATACATTTGTAACTTTACACTATTTTAGCAGTTGTATTATTACTAATATTTTTTCAGCAGTATTCTCAAAATATTTTATGCAATTGTTTTTTGTATGCTAATACCTATATTAATTGGAGTTGTTACAGCATTCTTTGAAAATATTTACAGTTTTAAATATCCAGAGTGGAGTTTTCCTCATGTATCAATACTTCGATGCAAAATAACCAATATGGTCTGACATGTGTTTGTCATACCACAGCAATTGACATAAATATTTGTATGTTACGCATAAGAAAACTCACTGAAGTTTCACGGTAGATGTTTAAAATAGGTACAAAATCCTTTCTTGTATCAACATCAGTAAATGAGCAGATAAGCTGAGGCAGATCTTACGGTTGTTAATTAGACTTAAAAAAACAGATAAAAATAATGTAAATAAAGTATCACAATCGAGTTTTAAAATATGCCTAAACAAAAGTTATTGATATAATTGAGACAAACTAAATTTACAAATTTAAAGACGATGTTACATAACTAAGCACTGTACCTGATATAATCCAATACATGATTTGAAAGTCTTTATATTATGAGAAACATCTGTTCATTTTATGTATATATGCTTATAAACTAGAAATGAAAATACTGTAGTCTTATAAATACTTTTAATATCTTTAAAGGAGTTTTGTTCAGGTCTATTGTCATAAGAATTTCATTAAAAGCGTTTTCTGCTACATATATTTGAACACTATGCAATAACGAATTCAATGGCTCAAAAACAGATCTTTCTCCCTTTATTTTTTTTCTTTACCCCTTGCATCGACTTATTCCTCACAAATTTCTTGCACCATCTATGTTTAATACATTACGCATTTTTTTTATACTTTATTTTCTTGAGAGTTTTGTTTCAAACTGAAATATTAAAGAGGAATAATTTAATTCATAAAACCACAAATTCAAAACTCTAAGCTGGCTTAAAGATCCTGAAGAATGAATCGAATATGTAGGAATTTAGTAGAATTCTTCTGTCGTTAATATTGCTCTGGAATTAGAATCTGTAACTCAAATAGTTACAGATACGAGAGGTAGTATATACACCTATAACATATATACACTATAACAAATGTTCGCAAAAATGCATCTTTGACATATCAGTTGTAATTGTGGGCAGGTTTCGCCTTTTTTAGTGTTTATTAGTATGTCATAATCAGTAGCGTTTACTAAGCAATCTTTCTAACAATAGAAAAATCATGGCAACTAGAATGGAAACAAAGAAATGTACATTAAATCTGGAAAATATTATGAGTTGTCGTTTGATATAAATGTAATATGCATATATATGTACAATCAATAAATCAAATATGATTAAAGGACAAAATACAATGAAATATTAATAAAATTTTTAAATAACTATTTATTAAATGCATTACAATAAAAAAACATTTATGTATATTTAATAACTCACATTTTCTAAATATTACATAATTCGTATTTATACAAATACCTATGAATTACATACTTTTTTTAAATTTTTTGGAGCCATGTTCTGTCTAAATATTAGCAATCAACTCCATATATCTGTTAAAATAACATTAGACAATTACTGATAAAGTGGTATCGAAATAAAATAATTGGAAAACTTTAATGGTGCAGAATGAAGTTCGCAGGGTTTTCTCATTGATAATGATGCTTTTCCTCAACTTTCGTTGCCAAGGAGGCTTACATTGTTTTTAAATTGAACTTCAGCTTCTTCATGCATCTAAAAAGAAAACTTAGGTATTAACATAAAAAGGAAGGAAATTTAATAAAATTTTTAATAATTATGATATTGTTACGAATTTTGTAAATAGTTAGTGATTGTACTGTAAAATAATGTAAATAATCTTATTAAGCTCCATTCCTTTACTAATATTAGTTTTTGTTACATTGTCTCTGTTATCAAGCAAACTTGTCCATTATTTTCAGTGTATGTCTACGGCAGATTGGCGAAATAATAAAGATATCGCCAAGTTGGCGTCACTTTTGGCGACTAATTTTGGTCGCCAAATTTGGCGATATATCGCCAAGTTGGCGACAAACTTTGCGATTGTTGGCGATGGTAACCCTTTCCTCTCTATGGTAACCCCTCTTAGATATACTGATACATTGTTTGTTGTTCCGTGGATTTTTCGAGATGGTTCTAGAAATTTCCCGCACATGCTGCGAGCCTATATAAGAAGAGAAGCGATGCGAGCTGTTGTTATTATTTACCAGTCAGTCATTGAGTGAGCAACGCGTTTGTTAAGCAAGTTTGCTTGAGTCTTATTTACGTTATTTTGAATGTGATTTAGTGTTGAGACGTTGTATAAAGAGTCTCTGGAGCCTATATCTGCCCTTATACGATAGATTTGAACAATTATTTTTGAATATCTAGAAATATTTGTCAGTTTCGAAGACTCTGTTGTTCTGAAGTTCTGTAAATAAATTATTTTCTACTTTTCTATAAGCAAGAGTTTGAAGTTGTCTAACCATAAGATCAAAAGAACCCTATATACGCTGCAACATTTGGTGTCAGGAGTGGGGTCTTATGGCTAAAACGAGAGCAACGGAAGAGCAACTGAATGCGTTGTTGAAAGCTATTAATGGATTATCAAATAAAATGGATAAAGGCCAAGAGGAGTTAGCGGAAAAGATGATTAAAGGCCAAGAAGAGTTGGCGGAAAAGATGATTAAAGACCAAGAAGAGTTGGCGGAAAAGAGGAATAAAGGCCAAGAAGAGTTATCGAATAAAATCGACAAAGTCCAAGAAGATGTGACTGAAGAAATGAAAAGAAGCCAAGAGAGAATGGAAGAATTAAAGGAGGAAGTTAATAAAAGCCAAGAAGAAATGAAGAAAACATTGGAAGAAAAGTTCTCATCGGTAGAGAGAAGAATAGGCTCGGTAGAAGAGAAAATAGAGGAAGTAGAAGAGAAAATTCAGAATGAAGTTAGTAATTTTGAACAGAAAATGGAAAGGAAAATGGCGGAAGTAGAAGAGAATATTCAGAATGAAGTTTGCAACGTTGAAGAGAAAATACTAGGTGAAGTAGATGACAAGCAAAATAAAAAAGTACAAGATATTGAGAAGAAACTTTCAGCGTCCAGTGGTAATTATGAAGAATTTAGGAATCCGCCTGCTTCTCCTGTGCAAGTTAAGCTGTCGACATACGACGGAAAGAGTTCCTGGCAAGTTTACAAAACCCAATTCACCATTGTAGCCGAGGCGATCAAATGGAGTGACGAGGTGAAAGCTTGTCAACTGGCAGCATCTTTGAGAGGAGAAGCCGCCGACGTGCTGCAAACATTGCCAGATATGACGCAACTCAATTTTGAGACTCTAAGTTGTGCACTTGAAATGAGATTCGGCGAAAAATTCTTAAAGGATTATACGAGAATACAAATGAAGAGCCGCCATCAAAAATCGAGTGAAACCCTTCAAGAGTTTGCCTCAGAAATAGAACGTCTGTCAAATTTAGCCTTTATCGACTGCCCAAAAAATGTACGGGAAATGCTCTCATTTCAGTACATCGTAGACGGAATAAAAGATCCAGAAGTGCAGAGAGCGGTACGAATGGCAGATGTGCAGGATTTAAAGGCTGCATTACTATATGCCTTAAAGTTGGAAGCAGCTACACAAGTCAGCCGAAGAGATCGTCATTCAGTCCGAGGGGCAACGGTGAACAAAAGCTCAGACACTGAGAGCGACGTCTTGAAAGAAATTAGGAAATTAAATCAAGAGATTGAAGCTTTAAAATATGGAAGAACAAGCTCAAGAAGACAGAATCTCACGTGCTGGTTGTGCGGTGATACAAAACATCTCCGAAGAAATTGCCCCAAAATCCACGAACGTGAGATGAATTCAAGAGCAGAGAATAAAAAGCCTCACCTGAAGATCCTCCAGATATCAAAAATGAGTGGCGGTGATAATGAATTATATGTGATAGGCTTTATTAACGGAATTCAATACCGTCTGATTGTCGATACAGGAACCAATGTGACAATAATAAGAGAAGATTTGGCTCGAAAATTGAAATCTAAACTCATCTGGACTCCACCCTGCGTTACCCTGCAAATTGTGACAGACGACAAGATTGGCATATATGGAAAGGCCAATTTAACCATACACTTTGGAGGAACGAAATATTACATACGGCATATCTGGCTGACATAACAAATCCTTGCTTAATCGGGCAAGATTTTCTGAAGAAGTTTGGCTTCAAGCTTGATTTCAAAAATAACAAAATGATCTCAAAATTTGAAGGAATAAGCCTTTTTGGATTAAATAATGAAATTGAATGTAAACAAACAGTAATAGCCAAAGAAGACATCAATATAGATCCAAGAACAGAATTTTTAGTTCCAGCTGTAATTAAAAATGAAACTAATTACCGATTTGGCCATATAGATTATCCAGAAGACAATAGTATACAAGCAGGAGTATTGGTGGCTTCTTCTGTCGTAGACCTCTCGAAAAAGACCATTCCAGTCAGAATTGCTAAGATCAGTGATAAGACGAGGACTATCAAGAAAGGAGAGGTGATAGCATCATGTGCTCCTGTGACGTGCATAAGTCAAAATTCCAGTCACTCTGAGAAATCTTCAGATAATTTAGTCAGGGATGTGTTACAAAATACGGACTTAGAACCAAACCAGAGAGATGCTGCTGAAAGTTTAATTAGAGAATTCCAAAGTTTATTCTCTCAAACATCTGAACACTTTGGACGAACCAAAATGGCACAACACCGAATTGATACTGGAGATCACTCACCTATTAAACAACACCCTAGACGATTACCTCTTGCCAAGCAAGAAGAGGTGCAAAATTTAATTAGGGATATGGAAGAAAATGATGTCATCGAACATCGACAAGTCCATGGGCGTCTCCCATCGTCTTAGTAAGAAAGAAAGATGGTTCTACAAGATTTTGTGTAGACTACCGCCGACTGAATGACGTCACTAAAAAGGATAGTTACCCTCTACCAAGGATCGACGACACTCTCGACACACTTGCGGGCAACACTTGGTTCTCGACTCTGGATCTGAAGAGTGGTTACTGGCAGGTAGAGATCCATCTGGACGACCGCGAGAAGACTGCCTTTACAACGGGACAAGGATTATGGCAGTTCAAATAATGCCTTTTGGTCTATGTAACGCACCTGCAACTTTCGAACGGCTTATGGAAACGGTTCTCCGGGGACTGTCATATGAAGCATGTCTTGTTTATTTAGATGATATCATAATCATAGGAAAATCTTTTGATGAACATCTGAACAACCTCTGGCGGATGCTACAAAAATTAAAGGAAGCTAATTTGAAGTTAAGCCCTTCGAAGTGCAATTTGTTTCGCAATGAAGTTGCCTACTTTGGACACATCATTTCGGCGGAAGGAGTTCGGACTGATCCAAATAAGATATCGGCCGTGAAAAATTGGAGTCGTCCAGCAGATGTTCACCAACTTCGAAGTTTTCTAGGATTATGCACCTATTACAGAAAATTCGTCAAAGGCTTCTCGATGATTGCAAGACCACTTCATAAATTAACAGAAGCCAATCAAAAATTTATGTGGACACAGGAATGTGACGCTGCTTTCGAAAAGCTTAAGGAGGCCTTAACATCCACTCCAATTCTCTCAGATCCTCAAATCGATAAACAGTTTATACTTGATACGGATGCAAGTAACGAAAGCATTGGCGCTGTACTGTCCCAGGAAATCGACGACCAGGAGCGCTTTATCGCCTATTTCAGCAAGTGCTTGTCAAAGGCAGAGCGAAACTACTGCGTAACAAGAAAAGAGCTTCTTGCTGTAGTGAAAGCCATAGACCATTTTCATCATTATCTTTACGGTCGAAAATTCCTGATCCGAACTGATCATGCTTCTCTGACTTGGCTATTGAATTTTAAAAACCCTGAAGGCCAGATAGCCAGGTGAATACAAAAGCTTCAAGAGTACGATATGGAGATACGCCATCGAAAAGGCTCATCACATGGAAATGCAGATGCTCTCTCAAGAAGACCCTGCTCAGAGAATTGTAGATACTGCGACCGGGTTGAGAAGAAATTTAATGTCAAAGGTCCTATAGTAAGGCAAGTTACAACTGGGTCTACATCATCGCAAGATCCGTGGAGTGACGAGAGCCTGCGTAAAGATCAACTTGCTGATCCTGAAATTAAGCCAATTCTAGACCTGAAAGAGGTTTCCAACAGGAAGCCCAGCTGGCAAGACATGGCCCATTACCATCCTACGACTAAACGTTATTGGGCTCTTTGGGATTCCCTACATTTGAAGAACGGAATTTTGTACCGGAAATGGGAGTCTGACGATGGAAAGACATGTAGATGGCAACTACTACTCCCTAAGTCGAGAATTTCTATGGTCCTTCAAGAACTGCATGGTAGTCCCACAGGAGGTCATTTTGGTGTAATGAAGACCCTGCAAAAGGTTCGAGAGCGTTTCTACTGGAATAATGTTCGCAGTGACGTGGAGAAGTGGTGTCGAACTTGTGACACATGTGTAGCACGTAAAGGTCCAAAGAGGCGCACCCGTGGGCGACTGCAGCGTTATAATGTAGGAGCTCCTTTCGAACGAATTGCACTAGACATCCTGGGTCTTCTTCCTACAACATCTGATGGCAATAAGTACATCCTCGTTGTCATGGACTACTTCACTAAGTGGCCTGAAGCCTACGCCATTCCTAATCAAGAGGCGGTAACAGTAGCAGACATACTAGTTCAACACTGGGTTTCCAGATATGGAGTTCCTCTTCAAATCCATTCCGATCAAGGAAGAAACTCGATTCGACTGTGTTTAAGGAAATTTGTGGACTACTCGGCATGGACAAAACTCGAACTACACCCCTACATCCTCAATCGGACGGCATGGTGGAGCGGTTCAATCGTACCATCCTAAATAGCCTTTCTCTCCTGGTGTCTAGAGACCAACAGGACTGCGATAAGAAATTGCCTCTTTTCCTGCTTGCCTACAGGAGTGCCACTCATGAGGCCACTGGTTACTCCCCTTCTCAAATGCTCTATGGTCGTGATCTTCGTCTGCCTGCGGATCTTTTGTTTGGCCGTCCTCCTGATGCTCCTTCATCGCCTGAGGAATATGTCGATGAACTCCAGGCGCGGATTGAGGAGATTCATAGTCTAGCGAGGAACCGAATTGGACTGGCAACGGAAAAGATGAAGACACGGTACGACACAGAGGCAACTGGACATGAGTTCAACGTAGGTGACAAAGTTTGGTTGTGGAATCCCATACGTCGTAAGGGACTGTCGCCAAAATTACAAAGAAACTGGGACGGTCCTTACACAGTCATCAATAGGCTGAATGACGTCGTCGTACGTATACAAAAATCGCCACACGCCAAACCCAAGGTCGTACACTATAACCGGCTAGCCCCTTATTTTGGTCAAAGTGATTAGAAATTCAAAACTGGAAATTCAGACCATGGTCATGAAAGTAACTTCTTGTAAATATGTAAATAGTAATTAGTTCTTATTTATGGAAATTTTATTATTATTGTTATTATTTATTTATTTATTTATTTATTTATTTATTTATTTTAAATGTTTTCCTCTAACTCAAGGATTGCACTGCCCGGGACGTGCAGTCTTTGAAGAGGGGGTAGTGTTACGAATTTTGTAAATAGTTAGTGTTTGTACTGTAAAATAATGTAAATAATCTTTTTAAGCTCCATTCCTTTACTAATATTAGTTTTTGTTACATTGTCTCTGTTATCAAACAAACTTGTCCATTATTTTCAGTGTAAGTCTACGGCAGATTGGCGAAATAATAAAGATATCGCCAAGTTGGCGTCACTTTTGGCGACTAATTTTGGTCGCCAAATTTGGCGATATATCGCCAAGTTGGCGACAAACTTGGCGATTGTTGGCAATGGTAACCCTTTCCTCTCTATGGTAACCCCCCTTAGATATACTGATACATTGTTTGTTGTTCCGTGGATTTTTCGAGATGGTTCTAGAAATTTCCCGCACATGCTGCGAGCCTATATAAGAAGAGAAGCGATGCGAGCTGTTGTTATTATTTACCAGTCAGTCATTGAGTGAGCAACGCGTTTGTTAAGCAAGTTTGCTTGAGTCTTATTTACGTTATTTTGAATGTGATTTAGTGTTGAGACGTTGTATAAAGAGTCTCTGGAACCTATATCTGCACTTATACGACAGATTTGAACAATTATTTTTGAATATCTAGAAATATTTGTCAGTTTCGAAGACTCTGTTGTTCTGAAGTTCTGTAAATAAATTATTTTCTACTTTTCTATAAGCAAGAGTTTGAAGATGTATAACCATAAGATCAAAAGAACCCTATATACGCTGCAACAATATTATAAAAAAAACACAATATTCATCTTCGTATTGAATAACTGAATGTTACAACGATTTAAAATTAAGAAGCCGTCAAAACTTGCTGGCAAAAATCTTAATGTCATCAAAAAATGTTTTTACCACATTAGTAAATATTAGTAACATAAAAAAATAATTACAATGAAAAAAGCATGTATTTTAAATCCAAGCTAATCCAAATGTTGTGTAATATGATATTTATGGCAACACGTGCTTACTGTAAGTTTTAACTATGGTTTTGGCAACAGTCGATATAAAAATTTTGAATAAATATGCTTCTAGGAATTCTTGCTGTCTATGTTTTGAATTATTAAAAGTATTATTAATTTAAATAATTATTGACTTTTAATAATGCTTAAATATATTACATTTGGCGACGAGGATAAACTAAGTTTCTAGCTACATCAAACTTCTATTTCCGTGTTTTTAGAGATTCGTTTCTTGACTTACGAAGATCTGATGTGCATTTGATAATGCAGGAATCTGAAAGTGACAAATATCATCCTCAAACTGGTAGAATGCCAGCTTATAATGAAAATGACAGTTTTGAAGAATATCTACTTCAAATTGAGTTTTATTTTGAAGCGAACAGAATTAAAAATGATAGTGACAAACGGGCTACTTTGTTAACGTGTGTCGGGAAAAAGGTATTTTCTACATTAAGAAACCTTGTTCAACCTAAAAATTTAAAGGACATTTCTTATAGTGAAATCGTCAAAGTATTAACGAATCACTTCTCACCTCAGTCATCGGTAATTATGCAAAGATTCCGATTTTATAACTTAAAGCAAAATGCAGAGGATGTTGCAACCTTTATTGTAAGGATCAAAGAGGCAGCAAGTAAGTGTTCTTTTGCAAATTTTCTAGATGATGCAATCCGTGATAAATTAGTTTGTGGTTTGACAGACCAACAAATTCAGAATAGATTGTTAAGTGAAAGTAAACTTGACTTCAAGAGGACAAGTGAGATTGCGCTTGCAATGGAAACGTAAAGAAGCCAAATTTTTTAAGATTAACCCGTCAGTAGTCGCGTGTCGGTCTTTTCGCCGCCCGTATAACTTATCTTCTCCTAACTTATATCACTTTACAAATACAGCAGAGATCTATCATGTATCTGACTTTAAAGCTTTCTCGAGCACCTTAGTGAAGTAACAGGACACCTCTGTTTTTCTTTCAGGTAGATTTTTAGAAACAAAGTTGAAATTGGCAAAAAAGTCTACGTAAAAGTCACGAATGCGAGTTCATTTTTACTTTTTCCAATTACTCCAGATCTCATGAATAAAATGCATAATTTAAGAAAACTGCAAATTTATATCCTAGTTGTAATGTTATTTTCGTATATTAGGTGAAAAATATTTCTTATTCTACATATTTGGTATGCGGGGGGCCAGCGGCGAAAAGACCAAGCGCGACTAATGACGTTGTGAAAAAAGTCGCGACTACTCGCGAGTTAAGGAAGATAATGTTCTCAAAATTTCAAAAAGAAATGAAATATTTAATAAAAGAGTTCCTGTTCAAGATAAAAATATCCAAAGTAAAGATAATAAAAGTGGATATGCAGGTAAACCCGAAATTAAACACACAATTAACAAGAATTTGAAAAATTGTAATCATTGTGGAAAGAAGCACAGAGGTGAATGCTTTTTTAAAAATGCGACTTGTTATAAGTGTCACTGCCAAGGGCACATATCCAGTGTTTGTAAAACTTCAACAACAAGCTTTTTGGATGAAACAATTGACTAAATGTACATTACTACAGTTTCCGTATGTGCAGCTGTAACAGATGAAGTTCCGAAACCTAACCTAGTTAATATTTTAATAGGTGATACTCCAGTTGACATGCAAATAGATTCAGGTAGTGCACATTCAATTATGTCTAAAGACAAATTTGATAGTTTAAAGTTAGGTACACTTGAAAAATTAAAAGTTCCAACTTTATGTTCTTATTCGGGTCAAATGTTAAAAATTATCGGAAGATTTAAAGTGCCTGTGATATTTCAAAGAAAGAAATCATGGCTTCCATTAGTTGTTATTGAAGCATCAAATAGACCTATACTCTTGGGTCGTTACTGGATTCAACAGCTTGGCATCGATCTAAATAAAATGATAAATGGCCATATTGCAAATGTCAATGATGAAATTAAAAGTACAACTGAACAAAATTCAGAAGAGTTAAAGAATAAAGTTGATTTTTCTCAAGATTCTATTTTGCAATATTATTATGCCAAATTTCCCAACTGTTTTAATTCCAGCGATTCAAGTGGTATCTTAGGTAAACCAGTAAATATAGCCATGAAAGAAGATACTGTACCAGTTTTCTGTAAATCTAGGCCAATTCCATACGCCATAAGAAAATTGGTCCATCAAGAATTGGACTCCTTAGTTCAAAAAGGTGTATTAGTACCAGTAAGTTATTCTAAATGGACAACCCCCATAGTTCCAGTACCTAAAATAAACAGCGAAGGCAAAAGATCTGTTAGAATTTGTGGAGATTTTTCATTAACTGTTAATAAGTTTTGTGAAACTCAATTTTATCCACTTCCATCTCAAGAAGATATTCTAACAAATATAGGATCTGGAAAATATTTTTCAAAAATTGACTTATCAATGGCCTTCCATCAATTACGCATAGCTCCTGAGGTTTCAAGAGTTGCTGACGCTGAATACACCAAGGGGTTTACTACGTTATACGAAACTACCTTTTGTTATCAAATCAGCATCTTTCTTGTTCCAGCAAAAAATGGATGAAATTCTAAAGGATTTTTCATTCACTGATTGCTATATTGATGATTTATTTATACGTGCAAGTACCAAGGAGGAATGTAAACATAGAACAGAGCTGGTGCTGAAGAAACTGCATTATTACATTGTGAAAATAAATATTCACAAGTGTGAATTTTTCAAGGATACAATTAAAGTTCTGGGTCATATTAAAGATCCTGAAGGCATCCATCCACTTAAAGAAAAATGTAATGATATTTCTAATACAAAGTTACCTAGCAACGTCACAGAATTGAAAAGTTATCTAGGGCTTCTAGGCTATTATCAGCATTTTATACCCAATTTAGCTTCAAAGCTGAAACCTTTATACAAATTATTAGAGAAAGATTCAAAATAGGATTTTAGCAAAGAATGTATTGATGCTTTTGAAAAAAGTAAGACTTTATTAGATAAACATAACGTTTTGGTACATTATGACGTAACAAAGCCCATTGTACTACAATGTGATTCATCTGAGTATGGTCTTGGAGCAGTTTTATGCCATGAATTAGCACCTGATTTATTGAGATCAATATTTTTTGCGTCAAAGACCCTCAACAAAGCAGAAAGAAATTATGCTCAAGTACATAAAGAAGCTTTAGCTATTATTTTTGGCCTTAAACGTTTCAACAAATATTTACAAGGAAGAAAATTTAATATTGAAACTGATTCAAAGCCTTTGTTAACCTTAGTGGGCCATGATAAACCTGTTCCGGAAATGGCTAATTCAAGAATGCAGAGATGGGCATTGATTTTATCCAGCTATGACTACATTATGAAGTACAAAAAAGGAAAGGATCTACTGCTAGCTGATGCTCTTTCTCGCCTCCCTTGTGAAGATAATGAACCAGTTGACAGACGTGCTCATGAATTTGTATGTTATTTCGCAGAATTTGAGGATCTGACAACCAAAGATATTGAAAAAGCGAGTGCAATTGATTGCGATGTCAGTAAAGCAATAACTTACACCAAATTTGGTTGGCCATCAGTTGTTCCAGATTCTTTGCAGGAATACTACAAAGTCAGAAATGACTTGAGCATCGAAAATAGTTGTCTACTAAGAGCAAATAGATTAGTTATTCCAAAATGCTTAAGGCAGAAAGTTCTTCAACTTTTACATACTGAACACCCTGAAATAGTGCGAATGAAACATCTTGCTCGAGGATACTTCTGGTTTCCAAAAATAGATGTAGAAATTGAATCATATGTAAATAAATGTGTCCCATGTCAAATGACCAGGCCAAGTGCACTCAGAGTTCCATTGAATAACTCGCCTCTAGCAGGAAAACCATTTGAAAGGATCCACATCGATTACGCAGAATATGAAAATCACAACATGTTCATTGTTAAAGATTCCTATTCAAAGTGGATTGAAGTAGCACTTGTTTCTAACACAGATTCTAAATCTACAATTCACAAACTTCGACAAATTTTCGCTACTTTCGGATTACCAAGTGAAGTTGTATCTGATAACGCTAAACAGTTCAAATCCGGAGAATTTGTAAAATTTTTTAAGTCAAATGGTATTATTCTAAGAAATTCACCCACATATCATCCAAATTCCAATGGAGCAGCTGAGAAATCTGTTACTATCATTAAAAACATGTTGAAGAAACACAAGTTTTCCAACAGAGTTTATGATAGTTTTCAACGAGAAGCGAGGTCAGGAAAAGAAGCGATTTTATCAAGTCCAACCGCAAGTAGTCGGTGGTTAGATTGGGGGGACCCCTATTTTGATCGCCTGTTTTCTGAGACAAAAAAGCTGCCCTCTCCGATATTCAGGCATTCTGTTCGGTGTCTTTCCTGTTGCGCGAATGGAAGTTTTTGACTAAGAAGAGGGTTCACCAATGCCTAGAAGTCGAGCCACCGATGAGTCTTCAAATAGTGCGCCCCTGTTCTGTGTCGCCGATGAGTCGTCATATAGTGCGCCCCTGTTCTGAGTCACCGATGAGTCGTCATATAGTGCATCCCATGCCTGACGTCATTAGGATGATACCTGCCAATGCCTTAAATACTTCAGATACGGTTTCTTCTATAATTCCCCACTATAGTATAATATATGAAAAGTATTTCCTTAGTAGAATTTTAGGGAGGTGGTTATCGAGAATAAATATATATACATATATTTTAGAATTTACGTCCCATAATTTGTAATAGAGCTCTTGAAAGCTCCTTAATTAATTTTAAATATGTATTGATTAGTTATTATTGATATTTCAGATTATGATTATAAAACATTAAAATATGTTACTTTAATGTCATGTAAAGTAAATAAATGTTTTTTTTTGTTTCGTAAACTTTAACCTGTATTTAATGTCTATGGGATGACTTCCAAAACATCATCCAGTAGACTCTTTCTTTTTAGTTACTTTATAGTTTGTGGTTGATTAACAGGAACGGACTTCTAAATGCCAAGTTTTTCAATGCTTAGATTAGTCCAGACTTCATACGACAAGGATACAGCAAAAAATATCACGTGGCTTTTTTTTTACTTATTTTTTGTAAAATCTTACACCTTCTAGAAGTGATGATCATGCGAATTTTAGACCTGTAAAATCAACATCCATGAATTTCGGTCAGGTAGTGACCTTTACCTATAGTGACAGTTTAGGTAGTGTTTTTTAAAGTAGGATTGTAACTTCTCCAATTAGGAGGCCTAAAATTCACCAGTAAATATACTTTATAAATACGAAATATGTAGCAATAAAACCGCTCAACTGTTTTAACAATGATGACCTGAAAGCATCCACATTGTTGAAGTTGTGGATTAAAAAAATCCTCGGCATTGTACGTTGCCTATGTCCTCTGACGGCATGTCAAGATTAGTAACTAACGCTCAAACACAATCTGCCTTAGATTAATTTTAAACACGATGGAAAATGAAAAATAGGAAATTTACATCTGTTACAATCTGCCTTATCCAATAAATAATGCCAATAGGCATGCATTGTAATAAAAGTGATTAACCTACGAATATATGCAAACTGCTATCATTTGACAGGTCCATCTGGGTCATTCCATGTCAAATGAGCAAAAATGTAAAAAATGCCGTGGCTGTATAGAATCCGATTTTAATAAAATTTGAGATACATGTTCATTTCATATTCAAATGTATGTCTGCACAATATTTTGACGAAAAATAAATTATTTTATCAATTTTGGACATTTAAAAAACTTGTGATATAGAATGTCTTGCGGATAATCGTCGAAAGTTACAAGTTTCAAGTTCTATATTTTGAAAACTATTTAACAAAAATGAAGTTATTTTATAATATTGAAATCTCTGGAAATCAATCTTTATATTTATTGAGTAATAATAATCTGGTAATACCATAACTAATTATAAATTTGTTGTAAATATTGAAATTTCGTAAATTTTTGAAAAATTTTAAACGCTATAAAAATTAAAGGATATAAAAAACATCTTTCAAATTCATGCAAGATATAGTATTATATATGAAGATCGAATTCTCCAAGTTTCAAAGTTGTTATTTATTTCCTTCATCTTAAAAAAGACTTAGAAACTTTTTAAAAATGACAAAATCACAATTATTCCTCTTATTTAACCTCAAAAAATAATTAAAAGACAGTTCCGACATCAACAATATTACACATATATAAGAATCAATAAGTGCATGACACACTAAAAAAGTTTCAATACTGCCTTTTTAATTTCTAACATAACAAAAATGGGTTCAAAAAACTAATATTCGATACATTCTAAAGACAATCTTTCTTTGAAAACACGCGCTTTTTTTGAAAGTTTCTTGCTAAAAATAGACGCGGGATGCCATCTATGTTTGCTACTTGATTTTAAGATTAAAATACAGTTATTTTATGAAGAAAATCGTTTTTCTTCTATACGAATTAAAAATATTCTAGAGGCAAAAATAAATGGAAAGCAAGAATAAAACTCCGTACACTTAAAATATACACATCTGTAATATCAAAGAGTTTAAAACATTTGAAAGCTTTTATTCGTCTCCAAAAAAATGATAAAAATGTTGAATATTTAATCAGTAGTTTTCACTCATTTTTTTTTCTCATGAAGGAATGAAAAATTCAAGAATTAAATTATAGATGTATTAAATATATTCAACAGCTATAATGGCAAAAAATTTTGAATTTGGAAAAAGTGTCCTTCATTTTAAAACATATAACTGAAATATTTTATTTTTTCCACGATTTTTTTTATTATTTATTTATTTTTAAATTATGAAATACAAATACAATTACTAAATTATGCTAATCTGTTACTTATAGTTCATTCTTAAGTGTAAATAATTTTTATTACAATCTTTCCATTCCTAAAGCTAACAATCAAACTTGAAATTTCAAGCATGTACACAAGACCTTGATTTTGTATCAATTTTAATGTAAATTTTTATTCTGAAATAAACTAGTCTGAACTCTACTACTTTGCGTTTCCTCGTAAATGATTGTGATCTACTTATATGATGATTTTCACTAAAATCTGTGACATGTCAGCCACACCTGATTTGCTCATTTGGTGTGGAATGACCCATCTATTAGTGAATTTGGATACTTAAAAATTATTGTTAATATAGAGAAAAATAAGGGGAGGGGACACTTTTTACAAAAGTTAAAATGTTAACTTTGTTTAACTCAAAAATAAAAATTTCAATTTATATTGAAAAAGGTTAAACACTTTTTAATCTCCCTGAACATTATAGAAACAAAACACGCAAAGGTATTTTATAATTTAAAAAATTGTAAGCTTTAAAATGTGCCCCATACCCTCCCCCCCCCCCAACAGACACTAACAGTGAGATATCGGACTGCAATAAAATAAAGCTGTAAGACACAAATAATCTCGTGTCGACTAGATACGTAATTAAATAAAGATTGTAAATTGATGTAGTGTATGGACCACAATATAGAATTCCAGGATTTTCATAACTTAAATAAAATTCAAGATTGTTAGCCGTAGATAACAATAAAAAATCATCAATTCAAATTATTTACATTTTGAAATAAATGAACATATTATCAATATTATAATTAATATATTACCCTCTAAACATGTTTGCATGTTAGCAATTTACATTTATCTCATTGAAAAAGAAAAAAAAGAAAGATATGTCCCATTCCACTTCATTTCCTTATTTTGCGTTGAACTTCTTGTATAAACAAAAATGCTGCCTTTAGCCTTAGTTTAATTTATGGATAATATGCAATATAATGTTCCATAAATAATGAAACTATTACATCTATGCATGACAAATTATTAATGTACGGAAAACACAAAAAGTAAATTTACTTTCGATTTTTGAAATAAACATTTATACAATTTCAAGCTTATACAAGATCAACATTTTTTTTTAAACTGAAGATTTGGCTACCATTTCTTCATCTTGCGTACGATTGATGAAATGTTTAGAATGATACATAAAGAGAAAAACCTACTGTCCAATTCCTCCCATTGTTTCACACCATTCTTGACTATACATTAATATTTTGTAATAATTACATAAAACCATAATAAATACCTCTTATATTTACATGTATTAAAATTAATAATTGCATTTATCATTAAATTGTGAACACTGCTTAAAATTAATAATTACTAAACAATTAACTAAGAACACACTACATACTTCTGTTTTAATTACTAAACTAATTAATAATTTAGTATTCATTCTAGAGAGAAAAAATAGTGAGTTTATAGTTCCCCAAAAATGCACTTGTTCAATTTAAAAGAAGAGTATTATTTATCGAGGAAGTATATTCGTAATTTGTTTAGTGATGAAAAAAAAATTCATACGATAAATAAAGTGACATTTTTTAATGTTTAATGAATTATAAATTGAAAAAGACAATATATTATTTTCAAAATAAAGTTCTATAATTTCTACAAAGCGTTTGGCCCACAGAATTAGAAATATTGAAATAGGCGGATGGGAGATTTATTACAAGAAATTTTTGGAAACAACTAAGGTCAATTTACCTATTTTTTTGTTGTTAGAAAAATTAAAGTTTATTGATTGAATGTAAATTTATGTACATATATTTTTTATAGCAAATAAAAACCGAAGAAGCTTTTTCTGAACTTAACGTGTTCATACCAAATACTCTTTATCTTATAATTTCTTTTATAATAGTTGTTGAGCAAATATTATTCTGTCATTCTGCCATAGTTCCAATTTTCTATAAGTTTATAATTTCAAATATAGACCGATAAATTAGCATACTGGCAGTTAATTTGTTTGCTCTTAAAACAAAATAAAGAGTTCGTCATTGTCTGACGACTAATTTTTCATAAAAATAAAAACTTCTATGAATTTTTTAAATCATATAAATCAAACACGAATTAATTAGACATACAATTTAACTATTTCCTTAAAGCTCTGAAATTATCAGACTACAAAAAAAACTATGGTAGAAACATAATTTTCAGAAACTATTTTATAATTAATGAAATTGTAACTAAGAGAGAAAAAAAAAGAGTAAAAAAATCGGACTTGTCCATTCCTTCCTTAGCTGGCATGTCCCATTCCTCTATACTTTATGTAAACTTCTTATATAGACAGAAATGATACTTTCAGACATAGTTTAAATTATGGATAATATATAGAATAATGTTCTATAAATAGGGAAACAATTGCATATACAGTCAAACCTCGTTAAAATGAAATTCAAGGGGAATCAAAATTTTATTCATGTTAACAGTACTCCATGTTAATCCCTAACTGGGGTGACAAAAATTGGCAAAACTTTTGTGAGTGGTCTGACAGACTGCTTAATCTAACGATGAATAAAATTTTATATTAACTCTATGGATACTATGTATGTATTAAACTTTATATGCAAGAGAAATAAAAAAAAAACTCAGCTATTCAAAAGTTTTTGGAGACAGTAATAAGGTTCCAAACGAAATACAAATTGACCAGTAAAAATGACAAGTTAAACTGTCAAACGTGATAAACTCGGCGGTCTCTGAGACCACTAACAGCAGTTATGGGTTATCAGTAACAAATCTTTGTACTTTTTTTAGAGGGGATTATGAAAACAGTTAATGTTAAAAGTAATTCACGTTCAGCGTGTTCATGTTAACGAGATTTGAGTGTATACATAAACAAGTCGTTAATACACAGAAAACATAAAAATATATAAAGCAATTTTACTTTTGGTTCTTGAAATAATCTTTTTCTTTTTATAATTGCAAAGCTTTTGCAAATCGGCTACTTTATTCAACTGAACATTGGGTATGCTTTTTCCTAACCGAATACATGATTGATGAAATGTTTATAAATGGAATATAAAGAGAAAAATCCACTGTCCCATTCCACCCCACTCTCCCTTCCTAAGAAAAAAAAACCTTTGGGTTAAGGGATGTAAGGAAGATTTCAGGTATTTAACTGCTGTCATAATAAAGTAACAAATACAGGAGGGAAAAAATAGACGTTTAAAGACTTTTAATTCTACGAGTAAGGATGGAGACAAAGATAACCGTATTTTTTTTTATTACTGAGGAGAGGAGAGGGGATATTTCCAAAGGATTGATAATATAACTTATTGAAGACTTACAAATAGTGCAAAAAAGTAAAATTAATCAGGGTGAAATACTAAATTTTGTATGCTTGTAAACAGAGGGGGCGGGGAAAGGTAACGTATATTTCTATTATTTATTATCATAATAAAGTAACAGATAAAGTTTAAAAAAATGACTTTTAAGGTTTTAAACTTTATGTGTTGAAGAAGCAAAAAAAAAAAAAAAAAAAAAAAATAGCGATTTATTTTTCATTTTAGAAAAAAGAAGTATTATGACATATTTACATTAGTGAAAATTTACACATAAGTGAAGTACTAACTGCCCAGTGACTATTTGGTAGAATTCGATTTTAGGGAAAGAAGGAAATTGGTTTAATCCCTTCAGATTACATCTACAATGAATATATTAAGTTTTCCTCCTCGTACTAGGTAAGATCTAGAAAAATAGTAGATGTAAATTTTTTTTTAAATATCATAACAATAGTTCAAAAGAACTAACTATAAAAAACATTGTCAAAATAGATGCTATCAAGCTTAAATTTATGAGTAAAATGAACACTTACATTTAATATTTTTGCTGAACATTAATTCCGCAATTAAATTTCAAAGTTTAACCGCAGAGGTCAGGAGTTTTAACTTAAAACTAATTAGGGGGAAACTGGAAATTGTTTTAATTTCTTCAGGTTAGACCTAGAATTAACGTACTGAGTGTTTCCCCATCTATTAGATGAACGTTCGAAAATATGTACATATAGTGGAAATGTACTTTTTAAAAATTATCTTAACAATGTATCAAAAACATCAAATTCTATTAAAAAAAAACTATGTTAATACAAATGTCTTATGATTGTATTCACCATCTACTTCAACCTAGAATATCTCGGTCGAACACTCAAATTAAATTCACGATAGCATTTGATTGGACATTATCCAGAAGATGTCCAATCAGTATTAGAAATGAACACAGTTACAGCGTTAAACCGAGATTTTCGGTATAACTTGGGGTTGAAAAAGTTAGTGAATACGAGAGTAAGATACTGAAATTTGCAATAAAATGAACATATTTTTGTTGCAATTCTATTACAAAATTTTTTCTTAATCGCTAATCCAAAATACATTAAATTCATTCTATAGATAATAATGTTATACGCATGAAAAAAAAGCCTTTTTATCTAATAGTTTTTTTTTTTTTTTTTTACCTTACGGATAGTCGATGTATGGGTGCGGGTTTGAAAGTATTGATACATAAATTCGTATAACTCCGTTAAAAATGCAAATATTTTTATGCGGTTTTTTAAACTGAATTCAGAATTAATTAAATAATCAAAATAGATAATAAAAAATTGAATTTTTGAAAAGTTTTCAAGCCCTGAACCCCCTTAAATATCCATTGTCATTTTATTCAGAATTTCAAAATTCAACAACATTTGCATTGACAATGTCTGATGAGTTTTTTTTTATATATATATTTTTATGGTAATTAATAAAAAACGTGTTTTTAAATTCTAAATTTGTACATATTTTTTAATGCACACCTAGTAAGAAGATGAAAACTTAATACATTCATTCTAGCCCTAAACTAAATGAATTTAAATAATTTCTCGCTTTCCTCTAATTCCGATTTCGGCTATTTTTTTCCCTTCTCTATCGCTAGGATATAAAGAGTATTAAACACTATATACGTGTAATTTTAAAAGTTTTTTAAGGGAGGAAAAATGGGGGGGGGACGGGAATGTGACTTTTTTGGGTGGGAAGAAATGTTTTAATTGATAATTTATCATGACAATAAAACAACGCATAGAGTACAGATTGTATTTCATTTTATGTTATTTTAAATTAAGGAATTTTAAAGAGTTTTTAAATTTTGTATACTTGTACTGTGTGAAGAAAATTCGGAAGCAAAATTTTAATTTCATATAAAGTTTTAATGAAATGAATGTAATGTAAAGAATGGTAAATGAAATTTATTCACTATAAAGAAACAAATATTTTTTTTAAGTAAGTTTTAAACACTTTAAATTTTGGTATTGGGGGAAAAGGGGGAAAAAAAGGAAGTGAAATTTCAGAAAAAGAGCAGGTAAATTTGTTTTTTACATATTTTCGCACTTGTAATTTACACAGGCATAAAGGATAGTTCATTGAAAAAAAGATAAATATATAATTAACAGAAAATAATAGGAAGGTTAGCTAATAACTAAAAATCAAATAGTCGTTTCTGAGTTTTTGATTTTTACTTATTATGAATCAAGCAGAAAGGAAATATAATAAAATTTAACTCATACAGAATAAAACTTTAGTTACTCAGTTACTAAAAATTTTTATCAATACCGGATTCAAGGTGGATGCATTTCAGGCCTCTGATTATAGGCCAGTCAAATTGTCATAAATAGATGCAAAAATTCTGCTAGAAGATTTTATGTTTTTAAACTGTTTATGGGCATGCTAGTAACAAGAATTAATGGTTTTCCAACAAAATATCTCGAGGTTAAATTTTGTAGAGCTAAAAAACCACGAAATTTTCGGACTTTTGTCAGTTTTTTGCCCATAACTCAAAAATTATAAAATTTTTATGTGCCGTACTCAATTACAAAAAGAAAGAGCATTAAATTCTCAACAAATTTTGTAATAAAGACTTTTATCTAAACCCATTATTAAGCGAACTACAGCTTTCTAAAAATTACCCTTTTTTTCTAACTTTGTGGGAAAATCGGAAAAACGAAAAACTGACACCATTTTTCATTATTTTATCTTCTTTAATGTAACTTATTTATATTACAGGTATTTGTATAATAGCAATCATGATTAATTACAACGGTAACACTGTAAAAAAAATATTAAGAATATAGTAACTTCTTTTCTATTTAGAGCATAAGTGGAGAACATCAATATTAGGTATTTAATTGAATATAAGTGAAAAATATTTTCAATGACATTTTTACATTCTCTTCTTCTGGATAAATAATGTCTTCTACATTTTCGCAGTTGATCCCGTTTCAGTTTTTATAAATTGTCGAGAATTTGAGTCCTGATTTTTGAAAGGAACATTCTTTGATGCATCATTTTTTACAGCTACTTGACACAACAGGGAGTATGGATTCAAGTGCTGGATCTTGACACTTTTGAACTAGCTGAAAGAGACCAACCGATTTGTAAACCCACCCCATTCTTCAAGAGGGATGTTGTTTCTTAGCCAAAAATGTACCTGATTATAACATCTTAGAAAACGATGCTGGGTCAGCCACTTGCGTTGGTGATAGTCTTGCAAGATGAACATTGCTTTTTGTGGCAGCTTTAGAAAATAACTGGAACCTCAAGCTGTTCAATTTCTGTGTGGTATTTCTGCATCTACTGTATCGTGCAATAATGATCTTTTCTGAAGCCTTAATGATTTCTTGGCGAATAGATCTGGTTTATTGAACATGCAGGCCATTTGTTCAAGCTGTTCATGTTTTTTTCAAAGGGTTACAAAACTTTGACTTTCCTTGCCCCCAAAAGCAGATGTTGTATCGATTCGCTGATTGCGCAAGTGAAAAGAACATTGCTGTAATTGTATTATGACATGGTTGAAAACCACTTGGTTTCAATGTTACTTTTCTATGGCTTTTGGAAAAACAGATTTTTGTTCTTATAGCCCAAGCTCGTCATGATCACGAGAAGGTATCTTCTCCGACAATAATTGTTGGTCTTCTCCGACAATTATGACGCTTTCAAAGATTCAGCTTTTGAAATGGCTTAAGTAGCTATCATGACATTAGCTTCTTCTTCTGCCCTGTCAACGTGATTTCTTGAATTCTGTTATTTTGGAATTCTGTTTTAAGCAGTGAAATGAAGCGGCTCTTGTTTTTGTCATTGGCCTCCTGAACGGATGTTTCGGGTCGACGCCCTCTTTTTTTCCACCTATTACAGATTGATATAATTTTACGCAACAAAAACTATGATACCATGCATCTGCAGCTATCAAATCAGCTCGTGCTGAAAATGTTCAATTACTTTCTGGGACCATTCTTACCCACGTTTTTCTGCAGCATTAAAAAATATAATTTTAGTTTCTAACATTATACCTTTGTGAATCAAATTTCTCTCTGCGTAAGACTTTTTTTTTCGTTAATGTCATCGGGATTACTTTCTTCACCTAAGTAAGAATTATCTTGTTATTTGAAAGAAATGCTCGATCGGATCGACAAATTAGTCTGTGTAGAATGTTCACCCCGACGAATATATGCTGCTAACATTCTCTCTTTCGCATATGTTTTTCAGCAACCATCATATACTCTAATTTCTTGCTACTTTTCAAAAAATTTTGATGAATATCATTTTGACGCTGAACGCTACATTGAAATAGCTTGGCAAATCCTTTCTGGCTCACAATTTGGTATCACTATTCGAAGTCTTTTGACAAGCGAAACACAATTTTGGGTCGAGCTCACTCATTTTTCATTACTGCACGAGAAAAGGACACGAAATAAACTGAATAGCAACATATTAGAAGAGTGTGTCTTTAAAAAAGAAATTTGCATCAAAACAAAAATGAATCGGGAATGTCATATTGCCGTTATCTTCCTCTACATCCCTTTTTTTTAATACCCCGGCCCTCCCTCCCTTCGTAATTATTTTTCTTACACGATTTCCATAATTTGTGCTTCTTCTGCCTGTCTTTCTTAAAACTTAGACTTCTCATTCATCAACAGGCGTATTTAATTTTCACTGTTAGTGATGAATAAAATTTTTTGGGATGGGAGGCGAAAAATAGACCACATTCTGTAAAGTTTAAAAAAAAGTGGCATTTTCAAAGAGCCACAGCGCGCTTCGTATATGGTTTAGAAAAACGTCTTTATTACAAAATTTGTAGAGAATTTAATAATCTTTCTTTTTGTAAGTATACATGGTACACAAAAAGTGTATAATTTTAAAGTTACAGGCAAAAAACTGAAAAAAGTCGGAAAACTTCGTGGTTTTTTGGCTTCACAAACTTTAGCCTCGAGATATTTTGTTGGAAAACCATTAATTCTTGTTACTAGCATCCCCATAAACATTTTAAAAGCATAAAATCTTCTAGCAGAATTTTTGCATCTATCGGCCCGTTTTTCTGACAATTTGACTGGCCTATTACGTCATAGTGATTAAATAATAAAGTAAATAGTGATTACGTCACTACTGAAGCTCTATCTGATTGGCTGACACGAGAAACTAAGATTTTTCATGTATTTGTACTATGAGAGTGGTAAATATTATACCTGGTTACAGATAAAATTTTAGAAAACATGCAGATTTCTGTAGCTTTACAAAAATTAGTTTTGCACTTTTACAGATTTCTTTTTTATAGTGTGGGGTAAAAATGCCACTTGAAGGTTCTACCAATTTCCGCGGCTTAATTTTAGATTGTAATTTACAAACAAATATAGAATTTGATACAGCAACGAATTGTCTGTCTATATAAAAAATAATTTAACAGATATGAATTCTTAAAATGTAATAGTATAATTTCTTGATCAATGCTATTTGGGGTTATTACCCAACAATGTGGATAGTAACGTCATGCAAACAAAACTACAAAATAAGATAAAATAATCCCATACAGATTGCTCAATTCTATAAATACAAATTCTACAGCCCTAGAAATTGACAAATTGTATTCTAAGCGATCAAAAATTGTTCAATTTTTTGTGAAAGTGTAAGAAAAAGAAAGAAGGCGGGCGAGGGGGGTAAAAGAATATTAGACCCTCAGCTTCTTTTTATTTAATTTGGACCGTTTAAATAGATTTATTAGAAACATTGCACGGTTTTAACTGTGTTTATCTAAAATTGAATTTATGTTGCCATATGTGCATTCTATGCGATAGAAAATATTTTTTTTTTCTGAAACTGAAAGAAAAAGGAGAGAGGGAGAGCTTCAAAACAATGTAATACCCTGAGCTATTCTTTGTTTAAAATGTCCTTCTTAAATATAATTATAAGAAACATTGCACGGTTTTAACAATTTTTATTGTAATATTTTTATCATGTGAAATTTCATAATAACTAGAGTTATGTGTAATAAATAATTTTGTTAACGCTATTATAGAAGTCTTATTATTACTTTTTAATCCATAAACACCACACTAATGCAGATTCCCGCAAACCTAAAGTTAAAATGTCGGTGTTATACAAAACATTCTTTAATAAATTTGTATTTTTAACCGACTTTCAAAAAGGAGAGGAGATTATCAATTCAACGCGTATGTATTTTTTTAATGTATGTTCACCGATTACTCCGAAACTATTCAACCGGTTAATTTGGTTTTGGTGTTAAATGAAAGAGCTTGCTTTCGAATTGGTACCACGTCCCTTTCATAGAAATTGGTTCAGTATATTTTTAGTAATTTCGCAAAAACTAATAAAATTAGTGATTTTTCGCTAATTAAAAGTGTTGAATAAGTTCGCTAAATGGAGCGCAGACAATTTGGCCGAGCGGTCTAAGGTTCCAGATTTAAAATCCGGTTCTCGAAAGATAGAGAGTGGGTTCGAACCCCACTCCTGACAAACATGTATACAATAACCTTTTACGTATTATAAATTTTATATATATATTTTACAGATTAAATACTAATTTTGCTATTAAGAATATTTTGTATTTAACCGTTAGCACAGACTATCAGAGATCTTTTATCGATTGAATATTTCATCAGTGAAAGAGTACTAAAATAATAGACTTGCAAAAATAACATGAACTTCAAAAAGCTCTCCGAATGGATTGCAGTCAGGATAGACTTGCGGTCAAAGGCGGCTGATTTAAGCTTTGGTTCTCTAAGGTAAGCGTGGGTTCGAACCCCATTCCTGACATTCGTAAACAGTCTTTTTTTTCTGTATTATAATTTTTTTAACCGACGCGACGCGACGTAAAAAAAGGAGAGGAGGTTATCATCTTCATTCATCAATTCGACGCGTATGTATTTTTTATGCATGTTCACCAATTACACCGAAACTATCCAACCGATTAAACTAGTATTTGTGTAATTGAAAAAGGTTACTCTCAAATTGGTACCACTTCTATTTCGAAGAAATCGAAATTGATTAAGTACTTTTTTAGTAATTAGGCAAAAATCAATTAAATTAGTGATTTCTAACAAATTGAAAGTAACATGGACGTTGAATAAATTCGCAGAACGAAATACAGTCAGGATGGTCGAGCGGTCTAAGGCGCTTGATTTAAACTACGTTTCTCAAACGAAAGCATGGGTTCGAACCCGACTCCGGACATACGTGTGTACAATAATATTTTCCGTATTCTAAATTTTAACCGACTTCAAAAAAAGAGGAGAGGTTATCAATTCCACGCGTATGTATTTTTTTCTATGTATGTTCACTGATTACTCCAAAACTATCCAAACGAATAATTTGGTTTTTGTGTTAAATGAAAGAGATTACTCTCGAATTGGTACCACTTCCATTTCGTCAAAATTGGTTCAATACTTTTTTAGTAATTAGGCAAGAATTAGTGAAATTAGTGATTTCTCGCAAATTAAAAGTAACATGCACGTTGAATAAGCTCGCTGAATGGAGTGCAGTCAGGATGGCCGAGCGGTCTAACGCGCAAGATTTAACCTCGGGTTCTCGAAAGAGAGCGTGGGTTCATGCCCCACACCTGACATCGGCGTATAATTTTCAATTTTTTTCCGTATTATAATTTTTTATTAACTGACTTCAAAAAAGGAGGAGGTGGTTATCAATTCGACGCGTATGTATTTTTTTCTATGTATGTTCACCGATTATTGCAAAACTATCGAACCGATTAATTTGTTTTTTGTGTTAAATGAAAGAAGTTACTCTCGAATTGGGACCACTTCCATTTCATCGAAATTGGTTCAGTTCTTTTTCAGTAATTAGACAAAAACAAATAAAATTAGTGATTTCTCACAAATTAAAAGTAATACGGGCGTTGAATAAGCTCGCCGAATGGAGTGCAGTCAGGAAGGCCGAGCGGTCTAAGTTTAAGCTTTGGATCTCTAAAGGGGATGTGGGTTTGTACCCCACTCCTGACTTAATTTACATCCATGTACTATTTACAATAATTTTTTCCGCATTATATTTTTTATCAACCAACTTCAAAAAAGAAAAAGGAGGTTATCAATTCGACGCGTATGTATATATATTTTTATATATGTCACTGAATACTCCGAAACTATCCAACCGGTTAATTGGGTTGTTGTGTTAAATTGAAGAGGTTACTCGAATTGGTATCACTGCTATTTCATCGAAATTGGTTCTGTACTTTTTTAGTAATTAGGCAAAAACTAATAAAATTAGGAATTTATTGCAAATTAAAAGTGACATAGACTTTGAATAAGCTCGCCGAGTGGAGTGCAGTCAGGATGGTATACGTGCTGTCAGATGGCTGTGCTGTCTAAGGCAAAAGATTTAAGCTCTGGTTCTCGAAAGAGAGCGTGGGTTCGAACCCCCTCCTGACATACGTGTATAATTTACAATATATTTTTTCCGCATTATAATTTTTATTAATCGACTTCGAAAAATCGTTAACTTTTAATTAAAAAGAAAAAAATAAACTTTTCTACCAAAAATTGAACCGACTTCAAAAACTACAGCAAAGTGAAAAATAATTTATTTAGATAATAGTAATAAGAAATTAAATTAAGAGCGTAGTATTTATCATGCGTATTATTATATTTATGTACATTAATTTGATTTTTTGGAGTCGGTGCCAGCCAAGCGAATTTCAAAGTTAAAAGTAAATATCCAATGCAATTCGTAAAAAAAAACTCGTAGATACTTGGATGTGTGGCTATTGAAAATTACATTTAACTTGGCTTCGCTGGCACCGACTCAAAAAAATCAAATTAATGTATATAGATATAATAATACGCATAGTATATACTACGCTCTAAATTTAATTTCTTATTACTAATATCTAAAAAAAATATTTTTCACTTTGCAGTAGTTTTTGAAGTCGGTTCAATTTTTGGTAGAAAAGTTTATTAATAATTAAATAAGATTTTTGATAAAAATTAATATCCCTGTGAGATCCCCTATTATATTTTATACATAATTCGTGATGCGGTTATATTTCATTGTATAGTTATTGACAACAAAATTAACATTTAACTGCTGTAAGCAATCTCAGTAAACTTTTTTAAATTTCAGATTTTAACTTGTAATTTCCAGTTTAACTATAGCTACAACTGAAATTCTCTTTCGTTTGTAGTCCTCGTAATTGTAGTCCTCGTCCTAGAAATATTTGAATAAATTAAATTTAATTAGAATTAATCCTTACGAAAAGTTTAGTGCAGTTACAGTACTCTATGAGTTTTAATCATTGATAGTCTTTTAACCTTGAAATATGTTACAAGTCTCAAACACTACTGATTTTTAAATTTGTGTAGCTTAACTTGTAATTTTCAGATTAACTACAAACACTACCGAAATTTTATTTCATTTGGAAATGTAGTACTATCACCAGAGATTCTTAAGTAGATGAATGTTATTTGTACAAAAAGTTTAATACAAAAGCAACATCCTATGAGCTATTCCCGTCTTTTATTCATATTTCGATCTTGCCGTCTCACAGACGACTTCACATTAGTTACATTACAATATTTGTCATATCAGTTAAAAATTAAATTAATAGAACGTTAAAAAAGCGGACAGTTAACATTTAGAACTCAATTGAACATTCAAATGGGAATTTAATAGAATTCTGACTTAGAAAGTATTTTAATCAGAATATCGAAAACATTTTCATTTCGTTTTATTTTTAAGAGTTTAAAATTGTTTTTATATTAGAACTTTTTTTAAAGATCAGTTTTGGGTATTGGACCCAATTAATATAACCATTTCAACAATGCTGCCTCATACACAAAGTAAAAAATAAATCCCCTTCATATGTTTATGTAGTTCCGCCACTGTAAAAAATAAATCCCCTTCATATGTTTATGTAGTTCCGCCACTGTAAAAAATAAATCGGGGTAGTGACGCCAAGGAATGACTTTATTACCCCGGTATACTTATTACGCAGTTCATTTCAAAATACAAACTATCTTGCGAACACATCCAAAATCTTCTAAAGCAATTTGAAAGTACATGAAATGCACTACAAATTTTGTAATAAACAAAGTATTCCTAATAAATACATAGTCTTGACATCACAGAACTTACTTCGCAAAGTTTAGATAAAGCGTTAATTTTAGTTGCTTCTAAAAGCGATAAGGCCTACAAATGAAACAAATTAACTTTAAGCTGTTGTTTGTGTTTTACATGATTTAGGGCTCTTCTAAGCAGAGGCCTAGGTGTCATTTATCGGATTATTTCATAATTATGCGTAATATTGGCACTTGGCGTTACTACACCAGAACACCTTATTTTATTTTATTAAAAAGTGTTTTAATTTGAAAACTTAAAGTTCTATTTATTTTCATATTTATTTGTATTTAAAAGAAAATTTTTGACTAGAAATTTGATAGATTTTTAAATTTTAGCATTTAAGGACCACTATATGACTGCTTAAGTCTAATGTCCGCGCCAGGCGAAGTACAAGCAAGTTAAAGTTATACATAAGGGAGGTATTCCTAACATTTACCACTTCTTAATCATTATATTTTTCTACATTTTTGATTTTTGTTGCAGATATTTTCTGTAAAATCACTTTCAATTTCGGATCCAGTTCCGAAAATAAAATTGTCATTCTAAAAAAAATATATGTTCAAGTAATATCGAAAAGTTAACATAAATAAATAAATAAATAAATAAAGTAACATTGCACGCTGTAAGATCTTAAAACTTTATGAGACTTAACTTTAAACATATTGCAGATATAAATTAATAAGTTTCTTCTGTTTTAATCTAATTTATTTTTTCGTATCTTAAAGTTAAGTAATAATAAAAGAAACCTCTTTAAATTGAAAAAAAAAATTGGGATATCCCTAATCAATTTCCCATTGAAATAAATGAAGCTGTAAAAATAAAATGATGCAAGATATAACTAATTTCTCTCCACACATACGATTTATTTTACAACAAATGTGAGAACGAAGATGCATTATCAACATAAACAAAAAAGAAGTACCTCCATTTTTTTCCCTTAAATGTTGCATGCATTTTTATCATTCTAAAATAATATATTATTGTAAAGGCTTTTGTTTTGATCGACTGCATCCATTAATTTTACGCTGGGTACGCATAACAGAATTAAATTAAGACTATTTTCTAAAAATAAATTTCAAGTAAGGGGATTGTAAAGCGCCGTATAATAATTATTTTACCTGTTTATTTCTGAATAAAATTAATCACTCATACATTTCCTTTTACAATGCATACATTTTTATTTTATTAAAATGGGTTTTAATTTGAGAACTTAAAGCTCATATTTATTCTCCTTTTTATTTGTATTTAAAAAGAAAATTTTGAGTAGAATTTTGATAGATTTGGAAGTTTTAGCATTTAATGATTACCATATGATTGCTTAAGTCTAGACCAATAGTCTAGATCAAGGAGGTTATTTTCAAGTATCTCATTTGCATTTCGACATTTATATTATATTTTATTTATTTATTTATTTGCTTTAGATAGCTGAGATTCACTTTTTAACCCTTTCCGGCATGGGCAAATGCTGTTCGCAAATGAGAAATTATCGACTGTCAACGGAATTTTCAAACAACTTTTTTTAGAAAATAAGAATCCGTTATTTTAAGCTTTAATTGTAAAAGTAAAATTTTATTAAAATATTATTTGTGCCATTTGCAAGTTTGGTACATATTAAAATTTGTATCATTCCGGACTGGGCACAGTGTGCCGAAAAAAGTTAATCGTTAACTCTTTTTTTTTTTTTTTTTTTTTTTTTTTTTTTTTACACTTTTCATTTTTGCTGCAGATAGTTTCTGCAAAGTCAATTTCAAATTTCGAAACCATTTCCGAAAATGAAAGTGTCTTCTAAAAAAGTATCTTCAAATAAAATGGAAAAAAGCAAATAAATAAATAAATAAACAAAAAAAATAAATTTTCACTGTATGATGTTAAGAATTTATAAGTTGTAACTGTAAAACACAAATTTATAGTACATTTCAGATATAAAATAATAAGATTATTCTGTTTTATTCTATTTTATTCTTCCGTATCTAACATTTTTTTTAAATACCCTCTTTAAATAAAAAAATGGATTATTTGAATTCAAGAGTCATTAATTTTATTCAGAAATAAATCAAGTAAATTAATTATTCTACAGTGCTTTACAACCTTTTCTTTAAAATTTATTTTTTCGAAAAGCTTTTCGTTTAATTCTGCTATGCGCATCTAGCTTAAAATTAATGGGTGCAGTCGAACAAAACAAAAGCCTTCACAAAAATAAATTATTTTAGATTGATAAAAATGCATGCAAAACTTAAGGACAAAAGAATGAGGATGCTTTTTTTTTGTTTATGTTGATGATATCTCTTCGTTCTCACACTTGTTGTTAAATAAATTGTTAGTATTGAGAGGTATAAAAAAATGATGCAGGCAATATCTAATTCGTCTGATCGCAGAACATTATTATTTAACACCGGCATTTGTTTAAAACAAGTGTAAGAACAAAGAAGCATTATCAACATAAATAAAAAAAGGTATCTTCATTCTAATATGCATGTACTGTTGGCTATATCCGTCGTTACTATGAGCTACCAAATTGCAGATGACGTTTTTCATAAGGTCAAGCGCTATATTAGCAGATCAAGTCATATAATGGCACATCAATCCATAACACAGATCAAGCTATCTTTATAGCAGAATATTCCTAATTATGAGGGATTCAAGTTGCAAGTTAGTTTTAAATTAGTGATGGGTTTTTTCTATGACTTAAACCTGATGAAATATTTTTTACATCGCCTCATAATTCTTAATCGGATAAATATCAGGCGCTCTTATAATTGATCTAGTGTGCCTTATATTGACTGAATTATTCTATTAACAACTTAAATTTTGATGTCTTATATTGTTTATCGTACTGTTAGATGCCACTGAAGATATCGTGTCTACAAATAAGGAAAAATGTATAATTTTCTAGAACTGTGATAGGTTTTTTAATTGGATTAATTGTTTATTTATTTATTTCTTCTTGTTGTTTTTGAGTTTGTGTATTTGTAAAGTTTAATGTTTAATTGGCACCATATTATCTTAAGACTTTGTACAATTTAACTGTTAAACTAAAATGTGCAATACATTTCAGCCATAATAATAATAATAATAATAATAATAATAAAAACTCTTTAAATAAAAAAACAGATGGGATATCCATATAACAATTTTCGATTGAAATAAATGAAGACGCAAAAAGAAAACGATGCAAGCTATAAATGACTCCTCTCAATACTCATAATTTATTTAACAAGTGTGGGAACGAAGAGGCATTATCAACATAAACAAAAAAAAGTACCTTAATTATTTTGTCCTTAAGTATTGCATGCACTTTTATCACTCAAAATCATATATTATTGTAAAAGCTTTTGTTTCGTTGCAACCGCATCCATTAATTTTACGCTAGGTGCGCATAAGAGAATTAAATGAATAAGAGCTTTTGAAAAAATAAATTTCAAAGAAGAAGGTTGTAAAGCGCTGTAGAATAATTAATTCACTTGATTTATTTCTGGATAAAATTAATGACTCATACATTTCCTTCTTTTAATAAGCATTTTTTCATCGAAAAGAGGTTTAAATTTAGCAGCTTAAAGCTCATATTTATTTTCATTTTTATTTGCATTTAAAAAGAAATTTTTCGATTACAATTTTGATGAATTTGAATGTTTTCGGATGTAATGAACACAATATGACTGCATAAGTCTAATGTTCGAGTCAATCAAAGAATACTCGAGCTAATGTTAAGGCAATGTGTGGTTATTTCCAAACATATCGCTTGTATTTCGACAATTTTAAATATATATGTATACATATAATTGCTTTAGTTATTTATGATTAAACTCTTAGCCGTTCCTTATTTACTTTTTCGATCTTGGGTGCGGATATTTTCTATAAAATCCCTTTCACTTTTGAAAACAGATCAGATAATTTGTAGAATATTTTAGATGTAAAAAGATGATTTTCTTCTGTTTTTATTCTACCGTATCTTTAAAAAACACTTTTTAAATAAAAAAAAATGGAAGCCCGAATTCAATTTTCTATCGAAATTAATGAAGCTGCAAAAGAAAATAATGCAAGCTATAGCTAATTCCTCTCAATACTGACAATTTTTAGCAACAATTTTGAAAACGAAGATGCATTATCAAAAAAAAAAAAAAAAAAAAAAAGAAAAAAAGAAAAAAAAATGTGCCTTCATTCTTTTGTCCTTAAATATTGCATGCACTTTTATCAATCTAAAATAATTTATTTCTGTAAAGGCTTTTGTTTTGTTCCAACCGCATCTATTAATTTTACGCAAGGTGCGCATAACAGAATTAAATGAAGAGCTTTTTCTAAAAATAAATTTCAAATAACAGGGTTGTATAGCGCTGTAGAATAATTAATTTACTTGATTAATTTCGGAATAAAATTAATGACTCACACATTTCCTTTTTTTAATCCATACGTTTTTTTCTTTAAAATGGGTTTTAATTTGAGCTCATATTTGTTGTCTTAAAGCTCTTTTTTTTCATTAAAAAATCGACTAGAATTTTGATGGGTTTGAAAGTTTTAGGGTGTAAGGAACACAATATGACTGCTTAAGTCTAATGTCCGCGTCAGGCTAAGTACACTCGAGTTAGCTATATACTTATGGGGAGATTATCTTTAAAAAATTTCGTTTATATTTCGATATATATATACATATTTGCTTTGGATAGATGATATCTATTTCTACACCGTTCTCTCTTTTTTTTCTATTTTGGTTGCAGATATTTGAAGCAAAAATACTTTCACTTTTGAAACCGTTTTAATTTTTAAAAATGAAATTGTTAATCTAAAATTTTTTTCAAATAAAACCGAAAAAGGGGAAAAAAAACAATCTAGTGATGGACATCAGTTTTACTAAAATGCAGAAAATATATATTTCAAAAACGTCGAAATACAAACGAGTTATTGGAACATAATTTCCCCATAAGATTAGCTTAGCTCCCTAGTCTCTTCTCCAGATGAGAAAGGAGTTTTAATGGTTAGGTGACTGTGTGTCTAACTTCAGCGTAAATATACACTGCTCAAAACAATTAAAGGATATTTGAAGTTTTATATAAAATAAAGATATAAACGAATTTTTTTTGCCGAAAATAGAAGAAGGGAATCACAAATGCGTATTTTTCTGGTTTTCAAAAGGTGGAGTATGCAAATTTTGAGTTCGACGTCAAAAACGTCGCTTCAGCGGCAGCGAATGAAATTTGACTTTCAAGTGGATAAAAGAGAATGAAGACAAGGATGATTGGCATTCAGTGATTGCTTTGTTTCGATGAGTACGATGTCTCAGCAAAGTCATTTGACAGATTCAGAAGCTTGGAGAATTGTTGGTAGGTTAGAAGGGGGCCAAACGCAAGCCGAAGAAGCGCAAGCCATTGGAGTGTCACAAAGTGTCATTTCCAGGATCTGGAACCGTTTTTTTGGAGAGTGTATGTGCATGCCGAAGACCAGGGCAAGGTCGTAGACGGGCCGCAACGCACAATGAAGATCGGTATTTAGCGTTAACAGCTCGGAGACACCGAAACATGAACGCTACTCTTCTCCAACAACACCTTCGCTAGGCTACAGGCACCACGATTTCAAATCAGACTGTCCGACCAACCGCATCCATGCTGTAGGTCTGTATGCTCGCCGACCGATGGTATGTGTTAGATTAACATCAAGGCATCGTCGCGACCGCAGGGAGTGGACAACCGAGCATGTCAACTGGAGGAGAAATGAATGGAGCAATATTCTGTTTCCTGACGAGTCCCGTTTTTCTGTGCATCCGGATAATAGGCGTATTTTCATCTGGAGAGACCGTGGGAGTAGGAATAATCCTGCGTTCGTGCACGAAAGTGTCAGATTTGGCGGTGGAGGAGTGTTGGTGTATGGTGGTATCTCCATTGACGGGCGCACTGACCTTTACATCATTCGAGATGGAGCTCTGACTGGTCGTCGATATAGGGATGAGATCCTCAGACCTATTGTAGTCCTTTACGCAGCAGCAATCTGATATAACTTCATTTTAATGGACGATAACTGCAGGCCACATCGTGCAAACCTGGTGGAGGATTTCCTTTTCGAGGAAGGAATCTTTTGAATGGAATGGCCAGCGTGTTCTCCAGACATGAATCCAATCAAACACGTTTGGGACGCTCTAGGAAGACGAGTTTCTGGCCGCCAACAACCCCCACAAACTCTCCAAGAACTGGAAAGAGCTCTTCTGGAAGAGTGGGGCAGAATACCCCAACTCGTCATTAATAGCCTCATTGAGTCTATGCCTCAAAGGTGTTCAACGTTTCTGGCCGCCCGTGGAAACCATACCCCCTACTGAAAATGATTTTCTTTGAAGAAAACACCTTTTCTTATTCTTTTTTTCTCATATGCACAAATTGTGTTTTTCTCCTTTTGTACACAAATGCGCAATAAAATGCATTTTTTTCTGCCAAACATGTGTAATTTATTCATATATAATCTACTATGTCTGTCGACCATGTATCAATCAGCTAAAAAGTTTCCCAGATACAAAATCCACCTAAAACTGCAATATCCTTTAATTCTTTTGAGCAGTGTATAATAATCGCCACGATAACTAGTGCTTGAAAATCTACTTTTTTTTTATAACTGCATACATCTTCGTTCGTAATAAGCGTTATTTAGTTCACAGCTTTCTTACTCTTAAAAATTGGTGCTGACGATCGGGTAACTCTGTTCACTTTTGCTTTTTATTATACGTATGATAGTAATCACTCAGCAATTATAAATTCGGATTTCCAAATTTGCCACTCTGAGATACCTAGGATAAAATAAAACTTATTACGTTTTGATTTTCATCGTACAACATAGGGTATTGCTATCTATTTTTCCTGAGACTAACGATATTACAGTCAATCAAAGTAACTTTTCTTTATCTTTACGAAACTTTGATGCATTCTACCATAGTGGAATCTTACGAATTATTTCTAATGGCCTGCCAAACTCATACTAGTGCTGGTATATCTACAGGGTGTCCAATCTAAACAGTGGCCAGCGGCTAATTCCTAAAGAGTTAGTCATAGACATATTGTTCCTATTATAATAATGTTTTAATGAAAAAAATAAGTATTTTAAGGCAATTTGGGTCAGTAGAAACATTTCTTAAAAAATAATACGAAATTTAATTTTTTCATACGTTCCCTCGGTCTTATAATTTATATTTAGTAATTTTTTTCTCTTACACTGAAAAATAAAACAAAAAAAGTCCCTTTATTTTACGAATAATATCGACCGAGTTATAGTTATTTAAAACTGGAGGTTTTTTTTTTCTTTGCTGCAAATTAGGGATCATATTAATGCAAAATATGCAATTCGTAATAAACATAAAAACAGAAAAGAAATGTAGAATTTTTGTTAAGTGAAGTTTTAAAATCAACCACCCCATTATTTTTTCAAAATGATGCAAATTTTAAAATGCTATTTGATTACACTTGTCTGCAAAATTTGGGTATGTCTTGTTTTTTAGATTTTGATAATTAATTCTTTTGCATTCTCCGCCATTGAATCCGAAATAGACATTGATTTTTTACCATCAAGTTAAGACTTTTTGCATATTGTAAATATTAGAGTTAAAAAAAATGGCAAAAATTCCATACTATAAAGTGGATGTGATTGTTGTGTTTACAACTTTTGACATTCTTATGTATTGATTTCCGCTGAAAACAAAAAATGACTTTCATTTTTAATCATCATGTTAGCGACAGTATTTTTCGCACATTGTAAATATTAAAATTAAAAAGTTTAAAATTATAATTCAACTTTATGCTCCAGCTCATGGGACCAATCAGCTGTATAGCTGAAAGAATCCTAGAATAACATTAACACTAGAACCGCGGGATTTTCGGTATACCTAGAAACGCGGAGCAGGTCAATTTGACCAAAGATCGAAAAGGATATATAAATTTGCCCAATTGCTTAATTTGCTTAGTTAAATGATTATATTTTCTTATAATAATCCTTATTTCTAAGTATTTACATTATATTTTATACATAAAATCTGCTGAAATCATCTACATATCATAAAATGCTATCATTTAAAATTACATTTCATTAAGTATGATTAAAATATATTGAAAAAATATTGAACATACATTTTAAATATAAACTTGGTCATATTAATAAAAATATGTTTTCCCATTCAAATAAGTTAAAATGTAAAATTTAAGACTAATTAAAAGAAATACACGATACTTACAAGTTTTACTGATTTATCTAATCCAATTTATTGTATGTATTGCTTGAAAAGCATGGATAAAGATTTTGCATTTATTTCAAAGACGTGTGGGTGCATTATATTTTGAACAATTACGTTTAGTATTATTTTCATATTTTTAATTATGATAACAAACTTATTTATACTTTTTTTGTATTTTTCATCGTTTTTAGTGTTTCTTCTTGCCCAAGTGACAAGTTTTTGGGCCGAAAACAGTTCTTGTACGTCTTCAAATAAGTATTGAATAAATTGACGTAAATTAATCGATAATACACGTATGCAAATAAACTTATAGTAACTATCTTTCCGGTTACAGAATTGCATTAAACCGAAAAATTGATAGTGTCAAAATACAAAATATTATAAATCGAATTCATCGGCCGGCTATAAGAAGCAGGCTTGACATGTACAGACTTTCTGTCATCTGGAAAATCAAACAGCTAAACTGTATTTAATTGAGTTGTAGCAAACAAGTGAATTTAGTATTTTTTTAGAATTATCTAAAATTTCAACAGATAGATGCAGACTGGTTCAGTTTCAGTTTCAGTTTGGCAAAAAATTAATTTTAGCCTTTTATTCGAGGTAAATAGTTATGCTGATGTCTAAATGTGTTAGAAGAATAGCAACATGCAATTCCAATTTTGACATTTTTCCAGAGACTTGTATATCTCATCTTGGCGTTTTACAGTTTCTATAAGGTCAGTTTTTATAAACATCAGCAAGCAACTAGAACGTGATACGATACTGAATTTATTTGGTTTTGGTAAACTTATACTGAGTAAACCTACTCACAGATTTTGAAAGAAGTAGGTGCTCATCTATGCTTATGTTAGGCCCTTTTATATTGTTAGTTCTACAGTTTTCTTGACATCTTCTTTATATCCAAGTGTGAATGCGCAAGTTATTGGTTATTTATTTTTTATATTTTCATGAGTATAAATTTCAAATTTTATCAATTTTGTTCAAATTATTAATTCGTATTTTTCATATCATATTTTTTATTTGATAAATATCAAAAACTCTCATTCAGAACAGATAAACTTTCATCTATATTCTTATGAAAAATTCCAAAAACGTTAAGAGTAAAGACATAGTCATCGTCACTTTCATTTTCATCATTAGACTTTACTTTTCTTAGTTACAGGCAGGTATTCATCCTCAATCATTTAAATTCTCAATCATTTGCAGATAAGAGTTGCTAACATTCCAAAGCTTCTTTGACAGTAACAGTAAGACATCGGAAATCTTATCAATGCTTAAAATAAATGCAGAATAAAAGCAACTTCAATACAACTTCTAAATATTTGTTGTAATTTTCCACTGCAATCATCCATTCTTCACATCAAGAACATAAGATCTTAATTCAAAATTTTCACTCTCCTTCCCCTTCCAATTCTGCCTATAAGATTATTTAGGAGTGAAACAAACATATTTTCTCTTTACTTCCGAAAAAATTCATCTCTAATTTGCCATTTATGTGTAAAAACTAAATACGGGTCAGATTCGCGGTTCTAGGTATAAGTATTTATAACAAAAAAATTATTTATGTCATTCGCTCTTAAATAGGATAAGTTGTTGTTTACCTTAAAATAATAAAAGTCAGAAAAGGAAATATTTTTTCAATGAATACTTTTCGCGCGGCAAGAAATTAAACATCGATTTGGGTCAAATTGACCCGCTCCGCGGTTCTAGTGTTAAAAAAAGAATAAACTATTGTATTAAATTAAATTAACTAAAAATCAATTATTAAAAGTTAAAAAACACAGTCATCTTCTCTATTTTATAGTATCCGTTTTTTTGTTATTTTTTTAAAATTTGACAATTTATAATCTGCGAAAAATCCTGACAATGCGGGTAAAAATTAATATAATTTTCATTTTCAGTTCTAAAACATGCATATACATTAAAAGTTAACTGAGTCGTAGCACTGGAAAAAGATAGCGATATACCTTAAAAGGCAAAATAAATAAAAACGAACCTTCGAAAAAGCATAAGTAAAAGAGACGGGTAATTTCGTCTCCCGCTAATGAAGAAATTCCTCTGGATACCAGGGTCGATAATTTTGATGAGAATTTTCATGCTGCATGTAAAGGATAATTTTATGCTAAAATAATGTAGCAAGTATGGCAGAATTCATGGCATCATTACAAGAAATATTTGCATGAAGATTGTAAAGATATACAAATCCGTTTATGTACGCTGTTCTGCAGATTCGTACCATTAATAGTTTTAGCAAAGTACCTATGAAAAAGATTACATCAATTTACATATTTGTTTATTTGACTATAGACATAGTTAATCCACTGGTTACTGGTTACAACTGGTACCAATGTTTATCTTAATTTTGTTATTAATTGTAATTTTTCATGTACATAAAAAATTAAAAAGAACATGGTGGTATATTTTTCTGTATCTCATCATTTCAGTTCTGGCTCTACTATGCAGCACATTCCATTATGTAGTATCTCTCCCGATTTGCCTAATGTATATATATATATATATATATATATATATATGGGTGATTCTCAAAATAGGGGGCAATTTATGTCTTTCGGCATACAAAAAAAAATTGAGAGATTTTCTGTCATGTTTTTATATTTAGATATGTTTGTCTTAATATTATTCATTATTTACACTCAAGAAATACTCACTTTTTAGTTAAAAACACCTTAAAAAACAGAATAAATGTTCAAAATGTCATTAGCATGGATGTCCACAGCAGCTGAGCCTTGTATATACTAGCATTTTCCAGAGTTAATATCATATTTATAAAATAAAACAAATGTTATTCTTTCTTTAAATTAATCAAGGAGAGGATTTATCCAATAAATTTCTTTTTAAAAATAAAATTATAGTATATAAAAAAAGAACTAAAGTTTGTCCTCCATATTCTATTTTCAAAACAAGGTCATACTATAACAGCTGGTTATTAATCAAAATTTCATTTTCACATATGACGATAGTTTGAAAATATAAAGTTTCTCCGTGGACACAAGTAGCCATTTTATCCCAGTCTGAAAATAGAAGCATGTATTGTATTTTAAGAATAGAAGTTGATTATTAGGGGCGTACGTGAATTGTATGTCATTCGAATGGATAATAATTTTCATGTTTATTTTATAATTGAAATTTTTATTTTACTTATTTGCATAGGACTTTTGTGTTTTAAAAAGCCCCAGGAAGGGCTATTGCATTGTGATTATATTATGGCTCATAATCTTATTTAAATTAAAATTTGTCATTAGCATGGACAAATATCAGTGTCATTAGCATGGTTTTTCTGTCCATGCTAAAGACTCTTATGTGCATAAATGTAACCATTGCTTATATCGTATCTTTTATAAAGCTTAATTTTACATATACATTTAGGTATTACATTTATTATCCCTAAAATATGCATTAAATCTGTCAGAAAATCACTAAGACAGCTTCTTATATTGTTAGTGTCAGAATGTTGCTCATATAAACAAAGTTTCTTTTATGTATATATAAGAAAGTAAGTCTCCTTATATGTATATATGTAAAAATGGAAACCATTTGCTGAAAAGGAAGGCTAATAAATATAAAAAAAAAGATTTAAACAGGAAGAAAATAAAAATTTCTTAATATATTTATCCCATGCAATTTGTTTTGTCATTAGCATGGCTCAAAAACTACTAATTATTTTTTTAAGTTAATTTTTAAATATTTAGCTCTGCTGACTACATGTAAAATACACCTAATACTATATTAACAACACCTATTTTTTTTCAGAAGTTTTGCTAACAATATTTTTTTTTAAGATTTCACTTTTGAAATTGTCCCCTATTTTGAGAATCACACATATATATATATATTTCACATACATGTCGATTATGACAGATTACAACATTTTTACTGAAACAATATGCATATTTCAGCATTTGTTTTAGTAACCAACATAACCAAATTAAAAATTCATCAATAATTTATTAGATTATATATATATATATATATTCTATCTGCTGTTTAATTGATGTTTAATTATTACACTTTATGCATTTGGATTATTCTAACTTCGGACTAGATAATGAACATGACGTCTGTAAAGACCCAGTCATATATATCTTTACAAACTTTTTTTTACAAAATATTTGCAAATGTTTTCATAAAACAAACAGGTTTGAAAAAATTACACATGCTTGTAGTTAATTATTTGTATTTCTCTAATAAATTAATTGTGTATCGATCATTTACTTTAACAGGTTATGCCTCCTGCAGGAATTAAACAGAACAATGAAAACATAAAAATATATTTCAGTAAGTAATAAATAGATGACATTCTGCTTGGAATTTTTTTCTTTATGAAATGGCGTCAAAAGTGTACAAAAATTTAAATATTTATTAATATACAAAAATGTACTATATTTACGAAAAAAAATCAATAATCTTTCCCGTGTCACCGAATTATGAGGCATTCTCTTATGCTTAGAAACTTCAGGAAACAATTTATTTTTAAAAATGAAAAAACAATTAATAAAAGTCTTTTTATTAGCTGCCTGTAATTTTGAAAAACCATTCTGAGTAGCTTTTACAAGATTTTGTCTCTCTCTACTCGAAAAATCAGTTGTTTCAATGCTACCATGAATTTTTGAGTAATTAATTAACATCTTTATAATAGAAATTACACTCTCAGTTACAATAAAATAATAACGAAATAATGGAAATCGACTTTAATGTTATTGTTAGTGTTAATATTAGTAACCTCGTGTGTTTGTCTTTTAAACACATTTGTTCAACATGAAAATATTTATTTGAAAATTGATCGCTTGAAAAAACTGATTTTTACTTTGAAAGACTTGCGTACACTGTTAAAAAAATTCTGAAATTCACGAACATTTTTTTCCTGAATTTCACAGAAAAGCTCCCTTTTAACAACAAAAGTGTATTTTCCGTTACAAATCGCAAAATTCCACCATATTTCCTGAAAATAACGAAACGGATGGAAATAAAAACAAAAAACGGAGACACTCCGGTCTGTGGGGAGCTCCATGGCCGAGTGGTCAAGGTACCACACCGCTAATTGCCCTCGAGCGCAGATTGTGGGTTCGAGTCGCGTTGGTGCCATGGAATAATGAAACATAAAAAATTCCTTTTAAATTACATTTTTTATTTTTCTCTTTTTTCTTATTAAAAAATCTTTTAATTTATTAGCCGAAAAATAAATAAACAAAGAAATAAATAGTGTACGACAATTTCAAAAAATTCTCTCTATATATATATAGATTTATTTTTATTTATTTATTTATTTATTTATTTATTTATTTATATATTTTGTAAAAAAATTTTAATAAAAAATTTTCCTTCAAAAAAAAAAAAAAAAAAAAAAAAAAAAAACAGAGGTTTTAAACAGTGATTTTCTTAATTTAAACTATTTAAAAAATTAAAATTGATTTTAAAAAATAATAAGTATTATGCATCAGTCTAAAATAAACCGTTTACAAACATTCTAAGGAATATATTTGAAAGGAAATCTTTAAAAAGCACAACAGATTTTCCCACTAACTCATAAAAGACATACTTTGTACCGTTCAGCGTCAGCAACTTTGGCTCAGTGCGTAAGAGTTTGTTCCGCAATCTGAAGGTCCCGAGTTCGATCCTGCGGACGGCGTGAACTAAATAATCCAAAATAACAATTAAGTAAAATAACATAGCAGCTTAAAATCCCTCGGTGATTTCGAATTCTTTGAAGATTAATCGATAAGTCATTTTTAAAAATTATATTAAATTGTTACTATTAAAAATCAAACTTTGTAACGGAAAGTTACTTATTCTTACACCGGAGTTTTCCCATCTTGTATTTCCCACAACGGAAAATCTACTAACGGAACGGTAAAAGTTCGGCTACTATTGCTGCCGGTAGTTTCACCTGGAATTCACAAATTTATTTTTAACAGTGTATAAGCGCTGATTAATATAGGAATTAAATCGGTTTTATTCTATTTTGTATTAATTATTAAAAAGCGTGCTTTAAAGTACATATTTTCAGCGTTATTGATGCATGTAGCCCAAATCAGAATTAATACGTAATAAACAATAATACTATAGGGATAAAAGTATTTGTATTTGAGAGAGATGTAAAAATCAAGTGACAATAAAAAAAGGTTTAACGAATTTATGTGAGAAAACAATAGTGATAAGTTTACGAAATTAAGTACTTTGACGCATCTTCTCAGAGTATAATCTCTCAACAGAAAAGATATAGAAGTTATTGGATCAAAACAATTGTGAAAGACTGATATTTATATCTTATACACAGAATATTAGGTTCTTAGTTACATGAAGCTTAAAACAGATGTCACTTACATACAACCTAAGTAGTAGCATTAATGGCATATGAGTCATAAATCTGAGTTAAGACACCATGATGAATGATAATCGTCGAGTTATGAGATTTGTATTTAAGTGATGTGTAAGATTATATAATGATAATGATATCGAACAATTTATCTTAAAAAATTGACTGGCGAATTTACGAAATCAAGTATTTTAAAAAACATATTTGGTACAATGATTCCTATAAAATAACTGAAAAACAATTCATAAAAAAGTCTTTTTATTAGCTGCCTGTAATTTTGAAAAACAATTCTGAGTAGATTTTACAAGATTTTATCTCTCTCTACTCGAAAAATCAGTTGTTTCAATGCTACCATGAATTTTTGAGTAATTAATTAACGTCTTTATAATAGAAATTACACTCTCAGTTACAATAAAATAATAGCGAAATAGTGGAATGGAATAATGTTTTAGAAGGTGAAAATAATATAAAAGTATCTATTTATATCTTAAAAAATTAATGTTTTGCAATTGAATTGGCTGCATTCAGACTAGTTTTGTTGTTATTAATATTAAACATGTCTCGATATCTAATTTTTCAGTCTAAAAAAGGAAATATGTACATCTTATTTTATCATGATTCAGGAGGATAGAGAAATATTTCGCACTTCCCAATTCCATAGTTCTTAGCACTTACCAACAAAGCCTAAAAGTGCTTATCCATTCGGTTTGTCAGTCTATCTGCCTGTCTGTCCTTCTATCCACGCTCTTTCTCCCGTAAATATACACATATTTTCATGCAAATTATAAAGCTTATTTTGGATCAAGAAAGCATGTTTGTTATTGCATACGAAATATGTACGACTAAGGGTTCATTTACAGGGACACCCAACAGAATTCAATTAGATCATAGCATATGGGGCAAAATCATTTGGAGGGTACATTAAAAGGATTACGCTCTCTCAAATGTATTGAAACTGATATAAATCACTGAATTTCACTACGATCACACTAAAACAAAGCAGTTATAGCATTTTCATTAATTTACAGGGACTCATAATAGAAATCGTTTAGATGACTGTTCTTGCGTCATAATAACTGCATTGTATATTTTAAAATTCAGCATGCGCGTTTAAATTTAATTAGTGTTTTGCACATTACTCTTTATATACTACCTCTCACAATAAATTTCGGTGAATAGTCTTGTAACATTAATATAGAAGAAATAATAATGAAAGTTGTCATACCATCCTTTAAAATATGCTATGCATGTCCTGGAAAATTCGCAAGAAGTTTTCTTTCGGGATGCAGTTCAAAAGTTTCGTCACGCTTCGTTGGATGTCAGCAAAAAGGTCAAATCTCTTTCAAAGAGGGTTTGCGTCGTGTAAATAGGAAGTAGTCTGGAGGATTGAGATCTGGCGAGTATGGTGGATGTTTAATTTGCATCATCCTTCATAAATTTCTTTCGGTATCTTGCAAATTTTTAAAACAAACTTTAAACTGATCTTTTGTTCTTTCATTTTCTTGTTCTCAGTTGGGAACCAACACACTGAACAAGCACTTTGTAAAACACGTCTTACGCAGAACAGAAATGACGCTCAACTGAACAACGGTGAGGGAAGATGGTCAACACTTTCCTCTAAGCAGGTGCAGCGTTTTGTTTACCCAGTGTTGCTAGATCAGCCGTTCTGAATTCATTCACCGAACTTTATTGTCAGAGGTAGTATAAATCCAATATCTTATATACATTGCCACACAAAAGTATTCGCATGCATTCTCCTTCTTAGAGGAAATTGCTGAAGGGAAGATTTCAACTGAAATGTGTGTATTTCTTAAATGAGCTTAATTTGTGAATGCATGTTGTTAGTAGATACAAAATATCTATATTATATACAGGGCTGCTGAAAAATTTGGATAATTTTATGATTGTAGATGAAAACAATTGAAATTCAGTTTTCAAATATGTTATACATTTCCATAAGTGGAAATAAAACGTCATATTTTATTCTTTTTACACGATGCAGTTTTGTTACATTATTCCTAACGTGTTGGAAAAAAATTCAGACTCTGTGCTTCACGCATGGTTTTTTTTCTTTCTTTTTAAAGAAATATTACAGTGTTTTGTAAATATATATAATAAAAATATACAGGATAGTTATAAAATAATATGCAGTGATTTAAATCATCTAATACGTAACTAGTTATCACATGATAAAATTTTGGCATGTTAACATTAAAATATGTAGTTTTAATTTCTAAATTAAAAGAGTCATCTAAGTGATACTTCGTCACTAAATGAGATTTAAATGGGACGAATGAATGCTTAATTCTCATTTAAAAGTAGGAGAATTTTTTCATTTTTTTTCATTTTTTTCTTATTAACATTTTTGTGCATTTTAGTAAGAACGGTGTTGTTACAATACTCCAAAAGCTTTATACGATAACTACATATTCAATAAAAAAAAATGTAATTTAACAAATTATAACGACCATTTGGAAAATGAGAGTTTCAAAGAAAATCCAAAAATTTTAGACTTATAAATAAATTCTATATTTAAAATAATAATAATAACACACATCACATGTATGATGAACTAAACGTGTCTCACCTAATAACAAATTCTTATATATTCTCACACTATGATTTAACCATTAATAATCCTGAACGAATAATAAAATACTTTAAATGAAATTTCAGTTTTACAGTTTATGGTACTGAAATTTTTTAACCCTGTAAACATCGTACAATTTAAATTTTTATACCGTTGTATAAGAGCTTTTAAATGCAATTTGTTTGAAAGCTGTATCTCGTTTTTTTGGGTATACATTTTTTTTTTGTCATCGTGGCAAAAGAACTATTTACTGTATTATATAATACCAGAGTCATATATTACGCACCCCATTTATTAAAGAAGAAACAATCGGAAAATGAATAAAAAGCGGACAGCCTAAGTATTCAGATATGCCTCGGATATCTCTAAATCGATAGAAACAACTGTTTACAAATAGTTAAAAAAACAGTTCAGTGTAATGTTTGGTTATAGGGATCTTTGTGAAACAAACCAGGAGATTATCGTAAAATACTATATTTTGATAACATTAAAAATTACCTTAGCTTGATTACAATTTCTAGAGGTTTAGAGATGAATAATTAAACTGTTCGCATCGGAAATTGGCAGATTATCAAACTTCTTTCAAACAAAGACAAAATTCACCACGTTTGGTGATATTGGGGAAATATATCCGTTTGGGTATGAAATCCGCTTGCTTCACTATCAACGTACACAAAAAAATGTTGCCTTTTGAACTTTAATAACCACTAAATTGCTTAGAATAATTCATATTTTTATGCCCACTCTGTATATACAATTTCATTTTCCATTTCTCTTAACCCATTGTTTAAATTCGGCTAAGCACGTGAAATATGGCGTCAGGAAAGCAATTTCTAAAGCAACGAAATCATTACTCTGTCATTAGTCATTTTCTCTATGATTTTTGATAAATCAGTGCTTAAAAGTGCAATTATTTATAGTGTAAATGTATTTTTAATTACCTAATCATTAATGTGATAACATCACTTAGTTTAGTTTCAGAATAAATTTGCTCTATAGGCAATGTTTTGTTTGCAGACGTGATAACACTATCTTAGGTTAAAAATATGAGGAAAAAATGACATTGCTCTTCTATGATTCTTAATTAAATGCACAAAAACCCTGTAACTTTAACTCATGAATATTTCTGCAATATATTTAAAGTAATTTTTTCTTTTTAACACCTCATTAGTTGAGTGTATAAACATAATAGTTGAAAAAAACTATACAGCCTAAGTGTATTCGTTTAAACGTTACGTAAATTTTTATGAAATTAAGTGTATAAAAATGGATATTAAACTAAATGGTATCTGTCACCTGAAATGAAAATGGAGTCTTTATGCAAGACAAAGTTCCGTATCACATGATTCGAATTCTACTCAATTCATGCCAGGAACATAATACTGAATTCAAGTTCACGTCCTGGTCGCCTAACTCGACGGATCTTGATCCAATAGAGCACATTTAGTGTATTATTCAATGTCTGCCATGAGTATAAAACGACCATTTTTGAATAACCCAAATATGCATGATCGCAACTTGAACAATTAATGCGATTTGTTTATCATCATATAGCAATAACGTATGGCATCTAGACCAAGATAATTCAGAGCTGTTTTGCAGGATCGAGGGGGGAGGGGGGCAACACGTTATTAAGTAGGTGGTCATAAAGTTTTTGTTTTTGAGTGTATGATAACTACATTTCAGCAGATACCTAAAATATATAGTAACTTTAATGATAAACTCAAATGTCAAATTCAATGTAACTAAATAAATAAATTTTATTTCATAGAAAAAATATTCCACTGTTTTTATGAATAATAGGCAGAGTACTTCCTCTCAGTTGATTAATGGCTTTGTATTTAATATAATCTCATCAAATTTTAATTAAAACATTTATCACAAACTTAGTAATTAAACTCTTATTAATTATATCAAGATCCGCTTTGTTCCCAGAGCCGCTGGAATATATGCATCGCAAATAATTCAAAATATCAGGATCTTGCTTACTTTATTACGTCATCATCATTAGTCTGGATGAATATGGCTTATCGGAATTTTCATGGTTACTAATATCCATTCAAATATAAAGTTCTGCCGAGACAGTTTGTTTAGATAACTCCCTCTTAATGAATCATGCTTCATATATACATGTTATAAATATTGCGTTCAAATACTTTCTGTTATCTAAATGCGCTAAATTTTAATGAATATATTCCCGATTTATACTGCAACTTCTCAATTTTCTCAATATCTATATAAATTAAAGTCAGATAATAAAAGTGAGATACACTTTTCACATGTATTTTAGGGAAAGTGTTATTGTTATTAAGGTACGTTATTTTTGGTTAAACGTGGGAGATTAAAAATGGTGATACGTTATTTTGTGTAAAGTTTGAGATGGTAATGCAATACCATAGCTTTAGAAACGCATTATTTTTGTCAACTTTTAATTAAATCTAAAGAGAGAGTTATTCATTTTAAATCAGAATTGAATGAATTAATTAAGGAAAAAATATAAAAAAAGTGTTTGAAAAAGCATAGTAGACGTTTAATATAAATGGAAAAGAAGAATCAAAGTGCATGTTCTCGAAGAGAAAAACTATGAAGAATTATCATACAGATTTCTTTTATAAGCTTCGTTTCTAGCTAAAATATCTCGCATATAGACTTTAGGTACTAAAAGTATAGGGATACCATAAATTAAACATTTTCCAAAGAAATTAAATAAGTTGTGAGGATTTAAAAAGTTGAAAGATATTTGTTTCAAACCTGCCTCATCTTGGGGTACCTTTGAACAAGCAAATGGCATCTTTGGACAAATGAATAAAATATAAAAATATTGACTGTTTTTATAAAAAGTTGCATATGTTACAAAAATATAAAGTAATAGGAATAAAATTAAATAACTACATTTTGTTGAAATTGCTGATTTTTTTGTAATTTAACCAAACTAAAATCCATCAAAATTGATGTCAAAACTCATTGTTGACAAAACATAAAGTGTCCCTCCAGTTGTGTTTGGTTGTGGGCACTTTTTTACAATACCCTTGAAATACACCAATGTGATATCTAATGCTTCTGGAAAATTTAAATTTTTCATTCGCTATTTTTTTAAAGAGACCTGATATAAAATTCCGTTTTATCCATTACAGAAACCAAAAATAATGTTTGGAAATCTGTTAAATCATGAATCATTATTTTGTATCCAGGATTTGTAATTATCCAATAAATTAATTTAGATTTGATTCAATTTAAATTTGAAACTTCTCATCACTGATACAAAGAGAGGTGGAAACTATGTGTGCAGTAAAGGAAATTGTTAGCAGTGTAAGTCCATATTGTTTGACATTCTCTATATCACCTCTTGTCACATAAAAAAAAATCAGAAATAATAATATTTAGATACATTTTACTTCATAGTTTTAAATGTTCTCTTTAAATTATTTCAATTATTATTTATCACCATTTATTCGGTGTTTTTAGCTGTTCAATGGTGCCCCAACTTTTTTGCTCAATGGTACCCAATAACATGGAGTTCAACATTACAACGGTTTACTCAATTCGGCTAAAGAATTTGAATAAAACAAAACTTATAAACTAAAATTAACATCCTTTTTTAAGCATTGAACAATAAATTAAAATGTTCGGGATAGAAGTTTGTAAACAAAAATCTTACAACTTTATTTTTTTAAGTTTAGATTCAAGAGGGAGAAAAATAGATATCTTGTTTAGATAGTACTGCTCATGCAAAATGATACAGCTTTCTGTAATTATTATCTTGAAGCAGCAGTAATGCATTGCCATATGCATCTTTTAAAAGTAATTTATTTGAAGGGAAAATATTTATAGTGTTTAAAAGTGACCCCTCACCCTTACAAAAATTAACAGTGCATATTACAAAACAATTTATATTTTCCATTATAAATAAATAAATAATTTTAAATTTTACAAAAATCTAAGTAGTTTAAAAAAATAGACTACGTTTAATATTAATTGCCTTCTTGGGTAGAAATGTTGCATTTAACAGACAGATTTATTTTATTGCGGTAAAGCTGTGTAAAAACATTATGTTTACTTTTTAAAATATAAAAATGCATTTTTTTCTGTGTGCGTAGTTTTTAGAGAGAATTAAAATCCTAATAAATTTATAACATCTCATTGGTAGCGCTTCAGTTTTTTTTTCTTTTTTTCTTTCTTTTTTTTTTTTTTTATCAAATGTGGTTTGATATTAGAAGGAGCTGGGAATTGAAATCAGAAGCGAAAATAACCAGATTCTTTAGAAGACCTCTGTAAGATGACTGATATACATTTTCAGTAATGCCGGGAAGCTCAGACGCAATATTTCATATTGCGTAAACTATAATCACGAAGAAAAGCATCTCCGACAATGTAACGTGATATTCCAAATGCTTTTTTCAGTATCAGCTCTGATAATTTTGATTAAACTTATAGACGTAATTCTAATTAAACGCGTTTATAAATACAAGTTTTGTGGTCTAGAAATAAGATTACAATATAAAAATTTAATTTCCATGATTTTATTTTGTTAAGTGAAATCCATTAGCAGAAATCATTATTTTTTTCTGACCCATTTCTGTATAGAGAAGCGTAATAATTATAGTGCTCTTTACTTAATTAGTACATACTCTGAATGTCTATTATATATGTATATATGTATGTTTATTTATAGTAACATGGAAACTATAACAAGGTATATGGTAATATTAATAACTAGCAGATCCACCCGGCGTAGCACGGGTTCAAACATGTTTTAAACAAACTGTGAACATTTAAATTCTTCATTCATACTAAAGTAGAAAAAATAAAATTTTATCTGGTGAATATTTTAAATTTTACAATATCTAAAATTTTATCTGAAGGAACAAAGGTACGTATTTCTCCTACGAAAACCATGTTTTGGAAAGATAAAGAAATATAGTCGTTGATTTTAGCTATTTTTAGCCACAAAAATAATCCACTAATTGAATTATTTTAAAATTCTTTTCTTCAATGAGGCCTACTCCAAATAAAATCTTCTGAGAATGCGCGCCACGTGCGCTGCACATCTCAACAAACCCTAAGAAAACATAAAAGGAGTAATTATCCAATTCAAAAATTTTTTTTTATTTGGTTGGTTCCATGGATGGATTGTTAAGAGCGATCGTAAATCAACCAGGAAAAATAGAATCATCAAAACAGGAAAAAAAATAACAAAAGCGTGCGCAATTTTTTGCTAGCATTCAGCCATGAAATGAGGTCCTTAAATCCTATATTTACCGCCTGCTCTCATTAGCTGGTTGCTTCGTTGCTGCGGTTTGGTGGCTACCTGCATATTGCCTCTAACTTGGCAGATACGCTGCGTGGATTGGTTTAAAGCTGCAAATATCTTCTTACCAAGTAAGTTTTAATTAAAAAAATCTAAATTTAAATTTAAAAATCTGACTGCGAAGTGCATTTTCCTACGTTAACATCCACACTTGACAAAAGTTTCAGAGACCTGGGTGTTACAATTTCGGCCTTATCCATTGTCAGGCAGGCAGACATCTCTTATTTTAGATATAAATATATAATAATATACAGAAATATTCTAAATGATTCCTTTATTGCTGATTGATTGAATTTTATGTTTGTTTCCTTTTTACATGCAATTAAAAAAATAAGACCCTGATGCATACAAAAATATATAATATTGACAAAAATAACAAAAAATCGATGCTAAACGCACTCTAAATCAAAAAAATCATTAAAAATTACATCGAAAATCGTAGTAAAAATCGCATTGAAAATCGCTAAAATTTAAATATCGTAGCAGACAATAATTAGTAAATTAAGTTGAAAGTTTGAAACAATTTTCTTTTTATCAATGTGAAGAAAATAGCAGCAAAATGCAAAAAAATACAAAAAATATCGCATAATTTTTTTTTATTGAAAAATTACTGTAAAAATTCCAAACTTTATGGAAAAGAAAACTAAAAATACTATATTGGTTTAAATGAATGAAGCTGTATTCCTTTTTTTAATGCGACAAAATCAATTCGAAACATAAAAAGAACGCTAAAAATCGTCTAAAAATTAAATAAAGAAAATGTAATCAAAAAATCGAAAATCGCGCTTTGAGGTGCAAAACTTCATGTATAGAGGTACCTTCTTTCCAAATTTTGTAACTTTAAATGCAGCGGTATCTTCAGAACATCGTTGTCACACTCACAAACTTGTCTCTTTATTATTATAAATAAACAACAATAGCTGAGTTACCAAGTGAGTCATAAAATCGTCATTATGTTGCAATCGCGGCAATTTGGTGTGTATATCATATCTGTGACATGGTTTTGGAAAGTAACAATTTATAACACACACTGACACTAGAAATATATTTTCTTATAAAAAAGTAACAGCCAATGCCTGTTGACAGAGATGTCAAATATGCATCGGGTTTAGTGTTATTTTTTTGACACCAATTTGACAAAACCCTCATTTTTGATTGTCAATATAAATAACATTTATATTTTTATATTAGTTTCGATACTTTTCGGTTAGCTGAATGCCAACCGTATGCATACATTCATATATGTGTATGTGTACATTTATGTATACGTATATTGTATATATAAATATATATCCACAGGTATGCAAAGTATACACATGTCCCTCTAAGTACATTCTACTCTCTATTATAAAAGAAGTAATCTTTAGTAAATCTCAGCAACACATATCAATTTCATAAAATGTGAAATCGTTTAATATAATTCAAACATGCAACAATCAATGTATCTCCGTATTCCATTATGTAATGGAATGTGTGGCTCTGTACATTAATAAAAAATATTCACCCTAGATTGTACATAATGTATATTTTAGTAGGTACTACTTCGTTATCCCGTCGATCAATATCGCCAGATTATACAATTCGCCAAACTAATAGCTAAGTTATACCTATTGACATAATTTTTATTTTAAACAACGAAAAAACGAATAATTAGTACAATAATACTATGAAATACAAATAAATAGTCGAAATAAAAATAACTTAATAAAGTTTTAAACGCGCATATCGTATTTAATGTCATGGAATGTGACATTCACATATCATCCATTATTGGCATTTAATCTTATTCTTTGGAGATAGTTTTCTGGTCGAAGAGATAACCAAGTAGTACCTTTTAGTATATACTTCATGGATGTAATATTAATTCTATTATGTTCGAAAGAATATAACATTACTAAAATGCACTTGAAACTATTTTCCCCATTGGCCATAATTTAACGGAATATTTGTGTCTGCCCTTGTAATTGAACTATGCATCCAATTTTCATAAAAAATTGAAAAGACATGGCAAAATTATGTAACAATTATATATTTTAAAAATCAAACGATTCCGTTGGGTAGTTTTTGCGTTATTATGTGCAGATGAACAGATGGATTGAACAACAACTGCAACTGCTACGTATTTATATAATTACGAACGCAGCTATAAAGCAACCCCAAATGCTGGTGATTGCAACCACATCGATTAATTTAACGTGAAAAAAATTCGCCAAAAAAATCAAAAAATCATAACAGAATACGGCATTCTTCCCCAAATGTCTTATATGAATCGGGTTTCGCGCTTTTTCCCGTCAATTTGGCGAAAACTTCGTTTATGTATATCAGTAACATATGTATATTTAAATTATGTTCGGTACTTTTCATTTAGCCGGACACCAGTGTTACATACACACACATATATATGTATCTATACTATGCATGCGCCCATATATTGCATGCATACATATATATATACAGTGTCTCACAAAAGTGATGGGACACTTGTGCTTTATAAAAAGAAACTGCAATAAAATAAATAAACAAACATGTGCAAAATTTTTTGGGGTGTGTTTCATATTTAAAGTTAGTAACAATTATTACATAACATACATTTTGTCAAAATATTAAAATATTAATCTAGTAAAAATACAATTGTTCAGAACGGAGCAAAAAATGGTGGGACACTTACTTTTCCATCAAATATTTATCCAAAAATTTTACTTTTTAAAAGGCTTTAATATTTTGTTGGATTTCCTTTTACTTTTAAAACATGATTTAATCTTTTTGGGATGTATTCGACTAATGTTTTTGTGATTTCTGGAGTGATTTTAGCCCATTCTTCTTGAAGCACCGATTTTAGTTGTTGTTTTGAAGACATGGTGTGTTTGCGAATTCTTGATTCCAATTCTTGCCAAATATTCTCTATGGGATTTAAGTCTGGAGATTGTGGTGGTGTTTTTATTATTTCAGGACAGTTATATAGCAGCCAGAGTCTAACGTTCAGAGCAGTGTGCTTGGGGTCATTGTCCTGGTAGAATTTAAAATCGTTATGAAGGTTCAATTTTCGTGCTGAAGATTTCAAATTTTGCTTTAAAATATCAATATACTTGTACTGATCCATTATACTGTCAATAAAAACAAGATTACCAACTCCAGCGGACGACATACATCCCCATACCATAACTCCTCCTCCACCATGTTTTACTGTTGGTACCAAGTTCTGTTTGCGAAATTCTTCCCTGGGTTTTCTCCACACCAAGATTCTACCGTCAGAACCAAATATATTAAATTTACTCTAATCAGCAAATATAACTTTATTCCAGTAATCAGAATTCTTATTTATGTTGGATTTTGCGAAAGCTAGTCTGAGTTTTCTATTCTTTTCACTTACGAAGAACTTTTTCCTGGCTACTCTACCGTGATATCCAGCAGATCGAATTACCCTTCTAATAGTCTCAGGATTAACAATTATTCCATATAATGCTTGTAAATCAGCAGCAACTTTTGAAGCACTATTTCTTGGATTTTTTTTAATATTTCGAACGATAATTCGCTTTATTGCATTGGATAGCTTTGATGGTCGGCCAGGTCTTCTTTTATCCTGAATCATATGATTCTTTTTATATCGTTTAATGGAAAACTGTTGAACGACTCAAGTTAACTGTTTCAGCAGTTTTTCTAATAGATTTTTCACGTTCAGTATGCAAATTAATAACTATTTTTTTAATTTCAGTCGAAGTTTCTTTTCGTTTAGCATTCATGGTTACACAGAGCTAAAAAACACAAAAATTCCAAAACAAACTGGAGAGAAATACTGCAGACGATTTTATAAATTATTGCCAATGGCTTTTAAGTAAAAATAAAACCCTCCAAAATATTTTAATTGCTTATTTCAGACGATTTTTTTGCACATATAATGGCGTCCCATCACTTATGTGAGCTAATTTTTGCTCCGTTCTAAACATTTGTATTTTTATTAAATTAATATTTTAATATTTTGACAAAATGTATGTTATGTAATAATCTTTACTAAATTTAAATATGAAACACACCCACAAAAAATGTGTACATGTTTTTTTTAATTTATTTGATTAGTTTCCTTTTGTAAAGCACGAGTGCCCCATCACTTATGTGAGACACTGTATATATATCTACATGTACGTATATGTACATTAGGGTGGCTCGAAATTTTTTTTTCACAGTGTCAAAACCTACCTATGAGGAAAAGATGTTCTCTTGGATGGAGATTAAGGAAAAAATGTTTTAAAAAAATAATTTTAAATTTTACTACTGCCACAATAAGGTTGAATTTCGAAAAAGTGTAAAAAAAGACCTAATTTTGGCTAGATGATTTTTGATTCGAAATAATACTTTAAAAAATTATCGAAAACCTGCCTATGCATAAAAGATGTTATATAATATGCTGAGTATGAGAAAAGAATTAAAAAAATTAATTTCAAATTTTAAATCTGCCGCAATGTGACTCAAATTTATTGTACTTGGATGTTTTTACGGTAAAAAATCCTTTTTTGTTTTTGTAAAATAAAATATGAATTCTAGAATTTTTAACATTTATTGCAATGAGAGGATATTTAATTGATTACAAGATAAAAACTTTAGTTTCTTATTTAACAGCTTCATTAGTATTAAACAAAGAAAAATCGTCAACATTGCAATTGGCGATAAGGACGTTCTATATTGAAAATCGACATGAGATTTTGTAATACAATTCGATTTTTTTATAACCGTCTCTTATGTATGGTCCATACACAGCAGAAATACTTCCGTGACTCTTTTGATTATTAGTTTAGTACAATGAGCTTTGCATGAATAGATATTATTGATAGTAGATGTTATTGCCACTGGAATGATTTCTGGATTTACCTATTGTTTCTGAAATCATGTCGTTACTAAATCCGTCAGTTAATGGAAGTTCGACACATTTTCCTATTTAATTAAAACTATGTAATCCATCGCAAAAGGTCAAAAAACTGATAAATTGAAAATATAGATATTTTTTAATGTAATGATTAGGATTACAGCAGACCGTTTGATTTCACTCGCGCGCTTTTAGAATTCATATACTGACATAAATGAAAATACAAAAAGCTTCTAACATGCTGCGAATAATCTTTCAATTTCACCAGTGAAACATTTGTGCCCAGCCGCGGTTCCAACCACACTGCAAAAAGATGACATAGTGGAACCTCATTGGTGTGGAACTAGCACAAAAACCATTGTAGTGGACGCTTGAAGATCAGTTCCATATTTCGAATAACACATCCTTTAACATCTATGTTAACAGATATTCCATCACAATCTATCGCAATCAACTTTGTTACATGTATATTATTGTTAACGCATGACAAAAAAATGTATGTCGTGTTTTCAAATTGTTTTATACTCTCCCAGAATTTATATATGTGTGACCGATGTATTCGAACCAAGTTCTTTTTTCAAGCTCAAGTCTGCTTCTATTACGATTTTTCTTCTGTTGTTTTCTAGTGATGTAGTCTGTCTTTACACCCATCAAAGTTTAAAGAAAATGGCCATGATTATAATCTTTTACAAATGACTTAAGAGAATGACTAAAACGATGGAGTGGTCTTTGGTTTGTTTTGTCATGCCGATTTTTTTCTGTCAATAGCATTCGATTCATAGTTTTGTGAGATAATGCCCACATCTTGAAGTGCACCAGACACGATGGCAGCACCTGCTTGGTCGGAAGTGTCCAAACTCTCCAATATTCTAGCTGATGCCATTCTTCGTCACTGCAAATGATGTGACACCTAGCTCGGCAGCATTTTGGCTTTTCAATGATAGCTGATGATGCACAAAAGTGAGTTTGCTCTCAATACGTCGGTTTAGTTTACACCCAATATTCATATTCATATTCAAATCTATTGAACTGAAAAAAATAGGCAGTATTTTCGGAAATAGTCCAAAAGACTGTAGTAGCTTTCAATATCTTATTTTGTTTTACAAGAATTAAGAAGAGCGCAATATTTGTCGTTAAACAGTTTAATTTTTCGTAAAATGCTGCTGTGGTAAATTATTGAGATTGAATCTCATTTACAGGTCACTTGTAACTTATTAGCAACTCTTTCTCACTGGCAGGAAATAAATAGATGTTGACCGATTCCTTTCTTCGGTTATTTTTTAGATACCAATATATAAATTTTATAACTTTTTGTAACAGGGAGCATCTTTATTAGCATATCAAAGCTACACTCAAAGAGAGTGTTATTCAATTGTCTCTATCTCTCTCTCTCTCTTTTTATTTTTATTTATTTATTTTTCAACACCGCCAGGGTACAGTAATATTCAAGGTATACTAAGCTACACAATACACAAGCAAACAAATCCTAACCGAAATTTTAAATCACTTGCAGCAGTATTAAATTTCGAAATTAGTTATTTTTATTTATTTTTTTTTTTACTTAATATTCTTGCAATATAATATTTCTTACGCAAAGGTAGGTTTTGATTGATATTAAAATGATTATTTTGCGTCAAAAATAAATCTAACCAAAATTAGATCTTTTTCTATTTTTTCAATATTTTATCGAATTTTCAATTTTCTTGTGGCAGTATTAAATTTTAAATTTATTACTTATTATTGTTTTTTACTTAACCTCCATACCATATAACATCTTTTCTGCATTGTTGGTTTTTAAAAATTACTTAAATAATTAGTTTTTGACCAAAATTTGGTCTTTCTTCAAAATTTTTCGAAAATTCAACCCTTTTGTGGCAGCATTAAATTTTAAAGTTAATGTTTTTTTATTATTTTTTCCTTAATCTCCATACAATAGAACATCTTTTCCACATAGGTAGATTTTGATGAATAGTAATTTTTTTTCGTTTATAGACAATCTATCCACCCTAATGTACATGTATGTACATATACATGCATATAGACATATATATGCAAATATAACGCTGGTGTCCGGCTGACTGACAGGTATCTTATTTTTGACAATATTTAAAAAAGGAAAAATCCATAATTAAAAAAAAACTTTAATTAATAACTATGGAATAAAACAGCTTACATAATTCAAAAAAGAAAATAAAAGTAAATGAACAATTTATTTAACAAATAAAACAACAACAGCCGAGTAGTTAACATATTTGGCAAATAATGTCCAAAGAATAAATTTCTAACCCTAAAAATTGCCTACATAAGGTGGTCTGGGGTAATAACGCCAGGCGGGGTAATAACACCAAGTGCTAATATTTTGCATAATAATGAAATAATCTGGTAAATGACACCCATGTGCTCTGCGCAGAAGGGTTTTGAGTCATATAAATCGCAAAAAACAGCTTCAAGTTAATTTGTTTCATTTTTAGGTATTATTGTTTTTACAAGCAACTAAAATCAACGCTTGATCTAAAATTTGCGAGATACGTTTTGTGATGTAAAGACTATTTTTTATATCCGAAAATATTTTGTTAATTTCATTAATTTGTAGTACATTTCATGAACTTTCAGAATATTGTTGAAGATTTTGGATATCTTCTCGAGATAATTTGTAATTTAAAATGTACAGCGCAATAACTATAACGGGGTAATAACGCCAATCCTTGGCATTAATACCCCGTTTGATTCCCGACAGTGGCCGAGCTACATCCTAAATACTGATTCAAATAAACACAGTTAAAACTGTGCAATGTTTCTAATAATTCTATTTAAGCTTTCCTTTTTAAGCAAAAAGAAGCTCACGGTCTTATATTCTTTTGCCTCATCCTCCCCCCCCACACACACACACACCACGCCTTTATTTTTCTTACACTTTCACAAAATATTGAACATTTTCAATAGCTTAGAATGCAATTTGTCAATTTTTAAGTTTGTAGAGTTTGTATTTTTAGAATTGGGCAATCTACATGCAATTATTCCATCTTATTTCATAGTTTTGTTTGCATGGCATTATTACCCATATAGGTGGCTAATAACGCCAAATAACATTGCTCAAGAAATCACGCCATTACATTTTATGAATACATATCTGTTAAATTATTTTTTTTATATAGATAGTCAATGAGTTTCTGTATCGAATCATATATTTGTTTGAAAAATACAAACTAAAACTGAACCGTGAAAATTGGTAGAACCTTAACGTGGCGTTATTACCCCAGGGTACCTTACTTTTAAAATTTAAGATAAACAACTTCCTTATCCTGTTTAAAAAAATATGATGTTTCTGTTAAATATATAACTAAATTATCTAATTAAAACAACTCTAAACTAAAAATTAAAACTTTAAAAACAATATAACTTTGCATTTTTAGAAAGCAGAACTGCCGCTACATCATTAGAATTTTTTTAAAAAAATGCAATAATCTATCGTTGCCAATTTTGGAGATCAAATGAATGTCTAAAAGTTTGAAACAAAATATCGTTTTCTAAAATAAAAAAAAATGCCTTAAAACTTGAAATAACGGTAAAAATCGCATTTAAAATGCATTAAAAAGCATTAAATTTTAAAAAATCGCAGGTGGCAGATTTTCTCTAATCGGAAAAACAATGTAATTGGGAATATTCCTTGAATAATAATAAGAAAAATAGATGCTAAATCCAAAAATCTCGAAAAATCTGTAAAGCACTTTTATAAATATTGTGATGTTGTCAATTACACGAATAGCAGTTCATTATATTTTCATTGTAATTTTCTATGTGATTTTTTTTATGATGTTGATTTCACTAAAGAAATAACGCTTAAAAAATAAGTATTATTTTTCCTATTATATTTTTTCTATTCTATAACTCCAGTGACAAAAATAAATACAATGAAAAAAAGAGAGATAGAGAGAGAAAATAATAGCAAACATTCTCCAGACGAAATTCCTTCTGAAAAAAAAATGCAGTGTAAAATGGACACGTCTAAAAATACTTTTCCTTTCAGTATTCAAAAATAGAATTATTTTATTGCATCAAAAAGAATCACTCTACGAGCTATTTCGCAATACATTAACAATGCATTCGTTGCAATATTTTTATAGTTCGCACTCAAATTTACAGAATATGAATGTAAAAGCATTGAAAACGTAACTTAAAGAGGGGATTCTTTTTAAAAACTTTTAATCTGAACTTTAAACACATAGGCTAAACCACACGCATCTACGATGTATACGCATTTAAAGATACACACACACATACATTACACACACACGCGCACACATACAAATATACAAATATGTAGCATATGTATGTGTACAAGGGGTGAATAAGTGTGGGGTGTTTTTTGTGTTTGTGAGTGAACGCGCAATGTATGTGCGTGATCAATGTATTTTTAAACTGAATATTACTAATAAAAATAATTTTTGCTGCGTAAAAATAAGAATATCATTTTATATGATATGAGAGATAAATACGGGGATTGCAAAATACATTTCAATATTTCTGTCAAATAATATTTAAAAAGAATATAAGAAACACTTTTAAGCTAAACTTTGAATTTTATCCAGAAATTTATAAAAATATCACGATATTTTACATCAGAAAGAGCAAAGCTAACACAATGGAAAATATTAGAAATGATGAAAGTGGCGACTTTAAGAAATAATGAATGTTTATGCCAGTCCAATAAAACATGATATTGAACAAATAGCTTTAGTGAGGGTCGTAGAAAAATTACCTGAAGATTAACACAATAAGATGAATCCAAACTATGTGTCAATTAATGGTGCGAAGTCTAGTGGCTAAAAGAGTAGATGTTTAAAACGAAATTTTACCCCTGTACCTTTACCCTTTACCCTGTATAGGATATAATTTATCTTTCCTTTTTAAAACTGTTTTTATTTTCTTTAACAAATATTTCAGTATTATATAAGATGGATCAAGCCTACAAATTTCAACCTTTTTTTTTTTTTTTTTTTTTTCTTTGGCATTAAAATTGATTGTTTTTCAAGTTTCGTACTTATTATACTAATGTAGATATTTCATTTTGACAACTAATAAATTTATATATAAAATGTTATTCTAGGTTCAATATTTAAAAGATAAAAAATTCTTTGTAAAAAGTGTCTTAACCCTCCGCAGTCTAACTTGTCCGGGGCACATTTAAAACTAAATTTTATTTATAGAGTTAAAACTTTTAATTTTTTTAAGTTTAACCTTATCATTTGTAACCAAAATCACATGGCAAAACTTTTCATAATGTTTGTAAAAAAAGTATAAAATATAAAATATATGAAAAAAGTGGGATAGTTAAAAATTATTATAACTCAAATTTTCATTTCTAAAATTTCATTTTTTTCTTTTACATTTAAGTAAACAGAAATACCTAGATTTTAATTTTGATTCATTTTTAAAGGCATTAATTTTTTCAATAATAATAATAATAGTAATAAAATAAAATAAATTGAAATAAAATAAAACTAATTAAAGTAAAAAAATTTTAAATGATATACCTTTTGTTAAAAAATCACATTTCCAAAAGTATATATATATATTTTTTTTTTCGAATTTCCTTCATCAAAATTAAACTAAAACAGTAAAAAAAGACATGTTCCGAAATTGAAGCATTTATCTTTAATTGTTCTTGATTTATAACATTGTGAATCCGAGAAATTGCGATAAACCCCATCATGAAGAAAAACGCATTTTCACAAGAAATCATTTTTTTAACAATCATTGTTTAAAATCTAGTTTTTTTAGCTGAACAAAAAAAAAGGAATATTTGAATAAATGTCATTTTAAGCATTAAAACAATAATAATAATAATAATAATTCCGTATTCTTTTTAGAAAATTTGAAGATTTTTGCGTCTCCGAACCTCTTAGGCGTTATTCTTATATCAGATATACATGTCAGCCAGTTTGTCCAAGTAAATGAGAAATTTTCATAATTAATTAATTTAAACACTTTTAATTTATGAAATTGAAGAATTGCCAATCATTCAATTACTTTAAGACGTTCAATTTATTATTTCATAAATTATGGTTTTTGATAATTAAACGATTTAGTTTTTTGGGGACTAGGAGTCCCCCCGAGCGCATTCTTGTCTCTATTAATTATTTGCCTTCTCCCGGGTTAACCAAATGTAAAATAAATACTTAAATAGTATATTAAAATGTTTAATTTTTGTAAATTCGATGATGTAGATGTATTAAAAATTGTCATGAATAAATTTCATTTATTTAAGATGATGTAAACATTATTTCTTTATTTTTCCCTTTGTTTGACTGTATTTTTCGGAATTTGTTCAACGAAATGCACTTTGGTATTCTTATGGCCTTTTATCAATTTTTATATGCTATTTTTAACTATGTAAATTATTGCAAATGTGGACACTAAAATATCTGATAAAAATGCAACATATAAAGTTCACAAAGTTATATACTGCCCTATAAGATATATTTCATGAAATTTGTGAATTATTATATATATGTTACAGGCCAAACCCGATTTTAGGCCAAACTAGATTGGCCAAGGCCAATCCATCCTAACGCACATCCTAAGGTCCATCCTAACGCACATCGGATAAACTAGTTTTTCCTAGGCCAAACCGGCCTATCCTAATGCCCATCGGATAAACTAGTTTTTCCTAGGCCAAACTAGTCTATTCTAAGGCCCTTAGGACAAACTAGATTTTCCTAGGCCAAACTAGTTTGGCCTAACTCTTATAGGATATACTAGTTTAAACTGCTGTTTATTGATCTGAACTAGTTTATCCTAGGCCAATTCAATTTTGCGTGATTGTATTGAATTCAATGACCGCCTCAACGCCAACATTCTTGTTTGTTCTAGGCTGATCTAGTTTATCCTAGGCCAATGTAGTTTTATGTGTTTTTAGCTCGCAGCCGTGAAAGCCAGAGAAATTATGGACTTACAGGTTCTATATATGCATGTACGCATGTATGTACGCATGTATGCACGTATGTGCGTACGCAACGCGGTAACTCTTGATAGAGATATCCGATTTGCTTCAAATTTCGATGTAGCTTCATTCTGATTCTGATGAGGTACTTTTCTGATTAATTTAGGGAATTCATTGCATAAGAATAAAGGGGGGCGAACTGGAGGCTAATCCCCCACCGTTAATTTAGAGAAATGGATTTATCATGCAGAATTATAAGTTTTCATTTAAAATTTTAGTTATAGGATCATTGTGATAAGGCGACTCCTTGATTAGTTGTGGGTGTTTATTGTTTAAGTCTAAAGAAAGGGCAATGTAGGTAATACACATGCTTTAGATAAACGGTTTTTGAAGCAGAATTGACGAATTTGCTTCAATATTTGGATATAGGTTCTTTCTGATAAGGCAATTCCCTGAATAGTTTTGGGGGCTTAATGGTTAAGTATGAAGGAAAAAATGAAGGATTGCCCTCTTACCTAGGAAAAACTAGTTTATCCTATGGACATTTAGATAAACAAGTTTGGCGTAGGAAAAATTAGTTTTTCCAATCGGCGTTAGGATAAAATAGTTTGGCCTAGGCAAATCTAATGTGGCTTGAAATCGGGTTTGGCCGGTAAAAAACATGTTTTTTACAAGAATAAGTATAAATGTGTTTAAAGAGTAATTGCTTATAACATCAACACAGAAATTTAACATGCCCACCGTAGAGACATGATGCAATGGACATGGTGTTTGCTTATTTTATTCTTCTGCAGACTCGTGCCAACTGAGATCAGACTTGCATTTATTATTATTATTATTATTTCATATTCGAGCCAGATCAGAGCTGAAAATAATTTAAAATCGAACAGCGATTTCTATTTTTAAGAAATTTATTACCTGTCGACAAATAAGCTATTCTAGTCACGGTGTCAAGTTTTTCTTTTCCGTAAAGTCATAAGCAGAAATTCGCATCAAAACGTAGTTTTAATAGTATTTTCTTACGTTTTTATGAAAAAACTGCTAGCGCCATTCGATTACATATTTTTTGAGTGAAAATGCCTGAAAAATCTTAAGCATTTCCGAAAATGAATTAGTTCTTAAATGTGTTAGGATGTAGCTCTTTTGGATTTGTGAAAAGCCTTAAGGAATGACAGAGAAACATATTCACAAATCCACTTTTTACTAAACATATTCAATAGTTGTGATATTTATAACTCTCCTTTTTCTTCTTTTGTTTTAATCTACATTAATTATTTAATGAAACCCTATTTGAATACTGAAAGGTTTCAGAATCTAAATAATCAATAATACATTGCGTATTTACAATTCAGTGACATACATTGTAATACATTGTAAAATTATCCAATAAATATGTATGCAGTATTTTTTATAGGAATCCTAATTGAATGTTAAGTAAAATCTGAATTTATTGCAGAAATTGAGTAGGGCCATATTGAGCCGGACTGAGTCTCATTTCACTGATTTTTGTACAGGCAGGGCTCGGACTGAACTTTTAATTTTTACACCGGGTCACGGCAAAATAACATTTCTTCGGGAAGGGCGGTGCCAGGGCCTCGAAATTCCACCCGGTGGGAATCTCTGACAGTACTCTACAATCATTCGAATGAAATACATTATATAAGGGTGGTGACAAAACCACTTTGCACAAGGTTAGCAATGGAGTAGTATTCGGGATCAATATTACAAAGAATATTGCCCAATTAAAATGATGGCTTTGTATTCACAAGCCGTTTAAACAAACTGTGTATTACAGCCTTATTTATTTAAAGAACCACACCCTCGAAAAATAAAATAAGTTGGATTACTTTTTCCCATTTTACCCAATTATACTTAACCATTGAACTCCCAAAACTAATCACAGATACGCTTTATAAAATTAAATAATTATCCAAAATTTGAATCAAATCAGATAATTCTGCTCAAAAAAATCATTCATAAAATTTAAGGAGGGTAATCCCCCATCCTCCCTTTATATTTACTCATTAAACCCTCAAAATAATTCAGGGATTCGCCTTAAAAAAAGAAAAAAAACTATATTCAAACTTTACAGCAAATCGGATAAAACAGCATAAAAACCCATTTATCTAATTTAAGGAAGGTGATAAAACGTCCACTAGCCCATTATACTTAACATAAAGGAAAAACCCACATTAATTAAAGAAACGACTGATCAAATGAATTCATGTCCAAAATTTTAAGGAAATTGGATAAATCTGTATTATAACCAATTTATCTAATATAAGGAAGGAAATAAATTATGTTTCCCCGTTGTATTTAGCCGAAGAACTACAAAAATTAGTGAGTGAAGCTCTTCATCAGAATGAACAAATCCAAGATTTGCAACAAATCTGTCAATTCTGCATAAAAAATCCATTTGCCAAAATTAGGCGGGATCCCCCCGTTTTTCCCGTTGTTCTTATTCAATTAACCCCCAAAACTAATTAGGGAAGCACTTTACCAGAATGAATCTATTCCTAAAATTTGAAGCAAATTAGTAAATTCTACGTGAAAAAAGCATTTACATAAATTATGGGGCGTTACCCCTATCTCCCCCTCCCTTTATACTTAAAAAATGAACACCCGCAACTAATCACAGAGGCGCCTCAAGAGAATGCTCCTATATCTAAAATTTGAATAAAATATGACGCCCATGAGCTAAAAACACGTGAAACTACATTGGCCTAGGATAAACTAGATCAGCCTAGGACCAAAAAGTATGTTGGCGTTGAGGCGGTCACTGAATTCAATAAAATCACGCCAAATTGAATTGGCCTAGGACAAACTAGATCGGCCTAGGATAAAGTAGTTCAGACCAATAAAAAACAGTTTAAACTAGTTTATCCTATAAGAGTTAGGCCAAACTAGTTTGGCCTAGGGAACTCTAGTTTGTCCTATGGGCCTTAGGATAGACTAGTTTGGCCTAGGAAAAACTAGTCTATCCGAAGGACGTTAGAATAGACCGATTTGGCCTATAGAGCGGGCGGCGGCGACACAAAAGACTACGTCATCGAGTTACGGGATGAAATCATGATGTAGGACAAGATTATTAGGTGTAGATTAAGGAAAGACTGGTCTGCCTCGTCATTTCTTGGTACGATATGATGAGTAACAGTGAGCGCCAACTCGCCATTTTGGCGTCACTTTCATGTCATCGTGTTACGGGATTAAATTGGCGCCAAATTAAAGCTAAAATAAAGTATTTTAAGAATATTTTGGTCTGTCCGCTCATATCCTGGTACAAACCCTCGGCAGACTGAAATTTTTAATAAATTATGCTTCATAATGTACAATACAAAATCTAAAGACATATTTTACATTACTTAACTTCGTAATCGACTTTCACGCTAATTTAAAGGTTTAGGAAAAGATTCTTAATAGTAAGCGAGAAAAAGATCGATTCGGCATATCAGGAATTCTTTTGTATATTATGATGCCTTTTTATTATAGATTTCAGTCTGCGAGGGCTTGTACCAGGATATGCGCAGGCAGACAGAAATATTCCTAAAATACTCTACTTTACCTTTAATTTGGCACCAATTTCATCCCGTAACTAGATGACGTGAAAGTGACGCCAAAATGGCGAGCTGGCGCCCGCTGTTACTCATATCGTACCAAGAAATGACGAGGCAGACCAGTCATTCCTTTATCTACACCTAATAACCTTGTCCTACATCATGATTTCATGCCGTAACTCGATGACGTTGTCATGTTAAATTTTACATTATAACGTCATTTTTTGTTATAAATTTCAGTCTGCCGAGTGTTTGTACCAGGATATGCGCAGGCAGACCGACATATTTTTAAAATACTTTATTTTAGCTTTAATTTGGCACCAATTTAATCCCGTAACCCGATGACGTGAAAGTGACGCCAAAATGGCAAGTTGGCGCCCGCTGTTACTCATATCGTACCAAGAAATGACGAGGCAGACAAGTCATTCCTTAATCTACACCTAATAACCTTGTCCTACATCATGATTTCATCCCGTAACTCGATGACGTTGTCATATTGAATTTTACATTATAACGTCATTTTTTGTTATAAATTTCATTCTGCGGAGGGTTTGTGCCAGGATATGCGCAGGCAGATCGAAATATTTTTTAAATACTTTATTTTAGCTTTAATTTGGCACCAATTTCATCCCGTAACTCGATGACGTGAAAGTGAAGCCAAAATGGCGAGTTGGCGCCCGCTGTTACTCATATCGTACCAAGAAATGACGAGGCAGACCAGTCATTCCTTAATCTACACCTAATAACCTTGTCCTACATCATAATTTTATCCCGTAACTCGATGATGTTGTCATATTGAATTTTACATTATAACGTCATTTTTTGTTAAAAATTTCAGTCTGCCAAGGGTTTGTAACAGGATATGCGCAGGCAGACCAAAATATTCTTTAAATACTTTATTTTAGCTTTAATTTGGCACCAATTTCATCCCGTAACTCGATGACGTGAAAGTGACGCCAAAATGGCGAGTTGGTGCCCGCTGTTTCTCATATCGTATCAAGAAATGACGAGGCAGACCAGTCATTCCTTAATCTACACCTAATAACCTTGTCCTACATCATGGTTTTATCCCGTAACTCGATGACGTTGTCATATTGAATTTTACATTATAACGTCATTTTTTCTTATAAATTTCAGTCTGCCGAGGTTTTGTACCAGGATATGCTCAGGCAGACCGAAATATTCTTAAAATACCTTATTTTAGCTTTAATTTGGCACCAATTTCAACCCGTAACTCGATGACGTGAAAGTGACGCCAAAATAACGAGTTGGCGTCCGCTGTTACTCATATCGTACCAAGAAATGACGAGGCAGACCAGTCATTCCTTAATCTACACCTAATAATCTTGTCCTACATCATGATTTCATCCCGTAACTCGATGACGTAGTCTAATGTGTCGCCGCTGCCCGGTGTTAGGATAGACCAGTTTGGCCTAGGCCAATCTAGATTGGCCTAAAATCGGGTTTGGCCTGTAACATATATATACAGGGTGTTTCTAAATTCATGATCCAAACTTTAAGGGGTGATAGTACACATCAAGACAAACAATATTTAAATAGGAAACCAAGGGTCCCAAAGTCTTCCGAAGGAGATAGGCGCCATTAAAGTTTAGGGTCCAAAAATTCAAATGATTATGAAAAACAGAAAAATTGGTCGATTCGTTTGCGGTTTTCACTAAAATTATTCTTTAAATCAGTATTGTCTTGAAAATAAATTATAAAGATAAATTTCAAAAAATGACGGTAGAGGGCGCTTTAGACTTTAGAGTAACGAACAACTATTTTTTACCGTTATTTTTTGCATCTCATTAAAGGTTTCGTAAGCTTAGACTTAAACTTAAATTTTGAGCTCAAAATCTGAATAGTTGGAAGCAGTAGCACAAACTTAACTGTGTTCAGAGGGTTTTAAATTCAAATGATTATAAAAAACGGAAAGATTGGTCGATTGATTTGCGGTTTTCACTAAAACTATTCTTTATGTCGGTATTTTATTGAAAATGAATTATAAAGATAAATTTCAAAAAATGCCGATAGAGGGCGCTTTGGACTTTAGAGTAACGTACAACTATATTTTGCCATTATTTTTCGCATCTCATAAAACTTTTTTTAAAGCTTAGACATAAACTTAAATTTCGAGATGAAAATCTGAATCGTTGCGTTAGAGGGCGCCTTAAACTTTGGAGTAACCAACAACTATTTTTAACCGTTATTTTTTGTATCTAATCAAATGCTTGTAAAAGTTCAAACTTAAATTTTGAGCTCAAAATCTGAATCGTTTTGAGTAATTAAGTGCGGAAATTTGAAATGTGTTCGAGGGGTGGGGAGGGTAACATTTTAACTCCTGAACACTGTTCAGTTTCCGCTTCTTAACCCCTCTATCGATTTAGAATTTGAGCTATAAATTTAAATCTAAGCATTTGCAAGCATTTAATTAGATACAAAAAATAACGCTTAAAAATAGTTGTTGGTTACTCTAAAATTTAAGGCGCTCTCTATGGGTATTTTTTGAAATTAATCTTTAAAATTTATTTTCAAGGAAATATTGACATAAAGAATAGTTTTAGCGAAAACCGCAGACGAATCGACCAATTTTTCCGTTTTAAAAATACTTAACATAAAGGAAAAACCCACATTAATTAAAGAAACGCCTGATCAAATGAATTCATGTCAAAAATTTTAAGCAAATTGGATAAATCTGTATTATAACCAATTTATCTAATATAAGGAAGGAAATAAATTATGTTTCCCCGTTGTATTTAGCCGAAGAACTACAAAAATTAGTCAGTGAAGCTCTTCATCAGAATGAACAAATCCAAGATTTGCAACAAATCTGTCAATTCTGCATAAAAATCCATATGCCAAAATTAGGCGGGATCCCCCCGTTTTTCCCGTTGTTCTTATTCAATTAACCCCCAAAACTAATTAGGGAAGCACTTTACCAGAATGAATCTATTCCTAAAATTTGAAGCAAATCAGTAAATTCTACGTGAAAAAAGCATTTACATAAATTATGGGGCGTTACCCCTATCTCCCCCTCCCTTTATACTTAAAAAATGAACACCCATAACTAATCATGGAGGCGCCTCAAGAGAATGCTCCTATATCTAAAATTTGAATAAAATATGCTAATAATGCATGGAAACCCATTATTTGGATTGAAGGAAGAGGCGAATCAGCCTTTCGCCCCCCATCCCCCCGTTATACTTGCCATACTTACCATTGAAAGTTTGATGCAAATCGAGTATTTCTATCAAGAATTATTGCTTTACGTACTTATTTACGTACATACATAGATACAGAACCTACTGCCCCATTAGTTCGCAGACTTTGGTAGCCTGATGAGATAAAAACACGTCAAATTACATTATTTCTATCAAGAGTTATCGCGTTACGCGCATACGTACGTACATACATATATACATATATACATACATACATAGAGAACCTGTGAGGTCATTATTTCTCAGGCTTTGACGCCCATGAGCTAAAAACACGTAAAACTACATAGGCCTAGGATGAACTAGATCAGCCTAGGACAAACAAGAATGTTGGCGTTGAGGCGGTCACTGAATTCAATAAAATCACGCCAAATTGAATTGGCCTAGGATAAACTAGATCGGCCTAGGATAAAATAGTTCAGACCAATAAAAAACAGTTTAAACTAGTTTATCCTATAAGAGTTAGGCCAGACTAGTTTGGCCTAGGAAATTCTAGTTTGTCCTATGGGCCTTAGGATAGAATAGTTTGGCCTAGGAAAAACTAGTCTATCCGAAGGACGTTAGGATAGACCGGTTTGGCCTAGGAAAAACTAGTTTATCCGATGGGCGTTAGGATAGACCAGTTTGGCCTAGGAAAAACTAGTTTATCCGATGGGCGATAGGATAGACCGGTATCGCCTAGGCCATTCTAGTTTGGCCTAAAATCGGGTTTGGCCAGTAACGTATATATATATATATATATATATATATATATATATATATATATATATATATATATATATATATATACATTACTGCCCCGAGGGTTTATAAAATATTTTTATTGCGACGGTTGATGTGCAATGTCGAAGCCTAAGGTAATAGGCGCCTGTATGCTTGATTTCAGAAACCTTGCTGCTAGAAATTTTAAAGATGTACTTTTAATGGGGGAGTAGTTAGAGAAAAGGCTGGTTGTGGGGCTAGTTTTGTGACTGTGGATGAGACGTAGCTACATAACTATAATTCCAAGTCCCAATGTCAGTAGCCATGGCTCATCCCCTGTCACCAATCCAGCCCCATATGCTCCAAACCAGCCTTTTGCTCCACCACACTTTCATCACTCTCTCTAAAAACATGTCGATATACCAGTAAATGTTCTGAAATTGAGCATTTTGGCATTTGAGACATTGTGATTCGGTATTCCAAATCAATCATCGTAATAGACCTATTTTATACACACTATTAAATACTTGGACAATAACTATTAATCACATTAGTATATAAATGTGTATGCATGTATATACATATATATATATATCGTAATATCTAATCATTTTGAACAATTTTATTCTTATTTTTTCTTATATATATTTATGCCTAAGTGGAACATGATCACCAGATCTCTAGGAACCGGTGTAGACCATATTTGTCCCACTCGGTAAGGTCCACGGCATTGCGGGGATTTATTACAATAACTTCCAATCCTAAAAAAAATCGTAATATACACGCCGCTAGAGTACAAAGCTCTGTCGCGACAGACAGCGGCGAGCTGAAGGTTGAAACTTGACTGTTGATTGAAGGTAAGTCTATTGATTAAAGGATCTATTGATTGAAAAGTCAATCTGTTGAAGAAGAAAACTTGATCTGTACAACATCACCACCGTGGTGACCTGCTTCATCGCGACAAGGGACACTACGACTGCAAATTGCTCGACAAAGGCACTAACGCGACAGTGGGCAGTCTTAGGAGTGTAGATACAGAACGGTTAAACAGGAAGGGCGGTATCTATGTTTGGACGTGAGGTGGCCTCCTTGGTCAGTGCGTCGGCAAGCTTATTGCCAGTTATGCCGATGTAAGCGGTGACATGGCCGAGAGAGACCCTATGGCCGAGAATATATATATATATATATACCTATATATTAAATACATAACAGAGGTAACTAAATGTTTTAACAATTTTATCAATATTATTCCCTAAGATAATTGCTACGTCGCGCAATACCTTGGTTTATTATAATTGTAGTTTCTACTTTGTAGTTTTTTAATTGCATTATGAATTACAATATTATAATGTAATCTTATCATATAAAATGTATAAATTATGGCTAATACAGTGCTCAGCAAAAGTTTAGACAATGATCGATTACGCTTCTATTTTCAGAAGTATGTACCGAATGTTTGTAATTCTTCTGTCATATATTACTGGTGACTTATCCTTTATTCACACACAATAAATTTTGAATTTTACCTTTTATATAAAATATAATGACAAAAAAATAAAATTAACATTGTGGAAAAAGTATAGACAATTTGTGTATTTTTAGAAAAATAACTACAAATTAAAATCGAGTTGCACCAGCATTGTTTGCAGTTAATGCAAGAATGTGAATTTTCATCGAAAAAAACTAAATGCTGCGTCACTTAGGGGGCTATTTCGTACCAAACATGTTCAACAGCAGCTCGAACCTCATTAAAAGAAAATTATTGCAAAAATTTCCATAAACATTACGACATATGATGTTACAAAAATTTTCGATTGGGTCCGGATCAGAACTACACGCCGGCCAGTTGAGAACAATAATATTTTCAGAGTTAAATGATGTTCTGCTTTTGTATGCAGCATGAATAGATGCTAAAATCCATACTTTAGATCAGAAAAAGTTCCCCAAATGACTAAAAATTAATCTCCAACGTATGTACATAGTCTTGCGTTGCTTGGCAACCAATGAATAACTCCACAGATACTAAAAAGCTAAGTGAGGACCAAACTATTTAAAAGTCACCTTCTTTTTGTCGACTTAATAAAGTCCCAGGATCTTTACTTAAGTCATTCTAATAGTATGCCCACTTGTTTGGGCCATTCAAATTCCATTTTTTTTTCGTTACTGAACATCATAGCGTACCATTTGGATCCATATGACGTATGTTTGCAAGTTAATTGAATTCTCGCCAATTTATAGCGATATTTTAAAGCTGATTGTTTTAGAATTTTCATGTAAACATATTTACCTGTTTCTTTAATTCATCTACGAATCATATCCGTCGACACAGAAAGATCTGACTTACTTTTAATGTGATTAGCAATCATTACTTGTGTAAATGTCAATTTCTGGATCCTTTATCATCTCATTTTCTCGTCACACAAGATCTTCCAGATTATGTTTTGTTTTGAAGGAGTCATCCTTAGACTATACTTCATAGACAGACCACTTTGGACGGTTCAATGCTGCTGAAATTTATGCAACAGTCTTTCCTTTCCATTTCAGCTTTCTTACTTCAATTACCTCATCTAACTGAATATTTTTAGCTCGCGGCATCTTCACTAACTGAAGCAATATCAAGGTATAATTAAATACTTCAGATATGTGACATCATAGCTTGGAAACTTGCATTTTTCCATGAACGGTTGGCTAAAAATCAAAAAAGTGTCTAAACTTTTGCAATATGCAAATTTTACTTTTTTCATATAAAATTAAATATTATCTTATATTATAACCGTTATTTTTATTCTACATTATATAAAATATATTTGAAAATAAGTACAGCCATTTGTAAACCTCACGTGTTCGTATTTTTTATTTAAAGGTTAAAAAACACCAGTGTCTAAATTTTTGCTGAGCACTGCATTAATTATTTAATGGTTTAATAATTATGTTGTATGTTAAATTCAATATCTTGCTATATTTGTATGTTTTTTGCCCTTCATTTTTTACATAGTCATCCATCGTAAATTTTACATATATTTAATATTTAATAAATCAGTTACTTAATATTTTTAATAATTTTTTTCATTAAAGAAATAATTTAAATTTTGCTTTTGTGTCTACTGTAAATATACATCTAAGATATCTTCCAATATATATATAATAACTGTAATTAATTTATAATCATAACAGTCTAAATTTGGGTACATCATTTTACGGGGAACTATAATATCTGGTATGATTTTTCCTTTCCTATCCATTTTAATAATGTTATTATGATTTATTTTTAATGTTGTTCTCCATTTTATTTTGTTTTTATGTGTGTTGTTAGCCCCAAATTCGTATTCTTTTTCTTTTTCTAAGCTAATACGACGATGAAACCACACAGTTTATTTGTAATTCCAAAGTATTTGTGCTCCTGAAAAGTCTATTTTGGTTCTACAAATTTTGATTATACCTATCTTAATTTATTTATTCCATGTTTTAGTGTGGTAATTAGCATAAAAATAAACGGTTTATAGATATACATGAGATCTGATGAATCTACTATGATTCTGCATATTTCGAATATTCCTTTTAATTAATTTTTTCATGTTCTATTCACATACATTGTTTACAGTTATTGATTATATAGATATATGTATAATATGTATATATTGTGAATAATTGCACGAAATAATCATACAATTTAAATGACATATATTTTCTAAAAAAATATTTCATTCATTTTTTAAATCAAACATTGAGTTTTCGTCCTTAAAAATTTTTTAACAATAATTTAAAACTAAATCATACATTTTGTGATTCTGTCTACAAATAAGTTTAACCAGCATACATTTCATTGTTCTTTGAGAATGTCGCTCACAAAAACGTCCTAAGTTAAGTTCTTCTGATGCTTTGCTCTTATAACTACTTCATATTTCCATTCTTCTAACATATCATGTGCAATGACATGTGATTTTCTATGAAGCTATTATGTCTATCCTACATTTTTGTGTGTTTTGTTTTTATTAAACTTTCAAAAATGCAGTTAAAAGTTAAAAAATATGTTCTAACATATATTTAAAAACAACGTATATAACAAAGTAAATAATGTATTTAAAAAAATTATTTGAACTAATTATAAATATTTTCACTTCTCACTCACATGTAATTTTAGAAATTGTAAAAAACAAAAATTAACGAACGACGATTTCACTCAGAAAAATTATTGGATTACAATAAAGCTTCGGACATATTCGTTTACTGTTTATTCCCTTTTTAAGTCTGCATTTTTTAACTTCTCATCGTGAATCATGTGTTTAACAGTGAGATAACTGTATAGTATGATGAGTCTAACAGATTTTCATTAAGCTCCTAATGTCACTTTACCACATATATATACACTACTTAATAAGTAAGAAACACAATAGTAAAAGAAAATCAGTACCAAATTTATATATATTCCTTTAAAAAATTAGAATAAAAATATGAAAGTGGAATACTCACAAATATATACAGAGCATAATTTTACGCTAGGTTTCTGTTGAATAATTTGATTATGTTTATTTGCGTATATCAAAGATTATTTCAATTACGCAATGCATTAATTACTTAAGTTTATTTTCTACTGCTGTTTTGCATTAAAACATACGCTAACCGATTTTATTATTCTCTATAACAAATAAGTGTCTAATTTGTATTGTTAATTTTACCACTAAACTTTTTTGTTTTACTTGTATTGTTAGATTGCAAAATTATAACTAAAAGTACTAAGTCAAAGTATCACGACATCAAAATGAAAATCGCAGATTCTAGAAACTGATCCATTTTCATTGTCTTTCAATGTACCCGAGCTTTATTTCTTTTATTTTAAGCAAAGTACTAGCCTCAAATATTCACAAAAAGAAGTATTTACGTGTTTTATAATTTATAATCTAGAATTATTTATCTGACAAATAAATAGACTACAACATAAATAACTAAATTTCTGCATAGTGGGAATAAAGGAGATAGAAGTTACATCTGACAAATGACTATGTTATCGTAATGCCACAAAAAAAACAATGAAAAAAAAACTACTATAAAAAAGAAAAGAACGACTGAAACATCAAAGAAATAAGAATATACCACAGCTTATAATAAAATGTTTTAGTTATATCTGCATACAAAATTTCGCTGTACGTTATAAAAGGAACCGTGAAGATATCTGTCATTTAAGTCCATATTGAAATTATAGGTAAAAAGAATAAAGGAAAATCATTAATTTTACGACAAATATATAGCGGGAAAAAAGCTAATTAACTCTGTCACAAATAAAGATGAATTTTAAACTAGCTTGATGTGTCAATCCCCAGTTTTTCTTTTTTCTCATACATTTTAATCTTTATATATAAAAATCTTCTGTGCGTGTGTATGTAACTGAACTCCTCCTAAACGACTAGACCGATTTTAATGAAATTTTGTGTGTGCGTTCCAGCGGATTCGAGAATGGTTTAGATTCACATTTCATCGAAATTGATTCAGCACTTTTTTAGTAATTAGGCAAAAACTAATAGTTAGTGATTTTTCGCTAATTAAAAGTGCTATAAATATAAAAGAAAGTCTGGATTTCGTATTAATCACAGCACAAAATGATCTACCGAATCAAAAATCTTGAAAATTGGGGTAAAAATACTTCTTATAACATCGAGTGCCGCTAAAAAGGGATTTTCGAAAATTCCACCCCTAAGAGGAGTAGAAAAAAGAGCGAACTGTTAAAAAATTCCTTAAAAATCGGCTTTTGTATTTATTTTTCAACTGATAACATAGTTTAGTGCATTTTTTCATTCTGAATCGAATGGTACTAGCAAATTCGTTTAAATCCAGTAGTTCGTGAGATAATTCACATTTTCCTAATTTGGCGATGTCTTCGGCGCAAAAACCTGAAATTTGAATCCTTATCTTTATATATATAAATCGTTTGTGCGTGTGTATGTCACTGAACACCTCCTAAACAACTGGACCAATTTTAATGGAATTTTGCGTGTGTGTTCCAGTGGATTCGAGAATGGTTTAGATTCACATTTCATCGAAATTGATTCAGTACTTTTTTAGTAACTAGTTAAAAACTAATAGTTAGTGATTTTTCGCTAATTAAAAGAGTTGAAAAAGTTCGATGAATAGAGTGCGGACGGAATGCCCGAGGTGTCTAAGGCGCCAGATATAAGCTCTGCTTCTCGAAGAAAGAGATCGCGTGTTCGAACTCCGCTCCTGTCAAACGTGTATGCTTTACAGTAATATAGCCTGTATTATAATTTTGATTAACTGACATTAGAAAATCGTTAACTTTTAACAAAAAAAAATATATAAACTTTTCTATCAAAAATTGAACCGACTTCAAAAAATACTGAAGAGTGAAAAAAAAATTTCCTTACATAATTGTAATAAGAAATTAAATTAAGAGCGTAGTGTTTATCGTGCGTATTACTATATAGTACATTTATTTGATTTTCTGGTGTCGGTGCCAGGAAGGACAACGTCTGTCGGTGACAGGACAACGTCTGTCGGATCCGCTAGTATTTCAAAAAGTAGATGCACATTTTAATACTTCAATATTATTAGTATACAAAATTCCATTTTTATTTTAAATTTCGTTTCCAGTGAATTATTCGGAGTAAAAACAATTTAACCCTTTCACGGAATAATGATATTCTATTATTTTTCACTTTTGACAAAATAAACTAATAAATGAGCACGTATTATAATATAATTTTATCATTGTGCTGCATGTTAGCTATTATCCGTCCAGAAATCAGATTTCCATGAATGAATGCTAATTTTTTTTTTCTTTATAGGGTAATATTTATCTGCCCACTTATGAAGCCTTTATGAAAGAAACAGTGATCATGATATTTATGAAAATCAAAAGTTTTTTCTTATTTTAATGCCATTAACTAATTGCGTATAGCCGTCTTAGCATGGCACAAATTGTCGTTGCAACACAAGCCGCCAGTGGACAATTAAATTAGGAAAAATCTCGAAAAAGTTTTAAAAATCTTTCCCGCTTTCCATATTTTAAAATTCATGTAGGACCAGGTGGCAATAGCGAAAAAAAATGAACAAAAATTGTTTTCATTCTATGCACACTTTATACACTTTAAAAAATCACTATTACGATGTTACCTTCGAGCGAAAAATTTTGCTGACCATAAACAAAAACACACACATAAAATTTCCTCAATTCTATTCAAAATACTACACACGATTCGATGGTAAATCAATAAAACTACAACAAATTTCGCTATTATAAAGCCCTCTTACGGCATTTGTTTTTCAAAATCTGGGAGGATTTGCTTTCTATAGTTAAAAAAATACACAGAAAATTTGTTTCAATACTATGCATGCATAATATCATAATACTTTTCAATGGTACAATAATGGATACGTTACAGACATCGAAATTAAAACGCTCCCTTCCGGCAGCATTTTTATTTAAATCAGAGAGGACCTGATGGCCATAGCCAGAAACATATACAAAAATATTGATCCAATTCTATTCTCATACACTTTTCTATGGTACAATGGCGACGCACGGACAGTTAGACACATTTTCTACTAACATATTTTATGATATCTCCGACGCAAAAACATTTAAATCCCTCGAAAACCAGCAGTCGAAGGAATTTTCGATTACAATATTTAGTACATTACAACATTAGCACAGTTTTCGCAATCAATTTCGTAATTTCATAAATTCTGATTTGTTAATTTTTAAAATACACAATTTTAAAATTACACAATGAATTTTAATTAAGTAAAAATACCCAAAACATCTTACCAATTAACATAATCTTAAAAGAACAAAATCCATTTTATTAACTAAAACTATTCACAGTATTTATATGAAAATTAAAATAGTTTTTCTTTATTTTTTTCTGCAAATGTATCAAAGTTATTTGAGAACTTCACATACTTTCTTCGGATGATTCGCTTCTTTCAAAAGTACATTTCTATAGGTTTTAAAAATCGTTTGACCGATGAAATTCTATATTTGCAGTCAATCTTGTCTGAAATATTTCATTATTTTTACAGTTTCTATTCAGTTCTCGAGAAAGTATTAGAACAAGAGATGCAGTGGAAGAATAAAACGTTTTATTTCTTTCTTGGGTCTTGTCAATATCTGGAGAAAGTTACTTGTGATATCTTACAGAATTCTCTTCCATTCTTCCAATTTTCTGTCGGGAATTAAGAAGTCTAATTTTCGATGAAGTTAAAAGTATTTTTATTGTGAATAGAGATAATTTGAGTTTAGATTTTTTTATGTATTGATGGTTCAATATTTTGTTTTTTAAAGGCAGAAAATCAAGAAGTAAAATAATTCAAGAAATACAGTTCATGAAATAGCGTTAATAATTTAGATTTACTCTTTTTTTATCTGTATTTTAATAATAGTTTTGATTAGAGAAAAAAAATTGCCACTTTGAAAAAAAAAGAATATATTTATTTTATATTACCATAATTTACATCATAATTTAAAACTATGACACATAATTTACATCAAGCTTTACTTTACTTTCTGGTCTACCCGGTTTATTGTATTTATTATATACAGGGTGATAATTATTAAATTTACGAAATAAAACATAAATTATTTAAAAACTACTGAGTGCATAAAATTAATTTAACTTGTAAACGTCACTACAGATATTCGGATTTATTTTATGGCACGTTCAGTATGGCTGCTTTCAATGGTTTTGCTGTGTGGAGCAGACAAATAGAAAAATTAAGCATGACCCGCTGAAATGATCCGATGTTGTCTATGGCCTCCTGATTGGCAGATTCCAGCTTAGCAGTGGTTTGGAGTTATTTCGTTACACGTTTCATTTTTATGCAACCACACAACAATTAGTTACACGTGTTCAAATCCAGAGAACACGTGTAATTTTCGTGTAATGAGCGCGTAATTTTCCAGTGGCCTCTGAGTACTTAAAAGCCAAAATGAGATCCTTAAAATGCTCCATCAGAACTTTAAATATTTTTTAGATCCGATGGATTTTAGATCCGTTTTGCATGAACCACATCTTATCGGAATCAGGGTTACTTTGGTTAATGAGGATGAACGCATTTTTTCAAAGTATTCAAGTATCAATTTGTAGTCACCTTGCTGACAACGAATATCCGGCCGATTATTCTGTGTTTGGACTGAACATTGTACACTAGGGTGGAGCGAAAAAATTTTTTTTTGAAAATCAAAAACGGGTAGGTGCCAAAAGTTGCCTTTATACTAGTACATCAACTGCGTGAAATTTTACCGCTGAAAAAAAATGGCTTGAGTCTGCGCTTTTGCTCCAAAAATCGAAATTTTGGGTAAAATTTGTCATTTTTTGACATTTTTTCAAAAAAATTAAAAAATTTCTAGAGAGCTGCTTAGTATTTAAAAGTGTTCCTTAGACCTTTATACACTATATTGCCATTGATTATTGGACACTTGCGATTTTAGACATTTTACTAAATATCTAGAAAAATACATGAGGAATCATCTCGAAACTCTTAGTGTATAAATATAATAGTATACGTCATACATCTCTGTGAAGATTTTTTACCGAAACTCCATAGGGGACCGTCAACAAATTAAAAAAGAATGAATATCTTTTGAATAACCCTGTCAAAACAAATGTAGCAAAAGCGCTCAAACTCTAGATTATGATTGCATGCCTTATTGTAATACACTGTGTTCATTTTTATGCAAATAGCATGCATACTCGCAGAGTAATTAAGGTTTTTATAAAAATGGTCCCAAATTTTTCCAAGTTTTCCCTTATAATTTTCAGAGTTCTTAATATAAAATAATATTTTTTTCAGAAAATATGACAAACATCATTGCACACAGTATCCTGTAATCAGAATTAAAAAATAGTAAAAATTGTATGAAAAATGAGTAGATTTACTAAATTATTTTTTACAGCGCATGCGTCAAAGATATCAAAATTTCATTTGCATATTATGTTAGCTAAATGTATAGAGCAACTTTTGTAAAAGTTTTAAAATCGTAGCTTGAAAATTCTGAAAGTGATCGTCTATAGAAAAAGGACAAAATCCGTTGTTTCCAAAATGAAGCAAAAAAATGAGGGGTTTTATCCAAATGTACATCCCGTATTGTGTATTCTATACTGACACTAATCAATGAATATATGGATACAACCTCTCTTGTTTTTGCTTCATTTTGAGAATAACGGATTTTCAACTTATTCAATTAACGATTATTTTCAGAATTTTCAAGTTATGATTTTGTGACTTTCACAAAAGTTGCTCTATACATTTAGCTAACATAATATGCAAATGAAATTTTAATATCTTTGACGCATGCGCAGTAAAAATTATTTAGTAAACCAACTCATTTTGTATACAATATTCATTATTTTTTAATTCTGATTACAGGGTACTGTGTGCAATGTTGTTTGTCATATTTTCTGAAAAAAATATTGTTTTATATTAAGAACTCTAAAAATTATAAGGAAAAAACTTGGAAAAATTTGGGACCATTTTTATAAAAACGTTAATTACTCTGCGAGTATGCATGCTATTTGTATAAAAATTAACAAGGCGTATTACAACATGGCATTCAATCATAATCTAGAGTTTGAACGCTTTTGCTACTTTAGTTTTGACAGGGTTATTCAAAAGATATTCATTCTTTTTTAATTTGTTGACGGTCCCCTATGGAGTTTCGGGAAAAAATTTTCACGAAGATGTATGACTTATACTATTATATTTATACACTAAGAGTTTCGAGATGATTTCTCATGTATTTTTTTAGATATTTAACAAAATGTCTAAAATCGCAAGTGTCCAATAATCAATGGCAATATGGTGTATTTATCTGCTTAACATATTTAAACTATAAAACAATATGTTTATTCCCTATAACTGGAGCAAAACAGACAACTTTTAGTAAGAAAACAGCATCACCACTCTATTGGGTTATATAACGAATTGTTGTTTTTAATACAGCTCTTGTTTTCAAAACTACCTTGGACATGCGTCGTGGAGGTGGCTATGTTTCCTATACCATCCGGCCCAACTATTCGATCATCTTAGTACAGTGTTTTATTTATACATTGATTTGTGATTTTCTTTATAAAAATTTGGCATGTTTTCGATGCTTCCACCTTGTTCATCAGTTCTTTGCATCCACTTGCTGCTGTAACTATCTTCATGTATATTTTTACAATTTATACAAGAAAAAATGACAAGCAGAGTAATGCAAGGGAGTATTATTAAAGGGATCTATTCGACCATCTATTATATTTATCAAACTTACATTCAGTTGATGAATAATGATTGGAAGTTCTGTTACCACAACATTTTTTCAGTCAATTGTATTTTTTTTACGTAATGATTTGCTTCAAAGATGATTTCAGATATTTCAACTATAAGTATGCCATCATTTATTCTACTTTTGCATTTTTTAAATGTTGAGAAGCGAGCTGTTTAATGTGATGGTGATCGTCAGCGAGAATTGCAATGAAAATTTGTTCTCCATGTGTAAAGCAACCGCTGTTGTAAATAACTTTTTTTGCATTAGTTTTATGCAGTTTTCTAAGTGTTTTCGTATCCAGTTAATTTCCTATTAACTTTTAGATCCCCTTTTTATGAGTGGACAACATTTGATGGTGAAATGTCCTGGGCATAAACTTATAATGCATTGTGCTTTATGAGGGAATGGACGGATATCGACTATAAGTGCTCATTTAAAATTAGGAGAATTTTATTTGTCACTGTGAACCATTTTGCATGGGGTAAGCTTAGAATTGTCTATATGATATTGAATCATTCGCTACTTCAACTCCAGTGAATTTCCTCTGCGTCAATTATTAGAGAAGTCGATATAAAACGTTCTAAGCTACATGAATTCACTGGATCAATAAGGAAAATCTTTGTCTACGTAATATTCACTTCCTATTGCAATTTTTTTTTATAAAATAGAGAAATTATTTTCTCAAATTGAGAAAAAGATACTCAGAACAGACTAGAAATTTCTGTCGGAGATTGCAAAGCTAATTCATAAGGAAAGCTATTTCTCAAAGAATGGGGAATAGAAATTTAGAAAACATCTCACAGAAAAGACAGCTCATAAAGTTAATAAAATTTTCCGCTTTATATAAGCACAGATTGGCAATCAGCGTCTATATGTTCACTCACCAAATCTATAATCCAACTTTATACCGCGGGATGCTTTATGCCAATTGTACTACACACCTAAATAATAGATCTAAAATCTTAATAGAAATTACTAGACTACGGAACATCACAGGAAACGACATAAAGCATACTAAAACTTCTTTAGAAATATTGTTGTTTTACACGCAAATTTTGTTTGCAATCTTCTGTGACGATAGTCATAATATTAAACAGCTAACTTCTCAGCATATATTCAATGTAATAGGTTCAATAAATGATGGCATACTAGAAACTGAATTCATACAATCAATTTTTAGGCAAATCATTGCATATAAAATGTAATTGATTGAAAGAATGCTGTGATAACAGAACTTTCAATCATAATGTACTAATTGCATGAAATTTTAATGAAGATAATAGACTGCTGACTAGGTTCAATTAAGAACATATCCAATACATTACTCAGCTTCTCTTCTGTTATACATGGTATAAAAATATACGTGCAGCAGGTCACACCAGCATGATTCAAATCACCCAAAGTCTATAAATACAAAGAATAGATAAATTACTTTGATATATAGAAAACTTATACTCATCTTCGAGGAAAAAAAATAACAATTCAATACATAAATAAAACACTGGGCCTAGATGATTGGGTGGTTGAGACGGGTGGGATAATACAACCTCCTCTATGAGTTATATACACAGTAGTTTTGAAAGCAGCTAGGTAAGAAATGCATTCAAAAGAACATTTCGTTGTATGCTCCAATAGAGAGATTAACGCTGATTTTTCACAAAAAGTTGTCAGAATTGCTCCAATTATACAGACTACAGATATTGTTTTATAGTTTAAATATATTAATCAGATAAATATAAAGGTCTAAGCAACACTTTTAAATACTAACCAGCTCTGTAGGAATTTTTTTATTTTTTTGAAAACATGTCAAAAAATGACAAATTTTACCCAAAATTTCGATTTTTGGAGCAAAAGCGCAGACTCAAGCCATTTTTTTCAGCGGTAAAATTTCACGCAGTTGATGTACTAGTATAAAGGCAACTTTTGGCACCTACCCGTTTTTGATTTTCAAAAAAAAAATTTTTTCGCTCCACCCTATTGTACACATTACAGCCATTCTTTGAGTTTGGAGAGACTTCTCCATCGCGAAATGCCGATTTTTAGTCCCTCAATTACGCCCATTTTCTTCACTCAGGCGCGCTGTACTGTGACATTTTCAATTTCCAATGGAAAACGAAAACAGCTGCATGCGCATACTATTTCCCATCATGCGTTGCGTCAAACCGCGAAGTTTGAATTTCATTACTAAAACCGTTAAGAAGTTATGATGGTTTAATTTGATATTGTTAATTGCCATCCTGTGCAATAGAGTAGTTATAATTTTATTTGTAAAATAAAATAAAATAACATCGTAAACATTCAATTTACATTGTTAATTTTAATAATCTTGTTAACGCTTTAAGGGCGGTGGTCATAGGACTTGATCATTTAATTTAAATATCAAACTACCTCAAGTATCAATAATATTAGAATAAATGTTTGCCTTTATAATGATTGTTTTGAATAAATGCGTTGCGTCTACAAGAAATCCGCTTAATAATGTTGGTGTCAAACAATAACTTTACTATGTTCTAACAGAATTATTCAATGCCTCAAAGTGTTAAAGAGGAAAAATACCGGTTGACGTTATTTCACATTAGTTTTCTCGAAAAATTTATATATATATATAATTTTTTTAATAAAATTTTACACTACGTAATTTTTTTAATAACGTCTTAGAAAATGTCTTATTTACCGTAAGAAGATCTCTTCCGAAGAAACGATTAGATTACGACTGTAAATGGAAGAATGAAACATTTCATTTTCGCACTTCAGCTTGTCATTTGAGAAAGACTATTTTCTGATTTCATATTCATAGAGAGCTTCTTTGGGACTTAAAATATTATGTCAGGAAATAAAAAGTCATCTATCTATAATACCTTGAATATTTTCCGTCTAAATATAAAGAGCACGTTTACGTTTACGCATTGTTAAATTGATAAATTATTACTTAGATAGACAGGCAGATAATAATATTGAAAATTATACTTACTAATCCCCCCTATAAAACCTTTGTACAAAAAGCTGTAATAGCTATACCTGTATAACTTGAACATACGAAGAAATTCAGTGCAAATATTTTGATAAGTTATAAAATTGTATATTTTGGCTATCACAAAATTTTCTTCAGCTGAAAGAATATATATTGGTTAACAAGAAAAGTATTTCGTAATACAGGGGGTCCCCAAATCACTTATCATTCTTTTATTTCTTAAATATTGATGATACACATGTATTTTGAAATAAAGTATTCTGAAGAATATCATACTTTTTTTTTCAAAGAAAAATGGATTTTCATGATAAAATTTTTCATCTTATTTTACTTTTAAATTAAAATCAACATTTTGCATAGTTAATTATTTAAAATGTAACTCTGATTCTTATATCGTAATCCAAAATTCCTTTTGTAATCCAAAATTCCCTTTCTAATAATAAATTCCTTTGTAGAAATATTTATAATTTAGTATGTCAGCTAATCTGTGCTCTAAATCTGGTAAATATCGTCAGATTTCAACAAATTTATCTATGTTTTTCGAATTCACTATAGAGTGTTTTGTATCATTCTGTTGCATAGATGTAAATTATACCACAATGCTTGTATAATCAATTATAAAAAAATACGGAATTTGCAGAAATAAAAAAAATTGCATTCGAAAGTTAATTCTTTATAAATAATTTATAAAAGGAAAAGTAAATATGGGAAAATTAACCAATAATATTTTTTTATTAAATGGAACTATTTTATAATATGCATATATGGAAATAAATCTATAGAATTTATTATAAGTATAATGGTGAAAATATGAACAATAAGAATATTAAATTTATTTTGCAATAATGGGAATGTTTATAATTTTTTTACATATCTATGCCTACGTAAATATTCTTTACTGCACATGTTCTCACAAAACCTAGATGGAAAAGCCTATTAAAGGGTTTTAAAACTGCCAGTGTCACCCAATACATGATGTATACTGAGTTGAAGATGAACAATATTTATGAGGCTTTCTAAACAAATTTACCACCACTTAGTGGATATACAATTACCGCATCGTAAAATATATACCTAGTGTGTGACATTTGTACCATGAACGGGGGTAAAAAATTCCCTGATAAAGAAAATTGTAAATAAATTAGAAATACATGGGAATAAATAACATGCATGCATTTAAAAATGAAGGGCATAACGAATAAAATACCTTAATGGTGATTGTCAATAAGGTGAAAGATCAAAGACCAATGAAAAAATAATGATGTAAAGAAGTCAGCCCTCCTCTTATTCTGGTGTCGAAAAAAAGAAAAAAAGAGAAATTTATTAAGATTCTATGCTCCGACAGAGAATGCTGTTAATATTAAAACTCTCAACTGCAGTTAAAGAATGAAAATTTTTTATATTCTATTAATGAACCTCGTCGTTGAATCCTGAATTTGTAAGATAAAAATACTCTCCAGGATTGATTCTGGAAGATGGCTTCTTAGCTTTATCAAAGAAGACAGTGATTCATCACGAGTTAATTCTGATCATTTAAACGTATGGGTATGTGTGCTCGCAGATCGCACAGAGCGTTTCGTTTTATATCTCTTTCAAAACACTTTACCAGTAAATTAATAAACGAAAATTGTCAATAGAAAATTATTCATTCCTTAATTTAATAATCATTTCTTTATTATTTACATGCTATAAATTTAAGTGAATATGAATTTATTAAATTATTTCACTAAAATTTCTATTCTATTTCTATTAAAATATTTCACTTCGCGTGTCAAAATAGATGACAAATATGATGTAAGATGATGAAATGAAAACAAATAAGCGTGTTTTTCACGTGATGGATTTAATTCATTAATTTATGTGCAACAATTAGAAGTAAAAAATAAAAAAATGAAATGATGATATTAAAAATAATATTTTAATTAAAATAATGGTGTTTTTCAAATTTTTATCACTTGTTCTGTGGCAAGAGATACCCAGCTGTAAGTATACAAAATTTTAACTCTCTGACTTATATATTTTTTGTGTGCGCATTCTGTGACAGACATACAGAGAACAGAGACAACTAGGCTTTCGTCAGATGAACGAAAACCTAAAACAAATGTCTTAGCTTTGAAGAAATCCTGCAGCTCAGATCGGAAAGTAAATAAATTTCTAAAGGTTTTCTTCATAACTGATGACAAACTGAAGCTCATCATTTAGCGTGTACCATTCCTTCGTTAAGCAGAACAAATCCGTGGAAGCCATAAATAACAATGAACTCTTTTTTTTATTAACCCTTCACTGCACGATTTTATTTCTATTTTTATGGGGGAAAATGTTTAAAACCTATGTATCGGTCTAAAAATTGAAAAAACAGTTAAAAAAGAATAAATTTCATATTTTCAGCAAAAATTTCATTTTTTATAGCATGTTGTACCTCATATGCAGAAGTGGGATTTCAAATATACTATTGCTATATTTTGTGCATAAATGGGCTTAAATTAATTGATTTTATCTATGGGCTTAAATTAATTGATTTTACCTCTTTAATAGTCTGCAATATTTTTTATTTCAATATTTTTAAGTATTCATTAAAATAATAAAAGTAAAAAATGTTTTAATAGCTCAATCGAACATAGTCTTACATGCAAAAAATAAGTGTTATTCCTTTCTTTGGACTGTTCTTAATCAATAGTGACTGCAGAAAATGTATGGCACATAACGAGAACTATAATGTGTTTAGGTATGTGGCAGTTGTGGCACACGGTGTAGAGAAAGGTTAATGGACATTCATATATGCCATTCCGTGCATTCATGAACAATAATAAAAATTGTATTAAAAATAGTGAACGTTGATATAGTACGTGCCATATAGATAAATGTTAGCCATTCATTTCATCTACCAAGGCGTTCCTTGTCAAAAGTTTGAGTGTGAGAGAGAAGTTTTAGTAATGATTCTTAATGTACAATGGTTGTATTGTTTATTTTATCTATGTATCTAATTGTTAGCAATCATTTTATTTATTTTATATTCAACCTTATATTTTAAAAATTTTACTAAGTGTTTCAATTAATTATTACTTTGCACATTAGATGACTTGTGCTGTGAGCAATGTATAATAATCCGTGTTTTTGATTTTAAAAGTATTTGATTTTAGAATATTTGATAATATGAATTACCACTTTCTTAAGAAAGTGAATTGATGTGTAATATTTTCATTTTTTCCTTTTTCGATCCTACTTAGTTTTTGAGATTTTAAAAGTAAAATATGAATATTTTTATACACCACTAAAAATAATAGTACTAATAATAACAACTTATACTAATGCCAATTTAAGATGTTAAATAATTTGATTTCTGTATTTTTGCCTAAATGTCTTCCTTATCCCCCTATTTATTTATTTATTTATTTATTTATTTATTTATTTATTTATTTAGAATTAAAATTATATTATTTTATTTTGATTTTTGACGACTCAGGGCGAAGTGATGTTTATATATTTTAGTACTAATCATTGCACTTTTATGTGACTAGTTATATGGTGTCCTTTTTTGGCCTCCTTCCTTTATAGAATATCACAAATTTATTCGGTTACAGTATTTTATATTGAGAGTAATTGCTGAAAGTGGCCATTCAGTTGGTACACGTTTTTAAAGTTAACATTAAAAAATATTACTTGGTATGCTAATTAGACTTGCACATCTACAGAGCATACATAGAGATACACAAAACAACTTCAATACATTTTCTTTTATTTACAGATCTCTCCAAAGTATTTGCATCGCATATTTCATGGTGGTAACTTCTATGATTTGCATTAAATGCAATAAAATTAAATTAACATAGTTTCGAAGAATCACACCATTTCATATCAATAAAATCTAAGCATGGAAAAAAAAATTAAAAGAAAATAAAATCATCAGGCATACATGAGAAATTCTATTATTAATTGAGTTGTAAATTTAATTAAATATGTTCAATGTAGCACCTCTGACAGGTATTGTATTGAAATAAAGCATCAGCAAGATCTACATATCGACTGTGAAAATATCCAAATCATATTAAAAGCATTCGAATTTGATTCAACATAAATAACCAAAATATTTAAGTAAATATTTCAAGTAGAATCGTGTTAATCAGGTAAATATTACTGCTGGAAACATGTAAGGATCCAGCAATTCTACTGATATTCATATGGATAAAAGAAATTGTACATAGTTATTTTTGAAATTTTATTATTAATATTTTTAGTGCTGATTATAAAAGTGTATATTAAGTATATAATTAATTTTCTGATGTTATATATATATATATTTATATGTAATATGAATGTTTGTAAAGAGTATTATACTTCATGTTAGAGCTATTTACATGTTAAGAAGCAAAACAAGCCAATTATCAGGAGTTCCGACGACCATACGCCGTGGACACAATGTCTTGACAGTATTGTCAGGACTGGATTTATACGCAAATTTATGACAGAGTAATAAAATTGTGACCCCACACCAAGTTGTAAATTCGCGGCTTTTTTTTCTATCGGGCGGGAAGGCAGGTGATAGGAGAGCAGTCCTGTAAAGGTGTTTTCCTTTACATATTAGTTAATAATTGTTTTCCCCCTTAGTTAAAATTACAATATTCCCTTAATTTGTAACTTTATTTAATAAGCTAGATTTTTAATCCCTTTAATTCCATTCATGTACTAACGGCCATTTTTCCTTTAAAATATAATTTCAGTTATCTCTATTTCTTTCTTTAAAACCACAACGTACATCCGTTTGTTCATGTAACTGTAAGTATTTTCCCATAGCAACAACCATTTAAAGAGTTAGTTCTAGCCTGTATTTATTCATAGTTAAACGCTATTCACTTAAGAACCAGATGCGCTAAGTTTGTCTTTATTTTATTTCATTAGAATTAATTTCCTTTCTGAACCCGTGAGACTTTTGTTAACCCTATGTAAAGAATTCAATCCTTGTGGTTTTCCGGTGCCATATACACCCTTTTATCGTTTGGCATTAATTATTTAAAATTTTACACTTTGAGCATTCTCATTGCACTCTATGTAACGAAAATCAAATGCATGTCTCCTATCATCGAAAATGTACATCTGGTGTTCATTATTGGCGATAAATACCAATGTAATACGCCAAAGACAGTGGTTTCAAAAATTGTATTTTTTATCATTCGGCTCTCATCCTTTGTACTGTAATGTGACATAATATTCTCCTACGTTCCGGCGGTCGACGGCACTGACTACCGTCGACCGGAGCCTTTTTACATGCCTGATGCTCTTCAATAAAAGGATTATGTGTCAAGAATAATTCGTCTTCTCTTGGAGTTTTTTTGTCTTTTCTTGAACCCGTGATTACATCACCGATGCGGAGTGAATACGCCCCTACACACATTGGTGCAAAGTGCCGTATTTTTCTCCAAGTAAAAAAAAAAAAAACTACGGTATGTGGATTGCAGTAATAGGCTAAAGATGTTCTTCAATCATTCGAACATTTGACGGTATACCTCCTTTCAGTGTCTCATGACGAATGTTGGATTGTTTTCGAGTTATCACGATAAAAAAAAAGAAAGAAATGAAAACTATTTCGAAGCAAATACTTTCATCAACTTGTGTTTTTCTCAATTTCGTCCATTCCTGAAGCGATTTATTATTAATCATAAAAAAAACTGTGCGCAATATTAATCAACTTAAACGTCTATTCTTACTGCAAGTGACTTTAGTAAAGCCTTTTTATTTAATTATTGGGAGAATTATGACTTTTCTCCAGTAACCAACTTCAACAAAAATCTTCAATTTATTTTCGTTTCGCCTGCAAGTGTATGACTCAACATAACACTGTGTTTGCGCCGGCAACCCTGGAATTCTCCCTGGCAAGCTAAATTTTCTTCGCCTCTAATCAGTGCCGAACTTAAATGAATCATAATGCTCCATGTTTTCGTGAAGAAAAAGGAGATAAATATGTGAAAGAACTTCCCTCTGACAAATTTATTACACATCAGCACTGTAGACCTCTGCAGTTAATACTTTTTAAAGACAGGCTAGCAGCTGATCCTAGATTGACGTACAAAACAGATAGCGCAGCAAACTTAGCAAGGACACATGCTGTTGTTAATGTATCAGTTAATTAGGAAGGTGTTATTTGGAAAAGGAATGTTTTGTTTTTATTTTTTTTCGCGCTTCAAAGTGCAGTATATTTAAATAGATATAGAATAAGATTTTAACGATAATATCTAATATAGATTACATCAAGTCGCAAGGCCTTCAATTTTAATTATTTCTTTTCTTTCAGCTAAGGTAAGTAACATATTTCTATGGAGATGTTGCGATGTAAATGCATGTTTTGCTTAAAAGGCATTTTAAAGTCTCTTATTATTATTTATAGAGAGTTTTTGGTAAAAAAAAAGGAAGTATAAAGCTTCCAGGATTTTACGTTACTTGAAATATGATTTTCCTCTATTAAAATAGTTTTTAATATAATTTTTGAGGAGATACAAAATATTGCTTAAAATATTAAGAGTTGTGTCTTCATTATGTAAATTATAGACAGGTCGTGTCACAACTTAGAAATGAAGCATTTTATTATTTTATTTTTAAGTTTTCATTTTCTTCGTGATGTGTTTTGTTTGTAAAGCTATAACCCTTCTATAAGTGTTTTTACTGATATTAATCTAGAATTTGTTAATTATTTTTATAATAATACACAACGTTTTTGTGCATTCCTTATGAGATTTCGTACAAAAAAATAGAAGCTAATATTACGCTCTATAAAACATTGTGCTACTAATATTTTCAATTGATGCCATTGCATAGATTATTTCTTCTTAGAAATTTCATGCCATTTATTACTTTTAGATATTTTATGTTTTCTATATTTTAACTATTTAAAGATATTTTTATAATATTTTTGTCTCAAGTTTGTAAACATTTAGTAAATATATTTGTAGTAGATTGTGGTTACGTTAAATGTCTTAATATTTAAAGCAGTACATATTTTTTTTGTGTAATTCGTCACATATTTTCATATAAAAATGTATATTTTACATGAATAATTATGTACAGGTAAAGAGTAATCATATTTTTAAAAGTGCTCAAAATTGTTTTGCATGACTGTTATTAAATTCTTTCTCAGTTATACTCAGTCACCTATTTTAAGTTGAAATTAATTTTATTCTGACAACAATGATTGCTTATTTTTTAAAATATACAGTGAAATACATTAGACACTAGTTTATTGCAGTGTATTTTTTTCGTTCTTGAATAATTTCAAGGGTGCGTAAAATAAGTTGTGGTGTTGACATATTGTTTTTCTCAAATTAAATTGTCAGTTTATGTACAGTTTGACTTTAGTCAGTGTGTTGGATTCAGCGATACCCCACCAATTTTACACACAAATTTACATTTTGCAGTCATTATTAGTGAAAGCTTTTTTTCAATTTTACACGTGTATCGCTGCATCCTCATATGTGTTTAATTGTTACTTGTTTCAGTTACAACCCCCCTCCCCTCCCGTAAACGTAAATATTCATTTATTCATTTTATATTTTTACCATTCATAATATGCAGGTGTATACCTGTAGTCATTTTGAAGGTCCTACATTATTTTTTCTCCCTATTTTGATGTTCCGGTGATGCAGGGATATTCTGCGGTGTGACAAACTCGCAATTCAGAAATGATTACTTAATCTATTTTTTGAGCTCTTGAATTGCGTGTCGGGTGCTTGCGGTTATACACTCAGCCATGTGCGCTGGTTCGCATTTTTGTGTATAATCGTTTCAGTGCGTTTATTGTCACATTGCATTCTATTCGGTTTTTTTTTTCTTCTCTCCAATAACAATATTTTGTAATGCAGTTTGCTTGACTAAAGTCACACTGTTTGTTTTTCTTATGAAATAGTTTCACACTTTATAAAAAAAAGAGTAGTATTTGTTCACAAAAAAAATAAAAATAAAAATAAAATTTCTCTTCTAGCTGAGATTAAAAAAAAACTTGCTTTGCAATTAATAATTTTGAGACTTGTACACTTAATATATATATAGACACCATACTTTTCTTGTGGTTTTTCTCTTATACCTATATATGTTTGCTGTGAATTTTTATATACCTACACTTGTTTATGTTTATTGTATATACAGGTAAGAGTGACAATCCCACTTTTATATTTTAAGTACTATACATTTTTTGTGTATCATACCTAAACACATAATTTTAAATAGAGAGTCCAGTATTGGGCTTGGAAAGTTTAACTTTTGCATCTGTGACATCGTAAGAAAAAAGGAGCAAGTTAAATTTATTTTTCCTACAGTTGTAAGTTGGCAGTTATTATTATTACGCAGATTTTAATACACTTCTCTAATTCCGGTCTCTTCTAAAAAAAGTAATAATAATACACATATTATTTTTCAGTAATGTGTTTTTCTATTTGATTCGACTTTCTGTCATATTTATCAATAGATTTTTTGAGTCACTTTCAAGATGTAATATGAAAGCTTACACACACAGAGAAGATACTATCTCATTTTCCCCCCGCTTTTTAAATGAAAGATAGTCACAGAATCTAATAAAATCATTTTATTTTTTACAGTTTTACACTTTTACACTTTGGTATGTGTGGCATTTGGCATACTCCTACACAGTACATTTTTATGTATTTGTTCTTTCATTTTGGCAGTCATAAAATCTTAAATTTATTTTGTGTTAGGTCATCATTCACGGCGCTGTTTTCCCGGGAGCAGCAATGTGTCTGATGTTTTGATTTCAGGGTTTGGTTGAGCAAGTTGGCCGCTTGCTTAGTCAAAGACTGAAATGGATATATTTACACGATTTTTTTTATGTTTTATTTATTCACATAACGCGAACGCTTAGAATAATTTAAGTTTTTTTTGTTTTACATAAGGTGTGTACATAAATTAATTGTACACAGTGATCGCACATGCATTTAAATTTTTATGCATGAAATAATTTGTACGTTTGAATTACTTTTACACAGGTAAACACACAGGTGATAATTCATTAGTTGTACAAATAGTGACTCGATAACAATATTTCTTATTTCAATTTTTCTCTCAAATATATGACAGCATTTGTTTTAAATTCATGTCGGTGTATAATGTTTTGTTATTTTGCCTGCTTTGAAACATATCATCTTTCACGACTGGATCAGGTAAAAAAAAAAGGGATTTTTTAATTTTAGATTTGATGCCTCTTAATAAAATTTTAAAACATTTACACTTTAACTTTAATAATATTGTGTATGTAAACATTTTATTTTATTATGTGTATTCTTTTGCTAATAGAGTATTCGACAGTATATTTTTCTCATACATAGTAGTTCATTGATAATTTACACGAAACTCAAGGTAGCTGGGTTAGACTTTAACCAGATTCTAGTTACACTTTACACGTTGTTCATTGATTTTTTTACACACATACTGGTTGTTTACTATGTTGCCCTATTTATTTTTCATGACTGTATTTTCATTTTCAGGAAAGAAGGTATATAGTAGTAACAATTTTTATTCCTAAAAAAAAGGCTCTTTTTTTAAAAAAAAAAAGTAATGGATTTTTCACATTTTTAGGATGTATTTGATAGAATTTACCTTAGAAATTCCACATTTTTTTTACTTCACAAGAATTTTTTTTTTCGTTGTTTTTTCTTCATTCACTGTTTGGACATTGTTGTGCCTTTTATAACAAAATTACAGCAATATTGTTTTTTTTTTCATAATTTAACCGTTAACTGGCAGTGTGAACAACGGTAAATTTCTAAACGTAACACAATGGGTTTTGTGCTTAGTGTACAGGAGAAACTTTTGTTCATTGAACTTACACATTAGTTCATTGCATTTTCGTTCATTGTATATTACACACGTTGCTCATGGTTTGGGTCTCTCAGTACCCAAAATTTTGCTTCACACACATTACACATTAGTTCATCGTTTACAAAAATACTACTTCCTGGTGTTTTCAGTTCTTCGTGTGCACTGGTACTATAGCCCTTTACATTTAGATTTTTTTTATGTGTGTTTGCTATGTCAGTTCCAGTTACTTTCACACATGATATTTTCTTTCACATAGTTCATATGATCGTTTACACTTTGTCAGAAATTTGTTGGATATTTTTTGGAGAAAGGAATTTTTCCATAATTTTTATATCTTTTTTTTTAAAATCAGTTCGTTACATTCCGAGATTGCTTAGAAATTTAGAACATTTTTAGAAAGCTATTCGAGAATTTCCACCTCTATTAAATTTCATAATGTTCAGGAAATGTTCCTAGAGACCATTTATGTCTTATAAGTAATTAACAAGTTAAATTTCATGTTTCTAGACCCAGCAGCAAAACAAAAATCAAATTTTAGAGCGTTTATTGCTCTTGTACTCCCTTTCGGTTAGTAGAATGAATATAAGATATAGACTATATTTCTCTTATTGTCATTGTCATTTGTCATGGTACCATTACTTTTAAATTGATTTGTAAGCTCCCGAGATTGTTTAAAAATCGCAATTTGAACATTTTCAGACGACTTTTCGTGCTCTTTCACCCCTTTTGAATTTTGTATTTTTTAAGAAATGTTCTTAAAACAATTTACATCTTATAAATAATTAGCAAGCAAAATGCCGTGTATCTATACCTTTCAGTTACAGAAAAATTGCATTTAGAGAATGTTTTTTTGCTCCCGCACTTCCTTTGGGTTAGTGGGATCAACATAAGATATAGCCTATGTTTGATTCAGGGCGAACACAATCATTTTGGTACCATTACTTTTTGAAATCAGTTGGGTAGTTTCGGAGATTACCCTCTACAAATGAACAAACTTTCCTATTTACAATATAGGTATAGAATAGATCAATTTAACACACACCCTTGTCCATCAGTTCTAATTAATTCATGCAAAATTCTATAATTTTTAGCTTATGGATTTATTTTTCTGAGAAGTTCACATAAATATATTGCATTTTGTAAATAGTATTTGTACTAAATTTGTATTTGTACTCAAAATAATGTAAATAATCCTATTAACCACTTAACTGATTCTTTTTCATGTACAATAATTTGAAAATCTCTAACATACATAATTTATTTTAAGGTAAAATATTCGTAACATTTATTCTAAATATTTCTGCCATTAAATAATAGCATGAATTGCATTTAAAAAAATTAGTGGTGGCAAAAACGTTAAGTTATGAATCAAGTAAACTCTTCTTGTCCATACGATGTACGGGCAAATCATTTGAGTGTTTAAGTACTATTTATGAGCTAATAATATTCTTTTCTGCATTAAAACGTCTCGATTGATTTTCTGCAAACAACCCATTGGTTCTCATTAGACATCTATGGAAAATTGACGAAATATTATAGGTATTGCCAAATTGACTTCACTTTTGGCGACTAAGTTTTTTTGCCAAATTTGGCTCTATACCGTCAGGATGGCGGTAAAATTTGGCAACATTTGCAGTCAGAATACCGTGTGTCATTTGTGCGATTTTCATTGGTCCATTCCAAATCGTTACTTTATTTTATTACATAAAATGATTCACGCAAAAACATTTTTATAATTTGAAAGGAATTGTTGTTATTAGCACTGTCTTATTTTAATTTTGAAATGTGATGTAATTTTTCACCATTTTCGACTTCTAACGCATATTGATGAATTTATTTTTTTTACAATTTTGTTCTGTTTTAAAATTCACGGGTAGATATAATTTTTATGCCTTAATTTTCAATATTCCCCTGCTTTAATTATGCCATATTCATTTAATTTTATTTCTAAAATTACTTCTGTTAATAATATTCAAGTGGAAATAATTTATTGAATTGGTTGGTTGGTTGGTTGGTTGTTTAAGTTTTAATGGCGCAAAATCCCTTGTGGGACATGCTGCGCCAAGCCAAAGACAAAAAAGCAAGAGTAAAAAAGAGAAAGCACCAAAATATCTGGATGGGGGTTTCCCATCCAGATATAGTCAAGCAAAAAAAAATATAAAAGTAGCATTTAAATTGCTAAATCATTAGATACGGAAGTAAAAATAAGCAGATAGAAAGTGCACTCTGAATGGAGTCCCATCCAGAGGTTGTTCAGGGTTTCAAAGTCATAGAAAGTAAAAATTATATTTCAAAGTAAAAACCAGCATGTTTAAGAAAGGTAAAGAGTGCCCCATTAGGTGTTTCCCCAATGAGGTTTGTCAAGAGTGGTGACGATGAATTAAAATAAGTTCTATAAAGGTGCCGGAGGCCCGGACAGTCAGTTAAAAGATGGTGTATGGTAAGTTGATCAAAATGACAATGTGGACACATGGGTGCATCCTCCCTAAGTAATAGATGTTTATGCGTGATCCTCGAGTGTCCAATTCTCAGACGAGTCAATATAACATCAGACTTTCTAGGATATGAAGATAACCAGCTCTTGATAATTGGTTTAACGTGATGTAATTTATTATTGTGTTCTATATCCCAACTTTTTTGCCATTTATCATGAATAAAATAGTTAATGAGTAGTTTTATATCTGAGAATGGAATTTTTACTCGTAAAGGAAGAAGAGCATGTTTGGCTGCCTCATCGGCTTTGTCGTTACCAGGAATACCCATGTGTCCAGGTACCCAGCAAAATAAAATATTGTAACCACGTCTTGTCAATTTATTATAAAAATCTAAGATGGACATGACATAGGGATGTTTTTTTAATGATTTAATTGCGTCAATAGAACTATTGGAGTCAGTGTAAATGATGAAAGATGAATTGTGATGATTAGAGATGTGGAACATGGCTCTTTCTATTGCAATCAGTTCAGCTGAAAAAACAGAAATAGAGGAGTGAAGACGATAACTTAATGAAGTGTTTTCACAGAATACCCCACAACCAACAGTGTTTCCATTCTTGGAGCCATCTGTATAGATGTCGGTATAGTCATTAAAATTTGAGCGGTGTGCAGCAAACAGCTGTTGAAAAACAGCAGGAGCCAAGTTCTTTTTATCATACCCTTTAAAGGGATGCAGGGTGGTAATAGAAGGAGGTTTCCAGGGAGGAAACATGTGCAATTGGCATGGTCTCACCTCGATATTACTCAAGGGGCCATTGTCAATAATGTTCCTTACTCTGAGACCAAAAGAAGGAATACAAGATGGGCGATGCTGATAATGAGTATCATTCTCAGTATTTAAAATAAAAGCATGAAGGGGATGATCAGGATGTGACAGGATACGATAATACAATTCCAATGAACTCTTTTCACGGATATAGTGCAATGAGGGCTCATTACAATCAACATAAAGGCTTAGGACTGGAGAGGTACGAAAAGCACCAGAGCACACACGGAGTGCACTATGGTGCACAGTGTCGAGTTTTTTGAGTACAGAAATCCGGGCTGAACCATAGACCTGGCAGGCATAGTCAATTTTAGAGCGGATCACAGAACGATAAATTTTAAGAAGAGAAGTACGGTCTGCTCCCCAAGAAGTGTTTGATAAAACTTTTAATAGATTTAGTGACTTTTCACATTTTGTCCGTAAATGTAAGATGTGAGGTAAAAAGGTTAGTTTTTTGTCAAAATAGAGGCCGAGGTAACGAACACTATCCACAACAGGTATTTGGGTTGAACCAATAAAAATATCAGGATCTGAATGCAGATCCCTTCGTCTACAGAAATGCACACAAGAGGTTTTGTCATGAGAAATAGTAAAACCATTTTTGTTAGTCCAATTAAGAATGCGGCTGATTGCAATTTGCAACTGTCTCTCAATAAAGCGCATATCCTGTCCCATACACATAATGCGAAAGTCATCAACATACAGGTCTCCTTTGACAGAAGGAGGTAGCTGGCCAAGGATGTTATTTATTTTGATAGCAAAAAGAGTGACACTCAGGACACTACCCTGAGGCACACCCTCTTCTTGTACATGAAAGTTTGATAAAATTCCTCCAATTCGAACTTGAAAAAGACGAGTGGCGAGGAAATTTTTAATAAAAATGGGGAGGTTCCCTCGAATGTTAAGGTTAAACAGGTCACGCAGTATCCCATACCGCCATGTTGTATCATAGGCTTTCGCCATGTCAAAAAATACAGACACCAAATGGTTGCGTTTAAGAAAAGCAGTCCGTATGTAATTTTCAAGATGCATGATATTATCAATAGTAGACCTACCACGTCGAAAACCACTCTGAAAAGGAGCTAGGTAATTATTTGATTCTAAAATGTACACAAGGCGAAGGTTGACCATTTTTTCTAAAAGTTTGCAAAGGCTGCTAGAGAGTGCAATAGGTCTATAATTATTAGGGTCAGTGGGATCTTTTCCCGGTTTAGGGAAAGGAGTGATGATAGCTTTATACCAGGCCTGAGGAAAAACATGTTCAATCCAAATTCTATTATAGAAAGCAAGTAAATTATTGAGTGAAACTGCGGAGAGATGTTTAAGCATAGTGTATGTAATCCCATCATGACCAGGAGCAGATAAACGACTGCTTTGAAGACATTTTTCTAGTTCTGCAATAGTAAAAGGAATATTATAAGCATGAGACTGGCGTGAATTAAAATTAATGTGGATAGTTTCCATTTGTCGTTTATATGATAAAAAAGGTTCATGGTATGAGTTAGAGCTAGAATTAGATGCAAGTGTATTTGCTATTGTTTCAGCAATATTTTTGGGTGAAGCTATAGTTTGGCCATTGTGATTTAAGATTGAGATATGATTTTCAGAGTACAGACCCATACAATTTTTTACTTTTTTCCAGAGAACTTTGCTTGAAGTATTAGAACTGATGTTTGATACATATTGCTTCCAGGAGTCACGCTGGTTTTTGCGACGCACTCTTCTAGCTTCTGCCTTTGCTTTTTTGAAGGCGATATAGTTCGTATTACTGGGATACCTCCGGAAGATGTTCCAGGCCTTCTGTTGATTTTTCTTAGCAGTCTGACATTGACTGTTCCACCATGGCTTCTTGTGCCTAGGAGAAGCAGTGGAGATAGGAATGCTATTATCTGCAGCATTGATAATACACTGGGTGATATTATCAAGTGCATCGTCAATATCACAGTCAAGCATGTCATTAGTAATGTTAGCTTCAATAGTGAAAGTTGGCCAGTTGGCTCTGTCATAAATATAACGTTTAAAATAATTCTTAGAATCCCTGCTAGAAGTGGTCTGTGTGATAAAGATAGGAAAATGGTCACTGCCGTGCAAATCATTAGAGACCCAGAAGTTCCAATATGGATATATAGAAGGGGAGCAAATAGCGAGATCTATAGCATGAAAAGTGCGAGATGGTTCATGAAAATATGTATGATCACCATTATTGAGCAGGCATAAGCCATTGTCAGAAATAAGTTTTTCCATAACATCACCACGTGCATTATTGTCAGAGTTACCCCAGAGTTGGCTATGAGCATTAAAATCTCCAACGATGATGAATGGAGTCGGGAGTTGGAGAATAAGATTATCTAGATGTGCTGATTGTATAGACTGATTTGGTGGTAGGTATATTGTACAAATAGTTATTAGCCTGTTAATATGTACACGGGTTGCAACTGCTTGTAAATTAGTATTTAAACTGATATAGGAATGGGGTAAATTGCGAGAGATGAAAAGGGCCACTCCTCCAGTGGCCCTATCACTAACAGTGAAGTCTTTCCTGTAAGCAGCATAATTGCGTAATTTTGCTTTGTCATTTGGTTTTAGGTGAGTTTCCTGTAGAGCTAAGCAGAGTGGTTGATGGTCAGAGAGAATGTCACGGATTTCGTCATGTTTATTAAGATAGCCACGGCAGTTCCATGATATGATGTTATTCATAATTAGGAGAGTTAGGTATAAGTATCTATGTCATTTTGATCAGGGACAGTAGACATACTACTATCTCCGTCGTCCAGTATTTCATCCGGTTCGGGATGAAGATCTATAGCATCGTCATCCTCCATTCTTTGATTTTTTTGTCTTTTTCCTGTGAATTTGTCTGACATTTTGAGATTTTGTTCTTTTTTGGTGGGGGTATTGCAGATATAGTAGATTTAGTTTTTGAAATATTTTGCTTTAAAGAAGTTTTAGTTGTAATTTGTGCGTTCCTGTTTTGAGATGGTATTTTGGAAGTATTAGAATGTAATGATCTTGGAGAGGTAGTTTGTGAAGAGTTGGCAGAAGTGGATTGTTGAGTATCTAAGTGATCAGGCACAAATTCTTCAAATACAATATTTTCATCATCCGAGTCATTGCTGCAGGGGTCGGATTCCATTTCCTCATCCACGTAATGCTGCAACTGCTTTGGATCTTTAATATTTTTTATAATTGAGCTGATGGCAGAGCTTTTCTTCCCCCTACCCACAGTCTTCCATTGTGGAGAGGCTGGAGTTGAGGTTTTCTTTTTAAAGGTTTGTATAGGTGGTTTTTTTAAGTTATGTTTTCTGGGAACATCAGGTTTCTGTGGAATATTGGTATTCATGGCAGGTTTTGTCTTAGTTTGGGGTTGAGATGACTTATTGGATAGAGCTGTCGGTTTCTGTTGTTTCTTCTCTATGTCAATTTTTACCGGTTCAGAGGATGGGGTGTTGGTCGATTCTTTAACATGAGTACTGGCTGATTGTATTACAGTTGATTTACTGGATGGAAATTGGGAATCAGTTTGTGTACTTATGTGTCTTACGGCTGTTGATTGCTTCTTGAGTAAGCTAGAGTAGGTAATTCCGACAGATGGGGTTCTATTTTCAACTAGTTTACGGGCATCAGGATAAGACAAATTTTGAGTAATTTTTATAGTAATTATTTCCTTTTCACGGTTCCAGTTAGGGCACTTGCGGGAATATGCTGTATGATCGCCTTTACAGTTTGCACAACGTACAGAATTTTCACATGTTTTATTGTCGTGACCGACTTCTGCGCAACGTGCGCAGGTAAGAGATCCACGACATTGGCCATTGGTATTAGTATGGCCATAACGCTGGCATTTGAAACATCTGATAGGGTTTGGTATGTATGGTCGAACTGGACAGCTTAGATAGCCAGCTTTAATTCTAGCTGGTAAATTGGGACTATTGAAAGTTAAAATAATATGTTTAGTAGGTAGTATTTCTTCATTGCGACGGATAGTGATACGACGTACATCTATGACATTTTGGTCTTTTAAATTTTCTAAAAGTTCAGTTTTAGTAGAGAATAACAGATCAGGTTCAGATATAACACCACGACTTGTATTTAGAGTTTTATGTATTTGTACAGAAACGGAAAAGGTGCCTATTGTAGAGCAATTAGAAAGAATTTGTGATTGTTTAGCTGTAGAAACCTCAACTAGTAGATCCCCAGATTGCAGCTTTTTGATAGAATGGCCATCCCCCAGCACTGACTGGAATGTTTTTGCAACGAGAAATGGTGAAGTCTTTTTAAATGAATTATCAGATAGGCTATCTGTACGTTTAATGATGAAAAAACGAGTGAATGAAAGAGTCTGTGCAGTTTGTTGCTCTCCACTAGGGAGAGAAGTAGAAGGAAAAGAAGTGTTTCCATCCATATTTAAAAAAAAATAGAATTCAGACCCCGGCCGCACCACCCTCTCCCGAGCCCTACAAGGGGATGCACATTCGTGCACCAGTGCTAACCAGGGCCCATACGGTCACAAGACAACCCTATGTCAGTCTCCACCCTTAACGAGATGACTAGTAGTTGCTCGATCACTTGATCCCTTGAGCCAGTGACGAAAGTCAGCTGACCAGCCGATTGATGCATACGGGACCAAATGCACCTCCCGTCTACCTGAAGCAGAGGCCAAAGTAGTGTGTTGGTTTCCCTCAACTACCAGGATCCCCCTTTCCAGGGACACGGGTCGCCACGCACGGCCAACACGTGGGTGGTTTACAATTCTCCATGAGTCATATGCAGGATGACATCGGCTCATACAGAATTGCCCTCACCTCCGAAGAGGAAACCACAACGAGAGTGAAACAAAGAGGAAAGGAAGACCAGAGGAGTAAGAGGAAAAGGAAAGGAGAAAGATCACTCAGGTGCCCCGGGGTTGTGAAGCCCGTGAATACCTAAAGAAGGTATCCCCCTGGGGGGCTGGGTATGAAAGAGTTTGACTGATTTTTACAGCAAGAATTTCTTTTTCACGGTTCCAAATTGGACATGAGCGAGAGTATGCAGTATGGTCACCTTTACAATTTGCACAGCATTCAGATTTTTCACAAGATTTATCGTCGTGGCCGACTTCTGCACAACGAGAACAGGTAACATTGCCACGACAGTTGATTTTATTATAACCATAACGCTGGCATTGAAAGCAACGGAGAGGGTTAGGTATGTAAGGTCAGACAGGACAACTTAGATAGGCAGCTTTTATTGTTGTAGGTAGATTAGGACTATTGAATGTCAGAATGATGTGCTTTGTGGGAAGCACTTTTTCATTCCGACGAATTGTTATGCGCCTTACATCTATGACATTTTGATCTTTCAAATTTTCCAAGAGTTCTTCTTTTGTAGAAAATAAAAGTTCTGGTTAAGATATTACACCACAGCTAGTATTTAGAGTTTGATGAGCTTTAACAGAAACAGCAAAAGAACCTATTGTAGTGCAATTAACCAGAAGCTGCGATTGGCTGGCTGAAGAAATCTCAACCAGTAAATCCCCAGACTGCAATTTTTTGAGAGTGTGACCGTCACCAAAAACAGATTGGAAGGTTTTTGCGATTAGAAAAGGTGAAGTTCTTTTAAAAGAATTATCTGAGAGGCTATCGGTGCGTTTGATTACAAAGATACGAGTAAACAATGAATTCTGCACAATTTGTTGCTCTCCACATGGGAGAGAATTATTTAAATTAGAGATTTTTCCATCCATAGTAGGAGAAAAAATAATTCTGACCCCGGCCGCACCACCCACTACCGAGCCCAACAAGGGGATGCACATTCGTGCACCAGTGCTAACCAGGGCCTATACGGTCACAAGACAATCCTATGTCAGTCTCCATCCTTAACGAGATGACTAGTAATTGCTCGCTTGCTTGATCCCTAAAGCCAGTGACAAAAGTCAGCTGATCAGCCGACTGGTACATACGGGACCAATATGCACCTCCCGTCTACCTGAAGCAGAGGCCAAAGCAGTGTGTTGGTTTCCTTCAACTGCCAGGATCCCCCTTTCCAGGGACATGGGTCGCCACGCACGGCCAACACGTGGGTGGTTTTACAATTCTACATGAGTCGACATACAGGATGGTATCGGCTCATACAGAATTGACCTCACCTCCGAAGAGGAAACCACAACGAGAGTGAAACAAGGAGGAAAGGAAGACCAGAGAGGTAAGAGGAAAAAGAAAGGAGAAAGATCACTCAGGTGCCCCGGAGTTGTGAAGCCCGTGAATACCTAAAGAAGGTATCCCCCTGGGGGAATTTATTGAATTGGAAGAAACTTTATTCTTGGAGCTATTTTAACAGTTGGCAACAGGTTAAAATAATTTTCCTTTCTAAAGTATGCAAAATATATTTCTTGAAACGCTGAAAATTTTTCATTTGAAATAGAAAAAAATCATCAAAAAATTATGTAAATAAAAAAAAATAAATGTAACCTGCACTCCGAAACATTTGAATGTATAAAAATGATCTAAAAATATTTTAATTCTCATGAATAAATTTTGCTCCTATAAAACTTGTTTAATGGAACATTTTTGATAAATTTTAAAATTAAATATATCTTGAAAAAAATATTCGATTTAAAAATTGCTTGCACCAGCATATTTATCATGCATTTTTGTATAATACCACCAATTCTCACGTTTTGTGTTCAATAACTCTCTTAATATTAACGAAGAAAGACCTCCGGTCACGAAAAATTCAATATAAACGGCGGTAACAGGGTGAGTTACTTTTTTTTAGAATAGAGAGATAATTTATTAACACATTTTTGGCTTTTCAGACGAACATAATATTATCTTGTTCGTGTGAGTTTTTATTGTTGATTTACATAAACAATTTGAATTCCTCGAGGATAGGATTTTCAATGTCACCGATTTCCAACTCATATCATACTTAAATTTATCGAAGTTGTTATTCGTCAAATCGCGAGGAATTATAGTGTAAATGCGAATAAAAATTTTGTACCTCATTTGGGAATCATATCATACTAATAGAATTTCAGCCACCGTGTATTTACAAAGCATAGTTGATAGTAATAGCTTCTACGAAATGCATTAAATGAATTAAACATTAAAAAGTATATCTTTTGTTGAATCGCTTCCTTTCACAGACGTAAAATAAACATTTTGGGAAATACACGAGTATTTTGATTCTAATTTCAACAATATATTTATTTAAATATATTCAGTAAAGCAATTGCGATATGAAAATGCGTCAGAGTAAAGAATCATTCAGGTTGACTTTTTGATGGGGTGAATAAAAACATCATATTAAAAAAATTGTATGATTCTGAAATAAAGAAAAAAAAAAACATGCAAATATCTTCCATTGCACTCTGCATTATTCACAAGAGTGCAGCGCCCTTTTTTATTATTTTGTTTATCATGTTAGTTAATATTTTAACTAACTTCAAAATTTTATTTTTCATTTTTGTTAATTATGGAAAGAAATTCTGATTATTACTGTTACACACAATTGATAAATGTTAATGAGTTACATTATTTATGGATAACTGTCAGATGGATTTTTTGATGGGAAGAATAAAAACATCATATTAAACAGTCCTTTGCATGACTCTGAAATAAAGCAATAAAACATGCATATATTCTTCATTGTAGATTGCGTTGTATCCCAAAAAGTACAGTTCGTTTAGTTGAAAGAACGTGCATTTTTATCATTCAGTTCACCTTATTAGTTAATATTTTAACTAACGGCATTTTATTCTTTTATTCTTATTTACATATCAAATGAGATCCTGATTAGTACTTTCCTACACAGTTGAAAATGATCTAGGTATTGCATTTTTTCTGGATAACTGTACTCAAATTCTCGTAAATCTAATCGGATTTCCACCAAATTTACGTATGTCATTGCTTTTTACTATCGCGAGTTCGTTAGTGAAAAAGAAGTGTATCACATTTATAGCAAATTGACAAAGACGCTGAAAAGAGATAATTACCTTGCATTTCAGTCTGCGGCGAAAATTTTGTGGGTTTATTTTAGTACTGTTGTTTAATGAAATTATTACATATAGGGTGTCCCTAAACTCATGGTACATACGCGAGGGGGTGATAGAACACATCAAGACGAGTAATAGTAAATAAGAAACCAAGGGTCCTAGACGTTTTCCAAAGGAGATATCCGCCATTAAAGTTTGGTGCCCAAAATTTCAAATAAAAATAAAAAAATGGAAAAATTGTTTGATTGATTTGCAGTTTTCATTAAAATGATTTTTTATGACGGAAGTTACTTGAAAATAAATTATAAAGATAAATTTCGAAAAATGCCGATAGAGGGCGCTTTAAACTTTGGTTTAACGAACAACTATTTTTTGCCGTTATTTTCTGCATCTCATTAAATGTTTGGTAAGCTTAGACTTAAACTTAATTTTTGAGCTTTAAATATGAATAGTTAGGAATGGTTAAGTAGCACAATTTGAACTGTGTTCAGAGGGTTCAAATTTCAAACGATTATAAAAAACAGAAAAATTAGTCGATTCGTTTGTGGTTTTCACAAAAACTATTCTTTATATCGGTATTTTATATTAAAAAATATAAAGATAAATTTCAAAAAATGCCGATTAATGGCGCAATAGACTTTGGATTAACGAACAACTATATTTTACCGTTATTTTTCGCTCCCACCCATCTTGATGTGATAGAACACATCAAGAGGAGTAACAGTAAATAGGGAACCAAGGGTCCCAAACTCTTTCCAAAGGAGATAGCCGTCATTAAAGTTTGGGTTCCAAAATTTCAAATACACACAAAAAACGGAAAAATTGGTCGATTGATTTGCGGTTTTCACTAAAACTATTCTTTATATTGGTATTTTCTTAAAAATGAATTAGAAAGATAAATTTCAAAAAATGCCGATAGAGGGCGCTTTAGACTTTGGAGTAACGAACAACTATTTTTTTACGTTATTGTTTGCATCTCATTAAATGGTTTCGTAGGCTTAGATTTTAACTTAAATTTTGAGCTCAAAATCTTAATAAGTGGTAGTGGTTAAGTAGCACAAACTGAACTGTGTTTAGGGGGTTTAAATTTCAAACGATTATAAAAAACGGAAAAATTAGTCGAGAGTTTGCGGTTTTTGCTAAAACTGCTCTTTAAATCAGTGTTTTCTTGAAAATAAATTTTAAAGATAAATTTCGCAAAATGCCGATAGAGGGCACCTTAGACATTGGAATAGCGTACAACTATTTTTAACCGTTATTATTTTTTTTAATCTCATTAAATGCTTTCAAATGCTTTGATTTAAATTTTGAGATCAAATTCTGAGTCGTTGCGAGTGTTTAAATAGCGCAAAAGTGAACTATGTTCGAGGGGGGGGAGGTAAATTTCAACTCCTGAACACACTTCAGTTTGCGCTTCTTAACCCCTTCCAACAATTCAGAATTTCAGTTCAAAATTTAAGTTTAAATCTAAGATTTCGAAAATATTTAATAAGTTTTGGAAAGCATTTAATTAGATACAAAAAATAACGGTTAAAATTAGTAGTTGGTTACTGTGAAGTTTAAGGCGCCCTCTAACGGAATTTTTTGAAATTAATCTTTAAAATTTATTTACAAGGAGATACTGACTTAAAAAATAGTTTTATTTTAAACCGTAAACAAATCGACCAATTTTTCCTTTTTTTTTTAATTATTTGAAATTTGAACCCTCTGAACACAGTTCAGTTTGTGCTACTTAACGACTCCCAACTATTTAAATTTTGAGCTCAAAATTTAAGATGAAGTCTAAGTTTACGAAAACATTTAATCAGATGAAAAATATAACGTAAAAAATAGTTGTTCGTTACTCCAAAGTCTAAAGCGCCCTCTATCGGCATTTTTTGAAATTTATCTTTATAATTCATTTTTAATAAAATACAGCCATAAAGAATAGTTTAGGTGAAAATCGCTAATCAATCGACCAATTTTTCTGTTTTTTATAATCACTTGAAATTTAAACCCTCTAACACAGTTAAATTTGGGCTACTTAACCACTCCCAAATTTTCAGATTTTGAGCTCAAAATTTAACCTTTAGCTTCCGGGGGGATTACCGTAGTCCCAAGAAAATAAATGTTGAAGAATACGGGGTTGGGATTATCGTTATCCCGAAAACTTTTTCCCCTCCAACATGCGGAAAAAGAAATCATTAAGACCGTTTCGCTCAATAGGGGTCCGACTGATTATCGAGCTAGGGAATTTCTGTAGGGAGGATGTTAATTATCCTAGGGAAATGCCGGGAAAAAAAACTTGGCAAAAAAACAAACATTGTTTGCGCAGACGACGTAAAGCTGCTTCTACCCCAGTGGCTACAAGGTATTTCAGATAGTTCTTGTTTGTGAGACATAATAATGAATAATAATGAATAGGATATATTTAGCAAGTAGTTTTAGAGGTTTAGCGTTGCTAATTTTGACTACACGTTTACTCTTAGAATGTAAAATGAAGCATTATTATTTTTTTTTCTTTCTTACTAACGCACTAAATATTAGAAATTACGTACGAAATTTTACGCACTGAATTGAAAAAAAAATCAAATGTTTATAATTATTATTATATTTACGGAACTTATGAATATTCTCAAGCCCAAAGGAGTTAGTTTTTGAAGCTTTTCTGAATTCATTTTTATTATTCAAAAACATACGAAATTGTTAACATATGAAACATATGAACGAGACGTTAAATTCTTATTTAAAAATTACATAATTGAATGGCGTTTTTAATTTATTTAATAAAGGCAAAAGCATTTCAGAAAATAATGTAAAATTTGGCGTTTTGAACAAAATTTCCGATCACGAAATTTAGGGAAAGGTGGAAATTTGCTGGTTGTATTTTTGTTGCGGTAATGTCAATAAGTAATTTATTTATAACAAAAACAAAATGGAAAAAAAGAATACTGCCCAGTTAAACTGATGGCATTGAGCTCACAGGCTACGCATACTTATTGTACAATACAGCCTTATATTTTCAAGGGTTAATTCCGTTCGAAAAAGAAAATTAAGAAGGGGAAACAGCTCTTCCCTTTCCCCTTTTTTATATTTAATCATTGAACCTCCTAAACTATCAAGGACATTTATCATATAAAAAATCTATATCCAAAATTCAGAGCAAATCGGATAATTCTTAATAAAAACGCATTTAGCATTTGTATAATTTAAAAGGAGTTATCCCCCTCTTTTATACTTAACCATTAAACTTCCAAAACTATTCAGAGATTTGAACGAAATCTGACAATTCTGCTTGAAAAACCCATTTATATAAATTAAGGGGAAGGGCATTAGAACCCCCGTTCCCCCTGTTTATACTTATTCAATGAACACCTAATAACAGTCACGGAATCGCCTCATCAGAATGATCCTATATCTAAATTTTGAACGAAAACTTAATTCTGTATGAAAAACCCACTTATTTCTATTAAGGGGAGGGACATGAGCCCCCGTTCCCCCTCTTATATATATCGAATGAACTCCAAAAACTAATCAGGGAAGCTCCTTGTCAGGATATACCTATATACAAAATTTCAAGTGGATGGGATATTTTTATCATGAGTTATCGCGTTACGTACGAACATACATACAGAACGGGCGGGCACATAAGCTCTCAGGCTATGATAGCCTGTGAGCTAAAAACTAAATTCGATTCCCAATTCTATCAAAATCTTATCCTGTCAGGTCTGACAATTTGATGCCACACGTTAAGAATTATTCAGAAAGTCATACGAAATTTGTATTTTTGTTGCGGTAATGTCAATAAGTAATTTATTTATAACAAAAACAAAATGGAAAAACTAAATTCGATTCCCAATTCTATCAAAATCCTATCCTGTCAGGTCTGCAATTCGATGCCACAAGTTAAGAATTATTCAGAAAGTTTCACATTAGAAACCAGCTTGATTCTATGGTCACAGCCTACTAAAAAGTCATGCGCAACTATACCTTTTGCATAAATGAGAATGGAATTATGCATTATCTGCTTCAGAAAATTGTCGAATTCTAGAATTATTTATTATTTCTAAATAACTTATTCACCGTCAAATTCAAATGAAATAATTTTTATTTATGCAAACCATAATAAAGATTGCATTAATAATTTCTTAGTTATTTTTTATCTGACTCCAAAAAGAAAAAGAAGAAGTTCGCAATTTAGCACTTTTTTTGTTTTTGTTGTCATTTTGTACGCTTATCAATTACTTCGAAACTATTCGACTGATTCATGTGCCTTTTTTTTTGTTTGTTTCATTGAAAGATTATTCTCTGCAATTGGTCAAGGACTGAATTTAAATTTCATGAAAATTGCCGCAGGGCTTTTTTTAGAAATTTAATAACAATACAAATAAATAAATTAAAATAAATAAACTCATTTAAAATATTTATTTTTTAGCGATTTTGATCAAATAAAGTAGCTCTATCTTCTTCTTCTTCTTTTTTTTTTTTTGTTTGTTTGTTTGTTTGTTTGCTAGAATGTTGCAACCACAAAGTTTATAATAATTATTATTATTTATATAGCTATTATTCTCGAATAAAACAAGGGAAAACAAAAAATAATGATTTAATTATTAAAAACTTTCATGGCGAAACAATTGTTAAAAAATATAATAAATAATAATATAATTAAATTAAAAGTAAAAGCAAAAAGTATAATTAATGATAATAATAAAGTCTAAAAAATTGGAAAGAGTTTGGATTACTTCAAAACTTCTGCGGTACACTCGTTTAATTTGAAGAATCATATTTCTATGGTGGTGGGATTGTTACTCTAACACAGAATGGTTCAAAAGTCTGAATTTCATATAAATTAAAATAATTAATGTCTTTTTTTACCTTCATTGGTAAATTTTGTTTAAAAAGCTAACTTTTACAACTTCTTTCACAGTGTCTTGCCTTTACGGAAAAATAGAAAATACTATACAATCTCTTTGTTTCTAAATAAAAATACCATAAATTTCATAAATATGTATCTATACTATAAAGGCGAAACGTATCTGTGCGTAACGCATACGTAATTTTGCCAATGCCAACACTTTCCCATGCAATTTCGGTTTTGCAATGTTCACTACAACAAATTTTTACACTTCTAACCATCGCACATTTTAAATTTTTATACTGTTGTATAGAAAGAAAAATGCACTTTTAAGTGCAATTTGTTTGAAAACTCTATCTCAATTTATTTTTGAGATATTAATTTTTTTATACTTTTTAGTACCAGTTTTGTAATTGTGGCAACAGAATCACTCCATTTTCTCTTGAAATTGAAAAAAAAAAAAAAAAAAAAAAAAAAAAGAGAAAGGAAAGAAAAGAAAAGAAAAGAAATTAAAATGCGCAGCGCTTTTCCATGCAATTTCGGTTTTGCAAATTTCGATTTTACAAATTTTACACTTCTAAGTATCGCACATTTTAAATTTTTACACATTGTATAGAGAAAAAAATGTACTTTTAAATTCGTACTTTTTCCCCCAGCTCCACACTTAATTCGCAGAAAAAAGGAATTCGTATGGGTGCTTTTTAGTTGTAAGAGATTAAAGTAAAATGTTACAGAACTACATACTATATGGCTATTAATGGCCGGACACTTTCAATTATAAACATTTTGTCGAATATAAAATAAAAACATATTTATAGGATTCTTCTGAAAATCCAGGATGACAAAGACGATGTTTGACCTCATATTTATGAATGCCCATTTCATAAGAAGGAAACTTAGGGAGTCGATAGGGGAAAAAAAAAAAAAAAAAAAAAAAAAAAAAAAAAAAAAAAAACATAGAAAAACTATAGTATTTGGGAACCCTCTTTACATTAAATTATACGAAACGATCTGCCGATGCAGAGTAGAAATATATGGATATTGTACAACATTTCTACTGATTTTTGCATAGAGAGTATAATAAGGAACATAGAAGTTTTTTTAAAAGCAAAAAAAAAAAAAAAAAAAAAAAAAAAAAAAAAAAAAAAAAAAAAAACGTGATAGATTCGGAGTTTTTAGACACTCCGCTCCCCTCACAGAAGAACAAGGGGAAAATACACAGTTCGTTCAGCTTTTACGTTCAGCTTTTTATGATATTTGGGGTATTTTTATATAAATTGATAATGTCCCGTTGTACAGTTTTATGAGGAAGATAATCATAGCTTATTTACTCCCCCTTCTGAAAAGCGGGAGATAAGCAAATTAACAGAAACTCATCTGATCTGTTATTTATAAACTTAGAAAACATTCTGACAATGTTATCTTCTAAAGTCGTGATAGATTTGAAGTTTAAAGACCTCCCCCCTCCCCCCCTCCCCCCCACCAACATGCACAGAAGAACAAGGGAGACTGAATTTAAAATATATATATAGTACCCAGTGTTTATATTCTAATTCTCCATATCTTACAAAAATTGATCATTATGACAATGAGAGGTTTTGAGATACTTTTAAAGCCCTTTCTTCTTCCCTCCCTCAGCCTCGGCAGAGCAAGAACGTCAAAATTTCAAAAAATCATCTTATTCTAGTATTTATATTCTAAGATAAACCAAGTGTATTATTATTGGAATCATTTAAATATGATGTGATTTTAAATATGTTAGCTTTTTTATGGATGCGCTTTAGTCAAAGCGCTTTTTTCCGTTTTATTTATTTATTTTTTTTTAATTATTTTTTTATTTCTTTATTTTTTTAAACCACGGAAATACAAACGGAAGGGCCAGATAGCTTTGATTGTCTCTTTTTATAGTAATACAAGAGGACTATATGTATTTATCAATTTTTAACCCTTTCAGGGGCAAGGTATTTATGTTCAAAAAATGTTCAATTAATTTATTAACTCTGAAATTTACAAATTTATTTGAAAATAACTAAAAGCTCTTTTTCACATATATTATGAAATTCAAACTGTAATAAAAAAATTACTGGTACCACTTGGTATTTTGGCATTAAAAGTAACAGTTAGCAGAGTGCAAACGGCGGAAGGATTAAAAGCCCTTGAAGAAATTTTAACACCAAAATCTTTTTCTCTGCTGTGTTGACAGAATTTTCATATCCAGACTTCATTCAATATTTCTTTATAATAATATTCGGTTAATTATTTTACAGATTAAATTAAAGTAGTACTATTCGTAAATATTCGTTTTAGTTATAGTTAAAAACGAAGACCTTAATAGGAAACATAAATTACGTTAGATATCTCTTTATTATTTGTTAATATATTGTTTAACGATTCCTTATATGTTAATTTCTAATTTTTTCTTATCGTGAAATTTCTTTTTCTGTTTTAATTTAAATCGTTGAAATAATATTAACAATGATTCTTAAGGAAATCACTTATGCGTTATTTAAATATTTGAAAATTTAGCACTTTTTAAAATAATGTATTTTTGTATTACCATATATACTTATAGTAATTTTGCCTATAACAAACCTTCATTTTTAGATTATACCGTTCAAGAAACCAAATGCTATTTAAACATTCAATAAACATCCATCAAGTTTTCTAATTATTTTTTAAAAAGACCGCTCAATTACTACTAATATATGTTTTATTTAATGACACGCACTTCACAGAAAAAGATCATTTTTATCATTATAAATTACATCTTTTCAACGAACCTAAAGCATTACTTTCGATTCCGACAAGTAAACAGAAACAACCTTCTCTTAGGGAAGAAAATTCTCTTACCTTCTCACGAACGTGTAAATCATTAACACATGTTCCAAATGATAGCAGCATTTTCTGGTCACCTGCGGTGAAGGGTCATTAAGAAAGGGGGATGAAATCGCGTCAGTTCTCCCGTTGTAAAAGGATATTTTAGATTTCACTGTCCCGAAAGCTAAAGGTTAAGTCTAAGATAACAAATCATTTAATGAGATACAAAAAATCACGGCAAAAAATAGTTTTTCATTACTTCAAAGTCTAAAGCGTTCTCTATCGGCATTTTTCGAAATTTATCTTCATAATTTATTTTCAAGAAAATACCAACATAAAGAATAAATTTAGTGAAAACCGCAAATCAATCGACCAATTTTTCATGTGTATTTCAAATTTTGAACCCAAAACTTTAATGGCGGCTATCTCCTTTGGAAAACGTTTGGGACCATGTGGTCCTCGAAAATATTTAATTATTTATTGTCCCTTTCAAAAAATCATTTGTGACGTATTTTTATCATAATATATGTATTTTTTTACATCTAGTGAAAATGATACATTTCACTGATGTGAACTGAAAAATGCTTACTTTAGAAAGTTTATACTGTTAAAAGAATTTATCATTCATTTACATACAAAAGAATTCTGTTACACACTCTCTATGTACAGTAATAAATGAAAGTGATTTTCATTTTCAGTGCGCAGTTTTAAATTTAATAGTTTTTTTCCCTATTTTACTTGCTGTGAATAGATACTGTAGATCATGTACAAGATAATACAAAACATATTCAGTACATTTCGTTTATGTATTGAATATGCGAAAAGGGATTTTTTAACTGTTCGCTACGTTTCCTACCTAAACTAGATTTTCGAAATCTTCGTAACATACACAGGGCTGTACAATGAAAATTCTAATAGTATTTGACCACTGATGTTAATTGCTGAAACGTTTTCGAATGTTTTATGTTTACTTAAACACTGTGGTATCCTTAGGTGCAGGTTCGGTATTTCTCCTACATTAAGGCTAAAATAAAATATCCGGGACTTCAAAATATTCAGTCTTATATAAAGTGATACTTAATTTTAAAAATAATGATATTCTGTCAAACATGGTTATAAAACAGCAATAACGCATATGATATGATAATATCACTTTATTCAAATCGCTATAAATACAATTTGTTGAAAGGTAGAATATTTTTTATCAAAGACTTTTTCGTATCAACGACCTTTCGGGTTGGTGTACTATTAATTATACATAAAATTTGATGGAGAATTATTTTTTTCATTAAATACTTTTCTTCTATTTACATGCACTAATGTTAGTATATGTCTATACATTTATTACATGACTTCCTTTAGGTTTGGCATTTAGTAATAAAATTACTATTATTACTTGTTTAATTCTTTTTGCGCCGCGCTTTTTGCGCTTTAAGCATATATTTAACTCTTTAATTTGAAAGTAAAAGTTTTTTTCGTGAAGGAATTATGTGTAATAAAAAGCAAAAAGTATTAGAAATATGTAATAAAAGTTAAAACGTATTGTACTACAATATTTTCTAAACATCTCCAAAAAATTTTCGTAGTTTATTGCCATATGAATGTAAATTGAACAGTATGGAAAACAACAATGTTCGTTATATTTCAGACAGCGAAATATTCGTTAAATGCTAATTGATTTATTTGGATAGCTATTTTAATGTTATTAACTTAAAAGTAATAATTTAAAAATGAATTAAATGGTCCCGAAAGGGTTAAAATTTTTGTTCATGTTTTTAAGAAAAGTTGTGATTTATTTTTGTATTTTTATGAAAGATAAAAGAAGAAAAAATATTATTGAATTCAAACATCCTCTTTCAATTATTTGTTTTCAGAAAATTGCATTTAGTTTATCTTGCCGACAGAGATAAAACAAATAATAATAAATAAATTGTAATTACTAGATCATAAAAGATTCGATAACTTTTACATTTCATCTGAAGGACTTACAGTGATATGAAACATGCGGTATAAAATTAAGTAGACAAAAAAGAAAAACAATCTTTACTGACAATATAATAAGTCTATCCTCATTTATTGTATATGGTAAATGAAAAAAAAAAGTACGGCTTATGAAAGTTGTATAGGGAGAACACTTTTTAATAATCCAGAAGGCTGTAGCACAGACTAATATATCATAGAATTCAAGGCTGAAATTCCAGAAATACTTAAAATTCAATTAGCATATTATAATTTGGTCTGCCATGCTATATCTTGGTTGAAAATCGATTTTAGCTTTTGACTTGTAAATTTACAATTTTGTTTTCCTGCACTCACTTCTCCATGTTGCCATGTCTTCATATGTGTTTTTTCATAATTTTTATTGGATATTCCAGCAAAAGTAAATAAAAAGATTTTCAAAATTTCCTTACATCTCTTTTTAACAGGTTGACCAAATTTAAGTAAAATTCCATAAAAAAATATTTTTAATAATTTAAATAGAATTTTTCCAGTTATACTTTATTTAAATGAAAACTCTTTTCTGTTGATCACTTATTCAGTTGAAAACCCAAAGCATTTGATTGATTTAATCCAATATAAATTAAAAAATTTCCATGTTTAAAACAATAGAGAATTAATTCAGAAAATCTACAAATGTAAATATTACCATAATGAAATAAATGAAACAGTTAAATAAGAAAAAAACTGCATAGAAGATAAAACTCAATAAAAGAAGTGTCATAAGATATGTTAGATATGTTATATTACATTTATTTTTTATTAAATTTTAGTACATAAAATAAAACACTTAACATTCAAAATGTGATGTTTGAATAAAATTGTCTTTTTTATTCTTTTGAATTCGCTTGAAAGATGTTTTAAGAAATAGCTTTCACAAGCAACCAATTTATTAAATTAGCACATTTTTAAGTAAATACTGTTAATGAATAAAATGAAACATATGAAAAAGTTTTAATGCTTTCTAAGATTCGACTGATTCTATACTATATTAGAATCCGGAAAAAATGTCATGAAATAGTTGTTTTCTTTATTTTTTGCATGACAGTTCTGAATGCATTGAGATTAGAATATAAATTTTACTTATATTTACATAGAATTTAAAGATTCTATAGCAATTTAAAAATAATAATTTCACACTTTTAAATATAATATTTTTACTTCTAAACTTTTATAGTCTGTTTTAATCCCACAAAAAAACTCATTAAACATCGTGACAATACTTGAAAATATTTTTTAGTTTAGTTCGTTTTACTAAGCTCAGGAAATTAAAATCCTATTGCTAATAGAAAAAGTACAGAAAAACTACAAAATTTTGATTTGGGCACATTAACATTTAATATAGAAGTGAAAACTTTGGAGAAAATTTTCAATCATAAGCTTGGTTAGAAATTCTATTATTAGGATCACACTTTCTAGACAATTGCTTTTTTTCCAGAAACTATACTTCGATAAGTATGATCTTTTTTTCAAACAAAATTACATTGATTTGGTCAAAAGATACAGGTGCCATGTTTATGCTGTTAACAAGTTTTTCTTTTTACACAATTCATGTTCTCATCCTTTTCCCTGTGCTGAACGATAATTTGACTTAAAATAATTTATCAGTTACGAAGTATTCTTGGGGCCAGAAAATCAATATATTTTTGATTAATGTAAATGATTTTCATGGGCTTTTTGTGTCGTTTAAAAAAATGCAGGCAGCGTTTACCCAGTTAACCCACTGCGGGGCAGATCAAATTCATTGCTTAAGTATTGAAATTAATGACTGGCACCGGAATTTAAAAACAACTTTATTTGTAAATAAGAAAACACTATATTTCACGCATTCAATAAACCGTAATTTTTTCTAACAAAACTCCGGTGCCAATGTGACGTTTGGGAATTAAAATTAAATGGTATGTCTATGAAACCACCGCCCTGCAAGGGGTTAAACAACTGCCACTTCGAATCACACCACGGTGGAACTTTTGTCATATTTTAATAAAAAGTGCTAGTCAAAAAGAATCTTTAAAGTTTTATTACTCTGTGGATTATGAATGAGTTCAACTGTAAGAATTGGGAAATCCTTTTTGTGTTTGTCTTCAATCAACAAATATAGGCAGTCTTTTGCCAGTTCGACAAATTCCATTTGACAACATACCAAAGTGGAACGTTTACTGATAACACACGGCATACAAAAAGACTCGTCCGAGTTTTAACACTTTGTCAATTACGAACTTATTCAATTTGGAAAATATTAAAATCCTTTTTGACATTAATTATAAGAGGTCCATGTCTTTCATGCTAATCATGTTTTAATTCGTACTTTTTAGCCTTCTGAACAGTTTGGCATTGCCTTGTTTCTATTGAGTGGTATTGAAGGAATTGTTTCACAATCTGTTGAACCGTTCTCAAACATTCTTTCGCCCTTTTTGAAAAATTTTTATTAAAACTGAAAGTATTCTTTAAATCCGTTTTACTTTCATGTTTATAGAAATTTTGAATTTGCTTTATTTTGCCTAGACTATGTGTTTTAATATTATTTCCAAGTTACTGGAACCATACACTGCAATGTCAGAAAAAGTCGTCAATAAACACTAAGTTATCGTTATTTTTTCCCAAATAACTTTTGTTTTTCCAGAAAAGGTATTTGATCTGTGATTTTATTCCGAACGTCGAAAAATGAGGAAGAGATTCCGTTTATATCTAGCACGCATGCGTATTGAGTCTGTTAGTAATAAATTCGAATTTATTTTTAAAATGAAAAACAAAAACATTCTATAGGTTAAAATGTCTAATTTAGTTTGAAAAGACAAAAATGTTTTCGAATTTAAAAAAAATAACAATTACTTTCTTCATTCATTCAAAAATTCACACAATTTGTTATTCAAAGTTAAGTTGAATTTACTAAGTTATTTATGTAATAAATATTCGCATTTAAAATATACTTTAAGTGAACACATTTAAAAGATATTTTAATTAAAAAATAAAATGCGAAAAAAATGATATTATTAAAAAAAATTTTATCGAATAAAACTAGAAAATCCATATTTTTCTTCTAGCAATCTACATAAATATTGTTACGAATTTTGTAAATAGTTAGTGTTTGTACTGTGAAATAATGTAAATAATCTTATTAAGCTCCATTTCTTTACTAATATTAGTTTTTGTTACATTGTCTCTGTTATCAAGCAAACTTGTCCATTATTTTCAGTGTATGTCTACGGCAGATTGGCGAAATAATAAAGATATCGCCAAGTTGGCGTCACTTTTGGCGACTAATTTTGGTCGCCAAATTTGGCGATATATCGCCAAGTTGGCGACATACTTGGCGATTGTTGGCGATGGTAACCCTTCCCTCTCAATGGTAACCCCCCTTTAGATATACTGATACATTGTTTGTTGTTCCGTGGATTTTTCGAGATGGTTCTAGAAATTTCCCGCACATGCTGCGAGCCTATATAAGAAGAGAAGCGATGCGAGCTGTTGTTATTATTTACCAGTCAGTCATTGAGTGAACAAGGCGTTTGTTAGGCGAGTTTGCTTGAGTTTCATGTATGTTGTTTTGAATGTGATATAGTGTTGAGACATTGTATAAAGAGTCTCTGGGATCTAAAGCTATACTTGTACGATAGATTTGAGCAGTTATTTTTGAATATCTAGCAATATTTGTGAGTTTCGAAGACTCTGTTGTTCTGGAGATCTGTAAATAAATTATTTTCTACTTTTCTAAGAGACAAGAGTTTGAAGTTGTCTAACCATAAGATCAAAAGAACCCCATATACGCTGCAACATTTGGTGTCAGGAGTCGGGATCTTATGGCGAAAACAAGAACAATGGACGGACAACTGAAAGAACTGTTAGAAGCTATTAACGGATTAAGAACAGAGCTGACCAATAAAATTGATAAAGGCCAAGAAGAGTTGGCGGATAAAATGAATAATAACGAAGAAAGAATGGAACAGTTGACAAATAAAATTGATAAAGGCCAAGAAGAAATGAAGAAAACTTTTAAAGAAAAGTTCTCGTCGGTAGAGAGAAGAATAGGTTCGGTAGAAGAGAAAATACAGGAAGTAGAAAAAAAAAATTCAGAATGAAATAAGTAATATTCAGAATGAAATAAGTTGACGTAGATGTAAAGCTAAATAAAAGAGTAGAAGACCTTGAGAAGACGTTTTCAGCGTCTAGTGGTAATTATGAAGAATTTAGGAATCCGCCTGCTTCTCCCGTGCACATTAAGCTGTCGACATACGACGGAAAGACTTCCTGGCAAGTTTACAAGACCCATTTCACCATAGTAGCCGAAGCGAACAAATGGAGTGACGAGGTGAAAGCTTGTCAACTGGCAGCATCTTTGAGAGGAGAAGCCGCCGACGTGCTGCAAACATTGTCCGATATGACACAACTCAGTTTTGAGACTCTAAGTTGTGCACTTGAAATGAGATTCGGCGAAAAATTCTTCAAGGAATATACGAGAATACAAATGAAGAGCCGCCATCAAAAATCGAGTGAAACCCTTCAAGAGTTTGCCTCGGAAATTGAACGGCTTGCAAATTTAGCATTCATTGACTATCCAACAAATGTACGGGAAATGCTCTCACTTCAATATTTTGTAGACGGAATAAAAGATTCAGAAGTGCAGAGAGCGGTACGAATGACAGATGTACAGTAGGGTGGGTCGAAAAAATCGATTTTTTTCTGATCAACTATTAATAGTGCGGAAAAGTTGCCTTTTGTAATTCTAAGGATAACGCAAAAAAAGATTTTGAAATCGGTTAATATCTTTAGGTCCGCATCGCACTTGAAGTTCGGAAAATTTGACCAAAAATGACATTTTTTGAAATTAATAAAGAAAACTTAAAAAAATTCGGAACTACTTCTAATAGTGCAGAAAAGTTTCCTTTTATAATTTAAAAGGTAACGCAAAACTTTTTTTGAAATCGGTTAATATCTTTACGGCGCACATCGCACTTGAAGTTCGGAAAATTTCATCAAAAATGACATTTTTTTGAATTAATGATGAAAATTAAAGAAATTTCGAACTTGCTTGTAATAGTAGGCTAATGTCACCTTTTACAATTAAAAGATAACTTTTTTTTTTTTAAATCTGTTAATATGCTTATGTAGCGCATCGTACCTGAAAATTGGAAAATATGATCAAAATTGACTTAGGCTGTTTACAAAAGACAACTGATAAACCAATCTTTTCCTATTTCACTTGCTCAGTGCGCAGATGGGCTATGGACGCAGGTGGTTTTCAGGCTTGTCACGTGATTAACACAAACAGTAATGTTTCATTTGTAGGTATGTTTCTATTGAATGATAAAGCATTTAGATTTCTTCCCTTGCTTATTTTATTTGAATTTATCGACATTATTTAGCGATTTTGTTATACGTTAGTTTTTTACTCTTCATTCAAATATAATATGTATAATAATAAACCTAAGTTAATTACAAGGCAGGATTTGGATTGCCCAATATTTGGCTCTCCAAAAGACTTTAATACGAATCAACTGCCTTCACACGAAGATGTTTTAGGCTGCTGTTTTGAAGTAAGATATAATTTGCAAGTTGCTTCACAATCGGAAAAGTCAGTTTCTTTTTCTGATGTCACGGAAATAGTAGCTAAAAAAACAAATACATTTATGAAAAATCTTCAATACCAACAGTGTCTGAGACCAGAATCTTACAACTGATAAAAGCCTATCATGAAAAGTACTATAAAATTAGGAAATCGTTTAAGCGAGATAAAAATAAATTGAGCTTTAAAGCTAGACTACAACAATTCAAAATTGAATCATTAAAGATTTTTGATGTCGCGTCATGCAAATGCACCATGAATCTAAAATGCACTTGTGTTTCACTAGATCGTTGTAAATGTCCCATACTAATAAACTGCAACTGTGATAAGGAAAGAAAGATTCCACAAATTGAACAAAAGTTTATCTACGACCAAAGAAGCACTAGGATAGGTAAAATTGCTAACATTGATCTCATAGAAACGGCTAAGATTAGAAAAAGGAACCAAAGAAAAGAGAAAGCTGATAAACGTATTACAAACCAAAGTTATATCAACTCAGAAGCTAGTTGCTCTTATGCTAATGCTAAAGTTGAGAATACTGATGTCGAAATTGCTTCACCCCTTTCTGACGAGAAATTTCAAAAGATGAAATCCGCAAATGATTTTGAAATGTTCGCCACAGCTGAAAATACTACTTCCGCACAGAGGAGGGTTCGTTTACCAGCAACAGCTTTAGCAAGTGACAGATATGGTGTATCTGACAGGGCAACCGCTGCTCTTGTATCTGGCGTTCTTCAGGACGTGGGAATGATCAATGAAACACATACGCAACTTGTTATTGATAAAAGTAAAATAAGGAGAGAGAAACTTAAAACAAGGAATCTTTTACAAAAGGACAATGTGCTTGTTGTTCAAGGTATATATTTCGACGGCAGGAAAGACAAAACGTTATATCAAGAGAAAATCGGTGTAAAACGCTATCGAAGATCCAAAATGGAAGAGCATATTTCTTTAATTCAGGAGCCGGACTCAAAATATATTGGCCATGTAACGCCTATGAATGGAACGGGAAAAAATATTTGTGAAAGTATCGCTTTATACCTGTCTCAGAAGAATATCTCATTAGATGAAGTCCTTGTAGTTGGATGTGACGGCACCTCTACCAATACTGGATTGAAAAAAGGAGTAATTCGAAACTTAGAAATGAAGATAGGCAGGCCGTTACAGTGGTGCATTTGTCTTTTGCATTTCATCGAATTGTCTTTTAGGCACTTGTTTCAGCATATTGATGGTAAAAGCAAAGGGCCAACATTATTTTCTGGTACTATAGGCAAGCAATTACCTGCTTGCGAAAGACTACCTGTCATCAAGTTTGAATCAATCAACAGCGATAGCTCAATAGTGACTGTTGAAAGCCCAAATGACCTTAGTAAAGATCAAAAGTATCTTTTTGAAATATCAAATGCTGTGCGATCGGGCTTCTGTCCTGAGGATCTTTCTGTCCGAGATCCAGGACCCATTTCTCATTCCCGATGGCTAACGACCGCCAATAGAATTCTCAGACTGTATATATCCACAGAAAACCCTAGCACTGAAATGAAGCAGTTAGTTTCATTCATCATGAAAACATATGTGCCTGTATGGTTTGAAATTAAGAAGAAAAATTCTATTATATATGGACCAAAGCATGTACTTAAGACAATAACAACATCGCGCTACCTGCCAAAAAGTCTGCAGGAAGTTATAGACCCTGTTATTGAACGTAATGCTTACTTCGCACATCCAGAAAACCTGCTATTGGCAATGATCACAGATGAGAGAGAACATGTGCGAGAGTTAGGATTACGGCGAGTTTTGAAAGCAATGAAACTGGTGACAGAACAAGTGACGACTGTGTGGGACTTTGTGATACCCAAGTTAAATTTTGGTGCTCAGGATTATATTGAACTAATTGAATGGTCTTGCTGCAAAGTTACTTTACCACCTATATTACACGGAATGAGCCCAGAGAGAATTTTCTCTTTTATTGAATCGAAATCTCTCTCACAATTGGAAGTGGAAACAATAAGGGAGTTTTCGTGCCACACACAAGCGGTGGAACGATGTGTGAAACTTGTAAGTGAGGCTTCTGAAAAAGTATGTGGTTCAAATAGCAGAGACGGCTATGTTAGAACAACTTTGCTTTCGCGATCACTAATGCCAAAATTTGATAGTAAATCTCACTACAAAGCTTTACCCGTGGTAAAAAATTAAGGTAAGGAAGAAAAATAACTACTCTCTAAATTTACTATAATGCAAATATCCTAATATTGTTTGAGCAAAACTTGTTTAAAACTCATTTAAATTTTTTTGTTGAAATCTGTCTCATTAAATAGTGTTCTAAATCTGTTCAATATAGAAGTTTAACTTTAAATAAATAAAATAATTGAAAAATATATTTTTCTAAATTTTTTCGTAATTTATGAACAATGTGTTATAAAAAATTATTCCCCAATTTTGAAATTGATTTTATTTTACGTTTCTATGCATATAATGGAAAATTTTTATGTTATTAGAAGTACATGAGAAAAGAAAAAGAATTTTCATCTCATATGAAACATTGCCAATTTTGATAAAATTTCGCTAACTTAAATTGCGATGCGCGAGCCAAAGATATTAACCGATTTCGAAAAAAATATTGTATTATCTTTTTAGTTATAAAAGGAAACTTTTCCATACTATTAGAAGTAGGTTCGATTTTTTTTTAATTTTCATCATTAATTTCAAAAAATGTCGTTTTTGGTCAAATTTTCCGAACTTCAAGTGCGATGCGCGACCTAAAGATATTAACCGATTTCAAAAATTTTTTTTGCGTTATCCTTCTAATTACAAAAGGCAACTTTTCCGCACTATTAATAATTGATTTGAAAAAAATCGATTTTTTCGACCCACCCTAATGTACAGGATTTAAAGGCTGCACTACTATATGCCTTAAAGTTGGAAGCAGCTACACAAGCCAGCCGAAGAGATCGTCATTCAGTCCGAGGGGCAACGGTGAACAAAAGCTCAGACACTGAGAACGAGGTCTTGAAAGAAAATAGGAAATTAAATCAAGAGATTGAAGCTTTAAAATATGGAAGAACAAGTTCAAGAAGACAGAATCTCACGTGCTGGGGATGCGGGGATACAGGACATCTCCGAAGAAATTGCCCCAAAATCCACAAACGTGAGATAAATTCAAACAGACAGCAGGAAAACTAAATTTTGGCCATCTCGCGGGGCGGAGGTTGCCAGAGAATGAAAAGCCCCACCTGAAGATCCTCCAGATATCAAAAATGAGTGGCGGTGATAATGAATTATATGTGATAGGCTTTATTAACGGAATTCACTGCCGTATGATTGTCGATACAGGAGCCAATGTTACAATAATAAGAGAAGATTTGGCTAAAAAATTGAAATGTAAACTCATCTGGACTCCACCATGCGTTACCCTGCAAACTGTGACGGGCGACAAGATTGGCATATATGGAAAGACCAATTTAACCATACACTTTGGAGGAACGAAATATTACCATACGGCATATGTGGCTGACATAACAGATCCTTGCATAATCGGGCTAGATTTTCTGAAGAAGTTTGGCTTCAAACTTGATTTTAAAAACAATGAAATGCTATCTAAATTTGAAGAAATAAGCCTTTTTGGATTAAATAACGAAATTGAATATAAACAAACAGTAATAGCCAAAGAAGACATCAATCTAGGTCCAAGAACAGAATTTTTAGTTCCAGCTGTAATTAACAATGAAACTAATTATCGATTTGGCCATATAGATTATCCCGAGGACAATAGTAAACAAGCAGGAGTATTGGTGGCTTCATCTGTGGTGGACCTCTCGAAGAAGACCATTCCAGTCAGAATTGCTAACATCAGTGATAAGACGAGGACTATCAAGAAAGGAGAGGTGATAGCGTCATGTGCTCCTGTGACGTGCATAAGTCAAAATTCCAGTCACTCTGAGAAATCTTCAGATAATTTAGTCAAGGATTTGTTACAAAATACAGACTTAGATCCAAAACAGATGGAAGCTGCGGAAAATTTAATTAGAGAATTCCAAAGTTTATTTTCCCAAACATCTGAAGACTTTGGACGAACTAAAATGGCACAACACCGAATTGACACGGGAGATCACTCTCCTATTAAACAGCACCCTAGACGATTACCTTTGCCAAGCAAGAAGAGGTGAAGAATTTAATTAAGGATATGGAAGAAAATGACGTCATTGAACCATCGACAAGTCCATGGGCGTCTCCCATTCTATTAGTAAGAAAGAAGGATGGTTCTACAAGATTTTGTGTAGACTACAGCCGACTGAATGACGTCACCAAAAAGGATAGTCACCCTCTGCCAAGGATTGACGACACTCTTGACACACTTGCGGGCAACACTTGGTTCTCGACTTTAGACCTGAAGAGTGGTTACTGGCAGGTAGAGATCCATCCCGAGGACCGCGAGAAGACTGCTTTACAACGGGACAAGGATTATGGCAGTTCAAGGTAATGCCTTTTGGTCTATGTAACGCACCTGCAACTTTTGAACGCCTTATGGAAACGGTTCTTCGGGGACTGTCATATGAGGCATGTCTTGTTTATTTAGACGATATCATAATCATAGGAAAATCTTTTGATAAACATCTGAACAACCTCAGGCGGGTGCTACAAAAGTTAAAGGAAGCTAATTTGAAGTTAAGTCCTTCGAAGTGCAGTTTGTTTCGTAATGAAGTCGCCTACCTTAGACACATCATTTCGGCGGAAGGAGTTAGGACTGATCCGGAGAAGATATCGGCCGTGAAAAATTGGAATCGTCCAGCAGATGTTCACTAGCTTCGAAGTTTTCTAGGATTATGCACCTATTACAGAAAATTCGTCAAAGGCTTCTCGATGATTGCAAGACCACTTCATAAATTAACAGAAGCCAATCAAAAATTTATGTGGACACAGGAATGTGACGCTGCTTTCGAAAAGCTTAAGGAGGCCTTGACATCCACTCCAATTCTGTCGTATCCTCAAATCGATAAACAGTTTATACTTGATAAAGATGCAAGCAACGAAGGCATTGGCGCTGTACTGTCCCAGGAAATCGACGGCCAGGAGTGTGTTATCGCTTATTTCAGCAAGTGCTTGTCAAAGGCCGAGCGAAACTACTGCGTAACAAGAAAAGAGCTTCTTGCTGTAGTAAAAGCCATAGACCACTTTCATCACATCTTTACGGTCGAAATTTCCTGATCCGAACTGATCATGCTTCTCTAACTTGGCTATTGAATTTTAAGAACCCTGAAGGCCAGATAGCCAGGTGGATACAAAAGCTTCAAGAGTACGATATGGAGATACGCAATCGAAAAGGCTCATCACATGGAAATGCAGATGCTCTCTCAAGAAGACCCTGCTCAGAGAATTGTAGATACTGCGACCGGGCTGAGAAGAAATTTAATGTCAAAGGTCCTATAGTAAGACAAGTTACAACTGGGTCTACATCATCGCAAGATCCGTGGAGTGACGAGAGCCTGCGTAAAGATCAACTTGCTGATCCTGAAATTAAGCCAATTCTAGAGCTGAAAGAGGAGTCCAACAGAAAGCCCAGCTGGCAAGACATGGCCCATTACCATCCTACGACTAAACGTTATTGGGCTCTCTGGGATTCCCTACATTTGAAGAATGGTATTTTGTACCAAAAATGGGAGTCTGATGATGGAAAGACATGTAGATGGCAACTACTACTCCTTAAGTCGAGAATTTCTATGGTCCTTTAAGAACTTCATGGTAGTCCCACAGGAGGTTATTTTGGTGTAATGAAGACCCTTCAAAAGGTTCGATAGCGTTTTTACTGGAATAATGTTCGCAGCAACGTGGAGAAGTGGTGTCGAACTTGTGACACCTGTGTAGCACGTAAAGGTCCAAAGAGGCGCACCCGTAGACGATTGCAACGTTATAATGTAGGAGCTCCTTTCGAACAAATTGCTCTAGACATCCTGGGTCCTCTTCCTAGGACATCTGATGGCAACAAGTACATCCTCGTTGTCATGGATTACTTCACCAAGTGGCCTGAAGCCTACGCCACTCCTAATCAAGAGGCGGTAACCGTAGCAGACATACTTATTTAACACTGGGTTTCCAGATTCGGAGTTCCTCTTCAAATCCATTCCGATCAAGGAAGAAATTTTGATTCGGCTGTGTTCAAGGAAATGTGTGAACTACTCGGCATGGACAAAGCTCGAACAACACCTCTACACCCTCAATCGGACGGCATGGTGGAGCGGTTCAATCGTACCATCCTAAATAAACGCTCTCTCCTGCTGTCTAGAGACCAACAGGACTGGGACAAGAAATTGCCTCTTTTCCTGCTTGCCTACAGGAGTGCTGCTCATGAGGCCACTGGTTATTCCCCTTCTTAAATGCTCTTTGGTCGTGATCTTCGTCTACCTGCGGATCTTTTGTTTGGCCGTCCTCCTGATGCTCCTTCATCGCCTGAGGAATATGTCGATGAACTCCAGGCGCGGATTGAGGAGATTCATTGTCTAGCGAGGAACCCAATTGGACTGGCAACGGAAAAGACGAAGACACGGTACGACACAAAGGCAACAGGACATGAGTTCAACGAAGGTGACAAAGTTTGGTTGTGGAATCCCATACGTTGTAAGGGTCTGTCGCCAAAACTACAAACAAACTGGGACGGTCCTTACACAGTCGTCAACAGGCTGAATGACGTCGTCGTACGCATACGAAAATCGTCACACACCAAGCCCAAGGTCAAACATTATAACCGGCTAGCCCCTTATTTTGGCCAAGGTGATTAGAATTTCCAAACTGGAATTTCAGACTATGGTCATGAAAGTCACTTTTTGTAAATATGTAAATAGCAAATAATTCTTATATATGTAAATCTTATTATTTATTTATTTATTTATTTATTTGTTTGTTTACTTATTTTAAGTGTTTTCCTCTAACTCAAGAATTGCACTGCCCGGGACGTGCAGTCTTTGAGGAGCGGGTAGTGCGGGTACGAATTTTGTAAATAGTTAGTGTTTATACTGTGAAATAATTGTCTGAGCGAAGCGAAGTCTTTATACTCAGAGATACGTAACGATATTAAAAGTAAAAAAAATTCTTTCGTCAAGCAAATCTCAAAAAGTACTTGTCGGATTTTGATTCTGTTTGTACCAGAAGGTACCTATGAAGGTAATCTGGTGAATGCACCTACTTTTAAAAATTAATTCCAAATAGTTTAAAAGTTATATTAAAAAAACTGATAAAAAAGCACAATTTATTTGCATACGTCACAGAAATTTGGTGCGCGTGATTTTCACCGGCTGGATATTTTTGTAGTTAACCGAATCAGTACATGGAGTAAATAGTAATCATTTACGCACTCAGAAATATTGAATGCGATAAAACATTTTAAAATTTTATGATGCAGGAAAATAAAACTGTTATTTTTTTATATTAAAAAAAAAGTCATAAAAACTTTTATTTTGCGATTTTGTGATAATCTCTTAATAGCATTTTTTGATCGCTAAAAATATTTTATATATTTCGCGTGTGAAAATTAGAAACAATTACGTTTTTAAATAAAAAGTTTCTTTTATGACCTCATTTTCCCTTTATATTTATTTTTATTGCATGTTTCTTTTAACTTATATTTTGTTTGTGTGTGGAAGTCAATTCTGGTCACTAATTTTTCGGCACGGATACCACACGAGCATCAGATTTGGCGCAATTTTTTTCAAAGCTCATTTGGCGAAAACTCCGTTTTCAAATAATGCTTACATACACATTTTTAAATTATTTTCAAAAAGAACTTACAGTAAATAAAATATTAATAATAATTAATAACTATAAAAACAAATATTTTATATAATTAAAAAAAGGAAATGAAAGTAAATAAACATTTATTGAGTAAATAAACAAATCTATACATATAATAAAACAGTAGGACCCGGTGTGTCTGTACATTGAAGATAATTGACAAAAATGGAGTCAGGGCGATAAAAGAAAACCAATGAAACACAAAAAAATTTTTTTTGAATTTTTTGTCTGTCTGTCTGTCTGTCTGTCTGTCTGTCTGTTTGTTCGAGGTTATCTTCGTAACTACTGAATGGATTTTTATGCGGTTTTCACTAATGAAGAATGCACACTCCCGGGCAGTGTATAGGCTTTGTTTCATCAAAATCGGACAACAGACAAAAAAGTAACAAAAAGAAACAAAAGAAACTATTAGGTGCGCTGCTCACGTTTTTTAGTACATAACGTTTTTTAGTACATATAAAATCCAATAGATGTCACTGTGCGATTTTAAAACGCGCTATCGTTATGTTTTCGCCAGTCTACTTAAGTATGAGAAAGTTTCAAGCTGGCTGTCGTTCCATGTGGTTTAGTCGGTAGAACGTCAGTGCGCCATACTGATGGCCCGGGTTCGATTCCCAGCATGGAATTTTTTTTCACTATGTTGGCATTAACGCCTATAAGCAATTAAAAGAATTTGAAATATTGTATTCAAGGCGAATTTTCTCTCTGGGAAAATTTCCTTGCATTAATATGTCAGTGTAATTTTTTTTTCGATTTAATTTTTTTTTTCGAAACTTTGTTTTTCTTAAAAAATAACAGTAAATATTTGATATTTCCCAACGTTTTTTGAATGATCGACTTGCTTTTTTTTTTAATGTATGTCTGAACCTTATCTAACTACTTCTTCAAGATTTCTTTAGATAAACCGACCAGCGTAGCGGGCGAAGGCCGCTAGTAATAAATAAGTAAAGCCGGGATACCATCTAAGGTAAAATAATGCCATTTTGACGCCAATTATGTACCCTGGTGCATATGTGACATCTTTTCCCATTTTTCATCCATTTCCTGTTGGCATACAACTTTGAAATTTGGAATATGTATGCATATCTGGGAGCAATACTGGAATTAGACATAATTTTTTTTTATTCGATCCAAAAAGGGGCAACGTGGGTTATTTTTTAAAGATTTATGCAATTTATACTGCATAAAGGAGCCACTTACCTATTTTTATATACAAAAAGAAGTAAGTGGCTTGTAAAAACAATTATAGTATACATAAATAAAATACTTGAGATAATATACTAGAGATATAAGCACCGGGTTTGGCGAGATTTTTTATGCCAACTAGGCGAAAACATCGTTTTGATTACCAGATACATATAGCATGCTATAATAACACGTTATTTATTTATTTCAAAATGAAAAAAATGAATAAATGAAACATTTTCTATTCCCCTTTTTAATTCGATCCAAAAAGGGGCAACGTGGGTTATTTTTTAAAAGATTTATACAATTTATACTGCATAAAGGATCCACTTACCTATTTTTATATGCAAGAAAAAGAAAGTGGTATGTAAAAACAATTATAGTATACATAAAGAAAATAATTGAGATAATATACTACAGATATAAGCACCGGGTTTGGCGAAATTTTTTATGCCAATCTGGCGAAAACATCGTTTTGATTACCAGATACATATAAGCATGTTATAATAACACGTTATTTATTTATTTCAAAATGAAAAAAAAAGGAATAAACGAAATATTTTCTGTTATTAAAAAAAAGAAATAACAATTAATAAATGATAATATTTTTAGAACAAACAGTTTATTACGACATTATGATAAACATGTTAGGAACTGGACGCCATTTTGGCACCAATTAGATACTTCGGTGTCTATAACGCATATATGTGCCATATTTATTTGTAAAACTGAGCATGAACATTTACCAAGTGTGTTTTCATAGCCGCTTATATCTTTTTGCAACATAGCGCACCTTTCGGAGCCAAAACTGCACAAAAGAAAAAGAGAAATCAAAATTTGCAGTATTTTTTATTTTATTTTATTTTATTTTATTAAAGTAATGCACATTTTGTAATCAATAGGCTCGATAATCAGACTTCGTTTTTTTTTTTTTTTTTTTGCTTTAAAAGATGAAATTTCATACGACGTCAGTTTTGGATTCGTCGTTTTTCCATATTTGATAGTATGCGTCTACTGGTTTTGTAACTTTTTTTGTAACTTTCTTCTTTATTAACAGCGACATTTAGATTTCCTATTTAAATAAAAATTCTTCTAAATGAAAAGAATTTTGTTAAAATAAATAAATAAATTAAAATGCGAACATCTATTTCTCAAAGCACAAAACTTTTCCTTTTGAGTTAATAAAAATCAGTAAAAACATAATTTTTATAATGATAAAAAGGTGACTTATGTAATAACAGGGTCATATATTATATACGTTATGAATTAAGTATTAATATTTCTCCACTATTTATAAATAATAATAATAATAAAATAAAATGCGGACAGACCAAAGTCTATATTTGACTGAAAACAACAACCATTTTCTAAATGCTTTAAAAAATGGCCAGTGAAAAGTGATATTTCAGAAGTAGTATGAAATTAGCTAAAAACCATTTATTTTAAACTAAATGAATAAAAGATTTATATTTTTAATGAAATAAATGAGATTTAAAAAATTATTGGAAATTTATCACCATAGATGTATCAATATTAAAATCGGTACCTTGTGTACAAAATGGAACAATTCGCAATACCTTTTGTACCCGAAAAGTGGTCTTTGCTTTTTTTAAGGTTAAAAAGTAGATTACGAAATATTCCTATACAGAGATGCCAAGCCCGCGCTTATTGCATAGCAGAATATTCTTATAGGAAAAATTATTTTTTTAAATCCGCAGAATGTTCCAATTTAATAAAACATTTTCTGTATTAAAATACCGGTATCCAAAATGCCGGAGACTTGACAGCTCTACCTATAACATTTTAATTAACCACGGTACTTTTTTAATTGGATTCAAATTTAGTGAAGATTACGTTTTTTGGCCAAAAACAGCTTTTTTCCACAAACTACGATACAATTCCTTGACGCTGAAATAAAATGTTTTGACTTATGCTATTATTGCTTCCTCTGATTTATTTATTTAAATTTTAAATAAGAGACTCAAAATCGTGTTTTTTAAATGTACGGAAAAAAGGCATTTCGAGAGAGGGCGAAAAGAACAATATTTGGCGATTTATTACCTGCGCTTGGATAAGTGTCTTACTACCTTGTATTTAATACTCTTCACAATAGTTCGCTGTTATATGGACTTTGGAGCTTTTATAAAAAGTTTGACGTATTCGGGCTTAACAAAGTGAGTTTTTTACTGAATTATACAAATAAATGAAAAATGAATACTAAGAATTACTAAGAAAAGAAAAATGAAGCATTATATTGATCTATGTATATTTAAAAATGCATCTGCTAATAAATTAGATAATTTATGTGTATATAATAGGAGATAAATAGCTTTTGATTCTATATTTCTATGCTATAAAGCAATAACGTTTGTGTGTTTTTCGTTATCGTTGGAAGCACCTAGCCGATTTAAAAAATAATTTGGGGAAAAAATGTTGGTAACCATCTTTGCTGCAAAATATACTATATTCTGCGTAGGAACAATAATCACCATCAATGCACGAACAAAAAACGTTCTAAAATGGAGAATTATTTGATGTTGATATGACTAAAAATTTTAAATCTTTTTTTTTTGTGGCAATTTTTAAGATATAATATTCTCGTTATGAACGATTTCTAAAACATTCGACAATTTAATTTCACAAATTAAACATTTTTTTTTCTAGAAAAAAATTTAAACCGAATTTATTGAGAATATTGCAATTTCTAGGATACTGTTGGGGTTAGAAACTATAATTTTGGCATCACAGTAACTTATAAGATGTAAATGCTCGTTTAGAACAAATTCTTAAAAAAAGATTCCTTAACTCTTATCGACAACCTCATTGCATCCATGGAAAACATATATTCAACATTATAAACTATTCGAACGGATCTCACGCCATTTAAAATACACTCCATTCTCTTCAAATATAATAGTTTATGTTTTTTATAGTTTCTCAAATTGGTGTGGAGCTTCTGTTTATGCTCATGACATCATTTCAAAGAGTTATATTTCCAATATAGGAAAATTTGGTGTTTTATTTTCTGTATTACTTTTAAGATTTTGCATATTTCCGATTTTAGATCCATGCATGGTTTTCTTTCCCTTTTATAAAAATAGTATATACAACTTTATATATAAGATTACTCGTTTTATATAAACTTTATATATAAGATTATGATTCAATATGCTTATTTTCATCATATTTTATCACTATGAATGACCAATTAAAGGTAACATCTCATTTTCATTACTTATCAGAAGTTATTAAATGTGTATTCTCATAAATATCGCTCAGACTTATCCCTCTGAGGGAAGTCCTAGTGTAAATAATCTTATTAAGTTCCAATTCTTTACTAATATTAGTTTTTGTTACATTGTCTCTGTTATCAAGCAAACTTGTCCATTATTTTCAGAGTATGTCTACGGCAGATTGGCGAAATAATAAAGATATCGCCAAGTTGGCGTCATTTTTGGCGACTAATTTTGGTCGCCAAATTAGGCGATATATCGCCAAGTTGGCGACAAACTTGGCGATTGTTGGCGATGGTAACCCTTCCCTCTCAATGGTAACCCCCCTTTAGATATACTGATACATTGTTTGTTGTTCCGTGGATTTTTCGAGATGGTTCTAGAAATTTGCCGCACATGCTGCGAGCCTATATAAGAAGAGAAGCGATGCGAGCTGTTGTTATTATTTACCAGTCAGTCATTGAGTGAACAAGGCGTTTGTTAGGTGAGTTTACTTGAGTTTCATTTATGTTGTTTTGGATGTTATTAAGTGTTGAGACGTTGTATAAAGAGTCTCTGGGATCTAAAGCTATACTTGTACGAGAGATTTGAGCAGTTATTTTTGAATATCTAGCAATATTTGTGAGTTTCGAAGACTCTGTTGTTCTGGAGATCTGTAAATAAATTATTTTCTACTTTTCTAAGAGACAAGAGTTTGAAGTTCTCTAACCATAAGATCAAAAGAACCCCATATACGCTGCAACAATATATTTAAAATTCCCATTGTTATGCTATATTAATATAAACGTAATGTTGCAGCGTATATAGGGTTCTTTCGATCTTATGGTTAGACAAAATCAAACTCTTTTCTCTTAGAAAAGTAGAAAATAATTTATTTACAGATCTTCATAACAACAGAGTCTTCGAAATTCACAAATATTATTAGATATTTCAAAATAACTGTTCAAATCTATCGAACAAGCACAAATATAGGTCGCAGAGACTCTTTATACAATGTCTCAACACTATATCGCATTCAAAACAACGTAGATAAAACTCAATACATCAAGCAAACTTGCTTAGACAGTATCTAGTAGCTCACTCAATGCCTGACTGGTAAATAATAACAACAGCCCGCATCGGCTCTCCTATATATAGTCTCGCCGAATGCGGTGGAAATTTCTACAACCTTCTAGAAAAATCCGGAAAACCACGGAACAACATTCAATGTATCAGTAGACCTAAGGGGGGGTTACCATAGAGAGGGACGGGTTACCATCGCCAACAATCGCCAAGTTTGTCGCCAACTTGGCGATATATCGCCAAATTTGGCGACCAAAATTAGTCGTCAAAAGTGACGCCAACTTGGCGATATCTTTATTATTTCGCCAAGCTGCCATAGACATACACTGAAAATAATAGACAAGTTTGCTTGATAACAGAGACAATGTAACAAAAACTAATATTAGTAAAGGAATGGAGCTTAATATGATTATTTACATTATTGTACAGTACAAACACTAACTATTTACAAAATTCGTAACACTACCCCCTCCTCAAAGACTGCACGTCCCGGGCAGTGCAATCCTTGAGTTAGAGGAAAACACTTAAAATAAGTAAACAAATAAATAAATAAATAATAATAAGATTTACATATATAAGAATTAATTGCTATTTACATATTTACAAAAAGTGACTTTCATGACCATAGTCTGAAATTCCAGTTTTGAAATTCTAATCACTTTGGCCAAAATAAGGGGCTAGCCGGTTATAATGCTTGACCTTGGGCTTGGTGTGTGGCGATTTTCGTATGCGTACGACGACGTCATTCAACCTGTTGACGACTGTGTAAGGACCGTCCCAGTTTGTTTGTAGTTTTGGCGACAGACCCTTATGACGTATGGGATTCCACAACCAAACTTTGTCACCTTCGTTGAACTCATGTCCAGTTGCCTTTATGTCGTACCGTGTCTTCATCTTTTCTGATGACAATCCAATTCGGTTCCTCGCGAGACGATGAATCTCCTCAATCCGTGCCTGGAGTTCATCCACGTACTCCTCGGGCGATAAAGGAGCGTCAGGAGGACGGCCAAACAAAAGATCCGCAGGTAGACGAAGATCACGACCAAAGAGCATTTGAGAAGGGGAATAACCAGTGGCCTCATGAGCAGCACTCCTGTAGGCAAGCAGGAACAGAGGCAATTTCTTGTCCCAGTCCTGTTGATCTTTAGACACCAGGAGGGAGAGGCTATTTAAGATTGTACGATTGAACCGCTCCACCATGCCGTCCGATTGAGGATGTAGAGGTGTAGTTCGAGTTTTGTCCATGTCGAGTAGTCCACACAATTCCTTAAACACAGCCGACTCAAAGTTTCTTCCTTGATCGGAATGGATTTGAAGAGGAACTCCGTATCTGGAAACCCAGTGTTGAACCAGTATCTCTGCTATGGTTACCGCCTCTTGATTAGGTATGTTGTAGGCTTCAGGCCACTTGGTGAAATAATCCATGACAACGGGGATGTACTTGTTGCCATCATATGTTCTAGGAAGGACCCAGGATGTCTAGAGCTATTCGTTCGAAAGGAGATCCTACATTATAACGTTGCAATAGTCCACGGGTGCGCCTCTTTGGACCTTTACGTGCTACACAGGTGTCACAAATTCGACACCACTTCTCCACATCACTGCGAACATTATTCCAGTATAAACGCTCTCGAACCTTTTGCAGGGTCTTCATTACACCAAAATGACCTCCTGTGGGACTACCATGAAGTTCTTGAAGGACCTTAGAAATTCTCGACTTAAGGAGTAGTAGTTGCAATCTAAATGTCTTTCCATCGTCAGACTCCCATTTTCGGTACAAGATACCGTTCTTCAAATTTAGGGTATCCCAAAGAGCCCAATAACGTTTAGTCGCAGGATGGTAATGGGCCATGTCTTGCCAGGTGGGCTTCCAGTGGGACTCCTTTTTCAGGTCTAAAATTGATTTAATTTCAGGATCAGCAAGTTGATCTTTACGCAGGCTCTCGTCACACCACGGATCTTGCGATGATGTAGAACCTGTTGTAACTTGTCTTACTATAGGACCTTTGACATTAAATTTCTTCTCAACCCGGTCGCAGTATCTACAATTCTCCGAGCAGGGTCTTCTTGAGAGAGCATCTGCATTTCCATGTGATGAGCCTCTTCGATGTCGTATCTCCATATCGTACTCTTGAAGCTTTTGTATCCACCTGGCTATCTGGCCTTCAGGGTTCTTAAAATTCAATAGCCAAGTTAGAGAAGCATGATCAGTTCGGATCAGGAATTTTCGGCCGTAAGGATAGTGGTGAAAATGGTCTATGGCTTTCACTACAGCAAGAAGCTCTTTTCTTGTTACGCAGTAGTTTCGCTCGGCCTTCGATAAGCACTTGCTGAAATAGGCGATAACACGCTCCTGGCCGTCGATTTCCTGGGACAGTACAGCGCCAAACTTTCGTTACTCGCGTCCGTATCAAGTATAAACTGTTTATCGATTTGAGGATATGACAGAATTGGAGTGGATGTTAAGGCCTCCTTAAGCTTTTCGAAAGCAGCGTCACATTCCTGTGTCCACATGAATTTTTGATTGGCTTCTGTTAATTTATGAAGTGGTCTAGCAATCACAGAGAAGCCTTTGAAAAATTTTCTGTAATAGGTGCATAATCCTAGAAAACTCCGAAGCTGGTGAACATCTGCTGGACGATTCCAATTTTTCATAGCCGATATCTTCTCCGGATCAGTCCTGACTCCATCTGCCGAAATGATGTGTCCAAGGTAGGCGACTTCATTGCGAAACAAACTGCATTTCGAAGGGCTTTCTTTAACTTTTGTAGCACCCGCCTGAGGTTATTCAGATGGTCATCAAAAGATTTTCCTATGATTATGATATCATCTAAATAAACAAGACATGCTTCATATGACAGCCCCTGGAGAACCGTTTCCATAAGCCGTTCGAAAGTTGCAGGTGCGTTACATAGACCAAAATGCATTACCTTGAACTGCCATAATCCTTGTTCCGTTGTAAAGGCAGTCTTCTCGCGGTCGTCCGGATGGAACTCTACCTGCCAGTAACCACTCTTCAGATCCAGAGTCGAGAACCAAGTGTTGCCCGCAAGTGTGTCGAGAGTGTCGTCGATCCTTGGTAGAGGTTAACTATCCTTTTTAGTGACGTCATTCAGTCGGCGGTAGTCTACACAAAATCTTGTAGAACCATCCTTCTTCCTTACTAATACAATGGGAGACGCCCATGGACTTGTCGATGGTTCGATGACTTCATTTTCTTCCATATCCTTATTTAAATTGTGCACCTCTTCTTGCTTGGCAAAAGGTAATCGTCTTGGTTGTTGTTTAATTTGTGAGTGATCTCCAGTATAAATTCGATGTTGTGCGATTTTGGTTCGTCCAAAGTCTTCAGATGTTTGGGAAAATAAACTTTGAAATTCCCTAATTAAACCTTCAGCAGCATCTCTCTGGTTTGGATCTAAGGCTGTATTTTTTAACAAATCCTTGACTAGATTATCTGAAGATTTTTCAGAGTTACTTGAATTTTGATTTATGCACGTCACAGGAGCACACGATACTATCACCTCTCCTTTCTTGATAGTCCTCGTCTTATCACTGATGTTAGCAATTCTGGCTGGAATGGTCTTTTTCGAGAGGTCTGCTACAGATAAAGCCACCAATACTCCTGCTTGTGTACTATTGTCTTCAGGATAATCTATATGGCCAAATCGATAATTAGCTTCATTTTTAATTACAGCAGGAACTAAGAAATCTGTTCTTGGATCTAGATGGATGTCTTCTTTGGCTATTACTATTTGTTTACATTCAATTTCGTTATTTAATCCAAAAAGACATATTTCTTCAAATTTAGAGAGCATTTTATTATTTTTGAAATCAAGTTTGAAGCCAAACTTCTTCAGAAAATCTAGTCCGATTAAGCAAGGATCTGTTATGTCAGCAACATATGCCGAATGGTAATATTTCGTTCCTCCAAAGTTAATGGTTAAATTTGCCTTTCCATATATGCCTTTCATGTCGCTCGTCACAGTTTGCAGGGTAACGCATGGTGGAGTCAAGATGAGTTTACATTTCAATTTTCGAGCTAAATCTTCTCTTATTATTGTAACATTGGCTCCTGTATCGACAATCATACGGCACTGAATTCCGTTATTAAAGCATTCATTATCACCGCCACTCATTTTTGATACCTGGAGGATCTTCAGGTGGGGCGTTTCATTCTCTGGCAACCTCCGCCCCGCGAGATGGCCAAAATTTAATTTCCCTGCTGACTGTTTGAATTTATCTCACGTTCGTGGGTTTTGGGGCAATTTCTTCGGAGATGTCCTGTATCACCGCATCCCCAGCACGTGAGATTCTGTCTTCTTGAGCTTGTTCTTCCGTATTTTAAAGCTTCAATCTCTTGATTTAATTTCCTAATTTCTTTCAAGACGTCGCTCTCAGTGTCTGAGCTTTTCTTCACCGTTGCTCCTCGGACTGAATGACGATCTCTTCGGCTGGCTTGTGTAGCTGCTTCCAACTTTAAGGCATATAGTAATGCAGCCTTTAAATCCTGCACATCTGTCATTCGTACCGCTCTCTGCACTTATGGAACATTTATTCCATCTACAAAGTACTGCAATGAGAGCATTTCCCGTACATTTGTTGGGCAGTCGATGAATGCTAAATTTCCCAGACGTTCTATTTCTGAGGCAAACTCTTGAAGGGTTTCACTCGATTTTTGATGGCGGCTCTTCATTTGTATTCTCGTATAATCCTTCAAGAATTTTTCTCCGAATCTCATTTCAAGTGCACAACTTAGTCTCAAAATTGAGTTGCGTCATATCGGGCAATGTTTGCAGCACGTCGGCGGCTTCTCCTCTCAAAGATGCTGCCAGTTGACAAGCTTTCACCTCGTCGCTCCATTTGTTCGCTTCGGCTACTATGGTGAATTGGGTCTTGTAAACTTGCCAGGAACTCTTTCCGTCGTATGTCGACAGCTTAATGTGCACGGGAGAAACAGGCGGATTCCTAAATTCTTCATAATTACCACTAGACGCTGAAAGCTTCTTCTCAAGATCTTCTACTTTTTTATTTAGATTTACATCTACGTCAACTATTTTCTCTTCAACGTTACTTATTTTCTCTTCAACGTTTCTTATTTTCTCTTCAACGTTACTAACTTCATTCTGAATTTTATCTTCTACTTCCTGCATTTTCTCTTCTACCGAACCTATTCTTCTCTGTACCGACGAGAACCTTTCTTCAAAAGTTTTCTTCATTTCTTCTTGGCCTTTATTCATTTTATCCGCCAACTCTTCTTGGCTTTTGTCAATTTTTTCAGTCTCCTCTTCTTGGCATTTATCAGTTTTATTTGTCAACTGTTCCATTCTTTCTTCGTTTTTATTCATTTTATCCGCCAACTCTTTTTGGCCTTTATTCATTTTATCCGCCAACTGTTCTTGGCCTTTATTCATTTTATCCGCCAACTCTTCTTGGCCTTTATTCATTTTATCCGCCAACTCTTCTTGGCCTTTATCAATTTTATTGGCCAGCTCTGTTCTTAATCCGTTAATAGCTTCTAACAGTTCTTTCAGTTGTCCGTCCATTGTTCTTGTTTTCGCCATAAGATCCCGAATCCTGACACCAAAATGTTGCAGCGTATATAGGGTTCTTGCTAAAAAGGCATTTTCAACGTTACATTCCTATGTGATTCCGAGTCGCTTTGCATCCCTAACACTTCCTGTTAGTATGTTGGTCTGGTAGTAAAACACCCAGGAGTAATGCCATTGAAATTTAAGAGATGTGTCGAAAGCGCCCTCTATCAAAAATGGGGACACCAATGCTGTACGTCATTTTGAATAAAATATTTACCAAGGGAATGACTTACACGCAAACAGCAACAAAATCGAGTTGTTTGTCCAATGTTTATGAGCGTTTAAAATTGCTCCCTCTGTTCACAGTTAAATTTTTGCTAGTTTACCGATCCCAATGTTTCCGATTATGGGCTTAAAATTTAAGTTTATGTCTAAACTTTAGAATAATTTCAACCACATGCACAAAATAACGGTAAAAAATAGTTTTTCGTTACTCTAAAGTCTAAAGCGCCCTCTATCGACAATTTTTGAACGTAACTTTAAAAAAAATTTCTAAAAAAATCGTGATTTAAAGAATAATTTTAGTGAAAACCGCAAACGAATCGACCCTTTTTTCCATTTTTTATCATCGTTTGAAATTATGGACCTTAAATTTTAATGGCCCCTAGCTCCTACAGAAGATGTTTGCGCCCCATGGTTTCCTATTTAATAATGTTTGTCTTCGTGTCTACTATCATCCCTCAAAGTTTGTCGATCTGGTAGCGAAACACCCTGTATAGTCTAGCCGCATGCGGTGGAAATTTCTACAACCTTCTAGAAAAATCCGGAAAATCTCGGAACAACATTCAATGTATCAGTAGACCTAAGGTGAGGTTACCATAGAGAGGGACGGGTTACCATCGCCAACAATCGCCAAGTTTGTCGCCAACTTGGCGATATATCGCCAAATTTGGCGACCAAAATTAGTCGTCAAAAGTGACGCCAACTTGGCGATATCTATATTATTTCGCCAAGCTGCCATAGACATACACTGAAAATAATAGACAAGTTTGCTTGATAACAGAGACAATGTAACAAAAACTAACATTAGTAAAGGAATGGAGCTTAATAAGATTATTTACATTATTGTACAGTACAAACACTAACTATTTACAAAATTCGTAACAGTATAAAAACCCCAGCCACAGTATATTTAAAAATGGAATCTTCCCGAAATAAACTTCAAAATTAAAACTTTTTAACGAAATAGACCAAACCGCACTCATATAAAGTGAAGGCAGCAGTGCTGCCAGTACATTTTCTGTGAAAAGACGGAAGATTTTTTAAGAGTGTGCTAAAAGTTTGATATGAAGTGCCCAAACACCCTTAATAATATTGCTTAATAATGGTCATATCGTTTAATATGGAAATTAAAAACAAAAAAGACTATTGCATTAAAGTAATAAATAGGAAACGAAGGAATACAATGGAAGCATTCATTTTTTTTTCATTCTCTTTATGCTTATTGAATCAAACTTTTCTCATCTTTCAAAATTTAAATACACAATAATGGCATCTCAAATACCAAATACAGCGGAAAAAATGGGATTTGGAAAACCTGATTCGAGTTTACTATATTCTGTAATAAATTCAGGAGGAATGTATGTTTTAAGTATTTCTTAATTTTAAAATGAATAGTGCACATTGCGTGCAAAAACTATTATAATACGATAAATATGACAACTCGCTTAGGTTTTTTTTGCTACATTGATATCAGGATAAGTCAAATTGATGTCATAGACCTTCATTTTTCCTTATTTTTCTTTTTTTAAGTTAAATGTTGATTTTCTTCTTATTTCGCAGTTACTGCTGATACTGTATTGTGGTATGATGTAATTCTAAAGAACCCGTCGATAAAGCGTGATTAGTTAACATTTCTTATGAAATTTATAGATGCTACAGTTAAAATTACTCCTTTAGATTATGTAATTTTTTACGTTGTGTTTCAAAAATGTTCTTTTCATTTTTTAAGAGCATCTAATACAAATTTTATATGATCTCTACGACCTCAAACGAGCACTTATTCTCTTCATGTTTTATTGAAAGAATTGCACTTACTTTTCAGAATTCAATTAAATAGCTTAAACAACATGATTCAATTAGTCCTAAGTTTTGTTTCTCATATATAGTAAATATAAAATTGATTGAGAAATTTTACGATGCTTTTAATATCGAGTTGAACATTGTTCAGGATTATTTTTACACACTTTTTCACATTTAATCAATTTAATATATTCATTATGTAATCACAGGTATGCACGAAAAAAAAGTTTAAAATCATATTCATTTAGAACTCTCGTACTGTACTAATATATGTAATGAAATATTGTAATGTACTGTGATCACAAACTAATTTCATGAAAAAAAACATAACATCATGTTCATGGTATACGACAAACACTTCGAAATTCTCGAATATTTTAGCACGTAACTACAGTGATATTTATGTGTGAATATTTTTGGACAACATTTATGGTATGTAATATCGTCATAGAATTTACATAAATTGTAATATAGTATTTATTCCAGAATCAAACTTTGTGTATTTAGATACATCGATTTTTTTCGAAGAATACAAGATGTTTCAAAAGGTTTTTGTATTATAGCGTGCGAGAATACAAATCAAATTTAACACAAATGTAAAAAAAAAAAAGAAAAAGTATAGACGACTCAACATACTGTAGTTGTAATTTCAATGTAATAAATGTATGATGCTATGAGACATAAGTATAAGTTTTAACTATAAATATTTATATGTTGACAATTTGTCTCCAATAATGTATTAGGGAACAAGAAAATGACAATATCAAAATAAATAGAATGTTAAATGTGAATATTTAACAAAATGGATCGAATACAAATGGTATTGTAAAGTACCTACGTGATTTTATAAAAAATGTCATTTTTCTTTTTTTATATCCATTTTTATTGATTTATTTCTTCCTAATTTAAGATTTAGCAGAACAAGTCCATACGTAAAAAAATGACAGTCAAATATTTTATTCATGTTATGTATAGACGTTCAATACGCTGTCCTTTGTTGAAAATCAATTAATAAATGACAAATTGTGGAAAATTCTATATTATCCAGTCAGTTTTAGAAACCAATCTAAATTCAGCAAACTATATACCCGTTATCATTCTGTGTGTAAGTAAATATTTATTTAGATATGTTAGTGTATATGAAGCATGTGCGTTCAATTCTGTAAATAGCATACGCAACAGGCATTTTAATGTTTTATTCTGCTTTTAATCAACGATCCTAATGACTTATATAGGTACATTTACAGCAATTTTGAACAAACAGCTTTAGTCAATTACATGGCTTAACCATAGCACCTATTTGCTTCCCTAACAGTGGTTTTACTTTCAAAATTCTGAATCCACACCATAGATTCCGAATGAAGAAACTTTGCTTGATGTAATCACAAAACGTTTTTATATAAAGAAAGAAAAAAATATATTTTTTCAAATTTCTGAAAAATTTGCATTTGAGCCGCACATATTGGACGATCAGATTAAAATCTTACGGACCTTTCTTTGGAATCATTTAAAAGCGAAATACTGAAAACTCATATTTTTATAAATATCTACAGTACGATCTGAAATATGTGTTATTATCTCTAGCTTAATTATGACCTATCTTTATCCCTTTCACTGAAGTACATAAAAGTATAAAGCTAATCCGTGTATTAAGATCGTACTCCGACCATTAACTGATGCTAAATATTTCATAAAGAACCGAAGAACTAATTTTAAAATATGTTCCCCACACTACGATTGTTTGGATTCATGTTGATATCTATCATAGAAAATCCATTTTTTTCTTTTTTGCAAATAAGTAGAAAAATAATTTGTATGATTTTTGTCAATCAATATAACCAAGAAAAGAAACTGTGTACATACGCACCGTTGGTTTTACTCGGATTCTATTACTTGACATGTTTTCTTTTCAGGCATGGTTACATGGTAGATTAGAATACATTGACGATGTTTTAAGAAATACAAAAAAATAAAAAAGTAAACAAATGTTTTTGTAGTATGAAATATATATTTTTATCTGCGAATGTGTGAATGATAACATTGACTATTTACATAACATAATAGTCAACTGAAAGGAGGAAAACAAAAGAAAAATCCAGTCAAATATCATGCAATTTCAGACAAATACCGTCGATTATATGATTTGATTCTTCGTTGCTCTCTAAAAGCAGATATATATTAATAGATTTTCAACAAACTGCCAAAACTATTTTATTTTTTTATTGATGCATAAATTCTTCTTGGACAACTATCAAAACGAGTCCATTCAATGATAAAAAAAAATAGTATCGAAATCGAAGCATCTGTGCCAATTCTTCACATTGATACCTATGAAGGGTGCACTTAAAAATATTTTTCCACCTTCAGCATCTCGAAATTTTGTAATACAGTTTCAGATTCATTTTTAAATAAAAAATGAATGTTGCTGACGTGATTTTTAGTTTTATAAAAGAAAAGAAATATGGAATATTTAAGTATGTATGTACATATACACCTTACAAATAAATTACGGCTTAAAAAATAACAGAAGAGCAAAAGTTGCAAAAAATCTGTGTAATAATGAAACAAAACAGAAAAATCATGCGTCAAACATATATTATGAAACTCTTTCCAGCACTTCCTGATATCTTTAACAAAACTTCTTTATTGATAGGAATAACATGACAGTCTATAGATAAATATGCATTCCAATACTTTGAGCAATCCTGTTTTTGATGCGTTGGTTGATATATGTATTACTTAATAGGGAAATTTTGTTTAGCAGGAAATGTCTAGCATCTTGAAATTTTTACGTCTGAAGTTTATTAAATAAAACATATTTGAACACTTTCGTTCAGCCCTGTAATTTGCATAATACCTTTATTCCCCGCTAGTATTTAGCTAAAATATATTTTAGACTAAAGCATTCTTAAAGCTACGGAAATCATATTCTCATAAATTACCATTTATACGCGTCCACATATCCAATTGCGTGGCCCTATACATACTTTTATCTATATTCTACCAATATTCTCTAGTACACTGAATGCAATTTAGCGTGAAAAATAATAACATATTTAAATACCACCTTTAAGTAAATTTCGCTTATATATTTAGTAACATTTGCGAGGTCTTTGTGTAACTCTGTATATCAACCTGTAGCTACATTTATACACACCGTATAATATCCATAGATTTACTGAAACTTAAAAGTGCATATCATAATTAAAATGCATATCCCTCAATTAGTCATCATCGGATACATATACAGTACTCCGGAAAGAATATATTATTTGAAATTTTTTATCTCCCTGTAAATGCTATGCATTTCGTATGACTTATATGAAGCGTCAGCAAGGTATATCAATTTTATTATTCATAAAATCGATTAATATTATTAAAATGCGTGGCACACAATCTCCACCCACCGTTAACATAACGTAATGGATTTCTTTTGTGTGGCCCTGTAAATTGGACGATAGCTGATTTTTTCACCGCGTATTTTACAATGCATATTTTAGTGCACTTCGTAAATGCCAGTAAATTTTAATATGTTGGATAGGATGTAACATTTTTAAAGTTCACTTGAAACGTATTTTTCTTATAGGTCGTAATGAAACGTAAACATTTGACTGTCCCTGTAAATAAACTAATAATGCGAGAAACTTCATTTGAAGTAGAGTTTGTGCTAGCATAATTTAAATCATTTAAAAAAACTAATAAAAATGAAAAATAGATTAAATGTTTTAAAAGAAAGATTTCAATATAAAGAATTATTGAGCTGCACTGCACTGTGTGCCAAACTAGGCATATACAAATAATACTATAATTCCTATTATATGTTATGAATTTGGCCAAAATGATCGCTGCAACTGATCACGAACAGTCCAAACATTGGAATAACATTTAATTTCTCCATGTCAGAAGGCTCTATTTGAATTTTAAAAAATTGCTCTTCGGAAACAACAATAAGAAAAAAAAAGTTCCGATCAAGCAATTAAGGCAGAATTAACTTTTATTATTTTTATTGCATACTAAAAATATTAATATAAAGCAATTGGAAATAATTTTCTTTTTAAATGATGTATACAAAACTTTGCCTAGGGGATTATCTGCATATCAAAACAAACATTTTTTTTTTTTTTTTTTTTTTTTTTTTTGGCAAAAAAATTCAAATTTGACCTCTTAAATAAATTTAACTTCACTTGTTGTAAAAAAAAACATTTTCCTGAAACTTATAAGATTAGTTTCAGAGAAGTTACTTATTTTAAAACGATAATATTTTAAGAACTGTATCAAAATTGATGTTAGGTTCTCACTTCTTCAGATGCTACAGAATAACTGTGTTACTTTTATGTATGTATCATGTCTTGCCAGTGTGACAATTTCAAATTCTTCATTATCTTTACAATTGCCAGCCTAAATGTTTCAATAAAAAGAATATTTTTTTTTCCTTTTCAAGTTTTACTTCTTCTTATCGACACATCCCTGTAAACCATCATTTTGAAAATTTTGAATCCTAATTCAAAAATTATATTGAAGAAATTTTCAAAACTTAAAAAAGAAAATGGAAACAGAAAATACAAATCAAAATCTTTCAAAGAATATAGGTTGCCATTTTTTAAATATTAATCTAGTAATTCATAATCCATGAGGATTTTTTTTAATTATAAATTCAATGTATTTATGTTCAGGACTTTTAACTATATAATTGAATTCAAAATGATAGTATTTTGTTTAAAATTTGAAGAGATACTAATTAAAATATGAAAACGTAATTTAACTTTAGAAGCTGACAATTTTGAATATTATAATTGTAAAAATTACTACCCAAAAAACTAGAAATTTTATTTATATGCATATCTTGAACTGGAGATTTAAAATATACTGTGAAAATGAGATGTTGCCATTGAAAACGGAAATTTAGTGACATTTTGATTTATAAATGGTCTCCTTAGCAAATCTGTTATATATCATTTGAAAATAGAAATTAGTTGTAATCCTTTGGAACCAGTAATTATTCTATCAAAAGTAGTTGCAGTGGGTGTGTTTACCTCTTTTTTACATATGTATGTGATTGTATATTTCCAATTCTTTACAATCAGTAAATTTCTTCTATTGAAATTAGTTGCAGTGTTATGGATTGTTAACTTATTTTCTATATATATATGTGGTGACCGAAATGACAAAGATTAAACTCTCTATTGCTAAATAGGCACTTTTTATTGTCAGGCTCCTGAAAAAAAAAGATCTCAACAATCGAACAATACAATATTGAAGAACTTTGGAGTTTTTCCTGTGAGAATGAGAGCAAAGGTAATCAGGTAGTCAGACGGAATAAGAGGTGCTCAAACATCTCCGAACAGCTAGAGATCCGTGCCCGGCTAATGTGTAATAGGCAGACGGCTTTTTTTAATGTGTTTATCTTTAACATACATAAATTACCATACTATAAATAGTTTTATCCATGGAAAATCAAGTAAACATTGAAATTTCATTATCAAGTTGATTGAAGACTTCTAGAAGACTTAAGACGCCACACTAGTGACTGAAAAAACCAGGATAATAATATAAAGTCTACTGCGAGCGTTCTTTTCAAATATATTGCTCACATTTTAATATTTTTACCTGATATTAACGTGTTTTTTTTGCATAGGATAGCTGAGGACGATCCACAATCAGCCTAGTTTTTACTTTTTTGATATTGGTGTCAAATGTAAAAAGAAACATACTTTATTTTACAAAACCGGTTTGAACCGGTTATGACACTGAAACTATCCTTATATAAAAAGAATATAGCCCAAATAAAAAAGTAAAAATTAGGCCGGTTGTGGATCGTCTTGAGCTATCGTATTTTAAAAAAAATCACATCAAAATATAACAGTTTGAGTGAGATATTTGAAAAGAACGCCTCCATAGACTTTACATTATAATAAAGGTCTTTTTCAATCAGTAGTTCGGGCTCTTAATGCTACTTAATTCATTTGAAACCTGTAATCTCGAAACCAACAGCGATTATATACCTCCTTAAATATATATTTAATATATATACTACCTATAATTAATGCCTCAGAATCTAAGAGTAAAGACAGTACATGTTCTTAATTTTTCTAAACCCTTTATTTTTCTTAAAACTTAGAATTTGCACAAAAACGAATAATGACGAAAAAAAATCATAATTATTTCTTTATGTCAGATGTAAAATCATTAATATCTGCTGATAAAAGGAGGAACAAAAAAAGACAAGTATTGGTTTTTGCACTTTGAATTGATCTTGATTAAATGTAAAATTCTTTAAAAAGTAATTGCTTTCTTCTAGCATTTTAACGAATTTTATAACGAGGCATCTTTGCTTTTCAGTAAAAATGCGATTTTCATTTTAAAAGAAAAAATAAATTAAAAGTTATTTTTCAATATTTTAAACTCTCTTTTTCGAATTTAAAGGAAATAATATAAATTCCATTGGGCGTATTTCTTTATTTATTTCAATAAACTGTATATTTGTATGTAACATTGGTTTTAGAAAAAAATTTCAAAAATTAAATGACTGCAATGTGGAGTATATTTTTTTATAATTAATTTATATTCACTGTCTTATCATATCAATGTAGAAATATACGAAAAATTCATACAAATTCATAAAATGTATACAAAAATATCGTATATTATGCAATATAAATTTTAACCAAAACTTTTTCCACAGCACAAATTTGTTTTCAATACATATTTCAAATATTTGTTATTATCTAAGCTACTCTACAACTGAAAAAATACAATATAATAATATCTCTATTCAGTTTAAAATCAGAAAGTTCATTTATTAAATTAAGTTAATAATAATAATAATAATAATAATAAATTAAATGTATATATTTAGACCAAAAGTATCGTTGAGGAATTCCAGCGTTATCATACACTAGTTCAATGCAATATGGGTTGTATATCAGTGTTGGGTATGAACGCACTCACTGAACGAAAACTCACGAGTTTCGCTCACTATTTGTGAACTTTGAACTGAACTTCGCTCACTATTTTATAAACGAGTTTGAACTGAACGGAAACTCAAAAAATCGACGAGTTTGAACGAAATTTACGTTCAAATTAACGTTCAGTTTTTTTCATAATTTATTTAAAATTTTTCCAGACCTTAGTATACATTTTCCCTCTTTCAAATGCCATTTAGAGGCCTGCAAAAGCCTCAGGACGGGTTAAGTCTGGATATCACTTCTCTGGGTAATATTAGAGGTCTGCACGGGCCGGAATTTCCAGGCCCGGGCCCGGCCCGGCCCGTAGGAAAGTTATTTCGGCCCGGCCCGTTGTAAAACTCAAAAGTTCGGCCCGTTTAATTTTTTTTATTTTAGGCCCGGCCTGTACAAAGATAATCGAAAACAGGCCCGGCCCGTTTTGCCCCTTTTACAATTTCTGCGATTTCTAAAAAATTCAGATTTTTATCATATAACTAAGATTCCTTTAAAAAATACTGCATACATATCTATGGAATGATTTTACAGTATATTTTACAGTAAATACACATTAACAACATTAATGATTACTTAGATTCTTAGGCTTTCAACATTCGAATAAAGATTCATTGAAAAATTAATATGGCTTAGAATAAAAGAAAAAAGAAAGAAAGCTAAAAACATCGTTAATTTTGAAGCTGTTTAATAAAAGAAGATTTATAAATATATTTCTATATCATTTTATTATAGATTTCAAATCCAAATTCTTTCTTAAATTCAAAGAAGCTCCTTTCTGATACATTTCTATTTTTTTTTTTTTTTTCTCAGAAACGCATAAGATTAGCAGATATCTTTATTCAGAAACTATATAATCGAATGGAGTTATCCACTTTTTTTATACAAGCAATTTAAGAATACTGCAAACAAATAAAATACTGTCATAATTAGCGTTTTGAATGGAATTTCCGGAAGTAATAGCAAGGGAAAGGATAAAAACCTACAATCATTTCAGAAACTATTATATCTCAACAAGGTTATACAAGTATTTTATTTACCAAAAATGAAAAATGCTATTCGATTCCAAATCCCTTCAATAGTTAGGCTATCGTTAATTTTGTAAAAGTATAAAAGTGATAACTTTTATACTTTTACAATTTAAAATTAATCCGAAAATCTGTCAAACTTTCGCATTATTGAGAAATTAATTTAAAAATCATCAAGAAGTATATATCCGAAGACTAAGCTAACATAAGTTCTTTATTGCTGTTAATAATTTTACAAATCATGTTTTCTGCCAATAATTAAGTCTAGTACCGGTCCGGCCAGTCTATATGTAGAAAAATAATGCAAGCTTGATCTCGGACCGGCATGACTCAGCTAAAAAAATATAAAAAAATTCCTGTCGGCTGGGCCTATAGGCGGAGGTAGATTTCGAAGTGTGCTCATTTCAACAAAAAAATATATATGATTAGAGATAAATCCAGTTTAATAACTTCATTTGGCCGTTTATGAAAAGTTTTTAATTCCATTTTCCTGCAAAAACTGGTTTTATCAGAATCATCTTAAGAAAAATTCAGCTCAAATGCCCATTATGACAACATATTTTGAAATAGATTCTAAATTTATTAAAAAATCGTCCAAAACAGTACATTATACAGTTCCTAAATAACAAAAAACTGTCAGTTGAAAGCATTTGAGAAAAAAATTGAATTTAAAAATGAGTCATAAAATAACCGATTTGTTGTTTGAATACATCCTTAATTCTTTAATCGTGCTTGCTTCGGAAAATTTTGTGCGAAATACTCACTTTGACAGCATTTTTAAAAATATATTCTATCTTTATCAAAAAACTGGCCAATGCGTCACAGTATATAGTTTCTAAATAAGAGGATCTGTAAATTGGATGCATTTGAGAGCGAAAATGGATTTTAAAACGAGTCATAAAAAACGCAATTTGCTATGTGAAAACTTCCTTAAATTTTCAAATCTCGAAGACTTCGGGAAATTCTGTTCAAAATAACCCTTTTTGGTAGCCTTTTTCAAAATATATTCTGTCTTTATCAAAAAACCGATCATTGCATCACATTATATAGTTCCTAAATAAAAGGATCTGTAAATTGGATGCATTTGAGAGCAATAATGGATTTAAAAACGAGTAAAAAAAAAACGCAATTTCTTATTTGAACACTTCCTTAAATTTTCAGTCTTTATGATTTCTGAAAATTCTGTTCAAAATACCCTTTTTGGTAGCCTTTTTTGAAATATATTCCGTCTTTATCATAAAACTGACCAATGCATCACATTATATAGTTCCTAAATAAGAGGATCTGTAAATTGGATGCGTTTGAGAACAAAAATGGATTTAAAAACGAGTCAGAAAAAAACGCGATTTCTTATTTGAATACTTCCTTCAATTTTCAGTCCCGATGACCTTCGGAAATTCTGTTCAAAATACCCTTTTTGGTAGCCTTTTTTTGAAATTTATTCTGTCTTTATCAGAAAATTGACCAATGTGTCACTTTATACAGTTTCTAAATAAGAGGATCTACCATTTGGATGCTTTTAAAATCAAAAATGAATTTAAAAATGAGTCAGAATATAAGCCGTTTGGATTTGAGGTTTTTTTCTCCAACTCCTATTTTTGTTTAATTTCTTTTTGCTATACGAATTGGTCCTATGAAAAACTTGTCAATATAAAAGTTGTAGCTATTTTTGAGAAGATGTAAAATAAATTTAATCAGATTTGATATCTTAAAAATTGACGGAGTTATGGATTTTTCTCTTTTTTCAGCGCCCTTTTTCTTTTCGTTTTTAATTTTTTTCATCGGTAAAAGTTGGTCCTATCAAAAACTTGTAAATACAAAAGTTTTAGATAATTTTAAGAACATTTATAAAAAATTTAGTTGGACTTGATATCTTGAAAATTGACGAAGTTATGAATTTTTTTCTCTCAAAATCCCTGTTTTTTTCGCCCCTTGAGCCCACTTCTAAATTTATCAAAAATCTGTCATATATATACTTTTGGCCCATTTTTAAGAAGTAATATAAACTTTAAACCGATTCGATATCTACTTTAATTAAGAAGTTATGGCGTTTTTTCGGTTTTCACAAAAACGCCCCCTATTCTGACCCCCTTGGTCCGATTTTGCCCATTAACGAACTCATCCAAGATTTTATCCCCATTGATTTTATGTCCAAGTTTGGTGGAGATTGGTGAAGAATTATAGAAGTTATCGTGTCCATAAAAAAGTGAGATATATATATATATAGATAGATAGATAGATAGATAGATATATAAACTGGTGCGATTGCAATAGGTAGTATTTCTTACGAAATCTACCTAAAACGGGTTACACATAATGTAATTCTCCGATGCCGATACACTGTGCATTTTTATATTGATGCTGTCAAATTAGTATGACCACATTTATACTTTATTCTCGTTAAAACCATTTTCGTTGAAAATACCTCATATTTTATCGTTTCTGGTTAAATCCAGAACGGGCCGGTAAGCCCGAAAATTTTTTTTATCGGTCTGGCCCGTTCAATTTTTTTGCCGGCCCTTTGAAAAAACTATTCTAAATCGGCCGTCCCGACCCGGGCCCGTGCAGACTTCTAGGTAGTATCCTAGTCTAAGTTCCTGCGAATCCGCAGACAGAGTAGAATTTGTCTAAGACGGAATATTGTCTTCTACGGAAAATTTTCAAGATACCGATCGATTCCGCTATAGCCATAGTTTATTCTAATTTTATATTACCATGATTCAACAATTAAACTTTTCTTTAAAGAATAGTTCATATACAATGCTAGGGGATGGGAGAAACAGTATTATAAAAGGTGCTACAAAAATCTATATACGACGAAATCCTGTCTTAAACGAAACAATTTCTAGATCGGTGCAAAATGGATAGAATAATCCGTGTAAAAAAAGTCATAACACATTTGTAAAAGACGGCGAATTTCTTAATAAAGAATCTGTCTACAATAAATTTTTCTAGGTTTTTTTTTTTTTTTTTTTTTTTTTTTTTTTTTTTTTTTAAGATTCACTAGTATAGAAATTTTTATATTTTTAAGCCTCCAATCCGTGGAAATGTGTTAATCTTATTAATATTTCAGATATTTAGATACAGTTAAGGACTCATTTTAAAATCAATTTAGTTTACAATGGAATATACAGAAATAAATATGGAAACACCAATACTTTGGAATAAATGTGCCTATTTACGCAGCCCATGACCCCCTTTTTTAAATGAAAAACATAAGCATGAAAGGGAAACTGTAATAAGTACTTTTTAGAGTTCCGTTATTTAAAAAATTAAACGGAACATTATAAGATCTCCCTCTTGTGTCTGTTTTTGTCTATCGCAATTACTATAAGGTAAGTTAGCCCCTCTGTCGTATTCACGACCTATGTACCTTGGTTTATCCCCCCTTTTACTTTGTTTTCCGACTTGAGTTCCTCTGAACTCAAGCTTGGCTTCGCTTTTTGTCCATTCCTCCCCCCTCGCACTTAGTTAGCGGTTACCTATGCGATTCCTTCTTCGCAGTTTTTGCAATCCCCAGTTTAATTACTTTAACTTTTACTTCCCGTTGTCTGCCTGCCACATTTGGCATGCTAGCCTGTGGATGTTGGCGATTCCCGGGTTTTTTTTCAATATTTTGGCGCACGATGTTGCAGTTTGCCTTTTCTGGAGTGGCAGCCCTTCCGTGCATATAATCCGAGGGTTTCGCTAGTGTCAGGCGGCAGAGACAGAGAGGCAGAGACAGAGAAAGCCAATCCTTGGTGCTCTTTTGAGGGCAAGTTTTACAGGATAGCGAGCCTTTTTCCAGTGCCTTGCACCTACCAAAAATGTGCTTGGAAAGCCGCTGAATTGGGATTATCTTTATAGGGATTACCGTGACAAAAAAAGGTGACATTTGGATTTTTCTTAAATACGTTTTTATACCTTATCTAAATTGTACTAAGTTATTTTATGTCCGCTGCATAAGTGTTCTATTTTTGCTGACTGAAACGTATGTCGTCAAACTTAGTTAAACAATAATTCAAGTATTTATCTCCCCTTGATTTAATTCCACCACGGTGCCTAAAATATAGTTTGGACTGCAATTAAGTTTTAAATAAATTTTTATGTTCGAACGAACTACATGTCTTGAGTCACTTCATATTTGACCACAGTTTTAATCTTAACCCACGGAAGTAAAACTTTGCTTATACCTGAGTTATTTTTGGAAAGTATTTGAATTATTAAACACAACGCAATTCCTCAGCCATCCATTTTTGGCATTTTACGATCACATGTTTTACATTTTTTAAATTGGGTCTACCCATTGACTTTTAGTTAACGTTGATGGTACAGGCAGAACCAACCAACCAAGACATAACAATTATAACTTCATTTTAACATCATCGGCCATTATTATAAACACAACACCCTCCTCTTCTGTAAAATTAATACTAAGTTCCAAACTAGCAAAAAGGAGCAATTACTAAAGCACAATACTCAGACCAGCATTGTCTCGAAGAATATGCACACAGAAATCCAGAGAGTGCAATCGTGTGTTTGTGCCATTTTCAATATTGTACCGACCAAAAGTATATGAAGTTATGCATCGAATTGAACCAAATTTTTTTGTGTAAGTGTATGACTATGGCTAATTGGTCCTCCCTGAATTTTAAAAGAATCCGTCGGAAGGGGGCGCTGCAATCGCGATTTTGTACCATTTTCAATATTGTACCGACCAAAAATATATGAAGTTATACATCGAATTGAACCAAATTTTTTGCGTAAGTGTATGACTATGACTGATTGGTCCTCCCTGAATTTAAAAAAAATCCGCCGGAAGGGGGCATTGCAATAGCGAATTTTATGCCATTTTCAATATTGCATCACCTAAAAGTTTACGTTCTAGAACGTTATGTTCTGGTAGTTAGTTCTAGAACATGAACTAAGCTTTTGTATATGATTATTTTTTGGTGAGGCAAGTAGGTCCTCCCATAATTTGAAAAAAAAAATAAATAAATAAATAAATAAATCTGGCTATCATTCTATTGTCCATCGGCTCGTGCAGAGACGGAAATTCGTTTTTACTCCGATTAATTGACTGAAGTAGAAATTTAAGATAAAAATCAAAGTTGGTATCATATTGAATTGTTATTGTAAAATTATTAAAGCATTAAAATGAGTAACTATTTTTTAAAAATATTAAAATGTATGTATGAGATAGAAGAAAGTTTTGGGAATGGCACATCCAACTAGTTTCTATTCAAATGCCGTTGAGAAGTCTACATGGACTCGGGGCGGGTCGAGTCTGATCATTAGTTTTTTGGGTCGTGCCCAGGTCTTCCTTTATCTGAAAGCTCGGTCCAGACTGGACCGGGCTTATTTCTGGAACTGTACTTTATTCTTAAGCGAAGTGTGCACAAATCGAAATTTTTTCACATTGTCTCACTACCTTGCTTGCATGAAAATCATTTACCCGGCCCTGTCTGATTTGTATAAAGATTTGTTTAGGGAACAACCTCTTTGGGTCTACAATTTTTGACGAAAATACATATATTTTTAAATTACCATTATTCTACAGTTAAAATTTTCTTTAAAGAATAATACATGTTATATTTCTATGGTGTGTGTGTGCGTTCGGAGGAGGAATATACAGTGCTTGAAAACCGGTTATAAAAATCTGGGTAAACGAAAAAAAAGTGACCGGAAAAAAAGTTATCGGAAAAAAGTGACATAAACTACAAAAGCGGAAAAAAGTTATCGGAAAAAAGGTGATGAGGAATTGATTTTAGGGATTTATTATAGATTTTGGTTAAATATGAAAGGGGGATCGGGGGGGAGGCTCATAATTTAGGTAAATGAGTTTTTCATGTTGAATTAACTGTTTTGGTTCAATTTTTGGATATACGTTCATACTGAAAAAACGCTTGCCTGATTAGTTTTGGGAAGGGACGATTACCCCCCTCCGCCCTAAATTACATAAATGGTTTTTATGCAGAATTATCCAATATGTATTCAAATGTGTATCCAATATGTATATCTCTATCCAAATTTTGGATAGCGATTCTTTCTGATAAGGCTTATATATAACATATAATGCCTGAAGAGATTTGGGAGTTTAATGGTTAAGCGTAGAGGGGAAATGGGGCAATAACCTCTCTTAAATTAATAGCTTTTACGCAGAATTATCCGATTTGCTTGGAATTTTGGATATAAGTTCATTATGATAAGACGTATCTCTGATTAGTTATGGGTTCTTTTGCTTATTAATAAAGTGGGGGATGGGCAATAATCTCACACTAAATTAGATAAATTGTTTGTTATGCAGAATTATCTGATGTAAGTCAAATTTTAAATGTAGGTTCTTTCTGATAAGGTGAATCCCTGAATAGTTTTAAGGGTTTAATGGCTAAGTATAGAAAGGTAATAGAATATAACCTCCCTTAAATTAAATAAATTGCCTTTTACGCAGAATTATCAGATTTGCTTCAAATTTTGGATTATAGGTTCATTATGATAAGGCGTATCCCTGATTAGTTATGGGGGTTATTTTGCTAATTAAAAAGGAGGTGGTGATTATTACCCCCCCCCCCCCCCTTAAATTAGATAATTTTTTTATGCACTCTTATCCGATGTATTTCATATTTTGTATATAAGTTCTTTCTCATAAAGTGGATCCCGGAATAGTTTTAAGGGTTTAATGGTTAAGTATAGAGGGGGGGGGTACGGGGGATAACCACTCCCTTAAATTAAATAAATGACCTTTTTTATGCAGAATCATCCAATTTGCTTCAAATTTTGGGTGTAGATTTATTATATTAAGGTGTATCCCTGATTAGTATGGGGTTCTTTTGCTAATTAAAAAGGGGGAGCGGCGATTATCCCTCCTCCTTAAATAAGATATCTTTTTTTTTTTTTCGCAGCTGTCCGACGTATTTCAAATTTTGGATGTAGATTCTTTCTGATAAAGTGAATCCATGAATAGTTTTAAGGGTTTAATGACTAAGTATAGAGGGGGGAACGGGGGATAACCCACAATTAATCAGGGATTCGCCTTATCATAATGGACCTACACCCAAATTTTGAAGCAAATCGGATAATTCTGCATAAAAAGCCATTTAATTTATTTTAGGGGGGTTATCTTCTGTTCCCCCTTCTATACTTACCCATTAAACCGTTTAAACTATCCAGGGATTCTCTTTATTAGAAAGAACATACAGCCAAAATTTGAAATACATCGGATAAGTGTGCATAAAAAACAATTTATCTTATTTAAGGGGGGGGGGGATAATCGCCCCCTTTTTAATTAGCAAAATAATCCCATAACTAATCAGAGATACGCTTTGTCAGAATGAACCTACGTCCAGAATTTTAAGCAAATCGGATAATTCTGAGTAAAAGCCATTTATTTAATTTAAGGGGGTTATCCCTCGTTCCTTCCCTTTATACTTAGCCATTAAATTTATCTATTTAAGTGGGGGGGGGGGTCGGAATTATGTATGTACGTATGTCGGCCAATTATCTACACTGTGGGAATAGACTCTAAGGGGTGGAATGCCCTCCGTGGGGGTCTTTCGGGGGGTGTAATAATCACCGCCTTTTTTTTAATTAGCAAAATAACCCCATATCTAACCAGGAAAATTTGTAAAAATGATAAAAATTACTATATAATTCTGATTGACTTTGTAGAGATACAATTGATAATGAATTAAAAGATATTATCCGTTACAAATTTGAAATCGTGATGCATATTTTTTAAAATGACAGCAACTTAGTTTAGTTTTGAGGTGGTCTGGTACTTGGAAACATAGAAGTTGGAAAAATGCATCTCATTTTTTTTTCTTACTATCTCTACATAGATAAAAAAAAGGGAGATAAAATAACCCTTTCTTTCGAAATTATTAACATGAAAGCAGTAGCTACTTTTCATATATACATATATTTTTCTTTTTCGTTGACTCATTTTTGCATGTACAGCTTTAGAGATTTGATAATTCAGTACTTTTTCTGAAATGAAAAAACATAATAAATTTTTTAATAACTTTTCATCTCCTTCTTTTTTTACAAAGTTCGTAAAAAGATAAAAATTATTATATAATCTGACTGAAATTATAAAGATACATTCAGTAACAAATTAAAAGATACCTTCAGTTATAAATTTGAAATCGTAATACATATCTTTTGAAAAGACAGCAACGCTCTTAAGTAGGTTATGATGGTTGTCCGGCACTAGGAGGCAATTAAAGTTAAAAAAATAAATCTTAAATAATTTTTATTACCATATTTATATAGTAATAAAAAAGGAGATAAAATAATCCTTTCTTCGAAATCAGTAACATAAAAGCAGTAGCTACTTTTCAATTCTTTCTTTCTTTTCTTCTTTTTTTTTTTTTTTTTTTTTTTTTTTTTTTTTCTTTTCTTTTCGTTGATTTGTTTTTGCAAGTGCAACTTTAGAGATTTGATAATTTAAGATTTTTTCCTTAACTTTTTCTTTTCGATTATTCTTTTAAAACTTTTTTCTAAAATTACGTAAAAAAATAGAAAAAACAAATCATAAAAATAGGAATATGGGAAAATAGCAAGATTCTCTAAAATTATAAACGTTCATCAATCTCTTAACAAAATAATTTCTCGCAAGCATATTTTACGTTTTGTTATAGATAATTTATTTTGTAGAAAAAAAAAAACCCGTAACAATTATTTTAGATCATGTTATATCACTAACCGCCTCCCAAAGTTAAAGAAAAATATGTAAAGAAGAAAGAAAAAAAAGCATTTAATAAAAACGTTTTTCATTGTTCTAGAAAACGATAGCTTTCACATTTTGGAAACTAAAGAACTTCTAACAACTAGTTTCTAGTTCCCCACAATTACTCTTATTTTTCTTCATTAAGAGTTTGTCAGTGTTATTGTCATTTATTTTACATATGTATGTCATATTCATAAATCTAAAGCATGTTCTTTCAAAATATAACGAAGAGTTTCATTTTTTTCCACTATTTTTTTTTAATAAATTGATAATTTATTTCCACAATGTTTATCATAAAAAAATGTAAGAGGCCACTGTGAGTTTTTAGTGGAAATCCATCGCTAATATAATAATTTTGTAAGTTTTCAAAATTATTAAACCTTCCAGAACAGCTAAAAAACTTACGACGTTTTCTAAACATAAAAAAAAATACTTGAAAGAGTATAGCAGCAGAAAGAAAGAAAGAAAAACAAAACAAAGAAGAAAAAAAAAACATAGTGAAACGGCGAATCCACCCCACACTTCCCGGAATCTTACCCCCCCCCCACACACACACAGAATTCGGGGGGTATGAAGAACCAGGAGGGGGGAAAATCTAACGCAAGTGGTCGCATCGCGGTGCATTAGACCAATTTAAACTCCAAAATGCTGTAAAATGCGTAGAAAATGAAGGAATGACTTGAAGTTTTAGTATACAAAAGTGCGGACACTCAAGGTCAGTTACGTGGAATTTCGTTATCGTAACTAAGGGGAAGCGAGTTACAGGAAGATAAAAAATTCCGGCGGGAAAAGACCACCAAAAAATGGCAATATGTGTATGCTAGAGGTCTGCACGGGCCGGAATTTCCAGGCCCGGGCCCGGTCCGGCCCGTTTAAATTTTTATATTTTAGGCCCGGCCCGTACAGAAATCAGTGAAAACAGGCCCGGCCCGTTTTGGCCCGTTAATTTCTACGATTTCTAAAAAAAATCAGATTTTTATCATATAATTAAGATTTTTTTAAAGAATACTGCATACATATCTATGGAATGATTTTACAGTATATTTTACAGGAAATACACATTAACAACATTAATGATTACTTAGACTCTTAGGCTTTCAACATTCGAATAAAGATTCGTTAAAAATTTAATATGGCTTAGAATAAAAGAAAAAAGAAAGAAAGCTAAAAACATCATTACTTTTGAAGATGTTTGATAAAAGAAGATTTATAAAAATATTTCTATATCATTTTATTAAAGGTTTTAAATCCAAATTCATTCTCAAATTCAAAGAAGCTCCTTTCTGATGCATTTCTAAATTCACTTTTTTCTCAGAAATGCATAAGATTAGCAGGTATCTTTATTCAAAAACTATATAATCGAGTGGCGTTATCCATTTTTTGATACAAGCAATTTAAGAATACTACAAGCAAATAAAATACTGTCATAATTAGCGATTTGAATAGAGTTTCCGGAAGCGAGAGCATGGGAAGGGAGAAAAGCCTGCAATCATTTGAGAAACTATTACATCTCAAAAAGGTCATACAAGTATTTTATTTACCAAAAATAAAAAACGCTATTCGATTCCAAATCCCTCCAATATCACTTTTATACTTTTACAATTTAAAATTAATCAGAAATTAATTTAAAAACCATCAAGAAGTATTTATCCGAAGATAAAGCTAACATAAGTTCTTTATCGCTGTTAATAATTGTAAATCAATTGTAAATTAATATAATTGTAAATGTAAATCATGTTTTCTGCCCTACAGATCTTGAGAAGAATTAAGTTTAGTTCCGGTCCGGCCAGTCTGTATGTAGAAAAATAATGCAAGCTTGATCTCGGACCGGCATGAGTCAGCTAAAAAAATATTAAAACGAGTTGCACACAATGTTATTCTCCGATGCTGATCTCTACACTGTACATTTTTATATTGATGCTGTCAAACTAGTATGGCTCGTGACTCACATTTATACTTATTCTCGTTAAAACCATTGAAAATAGCTCATATTTTATCGTTCCAGCTCAAATCGTGAGAACAAAAAAATTTTCTTCAGAAAAAAGAATTTCTTCAGAATCAAAAAAAATTTCGGGCCTACCGGCCCGAAAATTTTTTTAATCGGCCCGTCTGGCCCGTTCAATTATTTTGCCGGCCCGGCCCGTTGAAAAAACTATCCTAAATCTGCCGGCCCTGCCAGCGGGCCGGGTACGGGCCACGGGCCAAGCCGGGCCCGTGCAGACCTCTAGTGTATGCTATGAAATGCTGAAATGCGCATTCACATTTTTCCCCCGGAGGAAATTTTTTTTATGTAAGTTGTTTGAAAAAAGTCGGAACAAATTATAAGAAATAGTAGAGAAATGTGGTATACAAAACCACGATCGCAATCCAAGTAAACAAAAATCTAAGGTACCTACTTGAATCGAACCCTGATATTTATAATACTTGACAGTAATTTAGACAATTTAACGAAATTTTCAATCGACTTACCCTATTTACGATATTAAGAAAAATATTAGATATGCATAATAATTTTATGAACACACACACACACACACAAAAAAAAAAAAAAAAAATAAAAATAAAAAGTCCATTATATACTACTGATTTTATGTAAAATTTCTGAAATGCAGACTTTTTGTTTCGGGTAGAGATCTTACATTTTTTTTAAATTAAAAGATTTTTTTTTTCTTATAAGCTTATTCAAGAGAATGTTAAAAATAATAACTTTTCTTCCAAGATAAACTAACGAAAATGCTCCATGCTCCATTTCAATTTAGAAGAAAGGGAAGATATCCAGTATTTCGTAATGGATATTTAAGTCTCTAACAATGTCTTTGGATATGGCGAGTGTGTTGTAGGAAATAAAGTATTTATCCTGCCTAATTTAATCTCGAATGCGGAGATTTGACTTCCGAAAAACGTAAAGTAGTAAAAAAAAAAAAAAAAAAAAAAAAAGCAATGTAATGATAACGATGATATGCAATGCAAATATTTATTCTGTATGAATTTGCATCAGTATGTATAATTATTATATATATACTTTTAAATGTTGCTCCATCATCCATTGCTCACATTTGTAAAAACAGAAATTTCCTTTTTGAATGGCTGCGAATTTGCATTTTCAGAGAATAGACGGCAAATTCTCTGCCAATGCATTTTCTGTTTTTTATGAATTTTTTCTTTTCTTTTTTTAAAGCAGTGATTTACATTATATTGAGTTTCAATATCATATGGGAAAAAAAAGGGAATACAACACAATTTGTAACTACTGGGAAAAAACTCGGGGAAAAAAATGTCTGAATTTCTTTTATGTAGTCTTATGTAAGATGTATGGGCGGGTTCGGTGCGAAATTTCAACTTTTTTTCCCGGCCGGGCCAAGCTCGGGCCTTGTTTTTAGCTATTATGTCGGGCGGGGTCGGACCTTGTTTTTAGCTATTATATCGGGCCGCTAAATTTTCTCTACGAGCCGGGCTGGGCTCGGGCTGAAATTTTTATTTTAATATCGGGCCGGACATTTCTTTTTCTATGGATCGGGGCTGAAAATTTCCGTCCGTGCATACCTCTATCTTACATATCGAATAATCAAATGATTAGTTCACAAAATTTTGTAAATTTGGACAATAATATCCAAACATAAAAGTGAATTTTTTAGTGAACTTCGTTCACTTTTACAAATGAGCGTGATTTGAACGCGTTCGTTTAAAAATTTTTGAGTTTGAACGTGAACTTAAATCACTTTTCAGAAATTGAACGTGAGTTTGAGTTAGTTCGTTTATTTTGTGAACGTACCCAAAACTGTTGTATATGTTGCCGGGCAAAACATTTTTCAGACCAAATTGTTTAGCTCTACGTGCTTAAACTGTTTTTACAGTGCCAAACGATTTTATCCTAATGCATGTAAGATAAACTAGTTTTTCCTTGGCCAAATTAGTATATCCTAATGCACTTAGGATAAACTATTTTTGATAGGCCAAATAAGTTTGGCCTAAAATCAATAGAATAAGCTAGTTTGGCTCGCTGTTCGCTGGTTTGATTTTGTTTAACCTAGATCAATCTAATTTATCTTCAAATAATTCAATTGTACATGCTATTATGGATTCCAGTTACCGACTTAGTGTCAACTTTGTATAAAGTAGTACTGATAAAGCAACCCAACAACATCGATCAAATATGTTTTATCCGATGGGATGGGGGAGACCCTATCTTTCCATTTCGCAGCCGTTTGCAGTTATAGTATATGTTCTATATGGTAGTTATCAGTTTTTGAAATATTTGAAATATATTTCAATATCAAAATAGAAAATATTTCATTAAGAGTAATCTCACTGTATTTTCCATAGTACTAATATTCGTTTTAAAAACATTATGAGCTTTAAAAATATTTCAGAACATTTACAAAATATATTTTATTGCAATCAGTCGCAACATGTTAATTTTTTTATGTTATGTCAAAATTTTAATCAATGTTGTATTTTTACTCAAATAATAAATTTATAAGAATTTAACCGCATTTTATTAGTTTGAAATTAAAGAAAATTATCAAAATCTAATTAATTGAATTTAAAATTGATTCAATTACACTTAGGATGAAACGTAAATCATGTAGATTAGTTTTAGAGAGAAGTTTGGATCATATTATACGTTTGCAACTTAAAAGTATTTTATCCCTTTAAAGGAGTGAATAATCTTCTAAATACATACTTAAATTTTATTTAAATTTTCATTTGTCACAAAATATTCTTAGAACACATTTTTCTATAAATGCTTCAAAATAAAAATATGTTTGCACACTCATAAAGTGGAACAATATGCCTCAGATTCCGAACACATTGGACCATAATTAAATTTTATCTGAATACAATATATATTAGCTTTTCCTAAATATAATTTATCATTATTTCCTATTTATCTAAACAACAACAACAAAACAAATACTAATACAAATTTGCTAGTAACACATTGAAATAAAATATACAAACACTGCGCGTAAAAATATTTTTGAAAAAAAGGATATAGGAATAATTGCAAATACAGTGAAGTTATTAATTTTGTAAATAAAAAAATTCATTGCACATTTATATTTTTTTAGAATGTATATTTAGTTTATATAGTACATTTAATTAATGTTGCAGAATCTAATAGTGAAGAAGACATATTTTCAATATTTTCTAAAACAATATTTTAAGCTTAAAACTTCGAATTTGCACAAAAACGAATAATGACGAAAAAAGAATCACGATTATTTCTTTATATCATACATAAAATCATTAATTTCAGACTGGAAAAAGGAGGAACAAAAATTAAAAGTATTGGTTTTTGCACTTAAATTTATGTTCATTAAATGTAAAATTCTTTTAAAAAAGCAATTGCTTTCCTCCAACATTTTAATGAATATTATAACGAGACATCTTTGCTTTTCAGTAAAATTGCGATTTTCATTTTTAAAGAATTTTTTTAAAAAACTAGTTTTATATTATTTAAAAGAAGTAATATAAATTCCATTGGCCGTATTTCTTCATTTCTTTCATTAAATTATATATTTGTATGTAACATTGATTATATAAAGTCTTTTAAAAAATTCAGTGACTGCAACGTGGAACATATTTAAGTCTTTTAAAAAATTCAGTGACTGCAACGTGGAACATATTGTTTCTTAAATTGTATTATATTATATTCACTGTCTTAACCAATTAACGTAGAAATAACTATTTTAAAACAATATTTTTTTCCGATAAAAAATAATCATACTAAAGTTATGATACCGATCATACTTGTAGATTTTATAGATTTTTTCATTATAGAAATTTTGGTGAGTTATGATCTACATACGAAATCAATTGTTACCAATCACACCCAATGTTGGAACAAAATAAAAATAATAATAAAATAATTTAAAATTTTTGGGCAAGTCGTAAATGACAGTGTTAAAATATGGCAAATATTTCATGTCATTAAAACGCATCTAATTTTTTATTTAATTTCTTTATTTTTTTTTAAATAATTTATTCATTTTTAAGTACGTTCGTAATTAAGTATATACGTAGCACCTATAGTTCTCATTCAGTCCATCCGTCTGTCCGCACATAACAACGCAAAAACTACCCAACCGAATCGTTTGAAATTTAAAATATATGATGAGTACATAATTTTGTCGAGCCATTTAAACTTTTATAAAAATCAGATGGATAGATGTATTACAGGGACAAACAAAAATTTTCTGCTACCTTACGGTCAAAGGGGAAAAAGGTTTGAAATGCATTTTTATCATTTGAAATTTAAAGTATATAATGATTAAATAATTTTGTCGAGTCTTCTCAAATTTTATGAAAATTAGATGCTTAGATCAATTACAGGGCAATCAAAAATATTCCGTTACATTATTGTCAACGGGAAAAAAGTTTAAAATGCATTTTAATGGTGTTACACTCATTCGGACATAATAAAATTAATATGCATCTAATGAAGAACAGATTATAACATATATTTTGCATAATCTGTGGTGCAAAGAACATCTGTTATTGATTTACAAGGCCACAAAAAAGTATTCCATTACATGATGGTATAGAAAGAACATTTTTTGGTGCGCATTTTAATTGAAATAATTATTTAACATTTTATGAGATTTATATACGTTACTGAGGAATACTGGAAGTTAGATCCTGTATAAAAGTAAGTAGATAGTATTTACATTTTATTTACATTTAAACATTTTATTAGTATTAGTATCACTTTTATTAGTATTTACATTTAAACTTTTGATCTAACCATGAAGAACACTTTAAAGAATGGTTTAAACTTAATTATTTCAAATAACTTTTTCGTATTTGACAATGTTATTTATGAACAGTCACATGGTGCTCCAATGGATTCCCCAACATCTGGGCTTCTTGCAGAATTTAAATTACGCCCCATCGAATCTAAAATTTTTAGTACATTTAAGGTTGTCCCTTTCGTATGGTTGCGCTACGTAGACGATATTTTTTTGTTTGGCGTTGTAATGTTAATGATTTCATGATTTTTATACAACAATTAAATGAATTAGAGAAAAACATTCAATTTATTTTCGAACTAGAAAATGAAGGGAAGTTACCGTTTTTAGACGTTGAATTAACAAGAATAGGGTGTAAATTAATCCGTTCAGTTTACCGAAAGCCTATAGCAGATTTAAACATTATACATTTTGACATTTAAACATTTTGACGCTTGCTCCCTTTTATCCCATAAATTGTCAACTTTTAGATTCCTAATTAATCGTGCTTTTAAAGTTTCTTCAGATAAAAACTTAGATAACGAGTTCGAGAAAATTAAATGTATCGCAATTAATAATGGATATCAAATTAAATTCATTAACAGATTAATAAAACGCACCATTAATAGTATGAAATTGAATGACTAAAATTAAAACATCAAATGAAATCAATAATAAAAGGGTTGTAGTAAATCATTTTAACAGGCTTTTTGAATGCATCAAAAATCTTTTAAAAATTTTTGATTTATGTTTAATAGCAAAACCTCTCCCCAAATTAAAAATGCTCTTAAATACCAAAATTGATCCCATTAGTATGGACGACCTTTTGGGAGTTTATATGATTCCATTTATTAGAGAAGGAGGAATAAAAAACTTTTATATAGGCATGACCCAAAGTAAATTTAAAATCAGACGTAAAGAACACATAACAGATATAAAACTTAACAGGAAGAAAACTGCTCTATCCACGTGAAATCAAAAAGAAAACATTAACATACTTTTTAATGAGAGTAAATTAATATACAGGTCTAATTTTCATTTAAAATTATTCATAAGAGAATCAATTGAAATTTATTTAAATAGTTCACATATTTGTAACGATACACGGTCATTTCAAATCTCAAATATATAGATTGAATGATTAGACAATTTACACGGTAATTGTTTAACTAGACCAAGGACAATATCAAATTAAAAAGCGAGTGATACATTTAATTTATTTATTTTCAATAATTCTTTATTCCGATTTTCACGTTCATTGTATTTGTAATTTTTATTTTTCTATTTACATTCTGAGGATGACTCTATTAATTTTTGAGTTGAAAAATGTAAATAAAAATGTTTTAATATATTTGAAATGTTTTTGTCATTATACAACGGCTTAGAAGCAAAATGTTTTTTATAATATAAATTCCTATATTTTTATGTAGAATATATATTATTAGTATTACGATTACAATCCTGGTTTTCCATTCTATAAGTTTAATATGTTGCAAAATATTAGAAATAGTGAACATTGGATTGTTTCATATTTTAAAAAGAAATTATTTTATAATTCTTTTATGGTATTCATAATAACTGTCTACTTTCACAAAAATACGTATATTAACTATACTGTAAGACTATACTGATATAAAAAAAATTCGAATGTCTGTGTAATATTTGTAATATCGATCATCTATATACTAAACATTGTGCCTAGAGATATTTTTTTTTAAATTTAATAAACAGTTTATCTCAAGATTGGTCAAAATGTCGATTGTTTTGTATTAAATGTAACTTTATGTTATTGTTAATATTTGGACGCTTCAATTTTGATTATATCACAGGATATAGTATATTTTAACAAAACAAGCCGGCAATTCATCACATAATTCTAATAATTTAAAAAATGGCTTTTTTCTTTATGTTAATGTTTCTTCACTTTCATGTTTCTAAAGTTCGAAAGCTATTTTTGTATTTGTAACAAATATTTATTTTTTTTTAATTATATATCTAATAAATCTGGGTATGGAAATAAATTAAAAAAAGTAATATGCCGTTTATGAGAGCAGTTTTTTTTAAATGCATACGTTCTTTGTACTGAAATGACGTGAAATACCTGTTATCTTTTTGCACCACTGAACAATTCGGTTAGCAAATTATGAAATGATTCACTGACATCAGGATTTACAAATGAACTCCTGATGAGCTAATGAAACGGGATCAAGTAAAAATATTTGACATCAGAAAAAATATCCTATTTGAATATTAAAAATTAATACGTTAACTTTCAAATTTATTCTAGTTTGTCTTAAATCTCTATGCAAGTCATTTGTTGATCTGTAACTTTCTGCAAATTTGATTTGAATGAAGCAATTTTTTAAACATACTTCAACGGAACACCTGCTAGATATCGTTTAAAATAATTAAAATTGTACATATAAAAATGCTATTTTTTTTCTTTGAAAAAATTCTATATACACATCCCATGTAGCACACTAGCCTCCCCAGGATGTTCTGGGGAGGATTCACATCCCAGGACCGTCATCCCCCAGGCATTCCTGAGGATGCAGAAAATTGTCACTAGGAGGTCCTCAGGAACCGAAAATGTCCGCTTTACAGCATCCTGGCACGCTTCCCAGGACCTCCTTCAGGGTCCTCACCTGACGGTTCTGGGGAAGTTTTGAGGAAGTGATATAAGGGCATTTTTGGAAACTTCAAGGTTACTAATATGTTAAAAAAATTTAAATTAAAGCTTTGATTTAATTTAAATTTTTTTTAAAGAAAACACGATTTTTTTTCTAGTATTCAGACAGATTTATTTACATATAAAGAGCTTATTCAGTAACAAATTTCTTACCTTCATTTTCCCTGCTGGATTTGAACTCGAGTACCTTGGTTTTCTGGACGCGCGCTCTGTCCGTTATGCTGTAGGGCCAGTAAAGAATAAAGATTTTTAAGGTATACATACATTTTTACTCCGCTTTTGAAACTTAAAACTAGAAAATGTCCTCATTTTTTGTGCCTTTTTCATACATTCGACATAAATTTAAATTAATAACTCTTAATAAATTATCAATAATTATTTGTTTTAACATAAATGTCTTCGAATTTAAAACTTTTAAATAAAATTGTATTTTTAAATGATAAAAATATCCTTTTAGCTTTTAATATTTAAAATCCATTAAGATCGTTTTGTAGTTAGAAAATTGATTATGAACAATATATTTTGAGACACAATGAATGATGGAAAACGTTTCTGATGATATCCCCTATAAAATTTAATTTTAGTTAGTAAAAATATTATTTCCAGAAATTAAAATAGCAAGAGATTAAAACACATAGTTTCCTTAAAATTATGAATTTTTTTAATGATTGACAAATGAAAACTAAGTGAATCCTTTCAAAAATAAAACTTTTTTGCTCTTTCTCTCTCTTACTTTTTTTTACAGAAATTTTAGTCGATTTTTTTTCATTTTTTCTCTTGGTGCTGTTATTAAATGAATTTATGAAAAAAATGTATAAATTTGCTTAGTCTTTTATTTCCTAATTTTTACTCTTTGAAATATTTCATTGTTTCAGTTTCATAGAGAACCCTACCAGCGGTGAAGAGATTCTACTCACGAAGCTGGTAGGTGGGAGGTGCTGAGTTTGTACCTAATCGTTAGATTCCTTTAGAAAGACCCTCCGGAGGGCAGCAACGATCCTCCTTAATGTGTCCCTTGTTTTTTTTTATGATTGACAAATAAAATCTAAGTAAATCCTCACAAAAATGAAACTTTTTTGCTCTCTCTCGACCTTACTTTTTTTACAGCAATTTTTATCGATTTTTTTTCTTTTTACGATTCGTAAAAGGTGCTCTTATTATACGAATTTATGAAAAAATATATATCAATTTGCTTAGTTTTTTCTTTCCTAATTTTTACTCTTTGAAATATTTCATTGTTTCAGTTTCATAGAGAACCCAACCAGCAGCCAAGAGATTCTGCTCTCGAAGCTAGTAGATGGGAGGTGCTGAGTTTCTACCCAATCGCACCCGTCGGCCTAATCGTTCGGAGTTTTCCACGGTTTTCTTCGAATCTTCCTTCGAAACTTCCTTGCGTAAATACGGGTTAGGTTCCTTTAGAAAGACCCTCCGGAGGGCAGCAACCCTCCTCCTTAATGTGTCCCTTGATTTTTATTTTTTGTTTATTTATTTATTTTTTTAATGATTGACAAATAAAATCTAAGTAAATCCTTTTCAAAAATGAAACTTTTTTGTTCACTCTCGCTCTTAATTTTTTTTTACAGGAATTTTTATCGATTTTTTTTTATTTATTTTTTATTTATTTTATTTTAATTACAGGGTACTGTGTGCAATGTTGTTTGTCATATTTTCTGAATAAATATTATTTTATATTAAGAACTCTGAAAATTATAAGGAAAAAACATGGAAAAATTTGGGACCATTTTTATAAAAACCTTAATTACTCTGCGAGTATGCATGCTATTTGCATAAAAATGAACACAGTATATTACAATAAGGCATTCAATTATAATCTAGAGTTTGAGCGCTTTTGCTACATTAGTTTTGACAGGGTTATTCAAAAGATATTCATTTATTTTTTAATTTGTTGACGGTCCCCTATGGAGTTTCTGCAAAAAATCTTCACGGAGATGTATGACGTATACTATTATATTTATACACCAAGAGTTTCGAGATGATTCCTCATGTATATTTCTAGATATTTAGTAAAATGTCTAAAATCGCAAGTGTTCAATAATCAATGGCAATATAGTGTACAACCAATCAATAAACACGTTTTAAAGTGATAAGGTATGTTTTGGCGAGTATTTATTAACGAATAATTAAATCCGTTACTTATGAAATTCTTACACGACGGTACGAGTTGTACATGTTCGGGTATTTATCACTTGTCGCGGGATTAAAAAATACGGAAAAAGCACTGTGTTATTTTATAACATTGTAAAAATATTAAAATTCTGCATTGTCATTAAAAACACACCATTGTAGAAATTTATATAATTTAATTGTTACAGGATTTGGTGTGAAAATCAATTGTAAAATTTCATCATTACACTGAAACACTGCTTAAATTTGAATGACATAAAATAGATACTATTAATAAAATTTTAATTTGTTACAAAACCTTTTTATTTTCTTATTGTTATAAATAAAATTAATTTACAGTTAAATCTCCATTTAGCAGTCTTTAAAATTGTATGAAATTTCTATGATCATAAAAAATACAATACGCACCATTTTTCATTTAATTAACGACGGGAAATATTTTTGTTAATTACTTGAAATGTAATTTTAGTAACTAAGATTTTAGGCAATTTAAAAAGCCTGAAAAAACTGATAACTTTATTTAAAATATAAGATGTTTTTATCAACTAATTATTTTTTAAAAATCCTAAACTAATATATGTATCCATATACTTTCTTTTATACCTGCAAACAAATTTGTTTTAGTAACCCACAAATAGTTTCACTTCTATTCTTGGAATAACACCTTTTTTTCTTCCTCTCTTCAGTGATTTCCGCGAAAATTGCTGTTTGCCTGCTTCTGTCAAAATTGATTGGAAGGGCGTGATTAGCTATTGAGTGTCTAAATGCTGGAACGGTGACTGTCTATGCCGAGTATTGTATGCTATTGCTAGGCAGTTGCTTATATTAATACATTCATTGTCACCTAACTAAGGATATCCGAAGAAATAGAATAGAAAATCGATTTGTTAATGAAAGTTTTAAGTGATGGCAAAATACTCTTCAATTAAAAATTGTGTTAAACTATTTGTTATTAATTAAATACAGATAAATATTTATCTGTAATTTCAAAATCTATAATGTTATAGATATTTCAGAAGTTTTCTTAATGAAAACTTCATTTTATCTTTCGGAATTTAAATAACAATAATAATATTATGTTTGGTAATCTATAAAAGAAATTAGAAAAATAAATTGTTAATCAATCCAATTTACATTTAAAAAAATTAATTAATGATAAGTAAAACACAATAGGCTAAACCTTCAGAAATGGCATTTAAATTTATGCTTCTATTTAGCTAACATTTTCTTATCCTCAACATTCGGTAGGTAATTGATAATAACCTAAATTAAATTTTTAAGTTGCCTGAATTTATATTTTTTTAACAGAAAATCTTTTCAAATAAACCACGTATAGGTACATATTTAGGAAAGGGGGGGGGGAGGTGCAGCTCAATATTTAAATCCAAATATACAATTTTAAAATGAATTGCAGCACTATCTTTGAGTTGATGTTATGTGCTGGGATAAAAATATCTAGTTTTGTCGCAACAATTTTGTTTATTTATTTATTTTTTAAATATGGTTTAGTAAGTATATTAGTTAATTATATATATGTATATATATATATATATATATAGTATTAGTAAATAACTATATAACCGGGTGTCCAGTATATAACTGACCCATTTTGAACTTAAATAACAAATAAACGGTTTGAGATAATAATGCGCGGATTGTGATATTGTTATTAGAAAATCAATAAATTTTTAAACATGTACTTTGTTAATATAGTTCAAATTTCGGAAAAAAATATCGCGCTGGAGGTAACAGGCTGTTTGAATAAAGACATGTCTCTAATTTTCATAAATATGAGAATTTCGGCTGAATCTGAATCTATATGTTGCTGAATCTGAATCTATATGTTGAATCGACTCTCGAATCAGCTTTAGAAATAGGGTACGTTGGTTGGAAAGTGATTTAAAATAATATTTATGATTATACCATCTGTATTATACTTCACCTTCTCAGTCTTGAGACTGAGATATTATTTTAAATATTATTATATTACATTAACTAAGTGCACATTTTAAAATTTATTTATATTCTAATAACAATGCAGCAAGCAGCGCATTTTCATCTCAAACAGTTTTTTTTGTTATTTGCATTCAAAATGGGTCAGTCATTTACTGGACACCCGGTATAAACATTTAATATTTGATATTAAGATGCATCAGAACTCGATTTAGATAATTTTCATAACAAAGTTTTAAACGAATACTTATGAACAAACCTACGTTAATAATCTCTTTTTTTTTTCTTTCCATAAATACCTTTACCTCTGAATTTCAGAAAAAATATATGAACTAGAATTGTCTTCAATTTAAAGATTTTAGAGTATTAATTTATAAACTTACTATTTAGTTCATTTAAACAAATTAAATTAATTTCTAAATTAATAAAAAAGGAATAATAATAAAAATCAAAACGCGATAGGTTATTTATTAATAATTAAAAAAATATTGATAAATGAACAAAATTTGGTTTAGAAGATTAATTAGCATATAAAAAAGGAATTTATTGAAATAACAAATTAAAATTTTTAATTTAACTAAAAAGATTAGCTTAAGCAGTAATTAAAAATTATAAATTTTAACAACAATTATCTAATTTGCTTAAAAATAAGTAATCGAATAATTAATAAAATATAATTAACTCTTTAAAATCGATACCGATTAAATTGAATTCACTATTTTAATAAAAAAACAATTAAGTATTGTACTCCATAATCATTCATAAGATGGCGCCAGCACTGTGACTTCCTGGGCACTTCCCCAAGAATGAATAACCGGCTACTTCCCCAGGAGTGATTTCCCAGGTACTTCCCCAGGAGTGATTTCCCAGGTACTTCCCCAGGAGTAGCATCCCTGGGAAGTTGCTCCGAGGGACGTTACTGGGAGTTTATGCCTGAGGACACCGTAAAAGACGCTTCCCCAGGACGTCCTGATCTTGTCATTTTAGTTTTAGGAGGAATATGGGATGACTTGGAGCTCCTGGGAGGTATTGAGGAGCTTTTGTGCTATATGGGATACCGAGTGTCCCAAAAATGACCGATGGATTTTAAAATTCAATAACTTGCAGCCATTAAAAAATATTTGAAGGAGGGTTATTTATGATGTCAGGAGGTTTTTTTTTTTTTTTTTTTTTTTTTACCGTGATTCTTTATTATAGTTCGAATTTCAAACAGACGGTGCTGACGGCGATTGGCACTCAGTTGAAGCCGAAACTGACGTCACTCAGCATTCATGCAAAGGAAAGAGATTAAGGATATGCAGTGTGTCTAATTCGCCACTACAATCTTGCTCTCATGCCCCAATTCTGAACTCATTCTATATAATTTCAATAGAATGCGTTTTGCCGTGGAAAAAACAGTTTCTTCGATTCTTGAATACAGCGTTCAGAAGTGGGCATAAATTTCGCAAAAAGTATTCGATTTTGCAGGAGACTTTACATTTATGAAGTTTTATTTTCCAGGATTAAATTACTTTTTATGGCATTATTTAAAGAATATTTTATGTATCGTTTTTTAAAACTACATTTTAAAAAATGTGAAACCTTTGCTGCATCATCACACCTCCGCTTTTATAGAAAGCGATTATTTCACTGTATTATAGAGCTTTCTCATTGGTCAAAAGATGTTCCATAATAGCAGTGGAGTGACAATGCAGCAAAAGTTTAAAATTTTTAACAGTGTAAGTAAACATATCTTGCTACAATCTTAGAGCCCGATTCGGAACTCATTCCTTATGATTTTAATGGAACGTGTTGTTGCCATGAAAATAACAAATTCTTCCATAGAAAAATATAGTGTTCGGAATTGATTATGATATAACAAAGCTGAATTTGAGTTTGAAGGCTATTTTACATTTATGAGTATTTATGGGAATTTTATAGAACCAATTTAGAAATTTAGTTAAGATTTCTACAATTTTAGTTTAGATTAAAATTCCAAACTAAGTTATAAAATTCCTAACATTCCTATTGGAATTTCAAAAAACTTTGCAAAAAAATCGATAAATTTGTAGAATATAACAAAAATGATGAAATTTTTAACAAAAAGTTTACCTTTAGTTAACCCACTTAGTTTTAAAATACGATGCAGAAATTATGCTTTAAATGTTGCCATAAAAAATAATTTAATCCGGGAAAATAAAACGTCATGAATGTAAAATCTCCTGCAAACTCGGATACTGCTTGCGAAATTTATGCCCACTTTTGAATGCTGTATTCCACTATGGAAGAATCTGTTATTTCCATGGCAACAACGCATTCCATTGAAATCATATCGAATGAGTTCAGAATCAGGACGTGAGAGTAAGATTGTGCTGGCGAATGAGACGCACTTCATAACCTTAATCTTTTTCCTTTGCATCAATGCTGAGTGACGTTAGTTTCGGCGTCGACTGAACGCCAATCGCCGTCAGCGCCATCTATTGTTTAAAATCCGAACTAAAATCAAAAATCACGGTAAAAAACTCCTGATATTATACATAACTCTCCTGCAAAAGTTTTTTTAATAGCTGTCACCGTTTGCAAGTTATTAAATTTTAAGATCCATCAGTTATTTTTTGGGACACCGGTATGTATCTAATACATCCTTAAGAAGGGGAGTAAGAATAATTTAATGCTTCTTTCTTCAAATATTTTAATATCCAGGGAAGATACTCTTTCTTCATATTTTCAAAATGGTTATTATTTTACTTTTTTTAAGGAATTGTGAGTTACCTTAAAATCTTATTTGGTTTCTTATGTATTTTAACTTTTTGTATTTTCTGAAAATCGTGTGGGAATTAGAAGAAGATGTGTAAGCATCGATGAAATACCAAATTCTATTGAAAGATATAAAAACAAAAGCGAAAGCACATATGTTTCCCTTTAAAAGGAATGAATTCTATACAGATTAAATATTTCTCTTCTATAATGTTAGTGTTTTGAAAATAGAAATAATTTTGGAGATACTTAAAAGGTTTGTTTTTTATTTACATATGTATGTAGTAATAAGAAAAATCGCTAAAAACTATTTCCAAGTTTTTATAATATTTAAACTTCTCGCTGTCTTTTAATAAATTATTATCCCATGTATTCTCTGTTTTCTCTAAAACTCCATTAATTTATTTTATTTTTTCATTTGTATATAATACCTTTTATTTACTTTTAAAATATTATTCTACATCTCATCATTGCTTGCAATCCAACGCTTATTAACCCCTTACTACGTAATTTATATTCATTGGATCGACTGTGAGAACTTATTTTCTTTTCCACCCGATTTAAATTTCGTCCTGGTTAAATACTCTTTATATATATTTTTTATATTTTCTGTATTAATGCAAAGAGGTTGTTTGCCCACCTAATTCCCAGGCAAGATGGAGCAGTTACTCATAATGGGAGACGTGTAAAGAATTTCATCAAGTTAACTTCTCTGCTGAACTTCTCATTTCTCGCCCTTTCCCAATTGGCTGGGAAACTAGGTACTAGATCTGAAACCTTGTGACTTCTAAGATTGGAGTTTATCATTTATATCAAGGATTCATAAACAGTTTTCTTGCTGACATTTGACCAACGTTAGTAATTTGGCTAATTTAAAATAAAAACCTTCGCCAAATGAAAAAAAATATTAGCACAACAGATTCACCGTGTAGCACAAAAATAAATGAATAAATAAATAAAAATAAAAATAAAATAAAATAAAATAAAATAAAAATAAATACATATCTTTAAACCTTTAATGTACGCCCCTTTTCTCAATATGTTTTAAAATAACCTAAGATTTTATTACTGCGACAGAGATTGTTATTAATCTAATTTCAACTATCCGCTACAAATATTAAAAATATGTATACATTAAAATTATGTGCATATGCATATGTATGAAAACGAAAAAGAAAAGAAAGAAAAAGTAAAAAATGAGCGCTAGCAATTTGGCGAATCTAATCGCTTGTTTACTCGCCAAATGAACAATTTAGTCACAATTTGTCGCAATTGCGAGCGACAGCGGGAACACTGTGCATAACTAAGTGGATGAAGCGGATTTGAAATTTAAAATCCTACACAATGTGTTGCTCATTTCTACTTTCATTTTACATATCATCGTTGATAACGAAGTGGGACCCCTTTTTTTGCATATTGGTGACTGAAATGGTATGCACATAGAGAACGGAAGTGCGTAAATAAAGAAAATGTTTTCTTTTAATTCTTTAATTTTTGAACTTGGATATTTTATTTTGATTTGTTAAAATTACAAATGAATCGAAATTTCACACTTCTTTTCACAAAAGTCTCTTGCTACAAGATACTAAATTTCTGTTATTATACAAAACAAATATTACTTTTCAAAAATCAATATGTGTACGGTCGTGTAAAAGAAAAGAAATAAAAAAAAAACCCCCTATTATCTTAATAAAAAAGTATCGAAGAAGAAAGTTACTTATATCAAACGACTGGAAATTAACTCTACTTTTAAATGATGTATATATTTTCTTTGGAAACCATCTACATATTAAAACAAACCTCATTTTTTTCGATAGCACTGCCCAAGGTTGACAGCATATTTTAACTATACTCATTCAATTAGCCTAAGATTTTTTTAAGTGTAATTCATATAATACGTTACAAAGAAATAAATTATTGTAAAATGAGCATACTTCAGTAATTTCAAGTGCCTCTCAAACAAGCATTAAAAAAAGCTAGATTACAGGATAGCTAAAGACGTAACACTAGTCACTGAAAATGATAATGTTAAGTCTATGGGCGTTGTGGTTACTCTTAATCACTGCCACATTTTTATTTAATTTAATTTATCGTCTATTTGTTTTAATCTTTATTCATTTATTATAAAAATTCGCATTCTAAAAATTATCTTAATTCTCGCATTTTTAATCTCTCCTGCAAAGTTCTTTTTCTTACCTAACTTTTTGTTGATTTCAAAATGTTAAAATCAGTTCGAATTTGTTCCTTCCGGTTGTGGATTTTTCCTGTGTTTTCTCGAATGTTCGATGGTGTGTGTACTTCTGTTTTATTGCCCCTCCTATTGTCCAATCAGATTCTATTCTTCTGATGCGTAATTAAAACTAGGTGAGTCCTTATATACATTTTTGGTTCCGCATCTTTCTGGTGATATAAAAGTTTATTCTTAAAATGCAATTTCCCTATTAGTGGCGAAGCTCTTGGCCTCTTTATTTTATCGCCACTTCCTTAGCCCTGTCAATTGGCGTATTTTTGAATTTATGGCAACCCCTCCCTTCTTCCCTTTGCTGCAGTTTTCGTTTCTTGGCAGAAGTCAGCAGAAGTCGGTAGAGAACGGTATAGAACTTCTGCGGTGATGGTGTGTGTGGAATGCCAGCTAAATTGTTCGTTCCCTTTTGTGATTAAGGATCAATATTCTTATATAAAAAGGATGTAATTTTTAAAATCAAGGAAACGAATTATTTCTTCGTGGAGTCGTCTAAAGATTTATTCATCCATAAAAAATACTTCTTATGACACCAAAAAAATATTAACGAATAGTAATATATTCGAATTGAAAGAATTTTTTTGTTTCTTGAAACAATAATTTTTCGAATTATTGGAATGTCAAATTCTTCTAGAGTTTCCGTTCGTGGTGCGTTGTTGCTCTATACTGAATGAGCACACTTTTTTTATTGTGTTTCAACATTTTACCCCTAAATCTCCAATTGAAAGAAAAATGGCATATTCTTTGGAAATGAGTATTATGTCATTATAAATTTGTACAAGTCCAGTGAGCCTTTTATTGGCCGGGCTCTAAAAATAAGAGAGCTATGGTCAGTTACAGTTCTTATATTCTCAAGAATGAAAATTTATTTATTTTCATTAAAAAAAAAAATAAAGAATTTCCTTTTGCAAGAAAGTTTTCCGTGCCTTTTTCTTTATATGTGTTCTCATGATAACTCAAGTCTCAGCAGGTAAGCTTTATTTTATTATTCAATTATTTTTCCTGCACATGTCTAAAAAATTGTTGAACTTTGTCGGTCAATGTCGTGAGGTCTTTTGCGGCCAAACTAATGCAATGTACTTAAACGATCACTTATTCCTTTTCGGAACGGCTTTAAAAAACGAAACGTTCCAATCAAACACAACAATGGGGGAGTTCTTTTCAAACATCCCGCTCATACTTTAATATTTTTACATTATTTTTTGCATGGGATAGCGGAAGACGATCTACAACCGGGCTAGTTTTAATTTTTCTATTTTAGTTATATATTTTTTTATATAATGATAGTTTAAATTTCAGAACATGTTCTAACTGGTTTCGAAAGATAAAGTAATTTAAAAAATATCTGAAACTAAAATTAAAAGAGTAAAAGAGTAACTCGATTGTAGGTCGTCCTCGATTGTATCTTATGCAAAAAAAAGCATGAAAAAAATATTAAAATTTCTGCGAGATATCTGAAAAGATCGCCCCGATAGATTTAAGAGCCTGCATCAGTCAAACCGAAACTCAAAATCCTATCACAAACCTATGCGTGTGCCACCAGGAAGGCGTATCCCGAACCCAAAGATTGACACTTTAAAAGACCAATGATATTTTCCAAGTTTGTAATTAAAAAGAAAATGGTCATCTCACGCCACCCTTTACCTCCAGGCGATAAAAAGGGGATAAGATACCCCAGGAATTGTTCGTTCCCTTTTGTGATTTAGCAAACGCTAAAAACTCTCGCACCTTTTCAATACTGATAGCCCGAGGGATATGTGCATTTGGATAGTTTCTTCGAGATCATTTCTGACCAAAACAGTCGGATCCGTTTTAAAACAAGTCGACATTGACCTTTTTTGTTAGATAGTTTCAAGTGAAATTAAATCATTTATATGTAATTTTAAAATATGTCAGTACATACAGATCGTGATTATTATGTCAGAGATTGCACATTAAACATTTTCCAAAGAATCTCCTCTACATTTTAATATTTTTAAATGAATAGAATTTTTTAGCATTGAATAGCTGAGATCATTGAACAGTACAAAGACCGTTTTATATTTTTTCGATTTTGTTACGAGTATTTTATAGTGGCTTACATCAATAGAGCGAAATCCCAAGATAGAAATTTTTAAGATATCTCGTTTGTATTTTAATATTTTTAAATGATTTTTTTAGCATTGAACAGCTAAGATTTTGCGGTATAAAGACCGTTTTGTACTTTTTTGATTTTGTTTACAGGTGTTTTAAAGAGGCTACTTCAGTCAAGTGAAATCCAATGGAAAAAAATTATAAAAATATCTCTTCTACATTTTTATATTTTTAAAATATTTTTTGGCATTCGATATCTCAGATATTTCGGTACAAAGACCGTTTTGTACTTTATCGACCTTGTTTAGGGGAATTTTTAAAAAGCTTTTTCAGTCAAGTGAAATCCCATTGTAGAAATTTATAAAAATATCTCTTCTACATTTTAATATTTTTAAATGATTTTTTTGTCATTGGATAGCTGAGATCTTTCGGTACAAAGACGGTTTTGTACATTTTCGACTTTGTTTAGGGGAATTTTAAAAAAGCTACTTCAGTCAAATGAAATCCGATGGAGAAAATATATAAAAATATCTCTTCTACATTTTAATATTTTTAAATTATTTTTTGGCATTTGATATCTCAGATCTATCGGTACAAAGACCGTTTTGTACTTTTTCGACTTTGTTTAGGGGAATTTTAAAAAATCTACTTCAGTCAAGTGAAATCCAGTGGTAGCAATTTATAAAAATATTTCTTCTACATTTTAATATTTTTAAATGATTTTTTTTTTGTCATCGGATAGCTCAGATCTTTCAGTACAAAGACCGTTTTGTATTTTTTCGACTCTGTTTAGGGGAATTTCAAAAATGCTACTTCAGTGAAGTGAAATCCAATGGTAGAAATTTATAAAAATATCTCTTCTACATTTTAATATTTGTAAATCATTATTTGGCATTTGATATCTCAGATCTTTTGGTACAAAGACCGTTTTGTACTTTTTTGATTTTGTTTACAGTTGTTTTAAAGAGGCTACTTCAGTCAAATGAAATCCAATGGTAGAAATTTATAAAAATATCTCTTCTCCATTTTAATATATTTAAATGATTTTTTTGTCATTAGATAGCTGAGATCTTTCGGTACAAAGACATTTTTTTTTTTTTTTTTTTTTTTTTTACAGCTGTTTTAAGGAGGCTACTTCAGTCGAGCGAAATCCTTTAGTAAAATTTTATAAAAGTGTCTTTTCGATATTTAAAGATTTTTAAATGATTTTTTTGTCATGGGATAGCTGAGATCTTTAGGTACAAATACCGTTTTGTATTTTTTTATTTTGTTTGCAGGTGTTATAAAGAGGCTACTTCAGTCAAGTGAAATCCAATGGTAGAAATTTATAAAAATATCTCTTCTACATTTTAATATTTTTAAATGATTTTTTTTTTGTCATTGGATAGCTTAGATCTTTCTGTACAAAGACCGTTTTTTCATTTTTGTCTTTGTTTAGGTGAATTTTAAAAAAGTTACTTCAGTCAAGTGAAATCCAATGGAAAAAAATTATAAAAATATATTTTCCACATTTTAATATTTTTAAATGTTTTTTTGTAATTGGATAGCTTAGATCTTTCGGTGCAAAGACCGTTTTGTACTTTTTCGACTTTGTTTAGGGGAATTTTTTAAAAACTACTTCAGTCAAAAGAAATCCAATGGTGGAAACTTATAAAAATATCTCTTTTACATTTTAATATTTTTAAATGATTCTTTGTCATGGGATAGCTGAGATCTTTCGGTACAAATACCGTTTTGTACTTTTTTAATTTTGTTTACAGATGTTTTAAAAAAGATACTTCAGTCAAGTGAAATCGAATGGTAGGAATTTATAAAAATATCTCTTCTACATTTTAATATTTTTAAAATATTTTTTGGCATTCGATATCTCAGATCTTTCGGTACAAAGACCGTTTTGTACTTTTTTAATTTTGTTTACAGATGTTTTAAAAAAGTTGTTTCAGTCAAATGAAATCCAATGGTAGAAATTTATAGAAATATCTCTTCTACATTTTAATATTTTTAAATGATTTTTTTCTCATTGTATAGCTTAGATTTTTGTGTACAAAGACCGTTTTGTACTTTTTCGACTTTGTTTAGGGGAATTTTAAAAAATCTACTTCAGTCAAGTGAAATCCAGTTGTAGCAATTTATAAAAATATTTCTTCTACATTTTAATATTTTTAAATGATTTTTTTTGTCATCGGATAGCTCAGATCTTTCAGTACAAAGACCGTTTTGTATTTTTTCGACTCTGTTTAGGGGAATTTTAAAAATGCTACTTCAGTGAAGTGAAATCCAATGGTAGAAATTTATAAAAATATCTCTTCTACATTTTAATATTTGTAAATCATTATTTGGCATTTGATATCTCAGATCTTTTGGTACAAAGACCGTTTTGTACTTTTTTGATTTTGTTTACAGTTGTTTTAAAGAGGCTACTTCAGTCAAATGAAATCCAATGGTAGAAATTTATAAAAATATCTCTTCTCCATTTTGATATATTTAAATGATTTTTTTGTCATTAGATAGCTGAGATCTTTCGGTACAAAGACATTTTTTTTTTTTTTTTTTTTTTTTTTTTTTTTTTTACAGCTGTTTTAAAGAGGCTACTTCAGTCGAGCGAAATCCTTTAGTAAAATTTTATAAAAGTGTCTTTTCGACATTTAAAGATTTTTAAATGATTTTTTTGTCATGGGATACTGAGATCTTTAGGTACAAATACCGTTTTGTATTTTTTTATTTTGTTTGCAGGTGTTATAAAGAGGCTACTTCAGTCAAGTGAAATCCAATGGTAGAAATTTATAAAAATATCTCTTCTACATTTTAATATTTTTAAATGATTTTTTTTTTGTCATTGGATAGCTTAGATCTTTCTGTACAAAGACCGTTTTTTCATTTTTGTCTTTGTTTAGGTGAATTTTAAAAAAGTTACTTCAGTCAAGTGAAATCCAATGGAAAAAAATTATAAAAATATATTTTCCACATTTTAATATTTTTAAATGTTTTTTTGTAATTGGATAGCTTAGATCTTTCGGTGCAAAGACCGTTTTGTACTTTTTCGACTTTGTTTAGGGGAATTTTTTAAAAACTACTTCAGTCAAAAGAAATCCAATGGTGGAAATTTATAAAAATATCTCTTTTACATTTTAATATTTTTAAATAATTCTTTGTCATGGGATAGCTGAGATCTTTCGGTACAAATACCGTTTTGTACTTTTTTAATTTTGTTTACAGATGTTTTAAAAAAGATACTTCAGTCAAGTGAAATCGAATGGTAGGAATTTATAAAAATATCTCTTCTACATTTTAATATTTTTAAAATATTTTTTGGCATTCGATATCTCAGATCTTTCGGTACAAAGACCGTTTTGTACTTTTTCGACTTTCTTTACGGGAATTTTAAAAAAGCTACTTCACTCAAGTGAAATCCAATGGTAGGAATTTATAAAAATTTCTCTTCTACATTTTAATATTTTTAAATGATTTTTTTTGGCATTGGATAGCTGTGATCTTTCGGAACAAAGACTGTTTTGTACTTTTTTGATTTTGTTTACAGGTGTTTTAAAGAAGCTACTTCATTCAAGCAAATTATAGTAGAATTTTATAAATATGTCTTTTTACTTTTAAAGATTTTTAAATGATTTTTTGGCATTCGATGTCTCAGATCTCTCGGTACAAAGACCGTTTTGTACTTTTTCGACTTTGTTTAGGATAATTTTAAAAAAGCTACTTCAGTCAGGTGAAATCAAATGGTAGTAATAACAAAAAAAAAAAAATATCTTCTACATTTTAATGTTTTTAAATGTGTTTTTGGCATTCGATATCTCAGATCTTTCGGTACAAAGACCGTTTTGTACTTTTTCGACTTTGTTTAGGAGAATTTTAAAAAAAGCTCTTTCAGTCAAATGAAATCCAATGGTAGAAATTTATAGAAATATCTCTTCTACATTTTAATATTTTTAAATGATTTTTTTGTCATTGTATAGCTTAGATTTTTGTGTACAAAGACCGTTTTGTACTTTTTCGACTTTGTTTAGGGGAGTTTTAAAAAAAGCTACTTCAGTCAAGTGAAATCCAATGGTAGGAATTTATAAAAATATCTCTTCTACATTTTAGTATTTTTAAATGATTTTTTTGTCATTAGATAGCTTACATCTTTCTGTACAAAGACCGTCTTGTACTTTTTCGACTCTGTTTAGGGGAATTTTAAAAAAAGCTACTTCAGTCAAGTTAAATCCAATGATAGAAATTTATAAAAATATCTCTTCTACATTTTTATATTTGTAAATTATTATTTATCATTAGATATCTCAGATCTTTTGGTAGAAAAACCGTTTTGTACTTTTTTGATTTTGTTTACAGGTGTTTTAAAGAGGCAAATGAAATCCAATGGTAGAAATTTATAAAAATATCTCTTCTACATTTTAATATTTTTAAATTATTTTTTTATCATTGGATAGTAGATATCTTTCGGTACAAAGATCTCTTTGTACTTTTTCGACTTTGTTCAGGGGAATTTTAAAAAAGGTACTTCAGTCAAGTGAAATCCAATGGTAGAAATTTATAAAAATATCTCTCCTACATTTTAATATTTTTAAATGATTTTTTTTATCATTGGAAAGCTGATATCTTTCGGTACAAAGATCGTTTTGTACTTTTTCGACTTTGTTCAGGGGAATTTTAAAAAAGCTACTTCAGTCAAGTGAAATCCAATGGTAGAAATTTATAGAGATATCTCTTCTACATTTTAATATTTTTAAATTATTTTTTTATCATTGGATAGTTGATATCTTTCGGTACAAAGATCTCTTTGTACTTTTTCGACTTTGTTCAGGGGAATTTTAAAAAAGCTACTTCAGTCAAGTGAAATCCAATGGTCGAAATTTATAAAAAAAGCTCTCCTACATTTTAATATTTTTAAATGATTTTTTTGTCATAGAATAGCTGATATCTTTCGGTACAAAGATCGTTTTGAACTTTTTCGACTTTGTTTAGGGAAATTTTTAAAAAGCTACTTCAGTCAAGTGAAATCCAATGGTAGAAATTTATAAAAATATCTCTCCTACATTTTAATATTTTTAAATTATTTGTTTATCATTGGATAGTTGATATCTTTCGGTACAAAGATCTCTTTGTACTTTTTGTCTTTTTTTAGGGAAATTTTAAAAAAGCTACTTCAGTCAAGCGAAATTTAATGGTAGAAATTTATAAAAATATCTCTCCTACATTTTAATATTTTTAAATGATTTTTTTGTCATGGAATAGCTGAGATCTTTCGGTACAAATACCGTTTTGTTCTTTTTCGACTTTGGTTAGGGAAATTTTAAAAAAGCTACTTCAGTCAAGTGAAATCCATTGGTAGAAATTTATAAAAATATCTCTCCTACATTTTAATCTTTCTAAATGATTTTTTTATCATTGGATAGCTGATATATTTCGGTTAAAAGATCGTTTTGTACTTTTTCGACTTTGTTCAGGGGAATTTTAAAAAAGCTACTTCAGTCAAGTGAAATCCAATGGTAGAAATCTATAAAAAAAAATTCTACATTTTAATATTTTTAAATGATTTTTTTTTTTTTTTTTTTTTTTTTTTTTTTGTCATGGAATAGCTGACATCATTCGGTACAAAGATCGTTTTGTACTTTTTCGACTTTGTTCAGGGGATTTTTAAAAAAGCTACTTCAGTCAAGTGAAATCCAATGGTAGAAATTTATAAAAATATCTCTCCTACATTTTAATATTTTTAAATGATTTTTTTTATCATTGGAAAGCTGATATCTTTCGGTACAAAGATCGTTTTGTACTTTTTCGACTTTGTTCAGGTGAATTTTAAAAAAGCTACTTCAGTCAAGTAAAATCCAATGGTAGAAATTTATAAAAAAAAAAGCTCTACTACATTTTAATATTTTTAAATGATTTTTTTGTCATGGAATAGCTGATATCTTTCGGTACAAAGATCGTTTTGTACTTTTTCGACTTTGTTTAGGGAAATTTTAAAAAAGCTACTTCAGTCAAGTGAAATCCAACGGTAGAAATTTATAAAAAAAAAGCTCTCCTACATTTTAATATTTTTAAATGATTTTTCTGTAATTCGATTGCTGAGATCTTTCGGTACAAAGACCGTTTTGTTCTTTTTCGACTTTGTTTAGGGAAATTTTAAAGAAGCTACTTCAGTCAAGTGAAATCCATTGGTAGAAATTTATAAAAATATCTCTCTTACATTTCAATATTTTTAAATGATTTTTTGGCATTGTATAGCTGAGATCTATGGGTGCAAAGACCGTTTTGTACTTTCTTTTTTTTTTACAGGTGTTTTGATGAGGCTACTTCAGTCAAGTGAAATCCATTGGTAGAAATTTATAAAAATATCTCTTCTACATTTTAATGTTTTTAATTTTTTTTTTTTTTTTGTCATGGGATAGCTGAGATTTTTTGGTACAAAGACCGCTTTTTTAACTTTTTCAACTTTGTTTAGGGAAATTTTAAAAACGCTACTTCAGTCAAGTGAAATCCAATGGTAGAAATTTATAAAAATATCTTATCTACATTTTAATATTTTTAAATGATTTTTTTGTAATTCGATAGCTGAGATCTTTCGGTACAAAGACCGTTTTGTTCTTTTTCGACTTTGTTTAGGGAAATTCTAAAGAAGCTACTTCAGTCAAGTTAAATTCAATGGTAGAAATTTATAAAAATATCTCTCCTACATTTTAATATTTTTAAATGATTTTTTTGTCATGGAATAGCTGAGATCGTTCGATACAAAGATCGTTTTGTACTTTTTCAACTTTGTTTAGGGAAATTTTAAAAAAGCTACTTCAGTCAAGTGAAATCCAATGGTAGAAATATATAAAAAAAATTCTCCTACATTTTAATGTTTTTAAATTATTTTTTGTCATGGAATAGCTGATATCTTTCGGTACAAAGATCGTTTTGTACTTTTTCTACTTTTTTTAGGGAAATTTTAAAAAAGCTACTTCAGTCAAGTGAAATTCAATGGTAGAAATTTATAAAAATATCTCTCCTACATTTTAATATTTTTAAATGATTTTTTTGTCATGGAATAGCTGAGATCGTTCGATACAAAGGTCGTTTTGTACTTTTTCAACTTTGTTTAGGGAAATTTTAAAAACGCTACTTCAGTCAAGTGAAATCCAATGGTAGAAATTTATAAAAATATCTTATCTACATTTTAATATTTTTAAATGATTTTTTTGTAATTCGATAGCTGAGATCTTTCGGTACAAAGACCGTTTTGTTCTTTTTCGACTTTGTTTAGGGAAATTTTAAAGAAGCTACTTCAGTCAAGTGAAATCCATTGGTAGAAATTTATAAAAATATCTCTCTTACATTTTAATATTTTTAAATGATTTTTTGGCATTGTATAGCTGAGATCTATCGGTGCAAAGACCGTTTTGTACTTTCTTTTTTTTTACAGGTGTTTTGATGAGGCTACTTCAGTCAAGTGAAATCCATTGGTAGAAATTTATAAAAATATCTCTTCTACCTTTTAATGTTTTTAATTTTTTTTTTTTTTTTTTTTTTTTTTTTTTTTTTTTTTTTTTTTTTTGTCATGGGATAGCTGAGATCTTTTGGTACAAAGACCGCTTTTTTAACTTTTTCAACTTTGTTTAGGGGAATTTTAAAAAAGCTACTTCAGTCAAGTGAAATCCAAAAGTAGAAAATTTATAAAAATATCTCTTCTACATTTTAATATTTTTAAATGATTTTTTTGTCATGGGATAGCTGAGATCTTTCGATGCAATTAAAGAATATTTTTAGAAATTAAACTTCAAATATATGAAAGAAAAATAATAAAAATTGTAAATGTGTTTTTATTCGAAATGAATAATGCTTTTAAAGTACATTTGAGATTGCATGGCTAGTTAAACAAACTTTTTGAAATCAACATCTATTTACATCATTTCTGATCCAATTTCTTGAGTGAAATATCATGAAGGATCTTTTTTTTATTTTGCTTTTTAGCCTACAAATAACAAACAGCGTTTTACTAATAGCCAGAGGCAAGAAATTTCACCCACTTCTCTGCAAGACCCCCCGTAGAGTAAAATCTTATCACCTTACACGCTAATGGGTTTTAGGGTGTTTCCCTTTTGGAGGTGGAGTTTTACGGCCTTTTCAACTTTTTAAATCAAAGTATTTTAAATTTTTATACCAATAGCATAGATTAAATTTTCTTAAAAATCAAAATAAAAAACATTATCTGAAAGCTAAGTAATTAAACTCTGCATGCTGTTTTACCAAATTTTAAAATGTCAAACAGATTTTTCGTAATAAGACATTAAAGGTGAATTTTAAAGATTATAAAATAACGTACTTGTATTGCCTTAAAATTAAAAAAGGAAATAAAATTTCAAAATGACGTGCATAGTTTAAACCCACAGGTTTTCAAAACAACAAAAATTATTAAATTTGAGTAAAATGCAAAGGAAGGAAAGTGATAAATTTCTTCCATTGAAATAACATTAGCCGTTCTATCTCGGAGCGTTACTGATGTAGGGCCTTAAGATTATCATCCGGGTCTTATCGAGTGACTAATTTGGGGTCTTAAGAAGCAACACTAGGCACTCGTATGATAATGTTATGTCTATTAGGGCGATATTTTTTCAAATGTCTAAATTTTAACATTATTACTTTTTTATATATAACTGCGGATGATTTACAACCGGGCTAGTTTTTATTTTTTCGATTTTGGTTGTATAGTTTTTATATTATAACATTTACATCTTCAGAACCGGTTCTAACCGGTTTCGAAAGCTAAAGTAATTTAAAATATTCGGGTATTTTAGTATTATTGCTACATAAACAAAATTAGCATGTTAGAAGTATAATTTTTGAAGATATTAAGAAAAATAAGAAAATGTAATTTAATATGAGATGCACTAAATTTTGAATATTTATAGCTCAAAAAAGATTTCATTCAAGTGACTTGAAATTTGGTGACTAGACATCGTTTGAATAAAAAATTTTTAATATATTGTTAAAGTCTGGTACTATTATTGAAAAAAAAAATATATATATATATATTTGGGTTTTATTGTTATATGTGGTTGGCCAACTAAGCAAATTTTATATACAGTACTTATACGTAAACGTTATTTCCAATAATTTTGTACCAGTTATTTTCTTCTACGATAGCTTATTGAAGAGTTAGTTGGAAGTGTTAACTTTTTTTTTTCTTTAGGAATTTCTACTTATTGGAATGCATTGGTCTATAAATGTGATCACCTCTACAGACATCACACCTATTTTTCAAAATAAAATTCTTTGTTTTTTCTTTCTCTGATACCCATGTTTAATATTAGACGAAAAAGTAAAACACCACTTCAAAAAATCTCTTTAATCTCAGATACAAGGTTTATCAACCGCAGACATGCGATAATGGGTGGTTTTCAATTTTTAAACATATTTGACATCATTGGCGGTTATCCAAACGCCTTCTTTTAGTATTTTTGGCAGTAACCTCAACGTCTCGTGTTTTTTTTCGAATGCTTTTTTTTAATGTATATTATGGAAATGATATAGTTAAATTCCATTCCAGATAAAAGAAGAGAAGTGAAATTTCTCGCTATGAGTTAAAGTAAACACATATTAAGTACTATAAAAATGTGAGATAAAAAATAGACTCTTTTGTACAACGCAGCTGTAAGGAAAAAGTAATGGATAAAGATAGTTAAACTTTCTTTATGCATTTTTGACAAAAATTGAATTCCACGCTTACAGTTTTCTTATTGAAAACATTTTTGCTTATATAAAAACGTTGTTGACCCTTTAAAAAAAAATTGCGAATTTAGTAAATGTGTGAAATACATAAGCATATTTCTACAATCTGCGCAATTTAATTGATTTTTTTTATTTAGATCGACCTCAATTACTTTGCATTTTTCTAAAGCATTGTAAGTATGTGTGTTAGTAGTGTTTTATTTAAAAGGTATTTGGCATATTTCCGAAATGAAAGACTTTTTACATTATGTTATATTGTATATGATAACTAGGTAACAGTTAACCGTAGCTGAGTAGCAGTTTAATATTTGTATCATTTTCAAATACTAATTGAGTTTACTTTAAGTCCAAAAAATGATAATTATGCAAGGGTAAGATGGGTACATTCCATTTAATTTGAATTTGAAAATGTTGGAAGTGTACCAGTTTATTTTTCTGTTACTAACCAAGTAAAGAGAATGCAAATTGTAACCAAAAGAATGCCAGTTTGTAATAGATTAAACAGTACCGAAAAATCGAAATATATCGTCAAATGTTTGTTATGTATTGAAAAATAAATTGTTTCATACAATATCGGTATGAAATCCAAATCTTCGACTCTATGGACCTCATCCCGTATAGTTGTAATAATTACAATTTTAATAAAAACATAATTCTTAAACGAATTGCTGCTTTTATTTTTCTGTGACTACTATGCCGATTAAAATATATGGGATGTTGAAGAAAGTCTTTGCTCGTGAACGTCGGGGAAAAAAATTCTTAAGGGGAAAAAATTACTAACTTATCATACGGAGTGTAGGGTAAGTCTTACAATCGTTTCGAAAACTGAAAAAAATGACTTATATATACGTTTCAGACACTGGAAAATCCGAAAATCACATCTTTAGAAAAAAAAAATGCCGTTCGTCTGTCTGTCTATCTGTGAGTCTGTAAACGCTCTATCCTTGAAGAAATTGAGATAGAGACTTTAAATTTTGTGTGTACTTAGTATGTAAAAATGGGATGAAGCTTATTGAATACAAGTAACTTCGATTATTCAGAACTATATTTTTCGGACTGTAGAAATATTCGTTGTGATAAAAGGTAAATAAAAATTTACGATATTTTTATTTCAAGTAAATAGTGTAAACTACAATAAAATTATATAAATTTTACATAAGAAATGATGTCGATCGAATAATTAGTTGCTGAGATATTTGTAACCCTATTTTCACGATTCTGTATTCCTTTCAACTTTCAATTCAAGGATGTATTTTAATTGAAAATGAGACGCTTTATCCGATGTCGTAAACTGTTGTATAATATGATTATAATTTTTGGAGTTATAAGGATGCCTCTTTTATGCAGTTCGGTACTAATTGATTATCTCGTCAACCTCCACCCATCCCCCTCCAAAAAAATATCGACAAGGTTCTCGCCAACATGTGATATATCGCCCAATTTGGCCACAAAAATTACTCGCCAGAAGTGACGCTAACTTAGCGCTATTTCCAGTGTTTCGCCAAATTCCCATAGATTAACATTGTAATCCATTAGAGTCCCATTTTGTTAAAAATATTTAAATATACTTTTAAATTTTGATTCGGAATTGCAATGCTTTTTATAAATAAGTTACATATGTTTTATTTTCATAATTAGTATCATAATTTCATAGTATACATATTCATGATGGCTAAGTATTACGGTGACCTCCAACGACTAGTTTTTATTTTCTTAAGCCGTAAAATTAATTAAAATTTACGTGATGGAATTTTGAAAAAAATATATATGTATCTTTTATTTTTAATAGAAAACAGTATAAATTAAATAAATTTTCTTATAATTTAGACAATGAATAATGGAACGTGTTCTTTAACAAGGTTAAAGTAGGAAATTTACTAATAGATGTGATTTCACATCAGGAGCTGTGCTGTGCAAATGTAACGTTATTATTTTAGGGGGAAGTGGGGACTGCCATATGATATCGTAAGATAACTCTAAGGACAGGGGTTTTTTATATCGATATCATTTATATCTAATAAAAAATATTTATAACATGGGCTTTCGTACAAAATAGCATATTATATTTTTTATGAAAATACAAAGTTATTATTAAAATCACTAATTTATTATCAAATTATAATGAATAAAATTATTTAATATTCTAAAATATGTAACACCTCTACGTTTGTAATGCCTATTCTTCGATATATGTGTATTCATATATAAAAACAGTTCAAGAAACCATATCGGAAGTGTTTTTGAAATTATATTTACTGAAAAATTAAGAGAAAGAGAAGGAATGTTATTCATCAGTTTTGTTGATAATTATTTTATTCAGCCCCCATCCCACCTCCGTTTGGGTCTAGTGCAACAGGGTTTAATCAGTGTTTAATAAATGTTATAATAAAGATCTATATACATAATAACTATTATAAACGGTTATACTTAATAGCTATTATAAATAAATAAAAAAAGTTATTATAAATAGTTACTTCGGAACAGTAACTATTTCTTTTAAGCTTTATTTGATATATTTTTTTTTCGTATGCAAAGTGTTATTTTATTAACTGCTATTTATTTGAATCATAAACGTATGCGAAAAATAAATGTAACAGTTTTGTATATCCTTTCGTAAAAAAAAAATAATAATAATTAATTAAAAAAAAACATTTTGAACACGATATCATTTCCAGAGGGTAGGGGTCAAGTGATGTTAACGTATCAGCTAAATCAGCTAAGAAGTCGGGGGTGAAGTCCAAAATTACCGACAAATTGATAATGTAATAATTTCTAATAATGCCTCATAGGAGTGCATCTATTTTTTTTCTTTTCACTGACTATATTTCTTTATTGTTTTACTTAGATAAGTGTAACTGTATTATTCGTCTATAGAAATAAACCATCATACATATATGAATAAATCAATCTTAATAATGACATTCGTTTCAATCAAATTAAAAAAGTAATATATATATATATATATATGAATGTCAAATATGATTTGCTAGAAAACAACAGTAACTAAAAAATATTTCAAATAAAAATGGAGCTATTTTAATTAAAAAATAACTCTTAAAAGCATCTTTAATCTACTCAAGCCATAGAATATTCATAGTACGTTGCATGAATTTTTTCTGATATTCAATTAGATGGACAAAAACACTTACATTATCAGTACAAATGCACAAATAATGTAAAAAAAATAGTATTTTTTTCTGAGAAAGTAAGATAGTATAACATTTCGAATAAATATCGTGAAAAGCATTATATGATACATAAATTTTTCTTGCTATTCACCCAGATACTTTTGTATTTTTTGACCGCTTGTTGTGATTCTTTTAAATCTAAAAGGCCCTCTATCTGTGTAAATCGCTATCACATTCTATTGCTATATGTCAGAATTTTATCCTGAATTGTTTTCTATTCGGTTATTTTTATCCATCAAATATTTCTCTTCATAAAATATTAATTTATTTCTTACACTTATGTTATCTTGGAATATATAATCGTTAATATGTTGCTATAGTGTAGGCAATTAAGTTTACACGAAGAAAGAAATGTAAGAAAATTGTTTTGTTTTACATCATTCGTTCTGTTATATATAAATACATGCCATAATGTATAAATGTTATTGTAGATACTCTTCTACAGAGACATGTAGTAATTTATAGATTTCATAAATTATTTTCGCAATAGAACTATTCAATAGTTAGAGATAATATGTTAGTCATCAAAATATCGGATATTACTTACGGAATCACCAAGGGGATGGCTGTAAAGTGTTCGCACATTCCATAAAATTAGTTTTAGCACAAAGAGAAGGTGGAGAAATAGGAAAGTAAATTTAAAAAATCTGAAATCTCGTTTAAATTACGGTTTTGAACTTTAATCCGTCATCTTGCAATTTTTAATCCGTAATCTTGCAATTTTAAATCCGCCATCTTGCAATTTTTAATCCGTCATCTTGCAATTTTCGACTAAATAAATTAATTGCGCACTGCTTTCTTACAACAAATTATTTCTTTTTATATGTATAATCAAAAATAAAAAAAAGCAACATAATACTATGATACTTCTATATGTACACAGTCCAGTCATAATGATGTGACTGCCTTGCAATATTATTCGTTTTGTTAAATAATTAGACGAATACATGAGGAAATATTTTTAAACTCTTTGTGTGTAAAAAGAATTGCACATGTCATAACTTTCCGAGAAGATTTTTTTTCCGAAACCCAATAGGTGACCATCAACAAATTAAAAAATATTGAATATCTTTTGAACGGCGTGTAAATTGTAGATCATGATTAAATGGTTTTTTATGGTAAGTTGGGTTCATTTTTATGAGGATGCATACTCATTAAAAAATTATAGTTTACATAAAAAACAATCCCAAATTTTGCCAAATTTTTTGCTTATAACTTGCCGAATTCTTAATATAAAATAAACTTCTTTTCAGAAAACATGACAAAAAAATAATAAAAAAGTACAGTCTACATACTACCCTGTAACCAGAATTAAAAAAATAATAAAAATGTTGTGAATAATGAGCAGTTTTACTAAATACTTTTTCATTGCGCATGCGTGAAATTAATCAAAATATAATTCGCATAATGTGTTAGCTGAATGTATAAAGTTACTTTTGCAAAAGTTTCAAAAACATCGGTTTAAAATTCTGAAAATTATCATGGATAGAATAAGCTCAAAATCCGTTCTTCAGTAAAGTCACATTTAGTTTTATATGCCCCATTTAATTTTACATTTGATGGGAACAAACTTGAAAAATACAGCACGGTGTGAGTGAGGATACAGACTATACTGGATAATAAGTGATAAAAAAAAGGCGGAAATTCTATTCGCTATTTTGAGCTATGTTTTATGTTAGACGTTTTCGAAATTTCTATTCTCTAGTTCTTCTGACAAAATAGCTTTCCAAAAGAAAAGGCATTGCAAATGTTCAGCAGGTATTTCTGGTCTTATCTAGTCTGTTCTCAGTTATTTTCGCCATTAAAGGAAATAACTATTCAATTTTACTTCCTGTGGGTTAAAAATTGCGATGTAAACTGAATTTCACGTGGACAAATGTTTTCTAACTACGTACGGTGAATCCATGCGGGTTAAAGTTTTCCCCATCCATGTTATCTCACAAATAACGCAGAAGGAATTCCCTAAACTGGAAAAAGCATATGATCCATTAGTGTGGTCCATTCTATGCTTATTGCACGCAAAATGATATACAGCGACGAATAAAATCCCTCGACTTTTAAATGACTACTCATTGCAAATTAGAATCTGTACATTCCCTCACGAAGTGTTACGTATTCCAATTTTAAGATCCAGGAATGTTTGCCATCAAATGTGATTCATTTTTAAAGAAGGTATTTAAAAGTTTATGGGAAATTTCAAGGCTACTAAATAAAAGAAAAACGGCGTAATAGAAATACTAAAAAAAGTTATTTTGAACAACAGTTGATTTGCATATGTAAAATCAATTCTAATTGCAATGATATCTGACCATCTGACGCTCTGCAATGCTCTTTTGTCGTCAAATTAAACAACTCGTTTCTCAAGATATACCAAATGCAAAAGATAGAGTAAATGATGGCATACTACAACTTCAAATAACTAAAATGACCTTTGAAGCAAATCATTATGTAAATATACATATACATATTTATATATATTTCACTGAAAACAATGTTGTAACAGAACTTCTAATCAATATGCATTAAATAGATGCAATTTGAGTAAAGATCATGGACGGCTGAATAGATTCCATTAATAATATCCTCATGTATTACCCCACTTGTCTTATTTTACAGAAACTGTAAAAATATGCGTCAAAGTGTTAACAGCAACATCATCCAAAGTCTGTGGATACAGAGAAAGATGGTCTAGTTTCATACATATAAAACTTGCGCTAGTCTTTGATGTGACTTCGTTGGGACAAGTGGGACATGAAATGCAGCCACCTCCATGAGATGTGACCAGGGTCTTGAAAGCAACTAGGTAAGAGCTGTACTCAAAACAGCAATTCGTTGTATGCCAGAATGGAGTACACTATTAAAAGTCTGCTGCATTTTGTTGCTACGCACTCCGCCACTTCTATACAAAACTGTTACTTTACTGTTTTGTGGAGCGTTCTCATTAGTCGGAAAGAGATACTAAATACAAACGGCGGAGTGCGTAAAAACAAAATGCATTAGATTTTTAATTGTGTAATAATGTGTAATAATGTCCTTTTTCTAACAAAATTTTTAGTTTTTCTCCAGTTCTGATGAATAGAGATAATGTTCTACAATTTAGCATGTTAAGTTACATGTTAAGTTAATGAAGGTTTAAATAACAGTTTTAATTAATAACTATTTATCTAGGAACTTTTAAATTTTTTTAAATATGTCAAATTTTACTTTAAATTTCGATTTAGACCAAAAATGCTCACTCAAGCAGTTTTTTTTTCTTTCAGCAGTACAATTTTACGCAGTTTATATACCAATATAAAAACAAAATGCAGCACCCCCCTGCTTTTGATTAAAAAAATATGTATTGTTTTCGCTTAACCCCAATATACACTTAATGTATTCTGTGTAAAAACAACTATACACCCAGCCTTTCATTTTATCGGCTTTTGTTAAAATGTAAAATCGCAAACTGTTATAAATCTGCTAAACAGTTTCCTATTAAAAAAAATTATTGAACTAAATAAAACTTTAACATCTAAATAACATTTTGTTTTACTTTTATATTTTATTTTCAATGGAATCATTAAAGAAAATGAAGCAACACTGATTTTTTATTTCAATATTATGAAGTTCTAAATACATAATACATTATAAATAGATTTATTCAAATAGGATTTTTTTTAATAATGAGTTTTTTAAAAGTTAAAAGGTTCATCTATCATAACTTTTGACAGCCTTTGTTGAATCTAGTGTCGACATACTTAGATAATACTTTTTCTTTTACAGTTTTTTACATGTACTCTAAAACCTCAAATACTGACAATGATAAACTTTGATTTATTTTTGGTTTCATTTATTTTTATTTTCATTTATTTTTTAATATATATATTTTTTGCTATTTTTCTTTGTCTTAAATTGAAACTGCATTAAAAATGACTTTTTCCTCCTTTAATTTCGTTATTGTATAATTTCTCCTTTCAGTTGTATTAATTATATTTATTATTTAAATGGACCTTTTGTAATTATAATTTCTCACAAAAAACTACATTCTGAGATTTAAAAAAAATGACAGATTTAAAATTAATTTAAGTAAGGCAAACGGAAAATATCTTTTAATCATATTCTATGAATAATATTCTTGTTACAAAAAAGTTGAATTAATGTAAATTGTAAGGCCGTTAAAGAAATTTAAAAATTATTATCAAATTTAACGTAGATGACACGATAACAATAATAATATTAAATAATAATACAAATTACTTACACTCGCAAGCTAGATTTTATTTATGTCAAAAAATCTTAAAAATAGATACATTTGTATTTGCTAAACATGCATCCTGGTTCTCTCCCTACTCCCATGTGTCCTTTAAAGGCACAGAAGTGCTATTCTCAGAAAAAATGTAGTTCTGTTTTAAATTTATTTTAATTCTCTAGAAAAAAAACTTTATGTTAAATATGAAAAAAAAATCTTTAAAACCATACAAATGTTTGCATTTATGCTTTGTTATAAACTTTAAAAATTGGTCAAATATTCTGTTTTATTTTTTACATGTGTAATATTTCTTTTTATTCTGATGTAGATAAGGATTCTGCAATATTACTTGCATATTCCTTTTTTATTTACTTGACGTATTTTCGATGTTGCACATCAGCCATGTTTTTGATACCTTCTCTGAATTATATTTCCTTTGCGGCAAAATCACGGCAAATCTCTCATTTTATTTCTGAATCACTATAGCGAGCTTTTTTCTGGCGTGTTGCTATTTTTCCGACATCGTACTTTATGCTCAATGCGGCTCAATTATATCTAGTCGGTTTCTAATTGCCAGTTTTCTTGCGCTTACGGGCCAACGCTCTCTTCGCAACAACCGCCCTTCTTCCACTTTCCTATTACTTAAACTATTGCGTATATTGAGAACTGACGCATTTGGTACTAAATATGTTAGCTATGGATCGCCTATAATTGCTACACTTGCTGTATTTCATACATGACGATTACACCTTTCTCGAAATACCTAACATCCTGCATGCGACTTTTTACTTTCTTGTCGCCCTCAAAATATTAAATTGCGACAGTCGTGTTGTGTACCAGGATGCAAATATCGTCATTTACATGGTTTAACATTTATTTCTTGGTACTTAGGGTATATTGAAATTCATTTACATGTTGCATCACAAGTTGTATCCATGGTTAATGCTTTAAAGTGATTAATACTAAATAAATACCTGAGTACTTCATTATACATATTTTATACGTCCTTAAGCAAAACTAGCATTCCTGGTAGAATATTAGGCTTTTTGAATAGCCACTTATTTCTTTCTTGTAACTGGCTCAGATAATTATTCTGTCAACGTTTCCATATTACCTGCGTTAATTTTTGAGTCCTTTGCATTTATTTAGCAAATTATCTTTTATCTCACTTAAATTGGGTTCTGGAATTAAATAAAGAGGCTTTCCTATGAGGAAGTGACCAGGAATCAACACCTGAGGGATCTGTTGACAAAGGACAAAGTGGTCGCGAGTTTAAAATAGCCTCTATCTGTGTGATAACTGACAGGAATTCCTCGATCGTGAGATGATCTGAGCCCACAGTTCTTTTTAAGTGGTATTTGAAAGATTTGACTCCTGCCTCCCAAAGGCCAATGTCGCTAAAGATAACAGAGCTTTTCCCATGACGAGCGAAGAATCTTTTTAGAGTCGCTATTATAGCCTCGGATGTCAAATCTGAGACAAAATCCAAGTGTACAGGTTTAGTGACCATACATACAAATATGGTAACATAGATTTTCGGAAAAGTACCCTTTCACTGACCTTTATGTTTTATTTCAAAAAGGCCCATTTAAATCTAATCCCACATTTGAAAATGGAGAACTGGGCACTATTCTTTCAGGAGGGAGATTCCCCATCATTTAATTAGCCGTTATAGGTTTAATTTTAAAGCATTGTACACACTCATGTACAATTTTACGCGCAATATTTCTGCCACCAAGCGGCCAATATTTTTGGCGCACAGTGTTCAAAAGAGCTTGGAGTCCTACATGAAAATATCATTTATGATAATATTGAAAAATTAATTTCGTCAAGCGACAGCTCGCAGGAAGTACAATGGGATGTTTGTGGTCAAAATTCAAATTTGATTTTGTTCCTCCCACCCCCAATAAGATATCTCCATCAAAAAAGGGATTTAAGAATTTTAACTTACTTGGGCGACGAACCGAAGATTCCGCTTGGAGGACCGAAATTTCATTTTGGAAATTTGTTACCCTTGTTGTTAATTAGATAAATTTCTGCATCTCTTAATTCCTCCAGCAACAGAGGGCCAGTTGCAGATGTTAATTTTTTATACTTATGTATAAATCTGAAAATATAAGCTAAAATTCTAGTTAATTTTTGAAAATTATTGCTAAGATTAATTAAATTATCACACAAATTAGAGTCATTATGTATAGCGAATGTCAAGTTGCTGGGAGCTTTAAGCTCACTAGAATAATGTTCATTTTTTTTTAAATGAACATTATTCATTATGTAATAATGAACATAATGTCATTTATATTAGAATCAGTTTTTGCTATTGTTTCTTCAAGAATTGAAAGAGGCGGGACATGCCATCACAACTGGTTAGAAGAAAGGTTTTACAAACTAGCACCTCTTGATATCAAATCAGCAGGATTGTGTTCTGACGGAATAGGAAACCATGGAAAGTTTTTAGTTTGTTCCTTAATTTGCACAACGCGGTTTACCACAAACGTTTTCAGTAGATGAGGAGCATTCTCTATCCAAGCTAAAGCAATGGTTGAATCAGAAAATAAATTTACTGAAGCTACCTGTTTGTCTAATGAATTTAAGACCTTGTTAGTGAGTTTAGCCAAAAGAAGACATGCTGAGAATTCGAGACGTGGCACGGTTATTACTTTGGTTGGACACACGCGGGATTTACTATATAATAAATGACTGATGGTTTCACTAGAATTAGATGTTTGCATGTATATCACTGCGCCATAAGCCCTGGAAGACGCATCTGCGAAACCATTTAGTACCACTGATTGGTTCACAGAAAGGAAGCATCTTGGTACTTCAATGGATTCCAGTTCTTTAAGACTTTCGAGAAAGGTTTCCCATTGTTTGGAAACATGAGAGGACAGCTTCTACCTCCACTCTAGTTTAAGAAGCCACAGCTCCTGCATGAATATTTTTGCTTTCGCAATCACTGGCTCTAAGAGACCAAGAGGGTCATAAATGCGGGCAATTTGCGAAAGTACATCTCTTTTTGTGAAATAAGTTTTTCTGTTAATATTAACTTTATACCTAAAGGTATTGAAACTGTTCCACAACATCCCTAATGTTTTAACTGTTATTTCTTCAGAATTTCTGTCCAGGGGAAACATGTGATTATTAGTAGATTGGACCTCATTGGTACACCATTTGTGTAAAACCATCCCTCCCTTTAGGAGGAGTTCTGCTAATTGTGATTTCATTCATCTGAATTCTTCTAAATTGGATAAGCCCGATAGGCAATCATCCGTATAAAAGTCTTTCAAAATAATTTTCGATGCTAATGGGACTTCCTTTTTCTGATCTAGAGCTAATTGCTGTAATACTTTGGTGACTAAGTAGGGGGCACTAGATGTTCCATACGAAACTGTTATTAGCTGAAATACTTTAACCGGGGATGACATACTGTCTTTCCACAAAATTTTTAAATATTTGTACTGGGATGGATTTATTTCTATCATCCTAAACATTTCTTTAATATCCGCAGTAAGAGCATAAATATGCTTTCTAAATCGAATTAATATCGAAAAAAGATCATCTTGCAGAAATCTACCCTTACATAATAAATCGTTCAAAGATTTTCCGTTTGTTGAATTGGCACTAGCGTCAAAAACGACGAGTAATTTTGTGGTTTTACTAGACAGTCGTAAAACGCCGTTATGTGGTAAGTAATAACCATCATTAAAGTTCGTGTTTTCTTTTATTTCATGCATGTGATTTAAACCTCTATATTCTTTAATAAATTCTGTGTATAAATTTTTCATAACAGGATCTCGATCTAAACGTTGCCACAGAGAGTTTAATCTTTTCCAAGCAAGATTTTTGGAATTTCCCAAATCGGGTTCTAAAACCTGTGGTTTAAACGTCATCGTGACCAAACACCTACCATCCGGTTTTCTGAAGTGCGTTTTATCGAAGTCATCATTACAATAATCTAATTCTACACTGTTACAGGGTTTTAAATTTTGTACTTCTTCAATTTCCCAGAAAGATTTCAAAGTTTTATTAAACGTTTCAAGATTTTTTGTTAAGAAACAGTAATTAGTATAATTATTATTTACTGTTTTGTCATAAATACACCCACATACAATATAACCGAAAATACTTGATTGCAAATATAAATTATTGCCTAACTTTATTTTTTCTTCATTTAAAAGAGAAAAATACAATTCAGTAACGACAATTATCTCCACACTGCTTGGAATGTTAAATTGTTTATCTGCTAAACAAATATTTGCTCGAATTTTTAAATCTGTTTTTTATCTTTTTCGAGGGCGTGAAGTCATTAATGTTTGGAACGATAATTAGCTCAATATCATAACTGGTACTATTCATTTTATTTGACAGTTTTGATTTAATTCTAGATTTAATGTAAACAGGCGATTTATTTATTCGAATTACAGGAATGTGCTGCTTTAATTGTACAAAAACAATTATGCGAAGCCGAATCCAATATTGCTCTGAAAGGGATTTTAATGTCATTTGCATCTATCAAAAAAAATATTGCAGTGCTAATTAAGACAGATTTATTATTATCATTTTCATACGAAAAAATGAATGAAGAGTAGTTTGGTTTTGTGATAAATCTTCAGAAACAAAATTGCTATTTATTGTTTCCTGTATTGGGAGATTGTTTATAGGATTTTTCACTGTTGTTGTATAATTACGTTATGATGAATGATAGTTTGCGCTCTTGCAAATATGACAAGTACTTTTTGAATTACAATAATTAATGAGGTGGGCTGAACTTAAACGATTGAAGTAAAGTTTAGTTTTCTTAACAAGGTTAATTCGCTCACTTAACTTCATGTTTTTATATTTACAAAATGGTATAAGGGGTGGTTTTCGGCAACATTTATTTTGAGGTTTGTTTGTTTTTATGAATAAGGATTTTGCAGTATATTTAGAGGATACGTTAGAACTTATAGTATTTAAGATTTGACATCTTCGCTCAAGAAATTCTAAAAATTCATCAAAATTAGGCACTTCATTATCCTTTAATGTTAGTTCATATTGTTTACGAGTTTCATTATCTAGTTTATTTAGAATAATATTCAGCAAAATTGCGTTCGATAAATTATTTCTGTCATATTTTAAAATCTTTAGAGCCCTTAAATTTTTCTTTACATTATCTAATAAATTGCGGAGATCCTTAGCGGACTCCTGTTTAATTACAAAAAGATTCAAAATATTCTTTATATGACAATCTATCATAACTCTTTTATTGTCGTATCTTTGTTCTAACGCATTGAAAAGTGAAACATAATTTTCATCTGGCGTAAGCAAATTCCTCGCGTCACCAGTCAAAGAAGACCGTAGATAAAATATCTTTTCATTATCTTTTAAATTTGAACTATCATTAATAAGTTCATTAAAAGTAATTTTAAATATGGACCATTCTTCTATTTTGCCACTAAAAACCGGCAATATGACCCTAGGGAGCTTAATGCTAGACGCTTAATGCTAGGAGCTTAAGGCTAGTTTTTGCTTGGTCCTGTTCAATGGATTTCTTATTCGAATCATTACTACTTTCATAAAAAGCATTACTAGAGGATTTAAACCTTACCTCTAGTTTTAGAATATCTTTGTCCAGTTGAGACAGTATTCTTACGGTTTCCTCTAACTTTTCTTCTTCTATTATTCTGTAATATTCGAGCTTAACAGCTTCAAGCTTTTCTTCTGTTTTCGACAGTAAATCCAGGTGGGCTTTCCATTCGGATAAATTGAAGGTTTTTAAATCCGTAGCGTTAAATATTCTAGTGACTTGGGCCTTGATATTCCCTCGCCTTCTGTTCAGCGCTGTTATTTCTGTTTCCGGCATTATTTGTCTTATTGACGAAATCCAATAAATTCAATTATTTAACTCAATAGTAATGATATGCTGGCTCGGTCATACCTCCGGGTCGCTAGGACCAAAATGTAAGGAGGTGTACTAAATTAGAATGAAATAGCAAGTAGATTGTGAATTAAAAAGAATGTTTTATTTTGTTAGAGTCGCAGCTTGTTGCTGCGTAGAGATTGTTTCTTTAGCAACCAACTGCGTCACACAACACGTGAGCAGGGTTACACTAAATTGCCGATTGGAATATAAGCGTGGGGTGTGTTTGTCGCCAAGGCGATGTTACAAGGTTAAAATACAGGTGCGGAAGAGTATGTACGGTATATTGTTTAATTGAAAGAAACTGATTTAGGTGTTCAACGGGATATTGAGACATGTAAATAATCAAAAAGTACTAATTAAAAGAAGGAATTGTTTTTAATATACAGTATTATTTCATTCTTAATTCAAAATAAAAATAAAATATCACATTTTTATAATTTTCTTCGCTGAATTTTCCTTCTCAATATTAAATGTTTTATCAACACACGCAATTCAAATTCTAATAATATATATATATATATATATATATATATATATATATATATATATATATTGCTAAGTAAAGGGGTTCATGAAGAAAAAAATAAACTATCATGAAAAAAAAAATTGTTCTAATTTTTTGTTAATTTTTATTTTTAACACTTGAAAACGAAATAATAGATCTGAACGAATACTTTATTTCTGAAATATTTCTGTCAGTACACTTTTATTTTCAAAAATGATTCAAACTAATCAGCATCATTAAGTAATATATATCCATATATTTTTACGAAAACATTTCTTTGTAGTAAATTGATTGATTACACAATCTTAATTCATATGATTCACTAATAGCGTCAAAGTTCTTGTTTGATATAATAAAAAGTGTAGATGAGTTAAAACCACCGAGCATAATCATAAGAATGATGTTCGAAATAATTATTTTATGTTCAACAATAAATATTTATATCTTCTGACAATACATGGCGCTGTTTTACTTTTTCTTAAAAACATGATGGAACCCGTCGACGGAAAAAGAGATTTAAGAAAGAAATTTTCATTGTTTTATAACAAATCTACAAAATTAATTACGATTAAAGATGCATCCTATATTGCTTAATCTAATTATGAAACAAATATTATTTTACCCTAATTTTAAAAATACTTTTTTCGAAGAAGCATATTGTCAAAATCATGAAAATCAGAAGTTCACCATACATGCAATTAATACAATGCAATATTGATCAGTTATTATTATGAAGTTATCGAATGAAATTATTATGCTTGATGTTCCAAATTAAAATAGAGGAAAATTTATTGAACATTGTCACTATAATAGAACTTCTTCTCCATGAAAACTAAATTCGGGACTTTCACTTTCACCATATTAGTTCCTCAAAATTGACAAACACTGCTCTCATATCCGTATTGACCATTTTTTTAGTTGGAATTTTAATCTGATCACTTCAAAATCCCTTTAATTCAAAACTTAAGTCACGATTTTCAGCAAGATCCTTGCATGTGGACTATCGCACTCTTAACTTGAGACTTTAATCTCTGTACCAGACTGCAAAATTTACAGTATTTTAACATTTCTCTGACGCATTTTTGTTATGAAGATTTGCTTTATCTAAGAAAATAATCATTTAATTTTAAATATAACGTCATTTCTACCTTATTAACAATTCATCTAGTGTTTTAATCTTAGTATTTGTATACATACAGAAAGAATAAAGTATGGAAACTTTGTAATGAAAATACGTGTTTTCAAAAATATGTCATTTTCCATTCAAAATGCTTTGGAAATGCATTTTGATAATGGGATTTTGGGCCACTAAACACTGTACAACAAAATATAAATCATACAAATATATATATATGTGTATATATATATATATTTTTTTTTTAAATTTGCATGAATAGTTAAATAATAATATCCTCTCGTCTATCACGAAAGCTATATAATTACCATTATTTTGAAGAAATTTCACCAAGTTCTTTTAAAGTTAAAATATAAAGAAAGATATATATAACATCGAGCGTGAAATCTACAAATAAACAGCTTTCAGTTAAAAAAAAATAATAAATAGAGAAATTTGTTTTTCCAATAGATCAGATTAATATGGTGTTTCATCTGTTTCTGTTCATTTTTTTTATAACAGATTTATGTTTTATCAGATATTATTTATATATACTTTTTCAAAGTATGAAAAATGTTATTGCACGCTAATTAATAACATTGCATTTATTCAGCCTTGATACTAATTAAGTGAATGCAGAGAAAATAAGTGACACAGATATTGTTTTAAATGTATTGTTTTAACGTAAAATAAGTTTACAATAAATTAAAAATTATTTAATTGATAAATATAAATGAAATATCAGATGAATTTTTTTTTACAACAGATGTATGCATCTTGACGTATCACGTATTTTAATTTATTATTATTTTTTTTTGTTTAGTTTTTATGAGAAAATAGCAAAAAAAAGTTCTGTTAAACTACTTGTGCAATCTACAGTTTTCTAGAGATGAAGTATGCAGAGCTGCAAAATGCGATTATTTTTTTTTTCGAACCACTATTTAAAAAATTAGTTTTGTACTGTATTTCTTTTACAAATGTTATCAAGCCATTTATAAAAGATTTTGTTTTGAGAACGTGGGGAGAAGTAAAATTAAAAAACAATCGCTGATTAAGAACCTGAGTATGTTGTCTGCCAAAGATGTAACACTTAAATTCGTTGCATTCGGCGTAAATACAACACATTGGTTTGAAGCGCTTTTTATTTCAAACCTCTATTTTATTTTGCTTTTGAATAAAAATAAATGATTTTTATAAATTTTTAAGGAAGAATAACACAAAAAGTGAAAATTGAATACAATATAAAATTCCTTTGTAACGTAGTGCAATTTATCTTATAATAAAAAGACTTCTTTGCATTCTTTGTATTCTTAGACTAAATTCATTTTAATGGAATGTATTCTTAGAAGTAATTTTAAGAGGCACTACTTTTATAAAAACATAAATAGAAAAATTTCAGATTGTCATTTTTGTGGCACGTCGCAATGAGATACGTGCTAATTAAAGGGTCTGCTGTAATATACGAATATCTCTTTATAGTTTTTTCTAATTATTTTTCTTTAATATTTATACCTTATAAAACATTTATATTCAACTTGCGAAGTAACCGCTCGGCTAAGCCTGTGCTATAAAACATTTATATGAGGAACGTAAAAGAAATTGTATTTTAACACAATTTTCCATAGTAAAAATGTGATTGTTTTTGAAAATGAAAGCCATTTTCCTGGCCTGGCCATTTTAGTTCTTTATTAGATATAAATATGACTCTGCAAAGTACTTCTTACTTTTGATATAGTTCAGGTCAGAAATAGTAAAGGCATAGCCAACAGCAAGATTGTTTAGCCATTTCTTTGAAATTAAAAGTATCTAAAATATTCGTAAAAATTACGTAGACTTTTATTATGTCATTTCCTGGTTTCCATTATGACATATAATTACATAAAAATTAACTTATTACTTAATCTCTTAAAAATTTAACAAGTTTGCAAGGAAAACCCTTTAATTTCCAAAAGTAAATAAATTTACCTCTTGAAATTTGGAAATATCTCCAATGTATAAATTCAATATCTCACATAATCACAATTTCACATTTTGTGATATTATTTATTAGAATGCTACCTAGTTCGACTAAAGATATACACTATAGCTCCAGTCTCTGAAGCCATTGGACGACCGTTAAATATTCAAGCTTAATTTTCATCTATATGAGAAATTTCTGCATTTCCTCGTTAAGGGTATTCTCAACTACTCCGCTCAACAAACGCAAAGTGATTTGACATATTTATAAATTCATTTTTTAACGGAAAGATGTAAAATTGGAATGTCTGACTACGGAAGCGATTTGGAATTTAATTTTCAATTTTATGATAGTTAAATAACCTGTCCAGTTCTAAGCTATTTCGATCATGTGAGCACAAGTTTTTCTACTGCTTTTCGACCGCTTTTTCTGCTTTCGTCTGGAAATGTGCTCAAAAAGTCAACTTTGAAGGCTTGTTATGAAAAATATTTTGCATTCTTAAAAAAACAGAAAATTGAGTGCAATTAGGCAGTTTCTGAATAACAATACCTGCTATTTTCATGCATTTCCGAACAAAAATAAACTAATGCATGCGTCACAAATTGGCCCTTTTTGATTTAAGAACACCCTTAAGTAATGAGTTTTAAAATAATCACTCAAAAAATAGTTATTTCGTATAGACAGTTGTATAAATACCAAATTCAATATAAGTAATAAAGTGTGTTAAAAATAAAGTGAGTAAAACTTTTGTATACCTCATATACGAGAAATAATTTTTATAAAGTAAGAAACTATTAACAGAATTAATCAAAAATATATAATATCGTCAAAATTAATCAGATAAATTTAAGTTAATAGACAATATTTTAAATGTAATTTTAAACAAGAAATTTTTTAAATACCGAATGTTGAAACACATGAGTCAAACACAAATTACGAGCTGATTTCAATTTGAAATTCATTTTAAGATGCTTTTTAAAAAATAATTAAACACGTAATCCCTGTATATAATATCGAACTCATACATAATATCGAATGAATAAAAATGTTTTCTGTCTTTGACTCTAAATATATAAATGGCATAAAACAAATTTAACACTCAAAAGATACATTAAAAACCATTATTTTGAAAATCAGACAAAGTGAAATAGTTGTTCAAGTCTGTGAATGCCATTTTACATGAAAATGAAAATGCTGGTATGTTTGGAACACTAGTTTTAGTGCTCCAAACACAGACAACAGACATATCGCAAACATACACATATCAAACACGTATCATATACGTATCATACACGTATGAAACATACAAGTCGCAAAATTCTTTTGTCATAAACTGTTAGTATAAAACTACCTGCTTATTAAAACTTATTTGTTTCTATATGGCATTGTTACTTTACATTATCATGTGGCCACAAAATATAGTCAAAACAACGTTTTTGTCCATTTTCTGCACTTAATGTCTCATTTAAGCAATAGTACCTCAAACGTTTTCTTGTAGAATATGAAAGTTCACTACTAGGAGAAGCTAAATAATATAGTACTGCACGGAGATACTGTAGCCGTTAGTAGATATTACATGTTAAATATTCCAAATTTTTTAAATCTGGAATAATTTAAGTAATGTTAATTCAAAAAAGTTACACAGTTAAATGAATCAAAAAATATCATTTAGTAGCTGTGCACATTTATAAAATAATGGAAAAGGAAAAGAAGGGGAGGTCATTGATATTTTTATTTTAAAAAATTACAAAATTTTCAAATAAACAATGTCGATGATCACATTTTTTCTTCAATCGAAAATGAAAAATCCCATTTCTCTTTTCTCTTTCTATGTTTTTCCCCCATGAAAAAATGTAATATCCCTTTTTTGATGCCTCTTCCGAAAGAGAAATGAGATGTTTCATTTTCTCTTAGGGGGGGGGGAAATGTGATCATGGACATTACTTTTCTTATAAATTTTGTCATTTTTTGCCAAAAAAATTTACGAGACCCCATTTCTTTTTCTTTTCCTTGTTTTCGTGCATATGTTCACTATTGCGTGATATATTTTATTTCATTCAAATGTGGCGCTTTCTTGAAATAACACTACTTTAAATATTACAGATTTTGAAAAATTTGAATATTTAATAGGTTATATCTCCTAATATCAACTATATCTCCGTGCAGTACTTTATTATTTAGCTTGTCCTAGTAGTGCACTTTCATATTCTATAAGAAAAAGCTCGAGGCACTATTGCTTAAATAAGATATTAAGAGCGGAAGATGGGAAAAAACGTCATTTTGACTATAATTTATGACAACAGATCTATGTAAAGTAGCAATGCCCCATGGAAACAAATAAATTGTAATATGCAGGTATTGTTATACTAATAGTTTTTCACAAAATAATTTTGGGATGTTGTTGCTTGCCAGAGATATAGCACTCCAAACATACTGGCATAACTATTTTCATTAAAATGTCATTCCCAACCTTAAACTTTGACATTTTCTATAGGTAAGAGGAAAAATTTTTCAGGGGATCAAAATTGGAAATTATTCATTAAATATGATTTACTTCAACATAAAAAAAATATCAAGACATTTAAAAATTGCAACTATCAAAACATCACTTTTTATAAATTTCAAATTAATGGCTCTTAATTGTGCATTTAAGATACAAAAGAGGCTGCGTGAATAGTTATTTAGTGTAAATTACATGTTTGAAAAATGAATAAACAAACACGACGGCGTATTAAATGTCACACTATTCTGAATATAACAATTGTGTCGCAAAATTTAACAGAGTAATTTAAAACCAGTTGAGTAAAATGCAGTTTGCAAACTTTAATTATCTTCATTTCGTCATACAGAACTCATTAAACTTTTAGCCCTTTCGGAAGTAATTTGAAACTTGTGATGCCATACATCTTTTAACAAATTAAGGTACTTCATTAATAATCGGAAGGCGTTAAAAGATTTTTTTTTTTTTTCAAATTAATTGTAAGAATATTTTAACACTTTTTCTCAGTAAAAAGTTAATGTAAGCCTGTAAAAATAAAAAGGGGTCTGTGTAATGTAACATAATATGTATTATTCTGAGGAAGTTTTATTTTTTAGCATACATTTCAAAACATAATAATATCAATGCAATATAAACATAATGATTTTAATAACAGTCACCACAAATAGACTTGAATTAACTTATACGTAAGTTTAAAAATGAATATAAATATATTAAATATATAAATAAAAAAATTAAATAAAATGCAATTTTTTTCATCAAGCAATCACAATGCAGCATTATTATGATTATATGTAAGAAATTTTAAATAGTCTCTTTTTACTTTTTTATAGTTATGCGAATATTTTTAAAATGATGTTCAAATGTATTCAAGCTTATCTGCTTTTCCTTAATTTTATTAATCTTGCATGATTCTTTAATTCAGATATTAAATGTATGTGAATTCTTACATTGGATGTTTATATTAAATATTAATCACAAGATAGAGAGTAAAATTTGTACGTTTAAAACCAAAAAGTAATAAAAAAATGTCATATTAAAAAAAGAAAAAAATATCTAGTAATGATTTAACATTTTATAAAAGATATTACTTCTATTAGAGAGAAAATTTTGAAGACATTAGAATTGTTTGTGACAACCTTTTATTGCTATCCACATTTATATTACTTTATTCATATTTGACGCGCTGTAAATCATCATATGCGGAGCTTTCAGAAGTATCTCCTTTAAAACGAAAGCATTTTCATATTCCCACCTCTATGTTTCAAACATAAATTACTTAAGGAAATTTTATTTATTAACTTTTTAGTTTTTCAAAGTAAAAAACTAGATTAGGAATCGCGAACCTATAACATGCTTGTCAGGTACTAAAGCATTTTTTTCAGGCATGAGAAAAAAAAATGAAGTGTTGTTTATCACAGTCAGAAAATCCCATGTAATGACATTATTTTGTGCAATAACAATGCATAAGATTTTTTTTGTGTGCGTTATTGTCTGTGATTCTGTGTAGCTGTCTTCATAATCCACTAAATTTCCTGTCTGTGTAAGTTATTGCTTTTTTATTCTAAATGAGAACATACAATAGTTTATGCAATTAATGAACAAGGGCATCTAATTTGATATCTATATTTATGAAAATAATAAATTGTGAAGCATATAAATATAAAAAACTTAAGCAAGCTTAATTTTAAAATTAGTGCGTATATAATAAGTTATATTACGCATTAGAGATTAATAAAACAAAAATAAAATACAATTTAAATACATTTTATCCATATTATGCTCCGGAGGATTTGTATGCCACCTGGAATTTTTCGACCAGGGTATTCTTCGGTTCCAGTAATTTTTGCAGAAAAATTCTGAATAAATAAAATTACATTGTAAAAAAAAAAAAAAAAATCTGTTGAATTTACTCCAAAAAGTTGCAGCAAAATTAAATGTAATAAAAATTACATCTAATTTTACTGCAATTTTTACTGTAAAAACTGCTGGCAACATTGCTTCCAGAAGTGTTTGGCGCAAATTTACCAGATTTTATTTTATTTTATTTTGCAGAGTAAATTTCCCGTGTTTAACATAAGTTTATTTTTTACATAAAATATATTAATAAAAACCCTGAGGAAACTTACCAATCCTCACTACGCACCACATAAGATAAATTGCTTTTACAAATTATAATTTCCAATTATATTATTATTATTTTTGTAATTTTAGATTGTTGTTTCTCTCAACTACCGCCCCATTAATTTATTCTAACATAGTCAAGAATTCCGCCTTTAATAAAAAAAAATCCCTGTCGGCTGTTCCTATAGACGGAGGTAGATTTCGAAGAGTGCTCATTTCAACAAATATACAAGGTGAGTCATAAATAACGAAACAATAGACTATCTCCTTAAATATTGCCCTTAGACCCATACTTCCAATTGCAAAAATTCATAAAAAAATGTGAAATTTTTGATAAGATAAATTGCGACTCCATGGGGGGTCTAGTTGAAAAGTTACGAAAATTAAATTTTTATACGGCCCCCGTAGGACAAAAATTCCAATTAGGAAAACTTTCCTTATTCAGTCCTGAATAAGACACAAAAAGTTGCATTTTCATATCTCCAAAATTCGCAAAGTTATAGCCGTTTAAAAAATTCATCAGGTTTTAAGGGATTAGACACAAATTGAAATGTGCGCAATTCAAAAAAACAATGTTATTTTAACAGTTTAAGAAAACGCGTAAAAAATCTATTTCTTGAGTTAGAATTTTTATTTTTTTATTTTTTGTGATGGTTAGCCTTATAATTTGCTAAGAAAATCACATTCTAAAATGTCTCATACAATTTATAAAAGTTCCATGTCCTTAATACTGGTTTAAATGGGACAATCAAAAATCGTTATAACTCGTAACATTATTTATCGAATTTCAATTTCTTTCCATTTAATTAAAGATGAAAATCTGATTTTAGTTTTGTTCCAAGGTTTTTTTTTATATTAATTTTAAAACTATTAAAAATGTTTATTGAAAAAATATAACTTTTAAAAAAAATCATATTTTCAATCATTTTTTCAAAATTAAACATTTTTTTCAAATTTGCCGAAACAAAACTAATGTAAAAAAATCAAAAATGACGTGTTTCAAGTTCTTTTTTCTTTTAAAATCACTGTCTCTGACTGATTTAATACGTGCATAAAATAAATAAAATTCGGCTCAATCGAATTTTATACGAAAAATATATAGATTTTAAAATCTTTATTTTACAAAAAAAAAAAAAAAAAAAAAAAAAAAAAAAAAAAAAAAAAACTTTAAAATTTATTTTTTTTTAATAGATTATTCAAAGGCTAAAAAAAATTAAATACAATAAAACCAGTGAAAAAAATCTGCTTATGACGGAATTATGTCTTAAACGGAAAATACGTTGATCCATGCAAAATAAATGCAATAGTACCTGAAAAGAAAATAAGCTCCAATTACATCTTCTAGGGAGAGCATCTGTCTATAACGTATTTTTTCTTTCCTATGTGATTCCGTCTTAAATGTTTTAGAGTATAACATTTATCAGTCTCCAACGCATGGGTATATGAATAACGATATTAAAATATAAGTGAAACTTTTACTTATAAATAGAGATTCATTGATAAAATTAATATATTACAGCCTTTGAAGCTTCTTTAATAATAAAAAGTATAAATATAAAAAACGAAAAGCTATAAAAGAATTTTTACCTCCTCCATATGAAATTTTTTTCCCACGCCGAATTAAAAAACTATGTAGAAATTTGTGACTGAACCGGGCTATGATTTAAACTATTTTCCAGACCTGTCCGGGTTATGATGTTGACATTTTTTCAGGCCACGCCGAACTTTTTCCCCTATGGGTCGGTTTGGGACCTGACCTAGATAATTTGCCCCGGGCAGACATCTGGTATACCAATTTAGCGTAAAAGCTATACGCTGCTATTTTATGTCCAAAGAAAAAGCGCTCTCTTAAACCGATTTTTATTAAATTGCAATTTGTGAATGTTCCCTAACAAGCGTTGAAATTGAGTTAAGAAAAAACAGTTTAGAGTCAGGGAAAAGTGGTGTAAGTCAGGAATTTTTGAGGATTTTGGGATTTAATATCTCTGTGGGATTTTTAGATACAGAGATGAAATTTGTTTTGTTCAATTTAGGAATGGATAAGGAATAATTTCCTAATTGGGAATTTTGCCCTACGGGGGCCGTATAAAAATTTAATTTTCGTATTTTTTCAAATAGGCCCCCATGGAGTTGCAACTTATCTTATCAGAAATTTCATCTTTTTTTATGAATTTTTGTAATTTGAAGTATGTGTCTAGGGGCAATATTTGAGGAGATAGCTTATTGTTTCGATATTTATGACTCACTCTGTATATATATATATATATATATATATATATATATATATATGATTAGAGATAAACCCAGTTTAATAACTTTATTTGGCCGTTTATGAAAAATTTTTAATTTCATTTTTCTCCAAAAACTGGTTTTATTTGAATCATCTTAAGAAAAATTCAGCTCAAATGCCCATTTTGACAACATATTTTGAAATAAATTCTGAATTTATTAAAAAATCGACCAAAACGGTACATTATACAGTTCCTAAATAACAAAAAACTGTCAAATAAATGCATTTGAGAAAAAAATTGAATTTAAAAATGAGTCATAAAACAACCGATTTATTGTTTGAATCCATCCTTAATTCTTTAATTAAATTATATGATTCATTATATTCATGATTGCTTCGGAAAATTTTGTGCGAAATACTAACTTTGACAGCATTTTCAAAAATATATTCTATCTTTATCAAAAAACTGGCCAATGAGTCACAGTACATAGTTCCGAAATAAGAGAATCTGTAAATTGGATGCGTTTGAGAGCGAAAATGGATTTTAAAACGAGTCATAAAAAACGCAATTTGCTATGTGAAAACTTCCTTAAATTTTCAAATCGCGAAGACTTCGGGAAATTCTGTTCAAAATTCCCTTTTTGGTAGCCTTTTTCAAAATATATTCGGTCTTTATCAAAAAACTGACCAATGCATCACATTATATAGGTCCTAAATAAGAGGATCTGTAAATTAGATGCGTTTGAGAACAAAAATGGATTTAAAAACAAGTCAGAAAGAAACGCAATTTCTTATTTGAATACTTTCTTAAATTTTCCGTCCCGATGACTCTGGGAAATTCTGTTCAAAATACCCTTTTTGGTAGCCTTTTTTGAAATATATTCCGTCTTTCTCAGAAATTCGACCATTGCGTCACTTTATACAGTTTCTAAATACGAGGATCTACCATTTGGATGCGTTTAAAATCAAAAATGAATTTAAAAATGAGTCAGAATATAAGCAGTTTGGATTTGAGGTTTTTTCTCCAACTCCTATTTTTGTTTAATTTCTTTATGCTATACGAATTGGTCCTATGAAAACTTGTCAATATAAAAGTTGTAGATATTTTTCAAAAGATGTAAAATAAATTTAATCAGACTTGATATCTTAAAAATTGACGGAGTTATGGATTTTTCTCTGGTTTCACCGCCTGTTTTCTTTTCGTTTTTAATTTTTTTCATCGGTAAATGGTGGTGCTATCAAAAACTTGTAAATACAAAAGTTTTAGATAATTTTACGAACATTTACACTAAATTTACTTAGACTTGATATCTTGAAAATTGACGAAGTTATGATTTTCTTTCTCTCAAAATCCCTGTTTTTTTCGCCCCTTGAACCCACTTCTAATTTTATCAAAAATCTGTCATGCATAAACTTTTGGCCCATTTCTAAGAAGTAATATGAACTGTAAACAGCTTCGATATCTACTTTAATTAAGAAGTTATGGCGCTTTTTCGGTTTTCACAAAAACGCCCCCTATTCCGACCCCCTTGATCCGATTTTGCCCATTAACGAACTTAGCCGCGATTTTAACCCCTTTGATTTTATGTACCAGTTTGGTGGAGATTGGTGAAGAATTATAGAAGTTATCGTGTCCATAAAAAAGTGAGATATATATATATAAACTGGTGCGATTGCAACAGGTAGTATTTCACACGAAATCTACCTAAAAAATTAAATTACAGTAGACTACGCAAAAGTATAACATTTATTGTAAAACTGAATAAAAAAAGATCGAAAATGAAGAAAAAAATTAATAGTTAAATATTGTCTTAACACTTAAGTCAAAGAAGTTAGTAGAAAAATATAGTTTAGGTATATCTGTAATTATAAAAATAACTACTATATAAACAAGAAACATATGAAAAAGTAAATAAAATTACCAATGATTCAGAAGTAGCTGCCACTAAACTAGGGTAAGAAAACTTTGATGGAGGCAGAAAAATCCACTTCCGTAAAAAAGACACTAATCAGTGCAATATATATTTATTTATGTTTGCATATTTTATGAATTTCTATTACTTTTTTTGAAGAATACGTATAAAATGTCTAAAAAAATTGAAATAAATACACAGAAAGTAATCTAAATAGAGTGAAAATAGTTTTCTCTCTGTCCATATTAATGGAATGTTTAGAAATAGGCCATTGTGTCAATAGAACAACGGAGCAATGTGATCATATTTATGGACTACCTAGTTCGGGCAACTTAGCCATCCAGTCTTCAGGTGATTTGTGTTACAAGTGCGTTAGAGAGTTAAAAAAAATATGTTTAAACGCGGCTGAAGCCACAGTAAAAAATTAACTAGCAAAGTTAAATAAAAATCTGAATTTATAAACAAGAATCGATTGATATATATTACATGTATATATTACATGAATCATAAAAAGATAAAAAAAATATAAATAAAACTTAAAAATATTCATTAGTTTCTATAAACTGGGAGTAACACAAATAGAAAAAAAAAAACATTGTTTTTAGAGACCATACATTCCAGTATTAACAATTAAACATTGCTAAGAGAACAGCAGGATACATTTTTATTATTATTATCAATTATAATATTATATTAATTATATCAATACGCAAAGTTTCAAGAGGCTGAAATCTTTCTGAGCCATACACCTCTTTGCAAAAAGTACATGTTATTTTTCATGTATCTTTAGAATCTCCGCTTAGCATGTTAATAAAATTTTCGATACACACACACATGCACATATGTGGGATTGTATATTGTGCAAGCTGCTTGCCTAAAGCACCGAGTAGGAGAGATTGGTGATCGTGACTCTCATCATCCAGGCTCTCTGGAAATCGGCTGAACAGTGAAAGAGTGCTTGGAGCCAGCCGTTGGTGAAAAGGGAAGCAAGCTGTTTTGGAACAGGAAAAAAGAACTTTCGATTGTGTTTTCCGTGGGAGAAGAAGAACGGTAGGCCTTAAGTACTAATGCTGATGTATAAGACGGTCAGGACGGCCACAAATGTAAAAATTGACATAATTTTTTAATCCGTGAATATAGTTTGTACATAGTTTAATTTGTAAGTATAATTTACTTTAAAATTTACAAGTGTCAGGATCAAGTTTATAAAATGGTGTTAGTCTCATTCAATGTGATATTTCAAGCCCTGAACTTCTACAATCGGTGCTCAGAAAGGTGATGCGAACGTTACGCCTACAAGCTTTCAAAGTAATCAAAGCTTTCACGTATTGTTTTGAAGGCGCTATGTAAGTATGTAAAAATTAATAAATAGAATTATCTTGTTTGGCTGATAGCAATACAGTAAATATTCTGAAGCTGAATATCTCTTCATGAAGTGAGTTTTTTATTTTCTTTTCCTTTTCAATTGTGTCAAAGTTGATTGATTTTAAGGAAGTAGAACTTTCGTCGAAAACGGAAATATCATCTGGTTCTAAAACATTACCTAAAATATTTTTTGGAGAAGTCGGTGATAGAAATAATCAACGTCGAATTCGAAATTTTACTGGATTTGATCTTGAATTTGATTCTGATGAATTTAAATCGAATTTGCAAGATATTTAAGATAATTTTTCTGTAAACGATTTGATAACTATTTGCAAAGCTTTGTGTATAAATAATTCGGGAAATTTCGATGAAATTGCTGCCAGAATAATTTCTAGTTTATGTGACGTTAATGTATTGAAAAATAATTTAATTCCTAACGAAGGCGCTCTTAGCGATGATTATTCTAACAATGATTCTAATAAAACTAGTCGTTGCGGGCCACCGTAATACTTACCCATCATGGATATGTATATGAAAATAAAACATGTGAAACTTATTTATACAATGGATTGCAATTCATAAACAAAATTTAAATATTGTTAATATACATAGTAATGCTATATTAAAGAACTGCTGATGTACCAATTTCGACAAATTATATAAAACGCCAAACTACTCAGGAAGTACCGAACTGCGTAAAAGAAACATCCTTATAACTCCAAAAATAGTAAATCTATTAACGAAACATTAACTGCGTCGGATTAAGCGTCTCATTTCCAATTAAAATATACTTCTGAATTGAAATTTGAATGAAATACAGGGTCATGAAAAATCGAAGAATCTGGAAAACAAGATTACAAATATCTCGGCAACTAATAATTCGATCGACTTCATTCTATATGCAAAATGTGTGTTATTTTATTGTCTTTTACGTCCATTCCTTAGAACAAAAAAATTCGAAAATTTTTATAGACCTTTCATCAGAATGACTTTTTCGAGAGTCCAAAAAAAATAGTTCCGGATAATCGAGGTTGCTGATATTAAATAGGGTTCGTCCCATTCTTACATACTATCTAGATACAAAATTCCAAGTCTCTATATCAATTTGTTTGGGAGATAGAGCGTTTACAGTTAGACAGACTGACAGACAGACAGACAGACAGACGGACGGCAAAATTTTTTTCTAAAAATATGTTTTTCGTAATCTCCACTATATAAAACGTGTAAATCCGTCAAAAAAAATTTCGATTTTCAAAACGATTGCAAGACTTACCCTATACTACGTATGATGGGTAAGTAATTAATGATATTTCAAATGTTTCTCAAAATAATTTGAGAAATATTTCTAATTCTGAAAATAATGAAAATCAGAAAATTCTAATTCCTGATTATGTCCTTAAACCTGCTATTTCTATGAATGATATTTGGAATATGCTTACGGAATTTCGTGGTAGGAAATTTCAAAATGTTGAAAAATGGCTTGCCGATTTTGAAGATACTGTTTCTTTATTTAATATTAGTGACTTGCACAAATTGATTTTGGATAAAAGCCGTATAACAGGCACAGCTAAATTGTTTATTGAAAGTGAAACAAAAATAAATTCATGGTCTAAAATGAAAACGTTACTTATTTTTTAAATTAGTCAAACTTGAAATTAAGCTGTGATTATACATGAATTGCTATCTAAAAAAATTAAACCAAATATATCTTTAGACGAATATATTTTAAGTATGAAACAGTTGTGTTCAAAATAGAAGATTCTGCACTCATTCAGTATGTAATTAATGGAATAAATGATCCTGTTTTTAAAAAATCTTTTTTGTATAGTTGCCCCTATGTTGTTGAATTCAAACAAAAATTAAAAGTCTATGAAAAGCTACGGTCGAAGTATGAAAATTCAAAATCTCATAAACATGAAGGAGTTTGGCCTAAAAATACATCCGAAGTTGAAGTTAAGATAAGATTTGAGCCTGTAAAGCCAAATAGGCGTTGTTATAATTAGGGCGGGAATAATCATAGGAGCTTTAATTGCATTAAAAAGGATAAAGGGTCCCTTTGTTTCTGTTTTAACGCTTATGGCCACAAATCATTTCAGTGTAATAAATTGAAAGATACAAATGTTAATAATGCTCAGGCATAAGTTAACACTATTGCATCCCAAGATTTAATTCTAAAAGTGATAAAGCTTTATTCTTTAGATCTAACATTCTTGATAGATACTGGTAGAAAGACTCTATTAAATAAAATTGTTTATGATAATTTAAGAACTTTGTTTAATTAAAACCTAAGAGCATCATTTGACCGGTTTTGGAATAACCTCAATTAAGCCAGAAGGTTATTTCGATTCAGAAATTGATAGCTTAAAATTTAATGTTGACATTTTTGTCAATAATGACACTTACATTAATTTCGATTTAATTATTGGCACTGATGTTACTCATCAAGGTACATTAACTATTTCTGAAAGTGAAGGGAAATTGTTTAAAACGTATGCTCTGTCTAATGACTTTTTATTTAACATTATAAATGTTCTAGATGAGCCTGAACTGAACTTAAGTCACATTGCTGACAAAAATTTGCATTCGGAATGATCCTCGTAGTGAGAATTATAAGAAAATTACACTAAAACAGTAGAAGTTAAAATGAAAATTAATTTAACTGATGAAATCCCAGTTTGTTCCTCCTCCCCACCAAGATTACCGCCATGTGAGAAAAAAAAAGTTGAAGACCAAATTGAGGATTGGCTAGCTCAGGAATTCATTCGGAAAAGTTCTTTTAATTTTTCGTCACCGTTTGTAATGGGTAAGAAAAAAGATAACGCAATGAGACTTTCCATTGATTACAGACGTCTTAACAAAAAGACAGTGCGTGAGCATTTTCCATTGTCAACAATAGATGATGTTATAGATCAATTACATTACATTCTGCTGAAGCATTTACAACCTTAGATATAAAAAACGATTTTTTTTCATTTAGAGGTTGGAGAAGGATCTCAAAAATACACCTTTTTGTCACTCATGAAGGACATTACGAATTTTTAATGCGTCTATTCGGGCTGACCAATATCCTTAGCCGTTATAAAAAATATATTTATAATGTATTTCGAAACCTATTAAAAGATCACGTTGTTGTTATTTATGTGGAAGACCCGCCAAAACCGAAACGGAAGGTCTAAAAACATTAAAACTTGTTCTCGAACCTGCGTAGGAATAAGGGTTGGAAATCTTTAAAAAATGCAATTTTTTGAAGAATGAACTTGATGTTTTGGGGTATAGAATCATAAATGATAAAATGCGTCCCTCCTCATTGAAAAAAAGCAGTAATACATTTTCCCGAATCAATTTGTACCAAATATATTCAAAGTTATTTGGGATTGACAGGATACATTTGAAAGTTTATAAGAAATTATTCGGTTATACCTAAACTATTGAGTGACCTGTTAAGAAAAGATTTTAAATTTAGGTTGGTGTAGAAGAACATAAAGCTTTTAATGAACTCAAACGCATTTTGTCGTCAGAACCAGCGCTTTCAATTTACGATCCCAAAAGCGAGACCGAAATCCATTGTGATGCCAGTATTATTGGCTATGGAGCTGTATTAATGCAACAATCTCCAATAGATAACCAATTTCATCCAGTTTATTTCACCAGTAAAAAAAAACCGAAGATGAAAGAAAATACATTAGGTATGAATTGGAAGTTTTAGCTGTAATTGAAGTCTTTAAAAAGTTTAGAGTATATGCTCTAGGTACTCCATTTAAAATTATAACCGACTGTTATGCATTTAAAAGATTATGGATAAGAAAAAAATAATACAAAAATAGCTAGATGGGAAATAATATTATCCGATTTGATATACTATCAAGCATAGACACGGTACCAGTATGAGGTATGTTGATGCATTAAGCAGATATCCTATTTGTGGGATAATCCAAGATAGCTTAACTTTAAAAATTATCCAAGCTTAAGACACTGACGAGCATATTAAAATCATAAAAGAAACTCTAAAAGTAAAATGTTATGATGATTATTTAGTTTAAAATAATGTTCTTTATAAATGTTTAAATGATAATGATTTATTAGTTGTACCAGATAAATGCAAATGAATATAATTAAGGCCGCTCCCGAAAAGGTTCATTACGCAATCGCACGAATAGAAAAAATACTGGAGAATTATATTTACATACCCAAAGTTCGAAAAAATCAAGAAATGCATAGCAAATTGTGTCCCTGTATTTTAGTTAATCGAAAATCTGGTAAAGAAGAAGGTTTGCTACACGCGATAGAAAACTTCGTTACATTTATTCATGTTGATCGCTTAGGTCTGTTGGAGAGCACGAATATAAATTACATATTTTTTCGGTCATTGACGCATCCACAAAATTTGTTGGGTGACCAAAGCTGCCGAAGTAATTTCTATATTAGAAATCCAAAAAACTGACATCGGAAGCACATTTCGCATAATTTCAGATAAAGGCCCTGCCTTTATCTCTAAAACATCTAATGATTATTGCGCATTTTGTGAAAATATTAAATATTTCCCGATTACCGCAGGATTACCAAGAGCTAACAGCCATGTCGAGCATCTAAATTCGGTCATAGTATCTGTTCTGTCTAAATTATCTGTAGATAATCTTACGAAGTGTATACACATGTAAGCGATATCCAACAAGTCATAAATTCTACCTTTCAGAAAAATATTAACACAACCCTTTTCGAGCTGATGTTTGGTATTAAAATGAAGCTAAAATATAACATTGAGATTACTAGTTTTTTGAATGCTGAAATGCAATCCGATTTTATTAATAATCGTAAAGAATTGAGATAAGACGCGTTTTTATTCAAAGTCCAAGAAAAGAACCGTAAAACTTATAATCTCATAAGAAAAAAGCGGTCCATGAAGAGCGGTCCACATATTCCATATCGATGGGTGAGAAGAGACAGGAAAAAATAGTTTTCGGTTGTGTTGTCCGCGGGAGAAGAAGAACGGTAGACAATATAAGTAACGATGTTTGATGTGTGTTGGTTTAAGACGGATACAAAAGTGGAGATGGGCAAATGTTTTAAACGTGTATATAGTTTGTACTAGGATAATTTGTAAATCTAATTTAATTATATATATATATATATATATATATATATATATATATATATATATATATAACATATTTTTAGTAAGTAAAACATAAGTATGAGACCTTATTCCAAATTCTAAATTAAATTTGAATTTTAACCTCATACATTATACAAGCTAATTACAAGTGGAAAAATGTTTGATCTAAAACAAAATTGAATTCTTGAATGTAAACAACCTGCTTCTTTCCACGATCTTAATCTAATCACATTAATCAACATGTCAAGATTTAATAAATTTTCTTTAGAGAGTAGAATAAGGAATTTCTGACTGTTATTATTAAAAATATAAAAATAAAAAGTTGATTAATCCTTATGATAAGCAGAATAATAAAGCAGATGAATGCAATTCTGAAATAAATTATTAAATCTGAAGTTATGTATTTTATTAATTAAAATAACAATAATGAAAGTTTCTTTCGCTTGTTTTTGTCTTCGTGTGTTACTTATTTTTGTCATTTTCTTATGGCCATTATTTTGTGTACCTTGAAAGTAAATTTCAGAACACTAGAATTGAGATAAACATAAAATGTTGAAATAGAAATTATAATTTGTTTTCAAATACTTTGATTAAAAAACTAATTACTGCAGCATAGTGAATCTGAATTTTTGTTTTGTAATATCAATCAAAAGAATGATTCAAAAGTAATCAAAGGATATTTTTAAAGTCTAATTTATATAAAGATTTAAATTACATAAAACAATTCAAAAAATGCAAGTCAAACGAGGAAAAAAATGTAATCGTAATATAACTAAATAATGAATAATGAGATCTTAATGCAGTAGCAACTGTACTTTTATATACAAATGTATGAATAAAAATTTTTATTACGATTATATTGATTGGGTTTAGTAGTGCAGAAATAACAGAACTGTATCTTTAAAGTTACGCAATCAAAATGACATTCTAGAGCTATTACCTGTCATGGCGTATGATTGAATTAATTATGTTTCTTACAATGTACTTTCAATTTTGGAAAGAAAAAAAAGGAGATATATATATATTTTTTTAAGGATTTTCAAAAAATTAACAAATTTAGATAAATTTAGACAAAGAGCGAATGTCTTAAAATTTTCGGATAATTTTGTTTCATAAATTTATTCCAAGTATGTCATATAAAATGAGCAAAACGAATTACACTTTTAATGAAAATTTGAGTAGAATTTCTAAAATCAGCAGTCCGTATAGAATTTTATTTTCCTCTATTGATTGGTAAGAGAGATTACTTCTTATTTACTCCAGGTCTAAATGTAGAGAGAGGGACAGAAAAAAAATGTTTTCTTTTCTACTTTCATATATATATATATATATATATATATAAATTATTATTATAATGGACAAAACTTGGTAACATTATTTTCAGGCAAAATAGTAGGAGTTCTTTTCTTTATGCATAACGGTAGTAAATATTTTTATCTCTTTGTAAGATCCCCCTTTAAAAAATTATAAGAAGTAATTATTTGTTTTCAATTATAATCTATAGTACCAGCAATTGTGAAATAATAATAAAAAAATGGTGAAAATAATTAACCTTAAGTGAATTACTTTCAGGTCGCTCGTACCACAAGGTTTAAGAATTTTATTATAAACTGATTAAATAAATATTGTTGACTAGGTTAAATGAAACCATATGTATATTGTTTCAATCAATAACTGTTTCTTATAGTGTAGCATTTAAGTATAAGGTAACATATATAATACGACATAGTATGTAACGCAGAAAAATGACGCAACATCAGTTTTTTCGATTTTATAAATTTTGGCAAAATGTGAAACGGTAATTAATCTGAATTAATATATATGTTATCTATAAATGCACGCAGAGTCTACAATGTAATACGAATTTTATGCATTCAAAAACATAGTTATTTAGTACGAATGATCTCTGTATCCATAATTTACAATGTATGACATAGAATACAATAGATGTAAGAACAGAAATAGATATCAATACTATAAAAATCACTATAGAAGTCAATCGATTTGTGCTATGCTTTATTTATTTCTAATGCGACATCTTAATGTTTTTAAATATATAATTTAATATTGAACGAGCTATTTACTATATTAAATTTCTCCTCTTTCTGTAAGTGCGTCCACAAATTTAACACCTAATTCAGTAAAAAAAAATCTTCTAATCAAGAAATCTAGTGATCAATGGACATATTTCTTGTAGAATTTAATCATTTTGACGTGATATTTCAAAGTGAAAACTAAAATTGATTTTTTTTGCAAGAATTAAAAACGGTCCATTTAGGGCTTCAAATTGGAATAGAAACGGAGATTTTGAAACATTTGGTTCAAGACAAGAATCATTTAAATAAAGTAATACCTATAAAGCATGATTTTATAACAATAAGACATTTTCGAACATTGATTAATAGGTGAAGAGGATTTTTAATTGAAGAAATATAGAAAAATAGGTAAATTAAACTTTTTCTATTTATTTTCTCTGCAAACTAATAGAAAATAACGTAAAAATATATATGCAACTGGTATTTGAAAGCAAGGCTTCTGACACATGAGCATCAGAAAATAAATCGCGCCAAACCCTGTGCGTTATTACATCTTTACCAGAATTTTCTACATATATCACATTTTTAGAATTTCTCCGCTTTAAATGTTTGATGAAAATCAAATTAATGTAAGGTAAATAAAATTCTTCAAAAATAATAGTTTAAAAAATTAGTATATCATCCTTGGTATGCAATAAAACTAGTAAATATGCAGAACTATGCCTTCAAACTCAAGCCCTGACTATTCATAAGGCTAAACCATAGAATTAACGACGACTTGGTGTAAGACGTTTTGGCACTGCAATAAATTAGTCAATTCTACCAACCTAAACATTCAAATCCAGTGTAGACATATATAATTAATAATGTTTACAAATAACTTTTTTAATTTACAATTTGGCGATTTTTTAAAATTGCGTCTAAACTTGTAATGTTACAGATAATTAATCATTGGATTAAATTAATTTTGAATTGACTTATATTAAATGCACTCATGTCCATAAATTAAGGATAATTCAGAATCACATGGAAGTCAAACTCTAAAGTAAAAATTTCACTTGCAGAATTATCAAACACTGCTTCAAGGCTAATATTCGAATTTCAGAAGGTCACCAGATGGAGCCGATATTACGTCACAATGACGAAAGTGTGAAAGAGGAGTATATAAGGAACGGTGGCAAAGAAGTAAAATTGTTAAAAACCATTTTCTAAGCCTGTCAGTGCCAAAACCGAAATGCTATGACACAGAGGATACAAGTGGATGATATTTTATGTGGTAGAAATATCGGTCGTCTGGAATCTGGGCGTACTCAAATGGAAGTGTCCGGAGAACTTGGAATTGTCCAAAATTTCATCTGTAGACTCTGGCAACGAGTCCAAGACGATGTAAATATCAGTAGACATTACAGTACAAGTCGTCTCCGTGTTAGAACTCCGAATGAAAACCGTTATTTGGCAGTAACTGTAAAAAAAACAGACGCAACACAGCATCAGACCTATCTCGTCAGCTATCTTCAGCCACGGTTATGACTGTTTCAAGGCAAACCGTTTACAGACGTTTGGGAAATATTGGCCTATTGACTCGCAGACCTGTTGGATGTGGTCTGCCCGCTACAGCTCACTGTCACTTGCGTTTGTCCTAGAGCAGAGAACTTGCAATGTGGACATCATCACAGTGAGCTTGTGTAATGTTTTTCGACGAGTCTAGGTTTAGCTTGAAGTCTGATTTATGTCGGACTTTCATATGAAGAACGCCAGGCACGCCAAGAACGCCAACATCATTAAACGAGGTAATTATTGAAGTGCAGGATTGCTCATTTGGGGTGGAATAATATTGGGCTGCCAGAACAAATCTACATGTTCAAACCGGAACCATGGCAGGCCAAATTTATCGGGACATCATTCTGGAGCAACGTGTACGTTTGTTTAAGGGTGTCATGTGCTCAGAATTTGAGTTTATGGATGATAACGTTTGTCCTCACCAAACAATCATCGAAAATGAATGTCTTCAAGCTGGGGATATCACGCGTATTGATTGGCTGGAATTTTCGCCTGATTTGAATCCGATAGAGTATGTATGGGATATGCTTGGCTGACGGGTTGCAACCACCTCTTGCATGGTTGCCGGAACTTTGGAGAGCATTGCTTGCTAAGTGGAGTAATCTTCCCCAAGATCAGATTGATAATTTGATACTCAGCATTTCTAGACATTGTGTGTACTCTATTTCATCGTCTATCTGACATACAATTTATTAACCATCATACCAACCATGCAATGTTAAGTTTTTTAAAGGGGGGTATTTTTTGTAATTGCTTTAAAGGGCAACAATTGTAGATTTTATGAATGTTACCATACACATACCATCGTTTTTGTTCTCTCTTTTCTCTTGTTTAATAAATGGGCTTGACGAATAAATCATGTTTGTTTTGTTTCCGTACCTTTATTTGCTGGAACTAGCATTATCCTTAATTTATGCACATGAGTGTATTATGATTTCGATGATTGTTAAAATGATAAGAAACCGCAAGATTTAAGATACCACAAAGAGTTTCTGTTGAAAAGAAGCCCTTTTTTATATTTCAAGTTAATATTTTTATAAAACACTTTTGATTCACTATCTGTATGAAATAATAAAATATAAACACATTTGAAACATTCATAACGTTCCACCTTTTAGCATAGATGTCCTCGCTTGGCCTTTTAACCATATTCCCTTACCTTTTTTGCCTACCTGGCACATAATTCTCTCTGACAAACTGCATACATTAAACGAAATATTTCGATATTGATAGCCCGCTACCTCCCATCACGAAAAAAAAGTCATATAAATTTCAAAATGTTTAAAAATATTTTAATTAATTTAATGACATTTGACTATCTTTTAAAGATAGATTTAAAACAGAAGCTGAATTAAATTCATTTTCAAATTAGCTAGATCTGTCCGTGAAAATGCATTTGTCTGCTAATCAGAAAGTACCCAGTTCAAACCTCGGTAGCGGAGTTTTTTCTCCTGAATGTTTTTAATTATTAAATAGATTCAATTCTACGTAATTTTTGCAATCTTCTTCTTCTCTTTTAAAGATAAAACTTATTTTCTTTATTACATGTTTTTAATTCTTTTTTTTTTTTTGAGAAATTGCGAAATTTTTAATTGACTCTAAATTTTATTGTCCGGTAGATTAAGAAAAAAAATTGGCTATTTTAAGATTTTTGGATGTTTAAGCTAAAATTAAATAAACACAATTAAATATTATTTTCAGATATACAAACGTGTGCAGTATTAATTTTCTGTAATAGAATTCTTCAATATTTTTATTTTTATTCTAACAGAAAATAATTCTTCTAATTATTAAGAATGCATCGGTCACATTTAGCTTTTGTGAACTAGGCTGTTTTTAAATGATCAATAATTTGATGCACCATGATTATCCTGCTCTAAAATAATTAAACTTATCTTAAAATCTAAAGTCCACAAATGATATTCCTAATTCAGTTGTTTTGATAGCATGCAATGTAAATCCAATTGTTTTCGGTCATAAAATTTTAAAGAATACTTAAATTTACATTAGGTAGGAGTTCTAAACTGACAAATTAACGCTTTTTCTGGTTCCGTTCTTGAATCTTTTATAGCAGTTAATTACGCTTTCTACTTATCTCTCTAAACATTACTTAAATTTATTAGTTCGGTCCTTAGTGTTTGGAAAAATCCATTAAACTTTTTTCCTCTTTTTTTAGCGTGTAAATAAATGTAGTATTTTTATTTCTAAATAATTAATATACAGAAGACTGAAAATTTAAGCATTGTAAAATAGCTATATTTTTGTCAATATATATTTCATGAATTTTCACTTTTCATGTGTTGAAATGTTTAACAATCCAGTGAATTAAGAGTTAGGAAAATAATGCTTTATTTAATATTTTAATATTTTAATATTTTACTTAAAATAAAGACTTTTTATCTTAGAGAAATGGTTTTGTCATTGGCTACAATAATTCTAGTCACTGTCAGTTTACCAAGTGAGAGATAATTTGTAACATATAAAAAACTATATAGTATGTAACGCAGAAAAAGACGCAATATAATTTTTTTGATGTAAAATAGGAGTTTGTTCTGCGATTTTGTAATTTTTGTAAAACATAAAACGGTAATTAATATGACTTTGAACATATGTTATATATAAAGGCAAACAGAATCTACAATATAATAATATTTTTATGCATACAAAAATATAGTTATTTAGCACGAATGATCTCTGTATCCATCATTCGGAATGTATAATACGTAATAATAGAAATATCTATCAATACTATAGAAATCAATATAGAAGGTAATACCAATTAAAGCATAGCACGGAAGTGCTATGCTTTATTTATTTCCAATGCAACTTCTTAACAGAATTTAACACTGAATAGATAAGACTTTTTTTCTTTATTACTTGTTTTTAATTCATTTTTTTAGAATTTACGAAAGTTTAAATTTACTCTAAATTTTGCTATCCGGTGGTTATAGTAAAAAAAAATTGATTTTTTTATGGGGGGGGGGTGTCTATTTTAAGATTTTTTCGTGTTTTAGCTAAAATTAAATAACATAATTAAAAATCATTTTTAAATATAAAAACGTGTGCGGTGTTAATTTTCTAAAACACAGTTCTTCAATATTTTTATTTTTATTTTAACAGTATCTTGCTAATTTATTGGTGCTGCTATCAACGATCTCATAGAAAAATGTTATTTAACAAATATAAATTAGCGATCCGTTTTTTTTAATTATGGGATAATGTAGAATGTATTATTAAAGAAAATTCACTTTGTGGTCATATTATACTTACCCATTTGTTAGTATATAATTTTTACTTAATAAAAACAGTATTTTAAAGACGTATGTATTTTTTCTCTTCAGCATTATTCCTTATTTTTATGGGGAGGAGGGGGGAGGACACATCATATTAAATTAGTTTTAAAATTCCTATAATTACCAAGAATGCATCGGTTACATTTAGCTCTTTTGAACTAGGCTGTTTATAAAATATCAATAATTTTATGCACCATAATTATCCTCCTTTAAAATACTATCTTAAAACCTAAAGTCCACAATTGATATTCATTTAAACCCAATTGTTTTCGGTCATACAATTTTAAAGAATACTTAAATTTACATTAGGTAGGAGTTCTAAACTGACAAATTAACGCTTTTTCTGTTTCCGTTCTTGAATCTTTTATCGCAGTTGATTGTGCTTTCTCCTTATTTCTCTAAACATTACTTAAATTTATTAGTTCGGTCCATAGTGTTTGGAAAAATCAATTAAACTTTCTTTTTTTTCTTTTTTTAGCGTGTAAATAAATGTATTTTTATTTCTAAATAATTAATTTACAGAAGACTGAAAATTTAAGCATTGTAAAATAGATTACTCTAGATATTTTTGTTAATATATATTTTATTAATTTTTACTTTTCATGTGTTGAAATGTTTAAAAATACAGTGAATTAAGAGTTAAGAAAAAATGTACATTTTGCTTAAAATAAAGATTTTTTATTTCCGAGGAAATGGCTATAATAATTCTTGTCACTGTCAGATTACCAAGTGAGAGAGAATTCTTTCTCAGCATATAATGTCATTTCAATCTGGATAAACTTACGCCAGAAAATATTGAAAATAGGGCAAAATATCACAAGTTATCGTAATTTAACAAAATTATTTATGATAATCTATATTTTAATTAACTGATTTGCGCTGATAAATCACAGTCATTGATCCACTTGGAAATGAAAATGCGCCGAGTTAGTGATGATATACAGCCACAGATAGGTGTTGGTCCTTTTGGAAATCAACATTCTCAATGTTAGTAATGAAATACAGTCACAGCCAAATGTTAGTAGACTTGGAAATCAACATTCACCGCCTTAGAGATGATATATAGCCACAGCTAGACGTTGGTCCACTTGGAAATCAGCATTCGTCGCGTTCGCGATGATAAACAGCCACAGATGAATGTTGGTCCTTTTGGAAATCAACATTCTCCGTGTTCGTGATGATATACTGTCACAGCCAGATGTTGGTAGACTTGAAAATCAGCATTCCCTGCATTAGTGATGATATATAGCCACAGTTAAACGTTGGTCTACTTGGAAAGCAACATTCGCCGCGTTAGTGATGATATATAGCACAAGCCGTTTCATAAAGTTGTCAAAGATTGGAATTTCAGATTCCGTATCATTCAAGCCTAAGTAAGAAGTGATGTAAAATCTTTTGCAACATCACTATCCTTCATATATTTCAATAAGGATATTATCGATATCCAAGATGCTTAGAGTAACTGTGGAAATACCAAGCATGTGTAAAAAGTATGGTGGGGACTTCTTTATCTTACATATTTTAGAAATATCTTTAATACAACACTGATATAAATGGAAATGACGTTCTTTATTTTTAGGTTAAAAATTCGTATTTGGTTACCTCGTAACCTGTGGTCTATTCGTATGTGGACCTTATATATACATCTTTTAAAAATTTGAATGTTCAGACGTAGACATAATGGCACTTTTCTCGAGATAATTTGTTTTTATTATGCTTTTAATGAGTTTTTAAATCGTATGATTTGAAATACAAGCTTAACAAATTAAGCTACAGAAAAAAAGAACAAAAAATCTTCGAACGAAAAATAATAAATTAAAATCAAAACCATGTAGAAAGATAAAATCTCTCTCTCTCTCTCATACACACACACATACATATATATATATATGCATACGTAATTACATAAGTTATTATTACTTGTTTATAATACTATTAATAACATATGTCTAACAACTTCGCACGACAGATTTGATTCTGTTATACAAATGCATTATAACGATTTTCTCATTTATTCTAAATGACCGTTGCTTAAGCTAAGATTAAATGAATATGGCTGGCACAGATGTCATCAATAGGCAGTACAAATGTGAAGCAATTTTAAACAGAGTGAGCTAAATCAATTTTCCACTAAGAACTGGTGCTTTTAATTAGCTCTAGTTTGAACAATGAGGTGTGTTTCTATCCAAATAAATTTAACCAGACTGCATCTACAATCAGAATGTTAAACATGCCTAATGAACTAATACGTGGGGATAATTTAATAGTACTTTAATGTCAGGCTCTCAATATATTTCAGGAAATTTCAAGCTGAATGTTGGCATTAGAATAAATTATCAGTACTTATATAAAAGGCTTTTATTGAAATGTGACGATATTGTTTGCTAGGTAAAGTTGCGCATGTGACATTTTCTAAAATGTTTTCGTAATTTATGAATCAATGCATCTAATCATATGTGTATATATTTCTATATATCGAAAGAATCATATATACCCCTATCATTTTTTAACTTTTAATTTTTTACATATATATTGCGTACCGTAAAATGGGGTGAATAGGAACAGCGGGGTGAATAGGAACGAAACTTCCCGGTCATATAAATAAATTCATTATAAATATATGTGATGATATTTTTAGTTGCCAATTTTTTTGTAAGAAGGTAAAAACATTAAAAGTTGGGAAATTCAGTTTTGACATGTTTGCACAACTACTGGGGTATATAGAAAAACTTCAAGAGAATCCTCAAAAACGTCATTTTTTCAAAATCTTCAAAACTTTGTATGTAACTTCAGTATTTTTCGTATTCTAAACCTAAGATAGGGGATTTTTAATTAATGATAGACATGTAAACGATATTCTGTATTAAATTCTACTTATTTCTAAACTACATAATGAAAAAGTGAAAAATGGCTTGTAACATCAGAGGTTTAAGATTTACGGGGTGAATCGGAATACGTTTTCTCTTATGGTTTATTTTTTTAAACAGTAATAGTTTCATGTAATATACGAAAACATATGTATTAATATGTATTAAAACAATATTTTGTTTGTTCTAATTACTTGAAGAGTTTAAAGGTGCCAAGAAATTACTTGGTTAAACAAAAAAGTCAACGCCTAATCCACTAGACATGGGGCACACATTAAATGAATTTAAAAATAGCAAATTAGTTAGAAAAACTGCACAGAATTATTCTCTGACATCCACAACATTACACAAACATCTCAAAATAAAAAACCAATTAAAAAAAGAGGGATGCAAACAGTGCTAAGGTCTGGGAATGAGGGCGTATTAGTAGATCGTATTAATACAAGCAGCGATTGGGGCTACTCAATAGATTCACTTACCCAATGACTACTAGTAAAGGATAACACAGAACAGGTCTAAATTTGTATTAAATTCTACTTCTGCAATTCAAATATAACTTCTTAAAATAAATTTTAATTTTTCTTGATTTAAAAGTTGTTTTCTAATTTTTAAAAAGGCATATCTTTACTTGTATTTAAAATAAAGGCTTGGTTTCACAGTAACTACGTGTTCCTATTCCTCCCTTATCATTATTACCTGTTTTTACTAACCTCATTAATGTTTGAATCAGAATAAATAAAGATTACAGTATTTGTTCCGATTCACCCCTATCTGTGGGGTGAATCGGAACACCAATGAAAAAATTAATTATACATATATAAACAGTAAAAATGTTTCATTTTTGCTTAAAAATTAAAGAACAAAACAATACCGAAGTTTTTAGTAGAAAAATAAAAAAAATAAAAAATCAGTTGTTGCTTTTTTTTAACGTTAAAGTTGAAAAGTGTTCCGATTCACCCCTTTTTACGGTATGTAAGCCTCATATATTTTCTAGAATTACCTGTATATTTTTTCAATTTATTTTATTAAAATGACCTTATATTTCCATTAATTTATATATAATGTAATTTACTCAATATTATTTTATTAAAATAAATTTTTAATAATAATTATTTTTAATTAAGATTATTTTTCCTTCCATTTTATATTCCTTAACCGCCTGCATACTGATTAGCTGTTAGTAAAATAAATATGCAGTTTTGTATTTTTTCAACACGTTGGTGACTTAACAGAATGTAAGTTTTTTCATTACAATTTTTGTGTTTAATGGTCAAAATATATTAACCTCATCGATTTCATTACACGATTAATTTGTTTATGATTTTTCATGTCCTGGTTTAATAACTCATACATTTTTGGTTACGATTAATCAGGCAATTGTTGAAGAAAATTATGCATTAGGACTTTTCTGATTTCTACCTCACAAATTAATCGTAATTTTTTTCTTTTGATTGCGCAGCATCGCTCTTAAAAACGAGCCACGTACCACAGTCTCCAATTTTATTGCTCCACTGTTCTTGATTCCATTTGATAGTCTTGCCGTGTTTAAACTTGTTATATTGGTTTAGTCTATATTCGTTTTAGATACAGATTTGTGGTAATATATTTATATCTATGGATATAAAATTATATATAAAGTGTAGGAACGGTTCCGAACAGAACCATTCTGATCTGGGAATTGAACGTAGCTAAGCGCCACGTTAGTTTTAATTGAAAACATATGTTAAAATGATGCTTTTAAAATTGCTGCCACTTGAAATAATGTTTGTTCAGCATATTTTCATGTAAAACATGTAAATGATACCCAATTATAATACATAAAGATAACAGCGGACGTGTTAACTGATAAGTTTTTTATAATCTAAGAATACGATTGAATTTTAAGAACTGAAGCCGTCGTCTCAAATCATCACAATATTTTAATGCTGCCATCTATGAACTATTTTAGAAGCAATTCTTCCACACCTGTATTTAAATCATTGTGCTACTCAGCGGTTGTGGATTCGAATTTAAATTTATTTTTATTAATTTTTTTTTTCAGATGCTAGAAAAAGCTAGAAAAGTTAGAAATTCAGATGCTAGTTTTTCAGATGCTAGATTAAATTTTGTTTTCTATTCTAAGTAAAATAAGCTTTTTTCCCCTTCAAGTTGTAATGGATATATAAGATATTATCATAACTGCGTTAGTATAACTGAAAAGTATTTTTTCACATGCTCTTAAGTCAAAATTTTATCTGTTTTGATGTAATTAATATATTTGGTGCATGATATTATACATTCCCTACATTTAAATAACATTTGATGAAATATAAATTTCGTTTACAATGCAAACAAATTTCAAATGGCTGTAATCTATGTTTTTAAAAACTGCTACATTTAATTTAAAATTTTACAAACAAATTTAATAATATTATTTTTTTTTCATAATTTACGAATTGAATTTTTTAAATTGTTTAGCTGAATTTTTTAAAAATCGATTTTGATTTAAATCAATGCCTCCTGCTTCTGCTATTTTCTATAAGAAACTGCGATTTAAAATAAATGTTGTTGTTTTTATATTGACTGCGTATTTATGGCGCCAAATCCAAATTTAAAAACAAAACCCAAAGCTTCGTAAACGTTGACTAAAAGCATCGAACTAAGAATCTATCATATACTCATGACTAAAACCACTGCCAAATCACACTTTTAATAAAAATAATATATTTTAAAATTTAGTAAACTTCAATATTTAATTTTAATGTTATGTGAAATCTTCAGAAATTGAGTTTTTTCTTACTAATTATTATTATTATTGTAATAAATACCGCTTTCTGTTTTGAATTAAAATTTGTTCAAAAACCAATTATCAAGTAAGAAAAAAAATCTTCATCATCTGTATTTGTAGAAATTTATTGCTATTTCTAAAACGCGCTTTGCTACAACACAAACGCAATAATTAAATTTTTATTCTGTTTGTTTGTATGAAGTATTATGAAATGAAATTATGAAAGTGAAAATTCCGTCATTTTTGACGGGGTTATATACTAGTAAAATTATAATGTGTAAAGTCCTTTTTTTATTTTAGGTAGGAAAGAGGCAGAGGGTGCTCCAGAGGGTGCTGATCACCAGAAGCACAAAGAACACAGCAATAGTACAATACATTCATTTATTCTTGCAATTTTAAATGTCAGCACTTCCTTAAAATTTTACGACTCAACTAAGACGACTCACAACATCCGTTACAGCTGAATGCAACATGTTGAAATGAATTGCAGAAAACACATATTTAATATTTTATTTTTGACAGTGATATATTGGATGAACGCTACGTAATCGATTCCAAAAATCTTCTTAAACAGAAGTCGCCTGGAGTGAAGTCGGTTTATCGTGTAAGCCATGCAATCCCTCAACCTCGACTGATTAATATGTCTTCACCATAGGTATGAGGGTGTTCTGAAAAGTTCATGGTTTTGACTAGTAAGAAAATAGCTAGAGTTAAGAAATTAAATATTTATTCAACATATTATCCGATGAGATTTGTGCTATTATTATATCGCTGTTGCATATATTCTAGTCATGTCAAATAAATATTCTTTGGTTGGTCAAGAAACTAGCTCTCAGCACCCTCTATGACATCTACAAATCGCCTGACCATTATGCCCTTTAAGGTGTGTCTTCAAGTTTGGAGACAAAAAATAGTCTAAGACGGCTATATCTGATGCGTGAGAAGGTTTACTGACCAAATTGAATACCAAGATCATCAATTTTGCAGCTTCAAAATTGGATATGTGTGGAGGTACATTGTCATGCAGCAAAAATATCCTTTTGATCAGATACTCTCGCTGTTTATCCTTGATTAACTCCTTCAACTGGTTCAATGGGTCAACGTAATATTGCCCAGATACACTACATCTCTGAGGTAGGTAGTCCTCCTTTAGTATACGGTCTTTGTCTCAGAAAACTGTCAAACCCACCATTTTGATTAATTCTTTAAAAAAAAAATTCTACCGCTCAGACCGTCTTTGGTGTTTTATTTGATTATTCCTTATGTTTTCCGGATCATATATGCAAAGCTATGTTTGTTTGTTTGTCACTAACATCGTCTAAAAAGTCATGTTCAGTTTAGAATAGAAAAAAATGGCTTATCTGACTTTTTCTGTCGCAACAAACCTTAATGACGCCTCATAACGCCAAAGAAATGAAATTTCTTGTACCTCTGCTATCGAAGTTTGCACTCGCAACAGAAAAAATGTCCAATAATCAGAAGCTCTTGATATTATTAGAGCTAAATAATACAATTTTCAACTTTAAAAAATAAGTCCTTTTTTTTAATAATCAAAGCCATGAACTTTTCACAATCCCCTCGTACTGAGTAGGAAATGATTTACTGTATTAGTAAAGTGTGTTTTGTGCGCCATGATTTGCGCTTTGATTTTCTGCCGGCACAGCTCTGTCATGCAAGAGAGTGTGATAAATGCTTGTTAATTCGTACTCCATTTGCGATTTCTTCTATTATCTTTCCGCCTCATTTTTTTTTGTCTTTCTGACTCCATCGCTATTTTTTTCTTTTATTTTGATCATTCAGCTAATTTTTATCGCTAATTCCTTATCTTTTTTTGCTTCTAGTCTTCTGTCTCTTTTTTTTTTTTTTTTTTTTGCTACTAGCTGTTTAATTTCTTCTCTCTCCGCAGCAATGACCTCAAGTTGAACTTCAACAAATTTTTCCTCACAGTCCTTTAATTCAATGAAAATCTATATTAAATTAATAACTTTTGAAGTCTGAAGTACAACTATACCTAGGTCATCACACATTGTTAACTATCCGCTTTTCTAGTTTCATTCAGAACCAATATTGTTTTTTTTTACACTTCAACACAAGAAAATACTACACTATTTCGTATGCTTGATTACGGGTAATCTCTAATTTATATACAGCGTAAATAGCTTTATTCAGTTTACACACCTTTTCCTTTTGATCATCTACTATATATATATCTCGGTTTGTGTCATGAATACCTCCTCATCTAAGTTTCCGTGCAAAAATGCTGTTTTTACATCTAAATGAATTATATCTAAATTTTTATATACAGCAGCATTTAGGAAACTTCTTATTGTGGTGTGTGCCTCGACAGAGGCAAAAGTTTCATCATAATCACACCCGAATTTTTGCGAATAACCCTTCGCAACGAGTCTCGACTTGTAGCGTTCTATTTCGCCGCGTGCATTGCGTTTTGTTTTAGTTTGCATTTAGTCCATTTACAACCTACAATATGTTTTCCCGGAGGTGGGTCGACTAATTCCCAAGTTTTATTTTCCATAAGTGAATTAATTTCCTCATCTGTTGCTGCTAGCCAATTAGTTTTAATTTTGGGGTCTTTTTTTTTTCTATATCTTCCCAAGTTTTGGGTTCCTCAACATGACACATGTTTGCGCTAATTCCATACCTATCGGGAGGTACTCCCCTGTTTTCTCTTCCCGATCTTCTAAGCTGTAATTGACTCTGATGTGGAATTGCGTCCGCGTCATGTTTATCATCACCTAATTCAATTTGAACAACTTCGGTTGGGGTAGAAATGTTATTTTAGTCTTGTTTAGTGTCATTTTTCACGTTTTCTGGAAATTTTACTGACCTTGATATCATTACTCTATTATCCCCGATGTATATTTTATAACCCTTGCTCCTGTGGTCATATCCCAAGAAAATACCTTCAATGGCTTTCTCATCGAATTTAGCCCTTTTACATTTTTCTACATAGGCGTATGCCTTGCAGCCAATGTTTTTATGTGTGACAAATTTGGTTTACGATTATTCCAAAGTTTAAATGGGGTTATGTTATTGTTTGCTTTTGTTGGCAGCCTATTTGTTAAATAAGTGACAGTGAGAATTGCTTCACCCCAAATTTGTCTTGGTAGATTTGGGTCTGAGAGCATTGTTCGTGCCATTTCTACAAGGGTGCGTTTTTTTCTCTCAGCAACACCATTTAGAGGTGAGCAAAATTGTACACTTAATTGGCGTTCAATACCGTTAAGGTTAAATAATCTTCAAAATTTTCCCCAAGATATTCCCTTGCATTATCCGATCTAGTGGTTTTTATTTGTTTACCAAATTTATTTTTTACTAGTGCAGAGAAATCTTTAAATATTTCTAGGGCTTTTGATTTGTGTGAAAGTAGATAAACCATAGTAAACCTGCTATAATCATCAATGAACGTAATAAAGTACCTTTTACTTGTGAATGTCTCCGTCTTCATGGGACTGCAAATTTCGCTGTGGATTAGCGAAAGGACTTCCTTAGATCTATTTGATGCTACCTTAGGATAAAGAAATTGTGACATTTCCCCTTAAATACATTTAGTGCATATATTATCATGTTTACAGTCACTTAAGATTATACCGTCCGCTAACTTATGGCTCACATGATATCTGATCGATTCAAAATTTTTGTGTCCCAGGGATTTATGCCAAGTTGTTATACAGTTTGGATTATCACAAAACATTTGTGTTTTGACAGCATATCCGTACTCATCTTTAGGACAAATTTCATATAGATTATTACTTAATTCCGCTGTTGAAATTATGTTATTGTCTTTAACAAAGTTACAAGAATCTTTTTCAAAAATGACATTAAAGTCGTTTTCTGTTGCTCTCTTTACCGATAATAAATTACTTTGTAATTCAGGAAAGTAAAGAAAATTTTTAATTATAATTTGATGCGATGAATTTGTACAAAGTTTAATATTACCCATACCATGTGAATCTAGTTTATTTCTATCCGCTATCAGTATGCTACCGAAATTTCCGGTTTTGAAGTTTATGAAATTTTCTTTTGCAAATGCTACATGTCTTGTGCAGCGGAATCCATAACGAATTTATTTACATTAAGTTCTTGTGCGCTATTAGCAGACATTAAATCGCACGCAGGATAATTTTGTTCTGAGAACTTATAAATGTTTTCTTCCGAATTTGTTAAGGTAGAAAAATTATTCGAACCTATTTCTGCGTCGACACTACCTTTAAAACAGAAGTTGGAAGCATTCCTTACTTTACCTTGATTACTTTTGTAATTTCCCGAATTATTTCTAAAAGAGTTTGAATTATTAAAAAACTTATTTCGATTCAGATTATTTCTCTGGTTATTATTTTGCATTTTATTCTTTAAATGATAACATTCTTCGCGTAAATGGTTATCTCGTTTCCAAAACGTACAAAATTTCTTATTTCTAGCATTTTTATTTACTACCTTATATGCTGAGTCGCGTGAGCTTGAAACAGCTTCACGATTATCAGATCTATTTATTGCTTTGTAAGCCGAATTTCGCGAATTTGAACTCGCGTCTCTGTTTTCGCATCTATGTTTATATTCATCAATCAATTTATTTTTTACGTAATTTAAAGTTAGATCCGTCTCGCTGGCTTCTAACGCGGTAACCATAGGGTCAAAAGATCTAGGGAGCGAACAAAGCAATAGGGTACATATATGCGAGTCAGAGATCTCCTCGCCAATAGCAAATAGTTTGTCTTTACTTTATAAAATGTTATTTATGTCGGATATCATGTCACCCCCCTCACTTAATTTTTTAAAAAATATTTTTCTCAAAAGAAAAAGCTTAGAAGAAAGGCTACTTCTCAAGCATACATTTTTAAAACTTCCCAAATATCTTTGGCATTTAATAGATGTTTGACATGAATAATTTGCGAATCTTCTATGCATAGATCGTTTTCGCTTTAAAATTATTTTTGTTCCATTCAGCAGTGACAGGATCCGGAGGGGGATTTATAATTACTGAAAATACATTTTTTTTCTGCAGCACATTTTCTATTTTAAAAGCTCAGTTACTGTAATTTTGGTCATTCAATTTTTCAATAAGGGCTATATCTCTAGTAGCCATTTTATTTATTCAAATCACAATTGTAATTATATATTTTCAAAAAAAAATTATAGTTTATATCCTTCAAATAAATTTATGGGCAAATATTTTTACTTAGATAAAAAAGAACTTTTTCAGTCCTCATAATCTGAAGGACGTGAATTCTAATTTAAAGTTAAAATAATTCTTCAATAAATATATATAAATTGAGCCCTACCTTGCATGGAATCTTCTTTGAAGGCTATTATTATTTTTCGTCATTAGGAACACTTTGAGTATTGCTGCAAGAATAATAGATTACTATTTCGTTAAACATGTTCTGTAGAGCAAACAATGTGGTGACTTCTGGTTTGGAAAGACAGTTCTTTAATTTACATAAATTTTGTGAAAAACACAGCACATTCTACGTTGATACAAAAACAAGAAGAAGAGTTTGAAATGTTATATTTTAAAGTACTTTAACTTAAAAATATTTTCGGAGCTGACAGTTTTTGCTTCCGAAATAACAGCTTAAAGAAAATGTCAACAGAATCCGCTAAGAAAAAAAATTCTGAAGGTAATAAAAAAACAAGTTCGCAATAAATGTGACGTCAGATAAAATGTTTTTTAGGGAAATCATTTCCTTCTCTGCAAAATTCTTTTGCAGTGCTGCCATCTCGTGCGACACTTTGGAAACAAATTCTCATGAAGAATAGTTTTTTTCTTCAAATTCAGAGAGGATCTGTTCGCCATACTCCTAAAAAACTCACAAAAAATTAATTCTATTCTATGCATAACTTCAAACACTTTTAAATATTAAAATAATAAAAATGTCATACAAATCGCGATTACAGGGCCTCCTTTCGGCGAGTTTTTTTCAATTTCAGGAAGGGTCTGCTGACCATAACTAAACACTTATACAAAAAATTTCATTTAATTCTGTGCATAACTTCATACACTTTCCTGTGTAAAATATTGAAAATGGCACAAAAATCGCTTTTGGAGCGCTTCCAGCAGCCGCATTTTTTTCAAATTCAGTGAGAAAGAACTGTCCGTAACCGAAAACTTACACTAAAATCTTGTTCATTTCTACGCATAACTTCATACACTTTTTGTCGGCACAATATTGAAAATGGCGCAAAAATTGTTATTGCAGTGCCCCCATCCGGTGGAATATTTTTAAACTGAAGGGAAACCTGCATGTCACAGCCAAAAACATTCACAAAAAATTTGGTTCAGTTCTATGCGTATCTTTATACACTTTCTTATGGAAGAATGGCGACATACGGCCACAGACTCACGAACAGACAGACATTTTATAAAAACTTTTTTTGAAATCTCTGACCCATAAAACGTGTAAATCAGTCGAAAACTGGAAGTCGAAAAATTTTTTCGATAACAATACTTTCTTCTATTGAAAACTGAAGAAATAAAAAACGGAAAGATTTGTTGATTCGTTTGCGTTTCTTGCTGTAAGTATTCTTTTTGTCAGTATGTTCTTGAAAATAAATTTTAAAGATAATTTCTCACAAAACGCCTACAGAGGGCGCTTTACATTTTGATATAAAAAAAAACTATTTTTTACCGTTATATTTTCTATCTCATTACACACTTTCAAAAGCTTACACTGTTGAAAATCTTCTCCTAGTTTGAACCAAATTTTGGTGCTCAAAAGCTGCCACAGTAAGATGGTAAAATCTTGAATTAATTTTGCAGCACTTGTTGAAGAATAGTTCAAACGAGGTTGAAATAGGAAGCTCCAAATGTTGGTATGAGATTTCACTATCCTATGGTGGCAGCTACTTAGCACCAAAATTTGGTTCAAACTAGAGCAAACGTTTTAGTAGTGTAACCTTAAACTTAAATTCTGAAGGCCATATCTTAATCGTTGGGAGTGGTTAAGTAGCGCAAACTGAACTGTATTCAGGAGTTAAAATTTGAGACCCCTTTCGCTCCCTTGAACAAAGTTCTGTTATTCCCTATATTTGTGGCGTAGACTAGGCAGAAATACTACCCCCAACACTTAAAATGAACGAGAGACGGATGGCAACATTTTTAAAAAATATTCATACCAGGCATGAGCAATTTCTCCACGCTAACTAATAAAAAATAATTTATAGTTACGTAGCTATTACATAGTAATGGTCGGTGTTAACCGATTGGCCGACAATGCATAATACAGAAGGATGTAACCACTAGATGATGCTGTGAACGAAAGTTCTATAAAAGTGATAGTTGTCCGCATCCATCATATTTTCCTCTTTGACGGTTGTAGGAATGACCTGCTACTTTAATCAGAAAATTGTCAAAATGCATTTCATTTACCGAGCTGCTGATAGGAATGCTCTGGAGGTCCCGGCGATTGTACGGGAGCGATTCCCTTCGATACGATTGCCGAACCGAACAATTTTTGAATATTTGAATCGGAGGCTCGTAAAAACCGGTTCATTTATCAGCGGGATGCACGACACTGTACGTAACCAAACGCACGAAGCCACCGGAACTTCAAGAGCACATGTTTCGTGAATTTGTGGAACAATCGGAGACAAACTCGCCGTGACTCTACAGACCATCTCCGTAAATGTGAGTAAGATGACGACTTCGAGAGTGTTAGGAGTCGAATGCTTTCGACCCTATCATACATATCATGTACGATTCCTGAAAGCTACCAGCTTTCCATCAGCTGCAGAAGTCCATCAGCTGCGTGTCGATTTTTCACGATAGTTCCTACAAAAGTTGGATATGCAACCAGATTTTGCAGCACATGTAATATTTACCGATGAAAGCAGTTTCAGCGGGGAAGGCATTTTTAATGCGCGCAATGCACACGACTGGGCATACATGAACGCGTTATTCATTCATCCTTATTTATATCAACGATGTTTCAGCGTCAATGTTTTGGTCGAAGTTATCGTAAGTGTTCCAGCGAACTTAAAGGCTGATATTTTGGTTGCAACATGACGGAGCGTCTGTACGCACATTTTAGCGCCAAAGTGTGAAATGCATTAGATACAGAATATTCAGAACGATGAAATGAATGGGATGATCCGATAAATTGGCCGGCATGCTCGCCTGGCCTCTCCTGCGATTCCGACGAGGTCGTGATTGCGGTGATTGTCGTTGTAATTGGCGATATCTGGGTATTCGCTCCGTGGTATTGATCGGGGGTAAGCGCTAATGTTCGCAATTCCTTTTAGCCGGCGTTGTGAGACCTGCATCGCTGAAGGTGGGCACTCTTTCGAGCAATTTTTGCGATTTTGCATGACCATCATGCTCGTACCACTTTCTATGCGTCAGTCTTCATTCATTTTGTGAAATACATGTTTTTTCATCAAATTGTCTCATTTTCATTTAATGGAGAAAATGATCATGTCTTCAATAAATAATTTTCTTACGTAATTTTGTCATCCCTCCCTTGTTTATTTTACATGTAGGGAGAAGTAATCTCTGCCTGGTCTATGACATCAAGATCAGAAATAACTGAACTGTATGTATTCAGGAGTGTGTGTAGGGAGGAGGGATTCAAATTTCCATTCGTGAACGTATATCAGTTTGCTCTACCTAACCACTTCACATGATTCCGATTTTGGGCTCAAAATTTCAATTTAAGTCTAAGCTTTTGAAAGATTTTAATAAGAAACAACAACAAAAAAAAAACGGCAAAAAATAGTTGATTGTTACTCCAAAATCTAAAGCACCCTCAATAGGTATTTTTGAAATTAATCTTTAAAATTTATTTTCAATTACATATTAACATAAAGAATGGTTTTAGCAAAAACCGCCAACGAATCGACCAATTTTTCTTTTATGTAATAATTATTTGAAATTTTGGATCCAAAACTTTATTGGCGCCTATCTGTATTGGAAGGCGTTTGGGACCCTTAATTTCTTGCTGTATATTATTTTTCTTAATGTATACTACCACCCTTCAATGTTTTGCCCAAAAGTTTAGATTTGCCCTACATAAGTTAGACAGACAGTTTTTTTTTCATATTATAGATGTGAAAATTTTTTAAAGACTTAAGTAGAAAATAGCCTTGCTATTGAATTCTAAATACAAATTTCAATCTGAATCATCCAAATTATCAAAATTATATCCCGTCCCGAGCCCCATAAACTGCATGGGGCATATATGTGCACATTGTATTCCTTAATCAAATCTCATATTCTTCAAATTATCAAAAAGGTTTCATTTATTTTCAAACATACACTTAGCATTCAAATAACATTGTACAACTCAACAACAAAAAGTTTTTCTAGGCATTGCGTTAAAAAATCATCAACCACAACTATAACTGAACCTATAGAACAATGAAATTTCCAACTTCACTTTTCACATCACTTTTTAAGTGTCTCCATTGAGGCATCATGTTAATTGAACCCTTGAGTTTACTATCTTTTATTGCACCACGCTTTATCTTTCAATCCCACATGCATATATATATACATATATACATTTATATATGTACATACATACATATATATATATGTGTGTAAATATATGTATATAAATCTATATCCATATTATAGCGCTCATACTAAAAGCAAACTAAAGAAGATAGACTAATTATTTTTTTAAAGGCATAGCGTAATGTTATAAAACATTTTAACAAAAATAAAATAAATTAAACAATAATTTCCTTTTGTGATTTTTAATGTAAATCAATTTATACACGGATTAAGTACAGGGTGGTCATCATCATTAATTGCCTGTGATGACACCCATGTGGAAAATGTGTAATAAAAATTAAAGTTTTAGTTTCTCTGATCTGTATTGTAATCAGAGATTAGTGTACTGACTCCGTGTCATATGCAAATTTCCTCCTTGCGCCCCAATCGAGGTTTTTTTTTTATGGAGGGTAGGATTCGCAGAACGGTTTTTTGTGCGTGCATAACATGTCCATTTCTTGCGATACACGTACGGTTCCAACATTCTTTAGGGTTTTCGCATGCGCTGAGCATTTTGCGATGAAAATAATAGGTGTTGCCATTAGAAATTTTCGAGTTTCGGTAACTATAACCGTAACCGTGAGCGCCATTTTGTTGTCGTTCACAGAATCTCGAGCTCATACCTCTAAATAGCTTTATCTGAAATTTCATTTCTATCCGTTGAGCGGACTGGCCGCTAGAACTCCGTATATCGACAAAGTTTTTTTTATGACCACCCTGTATATTACAATCGATTATTGCGTAATATTAAGGTTATATAAACATATTTAATAGATTTTATGTAAATGTCCGCTTATATCACTAGAGTATCAAATCTGCATTAGTAGTTGCACATCTTGGTACTTTCATTTCCAATACTTTTTTAAAAAACAAACGGAAAACATAGTTATCGTAAACAAATGGAGAAAACGTCTAAGTTTAACAACTGAGTACATTTTATATTACATTAACACTTTCGGATCTTGTGTACTATTAATAGTGCATGTATTTCCATCGAGTACTGTTCTGCCTTAACTATTAATTAGTTACTTTCGACATACAGAAATTATAGTATATAAGTATGCCTTTCTTATTATGGCCTAATTTATGTTTTGGCAATTGGTAATAGCAATAATAATAAAAGTTTACTTTATTCTCTTTTCGTTGCTGGCGATTCTTTTAGTTTATATACAGTTGATATATTTAGTTTATATATTTAGTTTATATATTTATTTCACCATTTAAACTTAAAATATAAATTATTTTCTGTGCCAATCTTGTGTGATAAAACTAAAAAATCATTAAAAACTTGCAATACCCTCTCAAATCCTGTTGTAATACCTCATTTTCCAAGTGTCATCGAAAATTTTTCCTTAGCCTAATTCATATACATTTGAATTTAATTGTAAACAAAATAAGTACATTCGTCAGATTACAGGCAATAAGATAATATTTAAACATCGATAATTCGATTTGGATAGCTACAATTAATGTTATAGGAATAAAATTATTTTTTCTCTCAAAATGTAAAAAATAAATCACACCTGAAAGGGTTAGTATTTAAAATGCAAATCAGGTTTAGTAATGTAACTGTAATTTGAAAGACTGAAATAAAACGAAATATTTTGACTTTATAATAATCATTATTTTTTTATTATAAAACTTTTGATTTCCGGACTGCTCCCTTTTTCACAATTTTATTTTAAATTTCTGTTAGAAATAGCTTTTTTTTTCTACTTATTTTTTCTACGAAATTGATTTATTGTGAATATAATTTCTTTTCACTTTTAATTTAAAAGTAGCTACACCATTTAAAAAAAGTCAAAAGTATTTTCTTAGTAGAAACGAAGGCGTCTTGCATTTTATTATTCAAATTTCCTGCGACATATTCGAGTCGAAAAATATTTTACATAAAAATACACACACTTCTAAAGTTTCTTTTCGCATTCTTAGGCCTGTCAGTTTAAATGAAAAATGAGGTGAAATTATTTTCTACTGGAAATAAATAAGAAATTTTTGAAGCTTCTGCTTTAGGAACTGTGTATTTTTTGTTCTTATACTTTTTTCGCTTAAAGCTATTTTATTACTAATTTATTTTTAATACATATCTAATTCATTTTAATAATATTATGTCCTCAAAATTGATTATTAAGAAAATACATTAAAGTATTCATATTAATATGTTTTGCCATATACAAAAAATATTTTAAGGTAACATTTTGGTTAATTAACGAGTTGTTATTCAAATTTCCTGCTACATATTCGAGTTGAAAAAATATATATATAACTACATACATAAATAATACATTTTATCTGTTGTAATTCTGTGGCATTAGTGACTTTATAGTAGTTTTTTATGACAGGATTCCGAGATAAATATGTAACATAGCTATACTTCGATAACTAGCTATTTTACCTAGCTATACTCCGATAACTAAATGTGTAAATTAGTAATATACGCATACACATGTACAAGGATATAAAATTGCATACTTTGTAAAAAAAATCTACATATTTTTATTTGTATTTTAACTTATAAAACTGAATGTATAAAATTCTATTACTTGAAAAATACAAATAAGTATATAAGTGTAAAAAAAAAGCCTAAAATTACACTAATTTGTACATTATTATATTTTTCATACAACAATGTACACAGAAATAAATAAGTAAATTTCTAAAATTACCCATTTGCACGTGAAATAATTAATATTCTTATCAACATATTTTAGACACTTCTTTATATTTTGTACCATTAGTCATTTGCTCAAGCCTCGAGTTCAAAAATCTTTTTCATTTCTTCTTTTTCTTCTTACAGTTTACGTGCTTTGGAAAAAATAACATGCTTAAAGATTTTAAGAAAGTGTATTTTTACAAAGTATGTCATAGGTGCATTTTAATAAAGAATTTACATTGTAAAAGCTTTATGAAAAAATGGTCAACATAATTAAAAAACTTACTTTATGTAATTAAAGTGCTGCTTCATTGTGCACATAATTCCATCAGTAACTGATTATTATAATTAGCAAATTTTCAGAGTTTTTTTTAAATAAATGTCTTTTAAATTAAAAACATTACCTCAGTGTATGTACATGTACATATATTATCACAAGAACGGAGTAAAACTCTCGTGTAGAAAACAATCTGTTATTATTTACTCACAGTTTATGGAGAATAACCAAATTTTACCTTTATGTAGAATTATATATATATATATATATATATATATATATATATATATATATATATATATATATATATATATATATATATATTGATTCTTTACAATTTAGAAGTTTCAAAATGTTTCAGTGTTTAATTAAGGCATTGATTTAGAAGGTAATGAGCTATCTGGACTTTTTTTTCCTACAAGCATATATATTGTGTTCCCTTGTGCCCGTCACCCTCATATTACAAAAATAAATTAATAAAATAATTTACATCATAATATTATCTATTAGGTTTACGTGCAATTTATTGTTTTTACTATTGGCAGCAATCATTATAGAAGTGAATTCATAGAAATTCGAAAATAATATACAGGGTGTCCCATAAGTAATGGGACAAACTTTAAGGGGAGGTAGGGCACATCATAACGATTCAGAATTACATAGGAACCCATGTTCCCAAACGTCATTTTAACCCTTTAAGAGTCAGTTTTATTTGTCGATTTTTCCACATATGTGGGCGTGGCTTTTGAATGTCGAATTTTCAACAAGTGTATTTTATATGCTAATAGTTAAACAAAAAGAATATAAAAAATGAAAATGCTGCTTCTACTCGACGTATTTAACACACCGATTGTATTAATATACAATTAAGTATAGAATTTTAAAATGTCGGAACATAGAAGATTTTAAAAATGTACAGTAGGCGGAGTTATCATAGGAAGGCGAGAATAAATACTTTAAGAAATAAGTATCCACACCGGAAATTGTATTCCAGAATTTGTAGGACAGGAAATTTATAATGCGTTTAATCTTTAGACTTTGCTTTTCTTTCCACAGTAGCCTTGCAGAAATTACGCTGATTGGAATTGTCACCACCCGCTGAAGAGTATGCAACGTTTCACCAATAATGAACTGGCGGATATGCACTTCATATATGGCTTGGCCGAGGGAAATGCAAGGGCTGCACAAAGATTATATTGCGAAAGGTTTCCACAGAGAGTTGCACCGGACCGCCGAATATTTGCTTATTTACATTACAATTTAAGTAATTATGGTTCACTTCGAGGTGATAGGAGTAATGTGGGACGGCCACGACTGTCTCGAACTCCAAGTATGGAACAAAATGTGTTGGATATCGTTGGTAGCAATCCAAGTACCAGCGTACGAAACATCGCTGCTGCCATACGAGGATCTCGAAGTACAGTTCATCGTGTTTTGCGACTTGAAGGATTACACCCGTACCATCTGCAAAGAGTACCATCATTGCTTCCTACAGATTATCCTGCACGTAAAAGTTTTGCAAGTTGGTATCTCGACCAATGTCGTCTAGATCCTCATTTCCCATCCAAAGTTTTATTTACGGATGAGGCATATTTCACTCGAGATGGTGTATTCAACCATCACAATACGCATTTATGGTCTGATGAGAATCCCCAAGGAATGAGACCACATGCTGCCCAACATCGTTTTTCAGTGAATGTTTGGGCTGGTATTGTTGGCGACTTCTTAGTTGGGCCTTATTTGTTGCCAGCGCCTCTGACATCTAGAGATTACCTTATTTTTTTGCAAGAGATGCTACCAAGGTTACTTGACCCAGTACCACGTGATATGTGGTTTCAACATGATGGGGCACCTCCGCATTATGGAAGATGTGTTCGTCAGCATTTGAATCAGGCGTTTGGTCATCGATGGATTGGGCGTGGTGGACCGGTTATCTGGCCACCACGCTCTCCTGATTTAAGCAGCATCGATTTCTTTCTGTGGGGTGCATTGAAAGGTGCTGTTTACGCAACACCGATTGATACAGACATGGATCTGGTTGCGAGAATCGCCTGCGCTGCTGCAGATATTAAAGAAAATCCAGGTGTGTTTGAGCGAGTCCGCCAGTCCATGGTCCGACGTTGTAACGCTTGCATCACTAGTAATGGTGGAAACTTTGAACACCTTTTATGACATTCTTACATGTCACTTACCAAAGTACGTATAATATTTATGACCAATAAATATTTGAGATGATCTCAGTCTTGTGTCTCTTTCTTTAAGTATTTTTGATTTATTTAAAACTCCGCCTATTATAAGTTGTTTCTACATTCTAATATTTTACATTTTCATGGTTATTATTCTTACTAATACAATCAGCGCTCTAAATATTCGAATAGATGCAGCGATATTATACTTCACAATTTTTTCGTCAAACTATTATCATAGAATATCTTTTTTAAATTTAACATACATAAACCACGCCCACATGTGTCAAAAAATAGCCAAACACAGTTAAATTTTACATGGTTAAAATGACGTTTGGGGACATAGGTTCCTATGTAATTCTGAATCGTTATGATGTGCCCTACCTCCCCTTAAAGTTTGTCCCATTACTTATGGGACACCCTGTATATAATAAAGAAAAGAAAATAACAAGTAAGAAAAGAAAAGAAAAACAACATTATTTCAAGCATATTGTCCAATCATACTCTGGGTGATAACTTGAAGGGCTAAAGACCTTTAATGGGACTGCCGGTCCTACGTGATCTTTCGTTTATCACATTATCTAAAACATGAAGTTTAAGTTTTTCATAGTCATCCTTAACTCTTACCGGCACACTGCGCCCGCCCTGGGTTACCTCATTTTAATTCCAAACTTGTAAGCAACACCAGCAATATTTTAATAAAGATTTTCATTCAAAATAAAAACTTACATTAAGGATTTTAAAGTATCTAAAAAATTCGTTTGTAAATTCCGGTGTCAATCGATATGTTTTCATTTTACTAAAATACTTTGTTCGTGCCAGAAAGGGTTAAGATAGTAAAAAAAATAGTTCTTATCATATATATTATAAAGCAGAAGTTCTGAAACTTCCAAACGAGTGTTTTCAAAAACTACCCGATGGATTTTTTTGCCGATTGTATCATTCGATAGGAAATATTTTTCCGAAGGTTTAAAATTCAAATTTACAGGGATAACTCTGATTTTTCGTAGGAAATTTCGTATTTTTCGGTTATTTTTGACAAAAGGGTTGCCAGTAGCTGTTTTTGGCGAAAATTATAATTGCTAAAAGGATTAAAATGGCTATATCTATTAAAAATATTACAAATATCTTGCAAATAATAGCAGAAAATAACTACTGACAATATTAATAATAATAAAGAAAGAGCGCTTAAATGAGGCGTAATATTATAAAAATATATTTATCTTGAAAATGAAAAAAATATTTGTAATGCTTAAAAAATAAATTAACGCGAAATATAACAATTGGTTCAACTTTTGGCGACTTATCCCTGGTGTTAGAATAAAAACATGAATTTCAGAAATTGATTAAATGAATTTTGAATAATAGTTATTTCCCTTTTTATTATTTTCTTTCTCTTTTTTTATCGAATTTCCGTATAATATAACTTACAGCAGAAAAAAGCAGATCTGATTGTAAAAGACACTGTAAGTTGTGAGTTACTATTCGTTTCTATACCATTTCCATCTTGGTTTTGCCGCCAAAGAATGTGTTTTTAAGCCGAAAATGCATTACTGACTTAATGCCTGACTTAGGTTCTTAATGGTCGCAATAATGTTTTTTTTTTTTTTTTGGGGGGGGGGAGATAATTTTTAAAGTATATTTTAATATTCAATCGTAAATTATATAGATATGAGTATAACTCTTTTATTTCTTTTTGCAAATGTTTTCATTGTTAATTTAATTTTTCTTGCGCCATTTCGTCAATTTCACTTACAGGAAAATTTCAGTTTTAAAATTTAAAAACTGAAGAAGGAAAGATTATCCCGTCGATTAAAAATCTACCGCCAAATTCCAAGATTAAATGTCAATAATGGATGATCGTAAATGTTACATTCACTTGACATTAAGCATAATATAAATATTAATTATGTCATCAAGTGATTTTTAATTCGACATTTTATTTCCACTTTTATATATGCTCTGCTAATTTGTTTTTCGTTATTTAAATGAAAATTTATGCTAATCTATATAATCTGGCTAATAGTTTGGCGATTTGTATAATTTGGCGAAATTGGTCCGGTATAACCAAGTAGTACTGAAGAAAAAATTTTGCAATTCAAAGGAAATTTATGCAATTATGCGTTATTACTATAGATAAATTCAACATTTTGAAATAAAAAATTCCCGCTGAATAAAATTTACAAGTCTTTTTTAATTAACCACTTCCTCTTCGGTATTTCTTCAATCACTATTTCGCTATTCTCTTTCGCGCAGACAAAAAAAAAGAAAAAAAAAAAAAAAAAAAAATGTATTTTAAATATTTTATTAGATAAAACGTAAATAACATTTCTCTATTTTTTTAAAATATTTTTTTTTAATCTAATTCTACCATTATAAGTCTTACAGGACAAAATAGCAGAATTACTTTTAAAAGTGGTTTTATCTGTTAATTCTATGTTATTTGTTTATTTGGGTGTTTGAATTTACTTTTTTACCAAACAATGCGATTTTACGCCAAGAAGGCATAAGTCGGAGGGATGTTCGCAATATCTAAATTCTCTCACTCTCTTTTAAATGTGTGAGAGCATTTTTAGGATATTTTTTTATGTTTAATTGTAAATATATAAATAGCAGTTATAGCAAAAAAAAAAAAAAAAAAAAAAAAAAAAATGCGTATAATGTTTAAATTTTAGTATAAATGTCTTCCTCATCCAAACTGTAAAATAATTTAATTGCAACTTTTTAAAGTTTTGGCGCAGATGTCATATACCCTCCACATTCGCACGATTGCAACAAAATGCGATTTTATGCCTCACATGGTAAACCGACTATGGTTGTTTATTTATTAATAAACTATTTATTAACTTTCATTTTGTTTTTTAAAATAATATAAATCATTTTGTTCTATAGTTATTAATTAAACTTTTTTTATTTATTAATTTTTTTTTAAATAATAGAAAATAATTAAAAAATATTTATGAAATTGGTAATTAAAAACCAAGTTTTCTCCAAATTGGCGCCAGATAAAAATTGCGCCAATGTGGTGCATACATGACATCTGTGTCGAATTTTTTTTCACTATACTTAAGTAGGGAAAATTCGGTATAAATACCGATTAAACTTTTTCCAAATACGGAAATTTTGTCAATTTAATAATTTTTATTAATAATTTTTTTTTTCATTTTTCAGGAGGAAATTTTGCAATAATAAAGTAATTGCTGTAGTGAGAATTTTAATGTATGGATTTTTTTTATCGTTGGCAACTTTCTGTAACGAAAAATGTTTATTTTTTTTCCTGCCATTGTTTTGTAAGAGTTGGTTTTGTCAAAGCCATGTTCAGGTGGTATTCAAATTTTTGAACCCTTCCCAATTAACACCCCCTTGGGACGATTTTGCTCATTTGCAATTTCCACTGAGATATTAACCACCTCAATGTACATGACGAGTTTGAAGATGATTCTTGCATAATTGTGCCTTTTATCACGCGGACAAAATTTAATATATGTATAAAGTTTTTAGTAGGGAGTAGCTTTGGGTTCCTGGCTTCACATAATGAAAAGTTGTGAAGAAATTTTTCAGAAGTTGTACCGTGGTAACGACTGTAATAATTAATATTTCTTCAGATAAGGGAAAACTTTAAATCCTGTTGCCGTAATGACCTCATTTCGCTTCCAAATGTGCACTGTTAGTAATAAACTAAAATATCAGCAATGAGCAAGGTGGTGCTGGAGGTCCAAATTATTTAAAATGCAAATTTAAATTCACCAGTTCGTTTCATCCACGGTTGATTTTGAAATCTGTGTTGCCAAATGGGCTACTTTTTTTTAAATTCAGATTCTTGACTGGCACCACTTATTTGAAATAGTAAAATGCGCAGTATTTAATGACATATTAATAAAGGCAAAAATAAACGGAATTTCACCTATTCAAAAAAGTGGTACTAATCAAGAAATCTGAATTTTAAATAAGTAGCCCACTGGCAACACTGTTTGAAATATTGACCAGCGCAGCGGGCATAGCCTGCTAGTTCATAAATAAAAAGAATACTGCCGTTAAATTGATTGCATTGAGCTCGCAGGCTATGCACACTATTTGCGTATTACAGCCTTATATTTTCCAGAAATTATGACCTTCAAAATTCAAATTAATAAAGGAATAGCTTCCACGCAATATTCCCTTTATATAATTAATCACTGAATCCCCAAAATTAATGAACGATACGCCTTATTACTTAATAAACTTATATCCAAAATTCGAAGCAAGTCGGAAAATTCAGCAGAAAAAATCCATTTATATAATTTTACGTTCCTTCATTTATACATTACAATTAAACCTACCAAACTATTCAGAGATTTGTCTTATCAGAAAGAACCTATATCCAAAATTTAAAGCAAATATGATAATTCTTCAAGTAACACGTTTATGTAATAATCGTGTAAAGAACCCCACAACTAATCAACGAAACGTCTTATCACTATGATCCTGTATCTTTATAATGATGTAAATCATTTAATTCTGCATGAAAAACCATTTATCTGGATTAAGAGGGGATAGTCCGGATGATATTCCCTTTATACCAATGAACTTCCAAAGTAAATCAGGGACGAGCAAAGGGACGACTGTCAAAATTTTAAAGCAAATCGGTAACTTCTGCGAGAAAAACACATTAACCTAAATTAAGATAGGTTACTTCCATTTCTCCCCCCCCCCTTTCATACTTATCCAATAAACACCCAATACTAATCACTGTGATGCCTCATCAGAACGATCCTACATCTACAATTTGAATTTAATTCAAACAGATATAAAAACTATTTCTGACCATCTTTCATTTGTTATAACGCTTCTGGAAGGGAAAATAAACAGATATAGCAGCTCGATAATGCACCTATCCGCAAAAGTCGTGGGAGCTTCAGTTTTATAAGAAAAATATTGAAGTTTTGCAATAACCGCTCTGAAATCCTGATTTAAATCCTATTGATAACTTATCAGGAGATCTAGTAAGACGAGTTTATAAAAATGGAAGGGTTTTTTTTCTCATCATCTTGAAGACAGCAAAAACAAATTATAACTGAAGATAAATAGTAAAAAAAAAAAAAAATCACGAACAGTGCCAAAATTAAAGATATCGTGGAATGATGGAATATTTGAAATCATTAAACTCAGAGGTGGGCGCATAATATATTAAATATTTGTTTCTTCGGTTAATATATTGAATTTATTTTACTGCTCTTATAGTTTTTACACACATAAAAATTGTGGGGATTTTTGTACAACTACTTTATTTTCGCAATGAAATACTCGCAGTTGATATATTTTTAAAACTTTTTCGAGGTTTCCTGCTTGATGATACATATTATAAGGAAAAAAAGCTATATTTGTTTCGAAATTTATAAAAATATTATTATTTTTGATGTCTTTATAGTTTTTGCACACACTGCATACACAACACACACACACAGATATATATATATATATATACGTCTGTGTGTGTGTCTATACTAATCTTAAACATGGTTACAAAATGTAGCACTGCCAATTTACCAATATGCCTGTAATATTATCTGACCAGATATATGTTGTACAACATTTAAGGTTGTATAGCATCAAAATCAGAATTGTCAGAAAAGCAGAAATAGTTATTCCCGGCCCGACTGTTTAATGGAATTGCTGCGGTGAAACATTTAACTTTTTTTCTGCACATGGTAATTTTTTTTCACGATAAATATAATAATAATAATAATAATAATAATATATTTATTCAAATAAAAATTATATTTATACTATTTAGAGTATATATTTTTAAATGCATATTAAAAGTACGTACAGAAGAAAAAAAAAGTCCATTGACACCATTTTGAATAAAAGTGTGAGATAAAATGTCCCTGGAAAAATCTCATATCAAATTAAATGTAAAAAAAAATCCTTGAAACTTTCGTCATTACGAATCTAATAAATTAATTGCGGTTGATTAATTTGATTATACGTTAATGTTAAAAAAAAACAAAGGGAAATGAATCGAAAATATAAATATATTTGAAGAAGAAAGAGATTTTAATTCCATTCACGTTAAATAAAAATTAAATGCAAAGAGGACCATTATCTTCTATTGATGTATGGATTAATGCATGCATTATTCAGCTTCTATTTGAAAATTATGTTTCATTATGAGGAATATTTCACTATTTCTATAAATGAAAAATTAATGATAAATGCTTTTTTAATAAGTATTCTACAGTTAATGACTTTTCTTGTTACAGTTTAAAAAATCGCATTTTTTTAAACTTATATTTTATTATTATTTGATTAATTCCAAAATATACGAGGTATTTTCACATAATTTTTACTTTAAAGTACCTGAATGATTAAATTTTTATTTTACTATATATTCTTGCATTTTCTTAGTTTTACATTGCAAAACATGCCATTATATGAATATATGACAATGTTTCGAGATAAATAGGATGAGACGATGTCGGGTGCCCAAATATACCATGAAATGTCTTACAATCCATTCGTTGTTGCTGACTTAGGAGTTTGGAGCTATCAATAGAAAATCGATCTAATAAAAGTATTTCAATGCATTTCTTTTTCAATCGAAACTTGGATTATTGTTTTAGACAGAAATGCAGTAAAATATTAACATCCATACATTTTTGCTGTTATTATTATTTTTTAAACCGTGTCTTTGCATTTTACATTCCTTACCGTCTTCCTTACTAAAACTATGTAGAAAATTACTCCTGATACAGCCGCATATTTTTTTCAACAACAATTTTTTGTAAGGTAGACACATATAGGAGAAAAATGTCTGTAATTATTTAACAGAAATTTTACTCATAATTTAGATGAGCATTTAAATATAAATTTGAAGCTTTGTAGCTTTATTAGTAATTGCATCATCCCTAAGATTTATCCCTGGAGTATTTGGACCAAATTAAAAACCAAACATTTTGTTCAAAGTAAATCATCACTTCTTTTAAAAGTCATAAAAGTCTGTCTCTCTTTCTGTCTTTGCGTAAATACTCCTTGAAGCCGCAAAATCTTTTTTCCTATTTATTTGACACATAAAAACACAAAATATATATCAAAATAACAAATTTTTCAGCTGTCTTGAAAAAATCCGGCATAATTAGGGACGCAATTATTTAAAAATCTCTTTTTTAATGAATTTTAGCCTAAATTAATAAAAAGTAGGTGTCTTTTTAACGGAATTTATGTCCTAAGCAATTTTTTAAAGGCGGCATCTTTCGTTCGAAAAAAGCCATGAACACACACCTTGTACAAGAGAATGTGAAATTGAAAGAGCTGTTAAAAATTTTAAATTTAATTTTACAGTCCCATTATTTCTTGAAATTTATTAAAAAATCGATTAAAAATTCATTAATTTCATTTGTTTTCTCGGATCGTTAACGGAGGCGCAATGTCTGATAGGTAATGAAATGACACTGCAAAATTATCAAACTTTCAGGCAGCTGCCATATCACGTGACATCTGCTAGTAGAAGATTTTTGAAGTGGTATCTAAATTTTTTTCTTTATATCGCAGAAATTTTTAATTTGCACTGCTAGAAGTATAAAAAAAATCTATTTTCATATTTTCAAAAAATCGGTCCGTAGCCAATTGGAACACAATATATCAATTTTTAACGAAATCTTAAAAGTTTATTTTCTTTAATGCTTCAATTTCAAAGTCAATCCATAAAACAGGTGCAATGGTGAGGTTAAAAATGAACTCAGAATTTTTATACGAAGGATATTTTTTTTTAATTATCGAATTTTGAGTTTAGATTTTGTCAACAACCGATATAAATTTTCTTTCTATTTAAGAATTTGTCTCAAAAAGTATACATTTTTAATTCGTAACAAATAGTGATTTTCGCGTAAATCAGTTTAGGCAAAATTGTTCATCTTAAAAGAACAAAAAATCCCATCCCTTTTAAACATAAGAAAAATCTTAAATAAAGCATGGCACTAGAAATTTAGAATAGAGGGGGCTGAGAAATAAGGGAGGTGCTAGATTTTTTTTTTATCTCAGTGTTTCTTACCGTTTTGGCTGGTAATTAAATATTACCATTACTACGCGATCTGTTTGATACTTTTAGATACATTATAAAACGTGATAAAAAATATTTCAGAAAAGGGATGTCGCAACGAATACCACTATTTTCTTATAATAATTTTTGTGAAAATGTTAAATTCTTGCTGGAACTGTTTGAAACATTATGATAGTTTTTAACACATTATATAAATTCATATAAATAAGTCACTTTTCAGGGAGGGAGATTAGAGTGCACAAACAAAATCAGGAAATACAACAGAAGTTCTTGGTTGATCTATTTGAAACTTTAAGATAATTCATTACACATGATAAAAATTAATTTTAAAAAATCCGTTGTGGATGTTACTACTTACGAATAATAGTTTTTACAAAAAATCTCAAATTGTAGCTTTAAAGCTCCCTCATCTCGAGTAACATATTGGTTTAAGTTTCGACAAAACGGAGGGGCTCATTCGGCAGTGTATGCACAGTACGCGTATTATTCAGCTGCCGTAATCAGCGGCGACAAGTTTCGAGTTTCCTTTGAAAAAAAAGAAGAACATCTGGCAGTGCGTGCAGTGGACTGCTATACGATGCCGTAGGCAGCAGGGACAGAGTTGGAGCTTCGTTGGAAATAGAAGGGCACATCCGCATAGCACGCATGTTATACGCTGCCGAAGGCAGACGTGACACGGTTTGAGGTTCGTTCGCTTAAAGGTTCGTTCTCTTTGAGGTTCGTTCGCTTCGATATTCATTCGTTTCGAAATTTAAATAAAGGACGGGTCCACTAGCGGGCGAAGCCTGCTAGTAATTGTTGGCTAATCAGCCGGTTTTACTTGTCACTTATGGCTATTTTGAGTTTAAAACATAAATTAACTAAAGTTTCGACATGAGGCTTCAATAGATGGCATTAGGTGTTCTGTAATCGGCTAGTCTTAGACCTACCCTTTTTCAGAAGTTAAATCGTCCCGTCCCGTTCCCTTCCTGAGATAGTATAAATGCCATTTCCTGATCGACTTCATTGCTCTTTCTGTCTTTTCGTTTCCGTCAAGTTCTTATGATTTAAGTTATTATAGTTTAAGTTCAAATAAGATATTTAGTTTTTCGTTTATGATGTTTTAAAGGAATGAATTTATTTATAATTTAAATTTAAGTTAGTTTTGAAAAGCTCCCGGTGTAATGAAATTAAATACTGTTTGTAAAGATGCATTTTTATGATTCTCTTAAACATTTTTCATCAAAGTTGGCTCTGAATAGTAATCAACTGGATGCTGTTATGGAAGTTTATTTTTAATGATATCCTGTTAGAATTAATTGCCGAGGAATCAAGGTTTGCATTACGAGATTTGGACAAAAGTAAAGAACTTTTTGTGGAAACTCAACATATTCAGCGAAACAGATTAAGATGTTTCTGATGTGGAAGCAGAAACCATCTACAAAGGGACTGTGGAGAATACCGAAAAGATTTTAAGAAGTGTAGCCGTCGTGTTCCATCTGTTTCTAGTGTTTCAGATGCATCTGAAGGCTGTTCCAGTCCTCCTGAACGTGTCCAGTCTCCAGTAAAGACAAACCGTAACTACAGACGCAAAACGAAGGAATCAACATCAGACTGTAACAACATTAAAGAAAAAGGTAAAATCAGGCAGATTTGAGTGGTAGTGAAAGCGCAAATAGTTGGTTGTTTGATACCGCAGCTTCACACCACTTTTGCCGTGATAAAAGTTTGTTTTATTCATTTAAACCTTTGAAAAATGAGAAAATGTTTGTTGCTGTAAATGGTGTTACTTTTCCAATAGAGGGTAAAGGAAATATTAAGTTAAAATTTGGTCAAAGTTTGTTTATCTTTTCTGATGTAATGTATTCTCCTAAATTAAGAAAGAACCTTATTACAGGTCCAAAATTACATGTAAAAGGAGTTAAATTTACTGGTGAAGGTGGTAAGGTGGAGGTGTCCAAAGATGGTCAATATTTGTTTTTCTGCTTTTCTTAAAGATGGTACTTATCGTTTGTATCCTAAAATATCAGATTTAACCCCTAAGAAAGTTAAGTTTGAGGTATCCCATGTATCTAAAGATGATTTCAGAATTTGGCATCGCAGGTTTGTGCATATAAGTCCAGATTTGATTGAAAATACGGCGAAAAATGAAAGTGTTGGAGGTCTTCCTCGGGTTAAATCGCGTAATTTCTTTTGTGAAACATGTAAATTGAGTAAACATAGACGAACATCATTTCAGTCAATTAATAGGATTAGATCTAAACGTCTCCTCGAGTTGTTGTTTATGGATGTCTGGGGGCCTGTAAGAGAGAAAGGAAGAAATGGTGAGAGATATTTTCTCTCGATTATTGACGATTTTTCTCGTAAGGCCACAGTTTTCCCCATAAAAGAAAAATCCGAGGTGTTTAGAATTGTACGTAATCACATAACCCGAGCGGAGATATTTCTTGATCTTAAGGTAAAATATATCCGTTCTGATAATGGGAAAGAATTTAAGAATGATAATTTTAAGATTTTCTGTGAGGGGAAAGGCATTAAACACGAATTTACGGACGTGTATACACCTGAACAAAATGGCACTATTGAGAGATACAATCAAACGATTGCTAATGGTATCAGGTCAGTTTTAAGTGAAAGTGGTTTGAAAGGAAGTTTTTGGCCAGATGCAGCGTTGTACTTTAAATACACCTGGAATCGTATTTGCCACAAGTCTCAGTCGAAGACCCCTTTCGAACTTTACAGTGGGTCGAAACCATCCGTTAGACATTTAAAACCCTTTGGGGCCACAGCATACATAGGTGTTCCCAAACAGCTTAGATCTAAACTTGATGCAAAGGCAAAAAGGGGGGTAATGATTAGTTACGCCTTTACTACTAAATGTTATCGGATTTGGCTACCCGAAGAAAACAAAATTATTGAAACCATTAATGTTTCTTTCAATGAGGAAATTCCTGATAGTGTCCGTCGCAGTGGAGTCATGATGGGCTCAAAAGAACAAAGATTTTCTATTTTCGATAAGGAATCTGATGCAGAGTTCGAAAGTGAGGTTGAGAATAATGATGCCCCTAATATAAATTGCTTCCCTTCGTATAATCCTCCAGATTTATCTTCTTCGGAAGAGGAGAAAAATCCTAAAGAGGAAATAAAATCAAGTAAAGATGTTTTGAAAGGAGTTTCACTCTCGGATACTGTTTGGTTAAGGAAAGTGGTCCCGAGTGCTAATGGTAGTCGTAACTATATTTATTATTACGAACAAGTAAAGACTGAAAGATTAAGATCATTAAATGACGTAGAAAAGTATTGTAAAAAGCATCATCTTAAGTTTGAACCTCACATTTTTTGTTTTAAAAGTTCAAATAAATTTAAAGGATTGGTTTCAGGTCAAGAGGGTAGTTCTTGCTCAAATACAGAGACTTCTGATAATAAAGATATATGACTAGATGACATCAAAATACCAATTACCTGCAAACTAGTTTTAAAATCCCCACAAAGAAAATTTTGGGAACAGGCCATGAGAGACGAAATGAAAACTATGGGGGAAAGGGGTGTTTGGAAATTGGTTAATTACCAAACAATACTAAACCCTTAGGTTATAGGTGGGTTTTCACATTGAAAAAGGATGACAAGGGTAAAATCGTAAGGTATAAAGCTCGACTGGTGGCACAAGGTTTCAAACAAGTAAAAGGGGAAACCTATAATGAAACCTTCTCCCCAGTTGTAAACTTTGCCATTATTAGATTTTTCTTTTCCCTATTAGTCTCCTGTAAAAAATGGACACACCTGCAATGTGAAATAAAATGTGCTTATTTATACGCATCTTTGGCCGAAACAATCTATATGTCCCAACCACCCGGGTTTAGGGAAAATGAAAACTTGGTATGTACACTAGAAAAGGCTTTATATGGACTGCATCAGTCTGGTAGAATGTGGTATTTTGAGATAAACAAAATTTTACATGATATAGGATTTATAAAAAAATTTAAGTTCCCTATCACTTCACTTCCAATAAGCAAAGGTGTAGTTTATTCAAAGACCCAATCTCCTCAATCCGATAGTGAAATATTTGAAATGTCTAAGATTCCATATAGAAGTGTTTTGGAATGTTTGTCATTCATAGCTAATCGAACTAGGCCCGATATTGCGTATGCAGTGAATATCTTCAGTCAATTCCAGAATAATCTTGGATTAGTACATTGGCATGGATTATTAAAGCTGCTGGGGTATGCTTGTTTAACTAAATCTTTAAAGTTAAATTTGAATTGTAAAAATGTACATTTAATTGCATATTCAGACGCCGATTTTGCCACGAACAGAGATGATAGAACTTCAATGGGAGGTCAGTTGTTAATGTTAGATAAATCACCAATAATGTGGAGATCCTTTAAGGAAAAATGTATAAGTTTATCAACCATAGAATCTGAATTTATTGCGATGACAGAAGCTGCTAGAGAACTTTTATGGTTCGATAGGATAATAGATGAATGCATCTGTCGAAAGATAATTTGTGATAGAATAAGAAAAAATCTTTATTATTTGTTGATAATCAGGCCACAATTAGTTTTGTCAAATCCCCCATTGAAAACCATCGATCAAAACATATCGATGTAAAATTATTTTTCATAAGAGATTTGGTATATAAAAATATTTTTGAAGTAAAATATGTTAAAAGTAAAGAAAATTATGCAGAAATCTTCACCAAACCGCTTAGTAAATTTGAATTGTCTGGGTTTAAACTGAAAGTTTTCTTGGATTATTAAATTTATTGTTAAATTTTGTTAAATATCCCTCATTGCATTAAAGCGTATTTATACAAATTGTATTTTACTAGATAGTCCAGCTTCTTTGTAAACGATTGGTTTTTAACATATAAACTTAACCTTCCGTCTACCAGACAAAACACCCATTTATCTACGGCAACACCTAAGTTTAATTCCAAACTTGCAAACGGCACCAGTAATATTTTAATATAATTTTGCTTTTACAATGAAAGCTTAAATTAAGGAATTCGTAATATCTAGACAAGTCCTTTATAAATTCCGGTGTCAATCGACAATTTCTCATTTTACCATTGACACCAGAAATATTGCTGTCGGGTCCAATGGACCCGTCTGGTAGACGGAAGGTTAAGTATAAGATTAATTTTATGTATAGAAATTGAATTCAGTTTATCCTTGTGAACTGATTTAACCCTTAAGCGGTAACCATGGGTCACTAGTGCCTCGGTCAAATTTTCTTTCCTTGCTAGCTTAGAGGAGAGAGTGGAGAGCGGGACTAAACTACCCTGAAAAAAATAGTACACTAGTAGGCTATTAGCTCCCGAAACGCCGATGTTTTAGTGCGTTCACAGCCCACGTAAGAGCCAGTCAAAATGTCGAAAAGGCACGAGTGACCCAGGGTTACCATTTACGTTGACGAAAAGTGTAAGGTAAGAAAAAATTTGTTTGGTTAGGAATTGATGTTTTTTTCATAAAAAATCGATACATTACACTCACTCTGGTTTCCGAAGGACAAAAAAAAAACTTTATTTGCTGCAGCAAGTGTCACAGACCTGTGTGCGCGGAACACAGACAGCAAATCTGTTTCGATTGTTTATAAATGATGATATCAGTGTTGCTGTAATTTTTCATTATTATATTTTTTGTTTAATTAAATAAAGTTTGATAATTAACATCATTTTCATAAATAAAATTGATTAAAATCTAATAAAATTTCTATTTCATTGTAAATTGTACCTATTTATGAGTTAAAAAAACGTCATTTTTATGCTCAAAACTTAAGCATTTTTTAAATTTATACCGGCTATTTTTATTTTTTTGTGAAAGTACCATTCTTGATCTTTAATTTCCCGTTTGAAACAGCAAAAAATGTCAAGTCTATCCAAAGTTATGATTTTTTAAAGAAAATGTGCATTTTTCACATTTTTATTTGTTTATATAAACATATTGTTTAAACAAATTAATAAATCAGCAATATTGTGACTGATTCTTGTTCAAGGGTAGTTGATGTTATATCATGAATTTTTTTAGAATTTTTAAAGCACTTTAAACCACTTTTTACAGCGCTAAGCACGAGTGACCCATGATTACCGTTTAAAGGTGCCGAAACACACGTTACCGTTTAAGGGTTAATATAAGAACTCACTTGTGAAACTTGAATTTAATGGTTTAATTACATATGAAGTCGACTTCATTAAGTTAACATGATTAAAAGTTTATTGATATCGACTTTGAACTTTATTGCTTTAATATTTTTTATGTTAAATTTGATTTTAAGAAAGTAACTTTTTTTTCAGTTCTTATAAAATAGCTTTGAATGAAACTTGAATTTTTGCTATGAGAATTTTACATATTTTATATAGTAAAACTTGAATTTGTATGAATCAAACATTTATGGAGTATAGTGTATGTTATGAAAGAGAATGGAATCAAGGGCCCTTGTATGATGAAGAATGAAATATGATGGATGAATGTGATATTAAAGTTTTTGAACATGTATTGATTTTTATCAAAAGTTTAATTATTAAAACTGGTAAAATGAAATTATGTAAAGTCTTGTATTAAAAAGATTTACTTTTCAGGAAATTTTGAATATATCTAGTAATAGAAATGTTAATTGAAGCTGAAGGACTATTGATGCAGTTTAAACAAGAATTAAATTTTAGGTACTTTGGTTGGAAATATTGCATTTTAGATGCATGAGGGTAAATTCTTGTTAATGTTATAATGTTATAATCTTGTTAATGTTATGTACATTGTTAATGTTTAATGTTGATAGATTGTATCTGATTGTTACATGGCGACATTTTTTTTCAGAAAAATTGTTTGATTTGATAAGAAGATTGAAGATGTAATGGTAAATTTATTGCGATTTTGTTTGAACTTTGTAAATTCAGAGGGAATTTTGGGAATTCGTTTTTTCAAACTGTTTAAGTTGTCTTTCCTAAGTGACAAGTGGGGGGGGGGGGGGGGTTGTTGGCTAATCAGCCGGTTTTACTTGTCACTTATGGCTATTTTGAGTTTAAAACATAAATTAACTAAAGTTTCGACATGAGGCTTCGATAGATGGCATTAGATGTTCTGTAATCGGCAAGTCTTAGACCTACCCTTTTTCAGAAGTGGAATTGTCCCGTCCCGTCCAGTTCCCTTCCTGAGATAGTATAAATGCCATTTCCTGATCGACTTCATTGCTCTTTCTGTTTTTTAGTTTCCGTCAAGTTCTTATGATTTAAGTTATTATAGTTTAAGTTCAAATAAGATATTTAGTTTTTCGTTTATGATGTTTTAAAGGAATGAATTTATTTATAATTTAAATTTAAGTTAGTTTTGAAAAGCTCCCGGTGTAATGAAATTAAATACTGTTTGTAAAGATGCATTTTTATGATTCTCTTAAACATTTTTCATCAAAGTTGGCTCTGAATAGTAATCAACTGGATGCTGTTATGGAAATATTTCTAAATCAAGTTTACATGATTGATTAAAGTTTTAATAAAGAACTGTCGTCATAAAAAACCTGACTCTTCGATGTCTCTCAGATTCAACACAGTTTTATTACAGGTATCTTCCACAGCGTTGCTATAGTATCTCTGCTTATAGCAGTATAATTATGTATTAGACCTGTATTGATACAGGCTAAGAGTAATTGTTATTAAAACTCAATGAAAACTGTTTAAAACTGTTATCAAATCTGTTATTAAAATCAATCTATCATGTGAACACCCCCTCCCACCCTAAATTTTGAGAAATTTTTATTATTCAGTTACTATAGCTGAAAGCAGAAAAAGCGAAGAGTCACACCAACTTACGAAAAAAGCAAATTTTTAGCTCTTCATGTGGAAAATGCTGTTGCAGTACTGTATTTAAGCTATGTAATTACTGAAAAAAGATGTGCAGCCCTGAATTGTATTTCAGCTTTCTTTCGCTTCATCTTTCTCAGCATTCTTTATTTAACGTCTACACACTTTAAGATACGCCCATTTATAATTACCTTACAATTACCTATAAACTCCTGGTAGCGCTAATCAAAGTATTTTCTATAATTACACCGTTACGTGAATTTATTAACTGATAACAACTTACAGAGTTAATGTTTAAAGATCGCAAAGCAATGATTATAAATGCACAAATAAAGTATGAGAAGGTAGCAAATAGCTATTTTGAATCTACTATCGAGATTCTTCATCAGTGCAAAACTCAGCGAGCTAAAAAATAGCAAAACTGAGCAAAGAGACAGAGAGACGCAGGCTTTTATACACGCTATGGGAACAATTCCGCCTAAAGAAAATCAACCAATGAGAAGAAAACAGCCAAACAACTCGGTGGACAAGTAGCGACATCTATCGGAGAACAAGCAAAACAAAAACTAAAAAGCGAGTGAAAAAAAAGTATTAAATTAAAGATTTCCAAATACTTGGAAAATAAGGAGTACTAGATAAGTCATTGACTAAGGAGTGAGAATTTTTTATGATGTGATAAGCTTCCCAAAGATCAAGAATGGAAGGACATTTATGGATGATGGTGGCTGAAGAGAAGTTAAACTGATGTTGTGAAGACCAACAATGTTGAGCAATAGAGGAACGTTTAAGCTCTTGATTTTTGAAATACCTTTTATGTTCCATTAAACGAAATCTGAGAGCACGTTTATTCTGACCAATATAAGAAAGACCACATTGGCAAGAAATTTGGTAAATACCCCAGTTATCTAAGCTGACCGCAAAAGGTTTGCATAAGACAGTAGTCTGAAAATTATCTTCATTACGAATAACAAGAACATCTAGAAAAGAAAGGCAATTGTTCGATTCAGTTTCAAAAGTAAATTGAATGCAAGAATCAATAGAATTCATGACAGAGAGAATATAATTTATATCTGATTTTTTTTCAACTAAAGCATAGATATCATCTACGTAACGAACATAGAACGGAAATTTTAAGACTTCAAACAATTTTATTTCAAAGTAATGCATGTACAAATCGCATAAATTCGGACTAAGAGGATTACCCATAGCCAAACCGTCAATCATACGAAAGAAATTCCCGTTAAATACAAAAGTATTTTGAGATAAGCAAGCACGAGTTAGATGAATTGACTTTATGCGATTTCCGACTTTATGCGATTTGTACATGCATTACTTTGAAACAAAATTGTTTGAAGTCTTAAAATTTCCGTTCTATGTTCGTTACGTAGATGATACCTATGCTTTAGTTAAAGTAAATTCAGATATAAATCATATTATCTCTGTCTTGAATTCTATTGATTCTTGCATTCAATTTACTTTTGAAACTGAATCGAACAATTGCCTTTCTTTTCTAGATGTTCTTGTTATTCGTAATGAAGATAATTTTCAGACTACTGTCTTTCGCAAACCTTTTGCGGTCAGTCTTCCACCTCACAGATATTCTTCTCATCCTCCTAACCAGAGAGTTGCGGCTTTTAGAACTTTTGTTTTTCGGGCTTCCAATATTTGTTCAACTCCTCAGTTACTCAGTGATGAACTTAATTATCTAAAAGCTATTGCTGTTGATCGTGGTTATTCCCCTAATATTATAGATTCAATTCATAGAAAATTGACAAAATCCACCCAATCTGAAAGAAAAAACTTTAATTCGAACTCCAATGCTTTGGTTGTTTTGCCTTTTTTCCCCCAAAATCAGTCAGCAAGTTGCTAAAATCTTAAAAAGGTTCGATTTCAATGTTATTTTTTCTCCTGTTAATAAAATTGCTTTTTCAAATCTTAAGCACCCCATTGATCGCTTAGATAACTGGGGAATTTACCAAATTTCTTTCCAATGTGGTCTTTCTTATAGTGGTCAGACTAAACGTGCTCTCAGATTTCGTTTAATGGAACATAAAAGGTATGTCAAAAATCAAGAGCTTAAACGTTCCTCTATTGCTCAACATTGTTGGTCTTCACAACATCAGTTTAACTTCTCTTCAGCCACCATGATCCATAAATGTCCTTCCATTCTTGATCTTGATTTTTGGGAAGCTTATCACATCATAAAAAATTCTCACTCCTTAGTCAATGACTTATCTAGTACTCCTTATTTTCCAAGTATTTGGAAATCTTTAATTTAATACTTTTTTTTCACTCGCTTTTTAGTTTTTGTTTTGCTTGTTCTCCGATAGATGTCGCTACTTGTCCACCGAGTTGTTTGGCTGCTTTCTTCTCATTGGTTGCTTTTCTTTAGGCGGGATTGTTCCCATAGCGGGTATATAAGCCTGCGTCTCTTTGTCTCTTTGCTTAGTTTTGCTATTTTTTAGCTCGCTGAGTTTTGCACTGATGAAGAATCTCGATAGTAGATTCGAAATAGCTATTTGCTACCTTCTCATACTTTATTTGTGCATTTATAATCGTTGGTTTGCGATCTTTAAACATTTAAGCACAAAGGTTTTATTTCCTATTTTAATACAGACTTAATGCCATCAACTATATACAAAAAAAAAAAAGAAAAATCAATATTTTTGGGTTCAAATTATGTTACTTATTTGACATGTGCGTGATTTTAGAAATTTAAACACTGTATGACATAATTAAGCGTAACATACAATAATGAACATTTCGCGTAAATTTCGGAGTTTGTCTACATTTACACACTTATTTATGATTTTAAAGTAATAAAATTTACATATTTATTTTAATAAACTAAAACATGCATACAAATGTAACATTTCACACAAAATATGTATTTTTTTTTTTTTTTTTTTTTTTTTTTTTTTTTTTTTTTTTTTTTGCATGACTTTAGAAATTTGAAATAAAATAATACAACGTATATATTTCTTTCTTACACCTGTGAAAAGTATTTTATTAAATAGAAGTGCAAAAAACTAAATTAGTTAAAAGTATTTTACTTCTTTAGGTTAAAATCCACACGTAGTAACTTCATTAAAGCGATATATAAATGCAGCTGTCTATTGGTACATATTTGCATTTACTTGTTAGACTACATTGGCATCAATTCCAAAAATGTAATAATTTATTAGTATTATTTAATAAAATATATTTCTTGAACATAAATAAATTAATTTTTCATAATGACTGCAGTTTCTGCTTACTTGTTCATTTCCAACAATTTAGAAACAGTGCTCTAAATCACTGCCTCCTCTACAATGCCTTCTCGCTTGTGACGTAGTGGAGGCGGTTTCCTTGACAACTGTTTTTCAACAAGCTTCGTGGCGATTGTAAAACCAGTAGGGTTAGGGACTTCGCCTCCATGACGTTTCACACTTGTCGTCTGCTCAGTGAATAGGTATTGTAGAGGGGGCAGTGTCTAAATACGTATTTAACTGTAATCACTTGCTACAGTCTTTAATGTTCCTACACTTATTACTGTATGCAGCCATGATATTCTTGGTAAATGATTTAAATAACAAAAAGCATTAATATTTTTGGGCCCTTCATAGTACATATAATAAATTAGCATGTCTGGAATATATGTTACGTTAGAATATTCTTTCAATAAATGCAAATGAAATTAGGGAGAAACAGGAAAATACCATTTCTTAAAAAAATATTTTGGGCTAGAGTAATGGCTATAGGTTGCCTGCGAGATTTTAATTAACGTCTAACACTTTAATTTTTTTATAGTTTAGTTACAATAGATTCAGAAATACTGTATGAGATCATACCCTATAAAATCATATTTTTGCATTACATTTTCGTAGGTTTTACGAAAAAATTTAATTATTACCCTTCCGGTGGGCGCCCCATTGTAAAAAGTACAACATTCGCTTTCTTTTTACTTTAAAACAAAATTCATGCCTGCTTTATTATGTGATAACAAAACAAATCTATGTGTATTCCGATATACTTTAATAAATTGTGAGCAGAGAAAACTGATTTTTGTATCTTAAATTATTTGTAAAAGGAAAACAAAACAGCAATAATTGAATATTTTTCTCTTGTTGTACAAATTACAACACGCGCCTGTTCATGTGATGAAAATTTGCGAAAGGTTAAAATTCAAAGTAATGTATTTTTAATTTCGGCGTTACGAAAGCTTTCACACAAATCCCACAAAATAAACAAAGATTTTTTTTTCCAACAACTCTATTAGTCCTCCTTTATTTTTTAATATGTGTTTGTGAATGAATTATGAGCTAAAAAATAATGGTAAACAGTCTTTATTACTTCAGTTAATTTGAGGTTTCCACTTTCAATAGTTTACGAGTAAAATGGCTTTAACAGAAGGACAGATTGACACAGAAATGATTCAATTTTTACTTTTTAAATGCGGTACCCTAGGAACTATGTTAATAAAAAAATACTTTGAAGCATTGAAACAATATATGTAAAAAAAATCTTTAGTGAAGAAGTATATTTTATTTGAAATATCAGTGTTTAAAAGAAGAATATAATGTATTGCTATGTATATGTATAATGCTTTACAAACAATAAATAAGGCTGCGTGATAGCAAATATATATATAATTAAATAATGCAACATATTTGTGCATTTCACAATTTTCTAGAAATACAATTAATTTTTACGCATACAAAAATAGAAATTTATATATATATATATATATATATATTAACTAACTTATTAATTAACGTCTAACATCTTTAATTTTTTCATAGTTTTAGTTACAATAGATTCATTAAATATATTAACTATAACTTATTAAATAATAAATAATTCTAACTTATTAAATAACTTTATATATATGACTTATATATATATATATATATATATATATATATATATATATATATATACACTATATTGCCATTGATTATGGGACACTTGCGATTTTAGACATTTTACTAAATATCTAGAAAAATACATGAGGAATCATCTCGAAACTCTTAGTGTATAAATATAATAGTATACGTCATACATCTCCGTGAAGATTTTTTACCGAAACTCCATAGGGGACCGTCAACAAATTAAAAAAATGAATATCTTTTGAATAACCTTGTCAAAACTAATGTAGCAAAAGCGCTCAAACTCTAGATTATGATTGAATGCCTTATTGTAATACACTGTGTTCATTTTTATGCAAATAGCATGCATACTCGCAGAGTAATTAAGGTTTTTATAAAAATGGTCCCAAATTTTTCCAAGTTTTTTCCTTATAATTTTCAGAGTTCTTAATATAAAATAATATTTTCTTCAGAAAATATGACAAACAACATTGCACACAGTATCCTGTAATCAGAATTAAAAAATAATGAAAATTGTATACAAAATGAGTTGGTTTACTAAATAATTTTTTACTGCGCATGCGTCAACGATATCAAAATTTCATTTGCATATTATGTTAGCTAAATGTATAGAGCAACTTTTGTAAAAGTCACAAAATCATAACTTGAAAATTCTGAAAATAATCGTCAATTGAATAAGTTGAAAATCCGTTATTTTCAAAATGAAGCAAAAACAAGAGGGGTTGTATCCATATATTCATTGATTAGTGTCATTATAGAGTACACAATACGGGATGTTACGACTACTTTTGGATAAAATCCCTCATTTTTTTGCTTCATTTTGGAAACAACGGATTTTGTCCTTTTTCTATAGACGATTACTTTCAGAATTTTCAAGCTATAATTTTGAGACTTTTACAAAAGTTGCTCTATACATTTAGCTAACATAATATGCAAATGAAATTTTGATATCTTTGACGCATGCGCAGTAAAAAATTATTTAGTAAACCTACTCATTTTTCATATAATTTTTATTATTTTTTAATTCTGATTACAGGGTACTGTGTGCAATGTTGTTTGTCATATTTTCTGAAAAAAATATTATTTTATATTAAGAACTCTGAAAATTATAAGGGAAAAATTTGGGGCCATTTTTATAAAAACCTTAATTACTCTGCGAGTATGCATGCTATTTGCATAAAAATGAACACAGTATATTACAATAAGGCATTCAATCATAATCTAGAGTTTGAGCGCTTTTGCGCCATTAGTTTTGACAGGGTTATTCAAAAGATATTCATTCTTTTTTAATTTGTTGACGGTCCCCTATGGAGTTTCGGTAAAAAATCTTCACGGAGATGTATGACGTATACTATTATATTTATACACTAAAAGTTTCGAGATGATTCCTCATGCATTTTTCTAGATATTTAGTAAAATGTCTAAAATCGCAAGTGTCCCATAATCAATGGCAATTTAGTGTATATATATATATAAATTTCAATAAATAATTGCTTTATATAATTAAATACTTATATACATAAATTTAAAGTACCAGATATTTTACTGAATTTTGCTTTGGATTTTAATAAAATTTTACATTTTAAAACACCGTTCTATATTAATTAAAAAAATATTTTATTAAATAATTTCGCTAATGATTTAAAACGGTAAAATGCGAATTATAAAAGGAATGCGATTTTCAATTCCTTATTTCATTAAAATATTTTCATTAATTAAATAATTAGAGTTGAATAATATTACAAAGAAAAATTCTTAGATTTCAATTTTAAGTACTTAAAAATAATTATATATTTAAAAATTCTAAAAAAATAAAAGTAAGATCATTTTGCCTAAATGAGACGCGATTGTCCATGGTTTGTACATTTAATAAAAGTGATATTTTATTAAATAAATGTATAATTTAATTATATTAAATAGGAAACTATTAATACCGGGGTTTAACTCAAAACTACTTTTTGTGTAGAAATGGCATCCTTATTTGCGGTTTATACTCACAATTTATTATGACGCATTTGCAAGAATTAAAATTAATGACCAGTCAAAAGTGCTAAATGTCACGATGTGTCTTAAACATGCAAATTCAGTTTTTTACTTGATTGTTACCTTTACAAACTTTATTTATGATGAAATTTTTGGATTTACAGCGATGTTTATCTATATTAATGTTTTCTAGTTTTAACAATCCCGATAAAAGTTAACCTTGATTTTATCTAATAATAAAATATAATAATAATCCCACATTCACTATTTAATTTACTTCACCGATGTCAAATGACACCACTTGAGCTTTTGATTTTTTAATTGGAATGATTATTGTATTTGTATAATTTTTTAATAATTATTTTATATATGTGTTGTTTTATTTTTAAATAATAACTATGTAAATAAAAATTCACTGCATGAGAAAGGACCTGTGATAAAATTGTTTAAAAAACTGCAGATAAAATTACCTCAAATAAAAATCCTTAAAGGTGTCTTTGACATCAGTAGAAGTAGTTTAAAAAATGTTAAATAATAAAGTCCCATTTTGGGGAGGGGGTTTATGCATTAAAAGGAAAAGGATTTTGTTATTTACAAATAACGTATTTAAAAAAATTAAGTACACCGATAGGCTTATTTGCTCAAAATTTTCAGATAAAGGACTTAAATATTCCTGTACTTTGTAAACATATAAACTTTCTATTTATACGACATATTTTACTCTTTAGTTTCTTGTTAATTTTGTGAAATGTTAAATTTAACGTTTGCCATATGGTCTAAATTTCTAAATAGTATTATTAAATAACGCATATAATATATGCATATGATTATAAAAACTTCAACGCATTTAAACAATTATTACTGTTTTTATTATTTCCTTTCGTATTTAAAGCACAAAAGAATGTTTTGATTCGTTTCTTAGATACATTTAAAGTCTCCATTTGTGTATTGTAATTAATGACTATTGTCGGTAACATGTAACTAATTCTGAAATGATTATGTTACCTCGAAAAATGATAAAGAACTAGCAGAAAACATGCTTTAAAAAGAAAATTAAAATACTTTTATTTGGGGTAATGTATTTGTAATTTTTTAAATATAATTTCTATAGTTGATTTCTTTTAATATATTAAATATTTATTTCTATGCTTTTTAATTATAGGGATATATTTTTGATTATATTTGGCGATATAAGAAAAAGAAAATGACTCACTATTGCATGATACTAGAGTACAAAAGTTATTACACAAACAATTCAAGAACCTCTATATTCATATTTCCTATATCAATAAGAATTTTAAAATACCTGCTTACATGGAATTCCAAGAAAATATTATTAAGTGACTAATTCATCAAATACGACTCCTAAAAATATTGCCAAATTTTAGGCATTATGTGTCTGTTCAAAAGTGTTTCTTGATTTTATTTAACTGAAATAAAAAAGAAAATAAGAAATAAAAAAAGATAGAAAGTAAGAAAAGAAAAAAAAACTCCGAGTTTTCTATGGAAATTATTTCACTGGTGCCAAATAATATCTCTTAAGATATTGATTTTGGTTATTTTGTTTGTAATATTTATTAGTTATAAATATTGCAAATAAAATCACCATAAATAAAAATCTTAAAAGATGTTATTTCAATTCAGTGAAATAATTTCAGTAGACAATGCGAGATTTATTTTTTCTTTTCTTACAATCTTCCTTTTTTTTTTGGGGGGGGGGGGGGTAGAAACCAAAGACATTTTATAGGTAGACATGAAAAACTGTGATCTTAACTGAGGATTTTTGATCACAGCTGACGTACGGAAAAAAGTAAGTTTATAATGGAGTTTTGTATGTGTTTTATATTTTAATTTACCTAAGAAAATGCCTTTATTAGTATAATTTTCATTGCGGATCATTAAGTATTATTCTTCCCTGTTTCATTTAAGTCCTTTTTTGAAAGGAATACTTTATTTTTCATAAGTTTTTTTTATTTTTTCGTAAAGTAAGTGAGTGTTATAAAAAAACATTTTCCAATGATAAAAATATAGTGTTACTTTTGTTAATATGCTTTTTTTTGTTACCTTTTTGCATAAAAATTAGATTTTTTTTAAAAAAAAGTAGAATTTTTTAAAAGTTATTTAAAATTTTGTAAATTATTTTATTATGTTACAGTTGCTACCGTTAAACTAAACTTCTCTACCTATTTTTTTTTTTTGTTGTTAATCTAACTTGAAAAAAGATGAAATTATAGTTCATAAAATTGCTATGTATTAGAATCAGTTGTTTAAATCAAGTTTTTATGTGCCAAACATTTAATTTAAACGGACGTTAGTATAATGAACTGTTAAATCAAAGGTAGCAAATCATTTGTTTCATAGTAGCTGATTGGAGTTAATTCAGTCTTATTTTGTTTCGGTTTATCATAAAATTGCTTTAATTATAAAATATTAAATCTCAATATTATCCAATAGAATATCTGTAGATTTAAATTTAATGATTGCTTTAAAAATAAACTGTTTTAAACTTGTTAAAATGCAAGTTTTTTTTTCTTTAACTAAATGAATTGTTATTTATTATTATTTCATTGAACTTGGTTCATGTATGCAAAAATTTATTTTTGTAATCTATTTTTTCCTCATTTTTTGATAGGCAAAAGTTATAAAAATTATGTACATAGATATATTTCTAACGTCAGCACTACAACCTGCATTTTAATATTTGCAGAACTTAATTACAAATTAATAAATTAGTAAGGCATTCTTTCATTTTCCTTTTGCAGATACAGTGTCTCAAAAAAGTGATGGGACACTTGTGTTTTATAAAAAGAAACTGCAATAAAATAAATAAACAAACATGTGCAAAAATTTTTTGGGTGTGTTTCATATTTAAAGTTAGTAACAATTATTACGTAACATACATTTTGTCAAAATATTAAAATATTAATTTAGTAAAAATACAATTGTTCAGAACGGAGCAAAAAATGGCTCACATAAGTGATGGGACACTTACTTTTCCATCAAATATTTATCCAAAAATTTTATTTTTTAAAAGGTTTTAATATTTTATTGGATTTCCTTTTACTTTTAAAACATGATTTAATCTTTTTGGGATGGATTCGGCTAATTTTTTTGTGATTTCTGGAGTGATTTAACCCCATTCTTCTTAAAGCACCGATTTTAGTTGTTGTTTTGAAGAAATGGTGTGTTTGCGAATTCTTGATTCCAATTCTTGCCAAATATTCTCTATGGGATTTAAGTCTGGAGATTGTGGTGGTGTTTTTATTATTTCAGGACAGTTATATAGCAGCCAGAGTCTAACGTTCAGAGCAGTGTGCTTGGGGTCATTGTCCTGGTAGAATTTAAAATCGTTATGAAGGTTCAATTTTCGTGCTGAAGATTTCAAATTTTGCTTTAAAATATCAATATACTTGTACTGATCCATTATACTGTCAATAAAAACAAGATTGCCAACTCCAGCGGACGACATACACCCCCATACCATAACTCCTCCTCCACCATGTTTTACTGTTGGTACCAAGTTCTGTTTGCGAAATTCTTCCCTGGGTTTTCTCCACACCAAGATTCTACCGTCAGAACCAAATATGTTAAATTTACTCTCATCAGCAAATATAACTTTATTCCAGTAATCAGAAATTTTATTTATGTTGGATTTTGCGAAAGCTAGTCTGAGTTTTCTATTCTTTTCACTTACGAAGAATTTTTTCCTGGCTACTGTACCGTGATATCCAGCAGATCGAATTACCCTTCTAATAGTCTCAACAATTATTCCACATAATGCTTGTAAATCAGCAGCAACTTTTGAAGCACTATTTCTTGGATTTATTTTAATTTTTCGAACGATAATTCACTTTATTCCATTGGATAGCTTTGATGGTCGGCCAGGTCTTCTTTTATCCTGAATCATATGATTATTTTTATATCATTTAATGATATTGAAAACTGTTGAACGACTCAAGTTAACTGTTTCAGCAGTTTTTCTAATAGATTTTCCACGTTCAATATGCAAATTAATAACTAATTTTCAAATTTCAGGCGAAGTTTCTTTTCGTTTAGCATTCATGGCTACACAGAGCTAAAAAACACAAAAATTCCAAAACAAACTGGAGAGAAATACTGCAGACGATTTTATAAATTATTGCCAATTGCTTTTAAGTAAAAATAAAACCCCAAAAAATATTTTTATTGCTTATTTCGGACGATTTTTGTTGCATATATAATGGTGTCCCATCACTTATGTGAGCTATTTTTTGCTCCGTTCTAAACATTTGTATTTTTATTAAATTAATATTTTAATATTTTGACTAAATGTATGTTATCTAATAATTTTTACTAAATTTAAGTATGAAACACACCCACAAAAAAATGTGTACATGTTTAATTTATTTGATTAGTTTCCTTTTGTAAAGCACAAGTGTCCTATCACTTATGTGAGACACTGTATTTGGCCATCAAAAATTCTTAGTATTACAATTGTATACGAGTTATTTACAAATATAAACAATTTTGTTTATTATGTGATAAAATGTGCCAACTGACTGTGAAACTGCAATAATACTTTAAATATTAAAAAACAAAAAATACTTGATACTCAATTTGATGATGCATTGAGCAGTGGTATCAATCTTTAATTTTAATCTTAACCTTTAATCACTTGTAGAACATTAATCTCTACAAATAAAAATATTGTGCTTTTATTCAATTTTTGGATTTTCAAAGTAGCTGCAGGTTTATTTCTATTAAATTCAATAAAAATTTATTTTCATTTAAAAAATTCATTTATTAAATGTTTTTTAATTAAAAGAATTTGTATTTAAAAATAGCCAACTGTGTTGTACAGCATTGAATTCAGAGGATGGTCAGAACAATGGAGTAACCCCCCCCTGGAAGATTTTAGATTTTGTGCTTTCAATAGTGAAAAAGGTGCCATTTCCTTTCAAAAATATATGATGTACCCCCTGTCCCCTCCCCCAGAGCCACTGAAATCCCTCCCATAGAAAAGTATCTGTTTACAGACCAAATTCTATATAAAAGTCATGCCAAGTAGTAGTGGGCTGTACTTGTACTCCCAGCCATACTCTATTTACGAGTAAATTTAGTTTTTTAGTGGAAATTGAATATGAGCTGTTAATTCATTTTAAAAAAGAGTAGAAGTTGTGTTGCTGTTGAATACAATATGAAGAAGAGAAAAATACCTTCTTTTACTAATCAATTTTTTTAAATTTCCAGAGTCCTGAATGAAGAGCCCTCAATGAGAATCATCATTTGTCGTGAAAATTGGCAAGAAACAACTTGCTCTTCAATTTATATTTCTTTTTTGGTAAGTCATTAAAATGCAAATACTTATATATATTAGTACATATATATCAGAATAAATCTGCATATATATTTTAATAAGAGTAAAATGCATTATGTTAACCCTTACTTTTGGCTTTTATACTTGGTGGCATTGGTTTGTTTACAAATTTGAAAGTATAAAAGCTGTGAAATTTGTACTTTTAAAATGCAAGGTTTTGCTGACGATATGTTATTTATTTTTTATTTTATTCTTATAAATTTAAAAATAATTATATGAAAAAAGAAAGACAAAAAATATATCATTCAATTATAAGATGTATAAAATTGAATTATGTACATATTTAAAATTTCTTGTTTAATGTTTCAAACATAGGCACAAATATGTAAAGTTGGTGTTTACAAGAAATTAATTTTTCTTTGTTTTATGAACAAATAATTATATTTGTGGTAATGAAATAATTCTATTTATTATGTAAAATGCTCATGAAATCATGTACATTGTTATTAACGATAACTTTTCATATAAGAGTTCTGTTGAAACTAATTAAACTACTATTTTTAAATCACTTAGTAATGTATAACTTAAAACTGCAAGTATTCTTTTATCATTTGATGTTTATTTTTATTTTTCTGTCAATTTTTTGCTTAAAGTTTCAGTATATAATTTCTAAAGCATCAAAACTTTTAAAACATAATTTAGTTTTTTGGAAAATTGAAATTTCTTGGTATGACTATTGATTGGCTAAATGTTTGATGAACTAAATGACTAGATTTGTTTAAATGTGCTTGAATGTATATCATATGCATTGTTATTCATCAGTTAAGTGTGTTAACTTTTTTAAGCAATCAATTCTAATGTGGCATTTAAAATATTGCAAAGACTTTTACAGTTACATGCAAATATTTCTAATGGATGAAATTTTTCAGACACCAGCATAAAATTAAGCTATTTACTGAAAAACAAAAACATTTTAATATGGGTATCTAAAATTGTACATTCAATATAACTTTCCTAATCTCAAATGAACTTAATCGTCCGTTGGGTGCCCGTTGTAAAAAGTATAACGTTCACTTTCTTCTTTAAAACAAAATTCAAGCAGTAGAGGATGTTAATAACCATTTATATTCATTTATTGGATTCTCTTTTTCCACTTTCTGAATTTCTTTTCTAATTCAGATTGCGCAATTAGTTGCAACTGTCATTTCAATCTGTTAACAGCGCATGAAATGTGCAAGGTTTATTTGCAAACAGCCTTCAATAAGCAAATCTTATGCTTGATACGTGAAGCAACTAATATAGATGAAATATGACTAATTCTCTAAATCCGAAATTATTTAAGGGTGTTCTTAAATCAAAAAGGGCAACTTTGTGACATGCTTTAATTTATTTTTATTCAGAAATGCATGATATAACAGGTGTTGTTATTCAGAAACTGTCTAGTTGCACTCAACTTTTTTTTTTTTAATTCACAATAGACCTTTCATAACAAGCCTTCAAAGTTGACGTTTTTGAGCCCATTTCCCAACGAAAGCAGAAAAAACGGTCGAAAAGCGGGCGATCATGTGATCAAAATAGCTTAAAACTGGATAGATAATTTAATTATCATAAAATAGAAAAGTAAGTTCCATTCAAAATCGCTTCCATAGTTAGGTATTCCAATTTTATAACTTTCTGTTAAAAAATGAGTTTGTGTCAAAACGTTTTGCACTTGTTGAGCAAAGCAGTTAAGAACACCTTTAATTATTGTTTAGTAATTCCTTATTAGTTTTTATTCTTTGTGATTGTAGTAGTAAGAAACTTTTTATATATCTAAACGTCTGCTTTAATATTTATATTAAAATAAGTGTTTTGTGGAATATTTTCATAAATTGTGATCAGAGATAACTTATGATATTTGTAAATTAAATGATTTGTAAAATTAAAATAAAACAGCAATGATTTATTCTTTTTCACCTGTTGTACAATTTGCAATGCACGCCGGCTCATGTGATGAAAATTTGTGTGCCTGGCGAAAGGTTAATATCAAAATATTAATTTAAATTGTATGACATGCTATAATTATCACTGGAGATAAAAGTTCACTTTTAAGAGGGTGGATTGAGTTATGAAAAAAGATATAGTGTGGAATATTTATGATTTCTTCCACAGGATTAGTATTAGAAAGCGTCTTTTCATTTGAATGAAGTAGCCTCTTAATCCTACAGTTAAAAGCATTTTTTTTTTGTTTTGGTAATAATTTGTTTACACAAAAATAATGTTATTGTTGCAATATTATCTTTGTAGCACAGGTGTTTTTAAATTATACTCTAAATTTATGAATCTATTTAAATAATTAATGATAAACAGAAATAATTTCTTTTTTTTTTCTTTGAAAACTTGTAAAGTAAATGTTATTATTTAAATTTATTTCCCTTCTTAAAGGAATTCTGTTTCATAACACTGTATAATAAACTTAGAGTACTTTAACTCTTACACAAAAATGGTTTCAAAATAATATTAAATCAATGACAGTTTTCTTTTTACAAATTTCTCATTTGCATTTGTATATTTTTATTTATTTTTGTCTGTTTTGCATAGGTTATTTGAGATCAATGTCGAATTGGATATTGTTGTACTATTTTGTTTTGAGATGGTTTTTCAGAAGAAAATTTTGTTTCAGAACCTGTTCCAAAATTAAAAAAGCCTTCAAAGGGAAAAAATCTGAAAGGGGGGTGGAGAATTTTGGTTACATCAGCCTCAAGTAACAATGCCGAAAAAAAAAAAAGCCTTAAGTACCGAAATGCAAATAAGAATTTTGAAGAGAACACTGTCGTTGGTTTAACATTTAGTTCCTGCACAATCCCTCAACAACACTTACCATGCTGAGAGGGGTATATGTCTCCTAAAAATGCCCGGAAATGAGAACTAGTGAGTTACAAACATTTATTGTGGTTGTAATGGGATTGTTTTTAAAAAATAAAAAAGATCAGATCTTGAATTGAAAAGTAGTATTTATTCCAAAAATTCAAGATAAGCAGGTTTGGAAAAATTCAACATATGCAGATTTTCAACATAGACAAGTTGGACTGTAATATCAGTTTTGACTTTCCTGAAAGCTATTCTGCTTGCCTATATTCTGCCCACACAATGTTTTTCTTATTTCTAAATAGTAAATACAGTACTCTAAATACATTACAAAGCTTTCAGAAATTTTTGATGCATAAGCAATAAAGATTTTCTTTTTAATAGAACATGAGTGTAAGTTATTGTAGTTCATAATTTACATAGTTTATGTTTACAGATATTTCTTTTGGATTAAAATTTAAATATCTGTTTCTGCAGATCAATAAAATTTTCAGCAAAGCATAGTGTCATCATCATATGTCATTGTAATACAGATTGTTTTATTTAATATGTAGTAATCATTATAGTATTCAATAATAAATTTGCTCTGTAATAATATTTATAACGTAAAGAAATTTTGTTTCTGTAATTTGTATTTTCAAATAAAAGAAATTTATTAAAAAATTTGCTGTTTTCATGTGAATATATTTTTATTATAAATGTCATTTCAAATATTTACTTGTTTATCATGTAAAACATAGTGCAAGAATTGTTTTTAATTATTTATTTACTTTTAATAACAAAATGGCTAAGATATAAAATAATTAGCTGACCCATGCAGCATAACCCAGATCTGTGATGTATGAACCTCAAATTAGAATGATTTTATATTTTTAATTCCATTTGGTCTAAATTTATACTTTTAAATGAAGAATTCGCAAAAACGTATAGAGTTGAAGATACATGCTATTTTGTGCAATTTTTGATGTCTGTGAATTGAAGTTGAGTGAAAATATCAAAATAATTTGTTACTTTTTAAATAACTATTTCTTTAAAATGTCAGTTGATATAAAGTTCTTAAACAGTGATAATTTGCACCGAAGGCGAACATAGTTTTGCCTCTCCCTCCTCTCCTTTACAAAGAACAATTTACTAAGTTTCTAATAGCAAACTATTTTGAAAATTAAAATACTTTTCTAAATAATGATTCATAAAATCTTGAAAATGGAATAAAAAAAAAGAAATTTAAAATATTCAGCTTTATACAGGTTTCCATCTTAGCAGTAGCAGGTATAATTGTTGATATTTTCTCTGACAAAAATATAGAATTTTTTCATTCAAGACTGACTTATAATACAAATTTCCTTTTCAAAGATTTTATTGCTACAGTTTTATTACAACTGAAGCATTTAAAATTGCAGAGCTATGAATTAAGTTACTACATTAGTCACTTTGAGGTAAAAAATATGAGAGCGTTCTTCACAAATATATATATATTCATGAGGTGCTTGTGATCGATATTTAATATTCTATATTTATACTTTTTTGAGTTTGGAAACATTTTTCTCTTTTATATCCAGATGCTTTCATTTTTGGAAAATAGTTTCGAAATGATTCTGAAATTTAAAGTATGCTCATATTAAAGCAATACAACCAAAGTTTAAAAAATCCAAAATGCACAAGTTAGACATCAACTTCAAGTATCATATATGTATATATATAAAAATAATTTAAGCAAGAATTCTGAAAAAAAAATGCTTCTGTATGTTTAACATTAGTGTACGAGTGTGAGACTACAGTAGTCATCACATGAAGAAACTAGAACGTAATTGTTAAACCTATGTGAGCATTTTTTTTAAAAAGTTTCTTATTTGCATTTTAATAATTTGCATAGAACTAATGTTGAATTCTAACAGCGTTGGTATTGTATTTACATTTTCTATTTTGATTGTAGATTAAAGTTCCTTAACCTTTTTGTTAGTTTTACACTTGGATTTTCTCACTGTAAGACGATTTTATCTAAATTTCATGTATATGTATGTGGGAAAAAAAAATCAAATTTTATTTTAAGTGGCACAAATGCCAACCATGCAGTTTCTTGAACCAGGTCAGCATAGCAACTGACATTCTACTGACTAAACTACATGGAATGATACTCAGCCTAGAATTTCTCACTCAGAGTAAGGAGATTTTTTAAAAAAATGCAAGACATTCCTTACCCTGTGTTCTCACTATAAGTTAGGCTACAAATGCAGCACATGATGGAATATTTTCAACGAGGCACCAACATGAGGCAAACATGAAACTCAAATAAAACCAGCATAAATTAAATGTATTAATAATGCTTGGAAACTTTTCTGCAAAAAAAAAAAAACTATCTAAATTTAGAGGGGTAATCCCACTGATTTCCCATTTATACTTATCCAATGAATTCCCAAAACCAATCGAGGAAGTGCCTTATCAGAATGAACCTACATCTAAAATTTGAAGGCAATCAATAAATTCTGTTTGAAAAACGCATTAACCTAAATTAAGGACAGTTACCTCCCATTTTTTCCTTGTTAGACTTGCCAATGAACTCTCAAAACAAATCATGGAGTTGTTCTCATCAGAATGATGCTATGTACAAAATTTCAATGAAATCTGATAAATTCTGTAAAAAAAAAAAAAAAAAAAAAAAAAAAAAAACATTTATATAAATCAAGCGAAGTGGCATTAGCCCCCCCCCCCCATTCCCATTCTTTATACTTATCCAAGGAACACTTAATACTAGTTATGGAGGTGCCTCATCAGAATGATGCTATATCTAAATTTTCAACAAAATCTGATAAATCTGCATGAAAAACCCATTTATATCTATTAAGGAGAGAGGCATTAGACTCCCTCCTGCTTCTCGTTATACATATCCAATGAACACTTAATACTAATCAAAGAGGCACCTCATCAGAATGATCCTATATCTAAATTTTGAATAAAAACTGATAATTCTGCAAGAAAAACCCATTTATATCAATTAAGGGGAGGGGTATGTGCCCCCCCCCCCCATTCTTCCTTTTTGTTCTAATCCAATGAATACCTAATACTAATCATGGAGATGTCTCATTGGAATGATCTTATATCTAGCTTTTGAAAGAAAACTGATAATTCTGTATGAAAAACCCATTTATATAAATTAAGTAGAGGGGCATTAGCCCCGTTCCCTTTCTGATACATATTGAGTGAACATAAACTAATCAGGGAAGTGCCTTATCAAAATTTCATGTTTATCTGATATTTTTATCTTGAGTCAGAGGCAGATTACCCATTAGGCTGAAGTCAGAAGAAAAGGGGGCCCGGTGCTAAAATTTTCCTTATATAAAGAACAAGAAAATATTATTTTACACTGTCGGACATTCATACAAAAGACGTGCGAAATTCTTTGTCGTAATCTTTTATATTTTAATCATCAATGATTTATGAGTTAATGAAGCAAGCATGTGTTTTAATTTTTCCAGTATAAACCACTTTGAAGGATTGAAAAGGGGCCCTCAGAAAGTCAAGCCTAGGGGCCCGGGTGGTAGTTAATCCGTTTCTGTCTTGAGTTACCACATTACGCACGTACAGAATGTTTGGTCACATAAGCTCTTAGGTTTTGATAGCCTGTGAGCTAAAAAACTGGATCAACAAGAAGTCTTACCCTTGGCGAAATTCTAAAATGGAGGGCCAAAATCACAGTCAGGTATGATCCAGCGACCTCATTGGTCGGGTGGTATAGCTGTGAAAATCATGAATGTGTTTCTCCATTTGAAAAAGAGTAAGGGGTAAAGTAATTTTGAAGCAATTGTTACCGTCTGTATTTATTTACGATAGACCATCGAAATTAACTCAATTAAGATATTTTGATGACATTATATAAAATGAGAGTGAAAAATAGATTATAAATGCAAACAGATAAGATTTACATCAAAGTTGACGCTACGATTTTTTTTTCAAAAAAAAAAAGGGAGTAAGGGACATTTCGCCTACCATTAAGAGATTGTTCTCTGAAAGGGACTCGACTCAATGACCAATGAGGTGTTTGGATTTCATTGGACTGTGATTTTGGCCCTCCATTTTAAAATTTCGCTTACCTACCCTTGCTCCTGAAAAATTGTGGTGGCATATACATCTGTCAGAACCAATAGTTAATAGACTGTGAAAATAGCCTTACAAACTTTAGGATCTAGTTAATTTTATTTACGTGAAAAACTCTGCTTTTTCAAAATAATTTCACAAAACTTTGAATTATAAACATATCTTAAAACATCATTATGTCCAATTAAAAATTCAAAACATAGTTTTATGAAATAAAAGGACTTGAGGGGACTCGGGGATTGAAAACTTTTCAAAAAATAGATTTTTTTTTTTTATGATCTAATTTGATTAATCATTTAATTCTTAACTCAATGCAAAAAACCGCATAAAAATATTTGCATTTTTAACGGAGTTATAAGCATTTATGTATCAACACTTTCATAGCCGCATCGATATAATTTCAACTTTAAATCGCGTTATTTCAAAACTTGGTTTTTGACGACTAACACCAAGATTTAAAAAAAAACTATTTGATGGAATGGCTTATTTTTTTTTTTTTTTTTTTTTTTTTGCATGCATATAACATCATTATCTAGATTATGAATTAATATATTTTAGATAGTTTAATATTTTGAGTATTTTTAATGGAAAAAATGTTGTATCTTTTAGGGTTTTTTTAAATTTTCAACTTTGAGAGATTTTTTAATACTGTTTTATTAAGTGATAATTATATCCTTAATTCATAATCTAGATTATGATGTTATATGCATGCAAAAAAAAAAAAAAAAAAAAAAAAAAAAAAAAAAAAAAATTAAGCCATTCCATCAAATAGTTTTTTTAAATCTTGGTGTTAGTCGTCAAAAATCAAGTTTTGAGAAAACACGACTTAAAGTTGAAATTATATGGATGCGGCTATGTAAGTATTGATACATAAATGCATATAACTCCATTAAAAATGCTAATATTTTTATACGGTTTTTTGCATTGAGTTAAGAATTATTTGTATAATCAAACTAGATCATAAAAAAAAATCGATTTTTTGAAAAGTTTTCAATCCCTGAGCCCCCTTAAAGATGTATATAAAGATGCAGTAAGAAACTTGTAACTACATTTTGTTTCAACATAGTAAACATTTACCATTTTCAAATTCAGGGACACATGTAACTGATTAACTGGAGCATGTACAATGGTGTATAACCTTATTCTTAGAATCTTTAAGTTTACCTTTAATTTGATGTCATTGAAGAACAAAAGAATAGTTTCATGTAGATGAATGAATTTATTTTTCCATTTTTCATTAGTCTAAATGTTTTATAATTTATTGCTAAAATATTGGAAATAAAATACTTATTCACATATTTTGCTATTTAAATCTTTAAAATATATTTTGACTTACTAATTCAAAATTTACAAAAATTTTGTATTCAAATGATTTAATAAATGTATCAATATTATAATACAAAAGTTTAATATCAATCATTGAGCTTAATATAATAAATGTAAGTTTACAGTTTAAGTTTATTAATCATTGTACTATTTTTCATAACAATATTATGCTTAATAATTTGATAACAATCATTAACTTCCAAAATCTGTGTAACTTTTAAGTGTAAAAATGAAACGGAAAACAGATTTAATATGTTATAAATAAAAAATACAATAACTGATAGATTAGATTTACACTTATGTATAGACTAGCTGATATCTGTAAATTCGTTCACAAACATTTAAAGAAGAATTTAATTATTCAATCAAATAAAAGAATTCGTTGGTTAAAAGCATGTGTAATTAACTTTTTATCGCAATTTACAGTAAAAATCTTCTGATGATCCTTTTTTGCTGATTTTTTTGTTGGTTTAAATTTTTCTTTCAACTACTTATATTAATAGATAGAAACATTCTTGAATACTTTTGTTCAGCCCTGTAGTTTACCTAGTACCTTTAATATACAAAAGTAGTTTTCTAAACTTCAATTCAAACAAAAATATTCCTTATTACTACTTAAATTACATTTTCAGAAATTATCATCCAAAGACAATCATGTATCCAGTTCTTTGCATAACTCTGTATATCATTTTAGCAATATACTACAAACATTTCTTAGTTTACTGAATGCAGTTCAAAATAAAAATGCATATTTTATTTAAAAACCACTTTTTAAAATAAATTATGCTCATATTCAATAAACTTTCCAAGATCTTTTGTGTAACCCTGTATATCTAAATTGTGTAAATATCAGCATTTATACACACCATTTAATATGCATTCATTTAGTGAAACTTAAAAGCACATATCATAATTCAAAAGGCATTTCATCCATACAACAGTCATCATTCATCATATACAATACTTCGGATTGAATATATACTATTTAAAATCTTTTGTGTGTCCCTCTAAATGCTATATACTTCGTATTATGCATGAAATAACTCATATTAAGCCTCAGAAATGCATATCAATTTGATTATACATGAAATCGTTTACCATAATTAAAATGTGTCGCAAACTGTTCGTCTCTTTATTCTTATGCAATAGCATTCTTCTGTGTGACCGTTTAAATGAATAATAAGTGTCCTTTTCACTGCATACTTTACAAAATGCATATTTTAGCGCATTTTGTTGATACATGTAAATATGAATATGTTTCACAGGGTGTAACATTGTTAAAATTCAATTGAAACGATTTTTCCCGATAATGCCGTAATGTAAAGAAAAATTTTGACTATTTTTATAAATAAACTAATCATGGTAGAAACTTTATTTTCAATAGGTATTCGTGCTAAGGTAAATGTTAATAAAATCCAAAAATTTCATGGCTACTCGGATTGCCATGAAATTTACGAAAGTTAGATTTACTTTGTTGGTAAGTGTTCAAAATAGAGTCAAAAATACATTAATCAGTAGTTATATTTTCAGTCTTTTCGAGACAAAAAATTTCTTCCATTGATAATTATGAGTTTTGAATAAAAATTTTCATTTGTATGTAACTTATAATTTATTAATTAGTATAAGTAAAAAATATTTCTCATTCATTTTAAATATGACGTCATTATTTATTTAGATCGATTAGCTACTGATAAATCATGCCTCTTGTATTTTTAACGACTATTATAAAGTACCCGTTTTATTTCAACTATGACCTTACATTTTTCCAAGCGAAATATTTCATTGAAAATATTATTTTTCATTTTTTTTTTTACTTCTAATTATGTCGCCATTTGAGACAGAAAAATTCTTGTTAATGAAATATACATGTTTATTATATAACAGAAAATATTCTTATTTCTATTTCAAAATATGACGTCATATTTATTTTCTTTTCTTTTATTTCTTTTTCATCTTTTTGCATGGAAATTGCTCAATTTAAAATTTATTGCCGCTGAGAAATTATCATTTTAGGTTTCTATTTTATTGGCAACAGGAAAGGAAAATGGTTAAATTTTAATTAAAAAATGCCTATTGATTATGTATGAAAAATAATGAAATTTTGAATTATTAAGGAAAATATTTGAATAAATCAAAGATTAGCCTATGTTCATTTCCGGGCTTTAACTTATCTGTATGCAAAGATTCAAAGACTTTAATCTATTTGTTTTGATGCCAAATTCATTCCAATTTTCAGACACATTTTCACATTTATAGTATATATAAGATAAGTAACGTTTCTGTTTATGTTATATTATCCTTCGTAGTTTCAAAGCAAAAACATTGCTAATGTAGCATTTTCATGATCGTCAAAAAAAAGCAATAAACTGCCATTTAAGGCACTCATGCGGTGGAAAACAACTTAAACATACATTTATTTAAACAAAATTTCATTGAAAATCATATACTTGTCACACTTTCTTTAAATTTTGAAATATTCATAAAAATATATTAAAAATAATGTAAAATGATTCAAATTTGTTAATAATGATGAAGAAATCCAAATGCCCTTCATTGAATCAGAAACTCGACTGATATCTTCCAGTTGGAGCATGTTTGTTTATGTTTATACTGAGAACTTGACCTGAGAAAAGATTGGGTAGAGTTGCAATGGAGTATTTAATACATTAAGTGCCACATTAGTCATCAGAGACTGATACTGAACTTTCCATTCAAATCAAGTTTTAACTAATTCTGGAATTTCAGCCATGAACTTGATGAGGTGATTGTCTTTTTGTGCTACCACCTTCTATTCATAATTAATCAAGTAATTTAAGTAATAAAAATTAATTTTTGCTCAAATCTGTCATTTGGGCGATTTTTTTTTAAACTAAAAACCTTAGAAAAAGATGAAAGAAAACTAAGTACTTGTTTTTTCTTCCATAGCTAATTTTCAAAAAAATATATTTATCCTGCTATGTAGCTTTATGGCTTATAAGAAAAGTTGGATTGATTAAAATTATCTCTCACTTTACAAATTTATTAATTCATCATTTATCTAAAGCTTTACTTGTAGCTTCTGCATAACATAGATTTTGCATTTTTCAATAATGTGTAAAGTAAATGAAACATCACAAATAAAGAAAAAAACTATATAAAAAACAGCATGCCACACTGTTTTTTAATGTTTAAACCAATTTTTTTTTTTTTTTTTTTTTTTTTTTTTTTTTTTTTTTTTAACCATACTATATTTTAAAAAACATTTGGTTTAAACCACAAACTTTTTATTTAGTCTAGGTACCTCTTACCGAATATTTGTTATTTGGCCATATTATCAAATGTCAAACTGTTCGGTTAAGACAAATATGAAACTATATGGCCTGCAGAATATTCGGTTTGGTCGAATATCAAAGTATTCAGTATATCAGAGGTTTTTTAAGTAATCAAACAAAACCTCTTAAAAAACATTTTTAAAACTATTCACAATTTCTACTATTAACTGTCAATTTATAAATACAGTAGACTCCCCCAAATCTGCAAATCTCTAAAATCTGCACATAATTTATGGATGTAAACAATGAAATATTCAGTTCAGATGTAAGTGCAAAATTTGAGTTTAGTTTTATATATATTAAATACATTTTTTAATTTGTAATTTTAGTTAATGTTATTAAATTCATGTTTCTTCATGAAGAAAGAATAATTTATTTCTGAAAAAAATCAAGATATTCCTGATATCATTGATAATCACAATCTTACCAAATATATTTATGTATTAATCAAACTTTTTTAGTTAAGTCTAGCTAACCTGAAATAAAGCTTCTTTATTTAATGATCCTGATGTGAATTAGTAATGTACCGTTATGAGGCAAGTTTCATTGAATAATTTAGGAAAAACAGATTTAATCTTTAATATGAATATTTGATTGTACATTATTGATTATTAACTTGACCTTTGCTTTTAGTATTTTAATCATTTAAAAAATTATTTAAATTTATATTAACTTAGTTTATTACTTATTTTAATATTTTAGTATATTGTAAGCATTCATTATACTTTTGATTTTATAATGAATTACATTCAATTTATTTTTTAAAAAATATGAACAAAGCAATGACCAGAAATCCGCACAACCTCTGGTCCCAAGCTGTGCGGATTTGAAGGAGTCTACTGTATATTTTAAATAATCTGAAATAAAATCATATTTAAATAAAACAATGTTTTTACATTATTTATTTGCTGTTTGTAATGCATAAATTAAGAAAATTAACCATGAGAAGGATTAAAATGATGATTAATTAGAATTCTCATGGGAATAAATGATTTTCAAATGCAAGCTTCTAAATTTTGTTTAGTTTAATAAATAATCTGTTGTTTTTTCCAGTGTTCAGCCATGGGGGTGATTTTGGGGTTAAAACCCCTCACAGAGCTGAGAATGTTCACTATAATTGTTGCTTATATGAATCAAAACCGAACATAATATTTAAATGTTTTGGCGCATTTCGAATCCGCTGCTTTATTGAATCAGATTTCATTTAATTACGTAATTCAATTAAATGGTGAAAATTCTAATTAAAATTATGAAAGTGTCTATGACATGGATTAGTTAAGTGAAAATTGGTTATTTGAACTAAATCACTTTTCTGAGACATATTATGCTAAAAAAATGATGATTTCCTGCCATACAGATGCTCCTTGAGTTTAAATATTATACGGTGCATATTCTAATCAGTATTGATTCCATTAACCAGCAATCATCATTAACAGAAACTCAACCCCACCCCCTAGAACTGAATTTTGGCTGCGCCACTGGCTTTTTCCCAAATAACAATGTTTAAAAAAGTAGAAAAACTTTTGGGGTTGATAAAAGATATCAAGACAGACAATTTTTTTGTTAAAGAAAACATATTCGTGTTCAACTTATTGAGTTACAAGTAAATTTATACCTCATCTTATTTGAGGTGAAACTATATTTTTGTTACTTTAACAATAATGAAGATATCATAACTATATTTTCAACTGACATGATTTGATTTCAGTGAAATGTGATATGACGAGAAGAGCTGGAAAATGACATCATTCATAGGAAAAAACTATGAGCTAAACATTATTTTATTAAATTTCAGTTGATGCTATTTGTAATGTGTTACTGATCAAAATTCAGCCATTTTGGATATCATATTTAATATAAACAAAATTAATATAAAACAAATGTTGCTAAAATATCCTCAATATTGATAAAGTTGTGAATAATTATTCAGTTTTGGCTTATTTCGCACTGTGTATATATTTGATTGAATATATTGTACTATGAATGGAATAGATTGAGATTTTCTCATTAAAAACTGTTTGTCTTGACCATATTTTCGCCACTGAAAGTTTCTTGCCAGATTTTAAGAACATCCAGAATGTTTATAATTTCTGAGAATGATCGTTTACTCTAGATCCAGATATTAATGTAGGATGCTTTAAAAAACTTCTATGCTAAATCGAAAGAAGTAGAAAAGTTATTTTTATTGAATTGCCGTCATTTGATTTTACTTCAGTTTCTTTAGGACAAACAGTAATAAAAGAAACTTACATTTTGATAAACAAGAGTTTTTTATAAGTTAACTTTATATTGAAAAAAAAAAAAAAAAAAGTACCTTGAGTTATTTAAAAAAAAAATAATTATGAGACCGGATTTTTTCTCTCATTTTTTTAATATTTCTCTTTTACTTTAAAATGCTTGTTTTAATTTGTAGTGAAGAAAATGAAATTTATAATTTTATTAATTAAAAGAGTCATAATTATCTTTCTTAAATAACTTAAGGCAGTTTTTTTCAGTATTATGTTTACTTATAAAAAGTTCTTGTTTATTAAAATATAAATCTCTATTATGAAATATTAAGAATGATTGTTTTAAAAAGTAACATTTTAATAGCTTTAAACTTTGAAATATAAAAAGTATTCCGCAGCCAAATATTCAGTATTCAACTAAATACTTACTATTCGGCTGGACGAATATATGGTATTCGGCATAACAGTTACTATTCAGCTAGCCGAATATTCGATTCACCTGTTTCCCAAACATTCAGCCAAAATCACTATTCAGTGTGTCTTAGTCAAAAAACAGTTGTATATTAATATAAAATGTATGTAAACAATAAATATAGACTTGAAAGCAAAAAAAAAAAAAAAAAAAAAAAAAACCGCTTGGAAGTAATTTTAAATAATGGACAAACAAAAAAATTAGTAAAACATTAATAAAAAATACAAATAAAATATTGAATTAAAAAGGCCTGATGACATTACAAACACGTTTAACATTTTAATGGCAAGTAAATTTGACATTTATGATAATTCATTATTGGATTTAATGTTGCAGATTAGCGGCAGTTTTGGGTCGAAAGGTTAATCAAGTATGTGTAGCAATATTTTTAATAACTGTATGAAATCATACAAAATATCAAGTGGGAGAAAAATATGTATTATGAAAATCTAAATGTTTTTTTTAATAAGAAGGAAAATATACACAAATAAAAATAAATGTAGAATGAGCTTTTCTTCTTTGAAATTCTTGGATCTTTCACTGTTAAACAATATATCACATATTATGAAAAAGACAACTTTTTTCTCAATTTGTGCTACAAATAATAATTTTAAAAAGCATACATTAAACACCAGTAAATTTGATAATTCAACATCAATTCTCACAGAGCAGAACCTAGTAAAAGGCAGGATTAAAAAAAAAAAAAAAAAGTTTTTTTTTTTTTTTTTTTTTTTTTTTTTTTTGTAATAGAGAATATGATAGATGATAATCCCATGAAAAAAACCAAGCAAAGAGTGTTTTCTCAAAAACTAGCACACAAAAGAATTAGGTATCAGTATAAAAGACATACTATAAAAACAACAATTAGCATTTATCCTTATTTTTCTCTTTCAAATGAAGATTCAGAACAATATATTTTTTCTTCATGAAAGGGAGGTGGTGGCCTGGCTAAGCCTCTATGGGATATCCATAATAATAATGTTAAACATGAATGTAAATAAAAAGAATCTAACAATTATTTTTTTGGATCAGGAAAGTTGAGCGCAGGGAAAATAAGTCATTTTAATGCAATTTATTCTTTCCTGATACTGTTATTTTAAATGGTATTTACAATCATTTTCTTATTTAAAAATTCATTAAGAGAAATTTTATTTTTTTTTTTTATTCAATATGATTACAGAAATAAAAAATTGCGTGAATTAAATTTGAAATCCCCTGACTCTCCCCCCCCCCCTTCACTCATGGGTACTCAACAAAATGTTTTTCCTCATCTCTTTTCTCAATGAATGCAATAAACGTAAATAAACAACAATTGTAAAATGAACAAAATCTCAAAATATTCTCAAAATAGCTTTTATTTAAATTTAATTACAAATAAATCTGACATATTAACAACTTAATAAATCGCACACAAATAAATTCTACAACGGTAATAAAATAAATTCGCATTAAATTTAATGCTTCAAATAAGATAAGCTAACTGTAGCAAATAAATTACTTTATACATTGTTTGAATCAAACGCTTTCTATGCAATAATTATGAATATTACATCTCTAGAGATCGTATAATCTTTAACAATTCTGTTTCAATACAAATTTCGCCTTTTTTTTTTCGATTTATAAGGCATGTTAAAATTAGATACTATGTTTCAAACATACCTCTATAAAATTATTAATAAATCGCTTTGTTTAACTGTGTTTCTGAAAATTTAACATTTATAATGTAAAATTAGATATAAAAATCAGTATGGTACAAAAAATATGGCGTAAACCTCGTGTTTTTTAATAAAAAATATTTTCTTTAAGCTCTATCTGGCCATAGCACTCAATGGTAAATAATTCACAGTTGCCGTACTCACCTCGCGGTTGAGGTGTTTCAAGTTACTTCAGATGGCTGCCATGATATCCCATGCATTTGAATAGGGATTTCAGGTCTATTACTTAAACGTCTTTGGTAGAAACCCAGACGATATATTCAAATCTCGTGCTATAATTATTGCCGCAGTTATTTCCCCTTTCTTTTATTTTTTGTATGCTAAACACATATTGATTTGTGGATCTTTTGTTTAAAACAAAACTATGAAGGTATGTAGTGACCAGCACATACTCTTCATTTAATTTACATCTAACATATTTGGAATACATTCTAACGACCCATTACCAGTGTTGACATGTTAGGGACTAATAATATATCACACTTTGAAGAGAGAATTCCTTACTTATTGCCGACAACATCATTGCAGTCGTAGAAAGCAGATATTCAACAATATTAACTACTTTGGGGGACAAGACACCATATAAAACGCTCATTAACTTCAAATTTCATTGATTTGTCATTTTGAATTATTCTATTATGTTCGAATGGTTTGTATGTGTTCATCAGATCATTTCAAAAAATTAAAATTCAAATATAAGATAATTTATATTTTTATTTTCTGATTTATTTTGATGTATTGCTTAGTGCCAATTTTACACCCATGCATGGTTGTTTTGCACGGTTTGGACTCGATTATTTTTAAAGAGTGTACATAAATTTATATATAGGATTTTGTAGTTCTATGATTCAATTTACTCATTTTCAAAATTTCAATTTATCGCAGTATATTGCGGAAACTGCCAGGACCAAAGGATTGTTGTCATTTGATATTAGCTTCAGTCAATATGTAGTAAAATAAAGTATATCACTCAGTTTTCAAATAAAATATGTTTGGAAAAATTTTTCTTTACCTGTCCCATTCATCCCCAAAGTTGTCCCATTCATTCCCACCATGGGGATGAATGGGACACTATGCATGCATATTTAAAAAAAATATTAAAAATTTAAAAAGAATTGTTTATTGGAATTAGTATGTCAATATGTTGCTAAATGCTGAAGTATTCTTTGAGAAATATTTTTCAAATTAACAATTGTATACAACTAAAATTATAAGTAAAAATGTAAAAATTGTCCCATTCATCCACATTCTCCTCTATTACGAAATTTATAAAAATATGCATTAACGCAAAACAAAAAATGGAACGCAAAACAAACAAACGTGGAAAAAATTAAGAAAAAATAATCTGTAAATGGAGCAATACAAAACTTTAAAAATCGATTTAGAAATTTTTTTTAAAAATATTCAGGAAGGATTTTAATTTATATAGGGTTGCAAACACTGCCTATTAAACGAATATTGTTTTTTAATACAACATATATATATATATATATATATATATATATATATATATATATATATATATATATATATATATATATATATATATATATATATATATATATATATGAGGAGCCCAGAAGCCAAGGGGTACAAGTGACAAAATTTAGATTTCGAGTAAATTGAGTTCAAAGTTAAACATCAATTGTAATTCAACGAATTGAGATATGGAACTTTTGCTTACTTCTTAGTGATCTTTGAACTCTTATTTCAATAACTGTTTTAAAACAAGTTGGAAATTGCACGTTAACGTAGCAAATGAGGTGCGTTCGTACTATAACGAAGTTTTAAAAATATTCAGATCTTGCTGATATAGTACAGCGTACTTCGGATACAGTATAGTAGTCGAAATCTTTGTGTTTCTGTAAATATGCAAGTAGTAAATTTTATTATACTTCATTAACGTATATCTTATTCATAAAATGTGAAGTAGTTGAATATCATTAAAATACGCCCCAAACAATGTGTCCTCGTATAGCATTATGTAGTGGAATACTTTTGTGTGGCCCTGTAATTTAATAATAGAAATTCTTTGCATCACAGATAGTACAGAATGCATATTTTAGTATATATTTCATAGATTCATGCCAATTCTATTATGTTCGAATAAGTATAACATCATTAAAATGCATTTGAAACTTTTTCCCATTGATCATAATGTAGTGGAATACTTTTGATTGTCCCTGTACATGATCTATGCATCCGACTTTCATAACATTTGAAATGACTCGACAAAATTACGCAATAATTATATGTTTTAAATTTCAAACTATTAAAATGCATTTGGAACTTTTTTCCCCATTGACCGTAATGTAACGGAATTCTTTTGATTGTCCCTGTAATTGATCTATGCATCCGATTTTCATAACATTTGAAATGACTCGACAAAATTACACAATAATTATATTTTTAAAATGCCAAACGATTAAAATGCATTTGAAACTTTTTTCCCCATTGACCGTAATGTAACGGAATCCTTTTGATTGTCCCTGTAATTGATCTATCCATCCGATTTTCATAAAATTTGAAATGACTCGACAAAATTATGTTATAATTATATATTTTAAATTTCAAACGATTCGGTTGGGTAGTTTTTGCGTTGTTATATGCGGACGGACAGACAGACAGACAGACAGACGGACAGACAGACAGACGGACAGACAGACAGACGGACGGACTGAGCGACAACAATAGGTGCTACGTATTTACATAATTACGAACGCACCTAATAAAAAGTGGAATACAATTTTTCTTTTTATTTATAACTAAGCAATGTTTATCGTCATTCGGCACTTGTACCAATTGGCTTCCAAGCAGTAATGAAAACTGCTTGAAAGCTAAAGGGTACAAATGCCAAATGAACACAAGAAATGAAATATTATTAAATAAAAAGTTGTATTTATGAAAAAATTAAGAACAATGTTGATACAAATAAGTGAAAGGACAAAATTTTGTTTTAATATAAATTCTAAAAAAGAAAAAGTTATGAAATAAAAAAATAAAAGTTTTAAAATTTTATTATAAATTTAGAAACATTGTAATTTATATTTTTGAGCATTTACCAACAAAGTTGAACAGTGAATATAATTTTGGTTTGTCAATCCGTCTGTCCGCGCCCTAACTCTCGTACATATATTCGGATTGCCTTGAAATTTTTGGGAAATATTCATTTTTAACTCAACACAAACGTATTGCAAATGAAGTTTCTAACATGATTAGTTTATTTACAGGGATAATCAAAAATTTTCCATTACATTACAGTTAATGGGAAAAATCGTTTTAAATGAATTTGAAAGATGTTGACATACATTAAAATGACCTTGTTGACACCTTGACATACATTAAAATTTATTTTATATGCATTTACGAATTGCACTAAAATAAACATTCTATAAAATCTGAGGTGAAAAGAATAGTTATTATTTATTTACAGGACCATGCAAAAGATTTACATTACCTAATGATAAAGTTGGAATTGTTTGCGAATTATTTTAATTATATTACACGTTTCACGTATAATAAAATTCATATATATTGCTGACGTTTAATATAAGTTATTTCGCACATATATTACGAAGTACACAAAATTTACAGGGACACAAAAAATATTTCAAATAGTATATTCTATCCGAAATACTGTATATATTATCAATGATGATTGATGGATGGACGAAATGTCATTTTAATTATGAATTGCACTTTTAAGTTTCACTAAGTTTATACATGTTATATGACATGTATAAATGCTATAGTTCATATACAATGTTACACAAAAATACTCGTAAAGGTTACAGAATATAAGCGTACTTTACTTAAATATTGCTTTTAAATAAGTCGTGTATTTCTATGCTGAACTGCATTCAGTTTACTAAGAAATGCTTGTAAGATAAAATGATATACAGGATCACGCACAAAATTTTATACATGGTCATCGATGGATGATAATTTCTGAAAATGTGATTTCAGTAGTCTTAAGATTGTTTTAGTTTGAAGTAAACTTCAGCTAAATACTGGCGTATAATAAAGGTTCAAGATAAACTACAGAATGAACAAAAGTATACAAGTATGCTTCCATTTATTAGTATAAACTGCTGAAAGAGAAATTTCAAACTATTATCTGTTTTCTTGCTAATCTAATTTTCCCGTTATACAGTATATATCAACCGACTGATAAAGCAGAGGGCTGCTCAAAAGGATCAGAATACATATTTGGCAATGAATAGTAACTCCTTATTACCCTAAATAGCAAAAGTTTTTAAAGATTTCAGGGAGTGTTGGAAAGTGTTCATAATCTACGCTTAACACATGTCTTTCCTTACCTGATAACAGTTAAAGTGCATTTATTTAATGCATAAAAAAGGAAATGGCTTTGCATGTCATTGGTCGCGCTTCTGCTATTTAGACGTTAACGGTCACAACTGTACTTATACCCCTTGGCCTCCACACGTTTCACTGTTTTGGGAAAGAGGTTAAGTAACTGACCCCTATAACTCAGTACATAATGAAAAAATCACTCTTAACTATTTACCTACAAATAAATAGACATATTTCCAGATAGCCTGTGCACTTAACTAAATTTTTTCAATTTTGTCACTTATACCCCTTGGCTTCTGGGCTCCTCATATATATTACAATACAACAATCGTTTTTTTACGAGCAAATATAATTTCTATAGATAATTAATATATTTTTTTTAATTCTGCATGGAATATATACGATTATTTTCTATTTTTTGTAAAAAGAATGCAGATTTTTTTGCATCCACTATAAACGAAAGTGTATATTGTTAACTCATATAAGTGATGGCAGCATTGTTGCACAATTTATTGCTATCACCAATTTCAAAAAGAATTCCAAGCAATATAATTGGTGGCGCATTTCACCAGTTATGTCCATTTATATTGTATCAACTACATCAGTTAAATTACGGCATAAAATTGGTGGCAATAATCTACCACCTAATTTGTGGAGTAATGTTCCACCAATATTTTACTTTGCGCATTAAACTGTTGAAAAAAATTCTTCCGAATTGTTAAACTAAAATAAAGAAAGCATAATGAATAGCAGAAAGCTATGCATTTATTTAAAATTTTTGGGTGTAATTTTGGCTTTTGTTTGAATGTACCCAAATGGGTACTCCAGGACTGAAGAGGTTAAATATTTCATGAAGCGTTGAAAAGTGCTGCTTAATCTATGCTTAACGCATGATTTTTCTTGCTTGTTTAATTATAGCTTTACTTAATATTAATACTAGCGAGCTACGCCCGCTAGCTGGGCCACTTTTTCCAAACGAACCTCGGTATTAAGCAGTATATAATAAGCAAAAAAATTCATTTAATAAGCAAGTCTTGGTGTTCGAATTCTCAAGCACAAAAAAAAAGTAAATTAAAGAGCTATGGTCCCGTTAAAAATATGTGATTTCGTACTGTGGGCCACGTGCACTTGAAAAAAAAAAGATTGTGGATCGGAGCTATAGTCGCTTGGCGCCCATTGTCCCATTAAAAATATTTGGTTTTGTACGGTGGGCACTACGTGCCCATAAGACATTTTTTCGTATTTTTTAGTTTATCAGAAGCAGATTTTTACGCAGATTTTGAATATGTAATCAGTTTTTTTCTACTTTAAAAACTGTCTGTATAATGATTTAAGAAAAAACGCGCAAAAAAAGTTTGTTTATTAAAAACTGCAAAAGACTACTATTAAAAAAAAAAAAAAAAGTAATTTCATTAATATCAAAACAACATAACTAACAAATAATTTTAGCCGCTCGTTTTCCGTTTGTACTAACAGAAATTAGTATTAATCGCGTAAATCTTAGGTTACACAATGTTCGTGTATGCTACCAAAAAGAAAAAGTATGAAAATGAGCTACAACGATTAATACTCACATACAGAATAAATATATGAATAGCCAGTTACATCTGAGATCCTCAAAATATTAATTAGCAACACTATCACCTCTTAGTGAACATGTCTTGCTGTCTTAAATAGTTGTACTTATTATATTAATTAGACCGTGTTTAAAATTTTTTACCAATTACTTCTTTTTCTCTTACACATTCTTTGACAAAATGACGGGAGAAAAATAGGTTTTTGGCTGCTTCTTCTTTTATTAAAGGGGAAAAATTCCTGTTCTACACCGCAAGGTAGCGCAGTGTTCTGCCTGAGAGCTCCGTTTGAGACCTGTTTTGGAAATAAGACGTTTTCCGTTCCGATTCCCGACCGGTTTTTAAATCATAACTGTTTTAATTTTGGTTCACGGTCTCGAAAATGCCCGAAATGACTTTCCCGGAATTTTTCGAATCCTCTCGCGACTTCCTCTCGCGACTTCCAACTCGCCCGCGTTGCGAACTGTAATCGGCTTCAAGCAGACAGATAGACAGACAGAGGCGCAAGGGTTTTATTAGTATAGACTAGCGAGTTACGCCCGCTAGCTGGGCCACTTTTTCCAAACGAACCTCGGTATTAAGCAGTATATAATAAGCAAAAAAATTCATTTAATAAGCAAGTCTTGGTGTTCGAATCCTGAAGCACAAAAAAAAGTAAATTAAAGAGCCATGGTCCCGTTAAAAATATGTGAATTCTCACTGTGGGCCACGTGCACTTGAAAAAAAAAATGATTGTGGATTGGAGCTATGGTCGCTTCGCGCCCATAGTCCCGTTAAAAATATTTGGTTTTGCACGGTGGGTACTACGCGCCCATAAGACATTTTTTCGTATTTTTTAGTTCATCAGAAGCAGATTTTTACGCAGATTCTGAATATGTAATCAGTTTTTTCTACTTTAAAAACTGTCTGCATGATGGTTTAAGAAAAAACGCGCAAAAAAACGCAATTAGCGCCGGTAGAAAAAGCGGTTTTCGGCTGTTTCTTCTTTTAGCCAAAGGGGAAAAGTTCAGGTTCTTCACCGCAAGGTGGCGCAGTGTTCTGCTTCGGAGCACCGTTTGGGAATTGATATATTTTCCGTTCCGATTCCCAAGGGGTTTTTAATTCATAACTTTTTAAAGTTTGGTCCCACGGTCTCGAAAATGCCCAAAATGACTTCCCCGGAATTTTTCCAATCGAAAGACACCTCTCGCGACTTCCAACTCGCCCGCGTTGCGAACTGTAATCGGCTTCAAGCAGACAGAGGCGCACGGATTTTATTAGTATAGACTAGCGAGCTACGCCCGCTAGCTGGGCCACTTTTTCCAAACGAACCTCGCTATTAAGCAGTATATAATAAGCAAAAAAATTCATTAAATAAGCAAGTCTTGGTGTTCGAATCCTCAAGCACAAAAAAGAGTAAATTAAAGAGCTATGGTTGTTATGCGCCCATTATCCCGTTAAAAATATGTGATTTCGCACAGTGGGCGCTATGCGCCCACCGGCCTACCGAAAACCGGCGCTACGCACCATGGTCGCCGTCGTCCCATTAAAAATATTTGGTTTTGCACGGTTGGCGCTGCGCGCCCATAGGACATTCCCACGTATTTTTTGGTTCATCAGAAGCAGACTTTTACGCAGATTCTGAATATGTAATCAGTTTTTTTCTACTTTAAAAACTGTCTGCATGATGGTTTAAGAAAAAACGCGCAAAAATAAGTTTCGATAGTCCTGTTTTATTTCTAAGTTCAATATTTTAGCGAAAACTACGGTAAATATTCTACGGCAAGTCAAAAAAATTGATGCGGAAAAAAAACGCAATTTGCGACGGTAGAAAAAGAGGTTTTCGACTGTTTCTTCTTTTAGCCAAAGGGAAAAAATACATGTCCTTCACCGCAAGGTGGCGCAGTGTTCTGCTTCGGAGCAGTGTTCTGCTTTGGAAATTGAGACATTTTTTGTTCCGATTCCCAAGGGGTTTTTAATTCATAACTTTTTTAATTTTGGTCCCACGGTCTCGAAAATGCTGAAATGACTTCCCCGGAATTTTTCCAATCGAAAGACACCTTTCGCGACTTCCAACTCGCCCGCGTTGCGAACTGTAATCGGCTTCAAGCAGACAGACAGACAGACAGAGGCGCACGGATTTTATTAGTATAGATTGCAGCTTTCTGGCGGCCCCTTTTTAACACTTCCTATGCATCCCATGGAATTCAATTGATTCCAATAAAATGTCACAAATTGCAAGTTACTGTAAATGAAACCAGTTCAAAATATTTTTGGTGTACAATTTAATTTGTGCCCTTAAAAAAATATAAAAAGCACCTTTTTTTAGAAGTGTTTTCTTTTTGAAAAATTTTCACATAGTGGCTCCCAAAGTTGTTTTAAATATAGCTTTTCAACCTAGATTTTAAAATTTACTTTTAAATTAACAAATTTTATTTGATTTACTAGCGAGCTACGCCCGCTAGCTGGGCCACTTTTTCCAAACGAACCTCGATATTAAGCAGTATATAATAAGCAAAAAAATTCATTTAATAAGCAAGTCTTGGTGTTCGAATCCTCAAGCACAAAAAAAGTACATTAAAGAGCTATGGTTGTTATACGCCCATTATCCCGTTAAAAATATGTGATTTCGCCCAGTGGGCGCAACGCGCCATGGTCGCCATCTTCCGGTTAAAAATATTTGGTTTTGCACGGTTGGCGCTGCACGCCCATAAGAGATTTTCTCGTGTTTTTTGGTTCATCAGAAGCAGACTTTTACGCAGATTTTGAATATGTAATCAGTTTTTTTCTACTTTAAAAACTGTCTGCATGATGGTTTAAGAAAAAACGCGCAAAAAAAGTTTTCGGTATTAAAAACTGCAAAAGACTACTATTAAAAAGAAATAAGTAATTTCATTAATATCACAAACAACATAACTAACAAATAATTTTGGCAGCTCGTTTTCCGTTTGTACTAACAGAAATTAGTATTAATCGCGTAAATCTTAGGTTACACAATATTCGTGTATGCTACCAAAAAGAAAAAGTATGAAAATAAACCGTGTTTAACATTTTTTACCAATTAATTAGTTCTTTTTCAAAGAACCGAAACGAAAGAAAAAGTCGTTTTCCCGGGAGAAAAAAGAGGTTTTCGGCTGCTTCTTCTTTTAGCCAAAGGGGAAAAGTTCAGGTTCTTCACCGCAAAGTGGCGCAGTGTTCTGCCTCAGAGTTCCGTTTGAGCTCTGTTTGGGAAATTAGACGTTTTCCGTTCCGATTCCCGACTGGTTTTTAATTCATAACTTTTTTAATTTTGGTCCCACGGTCTCGAAAATGCCCGAAATGACTTTCCCGGAATTTTTCGAATCGAAAGACACCTCTCGCGACTTCCAACTCGCCCGCGTTGCGAACTATAATCGGCCTCAAACAGACAGACAGAGGCGCACGGATTTTATTAGTATAGACTAGCGAGCTACGCCCGCTAGCTGGGCCACTTTTTCCAAACGAACCTCGGTATTAAGCAGTATATAATAAGCAAAAAAATTCATTAAATAACCAAGTCTTGGTGTTCGAATCCTCAAGCACAAAAAAAGTAAATTAAAGAGCCATGGTCCCATTAAAAATATGTGATTTCCACTGTGGGCCACGTGCACTTGAAAAAAAAAAGATTGTGGATCGGAACTATGGTCGCTTCGCGCCCATAGTCCCGTTAAAAATATTTGATTTTGCACGGTGGGCACTACGCGCCTTAAGACATTTTTCCGTATTTTTTAGTTCATCAGAAGCAGATTTTTACGCAGATTCTGAATATGTAATCAGTTTTTTTCTACTTAAAAAACTGTCTGCATGATGGTTTAAGAAAAAACGCGCGCAAAAAAAAAAAAAAAAAAAAAAAAAAAAAAAAAAAAAAACGCAATTAGCGCCGGTAGAAAAAGCGGTTTTCGGCTGTTTCTTCTTTTAGCCAAAGGGGAAAAGTTCATTCCGATTCCCATGGGGTTTTTAATTCATAACTTTTTTAATTTTGGTCCCACGGTCTCGAAAATGCTCGAAATGACTTCCCCGGAATATTTCCAATCGAAAGACACCTCTCGCGACTTCCAACTCGCCCGCGTTGCGAACTGTAATTGGCTTCAAGCAGACAGACAGACAGACAGAGGCGCACGGATTTTATTAGTATAGATAATAACTATATTACTATACAATCTTTTTCATTCAATTTTTTATGAATTTTATATACAACTGTATATTTATAAAACTCAAATAACCCGAAACGATTTTTTTTTCTTTTATGTAAAATATCTCCCTCTTTAGTTGTTTCGAAATACAATCAATTAAATATAGTTGATTTGTTACAGCCGAATATCAAACACTTTAAATAATTTGGCAAATGTTTCTGTTGGTAAACCTTTCAAACTGAAGTTCGGTTTATATTGAATGTAATTTTTCCTTCATAGGACGTGAAAATGGTTTATATTCTTTACTAAATTAATTAACTGTTTCGTATTTAAATGGATTTGCTCTAATCTTTAAATGTAAGTAATTAAGATAAGGTCGAGTGGGCCAAACATAAATGACCAATGTTACCAGTAACTCTAAGTCATAATAAGTCACCGGTTTCTAGCCTGTCAAGATATTCACTAGACACCTTTGGAATTGTTTACCAGCAGTGTATTACTTTGCTGTAATTATCCTTTTATTGTTGTTGTCATGTTCATGTAACTGATCACGTGATCAAGTTAACCGAGATATTTTCCCCGGGTCAGTTCGGTATGTTGCCGATAACTTTGGTTATTTCACTCAACAACATTGGTTGCATATCGGGTAGCGGTACTCAACGTCTTGGTAACTAACCGGTCGATCTGGTTACAAACCGGTGTTCTATTGGATATGCTTTAATTCTATTTATCCGCATTACATAGCGTGAAAAGATGTATTAGATGTTCCACTATCAGAAACATCAAGTTTTAAGTAACCTCATGCTTATTTTTAAATTTGACAAATGAAACTCCTCTAGATATAAAATAAAGATCTTGTATGCAATAAAAATTCAGATAAATCAAGAAATCGGAAATACAATCTCAATTCATATCTAGTTAAATTTAGTACAAGAAATTATGCAAACAAAATAGGAGAGTGATAAGGAGGATAAGATATAGAAAGAAGAGATATAGTTAATCTAATAAGAAAAAAAAACTTTTTAGCTTGAGTATTTTAGTTTAAAATTCGCTAAATTGTATACCCTTTTGTTGATTTTTTGGGTACAAATTAAACAATTCACTTTTTGTTCCTATAAAATATTCGTTTAATAGATTTCAATCATTGACTCATAACTAAAATTTTTATCCCACAGAAATATGAAGATAATGTAAAGTTATTCAACAAAGTAGATACTCAATAGAATAGATTTCACCCATTTTATTTTGCAAAAAAAAAGAAAAAAAATGTATTGCTGCATACGCTGTTTTAAATTGCAGTTTATGGGTAGGCTTTTTTAAAAAAACTAATGTATAAATATACTTTAATAATGTTTTTTTTCTATAATAAGTAGGGATTTTAAATTACAAATAATTAGTTAAGTTATTTCGCGATCAGAATATAATTATATAATTATCAGCTTTGCAATATTAAATTTCATTTAAATAAAAAAATGAAAATATATCATAAATATTTTTTCTAAAGAGAGGAAATTTCAAAATAATAATATTTTTTCATAACACCATTTCATGAACCACGTCGTTTGTTAATAGACAAAAAACAATTTCAAATTTGATGAGCCGCTAGCAAATTCATTGTTTTTATATCTAACAGTTGCAGCGATTTCACTGTCTGTACTAAACATTATACATTAGCTATATTTTACAACATGCAAAGCAAAACAATGTTATTGTAATGAAAAATAATCATTTAACACCATAGATAATGATAAAGAAAGCTTTTGTCTAAAAATCTGCAGACTACGCTTCTATAATATTTGGTCCTGTCTAAATGATTTTCGATAATTGTTTATTAAAGTAAGCTTTAACAAAGTGTAATTAAAATTCTTCATTATAACACTTTGTTGGAAAATATCATATTTTATCTCACTACACAAACTGATATGAAAAGTATTAGCTATTACAAAGATACCAATAATTTACATTAATATATTTACAAAATTCCAATGTCTAATTCAAAATAGACAATTAGTTAATCTTGCAATGATTGTTTTGAAAGTACATAAATTGCAGGTTGTTAAATTCAGCAAACAATCCCTGGCATGCAAAAATATCTAAGGGAATATGTATAATTCAGAATTTTTTGATATACATGTAACATAAAACTGTTAATAAAAGTATATTAAATTGTGTGCAATCGTTGTTATGATAAAAGGACATGTGTCTTAAATGATAGTGGATCTTTGATTAGAATTTATGTTAGGAGCAGACATAATGGAATAGGGGGAAACATTGCCTTTTCTTTAGAATGCTTTTTAATTATATTAAACTCTTTCACATTTTATGACATTAATATACTTTGTTGAGGTTTTGACTACAAGTTAATTCATGTATATTAGAAGTCATATGATAGTTACAGGGACACACACAAGTTTTCGGATGCAGTATTGTATCCGAATTACTGTATATTATAAAAACTTTGTTATAGCAAAAAGCACTTCATTTGTTATGTTTGACGTGCAATTTTCGACTCGTTTTTCTTTTTTATTGTTCAGAAATTAAATAAAAAAAATCTTGTACTTATAATTTGTTATTACTTAGTGCTATGTATAAGAGTAAATTACTTTTTGAAATTGTATAGTTTTGTTAATTTTTACACTTTAATGAAGACAGAAAATATGTTTGAAAATATGTTCTATCATTTACAGTATTTTGAACTAAATTTTATGACTATAATGTACAGTAAATAAACATAAAGATATTGGGACGGACATTAAATCTTCAATAATAAATATTTTAAATTGTAAAAATTTATTTCTAAATTTATCACTATTAGTAAAGTACCCACACAGCTTTGAAACAATAATTGATGATCAATTGTTAGCTCCCGATGGAATTGAGCTTTACAGGCTTTTCTCAAAATAGTATGAATTATTTTACATGTGATAAAATGTATCCACATACATATTCGATAGGTGAAATGATGTATGCAGAAGATTAGCATTTTGGTGCTATTCTGTACTTAATGATAAATTTATTTTCATTTCAATGCAAAACAAAAATCTAAATTCAGGTGTATTTTATCGGAAATTACTGTACTAAAAATAGAAGACATGAAACTGTTAAAGTTATATGAATATATCCTGAACATTTTTGTAATGAAGGTCTACTTTTTGAATACCTGTATATTTTTGCATTGACTTTTTAAACAGTTTTTACTTTAATACCTCTTGAAATAAGACTACTGTAGAAACTTTTCGCAGAAAGGCATTTGTGTTAACTGGCGGCAATCAAGATATTTTACATTTAGACATATAAATAAAAGTAGGCGTATGTGTAACTGCTGTATTTATTTTACATAACAATTTAAATCAAATTAAAATAACGTAAGATGCTCACTTATTATTAGCATCTATTACAATCAACAATTGTAAATAAATAAAAATTTTGGGAAATTTTTCTCAATTGAAACTTTTGTCTTATTTCAATTAATCGAAATTATATGCAAATAAATAAGGCAATTTGTTTTCAGAAAATTTCATATTCAAACATGACTGCACATCGAGTATTTATCAGCTATGTAAAAAAAAAGAAGAAACATGCTTTTGTGAAACATTATTGTGTTAAAAAAAAAAAAAGAAAAGAACAAAAGAGAAAAAAATCGAAATAGATTTTGTAAGTAATTATTCATATTACATAAAGAAATGATTTTGTCGAAAAGTTCTACAGTTGAGTTTATGCAATATTTTTAAATCTTTAGTTCCTTTTATCTCAGGCATTATACATTCTGGTAAAATGTACATATCAATATGGAGATATTTTCAAATCCCTCTGAGGACTTTTCTGAAATCCTATTTGATCTACGAAAATATTCATCTTGTGTTTCTAATTTGCTTTGAAATGCTATTGCAAACGTCTCACGAAAAACGTACAGCGTATATTTTTAAACATTATTTAAGGATTATGGAAACCGTATTCTGTTCAAGGAAAGGAAGTTTCGGTTTTCCCGTAAAATTTTCATTATATATATTCATAGATAGTCACGTGCACATATATGTATATATGTGTGTTTAAGTATTACTATATTTCATATATTAGTAGTTGAAACTGTGGAGTGATTCAGAAAATATTTTTATTTAAAATAGTATTTTAACTGATGTGTATCATCCAATTCTTAAATTATTGAATTCAATTATTTTTTTCCGGTATTTATGAACAGTATTTATGATTGTTGTAATGTGTTTTTCATCTTTATACATCGAGGGTTACTACTATGCAATGTATGACAGTAGAGATGCTATTATATACTCTAATATATATGCGAGTGATGTTCTACGAAATCTGGCAATAAGCAGTCATTTATATACTTTAATATAGTTCCGATTAAGAATGCGTGCTTTTAGTTCGATGAAGACCGCGCATTTGCCAGTCATTAGAGCAGTCATTTTTTATAAATCGTGAAGTTGTAAATAGACAATGAAAGTGATGTAACGTGGAGTTTGTCCATTAAAAGAAAACTAAAAAATAATGAAACCGGACATGTAAATTTTATTAGCACATATCGGCTAAACAGTTCCCACTTTTAATTAAAAATCATGTTTTGTTACGACAATTAATATAGATGTTAGAATAATTTTATAAGAAGAAAACTATTAATAGTGAAACTTGACACGTCTTTCCTTGTAAAGTACCTTAATTAATTTTTCAAGGAACTATTTATCACATTCTGGGGGACAATCATGTGAAGGACTGTAAAAAAATTGTTTTTCATAATAGCGGAATGACATGTATTATTATATTTTTTTAAGTCAAGATTTTCAAACGAACGAGGTGGCAAACGAAAAACAACCGATGAAAAATTATCAGTTAATTGATTTTTCCTAAACCAAGAACTTATAAATCACAATTGCAATTTAAGTTTGAACCGGCAGTTTGCCAAAAATTTTTGTTCTTGTTGAGTTTTTCCCTAAAAGCGAGTTTGTTGAAAAAACAATTTCGATAACAACTCTATAACTAAAAGTAAATTAATAAAAATATACATACAGATAAAAACCAAACTAAACTTTTACAATTTTATGAATAATAAACATAAAAATAAAGCAACATAGCAATTACAAAAGAGCCAAACTGAATTCCTTTATTTAAAGAAATATTTGGTGGCAAAGAAATTAAAAATGATGAAGCTGCAATCAATATTTATCAATTAGTAAATATTATGAATATAAAATATTTATATATACGTACGGAATATATACATAAAACTGAAAGTAAATATATCTGGACCATTCATATCAACTGTTCTTGATGACCTCTTAGCGTCTTGCAAAAGGATAAAACTGTAATGTTGTTTTCTTTAATTTTAATTTAAATGCTAAGGAAATATGATTCTGTCAACATTATTTTAAAAAAATAAATGTTAATTAAAAATATGAATGCAATCCTTTAAGGTATTAATCATTTTTAATGTATTGTAAATTAATTAATTGTACAAAAATATGTTATCTTAAATATTGCCTATATTGCATTGCAACCTTGGAGCTTAGTGAACGGAATATTATGTACCAAACATTTAGAGGGTTAAAAAAATCGAAAAGGATCTTTCTAAAATACAATAGCCTATACCAGAATGCTGAGAGTTTGGTCAATCGATAACTTATGAAAGCATTTTGTATAAATAGAACAAAACGAAGAAAAAAATCCTTTTAAAAAATGATTCGCTAAAAGTTTCCCACCCCACTGCTGAAAAAGTCTTTATATAAGGGCTTTTTTATTCTCGAGTTATTCATGAATATTTTATTAAAGTCGACATTGAGCCTATTTTTGACTCTTAGTTTTGAAGTTTATTATTAATAAATCTAACTACCCCTTAAAACATTTTTAAAAAATCAAACATACTCCATTGTTATCTGTTTAAGAGTAGAAAATTCTTTTAAATGAAAGATTATGATTTGAGAATATTTTCAATGGGTATTGATTAACTTTTAGCCCTATACAATTAAATTTTACTAAGCAATGAGAAGGAAATATATATAAATAAGGTATGGCTCAAATTTTAAGCACAAGAATTATAAGACGTTTCAATGAATATTTTTTTGTTTTATTTGCAGTTTCCGCAACATTATTTAAATAAATGATATCAAAAGTAGAAAAAAAATAAATTACACAAGAGTAAAAAAAATTAATAAAAAATCTTCCGATTGTTGCAGCAACTGAGAGTTAAGAAGTTGGCGCATGCGTTTTGTCGTTTGCTCGAAAATCAAAATAGGGCGGTTGATGTAATGTCAATAGGTTTTATTTTTTTAAACGAATATGCTCATCAATAATTTTCGAACTGCATTTAAAAACAATATGTATGATCGTTGAATTAAAAAAATGTAAATTAAATGTACATTTTGCCGAATTAAATGTAAATTTTGTCGATTTTACAAGTAATTTTTAACTACAAAATTTTGCATGTTTAAGTATTTAATGACAGGTAAAAAATAATAATTAATGAAAATAATAAGCAAAAGAAATAAATAAATATTATGAATAATAAATAAACAAATGACATAAATAAATATTAATAATAATAAATAAAGAAATGAAATAAATTAATATTAATAATAATAAATAAAAAATATTTATATCTATAGACCTTGATATTATTTAAAAATATTTATAGATTCTTAAATGCCTAATTTAAGATTTTCAACAAAGAAAAGAATTTTCGTTTGAAAAAAAATGTGAGCAGGATTCGAACTTAGATAGAAAAATCTCAAATCCTGTCTGCTACTGACCATGCTACAGAGCCGTTTTCAACGAATGAAATTTATCCTGTCATAAACTGTAGCACTGTTTAGATTTGATCTCGATTTTTCAGTAGATGACAAGCCAGAGATGAAATACGAATGGGCCAACTGTGTAACTGACTCTCAGTTTCTGAAACAACCGTTTCCCAAATGAAGATAATAAGCAATTAATGTTAATTTAGAGTCTAGTCATTGTGCGGTCGGAAAAGCAGAACTTTGAACACAAATGTTGTATATATATATATATATAAATAATCGTGAATCTGTAGCATGTGCAATCGTTGCAGTATATGAAACCAGGAATAAATAGACATGGTGTGTACGCTTTGTATCATTTTCAATGGCTTGTAAAAAAACGATTGAAATACTAATTCAGTTTTTTTATAAAACCTTTAAATTTATGTTGCCCATATTATGACCCCAACACGCAAAGTCCTGTCTATAATTCTTAGCAATGCTATTAGGTTTATACTCTTAGCAATGCTTTATCGGATAACGTATTATCACGACAATATATATTTTTTAATGATTAATGCCGCTGGCCTATAATTGTAAAGCGAGAATATTTTTAAAAAATCGCATGCTAGCATAGTATATTGTTGAATATAATGTATAATTTAAATTTATTTAATTGTAAATTTCCCAATGTATAATTTATCGATATTGTATTTATTCTTATTGTTTAAAAACATTTTGTAAAATGTTATGTTTAAAGATTAATGTAAGGGTGCCAAGCCATTTAATTTGCTATTACTAAGGGAATTTGTATAAGCATTAAATTGAACTTTTTAATTATATGTATTTTCAGGTTTTGCGAAAATTATTACAAACTGATACATCTTATTTTAAAATGCTAGCACTTCTCAAACGGATATATTAGTTTATATCATGGTAAGGGAGTATGCATCATAGGACACCTATATAACTATCCCACATTAATTCCATTATATTTAAAACCGCTGAAGCATTTACTGCCAAAAAATAAATGAATAAAAGTTATAATGCAAAAATATTTTAAAATACAGCTTAGTAATCAGATATAATTCATGCGATTTATGGATACGATAAAATGCATTTCGTAAATGAAAGTAGTTTATTGCTAAAAACACGTGCCTTACATTCACTTGTAGGTTATTTACATGCCCTTTTACATTCCACATTACATAATACATTTCCATATGACACTTCCATATATATAATGCATCCATAAATAAATCAAAAATACTTCCATATCTTATATCAATATTTCATATCAAATTTACATTTTTAGATTATTTTTATCAATTCCAAAACTTTTGCACAAAATATACCATACGATGAAAGTACGTAAAGAGTACTGCCATCCATCGATCTTAACCCAATGAGGTTTACAAAGCCATTTTGCTAGGTAAATTTCGGACATTGATTTTAACAAAACTCTATAGGTTAATTTTCCCTTCGTCAGTTTCATGTTTTCATAAAGTTTTAGATCACATATTTTACATATTTTGTATGCATGTTAAAGATAAGTTTATAAACCTATATTTATATTTAAGATGATTTCATCATAAATTTATACGTTTCTGATCTTCAATCGTCAAACTTGTATTTTTAGTTTAAATTCAGTTTAAACACTTTCAAGCATTCTCTCAAACAATACTCGAACTGTTACTTTACTTCAGAGATTATATTTCTCTTCTTTTAGCTTTTTAAAAACCTTTAAAAATGAAGTAATGAAAGACTTTCGATGATTATAAAAGAAAAATCATGGTACATCACATAAATGCAGGTTTTTTCAAAAAAGTGTATTGATGACTTAGAAAACATACAAAAAAACTGTAAAATGGTTTCCCAATAGCAGGGACTGTACCTTTGGATTGATAACATGTATTCAAGAGGCTTCTTAATGTCCATGAAAGGAAATAATTTGAAAATTTTTATTCTCGCAATTACTGTGTTCGTTGTTTAAAATCTAACTGCAATACAATGGAGAAAAAAAGGAGACAGAAGACATGAGAAACATAAAAAGAAATTAAATGTCCTGTCTGAATGTATTAAAAATTTGAAATTTTCGAAGCAGAAGTTTGTAACGTCGAGCCTCCAAAAAGTAATTTCAAATGTCCTAAATATAGTAATTTTGAAAGGATCGCTTCAGAAAGAACAAGAAAAATGATTCATATTCAAGTGAGCACAATGACGTTTATTTTTAGTTCACTTAAACAGTAATCAATGCTTTTCAACATCGTTGCATAAAATAATACCAATATACATCAAATGGTATGCATGAATTTTTAAATATAAAATTCTAAAATCCAAATACACTAGTAAATCTGCAGATCAAGAGCCTCAACGTCAGCTTTGTTCATATTTTTTTTAAACACACTTTGGGTAATATTCAACTCCGTGAAATCTGTAATTTAAAATTTTCAAATTGCGTAATTATTTATAAGAATAAAATAGGAATTACGAGTTTTACGAATTTATAAGAATAAAATAGGAAAGCGGTAAATTAAAAATTTAGTTATGTTAGGATATTATGAAATTTTCATGATCTATTATTTTTATTTTCTTTAATATAACATAGTAGATTTCGTCAGGGGGGCTCCGCCCCTCTGAATCCCCCGAGCCTCACTTAATTTAAATTTGTCACTTTCTAATAGTTGTGCTAATGATTATTGTATATTTTGCATTTCTTTATACATTTTGATTTATAAGAATAAGTAACAGTTTGGGCAAATATTTTTCTTTATCTTCATACTTCTACATGCCTGCCAGCCACAAACACCTAAACCTGATGCATCAGGAAGTTTTATAATTTTTAACTCAGTAATCTAGAATTTTACAATTTTGTTTCCGAAAAAAATTTTTTTTTGATTGCATTTTGCTGCAGTTATAGCGGGACAGACAGACATACAGAAGTAGAGACTGACATATAAAAAAATAAATTTCGTGTCTCCAAAGTAAGCCTTCACTGAAGTTTCGGCAATGACGTCATTATTCATGAGTTATTGATATTCATGTTTCTTGTATTTTTAACGACTACTATAAAATACCTGTTTTTGTTCAACTATGACGTCATATTTTAACAAGTGAAATATTTATTAAAAATATAATTCTTGTTTATTTCTTTTACTTCTAATTATTTCCCCATTTTTGTCAGAAAAATTCCTATTACCGAAACGAATATCCGTGTTTAATATTTAATAAAAAGTACTATATCTATAGTTATTTTAATTCTGACGTCATATTTTTTTTTTTTCATAGTTTAATTTTTCGAATGGAAATTGCTCAATTGAAACTTATTGCAGATGAAAAATTATTATTCCAAGTTTTGATTTTTTTTTGGCAACAATAAAGGAAATTGCTTAAGTTTTATTTAAAAAATCCCTATTGATTCTGTATGAAAAAGAAGGAAATTTTGAATTATTAAGGAAAATATTTGAATAAAATTAATAAAACATAGCCTATGGGTTTTTTTTCTGGGCTATGCTATATTTATACGCAAAGATACAAAGAACTCCTAATCATTATGATATATCTGCAATTTTAAATATATAAATGATTTTGTAGTGATTATGTCACATCGTAAAGATGAATTATGTGACTTTTTTACGGAAATAATTTAAACATTTGAAATTACATTTAGGTAACATCAATTTTGTATAATAAAAAAATAAACGATGTAATGATAATAGTTATTTAAGATGTGAATTTTTTCGTTAAAATTCGTATTGTTACGAATATTATAATAAACGAATACTATAATTTGTATTAATGCGTAACTTAAACGTGCAGCATTATTCAAAATTTATTTAATTTTCTTATAGATAGGCTTGATTTATATCGTCTTTCGAATTACAATTAAAAGTAATTCAAATTATTACAAGTAATTTATCTTTCTGAATTTATATCTTGAATAAATTGATTTATGTATTTGTTTCGTTTCAATTGCTAGTAACAAATATTTAAATTCCTGTTTTTTGTTTATTATTTAAGAATGTATATTTTATAAAGCAATTTCTGTGACAAATGATTTGCCGCCTATCAAAGAATAGCATGAAACAAAGGGATAAGGCCCAAATGTATAAGCAGGAAAGATCCATTATTTGTGATGGTAGGTTGAGAAAGGTGCTGCAGTTCATTGGAGACGAGAGTGTAAAAAAAACGGAAAATTTAGTGTTCATAACGGAAAACAGTCGACGGCTGGATAGATAATGTAAACACTGATTTAGATTGAGAAATCTCTATACTGGAAGTCTAGATGGGCAGTTGGGTTAGTACGTAAATATTGCGTTGTATAGTGATTTGTTGGCTAATAAACTGATATCATCATTTCGTAACAAGCGGTGAAGTTTACTTCCAAGACTGTTTTGTTGCCTTGTGGCAACGTTTAGCTGTGTACTCTAAAAACAATTTCAAAATTTAGAGTTAGTGATCCTTTTATGTTTCATGTACAGCGTTGACATGGCTATCTCAGAAAATCATTTCTTTATTAAGATGCTACTTGGCGCTATACATTCTAAATTTAAATACGCCCGAATACGCATACCTTGAGTAGAGTATACTTGGTTGTGATTAGCATGCTTCATCAGGGAAAAGAATAACGGAAAGTTTTTTCAATTATCTAGTGGATTAGAGTAAGAAGTTAAGTGACCAATAGGAAAATAGGACATAACGGGTAAGAGACAATAGGATAATAGCTTAGGTAGTTAGTGATCCTCAAATGTTTCCTGTGCAGCGTTTACATGGCTATCTCAGAAAATCAATTTTTTATTAAGATGCTACTTGGCGCTGTATATTCTAAATTGAAATATACTCGAACATGTAAACTATAAGCAGACTAGTCTTGGTAGTATTTAGCACACGGCCTAAGTGCAAAGAATAACGGGAAATTTATTCAATTATGTAGCAGATTGGAGTGAGAAGTTAAATGACCAATAGGAAAATAGGACATTACGGGTAACAGACAATGTGATAATAGCATAGAAATTTTGTGATCCTCAGTGAATCCTGTACAGCGTTGACATGGCTATCTCAGAAAATTTCTTTATTAAGATGCTACTTGAAGCTGTACATTCTAAATTTAAATACGCCCGTATATGTAAGCTTTGACCATACTAAACTTGGTAGTATTTAGCGTATGTCCTCAGTGTAAACTTTAAAGGAAATTTTCTGAATTATATAACGGATTAAAGTGCGAAGTTATGTAACCAATAAGAAAATATGATATTACGAGTACAAGGTAATGGGAAGGGAGAGTAACAAACATAATGCATTGAAAGGTGTTTGAAAAATGCTAGTAATAGTTAAGAAAACTCCTATTTTTTTAATTACTTTCATCATTTTTCATAGTTATGGTTGCATTACTTGTAGTATTCTCCTATTGGCAGATACCTATATTTTCCTGTTTTCCTATACATCTATGAACTTGTAACTTTGATCCTTTTTCTACTATATAATTAAGCAAATTTCTCTTATTTTTCGCATTGCGTACTGTATGCTAAATGCTACTGAAACAAGTATGCTCACATTTTACATATTATGACATTTTTAACTTTGTTTCTTATTTTGATTGTATTTATTTTTTCCACCCAAAAAATTTTGTGTGGTGGTCGATTTATCACAAATACAAGCGTTCGAGATGCAGTACAAAAATGATTTCAACATCTAACGGAAGCTTTTTTCCTCGAAGGCATACGAAAGCTAGAGGCTCACTGGAAAATCTAAATCGTTGCTAATGATGAAATTTTTTTGGAAAAATTATGTCAGCGTAACTGAGTTTAATAAATGTGTATAACGAAAAGTGCAAGTGCATTTTCACTTATTCTGGTAAAAATAAACATTCTATAATGTCTTTTTTAAATTTTAAATTATATACATTTTATTATTTTTTAACAGTTTTATTACATGTATACTTGTAGCCCTATCTTTTTAGAAAATGCAGTTTACATACTTGGACGGTATGTTTTCCAATTTAGTTCACATATTTTTATTGTATTAAAAATTAATACAATATTAATGCTTATGACTTTCTTCTTCACCTTAAGATATTTTTAGTATGTTTTTTTAGTATGTAAATAGGCGAAATAAAATTGCCTAGTATAGATCTAGGGTAGACATTTTTAACTCTTGACATGTATACAAATACCGGCGAAAATCATTAATCTAAGGATAGAAAATCAGCGATTAGAAATGCACAAATAATGCATGAAATGGTAGCAAAAAAAGGCGTTTTTAATCAATTATCGAGATTCCTCGTCAGTGCAATACTCAACATGCTAAAAAACAAAGCCTTCCACATTTTCTACGAAAAAGTATAGCTGAGAACATCCGTTTGCGACCTTTTCATACATTATTTGTGCCTTTCTAAACGTTGTTTTTTTTATCCTTATACATTTTTAGCGCAAATTCTTCATTTGATATTTTAATAATTGTTCTATATTCTATTCTATGTGACATCATTCAAGAGTAATGAAGTGCGATAATGAATGAGGTTTCTATTATTTTATTTTTTTTCTTTAACGTTAGTAAAAGAATGCTTTAAATTTTAATTTAAATCGAAAGGTTGCAAATTACTGAATATAAAAGCATTATATATTAAACTAAAAATTTATAGTGGACTATTAAGTACTACTCACAACATAAATTCATCCATTAAGATAAAATATCTAACTTTGATTTCTAATCATATGTTTAAGAATCAAACATGATAAACTGTATCACTAGATATTTTTTAACTAATGATGTACACATTAAACGATAATTTTTAGATTAAACACTATAAAAATGAAAAAATATATCATTTTTCTTAATTTAATATTGAAAACCGATTAGTAATAGCCAATAAATTAAACTAATGAAAAAAGTATTGGTGAAGAAAAGTTCTTCTTTTTTATAATATATTGAATGCTGTTTCGATTTTATTACGTTAATAACAGGCAAAAAAAATAATAATACCTGCAGTCCATTTTACTCGTAAAAAACAGTTAAAATCTAAGAAATGTTTTGTTAATTTATAGTTGCATCACAAAAGGCAGACTTTTTCAAGAATGAAAAATAGTAAACCGTTATTTTATTTATGTATTCAACGCACTTAAATCTCTTTAATCAAAACAATATTTATAAAAAGGGAAATCTTTCGGTTCCATAGAAAAAGCATATTTTCTTAAAAGAGTTGTGTGGATTTATTATAAGTAGAGGATCACAACGATTAAAAGGAAAAAAACCGTGAACGTTAATAATGACGTGAGCATTAACGTGAACATTAATAATGATTATCTTAAATTAAACTACATATAATTTTAAAGGAATATTTTTCAAATTGTTTCATTTAAGCCTTACTTTTATTTTTTGAAATGTATTAAATTATTTATGAAAAACTTTCAAACAAACAGATTTTATTAAACTTTGAAGCTATGAACTTTTAAGCGTGTTATTTATATTTGATAATTTGTCATTAAATTAAAAATTTTATTATAAATTAGTCATGGTTCAATAAAAATATATGCATTTTATCAAATATTTTAATTTTCCTTGCTGATTAAATTATAATACATAAGGTCATTGTACCTAAATTTGATGCCTCCTAGATGCAACAGTGTAGGTTTACTTAAAATCTTAAAGAAAGAGTCAACAGTAAAAGCTGCATATTGAAGCATCTCATTCTAAAGAACAAAACCTGAAACTTGATTCAACAGGTTTAATTAAACAAAAATTCTGATTAAAATACACGTTCATTATGCGTCGACCCCATCTTTCGTAAACGCGGCAAAAAATCCCGTAAGTAACTCATAGTTTTCCTTTTCTATCTTTCTAGAGCAAATAACGTCGTTTACGTCAAGAACTTTTACACTCTTCTCATTTGCCTGTGTAATAAGCTTAAGAAAAGGCGACTAGTTTTTAAATAACAGTTGTGTATTATACAATATATTTTGGTGGATTGATCACTAGAGATATCAATTTGCGACAAAGCAAATGCTGTAAATGCGGATAAACCGATAAGAGATATATGAAGTAAGGTTATTTGGTGTTTTTCATATATTCTAACAAAATTATATTTAGAGCTGTTAACGTGTTTGATTAAGCTGTGTTCAGTGCTGTAATTGGGCGGGAACGCGTGGGAGCGCCGTTCCCGGAAATATTTAGTTTGTTACTGAAAAACAAATAAATAAATAAATTTAAAAAATGCATACTAGCGCAATCCATGTTTTCTTCAAGCAAAACATTAATTTTTGCTGATCCGTTTCCACTTATCAAGAAAGGCGATATTTCGAGCAATTAGATGCTTTGAAGCCGTCGTGTTGCCAATGCCCCTTGAATACTAGGCCTGACCGCTGACACTAAAATGGCGGTTGCCTAAGACGGAATTTTTAAAAGTGTGCACAGTTCCCTAAGTTTTGATTCCATTATTTTATAAAATATTTCTTAGATTTCTTTAATCTCAGAAAAATAAAGGGAAAAACTTGACAAAAAATGCTGGTACCAAAACTGAAGGGACCGTACACACGAGGGAAAAAATCCGCAGCCGTCATTTTTTTTTGTCTTCGCTGAGGCCTAGTATTCAAGGGGCGGAGTTTTTAATTTCGTTGGAGTACAAGAATTAATAATTTCGTAATGCAACACAGCCTGTGTTGCATTACGAAATTATAAATTCTTGTATAAACTTAAAAAGATACTTTTCTTTAACTGTTTTTAATATGTGTTTAAAATCCAAACCTCGAAAAATAAGTGATTTGAAAATTTTAACTAAAAAAAATCTGCGTAAGAATAACTGCATAGTAGGGTGGAGCGAAAAAAATTTTTTTTTGAAAATCAAAAACGGGTAGGTGCCAAAAGTTGCCTTTATACTAGTACATCAACTGTGTGAAATTTTACCGCTGAAAAAAAAATGGCTTGAGTCTGCGCTTTTGCTCCAAAAATCGAAATTTTGGGTAAAATTTGTCATTTTTTGACATTTTTTCAAAAAAATTAAAAAATTCCTACAGAGCTGGTTAGTATTTAAAAGTGCTGCTTTGACCTTTATATTTATCTGCTTAACATATTTAAACTATAAAACAATGTGTTTATTCCCTATAGCTGGAGCAAAACAGACAACTTTTAGTAAGAAAACAGCATTACCACTCTATTGGGTCATACAACGAATTATTGTTTTTCATACAGTTCTTGTTTTCAAAACTACCTTGGACATGCGTCGTGGAGGTGGCTATATTTCCTATAGCACTCGGCCCAACTATTCGATCATCTTAGTACAGTGTTTTATTTATACATTGATTTGTGATTTTCTTTATAAAAATTTGGCATGTTTTCGATGCTTCCACCTTGTTCATCTGTTCTTTGCATCCACATGCTGCTGTAACTATCTTCATGTTATTTTTACAGTTTATACAAAAAAATGACAAGCAGAGTAATGCATGGGAATATTATTAAAGGGATCTATTCGGCCATCTATTATATTTATCAAACTTACATTCAGTTGATGAATAGTGATTGGAAGTTCTGTTACCACAACATTTTTTCAGTCAATTGTATTTTTTTTTTACGTAATGATTTGCTTCAAAGATGATTTCAGATATTTCAACTATAAGTATGCCATCATTTATTCTACTTTTGCATTTTTTATATGTTGAGAACCGAGCTGTTTCATGTGATGGTGATCGTCAGAGAGAATTGCAATGAAAATTTGTTCTCCATGTGTAAAGCAACCGCTATTGTAAATAACTTTTTTTTTGCATTAGTTTTATGACGTTTTCTAAGTGTTTTCGTATCTAGGTAATTTCCTATTAACTTTTAGATCCCCTTTTTACGAGCGGACAACATTTGATGGTGAAATGTCCTGGGCATAAACTTATAATGCATATCGACTATAAGTGCTCATTTAAAATTAGGAGAATATTATTTGTCGCTGTGAACCATTTTGCATGGGGTAAGCTTAGAATTGGTATAATATTGAATCATTCGCTATTTCAACTATATCAAACGGTCAAGTCGATATAAAACGTTCTAAGCTACATGGATTCACAGGATCAATAAGGAAAATCCTTGTCTGCGTACTATTCACTTCCTATTGCTATTTTTTTTTTATAAAATAGAGAATAATTTTGAAAAATTATTTTCTCAAATTGAGAAAAAGATACTCAGAACAGACTAGAAATTGCTGTCGGAGATTGCAAAGCTAATTCATAAGGAAAGCTATTTCTCAGAAAGAATGGGGAATAGGAATTTAGAAAACATCTCACACAAAAGACAGCTCATAAAGTTAATAAAATTTTCCGCTTTATATAAGCACAGATTGTCAATAAGCGTTTATATGTTCACTCACAAAATGTATAATCCAAGTTTATACCGCGGGATGTTTTATACCAAATGTACTACACACCTAAATATTAGATCTAAAATCTTATTAGAAATTACTAGAGTACAGAACAACACAGGAAACGACATAAAGCATACTAAAACTTCTTTAGAAATATTGTTGCTTTACAACAAGTAGTTTTTGCAAATTTTGTTTGCAATCCTCTGTGACAATCGTTATAATATTAAACAGCTAGCTTCTCAGCATATATTCAATGTAATATGTTCAATAAATGATGACGTACTAGAAATTAAATTCATACAATCAATTTTTAGGAAAATCATTGCATATAAAATGTAATTGATTGAAAGAATGCTGTGATAACAAAACTTCCAATCATAATGTACTAATTGCATGAAATTTTAATGAAGATAATAGACTGCTGAAGAGGTTCAATTAAGAACATACCCAATACATTGCTCAGCTTCTCTTCTGTAATACATGGTATAAAAATATACGTGCAGCAGGTCACACCAGCATGATCCAAATCATCGAAAGTCAGTGAATATAAAGAAGAGATAAATTACTTTGATATATAGAAAACTTATACTCGTCTTCGGGAAAAAAATAACAATTCAATACATAAATAAAACACTGGGCCTAGATGATTGGATGGTTGAGACGGGTGGGATAATGCAACCACCTGTATGAGTTATATACACAGTAGTTTTGAAAGCAACCAGGTAAGAAATGCATTCAAAACAACATTTCGTTGTATGCTCCAATAGAGAGGTTAACGCTGATTTTTCACAAAAAGTTGTCAGATTTGCTACAATTATACAGACTACAGATATTGTTTTATAGTTTAAATATGTTAAGCAGATAAATATAAAGATCTAAGCAACACTTTTAAATACTAACCAGCTCTGTAGGAATTTTTTAATTTTTTTGAAAAAATGTCAAAAAATGACAAATTTTACCCAAAATTTCGATTTTTGGAGCAAAAGCGCAGACTCAAGCCATTTTTTTTTCAGCGGTAAAATTTCACACAGTTGATGTACTCGTATAAAGGCAACTTTTGGCAACTACCCGTTTTTGATTTTCAAAAAAAAATTTTTTTTCGCTCCACCCTACTGCATAGTTTGATGCAGGATATACAGACACATAAAAAGAGGATTCGCATTCGGAATATAATTTGGAAATTCTGAAAAACTTTATATATGTATTGACTGATAAATTAATTTGATAAAGTAAGTTAATTTCACGAACATTATAACATTTAGTAGCTTAAAGCGGAACCAAATAAATGTATGATGCAGCATATTATTTTAAATTTGTTAATTGAAATTACCATTTTCCATTTTAAACTTAGAATAAGATTTAAAAAACTGTACTTATCTAAATGACTATTTATGTTTGTATATATTTATTCTAAGAGAAACTTTTTAGTCATTATTTGCGATAATATAAGAAAAATTAGAACGGTGGGTTGCGTCAAAAGATCACACATAGATTTCTTTTTGCTTAATAAGGACCGCTTAAATAAAATTATTAGAAACACTGCACGTTTTTCTGACATTTTATAACAGCCGGAGTTATGTATAGTAGATATTCTTGCTAAAACACTTACAAATATCTGATAAATATTTTTATAACCATGAATTCCACACTATTTGTATCAGCCAAAAATTAAAATGCCGGGGTTTTTTAAAAACATGCCTTAATTAATTTGTATTTTTGATTAACAAAATAATATTTTAGATAAAGATCACTTAGGAAATTTTATACATGATTCTTGAGATTATATTTAACTTTTACTATTTTGCTAACAAAATTATCCTCTAACTGCTGTTTGCGATCTCACTGATTGCTGTTTTTTCTCCCAAGGTAAATAGAAATCGCGCGCATCCTTCGATTAAATTGTGATCTTGACTAAGGTCCGATCCACTTTCAAGCAGACGAAATACAAAGGGACGTCGATAGATTCAGACAGCATCCAGCGAAGGCTCTAGACATTGTTTGGGAAGAGGTGTCACCACAAAGCGATGAGTTGAACATTGGGATATCAGTTTTTACGGATGCGTCCAAACCGGACTCCAGTGTAAGGTCCGGAATAGCAATGAACGAAAATAGGGCCCTAATGGTGACATTGGTGACATGGACTTACGGCCTCCCGCCCGCCGTATGCTACGGTTTTTCAATCTGAGTAAATGGCTACTGCGAAAGTGTTGCAGCAGTGTGGATCCATCCATGAAAGCTTTTTGCTGTTTTCGGATTAGATGTCGTCGTTATCTGCGCTCTCAGCACCGAACTCTCAGAACTCACTACTGGCGGAGATATACGAGCTGGGAGGAAGGTCTGGAAATTAAATGGTTTTGAAGTAAGGCCCATGTTTGAAACTATTGTGACGAAATTGCAGATACACTTTCAAAAGAAGGTGTTGAGCTTGGAGTTACCAATGCCCATGTTGGTCTTCCACCGTTTGTTATAAAACACAGCGTAATCCAGGAATTCTTACAAACCTGGCAAGAGCGGTACGAAGACTAGAATCTAAGCAGGAGCGTTTTTGTAATGATTCCTCGCGTTTCGGAAAGACGCACTTGGACCTCTCCTTTAATGAACTGGGTAGTTAGAGAATATGGCCCTTTTCCATCTTACTACAGACGTTTCTGGATCAAACCTCTGCCTCGTCCCTACCCGTTCTGTTCATTCCCAAGATCAGCTACCAGTCGTCACATCTCGGTGGAGTGTGTGAGAACTCAACCACTGAGGGGAATATAACGATTATTTCGTTATATATTGGTTATTTTCTTAAATTATTCCTTTACCCCCGTCTCTGTTCAATTCAAAAATTAGTTTTAAGTTGTCCTTCATTCCTTTTCCATTTTTCTTGCTTATTAATTCTCTAACCGAAAATCGGCAGCTGCTTAACTTTATCTGTGAGAAATACACTCACATATTAATCAACCGTTTAAAACTATTTCCAGATGTCTTCTATTTCCGATCGAAGCAATTCTGCATTACCTTATAAGGAGATCATCTCTGTTTCGCAGTTAAAATTTATGCTTACGCTTCTTTTTTCCTTTCTCGACAAAACCCTAAAAAGAATTTAACATCTACGCAGTAAAATCTGATGTCCCTTCGGTGTGCTTCGTTATTAGACAAAACAACACGTGTAACAATTTATCGTTTGGCAACCTTTTCCTTTCCCATCCCAGCTGGGAAACTAAATTGAATTCTGATCTTGCTGGCTGCATTTTAACTGTTATTTGGCGTATACTATCCATTGTGCATGGGCGAACTTGTGTATGTTGGCGATTTTCTATCATGCCAAAAGTGGCGGTTTGTTGCTATGTACGTGTCCACTTGACTCTCTGCTCTGGTCTAGTGAAGTTGCTGAAAACTGTTCGGAGATTTTCTCCGAGTACTGTAAGTGTACCCCCCCTAGTAATACATGTCTGAATAAAGAATAACTTAGCAATCATTGTGGGGTTTTTTCGTACATCCGAATCTGGACTACTATACGTAATCACGCTTCTTCTAAGTATTCTAATAAAATTAGCAGCTGCTACCAAACTACGCTACAAGAATCTCCATTACAAAAATAACTGGTACCGTTTGACTCTTTCGTTTTTCCCCACATAAAAAAAAAAAATATGGAGGGGGGTACAATCAACTGCGACGTTCCGGCGGATGTGATGCTTTTTGTTTCTTCTTTTTCTTCTCTGCATCCCCCGGTAGAAAATGCTATTAGTCTTGCCTGCTAAGTGTCAACCGAAAAAGTACAGAGCTGTTCCCGTCCTGAAATTCCTTAGCTGGACACCCCTTTTCCTCCCCTGTGTGCTCCATCTCAACTGCTTCGGAGGGTCTCCTCTCGAGATTCCATATCCTAAAAGAAATCTGCGGCTGATTGTCACCTGAGCGCTGGGTGCCCCTTTTTTCATCTCCTCGCATCGTCTGTGTGATTGACGTGTTCATCGCAGCCAGATATCATCGAGGTCTGCATGTGCTCATTTTGTGCTACTATACCAGTGTGTTTTGTGTCTTTAGTGAACGTAATCTACAGAAAGTTCATATAGCCTCATAGAAAATTTAGTGAATAACAGTATTCCTGTGGTGTGATGCATCGTAAAGTCGTTCATCGTGCAAAAAAAAATAGTGATTGTCTTCAATTCTGAGAAAATCCATCAGAAATAATTCATCGTTTAGATCAGTTAACAGTGCACAAAATTAATAAATAAATAAATAAGAGAATTACAAAAATTCTCTAAATGAGGTGTCACCACCTTTGATAAGTGCATATTCAATTACCTGATTACAATATAAAATTTCTGCTAGTCTTCTGTGATAAAAAAAGAAAAAAAAGTGCACAACAACGAAAATCAACTTCGAAATAATCTACATTTTGAACGTGAGAGCAGATCGTGCCCCATTTCCCTAAGTTTTTGTGTTATTAAGTTAGTAATCATTTATTTATTTTTTAAAACTAAATCAGTAAGTCAACCCACCTACTTTGTTTATTTCATGTTCTGCTTTCACATTCAGGACACAACGGTCAACATTTATGTTCTGTATAGAGCATTAATATAATCCTGTTATTGTGTTTTTGCAAAGATTTTAAATTTGCGAAAGCACGGTAACTGTTGTCATTTCTAGTTATTATTTTTGCTGACATTTTATGCAGTTTTTATCAGTTATTTGCATTTATGTGCTATTATTTCATATTTAACGTCCCATACCCCTTCGTTTTTTTAATTTGTATTTAGATTTTCTAATATGCTTAAATGTGTTTAACCAGTTTTGAACTTTAATTACAAGGTTAAAATAAGAACATTCTTTTTCATCCAAAAAATATAAATAAATCAGAAGGTTTTAAGTTACAAAAAAGGAATTTTTTTTCCTTGAGTAAAGAAGTTAAAGGATTTTTTTTTTCTTGCTTGCTAACAGTTTTTGCGGTTTTCTATAGAGTTTTCTTTGCTTTATTATCTAAAGTAAGTACTTTGTTAAAGTGAAGGAATATATAGATATATGTTTCAAAGTGTAATTATTTTGTTATTTTATTTATTTTATTTTCTAAATGATTTACCTGTTGTATGTGCTTCCTTGCTTTACTGTCATAAAAGGTTTAAATAAGATATCTTTAAAGTGAGGTATATTTTAAAATCTATTTATTTTGCTAGTTTATATATTTTTACTAGCTAGGAAATTTACTTGTTTTCAATGTGCTTTAGAGTATAAGTCAGGTCTGTGTAACAATTTCTCTAAAACTTGTGAGCGTAAACAAACAAAAAAAAACTAATCATGGCGGCAAAACAAATTCCGATAAATATCATTCAATTTGATGGAGATCCAGATTTACTTAAATTTTTCTTTGATCAAGTTAGAGTCTCTGCGGAAATTAATAAGTATAACCCACAAACAACAATTGCAATCTTAAAGGGAAAGTTAGTTGGGCCTGCACAAAAATTTCTAGCACAGAACCCCGACCTGCAAAAGATAACAGACCTCGATTTGCTGGAAAAAGAATTTGCGTCATTCTTCGCCCCCCCTAGTAAATGTGTTGCCTCTGTTGAGCTGTCCAGTTTAGCACTTATGCCTTCTGAGACGATAAAAAATTTAGCTCATAGACTAAATGTTCTTGCGGCGACTGTTTATGCAGATATCAACGACGAAAATGCACGGAACACTATCAAACTCATGAAATTTCTAGAAGCCCTTCCTTCAAATATTAGAATAAAATTACAGGAAGAAGGCATTAATGATTATAAAACAGCAGTTGAAAGAGCGCAAACCCTTCATGAAATTTTAAGGAATGAGAAAATCTTACATTCCTTACCTTCGGTACACAGACCAGAAAATCTTATTGAATTGCAATTAAAAGAAATCTCTGAGAAAATAAATGCATTATCTTTTGCCCCTCCTGATACTAAAACCGAAACTGAGCAAAAAAATTTCCAGACTAGACCAAAACATTCCGCAGGTGTTTCACGCTTCAAAAAAAATTACAAAAATCGAAACTACACTAGACGTTATTCCCCACACAAGTTTTCACAAAAAAAACCAGTTGTTTGTCAGTTATGTGGACGAAACAATCATGACGCTCTCTCTTGTTTTAAATGGAAAAGAGCAAATACTCAAAGGAAAAACAATTACACAAACTCCACGCCCCAATTTCAGGAAAACTGAAACAGAGATACAATTTTTATGCTGATGGTGTTGTGTCTCAGTCTAATACTTCTACATCAGCAACTTTTGTTTTTGACCCTGTTTTACCTAAAATTTCAAGTTCGGGACTAGTTAATTCAGTAGGTTCCCAAACGTTTGACTCCATTAAGATAGCAAATAACATCAGTACACAAACAGAAAGTGATAATGTTCAAATAATTTGTAGTGTAAACACTATGTCACCATCCCTCCTTCTTGTTAAAGCCACTATAGCAAACCATGATATTACTTTGTTGGCTGATTCTGGTAGTAGTATATCTTTACTTTCACAAAAATTATTTAATCAACTTAAACCTGTCTTAAAATATAAAAGACTGTCCACTGACGTCAATATTAAAACTGTCAATTCTGATGTCTAATTTTCCGCCTGCATCAGAACATCCATTAAGCTAAAACAAAAAGCGTTTTCACACCACTTTTATATTGTTGACATACCCGAGTCTTCCAGTTTTGAAGGCATTTTAGGTTTTGATTTCATAACTAGATACAATGTTGTCATTGATACTTTTAACAAGTGTCTCCATGTCAACAATAATTTCTCTGTTCCTTTAAAAACCAGTAAAGAATCTTCTGGAGAGAAACAATCAAAATCATGCAATTCTTTGAGTGATGTTGTAATGAATCAATCGGTGTTCTTAACTCGTAAAATTATATTAGAACCCCAACAACAAATATGGTGCTCTGTTTACACTTCCAATAACATCAACAATAACAGAAATTATCTATTTGAATATTTGGCACAAACAAAAGAATTAATAGGAAATGATGCCATTATTCAAATGAATAAATTATCCAATAAAAGAAAGAAAACTTCACAAATACATCATTTCTTCTCAATAACACTTAAAAACACTTCTGAAAAAACCATTCATCTCCCTAAACACACAAAAATAGGTCAATTATCTGAGATTGAGGAAATTCGCGACTATAATTCTGAAATGTCTGACAAGCAAAATAACTCAGAACAGCACTTTGTAAATTTTATTCAGGCGTCTAATGAAATCTTACAAAAAAGAAAGCAGGAGTTATCGGCTAATGATTTTAAACTTTCTCACTTAAAATCTGACGAAGCAAAGAACCTAACTAAATTGCTACTTATTTATTATCCTGCCTTTTCCAAATCATTAGACACACTTGGTCATACTGATAAAATTGTACCTGATTTGAAATTCATTAATGACTACCCCATAAAGACACTCCCTTTCCCTCTTCCCCAAGCTGTGCAAAAGGATGTTTTAAATCAAATCAAACAGTTGCTTGATGCCAAAATCATTGAACGTCATTGTTCCGAATGGGCCTGCCCCATGCTCCTTGTTAAAAAGAAACCAGACGGTACAGGTATACAGAAATATAGACTCGCATTAGATCTCAGAATGGTTAATACTATAATTCAAGGTTAGTTCTATCCACTTCCAAAAATTCAAACTATTATTTCAAATCTTTCACAATATCGTTTTTTCTCTTCTCTCGACTTTCATCAGGCATATCATCAGATTGATTTGCCTGCAAAATTTCAAAATCAGCTCACATTCACTACAATGTTCGGTTCTTTTCGGTATAAGAGATTAGTATTCGGCTTAAAAACAAGCGCCTCAATTTATCAAGCTTTAATGGACTCGTTACTTGATGAATTACAGTTAGAAGGTGTCTATACCTACCAAGATGATCTTATTGTTGGTGCCAATTCATATCAAGAAATGTGTGATAAGTTGGATAAAATTCTTGCAATACTAGTAAAATATAATTTAACGCTGTCCCCTAACAAATGCACTTTTCACAAAACCAGTTTAGATTATCTTGGATTTCACATAGAAAATCAAACTATTTCTCCTGTTCAGTCGAACATTGTAAAAATAACATCTTTTCCAACACCTACAACTAAACGTCAATTAAAAGCACTCATAGGCGTCATTACATTTTACAAATCTCTTGTTCCATCCTTTTCTGAACTTGTGCAGCCTCTCATAAACTTAACTACTCCAAAAGCCAAATATAAGTGGACAAGCAAACATCAAAAAATTATGGACACCATACAGAAGATATTCTTTAATCCACCCATGTTTAGATTACCTGACTGGAACAAAAAGTTCTATTTAAATACTGATGCGTCAAATATTGCTATTTCTGGTGTCTTACTACAAGAACATGATAAACAACTATTACCTGTTGCATACTTTTCAAAATCTTTAAAAGCATCAGAAAAAAATATCCTGCACTTAAACTAGAACTCATGGCGATTCATAAATCAGTTACTGCTTTCAAATATTATTTATACAACAGAGAATTTGTAATCCTTTCAGATAGTAAACCCCTGGAAAAGTACAACAAAACTACAAATCCGGCTGATATTATCTCTCGTTGGCTCATGGATCTCTCAGAATACACATACAAATTTCAACATATTCCAGGTAAAAAGAATGTACTCGCTGACTATTTATCTCGCTGTAACTTTGAAAATAATCAACAGACTTTAGCTACAAACCCTGAACTTATTCATGATACTCAACCCTTACCTATTGTAGAATGTGATACTCCACACTCCAGCTCGAGTGATTCTAATATGCATGTTAACTGCTTTATTTCTGGTACACAAACAAATACTGACCCTTTATTAGAAATTTCGAATGAAACATTTGCTACTGAACAACAAAATGACCCTACTTTGTCTGTTGTTTATAAAGAAATCTTAAAGAAAGGATCTTCTCAAAAATTTCCTAACTACTTCATTCATCCTGATTCGAAAGTATTAATGTTAAAGAAGGAAAATATTTTTAATAACACTTTTTCGTATCACATTATTGTTCCAAATTCACTTAAAAGCAAAGTCTTAACAATTTCACATTTATCTCATTTTGGCTTTAATAAAACTTATGAATTCTTGTCAGGTAGATATTTTTGGAAGGGTATGTATGTAGACACTTTAAACTTTGTTGCATCATGTATCAAATGTCTTCAAACTAAACATCACCAAACTCCACCCGCACCTTTGCAGCCCACATACACTCCCAGGTACCCTGGTCACACTATCAGTACTGATCTCCTTGGACCGTTTACTAATGGAAAATATGTTTTAACTATCACTGATCATTTTTCGAGACATATTGAACTCTTTCCACTTAATGACATATCGGCGAGTAAGGTAGTTAAATGCTTATTCTCCTACATAACCACCTTTGGGAGACCTTCGGTTGTCTTATCAGACTTAGGACCCCAGTACACTTCTCAGGTATATAACATTTTTAATGATACATTAGGCATTAAGGTATTACACAGTTCTGCCTCGAGACCACAATCAAATGCGATAGCAGAGCGAATCAATAAATCAATCAAATATTCAGTCAATATTCTTTTACAAGAAGGTCATTCATTCGAAAATGCTGTATTTATACACAAGTCACTTTATAACGGCTCCAAACATGCAACTACATTGTACTCTCCTAATTTTCTTCATTTTGGACGCGAACTTTCTCTAATTTTTGACACTTTTGATCAGTCGTGCAACCAACCCTTCCTTGATAAACATATTGAAGTACACAAATTACTTGATGATTTGAGTAAGATATATCACAAAGCTTATAACAACATTAAATCTGCTCAAGATAAAAGATATAAATATTACGGTCAGAAAGCTAAATTAAGATCCATTTTCTTAAAAGATATTGTATATGTAAAATCAAATGACAAGTTTAAAACAAAGTACACTGGTCCATATATTGTCACTTGTAAACATTCCCCTGTGTCATTCTCAATTAAAAGGTTGTATACTCCTGATAACACAGCATTTCGGGTACATATTGATAGACTTTTACTAGCACCTCCTCGTTATGGATATTTATTTGATGCATCAAGTCATATAAACAACACTAACTTCAATACGTTTTATCAACCACATACATACAATCTAAGAAACAGAAGCTAATGTAAAAACACTATTTATTATTTTTTAAGTCATGTTTATGATACCACATATCCAACCAAAGAGCTCATGGTTGTGTGTATGTTGTTTTTGACTGATCTTTAACAATATCATGGCTGGTCCATCACTGTTGCTCTGAAGATCTCTTAGGAACAATATTAGGTATCATTGTTATCCTTTAACACTTAGATATGTCTTCATACTCACTTAAATTTTAGTTACTTTTTATTTTGTTTCTTTTTGCAGTACACTTAAAATTTCTTTGACAATATTCATTAATTCAATATTTTTCCACTAGCTAACCTCCCACTTAACAATCCCTGTACTATAAGTCAAACATATTATAGTTAGATAAACAGGTACTGTAGTCTAGAAAAGTAAACAAATGATTCATGTAATTAAATAAAACACAGTTTTCATATATGACTTGTTCATCACCCCACTCGATTGTGACACATTTTTCGTCTCTCTTCACTCTAGGATTGTCTCCCCATATTAGTTATTATATGATATACATTTTTTTTTGTTTTTTTTCTTTTTGAATTCTTCCCTTTGAAGTCTTGTTCCCGTTCAAAATTAATGCCCTAAGGGTTCAAGCTTCATTGTGTTGAGAGACAAAGTTTTGGAATTGGAGTTTCGATTAAAATTTTTGAATTGTGATTCCAATTCACAACAATTCAAATTTTTTCATGTAATTCGACGTGGGCTCCTTCAGAAGACCGCTAGTGCCTTCGGGGGAGCATCACAATTCCCTCCTCATCTAAGGCTAGGCCCTAAGCCGATGCCATAATACTTGTGTTGTACACAAGATTCAGGGTAACGCATATTTTTATGGGCGTGCTTGGAGCACCTCTTTTTTTTTGTCATCCTATGCTTCGGCATGAAACATTTTTTTACAAAAACATTTTTTTATTTTAATATACATCATATTACTCTTTTTTTTTAATTTTTGAAAAGTATAGTGCTATTATGTTATTGTGTGTATTGCCATTTTATATTCATTTAGTATTAGTTTCATGTTTTGTATATATGTTTCAAAATTTTTACTTGTGTCATGATAACAATCAAAGCTGCAGTAATATGTTTGTACTGTCTGAGTCGACTCAACTTCTACATATAAAAATACAGTACTAGCTTGGATCCAGATACAGAAATAGTAAAAAAAAAATATAGAAACTTTAGAACTGCTGACTGTTTTTGAATACAAAAGTCTCCATTATCATGACGTCAAATTTCTACAGATACATATAAAAAAAAAAAAAACTTTTGCATTTATGTATGTTTTTATGTTATAATATTGTATGCTAGCCTATGCACATTGGACAGAAAAAGTTTTTTTTGTGGTGCACCGGGTGATATATATAACGATTATTTCGTTATATATTGGTTATTTTCTTAAATTATTCCTTTACCCCCGTCTCTGTTCAATTCAAAAATTAGTTTTAAGTTGTCCTTCATTCCTTTTCCATTTTTCTTGCTTATTAATTCTCTAACCGAAAATCGGCAGCTGCTTAACTTTATCTGTGAGAAATACACTCACATATTAATCAACCGTTTAAAACTATTTCCAGATGTCTGCTATTTCCGATCGAAGCAATTCTGCATTACCTTATAAGGAGATCATCTCTGTTTCGCAGTTAAAATTTATGCTTACGCTTCTTTTTTCCTTTCTCGACAAAACCCTAAAAAGAATTTAACATCTGCGCAGTAAAATCTGATGTCCCTTCGGTGTGCTTCGTTATTAGACAAAACAACACGTGTAACAATTTATCGTTTGGCAACCTTTTCCTTTCCCATCCCAGCTGGGAAACTAAATTGAATTCTGATCTTGCTGGCTGCATTTTAACTGTTATTTGGCGTATACTATCCATTGTGCATGGGCGAACTTGTGTATGTTGGCGATTTTCTATCATGCCAAAAGTGGTGGTTTGTTGCTATGTACGTGTCCACTTGACTCTCTGCTCTGGTCTAGTGAAGTTGCTGAAAACTGTTCGGAGATTTTCTCCGAGTACTGTAAGTGTACCCCCCCTAGTAATACATGTCTGAATAAAGAATAACTTAGCAATCATTGTGGGTTTTTTTCGTACATCCGAATCTGGACTACTATACGTAATCACGCTTCTTCTAAGTATTCTAATAAAATTAGCAGCTGCTACCAAACTACGCTACAAGAATCTCCATTACAAAAATTTCGTTATAGGGAAGTCATTGTCCGAGACTTTCAATCGATTCTGTGCGGAAACTACTTTGTGGTTCGAAAGCTCAGAAAGTCCCTACAGGCCTTCCTGAAAGAGGTAGAGCCTCAACTTTGGTAAGCCTACTTTTCCTTCAGTAAATATTTCATTGTTTATAAGTCGTCTGGCTGTTAAGAGCAGGTGTTCACAGGAATGATTATGTGAAGGCAAAAGAGGGCAAGCACCATGTAAATATCTACATATTTTCATTATTCATTATTCATTATTCATTATTCATTATTCTTTCAATATAGTCTAACATGAATATACTGGTGTGAGACCCCATTTAATTTCTAGATGTAAAACCGCACTCGTGCGACTTCCACCTCTATCAATAGTTTCCTGTATTGCATTAATAATAAAGGTAGTTTTATAATCATTGTATGTGAAGTATTTTAAATGACAGGGAACATAGCCCATATTGAGGGAGGATCAACGAGATAGGCAGGCCTTCATGCTCACGAGATCTTTTTGTTTTTACCTTGAGAGCACGAGCTGCAGCGGAGACGACTGTGCCAAGTGTCGAGACTCGGCCTTCTTTCGTTCGCAGTTCGCAACATTACTCTCGATATGAATATCTGCCTCTCTAAAGAAATGGAGAAGAAAATTGTAAAATTCATACCGGGTACATTTAAAAGCAAAATTACCTTAATTAAAAGCACTGAAAATTCAGGAAGGGTTAGTTTGAAACGGTGAAGCTACCGAAAGACTACAGCTTATTATTATTGACTAATGCAGAATTAAAATGCATGAACAGCAGAATAAATGTATTTTTACTCTTTTTTTATTCTATATATTTTAGCAATTTAAACTATAAAAACACCATCTTCTGAACATTGATAACTTCTCTCAAAAATGAAAAATACTTTCTGTCTTTGAATCACTGGAAAGAATTTTTATATATGCTACAGTGAATTAAAAGTATACACAAAAAATAAATACTAAAATAAAATAAAATAAAATGAAATAAAATAAAACTTTTAATTTTATAAAAATAATAACATCCTTGATAAAATCTTCTAAGATTTATAAACAATCGTACAATTAGAATTTTCCTATTTTTTTCGGAAATGTGCTATTCTCAAAAGGAACCGAGCAATTTTAATCTTATATTTTATTCTCTTATAGTAAGAAAAAATAAATCTAAAGATTTATTCACTATTGACAGCGCACATAAAAATATATTAAGCGAGAAACCAAAAAGTCATTACCTTCTCAGGTACATTAATTCTTTAAAAATGGGTACTTTCAGATTGGTTAATTTCTTTTCAAAAGTTCCATTACGCTGAAAATAAAAGAAATCAGAGCTGAAAGTTTTATAGCTTGAAAAGTCATTATCGAGAAATATTCTTTGTATATTTATTCAAATTCAAAATAATGCAATTTGAAAGCAATTTACTTGTATGGGTTTCTATATTTACATATAAAATATGTGTGTTATACGGTAGAGCGTAATTTTGCTTTGTAAAAAAATACTAAAGAAATAAAAGATAAAATTCGACCACTTCATTTTAAAACCACATACTAGATTAAACTTTAAGTGTAATTTACCATACAAAAAAGTTTTCAGTGATAAGTTTAATTCGATGCATATTGCTACATTTTTTTAAAGATGTTAAAAAGATTTTTAGATGTTCGATACGTAATTTTATATTTCTAGTTATACAAACTGCAAACTCTTGAAACACTTTTGAAACATTTACTGAACATGATAATTCGCAGTTCTTATTCCATTGTTTTGTGGATTGGTTGTGTCAGGAATATGTTTGCAGAAAAAGTGTTGTTGTTGAAAGCGCTATTAAAAATTTGAAGTATTGTTAATAAGTGTTGGGAGTATAGATTATGTGTAAAAAGCTAAATTTCTTATTTTTTCCAGAATAGCAGTTATTGATGTAGATTCGTAAAAAATATTCAACGCATTCAGTAATCTCCTGAAATTATTTTTTCGATAAAACAAACTGTCTTTTGTTTTGTTTGTCTAATCTTTTTATTGTTAAATTGTGCAATTTTAAAGGAAACATGTAAAATGTTTTTTGAAATTGATGTTCTAGATTGCGTAGTGTTAAAAACGTTGTTATTTGATGACAAAGTGTTGTGACACACAACAGTATTGTCAGGACAAATTTCCATCAACACTATTTTAAGCACAATATCATAACAAACAGCAACACTACTTTTAGAACACACTTCTGTCATATTAAGAACACAATTCTAGATAGCAACACATTTCTAACTTATTAAGAACACAATCATAACACAAAGATCATTTTGTATATGAAGTTTTCTAATTCACAATATATTGATATGTTGTAAATTTGGTCACAAAAAGTATTTTAAAATATGTTTATTTATTTTGTTTCAGGTTTTGCAGTGGATGTGTAAATGATAACATATTACGTACGATCGATCAAAAATATGGTTTCGTTTTTGTTTTCTGACCAAAAATCCAATATTTGCCCAAAAATTCGCTTTCGGCAAAAATGCGGCTAAAAATTTTTCCGGGACAAAAATTGGTAGAAACTATAAAAAAACTCGTTTCGTCATTCAGGAATTTTCAATAGTATTCATCGATATGAGCTGTATCTGTCAAATGAAACTGGTTATCGCCATGAATTTTATTGCTCTTTATTATCAATGAGGACTGACGTAAGACGTGCACTGTAAAAAAAAATCTGTAAAGGTACTAAACATTTTCTAGGAACTTTTCATGTAACGATAACAAGAAAAATCCATGTAACCGATTCTAAAACTTGAATTTTTGTTGTTACCGTTATAGGAAAAGTTCTTGGAATCCCAGTTTCCTAGATAAAGTGTAGTACCTTTACAGATTTTTTTTTTTTTTTTTTTTTTTTTTTTTTTTTTTTTTTTTTTTTACAGTGTGACTGCAAAATCCAAAGCAAACAATGTACGATTAATTTGATAAATTCGGTAATTATTAATAATAAAAATATATTTGGTAAATTTGATAAATGTTGCAGATTAATAACATTTACCGATTATTATTAATAATTACCGAAGAAGTTCGGTCAATAAAATTAATTAGACTTACTAACGAATATATACACTGTAAAAAAAATCTGCAAAGGTACTAAACATTTTCTAAGAAACTGGGATTCCAAGAATTTTTTATGTAACGATAACAGGAAAAATCCATGTAACCGATTCTGAAACTTGGATTTTTGCTGTTACCGTTACAGGAAAAATTTTAGGAATCCCAGTTTCCTAGAAAACATTTAGTACCTTTGCCGAATTTTTTTTACAGTGTACTTTGCAAAAATATGTAGTATCACAACTGGTTGACTCTAATAACGAAAATAATAGTTAAGAGACAATAATACATAATCGAAAGAAGTGTTTTACTAATAAAATGCAAAAGACTAAACTCTTCAAAAAAATATCTTTATAATTACAAGAATGAAATAAAAATTTTAAATACTAAAATATTCAATAGAATAAATTATGCAGTTATTAACAGCATATTTTTAATAAAGAACATTTTTAAAAAAGTACACGATATAAAAATTCAAAGCTAAATGAATAGATTATTTATTACATTTTCCAACTTTTATTGGTAATTAATAATTATTAATAATTATTAATAACAACCAGTTAATTTCATAAAATGACATAATTTATCATAGCAGCCGGTCTATTTGGATATCATTTGATTATTATTAACAAAAAAGTAGAAACCGTTGAATTTCGACGAAAGAAAATATTTAAAAAGGAATTATCTCATTGATTTATAATAAACTTACAAAATTAGTTTTAATAAAAAATGCACCATACATTGGTAATTCTAACTCTTAAATAAATGATATTTAACCTAAAGTTAACAAAATACTTACTTGTATAAAACTGAGTTGTATAAACTTTTAAAATTAAATCTTAATCATTAAGTAGTAAAAAATGTTAAAGACATGTAGTTAGAATAAAGTTACGGACAAGTCTCTTATCTTAGTATTCCAAAATGAAAAAAAGCGAAATTGTATTCGACTTTGACTTATTCATAGAACTTTTTCCCCTTGAAATCTAAACCCCACATCATTTACACCGTATCAAAATTTATATATGCGCTTTTCATATAAGTTATCACCTTTTAAAAAATGGTATTTTAATCTGATCATTTTGAAAGCATTGTAATTCAAATTTGAAATCTTGATGCCATTAGCTGAAATAGACACTAAATTACTTAGATTATTTTAAGTTAAATGAAATTTTGTAAATGAAGCCAAAATTCGCCGACTTCTATAAGAAATGATATTCTTGATACAGCATGTACTTTAATTTCTAATGTTTTTCATTTTTAATGAGAAAAAGCAACATAAAGTTACAGTAATCTGCTTTTTTCTGCTATTTACCATGCAGGAAGAAGACTGATGAAGGTGCAGTATGTTGAAAAATCGGTTAGTAATATTGCGCGTGTTTTCGCTCAAATTTAAATGCCTTCATTAAGCTCATACAAAATAATCATGTGCACTGTAAAAAAAAAAAATCTGTAAAGGTACTATACTTTATCTAGGAAACTGGGATTCCAAGAACTTTTCCTGTAACGCTAACAACAAAAACTCGGGTTTTAGAATCGGTTACAGGAATTTTTCCTGTTATCGTTACATGAAAAGTTCTTGGAATCCCAGTTTCCTAGATAAAGTATAGTACCTTTACAGATTTTTTTTTTTTACAGTGTGGAACAGGGACCACATTCTTCGTCATCAGAATTTTGCTTTTCCTTTAAATGAAAATTATCTCCTTATACGTAAGAATTTTAAAGAAGAGTTTCATTGTATTATAAATTAAAATCTGTACTGTTAAAATTTTTCTTAAATTTTGCTAAAGCACGTGGTTGTGATTGATCTTAATGTAGCAGATTTTTGGGGTACATTTTTGCCGTCATCTACAGCAACTATACTTCCACTTTATTTTTTTCTTTTTACTGTATGGCTATTTTCAGTTTGCTTTTAATAAAAATGAAGTGCTTCTGTTGACACAATTCGAAAACCGTTATTAAAACTCTAGAAAAAATAAATATTCTAAAATAAACTAAGGTACAGTTTTCAAACAAATTGTATTTAAAAGTAATTTTCCCCGATGCGACGGTGTAAAAATAAAAATGTACGATGCTTAGAAGCTTAAAAATTTGCAGTAGCAAAATTTACAAAATCTAAATTACATTTCAAATTTCAAAGTGTTGCCATTCGCAAATTGACGTAAACGCTACGAAAAGATACGTTTGACCTTTATAATATAGATAACTGATTAATAAAATTGACCGTAAGACATATATAACTAAAGTCACAAGCTTATAAATGAAGCAAGAATAAACGTAATAGAAAATATTAAAATATTTAGTTTGAAACCACGGAAGTGTTTCGAATACTTATTGGAAAAGTTAAAATAACAAATGATCACTTACAAAATTCATTATAAAAAATAATTGAGCCATGTATAAGTAAATCTAAAATATTTTTAAATAAAATGAAATAAAATTTGAAAAGTTTTCTGGGTCGTTAATGAATAAATTTTTATTTTTCTGGAAAAAAAAGTTTTATGTCACAGAGAGCCAACCATGACTACTAGGTATAACAATTTAATACATATGTGTATTTATTAAATATGTATAATTTATTATTATTTGTAAATATTTATGAATATTTGATAAATACGAATAAGTATTTAATAATATTTTTATGTATGTATTATTTGCGTTAAAATTTTTTTGGACATTTTCGTTTTCTTGGTCAAAAATAGGAAGTTCACTGGAATTCGGTTTTCGTTTCGATCAATCATTAGTATTCAGTATTGAAATAAAAACGAGTGCACCATAAAATGTAAAATTAATTCTTTAACAGAGGCAGCATCTATTGCGCCTTGGTATGTTTTCCTATAAGATTCTCTTTCAAAAGTTTAATGTTAAATTAAAATAAGTAGTACAATTGGACGCGAGTGGTTAAATAAACATTCTTAATGAAACAAGGATATTGCTTATTGAACAGATGTAGTGTACATGACAAACTATAGAATTATAAATCCTATACCGCTTTTTATTTAAATACCATACATAAGATAAAAACAACCGTAAGTTTATATATTCTTTGGGGATATAAAAAGGTATGTAATTCGCTATTAACTTCTTAAAAATTATAAAATATTCATCTAAAGAATGATTAATGAGCATAGAAAAATATCGACAAATTTATCGACTATCAAATTTAGATGTTTCGTTATTATATATATGTATATATATATATATATATATATATATATATATATATATTGTAATTGACATTAAACATTAACCAGTTAAAAATATATTCGAATTACAGACAAAAAAGTTTTTTCTTCCTATTTTAATAATATATATTACACTATTTATAAACTATTTATATAGATGACAAAACATATAAAATGTTTGTCTTATCACATAAAAAAATGATGAAACTTTTAAGTTTTTGTAACAATTGCTATCATAAAATCTACACTTAATCCTTCAATTAAAGTTTTTGAGGCGTAAAAACCTAAATCCTTATTTAATTTATTATGACACGAAGAAAAAAGAATTTAGGAGATTATGAAGAAATTACTTTTTTTAGTTACACAATGTATATTTTATTAAAGTAAAAAAGGAAAACAACCGAAAGAGTTTCAAATTATGAGAGCGTTTTCAGACCCAGTTACGTTTTATCAAAATTATTTTATCTAAACTTTCAGTTTAACAGAGAACAATAAAATATACTTTAAACCTCTAAGTTAAAAATAAGTGTAAATGTCAAATATATATATATATATATATATATATATATTTGGTTTAAGTGTAAAGTAAAAAAAATAAATTCTGCAATAAAAAGTTAAATAATAAGAAACTTTGTCTTTTATTACAAAAATCTTTCGGGAAATGATTTAAATGTTAAAAAATAACTATTTATAGTTTTAAAATAGTTATCCCAGTAGTATAAATGTATAATAACTAGTTATCTAGAAATCTCATTTAAAACTCATCCTGTCTTACATACCGATATTCCTTAGTAAGAGTTTTTACATATGCTTTATAATGATGAAAATTTAACAGTAAAATCGATCCAAAACTGTAATATTCTTCAGTTAAACTGCAAAAAAAACGTCATTTTTACCACAAATATCTATCATATATGATCTAACCTGGGTTTTTATACAAAATTAATCATTTTCTGATCATTTATTGAAATCATCTCAATGAAATATTTCCTATATTCCTTGTCTAAAAGCATATTATTTATGGTAGGATGTCGTATTACGATTAGTTATTTAATTTTTATTGATTAGTTAAAAATGACTTTTTATACATCTGTGAATAGTTGGTACTAATTTACTGTAAAATATATAAATCGATGTCAATCCAATTAAGTTTTTCATAAAATGAGTTTTATCTATTTTATTTTTTGCTAAATAATAACGTCTTATTACCGTGGGAAGCCTTTGTGCACTTTCATCTAAAACTTTTGTTTGATGTTTAGAAACCCATTAAAAATATCGTACACAATCAGAAAGTAATGTTATGAAATATGTAAACTCTTAAATTGGACATTTCTCGAATAAGCAATTTAATTGATCACTACCCAATCTTTCTAATGATTCATAATTTTGCTGTACGGCTTACCTGAAATCCCCTAAGTAACGGAAATTCATCGCGTTTTTGAAGTGTTCATTGAAAGGTGTTATTCTAATCTTTTTTATAAATCCCATTTGCAGTTATACAAGAAAACTTTCCACCTATATTTTGACTTTTTTAACATTTATAATTAATGTATCAATATAAAGAACGAGCTATATATTTTTTAGAATTTGTATCTTCAATGCATTTTAAATTTATTACATTTTTAAAAGTATAAATAAAATATGATGCATTTTAATTCATTATTGCAAATGTTGTTAAAAAATACTTTAAATGAGCTATGTAAATAGCGGATAAATAATATCATGTTTAAAATTATATATTATCAGATTGCATAAATGAATGACAAATGAATTAATATTGATTGGATTACATAAAAATAATGATACGGATACAAAAATCAGCGTAAAATTGATTCAATGAAAAATGAATTCTCACATTTGATGTAATACAAAAGCTATTTTTTAAAATTCTTACTATATTCATATTATAATTTTCTGGTGTACTCTAAGAACGCAAGTTTTCGAAAACAAATATATAAATATGTTTTTTTTTTTTTTTTTTTTTTTTTTTTTTTTTGAGAGCGCGTATTACTTGAATCAACAATTTTCCTCGTTGTCGGATTCAGAAAATTCAGCCTCAAAGGAAAAGGAACTTTCATTGCATTATTTTTCATGGATATAAAAGGTGTAAAATAATTCTGAATTCGAGTTTCTATGATATTTTGCAAAACGATAAATAAATCTTCTATGCTAAGGAAACGACGCTTTCTTCTTCACATCTCGCGTGCCCCTTTTGATTACGTTACTATACTCGTGAAATAAATCGCGATCCATTTTGTCTCCAATTGTATTTTTGGCTACATGCACATTAAAAACAAATCTCTTCCAAAAACCATTTCATGTATATTTTCAGGTTTTATACCAATTTCGGATGTTTTTTCCTTAGAAAATATTAAAACGATTCGTATTACACTTTAAAAGGTGAATTACTTCACAAAATTGATATTAATTAGGTTTAATAATTTTTCTCAATATATACGAATATCTTTTATTTTAGCCTTTCATTAACTTTTAAAAAATGTATTATAACATTAGAAATGAAAGTATGGAAATTAATCTGACTACACGTGTGGGGTTTTTTATTCTCAATAAATATATTTCCCTCTTTCTAATTGACACGTTTCTATCATACATTTTACTCCATTTGAACCAGAAATTTTTTTATACACTAAGTGAAATAAAAGATTCAGAGAACTAAATTCTGGGGTCAAATGTTTTTATCAAGCGTCACTTTCATTTACTAAACAATGACAATGAAAATGTATTTCTAAGAAAAAATAAATAAATAAATATTTCAGAATACATGAGAACCACGCCCGCCTTTGTGTCGATTTTTGTTTAATTTTATTTTTTATCCAATCTTCTATTGATAAGTGCCACTGTAAGAAACAGGTTATATGTCAGGAAAAAACTTTGGTTGTTACAACATTTTATGATTCATAATTCAATGATGTGATACTTTAATCACATATCGTCTTGTGCACTATTTCTGAATTTATTTAACATTAATGAAGCAAAGAAAATAAATATTTTCTGAATGAAGTTTTGGATTTTTATTTACTTTTTACCTCTGGTTCGATTATTTTACTATTTAGCAGTTAAAAGGAATTCACCTTTTAAATATTTTTTTTATATGTCCATCAAAGAAAGAAAACATGTAGGAATACTTACAGTTTTTAATTTTTCCTGAAAATCGCTATAAAAATAATACTTACAACAAGTAAAACTCAATTTCTGTCAATATGTATTTTGCTTGTGTAATGTTGTGAAATTACGCAAAGCGAAACAGTCTGAAAATTTCATTTTAATATATTAACCCAGGTCAAAATTTATGCTTGTTCCAGCAACAAAATTATGCTAGTTATTGCTAGGTATTGCTATGCCTGCTAGATTTCCATCAAAGTGGGCCAATACACACCATGAATTGCTGGAAATTTAATGCTATTATATGCTAGCTAGCATCACATGCTAAATCACTAGCTTGCACAACAAAAGCATGACAAGCTATATGCAAGCATCTCATGCTTATTTCCAGCAAAGTGGGCCAATACACACCATGAATTGCTGGAAATTCTGCTGGAACCAGCAATGTGTGATGCTAGTTTATGCTATTTTACTTGTTGGGTTATAGCACTTGGTGCTTATCTAGCAAACAAATACCAGCATGAATTTCGACCTGGGAACCCAGGTCAAAATTCATGCTAGTACTAGCAACAAAAATATGCTAGTTATTGCTATATTTTGCTTTGTTTGCTAGGTATCCCAGCTATTATATGCTTTAAATTGCAAGCCAGCATCACATGCTATGTAGCTACCTTACACAACAATAGCATGGCAAGCTATGTACTAGCATCTTATACTTGTTTGCTGATTAAGCTTTTTCCAAAGCATGCAGAGGGAGGTACCTTAACATGCTATAATATGCTATTTTATGCTTTCCAGTATAATATGCTATGCAGCAAGTTTAGGGAGAAATAGCATGATAAGCTGTGTACAAGTATTTTTTGCTTATTTGCTATTTAAGCTATTTCCAAGCATGCACTGTTAGGTACCTTAATATGCAATAATATGCTATTTTATGCTTTCCAGCACAGCGAGATTTTGGAGAAATAGCATGGCAAGCTATGTACAAGTATATTTTGATTATTTGCTATTTAAGCTATTTCCAAGCATGCACAGTTATGTACCTTAACATGCTATAATATGATTTGTATGCTTGCCAGCATAAAATGCTATGCAGCCAGTTCAAAGAGAAATAGCATTACACGCTATGTATAAGCTTTTTATGCTTGTTTTATATTTAAACTTCTTCCAAAGCATGGAGAGGTAAGAATATTATATGCTTTAGCATTACATGCTTTTTGATGCTTGCTATAATGATATGCTAGTAAAACAGCATGACGCACCATGTGCCAATAAAATATTCTAATTCACTAAACAAGAATAGCTGCAAAAAATTGTTTGTTGGTTATGAATTTCTGCTAGAATAACAGAATCTATCATTATAAGCAATATTCTGCACAATTTTGCAAAAAATGGGAGATTGTATACAATAAATTCATAAAGAGTTGATATTTGTTAATATTGCAAAAGCATATTTTTTTGTGAAAATTCTCTGGAATTTTTATGCTTTCATATCAGAACATATTTTATGTTTCAGAAACTGGTCACATTCTTTGCATAATATAAGTGCATATTCGATGTTTGCAAAATATGTGCACATATCTTTGAATAAAATAAGTGCATTTTCTATGTTTGCAAAAAATACAATTTTTTATTAAAAAAAAAATAAAAAAAAAAAGGCTGTGCAGTAACACTCCTGAATAACGGAACTCCCGGTAGCGCCAAGTTTTTCACGTTGTTCGGTGGTGTTCTCATACAATAAAATAGAACTTTCTTTCTATGGGGGTTTAACTATGGGTGATAGGGAATTTTGTGAGGAATTTACCTTTTGTTAGAAGTTTCTAGTAGAATATCCTACACATTCTTTAAAAGAAAAAAAATATTCCTTCTTTTCCTTACTACTTATAAATTTTAGCTTAACTCGAAAAGAAAAAAAATATGCAATTATGTCTTTGAAAATTAGAGAAAAAAAAATTCGTTCATCAAAATTAAAAATGCTGGAGAAGGATTGTTATCACCACTTAAATTCATGATTACCTTAAACCACCGATTTGAGATTAATTTTTAACTTATAAACAAAAAAAAATTACTTTCATAGCGGATTTAAAATAGTAACTCTTCTCCTCTCCTAACGGGAAATAAACTGGCCTTTTAACTGATCTTTTAACTCATCTTTTTCTTAGTGTTGAATTATTTTAACTTACATGAAAATGATAAATTTATTATTTCTTTAAGAATAGGATGAAAATAAAATTTTGTTGAATTTATTGAATTTAAAAAACTGGGCAAGGAGAAGAATAGCTATGCACCACCATGTGAATAAAACATTGCCTTTTGAACTCGTTGAGATAATGCTTTGACACACAAATTTAACAAAAAATAATAACACTTATTTTTTATAGGTTCCCCCCCCCCCCCTTCATGTAATGGAAGAAAATCACCGTCACTTTCTAATAGAATTTAGTTCTTTTATGTTACTTCAAAAGTAAAATTTTATGTGTTTATTAAAATAAGGGAAAAAATATGTTTTTAAAATTTCAAAATGCAGAGGCTTTAGATCTTCTCTTCGGGCTAATACAACGTAAATTCAAAACTTCCATCGTCCACCCGAAAATTATTAGCTTTCAATTTTGCTAGTGTTAATTAACTTAAGTTATTAAAAATAATAAATGTGTTTTTCAAAATCGGTAAAAAACAAAATTTAGTCATTTAAAATTCAATATTCAAGAAGGAATTTTTCATTTAGGAAATATGTTTATAATAATCGATTTAAAAATATGTGTAATTGATTCCTCCCCTCTTTCCAATATGCATTATAGTTTTAAAATCCCCCATCTTAAACAGTATTTACCTGAAATTTATTCTATCAAAAATACATTTCATAATTATTTTTTCCTTGATTTATGTTAATGTAATCATATTCTAATTACCCATTAAATATTTGGAAAAAAACTAACAATAAATTAATTTTATTCATTGAAAATTTGAGGAAATAGTTGTATCGATGAATTCACTCTTAACCTTGTAATAAACTTTTCTACCAAAAATTGAACCGACATCAAAAGCTACTGCAAAGTGAAAAATAATTTTTTTACAGAATAATATTAAGAAATTAAATTAAGAGCGTAGTATTTATCATGCGTATTATTATATTTATGTAGATAAATTTGATTTTTTGAAGTCGGTGCCAGCCAAGCCAAGTTACATGTAATTTTCCAATAGACACGCATCCAAGTATCTACGAGTTTATTTATGTTTTAATATTTAGTTAAAATTTTAACTTTATTCTTTTACGATTTGCATTGGATAATTAATTTTAATTTTGAACTTGGCTTGGCTGGCACCGACTTCAAAAAATCAAATTAATCTACATAAATATAATAATACGCATGATAAATACTACGCTCTTAATTTAATTTCTTAATACTATTCTGTAAAAAAATTATTTTTCAATTTGCAGTAGCTTTTGAAGTCGGTTCAATTTTTGGTAGAAAAGCTTATTTTTCTCTTTTCATTTAAAAGTTAACGATTTTTTTTATGTCGGTTAATAAAAATTATAATACGAGAAAAATCACTGTAAACCATACATGTATGTCAGGAGTGGGGTTCGAACCCACGATCTCTTTCAAGAACCAGAAATCAAATCTGCTATCTTACACCGCTCACCCATCTGGCAGCACTCCATTCGGCGAGCTTAGTCATCGTCCATGTTACTTTTAGTTTGCAAGAAATCACTAATTTTATTAGTTTTTACTTAATTAGTAAAAAAAGTACTGAACTAATTTCAATGAAAGGGAAGAAGTACCAATGGAAGAGTAGCCTCTTTCATTTATCACAAAAAACAAATTAATCGGTTGGATAGTTTCGGAGTAATCGGTGAACGTACATAAAACAAATACATTCGCGCCGAATTGATAACATCCTCTCCTTTTTTGAAGTCACTTAAAAAACTATGTAACGCGGAAATTTTTTTTGTATACTATACACCTATGTCAGGAGTGAGGTTCGAACCGACACTCTCTTTCAAAACCAGAGATTAAATCTGGCGCCTTAGACCGCTCGGCTGTCCGGACTTCATTCTCTTTAGAGAACTTATTCAATTTTTACTTTTCGCAAGTCTATTCTCTTTTGAGTACTCTTTCACTGATAAAGTATTGAATTAATACAAAATCTCTGACACTCTGTAATAATGGTTAAATAAAAAATATTCCTAATAACATAATTAGTATTTAACTTGTTAAATATATATTTAAAAATTATAACACGGTAAAGTATACACGCACGTCAGGAGTGGGGTTCGAACCCACGTTGCCTCTCGAAAACCAAATCTTAAATCAAGCGCCTTAGACCTCTCGGCCATCCTGGCATTGATAAATTTATTCGACATCCATATTACTACTGATTTGCAAGAATTCGCTAATTTTATTAGTTTTTGCATAATTACTAAAAAAGTACTGAACATATTTCTATGAAACGGAAGTGGTACCAATTCGAGAGCAAACTCTCTCATTTAACACCAAAATCAAGTTAATTGGTTGGATAGTTTCGGAGTAATCGGTGAACATACATAAAAAAAAAACGTTTGCTCACATACATTTTGCTCATACATTTTGCTCACGTCGCACAGTGGGGCAAAATCCCGAAAAGCTGGCCAAAATATGAAAATGTTATTCAAATTGTACGAAAATTCGTATACAGGTGTTTTTGAGGATGCTAAGTAAAAATACAAAATTTAAATAAAAAAAATGGCGGATACAATATAGGGAACAAAAATTTAAATGTCTCGAAAATTATTCAATTTGTATGAAATTTTGTAAACTTTTCAGGATGCTAATTAGAATTCAAAAGTTAAACTTTAAAAATAAATAAATAAATAAAATGACAAATTAAAAGTAAAAACAATTAGATTTAAATAATATTTAAAATTTCGAGCCTAAACTTAAAAAAGAATTTTGAAGGAACCAAGACATATTTAATCGAAATTAATTAATGGAAAGTAAAATATTAGACTGTTTAATTTTTATATTATTAAAATAAAAGCGGAAATATATTCCAGAGATTCACTTTTAGAATCAACTGTAGTATAATAAAAAGATTCTTCAGAGGTTAAGGTGTCGAAATAGTTAGCAGAACTTGTTGGCGGTATTAAAAGATCATGTGAATCTTAGGATAAATGATTTTGCGATAATTTACATAAACTAGGAATAAAAGAATCTGATGACATTAAAAGGCGTAAAAAGATCTTTTTTTTTTCGCGCTACTGCATGTTTGTCATAAATCTTCTCGATGCCTTTTGATCAGTTTGTTGCATGATTCTTGAGTATCTTATGACATTTGAGAAATAAGCAGTAATGAAGATAATGTTATTTCTCATAAATAAGTAGTTTGTATTCTGAAATAGGCATACAGAACCAGGGATGTAGTTCAAATCTACGAGCTGTTTGTAAAAAAACTTTGAAATATATCAAATAAATGACATGGCTACAAGAAATTACTTATGACATAGAATCGTTTAATCAAATCTTCGTATACGCTTGTTATAGAAGCTCAAATAGTTGTGTTTCAAAGAATGGTTGAATTGTATTGCCATCATTTGTGCTTCCAAATCTTGAATTTGGTTTCTCGACGAGAAGTCTTAATTGTGAATGAAATATTTTTTGCAAATTTTATTTTGCGATTTCAGTGTTCTTCTTTTCATGCAGAGGACGAGCCTTCCATTTTTTCTATGCAGTTTGTCTGCCATATGAAACCCCTTTAAATACAACTTAGCATGTAACGTAAATATTCTGAATTCTAAATTATCTTTATCCAATTTAATTAAAAAATGTCATATCGGTAAGAAGCTATTTTGATATTGTCTGACATAGGTAGAACGTTGAGTATTACACTAATTCGTTGTTAACGACTGTTTCTTCTGTATCAATGATTGTATTAAAAGAAATAAGTTAATTACCCTGGTGTTTAATACAATCCCATTCATTGACATTAGCTTCTGTATTTCTTGAAAAAGAAAATGGATCTTGATTGGCCCGAAAAAGATCTCGGAATTTTCAAATTGAAGATTCATGATTTATTTGCAATATTTATGTATTCTAGTAGCACGGGAGAAGTGAAAAATATATTAGAACCTCCTGCCATCTTCATAGAGAAATATTTGTTTAAATGTACTTAGAATACATTTGCAATCACATCCTTCCTTGCAAGCCAAATTCAAATTGCTAATGTAGGTGAAAGTCATATTCATAATGATTTTCACTCGCAATAATGAAATACAATATGCTCAGTAGTTTGATCTAGCAAATATTGCCATTGACAAAATAATTCTTCTAATTACAATAGAACAAACAAAATTATTACCGATAAAGATAAGAAAACGTTATTCTATCGGATCAGTAATAGAGAATTATTTTAATTTTTTTCACTACTAAGCTTACTTATCATGTTAAATTAGACTTATGATCATAGTACTTATTTATAGTATAATAGGTAATAAACTATTACAAAATTGAATAATTCAAAAATTTGAAAGATATTTATCAGCTAAATTAATGTGAAAAGTGCTCAATTTCAGAATTTTTGAAGCAGCCGAAAAAGTGGCATTTTTACTTGGGGATACTAAAATATGCTTAAAATGCAGATAGGCGGTTTTTGGCAGCTGGTTTTTCATGAATCATTAGACAATAGCCCAAGTTATTATTTCCATTATATTTCGTTGCGGAACACTGTGGAACATTTAAACTTTTTGATGTTTGAAAGGAAAAAAAAATAAAATAATTTCTACAATATTTTATCAAAAATTACTAAGAATTTATTATTTTTGTGTGCTTAGTATAAATTTGGTAATACATGCAAATAAAGTACACACTATCATAGTGTGAATCCATTTCAAATCATTAAAATCGGATAATATGATAAAATGCAGCGCACGTTTAGAGGAATTATTGTTTTACTGTTTTTCTTCGCTCTAAATGACACTCCTTCAAACATCATTTTTGAAATAATGCTGTTTGTAAGGGCGAAGCAAAAATCTTTTTTTTAAATATAGATTCTGACTCTCCAAACATTATTCTAGCCAAATACATAATCAAAATTCCCTAAATCGTAACTTCATTTTTCGACTTTTGGCCAGCTTTTTGGGGTTTTGCCCCAATGTGCGTCGTCTAGAATTTTTTTTATTTATAACACTAGTTTTTGGATTAAAGAATATCTCTATTGCTCATATTATAGTTTTGTCATTTGCTTCTCACGATTTTTCTAAAATCCGATCTATTCATAGAAAACATGATACGGAATAGTCTCTTTATTTTCTCTCTTTCGTGGAGAATTTTTTAGAATCTTTACGCAACACCACACAGCATTGTCTTTTTATTCTTTTCATATGTATTTTGCTAATTATGCTAATCGCTTTCTATTCAAAGAAGAATTCTAATTTCAGTTTTTTTTCTTTCAGATATTTTTGTGTGTAACATTTTTAATAAAGATATTTTAAACTCCCTACACATTTTTAAATAATATAGATAGCGCATGCTTTTTTTAAGCAAATAAATTTAAAATCGAAAAAATATTTTTAATAACTAAATGAATGTTTTTAGTTATTTTCCAGTTAGAACTACTTTGGAGGGAAAAAAAATCTCTATAACTTATATCATAATTTCTTCATTTGCTTCTCACGATTTTTCTGAAATCCGATCTAAACACAGAAAATATGTCACGTAAGAGTCTTCTTATATTTTTTTCATCGAAATATTTTTACGGTACCGCATAGTATTGTCTTTTTATTCTTTTCATATGTATTTTACAGGTTATGAAAATATCAGTCTTTTCAAAGAATTCACTATTAAGACAAAGCATTTTTTTTTTCATATTTTTGTGTTTACACACAAAAATATGAAAAAGAAAATGCTTTGTCTTAATAGTAAATACATGCGTTAGTCAGTATATTTTAAACTCATTATACAAATTTAAATTATATTGATTTTCGGCAAAGCCTTAATAGATGGCAGCATCAAATATTCCCACCTGCTCAAATCTGATATGCTTCTGAAGAGGAGGGAAATTCCAAAGATCATTACCCATGGTAACTGCTACGACAGGATTTTCATAACCCCTTTATTTAACGACTACTTACAGTGCTTACGCTCGGTGCGTCTGTGGTAGTGTCGAGCATTGAACCCGAGACCTTTCAGCCTGGGGTTCGGTGCTATGACCACTATTCTATCACGGCCACACCAAGAGTGTTTTAGTAATAGCTATTAAAAATATAAAACTATTAAGTCTATTCGTTGCAAGTATTTTTTTCTAGTAATTCTTACAGATTTTCTAGTAACTGAGTAAAATTACATTTTTCTTTTAGTAATTGCAAGTATCACTGAGAGAAACTAAAGTTTTTTTTAGTAAATTGACCCTTTTTCTTTTACAGTGTATACATAGAATATATGCCACGGAAGAGTCTACTTATATTTCTTTCTTTCAACGAAATTCTTTTGGGATCATTTTAAGGTACCTCATAGCATGTTTTTTTTTTCTTTTCGTATATTTCACTGATTATATAAATCACATTCTTTTCAAAGAATTCACTATTAAGGCAACGTATTTTCTTTCTCATATTTTTGTGTGTAACATGCATTAGTCAGGATATTTTAAACTCATTACACAAATCTAAATTACATATATATAGGACATGATATTTTTTAACAGATTATCTCAAAAATGTAAAACATATTTTATAACGAAGTGAATTTATTTAGTTTTTTCCGTGTAGAACTTCTTACTTTATAACACTAGTCTTTGGAAGAAAGAATATCTCTTTTACTCATACTATAGTTTAGTCATTTGCTTTTCACGATTTTTCTTAAATACGATCTATACATAGAAAATATGCCACGAAATTCTTTTGGGATCATTTTACGGTACCGCATAGTTTTTTTTTATTCTTTTGCTATATAGTTTACTGATTTTCAAAGAAGAATTCAACCTTAAAAGCAAAGTATTTTTTTCTCATATTTTTAAGCTTAGCATGCATTAATCAAGATATTTTACACTCATTACTCATTTTTAAATAATCTATTCGAATTCTTTCATTGAAATACTGTTGCGATCCTTTTTACGGTATTGCATAGTATTGTCTTTTATGTTATTTTGTATTTTTTTCTGATAATGCAAATCTCAGTTTCTTCCAAGAATTCAATATTAAGACAAAGTATTTTCTTTCTTATACTTTTGTGTCTAACATGCGTTAGTCAGGATATTTTAACTCATTACACAAATTTAAATTATATATGTGTAGGAAATTATATTTCTTTAACAAATTAGCTTAGAAATGTAAAATATATTTTATAACGAAATGAATATATTTCGTTTTTTTTTTCATGTAGAACTTCTTACTTTATAATACTAGTCTGTGAAAGAAAGAATATCTCTATTACTCTTAGCAAAATTTTGTTATTTGTTTCTTAAAATTTTTCTGAAATACGATCTGTATGCAGAAGGTATGTAAGCCGCAAGAGTCTCCTTATATTTCTTTCTTTCGTTGAAAATCTTTTGGGATAATTTTCCGGTACCTCATAGTATTGTTTGTTTGTTATTATTATTATTATTATTATTATTATTATTATTATTATTATTATTATTATTATTATTATTATTTTCATATATTTTACTGATTAGGCAAATCGCAGCGTTTTCAAAGAAGAATTCATCTTTAAGGTAAGGTATTTACTTTCTCATATTTTTTGTGTGTATTAATTGCGTTAATCAGAATATTTTAAAATCATTACACATATTTGAATAATATATATGGAACATGATATTTTTAAATAAAAAAAATTAAAAACATGCAATATATTAAATATCGTAATGAATATATTTAAACCTTTTTCATCTATAACTTCTTACTTTATAACACTAGTGTTTGGAGTAAAGAATATCTTTACAACTCATATGATACTTTTCTTATTTGCTCCTCGCTTTTTTTCTGAAATCCGAACTATACACAGAAAATATGCCACTAAAGAGTTTACAGGCATTTTTTTCTGTCAAAATTCAACTTTAAGGCAAAGTATTTTCTTTCTCATATTTCTTGGGCTTAACAGGCGTTAGTCAGGATATTTTAAACTCATTGCACAAATTTTAATAATATGTATATAGAACATGATTTTTTTAACAAACTAGATTAAAAAGTAAAACATATTTCATAACGAAATGAATATATTTATCTCTTTTTCATGCAGAACATCTTACTTTATAATACTAGTATTTGGAGGAAAGAATATCTCTGTTGCTCATATCACAGTTTTACCATTTGCTTCTCATGATTCTTCAGAAATACGATCTATACACAGAATATATGCCAAGGAAAAGTCTCCTAATATTTCATTCGTTCGTCTAAATTTTTTACATCATTTTAGGACATCGCATAGTATTGTCATTTTTATTCTTTTCGTATATAGTTTACTAATTATGCAAGTCGCAATCTTTTCAAATAAGAATTCAAATTTAAGGCACAGAACTTCGTTTCTCATACTTTTGTGCTTAACTTGCAGTAGTCAAGATATTTTACACTCATTACTCATTTTTAAATAATATATTCGAATTCTTTCATCGAAATGCTGTTGGGATCATTTTACGGTACCGCATAATATTGTCTTTTTATTATTTTCATACAAGAGTATCCAGCAAATAAGACCCCGATTTCAAAATTAAATTTCTCAAAAACTAAGATCGATAGAAATATAATGCAAACGGTTTATTTATTAGGTAAGTTTAAAAAATCTTATAAAGAAGTTTCGAACGAATATTAAAAAAAAATCGAACTAAATTTCAAAAATTTCACTCCAAAACTCACTTCAAAATATGGCTCTGTATTCCAAAAAACTCATTCTCTGCATTCAATCTAGAACAAGTTAAATATCAGGTCAAATATTTTTTGCAATCAGAACATAATCTTTCCAAAATATTCGCCATTTGAAACTCCTTTATAAGATTTTTACAGCATACCTAATAAATAAACCATTTACTAATCCTATCGAACTTTGTTTTTGAGGAATTTAATTTTGAAATCGGAGTCTTATTTGCTGGACCCCCTGTATATAGTTAATGATTATGGAAATAATAATCTTTTGAAACATGAATTCGAATTTAAGGCCTTTTGTCGATATTTTTTTGTGTGTATGTCTAGCATGCGTTAAACAAAATATTTTAAACTCATTATACATACTTAAGTAATATATATAGGAATGGTTTTCTTATTTAACAAATGAATTTTAAAATGTAAAATATATTAAGTAACGAAATGCATGTATTTATTTCCTTTTCATCGAGAACATCATACATAATAACACTAGTCATTGCAGTCATCTCTATTACACATGTAATAGTTCTATTATTTGTTTCTCACGATTTTTCTGAAATCCTATCTATACAAAGAAAATATGCCATGAGAGAGACTTCTTATACTTTTTTCATTCAATGAAACACTTTTGGATATCATTTTACGGTACCGCATGGTATTTTTTTCTATTCTTTTTTTCATATGTAGTTTACTGATTATGCAAATCTCAGATTTTTTAAAAAAGAAATCAACTTTAAGGCAAAGTATTGTTTGTCTCATATTTATTTATGTTTGTTTAATGTGTGTGTGTGTAAAAAGTGCCTTAATCAAGTGTTAATCAAGATTCATTTGAATTCCAAAATCATTTATTGCATTAATCGGTACATATTTTTAATTAATATACACAGAATATGATTTAAATATATATATATATATATATTTAAAAAATATTGTAACATATTGAATAACGGAAAAATATATTTAGTTCTTTTTCATACAGAACTTCAATAATTCATAAAAGTAGACTTTGGAGAAAAGAATACCCCTATCACAATTTACAATTTGCTTCTCACTATTTTTCAGAATCCCAATCTGTACAACATGCAATAAAGTCGGCTGATCAATGTATAATAAATGTTAAAAACTTTAATTAAAAATTATGTTCTACTTACAATATAAAGTAGAATTATACAGTTTCGAACAATACAACTTGTTCATCACTAGGAAAACATTACGAGAAAAACTAACACGCTATAAAGTTGTTATGTAAAATTTATAACGTGTTTTCTCCTAATGTTTCCCTGATGATGAACAGGTTGTATTGCTCGAAACTGTATAATTCTTCTTTATATTGTAAGTACATAATTTTTAATTGAGTTTTTGTTCTTTACATATATAATTTACTGAATATGAAAATCTGAGTCTTTTCAAAGCAGAATTCGACTTTAAGGAAAAGTACTTTCTTTCTCATATTAAGATATTTTACATTCGTTACACATTTTTAATTAATATATATATACGGTATGGTTTAAAAAATAATAAATTAAAAAATATAAATATATTGCATAACGAACAGAATATATTTAGCTTTTTTTACGTCTAGAACTTCTTGTTTTACAAGACTAGTCTTTGGAGGAATGAATATCGCTATTACTCATACCATACTCTTGTCATTTGCTTCTCACGGTTTTCCTGAAATCCGATCTATACACAGAAAATATGCCCCTGAAGAGTCTTATTATATAGATATTTTTTCTTTTAGTGAAATCCTTTTGGAATCATTTTACGGCGCCGCATAGTATTGTCTTTTTATTCTTTTCATATATATTTTACGGACTATGCAAATTTCAGTCTGTAAGGCACAATTCATCGTTAAGGCACATTATTTTCTTTCTCATATTTTTTGTGTGTAACATGCGTTAATCAAAATATTTTACACTAATTACAAGTTTTTAAATAATATATATAAGACATGATTTTTTTTACAAAAAAATTTAAAAATGTAAACTTACTGAATAACGAAATAAATATATTTAGAATCTTTTTTACATAGAAATTCTTGCTTTATAACACTAGACTTTGGAGGAAAGATTATCTCTATTATTGATATCACAGTTTTCTCATTTGCTTCTCACGTTTTTTTTTTTCTGAAATCCTATCTATACACAGAAAATATGCCACGGAAAAGATTTCGTGTGTTTTATTTCGTTCGTCGAAATTCTTTTGATATCATTTTACAGTATCGCATAGTATTGTCTTTTTATTCGCTTTATATATAGTTTACTGAATATGCAAATCTCAGTCATTTCAAAGAAGAATTCGGATTAAGGTAAAGTACTTTCTTCTTTCTCATATTAAGATATTTTGCATTCGTTATACATTTTTAATTAATATATATAGGACATGATATTTCTTAAAGAAATAAATTAAGAAATAAAAAACATATTGAATAACAAACAGAATATATTTTGTTCTTTTTTCATCTAGAACTTCTTACTTTATTACAATAGTCTCTGGAGGAAAGAGTATCGCTATTACTCATACCATAGTCCTATTTGCTGCTCACGATTTTTTCTGAAATCCAAACTATGCGCAGATAATTTCACACGGAAAAATCTCCTGATATTTCTTCTGTCTTCCAAGTACACTTGGGAAAATTTTAACATGCAGCATAGCATTGTCTTTTTATTCTCTGCATACATAGTTTACTGAATATGCAAATCTCAGTCTTTTCAAAGCAGAATTCGACTTAAAGGCAAAGTATTTTCTTTCTTATATTAATATATTTTACATTCGTTATGCATTTTTAATTAATATATGTAGAACATTATTTATATTAAAGAAATAAATTAAAAATTTAAAACATGTTTAATAACCAACAGTACATATTTACTTCTTTTTACAACTAGTACTTCATACTTTCTAACGCTAGTCTTCGGAGGAAAGAATATCGCTATTACTCATACCGTATTCTTGTCATTTGCATCACAGGATTTTTCTGAAATCCGATCTATACACAGAAAATATGCCACAGAAGAGTCTCCTTATGCTTCTTTCTTTCTTCGAAACTCTTCTGGGATCATTTTACGGTACCGCATAGAATAGTCTTTTTATTATTTTCATATATATATTACGGATTATGCAAATATCAGTCTTTTCAAAGAAGAATTCATCTTTAAGGCCCAGTATTGTCTTTCTCATTTTTTTGTGTGTGTAACATGCGTTAATAAAGATATTTACACTCAATGCATATTTTTAATAACATATATAAAACATGTTTTTTTAAATATAAAAGGATAAATTAAAAAATATATACTAATAAATCAAAAAATGTAAAACATATTGAATAACGAACAGGATACATTTAGTTCTTTTTTGATCTAAAACTTTTTATCTTATAACTTTGGAGGAAAGGATATCGATATTACTCATACCATATTCTTGTAATTTACTTCTCACAATTTTTCTGAAATACGGTTTATTTACAGAAAATATGCCACGAAAGACTGTCCTTATATTTCTTTCTTTCGTGGAGAATTTTTTAGGATCCTTATACGACACCGCATAGCATTATGTTTTTATTCTTTTCATGTGTAGTTTACTAATTATGCTAATCGTTATCTTTTCAAAAAAAAAAAAAAAATTCTAATTTGAGTCTTTTTATTTCACATAATTTTGTGCGTAACATGTTTAATCAAGATATTTTAAACTCAATACATATTTTTAAATAATTTATATGGGGTATGGTTAAAAAAATTAAAATCGAAAAATATATTGAATACTGAAATGAATGTTTTTAGTTCTCCATTATTTAAAACTACTTATTTTATCACACAAGTTTTTTCAGGAGAAAATATCTCAATTACTCATACTAAATTTTTTTCATTTCCTTTTCACGATTTTTCTGAAATCCCATCTACACGCAGAAAATATGCCACGGAAGATTTTTCTTATATTTCTTTTCTTCTTAGAAATTCTTTTGGTATCATTTTATGGTACCGCAAAATATTGTATTTTTTATTCTTTTCATATATTTTACTGATTATGTAAATCTCAGTCTTTTCAAAGAATTCAATATTAAGACAAAGCATTTTCTTTCTCATATTTTTGTGTGTAACATGCGTTAGACAGGATATTTTTAACTCATTACACAAATTTAAAGTATACATATATAGGACATGATTTTTTAAACTTAAAAATATATTAGCTTAAAATGTAAATTTTACTAACTTAAAAGTGTAAAATATATTTCATAGCGGAATGATTATATTTAGATTTAACTTTCTTCTATCATCAATAGAAGAAATTATTGTAATCGAATTTTTTTTCAACTTCCGGTTTTCGACGGATTTGCACGTTTTAGGGGTTAGAAATTCCAAAAAACATGTTTTTACAAAATGTCTGTCTGTCCGTGTGTCTATGTGTGTGTGTTTGTCCGTATGTCGCCTTTCTGCCATCAACAAGTGTATGAATTTATGCATAGAATTTAACAAATTTTTTTGTGAATGTTTTTGGCTGAGGAAAGCAGGTCCTCCTTTAGTTTTGAAATATTCCGCCGGAAGGTGGCGCTGCAATCGCGTTTTTTGTGCGATTTTCAAAATTGTATCGACCAAAGGTATATGAAGTTATGCATCGAATTGAACCAAAATTTTTTGTGTAAATGTATGGCTATGGCTAGTTGGTCCTCCCTTAATTTGAAAAAAAAATCTGCCTGTCAATCTATTTTCCAAGGGCTCGTGCTGAGACGGAAATTCATTTTTACTCCGATTAATTGACTGAAGCAGAAATTTAAGATGAAAATCAAAGTTGGTATGGTATTGAATTAAAATTATTAAAGCATTAAAATGGGTAACTATTTTTTTTAAATATTAAAATGTACGTATGAGAGAGAAGAAAGTTTTGGGATTGGCATATTCAACTAGTTTTTTCACGTAGAGCTTCTTACTTTATAACACTAGTCTGTGGAAGAAAGAATATCTGTATTACTCTTACCATATTATTAATATCATTATTTTGTTATTTGCTTCTTATGATTTTTCTGAAATACGATGTATACATAGAAAATATGCCATACGGAAGAGTTTTATTATGCTTCTTCCGTTCGTCGAAATTCTTTAAGGATCATTTCACGGTACCTCATAGCAATGTATTTTTACTCTTTTCGTATGTAGTTTACTGATTATGCAAATGTTAGTATTTTCAAAGAAGAATTCAACTTTAAGGCAAAGTACAGTGGCGGTCAAAATTTTCAGGCCAGCAAAAAGTTTTCAGTTAATTTGTAAATATACTCATATGAAGAGGAATCTCAAAGCGATACTTATACATTTTATTGACGTATTAGTTATGAACTTACTTATAGAAGAATGTGTAAATATCAAAAAATTTAATTGAAAAATTAAGTATAAAAGAAAACGCATGTTCTCAAAAGTTTCCTGCCACTTATCATTCTTTAGTTTTTTTCTATCCGTAAAGTGTTTTTTGGTTGTGTTTATGAATGGATCAACGTGCATAGCATAGTTTGAATTCAAATTTGAAAAGCTCAAGAATTATTGTTCATAAATGAGTGATTAGTTTGTCGCTAAAAGGCCAATCTTCCTGAGATATTATCGATCGTTAAAATCGACTGTAAACGATATTTAAAAATTATATAAAGATGGCCATGGCTTTCAGGACTTTCAGAGATCCAGGAGACCCCGGCAAATTACTATTTCTGAGGGCAGAATTATCAGGAGAAAAACCATTGATAATCCGCATAAAAATTCCGTTGCAATATACTGCGATTTACGGAATACAAATATTACTGGAATAAGTTTGTCTACTGTGTTATGATGCTGACGTGATACAAAACATTATGGAAGAGTCGATGTTAAAAAATTTTCAGAGGTTAAAAAAATACCGACATACCCTACTTGCATTTTCCAAGGAACACAAAGTCCGGTCAAGTGAAAACTGGACAAAAGCTCTATTTTTCCATTAATCGAATTCAAAACAGTTTTGGAAGTGACTGCAGACACAACGTCCGATGTCCTAACACCAAAAGATATCATTTGACCTATGTTATTCCTACAATGAAAAATGGCGGGGGACACGTTATGCCGTAGGGAGTATTTTCTTCAAAAAGTGTCGGTCCGTTATTTGAAATCCACAGCCAAGTGAATGATACAATGTATAAGGATATCTTGCAAAACCATTTTCTGCCTTATTAGAGAAAAAAATTTGGTGGCAACTATTTTCCTTAACATGATAACGACATAAATAATGTATGCAAGCCTCGATAAGCAATGGTTTTCACACAATATTTTTTAAAATGTTCACCCAAACGCCCAACAGGCATGCAATAGAAAATCTTTGGAAAGAAGTTGGCAAAAGTCTGCGGAACTATAAATATTCCAACTCAGCCGAAATTTCGCCAAAATTGCAAGATATGTGGAAAAAACTTACCATACACGATCTTTAACCGTTGATTGTATGAATTTCACGTTGCTGCGCTGCAGTACTTATTAAAGCTAATAAAATAGTAATGCGATAAAATACTAATTGTAAATGTTGTTGATCACTGTAATTTTCTATTACAATACCACTTTTTTACAAATATGTGAAGGTGGCCGGAAACTATTGAGAACATCCGTTTTCCTTTATACTTAATTTTTTCAATTAAATTTATTGATATTTACACGTTCTTCTACAAATAATTTCCTAACTATTATGTCAATAAAATGCATATCACTTTGAGGTTCCTTTTCATAATGGGTATACTTACAAATAAACTGAATAATTTTTGCGGGCCGGAAACTTTTGACCACCACTGTATATTTTCTCATAGTTTTTGTGCTTAACATGCAGTAATCAAGATATTTTACACTCATTATTCATTTTTAAATAATCTATTCGAATTCTTTCATCGAATAATATTAAGATCATTATACGGTACCGTATAGTACTTTTTTTAAATTCTTTTCATACACGGTATGCAGCTAATAAGACTCCGATTTCAAAATTAAATTTCTCAAAAACTAAGGTCGATAGAAATATAACGTAAACGATTTATTTATTAGGTAAGCTGTAAAAACCTTATACAAAAGTTTCAAACGGTCGATATTTAGAAAACACTGTGCTCTGCTATCAAAGAATACTTGACTTGACATTTTTCTCTTTTAAGAATTTTTGCGGAGAACGCGTTTTTCAGTGTACAGTGCCATATTTTAACGATTTTTTGAACTAAATTTCTCGAATTCCAAAATTTCCAAAATTTAACTCCAAAACTTCTTAAAATATTGCTTTATAATCCGAAAGATTCGTTCTCTGGAATTAATCTAAACAAGTAAAATGTCAAATCAAATATTCTTTGCAACCAGAACATAATCTTTTAAAAATATTCACCGTTCAAAACATCTGTATAAGATTTTTACAGAATACCTAATAAATAAACCATTTACCAATCCTATTGATCTTTTCTTATGATAAATTTAATTTTGAAATCTGGGTAGAAAATATGCCATGGAAGAATCACCCTATATATTTCTTTTTTCTTCGAAATTCTTTTAGGATCATTTTACGGTACCGCATAGTATTGTATTTTTATTCTTTTCATATACAGCTCATATTCAAAATATTAGAATAATTACCTTTTTTTTAGAAATTGAAAATATCGTTTGGTAATTTAATGTCTTTTAATGAAAATATGCAAACGATATTTTTATTAAGAACTTATTGTTGATTAAACTTACTTGTTATCTTAAATTTAATATCACTTTTGAAAAGATTAATTGCAAAACAAAATTATTTTGAAAAGTCAAAATATTAGAATATTTATTCAAGTGGTTCAAAATATTAGAATATTTCACATTAATTCTCCTTTAATTATCATCAATTCTTAACTTGTGGCATCATTGATTAAATTCAGACTATTTTATTTAAAATCCGTATTCTTTTTTGCTGTTTGTTTATTTTTCGTCTTAAAATGGGCCGTGTGAGTGATATTCCTGAATCTACTAAACTTCGTATGGTTGATTTGTATCGGCACGGTAAAAATCAATGTTTTATAGCGAATTATTTACATTGTTCGCAATCGAGCGTTACTAAAATACTAAGACAATATTCAAAAATTGGAAAATTTCATAATAATCGCCGAAATGGTGGCCGAAAACCAAAAACATCTGCTAGAGATGACAGGAAACTGAAGCGTATAGTTAAGAAAAACCGTTTTAAAAGTGTGCGATTCTTGCACCGAAAATGGAAAGAAGAAGGATTTGAAGTTTCTACATCGACAACATTAAGACGTCTCCATAAATTTAAATTTGAATCTCGTGTACCGAAAACAAAACCTCTCATGACTGCAAGACAAAAGTGTATAAGATTGAATTGGTGTAAATCAAGACGTTTATGGAGCAATGAAGATTGGAAAAATATATTATTTAGTGATGAAAGTATGTTTTGTGTTTCATATGGTAATCAAGGTATTCGAGTTTGGAGAATGAAGCAAGAAGCATTTGATAAAGAATGCCTTAAACGTTCCGTAAAATTTGCTGCTAGTGTCATGGTTTGGGGTTGTATGAGTGCAGAAGGACCTGGAAAGTTATGCATCGTCTACGAAAAGGTTAACTCTCTGATATATCAAGATATTTTAGAATATTACATGATTCCATCATCAGAAGATTTATTTAAAGATGATTTCATCTTTCAACAAGATTTAGCGTCCCCGCATACCTCGGTGTCAACTAAGAATTGGTTCCGCCAACGCAACATTAAGGTACTTCCTTGGCCACCAAATTCACCAGATCTTAATCCCATCGAACACTTATGGTGTATAATGAAGAAAAAACTTCAAGAAAATCCTCCTTCAAGTAAAACTGAGTTAGTGGCACGTATAAAGTCTATTTGGGCTAATATTGATAGAAATGTTTGTAAACACCTTGTATATAGTATGCAAGATCGATTGTACGCTGTTATGAAAGCTAAAGGGGATGCTACAAAATATTAACTACCATTTACTTCATATTCATAAGGTAATATTGTTGCGTAAAATAAAATATTCTAATATTTTGAACCAATCTAAATTTTATTCTAATATTCTGGTGTGTTTAAGGAAGCTGTATACCTAATTTATTGTGCTGTATTTTATATTTTATAAATGTTAAAATCTTATCTAAACATTCCAGATTTAATTTATAAGAAATTTAATTGCATTTACTTAGTATAAAAAATAAATAAATGACAAATAATTTTTTCTTATTACTTTTTCTCAATTATTCTAATATTTTGAATATGAGCTGTACATTTTGGGGATTATGCAAATATCAGTCTTTTCAAATAAAAATTCATCTTTAAAGTGCATTTTTTTTGTAGCATGCGTTAATCAAGATATTTTACAGAAATCACACATTTTTAAATAATATATATAGGGCATGATTTTTTCTTACAAATAAATTTAAAATGTAATCATACTGAATAACGAAATAAATGTATTTAGAATCTTTTTTATATAGACATTCGTACTTTATAACATTAGTCTTTGTAAGAAAGAATATCTGAATTATTCATATTACAGTTTTCTCATTTGCTTCTCATGTTTTTTCTGAAATTGTATCTATACACAAAAAATATTCCACGGAAGATTCTTCTTATATTTATTTCTTTCTTCCAAATTCTTTTAGGATCATTTTACGGTACCGCATAGTATTGTCTTTTTATTCTTTTCATATATATTTTGCGGATTATGCAAATATCAGTATTTTCAAATAAGAATTCATCTTTAAAGTGCAGTATTTTTTGTGTGTACATGCGTTAATCAAGATATTTTACACAAATTACACATTTCTAAATAATATATATAGGGCATAATTTTTTTTTACAAATAAATTTTTAAATGTAACCATACTGAATAACGAAAAAATATATTTAGAATCTTTTTTTATATAGACATTCGTACTTTATAACACTAGGAAGAAAGAATATCTCTATTATTCATATCATAGTTTTTTCATTTGCTTCTTACGATTTTTCTGAAATTTGATATTTACACAGAAATAATGCCACGGATGGGTCTTCTTGCATTTAATTTTTTTTCGTCAAAATTCTATTGGGATCATTTTACGGTACCGCATAGTATATTCTTTTTAATCTTTTTATGTATATTTTACGGGATATGCAAATATTAGTCTTTTGTAAGAATTCATCTTTAAGGCCTAGATTTTGTTTTTCATATTTTTTGTGTGTAACATGCGTTAATTAAGATATTTTACACTCGTTACACATTCTTAAACAATACATATAGGCTATGATTTTTTTACAGATAAATTTACAAATGTAAATATGCTGAATAACGAAATAAATATATTTAGAATTTTTTACATTGAAATTCGTACTTAATAGACTTTGGGGTAACTAGACTTTGGAGTAAATAATATCTCTATTATTCATATTATAGTTTTGTCCTTTGCATCTCACGTTGCTTTTTTTTCTGAAATCCTATCTATGCACAGAAAATATGCCACGGAAGAGTCTCCTTATATTTCTTTCTTTCGTCTAAATTCTTTTGGGATCGTTTTGCGTTACCGCATAGCATTGTTTTTTATTCTTTTCATATATATTTTACGGATTATGCAAATGCCAGTCTTTTGAAATAAAAATTCATCTTTAAAGCACAGTGTTTTTTTAAACTAAAATTCGTTCATTATAGCATTAGTATTTGGAGGAGAGACTACTTCTATTATTCATATCATAGTTTACTTATTTGCCTCTCACGGTTTTTTATGAAATCCGATCTGTACACAGGAAAGATTCCACGAAAGAGTCTTCTTATATTTCTTTCTTTCGTCGAAATTATTTTGGGATCATTTTACGTTACCTCATAGTACTGTCTTTTCATTTGTTTATATTTTTTTGACTATGAAAATGGCAGTCTTTTCAAAGAAGAGTTCAACTTTAAGGCAATGTATTTTTTTTAAATATTTTTGAATGTAACATTCGTTAATCAATATACTTTTAACTCATTACACATTTTTAAATATTATATAGCACATGATGTTTTCAAAAACAATTTTATTAAAAAATATAAAACATATTAAATAACGAAAATAGTATATTTATTTCTTTTTATCTTGAGTTTTATAATTTATAACAATAGATTTTGGACGAGTTAATATTTCTATTGGTCTTATCACAGTTTATCGATTGCATATCACGATTTTTCCAATATTCCGATCACACAGTAAAGATACCACGGAAGAATGAATATGGAGGCATTTTCGTAATTCCTGCTGGATTCGCGCCATTCCCGATACATTAAATATTCTGATGATATTTTATTTCCAGTAAGTTGCAATCAAATGGCGAACACTTTTTATTCTTATTTTTGACATCACATTCCAAGATATTTTAAGGATCCCTCCTACATTTTATAGATAGAACATAAAATTTTTAAGCTTCATTCTTTAAGCTTACATTTTCATACACATACGATGGTTCACCCAAAAAATATATATAAGTGATTTCACTTCACTTCACAAATGGGAAGTGCCAAAACTTGGAGCGACATCTATATTTTATTTTAATTTACACACATTTTCGACAGGTATGAATATAGAGGAATGGACATATTGAGTATTTTCTAGCAGTTGCGATTGAAGTAACGGGGAAGGTTTTCACAAGAGGCGTGCTGTGTTTCTTAATCGAATACAATATTTTAATTATTACCAGGAAATTTTAAAAGAAATTACGCCTTAATTTAAGATCTCATTCAGTATAATTTTCACTCACAATTGTGGTAAAGAAATTATATTTCTTTTTAATGGGATAAGTTTTCGCATGTATTTTGATATTTTATCTGAGCGTAACTGGGGGTGTCTCAATTATCATAATATGATGGAATTTTTATTACAGAAGTAAACTTGATCCACCAGTAAAAAAGAATATCAGTTTCTGCCATTATTTTTGATTGAAAATTTCCATAATATCGCGTTTGAATAACGAAAAAACTGTGCTTAAATTTACTGGTGCATGTTTGCACTGGCCGTAATGAATCCCAGTATATGCGGTTACAGTTGAAGCTTCAAAAATTTAAAGATATGTCAGCTATCTTTCTTCATAGTTTCATGAACTTCATTGCATCTTCTTCTGTTTATTTGTTTCGTGAAAATACTTTTGAGATCATTTTAAGCGTATCACATTGTATTGTCTTTTTTTCTTTTCATATATAGTTCATTTATTATACAAAACGCAGTCTTTTCAATAAAAAATTCAACTTTAAAACAAAGTTTTTTTTTTTCAATTTTATGCAGATGGAAAGCTGAAAGAATATTGATATTAAGTAAAAAAGTTTATGTACAACAAATATTGATCAGAGCTAAGTTGCGGTTTTGTCATACATTTCTATTCTTTCATTACTTTTTTGTGAATTAATGTATATATAAATTTGATTATTGCATAAGTGCCTTGACTCATTAATTTTTTCTTTTCTTTTTTATAAGAGCATTAAACATGTTCAAAATTGCTTCGGAAAATTTACAAATTATAAGTATTTGTATCGCAGGTATTTGATTATTTGAATAATCAATTCTGAAAAGTTAATTTTAGCGCTCTGAATCATAAAAAAGTACAGAAATTGATACAAAAATATAATTATTTTTTCAGAAAAAAGCATATAAACGGTGTAAAAGATATAATTAAAAGAACGTTTCTGCCTAGCAGATTTAAACAATAGAACTGTCTCCTTTTAAGTTTGTTCCACGTGGAAGTTTAATATAAGCTAATGAAGAATAATAAAAGGTATGAAATACTTATTATGATATTACAAATTTTATTGAAGTAAATTCGAGCAGAGTAATCCTTCTGCCAATTTCTAGCACAGCAATAGCATTGATATAAGCACAACTTACATCATTCCGCGTAAATTCTCAGAAAACTTCTCTCCTTGCGATATTTTAAAAATCTAAATTACCTCTGTTGCCTCTTTCGCAGTTGAAAGTAAAGCTCATAAATAATTTTCATCTCAGGATTGGGAGTCTCATTTCCTGATCTTCAATTTAAACTGTGCCTCACTTGCTATACAGAAATCTACAACTCCCATCAGTATAGTTTTGGTCATCTTGCTTGTGCTAGTTTCTCAGAACGAGTCACTATCTGATATAGTCTTCAGTTCAAGAATCATTTGATTACATAATGTCTCTCTCTCTCTCTCTCTTTCTCTCTCTCTCTCTCTCTCTCTATATATATATATATATATATACATATATATATATATATATATACATAAAAACATCCATAACAAGCAAAGCAATAAGAGATATTGGAGCAAAATGTTTTCCAACAATATAAAAATATATATCTTACAGGCCAAACCCGATTTTTGGCCAAACTAGATGGGCCTAGGCGAAACCGCTCTATTCTAGCGCCCACCGGATAAACTAGTTTTTCCTAGGCCAAATCGGTCTATCCTAATGCCCATCGACTAAACTAGTTTTTCCTAGGCCAAACCGGTTTATCCTAACGCCCATCAGATAAACTAGTTTTTCCTAGGCCAAACTAGTTTGGCCTAATTTTATAGCATAAACTAGTTTAGCTTGCTGTTTATTGGTCTGAACTAGTTAATCCTAGGCCGATCTAGTTTATCCTTGGCCAATTTGGCGTAATTTTATTGAATTCAATGACCGCCTAAGCGCCAACATTCTGGTTTGTCTTAAGCTGATCTGGTTTCTCCCAGGCCAATATAATTTTACGTGTTTTTAGATCTAGGGTGTCAAAGACTGAGAAATGATGGGCTCATAGGTTCTGTATGTATGTATGTACGCATGTATGACGCATGTTTGTATGTACGTAACGCGATAACTGTTTATAGAAATATCCGATTTGCTTCAAATTTTGGATGTAGGCGTATTCTGATAAGGTACTTTTCTGATTAGTTTTGGAAATTCATTGGATAAGAATAAGAGGGGGAAAACGGTAGGCTATTAGAGGGAGATAACGGTAGGACGCCACGGATAATTTAGAGAAATGGGTTTTTCAGAATTAATGCAGAATTATCAGTTTTTATATAAAATTTTTGATATAGGATCATTCTGACAAGGCGTCTCCGTGATGTTTAAGTGTAAAAGAAAGGGCAATGTATGTAACTCCCCATAATTTAGATTAATGGTTTTGACGCAGAATTTACGGATTTGCTTCAAATTTTGGATGTAGGTTGTTTCTGATAAGGCGATTACCTGAATAGTTTTAGGGGCTTAATGGTTCAGTATGAAGGGAAAATGAAGGATTGCCTTCTTACATAGGAAAAATTAATTAATCTTATGGACATTTAGATAAACTAGTTTTGCGTAGGAAATAACTAGTTTATCCAGTTGGCGTTAGGATAAAATAGGCTAAACTAATTTGGCTCAAAATAGGCTTTTCCGGTAAAAAATATATCTTTCACTAGAATAAGTATAAATGTGTGTGAAGAGTTATTGCTTTTAACATCAATACAAAAATTTAACATGTCCAATGATGACATGATGCATTAAACCTATTTTTTTCAGACTTGTGCAGTGCTGAGATTAGACTTGAATTTATTATTATTATTGCATATTTGAGCCAGATCGGAGCTGAACATAATTTGGAATCGAACAGCGTTTTCCATTTTTGAGAAATTAACTACCTGTCGACATATTAGCTATTCTTGTCACGGCGTCAATTTTTTTCTTTTCCGTGAAGTCGTAACTGGAAATTTGATTCAAAACGTAGCTTTAATAGTATTTTCTCAAAGATGCACCGTTTTTATGAAAAAATGGTTAACACCATTCTATTACATATTGTCTGAGTTAGAATGTCTGCAAATCTTGTGCATTTCCTTAAAGAAATTAGTTTATAAATGTATTAGGATGTAGCTCTTTGGATTTGAGAAAAGCCTTAAGGAATGACAAATAAATATTTTTACAAATCTACTTTTTACTAAATAGATTCAAAAGTTATGATATTTATCACTCTCTTTTTTCTATTTAGTTCTAAACTACATTAATTATTTAATGAGTCCCTATTTGAATACTGAAAAGTCTAAGAATCTAAATAATCAATAATTCATTGTGTATTTTCCATTCTGCGAACACATCATAATTTAAAAATACATTGTAAATTTATCCAATAAGTATCTATGCAGCATTTTTTAAAGGAATCTTAATTGTATATGAAGAAAAATCTGAATTATTCGCTAAAATTGAGTAGAGCCTGGTCGAGCCGGAATGAGTCTCTTTTCACTGATTTTTGTACAGGCAGGGCTCCGGCTGAAATTTTAATTTTTACACTGGGTCAAGGTAAAATAGCTTTCTTTCGAGAAGCGTGGGACCGGGCCTCGAAATTCCGGCCCGTGCGAATCTCTAACAGTATTCTACTACCCTTTAAATAAAATAAATTATACAGGGGGGTGACAAAATCACTTTGCTCAAGGTTAGGAATGGAGCAGTAGTCGAAATCAATATTAAAAAGAATATTGCCCAGTGAAACAGATGGCTTTGCATTAAAAGCTGCTTATACTAATTGTGTATTACAACCTTATTTTTTTAAAGACTAACACCCTTGAAAAATAAAGTAAGGGGGGGTTATTTATTCTATTTCCCCCCAATTGTACTTAACCATTGAACCTCCAAAAGTAATCACAGATATGCTTTATGAAACTAAACAATTATCGAAAATTTGAAGCAAAGCAGATAATTCTGCTCAAAAAACCATTCATCTGATTTAAGGAGGATAATTCCCCATTCCACCTTTCATACTTAATCATTAAACCATCAAAACTATTACCAAATTAAAAATTACATTTATTTTCTTAAAATGTGAAGTTAAAAAGATTAAAAACAACAGATGTTAAATGTCCCGAGATCTTTCGGACATACACATGTCCTTTCTCATGGGTAGCCATGAACTGGATGAGAAAACTACAACTGATGGAGATACAAAGCAAAGCATTAACACGCATGTGCAAGAATTGAGCCGGTCTATTTTCTTGAGAGGGGGGAGAGGAATTCATGTAGAACTTTCAGCAGTTACTCTTCTAGAAATAAACAGGATATTGTCCCATATTGCAGGAATATTATAAGGAAGGCTGTCGTTACATGTATTATAATTATTACATAAAATTTCTATTGATTCCCGGCTTATAGAAAGATAGTTGTTAGAAGCTTGAAAGATAATTTTTGCTGAATCGAAATTTATTTTTATGTTTCTCTCTTTCTTTCTTTTCTGTTTTATGTTTATATATACACCTGATTTGTCAGAATTCTGTATTGGGTCAATTTTCCTGTGAATTAAATCCTTTAACTTAGTTGGAGGTTTAGCTATTAAAATTATATTATATTTCATCAATGCGTATTTTAATCTTTCATATAGTTGCGGAATATAATCAAATTTACAATATATAACCTTATCTGAGTAAGATGTTTACTCTTGCTTAGGTTTTTTAATTTGCTTTAGTAATTTATTAATATAATCGGGGGGGGGGGGAACCATTATCATAAGCAGTGCGTCTAACTATATTAATTTCAATTTGTAGGAATTTGTCCGAACAAATTTCAAAGGCACGTTTTAGGTAAAATCTGTAGGCAGCTATTTTATATGAGAAAGTTGAGTTGTTATCAAACGAAATGGTACTATTGGATCTAATTTCATTCCTATAAACGGTACGTTCTATTTTGTTTTCAGATTTGTTTTTCATTAATTTCACGTCAAGAAAATTCAACGTCTCCTGATTTTCAATTTCTAAGGTAAACTTAATCCTTGAATCTATTTCATTAATTTTCTGCAAAACACCATTTAGTGATTGTAATCCATGATACCAAACTATGAAAATGTCGTCCACATACCTTATCCAGACTCATGGCTTAACCTCAAAATTATCCATAATTTGCTTTTCCATAGGTCTAAGTCTTAATTCTGCCATGTATCCGCTAATTGGCGACCCCATAGGTGCTCCGTTAATTTGCTTATAGTATTTATTGTCAAAAACAAATACATTATTCTGTGTAATTAGATTAATAGCTGATTTTAATGTAGTAAGAATACCTTGATGAAAACCTGGGTTACTATCAATTGATGTTTTAATTATTTGAACAATTTCTTTAACATCTATAGAGGCGATAAAGCGATATGATGTCCAGGCTGGCAAGAATACGGTTATGATTAATGGAAACTGCTTTTATCCTGTTAACAAATTCGGTTGTAGAATTCATAACAATTTCAGAGTCCGGGAGAATGTCTTTTAAATATTGAACGAAGGCTTTTTCAATAAAATATGTAGGTGCAGAATTCTTAGTCTCTATTGGGCGGAGGGGGGAATTTTCCTTATGGTCCTTAAGCCAATCAATTAATCTTGGTGTAATTGTGGTTTTATTAACTTGCAATTTATGCTTCATTTCATTAGGCCAATTTCCGTTAGTAATCAAAGTTTTTGCTTTCCTAGAGATGTTATGATTGGGACCTTTTTTTAACATAATACAATCCATGTCATTAATACAAGTTTCCATTTTCTTTATATAATCTTTAGGATTAAAAACCGCTAATTTGTTCGTTTTATCCGTTTGTATAATCATAATTTCCTTGTTTGACCGTAAGTTCTTGATAATTCCAAAGTTGGGATGCTTTTGATTAAAAGATTTCTTCAAATAATTACTAACATTATTATGTAAGATACTTCTAATTTCTTCTTTCTTAGTGGGGGGGGGGAGCTGATTGTGCAATTCTATTACCTTATAAAAAACCTTACCTTATAAATAATCTTATAAAAAAACTATAATCAAAATTTACGTCAAATCGGATAAATCTGCATAAAAACCCATTTGTCTAATTTAAGGAAGGCGATAAATCGTTCACTATCCCATTATACTTAACCAAAAAAAATAATTAAAGAAGCGCCTGATTAAAATGAATTAATGTACAAAATTTTAAACAAATTGGATAATTTTGTATTATAACTAATTTATCTAATTTAAGGAAATAAATAAATTGTACGTTTCCCCTTTATACTTAACCACAGAACTATTAAAATTAATCAGTGAAGCGTTTCATCGGAATGAACAAATCCAAGATTTGCAGCAAATCAGTTAATTCTGCATGAAGAACTCATTTGCCAAAATTAGGCGGGAGGCCCCCGTTCTTCCCTTTGTTCTTAACCAATTAACCCCCAAAACTAATTTGGGAAGCGCCTTACCAGAATGAATCTATTTCTAAAATTTGAAACAAATCAGTAAATATTGCGTAAAAAACATTAACATAAATTATGGGGCGTTGCCCCTATTCCCCCTCCCTTTCTACTTAAACAGTGAACACCCATAACTAATTATGGAGGCGTCTCATCAAAATGCTCCTATATCTAAAATTTGATGCTCATAATGCATGGAAGCCTATTTATTTTAATTAAGGATGGGGCAAATCAGCGTCTCACTCTCCTCTCCCCTTATTCTTCTCCAATGACCACTCAAAATTAATTAGAAATGCTCCTCATAAGAATAATTCTATATTGAAAGTTTGGCGCAAATCGGGAATTTCTATCAAAATTTATTGTGGTGCGTACTTACGTACATACATAAATATTGAACCCACTGACATACGGCTCGTGTCTGATGAAATAAAACCACGTCAAATTATATTATTTCTATCAAGATTTATCGCGTTACGTACATACTTACAAACATGCGTACATACAAATATACATACAGAACCTGCGATCCCATCATTTCTCAGACTTTGACGCCCTAGATCTAAAAACACGTAAAATTACACTAGCCTAGGATAAACTAGATCAGCCTAAGACAAACCAGAATGTTGGCGCTGAGGCGGTTTTTGAATTTAATAAAATCAAGCCAAATAGAATTGGCCTAGGATAAACTAGTTCAGACCAATAAACAGCAGGCTAAACTAGTTTATGCTATAAAAAATTAATTAAAAAATTAGTTTTTCCTATGGGTCTTCGGATAGCCTAGTTTGATCTAGGAAAAACTAGTTAATCCGATGGGCGTTAGGATAAACCGGTTTGGTCTAGGAAAAACTAGTTTGTCCGATGGACATTAGGATAGACCGAGTTGGCCTAGGAAAAACTTGTTTATCCGATGGGAGTTAGGATAAACTAGTTTGGCCTAGACTAATCTAGTATGTCCTAAAATTGGGTTTGACCTGCAACATATATACATAAATGAAAAAATTAAATGTACAGCAATAAGCTATTGAGACCACAGGGTTTATTTTTGCAATTTTTTGTAAATTTTCAATTATGGATTTATATAAACAATCTGATAAGTAAGAAGATTGAACAGCGAAAAAAAAAATTAATTATCTTCTAGTAAAATAGAGGAAAAAAACTAGCATGCGCTAGTTTTTATCGCGCTCAGAAGGTTTCGTAAATGAACATATAAATTGTTAACTGTATTATTAAAAAAGTCGTTTCTGAAAGAATAATATGAATTCTAAAAAACTATGCAATTAATGGATGAGTATAAACTAATAATAATTGACTTGTGTAGTTTTTTATGTAATAGTTTTGATTTGTATACATATTAGAAAAGTTCGAAGGTGCATACTATAAAATTTCAAAAAGATATGAACGGCTTATTAAGAGGTCTCTAAGTCTATCTTGGGGCTTATATACCTTAATACTTATCCCCATTAGGCCGAACTTAGCACTATTTAGCTCAAATTCGAACATTTGGTTCTAGATTTATTTGGAAGAAATAATAATAAATCTTTAATGATTGGGGGGAAATTAAGCGAGAAACTTTTTATAAACAAACTATGATTGAAATGCAGACTAGGGAGATGATTTTTTTAAGTTTAGGAATTTTTAATTAAGAGTTTAAGTTATTAAATACTTAAAAGTGTATCTGCAAGGAACCGACAGATGGATGTGAAAATTAATTACTGATAACTTAACGAATAATTGTCCTAAAAACATGTAACTTACCTTAAAATGTAGCTGGGTTATTCACACATCTAAATCAATAGAAGAGTCTCATCCCGCTGGTCTTGGATCGCGCCTATCCTTGTATTTTCAAGAGCTTTTCTCGGACACATCCGTACATAATCAAAGAAAGGCTATAACCCTTGGAAAAGAGCTTGTAAATATTCAGTAAGTCATTAAGTCACTGAAGGTAAATTGAAGACTATATCTTCCTTTAAATTATCTGACCAAGAATCAGCTAAGTCACTAAAGGCCATAAACTTGCCGATAAAAGCCTGTATACAACATTTAAAATATTCTGCATTTTTTTCTGCTTCCATTTTCCTTCAAACTACCTGAAGAGACCTTTAAAATACCTGATTAGTCATTTGAAAATCAGATAAAAGTCTGCATAGAGCCTTTTAATCAGTTCAATCCCCCAAATAAGCCTGTATATTTATTTTGCCTTCAAAATCCTTCTAAAATCTTATTTTTAAAGGTTTTTTTTTTTTCTTTACCTGGATTCTTTACCCAGATATTTTATAGAGAGTTGAAATAATTTTAAAATATTCAAAGAACGTTATGCTGAACCAAATGTATTACATATCCTTAACTTAGGCTAAGCATTCTAAAATACAATTTTATAGAAAAATGTATTTTATTGTGTTGGAGAACTATTGATTCTAAAGAAACATTTATTCAGTGTACACTATTTGTTAAATATTCTGGAATACAAATAACTTTTATTCTAAAAAACTTAAACATGAAAGCACTCAAGAATTTACAGTTTGTAAAATAAGTTACCACGACTCAGCAGTAATACTAAATATGGTTATTTTTTTAGATAATTGAGAAAATTTATGTTTGATTTTTACAAAAAGTTCCTTTAGTTAAAAAGTATTTAAGAGTTAAAAGATGACCAAGGCTGCAATAAAGGGTGCAAATATGGTAGCATGAAATCGTTTTGAATCGAGGTAAAATGTATTACAAAATTTTATAAACAACTAATCTAATTTGGAAAGAAGTTAACAGTTTCAGGATGCTGAAATTTCAAGATTTTTTGACCATTTTCATTTCTCAAAATTTGACGTTTATTTACTTAAAATAAACTCAGAATTGTTCAGTTTTATGATTAATTTTAGTTTCAATGAATACAAAAACAAATTTTATTAACCAAAGGTATTTAACAGGCATTGAAAATGTATTTTTAAAGGAAACTTTACGTATAGCTGTATCCAAACACATTTCATTTTTTCAACATTTTATTTTTAATAAAATAAATACATTAAGAGTTAAAAAAGAACGCATTAGTTTATCAGTTTATTTTAAATACCTTTTTGTCGGTTTGAAATGATCAGGAATGTCACATTGTTATACGAATTCTTATCAAACCAAATAATAATTGCCCCGATTAACAGCTCCAAGATGAGCATCTTTTACAGAATTTCTAGTTTTTTATCACCGATTTTTGAAAATAAATTTTTCCCTAGTTCAATTTGAAAAATGCTCGTATTAAATGAGGCAAAATTTACAGAAAAAAGTTACTTTTGAGAATAATCAAGGATTCTTGGTTCCTTATGCGATACGTACACTGTTTGCTTGTCTCACAATTATTAATTCACAAAACAATTAATAGAAATTGTTTGTATAATGTAGAGTGTCCAGCAAATAAGACCCCGATTTCTAAATTAAATTTCTCAAAATGAAAGATCGATATAATTATGCGGTAAAATTTTGTTTTTTAGGTAAACTGTAAAAATCTTACACAGAAGTTTTGAACGGTGAACATTTTGTGAATATTATGTCCTGATTGCAAAGAATGCTTTATTTGACACGTTTCTTGTTTTAGATAGTTTGCAGAGAACGAGTTTTTCAGCTTACAGTGCTATATTTTAACGATTTTTGGAATTTTAGTTTCTGAAATTTCGAATTTTCAAAAATTTAGTTTAAAAAATTATTAAAATATGGCACTGTAAGCCGATAAACTCATTCTCTGCAAGCAGTCAAAAACAAGAAAAATGTGAAGTCAAGTATTCTTTGAAATCAGAACACAATCTTTTCAAAATATTCACCGTCCGAAACTTGTATAAGACTTTTACAGCTTTTATAATAAAAGAACCGTGCTACGTATTCACATAATGATGAACGCATTTAAAAGAGTGAAAACATAACATATATAAGATCAGTCCTGTGTCTATATTTTGTCGGGGCCATTTGACTCGGAAACTATGAGGATTTGATAGTGCAAATTGGAGGGAAGGGGAGGAATAAAAACTATTCACCCATATATTTTCAGTTTATTTAACATTCACAAATATATTTTAAACTTAGTGATAGAGGATATAAATAAGTTATTAAAAAAAACTTTTCCTTTTATATTGCAATATCTTGTGAAAGCGTTCTAAAGATAAACTCAAAAATAAATTTCTTTTATTACAAGGTAGCCTATTTTCGGAGATACCGTTGAAAATGAAGAGTTAAATTATGCCCTCAAATATAATTATAAATCGATTAAAATTAAAATTATGGAAAAAAATAAAGATACTAAATATTAATTTAAACCTTGCGGGAATACTGTACGATTAGTTTGGGTTACATCGTTTTTGAGGAAAACGCATTTTCCCGTTGAACACAAATTTGAATTATCGTGCATTCAGTAAGAATGTTGAAAAATAATGGCGGTACCAGTCGTAGCTGAAATATAAAAGTATTGTTGATAGTTATTCAAAAAATTCCTCGGTAATTAAACGAGATATTAACATAAAAAACATGGATGGTTTGCACATAAATAATGAGAGAGGCGGCTCATTCTGCGCTCAATCGGCTTTTAAACACTAGATGAAAACTTATTAATTACATGTTTTTATTATGCAATATCCATTAGCGGTATAAAAGCAATAAATGTCAAACTGATAAGGCTTACTATATCAATTAGAACTAGTTACATAAATTTTGGGAATTCGCGACTTGTCTGTATTTTTTCTTTATTTTCTAACAACTTCTTATGTTCTTCAGCTACTACATAAACAATAAAAAAATTCTCAGACTTTAGCTACTACTAATTCTGAATATTAATCGTTTTCCTGTGGCCCTTGGTGCAACTTCTTTAAAAATGATCCGAATTGCTTGAAATTTTCTTTATCATAGTTTTACAGTACCTCAATTACTTTAACAGCAACAAAAAATATATTTTGTCCAACTACATGGGAAATAAGTTCCTGGCCCATTGGGGCGCGGTACAGGATCTCCTTGAAGCTTTTGTACCATAAATTGAAACTAAATTGCCCCCTCTTAATCCATTCTGCATTTTGGAGACGCTTTTTCCATTTAGTTATTCCCACGTTCTCACATTCCACTTAAAACGCTACGGGTTCCTATGGTCACATAAGGCTTTGTTCAGAACTCTCGAATTTTTGTTCGTATTGCATATTTCAACCCCTCATTTCCCCATCTTTTCAGTTCTTTATTTGAAAGTTGAGTTTTGAACTTTTCTTTTGGGACCTACACCCTGATATTTTTATGGCTTTCGTAGGGCTTTTTTCAAAAGCATTTATTAATTTTTTTTGTGAATTTCTTTAAAATGTTATTCTAATGAATAATTCATATCTGATGGTTAATGTTGACCAATTGTAGATGTGAATTGTTAAGATATGAGGAGGATTCCTAAAATTTTCCATGTGATTATTATTCAAAATAGCTACCAGCCATTTTGAATAATAATCACCATCTTCGGCCCTATGTGCAGCTTTTTTAAAATTTAAATTGAATCGCATGCAATTTTATTTAACATCGTTCTAACGTCCACCAATTATTTAAAAACTACTAAAAATATATTCATACTCAACTACATGCCAGTTAAGTCCCTAGCACCTTGAAGTTTTTGCACTATAAATTGTTAATAATTTGTCCCATCATAATCCGATCATCATTTTTGAAACCCTTTTTGTATTTAATTATTTTAATATTTCTCCATCCCAGTTAAAAGTCTGGGCACACTAAAATAGGAACCCATACAGACTCCCTTAAACTTTTTGTGTGGCATTAATTTTTCATCTCCTAATTTTCTCGTCCCTAATTCTGAATGAAAAGTTTTAGAGTTAAGTTTTAGTTTTAGTAGTTTTTCCCTTTTCGCAGATCACCACATTTACATTTTTACTGAGAGACTGAGGCTCTATTCTAAGCATTTCTCTCCATTTTTTGTGCATTCATTTAAAATTTCCTTCTAATGATTTATTTATACCTATGCTTAATTTTGACTAATTGAAGATCTAAAGTGCTAAGAACTAAAACAATTTAATAAATTTTCATGTTGGGGTCCTACTCTTAACTATCAGCTGGCCCCCTTTGGGTCCTTTGTCACAAATCCGTTAAAAATGACCTGAACCACTATTTTTTTCCTAACAGTTTTTTAAGTCCTCCTGCTATTACATGAACGACAAAAATCTTTCTCAGACTTCAGATACAACCAATTTTGAACATTAATTTCCTTCTTCGAGCCTTTTCTGTAGCTTTTTGAATAACGATCCGATTATATTACGATTTTCTGTAACATAGTTTTAGTGTCCTCTATATATTTTAAATATACCAACTACATTCCAGTAAAGATCTTACCTCCAGGAGCTGTTTTTTTTTCTTATCGCAGCTATCACCTTTTTTGAATATTAATCCCCTTTTTTTGCTAGAAACATATGATTACTCACTAGAGGTATAAATTAAAAATAGCGTTACTTTAAAAGTAAAATTATTTAAAAGTTTTCATTAATTTATCAAATGTTAAATGTTAAAATTGAAGGAGTGAGCACCTTCAACCGCTTGATGAAGCATTCTTTAATTGGATTCTAAGGGCATCATTTCAATGGGATTTGATTGAATCAACTTTCAACAAATCGGCTACTTTCTGTATAATGAAATTCCCCCTTAGACGTCAGCAAATAGCATTTTCGATCGTTATAGGCGCATTCTTTTTTCGGGTATTATAGGCTTGATTGTTACTTCCAGAGCCTGTTACTTTAAGTTGTGTGGACCCAAATACAAGCTTCTTTCGGATAAAGGATCGTTGGCATAGCTGCAGAAATCAATAAGGTTCCCGAAACTTGGTTCATTTAAAAGATTTTCAAAAGTATAAAATCATACAAAATTGAGTCTTGTTTAATTATATTAAAACGTTCCACGGGCAACGCCGGTCGGGTTAGCTAGTTATAAATAAATACAGTTAAAGTACTCAAAGAGAAGGTATAATAATTACTGGAACTTTTCTGATTTTGATGGACCTAAAAAAAAAGATTGGTTTTAATTATAATCAAGATAATTTATAAATAAGAAAAAATTTGATTTTTTTAATAACCTTAAATAAAAAATAAATAACTAAATAAAAGTAAAAAATATATAATCATATTTCAATATCACCAACCTGATGATTTTCTTTCAAATTGGTTTATCCGCTTAGAAAATTTGTTAATACATTTAATCTCGTTTCTGACAAAATAATTTTGTACCACCAATACATATATATGTATATATGTGTGTATTTGTATGAAGTTTTCATTTATATTTTACCTCTTAACTATTTTTTTTCAACTTAAAAAAAATTATATGAAGGGAAAATAAATTTTCTGATTTATCGTTTAAAAAATACTAACAACAGTTAATATTATTAGTGCGTTTCGGTGATTTATTTTAAAAACAGTTTATGCTTGGATGCTTTTATGTTTAAGTTTCTGGAATGAAAGTCATTTGTATTCCAAAATATTTAGAAAATATCGTGTTCTGAATAATATATTCTCTGAGAATCAATAGTTCTGGAAAACAATAAAATGTATTTTCCTACAAAATTACGTTTTAAAATGGTTAACAAAATAAAAAAATGTAAAATATATTTGGTTGATCATAACGCCGGTTGAATATTTTTATGTATATTTTGTGTAAAACAAAACAAAGGTAATGAATTTAATTCTTTAATATTTTGTGATTAATTTTATTATTATTCTGTTAAATGTCACATTACCGTTAATTCGCTATTTTAAAGTAATAAATCTATACTTATATTAAAAAGACTTAAGGTTTTTATTATTATTATTTGTAGGGGATGATCTTTAGAACTATCGAACCGATTTTCAAGGAAGTTGTACCAAAATAATGGTGTTCACCTCGAATCAAACATAGGCTATGCTTTATATCGATGCCACTAACCCAAAACAGGTGCAGGATTATTCCTTTAATACAATGTTTTCGATTTAGTATAAAATGATTTTTACATGTCATATTAATTTCGTAGAAGACTGGAAGTGTAAATATTTTGTATCCTACTCCCAGTACTCCAGATATTCTCCAAGACTTAAACAGCTTATGAAATACGAATGTAGAATATAAAGGAAAAATTTAGATGATAAAGATGATTTGATTACATTGAAATAATTAAAAAACGCATTTTAACTGTTATTCCACATAATGGATTTATTTATTTCGTTTTTGTAAACCATCCTTTTCCATTAATCTTTGTTTTAAACTTCAGTTTTAAAGAAAAAGTTTTATCCACATAATCTTGACTATAATATTTTCTAACTGTGCATAATCCAGGCTACAACGAATAAAAATAAAATTATTCCACACAAATGAGATTAAAAAATATCTTATCTGAGAAATATATCTTTTGAAAATCAATATCCTTAAAATTATAGATTATTTTATCTTACTTGGAAGCTGATGAATATTATGATTAGATGTTTATTTGATTAATTACATGTTTTTTTTCAAGAAATTGTTTTCCTTGGTAATTGCGTTGGATTTGTTCATAAATAAATGGATTCGTATGATATACTTTATTTTTATGACGTTTTATATATTCATGTACGTGCTCAATAAGTAACAAGACAAAAACCTGCAATATACATCTAAATATCAAAAAGGCTGAAAATATTAAATCAATATTCACTTAGAAATTATCAATCATAAGACTCGCTTAATGGCACATACAGTATTTCTACATGTAAAATGAAGCAGATTTTGCAAAATACTTGCCATAATTTATTTAATAAAATACATAGAAAGACAAATATAAAAATAAACAGGGGAGAGTAGCCGAATTTGTATCACTTCATATGTCTTCTACTGTTACTCACTTATTTTTTGGAATATCTGAAAAATAACAAAACAAGTATCATTATGCTCATCTACTAATTAAATAAATCTTTAGACCAATGTCTTTTAATAAATCTTAAGTTTTACTTCAATTTAAAAAAATTGGCAAAAGTGGTCCAAGTTCAGTAACTGGTCACCTAAGTTGCCCGGTGCTAGAAATACGGTATTCTCTCCTGTATTTTATATCTAGTAGGCATACATATAAATGAAAAGAGATTATTTTCATAAATAGATTAATTTTAAAAACAAGTGTCCAATCTGCTTATCTACTAATTAAAAAATCTTTAGATCAATTTCTTTTAATAAATCTTAAATTTTATTTCAATTTGAAAATTTTGACAAAAGTGGACCAAGTTCAGTAACTGGTCACCTAAGTTGCCCGGTAATGCAAATATGGCATTCTACCCTGTATTTTATTACAACTAAGCACATATATAAATGAAAAGACACTATTTTCATGAATAGATTAGTTAAAAAAAGTAATTAAAATGAACGTATCTCTATGAAATTCTTTGAACAATATGTTTGCTATGCATCATTTCAAATGTAAAGCCCCTTCTAATGTTTTGTAAAAATCGCTTTAGTTTCTTATGTTTGACAAAGTTAAATTATCTTAAAAAATAGTACAATGGTATAATTGAATAATTTTATTATAGAATAATTAAAAAAATACTATGTAGCGCAAATGGATTATTCTATTTACCTTTTTTATTAAAATTACTTTAAAAACACAAAATCGTTTGATAAGAATGTTATTTTAATATTTTAGTATTCATGTAAAATGATTTTTTTTCAAAACTGAAAAAAATTTAAATATGCGAAAAAAGTAATTAATAAAAAGGCTTTTGAAAAAGATTTTAATTTATTCAAAAAATAAGTTTTGCAAATTTTTGAAAATGATAAATACTTATGTAACTGAATGTAAATACAAGGATTTTTCACATTATATGTTAAAAAACACATCAGGCAAACCTAGGAGAATTTGCATTCGTGTCAAAAGAATAATAATAAAAGATTTAAATATTAATTTTTTGCTATACTATCCATGGATAAATTTATCTTGCATGCATTTTCATTGTTGTTTTGTATTTGTTTTGTTGTTATGTGGTAATTTTATTGAACAACAGGAATTAAACGAAGATAACTATTTTGTGCAATCTGTACTTATATTGTAGGAGTGATTGCTAACATGGGAAGAAGACATTATTATAATTAATAATATAAATTAAACTGTTAACAATACTAATTATATTTAAACGACTTTGTTTTAAGGTTTTTATAAATAAATCGTCTTAGTATATTAAATATTGTATAGTAGAAGTGAATACATAAACTTAATGATTTACAAAAAGAATGAATTTTACCAAAGTTGAAGAATTTTAATTTAAGAAGATTAAATTAAGGTACCCTGGGGTAATAACGCCAGACGGGGTAATAACGCCAAGTGCTAATATTTTGCATAATTATGAAATAATCTGGTAAATGACACCCATGTGTTCTGCGCAGAAGGGTTTTGAGTCATTTAAATCGCAAAAAACAGCTTTAAGTTAATTTGTTTCATTTTTAGGTCTTATTGTTTTTACAAGCAGCTAAAATTAACCCTTGATCTAAAATTTACGAGATATGTTTTGTGATGTGAAGACTATTTTTTTTATCCGGAAATACTTTGTTAATTACATAAATTTGTAGTACATTTCATGGTCTTTCAAAATGTTGTTGAAGATTTTGGATATCTTCTCGAGATAATTTGTAATTTAAAATGTACAGCGCAATAACTATAACGGGGTAATAACGCCAATCCTTGCAATTTTTACCCCGGTTGATTCCCTACAGTGGCAGAGCTACATCCTAAATACTGATTCAAATAAACACAGTTAAAACTGTGCAATGTTTCTAATAATTCTATTTAAACGCTCCTTTTTAAGCAAAAAGAAGCTCAAGGTCTGATATTCTTTTGCCTCATCCCCCCCTCCCCACACCACACCTTTTTTTTCTTACACTTTCACAAAAAATGAACATTTTCAATAGCTTAGGATGCAATTTGTCAATTTCTAGAGCTGAGAGTTTGTATTTTTAGAATTGGGCAATCTACATGCAATTAATCCAACTTATTTCATTGTTTTGTTTGCATGGCGTTATTACCCATATAGGTGGGTAATAACGCCAAATAGCATTGGTCAAGAAATCACGCCATTACATTTTATGTATTCATATCTGTTAAATTATTTTTTTTATATAGATAGTCAATGAGTTGCTGTATCAAATCATATATTTGTTTGAAAAATACAAACTAAAACTGAGCCGTGAAAATTGCTAGAACCTTAACGTGGCGTTATTACCCCAGGGTACCTTATTAGAAAAAAGCAATCCCGACAAAGACTACTAAATAGCACTAATCTACTTGATAACATGTTTAACTTGAAAATTATTCCACTTTCATTTCCACAGTTTCAATGTTTTTTTTTGTCTGCTAACCCAAGTTATCCACAATCGATGCACTTAATGCTGTACATGGGGTAGCTTACATATGATCACTTGTCACAAGCAATTCATTGAATCCAGTGACTGGTTGAAGTTTATGTCGTTACACAGTTGCTGTCATGTATATACACAGTATGTGCCCAACATTCACTTCCGAATATTATTTTGCTTCTGACTACATTTCGAGATGGATTCCAAAATATTGAATGTACTATCTGCTGTTAATATTTTAAATGAGCTACTTTGCATTGACTTACGGTTGACTTTAGATTTTCTTCAATTTATGATATTTCCATTGATTTCCTTCTGCAAATATTTGGTTTGTTCTATGACATAAAAATATACTTTTTTTTAAAGAAAAATAAGATTTTTAAGAAGCATGAAGTCATATCCTACCATTGGAACATTTTAAACATATTTTTGGAAAATGAGAGAAACTATAAAACGACATTCTCATCGTAGGCGTCTCTTCATATGATTGTAGACTAATGTAGATATGAAAAAATTGCATATACATGTCCCTTCTTTGCTTCATAATATCACTTGTCACCAAAGTAAAATGTACGATGTAAAATGCATGAATTACTTATTGACACGTTCACAAGTAATAAATAGTTAAAGACCATCTGTGTGCACAACGGTTTGGGGAATGTTCTGCACAGTTCTTATCAAGGATATCTATAAAAACTTTGTTTGCATTATAATATGGAATGATTTATAGTTTTTATGAATAATATCAGTAAAATATTGGCCATGCATTAAAAAAGTGAGAAATACCTTTTCATGATTTCTTATATCTTCTTTTTTACTCTCGTCAGAATTTTCTGACAACATTGAATTACTTTCGTGTTCACAATTTTTGTATTCAGCATCCGAAAACATTCAACGTCACTTTCGCCCCTTCCTACTTTGCGAAACCATCGAAAAATAATTTTTTAAAAGTAATTATCATTATAGCCTTCCCGCTTTATTAGCCTTGTCATTCCATTATCCAGTATCCATTATCCAGTATCCAGCATCCATTACATATACACATCATCTAGCAGACGGCGTATAAAAAGTATTTTTCTTCAATAACTAAAAATGTACAAGCATTGCAGATGGGTGGATTAGACAGAGGACTAATTTCTTAAGAATTACAATGTGTGATAACATTGAGGATGCGTTCATTTTTGAGTAAAGAGTAAATATGAAGACGCAACAATCTCACAGACTGTACGTTTCTAGTTAAGGGTTAAGATAAAAATATTTCGCACAATTGATATTCTACAAAATTTCTGACGAATAGTTATGAAACTTCAATCACTTATATGGTAACACAAAACAATTTTAAAGGCTTTATAGGAAACGGACGGAATGTTTAGTGTACACATTCATATAGACACTGCACTAATGCTACTCTGCAAATACCTAGAGTCGCTGCGCATGCACTCTACTTTTTTTATTCTAATATCTTTTTTCGCAATTTCTCCTAGCTTTGCCTTGCCAATATTGGAATAGAAGAAATTAAATAAGATAAAATATTCTTATCTTCAACTTTGCACTACACTGTTGTTCGTATACGAATAAATTTAAATTTCTCCGAATTTTATATCTGCAAAGAAATCACGTAAATTTTTCCAGCTGAATTGCATAAAAATGTTCCTTTTATCTGTTTAATTTTAAAATACATCATTAGTTAATAATTATATACATATATATTGACTATTCTACTATTTAATCAACGTAATTGCAATTCATTAAATTAAATTTTTCACTATGTTGGCATTAACACCTATAAACAATTAAAAGAATTTGAAACTTGATTTTCATTTGAAATATTCTATTCAAGGCGAATTTTCTCTCTCTCTGTAAAAATTTCTATACGTTAATATATTCATCGATGCTGGCTCTATTTGAGTTCTATGTTTGCCTCAAAACGGTGGCTCGCAGAATATATTCCATCTTGTGCTGCGAATGTAGCCTTGCAAACACGCAATAGTGAGAAAATTCCAGGCAGGTTGTCATTCCATGTGGTTTAGCCGATAGAACGTCAGTGCGCCTTACTGATGACCCTGGTTCGATTCCCGGCATGGAATCTTTTTCACTATGTTGGCATTAACTACTATAGGTAATTAAAAAATTTTGAAATTTGATTTTCATTTGAAATATTGTAATCAACGCGAATTTTCTCTCTCTCTGGAAAAAATTCCATGAATTAATATATTCATAGATAGATAAATATTAATAGATTACGGAAAATAATAATGAAACTATGTTCTTACAAGAATTTAGAACGAAATCAAAAAGAGAAAATGGCGAAAAATTATTCTTATATATATATATATATATATATATATATATACTATTTTACCATTTAATTTGCAAAAAAAGTAAACACTTTAAAACCCATATTAATTACAATTACCGATTTCTTTTTCCATTCATATACAAACGTTTATATAGTAAACATGAAATGCAAACAAGGTTATTCCTTTCAAGTATAAATATACAAATAACTTATGTAGGTATATTTTATAACAATACGTAAAATTATAAGAATAGCAATTGTATAATAGAATTTTTTTCATCATAACTATAAAAATAAATATAAGCTGTTGAAAAATGCACTACTATTTTTCTCATTTAAAGAAAACTGCAAAGTTATTTGGAATTTCTCCAAAGGAGGAACTGGCAAATATCACACTTAGGATCTGTTACTTTTATCTTTAGATTCATTCATGATGAAAATAAATGTTACTCAAAACTCTTTTCAAAATAATATTTCATTTTTCACAGTCATTTCTTTATTTGATGAAGCCGTATTTTACAAGGAAAAAGTAAACTATTTAATTAGAATATAACACAGTAAAATAATTTTTAAGTAAGTTATAACTATTATTACTATTTTTTTAATATTCAACTACAATAAATTATTTATAAAAAGAGAATATTTCTGTTTCAATGGTGTATGTGATAGTTATATTTTGAATGTTTACAAGGAATAAAACATGAAATTGACTATAAACTAACAGAGTTTTCCTTACTAATGTTTAATAGGTGCACCTTAATTGTACAGTATACATTTTACCAAATACCAATTCTCCCACGCTTCGGTTAACAAGTCCGAAGTCCGAGAAGAAAAACCCAACAGTCTCAACTTTATTGGATCATTTAGTAGAGGCGGAATGTAAAAACAATATTTAATAAACCCCAAAGGAAAGAAAAAAATCTCATGGCATACGCTAGTTGTGTACGCTATTAAATCTGAAGCACAGCACAAAGACTTTGCGTTCAGGATTCGCCATTTTGAGTTTGTGGGACTGCAAGTGAGTGAACAACAAAGTAGCACTCGCGCATGCGCTTGCCTTAAATTGTTAGATTTGTTCTATATATGTGGCCTTGAGCCAACTCTATCCAATCAAATCCCAACTCCTTACAAATGTTTCAATGTATGTACATTTAATTATACAGCAACCTTTTTATCTAAGTTCCAATTCTCCTCACAGTTATGTTAACCAGACTGAAGTGAGGGAAGCAATAGCTTAAAGTCTCAACTTCGGTAAATTATTTGATAGAGGCGGAACGGGTATTAACAATCTTTAATAATGTCCCAAAGAAAACAAAGAACTTCATGGCTTACGCTGGTAGTGTAAGCTTTTAAGCTTGTAGCACAATAGTAAGTTTCTGCACTTAGGTGTTGCCGTTTCAATTATATTTCACTTCAAGTGAGTAGCTAACAAAGCAATGCTCGCAAATGCCCATATCTAAAACCATTTCATTTGTTATTTATTTGTAACCTTGAACCAACACTTTACAATACCTAAAGCTGATATTATTAAAATTTTATCTGAACTATTCTTTTATGGACACACAGTATAATGAAAGTGTATGCTTATGTTAAGGGGGCACACTACCTTTGAAACCATCTCTTCAGTTTTGAAAATACTGTAATGTATCAGGTGGCACCATACTTAATACTAAAAATTAAATAACGTTTTTCAAAAAATCTTGTAAAGTGGCCTTTTTTACCGAAATATATATTTTTTAAAAATGTATAACTTTTTTAAGTTTTTGCTATTTTTATAAATATGAATAATTTTGCGTCATTTTTTACGTGCATTATACTATACTATATAAAACTATGCATATACTTTTGGGTATATGGGATTTTACATTCAATATGATTTTTTTTTCATAATGTATATTAAAAATGAAGGAGATTTAAACATTCTATCTAAATTAGCAAAACATCCCTAGCATTTATCGATAAAGCAATTTATAAAAATATGAACATGGAGGAAAATCAGTTAAAAGTTTTAATTTGTACGGGTAATTACGCTGGATCTATTAAACAAAATGTACAATATTTCGATATAATTATCGTATACGTAAAATGAGTTTTCACAATATTTACAATTAAAGAAGCTTTCAGTTAATATATAAAACAGTAAATCTATATTTTTACGAATTTCAAGATAGTAAGTCCCCTTGATTTTATAACCTAAAATAATACTGTTCCTATAACATGAATTTATAAACTGTCAGTTGTTTCGGTTAATTTTTAAACGTAATTCTCTTCAAAGAGATACATTTTCAGAAATGAACTTACTTTAACTATATTCACTAAATAAATCTTTTGTGACGTTCAAATTTAAAAATCAACCACTTATTTCAATCAGAATTCAAGAAATATTACTTAACTAGTTTTACAAATGAAAAATTATTAATATCACATCAGTAGAATGCAGAAGTAGTATATATAATATTCTAAAAGTTTAAGCAGTACGACAAAACATGGAAATGTTCAAACGAGAGTGAGAATGATTTTAAGAAAATTTGCTGTTAAATTATTTATTCCCACTACATTTGGGAAAAGAATTAAATAAATATTTTAATTTTAAGTGCTTGCTACTTTAACAAATACTCTAGCAAAAGTAAATGTGCAAATGATAGTGATGGATATTGATGATGAAAAAATTTCGCTATCCAACATTATACGTACCAAATCCATTTTTACAGCGAACAAAATGGTATTATTATTTCTCATGACGATATAATTTTAAAAATAGGAAAAAAAAGTTGGAAATTGCAATTAAGCATAGCAAACAAGGTGCGTTCACACTATATGAAAATTTTTTAAATATTCAGATCTTGGTGAAATAGGATACAGTACATTGAACAACCTATAGTGGTAGAAATCTTTTGTTTATCGCTGTAAATACTATCTTCTTTTTGTTATATGAAGTTGTAACGGTTGGGTGCTCGTACTGGGAGTTAAATGCAGACATAACTCAGTACATAAGATAAAAAACAGTTTATTAAAAACGATAAGGGCTCAAGGGGAGTGGAGGAAGTCTGTAATTTTCACAAATGAGAACACTACTAAAAGATTAAATTCATACTCACAGCTGCGGAACTAGCTCAATCAGGGCACCTCAGATTACTTCTCAGCTATCTTTCGGTTAAACTTCTAGATATAACTTATTATACAGCCCGTGGCTGTATATATTTCTTTATTAATTTTGAGATAATCAACGTAATTACTATTAAATTTCTTACCACCGGCCAACTTCTCGAGTCGAATTCCCAAATTCCTTAACTCACTGGAAGCTCGCTTAACACTCGATATCGCTTGCTCTGGATCAATCAACGCAGCTGGACACACTCTGCTAGACACCAGCGGGAAATCGCCGCTAGAGACACTCTGCTGGCTAACGTCACCAAAGACACTCTTAGTCGGCCAATGCGGCCAGAGACACTCCACACACACTCAAACTCCAAACTTTTATATGCTGCAAACTGAGATACTTCAAATTTACATATCACTACTAACCGCGACCTAACTGTAGAATCCGAAAGAGATACACACGCTCTAGAAAATTAAAGTAAAAAGAGAGGATAGATGTCCCTTTCACGCTTACACATGTTAAAATATTGTCGTCACGATCTCAGAAATACTAGAGTGCCTTTATTACAAAGGTCACTCCCTCACAACCCCCCCTGGGACTCCACAGAGAAAAAGGACTGGGCAAAATGCATGCCCGGGACTTTTTCTTGTTATAAATTTCAAACCGTACAAAAACAAAGTGATGGGTGAAATTTGGCACCGAAACATAACTTTTAAAATATTACACTTTAACCCATCACAACAAAACCATCAGATTGCAACAAATATTCACATATTCAATCCAATTATCCTTCTATCTTAAAAATAGGCTCCGAAAAACTTTCAAAACTCTTAAAACTTTCAAAACTAATTACTTTCTCTTTCAAAACAACCCACTCCACTGGGAGTGCTAAAATTCATCAAAACACTAAACTTTCGAAATTTTCCTCAATACTGAAATACGACTGTAACTTTACCAAAAATTTCTCCATAAAACTTTCTAACATTAGAATTTGCACCAAGTCCAAAAAACCCAATGCGCAAAAATTTTCCTCAACAAAATTGCGAATTCATCTAAAATTAAATTTACTTCATACTACAATAACTATATGCTACAATAACTCTGTGCTACTACGTAATACCTACATACCCATTAGCCAATGACCTAACTCCCAAAAATTCTTCAGAACTAGCTCCACTTTAACAATATTTGGGGTAACATACGTACAGCTTCACATAGCTGTGCTTATGCAATAACCTAAAATATCAAATTTACAAAATGACGTCATCACATAACTCTCCATCTGTATTAACTAAAAGAAAAATAGCAGTATCAATATATAACACAGGTATACTTACCTGCAAGAAAATCACATTAACATTCAATTTTAATACAATACAATTTCATATTCAAATGCAACATAAAACTTCGCAACTTGCGGAAACCACTCCCAACTAAAGTACAAACGCAACGCATGAACTACGAACGATAAGAAGAAAGTTAAATCATTAAATGTTAGTATAAGAGATAGAAACGCGTGTCAAGGACTTCTTGACCGCAAAACACGTGCCTGCCTGATTCGCGGCGCGTGTTTAAAATAACCCAAATTACTATCTGTACCTTTCTTAAAATTAAACATACATTTTATAACACATGAACAGTATAACAATATAATAACATTTTAACAACTAACATAACAAATTAACAATAGATCCAGAATTTTTAAAAGCACTTAAGACCAAAAATTTCAAACATACATAAAAGTAACAATTTTGCAAACAAATTTTGAACACAATTAAGCACTAATCGTGAGTCCGTCAAAAAATTAAAAAAATGGCCAAAAATACAAAACAGTCTATCTGCTTTTTATTCCTTTACATTGCTACCACATATACGTACTCTAATAGAAATTTATTAAAGAACATAATCACCCAATCATAGAAATGATTCGCTGCTAGCCGGTTTCATACTACAGGATGGCTTTCTCCTCTTGTCCCAAAAACCTTGCACGAAGGATCTTTCGTCATCAGAACTGTACGGTGACGCCACAGTTGACTGTCGTGCCTGCAGCCTGGCCCTGAATGGATGCCTTAGGACACTTGTAGTTTCCACTCGACGACTCCGCTCTGATCGGCTCGCTGGGGTCACTCCATGGTGAGATTCAAGCTGCTGATGCCGGTTTCTGAATGTTGTCTCCTCTTTCTAGACGCACCTGAAGTTACTGAAGATTCTAGGCCACGTTTCTTTCCGGATCTACGCTGTCTCTTATTGGACAAAAAATCAGATTTAAAAGTTCTTTTAACAGTTTGACGAGTGTCCATATGAAGTTTTTTTCGAGGATTAATTACTGAAGACGTTAAACTATTGGATAATTTATGTTTTTGAGGTTGTTGTTTACTAAGTGGAGGAACGGGACAGTTTATGATCTTTTGCCTTTTATGGCACCCTGAGTCTGATGTATTTGACACTGCTCTCTTATTTTTATTATCATACTTTGCTCTCGGTTTGATAGACTTTCCACTTTCAATAACAATTTTTGGAGCTGTTTGACCAGATTTTCTTTTTGTATACTGATGAAAAGAATTAGATGAAGAAGTGCTGGACTTGGGACACTCATTGGATCGGGAATATTGCGAAACACCACTCGACACATGAGAACCTTCACTACCATTTTCTCTAAACTTATAAACTCGAACCTGATCCAGATAAACCGTCATTCTTTCACCATTGACATTTACAATCAAATTATTATTCTGAACTTCCAAAACTTCAAACGGACCCACAAACATCGGACCAAACTTATCTACCCACTTCTGAGGACTTGAACTTAACTAATGCTTTCTACTAACACAAAATCTCCAACTTTTACTTCTAACTTCCTTCTACGCATATTATAATACTGAGCTTGCTTTTCTTGCGCTTTTCAAATCTGAACTTGAGCCTCCTTAACCAACCTCTCAATATCCTGGCACATAAACTGACTTTCCGCATCCGACACCATAACTAGCCTTTGAAATGGAGTAATGATTTTTCTACCCAAAAACAATTCAGCCGGCGTTTTCCCCGTTGTCTCATGAACTGCCGTACGTAGTGCGTACGCAAAATGCTGAAGAAACTGGTCCCAATTTGCATGATGAGAACCAACATAAGAAGAAATCATTTGGATTAATGTACGATTTACACGTTCAGCCATATTAGACTGAGGACGATACGGAACAGTAAAAGAATGATCGATCTCCAACTTTTCACAAAGAGCCTTAAATATATCAGAAATAAAACAAGGGCCATGATCGCTAACTACCCTAATTGGTGCACCATATTTAAAAATATAATTATCGAAAAATGCATCGGCAACTGCAGGTGCAGAAGCCTTCCTGAGGGGGACTAACTCTACCAATTTACTAAAATAATAAACTATAACTAGTACAAATTTATATATTTTAGAATTAGACAATGGATAAGGACCGATTAAATCTACACCTACACATTCATTAGGAAAATTTACTTTTATAGGAATTAATTTGCCAGCTGGACTTACATTCTTATAATTATAACGTTGGCATGTGCTACAGCTGGAGACATAAGCGCGCACTGCTTCCCGCATTTTAGGGAAGTAGCAGGATTCACAAATTCGAGCATAAGTTTTCCTGATTCCTAAGTGACCTGCTAATGGATTATCATAAAATTCTTTCAAGATGGCCTTACGAAGACTAGCCGGAATAAAACTCTTAATTCACCACATGAATTTACAATTTTAGAATAAAAAAGAAGACCACCGATAAGCTTAAAGGATTGGGACCATTTCTCAAACATAGGCACATTTGCGCTTGGGACATCATCAGCATTTTCCAGGTAACGATATAAACTACCAAACTCTTCATCTTGTTTCTGCTCCCTTATCAACTGCTCTCGTGACCTTATCACCAACGAAGACAATGCACAACACTTAACTTCCTCCGTGACCTCTAAACCACCATGCGGGTTTCGAGACAAAGCGTCCGCTACCGCATTTTCCTTGCCAGCCCTATGTTCTATAACCACATTATACTCTGCTAACTTCAAACACCATCTGACCATACGAGACGACAAACCCTTTCCATTAGTTAACTTTGACAAAGCTGAATGATTCGTAATGACTTTAACCGGTATATTAGTGAAAAAACAACGAAATTTATTCAAAGCCCAAATTACTGCAAGACACTCCCTTTCCGTAATCGAATAATTCCTTTCCGCTGCATTAAAATTCTCGGCGCAAACGCTATAGGTTGACCTTTCTGTGCTAACATCGCTCCAACCCCCACTGCACTCGCATCGCAATACACTACAAACTGAGACGAATAATCGGGGTGAGCCAAAACAGGAGGGGAAACTACTGCCTCTTTTAATAATTCAAACGATCTCTGAGCCGCCGATGACCATGTAAACTTCAACCTTTTCGTTTTTAAATTATACAACGGTTCACATAACTCTGAAAAACGTGGAATGAACTTCGCGAACCAAGCCACCATGCCTAAAAATGTCACCACTTCCTTACTATTTTTTGGGGGATTCATGGACGTAATTGCCTCAATTTCTCATTATCTATATTAATACCTTCACGCGTAATTTTAACTCCTAAATACTTTATCTCTTTTCTCAAAAATTTACATTTTTCCAACTTAACTGTTAATCCAGCATCTCTTAACAACGTAAACACTTCCCTCAGTAATCTCAAATGCTCTTCAAAAGTAGCTGCCATTATAATTATATCGTCCAGGTAGACCAAAACACCCTTACCAAGCAAAGGTTTAAGGATATTATTCATGGCCTTCTGGAACGTTGCCGGTGCCCCCGATAAACCAAAACTCATTCTTTTAAAAGCGAAACAACCGTCCCGAGTAATAAACGCAGTTTTAGGTATGTCCTCAGGCTTCATAGCAATCTGAAAATAACCGGACGTAAGATCTATCGTTCACATATAATTCGTACTCGTTATATTAGCAAAAATCTCATCAATTACTGGAATAGAATACTGAGGGTATTGCGTTATCGCATTTAACTTTCTATAATCTAGTGCAAATCTATATGCCTCTGGATCATCTAAACTTTTCCCATTATTTTTACGACATAACACTATTGGCGATGCAAAAGGAGACTCAATTGGCATTATAATATCGTCCGCTAGCAGTTTCTGAATATGATAATCAATTATACCTTGTTTAACTTTGTCATAACGATATGGTTTACTAGCAACAGGTGCTTTCAAACCAGTATCAATCTCGTGCCACGCAACATGCGTTAAACCCGGTTTATCAGAAAAAACCTCTCCAAATTTATTCAAAAACTTATTAAATTCCTCCTTCTCGATTTCACTTAACCCCGACTCTCCCAAATCAACTGACACTGCAACTGTCTCTTTCTTACTCACCTTCTCATCATTATTCACGATTAACGACTTTTTAAAGAAATCCAGACTAATTCCTCTATCCTTCATAATTCCTCTATCCACACCAACTATACAATGCACTGTTAATCCATCTAACACACAATCACTAACTATTAGTTTTTTCCTAATTAATTAAAAAGTACGGAATCAATTTCGATGAAATGTGAATCTAAACCATTCTTGAATCCACTGGAACACACACACACAAAATTTCATTAAAACCAGTCCAGTCGTTTAGGAGGAGTTCAGTGACATACACACGCAAAGAAGATTTATAAAGATTTGCATTGGATACTTAATTTTAATTTTGAAGTTGGTTTGGCTGGCACCGACTCCACAAAATCAAATAAATGTACGTAAATATAGTAATACGCGCGATAAACACTACGCTCTTAATTTAATTTCTTATTACAATTATGTAAGGAATTTATTTTTCACTCTTCAGTGCTTTTTGAAGTCAGTTCAATTTTTTATAGAAAAGTTTATTTTTCTCTTTTTAGTTAACAGTTAACGATTTTCTGAAGTCGGTTAATCAAAATTAAAATACAGGAAATATTATTGTAAATCATACACGTTTGTCAGCAGTGGGGTTCGAACACGCGATCTCTTTCTTCAAGAAGCTGAGCTTAAATCGGGCGCCTTAGACCGCTTGGACATTCCGCCTGCACTCTATTCAACACAATTATTCAACACTTTTAATTAGCGAAAAATCACTAACTATTAGTTTTTGCCTAATTACTAAACAAGTACTGAATCAATTTCGATGAAATGTGAATCTAAACCATTCTCGAATCCACTGGAACACGCATACAAAATTTCATTAAAATCGGTCCAGTCGTTTAGGAGGAGTTCAGTGACATACACACACACAAAAGATTTATATATATAAAGATATTGAATACAAAGAAAATCTATATTTTGTAATCAAGTGACAATAATTCACAGATTAAGTGCTAAATACTCATCGTTAGATAAATTGTTTCATTTTCATGATTAATGCATGCACAGGACCAAAATTTCCTAAAATTTTTATTCACCCAATGATAAAATATTTAGAGAATTTTGAGACTTGGTAGCATTTATATTCCATTTAAGAACATTTTCAGTTATACTTCAATAAGGAATAATATTATATTCATTAGAGTTGAGTAAATTGAAATAAAGCTTAGATTTTTTTATGTTTTATATTAAGTTATTTACGTACAATTTATAAAAGAAAAAAAACATAAAAATATTCTATTTTTCAATTATACTCATTATAATATAAGAGAATAATTATAAATGTGCTAAAATTTCGTTCTGTAACAAAATAAATAAATAATGCATTAATATATTTTTGCAGTAACATCAAATGAGAATATTTATTTTCTGTACATATACAAGTGTATAATTGTCTTTTACAATACTTCGCAATAAGTATATAATAAAATTGAAATCACAAATATAAAAAAAAATAAACAAACAGAATAAACAAAAATGCAGAGAACATAAAATTTTGAGAAAACATACAGAGTCTACAGAGTTGCTAATATATGCTAATTCATAGAAAAATATGTTGTGCCGTTAATTTTTGTCAGCAATATGCTTAAAAAGACAAAATTTATTAGCACCTGATAATATGTCTGGAGACCAAGAACAGTTTAAATATTTGCATAAAAAAAAGAAACTAATTAATCGACAAGTGAAATGAAGAGGAAAAAAAACATAATCCAAGATTTAAAACTTACCTGAAATACAGAGTCACCATGTCACTATTATAATATTAACATGGCTGCCAACTACTACGCCTACTTAAAGTCAAATAAACATGTTAAAAACGGAAATTTTTGTAGATGATTAACAATATGTGCTGTAATTCATAACAATGAATATATTTGGCATACAACATTAAAACATTTTTGTGGTTCCAAACATTTTTATATGACTTAAATAGGCGTAGAAGTTGGCAGCTCTGTATTAACATTAATATTCTGGGAGAATGCAAGACAGTCAACACAAATCAAGCAATAAATGAGTCAGAGAAAAACACTTTGATTAAATTTTTGGTGCTGCTATAGTTTAAGGCATAAGTAATGTGGACTAATCGAATGATGTTTTAGAAATACTGCAATCTAAATGTTGTATTTTAAGAACTCAGAGAAAAATTCATAAAAATCATACAAAAACTCCACAACAAGGATTTGTGGAAATATAGAGCAATAAAAGTATGTAACATAAACAAACTATAATTAAGAAATCGAAGAAAGGGAGGAAATGCTACGGTGCAAAGTAAGTTATTCAAATTTCACACGAGAGAATATACAATAATGAAGACCACAACATTTCGAAATAGGGCGGAGCGTAAAAAACTTTTTTTTGGAAATCTTTTCTCCCTAGCGCGGAAAAGTTGCGTAGTGGTATCACTAACATACTCACAAAATTTCACAACAATCAATAAATATCTTCCGGTTCCACTTTTGGGTCAAAATATGCAATTTTAGACGAAAATGTTGAAAATTTTCACATTTCAGCAATATTTTTAATTTTCGATTTTTTTCTTCGCCCTTGCACAGAAAAATTGATACAGTACATAAGGAACATAAGTCCAAAATATTAAAGTAACTAAAAAGTATCTTCCGGTTCCACTTTGGAGTTTAAATATGGGAAATTTATCAAAAATGATGCAATATTTAACATTTTAGTGATTTTTTTAGTTTTTGATTTTCTATTTCCGCTGGCACGGAAAAGTTGGAAAAATATAATAGAAACATAGGGGAAAACTTTAGAATAATCAATAAATATCTTCCAGTTTCCTTTCGGCATCTAAAATTGAGAAAGTTGCCAAAATTTATGTAAATTTTCTCTTCTCAGGGATTTTTGTCTTATCAGTTTTCTTTTCACGCAGGCTCGGAAAATCATAAGACAAACATAAGTGTAAAAAATTAAAGCAATTAATAAATATCTTCTGTTTTGACTTTTATTACTTGAACTGGCAAATATATGGCATTAATGTACACAAATATCATAAAGCAATCGAGTTTAAAGCGATCTGAGGGAAATTCCTCTACTAAGATCAGCCTTCTGTTCGTCTACTGTGGTGTTAGTGTTGGTTTAATGCTCTGCTCGTGATAGGTTCGTATCGAGGATATTCAATTTTAGCTTCTATATTTTATTGAAAAATAATACATCTGAAGGTGTTTACAAAATTTAAATTTTTAATATTGCGTTGAACTAAAATGCATGGAAATTATTATACAGAAGTATCATGGTTAAGGCACAGTACACGGGATTTGTTTCATCTCACTTTTTGGGATTCAATAGAATTAAGAACTGGAGTTCTACCAACTTATGAAGATATAATGTACTTTTATGTTGGTGAGAAATGAATCGAAATATAATTAAAATTCGGACTTACATTTGGGGTGATAGTGGAGTATGGGCTGAAATGGTTGAAGTAATTTGGCAGCAGCCTCAGTTCCAACGGTTTCCGGCCAAAGAATAGTCCAAATGATTGGTTCATATAATGATAAATATAAGAGTATAAATAAGTTTGACGCTAAAGAACAGACGAAGTCAAAATTGAAATTTTTCCTATTGGAAGGGGAAAAAACGTTGGTTTGAAAATTTTTCTTACAAGTGTACATCTCTAGAAGGATGTAAATGCCCACGTGATATAAAAATTCCAGAACTAGAAGGCAGTTTTTTGAAGATCAAAGAACTTCAATGAAATTGTCGATAGACACAATTGACACACTCGGAAACAGGGCCCCACAATATGGAAACTTAGTAAATGAACGAGCAGGTTCGAAAAAGGGTATGAAGATTTCAGAAAACGGTATAAAAGGGAAAAATCACTACTGCTTCATCGAAGACTTAGAGTTATTTAAATCTTTTAGTCTTGTTGATGAACAACTGTGTCAAAATGGGAGTGTCCGACTGAATTGCAATGTCTGAAACAGGCGCACTTCTTGAGGACTTAGGAGTTGAGACACATGACGACATGTCCAATGTTATAGACAGACAAAACACAAGAAGAGAAAGAAATGAATATCGCATGTAACGCCAAGTCCAAGAATAGATTTACATTTCCACCATGCCTCGAAAAGATTGTATTTTGACCGTCGGAAAGATCAAACTTTAATTCAGAAGAATATTGAGGAAACGCTCCATCAACAAAGAGTGCCTGAAAAATACTTGACACTTATAGAAGAACCTGTCTGCGGTTACATAGGGAATGTGTCACCAATAACCTCTTCTTCTATGTTTCGCATATATTTTTCCATACTTTCCGCTCCAGCGGGAAGAGAAAAATGTTAAGATAAAAATCCCTGAGAAGAGAAAATTTACATAATTTTTGGCGACTTTGGCATTTTTAGATGCCGAAAGAAAACTGGAAGATATTTATTAATTATTCTAAAGTTTTTTCCCTATGTTTCTATTATATTTTTCCAACTTTTCCGTGCCAACGGGAATTGAAAAACCAAAACTAAAAAAATCGCTAAAATGTGAAAAATTGCATCATTTTCAATAAACTTCCCATATTTAAACTCCAAAGTGGAACCGGAAGATATTTTTTATTTACTTTAATATTTTGCACTTATGTTCCTTATGTACTCTATCAACTTTTCCGCTCTAGGGCGAAGAAAAAATCGAAAACTAAAAATATTGCTGAAATGTGAAAATTTTCAATATTTTCGTCTAAAATTGCATATTTTGAACCAAAAGTGGAACCGGAGAATATTTATTGATTGTTGTGAAATTTTGTGAGTATGTTAGTGATACCACTCCACAACTATTCCGAGCTAGGGAGAAAAGAATTTCGAAAAAAAGTTTTTTACGCTCCGCCCTATTGCACAAGCTAGTTATAGTTGAAAAATATGTCTATAAATACATTTATAAAATGCTAAATCCCATGTTTTTTAAATATTTTTTATACTTTTTTTGGAAAATGTTTTATTAATTTTTTCAGCAATCCGATACCCAATCCTCCAAAATATTGTTTTCGATTTTATATTTTTTAGGTATATTTTTGTACATTTTATAATCTTCTGTGTAATTTTTATAAACATTTTATAATATTTATAAGTACCATATGCCGAACCTTAAAGTGTTTTAATGTTTGATCCATGATATAATTGATGCAAGTGGATAATTATAACGCATTGCTAGGTGTTTTAAATTAAAAAGATTAACCTGTAAATAATGGATAGAGCATAAACGTTGATACGAAAGCAATAATTTAAAAGAATACTTCTGTAAACGTAAATATGTAAGCAAGTGTGGAAATGAGTAAAGTTAATTATTTAAAAGAAAAATCATTACGTTTATCATGAACATTAAATATTTGAGTTTTATACTAGGTGAAATATTGATGTTAACATTCATAAAATTAATACTGGAATTATTGAGATGAGTAGTACTAAGTTCGAGATAAGAGGGATAATTTAGAGGAAGAGATATAGATCTATAATTTTTACGAGAAAGAATAATTATGTCATCCATATATCTAATCACAAAATATTATTGTTCATAAACTTTCTTTAGCAGAAATATAAATATAAATCCGAAATTATACTGAAGGATGATGGCATATACTAGATGTCTTGCATTTGTTTAAAAATAGCATTATAATGGAAAATATAATTATGAAAGAGTAAAATACTAGCCAAAGTTTTGAAATAGTCAATGTTTCTATTACCAGGTAGATTAATGATGAGTAATATTCTATAACTAAAGCATAAATAGTGTAATGTAAATATGCTAAGATGATATTATTAAATAAATCTTTGAAACGCAAAATAATAATATAATGGCTTTAGAAGGATAATTGATCTACCAAAGTAAAACAATTTTTTATGCAAAGAGTGTTATCTTTGTGTACATATAAATTACAAATCTGCGTAAGCATATTTAAAAAAGCATTAGCACGTGTATATTACATCCTACAGTTACTGTACGAAATACGATTTTTGCGAATCTTTCGAATTATAAAAATATAGGGATAATTTAAGTTGTTATGTTTTATACCCAAAAATTTATGATAGCTTAAAATTTGAGTATTAGTTTGATCTAATGGAACATGTTGGATTTCAAATATATTGTTAGATGTAACTGCATTAGTTGAAATACAGGATATACATATATATATAAGGACGTTATTTTCAACACTCGTTTTATACAAAATGAAGATAAAATCATTATTTTTTTATTCTACTCTACTGTTGAAACTGCATATAAAAATACTATAGTCTGAATACAAAAATACAAAAATAGTTTTATCGTGCATTTTGGCACTGAAAAATATTTAGTCGTATGTTCCCGACACAGTCAGACGTTTTCCGCAATTTCTAAAAAATTGATTTTTGATACGAACTCACAACCTCATTAATTCTTTTAAAAATTTAAGGAATTAAATAAAATGCTCTCCGATGACATCTTTACAGTGAAGTATTCAGCATCAACGATATAAAATTGCTTCCTATTGCAACACCTCCTTTGTTAACATATAAAAAATCATTGAGTTTACTTCCATTTTCTTTTGGCTTACGAAACGTTATACAAATACTACTGCTGGTTATGGATAATATTGGAAATTTTTCACGTAATTCATTTACTCATTCTTTTTTATATTTCAAACTCCGGGCAATTAGAAAACACAATGGTACATTATTTCTAATTCAAACGTTTAAAAAATGGCAACACCATTCCAGATTTTCATTATTTAAAAATTAAATGTAAAAATTCATTTTTTATTATTATATTCTTCGTTTTGGAGATATTTGGCGTTAATTTTGATGCATAAGTTATTTACATACATGTTATATATATAGTCATTTTTCATTGAAAAATAATCAGAGCTGAAACTTATTTTTAAATGTTAACTATTTTTGTGGCAACGAAATGTGTTTGATGCATTTTTTAAGATGCGCTGGAGAGTAAAATTATTTTCAGCCTTTTTTTCGGTATTTCCATAGTATTTATTTTATTAATTTTGCAATGTAAATGCATATATGTATATAGATAGATAGGATGCAATTCCATATCATATTAAATTATATGGAGACACTATTGAAATATTATTTCTGGAGAAAGTGATTTATTTGTAGAGAAACTAATTATCAGTCTTAAATAGAGCGTGATGGACGGCAATGTTATAAATACTTTGGAAAATATTAATGTCAAATTAGAAAAGAAGCTGCATTAACATTAAGGATTTTATTAGATTTCACATAGCTGCAATAATTCCATTAATTGTTCATTTAAGAACTTCTGGGTTGTGCTACATCTACGAAAAAGCATGGAGATACTAATATATTATAAGTACATAAATTTCAAGGAAATAATTTCTTAGTGAGATGGGAATATTTATAAAGTAAAAAAAAGCACAAAATCTGCTCTCCAATGAGGTATTACATCGTTTTATACTAGTAATCCCGCCCCCCCCCCCAAGTGAGAATAAAATTATATACCTAAATATAAAGATTTTTTTTCTGTCAAAGAAGCTTCAATTTTAACATATTAAATATTCTAGAATAAGAAATATGAGAGTGTGTTGATTAAAGTGTTATGTAATTAAAATATTCTTTATAGTTAAAATGTTATTAGAAAACGGGAAAAAATTAATATTGTAAGAATTTGAAATACATTAATTAAAGTATAATAGCGAAAACTTTTTATTATTACATAAATACATATATATGTTATTTTGAGAACTATTTGATGCATAATTATTGAAACCGACAGGGTATCTCGCCGAAAAAGAAATGTAATGAATCGTAAATGAAAGGACTTTCTGGCAATTGATGCAAAAAGATTTTACAAGATATTTAAGACTGTCTAGTTTATTTTTGCTGAACGACTAAAAGGGGATTTTGGCACCTCTACAGCTGAGGTTATTATTGAAACAAAATTCTTGTTTTTGTGAAATGAGGCGTTTCACATGACTCAAAATTGTAAGTCAAACTGACAAATAAGTATTTAGTAAATGCGATTTTATCAGAGTAATTTTTTGCGCTATTTTTTTAGATTCTTGTTTATACCTAAAAGTTTTCACAGGGCTTCAGACGTGCATAATTATGACTCGTAGTAAATAAGTTTCAACGAATTTTCTGATCTTCTTTGTACATTGCGTGATTCTTATAGATTTCAAAGATCCGAAAAAGAATATGCTTGTAAATGCTTTCTCTTACCCTTCTATTTCAAGCAATTTCATTTATATGTTTTGGATTACATAAGCTATTGTATATTGAATTATACTAAAATGATAGAACGTACAGTAAGACAGTACAAACATATTCCACTCTTATGAAATGTTGTATAAAACCTTCTGGGCGTGGATGAATGTACAAGAAAGATTATGTAATATGCATGACCTATGATGTAGTGCAAACCGAAGTATCATACAAATGATTAATATTTTTATGTTTCGAAAATTAAACAATTCTCAGTAAAAAATAATTATAAATTAAATATCCAAACTTACATTCAGCAGTGCAACCAGTATTTCATAATGAAAAATTACTAATATCAAAAACTGCAGAAAATTTTACATATGACAAAGTAGCAGTAGAAAATGAAATAAAAAATCCCAATATAAATTATACAAATTATTCTACTGGCATACAGGAAGAATCATATTTAATTATTCAAGAAAAAATAAATAATCTTATAAAAAAAAATAAATTTCTTTATTTTAAAAAAATCAAATTTATTTGAATTAAGATTACAAGATTAGAATTTCCTCCAAAAGAACACTAACACATTAATTTATCAAGAACAGCATAAGAACTATTCGCAGATTTTCTACAAAAGGTGATTTATGTAATTGTAATTATATAAGTGATATTGCAATGTCTGCTTAAATTGTCATTATAACTCGGAATAATGACATTTTCATCGGTGGCTGGAAGATCAACATGAAAATTGCTCTATGCTATAACAAAAATCGCCTGCAGTGTGTTCGACCTATATATTTGAATGAAATTCAAATATTCTTGCATAATGAAAGAAACTAACTAAAATATGAAAATACTGATTCATGCAATTCATTACTTACATCATAACACTCTAACACCATTAAGTTGGGCAGTTTAAATCCACCTATAATGGTTTGGTTTGATTATTTTATAATTTTAACTAATAATTAAGAATAAAATAAAATAAATTCGTTCTTAAAAAACACTTAAAAAATAAAAATACGAGTGAAGAAGCTTTATCTTGTATAACATATAAAAAATATTTTTAATTAGAGCTAAAACTATTTCAAGAATTATTGTAATAACGGAAAACAACTAAACTTCAAGCATTGTGCTTGTTTTGAATGTAACGCAGTTTTAAGTCAAACTATGGGTAAAAGTATGTATTACGCTTGCAACACAGACATTTCTTGCGTCCTCATTTTCAATTCCTTGTATAACCTATCAAAGACATTTTAAGTACATTCTGTCTTATAGCTCAAAATCAGAGAACTAGAAATTTTAGGTAGAAAAAAAATTGTTTCTATAAAATAAAAACTTTTGAAATAGAAAACTCTATAAAATAAAAAATAAAAAATTCTCTTCTTCCGTGATTGTTTATATGCATTGAATTTCAAACCCTTTGATTGGGAAGTTTTTGCGCTGTTGTATGCGGGCAGACAGACGAACAAACCAGGTAGACAGGCTCTGCGTATTATTTTATATCTACCAGCGCACTTAAAATCCTATTTTTTACATGTTTATTTCAATTGTTCAATGTGGTAAAATATATACACAGAAAATTATCATTCTTAAATCGTTTATTTTTCATAAACATTTCAAATCGAAATTCTATACTGAAAAATAAAAAAGTATATCATGTATGGTCAAAGTATATTTCTGTTTTATTTTGTTTGTTTGGATATATCTCCGTTTCATTCAATTTTATTTAGCACATAAAACATGTTAAGCGGGAGGGAAAAGAAAGAAAAATCCATAAAACCGACAAAAAGCTATTTTATTCGAATGCGGGTAAAGAAAAACATGAAATAAGCTTTTAGAGCCATAGTATTTTCTAGATTTTAACTAAATGTGCATAAATAGTTTAGCAACAAACTGGCAAAATCTTGCATTTCATATTTTGAACAGTTTTCAACAGGGATTTCTTTTTGCCTTTAAAAATCAAGTTTTTTTTTTTTTTTTTTTTTTTAATAATTTATTTGTATTTATTATAAACATTCAGCACATTTTTTACAACCATTTAGCTTATTTCTGGAACAAAAATTAAAATATGTTATGGACAAAATTTTTACCGATAACATACTAATGATAAGGATGGATAAGGATGATATAAGGATGTTAAATGTATTAGTACTATATTTCGCAACAATTTTTGGTTAAAAATATGTATAATAAAAATATGTTAAAATTCTATTGCTGGATTTATCTTAAATAGGTAATTATAATTGGTGTAATTTTACAAATAAAACCAAAATTGCTTTTAGATGCATTTATGTACGTTACAGATAAATATATTTCTCGTCAAAATAGTGAATAGCTATAAATAGATGGTGTAAATTCATAGAAAACTGGCAGCTGGTTTGAGATTGTATTATTATTTAAGTATAAAAATCTAGTGAATATACATGGAATTATTGGTCAGGGCTGAGATCTAACTGAAAACAGAAGTATTCCGTTTTGTAGTCGAATATGAATTCAGTGGTTACAGGTCACAAACAGTTGATATTCGAAGGACTTTTCTATATGTATATAATATGTATACATATATATGAACATAGGTAGTAGCCAATATTCGTAACAATCCCCCCATCTATCTGAAGCAGAAGTCAAAACAGTGTGTCGGTTTCCATTAAGTCCCATGATAATTCTTTCCACGGACATGGGTCTCCAGTGGGTGGTTTACAATTCTCCATGAGTCGATATAGGCAGGAAGATATCGGATCATGCAGAATCTCCTTTACGTACGAAGAGTGAACCAAAACGAGAGTGAAACAAATCTTATGGCTGAAAAAAGAGAAGAGAAATAAGAGGAAAAGGATAAAAGAAATATCTGTCAGGTGTCCAAGATAGCAAAGTACCAAGATAGCAAATACCTAAAAATTTATACCCTTAGGAGTGTTATTTTATTGGAAATTATTATATTTATATGCTCTTATTAATATTTCCTGATATTTTTTTGTGCGAAAGACAATTTTGGATGTACTGAAATGTACATTTTAGGTTAAGTTTCAACTGATCTAGTTAATACCAAAGTTGCAAGTATGGAGTATATTTAATCTGAAATCTGCTTTGTGTTATTTTATTCTATTTTGAAATTTCCACATTGCCATGCTTATAAAGTAAATATTTTTTACCAAATAAATAGCTTAGGGTTTATTTGATCTGAAATTTGCTTCATGTTCTCTTATTTTACCTCAAAATTTCCTTTATTGTATTTCCCATAAAATATAGGGCGTTTTATTTTTGTTTTATACATTAAAAATATATTTATTTGAAAGTAATAAAAATTACTTACATTTAGATCCCTACAAATGTACATTCTCACAACAAAAATACATAAAAAAGGAATTTTTTGAGTCTATGTTACAATCTCTATTCCGTATTTTTATCTGTCTATATTTAAACAATAAACATGCCCGTGAGTAATGCTGACGTCATATTCACAATAAAAACAATATAAGAATTCCATCCTGTTTTTCATTAAGTTTTATTAATTCAAAATATTGCAAACATTTTTATTTTTATTCTGTCGAATTACTCAAAAATCGAAAGACTGTGACTGAATCAACAGACTTTTTATGTTTTTAAAAATAAATTTTAATTATAAACATTTTAACGTACATTTCTCTGGTGTGCAACATTATTGGGGAAAGTTATACTGTTTGCACATAACATATTGTAAATAGTTTAGTTTTAACCTTCCGGATAATGCACCATAACAAAATTAACGATGTTGCTTACTAATGTTAACAATGGTACGTTTCTAGTTATCACTCTCGGGAATTTAATTCTGAAAGCCTGATTGGAAAAATATAAAAGTTTCAGGTTAAGCCTTTTCTGTCTAAGCTTTTTCAGTCTAAGCCTTTTTGTCCATTCACTATTACAGATATTTCCTAAAAGAGTGAATATAAGCTAATATCAAAACGCTGAGGTCAACAATGTTCATAATTATTGCATAATATCAGTTTTTACATCATAGAATTGCTAAAAATTTACATTTACCAAGTTACTGAAGAAATGAGAACTAAATTGCGACAGTGCTTTTATCTTGCAAAAAAAATAAGTTAAATAATCAAGTATAAGCTTTATAATAAACTATGTTGCTTTTATAATTTGTTTACAAGAAGAAACAATAGTTTTGGCTTTGAAGCTCAAAGTATTATCAAGCCTCTTGAAGATGTTTAAGAAGTGATTTGAACATTTAATAGTTTAGTTGTTGTTAAAATTTATCCATTTAATTACATAATGCGACGCATTTATTTTCTTTGTAAATTACCGTTGTCATCAAATATACAAAGTTTGGTATTTATATTTAAAATAATTTGTAAAAATAGAAATAAAAATAAAAATAAGGATACCAACTTATCTTTTCGAATGAGATAGTAAACCTTGTTTTAATTTAAGATATAGTCATTATTTTATGTTATAACCTGAATGAAGACAAAAATATTAATTATTTTTATTTGCTTCTGCTAAGTGATACACACAAATATTAATGGTTATAAAATTTAGAAAACGAAAAGAAAAACAATCAAAAGATTAAAATTCAGTAAATAAAACTCTGCAAATAAAGTGAAAAACAAAGAAACAGATTCCCCTTATTATGATTTTATTTTCTCCCTTGTATTCAGATATTGCAGGAAACATACTTAGCGGCTTTTAACAATAATTAGTGTTTTTTTCCTATGGGATTATACGCTCAATAGATTAGAAATATTAATTAATTTTGTCTTGCGTTTTGGAAATTCTTGAGATAAATCATTAACACATACCTATGAAATATAAATGCCTTACTTATATTTTTTTCTTTTATTAACAATGTAAATAACAATACACAGTTATAAATATCAAATTCTTTTTTTAAAGCAGTGAAAACTTTCGTATTTGCCTAGAAATTAAACTTTATAAATCAAATAACTTCATAAAGATAATTAAGTGAACTTGAGTGATCGCACTAAAAATTTCGAAACATATTTTAATTTATTGTTTTATTATAATATGTCTGTTTTATTATAATATATAAAAAGAATCTAATTTTTTTATTATTCATTAATTTTTTTAAAAAGTCTTCAGAACTGATAAGTCTATTTTTTTAAATTCTTATAGATCGTCTCGAATTTACTATAGCAACATTTTTCGTTGAAAGCATCCGGTTTATGCAATTTAATTATTTAATTCCAGTACTATATTCAACATTTTTATAATTGAATCCATAACACTTAATTGTATTACCCTTACTAGAAATGTTAGACTGTGCGCGTTCAATGAATCAAATATAAGAAAAATTTTTACTTTCCTGCGAAATATAACTTTTTTGTTACTTACTGTCAATAATATTAACACATAATATTTTATAAAATTAAGCCACAATAAAATACTCAAATTACTAAAAGGTGTTTTTATTTACAATGATTATTAAAACCCAGTACTTTCAAGTATATCATGCTCATCATCAGGGTTAAAATCAACATAAAAGTAATAAAGGCAAAGGCTGAGTTCTTTTACGTAAGATGGGTTGATCCAAACGTCAATGGGAAAAAGGGAGGAGGGGAAGCAAGTTGTCGGAATGTTCCAATTTTTCGATACTCAAAATAACTTGAGCATCCCCTCTTCTATCGAAATTTTGGAACATTCCGACAACTGGCTTCCCCTTTTTCACGTTCACGTTTGGGTCAGCCCATCTCATAAAAAAGAGCTCACACATCGAGCATGCTATGCTGGAAAATAATAGCTTTCAATAATCATTTTAAATAAAAACACCTTTTAGTAATTTGAGTATTTTTTGTCGTTTAATTTTATAAAAGTGAGGGGAATTAATGGATTTGAATATATTTGATACAATATATCATTTTAATCATATAATATTTTGTGTATAATATGTATATATAAAAATAAATAAATATGAAGAACCATATTTTATATACATATATATATATATATATATATATGGGTGATTCTCAAAATAGGGGACAATTTCAAAAATGAAATCTTAAAAAAATTACTGTTAGCAAAATTTCTGAAAAAAATATGTGTTGTTAAAATAGTATTAGGTATACTTTTCATGTAGTCAGCAGAGCTAAATATTTAAAAAATAACTTAAAAAAATAATTAGTATTTTTTGAGCCATGCTAAGTACAAAACAAATTGAATGGAATAAATATATTAAGAAATTTTTATTTTCTTCCTGTTTAAATATTTTTTTTCTACGTTTATTAGCCTTCCTTTCCAACAAATAGTTTCCATTTTTACATATATACATATAAGGGGAATAAAAACATTACCAAAGAGCAAACTTTGTTTACATGAACAACATTCTGACACTAACAGTGTAAGAAGCTGTCTTAGTGATTTTCTGACAGATTTAATGCATATTTTAGGGATAATAAATGTAATACCTAAATTTATATGTAAAATTAAACTTTAAAAAGGATACAATATAAGTACTAGGTACATTTATGCACATAGGAGTCTTTAGCATGGACAGAAAAACCATGCTAATGACACTGATATTTGTTCATGCTAATGACAAATTTTAATTTAAATAAGATTATGAGCCATAATATAATCACAATGCAATAGTCCTTTCTGGGGCTTTTTAAAACACAAAAGTTCTATGCAAATAAGTAAAATAAAAATTTTAACTATAAAATAAACATGAAAATTTCTATCCATTCTAATGACATACAATTGATGTACTCGCCTAATATTCAACTTCTATTCTTAAAATACAATACATGCTTCTATTTTCAGGCTGGAAGAAAATGGCTACTTGTTGCAATGGAGAAACTTTATATTTTCAAAGTATTGTCATATGTGAAAATGAAATTTTGATTAATAAACAGCTGTTATAGTATGACCTTGTTTTGAAAACAGAATATGGAGGACAAACTTTAATTCTCTTTTTATATACTATAATTTTAATTTTAAAAAGAAATTTATTGGATAAATCCTCTCCTTGATTAATTTAAAGAAAGAATAACATTTGTTTTATTTTATAAACATGATATAAACTCTTGAAAAAGCTAGTATATACAAGGCACAGCTGCTGTGGACATCCATGCTAATGACATTTTGAACATTTATTCCGTTATTTTAAGGTGTTTTTAAATAAAAAGTGAGTAATTCTTGAGTGCAAATAATGAATAATATTAAGACAAACATATCTAAGTATAAAAACATGACAGAAAACCTCTCAATTTTTTTTGTATGCTGAAAGACATAAATTGTCCCCTATTTTGAGAATCACCCATGTATATATATACATGTAGTTGAAGTGAAAAAACTTCTTTAAAACACCATATAATAGATTAAATTACGCTGTAATTAACTCAGAACTATTTTTAAACAATATATATATATATAAATATGATATATACAGGGTGATTATAATTAAAGTCCGAGTTTCAAAACGCTCTAAAAAGCGAACCACTCGTTAAAATGGTGTCAAAATTTAACAGCGTATTATTGAAGAAGGGGAAAAGAACATGAACCAAAAAAAAAGTTCCAAATTATAGCGACAGATGGCGCTGTAAGCGTCAGTATTTCGACTATAAAGCCTCAGGACCGATTGATTGGATGCTTTTTATGCGGTTTTTGGCCTCAGGACAATTAAAAACCGATTTTTCCCGTCCGATGTGGTACGACCTTGCCGTGGTGGACGGGCTTACGTAACTAATAGTATCACATGCTTACAGTCATGCACACTGAACAATACAGTTGGTTTATATCGTGTAACTTACGCCTTAGCCGTTGTTTTACGATTTGTCCTTTGAAGTCGAAATTCTGATACTTACAGCGCCATCTGTCGCTAAAATTTGGAACTTTTTTTGTTTCATGTTCTTTCCTCCTTCTTCAATAATACGCTGTTAAATTTTGACGCCATTCTAACGAGTGGTTGGCTTTTTAGAGCGTTTTGAAACTCAGACTTTAATTATAATCACCCTGTATATTACAAATTTATTTTTTTCGCCAAAATTAACCGTATACTATATTAATTTCCTTTTAACAATTTTCCGTACATAGTTCAACTTATTAAATTAAAATTCTGTTACTAGATCTAATCTATTAATCTTAAAAATAAATAAATAAATAAATAAATAAATAAAAGGATATAAATTTTTAATTCGCCGTAAAAACATTTATTCCAATATGCGTAAATATAAACAAGTTGGAAATTGCACGTAAAGCGTAGCAAATGAGGTGCGTTTGTTCATAACGAAGTTTTAAAATATTCAGATCTTGCTGACATAGTAGAGCGTACTTTGGATACAGTATAGTGGTCGAAATCTTAGTGTTCCTGTAAATATGCAGGAAGTAATTTTTATTATTCTTCATTCACGTATATCTTATTCATAAAATGTGAAGTAGTTTAATATAATTAAAACACCCCCCAAACAATGTTTCTCCGTATAACATTATTTAGTGGAATACATTTGTGTGTCCCTGTAATTTAATAATAAATATTCTTTGCATCACAGATTGTACAAAATATATTTTTAGTACATATTTCATAGATTCATGTCAATTATGTTATATTCAAATGAGTGTAACACCATTAAAATGCATTTGAAACTTTTTTCCCCATTGACCGTAATGTAACGGAATACTTTTGATTGTCCCTGTAATTGATCAATGCATCCGATTTTCATAACATTTGAAATCACTCGACAAAATTATTTAATAAATATACGTTTTAAATTCCAAATGATTAAAATGCATTTGAAACTTTTTTCCCCATTGACCGTAATGTAACGGAATCGTTTTGATTGTCCCTGTAATTGATCTATCCATCCGATTTTCATAAAATTTGAAATGACTCGACCAAATTATGTAATAATTATGTATTTTTAATTTCAAACGATTCGGTTGGGTAGTTTTTGCGTTGTTAAATGCGGACTGACAGACAGACAGACGGACAGACGGACGGACTGAGCGACAACAATAGGTGCTACGTATTTACATAATTATGAACGCACCTAAAAATGGCTGTAAATTAAAAACATTTTTAATTAAAATTTATTTCTTAATATTCCAAATAAAACTCATTTTTTCCTATTTTTATCAAACCTTTTTAAGAAAGTCTTATTAAATTTGTTCCAAAATCATACCTTTCAAAAAACATCATTCTTTTTATTTATTTATTTTTCAACCTTCAAAGTTTGATATCTGTGCGTATCAATAAATTCATTTCTTTTCCTTTTTTTATTTTAAAACATATTCTGCAGGATGTCGAATTCAGCGTAATACTTAGTTAAATGTCGAATACTTAGTTAAATAATAATTTTTTTAAATTAAAATACTCGTCTGAATGAAATTAATCTCGACGATAGACATGAATTCTGTTTACATGTGAAAATCATGGGTAGAGACTATAGAATATGCTAGAAGTTTTGTTTTTAGATTTAAGAAGGAATGTGAGAGGTGATGACGGAGAGATGTTCTTTTTTTTCTTCCGATAGTTTTGTTAGAACGAACGGCGTAATAATGTTTTTGTGATGGAATATTTTTTTTTCTTTCTTGGATTCTGTTCAAGACGGCTTGCAAAAGAGCATTTTCTGCTATATATGGCTGCACTTGAATAAACTTTTTTGAAGCAACCAATATGAGTTCAATGAAGAGTCATTTTATCAATTTCATTAATCAATTTTATTCATTTTCTTTCTCGCTTGCCACGATTCAGTGTTTTATAAAAGGGGAACCTGTGAAGATGTTTCGAGCTACTCACTTTAAAATGTCACATATGTATATATATATATATATATATACATATATATATATATATATATACATATATATATATATATATATACATATATATATATATATATATATATATATATATATATATATATATATATATATATATATATATATGTATATATTATTTTAAAAGTAATTCTGAGTTTTCAAGAATAAAAATATAACTACAGCTACATTCATCGCTAATGTCTTTTACGTAATTGATATAAGTTTCACCGAAAACAATTGTTTCACTGAAAAATTGTTTATATTTTACTAAATGAAAGAACATCCCGTAAAGTACAAAGAGTTCTATCACAAATTTTTAGATAGAATTTTTCTCCGTATTTAAAAGCAGAAAAATAATACAAATTCTATAAATAAACGAGGTAATATCTAATCCTATATTATTAAATTAAAGTAAACTTTCATATCTTAAATATCGGTAAAAAAACGCCTTCAAATTTCTCAACTTCATCATTACACTAATTGCACTCTAACTAGAAACTGATCTAAAAAAACATTTTTGAAGTCCAAAATATCATTTATTCGTTTAATTCTATTTAAAACAATAAAATTTGCTACACTTTTCGATTTTGATTCTTTCTTTAACCACGCAAAATATAAATATGACTCTAAAAGTAAAAAGTATGCTAAAATAATTACGTTACATTAATATTAATGAATGAATTCAATTAAACTAAAATCATACGCATCTATAAAAAGATAAAGAATACGTAATATGCATGGGGAGAAAATTCTTCAGACGTATTCAAAAGTTGGGAAAAGACTACAATTCCTTTTAAGTAAATGTTTCACTAGCGATAAAAGTATACGCTTAAATTTACCGTATTTAATTTTTATTTTCAGAACAGAAAGCGGTTCAAAATTACTCCGATATTTTAAATATCTCAGCAGACGATAATAATTAATTCTATTATGCTAAATACTGAGGAAATCCTTAAAGAAAATAAACAAAGGAAAATGATGTTCATTTTCTCCAAAAGTGAGCAAAGGTAAAAAATAAGAAGTGTTTAATTATTGAAGTACAGTCTTTTATCTAATAAATTGGATAATTGAATAAATGGTTCATTGTAAAATTAATGTATTCTTTATTGTCGAAACCTTTGTATGTTCTCATATCTCTTGCAGACTTTTTGTTATCGTGAAATTTTTCTTTAAGCTTTTGTGCCTAAAAGATGTATTAATGGGCTAAATATTTTGTTGAACTTCCAATGTGGGTTTTTTTTTAAGGAAAATTCGAGTAAAATGATTATAAATTAATGTATATCATCTCTGACAAACATTTTTAGGTCTTTCATTAATATAATTATTTTGATAATAATTGTACCATAAATCAATTAAATATCTTATATAAATGCTATAATGGTACATTTCAAAACACAAATAGCATCTCAAAACATGTTAATATTGTAATATGTTAAAATGTGCTTAAATATTATAGTAACGAAACGAAAATTTAGCCTATTTTTGTCATATATATGTATATAATATGTTTGATAAAAACATGCCACATGTAAGATGATTTGTAATTTTATTTTGATTAAGGTATCTCTAAAATAATTATTTATATCGCTAAAAACATATTACAAAAATTGCACATAAATTGTGTTGAATTATATAAAGACGCCATAATATTTAATATTCAAACGCCATAATATTTAAAAGACCTATAAAATTATTAAAGTAATTTCAAATGAATCTGACTAGCTTTTTTTTAGATTTGCTGTGCCTTTATCATAAAAAAAAATATATTTGTTATTCAAGATTTTATTGAAAAAATAGCTCATAGCTCAGTAGCTCATTTAACTGTGTACGACGTGAAACAACAGTGGAATTAATTATGCTATAATAAACGCACCCCAAAATATAACAATAAACTATTTTAAAAGCTAAATGGTACAAAATAGTTTGTTTAAAACTGTCGAGGGTAATGTTTAAAAAAATACACATCTATAACTAAAATAATGTAATATTAATTTATTTGTGATTAAACGCTAAAGAAATTAATCTAGAAATTGCTAATGATATTTTAAATAATATTTATTATTTTTCTTTCTTGTTGTCCTATCTAAACAAGTCGGAAATTCCAAATCGTAGCAAATGAAGTGCAATCGTACTGTAATAAAATATTCAAAATATTCAGATCTTGATGTAATAGCTGACACCTTTTGTGTGCTCCTGTTAATAATATATGTTATCTATTACACTAGAAATAGTTTTAATAAACCCCGGCCACGTATATCACAAAATATGAAATAGTTTAATGTATTTAAAAGTGGCCCCAAACAATGTTTTATCCTATATCATAATGTAATGGAATACTTTTGTGGGGCCATGTAAATTATTAGCAGACGTTATTCGCACCACAGATGGTGCAGAATGTAGATTTTAATATATACATAGATGCGTATCAATGTTATCATGTACGAAAGAGTAACATCATTAAAATGCATTTTAAACTATGTCTTACATTGGCCAAAATATAGTGGAATACTTTTGATTGCCCTCATAATTAAACTATGTATCCAATTTTCATAAAATTTAATATTATTCAACAAAATTACACATTAATTATATCTTTAAAGTTTTAAACGATTTAGTTTGGTAGTTTTTACTCTATTATATGCGGACAGACAAACAAATGGACGGACAGACAGATAGACGGACGAATGGACAGACGGACAGAACTACGACTATAAATGCTAGTATATTTATATTTACATAATTTATGTACACAATGTATTTACATAATTATAAACGCGCCTAAAAAAGAAAAGAAAGAGAAACAATCATTTAGTTTTAATAGATACACTTGAATTCACTTTTAAAAACAGTGAAATTTTCATTATCCAGTTCGATATCGGCACCAAAGTAATGTAACCTAACAAAAAATTTGAGGAGAAAATCTATACTAATCAAATCTTTAGTTGTGATTTTAAAGATGAACATTTCATCCCTATAAAGAATTGCTTTTATTTTTATGCATTTTTTTCTTTTATACTTACTTTGAACCAAGATCATTCTATAGGTGCAACCCAGAAATTAATTGTATTTTGATAATGAAGAAGTATGATTTCTAAAAAGAATTGTTCAGTAAACCATAAATAACTGATAAATTTATGAATATAGACATAATATATAAGTGACACATTCTCCACTATCTGAAACATTATTGTTATTAATCCATTCTGTGTTTACAAAATCCCCGAGAACTTAGCTGTCGATTTTTGAAAATGAAAACCTCATAATGCTTATTACAGCATGAAAATGTAAATAACACTTCACACATTTACAAGTGCATAGACTATAAAATATATCTGCAACCTTGAAAATACAATGGTACAAAAATCTCCATGCATACTAATCTTTTATCTGTAGACTTTGTATTACAATTATGTAAATCTATAAAATTAATTTTTGTAAAACTACAGAATTCAGTAATTTTTCAAAAGCATATACTAAATGTACTATAATATTACTAAAGTTTTATTACAATCCGAGTTACAGTTACATGAAACGTTCTAGGTCTTCCAATTTCCTAAAAACGTCTTAGTAACATTTCGTATAATACTGATTTAAAGTGCAAATCCGTATATGTCACACAGATTTCTGGAATTACCGCTACAAAAGAAAGTTCTAGGAATCCCGGTTTCCTTGACAAGTTTTGCTAACTTTAGGTTTCTTTAAGAGTGTAGGAAATATTGATTCCTATGAAGCTCTATACTCAGCTTTATTTTAAGAAAACTCTAATATCTTTAAAATTCTACAAATATTCTTATTTGTATGCGGTTTAAGTAAGCTATTGCTATCAAAAATTATTAAGATATATTTACAGAAGGTTTTAATTTTACATGTTGTAGAATGACTAGCAAATCCCAACTGAACAACTTGTTCTAAAAAAATTACAGTTTTGATATACAGTAAAACCCCAGTTATCCGAAAAGCATGGGACCAGAGCATCATCGGTTAACCGTTGTTGCATAGGAATTTTCGGATAACCGGGGTTTTATAAGAATTTTTGAATAACCGAATGGATTATGGTGAAAACTTGATAGATGAAAAACTGTGATCGTAATTTAGAACATAGACGTGTGTAAAAATGTTGTGATACCGTATTAGAAGCACCCTGAAGTTGAAAAAGAAATGAAAATCACAACATATTTTGTAAACAAAAAAAAATGTAATTTAACAAATTACAACGACTATTTGGGAAAGGATGTTTTCACAGACTCAAATTTTAAAGACTTATAAATAAATTCTATATTTAAATTATTAATAATAATAAACATAATTTTTAAGATGATTATATTGAGTCATATATTACGTACGCCGTTCATTAAACATTAATGTTCCTACACCAATGATGAAAAAAAACAGTAGATTAAATATAGACAACTTTAACTGTGCATTTTTTATTTGATGCATTTAATCAGACTAACTTCTGAACGCCTCATATTACGTACGACATGGATAAAATATTTATATTCCTAGACCCATCACAAACAAATTTTAAATGAAATTTCAACTTTACATTTTTTGGAACTGTGCATTTTTCAACTTCTTAACATCGCACATTTAAAATTTTTACACTGTTGATTAGAAAAGTGATTGCACTTTTTAATGAAATTTGTTTGAAATCTCTATCACAATTCGTTTTAAAATTACTAATCTTTGAAAAATTTATTATTATTATTTTTGTCATTGTGGCAGCAGAAGTATTCAGTTTTTGCACATTAAAGTTGGACCAATCAGAAAACGATTAAAATAAAAAACAGAAGTATTCCAGTTTCGGACATTAAACATGGACCAATTGGGAAACGAATAAAATTAGATAAGATTCAGAATTCAACCAATTAAAAGATTTGGATATACATTAGATTTCCCAAATCTCTACCAAAAACAACAACTATTTTTTCCAAATAGTAAAAAAAAGGAAGTCCCATATCTGCCTCTATAATAAAGTGCCCGAAATTAAACAATGGACTAAATAAGTAAGTTGATTTTGTTTATTTCATAAAAAACATGCTTTTTTAACATTATTTCTATTACTGTGCAATAATATCGTTCAAAGTATAGATTTTTATTTATTTTGACGCTAATTTTTAAAACTAATATATATTGGAACAACTCTTCAATGTATTAAAAATGCTTCAGAATTGATTTGATTTAAAACTTACAAGTAAATAGTACATGTAAATCAAAATATGTTGAAATGTGTCATTTGCCATCGGTAAAAATAGTATTGAAAATAAAATTTTTCACTGTTAACATGGACTTTAAGAAATTTTATTTTTCGGGTTAAGCCGATTTTCGGGTAAACTAATGCACTTAAACATCTTAAACAGTTCCCTAAATATTTTCTTCCCTCACGGAATGTTTGAGAATTTTGATACACTTATAAATATACACAGGGTGTCCGAAAAATCTGGAAACGGTCGAATAACTCGAGAAATACATAAGAGATTGAAAAACGAAAATATATGTGTTAGATATTTTTAAATAAGCTACTCAGTGATACCAAATTTGACCTTCGCAACCGACCCCCTGGGGGTTAGAGGGGGTCCAACTTCGAAATCTTAAATAATAACCCCCATATTTTATTGCAGATTCGGATTCTACGGACAAAAATACGTAACTTTTGTATTTGATGTTTATTTCGAATCCTCGTTTATCATTGTGCAATTTTCCATATTAAATCGATACATATCTCGGTTTTCCCAACCAGGTTTTGCCTGATTGGCTAGAATTTTGATGTCAAATTCCTCGTCTTTTGAAAGAATAGTGGTTTCTTGAAAATCACCCGTGGCGAATTTTTCGATAATGCTACACTGTTAAAAATTTGACCCATTTGCTGTGGCGTCACTCAACAGCTTTTATAGAATATCTCTTTTATGACCAATGAGAATGCCCCTTAATACAGTAAAGTAACCTTTTTCTATGAAAGCGGTAGAGTGACGCTGTAGCAAATGAGTTAAGTTTTTTACAGTGTACAGAGTTTTTTTTATGTTTTTCTCTACAAAAATTTATTGAAATATATTAATTCAGTTTTCTATTTCGATTTTTATTTTATCCAGTAAATGGTTTCTAAATAACGAATGGTTTCTAAATACGGCTGATGTGGGTGTATGTTTTTTTTTTTTTTTTTATAAATGGTTACTTTACTGTGTTATGGAGCATTCTCATTGGTCATAAAAGAGATATTCTATAAAAGCTGTGGAGTGACGCTACAGCAAATAAATCAAATTTTTAACAACGTAGCATTATCGAAGTAATCACCACGGGTGATTTTCAAGAAACGCTATTCCTGCAAAAGACAAGGAATTAGAAGTCAAAAATTCTGGACAATCAGACAAAACCTGGTTGGGAAAACTGAAATATGTATCGATTTAATATAATTAATATTAAATCGATTAATTAATTAATTCCCAAATATTTGGATTGAATTGTTAAATAATTTAAAAATTAAGCAACGTGATACATAATTAAAATATTACGCGAGTGATTTTTATTTTTAATTTTTTTTTTTAATTTCATTTGTAATAGTTTTTTGTCATTTTCCATCTTTGTGTTTATTTTGTATTTTCTTTTTCTGATGATGATTGAGTAAATTCAATCGAAACATGTAAAAATTATTAATATCTTTTAATGTTTTTATTAGTATTTAACGTCCTTTATAGCAATTAAATATTTTAATGCATATTTTTGGATAAACGAGGATTCGAAATAAACATCAAAAACAAAAGTTACATATTTTTGTCCGTAGAATCCGAATCTGCAATAAAAAATGGGGGTTATAATTTAAGATTTCACAGTTGGACCCGCTCTGACCCCTGGAGGTCGGTTGCGAAGGACAAATTTGGTATCACTGTGTAGCTTATTTAAAAATATTTAACACGTATATTCTCGTTTTTCAATCTGATATGTATTTCTCGAGTTATTCGACCATTTCCAGGCTTTTCACACACCCTGTATATAATTTAAGCAAACTATTCTGTCTGTCGTACTGTGTTAAATATTACGTATTTTAAAATATGACTTACGCAGCTCATGCTGAAGAGAAATGTCTGAAAATCTTCAATTTAACATTAATTTACTCTATAATAATCACTATAATAACAATACTTTTAATGGCATGATGCATTAACATTTATTTTTAGCACTTCATTTTCAAAGCGAAACAGCTTTATATAATACTTAAATTCTAAAATTCAAGTAATACTGTAATAATAATTCTAGCATCCATTTTCAAGACTTCTGTGATACTTTAGCTTGAAATTTCCAATAAACCGATTGTATCTAAATGATTAATTAAGGAAGCCTTTTGAAATAAGCTATCCATAAATATGCTTCGCTTTACAAGTGCATTAGGATAAAATGCAATTGTGAACTACACATTTCGCATTTTCCATTATTCAGCATGTAAATGTTTATTAATTTAAAATATGAAATGTATTTTAATTAATATTATAAACTTTGTAAAAGTGCTGTTCCTTAAAAGCTAATTATTTGTTACGTTGATTGCTATACATAAGTGGAATACCTATTTATATTAATACAGAATATATTTTAACGCAGTATGTCTAAATCTATATTCATAAAATCTATGCAGAAAATATTTTTGATGATGAAAAAAAAATATTTATTAAGTTAAATTTTAAATTTGTTTTCTAAATTTAAAAAAGAAACGTAATTCTATATGAGATGATTTCATATTTCCGTTTTAACTATTATTAAACATTTCCATACATAATTACTCAACATTTCCATACTTTTAATATTCGATTAGTGAAAAAATCACAATTATCTTTACGTTCCCTAGGCATAGTATGAGAAGATATAATATGTATGGTATTAACTTTCAAACCCCGCAGCAGTTTCTAATACCTTATTTTCAAATTGAGTGAAATTACCATTTTAGATATAAACAATCAATAGAGACATATTGTTCGTTATTATGACAGTGTGTTACCAGTTTTCATTGGTTACTCCTCAATTAATTCGACAGTAAATTGGAAATTTTGTCTAAACAATCAAATAAAAAAGAAATATCTAAATTCAAATATTAATATTGGTACAATTATGTTACCAGTTCTTTTACGTTTCTTGTCATAAATATAAATTTAAAATAGGAAATTAAAGAATATTTCCAATCTAATTTTTTTTCTGTACAGATATTAAAAGAATTCATAGATGATTCACGGTTAGTCATATTTTACAGATATAGGGTTTCTATTTACTTCAAAACAGTATAAAATAAGTTTAAATACGTATATTTCAAATGATTTCCCTTTTAAGTGGAGTTTTAAAATTTCATTTAAGACGTTAAAATTGAATGGCATTTTTATACTTCTAATATCTATGCCTTACAATTTAAATAAAATATTTATTTATTTTTATAACTTCTGTTATATATATTCAATAACTTTTTAACGTTTCACCTCTTGGTGTTTTTAGACGATATCTTGGATACTATACATACTATTTTGAACATTTATTTTCATAAAGTTCTAATTTATACTAATTGTGTTTCTTTGACATGATATTTGATATGAGTTGTTTTAGACTAATTTATGAGAATTTAAAATGTTTTAATTTTAAAAATTACCGAAATAATGAATGTTCATTTTCTGTCACTAAAAAGTGATAAAAATGCACACTTTAACAGTAAATATTTATATAAAGACATGAGTTCATTCAAAACTTGCCTTATCTAGAAAATTAATTTTTTGGAAATCTTGAAAAACCATTTGAGCTACCATCGGTTTTAATTATGAACTAATATCGTCTGCAGTTCCATCCATAAGATTCAAAATTCCAGTCATTGTAAGGCTCTTTATTATCATCTTGGTTACAATAGTATTTTTAACTTAGCATATTTAAACACATACAGCTGGTACTGACGCACTTTTCAGTATACCGCTTGGAGTGAAGTTGTCATCCAACGATTGTAGGCATGACGAAATCCAACCTTCAGTGGTTAGTTGATGGCAACATCTAAGAGCTAGAGAAATTTTGTCATTGCCCTTGGTATTTCAAATAAATCACTTGAATGACAATTTTTCACTTTTACTCCAGGCGTCGCACAGTGGTCCCGAATTGCGATTATGTGGCCAAAAATCCAAAAATCGAAGTTTCGTATTTCGAAATGAAATAAATTCCACAGTATTGAGAAATATCTGAAGATTTATATTCTTTAATATTTTTGTTTTATATGCTTTCATGAATTCGCAGTGCTTATCTAAAGTTGGGAGTTTTGAGCGTTTTCTACTGTTGCGTGATTTTCAGTCAAATTCGTCGCATTCATAGCCTAATTAAGATCTTTTCAGATAGTTGAAAGTTTTTTTCTTTGCACTTTTCTGAAACAGCAATTAATAATATATTTAATTTGTTTTTTCGGTTGCAAAAATCTCAAAAATTTAAAAAAGTTGATACATTTTAAAAATACATAGTTTTAAGGGATTTTCGTACATAAAAGGTGATATATAAAAAAAACTCCTCCGAACATATCGGAGATTTTGCTACAAAATGTAGAATGAACCTTCTAAAATAATATCCCAAGAGATCTATTGCGACTTTTTGCGATTTTGTGAGAACCAATACTTTGAAGTTGGACATTGGATATCGCCCATATTAGTCCAAAACCAGTAATCGAGTTGAAGCTCTGTGAAATTTCCGCACTGACACGAAATTGTCAGTGTTTATATTATATAAAGCAAGATTCCAATTAATATAACACAGTCAACTTAATTTTTTTAATTCTAGGGGGGGGGGGGTATAAATATGTAAATTTATTTATTTTATTATTATTATTATTAATATTATTTTACAATTTTTCTTTTTCCGTTTATTAAAAAAATAATGTTAAAACTTGAAGCACATATTTAGAGTTCATTATATATATATATATATATATTATATATACACATACATATGTACATATACATATATACACACTATTTCTACCAACATGTATGTAAGGAACTTCAGTCAGCTGGAAAAAAATCATTCAATGTTTTAAGTTTTAAGTTTCTGAATTATTTTTAAAGTTCTATTTTACCTACTTACAAATAAATTTTCTTAGTGTATTTTTTAATTTTCACGCATTGTCATATATTGTTACATTTTTAAATAAAGGTTTTTTTTCCTAATTTATTACATGAGTATAACTTTGTTATATTAATTTGTATGCACACTTAAATTTGAATGAATACGTTAATATAAACTCTTACTTATATGTATTTTATACTTATGTACATTTATTTTGTTTAAACTAAGAAACGATCTCGTTATATTAGTTAAAGGAAATGTATACCTCTGCACTTTCACTAGAGAAATGTGTCGACCTTAAACGCGATGTGTGTACAAATAAAACCCCCATATACACTGTAAGAAAAAACGGAAGAAAAAACAGCAAAAAGGGCTGTTAATAGTTCTTTTTTGGGCGAAAATCGAATTTTACGGTTATGGCGTTATTTTCCAGTGACGTTTTTGAAGCGCCATCTGCCGTTTCGCAACTCTCTATCCCATAATGCACTCGCCCCATCGCCATTTGTTTCCTGTTGCAGTGATATAGCTTTATTAGATTTTTTTTCTCCATAATCAGTAATGATTTAAATAAATCACAAGCTAATGAATCTGTTGTGGACTGAAGGTAAGTTTTGTCTTTGTACTTATTTCTTTGCTTTAATAAAATTGCATTTCTCTTTATTATGTTATAAATACCTAACGCATTTATTTCAGTCAATTGTAATAATGTAGTAGTTAATGTTCATTGAAGTTAATTGATAAATGTTGTAAACTATTTCAACTATGCCATTAAGTTTCTCTGATTTATATTTGAAATAAATATTATTTAAACACAATTATCATTATTTATAGTTAATAATTCAATCCGATTAAAAGAAAAATTGGGGTTTTTGTGATTTGCTGTTACTTTGATAGATTACGTTTTTGCTTTGCAATGTTTTTAATATTTGTATGTATTTCCTTCGGATGTTGTTTTATAGCAGGACTGGAGCGATAATTTGCCATAAAGAGCGACATTTGCCTGACATATATTGAACATATAATCCATTATTATTTTATTTTTCTAAACTTTAAAAAAAATGTGATAAATTATTATTTTTTTATATAAAAATATAGACACAGAATGTATTTTATATAATTATATATTTAGTTCATAATCTTTACTGTAACACATAGATGAAATCAACATTAAGAAATAAAATTATAGCAAATAAAACAATATGTCAGCAGAATTCACAAAGAATAGAACAGGAAGTGCAAGCGAATCCAAAACAGCTAGCGTCAGCCAGCAACAGCTATGTAACTTAGTATTTCATTATTTTACTTCGCCATTCTATAGTGTAATTCTTTTCTTTAATTGACCGAAGAACCAGATTTTGGATAACTTGATTAAATAGATGTTGTTTTAGTTATAATATCAGAGAAAATATTTCATACTTCAGGTAAATGTTACGTTATTTTTTTTAAATTTAAAATCATGATTGCAGATTATTTTGAAAAAAAAAAAAAAGTATTCTTTAAAACTTGTTTCATTAAACCCTTGTCATTTTATGTCACTAACCTTGCCAGATATCCTACGTAAATCAGCCCCTTTTTAAACGGGATACTGGAAACATTTCTTGCTTAAGAAACGTTGCCGTCATAGGCAATCGCTCTGTAATTAATTTATCGGAAAATAAAAAGAAGGTGTTTAATTACTGTACAAATAATTTTTCAAAGGGTGCAGTTTTATTAAATTATTCTGAATGTGCTGTAAAGTGCTTCATAATCTATGCTTGACGCGCGATTTTTTTTTTCCTTGCTTGTTTTAATTATTTTTGGATCGAGAACTAATATTTAATTTTAATTATTTTAGCTGAAAAAAATGCAATTTTTTTTATTAGAATTAAACTATTTTGATAAAAATCTTATTATAATGTATCGTATTTATTTCATTGTTGATAGTTGTTTTTTTTTTTTTTTTTTTTTTTTTTTTTTTTTTTTTGTAAAGGTCACTAACATGCAACCAAATTGTCATTTATCGTATTTCATATATCTCATCTTATCACAATTTCTAAATTTAGCAAGAATTTCATGTGCAGTTTGTTTTTGTGTGTTTTTCTTTTTGGTCTAAAAGTGTGTGCTTTTGTAATATTGATTTCGGTATTATAATAAGTAAATTTGCCTCCCCTCCCCCCCCAAAAATACAAATTATATTTTGAAATTTTGTCTTATTTTTTATAGTTATTTTCTTTTCATTATTATTCAAAGTGGGATTTTATTATGAATTATATGATTAAAAAATATATATCTTACTGATATGATTATATCTATTTTGTAATTCATATACAAATCTTGTATGTAATTTGACGTTTTTAATTATTTCACATATTATGGATCAATAATGCTTAGTTTAAATTTAATTTCTTTGCCAACAGTAACTGAGATTTTATGTAATTCATAACGACGATTTAATATATATATATTTTTCTTATGTTTTCAAAGGAGATTGAATTTTTTAGAAATCAGTTTTATCCTTGATGCGGTATTTTTTTATTTTTATTTATTTATTTATTTATTTATTTTTAGAAAATATGTATTATTAAGATGCAATTACATTTTTATTAATTCATTTTAAGCTAATTGTTACTTTTTACGAGATGCAAAATTTCTTAATGAAACAGTTTAAGAAACATTTGTAATTTCTATCGATATTATCTAGCTTGATTGGAAGTTTAAATAATAATAATGATAAGGACAATAATTTTTAGCTTATATTTTTATGCCTAAAACTTTATTTTTCTTTGAGTTTTTTTTTTAAATAAAAATATATTTTTATAAAATAATTAATGTATTGAAAGATTACATATTTTATTTACTTTTTATTTATTATATTCTTTCATTAGTATAGATATTTATAAAAATACAATAATTTGCCCTTTTATAATTAAAATAATTATTTGAAATGATTTTCAATTTTAAACTGTCATTATTTTCTAAATCAAAAGTTAAACTACAGTTTTTTTTTTCATATATACTATGTATTACATTTTTTGATAACAAACTTTATTCTATAGTAATTTATCACATTTATTTCTTTTTAATTTACATAAAAATAGTTTAATGAAACAATTTAGTGTTACATATTTTAAATTGTTATCAATATAATCTAAATTGATTTAGAGAAAATAATAATAATTTTGAGCTATAAAAGTAAAAATTTTTAGTTTACAATTTGGTAATAATGTTTGCAAAATTTGAGAAAACACTTTTTTATTAATATCTTAATGCAAAACTTCATTTTTTAATATAAGTTTTTCTTATAGATTTTAAGAAAGTAATAAATATTTTGCTATCTGATACATTTTAATTTCCTTTAATTTTAACTTACATGATTTTTTTTATCTAATACAGCTCATATTCAAAATATTAGAATAATTACCTTTTTTTTAGAAATTGAAAATATCGTTTAGTAATTTAATGTCTTTTAATGAAAATATGCAAACGATATTTTTATTAAGAACTTATTGTTGATTAAACTTACTTGTTATCTTAAATTTAATATCATTTTTGTAAAGATTAATTGCAAAAAAAATTATTTTGAAAAGTCAAAATATTAGAATATTTATTCAAGTGGTTCAAAATATTAGAATATTTCACATTAATGCTCCTTTAATTATTACCAATTCTTAACTGGTGGCATCATTGATTAAATTCAGACTATTTTATTTAAAATCAGTATTCTTTTTTGCAGTTTGTTTCTTTTTCGTCTTAAAATGGGCCGTGTGAGTGATATTCCTGAATCTACTAAACTTCGTATGGTTGATTTGTATCGGCACGGTAAAAATCAATGTTTTATAGCGAATTATTTATATTGTTCGCAATCGAGCGTCAGTAAAATACTAACACAATATTCAAAAATTGGAAAATTTCAAAATAATCGCCGAAATGGTGGCCGAAAACCAAAAACATCTGCTAGAGATGACAGGAAACTGAAGCGTATAGTTAAGAAAAACCGTTTTAAAAGTGTGCGATTCTTGCACCGAAAATGCAAAGAAGAAGGAGTTGAAGTTTCTACATCGACAACATTAAGACGTCTCCATAAATTTAAATTTGAATCTCGTGTACCGAAAACAAAACCTCTCATGACTGCAAGACAAAAGCGTATAAGATTGAATTGGTGTAAATCAAGACGTTTATGGAGCAATGAAGATTGGAAAAATATATTATTTAGTGATGAAAGTATGTTTTGTGTTTCATATGGTAATCAAGGTATTCGAGTTTGGAGAATGAAGCAAGAAGCATTTGATAAAGAATGCCTTAAACGTTCCGTAAAATTTGCTGCTAGTGTCATAGTTTGGGGTTGTATGAGTGCAGAAGGACCTGGAAAGTTATGCATCGTCTACGATAAGGTTAACTCTCTGATATATCAAGAAATTTTAGAATATTACATGATTCCATCATCAGAAGATTTATTTGAAGATGATTTCATCTTTCAACAAGATTTAGCGTCCCCGCATACCTCGGTGTCAACTAAGAATTGGTTCCGCCAACGCAACATTAAGGTACTTCCTTGGCCACCAAATTCACCAGATCTTAATCCCATCGAAAACTTATGGTGTATAATGAAGAAAAAACTTCAAGAAAATCCTCCTTCAAGTAAAACTGAGTTAGTGGCACCTATAAAGTCTATTTGGGCTAATATTGATAGAAATGTTTGTAAACACCTTGTATATAGTATGCAAGATCGATTGTACGCTGTTATGAAAGCTAAAGGGGATGCTACAAAATATTAACTACCATTTACTTCATATTCATAACGTAATATTGTTGCGTAAAATAAAATATTCTAATATTTTGAACCAATCTAAATTTTATTCTAATATTCTGGTGTGTTTAAGGAAGCTGTATACCTAATTTATTGTGCTGTATTTTTTATTTTATAAATGTTAAACTCTTATCTAAACATTCCATATTTAATTTATAAGAAATTTATTTGCATTTACTTAGTATAAAAAATAAATAAATGACAAATAATTTTTTCTTATTACTTTTTCTCAATTATTCTAATATTTTGAATATGAGCTGTATAATACAGCAGCAATATTTCTTATAAAACTATTTATACTACTGTTAGAAATTGATAAATTAAGTTATTCCAGTTTATTCACAGAAAATCGTTTGCATATTTGCAATTGTGATATTTAATTTATTTATAAGACGCAACTCGTTGCTATGGAAGCGAAGCTGTTTTTTTTCGTCTGCTTTGCTTTTACATTTTTTTAATCTTTTGAGATGAGTTAAAAGTTTAGATAAAAAAGTTGGCATCAATTTTTGATGGAAGGTAAAAAGAATTTTTTTTGAGAGAGAATGTTTATATTTTTTGTTTGTCGTGCGTGTCTTGAGTTTTATTGAAGAATTATGTTAATTTTATGAAAAGGCACGCAGAAATGCATAAAGGATCATCTTTCCAGTTTTTAGTATGATGATAAAAAATTATCAAGGTAAAAGCATTTATATTTTGTACATATTATACATTTTGTACATAGTATGTAAATAATTTGAATTCAATATTTCTTTATTCTATAATTCTAAGTATGTAATAAAATTTTTAAAAAGAAAATTCAAGAATATTTAGAAGATTTTTGAACCCAAATAAGTTTTGATTGTTTACAAAACAAATCTGGCGCCCGAACAGGGACATTTGAATAATACTGTTGAGATATTGAATTGTTTTTATAGCGTATAGTGTTTTCATAAGCTGTGCATTACTACTTAATTTTTCTAAGATGAATAAGCTAAAGAAAAAGCGTACACCACTACGTTCGTCATTTACCAGAACTTTAAATGTTTTGAATGAAGAAATTAACAGCGAGTCATTAGATAAGAACAAAATTTTAGACGGTTTTAGTAAATTAGAAAATTTGATTCATGAAATTAAAGCTATTGATGAAGCTATAATTGAACTCATGTTAGATGATGATAAATGCGATGAAGAGGCTATTGAAAATGAAGTAGTGGAAAATGAAAGTTATTCAGATCAATTTATTACCATTAAGCGTAAAGTTAGCGAAGCATTGGGTACAAATAAACGTAATCAAGATGATAGTGAAAAAAGCACAGATCACGGTTATTCCAAATCAAAGCATTATAAATTACCTAAACTAAATATTAAGCCATTCGATTCGCAGTTAATAAATTATCTTTCATTTTGGTCTCAGTTTCAGAAAATTCATGAAGACATAGATTTGGATAATAGTGACAAATTTCAGTATCTTATCCAATCGGTAGAACCTGGAACCAGTGCCAGGCGCTTGTTAGAGAGCTATCCAATGACCGCAGTTAATTACCCCAAAGCTGTCGAGGCATTTCAAGAGCGTTTTGGAAATAAAGATTTACTAATAGAAGTGTACGTTAGAGAATTCCTAAAATTGATTGTAGCTAATGTACAGGCGCACGGCAAAGATAAACTTCCCTTATCAGATTTATTCACGAAAGTCGAGGCATATTTAAGATCGTTAGAATCAATGGGTTTAAGTTTAGAAAGCAATTCGGCGTGGCTCTATCCCATGATAGAATCTAGCTTATCGGAAGATGTATTAAAAGCATGGCAGCGATATAATATTTCAATCACATCAAACACTGTTAGTAATAATAATGCATTGTCAACAAAAGCAAATATAGTAAGTTTGATGGAATTTCTGAAACAAGAAGTTGCAAACGAGGAAAGATTCAAATTAGCCAAATCGAGTTTTATAGAGCTGGGCTTTAAAGACAAACCTAAAGAAAAGTTAAGAAAAGCAGAAAGTAAAATACCTACTGCGGCAGGGCTATTTAGCGCAAAAGAACGCCTTTGTTTATTTTGCAGTAAATCTCATGAAAGCAAGGACTGTGTTAGGGCTAGATCTCTTTCCTTTAATGAACGGAAGGCCAAAATTAAGAATAAAAATTGCTGTTTAAAATGTCTTCGTTTTGGTCACCACGCTAAAGTTTGCAAAGTTTTTATTCGTTGCCACGTTTGTTCTAAACCCCATACCGAGTTATTATGCCCTGAAATTTCAATGTGTAAAGAACTAGAAAATACAGTTAAGACCCCAGAAGTTATTCAAAGCACCATAGCAAGTAAGCAGTGTTCTGCTGAAGTAGCCCTTATGACTTTAGAAATAGTTATTAAAGGTCGAATAACAAAGAAAGTACGAGCGTTACTTGATTGTGGGTCGCAAAAGAGCTATATTTTAAAAGGTACAGCTGAAGAGTTAGGTTTACATCCCATTTCTTCTGAAGCTATTGTACACACTTTGTTTGGTGGTACGCAAACAGAAGCTAAATCTCACAATAAATTCCAAGTTGAGTTAAGTTCTTCTGATAGACAGAAACAAACGAAAGAAGTCTTAGAACTTTTGGATCAAGATATAATTTGTAACTATATTCCTCAGATACCAAAAGAATCAGTAATTAAAGAGCTTAAACAAAATAAACTATGGATCACAGATTTAGGAGCAGGAAGTCCAAAAATTGAAATTTTGATTGGAAGCGATTACTACGGACAACTTCTTACAGGTCGAGTAAAACAGTTAAAGAGCGGTCTTACAGCAATAGAGACAAAGTTTGGATGGACACTTTGTGGTCGTTTAGAAAGTACATCACAGTCTTGCCTAAATTATGGAAATATGTTTATCACGAACCTAGCTTTAAAAGATATGAAGATTCCAGAATTATGGAAGTTAGAGACAATCGGTATAACAGATCCCTGTCAAACTTTGTCTAAAGCAGAAGAAGAAGAACTCGCTCATGATAATTTTATAAAAGAAGTTGATAGAAATATAGAAGGTCGCTATATTGTAGGTCTTCCTTGGATTAACGGCAAACGTGAGATTCCCTCAAATAGACACATAGCTGAACGAAGATTGATAAATTCAACAAAGAAATTAAAATCAATGAAAATGTTTGAAGAATATGCTAAAGTTTTCTATGAATGGGAAGAAGAAGGCGTTATAAGTAAAGTACCAGATGAAGCACTCAAGATTCCAGGACATTTTTTACCTCATCATCCCGTCATCAAACCAGATAGTCTTACTACAAGTGTTCGACCAGTTTTTGATGCATCGTGTAAGGTAGGGAGGTCTCCTTCTTTAAATGATTGTCTCTTTAAAGGACCAAACCTCATCGAACAAATTCCTGCAGTGTTAATAAGATTTCGTGAGAAAGCTATTGGGGTAGTAGCCGATATAAGAAGAGCATTTCTTCAAATTGAAGTCAAAGAATCAGATCGGCATTTCTTGCGATTTTTATGGTGGAAGAGTCCTGACGAATTTCAAGTTTATCAACACAATAGAGTAGTTTTTGGAGCAACTTGTAGCCCATTTTTGCTAGGTGCAGTTATAAGATATCATTTGAGTAATGTTGATGAAGAAAACAAACAGATAGCTGAGAAGCTTATGAAATCATACTATATAGATAACTGCGTTACTTCAGTCGACAATGTGCCTGAACTAGAAAATTTTATTTCAAAATCTACAGAAATCATGGCTGATGCGAAAATGGAATTAAGAATGTGGGTATTCGGACCAATTAAAAGTGAAGACAGCAGTTTCCTTAACGAAAAGAAGGTGCTCAGCAAAAATGTAACAACGATAGTTCCGGTTTTAGGGTTGAAGTGGGACACAATGGAAGATAGTTTGAAGATCGCTTATAAATTTAGTGATGAGATAGAAAATCTGTCGAAAAGAAAGATATTAGCTGTAACCCAAGGGATCTTCGATCCAATAGGATTTTTAGCCCCAGCATTGTTGCCAGCCAAACTGATAATTCAAGACGTCTGGTCGACGAAATTAGATTGGGATGCTCCACTTCCAGAAGAAATCCGGAATAATTTTCAAAAATGGTATAGCGAACTCAAGTATTTAAATGACGTGAAGATAAATAGACGTGTAGGATATGGTTGTAAAGAAAAATGGTCTATTCATACATTTTGTGATGCAAGTACCAGAGCTTATGCAACAGCAGTTTTCTTACGTTGTGAAGATAAAGACGCAGTCTTTGTACAACTTTTAGGAGCTAAGTCTCGTCTTGCACCAAAGAAAAATGTAACCATACCACGTTTAGAGCTTCTTGCTTGTATTTTAGGAATAAGGTTGACTAAATTTGTTTTGAAAGCCTTTAATTGTATTTCCATACCAGTAAAGTATTGGACCGACTCTTCGACAGTTCTCGCTTGGATTCGAAGAAATGATCAATGGGGAACGTTTGTAGGCAATAGAGTTAGAGAAATTTGTAAATTTTCCGAATCTCAACAATGGAACTTCGTACCTGGTCATCTCAACCCTGCTGATCTACCTTCTCGCGGATGTAGTCCTAAACAGCTGCTGAAGATGAGATGGTGGGAGGGACCAGAGTGGTTGAAGTTATCAGAAGAAAATTGGCCACATTCAGAAACAAGCCCCAACGAAGAATTAGTAATGATGGAAAAGAAGAAAACTGCAGTACCTACTCTTTTATGTTCTAATTCACTTGAATTTATGATATATAGTAGAATTTCAAAATTTGGTAGATTTATTAATGTCGTATGTTGGGTGAAGAGATTCATAATGAAGTGCAGAAATCGAAATATATGTTTTCCATCAGAATTGTCAATTGAAGAAAAAGAAGATGCGGAAAGGTCGCTCTGGTCAATAATACAATCTGAAAGTTTTGGTAATACTACTGATGCAATAAAAGGATTAAAGGTTATGAAAGATCAAGAAGGTTTGTTGAGAGTAAAAACAAAGATATTAGAGCGGGATGACGAGTTTTCTTTCAGATATCCAATTTTATTACCATCGAAACATCATGTAGTGAATTGTCTGATTCAAGAATGTCATTTAAAGAATTGTCATGCTGGACTTCAAACAGTTGGATCCATTTTGAGAGAAAAATATTGGATAATTTCTTCTAGACGCATCATTAGAAGTCAATTGTCTAAGTGTTACAAATGCAAAAGATACTCTGCAAAACCATATACTACACCTCCAATCCACCTACCTCTAGATCGAGTCAGAGATTCCAAAGTTTTTGAAGTTGTTGGAGCTGATCTTTTTGGCCCTCTTTTCGTAAAGCAAAGATCCAAAGTTTGGGTTGTACTTTTTACATGTGCAGTATATAGGGTAATACATTTGGAACTTATATCCAGTCTCTAAACAGAAGGATTCATTCAGTCACTTCGAAGGTTTATATGCAGGAAAGGAAGGCCGACTACTATATACTCTGATAATGGCTCAAATTTTAGAGGAACCAACAACCTTTTAAAATCATTGGATTGGAAGGCAATAGTTTCTTCGAAAGAACTGTTTCCTATTAATTGAAAGAACTGTGTCCTATTAGTCATCCATCCAGCAGCAGCTTGGTGGGGTGGATGGTGAGAAACAGTACATCTAGAAGTGGCAGAGTAGTAAAGAGACTTTTGAACTGACTTTTTCTAGAACTCTGAAATGACTTTTCTAAAACTCTGAAATAACTTTTCTAGAACTCTAAACGTTTCATTATTATTTTATTATTGTTTAGTTATTATCTTTATTTATTTATATATTTTTTATTTTGAATTAGGGCTTAATTTGATCAAAAGTGATCTTAAGTTTAATTTGGCTTCCGCCTAAATTAAAGGTGGGAGTATGTTAGAAATTGATAAATTAAGTTATTCCAGTTTATTCACAGAAAATCGTTTGCATATTTGCAATTGTGATATTTAATTTATTTATAAGACGCAACTCGTTGCTATGGAAGCGAAGCTGTTTTTTTTCGTCTGCTTTGCTTTTACATTTTTTTAATCTTTTGAGATGAGTTAAAAGTTTAGATAAAAAAGTTGGCATCAATTTTTGATGGAAGGTAAAAAGAATTTTTTTTGAGAGAGAATGTTTATATTTTTTGTTTGTCGTGCGTGTCTTGAGTTTTATTGAAGAATTATGTTAATTTTATGAAAAGGCACGCAGAAATGCATAAAGGATCATCTTTCCAGTTTTTAGTATGATGATAAAAAATTATCAAGGTAAAAGCATTTATATTTTGTACATATTATACATTTTGTACATAGTATGTAAATAATTTGAATTCAATATTTCTTTATTCTATAATTCTAAGTATGTAATAAAATTTTTAAAAAGAAAATTCAAGAATATTTAGAAGATTTTTGAACCCAAATAAGTTTTGATTGTTTACAAAACAACTACTACTTAAATTGCTACTGATAAAAACAAAACTACGATGATTTGTTCTTTTCAAGTTAAAACAATTCTTACAAATGCATTTTACATTTTTTATTGTTATGAATTTATTTTTACAAATTAAACAGAAGAAATTCTCATTCAATTTAATATTGCTTTCTTTTGATAAAAAAAATATTAATGTTGTAATTTATTATATTTATTTCACTTTAAATTATATGAAGATCGCTTAATGACACAACTTAATGAGCCTTTGCATTTATTATGAATATAATCTAAATTGATTTAAAGTATAATAATACTAATACTTTAAATAATAATAATAATAATAATAATAATAATAATAATAATAATAATAATAATAATTAACAGCTGATAATTTTGCGCCTTTCTTTGCAAAATTTGGAAAAATGTAACTTCAATAAACACTAAATTGTTAACGCTAAATTTCTTTTTTGAAAATTTCATTTTATTAAATATAAGTTTTCTTAGAGGATTTTAAAAAATACAAGTATTTTGAAAAATTATTTATTTTATGTAGATTTCATCTAATTTTAACTTATCACGTTCATTTATTAATATAGATAACTATAATAATACGAAAATCTGTTCTTTTGAAGTTAAAATATTTTTTCAAAGGAATTTTTAATTTTTAATTCTTACTAAAAATGTTTGAAAAATTACATAAAGGCGTTTTTGTTCCATTTCAATATTACTTTATTTTGATGGCAAATTTCAATTGCATTGCATAACGTAATGAGCCTTTGTAATTATTATTCATATAATCTGACTTGACTGAATGCTGCTGATAATAATAATAATAATTTTTATCTTAGAATTTAGCGACTGTATTTGCAGAATTTGAGAAAATATTTAACATCGTCTTAATGGAAAAATTATAATTCTCATTATTTTAAATATAAGATTCTATTATAATTATAAATTTATAGAAAATAATAAATACATTGGAAGATTGTACATTTTATACATATTTAATTTATTTTAACTTTTTTTCTTCTTTTATTAGTTGAATGCTTCAAGAGTACTTTTTATAAAATTACTTTACTACTAACAAAATTACTTTACTTTTATACAACTACAACAATTTGTGCTTTTGAAGTTAAAATAATTCTTTCAAATGCATTTTCAGTTGTTATTAAAAATATTTTCACAAATTAAGCAGAAGAAATAAAATATTGTGTAATACATTGAAAAATACTGTAAATAATTGTTCAATTTAATTTTATTTTGTTTTGATAGTAAATTTCAATTATGTTGTAACTTATCACATTTATTTCCTTTTACTTTTTATGAAGTTAGTTAAATGAAACAATTTAATGAGTCTTAACATTTATAAATCTTAAGCCACCTAACTTGATTTAAATAATAATAATAATTTTAACTTATAAATTTGAACCTGGATTTCCAAAACTGTATGCGATTGCGAAAATGTAATTTTAATATTTCTTTTATCATTTTCTTGATGGTAAATTTCTTTTTTATAATATGTTTTTTTATTTCAAGTTTTCTTTATTAATATAGATTTTTAGAAAATAATAAATATCTTGAAAAATTATGCATTTCATATGTATTTGATTATATTTTAACTTTTTGTGTTATTTTAATAGTAAAAATAACTATACCCTTGCAATAATATGTGCTTTGAAAGTTAAAATAATTCTTTTGAAATTATTTTCAACTGTCATTAAAAATATTGAGAAATTAAACAAAAGAAATTATCCTTCACATTTATTCCCTTTTAAGTAAAAAAAAGATAGTTTAATGAAACAACTGAAAGAGAATTTGTAATTATTATAAATATAATTTGAGTTGATTTAAATTAATATATATATATATATATATATACACAACATTGTGTTTGGGTTTAGAAAACTTGCGAAAATGTAATTTTAACATTTCTTTTTTAATATTCTTAATAGAGAAGTTTTTTTAAACTTATTTTTTTTAATTTGAGCTTTTCTATTGTTATATATTTTTAGAAAATAAATATCTTGAAAAGTTATGGATTTCATATATATTTTATTTTATTTTAACTATCATGTACTTTCATTAGTTAATATAATTATGTGCATGCAAAAATTTGTGTTTTTAAAGTTAAACTAATTCTTTTGATAACAATTTCAATTTTTATTTTTAAAATATTGAGAAATTAAACGAAAGAAAATTTCTAATTAATAATGCTTTGGTTTGATAGCAAACGTCAATTGCGTTTTTATTTATCACATTTATCTGCATTTAAGGATTTTTTTTTTTTTTTTAAGACAGTTTAATGGAACAACTGAAGAAGAATTTGAATTTATTATAAATGTAAACTGATTTGATTTAAAATTAAATAATATTTTTTATTACAATATTGTGGCTGAGTTTGCAAAAGTTGCGAAAATGTAATTTTAATATATTTTCTTTTTTTATTATTTTCATTTAATTTTAACTTATCATGTTCTTTTATTAATATAGATAATTACAGCAATACAAAAATTTGTGCTATTAAAGTTAAAATAATTCTTTCAAATGCATTTTCAATTAATTTTTAAAATATTGAGAAATTACGCAATTTTTTTTTCGTTCCATTTAATATTGTCTGTATCAAATAACAAGGTTTAATTGCGTTGTAATTTATTTTATTTATATCCTTTTGCATTAAATAAATAACTTAATAAGCTTTTGTAATTATTATAAATATGGTATGATTTAATTTAAAATTAAATGAGAATAATAAAATTAATAATAATAATTTAAGCTTACAATTTTTTGTCTGGGTTTGCAAAACTTGGAAAGGCGAAATTTTAATATTTTGTCATTTTCTTAATCGAAAACGTCTTTTAATAAACTTCATTTCTTAAATTTAGGTTTACCTTATATTTATAGATTTCTTGGAAATGGTAAATATCTTGAAAAATTATATGTTGTATATGCATTTAATTTAATCTTAACTTATCATGCTGTTATAACATCACTACAATTTGCGCTTTTCAAATAAAAATAATTCTTTCAATTGTTAGTAAACATTTTTAGAAATAAAACAAATAAGTTTTCATCCCGTTTAATAATAGTAAAATTTCAATTGAGTTGTAATTCATCACATATATATCCATTTAAATTAAATAAATATAATTTAATGAAACAACTTAATGACCCTTTGTAATTATTAATAAATATAATCTGACTTAATCTAAAAATTAATAATAATAATAATTTGAATCTTACAATTTTGTGCCTGTGTTTGCAAAACTTAGGAATATATCATTTTAATATGTACTACTTTTCTAATCTTTTTTTTTTAATTTAAGGGTTTTTTATAGCTAGAGATTGTTTTGAGAATAATACATATTTTGCAATCTTATCCATATTACATGTATTTCATTAAATTTTATCATATCACACTCTATTATCAGTAAAAGTAATTACAACAACAAAATAATTTGTGCTTTTTAAATTAAAATCGTTCTTTCCAAGGGATTTTCAATTTTTAATTATTTTTTTAAATAATAATAATAATAATAATAATAAAATTTCGCTAAATTTAAAGCAAATTTCAACGGGTTTGTAATTTAACACAGTTATACTCTTTGATGAAATCATAAATTGCATTTTTGTAATTATTAGAATTATATAATAAAACTCAATTTAGAGTTGAAATAATAATAATAATAATTTTCAGGTTACAATTTTATATTACGATTTTTAACAAAATCTGTTTAATAACTTCCAAAATCTTCAAAATTTTTTAAACATTGCTTGTTTTGCATGTCTTAAATATGAAATTCCAATAGGCTTTGTAGTCATGATTAGAAAAAATAGTTCATTAACTTTAGCTTTTTTCAAACAATATGTGATCAATAGATTCTCAGATCACGGATTTGATGCTTATTTTGATAGTATATATTGCTTATACATTAATAACTATATGTGTTAAATAATTTGCGTTTTCTGTCACGTTGATTATTTCTATTTCATTTGGCACTTGATTTATTACATGTTTATTTTCCTTTTTAAAAAATCATTTCTGGAACAATTATTTTAAAGTGTATCTCTCATTTCGCCCCTCTTTAAAAAGCTCATAATCTATTGATTGTCAAAAGAAGGTAGTTTATTTTATTCTGATGCTACCCCTTTTCTTTTTAGATACACGTATATTTTTATCATTTATCTAATGACTTTTTTAAATAACTATCCATCTGATGTCAACAAAAGCTTCAAAATATAAAACTACAAGTGAACTACGATGAAGAACTAAATAATGCACCAAATGGATAGATTATCCTAAGCAGAAAAAAAAATATTTTTTTTTAATGTATTTTAAATTTATTTAAGTGTAAATTTCAGAGGCACACAATAAGCTTTTCTAATGCTAAAAATCTAAACTTCTTCATGCAGTATCATTTTTTGTAAATTTTGTATATTTAAATGAAAATTATCAAAATGTATCTTAATTAACATTAATGTGCTTTTAGTTAGCTTTACTATATAGAAATATTTCGCAACACTTTATTTGAAGTATTTTGTTGAATTTTGCGTGTATTTTCAGTTTTGAGAAATAGATTTCAGAAAATAATAGATAAGTTTCCTAGTTTAATTAAAAGTAGTTTATAATTTGTAATTAGTAATTGAAAAAAATCAACAGCATCAGGCTAAATATTCAAAATCATTTATAAGTAATTCTCTGTATTTTTATTGCACAGACGGAATTTCATCTTTTAGTTTCAGATTAAAAAATAAATTTCGATTATGATAAAATGTTCTTTGAATGACACATGTTGTGATGAAAAGTTTGATTAAAATAATAGTATAAATGGCTCACTTGAAAGAAAAGAGACGCATCTCGGCAAATATATATTTAACAATAGAGGCAAAAGAAAGTTTGTACGATTTTATTCTAATCTGAAAATAAAATAGTTTTGAATGCAGTAATAAAAACTGAATAAAAGCACAAAATAATTAAGCATGAAGACGTAGGATGAGGTTTGGAGATGGGATAATCTTATATCCCCCCACATTCCACCCCTCGTCTGTAGTAACAAATGGACATATAGCGTAATAAATCATTTTTTCGTATAGCTACACTTGAAACTGTTTCTGTATTAGGATGCACCAATGACGGGCTTATTAGTGGAAGAAAAAACAAAATTAATTTTTGCAAGATGTATCACTTTTCTTGCAGGTGAGCGATATATACATTTAATAGCTAAAACCTTGTGTGTAAATTACAATAATTACAATCAACGTTTAACACACAATACACAAACACACAGCACATACGTATACGTTTCGCGAGCACCAGGGCTCGCTTCCTCAGTGTATAAAATTTAAAATGTTAAAAACAGAAAAAAACCCCCCAACTGACAGCATGTCAGAGACCCAAATGATCGCAAACACAATACCAAAATACCCACAAGCCTCAGCAACCAATAAGATTAAACCGGAAATGAAGTGTCATGACAAAATAAATCTAACCAGAAAGTTGAAAAAAAAAAAAAAAAAAAAAAATGTCATTAACTCCTTCCATTGCTAACTGTAGTCGTTTTTATGCTTTACCTAAAGTACACAAAATTGGCGTCCCTCTCCGTCCGATTGTTTCCAATATCGGTTCTGCCTCCTACCCGCTTGCCAAATATCTGGTTAAGCGTTTTTCTTTTCTCTCAATATCCAATGTTTACACTGTTAAAAATTCAAGCTCTTTTGTTAATCTCATTAAGGACTTTACTCCCTCCCCCTCTTTGAGAATGGTTTCATTTGATGTCACATCTCTATTTACACATGTTCCTGTTCTTGGTGCAATTCAATGCCTTACTCTCAGATTAAAAGAATTCCACTACACTGATCACGAAATTAATCATATTGTTGATTTATTCAACATTTGTTTAAAACAAAATACTTTTAAATTTTCCAACCAATTCTATTCCATGTCTGATGGCTTAGCTATGGGTAACCCCCTTAGCCCTTTCCTAGCTGATCTTTATATGCATTACTTTGAAGTTAAAATGTTTAATCTCATCAGTTTCCCATTTTATTGTAGATACGTCGATGATTCTTTTGCTCTCATCGACCCCTCTGTTTCTCCTGTTGATAATATTTTGACTATTTTAAATCAAATAGATCCAATCATTCAATTCACTTATGAAGTCGAAAACGATAACAAATTGCCATTTCTTGACGTTTTAGTCACTCGTCAATTAACCTCTTTTGACACCCGTGTTTACCGTAAACCCTTTGCTGTCACACTGCCCCCCATTTTAATTCATGTCACCCCCCTTCTCAGAAAGCTTCTGCTTTTCTGTATTTAATTAATAGAGCTCATTTAATTTGTTCAGATAACAGTTCTCTTACTGATGAGTTAAACTACATAAGATCTGTGGCTATAGATCGTGGCTTCAATTTATCTTATATCAATAAATTAATTTCTCAAAGTTTTAATAAACATCCCAATGATCCAGATTCTTCTGTTACACCTGTTTCTTATTCTAGTTTAGTTATTTTACCGTTTCATCAAAGCATTAGCTTTAAAGTTGCAAATATTTTGAAACATTATGATTTGAAAGTAGTATTTAAACCAGTCAATAAATTAACCTTTTCTCAATTAAAAGATCAAATTTCTCCTCTGGATCATTGGGGCATTTACAATATACAATGTCAGTGTGGTTTGTCCTATATTGGACAAACTAAACGTAAACTCAGAAAAAGAATCGCTGAACATATAGGTTATGTAAAAAGAAAAGAGTTAAAGAATTCTTCTATTGCCTCTCATTGTTGGGAGGAGGGCCATAATTTTAATTTTACCTCTGCTACTATTATTCAAAAATGCACTACTCCGCTAGACTTAGATTTTTTCGAAGCACTCTATATACATAAAACAAAAAACTCCTTGGTTAATGATCTTTCAAGTGTACCGTACATCTCAACTTTCTGGTTAGATTTATTTTGTCATGACACTTCATTTCCGGTTTAATCTTATTGGTTGCTGAGGCTTGTGGGTATTTTGGTATTGTGTTTGCGATCATTTGGGTCTCTGACATGCTGTCAGTTGGGGGGTTTTTTTCTGTTTTTAACATTTTAAATTTTATACACTGAGGAAGCGAGCCCTGGTGCTCGCGAAACGTATACGTATGTGCTGTGTGTTTGTGTATTGTGTGTTAAACGTTGATTGTAATTATTGATATATACATTTATATAAAAGTTAGGTATGAGAAATACTTAATAATGAAAAAATAGAAGTTTATTTTTTACAATTTATGCATGGATCAATCAATTTACAAAATAAATGTATGTACAAATATAATTTTCAAAGATGGAACTAAAAAAATCAATAAATCAAGAGAAAATTTATTTTTACAAATTTATTACACTTATTTTCAGAAAATTTTCCATTTGCCTCAAACAAAACAAAGCAATATATATTTGAAAATTTTAACCTTTAACTTTTTATTATTTTACGTGCGTATGTATGTAATTTTTAAATTCACTGTCTTAATATAAATCTATTAAAAACCTTTTACTTTCGCATTATTTTACAGAAGTTTGTTTTATGTGTGTATAAAAAAGGGTAGAGTGAGGTAGGTTTGCAGCTATGAAAGATTCATTTTGATATTTTAAATTATTTTGTTAACATAAAATATTAAAAGTGACCTGGTCAGCATTTTTTAAAAACTGAAACCCTTATTTCTTTTCAGATTTAGTCCACCTTCACTGTTTTTTATTATTCCACCTTCCTTGAAATTGAAGAAACCATCAGATAATGAATTGCATCTAAAAATATCGAAATGATGGAAAAGAAGAGAGGTCCAAGAAGAGGAAATGAATGCCTGAATGGCAATGCCTTAATGATTATAAATGAGAATTTTTCTAATATTCACTTATATATATTTCTAATTAATAAATTCTTTTTTTCATGTATTTGTCATGTCTTTTTCATGTATTTATTATGTCTTTTTCATGTATTTATTATGTCTTTTTCATATATTTGACATGTATTAAATCAAGAGTTTTATAAAAACAAAAGAAGAGTGAAGAAAATTATTTTCAGAATTAAAAAGAGAAAAAAGCATACCACAAAAAAAATTTAGTTTTACGCAAACATTTGTAGTATACAAACATTTGGAATAAAATTTACACTTTCTTAGATTTTTTTTATTTGCTGAAAATATCTGCTGCATGTATAAAACTATAGAACTCTACTAATACAATAAGTTTTAAAATGACTGCATTTTTATTTTGCTTTTCTAAATCCGCAATACAGATCTTATAAGAAAATAAGAATAAGATAAGAATATACATTATGAATATCTATTTTTTTTTCTTCATAAGAGATTTTTCAAGGTAATACATGTTTAAAATATATGAAAATCAAAGTTCAACATTGATTTAAAACAATTTTTGTAATATTTTATCATTTATTCTAGCTTTTACATGATAAGATGATTAAAATTCAGATTTTTTTTCCTCTAATGTAAGTAACATTTTGAATGCAAGTATTAAACCTTAATTTTAAACATTTGTTGCAATTGAATTAGATATAAGAATTAATAAAATAGTTTTATGTTTAAAATATTCGGCTTTGGAATTGGTTAAGTATAAATTGCTGTTTTTTATTATATTACTGAATTAAAGCACTTTGTGTCACTATTTATTTGCTTAGAAAACTAATCAGTTTAATATACTCATATTACTCGTGTCTAAATACTGTTAGTGTGTTTGTATACAAATACATCAAATTCTTTACCGAGAGTGAACACAGCATGGCATCATTTCACTTACATTTAAACATTATGCGATTATTTATGACAAAATCGATTTGATTATTTTTTTTAGAAAATAAAAATGGCAAAAAAATTAAACAGTCAAATCATTATTTTACTGTTTTTTATTATTTTTTAATTTATTTTTAATACTATTATCAGACTACATATTTCAAAATTAATGTTTATATGTCTACATAAAGTAAAAATTAAATATATATCATTAATTGTTAAACATCAGTAAAAGAATTCCGGAAAAGAAATATATATATATATATAGAAAGAAACATGGATTTTATTGCTAAAGAAATTACAGTAAAATGTGAATAAATTTCCTCATTATTTTTAGAAAATCAAAAGGGTAAAAAATGTAAATAGTCAAATCATGATTCCAGAGGATTTTTTTCTTATGTTATTGCTGTCGACATTTTCTAATAATTACATAGTAGTTATTTTAAAACTAATTAAAATAACTGTATATAAATTAGAACAAAATCATGTATCTACCATTCAGTGCTTGGTGTATAAGTATTAATAAAATAACTGCATATATATGTATATATAAAAACATAATTTTTTTGGTATAACATAGTAATAATTGTGAATAAAATTTATTATTCGTAATGATGATTGATTGTGCAAAAATACTCAATACAGTTGCTTAATTTAGAGAAAAAAAAATGAGAATTGGCATTTTAAAATACTTTTATTGAAATGATTTATTATTTTTTAGAGGAGAGGGATAAATTAACATTTGGAAGTTGAAGTAATAATTTTGCTAACGTCAAGCAATTATTTGTATATTACGTAATAATATATTCAAGACAAAAATACGATTGCCATCGGCAATGCCTACTTTTTTTAAATGGACAAAGTCTTAATACATTTTATTTTTTTTTTTTAATTTCTTTTTATATAGGTTCAAAGAGCAAAATTTCATTTTAGTTATTTATATTCATGTCAAATTTATATGAGTGAGATAACAAAATGGCAGAAAAAAATGAAAAAAAAATGCTTTTATTCACTGTAACATCATATTTACAAACATTTCTTTTAAATTAAAAAGTAAGTAATAATAATAGTTTTTCATTCAGAAAAAAAATACTTAAATAGTTCATTAGTAATATATAACAGTAACTAAAAGGAAAAAAAAATAACGTCAATGAAAATTATATTGCATGTTATAATTTTAAATTGTAAAATACAAAATTTTTTATGTAGCACACATATTTTGTATATAGCACATAGATTTGTGGTCTAAATTTTTATATATTTATTATTTTTTAATGTGCATTTAACAATTTTATTAAAATTTTAAAACTGCATAATTAATTATGATTCAAAAAATTTTCAACGTGTGAAAAAAAAATATTTAAATAATTTTTTTTCTTTTTATATTAAAAATGTTTTTGACTGGCAAGCATCAAAGAAATGTATATCATTTTTTAAAACAAAATGTTACTTGTTTGGTAAATTGTCTATAAAGATTTATCTTAACCCCCCCCCCCTTCTTTTGCTGTAAGACAAATATAATATTAACGTAGTGAAAAGACAATTGTAAATACAACATTGGGGTAACAGTAGTGAAAAATCCATAAAAATTAAGAATATTAAGAATTAATTTCATTTTTACGGTATTGTTGTAATTTTCACGACACTTTTAACCATTTTTTTACAGCTGTATCATAATTTCATTTTACAGTATTGTTGTAATTATTATTATTTTTTAGCCGTAATGTTTTCAGTTGTGATGCATTTTAATTTTACAGCATAACTATTAATTTAACTGCATTTTTATCCTTTTTTTTACATTTTAATAAATATTTTTGTTTTACAGCACAACCGTAATACATGTTAGCCTTTTTTACAACTGAGATGCATATTTGTTTTACAATTAAAATAAAATTTTAATTGTAAAACAAAAATGCCTCTCAGTTGTAAAAAAAGGTTAACATTTATTAAAATATACGGTTGTAAAACAAAAATATGATTAAAATGTAAAAAAAAAATGACAAAAATGCATTTAAATTAATAGTTGTGCTATAAAATTAAAATGCATCCCAACTGTAAAAATTACGGCTAAAAAAGTAATAAAAATTACAACAATACTGTAAAATGAAATTATGATATAGCCGTAAAAATAATGGTTAAAAGTGCCGTGAAAATTACAACAATACTGTAAAAATGAAATTACGGCATTGCTGTAAAAAATATAGCCAAAACTGCAGTAAAATTTACGCCTGCACTGTGAAATTAAAATAACGCCATTGCTGTAAAAATAACAGCTAAAACTGCAGTAAAATTTACGCCGGCACTGTGAAATTAAAATAATGCCATTGCTGTAAAAATAACAGCTAAAACTGCAGTAAAATTTACGCCTGCACTGTGAAATTAAAATAACGCCATTGCTGTAAAAATAACAGCTAACACTGCAGTAAAATTTACGCCTGCTCTGTGAAATTAAAATAACGCCATTGCTGTAAAATAACTGCATAATGTGCTGGCACCCAAATTGCCAGCACTTTTTGCTGTAAAATTACAGTACTTTTTCTTACAGTGTAGAATAGTCATTGCGCTCCCTTCATTTGACACTCCCACTATCTCTTTCTCTTATGTTCATTCGTCCCCCTCCCCCAATTCATGTGAAAGGGGAGAGATTCTCTGAAGAAAGCGATAAAATAGAAAGCGTCAAATATTATATTTAATTCTTTGTCTAATTGTCCCGGAGTACAGATTGTGAAGGGACAATTAGACAAAGAATTAAATATAATATTTGACATCGTAAAGAGAAATGGTTATAGTAAAAGTACAATTGACAAGTTAATTAAAAGCATGGATGGTAAAAAGAATAGTAACGTCAAACTACAAAATTCGAATATATTCTCTCTACAATATTTTCCTGGATTTTTCGAACGTTTAAAATATAAACTCAATAAATATAATATATCCATAGTTGCAAAACCGTCTGCTAAATTAAAAAACTCAATATGTTGGAAAATTGACCCAATAGAATCATATCAAATATCTGGCGTACATGAAATACCATTCACAAAACAAGATGGAACAAAACAATATTACATTGGTGAAACAAGTAGAAAACTCAAAATTAGAATTAAAGAACCTATAGCAGACATCAAATACAATAGGAAAACTACAGCTCTCTCAAGATTATATAGCAAAGAACCATTACAAATAGATTTTAAAAATAGCAGAATCATGGCCATCGCTAAAACTTTTTATTGGTGGGGGAGAAGACCTTAAATTGCCAAGTCAAATTTTCATATTTGCCAACTTGTTTTATAATTTTGCCAAGTTACCACACTTAGAAAATGTAATACAGTTCTTATTTGTAAAAGGTTCAATAATATTCCCAATTAGAGTTGTAACTTTTGCAACTGCTATCTAAAAATAGGAAATATGTTACAGTTTTTATTAAAATTTTAATGAAATTTGCCAAGTGTAACAACATTTGGGAATGTTTGGGGGGGGAGGAGACTCCCCCATGTCCCCCCCTTAGCGAGGCCCCTGAGCAGAATAATATACCCTTCTAGATCATATTTTCCATCAATCATAAGAGAATCAATAGAAATCTTCATACGTAAAGACAATGTTTGCAATGAATTTGCCTCCATGGAGCTACCTAAAATATGGAAGGAAATGCTTCAAAGGTTTTTAAGACAATAATTTGTAATATTTCACGCTCACAATTATTTTTATTCATTTTTATTTCCAGTTTTATTTTTTATATGCTCATGTTCATGTCATTTGTGTTTCTCTGTTTATTTCGAGAAATTTCTTTTTATCATTTATTTGCTTTTGAAAATGTTGCCGTAAGAGCAATGAAACATGTCAAGCTATAATCTTTTTATGTTATTTTAATTTATCACTTAAAGCATTTAAATTAAATTGATATTTTAAAGTGATGTTTATATTATATGAAGACAGATTCTTCAATTTTTTTGGAATTTCAAAGTTATAACTCTCTGTGTGTTAGAGAGGAGCAAAATAATTGGGGGGGGGGGGGGGGAAGGGAATCGAAAATTTTAGAAGTGATCTAATTAATGAATTCTATGATTTATTATTAATTCATATTAAGTTGATGTTGAAAACTTAAAAAAAATAACATTTTCAGATTTTCTTTGCTATAGGATCAGATGGGAAAAGGGGCGATTTCACATGTGTTTAATGGGGAAAAGGGGGGGGGGTTCGGGGGGACAAAATTTAGCTGATTGTTTTTTTATGTATTTCGTTGATTTCTTGCAATATTTTTATTTTATTTTGCAATAACATTAAAAAAAAAGGTTTTTAACTATACATTTTTAATGAGGTGGGGGGAATATTAAAGGGGGGTGTAAATTTCCCGGAATATTGAATCGGATGATTTGTCTTGAAAAAAGATTAAATAATCTCAAAAATTGAAAACATTCGTTCCCGTGAAAAAAAAATCGTAAAAAATCGAAAATTTAAATCGAACAAAAACTTTCCCCGACTTTTGCCCTCCCTCAATTCCCTCCCCCTTAACCCCAACTACGTTTGTTTGAAATTCACAATGTAATATCATATGCTATGTTATAAAAGGATAAATGAATCATATACAACCACTAGGAAAGCCAGAAATGATTTTTGGCCACTAAATCGCGATTTGGGACCACTGTGCGTCGTGTGTCTACGGAAATTACACTGTTAAAAATCTTGCCATGCTTTTAACCAAATTTTGCTGCTCAATAGGTGCCACTATAACATGTTGAAGTCTTACACCAAAATTTGGAGCTCCTGTCGGAGCATAGTTCATGTAGATGTAGCGAAATTGAAATAGGAAGCTAAAAATGTTGATACGAAATTTCACAATGTTATGGTAGCAGCTACTGTGCACTGAAATTCTATTCAAACTAGGACCAAATTTTTTAAAGTGTATCCCGATCCTGAATTGATGTTTTATGTAAAGAACTAAGCCAGCATTCCCGCGCAAAGCTAATGTGATCTTTCATGAATTCATCGTCATCCACTCTCTTGTTGTTCTACTTATGCCGACTGGAAAAAAAAATTGAATGGTTTTGTGTTGAAAAATCTCATTTGGTGCAGACTTGAGGCTCTTTTTCGTAAAAGCCAGTATAACGGTGCATCGTTTCTTGTCTGCTCTTGTTGTGCGCACTTTAACAAAACTATATCCAATGGGATGAAAGGCTTTTTGCATATAAAAACACAATGGATTTTTGTGTGCATTGCTGATTTACAATATCCTACATTCCTTCAGTTTTTGTAGCAATATAAATTATTGCAAAAACTTCGTATGGTCTTCTCCGTATTCTCCTTGTTTCCAGCAGGATCAGTGACATAGTTTTAGTTTTTCCATTCTGATAGAGAGTCTGTTACACATAGTAGAGCGACGCAACAAACCATATCTCCCTTTGTAAACTTCTCTTGGAATGTTCATTTTTCTAGCATCAGTCATCAACATATTTGTCGACATTTGAGTACCCAGAATGCCGCAAATCCCTTACATTAGTTAAAAACTGCTCTACCGCAGACTGAATTATTTATTTACCGAAAAGAATCCTTTTAGAGCATATTCATATTCAGCAAGAATTCATATTCGAGCCCTCTGGCACACTTGAATCAAAAACATTGAATTTCAGATTTGAAGCCTTGTCACCGTTTTTCTTTGCATGCTGAAATATTTTCAACTTTAATTTCGCAGTGTAACTACATCGATTTTTCGTCTTATTCACATGTTATTAAAATACTCTTTCAAATATTTCGTTATGTGAGAGATATCACCACTGCATGATATTTCACTCGCTACATCTTCCGCGTCAGTTACTCACTACCGGATGCCTAATATTAGCTTTTTGATTTTCTTTTCTGTTCTAATGATATAGTTTATAGTTTTTTTTTTACCTTTTTAATGAATTTTTATTTGGTTATTCATTTATTTGCATAGCCATATGTATAGTATGGTGCATATCACATGTATGGTGCGCGTTATATAAGAAATATATGGCACTTTTTCCTGCAACGTACGGGGTGCGAGCAATACACGTGTACGCCTTATACATAAATCAATGCGGCATTTAAGGTTGTCAGAAATAAATGATAAAAATACTTTTTTACCGATTGGTTGAGTTTTTTTATACATTTTCACTAATAGAATAGATTAATAGAGATAAGTTTATTTATTTTTTTTTTTTTAATTTTGGATAAGACAAGTTTTGAAACTTACTTAAATATATTTATAAAGTTTTATGAAACAATTTGCATATTAAGTATTATTATAAATAATTTTCAATCAAAATACGTTATTGGAATGTTACACATAGGATATATACGTATTTATTTATTTATTTATTTTTATAAAATTCCTATTTAGAAAATGATATTGCTCGAAAAACATTTTTTTAATCTAATCACAGATTATTCCATTCTACTACCAAATACTTAAACTTGAAGACAGTTGTTAGAAATTAAATATCTTTTTCATTTATTTCCTGAAACGAGAAAATAAAAATATAATAAGCCGGTACATAACTTCCCAATATAGTGACGCTGAAGCACAAAGCCCTAAAGTCAAAGAATTTCGCGGATGACTTCACTTTAATTAAACTCTGGAGATTTCATTAAACGAACAGAATAATTATGTAGCATTTATTGCTGTTTAATGTATGAAAGATTTACTTTGAAATTTAAGTTATAATAAATTATCATGCATATATATATATATATATATATATATATATATATATAATGTTTTTCCCATATCAGGTTTAAAATTTTAAGTTGACAAATTTTAATTTGACATTTATTTATGCAGTAATATTTAATAGAAATATATATTTACATTTTTATAATCTAAAAATGTTTAATTAGAAATAATCATTTAAATGTAATTTCCGTTAAAGCTTAGTGTTTTTTTTTTCTTTTAATTCCCATGATATCCGTGATACTCTTTTTTTCTTTTGCGCTTAATCTATGGAGTTTATCATTTCATAAAAAAAGAAACAATATTTACAATGTATTTGATATACCCTACTCTTTATAAGAAGTTCTTTACAGAAATATATATTTCCTGTCAGGATCGAAATTCTATTTTAATTTATTGACAAATATTTAAACGTCATTTATTAATTAACTAATCCAATTATTAGAGTTTAGATTTTGCTATTTCGACGTTGTCATTCTAAACGGTTGTACTATGACTTTTTTATAAATTGTCTGTTAAAATAAATTAAAAATTTAAAAAATTCTTTTGATAAAATTAAACGATTTATTTCTTATTTTTGAAACTGAATAATAAAAATTTTGAGAAACGTATGGCACACGAGCATTTATATATATTAATATGTTTTCACACTTGGTTTTGTTATGAAGTGATTTTTTTTCTCCATCATAAGTAGTATAAGGCAATTTTTGTAATTGTTTTACAAATCGAAAAAAAAAGCATTTGACGAATTTACACGTTTCAGACATTGGAGATTCCGAAAAACATACTTTTGTAAAACAAATTGCCGTCCGTATGTCTGCGTTTGTGTTTAAAAGCTCTATCTCCCTAAAAAACTCAGAAAGAGACTTGAAATTTATTTATTGAGAAGAAGCCTATTGACTTTCAGTAACATGGATTATCCGAAATCGTTTTTTTTTCGGACTCTCGAAATATTCCTACGAATAAAATATAATTATAAATTTCCAAAATTGTTTGTTTTTAAGTTAATATAATAATGTTTATAAATAAAAATATTTTATGCAATTTTAATTATTTTTTTCTATTAATTTAAAGAAATGAAACTACGCTTGAAATTATTGAATATTTCATACGTGATTTATCATTTGCTAACTAAGCTTTGTAACTAATGTGAAAAAAGTCAAAGAAGGGAATCAAACCCGGAAAACTTGGAAAATCACTCCAAGTGCTCTACCATTTTAGCTAAGAGGAGAATGCCCAGCTTGGAATTTTTCACGCTCATATGCCTGTAAAGCTGAACTGCAGCAATAGTTGGAATAGTTTTCACACAACCTGAGGAGTATACGAGACACAAATAAACCCAGCATTGGTGAATACATGTACAATTATAATTAATTTTCGGCAATTAATCTTCCTTGCATTGCGTTCGATTCCGACTCGGACATTTTTCACATTATTTGTTCTACACTTAGTTAGCATGTGATAAATCACGTATTAAATATTTAAAAAAGTTTTTCATGATAAACTTTAACAGAATAGAAACACTTAATTAAGGATAGATTAGTTCAGAACAAAATAGATTGCAAAAATCCTACTCCTTAAAAAAGTCAACATACTTTTCTTAAATATAAAGGAAAATCTGTAAATATCATCTACATAGACCTTTTTTTTCAAGAGTTTCCTGTAATCTCCATGTCAATGATTCAATGAGACTTAGCAATAATATGACCTCTTTTGATAATTTCCATAACACATGAATACAGAAAACCTTCAAGTTCACGTAAGATAATGAGTTACTGAAAAAAGATAATCTTTGTTTAAGTTATTAGACAGACATACTCTCTAACGCTGTAATTCACCAAATAATTCAACACCGAGTTACACTACAAAACTCTGTCGTGCGCTCCAACGATGTTCACATTCCTATAGGTTATCTCCTTGATAATGCCCAAACAAATGTCAATCGGAATTTCATTTTAGCTTTCAATCAAGGTTTTCTAGTTTGAGGTAGATATTGAAGAAGAGCATAAGTTGATTTTAAGCGAGACATCGCAATTCCAATATAAATACATCAATAACGTGAACAAAATATATATTTCTTTTTATTAACTATTTTGAATATAATTGTTGCCTTCGGTAGAGAATTGGGAAATCTGAAATATTTCTAAATCTTTTTATTGGTTGAATTCCGCTACTTTTTTTTATTTTATTCGTTTTCTGATTGGTCCATGTTTAATGTCAAAAAATTAAAAACTTCTGTTTTTTTGTTTTAATCGTTTTCTGATTTGTCCACTTTTAACGTAAAAAATTGAATACTTTTTTCGTTATTATTGTTACGAATTTTGTAAATAGTTAGTGTTTGTACTGTAAAATAATGTAAATAATCTTATTAAGCTCCATTTTTTTACTAATATTAGTTTTTGTTACATTGTCTCTGTTATCAAGCAAACTTGTCTATATTTTCAGTGAATGTCTATGGCAGCTTTGCGAAATATGAGAGATATCGCCAAGTTAGCGTCACTTTTGGCGACTAATTTTGGTCGCCAAATTTGGCGATATATCGCCAAGTTGGCGACAAACTTGGCGATTGTTGGCGATGGTAACCCTTCCCTACTCTATGCTAACCCCCCTATTGATATACTGATATATTGAATGTTGTTCCGTGGATTTTTCGAGAGGGTTCTAGAAATTTCCAGCACCTGCTGCGAGCCTATATAAGGAGAGCGATACGAGCTGTTGTAGTTATTATTTACCAGTGAGTCATTGAGTGAACAAGGCGTTTGTTAGCAAGTTTGCTTGAGTTTCGTTTATGTTGTTTTGAATGTTATTAAGTGTTGAGACGTTGTATAAAGAGTCTCTGGGATCTAAAGCTATTCTTGTACGGTAGATTTGAGCAGTTATTTTTGAATATCTAGCAATATTTGTGAGTTTCGAAGACTCTGTTGTTCTGAAGATCTTTAAATAAATTATTTTCTACTTTTCTAAGAGACAAGAGTTTGAAGTTCTGTAACCATAAGATCAAAAGAACCCCATATACGCTGCAACATTTGGTGTCAGAATTTGGAATCTTATGGCGAAAACGAGAGAAACGGAAGAGCAACTGAATGAGTTGTTGAAAGCTATTAAAGGATTATCAAATAAAATGGATAAAGGGCAAGAGGAGTTGGCGGAAAAGATGAATAAAGGCCAAGAAGAGTTGGCGGAAAAAATGAATAAAAACGAAGAAAGAATGGAAGAGTTGACAAATAAAATTGACAAAGGCCAAGAAGAGTTATCGAATAAAATCGACAAAGTCCAAGAAGATGTGACTGAAGAAATGAAAAGAAGCCAAGAGAGAATGGAAGAATTAAAGGAGGTAGTTAATAAAAGCCAAGAAGAAATGAAGAAAACTTTGGAAGAAAAGTTCTCATCGGTAGAGAGAAGAATAGGCTCGGTAGAAGAGAAAATAAAGGAAATAGAAGAGAAAATTCAGAATGAAGTTAGTAATGTTTAACAGAAAATGGAAAGGAAAATGGCGGAAGTAGAAGAAAAAATTCAGAATGAAGTTTGTAACGTTGAAAAGAAAATACTAGGTGAAGTAGATGAAAAGCTAAATAAAAAAGTACAAGATCTTGAGAAGAAACTTTCAGCGTCCAGTGGTAATTATGAAGAATTTAGGAATCCGCCTGCTTCTCCTGTGCAAGTTAAGCTGTCGACATACGACGGAAAGAATTCCTGGCAAGTTTACAAAATCCAATTCACCATTGTAGCCGAGGCGAACAAATGGAGTGACGAGGTAAAGGCTTGTCAACTGGCAGCATCTTTGAGAGGAGAAGCCGCCTACGTGCTGCAAACATTGCCCGATATGACGCAACTCAATTTTGAGAATCTAAGTTGTACACTTGAAATGAGATTCGGAGAAAAATTCTTGAAGGATTATACGAGAATACAAATGAAGAGCCGCCATCAAAAATCGAGTGAAACCCTTCAAGAGTTTGCCTCAGAAATAGAACGGCTGTCAAATTTAGCATTCATCGACTGTCCAACAAATGTACGGGAAATGCTCTCACTGCAGTACTTTGTAGACGGAATAAAAGATCCAGAAGTGCAGAGAGCGGTACGAATGGCAGATGTGCAGGATTTAAAGGCTGCATTACTATATGCCTTAAAGTTGGAAGCAGCTACACAAGCCAGCCGAAGAGATCGTCATTCAGTTCGAGGGGCAACGGTGAACAAAAGCTCAGACACTGAGAGCGACGTCTTAAAAGAAATTAGGAAAATAAATCAAGAGATTCAAGCTTTAAAATATGGAAGAATAAGTCCAAGGAGACAGAATCTCACGTGCTGGAGATGCGGTGATACAGGACATCTCCGAAGAAATTTCCCCAAAATCCACGAACGTGAGATAAATTCAAACAGTCAGCAGGGAAACTAAATTTTGGCCATCTAGCGGGGCGGAGGTTGCCAGAGAATGAAAAGCCCCACCTGAAGATCCTCCAGATTTCAAAAATGAGTGGCGGTGATAATGAGTTATATGTGATAAGCTTTATTAACGGAATTCTGTGCCGTATGATTGTCGATACAGGAGCCAATGTTACAATAATAAGAGAAGATTTGGCTCGAAAATTGAAATGTAAACTCATCTGGACTCCATCATGCGTTACCCTACAAACTGTGACGGGCGACAAGATAGGAATATATGGTAAGGCAAATTTAACCATCAACTTTGGAGGAACGAAATATTACCATACGGCATATGTGGCTAACATAACAGATCCTTGCTTAATCGGACTAGATTTTCTGAAGAAGTTTGGCTTCAAACTTGATTTCAAAAATAACAAAATGCTCTCAAAATTTGAAGAAATAAGCCTCTTTGGATTAAATAACGAAATTGAATGTAAACAAGCAGTAATAGCCAAGGAAGACGTCAATCTAGATCCAAGAACAGAATTTTTAGTTCCAGCTGTAATTAAAAATGAAACTAATTACCGATTTGGCCATATAGATTATCCAGAAGACAATAGTACACAAGCAGGAGTATTGTTAGCTTCTTCTGTAGTAGACCTCTCGAAGAAGACCATTCCAGTCAGAATTGCTAACATCAGTGATAAGACGTGAACTATCAAGAAAGGAGAGGTGATAGCATCATGTGCTCCTGTGACGTGCATGAGTCAAAATTCCAATCACTCTCCGAAATCTTCAGATAATTTAGTCAAGGATTTGTTAAAAAATACAGACTTAGATCCAAATCAAAGGGATGCTGCGGAAAGTTTAATTAGGGAATTCCAAAGTTTATTCTCCCAAACATCTGAAGACTTTGGACGAACCAAAATGGCACAACACCGAATTGATACTGGAGATCATTCACCTATTAAACAATACCCTAGACGATTACCTTTTGCCAAGCAAGAAGAGGTACAAAATTTAATTAAGGATATGGAAGAAAATGACGTCATCGAACCATCGACAAGTCCCTGGGCGTCTCCCATTGTATTAGTAAGAAAGAAGGATGGTTCTACAAGATTTTGTGTAGACTACCGCCGACTGAATGACTTCACTAAAAAGGATAGTTACCCTCTACCAAGGATCGACGACACTCTCGACACACTTGCGGGCAACACTTGGTTCTCGACTCTGGATCTGAAGAGTGGTTACTGGCAGGTGGAGATCCATCCGGACGACCGCGAGAAGACTGCCTTTACAACGGGACAAGGATTATGGCAGTTCAAGGTAATGCCTTTTGGTCTGTGTAACGCACCTGCAACTTTCGAACGGCTTATGGAAACGGTTCTCCGGGGGCTGTCATATGAAGCATGTCTTGTTTATTTAGATGATATCATAATCATAGGAAAATCTTTTGATGAACATCTGAACAACCTCAGGCGGGTGCTACAAAAATTAAAGGAAGCTAATTTGAAGTTAAGCCCTTCGAAGTGCAGTTTGTTTGAAATGAAGTCGCCTACCTTGGACACATCATTTCGGCGGAAGGAGTTAGGACTAATCCGGAGAAGATATCGGCTGTGAAAAATTGGAGTCGTCCAGCAGATATTCACCAGCTTCGAAGTTTTCTAGGATTATGCACCTACTACAGGAAATTCGTCAAAGGCTTCTCGATGATTGCAAGACCACTTCATAAATTAACAGAAACCAATCAAAAAATTATGTGGACACAGGAATGTGACGCTGCTTTCGAAAAGCTTAAGGAGGCCTTAACATCCCCTCCAATTTTGTCATATCCTCAAATCGATAAACAGTTTATACTTGATACGGATGCAAGTAACGAAAGCATTGGCGCTGTACTGCCCCAGGAAATCGACGGCCAGGAGCGTGTTATCGCCTATTTCAGCAAGTGCTTGTCAAAGGCCGAGCAAAACTACTGCGTAACAAGAAAAGAGCTTCTTTTGTAGTGAAAGCCGTAGACCCCTTTTATCACTATCGTTACGGTCGAAAATTCCTGATCCGAACTGATCATGCTTCTCTAACTTGGCTATTAAATTTTAAGAACCCTGAAGGCCAGATAGCCAGGTGGATAGAAAAGCTTCAAGAGTACGATATGGAGATACGCCATCGAAAAGGCTCATCACATGGAAATCCAGATGCTCTCTCAAGAAGACCCTGCTCAGAGAATTGTAGATATTGCGACCGGGTTGAGAAGAAATTTAATGCCAAAGGTCCTATAATAAGACAAGTTACAACTGGGTCTACATCATCGCAAGATCCGTGAGTGACGAGAGCTTGCGTAAAGATCAACTTGCTGATCCTGAAATTAAGCCAATTCTAGAGCTGAAAGAGGAGTCCAACAGGAAGCCCAGCTGGCAAGACATGGCCCATTACCATCCTACGACTAAACGTTATTGGGCTCTCTGGGACTCTCTACATTTGAAGAACGGTATCTTGTACCGAAAATGGGAGTCTGACGATGGAAAGACATGTAAATGGCAACTACTACTCCCTAAGTCGAGAACTTCTATGGTCCTTCAAGAACTGCATGGTAGTCCCACAGGAGGTCATTTTGGTGTAATGAAGACCCTGCAAAAGGTTCGAGAGCATTTTTACTGGAATAATGTTCGCAGCGACGAGGAGAAGTGGTGTCGAACTTGTGACACCTGTGTAGCACGTAAAGGTCCAAAGAGGCGCGCCCTTTGCCGATTGCAACGTTATAATGTAGGAGCTCCTTTCGAACGAATTGCTCTAGACATCCTGGGTCCTCTTCCTAGAACATGTGATGGCAACAAGTACATCCTCGTTGTCATGGATTACTTCACCAAGTGGCCTGAAGCCTACGCCATTCCTATTCAAAAGGCGGTAACCGTAGCAGACATACTGGTTCAACACTGGGTTTCCAGATACGGAGTTCCATTTCAAATCCCTTCCGATCAAGGAAGAAACTTCGATTCGACTGTGTTTAAGGAAATGTGTGGACTACTCGGCATGGACAAAACTCGAACTACACCCCTACATCCTCAATCGGACGGCATGGTGGAGCGGTTCAATCGTACCATCCTAAATAGCCTCTCTCTCCTGGTGTCTAGAGACCAACAGGACTGGGACAAGAAATTGCCTCTTTTCCTGCTTGCCTACAGGAGTGCCATTCATGAGGCCACTGGTTACTCCCCTTCTCAAATGCTCTTCGGTCGTGATCTTCGTCTGCCTGCGGATCTTTTGTTTGGCCGTCCTCCTGACGCTCCTTTGTCGCCTGAAGAATACGTGGATGGACTCCAGGCAGGGATTGAGGAGATTCATCGTCTAGCGAGGAACCGAATCGGACTGGCATCGGAAAAGATGAAGACACGGTACGACCCAAAGGCAACTGGACATGAATTCAACGAAGGTGACAAAATTTGGTGGTGGAATCCCATACGTCGTAAGGGACTGTCGCCAAAACTACAAAGAAACTGGGACGGTCCTTACACATTCGTCAACAGGCTGAATGACGTCGTCGTTCGCACACGAAAATCGCCACACACCAAGCCCAAGGTCGTACATTATAACCGGCTAGCCCCTTATTTTGGCCAAAGTGATTAGAAATTCAAAACTGGAATTTCAGGCCATGGTTATGAAAGTCACTTTTTGTAAATATGTAAATAGTAATTAGTTCTTATTTATGTAAATTTTATTATTATTGTTATTATTATTTATTTATTTATTTATTTGTTTATTTATTTTAAGTGTTTTCCTCTAACTCAGGGATTGCACTGCCTGGGATGTGCAGTCTTTGAGGAGGGGTAGTGTTACGAATTTTGTAAATAGTTAGTGTTTGCACTGTAAAATAATGTAAATAATCTTATTAAGCTCCATTTCTTTACTAATATTAGTTTTTGTTACATTGTCTCTGTTATCAAACAAACTTGTCTATTATTTTCAGGGAATGTCTATGGCAGCTTTGCGAAATATGAGAGATATCGCCAAGTTGGCGTCACTTTTGGCGACTAATTTTGGTCGCCAAATTTGGCGATATATCGCCAAGTTGGCGACAAACTTGGCGATTGTTGGCGATGGTAACCCTTCCCTACACTATGGTAACCCCCCTATTGATATACTGATACATTGAATGTTGTTCCGTGGATTTTTCGAGAGGGTTCTAGAAATTTCTTGCACCTGCTGCGAGCCTATATAAGGAGAGCGATACGAGCTGTTATGGTTATTATTTACCAGTCAGTCATTGAGTGAACAAGGCGTTTGTTAGCAAGTTTGCTTGAGTTTCATTTATGTTGTTTTGAATATTATTAAGTGTTGAGACGTTGTATAAAGAGTCTCTTGGATCTAAAGCTATTCTTGTACGATAGATTTGAGCAGTTATTTTTGAATATCTAGCAATATTTGTGAATTTCGAAGACTCTGTTGTTCTGAAGATCTGTAAATAAATTATTTTCTACTTTTCTAAGAGACAAGAGTTTGAAGTTCTTTAACCATAAGATCAAAAGAACCCCATATACGCTGCAACATTATTATTCGCTTTCTGATTGATCTATGTTTTATGTCCAAAAAAGGAATACTTCTGTTGCCGCAATGGAAAAAAAGTAATAAAAATTATAAAAAAATAATCATTTGAAAACAAATTATGATAAAGATTTCAAACAAATTTAGTTTTAAAAGTACATGATTTCTCCACGCAACGGTGTAAAATATTAAAATGTGTGATGTTTATAAGTTTGAAAATTTGCAGTTCCGAAAATTGTAAAACTGAAATTTTATTTAAAATTTGTCTATAATGGGTCCAGGAATATTAATGTTCAATCCATGTTGTAAATAATATGAGGCGTCAGTCTGATTAACTCCGTAAAATAAAAATGGACATTTTCAAAAGTTACAGTTGTATAATAGGGTGGATCGAAATTTTTTTTTTCACTGTGTCAGAACCTACCTATGCGGAAAAGATGTTCTCTTGGATGGAGATTAAGGGAAAAATAATTAAAAAAATTAATTTTAAATTTTAATACTGCCACAATGAGGTTGAATTTCGAAAAAAAAGTGAAAAAAGACCTAATTTTGGCTAGATTATTTTTTATTCAAAATAATAGTTTAAAAAGTTATCTAAAACCTACCTATGCGTAAAAGATGTTATATTATACGCTGAGTATGAGAAAAATAATTTCAAAAAATAATTTCAAAATTTAAATCTACCGAAATGTGGCTCAAATTTATGTATTTGAACGTTTTTACGGTAAAAAATCAACTTTTGTTTTGTAAAATAAAATATAAATTTTAGACATTTTTAACATTTACTACAATGAGAGGATATTTAATTGATTACAAGATAAAAACTTTAGTTTCTTATTTAACAGCTTCATTAGTATTAAATAAAAAAAATCGTCAAAATTGCAATTGGCGATAATGACGTTCGGTATTGAAAATCGACATGAGATTTTGTAATTCAATTCAATTTTTATAAAACTGTCTCTTATGTATAGTCCATACACAGCAGAAATACTTCCGTGACTCTTCTGATTATTAGTTTTGTAGAATGAGAGTTGCGCGAATAGATATTATTGATAGTAGATGTTATTGCCACTGAAATGATTGCTGGATTTACATATTGCTTCTGAAATCATGTCGTTACTAAATCAGCCAGTTAGTGGAGTTTCGACACATTTTCCTATTTAGTCAAATCTATGAAATCCGTCGCAAAAGGTCAAAAAGCTGGTAAATGGAAAATATAGATAGTTTTTATGTAATGATTAGGATTACAGCAGACCGTTTGATTTCATTCGCGCATTTTTAGTATTCATATACTGACATAAATGAAAATACAAAAAGCTTCTAACATGCTGCGAATAATCTTTCTATTTCACCAGTGAAACATTTGTGCCCAACCGCGGTTCCATCCACGCTGCAAAAAGATGACATAGTGAAACTTCATTGGTGTGTAACTAGCACAAAAAACATTGTAGTGGACGCTTGAAGATCAGTCCCATATTTCGAATAACACATCCTTTAACATCTATATTAACAGATATTACGTCACAACCGATAGCAACCAACTTTGTTACATGTATATTATTGTTAACACATAACAAAAAATGTACGTCGTGTTTTCAAATTGTTTGGTACTCTCCCCTAATTTTTATATGTGTGGCCGATGTATTCGGAACCCAGTTCTTTTTTCAAGCTCAAGTCTGCTTCTATTATCATTTTTCTTCTGTTGTTTTCTAGTGATGCAGTCAGTCTTTACACCCATAAAAGTTTAAAGAAAATGGCCATGGTCATAATCTTTTACACATGACTAAAGAGAATTACTAAAACGATGGAGTGGTCTTTGGTTTGTTTTGTCATGCCGATTTTTTTCTGTCAGTAGCATTCGATTCATGGTTTTGTAAGATAATGCCCACGTCTTGAAGTGCACCAGACACGATGGCAGCTCCTGCTTGGTCGGAAGTGCCCAAACTCTCCAATATTCTGATGATGTGACACCTAGCTCGGCAGCATTTTGGCTTTTCAATGATAGCTAATGATGTAGAAAAGTGAGTTTGCTCTCAATACGTCGATTTAGTTTACACTCAATACGTCGGTTTAGTTTACACTCAATATTCATATTCATATTCAAATCTATTGAACTGAAAAAAAAATAGGCAGTACTTTCGGAAAGGTCCAAAAGACTGTAGTAGCTTTCAGTATCTTATTTTGTTTTACAGGAATTAAGAAGAGCGCAATATTTGTCGTTAAACAGTTTAATTTTTTTTAAAAAGCTGCTATGGTAAGTTATTGAGATTGAATCTCATTTACAGGTCACTAGTAACTTATTAGCAACTCCTTCTCACTGGCAGGAAATAAATAGATGTTGATCGATTTCTTTCATCGGTTATTCTTTAAATACCAATATGTAAATTTTATAACTTTTTGTATTAGGGAGCATATTTACTGGCATATCAAAGCTAGACCCAAATACGGTGTAATTCATATCTCTCTCTTTTTTTATTTTTTTTTAACAACGCCATGGTACAGTAATATTCAAGGTACACTAAGCTACACAATACACAAGCAGACAAATTCTATCTGAAAAAACTGGAACTGCCAGTTTTTCGAAACCTTAAATTACTTGCAGGAGTATTAAATTTCGAAATTAGTTTTATTTATTTATTTATTTATTTATTTATTTTTACTTAATATCCATGCAATATATTTCTTACGCAAAGGTAGGTTTTGATTGATATTAAAATGTTTATTTTGCGTCAAAATTAAATCTAATCAAATTTAGATCTTTTTCCGTTTTTTCAATATTTTATCGAATTTTCAACTTTTTTGTGGCAGTATTAAATTTTGAATTTATTACTTATTGTTGTTTTTTACTTAACTTCCATACGATATAACATCTTTTCCGAACTGTTGGATTAAAAAAAATATTAAAGTAATTAGTTTTTGACAAAAATAACCTAACAAAAATTCGGTCTTTTTTCAAATTTTTTCGAAATTTCAACCCTTTTGTGGCAGTATTAAATTTTAAAATTAATTTTTTTTATTATTTTTCCCTTAATCTCCATACAATAGAACATCTTTTCCGCAGAGGTAGATTTTGATTAATGTTAATTTTTTTTTCGCCATAGACAATCGATCCACCCTTATAAATTACTGTTTTTTTATTATTATTTGTCTAGAAATATTAATCTAACACATAGCATACATAATATGAGCTATTCCATCTCAATTCAGGCAGACAATACTGATATGCGTCAAGTCACCATCACAGATTTTTTTCAAAAAAATTCAGTAGTTAGAACTAAGTGATTTATAAAATTTCCTAAAAGGATTTTTCCCTAATTTTTTTTTTCTCTGATTACAGCACTTTAAAATTTATGATAAAATTGGCAGTTTTCAGAAAAACTGAAAAACGCTTCATTTGCGAAATGAACGCAATACCAAACATATTCAACATATTCAGTCAATTTATTTTTTATAAAGAGTTATTAATATGAATTTTACTTTGGCATAGTTTTAAAAAATATAGTGACATTCTTACTTAATTAAAAAAAATAGATTTTAAGTATAAAAAATATAATTATTAGTGAATTTAAGATTTTTTTTCAGAATGAAAAAAAATATTTTAAAGCTAAACATTGATGGCAATCTAAAGACCTTTATTGGGAGTTTTACAGCAAATTTTATTTTAACTCTAAGGTGCTTACAACTTTTGTAATTCAATTTTAAATTTTGCAAAATTTTGTAAAATCACTACTTTTGAAATGCAATTTCTCAAAAACACCATTTTTTAAAAATCTGATAATATGCTCAATTCATACCTTAATAGTCTCTAATACATACCTTACAAGCAAATCGTGTGTTTTTGCTTAGAAAATTTTATATGATTTTTTGAAAATAACATGTTGTGTGTATTTTTCAACAGACCACAAAGTCAAGCTCTTCCTTATTTAACCGAACTTGTAATGTAATTAATATTTCAAACTAAAAAATACATCACTAGTACATAATTATTACTGTTAAATTATAGCTAATCATTTGCTTAAATTTAAAATTGCGTAAAATACAGCCAATAATAAAATTAGTATTGATCATATGTCATTTCATTCCATACTCATGAATGTGTTAAATCCATCTACAGTATGTAAAAATTTTGTTATATAGTATGGATATAATATATTAATGTGCAAATACATACATAACAGAAGAATTAGGTAGTAAAGGTTTCTTAAATTAACTTCAACTCCTTATCGTTGAAGGTATGAAGTCGCCCAGATTGCCCTATTGTAACTGGTTTTTCTGTTTCTAGAAGCACATTTTCCAATGGTAATGCACATTCATATTTTTTCTTTCCAGATTCTTTTGGCCACTGGAATGCTTTATCTATGGACCATGTTGGGTACATCAATGATACTTTAATGTCATTTAGTTCTTGTGATTGATATACCATTGATTTGTCCTATCCACCAATTATTTTCATAAATGCATCCAATGAAATCACCGATTTGGAAACTATGTATTGAATATTGTCTTTTCATTTGGCTGAAGGTTTCAACTTTTGTCAATTCATTTTTACTTGCTTGTTCCATATATTTTTTTTTATTTACAATCACCCTATAATGGTTATATCTAATGCCAACAATAGATTTTGCATTAGCATATTCTTTCTCATTATTAGTTCTATAGGATTGAATAATATTTCTGTCTGGATGGACTAGAATGTTATTTTTTAGCAAAGATAGTTCAGCAACAAATGAGACAGAATTTTCGATAGCTTTTATTGGCTCCTTTTGGAGATTAAATTTTGTTGCATTGTGCTTGTCTCAGTCCCCAATAGCATTACATGCACTTTTAACATGGCCGGTATCTGAAAATATCCTCTATTTCAGTACAATTTTATTTTTGTGCAATTCATAAAACTGATACTTGTTTTTAAAATGTGCTCCAGCTCCATCTGATATATACACAGGTGATTCCAGTGTTTGTAATTGATACAACTTAAATAATTCTTTTTTTACTTTTTCTAAGTCACAAACAGCATGAGCTGTATCATGAGTTAATCATCAGAAACTATGATAAAACTCTTTATTTCTTCTCTAAAGTATGCTGTGCAGGTAACTAACGATATCTGAATATTCTGCCAGTGGTAGCTTTGTACTTCATTTGGCAGTATTAGTGAGTAATTTTCAGCAAAGTCAAAATGCATCACAAGCGCAGATTTTTTGTAAAGGGGTTTGGCTTATTTAATTTTATGAATAGGAATTTTTGAAGACTAGCTTATATTTATCTGCCATAATAATGTGCATATATTATTTTTTCAGTAAAAAATATTATTATAAATACAGAGAAATAAGAAAAAGCTTGATCTTCTGGTTTTCTGAGGAAAAAAAAACTAATTGGAAAAAAACTAAACTTGAAAAAAAATCTAATTCAGTTGTAATGTATGTATTTGCATTTTAATATATTATATCCATACTATATAACAAAATATTTAACACACTGTAGATGAATTTAGCACATTTATGAGTATGGAATGAAATGACATATGATCAATACTCATTTTATTATTGACTGTATTTTACGCAATTTTAAATTTAAGCAAATGATTAGCTATAATTTAACAGTAATAATTATGTACTAGTGATGTATTTTTTAGTTTGAAATATTAATTACATTACAAGTTCGGTTAAACAAGGAAGAGCTTGCCTTTGTGGTCTGTTGAAAAATACACACAACATGTTATTTTCAAAAAATTATATAAAATTTTCTAAGCAAAAACACACGATTTGCTTGTAAGGTATTTATTAGAGACTAATAAGGTATGAATTGAGCATATTATCAGATTTTTAAAAAATGGTGTTTTTGAGAAATTGCATTTCAAAGGTAGTGATTTTACAAAATTTTGCATAATTTAAAATTGAATTACAAAAGTTGTAAGCACCTTAGAGTTAAAATAAAATATGCTGTAAAACTCCCATTAAAGGTCTTTGGATTGCCATCAATGTTTAGCTTTAAAATATTTTTTTTTCATTCAGAAAAAAAATCTTAAATTCACTAATAATTATATTTTTTGTACTTAAAATCTAATTTTTTTAATTAAGTAAAAATGTCACTATATTTTTTAAAACTATGCCAAAGTAAAATTCATATTAATAACTCTTTATAAAAAATAAATTGACTGAATATGTTGAATATGTTTGGTATTGTGTTCATTTCAAAATGAAGCGTTTTTTAGTTTTTCTGAAAACTGCCAATTTTATCATGAATTTTAAAGTGCTGTAATCAGAGAAATACATTTTTTAGGGAAAAATCCTTTTAGGAAATTTTATAAATCACTTAGTTCTAACTACTGAATTTTTTTGAAAAAAATCTGTGATGGTGATTTGACATGCCCTGCCTGAGCTGAGATGGAATTGCTCATATATGACTCGTTATGATCATCACAAAAATTATGTTTATTATTGTTATTAATTTAACGATAGATTTTATTTGTAAGTCTTTAAAATTTTAGTCTTTGAAAGTATTATTTTCTAAGTAGTCGTTGTAATTTGTGAAATTACAATTTTGTAAGTTTTTCTTTAAATTATGTCTTTCCTGCACATTGTAGATGACCGATTAAACTAGCATTTTGAAGATTTTTGAATATAACTTAATAGAAACTTGACATTTTTTTAAAATTTTGAATTTGCCTAAAGAAGGACAAATCAAATTCATATCCATAAAAAATTTTAGGTTGCAACTCATATTTTTTTCGTATATTAATTTTATAATTTATGTTAAAAATTTCTAAGTTAAAAAAAAACTATGTGTTTATGTTTGGGTTTTTTTAGTGCTATAACCACATAAAAAACTCATATTAGAATTTAAATTTAAGGATATATTTATAAAATTATGGAAGTGTGAATTAACACTATAAGCTCTAAATTTCAAATTATCACAATTAAAAAAACTTTTTATCCAAATGACCGGAAATTTCCTTTATTAAATTTCATGCGAACTAACGATTTAAATTATCTTTTCAAAATTGGGTGTTGCTATAAAAATAAAAACATAGATCGGACTGGTTCTTAATTGTAGATAGCCTCCTAATCCAATTTTATACGCATCATTTAAAAAACTTACAGTCCAATCATTTGGTACTAGTAAATTCCTTTATATAATATGTTGCAAAGTTAGTAGGAGATGTTTACTTTTTTCTCTTTTTACATAACTGTGCATTACCTGTAAAACCACACTACATCCATCCCAATAGAAGTAGCAGTAGGGTAGACTTAATATCGAAATGAATAATTTTGAACTTCCGGGACGATTAGTCTCGATGAGAGATGACTATAGTTTACGTCAATTTTCATCTCTATTAACAAATTTCTCTATTGACAATCACAGTATTCGGAAGAATGAAAACATTACCTCCATTCCATTTAAGTATCTATACTATGCAAACTTACAAAACCAATCACTTGCCATGGAATTTTAACAGAATAAACTTTAGCACAGATGAATGAGCTTTAGCACAGATGTTTTTATTTTATGTCATTGTGTTTTTTTTTCTTTTTTGTATGAGTGAATTTAATTTTCTTTTTCAGTTTTAACTTTTATTGAAATGAAAATGACACATTATTCCGAATTATTTAAATTTTTTCTATATATTTTTTAAAGAATTTTCAATGAATTGTTGTACAACTTTGATGAAATTTTAAACAAATGTTCGAGAATAGTTTGTTTTATCGCTTTATTTATTGTCATGACACTTATATAATTTTTACTTTCTTCCATTTGCAATAGAAGCAAGTATTGTAATAATTTTTTTTCGACTTACGGTTTTTTGACAGATTTACAAGTTTTAGGAGTCAAAGATGTCCAAAAAGTAGAATTTTGTATAATGTATGTCTGATAAGAAGGGGGAGTATTGTACTTTGTGCTTATATATAAATAAATACATAAAAACGTTAAAGAGCACAAATATTATAAAATAATAGATGTTAAAAAAATACAGCTGTTTCGTGACTTCTAAAGTCCCATCATCAGTGCTAAAAAAGTGTAAAATGTAAAAGACGAGTCACATCGTTAAATAAAAATAAACCCGTGCATCAAACCTCGCCGCTAAGACGAGCTGTGATGCGCGGTTTTATTTTTATTTAACGATGTGAGGTCTTTTACATTTTACACTTTTTTAGCACTGATGATGGGACTTTAGAAGTCACGAAACAGCTGTATGTTTTTTAACATCTACTTTTTTATAATATTTGTGCTCTTCAACGTTGTTTATGTATTTATTTATAAAGTCTCTCTGTTCGTCCGTATGTCTGTGTGTCCGTGTGTCGCCATTGTGCTATCGAAAGTGTATGAGGGTGATTCTCCAAGTGGGTAATTTCACTCATTTATTTTGAGAAAAATAAAAATAAAATTTTAACCAATATTTTTTAATAATTAGATACCACATAGGTTACTGAGTAATATAGAACATTCCGGCATAAACTTTATTCACTAGCTATTTAAAAAAAAATATTTTATAAATTAATTTGGTAATCAATGTCACTGCTGTCCCCAAGATAGTTGTTTACTTTATAAACCAGGATTTTAATAAAATTTATTTGAAAATATGTGTATTTTATTAAAGTGTATCTTTTTTATAGTAAAACATATAATGTTAAAAAATTAAGAAATATATATTTGTAACATAAAAAAACTAATAAAAAATAAGTTTGTTATTAATTACACTTTTTTTATGAGAATTCACTTTAAGTCATTTCATGATTTAATGCAGAATATTTTTTTTTTATTATGTAGCAATAATAATTCAGAAAAATTGTCGCAATAATAATTTTAAAATCTTTAAATAAAATAGTAATATTAATTTATTTTTCGTTTGTGAGATAATAGTTTAGATAAATAAAATATTTTGTTTAAAAAATGGGTAGTTTTCTTTAATACATTTTACCTTGTAAAATAATTTCAAACACATTTTGGTAATTAACATTAAAATAACATAAACTGAGTTATTGCTTTTAAGATAAATAGATAAATAGAAAATAAATTGGATTACTTTACAAAGTATTTTTCTGTTTTTCTACAATTAAGTTTCTAGAGAATGACAATTTAAAGGAGCGAATTTAAAAATTCTTTTGTGATTAAAATAATTGTAAATAATTAAAAAATTATTTCAAAAACAATATTTTCAAATAAATAAATACAGGTTATTTTTTACATATTGTCTGTTTATCACTATTAATGAAAACATGAAATATACAGTTCTTATCAAAATTCAAACTTGAATAAAACTGAGGAAAAGAAAAAAAATCGGTTAGGACTAAAAATTCCGAATTAGGATCGCAGTTGACAAATCTGATCGGTCCACTTTCAGAACTCAGATATCGGCCCTGCGTCACTTGCCGGTGTAAATCGCTTGCCGATCTATAACCAAAAGGGGAGCAATTCCCGTGACCGGCTGTCAAAATAGCAGATTCTTAAGTTTCAGTTGCCAACCTGCTACCGACACTTAACGGACATTGACGGCTTTGATCCGATCGTATGCCGAAAGTTATGTGCTTGCTGGGATGCCAACTACTTTTAACACGAACAAAAAAAACTCCGAGAATTATCGTTTTAACGAGGTTCGATTTTAGTTTAAATTTTAGGTATTGAAATTATTAAATATACAGAGTCAGTCATAAATATTGAAACAATAGGCTATCTCTTTAAATATTGCCTCTAGACCCATACTTCCAGTTGCAAAAATTCATTAAAAAGTGTGAAATTTCTTATGAGAAAAGTTGCAACTCCATGGAAGTCTATTTGAAAAAATACGAAAATTAAATTTTTATACGACCCCGTATAGCAAAATTCCCAATTAGGAAATTATTCCTTATCCATTCCTAAATTGAGCAAAAAAAAAAATCATCTCGATATCTAAAAACCTGACAGAGTTATTAAAATCCAAAATTCTCCAAAATTCGTGATTTACACCACTTTGCCATGCCTTTAAATGAAGAATTTTTTACTCATTTTCAAAACAAATCCGGACCAGCCTGGAAAAAAGATTAAATCATGACCCGACTGAGCCGCGAATTTCTGCATAGTTTATTACTTCAGTGTAGTTAAAAATTGCTTCGCGTGGAGAAGTTCTGACCAAAAATACTTATAATAGCTTTTCGTTTCCTATATTCATAGTTTTTACTATTAAAGAAGCTCCAAAGGCTGTGATACATTTATTTTATTAATGAGTCTCTATTTATATGTAAATGTTTCACTTATATTTTAAAATCGCTAATCCATATCCCGTGTTTTGGAGACTTTGAAAAATGTTATACAGTAAAATCATTTAAGACGGAATCCCATAGGAAAGGAAAAGTACGCAATAGACAAATGCTCTCCCTAGGAGGGTTAAATGGAGTTTATTTTTTCTCAGGTATTATTGTATTTATTTTGTATGAATGAACACATTTTCTGTTGAAGACAGAATTCCGTCATAGGCAGGTTTTTTCCCTGGTTATATTGTGTTAAATTTTTTATCATTTAAATATACTATTCTTTAAAAAATATTTTCAAGTTTTTTCCTTTTTTTTTCTTTGTAAAATTCATAAACGATTTTTTAGATATTTTCAAATCCTTAATTTAAACTATTATTATAAAAACAAAATTTTAGTAAAATATCACTGGTGCCTTTTGCAAGTTTTGGAATTGAAATTAGGTATCACAAGGTAAAGCAATTTAAACAGGTACAGTGATTTCAAAATTTATGTGCTTTTTTTAAAACATTTTGATTGAACCAAATTTGACTTATTTCATGCACGTATTAGGTCAGTCATGGACAATAATTTTAATATAGATTGTTGGAGACTGGGATGAAAATTTCGTCCAGTGCAGACCTAGGAAGAAGCAAGCAGTCCCCTCCAGTATGAAAAATAAATTAGATCCGGATAGGCGATTCTTCAGAAAAAAGTAACGTCTCGGTCTTGACCAAGCCTGAGCCCAAAATACAGATTTTTTAACAACTCTTCCAGAATGATAAAAAGTTTGAAGTAGTGTGAGCTAAAGTTTTAAAAGAAACTTAATCCGCATCGTAGGAAAGCATTCATTTAAATAACTGCCGGGCAATAAAAAAGTACATTTCGTTTTTCTGCATAATGTTTTTCTTTTCCCGACTATTTCTGGCCTTTAAATTATTAAAAGCTAAAAATTGTTACAGAAAAAAAGTACAAACGCAAAACATGAAATTTGTAATTATTTTGCGTTAGTTTTGTTTCGGGCATAATTGAAAAATTATTTACTTTTGAAAATATGATTTTTTTAAAGTATATATTTTTAAGATATATTTTTAATAGTTCTAAAATTAATATTGAAAAACAATAACCCGAAACAAAACTAAAATTAAATTTTCATCTTTAATTAAATGGAGAGAAATTGTAATCCGATAAATAATGTTTGGAGTTATAACGAATTTTAACTATCTCTATTTAAACCAGTACTAACCATATGAAATTTTTATAAATTTATGATAAATTTTAGGATGTGATTTTCATAGCAAATTATATGGCTAACCATTACAAAAAAAGAAAAAAATTCTAACTCAAAAGATATTTTTTTACACGTTTCCTAGAATTGTTAAAGTGACATTGTCTTTTGAATTACGCGCAATTCAATTTGTGTCTAATCCCTTAAAACCTGATGAAATATTCAAACAGTGAGTTTGAGTTTTAGTGAGTTTTGAAGATATGAAGATGCAACTTTTTGTGTTTTATTCAGGACAGGATAAGAAAACTTTTCCTAATTTAAATTTTTATCCTACGGGGGCCGTATAAAAAGTTAATTATTGTAATTTTTCAAATAGATCCCACATGGAGTTGCAACATATCGTATCAAAACTTTCACCTTTTTTTATGAATTTTTGCAATTTGAGGTATGGGTCTAGGTGCAATATTTAAGGTGATAGCCTATTGTTTCGATATTTATGACTCACCCTGTATAAAATGCACAATATAATAATTTTTGTTTATTGATCAAAGATTTAACATTGCAGCTTAAGAATGCATTACATTACATTTAATATTGTCTTAATGTTTGACATTTATTTATTAAAACACTTTGAGTCTATTTATTCATTAGTTGAGATGTAATACGGAGTAATGGTGATGTATATTAAAATTATATATTTGGCATGGAATAAAAATAACAAACAGCATTGTGATGAATTATTCGCTTGGTTACCGAATAAGAGATAAAAGATATATTAACACATTATCATTTGTTTCATAAGAATATGGAAGCTATTCAAAATCAATCGAGATATTTCCTGTTCTATTAGATGATACAAAAACAAAAATTGGCAGTTTTTCTCTATGTGCTTTTAAGTAAGGAATGATATTTGTTATATGACTTTTTACAATCGATTATTAGATTTATAACTCTATGACTTATATAAAGTATTATACTAATGAAAATATAGATAGCGAAAATATACATACATATATTTATCTTTTCTGCAATTTGTATTCTTAAAAACTAGTTTACTAGTATACGTTCATAATTAAAGAAAAATATTTGCCTGTAAAATCATTAAGAAAGCACAATGCTTTATCTAATATTTTTATGTTAGATAAGTATACCAATTATCTATATTTATATATCATTTATAAAACATCATACACAATTTTGGACAATTTCAGGGGAGTTGCTTTGATATATTTTAATTATCGTCTTGTTGCTGTAATAATCTTTAAAATTTGAGCTTATGTTCTGAAAAATTGAAAACAGATCCACTATAAGATAATTCGTGTGTCTGTGTGTCATAGAGAATTTACTCGGAAACTATTGAACATTTAATGTTCATTTTGGGGAAAGTAATAGACCAGCGAGCAGATATTTGCAGGCTATTAAACATTCACAAATATATTTTTATATTTAAAATTATATATATATATATATATATATATATATATATATATATATATATTAGAAAAATTTAAAGGGACAAATAAAATCACTTGAAAAAAATATTGGGTATCGTATGAAAGTTTTCCCAATGCTCAGCTCAAATATACATTTCTATTAATTTTAGGTGTTATACAGTGGTGACCAAAATTGTGGACACTTTTAGGTAACTTTGATTCCAAAAAGTAAAAAACGACCTTTTGCAGCCATCCGGAGGAAAACACATTTTAAGCAAAAAATTTTTGACATATTTTCGTCGTGACCCCTAGTCATAATCGCTAGATCCCAAAACCACCCTCCGTTGAAATGGTTGAAATGTTGACTTACATATATATACAGGGTGGTTATAAAATAAGTATCCCTATTTGGGACTGTCTGTAGCTTGAAGGAATAACCCTAATGAAACCAAAATTGGTACACATACTATTCAAGAAGGGAATGAAACAATAAAAAAGATAGTTACAATAATCGGAAACAGATGGTGCTACGAGTCCTGTCGGTGCAAACGTTGTTGTAATCATTAGTAAAATCCAAACGTGGTCATTTCTGCCATTTATTTTGTACGACATGGCAGTTTACCAGATCGCGCATTAATTTTAAAACTATTCTACGCTAACAGTTCAAAAAGTGCAGCTGCTTCACGTGAATTTAGATGCGTGAAAGGAATGCATAAAGGAAAAGGTTCTTTGACACCGTGTGCAGTTAGAAGAATGGTAAAAAAATTCGAGGGGACTGGATCTTTTACTGTAAAATGTGGAAGAAGGAGGAAACCATTACCACTCCGCACTCAAGAAGTGATTGTATTGTACATTACATTTAAAACACAAAAGCGCCATCTGTCGGCAATTATTGCAATTATTTTTTTATTGTTCCAGTCTTCTTTCCCCTTCTCAAATAGTATGTGTACAAATTTTGGCTTCATTAGGGTTATTCCTTCAAGCTACAGACAGTTCCAAATAGGTATACTTATTTTATAACCACCCGGTATAAATAAATAAATAAATATATATATATATATTTATTTATTTATTTATTTATTTATTTACATATATATGCACACACATATATATGTATATATATATATATATATATATATATTTACTTATTTATTTATTTATTTACATATATATGCACACATATATATATAGACAGAGATCTGAACATTTTTTGTGCAGTAAATCTTGAATTTATGAACGGATTTCGATGAAATTCTTTATGTACTTAGTTGAAGTACTAATGTCGCGACCGTATTCGTTGGTCACCTTCAAGCGCCATCTTGTTTCAAAATGGACGCAATTTGCATTTGTGGACACTTATGGAAATTTTTATGTTTTCTAACATTTTCTTTAAAATTACCTATGTTGTTAACATACATTGTGTAACTATTTAAAATGTCTTTTGATGTTTCTAACATTCTGCTTAAAATTATATATAAGAGTTTTCATTTTGTAGTAACTTATGAATAGTAGCTTCTGAAATATTGAACAACTTAGCAACATCTTTAATTGTAAGATCCATGGTTTTTCCTCTTAGTTTAACATCCGTTAAACATTTTGATTACTTCTTTAGCGCAATAAAATTTTTCTATAAGTATACAAAGTTAAAAAACATAAAATTTTCAAAAGAATCAAATGGCTGCCATTTTAAAACAATATAGTGGATAAACCTGGCCAACGATTATTGTCGAGACATTAGTACTCCTATTATACACATAAAAAAAACATCCAAATTGGTTCATAAATTCGAGAGTTATAGCATGACAAAATTCATTTATATATACACTGTAAAAAATTTTTGTAAAATTCCAGTAGATGTACCGTAAATTTCACGGTACTTCTACCATTTTCACTCTTTACGGTATGAATACCGTATTTCTAAGGTATATTAAGTGTAAAAAACAGTTTTTTGTACTGTTTCGATTAAAAACGGTATTTACACAGTAAAATTATTATTTTTCCGTAAAAACTCGGTATTTATACCGTAAAATAATTATTCTTCAATAAGGAAAACGACATTGTAAAAATTTTCGTAGCATTTCAATAGATGTACCTAAATTTTACGGTACGTCTACTGTTATCATTCTTTACTGTATGAGTACCGTATTTCTAAGATATATTAGGCATTAAAAAAAAACATTTTCTGTGCTATTTGGATTATAAACAGTATTTATACCATAAAATGACCAATTTCTGTGCTATTTCAATTATAAACGGTATTTATAGTATAAAATGATTGTTTTTCAGTAACAAGGCGATATTAATACTGAAAAAAATTATATTTCAGTAAGGGAAAATATGGTATCCTCGCCTCGGTGTACGGCATTTTCTCAAGCGATGTTCTTGTTGTTGCTAAGTAAATGCGCGCAGGTCTGAGGAGATGGGGGGGGGGGAGTGCAGCCGTTAACTTGTTTTGGAGTCCAAAAATCTCAAAGGGTCACAACTCCTGCAATACACACTGTTTATTATAATTTTTATGGATACCATAATGTAACAATAAAAAAAGAGAAAGGACTGTATTTACTTTTGTTAAATAGTATTAAAGAAGAATAGATAATTATTAGAATATATAATTATTATCTTTAACTACAAGAAAATAAATAATGTAATTTATGAAAGATGACTAAAGTAGTCTACAAAGTAGACGAGGCTTTATTAAAGATTCACATGCATTTTATGTGTCTTGCGTGTCTGTGTAAGGGGGGGGGGGGACTGATTCTGGGCCAGTCACGGTTCTCGACGGCCTGAATAGATGTTGTCTTTCTAGTGGGAACTTTTAATCTATCATACTGAATGATGTCAAATCCATCCTTAATTTTTATTGGAGAATTATATAATTCATAGAAGTGAAATTCTAAGATTCTAAACTAGTTTAATTAATCACTTATTCATAGTCATACAATTGGAATTGTAATATTATGTACGATTGAATATATATACCAGTGATATTCTTATATGTTAAAAGAGTTTGTTCAACTTTGTGTATGCTCTTTGTGTTTCATTCAGTTGGATCCTCATACTGGACGTGCAGGACAAAGAAGTATGTAACATTTTATCTATTTTTAAGTGAAAGTAACTATTAAGCATGTAGTTTTATTACATTTTTAACTTGCATTAGTTCTTAATAAACTTCTTCTTTACTGTTATATATTTGTCTTATTAATTTATTTTGGGTTTAAAAATTATAACATTAATAATTAATATTTTTTTAGGTATGACAAATAACAAATTTTTCAGCTAAAAATTATTTGAAATTAAAAGTTCTTTAAAAAAAAAATGTATTAATACAATGTGAAAAATTTCCGTGGTGGAATTTCAAAGTGGAGTCTATTCATGAAGTAAAATAAAGAGAAGCACCGACATATGGTACTGCTTATTTTTGGAAAACTCCAAGCTGGGCAACACGAAGTGTTTTACCTTTTTCTTTTTCCTTATTCAGCGACACACTAGTACCACGCATGTTCACGTTCTCTACAATTCTAATGTATCGAACGTCGCCTCTCTCAAATAATGAAGATCGGCGGCTAGTAAGTTGTCTTTTTAAAAAAAAATGATATGGTATAACGTATCGTGTGTGCTCAGATGGTGAGATTTTGGGGCCTATAAAGACCCATCCCCCGCGAATCCCCACGTTCAAAATTTAGACAAAATTATCATAAAACTATAAAAAAATACATCCTTATCAGAAAAAATAATAAAATACCAAACAGTCAGTTGGCTTAGATTTACGCTTAAACCACCGGTAAAACTGCAAACACCGGTCCTCTTTCCTCTACCAACCTCATAAATAACTAAAATTCAAAAATCTTTTTCGCTTACGTTGTTAGAATTTTATCGAACTCAGACCCCAATCTCGATGAGCTCAGGAATTTCGTAATTAACAATTCTGTTGATTTAATCCTTAAAAAGGTGGTGAAGTTCAAAAACTCTAAAAATCGCAAATCAAAATTTTAGAACCTATCTCACTCGACGCTCTTTCGCCATACGGCTCAGTATTGAATTCAGACACTTTTCTCCGGGAGGGACTTCTGTGGCTCCGGGGGGTGGGGGAATGAAACCTTTTTCCCCAGTGAAAACACAAGAACTCTGTTTTTCCGGGGGGGGGACATTTCATTGCACTGGGGGGTTCCCTCTGGGGCACCCCATTAATTCAACACTGATATGACAAGACTGTTATTTTTGTTAAAAGAAAGGTCTCTCATTCGGTAACTCAATCACTCCCCTCCAAATTTTGGAAAATTAAACACTAAAAACCATTTAGACAGTTTAAGTTAATTCACAGTCTCATCCATATGTCTTTAAACCTTAGACAATTCCCCCTCCCCCGATCTATCTTCAGTCCAGCTTGGATAAATTATTCAGACTAGATGTTGAATGATATTTTCAGGTTACTTCAGTGGTCATCAGTGGAATTTTGATGCAAACACTACCACTGATGTTTTTAAAAGAAATAGTCGATGCCTCCTACCCGATTTAGTATGATCCATCGGATGGATCGACCTTGCTCAGTTAAAGATGTCTGTAAAATAATGATTCCCTATTCCCTGATTTTGCACTCACTTTACCATATTTCAAGTAAATTATAGAAACGCGGTTAATGTTAAACGCGGTATAACGTTATTTACTTTTTGGTAATTTTGGACCCTTTCCCTCCCTTTAAATATCATACGTTACTTCCATCAAACTCCCTGGCCCGGTAATGATATCGTTATCAAAGTGTAAAAAATTTTTTTAGAATTTAGTTCTTTTGTTTTGATTAACATACAAAACGGGTTAAATTTTTTTTCGCAAACTTTATTGATTCAATTGAAGATAATTTAATAAAATATCGCTTTATTCAAATAAAAATAGTTAACAAAATAAAAAAAAGATAATGTACTATTTTGAACAAAATACCACGTTACAGAGAAAAAGAGATAATTAAAATTGGGTCAAAAATGATATCGATATCAAAAGGCAAATCCCCCCCTCCTTCCCCTAGAGATATCTTACGATATCATGTGTCAGACCCTCCCCCCCCAAAAAGAATAATGTTATATATGCACAGCACCTAATAAAAAAAGTTAATATATCATTCTTGTTTCTAGTAAAACCATCGTAAATATTGACTGATCAAAACATTTTCTTTGAAAATGTCTGATTATAGGCAAGATAATACAGAGCGTGAAAGTTTGCTTTCGGCAGAAGTAATGGTGTCAGATTTTCGAGGCAAAAGCCTTCTTTACGGGTAGCAGCATAAGTTTCGTATTTACCAACCAACCAACAAATCTAATGGCGTCAGTTTGTTGATTTCGGGCAATGGGGAACTTGAGATCCAGTTATTTATATTTAAGTAAGTTAATCGGCTGTATTTCTTGTTTTCCTTTATCTTACATAATTAGATAACTAATTTGAACTATACATGTTTTAAATTGTTTTTTCTTAAAAGTATGTTATTCATTTCTTTGGCTAAGTTATATAAAAATTGGAAAATAAATTACTTTGTTTTTGGAATGTGCGTGTTGGATTAAATTGCGTTAAAAATAGCAAACTGACATCTATAAAATTTTGAATATTTTCTGTTCAATATTTCAACTATTTCCTTTTAAATTTAATCATTTTTACTAGAATATTTGCGTAATATTAGTAATTTACATTTATCTTATTCAAAAGAAGGAATTCGACTTATTTCATTCCTCCTTTTGCTAGACTGTCCCACGCCCCTCCGCTATTGTTTTTATGTTAAACTACTTATATAAACAACAGTGCTGCTTTCAAGTTTAGTTAAAATTATGGATAATGTATAATATTAGGTTTTCTAAAGATGGGAACTATTACAGCTATAGGTAAACAAGTCATTAATATACAGCAAATATTAAAATTATAGTAAGCAAATTTATTTTTTTATAAACAATTTTTTTATACAAATCTAAGTTTATGCTGAAAAGCAACTTTTTTCAACTGAAGATTTGGTTGTCATTGCTCCATCTCAGTGGCTTAGCTAGGATAGGTGATACCCAGAGAGGATGTAAATTGTGTTACCGCCAGCCACCATGGTGTCACCCCCCCACACACACACACACACCGATCCGTTATATTTTTTCATTCACAATTGTACGCTATTATAACAAATGGCCATCTCATTTCTCATTTACCTTTTGCCCTGCATTGAGAAAAGAAACAGAGGGGCGAATTTTTACTTAACCCATAATCCGCTTAAATCAATGTGGTGTCTGTATGTCGAAGAAAATTCTTTCTTTTAAAGTTTGCTTTTGTTATCCACTCGTTGGATAGATTAGATTTTTGTTCTCTGGTGAAAATATCTTATTTAAACACACCAGTCTGCATAATATTTCAACTTCTTTTAGAAAAGAAAATTAACTCTATTTCGTCGTACGCTAGAAATTTAATTTTATTTCAGAATTCTTTTTCCCAATGGTGTAAGATTATACATACTTATTTTCAAATAAATATTGGGTGACACCCGGGTTGGACCGCCCTCCCTGCCCCCCAATAACTACGCCACTGCCTCCATCTAGTATTGTGATTGATGTTTAGAATAATACGTAATGAGGAAAAATTTCTGTCCCATTCTATCCCATTCTCCATTACTATCTAATATTGTAATAAATATTAGTACTATTTATTACTAATATTAGAACAAGTACTAACTAATATATCTCGTACTTGAATGCCATTAATTAACTAAAGTTTGAAAACATAGTATATTAACACACGAAAAAAATCATAAAAACCTGATTTAAATAAAAAGAATCTGATTTAAACAAAGATATACATATATATTTTTTTAACTATGATTGTTTTGCTCCTTAGTTGCTATTTAAAAGCATGCATATTAATGCATATTCCATTCATAATACTAATTTTGAAAATAGTGAGAAAATGGTGTTTATATTAAGACTTGTTTGGTTTTAAATGTTTATAAAAAAAGACTTGTGCATTGATTGCTCTTAACCCGGGAGAACACGCCCTTACCCAGTGTTTGAATGGTTTTAACTTTGTCACCAATAAAATCAAAATATAACAACTACTTTATTTAGACGGAAACAATTCATACAAATTTTGTGATAAAATAAGTTGAAGATTACTTTAAAAAAATAGTGGTTACAATTGTAAAAACCATACGCACTCAGGGTCTTTTAGGCCCTGCGCGCGTCCTTCCGAGTTAAAATTAGAGTCATCGTCCTGTTTAATTTTATAGAACACAGTAAAAAGAGGGGGGGGGAGGAAATTAAGTCAATGTAAATCAATAAACCAGTTGATATGGCCCTTTTAAAATTCAGCTGGCATATTTGCAAGTCTGATTTAAAAAAATCACTGGCAACTCATATCTATTTGTTATTACAGTATTTATGTTTTCACTAGTGAGAAACTGGGTTATTTATTAAATTTTAAGTCAATTAAATGTCATTAAAACTAGTGTTTGATTAAATAGTCGATTCGGTATTTTGTGATTCCGCATGTTATACGATTATAAGTGTCATTAAACTAATTAAAAAATAATTAAAAATGTGTAGCCTATAATTCAAATACTTCGCTGAATAAATGCGAATTACGGCGTTTCTTCATCCCCCCCTCCTCTCTAGAAAAAGAAAAGCACCCAGTTAAAGTCAAATTTCTGGAGTGATACTTTTTAGCTCACAGGCTATCATAGCCTGAGAGCTTATGTGCCCGTCCGTTCTGTATGTTCGTTCGTGCGAAACGCGATAACTCGTGATAAAAATATCCGATTCACTTGAAATTTTGTATGTAGGTATATCCTGACAAGGCGCTTCCCTGATTAGTTTTTGGAGTTCATTCGATATGTATAAGAGGGGGAACGGGAGGGCTCATGCCCCTCCCCTTAGTTGATATAAATGGGATTTTCATGCAGAATTAAGTGTTCGTTCAAAATTTAGATTAGGATCATTCTGATGAGGCGAATCCTTGACTGTTATTAGGTGTTCATTGAATAAGTATAAATAGGGGGAACAGGGGTTCTAATGCCCCCCCCCCCTTAATTTATATAAATGAGTTTTTCAACCAGAATTTTCAGATTTCGTTCAAATCTCTGAATAGTTTTGGAAGTTTAATGGTTAAGTATAAAAGAGGGGGATAACTCCTTTTAAATTATATAAATGCTAAATGGGTTCTTATTAAGAATTATCTCGTTTGCTCTGAATTTTGGATATAGATTTTTTATATGATAAAGCATGTCTTTGATAGTATAGGAGGTTCAATGATTAAGTATAAAAAAAGAGGAAAGTGGAGAGCTGTTTCCCCTTCTTAATTTTTTTTCGAACGGAATTAACCCTTGAAAATATAAGGCTTTAATGTACAATTAGTATTTGTAGCCTGTGAGCTCAATGCCATCAGTTTAACTGGGCGGTATTCTTTATTTTAATTTGTCTTTTTTGCACACTGAGTTTATTGAATCGGATTTAAGTCTTTGTGTTAAAAATTTACTTACTGATGTACTTTTTTTTTTTTTTTTTTTTTTTTTTTTTTTTTTTTTTTTAATTTGGATGGTAAAAATAATGATGAAATGTCTGATTTTGTGAAAGAGCCTATTATTCAATGATTTTTTTTTTAAATAGGCCCCAAATTTTGCTTTGATTGTGCCTGATTACGTAAGTTTACATTCAAAATTTACAGTTTTACATATTTAGATTTTAGACCATTGGTGTAAAAATCTAGGCACCAGCGGGGGCAATCACTCACCACGGAGTAAAATTTAATAGCATTCTAGCAAGAAATTTATACAAATTATTATATGATACAAGTCGAAAAAAAATTAGTAGTGAGAGCATTGGAGCAACTGGCGCAAAGATTTTTGCAGCCCTGTCTTAAAACAAAGAGGTGTACCTACTAATCCATATTTTATCACATGTTCTCAATATTAGAAGTTTTACAGGAAGTGTAAATTATAATTATCATCTATTTGAGATCTTCGAAATCAGCCTGCGTAATTTTTGTGATAAAATATTAATAACAGTAAAAATCATTGATTTACAGTATAACTATTTAGTTTCTTACACGTCAAAACCTTGTGTGATTTCTTTGTTTTTCAAATTGATTACTTAGAGAATTATAAGAATATAGTTATTATATTTTCGGGGTTTTTTTTAAACATTTACTTTTTGATATTGAGTAATTTTAATATGACGGAAAAGCTAGGGGTCTTCCTCTGGTATTTTTTTTATTTATTTATTTTCGTAGTCATTATCGTCCAAACTCTTCAAAAATTTTTGGAATCAAAACATGTTTTCACAGTTTTTGACAAGCAATCCAGAAAAATATTGATATATATTAATAAAATGGCTGGTATAAAGACTTTTTTCATTTAGTATATTTAAATCATTAAGAAATAATATATGTTTATTTTCAATAACAGAAAATTTGGAATGGAGAAGGAATATGGCTACCCTATTTCATTTTTGAAGTATAATGGAGGAGTAGACTTGGAACTAACTTTTGGAACTTGGATACCCAGTACCAAAAAAAATTCTCGATTGTCTGCGGCAGATACTACAGAGGCAGAAAATAATCCATAGGTAAAATGTTTTGCAATTGCAGCGTTAATTAAACATTTACTTTTAACGATTTTACGCGTTTTATTCAGTTCTGTTAATAACTAACTCACATTTTTGCATTCAGTGATAAAGTGTTAAATATAACTTAAAACAAAAGAAATGTTTGATGAAAAAATAATGTACAAAGAAGAAAAGAAAATCTGTAACACCCGTCTCCATTCTTTACCTTTCTGCTATAAGGCTTGCAATATGAATAGTGATTGCAAAAAATAGTGGATATGATATGATTGAGTATCAGCATTTTTTATTGCACAGTCTTGATCATAGTTTCTTATTTTAATTTTTGAAAAACAAATAAAATCAAACACAAAGTCGATATTTGATTTTTTTTTAAATCAAAGGCTTGATACATTTCTTGTAATATTTCAAACCCATAATGGTAATAATAATATAATGACTATTAGTTATTACTAATAGCATAATTTTATTTGTAGGTACATTTAACTCACACATAATCTAGCTAAAATAGCGTCTCAGTATTATCATTGTCAAACGCATGCTTTTTACTTATTTCTAGTTAGAATTTTTTTTAAACTTTTTAACCTCTCTTCAATTCTCCAAATAAACAGAGTTTTTTAATTGACTTCTTTTTCATACCCTGCCCTTCATTATAATTACAGATTCACTGTCGCGAGATGCCACACGCGGCTAATTTTATGCTGCGGCCTGTAACTTTCGGTGCTTAAGGGGGTGCGGGAAACAAAAATATTCAAATTTTATTAAACAGTTTTATTACATTTAAAATTCTGCTTAAAATTACGTTTAAAACCTTGTTTCTATTTTAACTGTAACAAGAAATATTATTTTTTTCTTTTTGGTTTCTTTTTAAAATCTAGTTTTCAAAGCAATCGATCTCATAAAAATGACTTTCTGTGAAAATGCTTTTTTCTTCATGAGTTTTTTCACCATTTCTTGTATTTAAATTACTTTAACCCAATATCGGTTAAAAAAAAATCTTGTTTAAATTTGGAACAAATCTTTTTCAATTGTTTTATATTAATTTTGCTTCAGCAAATTTAAAAAAAATATATTTAATTTTAAAAATATGATTTTAAAAAATTACATTTTTTTAAAATTTTTTACTTTAAATATTTTTTAATTTTATTCAAATTAATGCTTTTAAAATTCCTAAATCAGAATTAAAACTTATATATTTCTGTTTATATAAATAAAAAGAAATTCTACAAATAATATTTCGAGTTATAACGATTTTAAATTACCCCACTTTTTAATAACTATTAAATAAAAAAAAAAAAATTATGAGAAATTATGTCACGTGCTTTTGTTTCAAAATGATATGGTAAACAATCAGAAAAAATTTCAAAATTTTAACTGAATAAATAACAATTACTTGATAATGTGTGCATTGTTGAGAGAATGTATAAAATTAAGGATTTCATTTCCGACAATTCCATTTTTGTTTAAACACATAGCCTACACTAGGCTCGGTAAGAAATTTTCAATCTAAATATTAATTCTATGGTATTGTTATTTACAGACCTCTTGCCCCCACCCCCCTTTTAATATTTTTAAATGATTTTTTTTCACAAAGGGTGCAGTACGTAAATTTTATTGTGCATTTCTACTTTTTTAATTGCTTGTTACAGTTTTAGGTAGCTTTCATTAGAAAAAGTAAAAAGCTATCTATATTGCAACCGTCCGGAGAAAAGCACTTCCGGAAAATTTTGGTATATTTTCATCGATCATGACCCCCAGACCCCAAAACCACCCTCCGTTCAAATGTTGACATATATATATATATATATATATATACAGGGTGTATCTAAACTATTGGGCAAAACTTTAAGAGGTGATAGTACACATCAAGACAAACAATTATATATATAAAACCCCTCCGTGTATAACAATTCCGGGTCAACCTATCCACGAGAAAAATAAACTCATTCACCAATGAAAACGTTTCACAGTCGTAATAAAGCGTTCTCATTGGTCAGACTTACAGAGGGAGCTGTAAATGACGTCACTACATTTTACTTCACTTTGAAATCTTTCCACGATTTCAAAAAGTACACTGTTAAAAAATTCATCCAGTCGATGCAGCGGCACTCCACAGCTTTTATAGAATATCTCTTTTATGACCAATGAGAATGCTCCATAACACAATAAAGTAACCGTTTTCTATAAAAGCGGTGAAATGACGCTGTAGCATATGAGTCAAAATTTTTACAGTGTATATTTAATTAAAACTTTTTATTAAAGGAAAGCGAAGGTGCGTTTTAAATGCAATATTGTTAAAATTTTTATATTCGGGTTGCTTTAATTTTTTTTCTTTACAGCCGTGAATGACTCTTGCGAATTTCAAATCTATAAAAAACATTGTGAAAAGTTACTTCCGATTTTAAAGGCAATCTATTTTCTGACCAATAAAACCGTTCCATAGTCATAATGGAGCGTTCTCAATGGTCAGATTTACGGTGGGAGCTATAAATGACGTCACTACATGCTACTTTGCTTTGAAATCTTTTCACGATTTCAAAAACACTATTTAATTAAAACTTTTTATTTAAGCAAACCGCGGGTGCGTTTTAAATTTCATTATAATCCCTACCCCTATTTACCAGATAGTTTTGCTATAATTTTAAATGCAGATTTCTGTTGAAATTTTCTTTCTTTCTTTTTTTTTTTTTTTTTTTTTTTTTTTTTTTTGTTAGATTTTTTCCTTTCCAAGTTTAATCGCTGTATTTATCCAAATTGTTTCAGCCTAAAGTGGCTATGATTGACCACAGTTGTTGTAATTTTTTATCATCCTTTAAAAAATACAAACACGTCATTTTGACGGGCTATCTTCTAGTATTGAATAGGAAACTAAGAGACCCGAACGTCTTCCGAATGAGATAGGTGCCATTAAAGTTTAGGAACTAAAATTTCAAATAAGCATAAAAAACGGAAAAATTTGTCGATTGATTTGCGGTTTTCACTAAAATTACTCTTTGTGTCAGTATTTTCTTTAGAATAAGTTGTAAAGATAAATTTCAAAAAATGCCAATGGAGGGAGATTTAGACTTTGGAGTAACAAACAATTATTTTTTGCCGTTATTTTTGCATCTCATTAAATGTTTTCGGAAGCTTAGACTTAAACTTAAATTTGAGCTCAAAATCTGAATAGTTGTGAGTGCTTAAGTAGGGCAAACTGAACTGTGTTTAGAGGTTCAAATTTCAAATGATTATAAAAAACGGAAAAATATGTCGATTCGTTTGTGGTTTTTGCTAAAACTACTCTTTAAATCAGTCTTTTCTTAAAAAAAATTATAAAGATAAATTTCAAAAAATGCCGATAGAGGGTGCTTTAGACTTTTGAGCAACGAACAAGTATTTTTTTGCGGTTATTTTTTGCATCTCATTAAATTTTTTTAAAAGCTTAGACATACACTTGAATTTTGAGCACAAAATCTGAATCACTGGGAGTGGTTAAGTAGCGCAAACTGAGCTGAGTTGAAGTGGAGGGCAAGTTCAAATTTCAAATGGTTATAAAAAAAAGAAAAAATTGGTTGATTCGTTAGCGGTTTTCCTTTAGAGAAAACCTCAAGCAATTTTCTTCAGTATTTCCGTGAGTATTTTCTTAAAAATAAATTAAAAAAAATTTCGTTAGAGGGCGCTTTGAACTTAAGAGTAACCAATAGCTATGTTTGACCGTTATTTTTTGTATCTAATTAAATACTTGCAAAAGCTTAGACTTAAATTTTGAGCTCGAATTCTGAATCATTGGGAGGGGTTAAGAAGTGCAAATTGAACTGTGTTCAGGAGTTGAAATTTACCCCCCCCCCCCCACCTGAAACACAGTTCATTTTTGCGCTACCTAGTTACTCCCAACGATTCAGAATTTGAGCTCAAAATTTAAGTCTAAGATTTTGCATTTAATTAGATACAAAAATTAACGGTTCAAACTAGCTGTTGGTTACACTTAAGTTTAAAGCGCCTTCTAACAAAATTTTTTGAAAGTTATTTTAAAAATTTATTTTCAAATAAACATTTACATATTACATACACATTGACAAAAAGAATAGTTTTAGCGAAAACCGCAAACGGATCAACCAATTTTTCCTTTTTTTATAATCATTTGAAATTTGAACTTGCCCCTCCCCTTGAACTCAGTTCAGTTTGCGCTACTTAATCACTCCCAGTGATTCACATTTTGTGCTCAAAATTCAAGTTTATGTCTAAGCTTCTAAAAAAAATTAATGAGATGCAAAAAATAACCGTAAAAAATAGTTGTTCGTTACTCCAAAGTCTAAAGCGCCCTCTATCGACATTTTTTAAAATTTATCTTTCTAATTTATTTTCGAGGAAATACTGATTTAAAGAGTAGTTTTAGCGAAAACCGCAAACGAATCGACCGATTTTTCCGTTTTTTATAATCATTTGATATTCGACCTCTAAACACAGTTCAGTTTGCGCTACTTAACCACTCCCAACTATTCATATTTTGAGCTCAAAATTTAAGTTTAAGTCTAAGCTTCCGAAAACATTTAATGAGACGCGAAAAATAACGGCAAAAAATAATTGTTCGTTACTCCAAAGTCTAAAGCGCCCCCTATCGGCCTTTTTTAAAATTTATCTTTACAATTTATTTTGATGAAAATACTGACAAAAAGAATAGTTTTAGTGAAAACCGCAAATAAATCAACAAATTTTTCCGTTTTTTATGTTTATTTGAAATTTTGGACCCTAAACTTTAATGGCGCCTTTCTCCTTCGGAAGACATTTGGGACCCTTAGTTTCCTGTTTTGCCCAATAGTTTCGATACACCCTGTATATATATATATATATATATATATATATATATATATATATATATATATATATATATATATATATATATATATATATATATATATATATATATGTACATATATATATATATATGATTTTTGTCACGCTGTAACTATCGTATTTATGAACCGATTTGAATGAAACTTGGTATGTACATAGTACATAGAAATGGCTCGACCGAGTTCGTTGGGCAGCATCAGATGCCATCTTGTTTCAAAATGGTGTCCATTTAAGTTTATCAAAATCTTTTAAATATATAATGATATACAAAGAAAAATTCAGAAATTGAGGAAAGATTCTTTCTAAGGTGTTTGATATTAATAATGAATTACGGAATACTTTTTGCTTTGTCTTTACCTTAAAAAGCGCGTGAGATATAGCAGTTTGGATTTTTAATGTGGATGACATTTTTTTTATCAAGTTGCCAGCGACAGCCCTTGTATATATTAATTGATTTCGATGTGAGTGTGCGCTTGTACATGAATTAAGATTTCGACCAAGCTCATTGGATTGTTTTATCCATTATATTGTTTTAAAATAGCATATACTTCATGATATCGTGGAATTTGGAGACCCTATAAATCGCTTAAAATAAAACCAGCTTCAATAAAAGATGATTAATTTATAAAAATTCCCATTAATATTCAGTATTGCCAAAAACGAGTATTCAATCTTATATAATCGGACTCCACTAATTTGAGCTTCGTATGTTTGAATAACTTAACTTAATTTAAAATAAATAAATAAATAAATAAGGTATATGAAAGCTACCTTTTCCTCCCGGCACTGTCGGAAGGACTTTTTTATGTGCAGATGCTTCTACTTTGAAAGCAGTTCTGAAAATAAAACTATTTTCGCCTTAAGAAATGGTTACAAAAGTTGAAAAAGTACAAACCCACAACAATATATATCAATTTAAAATTTCACATCCAAAAAAAAAAAAAAATAAAAATAAAAAAAAAATAAAAATAAAAAAAAAGTAAAAATAAAAATACTAAAATACAAGTTAGAAAATTCTAAGAAATTTTCCCGTGAATTTAACATTAAATATTGGCATTTAGCCACGGGACTGGTGTAGGTTCTTAAGAGTCATGGGAAGTACCACACTAGTCATGGGAAGAAACGAACACACTAATGTAAATTCTATGGGAGCGTTATTTTATAATATTTAACATGGATATAAATATTATTTAGTAATTTCTGTGTAGGATAACTGAGGGCGATGTACCTGCGGTAGTTTTTTAATTTTTAGATCTTAGTTTTAGACTTTTTTTTAGTTTTCCTTCATTTACAGAACTGGTTTGGAAATTGAAACTACCCAAATATATATCAAAAATCTATAACTAAAATAGGAAAATGAAAAGTAGCCCAGTAGATCATCTACTGTATGTATATATGTATATATATATATATATATATATATATATATATATATACATATATATTAAAATCAAAGCGAGAAAATTGAAAATAACGCTCCCATTAGGATTAATATTAGCATTCTTGTTCCTTCTTGTGAATATTGAAATAACCTCTTAAGGTGATTTTGTGAAACCATTTCTACAAATTACTTTTGTATTTTTTTTTCGATAATATATTTTAATGCTTATACCCATGTTGAATGATTCTTTTTCTTTAAGGTACTTGATGTTGGTCAACCCTGTGTGTGGTACAAACTACAAATAATCAATTGGCGGATAATCAAAATGCAGCAAGGGGGCAAAACTATTGGAATTTTTATATAAATGTAAATGACACAATGTGTAGAAGAAAATAAATTGTATACATAAATATTATAACAATGCATCATGATACAGTGTATTAATGTAATTTAATCGTTGTAATAAATATCATTTTATATTTTAATTGCTTGTTTTAAATATGTCTGAATCATAATGATATTCATTTATTTTGTAAATGTTCTAAAATATTTATATTTGTAATTTTAATATGATTCTCAAACCCTCTCCTTAACAATGCAAAGTTTTTATACAATTTTAAACTTATTTTTAATCATGAATGTATAAATTTAGTCTTGACTATTTAAATATTTGGAAGGAAAATACATTTTTCATTTTTTATTAACTTTTTTCGCGTTATAGGCAATTTTGCCCACGGCAACTAGTTTTTACTTTTCTTGATCTGTAGGGAGAATTAAAGTTTGTTATTAAGATTATAAGCTATAAATTACATATCAATATAGAATAATATAATAGCACATTTCCATAAAAAAAAAAAAAATTAAAAAGTGGTGATTTGCTAGACAGTGACATTCTTAAACTTTTAAATGAATGTAAGAAATTTTAGATTTGTATGTTGAGAAAATAAAAATAAAAATCCCAATTTCCAAGTAAGTAACAAGAATATTAATGTATATGCATAATTTTGACCACTTTTATTAATTTTACTTTATTTTTTGAAAGTGTATGTGATTTGTATTCTCTTCACGCCCTTCTGATCCTTTAGTTTTTATAATTATGTCTGTGAAACAACAAAAGAAGTGTGAAAAAATTTTTCGGCAGTCAGTACTCTTGAATTATTTGTTAATATTTAATAAAATTTAATAAATTGTTACTATTTAATAAAAATAATATAAGATCAATTAATTATTTTCAGTTTTAATAATTTATAGAAATGTAAGAAAGTAATTTAATATTAGCATTTTATTTTATCAGAGATCATCTCACATTATCATAGCGGTCACAAATGTAAACACTTTTTTGTGATTTTTATTTTTAATTCTCTAAGTGCATACTACTTTTACAGCATCTTTATACCTCTATTTTAAAATAGTAATTTTCGCTGTATATTTAAATATGAAATGTGACAGCAGTAACTATTTTAAAATAGTGGTATAAAAAATGAATGTAGAAAAGGTGTAGTAATTGGCAGCTATGTAAGTATAATTCAAATTCATTGTTTTTAGTTACATTTTACCATAATGTTTTTTGAACAATTGTACGTAATGACAAAAAACAAAAAGAAAAAAAATATTTCTTAAGAAATACAGAAAATTTAATATTTATGAAAAATAATATATATATATATATGTGTATTGTTTTTTACCAGCATGCATATCATTGCACAACTTGATAATCTACAAATGGTTTTATGAAAATTTTTATCAAAATATTTAAATGTATCCTCACATATCTAATATTTCTCGCCAAAATAAGTTTTTATAATAAGAGTGAGACTTGTGCTTACCATGTATATTCGTCGATTCTGATTACAGAATAACACATAAGAATATCCCATGTTTGACAAGATAATATAAAACAAAAAAAGACTGTAAATAGAAACTTGTTTGTTTTAAAATATGCAATGGGTATGACAAGAGTTTAAAATGATTATGTTTTAGAAATGATGCTTGGTAAGTGTTATCCATTATAAGCAATATAAATTTCTAGACAATATCTGAAATATATCATCCCCTAACATATTATGTCTTGTGGAAGCGGCTACCTCTCCTTGAGACAATCTTGAGACAAGACCTACATTCATTCTCACCTCAAGAGAGTAGAAGTAGCAATTCTCCCTCAAGACGATGCGTTCGTGATGATAGATTCCATACATCGTCTTGAAATCTATATTGCTCGCAATGGAAGACACTTTCCAGAAGTCATTCCTGAAAAATAGTCATTTTAAACTCTCGTCATATCTATTCTATATTTTTAACAAATAAGTTTCTCATTAGAGTCGTTTTTGTTTTTTTTTAACCTGTCAAATGTGGGAGGTTTTTTTTTGGATCATCCTGTATTTTTACGGTATATATACCGTATATTTCATTTACGGTACACATACTGATTACAAATGTTTTTACGGTACATATACCGCACATTTAATTTACGGTATATATGTTGTATAAATATTTTTTACGGTACATATGTCGTACATTTAATTTATGGTATCTGTGCTGTAAAAATATTTTTTATGGTACATATACCTTACATTTAATTTACGGTATATATGCTGTAACGATATTTTTTTTAAGGTACATGTACTTTAAATACTTTACGGTACATATACCGTCCAGTTAAATTACGGTACATATACTTTAAATATTTTACGGTACATATACCACAAAATATTTAAATTTATGTTCAGTTAAATTACGGTACATGTACTTTAAGTATTTTACGGTATATATACCGTCCAGTAAAATTACGGTAAAAGGAAGTGTCACAAAGTTGACGGTATAACCACCGTGATTCGAGACCAAAATTTTTTACAGTGTATGGTTAATTTCAAATGGTTAATATTGTTTACTATTAATGGTCTTATATGTAAGTCCACATTTCAATAGAGGGCGGTTTCGCGATAAAGGGTTCATGAAAGACAAAAATATAACAAAATTTTCCGATGGGTTTTCGCCGAACAGCTCAATAGGTAGTTTTTTTTTTACCTTTTTGTAATGAAAGCTACCTAAAAGTGTCCTAAATTTTTGCCACCACTATATTTTCAGGGATATCATCGTAAATGTATTGCAAAAATTCTACCCCAACTTCTATTTAAAGATCTATTAAAACTAAAATAATTTTAAAATGTACGTGGTTGATATTATTTAAACCTTATCTGAAAACTATAATGATTACATTGTTTTACGAATTGAATATTTCTAACTGAGCAAAAAATCGCCCAGGCCGAGAATCGAACCCATATCCTTGGCTCACAGGGCCAATGCTTTACCGTTTAGGCTAACTGGTCGATATCTGGCTGGCACTTCTTGTTCAGATAACCTTATCGGTCTTAACATCTCGTCTTTCATTTCGACAGAATAAACCGCAGATAAAGGAACTCAATAGAACAATGGTTACGTAGATATACTATTACCTTTTAACACAATCAAAGTGATTATTCAATTTATCATACAAATTAAATACTTCCAGCTGAGCGAAAAATTGCCCAGGCCAAGAATCGAACCCATATCCTTGGCTTACAGGGCCAATGCTTTACCATTTAAGCTAACTGGGCGATATTCGGAGGGCACGTCTTTCTCAGATAACCTTATTGGTCGTAACATCTGGTCTCTCATTTCAACAGAATAAACCGCAGGTAAAGGAACTCCATAGAACGATGGATACGTAGATATACTATTACTTTGAACACAATCAAAGTGATTATTGAATTTATCATACGAATTGAATATTTCCAAGTGAGCAAAAAATTGTCCAGGCTGGGAATCGAACCCAGATCCTTGACTTACAGGGCCAATGCTTTACTGTTTAATCTAACTGGGCGATATCGGGGTCGTCACGAAACAAATTTCTCTTACGGGTCTGATTCAAGAAAAGATCTGAGTAGCAAGCGGAACATGTAGAATCGTTGTATAAATGCATCAAAAACAAGGCTATAATTTTCCGTTTTATGATATTTTTTTAAGCAATTTGAGTCTTGTTTTAGATGTGTTTGAATTATACATTCATTGTTAAACTCCCAAACTTCAGTAAACAAGACTTTTTTTTTTAATTTGATTTCAAAACTAAACTTACCCTTTGATTTCAAATACGTATGATTCAATGTTTTTATCGAATGTTTTAACTTTAAATACTAATTTGTGGCAGACAAAATCATACATTAAAATTACACAACTTTAGCAACAAAATAAATAAATAAAATTAAATAAAATAAATAAATAAAAAAATGATACAGAATTGAGATTCGAGATATTTTTCATAGCGTTTAACTTGAAATACAAATTTATGACAGGAGAAATCCTACATTAAAAGTACGAAATTTTAGCAGCAAGTAATTTAAGTTTCTTTTAAAAATAAAAATGTCTTAGTTTTAAATTGTAAATATCAGAATTATTATTGCATAATATCGTAAATGAAAATATTAATTTTTTCAAACATTTAAAATAAAAATTCTTTTTGTCATTTCAAATTTCAAAATGCGTAATTATCTTAAAATACATATTCTTTTAATAGATACTACAACTAAAAGAGCATTTTTCACTAGTAATATGAACTTTCATATAATTTACAATAAATATGGCATTTAATATTCGCTCATAGACGACAATATCACTTCGTTAATAGAGATAATTTGTTTTTTATTATTATAAAGGGGTGATCAAATGAAAAGGTACGAAACGTAGTAAAAACGTAACAGTTAAATATTTTCATATTCCGCAATTGGAGAACGTAACGAGACATCTCCGGATGCCATTGGAGTATCTGACTGGGATCGGATCATGCGCGGGGGCCCGCATGCGAGGTAGAGAGCAGAGGCTCTTATCAAAAGTGGCGTCCAAATGATGCGGCAGTCCGCATGAAACTTTTAGAGAATAATTTTTTAAAAGTTTTTTTTTTTTGCGTTTTGTTGTATTTATACATGATGCTTTCATAAGTTAACTGTTGATCTGACCCACAGCATTCTGGTATACGTTATTGTATTTTAGAAAGATCCCTTTTGATTTTTTTATCCCTCTTAATGCTTGGCACATAATGTTCCGTTCACTAAGCTTCAGGTTGCACTGCAATATAGGCAATATTTAAGATAACATAATTGTGTAGAATTAATGAATTTTCAATACATTAAAGAATGATAAACATTTTAATAGATTGCATTCTTATTTTAATTAAGATTTTTTAAAATAATGTTCAAACAATGATATTCCTTAGCATTTAAAATAAAATGCAGAGAAAACAGCATTACAATTTTATTCTTTTGCAGGATTCTCAGAGGCCATAATGAAGAGCTGAAATTAATGGTCCATATGCATTTACTTTCCTTTTATGTATGCATTACGTACCTATATATATATATTTATATTCAGAATATTTACTGACTGATAAATGTTGATTACATCTTCACTATTATAAATTTCTTTGACACCAAATATTTCTATAAATAATGGAATGCAGTTTGGCTGTTCTGTAATTACTATGTACTTTTCAGTATTCTGTAATTGCTATTACTAGTTACCTTATTTTAGTGTTTATTACATTTTGTTATTCATGAAATTGTAAAAGTTTAATTTGGTTTTCATCTATAGGTATATTTTTATTAATTGTCTTTTAGTTATAGCGTTATTATCAAAATTAGTTTTTCAGCAGACTAGCGTTTGGGGAAAAAATAACAACAACAACAAAATGTTTTGACGAACTGTCGGTTCAAACTGAAATTGCAATTGTTATTTATATTTTCTTGGTTTAGGAAAAATCAATTAATTAATCATTTTTTTCTCCTGTCGTTTTTCGTTTCTTGATATTCTTGACTTCAAAAAATATATTACTTCATTTCATTCCTCGATTATGAAAACCAAATTTTATTATAGTCACTCACATAATTGATTGTCGCCCAGAATTTGATAATTAGTAATGTGAAAAAATAATTTAGGAACTTTACAAGCAAAGACTTGTCTTTTTTTTTTACTGTTAATAAATTATATTTGTATAAATAAATTAATTTTCAATAAATTATATTTGTGTTGATGTATGAAAGTGATTCATTTCAATTCTTAGTGGTAGACAATTTCTTTTCCTGTGTCTGAAACTTTTCATTTTAAATCAATGGCAATTTTGCAGTTTTTCAATTCCATCATTACTGTGTTATTTTATGATTAAAAGTTTGAACAACTGTGATGGAAATAAAAACCTATATTAAAATTCAACTACATTTTAAAATATAGGATACTTGCAGTACTTTAAAAAATTAAGATACGAGTCTCTGTAATAATATTATTCTAAATTGGAAATGGCCTACAGTGGAGAATTACACACTATTTTCTCTAAATTCCTGGTAGAATGTTGTCATTGCTTTATGATATGGTGATTTTTACAAGATGATGTTTCTGAAGAAGATATAATGAGAAAAGTTAACTCATGATTATTATTTATCATTATTTACTAATTATTTTGTTGTTGTTATTGTTGTTAGATATATTTTTATATTAGTTGTTATTATAAAGATTATTGTTATTGTTTTTATTAATTGCTAAAAGACAGTTGAAATTTGATATTGCTAAGTATTAAGAGAAATCAGCTGAAATTCGATACTTACTATAGCACTATCATTGCATCTTATGAACTCACAACACATATTGACTCTAATAAAACAGCGAAATAGAAACAAACATTTTCAATGGGACAGTCCTAATTCTTAGGACTTTCATAAGTGAATTTCTTTTTGCAAAACTCTTTTATACCATAAAAAAGAAAAAGTTTGTACATTATTATTCTTTAATTCTTTATTGAGATTTTATATTGTTATTTATAAGCATGAATATAGGTGTTTTATTACTTATGATTTAACATTAGTTATCTTTAGCAAAAGCTAAGTTTACATGAATAACTTATGGATGATGCACTGTCACGTTACCACTTTTAGCAAATATTATGTTTCGTTATAGCTGATATTATATTTCTTTTTTAGCAGAGATTATTGCAAATTATTTTTCTTTATTCATGAGTGTGTAATCTTTAAACAATTCCTACAAAATCGCGTTTTTGAAAATTAATTATTTCTTTGGCTGCAAGATAATTCGCTGATTTTTAAATATATATTTAATTGAACTACCTGATAGCTGCATTGCTTCCCGTTTCTGCTTTTTCTCAAAATGAACTTTAAATCACTTACATCTACCACTTCATCCGTTTTTAAAGAGGGGAGAATAATGTTATGTTAGTATTTTAAATTCGTGATATTTTTATTTTTCTTTTATTAAGCTAAATTATCGGCATTTTCATTAGTTTCCAATTCTATAATAATATTTATCATTAATTATATTAAATTACCCTTAAACTATTACTATTTATTAGCAGTTTAGTCAAATATCAAACTTTTAGATTATTCCTAATTTGGCCCATCATTTTGGCAATTTCTATTATTTATTGTTAATTCGAATGTTTTTAAAAGAGCCATTTGTTTTTTATTCCTTTTTACATATTTTTATTCCAAAATCTTTCCTGCCCTGGGATTTTTGTTTACTCTGAATGATTTTAGATCATTACGCCTTTCTAATAGAACTCCTTGCAGATTTATTTATTAGTGGGGCTCTTCACGTGATGTTCTTGTACTTTACGAATCAGAAACGCGTAACGTCATTGCTTATATTAATGCAAGTTTAATTCAAAAGCCGGAGCATCGACGGAATAGACAGATTTTGTACGATTTTCAACTGCTAAATATGTATACACAAAAGTTTTCTTTTTATAAAATTATTCTAACATCTATGATAATTTTGGTATCAAAGCATGATTTTGGATTAAAAGTGGATGTATTATTTAACAAAACCGATATGTTTCAAAAATATATGTAAAAATATTTAATTGCTAAAAAGGACGTCAAATTTTAATGAAATACATTAAAAGATCTTATTAATTTGATATGTTTCGATTGAATTTACTCAATCATCATCAGAAAAACAAAAATATACAAATAAACACAAAGATGGAAAATGACACTAATCTATTACAAATGAAATTTAAAAAATAAATAAAAATCGCGCGTTATATTTTAATTATGTTTCACGTTGCTTAATTTTTAAATTATCTAACAATTCAATCCAAATATTTGGGATTTGAAATGACAAGGAATCATTGCATACCATGGAGCTTCTTACGTGATTTTTATTTATTTTTTAAATTTCATTTGTAATAGTTTAGTGTCATTTTCCATCTTTGTGTTTATTTGTATATTTTGTTTTTCTGATGATGATTGAGTAAATTGAATCGAAACACGTTAGATTATTAAGATCTTTTAATGTATTTTATTGAAATTTGACGTCTTTTTTAGCATATAAATATTTTAATATATATTTTTGAAATGCTTTTAATGGACGTATAAGATAACGGTACTTCTAGGTTATCCCGTCAACCAATTTCGCCAAATTATACAAATCGCCAAACTAATAGCCAAATTATACATGTTGACATAATTTTTATTTTAAATAACGAAAAAACCAATAATTAGAAAAATATTAATAAAAATATTAATAAAAAGTCGAAATAAAAATCACTTAATGACATTTTAAACACTTGAATCGCATGTAATGTCATTGAATGTGACATTCCCGATCATCCATTATTGGCATTTAATCTTATATTTTGACGATAATTTTTTGGTCGACGAAATAACCTAGAAGTACCAAGATAACTTCTGTTTATAATTTAAAAGAGCTATGTTCTACTAAAATATGTCTCCAACGGTGTTTTAGTTTTCTTTTAATGGAGAAACTCGACGTCTAATTACTTTTATTGCCTATTTACAACTTTACGACTTATAATAACGACTGCAGTAATAACGGGCAAATGTGTCTTCACCGAATTAAAATAACGCATCCCTAATCAGAATTATAACGAATTTAAATGATTGTTTATTGCCAGATTTGCCACAATATCACACTCATATGTATAATAGCATATATTGCTACTATTATAGACTACTGTCATACATTGTAAAACTCAGTGTATAAAGATGAAAAATACATTACAACAATCATAAAAATTTAAAGAGAAAAAATAATTTTATTCAACATATTAAGAATTGTATCATAAGTAACAGCTAAAATACTATTTTAAATAAAAACATTTTCTTCATCATTCCACTGCTAATAAATGAAATATAGTAATACTTACACACGCAAATATGCATATATGCGCATGTGACTATTCTATAAATATATATCATGAAAAAATTAAAGGAAAACCGAAACTTCCTTTCCTTGTACAGAATATGATTTCCATAATCCTTAAAAAATATTTAAAAAAAATACGCTGTGCGTTTTTAGTAAGACGTTCGCAATAGCATTTCAGTGCAAATTAGAAATACAAGATGAATATTTACGTAGATCATATAGGATTTCAGAAAAATCGTCACATGGATTTGAAAGTATCTCCATATTCATATGTACGTTTTAACAGAATGTATAATGCCTGAGATAAAGGGAATTTAAAATTTAAAAATATTGTATTAAATTTTCTGTAGGACTTTTGAATGAAATCATTTATCTATGTAACAAGAAAACTTACTTGCAAAATCTATTTAGATTTTTTTTTGTTTTTTGAAAGAGAATAATAACATAATAATGTTTTACAAAAGTAATATGCATGTTTCTTTTTTTTTTTTTTTTTTTTTACATAGCTGATAAATGCTCTATCAGTATCAACTGCAGTCCTGTTTGAATACGGAATGTTCTAAAACAACTGCTTTGTTTGTTTGCATGTAATTTCGATTAATTGAAATGAGACAAAAGTTTTTATTGAGAAAAAAATCCCCCAAAAAATTTATTTATTTGCAGTTGTGGATTTTAATAGAGGCTAATAATAACTGAGCATTTTACACTGTTTCAATTTAATTCAAAATGTTATGTAAAATAAATGTATCATTGACTTTTATTTATACAGGGTGTCCCTAAACTAGTGGTACATATGCTAGGTGGGTGATAGAACACATCAAGACGAGTAATAGTAAATAGGAAACCAAGGGTCCCAAACGTTTTCCAAAGGAGTTAGCCGCCATTAAAGTTTAGGGTTCAAAATTTCAAATAAACATAAAAAACGGAAAAATTGGTCGATTGATTTGCGGTTTTCCTTAAAACTATTCTTTATGTTGGTATTTTCCTGAAAATAAATTATAAAAATAAAATTTCGAAAAATGCCGATAGGGGGCCGTTTTAGACTTTGGAGTAACGGACAACTATTTTTTGCCGTTATATTTTGCATCTCATTAGATGGTTTCATAAGCTTAGACTTAAACTTAAGTTTTGAGCTCAAAATCTGAATGGTACGGAGTGGTTAAGTCGCTCAAACTGAACTGTGTTCAGAAGGCTTAATTTCAAATGATTATAAAAAATGGAATAAATGATCGATTGATTTGCGGTTTTTAATAAAACTATTCTTAATGTCGGTATTTTATAGATAATAAATTATAAAGGTAAATTTAAAAAATGCCGATAGAGGGCACTTTAGACTTTGGAGTAACGAACAACTTTTTTTTAACGTTACTTTTTGCATCTGATTAAATGTTTTCGTAAGCTTAGACTTAAACTTAAATTTTGAGCTCAATATCTGAATAGCTGGGCGTGGTTAAGTAGCACAAACTGAACTGTGTTCAGACGGCTTGATTTCAAATGATTATAAAAAACGGAAAAATTGGTCAATTCGTTCGCGGTTTTCTCAAAAACTACTCTTTAAATCAGTGTTTTCTTTAAAATAAATTGTAAAGATAAATTTCACAAAATATCAATAGACTTTGGAGTAGCGTACAACTATGTTTAACCGATATATTTTTTTTATCTCATTAAATGTTTTCAAATGCTTAGACTTAAATTTTGAGCTCAAATTCTGAATCGTTGGGGGTGTTTACGTAGCGCAAAATTGTTCGACTGGGGGAAGGTTAAATTTCAACTCCTAACCACACTTCAGTTTGCGCTTCTTAACCCCTCCCACAGATTCAGAATTCGAGTTGAAAACTTAAGTTTAAATGTAAGATTTCGAAAATATGTAATAAGCTTTTGAAAGCATTTAATTAGATACTAAAAATAACTGTTAAAATTTGTTTCTGGTTACTCTGAAGTTTAAGGCACCCTCGAACGAATTTTTTTGAAATTAATCTTTAATTTTTTTTTTCTAGAAGATACTGACCTAAAGATAGTTTTATTTTAAACAGCAAACGAATCGACCAATTTTCCCGTTTTTTATAATCATTTGAAATTTGAACCCCCTGAATACAGTTCAGTTTGTGCTACTTAACCACTGGCAACTATTCAGATTTTGAGCTCAAATTTTAAACTTAAGTCTAAGCTTACGAAAAAATTTATTGAGAAGCAAAAAAAGGCAAAAAATAGTTGTTCGTTACTCCAAAGTCTAAAGCGTTATTTAACGGAATTTTCTTTAATTTTTCTTAAAAAATTATTTTCAAGAAGTTACTGACTTAAAGAATAGTTTTATTTTAAACAGCAAACGAATCGACCAATTTTCCCTTTTTTTATAATCATTTGAAATTTAAACCCTCTGAACACAATTCAGTTTGTGCTACTTAACCACTCCCAACTATTCAGATTTTGAGCTCAAAATTTAAGTCTAAGCTTACGAAACAATTTAAAGAGATGCAAAAAATAGAGGCAAAAAAATAGTTGTTCGTTACTCAAAATTCTAAAGTGTCCTCTATCGGCATTTTTCAAATTTTATCTTTATAATTTATTTTTAAGAAAATACCGATATAAAGAATAGTTTTAGTGAAAACCGCAAATCAATCGAAATATTTTTTTTGTTTGTTTTTTATGTTTATTTGAAATTTTAGACCCTAAACTATAATGGTGGCTATCTCATTTCGAAACCGTCTGGAACCCTTTGTTTGCTATTTAGTATTACTCATCTTGATGTGTTCTATCACCCCCTAGCATATTTACCATGAGTTTAGGGACACCCTGTATATTTAAATGAAAACAATCTCGAAAAACAATCTCGATTGCCGCCATTTAACACAAATGCCCCTCTACGAAAGTTTCGACAGTAGTTTTATTACCGGAGGTATTAAAGAAAAAAACTGTTAAAAAATAGATTACAAAAAAATACCTGTATTAGTAAAGCGGACCTTGGTTACAAAAATGTACAGGATTTATTCATTTAACTTTAATAGTTGCATGTCTTCGAATTTTATTACAATAATTCCCGATAAGATACACCTGAATTTAGATTAGTTTTTGCAATTGCTTCGAAAATAATTTTATCATTAATTAGTTGGCCAATCCCAAAACTTTCTTCTATCTCATACGTACATTTTAATATTTGAAAAAAATTTTTACTCATTTTAATACTTTAATAATTTTAATTCAATATCAAACCAACTTTGAGTTTCATCTTAAATTTCTGCTTCAGTCAGTTAATAGGAGTAAAAACGAATTTCCTTCTCTGCACGAGCCGATGGACAATAGGATGATAGGCAGATTTTTTTTACAAATTCAGAGAGATCCTACTTGCTTTACCAAAAAATAATCTTATACAAAAAACTTAGTTCAGTTCTAGAACTAATTTTTACTTAACGCTTTTAGGTGGTGCAATATTGAAAGTGGCATATAATTCGCTATTGCAACGCCCCCTTGCCCCCTTCCGGCAGATTTTTTTCAAATTCAGGGAGTACCAACTAGCTATAACCATACACTTACACAAAAAATTTGGTTCAATTCGATGCATAACTTCATATTATTTTGGTCGGTACAATATTAAAAATGGCACAAAAGTCGCGATTGCAGCGCCCTCTTCCGGCGGATTTTTTTCAAATTCAAGGAGGATCAACTAGCCATAACCATACACTTACACAAAAAATTCGGTTCAATTCGACGCATAACTTCGTATATTTTTGGCCGGTACAATATTGAAAGTGACACTTAAATCGCGATTGCAGCGCCCCCTTTCGACGTATTTTTTTTCAAATTCAGGGAGGACCAACTAGCCATAGTCATGCACTTACATAAAAAATTTGGTTCAATTCGATGCATAACTTCATATACCTTTGGTCGGTACAATATTGAAAATGGCACAAAAATCGCGATTGTTGCGCCCCCTTCTGGCAGAATATTTCAAAACTGAAATAGGACCTGCTTGCCATAGCCAAAAACATTCACAAAAAATTTGGTTCAATTCTATGCATAACTCCATACATTTTTTGATATTAGAATGGCGACATACAGACACACAGACTCACAGACACACACACAGACACACGGACAGACAGACATTTTGTAAAAACAGTTTTTTTTTGGAATCTCTGACCCCTAAAATGTGCAAATTCGTCGAAAAACGGAAGTCGAAAAAATTTCGATTACAATACTGTCTCCTATTGAAAATAGAAGAAAGTAAAAATAGAATAGAATCAAATTTCTAATGTTGTACATATATCATTTCACCTATCTAATCAGACATTCGATCCCATTTAAAATAATGCGTATTATTTTGAAAAAAACCTGTAAGAGTTCAATTATATTGGTAACTAATAATCGATGATCAATTATTTTTTTTTTCAAAACAGTGTGAGAAATTTACTAATAATGATTAATTTGGTAATACATTTTTTTTTACAATTTAAAATATTTAATATTGCAGATTTAATGTTCAAATGCCTTTATATTTGTTTACTGTATATTTTAGTCTCAAAAAATGTATTTCAAAATTCTGAAAATCATATAACATATTTTCAAACATATTTTCTGTCTTCATTAAAGTTTAAGAATTTACAAATCTATACAGTTTCAAACAGTAATTTACTCTTCTAAACAGCACTAAGTAATACCAAATTATAACTACAAGTTTTTTAAATTGATTTTTGAACAATAAATAAGAAAAAAAGGCAGAAATTGCGCATCAAACTTAGCAAATAAGGTCTGTTCTTACTTCAACGAAGTTTTTACAATATACAGTATTCCGGACATAATACTGTATCCGAAATCTTTTGTGTGGCCCTGCAAATATCATACGCTTTCTAATACACAGGAATTAACTTGTAGTAAACCTCAGCAACGTAAAGCAATAAGATCTACTAAACTCATGTTCGCGCGAACCATACTTTTAGTACACTTTTTTGTTGGCAGTGTCTGCATCGAACATTAATTCTATTCAAAGACCCACTATCATTTTAGATTCATCTCCTTTTATCATAAGAATGATTACAAAAAATTCAATATACTTTTATTTAGAGATATTATGTACATTTATATTCAAAAAATCTAAATTACACATATTGCCTTAGATATTTTATCATGCCAGGAATTGCTTGCCGAATTGAGCAACCTGCAATTTATGTAATTTCAAAAAATCATTGCGAGATTAACTAATTGTCTATTTTGAAACAGAGATTTGAATTATGTATATATATATTAATGTAAATTATTAGAATCTTTGTAATAGCTAATACTTTTCAAAAAAGTTTGCGCACTGAGATAAAATAATATATTTTCCCACAATAGTATCATGGTGAAGAATTTTAATACACTTTGTTAAAGCGTGCTTCATTAACAAATTATAGAAAATCATTTCGACAAGACCAAATAATATAGAAATGTAGTCTGTAGATTTTTAGACAAAAACTTCCTTCATCATCATCATCTATGGTGGCAAATGATTGTTTTTCGTTACAATAACAATATATTGACGAGCATGTTTTAAAATATAGCTATTATACAATTTTTTGTTAATACAATGAAATTATTGCAACTGTTTAATAAAATAACAGTGAATTTGCGAGCGACTCATTAAATATTAAATTATTTTTTGGCTATTTACAAACAATGGGCTTTATGAAGTGGCATTATGGACTTTTTCAAATGTTATTATTTTGAAAATCTGTCTCTTTAGAAAAAATACTTATGATCATTTTTCATTTTTGTTATTCAAGAAGAAATCTTATACTGTAAACATAAACAGTACTGTAAAATTATATAATTATATTATGATCACAAAATAACTTAAATAATTATTAGTAATTCCATATCCCTTCTTATTCCAGAAAAAAACATTATTAAAGCATATTTATACATTAGTTTTATTTTAAAGTTTAATCGCAAAATACATTCTAACACAATGCATGCAGCAATATATATTTTTTTTTCCTTTTTTGCAAAATAAAATGAGCAAAATTGATTATACATATAGTTTTCTGATTTGTGCTATTTGAGTATCTAATTTTCTTTTTCTAATGTTGTAATTTTTGTTTCTTATTAGATCAATTATATCTCCTTTTTCTACTTCTTATTCTTCTTATCACTCTCCTCTTTTATTTGCATAATTTCTGGTACTTAATTAAATTAGACATGAATTGAGATTGTATTTCCGGTGTTTTGATTTATGAGAATATAAATTGCATACAATATCTTTATTTTACATCTAGATGAGTCTCGTTTGTCAGTTCTTATAATAAGCATTAAGTTACTCAAAACTCGGTGTTTCTGAAAGTAGAACATCTAATATATATTTTCAAGCTATCCAATAGGGCCACCGGTTCGTAACTAGTACAACCGGTTAGTTACTAAGACGTTTAGTTATATTACCTGATCTGAAATAAATGCCATTCAGTGGTAATAACCAAAGAGATCGGTAAAGACGGAACTGACCGGAGGAAAAATCTTGTTTAGCTTGATCACGTGATCAGTAACATGAACATTTATGACAACAACAATAAAAAATATAATTACAGCAACGTAATACAAATGGCGTTGCTAGTGAACAATACCAAATGTGTCTAGTGAGTATGTCGGCCGTCTAGAAACCAGTCACTTATCGTGACGTTAAGTCACTGGTAACATTTGTCATTTCGCTGCCGCCCACTGAGCCTTCCTTAATTACTTACATTTGAAGATCACGAGCAAATCTATGATGAAACGTTTTATTAATTTCGTAAGGAATAGAAACCATTTTCACCTACTATGAAGGAAACATTGCTGTCAACTAAAACCGATCTTCAATTTGAAAAGTTAAACAACAGAAACATTCGCCGAATTATTTAAAATGATCGATATTCAGCTATAACATTTTAAACATATTTAATTGATTGCATTTCGAGACAGCTAAAGAGGGACAGATTTTATATAAAAAAGAAATGAAAAATCGCTTGGGGGCATTTGAGTTTTATAAATAAACAGCTGTATATAAAATTCATTAAAAAATGAACGAAAGAGATTTCTTTATCTCTCATCATATACTTGTATTAAATAAAGCTATAATTCTAAAAATGCATGTTACATAGCATAAGTTTGTGGTTTTAACATATAACGTAAAATCATATAATTAAGAACAATATAACAACATATATTTAACAAACTACTCTTTTTGTAAAGATCTAAACAGCAGTACTTTTTAGATAAAACAAAATGAATTAAAATAGATTACAATTATTTATATAGTTTAATTGTTTCTTTTCATTCGCTTGTTATTTATATGTTACAACCACGACTTTATACTTTATAACATGACAGTTTTAGAATTATAACTTTATTTAATACAAATATTAATAAAGATGATGTATATGATGAAATATGATGTATATTTCACATCATACAGATATCTCTTATCTGTATGATGGGAGATAAAGAAATGAACGAAAAAGATTTCTTTATTTCTCATCATATAGTTGTATTAAATAAAGCTATAATTCTAAATACGTCATGTTAAAAAAAATCACTGTTTAAAAAAATCACTGTTTAAAAAAATCACTGTTTAAAAATATTTATTTTTCCCCCTTTTTCATTTGCCTTTTTATTCAATATGTGACTTTTATTTCTCGGTATTTTTTAATACAATTCTGTTGATCTTTTTCGAACTTCCCTTTATTCTATTACATATTTAATTAGTTTTTTTGCAAATATATTTTTCTTTAATTTCCTTAAGATTTGTGTTATTGTTAATGTAACAATGCTATTTTTTACACTACTAATCGCTTATGCGTAAAAAAGGGAAAAAAAAACACATCTGTGTCCACCCTTTCTAAATTATCCTTATTACTCGATACGTACGAAACCTGTGTATATCATAAACCATAGCCCAAAACTGAGGAAGGTAATAAAAGTTGCATAATGAATACAGACATATGGATGATAAAAAGCCACGCAATACATGTATTTCTATAGTTGTGTGTATATTGTGTTAATGTTATATTATTAATGGATTTTTTGCTAAATTTGTACAATAGCAAGTATTGAAAAAAATAAGAATACTAACTGAAAAGGTGATTATTTTAATAAAATAACTAATAAAAATATATTATTGAATTATTGACAGTGTACAATCTTAATTAACAAACCAATCTTTTTTAAAGATCTAAACAGCAGTACTTCTTGGGTAAAGCAAAATGATTTAAAATAGATTACAAATTTTTATATAGTTTAAATGTTTAATTTAATTCACTTGTTATTTATATGTTACAAACACAAATTTATACTTATCAAGCTGTATATTATCATAATGGCAAGAAATGCATTTATACACATTCTAGAGGAGAAATAAAGTCGTTATTTTTCCAAGAAAGCAATTATATTATATGTTATTTTTTACTTAAACAACAAAACCCATTCAAAGAGTTTCTTTGTTTATTCAATAGAAAGAAAACTATTTGTTGTAGTGTAAAAGTGCTTAATGTAACTCTGCTCCGTAATAATAATTATAAAAGTACAATATTGGTACTCAGGGACAAAGTTTTGTTTGCAAAGCTTTTCTTGTTTCTGTTTTAAAATTTATATTAATTTCCCAATCGAGCCTAATTATTTTTTTTCAAATATTTTAATACATTAAACTTATTAATATACTTTTATAAAAAATATATTTTATATATCTTTAAGTTTTTCTTTTGAACAGTTTAATGCGCAAAGTATAATATTTGTAGAATATTATTTCACGCAGTTTCTGGTAGAATATTACCACGAATTTATGGAGTAATTTAACTGATGTAGCCGGCGCAATATAAATGAGCATAGCTGGTGAAATGCACCACTAATTATATTGCTTGGAATTCTTTATAAAATTGATGGTAGCAATAAATTGTCCATCAATGCTGCCATAAATTTTATGAGGTAACATTGTACATTTTTCTTAACAGTGGATGTATAAAAAAAATTGTATCCTATGTATAAAAAATATATAACAATAAAACATCCATACAGAATTTCAAAAAAGTTATCCATAAAAAGTTTAATTTCTCGTTTAAATATTAAATATATATTGAAAAAAACTATTCCTTTAATAGACAGTGTTTAAAATCTTAAAATATTCAAAATATTTTCTGAATCCTTTTCAAAAATGTTTTTAAACCTATTTTAAACGATTTGGTATTTCTGTATTTATAGATTATTTTTTCTTAAATTTTGTCCGCGTGTTTGTTTTACGTTAATGTATATTTTTGTAAATTTTGAAATAATGAGGAAATAAAAAAAATTATTTATAAAATAAACTATTTTGTGTCTGTTTCCCGAATGATCATCTCATATCAAGTTTTTGTCGGAACAATTTCCACATGTATTAATTAACATTAAAATGTTTATAATTTTAATAGTTTAGTACATTAGGTGACACTATATAACTATATACCTTACAATATCCTACGGAAACAATGTTAAAACAAGTGGATTAATATTATCACAGATAGCACATAGGATTTTGTTTAATTATTGCTTTCAAAACAATTTATTCTTTAATTAATAAATCCAAATTGTTAAATTATAATTATTAAATTCTTACATAGCTGAAAGCAGCACCAATAAATTTAATTTATGAATAATTATAATAGGAAAATATTTATTTTAATTAAATTTAAAAAGTTCAAATAAAATTAGTTCAATAATTTTTTTTTAACTCCGAAGTTAAAAATGAAAGACGCAATTTTCGGCACAAGTAAATTTGTTTCGTATATAATAATTTAACTATTTTAAAGTTTATTTATTTATTTTTGTATATGTATATTATTCAATTTTAAAATGTTTGGGAATATTGTTATTTGGGTTTTTTAAACATAACTAAATTTTAACCATTTTTCAGGTATAGTAGTTATTATTTTTATTATTATTATTTTAGAAATTTTACTTCTAACGATGTTTATTATTTTGATATTTCACACATGACACAATTTTCCCCCAGTAAATGCGTTTCTCGTGCAATAAATCAATTATTTTCAAATTTTCTCGCTTTTATCATTATTCTCCTGTAAAAAGAACTCTTATGACGTAATTTCCTCTATTTTTTACATTTAACGCATTTAAATATTTAAAATATTTTATTTCTTTTTTTAATTATCAAGTGTAAATATTTTTTTTTATTTGTGAGAAAATATAATTATTTGTGTTGTTTTATAATTGGCATTACTATAAAAAATTTACGAAAAAAATACGACAAAACAAAAACAAAAAATGAACAAATGATATATATTTTTTTTTAATTAAAATAATAGTATTTTTCAAAACTTTAAGATTTGTTGTGTGATAAGAGGTATTAAGCTGTAAGTACACAAAATTTGAACTATGTACAATCTTATTATACACAATCTCTATATATATAATTATTTTTATATACAATCATAAACTATACTGTCTGATTGTATAGTTTTTGTGTACAGACAGACTGAAAAAGGACAGAGACGTGTAGGATTTTGTGAGAGGAACGAAACCCTAAAAAGGTAAAAAAAGTAAATACAAATTACTTATTTTATGTTAAATATAATTAATTTTGACCAATAAAACTTTTTTGCATAGAAAATTCCTAAAAATGCTACATTTTATTAAAAAAAACCTTTTTTTAATATAAATATATATATCAAGTTTGAATACACTATGCATATATCTTTATTATTTCAATTATTCTTCCCTCAAAGGGAAAAACGATATTGCTGAGAGCATAGATTTAATAATAAACTGTGTCAAGTAAAGAAAATGAAATGCTCTGGTTAATTGGACACATACTGCGATAAATTGAAATGATGAGAATGAGCAAATTCGTAGGATTACAAAATCTTATACATAAAATCATGTACAATGTTTAAGAATAATCGAGCCCAAAATCTTTAAAACATCGATGCATGACTATAAAATTCGTAGTATGCAATACATCAAAATTAACACAGAAAATAAAACAATACATTATCTTATATTGGAATTTTAATTTTTCGAAATTATCTCATGAGCACAAACAGACTCTCAGCACTTCTTGAAATAATTCAAAATGACCAAAACATTGAAATTTGAAATTTATACACTATTTTTTATATGGTGTCTTCTTCCCCAAAGTAGTTAATATTGTTGAATATCTGTTTTCTACGGTTGCAATCAGATTGTCGACATGATGTAAGGAGTCCTCTCTTCATATGGCATTAGTCCCGAATACGGCAACAGAGGTAATGGGTCGTTAGAGTGTGTTACAAACATTTTCAATCAGAATTAAGTCGATGAAGAGTATGCTGGTCGCTACATACGTTACAAAGTTTTGTATTAAACAAATGTTGCACAAGTTAACATGTGTTTAGCATACATTGAATAAAAGAAACATGAAATAACTACAACATAAAATGTAGCACGCTTTTTGCATATATAGTCTGGGTAGCCTTTTTTACCCAGAAAAAAAAAGAAAGAAAGTGAAAAAAGAAAAAAAATCACGCGTTGCCTATTGAAATTATTTCATTGGTGTAAAATATTATCTCTTAAAATTTTGATTTATGATGATTTTATTTGCAATATTTATAACCAATAAATATTACAAATAAAATCATCATAAATCAATATCTTAAGAGATGTAATTTGATACCAGTGAAATAATTTCAATAGAAAACACGGAGCTCTTTTTTCTTCTTTTACTTACTTTCTTTTTTTCTTTTTTATTTCAGTTAGGTAAAATTGAGAAACACTTCAGACGAGAATGTCTAAAATTAGGAAATATTATTAGGAGTTGTACTTGATGAATTAGTCACTTAATAATCTTTTCTTGAAATTCCATGAAAACAGGTATTTTCTAATTCTTAATGATATAGGAAATATGAATAAAGTGGTTCTTCAATTGGTTATGTAATTACTTTTGTACTCCAGCATCATGCAACAGTGAGCCATTTTCTTTTTCTTATATCGCCAATTATAAATAAAAATCTATCCCTATAACTAATAAGAATGGAAATAAACATTTAATACATTAAAATGAATCAATTACAGTAATTACATTTTTATTTTATAAATAAAATACCTCAAATAAAAGTCCTTTTTAATTTTCCTTTTACAACATGTTTCTACTACATCTTTATCATTTTTCCTGGCAACATAATCATTTAAGAATAAGTTGCTTGTTACCGACATTAGTTTAAAAATTACAATACACAAATGAAGACTTGCAACGCATACAAGAAAAGAATCAAAATTATCTTTTGTGTTTTATAAAAGAGAGGAAATTAAAACAATCAGTAATAATTGTTAAAATGAGTTGAAATTTTAATATTCATATGCATATATGATACGCATTGTTTAATAACACTATTTAGAAATTTAGACTATAAGGAAAATGTTAACTTTAATATTTAACAAAATTAACAATAAACTAAAAAGTAAAATTAATCCTATAAACAGAAAAGTTTATATGTTTACAAAATACAGGTACATTTAAGTCCTTTATCTGAAAATCTTGAGCAAATGAACAAATAAATCTAGCTGTATATTTAAAATTATATAAATAAGTTATTTGTAAATAACAAAATCCTTTTCTGTTTAATGCTATTCCCCCCCCCCCCCAAAAAAAAAAAAAATTATTACTTAACAATTTTAAAGCTCTTTCTACTAATGTCAAAAGACACTTTTAAGGATTTTTATTTGAGGTAATTTTATTTGCAGTTTTTAAAACAAATTTATCTCCGGTCCTTTCTGATGCATTGAATTTTTATTTCCATTCTTACTATTTTTAAATAAAATAACACAAACGTAAAGTAATTATTAAAATAATTATACAAATGCAATAATCATACAAATAAAGTAATCATTAGCCAAAATCTCAAGAGGCATCATTTAACATCGATGAAGTAATTTAAATAGGTAATATGGGATTATTATTATACTTTTTCATTAGATGATATCAAGAAATATTTAAGTCGGGAATGTTAAAATTACAAAACATTATTACCGATAAACATAACTTAAAGTGAATCCGAAAGTATCATCATAAATAAAGTTTGTAGAGATAACAATTAAGTAAGAAACTGAATTTGCATGTATAAAACGCATTGTGACATTTAGAATTTCAGACCTCTTACTTAGATTTTAATTCCCACAAATGCGACATGATATATTGTGTGTATGAACTGTACATAAGGATTCCATTTCTACAAAACACATTTTTTTTAGCTAAAACCACAGTATTTAATATTTTCCTAATTAATACACTGAAAATATATATTTATTTAATAAAATATCACTTTTAAACTAAATGTACGAAACCATGGACAATCGCGTTTCATTAATGCATAATGATTTTACCTTTAATTTTTTAGACTTTTTAAATATATAAATAATATTAAGTAATTAAACTTGAAAATGAAAAATTTTTATTTTCAATATTATTCAACTCTAATTATTTAATTAATCAACGCATTTTAAAGAAATGAAGAATTTAAAATCTTGTTCCTTTTAAAATTTGCATTTTACCGCTTTGAATCATTAGCGAAATTATTTGATAAAATATTCTTTTTAATAAATATATAACAGTATAATTGTGTTATATATAACAGTGTTTTTAAGATGTAAACTTTTAGTAAAAATCAAAGCAAAATTTCAATAAAGTATCCGTTACTTTAAAATTATGTATAAAAGTATTCAGTTATACAAAACAAATATTTATTTTAATATTATTACAATAAGAATAATATATAAAATATTATTTATTTTAATATATATTATATATATATATATATATATATATATATATATATATATATATATATATATATATATATATATATCCTTATATATATTATAAATGTGAAAGTGTGTCCGAAAATTTGAATGAACTTGGCCTCAAAACGGATGGATTAATGTCTTTGAATTTTTGTATATAGATAGATTATTGGCTTGAAATGAACATAGGCTAATTTTTATTTATTTTATTAAAATATTTTTTTTAATAATTCAAAATTTCACTATTTTTCATACAGAATAAATTGAAAAAATTTCCCTAATATTTAATCATCTTTCTTTTTTCGTTGCCAAAAAATAAAAAACCGGAATAATTATTTATCTTCTGTAATTAATTTTCAACTGAAAGATTTTCACGTGATAAAACAAAATGAATTAAATAAATGGACCCTATTCTGTTTTTCGGTTCGAGGTTAAAAACCGCAATTTTACCAATTGTGACGTCAGAGGAATACTGTTTTTCTTCTTATATCAGGCAGACGATTATTTAAAATTTCTTTTACACTTAGAAGACTTCACAAGAATATAACTTCACACTTTACAAGAAAATAAATATTTTAGTAGTTTTTCCAGATATTAATCCGTAATCAAAATGAACCTTTTTCTTTCTTTCGGTTCGAGGCTATACAATTCAATTTTTTACCAATGTTGACGTCACAGGACTATTTTCCATTAAGAATTTTAAACTTTTCAATGTAACGTCATATCTGAAACAAAGTATAAGTTTTCAAGTTTTCATTTTAATAACACAATGTAATTTAGAGTAAGTGCTAAAAAGAGACGACTGTGACGTCACATATTAAAAATAAAATAAATATGCTCTGATGTTGTAATGAAATGAGACTGAATTATGATATCAAAAGTTATTATTTAAAGAAAATTAAGTTTATCGTCTGAGCGTGGTTAGTATAAATATTTAATTTTAAAATGAAATAAGTTTTTTAAAGATTAAGTATTAAATGATTAGAAAATATTAATAATTTATACATATCGTAAATAACGTAATGATCAATGAAAAATACTTTTTACCATTCTTAGAAAGTAAGAAAAACTCAACTAATAATTAAAAATATATATTTTTGTGTGTTAATTCTTACAATTGTTCAATTCTTCAAATATAAATAAAAATCACTTTAAAAATGTACTATCGGGCTTAAAATCTAAAGATTTGATGTAATTGTGAGAAAATTCCCTCAGTCAATATCTCAATTTCGCATAATGCGCTCGAAGTGTGCTGGAAACGGGTTTGTAAATGGATATTAATTCCACTTTTTTTTAGCTCTTAAAAAGTAAAAATATGTTGTCACTTTTACGAATATTTTTTTACAATAAATTTCTATAAATTTTTATGGCATGCAAAACATATATGTACAAATTTTACAAAAATGCCACCTAAAACACAGTTTTGAAGTAAATTTTTCCTTAACACTGTTTTTTTTTTTTTTTTTTTTTTTTTTTTTCGTTTTACGGAAACTACCTCCATTTTGACACTTTCTAACATGGTCTAAAAGTGTTTACGACTTCAGCCTGTCTGTATACCGGATGCCGAGTGCCTGGGGTCTGCCATCTGTTTGTCCGTCTTTCAACTTGAGTAAATATAGTAGGATTCATACGAAAATAACTTACGTTATTGAGTTTTGCCATAGCATGTGCAGCATTGAAAATGCGCCAGGTAGCAATTATAGCTGAATCACAGGAGCACTCATAAGGAGACTTTACATTATGGTTAAAGGAGGAAAAATAATTTCTGGTGTATTTTGATAATGTTACATAATTTTAAATGTAATGAAATTTACATCATTTTTAAGGTTCACAAGAACATGGTTACCATTGAATAAATTAAGTGTAGTACTTATAGTGTGCGTACAGGGAGCTCAAAAGTATTTCAATATATAATGGTCTGTGAAGAAAAATCATTTGCAGCGCATTTTGATAATGTTATTTTATTAAGGTTATTTTAATAATATTGAAATTGATATCAGTTTCTGAAATGCACTAAAACAGGATTTCTAAAGAAAATGGGGTGAAAAGATTTAATTTATTTACAAGATTACAAGATCACCATACATTTACAAGATCACAGAAAAATATAATAGTCCACGGGGAAAAATATTCTCAGCGTATTGTAATTGCGTTGCACTATTTCAAACATGATGAAATTAATATACTGAGATTAATCAATACAATGATAAATACTGAAATTTACTACAATATGCTTGCAGTTAAGTATGATTTGCATCACATTTGTTGTTCATTTACACAGACGCATAAAAGATTTTGGACCTGTGTCCAGATCTCAGATATTGTATCCAAAGTATTGTCTATTAGAAAAGAATGCTGAAGAGCTTTTACAATTATCGTATGTATTTTAAGGAAAACTAATGCATCCTGAAGTTCAGCTACATTTAGTATAATAAGAGATGTTTGTAGAATTTGAATAAATCATGTATCGGACTATACAATAAACTGGATATATGGTCACCTGTGCAATAGCGATTCCCGGAAATATGAATTCAATAATTTTAATCGGGTTTTTTGCTTGAATATTTTAAGCTAAATATGCGGTCGTATAAATATTTGCACGTAGTATACAGAACTCTAAAAAAGAATCCAAGTAAGTTTCTGTCTATTATTAGAAATTGCTAAAGGTGAATTTTAATCTTCGTTACACTTTTTCTAACTAAGCAAAATTTTAACATTGTATTTAGAATATTTACAAACACATAGATCATATACACAGCTGAAGAAAAGAATGGGCCGGCGAAGTTATGTATTATGGAAATGTTGGATTTTTTTTATTACCTAGGTTTAACATATGATTTTTCTTTCTTTGATATGGAATTCTGAAATACACTACAACATGATTTGTGTACAATTGGGGTGCGTTACAGTTGTTCTACAGTATAAGTGATTGCAATTTCATTTTCGCGATTGCTCATATTATCTAACACATTTCCATTTTATTTGACTGAGTTCTTTAAGTCCCCTATAAAGAAAAATTACTGCATAGCCTCCCATAAGATATGTGTTAGTTATATATGTTTTAAATTATTGTTAATGAAACATTTTGTTTAATTAAAGCGTTTATCTTTTTTTTAATGCTACGTGAACGACGTCACGGGTAACAGCTAGTATATATATAACTTTCTCTCTTTGTATGCATAAAAGTTAGTGGGATTTCTAGAAAATATTTAAATGTTTAAATACGTGCGTTACAACAGTTAGTAAAATTAAATTGCATAGTTTAATTATATAAATTTTGCTATGATGCAGCCTTATTTATTGTTTGTTTACATTACACACATAAATATTAATAAATTATGTATTGCTTTCAAAAAATGATATTTCAAATAAAATATTCTTCTTCAATCAAGATTCTTTTTAACCGACTCCCAAAAAGGAAAGGAGGTTATCAATTCAACGCGCATGTATGTTTTTTTATGTATGTTCACCGATTACAACGGAACTATCCATCCGATTAATTTTGTTTTGGGGTTAAATGAAAGAGGAGGCTCTCGAATTGGTACCACTTCCGTTTCACCAAAATTGGTTCAGTACTTTTTTAGTAATTAGGCAAAAACTAATAAAATTAGTGATTTTTGGCTAACTGAAAGTGTTGAATAAGTTCGCTGAATGGAGTGCAGACAGAATGGCTGAGCGGTCTAAGGCGCTATATTTAACCTCTGGTTCTCGACAGAGATCGTGTGTTTGAACCCCACTCCTCACATATGTGTATTATTTACAATAATCTTTTCCTTATTATTAACCGACTTCAAAAATGAAGAGGAGGTTATCAATTTCACGCGTATGTATTTTTGTATGTATGTTCACCGATTACTCCGAAACTATCCAACCGATTAATTTGGTTTCGGTGTTAAAATGAAAGAGCTTGCTCTCGAATCGGTACCACTTCCGTTTCATCGAAATTGGTTCAGTACTTTTTTAGTAAATAGGCAAAAATTAGTGATTCCTCGAAAATTAATAGTGACATGCACGTTGAATATGTTCGTCAAATGGAGTAGAGTCAGGATGGTTCTGGTTCTCGAAACAGAAAGTAGGTTTGAACCCCAATATTATTTTTTTACATATATATTTTACAAATTAAATACTAATTATAATTAGGAATATTTTGTATTTAACCGTTAGCACAAAGTATCAGAGATCTTTTATCAACACAATATTTTATCAGTGAAAGAGTACTAAAATAATAGTCTTGCGAAAAGTAGCATAAAGTTGAATAATTTCGCCAAATAGATTGTATTCAGGATAACCGAGCAGTCTAAGGCCCCTTATTTAAGCTCTGATCCTCGAAAAAGTGCGTGGGTTCGAACCCCCCCCTACTGTCATACGTGTATAAGATACAGTAATTTTTTAAGAATTATATATTTTTTAACTGACTTAAAAGAAGGAGAGAAGGTTATCATCAATTCGACTCGTATGTATTTATTTTATGCATGTTTACCGGTTATACAGAAAATATCCAACCGATTAAATTGGTACTTTTGTTAATAGAAAGATGTTACTCTCGAATTGGGGAAATTACTATTTCATCGAAATTGGTCAAGTACTTTTTTAGTAATTAGGTAAAAACTAATAAAATTAGTGATTTCTCGCAAATTAAAAGTAACACCGACGTTGAATAAGTTCGTCGAACGGAATGCAGTCAGGGTAGCCGAGCTGTCTAAGGCGTCTCTAAGGCTTTGGTTCTCGAAAGAAAACGTGGGTGCGAACCCCACTCCTGACATACGTGTGCGCAGTAATATTTTCTGTATTATAACTTTTAACCGAATTCAAAAATGGAGGAGGAGGTTATCTTTTTTTTAATGTATGTTCACCAATTACTCCGAAACTGTCCAACCGATTAATTTGTTTTTTCTGTTAAATGAAACAGGTTTCTCTCTTATTGGTACCAGTTCCATTTCATCGAAATTGGTTCTATACTTTTTTAGTAATAAGGGAAAAACTAATAAAATTTGTAATTTTTCGCAAAATAAAAATAACATGAACCTTAAATAATCTGGCCGAATCTGGTGCAGACAAGATGGCCGAGCGGTGAAAGTCGCTAGATTTAATTTTTAGTTCTTGAAAGAAAGCGTGGGTTCGAACCTATCTCCTTACATACGTGTATAATTTACAATAAATTTTTCGTTATATAAGTTTCATTAACCGACTTCAAAAAAGGAAAAGGCGGCTATCAATTCGACGCGTATGTATTTCTTTATGTATGTTCACCGATTATTCCGAATCTATCCAACCGATCAATTTGTTTTTGTGTTTAAATGAAAGAGGTTACTCTCGAATTAGTACCACTTCCATTTCATCGAAATTGGTTCAGTACTTTTTTAGTAATAAGGCAAAAACTAATAAAATAAGTGATTTCTCGCTAACTAAAAGTAACACGGGCGATGAACAAGCTCGCCGAATGGACTGCAGTCAGGGTGGCCGAGCGGTGTAAGACAGCAGATATTATTTCTGGTTCTTGAAAGAGAGCGTGGGTTTGAACCCCACTCCTGGCATAGGTATATAATTTACAATTATTTTCCCCATATTATAATTTTCATTTATCGACTTCAAAAAATCGTTAACTTTTAACTAAAAAGAGAAAAATAAACTTTTCTACCAAAAATTGAGCCGACTACTGCAAAGTGAAAAATTATTTTTTTTTTTACATAATAGTACCATGCGTATTATTATATTTATGTACATTAATATGAATTTTTAATGCCGGTGCCAGCCAAGCCAAGTTGAAAATTAAAATTAATTATCCAATGCAAATCGTAAATGAATAAAGTTAATTTATTAAACTAAATATTAAATCGAAAAAAAATCTCGTAGATACTTGGATGCGTGTCTATTCGAAAATTCCATGTAACTTGGCTTGGCTGGCACCGACATCAAAAAATCAAATTAATGTACATAAATATAATAATACGCATGCGAAATACTACGCTCTTAACTTAATTTCTTAATTCTATTATGTAAAAAAAAATATTTTTCATTTTGCAGTAGTTTTTGAAGTCGGTTCAATTTTGGATAGAAAAGTTCGTTTTTGTATTTATTATTTCAATGCTTTAAAGTGTTTTTAATAACATAGTTCCTAGGGTACCACATTTAAAAAATATAAACTGAACCATTTCTGTGTCTATCTGTCCTTCTATTAAAGCCATTTTACTCGTAAACTATTGAATGTTAAAACCTCAAATTAACTGAAGTAATAAAGACTGTCTACCATTATATTTTAGCTTATAAACTATTCACAAATATATTTTTAAAAATGAAGAAAGACTAACTCGGTTATTTAGAAAAAAAAAATTCTTTTGTTTATCTTTTGGGGTATTGTGTGAAAGTTATCGCAACACCGAGATTAAAAATACATTACTTTAACGTTAAGAATTTAATTTTTCGTAAAATCTTCGAAGACGTAATGCAATATATGACGTAATGTAAAATATGATCTTATACTGTATGATCTCATTCTGTATTTTTGATTCTTTTGAAACTTAAACTATGAAAAAATCAAAAGTATTCGACTTTATTTCAAACCTGGCATGCAACTTATAGCGATTACTCTAGGTCGCATTTTAAAGAAAATTGCATTTTTCTGTTCCACACAAATTTAGTTTGTGTTTATCTAGCGAATATTCCAACGTAACATATATCCCAGACATGCTAAGTAATTTTTAATATCAGGGGTTCAAAATTATTAATACTTTTTGTTATTTAAATCATTTACCAAGAATATCATGGCTGCAAACAGTAATATCAGTGTAGGAACATTAAGGACTGTAGCAAGTGATTACACCCCACTAAAAATAATATTAAGATTTCAGAAGAAATCCCAACTTTCTTCAGAAATTCTAGAGGAATTTGAAGAAAGTTTGAAGATTTAGATTTATCTTTAAAATATCTGCAGAATTTTTGAAGATTTCCAAAGTATTTGCATAATAGGCCAAATACCTATAGATTTTCTACAGATTTTTTTAGTGGGGCAATTAAATAGGTATTAAGAGCACTGTTTCTAAATTGTTGGAAATGAACAAGTAATGAGTAACAGCAGTCATTATGAAAAATGAATATATTTATGGTCAAGAAATATATTTTACTAGCAAAAGGCATGCTTTGTTTGGATTCGCGAAGCATTATTTTATAAAACAGATATTTGAAAGTAAAAATATTTTTAGTATTATTTTTGCATCTTTATTAAACAAAAACGTTATTTTATGTTTTGGAGCATTTTAATTTTTTATTTATGATGTTATTTACGATGTAAAATATTTTCGAAGCAAACTTTTACAATATATTTTTAAATTTTCAACTAAAAGCTCTTTTAAAGATGTTTTTACAATTTCCAGTAATCACTGGTGTTTTTTAAAGTTGTTTGAAATATGCATGTTTCCAATCTTTGTAATTAACATCAAATAATCTTTGATAGCTATTTTAGAATAATATATTTGAAGAGAGCTCAAAGAAAGTTACTTCGTCAAAATCCTATTTTCTGGAAAAACATTTAAAATCTGCTCTCGTTGATACTATGAATTTTTAACTGTAAAACTTTTTTTTCCTAATTTCTTCGTTTTTATACATGTTAGCGTATCAGAATTTTTGATATTGTAGAATTTTTCGTAAAGAAAATTTCCTATTGAATGCTTAATTTTGAAGGATTTTCACTCTCGACAACGTTACGTACGTTTTTAAGCCAACTGGTGCCTATATATCCTCAATATCGACCCTCAATATTGTGACGTATGCCATGGCACAACTGTGATAAAAAAATAAGGACCATATTATTAATCCACATTATGACTAAGTTGTAAATTAAAAAACTTTGAATGTTTCTCCTGTAATGATCTCAAAACTACTAACTGTAAAAAATAGTAGAAAACAGAAATCTAAAATTCCTTAACTACACCATTGTTACAGCAAAATTCCGAAGATTTAATACAGGAACCTAATAATAGAGTAATAATCCCCTTTTATACTTATTTATTTATTTAAATATTATTTCTTGTATTGATGGTACTTTTTAGCCGTCTCACAGATTTATTCTGATGAGGCGTCTTCGTGATTAGTATTGAGTGTTCATTGGATAAGTATGAAGAGGGTGGGGGAGAAATGGGAGTAACCTACTTTATTTAGATTAATATGTTTTTCACTCAGAAGTTGCCGATTTGCTTTAAAATTTTGATAGTGGTTTCTTCTGATAAGGCTCGTTCCTGATTTGTTTTGTGAATTCATTGGTATAAAGGGAACATCATGCGGATTTCCCCCTCTTAAATTAGGTAAATGGTTTCGCAGAATTAACTGATTTACTTCAATATTAGGATGCAGGATCATAGTGATAAGACGCTTCCCTGATTAGTTGTGGGGTTCTTTTTTAACGTATAAGGGGAAGTACGGGCAATTCCCTTAAAATAGATAAAACGTGTTTTATGCAGAATTATCCGATTTGTTTTAAATTTTGGATATAGGTTCTTTATGATAAGTCAAATCTCTGAAAATTTTGATTAGGTTTAATGGTTAAATATAAATGAAGGAACGTAAGATAACTCCTCTTTAATTATATAAATGGATTCTTATGCAGAATTATCCGACTTGCTTCGAGTTTTGTATATAGGTTTATTATGTAATAATAATCCCTGATTAGTTTTGGGGATTCAGCGATTAAGTATGAAAGGGGAATATTGCGTGGGTTCTACTTCCTCTATAATTTTAAATTTCGAAGATCATTATTTCTTAAAAATATATGGTTGTAATTCACAATTTGTGTGCATAGCATGTGAGCTCAATGTCATCAGTTTAACTGGGCAGTATTCATTTATGAATAACAAATATTTTTTAATATTTTAAGGATGACTATAAAAAACTTAAACTTCCTGTTTTAGATAATGTGATTAACATTAAAGTTCTATTAAGAGTCTTTAGCCCTTCATGTTATCACCCAGAATATGATTGGACAATATGCTTCAAATGTTGTTGTTTTTCTTTTGTTATTTCAACTTCAATGGATTCATTTCTATAATAATTACTGCCAATAGTAAAAACAAGAAATTCCACTTTGTAAATCTAATAAATAATTTTAGGAATTAAACTATTTTATTAATTTATTTTTGTAATATGAGGGCGAAGGGAACAAGGGAACACAATGTATCTGCTTCTAGGAGTAAAAACGTCAAAAAAGTTTCTTTTTTTCAAATTAATACTTTAATTAAACACTACAACGTCTTGAAACGTCTGAATTATAGGGAATCAATGTATATATGTGTAAAACATCGAAGTGATCATAGAAAAAACATCTAGTGAAAAGACGACAAGAATGGATTATTTCATGAAGCAGCTGGATAACGTAGAATCACTCGTCTCGGTTTAAAATAAAGTGAACATTCATAAAAGTCGTGGTTTGAATACAAAGGCAGATGGGTGAATTTATTGGGAGATTTCTCCATTAGAAAGCAAGATAAGTGAACTTTCATAAAAGTCGTGGTTTGAATACAAAAGCAGATGGGTGAATTTATTGGGAGATTTCTCCATTAGAAAGCAAGATATCAAGAAATACTTGACATAAACCTTTATTCTTGTCCAATTTCACTCGGCTACTCCATACAACATTCAAATCTCCAGCAATACGCCTCTCACCAAATGACAATTATCAACATAAATCACCTACCGAGAATAAATACAATAATGTTCTTTAAGTAACCACTTCTGTCAACAATACATGGAAATCGAAAAACAGCTACCTTAGAACTCCGTGTTACATTAATTTTAAAAGGAAAATAAAGAATATGTCCTTGAAATAACGCAGCTTGGAACACATCACGCCTCAAAGAACATTCGATAAAAAAAACTGATAATTCGCATTGTTAAGTTGCAGTTAAAAGTCAGTCAATTCTGATATTTTCCAGCCCGTTTTGGAGTTTTAATCGTACCTCATAGAATCCTGCGCGGGATAAGGCTGATGCAAGCATGTAACGTAAGCATGGAAAGTTCAATCAACGGAATCAGAAGGTGCGGATAAAAGTTTCCAACCACTTCATTGTTTAGTAGGAGAAACTTCATGTTCGGATTCTTTCCCAATCGCGGTAGCTTGCAAAATTAAACAGAGGTAAAAAGTAATTAACCGCAATCATTATAAAATTGCCCAAACGATATTTATAGGAGGAATGGACTAATAGAATAAATTTAATATTTCGAAATAAGAGATTGACATTCAAGTAATACAATTGAGTTTTTTAGGAAAATAAGTAATATATTAAGCTAAATTAAGGAAAAAAGGGAACTTTAGCCGATAATTAAATATTAGTAGATTACTGAAATATAAATAAAAGTATATTCTTATAAAAATTTAGAGCGAAATCGAAACAAGAAAATGGCAAAAAAAATTATATTATAACACACACACATACACACACACACACACACACACACATATATATATATATATATCAATTTTACATGTATGCAAAATGTTGGGTATTCTCCATGAACTGTAAGTAAATAATGACAGATTGCTTTCTGCACTGGGAGTTTTACTCCGTTCTACCGTTAATATATGTACATACACTGAGGTAATGATTTTAGAATTTAAAGTACATTTATTTTTAAAAAATCTTAAAATTTGCTAGTCTTAATAATCACTTACTGATGGAATTATGTACACAATGAAACAGCACTTACATAAAGAAAGTTTTTCTATTATGTTGACCATTTTTCATAAAGCTTTTCCAATGTAAATTCTTTATTAAAATGCACCTATAATATACTTTGTAAAAGTACTCTTTCTTAAAAACTTTAAACATGTTATCTTTTCCAAAGCACGTAAAGTGAAAGAAGCATTAAAATATTTTTCAACTCGAGGCTTGATCAAATGACTAATGGCACAAAATATTAAGTAGTGTCTAAAATATGTTGATAAGAATATTAAATATTTCACTTGTATTCAAAATTCAGAGATTTTTTAAATACCATTATGTAAAACACCACTAAATTTTAGGAAGTTTCCGTTCAATATTTTTCAATGGAAGGATAGTAAAAAGATTTTTCCTTTTATTTTATGTTATTTTAAAATTAAATGTTAAGGTCACTATAGTATTTTTTTATTCTTATTTCAATTAGTAACTTTATTAACACACAGAGAAAATTGATTTAATGCTAAAAAACGAGTATTTGATATTCAAGTACTGCATTATAGCTTTATATCTCAATGACCATGTTACAGACTTTTTTGATTTGTTTTGCTAAAATTCACAGGATTTTAGTTGTTGTTGTTGTTGTTGTTGTTATTTTCAAAATGTAATTAATAGATTCAGGATAGTTTAAGGATTTATATATTTTTTTAGAAATTTATTTAAACGGAAAAGATTAGAATTAGAAACATTGAAATTGTTTACCCATTTATGAACAATTATCTAAAAATAAATAAATAAATAAATAAATAAATAATAGAATAAAACATATGTGCTAAATGTATATTACAACTATAATCATAAATGAGTGCAATCTACATTTGATAAATTATTTCTTACAATATAATTTTCCATTTTTTTACACATGTCTAAGCAAAAGTAAATGGAGCAATGTAATACATGTACTCTTAAAAAAATGTGTAAAATTACTCATAAAAACAAGTGTACAGAAATAATTTTACTAAATACTTAAAGTGGTGTGTAAATAACCAAAATAAACATGTAATGTGTAAGTTTCAAAATACATATTTTATTTTGCAATTTCACAAATAGAATAAATGTGTAAAATTTGCATTATCACTCTTGAATAGATTAATGTGCAATTTCTACAAGAATACATATATGTCTGCGTTATATTCTTATAATTTTATTTGCGTTATCTTCTATAATCGCATATATTTTTGTATATTATGTAAAAAAAAAAAAAAAAAAAAAAAAAAACTTTATTGTGTTATATATCAGATACAGTTTTTGTGTAATATGTTAAATACACATTCTTTTAATTAATGTGAAAAAAATATATATTTTTGTGTATTATTCTGTTCTTATACATATTTATGCACACTATACAAAACACACATTTATAAAGTATTCAGCATACACAGACTTTTATGCAATATTCCAAAAATATTTTGTGTACATAGCTGATTTTTTGGTGATTTTTTGTGTACATAGCTTTCTTAATCGTATACTTTGATATATTTAAATTGCGAACTAAATATTTTTCAGTAACATGTGCCGGATATGTTTGTTCTTTTCTAGTAGGATTGTTTTACGAGAAAAACTACGAGTGTTACACATAATGTATTTTGGCAATTTTCTTAAAATGTAAAGACAAATCATTTTCCATCCATTAATATACTTAATTTTTAGATAAATCAGAATCAACTGAAATTCTAATTATGACAATTCATATTTCTTTTTTATTTTGTATGATGCTCTAAAATCGTGTGATTGAAACTCATGCGCAAAACCTGTATAATCTAAATTCTGCGTACAATGTAACAACTATTTTCTAAATTGAACGACTACAATCCCCCACCCCCCTCTAAAACACAAAAAAAGAATCCGTACTCTTAGTTTTACAATTAAAGCAGCGCATGTTGATTTAAATACTTTTTAAATATTTATTGAATTCCCTATCCCCCCTCATACTGAAAATAGAATAACCTTAACTCTGTAAAAAAAAATCAGAAGTACTCTGAAAATATACTCGCTTTTATATTAATGAATCTGAAACTTACATTAACATTTTTATGGCACATTTACTTTTGATGCTATCACAAATATATCTTAATTTGAAATATTTATAATACGATAATTAAATTTAAAATGTTTGGTTTTTAACACACATAATTTAAGCTGTTTGAAGAGAACAAAAAACATGCACAAGTTGTTTATAAAAAAAATTTTATGCCTAGCTATCAGAGCTTGAAACTATTTTTTTCTAGATGATATAAGGATTTTTCTGAAAAAAAGTTAATTAAAATGCAATTTTTCTTTCGTCTTCTAATCATTTTGAAGCTATCACGAACAGTGATGAAATGAAGCAAATAGCTTATTTTATCTCTGAAATATATCAGGTATAATGATTATAGATGTAATAGAGTGCACATGGACGCACATACACGCTATATCTTTTACATAAAAAAAAGTTTTGTGCACTCTTCAACACTCAGACATATCTTTTTAATTAAAATTTGAAACATATTAAAAAAGTGGGGTAATTTAAAATTGTTTTAACTCAAAATATTATTTGTAGAATTTTATTTATTTAATTATTTTTACATTTAAATAAACAGAAATACTAAAATTATATTTTTGAATCATCATTTAAAAAATATTATAAAAAAAATTAAGTAAAATTTTGAAAAAAAAATATGTAACTTATTTCAAACAATCTTACCTTGAGAAGTAAATATTTATTTCAAATTTGCTGAATCATAATGAATGTAAAACAATTGAACAAGACATGTTTTAAATTTGAAGCATTTATCTTTAGAGGTTCAAGATTAATAACAATTATGGCGAAAAAATGTCGTCTTGAAGAAAAACGTATTTTTAAATGAAGTCAATTTTTTTTGTTTGCTTGAAAGCTAGATTTTGAAAACAAACCAAAACAATAAAAATGATAGTTTCTTTTCTAACTAATATAGAAACAGGACCCCCTTTAATTCATGAAAAAAATCGTCTTTCGCTATGATGCCACTGATTAATAAGTGACATTTTAATCATAGATGAAATGCGAATACCAGAACTTGAAGAGACGCCATGCATTTTGTCTGACAATATAATAATAAAGCGCTAAAACTAAAAGAAACTGAAATATTCTGTCATGTAAACACTTACCTCCAACCTGTATTCTTGAAACATTTTTAAAATTTGTTTTTCTTTTAAATGTTTTTTTTTTTTTTTTGCCAGTAATGTAATTATAGCAGAGTGGTAGGGAGAGGTAAGAGCGTCTTACAAAGAAAAATAAATGTTTTAGCTCTTTATTTTCAAAATGCTGTTACAGTACCAATCATTTGTGCAACCGAATTACTGAATCAAAAAGATCAAGCTATAAATTTCAGCCTTCAATCTTTTTTTCTAAGAGCTACACACTTTGAGATTTAACGACTTTATTCTTTTGTAATGCTCCTATTAGTGTGAATCCTGGTATTTTCTACATTTACAATCTTTGTTTTCAGAGTTATCTATTGATAATAACTTACAGACTTAATGTCATAAATCTACATGCAAAATAGGTAATTTTTTGCTCAAAATGTGCAATTTTTACGACAAATGGGTACTTTTACAGATTTACACACTTATCCGTGTATAAAAAGTTGTATAAAAAATATAAGGTACCAATTTGTATACATTTAGGCATTTTTCTACAGTTACACACTTATTTGTGTTTTTCAAAAGATAGCATTTTATAAATTCAGATTTAAAAGTTAAAATAAAAATGTGTAGAATATTTTTACAAAGTGTGCAAATATTTATACGCATGCATGCGTAAATTTACTAATTTACACATTTAGTTTCCGTAGTGTAGAATAATAAAAATAAGAAACGGTTACTTGTTTTTCGTGGAATCCTGTCATAAAAAATACTATAGTGTCTCAATACCAAAGAATTACAACGGTTAAAATGAATTATATATATGTGTGTCTAAAATATTTTTTCAACTCGAATATGTGGCAGATAATTTGAATAACAGCTCGTAAATAACAAGAAATGTTACCTTAAAACACAGTTTCAAAAATGGCAAAACATATTAATATAATTATTTAAATGTATTTTCATAATAATCATTGACGAGTACAAAATGTTATTAAAGTGAATTATATATTTATTAAAAATAAATTAGTAATAAAATAGCATTAAGCGAAAAGAAGTATAAGAAAAAAATACACTGTTTCTAAAGCAGAAGCTACAAAAATTCTTATTTTCTTCCAGTAGAAAATAATTTCCCCTCATTTTTCATTTAAACTGACAGGCCTAAGAATGCGAAAAGAAACTTTAGAAGTGTGTGTATTTTTATGTGAAATATTTTTTGACTCGTATATGTCGCAGGAAATTTGAATAATAAAATGCAGACGCCTTCGTTTCTACTTAGAAAATACTTTTGACTTTTTTTAAAGGTGTAGTTACTTTTAAATTAAAAATGAAAAGAAATTATATTCACAATAAATCAATTCCATAGAAAAAAGGAATAAAAAAAGCCATTTCTAAGAGAAATTTAAATTAAGATTGTGAAAGGAAAGCAGTCCTGAAGTCAAAAGTTTTATAATTAAAATAATAATAATAATAAAGTCAAAATATTTCGATTTATTTCAGTCTTTCAAATTACGGTTACATTACTAAACCTGATTTACATTTAAAATATTCACCTTTTCAGGTCTGAATTTTTTCCATTTTCAGGTAAAAAAAAAATTTATTTCAATAACATTAATCGTAGCTATCCAAATCGAATTATCGATGTTTAAAGATGATCTAATTGCCTGCCATCTAACAAATGTATATATTTCGTGTAAAATTAAATTCATATATATATGAAATTAGATTAAGGAAGAGTTGCATTCTCTCCTATGTTGGAATTTCCGAAAGTTTTTTCCAGATCCACAACGATCATGACACCTAGACCCCAAAACTACCATCAGTAAAAAAAAATTATATACATATACAGGGTGTCCGAAAAGTCTGGAAACGGCCGAATAACTCGAGAAATACATATGAGATTGAAAAACGTAAATATACGTGTTAAATATTTTTAAATAAGCTACTCTGTGATACCAAATTTGACCTTCGAAACCGACCCCCTGGGGGTCAGAGGGGGTCCAACTTTGAAATCTTAAATTATAACCCCCATTTTTTATTACAGATTCGGATTCTACGGACAAAAATACGTAACTTTTATATTTGATGTTTATTTCAAATCTTCGTTTATCACGGTGTAATCGAGCATATTAAATCGATACATATTCCCGCTTTTCCAACGGGATTTTTCCCTAATCGAAACTGATTGGGCAGAATTTTTGACGTCAAATTCCTTGTCTTTTGTAGGAATAGCGTTTCCTGAAAATCACCCGTGGCGATTATTTCAATAGTGCTACACTGTTAAAAATTTGACCCATTTGCTGCAGCGTCACTCCACAGCTATTATAGATTATCTCTTTTGTGACCAATGAGAATGCTCCATAACACAGTAAAGTAATCGTTTTCTATAAAAGCGGCGGAGTGACGATGCAGCAAAAGGGTCAATTTTTTTACAGTGTACTTTACTGTGTTATGGAACATTCTCATTGGTCATGAAAGAGATATTCTATAAAAGCTGTGGAGTGACGCTACAGCAAATGGATCAAATTTTTAACTGTGTAGCACTACCGAAATAATCGGCACGGGTGATTTTCAGGAAACGCTATTAATGCAAAAGACGAGGAATTTGATGTCATAAATTCTCCCCAATTAGTTTCGATTAGGGAAAATCCCGTTGGAAAAGCCGAAATATGTATCGATTTAATATGCTCAATTACACCGTGATAAACGAGGATTCGAAATAAACATCAAATACAAAAGTTACGTATTTTTGTCCGTAGAATCCGAATCTGAAATAAAAAATGGGGGTTATAATTTAAGATTTCAAAGTTGGACCCCCTTTGACCCTCAGGGGGTCCGTTACGAAGGTCAAATTTGGTATCACTGAGTAGCTTATTTAAAAATATTTAACACGCATATTTACGTTTTTCAATCTCATATGTATTTCTCGAGTTATTCGACCGTTTCCAGACTTTTCGGACACCCTGTATATATATATATTAACTTCCATAATATGCTCAGATCTTCCTCAAACTTTTACATAAAATCAAAAGGCATAAAATCTCGGTCGAGTTCGTTAATGGACAAAATCGGACCAAAGGGGTGGAAATAGGGAGGGTTTTTGTGAAAATCGAAAAAAAGTCATAACTTATTAAAATAGATATCGATTCGATTTAAAGTTTACATTACTTCTTTAAAATAAGCCAAAAGTTTATACGTGACAGATTTTTGATAAATTTAGAAAATGGGCTCAAGGGGCGTAAAAAACAGGGTTTTTAGGTGAAAAAATTCAATAACTTCGTCAATTCTCAAGATATTAAATCCAACTAATTTTTATATAAATGTCCTCAAAATTATCTAAAACTTTTGTATTTACAAGTGTTTGATAAGACCAACTTTTACCGGTGAAAAAAATTAAAAACGAAAAAAAAGGGGGTGAAAAAAAAAATCCATATCTCCGTCAATTTTAAAAATTGACGGAGATATGGATTTTTTTAAAATAAGCTATAAAATCTAATTAAATTTATTTTACATCTTCTCAATAAAATCTACAACTTTTATATTGTCAAGTTTTTCATAGGACCAATTCGTATAGCAAAAATGAATTAAACAATAATAGGAGTTGGAGAAAAAAAAACCTCAAATCAAAACTTCTTATATTCTGACTCATTTTTAAACTAATTTTCGATTTTAAACTCAACCAAATGTTAGATCCTCCTATTTGGAAACTGTATAAAGTGACGCATTGGTCAGTTTTTTGATAAAGACAGAATATATTTGAAAAAAATGCTACCAAAAAGGGTATTTTGAACAGAAATTCCCGAAGTCATCGGGACTGAAAATTTAAGGAAATATTCAATTAAGAAATTGCATTTTTTCTGACTCGTTTTTAAATCCATTTTTGCTCTCAAATGCATCCAATTTACAGATCCTCTTATTTAGGAATTATATAATGTGACGCATTGACCAGTTTTTTGATAAAGACAAAATATATTTCAAATAATGTTGCCAAAAAGATTATTTTAAACAGAATTTCCCGAAGTCATCGTGATTGAATATTTGAGGAAGTATTCAAATAACAAACTGCGTTTTTTCGGATTCGTTTTTAAATCCATTTTCGATCTCAAACTCATCCAATTTACAAATTCTCTTATTGTGATACTATATAATGTGACGCATTGGCCAGTGTTTTTGATAAAGATAGAAAATATATTTTTAAAATGCTGTCAAAGTGGGCATTTCGCACAAAATTATAATGTGACGCACTGTATAATGAACTATATAATGTGACGCATTGGCCAGTTTTTTGACAAAGATAGAATATATTTTTTAAAATGCTGTCAAAGTGGGCATTTCGCACAAAATTTTCCGAAGCGATCATGATTAAAGTATTAATGATGTATTCAAATAACAAATCGGTTACTTTATGACTCATTTTTTAAATTCAATTTTGCTCTCAAACGCATTTAATTAGTAGTTTGTTTTTATTTAGGAGCTATATAATGTGCTGTTTTGGTCGATTTTTTAATAAATTCAGAATATATTTCAAAATATGTTGTCAAAAAGAGCATTTGAGCTGAATTTCGCTTAAGATGATTCTGAGTTCTTGCCAGTTCTTGTATAAAAATGAAATTAAAAATTTTTCACAAGCGGCCAAATGAAGTTATTAAACTGGGTTTATCTCTAATCATACTTTTTTTTTAAATGAGCACTCTTCGAAATCTACCTCCACCTATAAGCCAAGTCGACAGGGATTTTTAGATCATTAAACAACAACATTTGTTATTTTTTTTTTTCCTCACACGTTATAGTATTTTATTTAAAGTCTATTAACAAGTTACAATTATTTTGTGGCAAATCGTGTGCATGTATTTGTTTTATATGTCAAGCCTATAATTTTAATTCTAGGCAATGCAGATAAGTGCCATTAATATTTAGGATCCAAAATTTCAAATGAATATAAAAAAAGAGGAAAAATTGGTCGATTCGTTTGCGGTTTTGCTAAAACCATTCCTTATATCAGTATTTTCCCGAAAGTATTTTTTAAAGATTAATTTAAAAAATACTGATAGAAGAAGTTTTAGATTTTGGAGTAACCATCAACTATTTTTTAACCCCTTTTTTTGTATCTGATTGTTTTTCAAAGCTTAGACTGAAGCTTAAATTTTGAGCTCAAAATATCAATTATTGCGAGTGGTTAAGTAGCGCAAATTGAACTATTTTCAGGAATTGAACTTTGAACTTCACCCCCCTGCTTAACACAGTGCAGTTATTTCTGATCTTGGTGTCGTAGACCAGACAGAGATTACTTCTCCCTACATCTAAAATAAACGAGGGAGGGGTGAGAAAATTACATTAAAAAATTATTTCTAGAAAACACCAGTATTTTCTATATTAAAGTAAAAGGAAATTATTTGATGTACACATGTACTTCGCAAAATGAATGAAGACTAATGCGCAGAAAATGGTACGTGAATGATGTTCATGCGGAATCGCAAAAAAATGCTCGAAATAGATTCTACCTTCAACGATGCTTGCCTCATAACTCCGGCAAAAGGATTTCGAACATTAGCGAATACTCCGGATCAATACCCAGGAGCGAATACCAAGATACCGCTTATTACAATGGCCATCGTCGCAACCTCGTACTCGCCAAAATGGAAGAGTCTTGCGTAAACAAGGTTTTTAATATGGCCCCAGAGAAAAATATCTAAGCAGGTGAGGTCAGGCGAGCATGCCGGCCACTTTATCGGATCACCCCGTCCAATTCATCGCTCTGAATATGCTGTATCTTATTCATTTCGAATGTGCATGTAGAATTGTAGATGTTTCGTCATGTTGGAACCACATATCAGCCTTTAAGTTCGCCGAAATGCTTACGAAAAATTTTGGACAAAACATTGACGCTGAAACGTCGTTGATATGAATAAGGACGAGTGAAAAACGTGTTCGTGTATACCCAGCCGTGTGCATTGCGCGCATTGAAAATGCCTTCGTGACGGACTCTCTTTTTTCAACGCTGAATAGTACATGTGCTTGAAAGTCTGGTTACATATGCATCTTTTGGAGGAACTATCGTGAAAAATGAACACGGGCTGATTCTCAGTAGCTTTCAAGGCACGACATGATATGCATGATTGTGTCGAAATCTTTCGGCTCCTAACACTTTCCAAATCAGCAACCAGCTCACATTTGCGGCGGTAGATATAGCCCGCGTGCACTTCGCTGATTACTCCTCAAATTCACGCCACACATGCTCCTCAAGTTCCAGTGTCCTCGTGCTTTTGGTACGCACAGTGTCGTGCATCCCGTTGACAAATGAACTGGATTTACGAGACTCTGATACAAACGTTCAAATTTTTTTCAGTTCGGGAGCGTCTCGAAGGAAATTGCTCCCCATGCAATCGCCGGGTCTCAGAGCATTCCCATCCACAGCTCTGTAAATGAAATGCATTTTGAAAATTTTATTGCTTAGTGTAGCAAGTCATCCCTACAGCCGTGAAGGATAGCACTTTCGTTCACAGCACCATCTAGTGGTTAAATCATTGTGTAATACGCATATCCGGCTAATCGGTGCATTTTTGTCGTCCGATTATCTGCGCTAGGGATATAGGACCAGGGGGGGTGCCCTTCGTGGGGGGTCTTTCTAAGGGAACCTAACCCGTATTTACGCAAGGTTCGAAGAAAACCACGAAAACTCCGAACGGTTAGGCCGACAGCCGCGATTGGGTTCGAACCCAGCACCTGCCGTCTACCAGTTGAGAGGTCCGTACCTCTCGGCCACTGGTGGGGCTCCGGCTAATCGGGTAACACGGATCATTACTATGTAATAGCTACCTAACTGTAAATTATTTTTTATTACTTTACGTGGAGGAATTGCTCATGCCTGTTATGAATATTTTTTTATACATTTTGCCATCCCTCTTTTGTTTATTTTACGTTTAGGGGGTAGCATTTCTGCCCAGTCTACGACACAAGGATAGGGAACAACAGAATTTTGTTCAAGGGAGCGAGAGGGGTTTAAAATTTTAACTCCTGAATACAGTTCAGTTTGAGCTACTTAACCACTCCCAACGATTAGGATATGGTCTTCATAATTTAAGATTAAGGTTGCACTGCTACAATTGTTGCTTTAGTTTGAACCAAATTTTTGTGCTAACTAGCTGCCACCATAAGATAGTGAGATCTCGTACCAACGTTGGGAGCTTCCCATTTCTTCCTCGTTCCAACTACTGTAACTATGCTTCAACAAGAGCTGCAAATATTAATTCAAGGTTTTACCATCTTACAGTGGCAGCTTTTGAGCACCAAAATTTGGTTCAAACAAGGAGAAGATTTTTAACAGTGTAAGCTTTTCAAAGCGTGTAATAATAACTTAGCAAGCGCTCGTTTACGCTTAAGTTACTAAGCGTAACTTAATAACTTAAACGTAAATAAAAAACTTAAGCGTTCATTAAGTTTTTTCTTAATGAAGCTAGAAAAGCGGGTAGTTAACAATTTGTGATAGCCTAGGTATTGTTGTACCCCAGGGTTAAAAAGTTATTAATTTATAAAATGGGTGATTGAATCAAAGGACTGTGAAGAAAAAATTGTTAAAGTTCGTCTTGAAGTCATTGCTGCGGAGAGAGAAAAAATTATACATCTAGTACATAGGTTCCCAACGGGGGCGGTACCGCCCCCCAGTGGGCGCTGGAGCATTCCAGGGGGGCGGTAGCGTGTTTAGAGAAAAATGGGGGGCGTTGGGACAGTCAAGGGGGGCGGTCATGTCGTACCTACCTATTTAGGAACTAATGTAATGAAAATAATTGATCTCCGCTGCATTGCCCGACCCGTGACAAAAACCTTAACTACACCTTTAAATGGAAATCTATAAAGATGAATATAGATCTGAGGGAGAGAGGGCGGGGGGGGGGGGAGTCATTTATTTAACTTATGTCAAAAAACACCGTGGAACACGTATTTTTTTTCTCTCTATCAGGCTGAAAACATTGCAGCTGAAATCTTTTTCATGAATATCAAAATATTCCAGCGGAACAGAAAAAATCGTTATGACTCGCCTTAAAAATCATTTTGAACTTAAACGTTGTGGAGTAGAAAATTTGCGATAATTGGCTGGGTAAAAGTTTTAAACAAAATTATTTTTTATTAATCTGTATTTCGAAAAATTCTCAAGTATAACGGCACATGCCTGAGCAGAGATTTTTAAACGAACCCGGGATTTGAATCAGTTCAAAAAATTTGTTTATTCTTAGTGAAAGTGATAAAAATTATTACATCTATAAATTTGTTCAAAGGTAAATTTATTCAAACTTAAATAGGGAAAAATTATGTATTTTAAAATATCTTAATCAAAGAAGAAATACCGGCAGTACAGAATTGAGAATTTTTGAAATATGAATCTTAGGCATTCGCCCACAAACCAATCGTTACTTATGTGCTTAATTTGTCAAAATGTTTTTTCAAACGAATCCATGAACCTTCTAGGCTACAAGAGCATTTGAATAAATGCCTGCTGATAGAAAAAAATGTGTCCTATTTTTATTTTCTTCTATTTTACAAGAAAAAAGTATTGAATTCGTGAAAATTTTCGAAATCTGGTTTTTGACTGGTCGACACGTTTTAGGGGTCAGGGATTCCAAAAAACATGTTTTTACAAATATCTGTCTGTATCGAAGTAAATAGCATCCATTCATGTCAAGGACTAATAGAATCTTATGTTTGGTGGAAATCTAAGCAATAGTTCTGGAGATAAAGCTGTTGCGGAAATCGTGAAAAAGGCAGCATAGCAATGCCACCTGTTGAGCGATTGACACCAAAAATTAATCAGCATCAATTTATATCAGGGACTATTTTAACATAACTTTTTATTGAATTCCGTGCATTAGTTGTTAAGATAGAGCGCTCACAAAATTTATGACATAAATTTTGTGGACGCTCTATCTTACTGCTTAGATTTCTACCAAACTTCAGATTCTATTAGTCCTTGACATAAATAGATGACTTTTACATTTTGTTGAAAATTTCTCAACAGGTGGCGCTGCTATGCTGCCTTTTTCACGATTTCTTCAGCAGCTCTATCTTAATAAGTAACTCTCGGATTTTCACCAAACTTCAAATTTGGTTAGTTCTTGACATTGATATTTATACATGAATATACTAACAAGGAAGGTCTCCATACTGGGCCAGAATTTTATGAAAAAAATACTAATTAAAGTACTTACGTATGTAATAAAGGATCAGTCAAAATTAGCGGCGGAATCACATTAGATATTGTGTAAAAAAGTAAAATATTTTCGAATATTTGGCGTGAAAAGACTAAAGAGTCATTCGATTTGGCGAGCAGCCCTTTTCCCAGCCAAAAGCAAACGATTATAATGAAACTCAAAACTGTTGAATATTTAGTTTGCGTGTAAATTGTATTTAATGGATTTAAACATAAACAATGAGAAACTTTAATATCTTATATACATCTATATACATATTGTATTACATATATATATATTACTCGCTGAAGTAGTTATTTAATTAATCGCTGGAAAAAATGTCTTCATAGCTAAAAAAAAAACATATTGAGAAAAATTATCTTCATACATTTAAGCGTATTCAAAAATAAAAGTCATATGTTTCCATAGCAACAAAATCCAATCGACAATTCTCAATTGGACTTTGAGCTTGAAACAAATTTAATTAAATTTAAATTATGAATTTCGTTTTAAATCTCAAATTTTGATGATTAATTATGAATATAAATACATATAAATTTCGATATAACAAAATTATACTTAAAACAAACTAAAACTTACAAAACTAAAGTTATTTAAATTAAACTTATCAAAACATGTTCAACATGAAACTTTTTTTCCTTGAAATGTATTTGACATAGAGTATTTTTTTTTTAAATTACATTCCATTGTCAACCGGCGATAAATCACCAAATAACGAAATTTTCATTATTTTTCTACGGTTACTGAGTGGAAGTTTCTTGTAAGTTCATTTTTAGATCCATTCACAAATGGAGATTCAGCAGTATCATCATATTTAGAGGAAGAAATCGTGGAACTCACTTCAAATGAGAAGTAAGAGTAAAATTCAGAAATAGATACCAAGATTTCTAACTTCAAAAGCCAATACAACTCTCTAACCTAAATTAGTCGCGTATGCATAAAATTTTAATTGCTTTTCCTTCATCACATTTGGCTAAGAGTGGATTCCGTGCAGTAGCTAATTTACTGTCTAAGAAAAGGAACAAACAACTTTGAATCTGACAATTTGTGACTGATGTTAAAGAAACTGAAATCTGACATAAGCAAATTGTTAAAATTCCATCAGCCTCAACTATTTCGTTATTTGTTTAGAAATTTTTATTGATTTTGTGTTTATTTTTAAATTTTTAATAAACAATTTTTTACTGTATTTGATGGTCGTTTTAATTAACTTCTACTTTATGATTCTTAATAGATAGGTAGATAGATAAAATATAGATAAATATTCAACAATATTTTAACATTTTGTATAATTAACTATTGTGGAAGAGAGGGGGGGGGCGCTGGCATTTTTTTCTCTTGTAAAGGGGGCGCTGATCCAGAAAAGGTTGGGAACCTATGATCTAGTAGCACAAAAAGAAGAGAGAAGACTAGAAGCAGATCGATTAGAAGATTAGAAATTAGCGTTTAAAATTAGCTGAATGATAAAAATAAATGAAAAAAATTAGCGATGAAAGTAGAAAAACAAAAAAAGCGAGACGGAAAGAGAATAAAAGAAATCGAAACGAGTTAACAAGCAATTATTACACTCTCTTGCGTGAAAGAGCCGTATCGACATAAAATAAAAGCGCAAATCATGGCGTACCAACTCACTTTACCAATACGCTAAAAAAATTCCTATTCAGTACGAGGGGATTATAAAAAATTCCCGGCTTTGAATATTTAAAATAAAAAACAAAATTTGATTCCTTTTTTAAAGTTGATCAAACATTATTTCAAGCAGAAGCAATTTTAAAGAATAATTTTAGTATCTGTTTTCAATTAGGCCTACCGTGGCACTTAGCTATAGTCGATTACCAGATCAGAATGGTTCTGCCCGAAACCGTTCCTACAATTTTCTCCAGTCGTACTTTATTATAAGTAAATATAAAATTCCAAAACAATATATACAGGATGATTCTAATTTTTTTACAATAAAAGAGGGGTGATAGTACACATCAAGACAAACAGGATTAAATAGGAGACCAAGGGTCTCAAACGTTTTCCAAAGGAGATAGCCGCCATTAAAGTTTAGGGACCAAAATTTCAAATAAACATAAAAAACGGAAAAATAGGTCGATTGATTTGCGGTTTTCACTAAAATTATTCTTTATGTCGGCATTTTCTTGAATTTAAATTATAAAGATAAATTTAAAAAAAACTCGATAGAGGGCGCTTTAGACTTTGGAGTAACGAACAACTACTTTTTGCCGGTATTTTTTGCATCTTATTAAATGTTTTCGTAAGCTTACACTCAAACTTAAATTTTGAGCTCAAAATCTGAATAGTTGGAAGTGGTTAATTAGACAAACTGAACTGTGTTCAGAGGGTTCAAATTTCAAATGATTATAAAAAACGGAAAAATCGGTCGATTGATTTGCGGTTTTCACTAAAATTATTCTTTATGTCGGCATTTTCTTGAATTTAAATTATAAAGATAAATTTCAAAAAATGCCGATAGAGGGCACTTTAGACTTTGAAGTAATGAACAAGTCTTTTTGGCATTATTTTTTGCACTTTATTAAATGCTTTCGTAAGCTTAGACTTAAACTTAAAATTTGAGCTCAAAATCTGAATAGTTGGGAGTGGTTAACTAGACAAACTGAACTGTGTTCAGAGAGTTCAAATTTTAAATGATTATAAAAAACGGAAAAATTAGTCTAAAACGTTTAATTCTAAACGTTTGTAATTAGTCGTTTGCGATTTTCACTAAAACTAATTTTTAAATCAGAAATTTCTTGAAAATAATTTTTAAAGATGTACTTAATCGACGAAATTTTCCATTTTTTTTATGATTATTTGAAATTTTGATCACTAAACTTTAATGGCGGCTATCTCCCTAGGAAAACGTTTGGGACCCTTGGTCTCCTATTTAATATTGTTTGTCTTGATGTATTCTGTCACCCCTCTTTTATTGTAAAAAATAAAATAAAATCACCCTGTATATATTACGTATGTATACGTACGTATATGTAATTTTATATCAACAGATATAAATATAATACTGCAAATCTACATCTAAAACGAATATAGACTAAACCAATATAACAAGCTTAAACACTGAAACACTATCAAATGGAATCAAGAACAGTCCCGTAAGACATGGTGACGTCACAGTGACGTCGTTGTGAAGTCACGTTGTGACTTTGTGACCGTCGATGTGACGTCGCGTGACGTCGATGTGAAGTCACAGTGACTAAAATGTGAAGTCGTTATGGCCGTTTTAGAGCTCGTTTGTGACGTCACATTGTGAAGTCACGGTGTGACCAAAATGTGAAAAATGTGTCATTTGTGACAAAATTGTCTTTGAAACTGTGACTATTTTGTGACGATAGTGACAAGATTGTGAAGACACTTTGTGACATTTTTGTGAATATTTTATGATCTGTGACGATTTTGTTACTAAATTTGTGATGGTGGCTATATTGCCAGTGTTGTAATGTTACACTGGGACACAATTATACAGTTATGAGCATTGATATATAGTGTAAAATCATTTACATCTTTTACAAAACTTTATTATATTTTGGCAATATATCTCAATTCAAACTTGAGAGCTGCTATAAAAAGAAAGTACCAAAAGGAAGTTATTGAATCAAACTGCAATGCCATACAGATTTTAATCTTTGTTACATATTTTTTTTTCTGCTGCAATAAATGGGAATATTTAGGAGAATTGAATATTCAATCTATCACAATTATTTTAAATTTAGCTATTTGTTTTTTAAAAAGCATTAAAATTATGAAAAAAACATTTCTGTTTAACCTTTTAAGAGGCCTTCAGATTTTTTCGTGAGTATTTAATGATTCATAGAATATTAGCAACCAAAACATAATTTGTTTTGATAAAGTCTGTATGGCATTGCAGTTTGATTCAGAAACTTTCTTTTTATAGCAGCTCTCAAGTTTTAATTGAGATATAATCAAAATATAATAAAGTTTTGTAAAAGATGTAAATTATTTTACACTATGTATCAATGTTCATAACTGTATAATTATGTCCCAGTGTAACATTACAACACTGGCAATGTAGCCACCATCACAAAGTTAGTAACAAAATCATCACAGATCACAAAATATTCACAAAAATGTCACAAAGTGTCTCCCCAGTCTTGTCACTATCGTCACAGAATAGTGATTATTTTATTCAATGCTAAAAGAGGACATTAATATAAATTTTGTATTAAATCAGCCCGTAAGGCTTAACAATAGTCACTCAAAAAGATCCGGATGATAATGTAAAGTCTATGGGTATGTTTTTTTTTAAATATCTCGCTCAAACTTTAATATTTATATAATTTTTTTTTTCATAGGATATCTGAGGACGATCTACAACCGGCCTAGTTTTTACTTTTTTGATTTTCTTATATATTTTTTATATTATGATGGTTTCAATTTCAGAACCGGTTTAAAGCGGTTTTGAAATTTAAAGTATTCTTTTTAAAATATGAAACGAAAATCGAAAAAGTAAAAACTAGACTGATTGTTGGATCGACCTCAGCTATCCTATGCAAAAAAAATTCATGTAAACGTATTAAAATTTGAGCGAGATATTTGAAAGGAGCGCTCCCATAGACTTTACACTATCATCCGGGTCTTTTTCTCTGACTATCGTTGCGCCTTAAATTCTATAATTATGTGACTGAAAAACACGGTCAAGGAGCTTAAAAAGTGTAGAAACATATATGATAAATATGTTGACACTGTTTTTAAATCAAACAACTATTTTAAAAGCAATTTAATTTTGAAACTGCAAATGATCGAATGTTGTTTTAGATACTAAAAAAATAAATTCAAACATAAAAATAATAAATTATGGATATTTGGTATACTTGTGATAAGCAGAAAATGCCGTATTTCTCATCAATATTGTCAATATACAAATAAAAAATTATAAAATATACAAACTTACTTTTGCAACTATCTATTCCTAGCTATCTCTAGCTTTTTAATTTTACAAAATTTACAAAGCTTAAATTTACATTTTACTAACAACGATCTGAAACTAGTCCATTGATAAACGTAACTTTGGTATGAAAAAAATATAACTCGTACCAATAATATAAATATGTTGAGAATTCTCAAAATTATATTTTGGAAACAATTACTATGTTGGAAGGTAGTAAAAATAAATAAAATCTTATTTTTAAGCTCACTGTAAAAGTAATTGACTTTTGGGCATGTTGCAGATATTTAGAAGGGGTAATTTTACATCAAAGTTTGTAATAAATAATGTATTACACTATTAAATTTATGAAACATTTAGAATTTTAACATGTTTTTAAAAAGCTAACTAAAAGTTTTCTAATAATAATGATAAAGCAAACAGGAAAAAGAAAAAAATCATACCTATTTTTTGTTGACATTTTTCTATCCAAATTGCTTTTGGCCGTGTAAGTTAAGTTCAATATTAATTATTGTGGCACAGACTGGAATCATTTTCACCAAGCCAGCGCCACAATAACTCTCTTGAACTTATTTTTTGTTTAATATCTCAGCTAAAAATGAGGAGCTCTTGAGGTTTTTCTTGTTTAAATTTTTAAATCGGTTTCAATATGCGTACATAACTGCTATATGCCTCCAGTGAACTTATTTCTGGCACCTTGGATCTCGGTGTTTATTCTTCGTTAAAAAATCGTCTGCAAACAGTCATAAATTGTTTAATGCGCATGACCGTTAATTTCATTTCGCATACAACAGATTTGGAAATTGAATACACAATAATTTTATAAGAGTGTCTCTAGCTAATCTTTTTTATTTGATGAATTTAGTAATTTAATCTATCTTTTATTTTTCCCAGTTTCAAAACAATTCGAGTTAAAAATGACTCATAAGTTCTTTTTATTTTTATTTTTATTTTTATTTATTTTTTTTTGTAAATAATATTAACAATTAGAGTTCATTAGATAAAACATAGTTTAATTTTTTTTTAAATGTTTAAAGATTATGTTATATGAAATTAAAAAGTTTTGGTCAGAGGCACAGAGGCACCTTGAAATAAAGTTTTTATAGACTGGAATCATTTTCACCAAATCAGCGCCACAATAATTCTCTGGAAAACATTTTTTGCTTGACATATCATCTAAAAATTGATTCAAGAATTGATTCAAAAGTTTTCAAGTTCATATTTATGTCACATTGCGATTTTAAAATGTGGTGGTCAAATATTTGTGACGAACGTTATACGAAATGATATTACAGTGACGTATTTTTTTATTATTATTTACTTGTCAAAACAAAACATAATTTTACAGGAAACATCATGTTTTAAAGAATTTTCGTAATTATTTAAAGTTTTCTAAGAAGTTCACATCTAAGTCACAATGCGACGTCACAGAGAGGTGGCATTTTGGTCACAGATGTGATGTGACCACAGTGACTGGCAGTGACGTCACAGTGACGTCACTGTGACCATGCATGCTATGTGGGGTGGAGCAATAAAAATGGAAACTGTGGTACGTGGCTCGTTTTTAATGGCAATGCTGCGCAGTAAAAAAAATTACGATTAATTTGTGAGGTAGAAATCAGAAAAAGTCCTAATGCATAATTTTCTATCTTTGCCTGATTAATCGTAACCAAAAAAGTATGAGTTATTAAGTCAGCACATGCAAAATCATAAACAAATTAATTATATAATGAAATCGATCAGTATAAAATATTTTGACAGTTAAAAACAAAAATTGTAATGAAAAAACTTACATTCTGTTAAGTCGCCAACGTGATGAAAAAATACAAAAGTGCATATTTATTTTACTAACAGTTTATCAGCATGCTGGTGGTTAAGGAATATAAAATTGAAGGAAGAAAATATTATAATTAAATAAAACTATTATTAAGAATTTATTTTAATAAAATAATATTGAGTAAACTATATTTTATGTAAATTAATGGAAATATAAGGTCATTTTAATAAAATGAATTGAAAAAAATATACAGGTAATACTAGAAGAGATTTACGTACGCAATATGCATATAAAAAATTTTAAGTTAAATAATGATACGAATATATACAATTCTTTCGATTTATAGAAATATATACACATATAATTAAATGCATTGATTCATAAATTACGAAAACATTTTACAAAATGTCACATGTGCAACTTTACCTAGCAAACAATATCGTCACATTTCAATAAGAGCCTTTTATCTAAGTACTAATAATTTATTCTAATGCTAACATTCAGCTTGAAATTTCCTGAAATATATTGAGGGCCTGACATTAAAGTACTATTAAATTATCCCCACGTATTAGTTCATTAGAAATGCTTAACATTGTAATTGTAAATGCAGTCTGGTTAAATTTATTTGGATAGAAACACACCTCATTGTTCAAACTAGGGATAATTAAAAGCACCAGTTCTTAGTGGAAAATTGATTTAACTCACTCTGTTTAAAATTGCTTCACCTTTGTACTGCCTATTGTTGACATCTGTGCCAGCCATATTCATTTAATCTTAGCTTAAGCAACCGTCATACAGAATAAATGAGAAAATCGTTGTAATGCATTTGTATAACAGAATCAAATCAGTCGTGCGAAATTGTTAGACATTTATTAATAATAGTATTGTAAACAAGTAATAATAACTTATGTATTTATGTATGTACACACACACACACATTGAAGGAATGTGTGTGTATACGTGTGCGTGTCTATGTTATGTGTGTGTCTGTTTGTGTGTGATATTTTATCTTTCTACATGGCTTTGAATTTAATTTTCTATTTTTCTTTTGAAGAGATTTTTTTCACTTTTCAGTAGCCTAATTTGTTAAGTCAGTCTTTCAAATCATACTGCTTAAAAACTCATTAAAAACATAATGAAAACAAATTATCTCGACAAAAGTGCCATTATGTCAACGTCTGAACTTTCAAATTTTTTAAAGTAACGATATACTAATTTTTAACATGAAAATAAAGAACATCATTTTCATTTATATATAGTATTATATTAAAGATATTTCTAAAATATGTAAGTTAAAATAGTCCCCACATACTTTTTACGCATGTTTGGTAATTCTACAGTTACTCAAAGCATCTTGTATATCGATAACAACCTTATTGAAATAAATAAAGGATATTAATGTTGCAAAAGATTTTACATCACTTGTTACTTAGGCTTGAAAAATGCGGAATCTAAAAGTCCAATCTTTGACAACATTATGGAACAGCTGGGGCTGTATATCATCGCTAACGCCGCGAATGTTGCTTTCCAAGTAGACCAACGTCTAGCTGTGGCTATATATCACCACGAATGCGGGGACTGATTTTCAAGTCTACCAACATCTGGCTGTGACTGTATTTCATCACGAACACGGAGAATATTGATTTCCAAAAGGACCAACATCTATCTGTGGCTGTATATCATCACTAACACGGCAAATTTTGATTTCCAAGTGGACCAACGTCTAGCTGTGGCTATATATCATGATTAATGCGGGGAATGTTGATTTTCATGTCTTCCAACATCTGGCTGTTACTGTATTTCCTCACTAACCTGGAGAATACTGACTTCCAAAAGAACCAACATCTATCTGTGGCTGTATATCATCAATAACGCGGTGCATTTTCATTTCCATATGGATCAATGACTGTGATTTTTTTGCGTAGATCAGTTAATTAAAATATACAGTGCTCAGCAAAAGTTTAGACATTGATCGATTACGCTTCTTTTTTCAGAAATATGTACCTAATTTTTGTAATTAATCTGTCATTTGTTACTTATGATATATCCTTTATTCACAAACAATAAATTTTTAATTTTACCTTTTACATAATATATAATGACAAAAAAATGACAAAATGACAAAACATTTGTTACTTATGATATATCCTTTATTCACAAACAATAAATTTTTAATTTTACCTTTTACATATTATAATAATGACAAAAAAACGCAGTTGTGGCAAAAGTATAGACAGTTTGTTTATTTACAGAAAAAAACTACAAATTAAAATCGAATTGCACCTACATTGTCAGCAATTAGTGCAAGAATGTGACTTTTCATCGAAGAAACTAAATGCTGCTTCACTTGGGGGTCTATTTTGTACTAAACATGTTCAACAGCAGCTCGAAGCTCATTAACAGAAAAGTAAAGCAAAGATCTGCATAAACCTTACGAAATATGATGTTACAAAGGTTTTCGACTGGGTCCAGATCAGAACTACACGCTGGCGAGTTGAGATCAGTAGTATTTTCAGAGTTAAACGAAGTTCTTGTTTTGCGTGCAACATGCATAGGCACATTATATTTCTAAAATCATACTTTTGACCAGCTAAAAGTTCCCCAAATGACTAAAAATTGATCTCCATCGTATGTATGTATTCTTGCGTTGCTTGACAACCACTGAATAACTCCACAGATCCTTGAGCATTAAAGCAAAGGGAGGACCAAATCATTAAAAAATAAACTCCTTATTGTCGATTAAGAAAGCCCCAGGCTCTTTATGCAAGTCGTGCCCACAGCATGCCCACCCGTTTGCGCCATTCAAATTCCACTTTTTTTCGTTACTGAATATCATAGCGTATCATTTTGGACCATATGAAGTATGTTTGCAAGTTCATTGCTTTCTCGCCAATTCGTAGCGAGGTTTTAAAGATGATTGTTTTATCATTTTCATGTAAATTGATTTACCTGTTTCTTTAATTCATCTACGAATCATGTCCGTCCATACAGAATGTCCTGGCTTACTTTTAATGTAATTAGCAGTCATCATTTGTGGAAATGTCAGTTTATGGATGCTTTGTCATCTAATTTTCTGGTCACACAAGGTCTTCTAGATTTATATTTTGTTTTAAATGAGTCACCCTTAGATTATACTTCATAGACAGACCACTTTGGACGATTCAATGCTGTTGAAATATTTGCAACAGTCTTCCCTTTCCACTTCAGCTTTCCTACTTCAATTATCTCATCTAACTAAATATTTTTAGATGGCGAAATCTTCACTAACTGATGCTATATCGAGGCATACATAAATATTTCAGACATGTGACATCATAACTTAGACATTTGCATTTTTCCATGAACAGTTGGCAAAAAATCAAAAAGTATCTAAACTTTTGCAATATGCAAATTTTACTTTTTTCAGTTAAATGAAATATTATTTTATATTATAACCATTATTTTTATCCTACAGTGTTTAAAATACATTTAAAAATAAGTATAGCCGTTTGCAAAACTCAAGTGCTTGTATTTTTCATTTAAAGGTTAAAAAACAGCACTGTCTAAACTTTTGCTGAGCACTGTAGATTATCATAAATAATTTACGATAATAACTTACGATAACTTGTGATATTTTGCCCTATTTGCAATATTTTCTGGCGTAAGTTTATTCAGGTTGAAATGACATTACATACAAATTATACAAATTATCTCTTACTTGGTAAACTGAGAGTGACTAGAATTATTATAGCCAATAACAAAACCATTCCTCTAAAATAAAAAGTCTTTATTTTAAGCAAAATATACCTTTTTTTCTAAACTCTTAATTCACTGTATTGTTAAACATTTCAACACATGAAAAGCGAAAATTAATGAAATATATATTGACAAAAATATCTAATCTATTTTACAATGCTTAAATTTTCAGTCTTCTGTAAATTAATTATTTAGAAATAAAAATACAACATTTATTTGCACGCTAAAAGAAGGGGAAAAAATTAATGGATTTTTCCAAACACTATGGACCGAACTAATAAATTTAAATAATGTTTAGAGAAATAAGGAGAAAGCGTAATTAACTGCGACAAAAGATTTAAGAACGGAAACAGAAAAAGCGTTAATTTTTCAGTTTAGAACTCCTACCTAATGTAAATTTAAGTATTCTTTAAAATCGTATGACCGAAAACAATTGGGTTTACATTGCATGGTATTAAAACAATTGAATTAGGAATATCATTTGTTGACTTTAGATTTTAAGATAAATTTAAGTATTTCAGAAGACGATAATTATGATTCATCAAATTTATATTATTTATAAACAACCTCGTTGAAAAAAGCTAAATGTGAAGATGCATTCTCAGTAATTAGAATAATTTAAAAAACTAATTTAATATGATGTGTCCCCCCCCCCAAAAAAAAAATGGAATAAAGCTGAGGAGAAAAGTTACATACTTCTTTAAAATATTGCTATTATTAAGAAAAAAATACATACTAACAAATGGATAAGTATGATATGACCGCAAAGTGAGTTTTCTTTAATTTTCTTTTCTACATTATCCGTTAGTTAATAAATGGATCATTCCACACGAAATGAGCAAATCAGGTGTGGCTGACATGTCACATATTTTATTGAAAATCATCATGTATGTAGATCACAATCATTTACGAGGAAACTCAAAGAGATAGATTTCAGACTTGTTTATTTTAGTACAAAAATTTACATTAAACTTGATACGAAATCGAGGTCTTGTGTACATGCTTGAAATTTGATGTTTGATTATTAGCCTTAGGAATGGAAAGACTATAATAAAAAATATTTACACTTAAGAATGAACTATAAGTAACAGTTTAGCGTAATTTAGTAATTGTGTTTTTATTTCATAATGTAAAAATAAATAAATAGTAAAAAAAATCGTGAAAAAATGAAATATTTCCGTTATTTGTTTTTAAATGAAGGACACTTTTTCCAGATTCAAAATTTGTTGCCTTTATAGCTAATTGAATAAATTTAATACTACTAAATTTTAATTATTGCCTTTTTTATTCCTTAATGAGAAAAAAATAAACAGTAAAAACTGTTGATTAAAAATTCAACATTTTTATCATTTGTTTGGGCACGAATAAGAGCTTTCAAAAGCTTTAAATTCTTTAAGATTCTTTAAGTAATTCTTACAGATAAAATGTATATTTTAAATATAAGAAATTTTATTCTTGCTTTAATTTTATTTTTGCCTGAAGAATATTTTAAATTTGTATAAAAGAAAAACGATTCTCTTGATAAAATAGCTGTATTTTAATCCTAAAATCAAGTAGCAAACGTAGATGGCAGCATAATCTTTTTCTTAGGAAGAAACTTGCAAAAAAGCGCAAGATTTCAAAGAAAAATTGTCCTTAAATTATCTCAAATATTATTTTTTAACCTATTTTTGTTGTGTTAGAAATCAAAAAGGCAGTACTGAAACTTTTTTAGTGTGTCATGGATTTATTGATGCTTATTCAGGGTGAGTCATAAATATCGAAACAATAGGCTATCTCCTTAAATATTGCTTTTAGACCCATACTTCCAATCGCAAAAATTCATAAAAAAATGTGAAATTTTTGATAAAATAAACTGCAACTCCATGGGGAGTCTAGTTGAAAAGTTACGAAAATTAAATTTTTATACGGCCCCCGTCGGACAATAAAACACAAAAAGTTCTATCTTCATATCTCCAAAATTCGCAAAGTTATAGCCGTTTAAAAAATTCATCAGGTTTTAAGGGATTAGACACAAATTTAAATGCGCGCAATTCAAAAAACTATGTTACTTTAACAGTTCTAGGAAACGCGTAAAAAATCTATTTTTTGAGTTAGAATTTTGATTTTTTTCTTTTTTGTGATGGTTAGCCTTATAATTAACTAAGAAAATCACATCTTAAAATTTCTCATACAATTTATAAAAGTTTCATGTGGTTAGTACCGGTTTAAATGGGACAATCAAAAATCGTTATAACTCGTATTTTTACTTTCTTCTATCTTTACAAGAAGAAAGTATTGGATTCATGAAAATTTTCGACTTCCGGTTTTCGACGGATTTACACGTTTTAGAAGGTTCTGAACACGTTTTGACTATTTTTAGAAAATGTCTGTCTGTGAGTCTGTCCGTCTGTCTGTGAGTCTGTGTGTCTGTCTGTGAGTCTGTCTGTCTGTATGTGACAAAAAATTTGTGGGCGCTCTATCTCAAGAACTAATGCTCGAAATTTAATAAAATTTTATATTCAGTTAGACCTTGATATGAATTAGTGCCTATTGGTTTTTGGTGAAAATTGGCCTGCAGGTGGCGCTGCTATACTACGTTTTTCATGATTTTCAAGATTGCTATATCTCAAGAACTAATGAACAGAATTACACCAAACTTCAGATTCTGTTACCCCTTGATATACATAGACGCTGTTTAAGTTTTGGTGTAAATTGGCCAGCAGGTGGCGCTGCTATGCCACGTTTTTCATGATTTTTATGACAGCTATATCTCAAGAACTAATGCACAGAATTTCACCAAACTTCAGATTCCGCGATACCTTGAGATACATAGTTGCTGATAAGGTTTTGGTGTGAACCTCCCTATAGGTGGCGCTGCTATGCTTCATTTTGCACGATTTTTGCGATAGCTATATCTCAAGAACTAATGCAGAGAACTTCATCAAATTTTAGTTTCTTTTACACTAGAATATATAACATAATTAGACGCTGATTACATTTTGGTATTAACCTTACAACAGGTGGTACAGCTATGTTGCATTTTGCACGATTTTTCCGATAGCTATATCTTAACAACCAACGCACAGAATTTCATCAAACTTCAGATTTTGTTACAAAATGACATATAACATAATTACACGATGATTACGTTTTGTTATAAATCCTTCAACTGATGGTGCTGCTGTGCTATATTTTACACGTTTTTTTAAAACTAGATATATCTCAAGAACTAATGCACAGAATTTCATCAAACTTCAGATTCTTTTACACCATAACATAATTAGACGCTTTTTTACATTTTGGCATAAATTGTCCAAAATATGGTGTTGCTGTGCTACGTTTTGCAAATTTTTTGTTATAATTATATCTCAAGAACTAATGGACGAAATTCCATCAAATTTCAGATTCTGTTAGGTCTTGACATCAATAGATGCTTATTAGGTTTTAGTATAAATTACCCACCAAGAGGCACTACTAAGCTCATTTTCTCAGAATATTAATTACATTTTGCGTTTTAGGCTTTTCGGATACCAGAATCTCATTAGGCTAGCTCAAATGTTCGAGGAAATTCGATAATAAGTAACTTTAAAGTCACCACGTTTTTTTTTTTATTTATATATATATATATATATATATATATATCATGTATTTATGAGATAGAAGAAAGTTTCGGGATTGACACATCCAACTAGTTTTGAAAAGTAAACATTTTTTCAAATTTGCCAAAACAAAACTATTGTAGAAAAATGAAAAATGACGCGTTTCAAGTTCTTTTTTTCCTTTAAAAATTCTTAATATTTAATAACTTAAAGACAAGAAATAGAGGGGAAAAATCATTATGCAGAAAAACGAAGCGTATTGTTTAAATGTCCGTCAGTTATTTAAAAAAATGCTTTTTCTAAGATGCAGATTAAGTCTTTTTTTTTCTTTTTAAATTTAGCTCTGACAACTTAAGGCTTTATACTATCCTCCAGAGGATGTTCGAAAATCTGTATTCTGGGCCCAGGTAGGGCCAGGACCGAGATGTTATTTTTTTCTGAAGACTCGCCAGACCGGGCCTAGCGTACTTTTCATAAGGGAGGGGACTTCTTCCTTCAACTTAGGTGCACACTGGATAAAATTTTCAAACCCGGTCTCGACAAAATCAGTATTAAAAAAAAAACAAGTTGAATGTAGATACTGCCATTGCAGAATTCAATTTGTCTCCAATTACAAAAAAAAAAAAAAAAAAAAAAAAAAAAAAAAAAAAATCGATAGAGGTTTTTTAGAAGGGCGACCCCGTTTAGAATGCAATGAACTAACTTCATTTTTCTTGTGTTTATCAATGTAATAGCAAACAGAACGGCGTGAAATACCCAGTTGATTAGCAATTTCTCTCTGAGACTTTGGAGTTGCGGAATAATAAAGAGATACATTTCGACGTGCTACTTCTTCATTGACTAGATTCATCAAAAACGGAGTTTTTCTTTAGTTTAAACGCTTTTTTATAGACTCTGGGAAAAAGGAAATGCATTTAACAATTTTAACAATGAAACGAGTGGAATCCCGTCGAATTCGACGAATGAAATATTTAAAAGACCCGATCGATTTTGCTTAAAAAAAAGCAAAAGTAATTACACTATTGAATCAATATATAGTAAATATATTTCCAAACTTAATGTCAAGTTTTCCAGTAACAATTTTGCATGCAAATATTTACACATCTTCAGTTAAAATTGTAATTTGAGTGACGGCGAAATTCATAAATTTTATTTTATATGCACTACAGAAAAATAGATTTATTAAAAAAAAAAACTAATTTCATTTTTACTATGACATTATTTTCTCTAACTGAAGTCATCTGGAAGTAAAAACTCAATCTCAGTGTCCATAATGAAAAGAAATATTGAAATGTAATATCGTTATGAGTAAAAATGCAATGTTTTAAATAGTGACGCCATTTTTTCTTGAAATGTTTTTTAAAAGTTACTGTCATTAGTAATATAAAAAAGGCGTCCGTAATAATTTGTAAATTCATTTTATCTGGTTGCTGAATGCCATCATTTTCCTCATTTGAAATATTTTTTTACTTTGCTTTAGACATTTATTTTTTTCATAAATTATTTTCTGTTATTTTATTTACACTATTAATATTATTTCTCAGTAAATACATTTTTTACCTCAATTAGTGCATAAATGTATGCAATCATTTTTAACCGACTTCAAAGAGGAGGTTATGATTTCGACCTGTATGTATTTGTTGTTCACCCATAACTTTTGCAAATATGAACCGATTTTGATAATTCTTTTTTTGTTTGAAAGCGTATGAGGCCCATGTGGTCCCATTCGAATTTCATAAAAATCCGATAATTAGAACTTTTTTAAAAATAAAAACTTTAAATTTCAAACTCATTTTGAAGCAATCGACCAATTAGAAGTGTTCCTTTTGCATGCTTTCATATTACACTTACATAGACACACAATATTTTCACTGTTAAAAGTTTGAAGTTTTTGCGGCATCATCACTCCACCGCTTTTATGGAATATCTCCATTTTGACCAATGAGAATTCACCATAATACAATGAAGTAATCATTTTCTATAAAAGCGATGGATAGACGATAAAGTAAAAGTTTAAAATTTTTAACAGTGTTCAAAGTGCAAAATCCTAACTGGACGAGGGCCAGGATTCACATAAATTTTGTGCTGTTTGTGAAACGAGATTTATTAACAAGAAAATTTATTTAAAACATTGAAAAATTTGCTAAAATTCAGGCTTCTGATTCGTTAATCTGGTTTCGCTAACAGCGCGAATTCTACCTGGATTCCGGACAAGTTCTCTTATGCAAGAAACCGGAAATATAGCATCTAGGGGATATAGTGTGGAAATCGGCTATCTCAGGGCGTGTTCAGAGCAACTTACAAAAGTAACCAATGTTACCGATCGATTGTAGGGCAGTACAAAAGCAAACTGTGGCAGCAATGAAAACTATTCTGTTGAATTGTAGCTGACGTCACACTTTGCTTTGATTTTCATTTCGTATTTGTCTACAATCGGTAAGTGGTCGGTAAGTAACCGGTAAGTTGTGGTGAACACGCCCTCTTTAATACTTAAAATAAGCGCTAAAATGTTCTGTTCGTTAAATGTGCAACAATGCTAATGAAATTTAAAGATAGAAACGACATCTGCAGGACATTTTCTAAAAATGCAAGAATTATTGCGAGTCTAGATAATGTATCACGAAAATGCCGCAGATGTCGCTGTGATCGACACTTTGGAATTCAGTAGTATCGTTGCACATTTAAAGGATACAAATTTTTAGCACTGCTTGCATTGTAAAAAATTGAACCCTTTTGCTGCATCGTCACTCCATCGCTTTTATAGGAAACGATTACTTCGCTCTATTATGGAGCATTCTCATTGGTCAAAACAAAGAAATTCTATAAAAGAGATGGAGTAACTATGCAGCAAAAGGGTCAAATTTTTTACAGTGTCGATAGCAAATTTTCACTCCATGTAATCCAGACTCTCTCCTTCGAACAATGAAAAGTTCTTAAAAATAAAGGCTTATGATTGGTCAATCTTGTTTTGCTTAACAGCGAACAATCATTCTCGATCCTAACCACTGTTGCAGAGATGCTAGTTTTTTTTTTCAAAGTACGAAATCTTAGCTGGAACAATTCTCGTATCCACCAAAGTGAAAGATCCACATCGATCCAGACATGAGAATTCGATATCGAAAAGCTGAAAATTCATCTCTAAAGAGCCTTACACGCTAAAGCAAGAGTGTCTGTAAATCAGGGTGCTTGTTATGCCGGATTCACAAAGTGATTAAAGTACATTGCTATGTGCTAGATTTACATTTGGACAAATATAAATGACGAAAAATTTTGATAAGCTTACCATTAAAGTTAAGCGAGTTAACTTCTTTCACCCATAAAACAAATTCGTTCAGGCGACTACCGCCAAGTTCTGGAATAAAAATTCTTAAATTTTCTGTACTTTGGAAAACCGCGTTTATCAAAGAACATTCTTAACTTCAAATATTACTACTTTCATATAGACGCATGTTGAATCATGGTGTGATTTTGATAATATCTTCCTTTTTATTTTTTAACCGACTTCAAGGAGGAGGTTATGATTTCGACCTGTATGTATTTGTTGTTCACGCATAACTTTCGTAAATATAAACCGATTTTGATAATTCTTTTTTTGTTTGAAAGCGTATGGGACTCATGTGGTCCCATTCAAATTTCATAAAAATCTGTTGATTAGAACTTTTTAAAAAATTAAAACATTAAAATTCAATATCTTTTAGAAGCAATCGACCAATTAGAAACGTTCATATTTCATGTTTTTAAGTTACACTTACATAGACACACGATCTTTTCAAAATGTGAAATCCTAACTGAACAAGGTTCACATTTATTAACAGTGTACACTGTAAAAAAATTGACCCTTTTGCTGCATAATCACTCCCCCGTTTTTAAAGAATATCTCTCTCTTGACCCATGAATATTCTGCACGATAGGCCGAAGTAATCGTTTTCTATAAAGGCGGTGGATTGACGATGCAGCAAAAGGGCCAAATTTTTTACAGTGTACACTGTAAAAATTTTGATCCTTTTGTTGTATCGTCACTCCCCCGCTTTTATAGAATATCTCTCCTTTGACGCATGAGAATGCTCCATGATACATTGTTAAAAATTTGACCCATTTGCTGCAGCGTCACACAACAACTTTTATTGAATATGTCTTTATGACCAATAAGAATGCTCCGTAACACAGTGAAGTAATCGTTTTCTATAAAAGCGGTGGACTGATGATGCAGCAAAAGGCTCAAAGTTTTTATAGTGTAATTGGGACCAAAGCGTTTGTAAAAAGAAATATTTCCGAATCAAATGCTGTCACTCTCTTATAGAGGCAGCCAGATGTACGTAATGAGTTTCAGATTACTCATCGAATACGCCACCGCTCATTTCCGATTACAGTGTCACTGTAAAAAATGTGACCCTTTTGCTGCATCGTCACTGCCCTGCTTTTGTAGAATATCTCTCTTTTGACCCATGAGAATACTTCGTAATTGGGTGAAGTAATCGTTTTCTATAAAAGCAATAGAGTGATGATATAGCAAAAGTATCAAATTTTTTACAGTGTAGGTTCCCTCGATATGAATATGACACATGTAGCACAGTATATAATTGGTTGAAACGATTCTGGACAAAAACGAGTCACCAAGCATCTTGTTGAGCGGGCAATTTTCGTCAACCTTGTTAACTTCTCATACGAGTACAATCTAATTCTTCCAGGAAATCATCATCATCAAATTCCATAATGAAAAAATGCCTGGCAATGCAATGGACTGTTAAAAATTTGCAACTTTTGCTGCATCATCACTCCATCGCTTTTATAGAATATCTTTACTTTTATCAATGAGAATCCTTCATAATGCATTTAACTAATCTTTTTCTATATAAGTGGTGAAGTGATGATACACTGTTAAAAATCTGCTGCATTTTGTTGCAACGCACTCCGCCGCTTGTATATAAAGTCTCTACTGCGACCTTTGAGAATGCTCCTTAATACAGTCAAGTAACCGTTTTCTATACAAGCGCTGGAGTGCGTAGCAAAAAAATGCAGCAGATTTTTAACAGTGTACACTGTTAAAAATCTGCTGCATTTTGCTGCAACGTCCTCCACCACTTGTATATAATATCTCTATTCCAACCAATGAGAAAGCGCCATTTCACGGCCAAGTAACCGTTTTCTATACAAGCAGGGGAGTGCGTTGCAGCAAAATGCAGCAGATTTTTAACAGTGTACAGCAAAAGTTTCAAATTTTTAACAGTGTAGTTGGGACAAAAGCGTCTGTAAAAGAAATATTTGGGAATGAAATGCTGTCACTCTCTTATAGAGGCAGCCAGGTATCGGTTATGAGTTTCAGATTCCTCGTCGAATTGCCACTGCTCATTTCTGATGCCATTACTACCTGTATAGGTATTAGAGTGTTGATCTTTATCGATTGAAGCATAGTGCGATTTTTGCTAAAATCTTTCTTTTTCCTTTTTCTGAGTGAAGGGGGAGTACTTTTGACTGACTACACTAGAAAAGCATTTTATTATACATTAATATATGAAGTCATTTTGCTCATATATGGAAGCACTATGTCGCGCTCTTATGTATAAGGACACTTTACTTGATGGATTGTCACCTTTTGAAAGCCACTTTCGATGACCGTAGGATTCGATGCAGACTAAGATTTCATAAATGCGGTAGCTTTTCGAAGTGGCAGATCTTGTCTGAAGAAGTTACCATACAAAAAAAATCTTAAGATTCACAACGATACTAACCGATATTGTAAGTGGTTTCAGAAAAGTTGACAATCAAACAGTGACAAGTAAACTGAATACATCAGAACTTAGCAAAGTGCGTACATTAATATTGCATTGCAAAGAGCTATCGTGTGCCAGTACACATAATTATGTATTACGGTATGCATAACTAAAAAGTAGGAAATAAAATAAGCTTTTTAAGAAAAAAATATCAACCGACTTCAAAAAAGCGCTAAAAAGAATTAAATAATTCTTTAAAGTTCTCTAAGGCCAAAACGTTATCCAATAAGCACACATCGGATATTAGATACCGGCATAAAAAACGGTTAAATTTAATATGTATAATTTAATGTCCACCAAACATAGATTTTAGAGATAATATTATTTTACAAGAGATGAATTGACATATTTATGATTTATTTTATGAATATATACATATAAAAAGTAATGAATTACTTTTTGAAGTTGGTGCCAAACTCTATTTGATGTATATTAAGAATTGTAGCTAAATTATACCTAGTGCCATAATTAAAATGGGGATAATCATTATCGATTGTGATTGTTTGGCACCAACTTAAAAATGTAATTCATTACTTTTTATATGTATATATTCATAAAATAAATCATAAATATGTCAATTCATCTCTTGTAAAATAATATTATCTCTAAAATCTATGTTTGGTGGACATTAAATTATACATATTAAATTTAACCGTTTTTTATGCCGGTATCTAATAACCGATGTGTGCTTATTGGATAACGTTTTGGCCTTAGAGAACTTTAAAGAATTATTTAATTCTTTTTAGCGCTTTTTTGAAGTCGGTTGATATTTTTTTCTTAAAAAGCTTATTTTATATTGTGGTTAAATTTTACGAAAACAATTAACTTTTTTCTTTTAAATGGGAGGACATGTTCACTGATGAAATAAAGTTTCTGACTTGTGGAAAATAGTAATGGAAAATAAATTTTTATTATCGAGAGAAAAGCTAAACTAAGTTGCCACCATTTTGAAGAAATATTGTAAAAAAGCATTTAAAATTAAAAATAAAATATAAAAATGGAAATAAATTAAAAAATAGCTAAAATGGGCACAACTACAAATAAATAGCTTTTCATTTAAAAAAAATAATTATCAAAATCGGTTCAGTTGAAAATTCAGGGCTGATGACACGACATTTTTAGCTTATCTGAAAGAAATAACAATAAAGGCTAAAAAAAAAAAAAAAAAAAAAAAAGGAAAAAAAAAGAAAACACTTTAAAATTCATTTTTCTTAAATAGATTATTCAAAGGCTAAAATATTAAATACAATAAAACCTGTGAAAAAAAAATCTGCCTATGACGGAATTCTCTCTTAAACGGATAATATGTTGATCCACGCAAAATAAATACAATAGTACCAGAGAAAAAAATAAGCTTCAATTACATCTTCCAGGGAGGGCATCTGTCTATAACGTATTTTTTCTTTCCTATGTGATTTCGTCTTAAAAAGTTTTACTGTATAACATTTTTCAAAGTCTCCAACGCATTGAATATGGATTAACGATATTAAAATACAAGTGAAACATTTACATATAAATAGAGATTCATTGATAAAATAAATATATCACAGCCTTTGGCGCTTCTTTTATAATAAAAAGTATAAATATAAAAAAGGAAAAGCTATAAAAGAATTTTTTAGTCAGAACTCCTCCCTATGAAACAATTTTTTCCCACGCCGAAGTGAAAAACTATGTAGAAATTTGCGACTGAACAGGGCTATGATTTAAACTATTTTCCCGACCGGTTCGAGTTATGATGATGACATTTTTTTTAGGCTACGCCGAACTTTTTCCCCTATGGGTCAGTTTCGGACCTGACCCAGATATTTTGACCCAGGCAGACGTCTGGTATGCAAATTTAACGTAAAAACTATACGCTGCTATTTTATGTCCAAAGAAAAAGCACTATCTTAAACCGATTTTTATTAAATTGCAATTTGTGAATGTTCCCTAACTAGCGTTGAAATTGAGTGAAGAAAACACCGTTTAGAGGCAGGGAAAAGTAGTGTAAGTCAGGAATTTTTGAGGATTTTGAGATTTAATATCTCTGCGGGGTTTTTAGATACGGTGATGAAATTTGTTTTGTTCAATTTAGGAATGGATAAAGAATAATTTCCTAATTGGGAATTTTTCCCTACGGGGGCCATATAAAATTTTAATTTTCGTATTTTTTCAAATAGACCCCCCATGGAGTTGCAACTTATCTTATCAGAAATTTCACCTTTTTTTAGGAATTTTTGCAATTGGAAGTATGGGTCTAGGGGCAATATTTGAGGAGATAGCCTATTGTTTCGATATTTATGACTCACCTTGTATATGTGCAATATTGTTGCTGAAAAAATATGCATTTTTTAAATTTATTTATCATTTATTTTTTATCTTTTATATTTATTATTTATCTTTCATTTATTTCCCAAATCGGAAAATCTACTAACGGAACGGTAAAAGTTCGGCTACTTTGCTGCCAGTAGTTTCACCGTGAATTCAAAGATTTATTTTTAACAGTGTAGAATATGTAGTTAACGAATTTCTCTCAAAAAATTAGAGTAACTATTTCACAAAAGCATGCAAATTAGCACTAATAATGCTATTTTAAAACATTTGTGAATTAACTATTTTACTCCATGCCCATAGTATGAACAAAAATAGTCATCCTCAGTTAAAGCTTACTATATCAGTAATTAAGGTAATAAATAAACTAAAATCGAACAAAAATTATTTTAAAATAAGTTTAAAATAGTTATAAATGCATATGTTTTTCATTTCTAAATATAGCATACTTTCCCAGGGGCGTACGAAAAGAAAACTGCATCCGGGGCAAAGTTTCAATTCAACGCCTCCCCCCCCCCGTCTCTCAACATTTTTTGTGATAGGCTGAAAATGATGTATATAGTTGTAGTAGTATAAAGTTGGCGCCCCCTAAACTTTCGCGCCCGGGGCGACAGCTCCATTTGCCCCCCCCCCCCCCCATTTCGCACGGCGCTGTATTTTCCTGTTAGGGCTTCTGCCTCTCTTTCGCGTCGAACTTTTTGGGATAAGGCATTTGTCGCCCAAATTCTATTCCGGGATTCCTGGCTTTGCCGCACTAACCAACTTGATTGCTGTTCATTATTCAAGCGTCGTCTTCTTGCAATGGGACTTCCGTCGTCGCTCATTGCATTTAAAAAAATTATAGCGACGTAAAACTTAAAAAAAAATGTCAATATAAAAAAAAATGTCAACAGTGAAAAGAAAATAATCACACGTGAGGCGTTATGTGATAAAGGAGTCCTTCTCAACAATCATTCACGGCTATAAAAAAATTAAAGCAATCCTAATATAAAAATTCTAGCAATATTGCATTAAAATGCACCTTCGCTTTCCTTAAATAAGCAGTTTTAATTATTAAATATTGTTTTTGAAATCTTGAAACGATTTCAAAGCGCATTAAAATGTAGTGACGTCATTTACAGCTCCGACTGTAAATCAGACCAATGAGAACGCTCCATTACGACAAGGGAACTTTTTCATTGGTCAGGAAAGAGATGGCCATTAAAATTGGAAGTAACTTTTCACAATATTTTTTGTAGATTTGGAACTTGTCATTCTTGAATGGCAACAGCATTAATTTGCTTAAATCGTTTGCTTTTCTCGTAATTTACCGTTTAGTTTTATTTAGAACTTAAACATTGTAATTAGATAGTTTTTGTAGGTCTTTTTTTAAGTGAGTAATGAATAAATCTTTTACATGTATATTTGAATTAGTTAAACAATTAGAATATTTGTGAACGGCTCGGAATACTTAAGCCTAACATGGTAGGAATAAGTTTCTTTTTCTCGCGGATGTGTTGACCCCGGAATTATTATACGCTGAGGGTTTTTTTTTATGTAATAATATAATTAGATAGTTTTTTTAGGTTTTAAAAAATGAGTAATGAATAAATCTTTTACATGTATATTTCCATAAATTGAACAATTAAAATATTCTTGAAGGGCTCGGAATACATAAGCCTAACATGGTCGGAAAAGTTTCTTTTTCTCGTGGATGGGCTGACCCCGGAATGTTATACACGGAGAGGTTATATATATATATATATATATATAATACTATTAATTTTGAAAACTTTTATTTACCTTAATTTATTTTGATTTTCTTTGAAACTATAAGACGGAGAAATTTTTAAAAAGTGGTATAGGTACAAAATCCCGGCACAGATATCATATACGCACTTCTCTGATGCCCATGTGTCAGAAACCTTGCTTTCAAATACCAGTTACATACACATTTTTAAGTAATTTTCTATTATTTTAAAGATAAAATAAATAAAAAAAGGTTAAAATAAATAAAAAAAGGTTAATTTACTTATTTTCTATATTTCTTCAATTAAAAATCCTCTTGATCTATTAATCAATGTTCGAAAATGTCTTATTATTATAAAAATCATGCTTCATATTTATAACTTTCTGTAAATGATTCTTCTGAAATGATACCAAATATTCAAAATTTCCGCTTCATTTCCAATATGAATTCCTAAAACTGCCGTATTTAATTCTTACAAAAAAATTAATTTCTTCTTAAAATTATTTAAACGAGCTCCTACAAAGATATAAGAAATCTACTACCTTTCTGCAAGGAAGAAAAAAACTCCTACTACTTTGCCTTAAAACAATATTACCAAGTCTTGTCCAATATTAAGAAAAAACTATGCGCAAGTAGACAAGAAAATAATTTTTTCTCTGTCCCTTTCTCTACATACAGACCTGGATCAAATGAGAAGTGATTTCTCTTATCAATCAGTAGGATATAGGAGAGGTCTATATGAAGTGCTGATTTTAACAATTCTATCTCAAATTTTCAGTAGAAATGTAATTCGTTTTGCTCAATTTACATCACATACTTGGTTTAAAATTATGAAACAAAATTATCTGAAAAGTATAAGGATTTAGCTCTATGTCTGAATTTATCTGCATTTGTTATTTTTTTTTTCAAGATCATAAAAAAATATTAACATTTAAAATCTACGATTGTAAAAATATTTCCGTTTATTGCTGCCTTAAATTAAAAGAGCATTTCAAGAAACATATTTAATTCGATCATATGCCATGAGTGGTAATGGTTCTAGATTCTCATTTTGATTGCGCCATATTAAAGATGCAGTTCTGTAATTTCTGCACTACAGAATTAAATCAATACAATCCCAATAACAATTTGTATTCATACATTTGTACATAAAAGTACAGTAACTATTGCACTAAAATCTCATTATTTATTAGTTCTTTTATATTATAAATGCATTTTCTTTTCTCGTTTGACTTGCGATTTCTGAATTGTTTTATGTAATTTGAGTCTTTATATAAATTACACTTTAAAAAATCCTTTGATTACTTTTGAATTATTCTTTTGATTGAATTTAGATTGATATGATGAAACAAAATTTCAGAATCACTCTTATATAGCGAACTATGTTGCAATAATTATTTTTTGGAATCAGAGGATTGAGTACTTGATATCAAATTATAATTTCTATTTCAACAATTTATGTCTACCTGACTTGTAGTGTACTGAAATTTACTTTCAAGGTACACAAAATAATTAACATAAGAAAATGACGAAAATTAATAACAAACGAAAACAAAAACAAACGAAAGAAACTTCCATTATTGCTATTTTAATTAATAAAATACACGACTATAAATTTAATAATGCATTTCAGAATTGAATTCATCTGCTTTGTTCTTCTCATTCTCATAAAGATTAATCAATTTTTTATTTTTATCCTTTTAATAATGACAGTCAAAAATTCCTCATTGTTTTCTCTAAAGAAAATTTATTCACTCTTGACATGTTGACTAATGTGATTAGATTTAGATCGTAGATAAAAGAAGTTGTTTACATGAACGAATTGAATTTTTGTTTTATATCGAACGTATTTCCACTTGTAATTAGTTTGTATAATGTATGTGGTTAAAATTCAAATTTAATTTAGGTTTTGTAATAAGGTATCGTATTCATGTTTAACTCACTATAAATATAATATGCTATGTTAATATATATATATATATATATATACATAGATATATTTATAGATATAGATATAGATAAGTAAATTATATTTACAAATTAAACTATGTACAAACTATATACACGGTTTAAAACATTATGTTCATTTTTACATTTGTAGCCATCTTAAACCAACACATATCAACATCATTACTTATCGTCTACCGTTCTTCTTATCTCAAGGAAAACACAATCGAACATTATTTTTTCCTGTTCCGAAAACAGTTTGCTTCCCTTCTCATCTGCGGCTGGCTCCAAGACACGTCTTCACTATTCAGCCGATTTTTAGAGAGCCAGAATGATGAGATTTACGATCCCCAATCGCTCCTGATAGGTGGTGTAGGCACGCAGCTTGTACAATATGTAATCCCTTAGCTCGGCTATGCTCACTAGGCATTCGTCCTCGAAAGCATCCCTGTCCGCAGGAAGAAGCTGCTGGATCAACTGGAAAGATGGAGAGAAGCAACATCAGTATCAAAAGTTCTATTTTTTAAAATTATATTGACAAATTAAACTATGCACAAATTATATACACGGTTAAAAACATTATGCTTATCTTTACATTTGTAGCCGTCTTACACCAACACATATCAACATCATTACTTACCGTCTACCGTTCTTTTTCTTCCGCGTAAGACACAATCGAACATGATTTTTTCCTGTTCCAAAATAGTTCGCTGCCCTTCTCATCTGCGGCTGTCTCTTTTCAGCCGATTTCTAGAGAGCCAGGATGGTGAGATTTTCGATCCCAGATTGCTCCTGCTACACTGTAAAAAAAATCTGTAAAAGTACTAAACATTTTCTAGGAAAATGGGATTCCAAGAACTTTTCATGTAACGATAACAAGAAAAATCCATGTAACCGATTCTAAAACTTGAGTTTTTATTGTTAGCGTTACAGGAAAAGTTCTTGGAATCCCAGTTTCCTAGATAAAGTGTAATACCTTTACTGATTTCTTTTTTACAGTGTAGGCGATGTAGGCACGTAGCTTGTACAATATGCAATCCCACAGCTCGGCGTGCTGACTAGGCATTTGTCCACTAATGCTCCCAGACTGGTGACAGCAGCAGCTGGATCAACTGGAAAGATAAAGAAAAAGAAGAGCAGCACCTAGAGTTCTATTTTAAAGAAAAGTCATCATTATTAAGATACTTTATAAAAAATTAAACTATTTCTTGAAAAAAAAATCTTAATAATATTTTTATGTCTTTTCTTTCTTTTTACGTTTTTTTCGTCTGATTCGTCTTTCCTTTTCCATACATATTTTCGTCTTATTTTAAATTACGTTTTTTCGTCTTATTTTTTTTCTTTCCTTTGGGATTAATGTTGTCAAAATCCTTCTAGTTGTCAGATCGGTGGTTTGCCTTGGTGGGATAGTGTCATGATCGGTGAAATTCTTTTTTTCCCTGATATCAAGTTTCATCCTTACACGGCTTCATGTACTCCGCGTAAGTACTGATGACTATTGGACATTCATTTAATCCAATTTTGTTTACATCGTAGGGGTCATTATTTATTTTTTTATGATTTTGTACGGACCTAAATACTTCGGTTTTAACTTCAAACCTGGACCTTGTTGTGCGCATTTTATAGCAACCATATCTTAAATTTATTAGACCTTTTTTCCTCTGAGATTATGAGTTTTACGATTCTCTTCTTGGACTTAAAAAAAATAGTGTCTTTTCTCAATTCTTCACGATTATTAATAAAATCGGATTATATTTCAGCATTCAAAAGGCTAGTAATCTAAATGTTATTTTTTAACTTCATTTTAGTTCTAAACATCAGCTAGAAAGAGGATGTGTTAATTCTTTTCTAAAAGTTCGAATTTATCACTTGTTGGACATCGCTTATATGTGTATACCACTTCGTACGATTATCTACAGATAATTTAGACAGAACAGACATTATGAGTTAATTTAGACGCTCGATTTGGCTGTTCGCTACTGGTAACCTTGTGGTAATCGGGATATGTTTAATATTTTGTCTGACGCAATAATAATTAAAAGCTTTAGAGGTAAAGGCAGGACCTTTATATGAAATTATGCGAAATGGAATTCCAAAGACAGTTTTTTGGAATTCTAAATTAGAAATTACTACTACAATATCGGTAGATTTTGAAGGGTACAATCAAACGAATTTTTTGAATGCGTCAACAACCGAAAGAATTTGTTTGTAATTTTTATTCGTACTCTCCAACGGAACTGAGTGATCAACATGGTAACGGAGTTTCTTCATTTTCTATAGGGTATAGAAAACCTTCTTCTTTACCAGATTTTCTATCAACTAAATTACAGGGAGTACAATTTTCTATGCATTTCTCGATTTTATTTTTCTTTGCGGGTGTGAAAATCCTTCTCTAAATTTTTGTGTTTGTGTCATTGCTTAATGACCTTTTTCGTGGGCGGCCTTAATTACATTACGCATTTACATATTATCTGGTACAACTAATAAATCATTAACATTAACACATTTATAAAGAACGCCATTTTTAACTAAATAATGATCATAAGATTTTACTTTTAGAATTTTTCTTATGATTTTAATATGCTCGTCACTTCTTTGAGCTCGGATAATTTTTAAAGTTAAGCTTTCTTGGATTAACGTACAAATAGGATACATGCTTAATGCATCAACATGTCTCATACTGGTACAGTGTCTATGTTCGGTAATATAATCGAAATCAGATAACATTATTGCTCATCTAGCTATTCTTCTACTGATTTCTTTCTTATCCGTAGTCATTTTAAATTCATTACAGTCAGTTACAATTTTAAAGGGATAACCTAGCACATATACTCTAAACTTTTTCAAGGCTTCAATTACAGCTAAGGCATCTAATTCATAGCTTATATACTTTCGTTCAGCCCCGGTTGTTTTTTTACTGGCGAAATAAACTGGATGAAATTGATTAGAGGATTGATTGAATAAGTTCTCGCCTCCTGATCTAGATTTCTCCCTTGAAAAAAATAAAAAAAATCCTTAAGTAGTTCACGTTTGAAAAATAGTGGTGGAAATGTGAAAATTCTTTTGTTTTCAAGGAGATACTTCAAAAAATTTTGCGTATGATGATTACCAGCGCGTAAAATTAGAATAACGTAATATAAATATCAGTAGCAAAAAAAAAAAAAAAAAAAGAGGTTGTTACAAACAATTCTAATATCTTCAAAATGTTCACAATAGTAGAAGAACTATTTTTTATAAAATATTAAATCAATACTAGATATATTTTTTCTTTTTTCATATGAAATTTTTATATTACTTTTTGATTTAAAACTTAAAAATTTTACTCTCTATGTTGTGATTTATTTTTAATATAAGTATTCATTGTAAGAGTTCACATACATTTAACATCTGAATTAAAAATCCTCTAAGATTAATTAAAAAGTTAATAAAATTAAGGGTAAGCAAAATAAGCTTTAATATATTTGAACATCATTTTAAAAATATCCGTAAAAATACTCAGAAAGTAAAAAGAGGCTATATAAAAATTATAACAGACAATCATACTAATTCTGCACTGTGATTGCTTAATGAAAAAATTACATTTTTTATTTGTTTCTTTTTATTTATTTAATATAATTACATTCATGTTTAAACTTACGTTTAAGTTTGAAGTCTATTTTTGGTGACTTTTATTAAAATCCTTATGTTTATTTTGCTTTGATATTATTACTTTTTCAAATGTATACTAAAAAAATAAAACTTTCTTTGAATAATATATATTATGTTACAACGACCTCTTTCATTTTTTTCAGGCTAACATTAACATTTTACTGAGAAAAAGTGCTAAATTATTCTTACAATTAATTTGAAAAAAATATTTTTACGCCTTCCAATTATTAATGAAGTACCTTAATTTGTTAAAAGATGTATGGCATCACAGGTTTCAAATTACTTCCGAAAGGGCTAAAAGTTTAATGAGTTCTGGATGACGAAATGAAGATGATTAAAGTTTGCAAACTGCATTTTACTAAACTGGTTTTAAATTACTCTGTTAAATTTTGCGACACAATTGTTATATTCAGAATAGTATGAAATTTAATACGCCGTGGTGTTTGTTTTTTAATTTTGCAAACATGTAATTTACAGGAAACACGCAGCCTTTTTTCTATTTTGATGGCGCAATTAAGAGCCATTATTTTGAAAATCTGACAAAAAAAGATGTTTTCATAATTGTATTTTTTAAATGTCTTGATATTTTTTTATGTTGAAGTATTCATATTTAATAAATAATCTGAAATTTTGAAGCCCTGAAAAAAAATTATCTTCCCTATAGAAAATGTCAAAGTTGAAGGGTGTGAATGACATTTTAATGAAACTTGAAATGCCAGTACGTTTGGAGAGCTATATCTCTAGCAAGCAACAACATCCTAAAATTTTTTTGGCATAAACTATTAGTATAACCCTATCTATTTATTACAATTTATTTGTTTCCATAAGGCATTGCTACTTTAAATTGTTATGTTGCCACATAGTATAGTAAAACTTACGTTTTCGTCCATTTTCCGCATTTAATATATTATTTAAGCAATAGTATCTCAAACTTTTTCTTATAGAATACTTTCATACAGAGTATGAAAGTGCACTACTAAAACAAGCTAAATAATGAAGTACTGAGCGGAGATATTGTTGCTGTTAGTAGATACAACCTGTTAAATATTCAAAATTTTCAATATCTGCAACTTTTAAATTAGTGTTATTTCAAAAAAGCGCCACAGTTGAATGGAACAAAATGTATCATGCAATAGTTGAACAAAAACATGGAAAAAAAAACAAGTGTAGTCTAGTGATATTTTCTGGCAAAAAAGACAAAAATTACAGTAAAGGTAATGACCGCAATTTCTCTTGAGAAAAAATAAATCATCCCATTTCTCTTTCTGAAGGGGTATCAAAAAAGGGATATTTCATTTCCTCATAGGCAAAAACCACAGAAAGAGGAAAAGGCTCTGATCACTTCACGTTAATTACTAACCACCCTGTACATTTAAAAAATAAATATAATTAATACAACTAAAAGAAGAAATTGTATAATAACTAAATGAATTAAGGGAGGAAAAAGTCATTTTTAATTTTGCAAACATGTAATTTACGCGAAACACGCAGCGTCTTTTCTATTTAGATTGCGCAGTTAAGAGCCATTATTTTGAAAATCATACAAAAAAAGATGTTTTCATAGTTGTATTTTTTAAATGTCTTGATATTTTTTATGTTGAAGTATTCATATTTAATGAATAATCTGCAATTTTCATTCATTTTTAATGAAGTTTCCATTTAAGACAAAGAAAAATAGTAAAGAAAAATAAAAAATAAAAATACAAATAAATGAAACCAAACATAAATCAAAGTTTATCATTGTTATTATTTGAGGTTTTAGAGTACATTTAAAAAAGTGTAAACGAAAAAAGTATTATCTAAGTATATCGACACTAGATTCAACAAAGGTTGTCAAAAGTTATGATAGATGAGCCTTTTAACTTTTAAAAAATCCTATTTGAATAAATCTATTTATAATGTATTATGTATTTAGAACTTCATAAATATTGAAATAAAAAATTAGTGTTGCTACTTCATTTTTTTAATGATTCTATTGAAAATAAAATTTAGAAAAATGAATCTTATAAAAGAAAAAATAATAATTGTTTAAAAAATGTAAAAAAGGTTATTCAAATGTTACAGTTTTATTTAGTTTAATGTTTTTTTAATTCGAAATTGTTTAAAATATTTAAAACTATTTGTGTTTCTAGGAAGCCAAATTCTTAAAATTGATTCAAATAAAAAGAAATAATAATAATAAATAATCGATAATCCGTATATAAGCATAGGCGATAATATGAAATTCCAATTTAAACACAAATGAGCGTAGTTCGCAATGTGGAATTTATTCAGGATTTTATTTTAGATCTAAGTGACATGAAAGTTTTAATGTTTAGTTCTCCAAAATATTCCATATATTTTAACAACTGCCGAAGAAGTAATAGGCTGGGTGTATAGCTCTTTTTACGCAGAATACATTAACCCTTTCCGGCGCGGTGTCCCTTAAAAAGGACACCTAATTTTAATTTTACTGGCACCAAGAATATTTAACTAAAATTTTTCTTTGATAAAATGCCTGAAAATAAGCAAGTTCGTATTCTCTAATAAATTCGTTTATAAATTCTGGTGGCAGATAATTATTTCAATTAAACTTACTCCGCGCCGGAAAGGGTTAATTGAGCTTTACTAAAATTGCATAAAATTTTATCATAGTGATTAGAAATTCTGTTACAATATTATTTTCAGTGGACTATATATCTATATATATATATATTTACATAATGATCTGCTTCAAAAATCATAGTTATTTGAAGTTGTAGTATGTCATCATTTACTCTACCTTTTGCATTTGGTATATCTTGAGCAAAGATTTGTATAATGTGACGCCAAGAGAGCATTGCAGAGCATCAGATGGTCAGAGATTATTGCAATTAGAATTGGTTCTGCACATGCAAATAAACTATTGTCCAAAAAAGCTTTTTATAGTCTTTCTATTACGCCGTTTTTCTTATGTTTAGTGGCCACGTAATTTACCATAAATTTCTTCTTTATAAGTGGATCACATTTGACCGCAAATCCTCCTGGATCTCGAACTTGGAATGCATAACACCTTGTAAGTGAATATACACATACAGGCTCTAATTTGCAAAGATTGCTCATTTGAAAGACGAGGAATTCTATTCGCCGCTGTGAGAGATTTTGCGTGCGATATGCATAAAATGGACCATAACAATGGATCATATGCTACTTCCACTTCAGGGAATTTCTTCTGCGTTATTTGTGAGAAAAACTTTAACCGACATGGACTCACCATACCAAATCTTTGTCTTCGCGAAATTCCCTTTTCATCATAATTTAACCCATAAAAAGTAATTTGAATAATTATTTCTTTTAATGGCGAAAAGATACTCAGAACAGAGCAGAAATACCTACCAAACATTTGCAATGCCTTTTCTACAGGAAAGCTATTTTTCACATGAACCAGTGAATATAAATTCAGAAAATGTCTACCATAAACGATGCTCACAATAGCGAATAGAATCCTTGCATTTTTTAGCATTCAGTATCCAGTGTAGTCTGTACATTCAGTCACAACCGCATGTGTTTTTCAAGTTTATTCCCATCAAATATAAAGATATATAAAATTAAATGGGCATGTAAAAGTGAATGTGAAATTACTTGGCTACTAAATAACATTGAAAATGACATGTAACGAATACTAAGAAAAGTTATTTAGGAGAATGGTTGCTTGTGCATGTGCATGCCGAACAAATTCTGATTGCAGTGCTCTCAGATGATCGCCATCACATTAAACAGCTTGCTTTTTAAGATATGTAAAAAAACAGATAAATGGTGGCATGTTCAAAGTTATCACTCGATCTTTGTAACCATTTTGTTTTATTTTATATATTCTTGGAACTTCAGTAATTTACAATTATATTTTGCGCGACACATTTTACAATAAGTGGTGCAAAAGTTTGAATAAAAAAAAGATCGAGAAAAACTTGAAACGGATTAAAGACGATGTAGACAACGACTGCACGCTGAATATGCCACAAAGAAAACATTGAACATTAATTTGGTAGTTCTTCGAACACTTTAGCTCCCTTTTAAGGCTGTATGTCGAGATTTAAATAAGCATAACTACATTTAAATGACATCTACATTTTTTTCTTTTGCCATAAGAAAGTATTGAATGTAAATAAATATTTATAAAGTCATGTAATTGAATATGATATTGTTGTAAGTTACTAAATTCTCAATTTATTAAGGGGAGAGTTTCTCTTCAACCGGGGAAAAATGCTAGAAAACATATTTAATTTCAATACTTCTTCTCACACTTACTAATAAAAGCAGTCCATTTTTTAAGACCCCTTTTTTACTGTATTACTTGTTATATTAAATGAAATAGACTAGTGAAAAATATTTAAATTAATTAGGAAAATTTCATTAAATAACCTACTGTTCTTTTGTACCATGTATCACTGCTTAAATGACTTCTCAAAAAGAATTAAAGAAAATGGGTTGAAATTTTCTGTGTGCATCAATATTATACTTCTTAATAAAATGAACTAAAATCTTAGAATTATCTTAAATTAAAAAAAATATTTTAAAAATACGTGAAAAATTTTACAAATTTTTCTTTTTTATATTTATTATTAATTAAAAATACTATAAATAAAGATAATTAAAAGACTCTAGTTCATTATGTTAAGTAAAGGTTATCTTTAAATTAAAATCTATTTAAAGTTCCTAAATTAAAATGAACATGTTATATTATTCGCGCAGTGATGCATAGTAGTTACGAAAATAAAACAAGTAAGAAAAATCATGCGTTAAGCTTAGATTATGAAGCACTTTCCAACACTTAATGAAATCTTTAACAAAACTTTGTTATTTCGGGAAATAATAGTGTATAGCCAAATATACCCAAATATGTATTCCAGTACTCTTGAACAGTCCTGTATTTCATATGTCAATTGATATAATGGGGAAATTTAGTCTAGGAAGAAAATACGCAGTAGCTTAAAATTTCTTTTTCAGCAATAGATACTATTAGATGCAAACATACTTGAATACTTTTGTTCAGCCCTGTAGTTTACCTTGTACCTTTATTACACGTCAGCATTAGGCTAAAATTTATTGTAAGCTGAAACACTTTTAAAACAACTGAAATCACATTCTCATAAATTATCATTCATAGGCATCCATGTACCGAATTCTTTGCGTGGCCCTGTATATCCTTTTATCTATATTGTGCAAACATTTATTAGTAAATTAAATGCAGCTCAGCGTAAAAATGCATAGCTTATTTAAGAGCCACGTTTAAGTAATTTACGCTCCTATTCAGTAACGTTGGTGAGCTCTTTTGGGTAGCCCTGTATATCAACTATAACATTTATACACACCATATAATGTGCATATATTTAGTAAAATATAAACGCGCATATCGTAATTAAAATGCATTTCATCCCTCCATCTGCTATCATCGGACACATATACGGTACTTCGGAAATATACTATTTGAAATCTTTTGTATAGCCCTGTAAATGCTATGTACTTTATATTAAGCAAGACAGTAGCGTATAATTTATGTTTCAGTGACATATATCAATTTTATTATACATGAAATAGTTTAAAATATTTAAAGTATGTCACACACAATTCCCTCTTTATCATTATCTAATGAAATTCTTTTGTGCGGCCCTGTAAATGAATAATAGCTATATGTTCACCGCATACATTACAGAATGCATATTTTAGGGCACTTTGCGAATCCGTATGAAAATGAGTATGTTTGACAGGGTATAAGATCTTTAAAATTCCTTTGAACGATTTCCCCCCATAGGCCGTAAGGTAATGGAAAATATTTGACTCCCCCTGTAAATAAACTAATCATGGTAGAACTTCATTTTCAATAGGGTTCGTGCTAGGGTAAACCTCAATAACGTATAAAAATTTCATAGCAATCCGAGTAAATTTACGGGAGTTAGAGCGCGGGGAGACGGCCATCCGGACAGACGGACAGACGGATAGACAAACCGAATGCATAAACACTTTTCAACTTTTTTGGAAAGTGCTAAAAAAGTAGTTTAACTTAATTAAGGTTTTAGTAATTAATTTAATTTTTTTCTTTATTATTTTAAGCTCACAGAAACAAGTAATGTTATGCTTAACAGTAAAAAAAAAAAAAAAAAATCATTGAATTTACCTTGTTAGTTAATTTGTAAAAAAGTTTTATACCACTTTTGACCGGTTGAAGGGGAACTGTCCTGTTAATAGTGTCATTAATTTATATTGTTAAACAATTCCCATATTTCCATAAACACGGTATTAGTGGCGAATGTGTCACTGAAGCTAATTTTAATCATGTATCTGTTTGAAAATAATATAACATAAAATCCAAATATTGTAGAAATTAACAGCAATGATTATTTTCATTATTTCACAATAATAAAATTGAATATTATATTTAAAAGAGTAATGTAACATTTAAACACGATATTTATAATTTAAAAAAATGTATCACTAATAAAATTTTATAATGCATATACTCTGTATGAAATAGAAGCTTCAGACAAAATTTTTATGTAAAAATTATGCATCCATTTGTATATATTTCTCTTTTTTTATTTAATATTTTATTATTAGTATTTTGACGTTCATATATTTATAATTTTTTGAACCAAAAGTATCTATATTTCCAACATACATTTAAAAAAATACATAAAAATATTCGAGATTTTAACATGTAAATTGATACTTTTTCTACATAATATACACAGTCAGTTAAAACTGGGGATAACTGGATGAAAAAAATTAACCCTCTGATTGTCTTGCAACTGGGTAAAATTGTAATGTTCTTTTCTCATCATTTTGTTTGAAATGCTCAAAAAATATGATTCTTTCAACGGTATAGAAAAAAAAACTTCATTAAAAATATGAATATAATACTTGAGAATGTTAATCATTAAAAAAATATATTGAAAATTCTTTAAATATATAGAATAATATTATTTTAAATATTGCTTATATTGCAGTAAAACCTAGAGCTCAGTGAACAGAATATCCCGTTTCAAACACTCAGGGATCATATATCCAGTTAATGGATATATGGATACAATTCCTCATTCTTTTGCTTTTTTTAAGGAATTATGGATTTTGCGCTTATTCTATTCATGATAGTTTTCAGAATTTTAAACGTATGTTTTTGAAACTTTTTACAAAAGTTGCTTTATACATTCAGATAATACATGCAACATATATTTTGATTAATTTCACGCATGCGCAATGAAAAACTATTTAGTAAAACTGCTCATTATTCATTATTTTTTATTTTTTTTAAATTCTGATCACAGGGAATTGTGTGGCACTTTTTATGTCATTTTTTCTGAAAAGAACTTTTTTTATATTAAGAATTCGTCAAATTTTAAGCAAAATCTTGGCAAAATCTGGGACTGTTTTTTTAAAAACCATAATTTCTCATTGAGTGTGCATTACGGGGCAACTTAATAGCCATGGCATTTTTAAATTACCTTTTTTGAAAGTTTCACCCTTTTAATTTGTTCCTTTTGATACAAAAACACTAGAAAAAAGTTTAATATTTAAAGGTAGCTCGACGGACTCAAAATTTATAAAATTAAAAAATAATAAGAATATTATCTATACAAATGACAAATGTGTATTTGAGCTTTTATAATGTTTTAATTATAAAAAAATATTTATTTTACGAAATTAAGAATTTTTTTCCTTGCTACTTGAGTATTTTTTGCGGTGATACTCAACAACTTGTAGTAGAAATTGGCGTCATCGTGTGTTTTCAATCTCGTTTATTCGTGAATAAGTGTAACTGTACTTTTATCATGGTCATTTATTACTTTAGGAGTTTTATAATCTTTTTAGCCTAATCATAATCTTTTTATGACTTCCACAAGTCAGGATCAACTGCAAGATAACCAACTGGAAATTCATGTAATAGAAAGAATACCGTTGACTTGGTTGTAACAAAATCTTTCAACTTTTTATTCTTAAATTAAAAAAGAGCTGCACTGATCTGCTTTAAATAATTTTGAGCTGTTTTTCAAAATTAGGTTGATTCTTTAAAACAACAAGCATCCGTGTTTTGGTTGTAATCTTGTGTAGATCTCAAATGAAGCAAATCCAGCAATTTCTTCTGACAAGTAATGCAAGCGAATAGCAAATTTAGGTAATAATGATTTGAAGATATCTTAATGAATTTTAGCAAAAACAGACCATTATAGGAAGCAAATGAAGTTTGAAGACAAGAGACCCAAGCATTTAAATATACTTGGACCGTGAAAACATATACATCATATACGCCATCATCGCCAAATTAAGCATTGAACATCCAGATTTTGTCACAGTATACCATTTTGGACATTTAACAGACATGGTGCATGGCACCTGTTGACATAGATCAAGATATAGACATATTATGTTAGTGCATATCATCATAGACCAAGAAAATAACAACAATTTCTTAGATTTTTTTATAATCCCCCGTTAGTTTTGTTTCTTTTTGTTCTTCTGAGCACTTCTTTGCATACTTGATTGTCTTTTGAAATATATTTTTTACTAGACTTTCAATATCATCAAATAAAATTCCTGGTACATACTTGAATCTATCTATCAATGAAACTCTAATATTTATGAACTCATTCGAATAATGCAACTTCAGATGAAGACTACACTCATATACGTATTTCTAAACAGTACTAATTATCAATCCTGTAATGTGATGTCTGAAGAAAAGTAACAAAACCTTTTTTTATACATTTTGCTCTATAAGAACGTATGCAGCAGAATTATAATCAGTGTTTTAGATGGTAATAACAATGCATATTACTTGAATATTATCTGCAAGTCTTGAATTTTCACCAGTATTCTGTCTGAGCTTATCTTGTGATAGATGTTGAACAGACAATAGTTGAGTAAAATTTTTCTCAAAAATTAGTACTGATAATCGATAAAACTTTTGTTTTCCACTCAAAACATATATTAATTTTCCATTCTAATGAATGACAAAAGAAGTGTTACTTTGAAACCTATGTTTATTTTTTTTTTCATTTTTCTTAGTTCTCTCAAACATTATTTGTCCATGAATTTAGTCTTTGTTAAATATATTTCCTTTTATAAATATATTTTAAAAGCTAGATTTTTTTTGACATAGCATATGAGCACGCGTATATTTACCATTGCTCATACATTAGAAGCTAGCTTTCCCATCAATGATAGACCTCTAAATATTTTTCAAACGCACCAGTATTTTATCTTATTTATTTTTTCATAAAAAAGAACAAATTTAGAAGGTGAGAAAATTATATTTCAAACTTAAAAAATGAGCTCCACACTAGTATACGTGCTATCCTCATAAAAATAAACACAGTTTACTACATAACCCATTAAATCATAATCTATAACGTAAACGCTTTTGCTACAATAGTTTTGACAGGGTTATTAAAAAAATATTCATTATTTTTCAATTAATTAATGGTCCCTTATTTGGGTTTCGGGAAAAAATCTTCTCAGAAAGTTTTAAATTGTACTATTCTTCTTACACATCTGGAGTTTCAGAATAATTTCTCATATATTTGTCTAGATATTTAACAAAACGACTAAAATTGCAAGGTGGTCACATTATTATGATTGGACTGTGTATATGTAGAAGTATTATAGTTTTATATTGCTTCTTTTTTAAAAAGTACTGATCAACGCACCAAAAGAAACAATTTACTGTAAAAAACCAGTGCGTAATTAATTTATTCAGTTGAAAATCGTAAGATGACGGATTAAAATTCAAAACCGTAATTTAAACGAGATTTAAGGTTTTTAAATTTACTTATCAATTCTCCACCTTTTTTTTGTGTTAAGAAACTAACTTTACTGATATTGCGAGAACTTTACAGCCATCCATTAGCCGATAGTAGCATCCGATATTTTGATGAATAACGTATCATCTCTAAGTATTGATTAGTTTGATTGCGAAAATAGCTTATGAAAACTATTCATTACTACACGTCCTCGTCGAACACTTTGCTCCCAAATCATTTACACATTATAGTATGTATTTATATACAATAGAACAAATGATGAGATATAAAATAATTTTCTATTCTTTCTTTTTTTTCGCGTAAACTTATTTGTCTAAACTATAGCAACATATCAATGATTATATATTCCAAGATAACATAGCTGTAAGAAATAAATTAATATTCTATAAAAAATATTATGGATAAAAATAATTGAACAGAAAAAAAATTCAGACTAAAATTCTGACATGTAGCAATAGAATGTGATAGCGACTTACGCAGATAAAGAGCTTTTCGGATTTAAAAGAATCACAACAAGCGGTCAAAAAATACAAAAGTATCTGGGAGAATAGCAAAAAATTTTTATATATCGTATAATGTTTTTCAAGATATGCATTCGAAATGTCAGACTATCTTACTTTATCTAAAAAAAATATACTAAAAATTTTTGACATTATTTGTGTATTTGTACTGATAACGTAAGTCTTTTTGTCCATCTGAGTGAAGATCAGACAAATGTCATACAACAATCTTTGAATATTATATGGCTTGAACAGATTAAAGATGTTTTTAAGAATTAGTTTCCAAATTAAATGATTTGTATAGTTGCACCTTTTATTTGGAATATTCTTTGGTTACCGTTGTTTTCAAGCAAATGATATTTGATATTAAAAATCTGCCTTTTTTTAGTTTGATTAAAACGAATCTCATTATTAATAAGGATTTATTCATATACGTATGATGATTTATTGCCATGGACGAATAATCTAATTACACTTATCTAAGAAGAAAAAATAGTCATTGGAAAAAAAGAAGCACTTCTGTGAGGAGATGAACTCTCCACGCCTTCCGAAATCATACGTTATCATCTATCTACACAACCCCCTCAACCGACAACGATTTCACTTTTTTTTTTTTTTTTTTTTTTTTTGAAGCGATATACAAAACTGTTACATTTATTTTTAACATACTTTTATGATTCAAATAAAGAGAAGTTAATACAATATCACTTTGCATATGAAAAAAAAGTTTAAAATAACATTTAAAAGAAATAATTGCTATTTCAAAGTAACTATTCACATTAGCTTTTTAATGTATAATGCATTCAACACTAATTAAGTCCTTTTGGACTTGACCCGAACGGAGGAAGGATGGGAACAGATTCTTATTAGAAATTCTTATTAAAAAATGTGAATAACATTCCTTATCTTTCTCTTAAATTCTCAATAAACAAAGGCTTCATTTCAAATATACTTCATATATGGTTTTTGGAACCACTGTTATATATGCATACACATATGTAGAAGAATAGGAATGTTAAACGTACAGGTATTATATATTTCAGAATTAAATAATTTTATAATAATTTAGTGATTTTAATAATAAAATTGTATTTTATAAAAATAGATAACATACTAAATAATAATAATAATAATAATAATAATAATAATAATAATAATAATAATAATAATAATAATAATAATAATAATAATAATAATAATAATAATAATAATAATAATAATAATAATAATAATAATAATAATAATAAAAGATAATATGCTATTTTGTACCAAAGCCCATATTTTAAATAAAAAAAGAAAATTTTGATTAGATAATAATTGATATCGATATCAAAAGAAACCCACGACTGTCCCTAGATATATCTTACAATATAATATTACCGACCCCACTTCCCTACAAAATAATAATGTTATAATTGTTTGCACAGTCCCTAATGTGAAATCCCATATATTCGTAAATTATATACTTTAACCTTATAAAAAACATATTCCATTATTCATTGGCTAAATTACACTAAAATTTATTTAAACTACGTGGTTTTCTATTAAAAATAAAAGATATAAGTTTTCTATTCAAAATTACATCATGTAAATTTTAATTATTTCGGAGTCACATGAAAAAAAAAAAACCTAGTAGTTGCGGGGGGGGGGGGGGGCAGCATAATACATAGCCATCATGGATATGGGTACAATAAATTATGAAAATAAATCATGTGTAAATTATTTATAAAATGCAATGCAATTCCAAAACAAAATTTAAATGTGTATTTAAATATCTTTAACAAAACGGGATCCTATTGTATTACAATGAAAGTTGGCGAAACACCGCAAATAGCGATAAGTTACCGTCACTTTTGGCAAATAATATTTGTAGCCAAATTGGACAATATATCACATGTTGGGGAGAAACATGGCAACAATTTTTTGGTTGACGAGATAATCAATTAGAACCTAACTGCATTAAAATAACATCCTTATAACTCCAAAAAATTATAATCATATTAACTAACCGTTTACTGCATTGTATTAAGCGTCTCATTTCCATTTAAAATACATCTTTGAATTCAAATTTGAATGGAATGCAGAGTTTTACAAAATCGAAATGTAAGGAAAATAGGCTTACAAATATCTCAGCAATTAATTATCCGATCAACATAATTTCTTATGCACAATTTATATTTTTTATTGTAGTTTGCATTATTTACTTGAAATAATAATAAAAAAAAAATTCGTAAATTTTTATATGATTTCATCGAAACGAATATTTGAAGAGACTGAAAAAAAAAGTCTCTGATAATCAAGGTTACTGATATTCAATAGACTTCCTTCAATTATTACATAGTAAGTACACATAAAATTTCAAACATCTATCTCAATTTGTTCGGGATATAGTGCATAAACAGCTGCACAGACAGATGGAAGGCATTTCTTTTCTAAAATATCATTTTCGGATTTACAGGTGTGTAAAACGTATTAATCCGTCATTTTTTTTTTCAATTTTTAAAACGATTGTAAGTCTTATCCTACACACGCATTGCGGGTAACAAAAAAAAAAAAAAAAAAAAAATTTTTTTTCTTAAGAAAATTCCTTAAACACCTTCAAATCATGAATTCCTTCAACACCCCATACATTTTAATCGGCAAAATAGTTACAGAAAAAATGAAAACAGTCATTCGTTTAAGCATTATGTTTTTATTTAAATTAAAATTATTATAACCATACGGAATAAGATCCATAGAGTATAAGATTTGGATTTCAGCTGACATCGTATCTAACACATAATTTTTCAATACAAAAACAAACATAAGATGATATATTTGGATTTCTCTGTATAGTTTAAACTGGGATTTTAAACGGGCAGACCTTCGATTATAGTCCGTATACTCTTCAGTTGCTTGATGAAAGAAAATAAACTGGTAAATTTTCGATAGTTTGAAATTCAAATTAAATGGAAAGTATCCGCCTTACCCCTTCGTAAACATAGCATTTTTTAAATCTTAAAATAAACTTTATTAGCATTTGAATGTGCTACAAATATGAAACTGTTACTTACCGACACTGTAAAAAAATACAGGCGATTTTACGGTGTTTGTACAGGTAATCGGGACGCCACTATAATTTACTGTTTTTAAAGGAAAATTTTCCGTAAATTCGAGACATATATCCGGTTTATCTTGTTTTTTTATTCTTTTTACGGAAATCTTTTCGTTAAAAAACAGTAAACTCTACTAACGTTCCAATTACCAGTACAGTATCCGTAATCCGTATTTATTTATAGTGACGATCCACTGTTATTTAATTATCAAATACAGCATAACACATGTAAAAAAATCTGTTATTTCGGAAACATGCCAAATCAATTTTAAATCAATGCATTATTAATAACTTACAATGCTTTAGAAAAGTCCAAAGTAGCTGAGGTCGCTCTAGATAAAAAAAAATATATACATATACATAATAATTAAATTGTACAGCAATAGAAATATGCATATGTATTTCATTACTATAAATTTTTAATTTTAAATAATACTTACTAAATCCGCGATTTTGTTTCTAGAAAAAGGTCAAAAATAATATTATATAAACAAAAATGTTTTAATAAGAAAATTGTAAGCATGGAATTTCATTTTATTCAAAAAAGTAGAGGGAAAATTTAAATTATTTTATTCATTAATTTTCCGTACAGCTGCGGTGTACAAAAAAAAATCTATTTTTTTTCACTCTTTTATAGCACTTAACCCTTTTCGGCGCAGTGTTACCACTCCAGCAATACCTAATTTTAATTCCAAAGTTACAAACGGCACCAACAAAATTTTAGTAAGATTTTACTTTTACAATGACAGCTTAAACCATGGAATTCTTAATTTCTATAAAAGTCTTTTGTAAATTCCGGTGTCAGTCAACAATTTCTCATTTTACGAACAGAATTTGTCCGCGCCAGAAAGGGCTAATATATATTTACTTAAACTAATACCGAGAAATTTCACTTCGCTTCTTTTATCTGGAATGAAATTTAACTTTCTCATTTCCATAATATATATTTTGTAAAAAAAAAAAAAAAAAAAAAAAAAAAAAAAAAACATCATCCCGAAAATAACACAAGAGATGTTGAGGTTATTGCCATAAATACCGTAAGAAGGCATTTGGATAACTGCCAATGATGTCAAATATGTTTAAAGAATTGAAAACCACCCATTATCGCATGTCTGTGGTTGATAAACCTTTATTCTGAGATTAAAGAGATTTTTTGAAATGGTGTTTTGCTTTTTGTCTGATATTAAGCATGGATTTGAGGGAATGTAAAATAACGAAATTTATTTTGTGAAATATAATTGATACCTATAGAGAGTGTTGTTTGATCAAATTTATAAATCAAGGTATTCTAACAAACAGGATTATTCTCCAAAGCATAGCTTCAAAAATTACATAAATGTACAGTCATGGAAAAAAATGAATACCCTCTACCGACTTCTCAACAAAATAGCATAGGAGTACGTTACTGGTACCGAATGATTAGAAATAATGTCGATTTTTAAATGATATGTATAAAATTTGCTTAAGAGTGATCTATATATATATTAAAACGAACCCAAAAGTAATTTTTTTCAATGGCAATACCAGATTTTAACAAGATATTGAAAATCGATGGTTCAAACGATGGCTCGACACAAATTACAAGTATAATACTTTAATTAATATTAAATTACATTTTCTTATTTTTTTAATATCTTCTAAAATTATACTTCTAGCATGTTAATTTCGTTTATGCTCAATAATACTAAAATACCCGAACAAAAATATATTGCATTTGCATTTTTTATAATTTTATAATAGGAAGTATGAAATTAAATTTCGAAAAATTTATGAATTGCAACCTTCAATTTTTCCTGGATTTCGATTTATCACGTCCTACTTTATGGAAATCTAAAATTTGAAGTTTTTCTTCCTAGCAGTTTTCAAATTATGCTTTAAAAAGGCAAAAAAGATAGTTTAAGGGACCATCTACAATAGAAGTGCCAAGCTATTTTAAAATTTCTTAAACAGATATCTATCATACGGAACATGTATTATAAGTATAAATGGTGGCGAAATGGAAAGATAGAGGACAATGTATCCCCATTCCAATCGGATAAAACATATTTGATTGATGTTCTTGGGTTACAATAATATCAATACAACTTTATACAAAGTTGGCACCAGGGCGTTAACTGGGATCAATAACATTACGCAAAATTCAATTGGTTCAAGATAAACTAGATTGATATAGATTAAACTAATTCAAATCAGTGAACAGTGGGCTAAACTAGCTTATCCTATTTTTATGAGCCGAAACTAATTTGGCCTATGAAAAAATGTTTTATCCTATGTACTTTAGCATATACTAATTTGGCAAAGAAAAAACTAGTTTATCCTGCATGTGTTAGGATAAAATAGTTAAGCATAGAAAAAGCAGTTTATCTTAAATGCGTAAAGATAAACAATTTGGTCTGAAGTCGTTTTTTTTTCGGCAACATACATAACCCATCAAGTATTGATCTAGTGTATGATAAGGTACGTATTCCTAGGACTTATTTTTGGCAAAAATATGTACATATATTTTATTATTATTATTATTATTATTAATTTACTTTAAAAATGAATTTTCTAATTTCAATCTTAATAGGGATATTATGTTATTGTATTTTTTTTTTCAATTTCAAAGTAGCTTAGATAATAATTTTTTTTTTGAAATATCTATTGATAACAAATTTGCGTTGAGTAAAAACTATTGGTTAAAATTTATAACGCATGTTATAAGATATCTTAGTATGCACCTTATACATTTGCATAACTTTTTCTTAAAATGCCTACGTTAATTGATTAAGGCAATGAATATAATTTAATTACAAAAACAATATACTCCAAGCTGCAGTCGTTTAATTTTTGAAAAGTCTTTCTAAAATCAATGTTACATACAAATATATAAATTAATGAAATAACTAAAGCAAATACACCCAACGGAATTAATATTACTTCCTTTATAATCAAAAAAGAGTGCTTAAAATATAAAAAAGAATTTTTAATTTATTTTATTCCTTTAAAATGAAATTCGCATTTTTACTGAAAAGCAAAGATGCCTCGTTATTACATTCATTAAAATGCTAGAGGATAGCGATTACTTTTTAAAAGAATTTTACATTTAATGAACATCAATTTAAAGTGCAAAAACCAATACTTGTCATTTTTGTTACTCCTTTTTTTCAGCTGAAATTAAGGATTTTACATCTGAAATAAAGAAAAAATAAGGATTTTTTTTCTTTATCATTCGTTTTTGTGCAAATTCTATGTTTTAAGAAAAATAAATATTTTAGAAAATAAGAACAGATACAATCTTTACTCTTAGATACTGCGACATTAATTAAATGCACTATATATACTAAATATATTTTAGGAGATATATAATTGCTTTTGAATTCGAGACGATAGATTTCAATTGAATTTAATAGCATTTAAGGCGTCTAGAAATCTTCATTCACCTTGATAATGAAATTTTAATGTTTTCTTGATGTTAAATGGATAAAACTATTTACATTGTGATTTGTCATGTATGTTAAAGATTATGCTTGTTAACACATTAAAATAGGCTGTTTTCCTATTACACATTAGCTGGACACTGATCTCTCAGCTCAGAGACATTGAAACATTGGAACACCTCTTATTCCATCTGACTACCAGATTGCATCTACTCTCGTTCTTACAGTAAAAACGCCAAAGCTCATCAATACTGTATTGTTCGGTTGTTGAGATCTATTTTCAGGATCTCGACTGAAAACTGTGCCTATTTTGCGGTACAGAGTTCAATCTCTGTCATCTCGGTCACAACATATATATGTAAAAATGAGTAACATCCCCTACTAACTATGCAACTAATTTTGATAACAAATAATTACCGGTTCCGAAGGATTAAAACAAAATTCTATTTTCAAATGAGTATAAAAAATTTACTAAGAGTACCATAAACATACATACATTGAATTAATAATTTTAAAAAAGAAGTTAACATGAATTATGAATTACGAAATTAATTAAAAAAAAATAGTGCAACCTACATTTTTTATAGTTTTTTATTTGTCATGTTCTGTTTCAATTTTCTTTGTTATGTTTTGAAATTTCCTTCAACATAATTTTTGAATTAGGAATCAAAATCGTCAAATTGGTGGTTCACAGGAATATGTACGGTAAGAAAAAATAAAAATGAAAAATGAAAAAAAAAATTCGTTTTATTGAAATATTTGGGCTGACAATTGAAACGATAACTAATACTTTGAAATGGTCACACTGGCAAGAAATAATACATACATAAAAGTAATACAGTTATTCTGTAGCATTTCAAGAAGTTAGTACCGAACATCAATTTTTATATTGAAATATCCTCGTTATAAAATAATTAACCTCTCTGAAACTTGTTTCAGAGAAAAAAAAGGCTTGTTTTGATATGCTGATAATTCTCTATTCAATTTTTGTATACGTAATTTAAAAAGAAAATTATTTCCAATCGCTTGGTATTAGTAACTTTCTTCTCTAGTAATTTGTTGCAGAGTTAATATAGGATGTCCAAGACACCTTATTACGGAGTATAACTTGCACCCGGCAATTTGACATTAGGTACTTATATTTACCAAATTATTAATTCAAGCTTCCTAGGTTATTATTATGTATATGTGTTTTCGCATTACATATAATAAAACAATTTCTTTAAAAAATTCATTTACTTTTAAAACCATACTAATGAATGAAAAGTTGGTTATATTAGGCGTATTTAAATAAACAGTAAAATTTATATTTGATGTATTGCACTAATTAAAAATCACATCATCGGCGCGAATGATGCGTACGTGGTTAAAATTATGCCCATAATTATGATTAAAATACGCCGCATACGTGGTTTTTACTATTGTCACATCTTTCTGATTTTTTTATTTTCGTAGTCTGAATTCTGATGAGACTTATTTCATATTTCTTTGTTTTAAAGTTTTGCAAGTTTACTCGATGCTAATTTTACTGAAATTTTAAGGAGCTAAAAGGAGACCAGCTCGATAAGACAATATTAGTCAATACTAAATTTGAATGAGAATTGCGCCAAATCAGCAATCTATGCCGAGGTTGACATCATTTATGGTCCATTATTTTTGGTCGCAAAATTTGACGATATTTTGCCAGGTGTCGTCAAGTTTGGTGTGTATTTGAAGCTAATGGATATTAATAATATTAAGCATTGCGCGGAAATGTCCGGTGCAAATAGCCGCCATTTTGAAAGAAGATGGTGGATGAATCTTGCCTGTAAATTGGTAGACATTGAAAAATACTGTGCATATAATATATCTCATCGAAATCAGGTTATAAATACTGTATTTACTATATGACGAAAATAATATTTTTTAAAAGTGTCAGCCATTCCAAAAATTCAAACTTCTATATCTCATTTTTTTAAAAAATAACTACAAAACAAATTCTTCGGAAACCTAGCATTAAGATTATACAATATATATAAATGAAAATTTGGATGGAGTCTGGCTTTAGGACCTGTGGGTCATCGTCGGTGAAAATATACATAAATTTTCTGGAAGTGCTTTCCTGCGGACGGCTGCAATAAGCAGCATTTTATTTTTTGAAGTGAAAGCTACCTAAAAATTCAATCCATAGTAATCGACAAGTAAATACATTATTATTATTATCAATACATGCGTATTTGTCACATTTTTGGCATGTGTATTTAGTTTTTACTCTTGTTCTTTATCGTAGCATAGATATTGAACTCTTAATTTTAAAAGAAAAACTTAATACCAATGTCAATACGCGAAAGTAGACTGACTGGACAAGTCGCACGGATATCTCAAAAACCCAATTCATACAATTGCAAAAGAAGTATACTTAGAATTTGTTTAAGTTTTTTTTTTCCTTTAAAGCGACTGGTCATTCAGCGGCCGAATTCCCTTCCTATGGGCGTTTGATAGATTTATATACTCAAAATATTTCCTCTGGATATCAAAATTTTTAATTTCTTTTTTCGAAACGTCTTTCTTAAATCACGCATCTTTTATGCTTAGTTTGAAAAACATTTCTAAAATCTATGTCTAATTTTACATGAAGTGTTAAAATTTTACTTCCAGTTTATCATTTTTTAAAACACAAAATGTAAAATTAAGCAGAAATTTTAGAAATGTTTTGACAACTAAGAAAATAAGTGACATTTTTTAAGAAGATAACACTGAAAAAAGAAACAAAAATATTAATACTCTAAGAAGATATTTTGAATATAAGAATGCATGAAACATTAATAGACTTAACATCACTAAAGAAATTCGGCCGCTGAGTCACCGGTTAAGGGAATGACGTCTAACTCAGCTACACGTAGTTTGACACATTTTCCGGAACAGGGTCGACATGACCCGTCGTCTGTGACCGCTACCTACGTCCCGAATAATCCGACTCTCAAGATGAATGGTTTGGTTTATTTTGTTTCGGCCAATTATCTACTCGAGGGATATAGGCCAGAGGGGGAGTACCCTTCGTAGGGATCTTTTTAAGGGAACCTAACCCGTATTTACGCAAGGTTCGAAGAAAACCAACCCTAAAACTCCGAATGGTTAGGCCGACGACCGCGATTGGGTTCGAGCCCAATACTTGTAGTCTACCAGCTGACAGGTCAGAACCACTCGGCCACTGGTAGAGCCCCAAGTCGAATGGAAAAGTTGATACCGGACACATTTTCAAACAAGATTAGACAAATTAAAGACACTGAAAAGCGGGATGGGCTAGGGTTGGGCCCGATACGATGAAACTATAACATGAAAAACCATAACACATCATATGACATAAGACATGATGAATGCATCTCTATGTATGATGTATCCTGCGCGCGTGTTCTCGGTTTAATTATGAATAATTAGTTCGAATTAGTTATAAATTATTTTGAAAAATAAGTTTCTTTTATAATGTGTGTTAAAACACATCTATTTATTTCCAAATCAACATGTCCTTGGTTGTCAATCACTTTAACATTTTAGGAAATGAACATTTTCCCATGAAATGATTGACAGTTTTAACCTTTAACTGAACACTTTTTTTTCTATTTTTATGGAAAAAAAAATATTTGAATAACATATATTGATTCAATAAAGGGAAAATTACAAAATATAAAATTTCAAATTATGAGATAAAATATTATATTTGTGGCGTGTATCCTATGTATACAATTAGGGTTTTTTAATATTATATTGCTAAATTTCACAATTAAGTTAACTTAAATTAGTTAATTTTATTAGCTTAATAATCTTCAACTTGCTTCATATTAATATTTTTAAGTGTCCAGAAAAAATAATAATAATGAGTTTTGTTTTAATTGCTTGATCGGAATTTTTTGTTGTTGCTGTTGTTACAAAAGAGCATTTTTTTAAAATCAGATACAGGTATTTGATATGGACAAATTAAATATTATTCTAAACTTTGGACTGTTCTTGATCAGTTACAGAGATCATATTGGCCAAATTTATAACACATGTTGTGAATTATAGCATTTTTATGTATGTGCATGTTTTGGCACATCGTGCAGTGAAGGATTAAGTTAAGTCTTTATATTGAAATCCTTTTTTCAAAAAATATAATTTATTTTTCATTTTTGTTAGTTTTTTTTATTTTCTTAGAATAAATGCTATTTTACTCAAAAAAAAAAAAAAAATAGAAGATCAATGAATTCTTAAAAAAATCCTTATTATTTTTATTTTTTTATTCTCTAAACAATACTTATCAGATTTATTGTAATATCGCTTTACTTCATTACGTACATTTGTCAGAAAAATAAGTAAAATAAGATTTTCGTTACAGAAAGTATTTTAAATTTCTATAATTTGCTTTAGAAATTCCCGTTGCTTTTTAACATTTTATAACAAAGTAAAAAGTGTTTATGTTTTCGGTTTGTCTGGCCGTCTCTCCATCTGTCCGTCAGTCGTCCATCCGTCTGGCCGTCTAGCCGCGCTCTAACTGCCGTAAATATACTCGAATTGTCCTGAAAATATCGGTTGTTATTGAAGATTACCCCAGCACAAACCCTACTTCAAATAAAGTCTTTAGTATGATTAGTTTATTTACAGGAACAGTCAAAAGTTTACTGTTAGATCACGACCTAAGGGAAAAATCAGTTTCAAATGAAATTCAAAGATTTTACATCGTGTCCAACATAATAAAATTTACATGCATTTACGAAGTGCACTAAAATATGCATTGTAAAATACTCGGTGAAAAAAATAGCTATTGTCCATTTTACAGGGCCACACAAAAGAAATCAATTCCATAATGTTAAAGGGGAGGGATGGAGTGGGACGCATTTTAATTACATTAATCGATTTTCTGAAAAATACAACTGATTTATGTTTCTGACACTTAATATAAGTTATACGAAATGCATAGCATTTACAGCGACACATATAACATTTTAAATACTATATTCTTTCCGAAGTATTGTATATGAGTCCGATGATGGCTAAGGGATGAACAAAGTGCATTTTAATTATGATGTGCGCTTTTGAGTTTCAGTAAAGCTATGCATATTATATGGTGCGTATATATCTAGATACAGATTGATATACAGAGCTAAACAAAGGAGATCGCTTATGCAGCTGAATATAAGCGTAATTTACTTAAAGGTGGTTTTTAAAGATGTTATAAAATTTTACGTTAAACTGCATCCAGCTTGCTAAAGAATATTCGTAGAATATAGATAAAATGATATACAGGGCCACGCAATTGCACATATCGACGCGTATGAACGGTAATTTATGAGAATATGATTTCAAAAGCTTTAAGTGTGTTTTAGCTAAATACTGGCGGGTAATAAAGGTACTACGTAAACTATATTGCTGAACGAAAGTGTTAAAGTATGTTTGCAATCTAATAAGTTGAAGAAGGAAAAATTTCAAACTGCTAGACATTTTCTTCTTAAACAAAATTTCCATATTATATAATACATATATCAACCGACCAACCCATCAAAAACAGCGTTGCTGAAAAGTATTGGAATACATATTTATCTACAGACAGTAACCTTGTTTCTATAAATAACGATGCTATGTTAAATATATCAGGAAATGTTGGAAAGAGTTTCATAGTTAATGCTTAGCGCATGATTTTTCTTTTTTGTTTCATTATAGACAGGTTTTTCTGCAACTTTTGCTCTTCTGTTATTTTTTTAAATCGTACATTATTATGATTCTCTAGCAAGATGTTGTGTATAAGAAATATACACATATATATATATACATACAAACTTAACTATTCCACATTTCTCTTCTTTTATAAAACTGAAAAAAGTATATTTGTCTGCTTTATTATCATTAAATTAATATTAAAATAGACTAAAAAAATTAAGAAATTTCGTAACAGTGGTATTATAATGGTTAAAAAGTAGCATTGTAAAAATTTAGGTTTATTAATAATGATTTAAAAAATAAACAACTTCAAAGAGTTATTACATACTCATTTTTGCATTTTTTATTGTTGAAAAGCTTTAAATTAAAAAAAAGAAATGAAGATTTTCATAAAAGCGCAATACTTAACTAACTTAAAATATCACTAATGATCAACAAAAAAAGGTTTCAAAACTTCAAAATAATTTTTTTTTTAATAATGAATTACATAGAGCATGATTTTTCCCCAGCAGATAACTTATGCGTAACTGAATTGTTTATTCATCTATAATTGCTTAAAAGAAATGTTACTTTACATTTATTTAGATATCAAAAGACTCTTTTTTAAAGTATCTTAGAAAAAACAACAGACAAATTAATAATTTTATGAAATTTATTTAAAAGTAGACTAAAATATGTATACAGGAAAAAGAATTTCTCTATAGAAAAAAAATATATTTTAATGCCTTTTAAGATTTTTTTTCCTTTTCTGAAAAATTAAATTTGACGTTACGCTTATTATTGTTTTTCTTTATTAGCATTTTTCATACTTAAGATTTTACATTTTTCTGTTCTTTGATTTTAAATGACAATTTTATAAGTACAGTAAAAAAAAAACTGAAACTGAAACTTAGTCAAATATAGAAATTTTCTTAAAAAATATCTTATAAGTAATTGTCTATTAGTCTAGATTTTATTGTTTTCGTTAACTATATGTTTACAAAGGAAAAAATCACTTCTCCATATAACTTCGGATTTATAATTGTGATACAATTTTGTAGTGGCATACGCCTATATGAGAATAGAACTATGTCTTAGTTAACGAAAAAAAAAAAATTCTGAACCTTTTAAAATAAATCATTTAGAAAAGTTTAAATTAAACAAAACGATGCTTTAAACACTACGTAACTTTATACTAAATTTTGGAAAAAAAAAATACATAAATTGAATTTTAGACAAAAGTATCAGTGAAAAAAAATATTGTTTTCTTATATTGCCTTCCATTATTCGAGCACTTTTTAATTATTATTATTTCATATAGTCGAATGATTTTATGTTTTTCTTTTACTTCAGTATCATTTCTGCTGTCAGGTGTGCGTAATCAAGTGTTTGACAAAAATATTCGAGAATTTTATATTAACGGACTTTTAGGCGAAATTTAATATTTAAGGATGAATTGGGATCCAAACTGCTTATTTTCTTATTTCATATTAAATTCAGTTTTGTTCCGAAATCCATAAAATATCCAGATTCTCCAATAATCAAAAACGATATAATGTGTGGTGCTTCAATTTTTTTTATAAAGGTAAAATATATTGAAAAAAAGGCTGTCATAGTTGATGTTTTAAACAGAATTTCCTGAAGTGAGATCTCAAGAACAAAAAAAAAATGGTCGTACCGAGAAAAAAATTCTTTATAAATCAAGCTCTATTTAATCAAGGTAAAAATTGAATCCCACGGGCTCTTAGACATCTTTTTTAAAATCCCGCTAGCAACATTATTTTTTTTAAATTAGTCTGAAAATCTATCAGAAAATTTCATGATGCTGAAGGTGGAAAATTATTTTTGAGTACATCCTTATTAAATATCAATGTGGAGAATTAGCACAGATGCTTCGATTTCGATACACAGCTTTATCATTGAATAGACTCGTTTTGATAGTTGTCCAAGAAGAATTTACGCATCAATAAAAAAAATAATAATTTTGACAATTTGTAGAAAATCCCTTAGGATAGATCTGCTTTTAGAGAGCAACTAAAAATCAAATCACATAACCGATGGTATTTGTCTAAATCTGCACGATATTTGACTGGATTTTTCTTATGAGTTCCTCCTTTGAGTATTATATTATGTAAAAAGATTCGCGTTATCGTTCGCACATTCGCTGATAAAAAATATATTTCATACAAAAAAAACATTTGTTTTCCTTTTTTATTCTTTTGTGTTTCCTAAAATATCGGCAATGTCTTCTGACCTATCATGTAGCCATGCCTGTAAAGGAAATACGGCAAGTAATAGAACTCAAGTAAAACCAACTAAGTTCGTATGTACACAGTTTCTTTCCTTAGATTTATTGATTGTCAAAAAAAAATCATACAAATTATTTTTATATTTATTTGAAAATAATGACAAGAATCCAACCAATCATTGTGTGGGGGAAAATATGTTAAAATTAGCTCTTTGGTTCTGCTTTGCTTTGTGAAATATTTAGCATCAGTTACTCCTCCAAATATTCGGAGTGCGATCTTAATAAACGGATTAAATTTATAATTTAATATACTTTAGTGGAAGGTATAAAGATAGGTCATGATTAAGCTATAGACAGTAATATATATTTCATATCGTACATTAGTAGATTTATAAAAATATTAAGGATTTGCATTATTTCGTTTTTAAATGACTCCAGAGAACGTTCTGCAAAATTTTAATTTATTCATCCGATACGTGCGGCTCAGATGCAAATTTTTATTCAGAAATTCGAAAAAAATATGTTTTGTTTTCTTTTGTTATGTCAGAACATTTTTTGATTTATCAAGCAAAATTCATTCATTTGGAATCTACAGTGTGGATTCAGAATTTCGAAAAAAAAAAACTGTTAGGGAAGCAAATATGTGCACCGGCTAAGCCATGTGATCTACAAAAGCTCTTTGTTTAAAACTGCTGTAAAGATGCATATGTAAGTTATTAGGATCGTAGATAAAGAGCGGAACAAAAGATTAAAATGCAAATTGCGTATGTGTACAGACTTGAATGCACATGTTTCATATACACTAACATACATATAGCAAGAAAAATGTTTACTTGTACACAAAATGATAACGGGGAATTCGCTGAATTTTGAGTGCTTTATAAAAGTGACTGAATAATATAGGATTTTCCTCAATTTGTCAGTAATTAATTGGTTTTCAACAACGGATAGCGGATTGAACGTCTACGCGTGACATGAATAAAGCATTCGATTGTCATTTTTTTTGGTATGGACTTGTTCTTCTGAATATTCAATGGCGAAGAAACAATCAATAAAAAATGGATCGCAAAAAAATTTAAATGACTATTTTTTAAAAAAATCATGTAGGTATTTTACAATATAACTCATATTCAATCCATTATATCGCAGCACTTCACAAAATGTTCACAATTATCGATTTGATCGTCTTAGCATTATCATTTTCTTATTTCCTAATACGTTATTGGGATCAAATTGTCAACATTTAAACATAGTTAAAATATTCTCATTGCAAATAAAGTCTCATTGCATCTTATACTTAATACATTGAAATTAAAACTGCATTATGTTAATTCGTCTGTACTTCTTTCTTATTCTTTTAAATTTGTGTTGAATTTGATTTAAATTCTTGCATGCTAAAATACAAAAACTTGTTGAAACGTCTTATACTCTTCGAAAAATTATTTGTATCTAAACACATACATTTGAATTCGTGAATAAATGCCATATTGCTGTTGATATAATTTTATTTATTGGACTACATAACAAAACTTTTGCTCAAACATATTCCCACATGTATACCATATGTATATATATATATATTGCGCTAAAAGAATCGAGTATTTCGAAGTGTTTGTCGCACAACATGATCACGATGTTATTTTTTTTCGTTAAGTTTGTTTGAAATAGCCATATGTTGCAATGTTTCATTACATACATTAATACAGTATGAAAATACTAAATGTGTGGGATATAACTTTTTTCTCGTGTACGCACCTGTGATTATATTATGAATGTTTAAATGAGATTAACATTACAGTGTGTAAAAAAATAATCCTGAACAATGTTCAACTCAAAATTACAAGCATTGCAAAATTTCTCCATAAACTTTATATTTACTATACATGCTAAACAAATTTTGTGCCTAATTAAATCATGTTGTTAAAGCTATCTAGTTAAGGTCTTGTAAAAGTGTAATTCTCTCCCTAAAACATGAAGAAAATAACTACTCGTTTAAATTCGTAATGATCATATTTGAGTTGCATTATAAACTCTTTAAAAATGAAGACAATATTTTTTATATGTAGTGTAACAAATTACATAATTTAAGGCAGTACTTTTATCGGTACACTACAAAAAATTGTGTAACGTTACACCATAAAATGGGTGACAGCTTTGCTGCCTCCAATTTTATGGAGTGATTTTTTTCACCTATATAATGGTGTAATGTAAACATATATTACTAGTGTAACATTACAATTTTACACTGGTTATATCGGTTAAAATACTCCTTAAAATTGGAGGAAGCAAAGTTACTCCATAAAATTGAAGACAGCAAAGATGCCACAAATTTTATGGTGTAACGTTATTCAAATGTGTTACAGTGTAGAAGCTATAAACTTCATTAGAGTTGTTAAAGGATCATACTTTATCAGTGGGTCCTTCAGAATTATATCTTAGAACATGTACAGTATCTGCTATAACTTCGAAAAAAATGAGAAAATCAACTTGTAACTTTCAAAAAAAGAAAAGTAACAGAGATCAATTAAATTAATTTCTCTTATCCTGATATCAATGTAGTAAAAAATCATAAGCGAGTTGTCACATTTATCCTATTATAATAGTTTTTGTACGCAACAACATTATCCATTTTAAAACTAAGAAATACTTAAAAAAAATTCCTCCTGATTTTATTACAGAATATAATAAAGTAGAGTCAGGTTTTATTAATCCCATTTTTGCTGCGGTATTTGGTATTTGAGATGTCTTTAATGTGTATTTAAATTTTGTACGATGAGAATGAGAAAAAAAAGTTTGGTGCAATAAGCTTAAAGACAAAGAAAAAAATAATGAATGTTCCTATTGTATTCCATCATTTCCTATCTATTACTTTAATGCCATTAGTCTTTTTTTGTGTTTAATTTCAATTTAAAACGATATGACCACATTATTAAGTGTAACTGAATATATTATTAATGAATTAGTGTTTGGAAAAGAGCTAAGTAACCGTTTTCTATGACAATGGTTGATTGAATAGGCTTTTCTTTTTAAACGTTTAGCAGTGTATGGGTCCAATAACTTGGAAATGACAGTAAAAGACTTAATATATGCAAAATAAAGTGAAAATTTAATGTTTCTATAAATATGAAAGTACAGCGGATTTAAAGACTGCACAGAGTTTTGGTGAACAAATTGCAAAAGGAGTGAAAAAATTTCTGAGGACGGTCAACAGATTGTGAAAAAAAATTCCTTCAATACAACTCTATGGAAAAGAGGCAATGACAAATTCTTCTTAAAGCTAAAAATAAAACTTAAAACATGGTTAGCATGAAGGACGTGGACCGCTTACAAATTATGACAAAAATAATTTCAAAATTTTCCAGATTGAACAAGTTCTTAATTGACAAAGTGTTAAAACTCGGACGAGTCTTTTTATATGTCGTTTGTTGTCGGTAAACGACGCATGTTCCACAGTGGTATGTTTTCAAGCGGAATTTGTTCAACTGGCAAAATTATAATGGCTTATATTTGCTGATAGAAGACAAACACAAAAAGAATTTCCCAATTCTCAAAGTTGAACGTGTTCACAATCCACAGAGTAATAAAATTTGAACGACTCTTTTTGAGTAGCACTTGAAATTATTGAAATGCGACAAAAGTTCCATCGTGGTGTGATTCGAAGTGGTAGTTGTTTAACTGGGAAACGCACCTGCATCATTTAAAGGACACACACACACACAAAAGTATGAGGAAAAGCACCTACATTAAGCGACAATATGTTGCTTTTTTGGCTCCAAGAGCACTTAGTATCCGATAAATTGGCTTTAAGTAAAATTATCACTTAGCACAGGCAAAGAGATCAGCATGTGAATTGGGACAAAAGAATTACTAGTTCACAACAAAAACGTGGAACCTGTAGTTTTTGACCAAATTAATATAATTATGTTTGAAAAAATATAGCTAATACTTAAGGAAGTACAGTTTCTGGGAAAAAAGCAATTATCTAGGAAGTGTCATCCAAATATTAGAAATTGTAATCAAGCTTATTATTGAATGTTGTCTCAAAAGTTTTCACTTATGTATTAAATGTTAATGTGTCTTCATCAAAATTTTGTAATGTTTCAGTACTTTTTCTATTGGCAATATGATTTTAATTTCCTGAGCTTATCAAAAAAAAAATAATTAAATAAATAAACAAATTAACTAAAGCATATTTTCGAGTTTTGTCACGATGTTTAATGAGTTTTTTTCGTAGGACTAAAAACGCTACAAAAATTTAGAATAAAAATACTATACATAAAAGTATGAAATTATTATTTTTAATTACTTTAGAAACTTTAAATTCTATTTAAATATGGGTAAAGTTTCTATTCAAATCTCAATACATTCAGAACTGTCATGCAGAAAGTAAACTAAATAAAATATTTTAAGACTTTTTTTTCCAGATTCTACTATAGTCTAGAATCAGTAGAATCTTAAATATCTTTAAAATTTTTCATGTGTTCCAATTTATTCATTAAGAGTATTTACTTAAAAATGTGTCATTTTAATAAGTTGGCTGCTTGTGAAAGCTATTTTTTAAAGCACTTTTCAAGTGAATTCAAAAGAAAAAAAAAGAATTTATGCAAACATCACACTTTAAATGTTATGTGAAAAAGTTGATAAGAATAAATGTAATATAAAATTTCTCGGAAATACTTTTTTCATTGAGCTTTAGACTCCATGTTGTTTTTTTATTAAATTCTTTCATTTAATTCATTATGCTAGTACTTACAAACGTAGATATTCTCAATTAAATCTCCATTCTTTTATACATGGAAATTCTTTATTTTATATTGTAATAATCAATCAAATGCTTTGGCTTTTCAACTGAATCAATGGTCAAAAGAAAAGATTTTTCATTTAGATAAAGTATAACTGGAAAAATTCTATTTAAATTATTAAAAATATATATTTTATGGAATTTATTTAAATTCGCCAAACTGTTAAAAACAGATGTAAGAAAACTTTAAAAATCTTCTTATTTGCTCTTGCTGGAATATTCGAGAAGGTAATAAAAATTTATGAAAAAACATATATGAAGGCATGGAAACACGGAGCAGTGAATGCAGGAAAACAAAATTGTAAACTTAAATGTCAAAAGCTAATATCGATTTTAAACCAAGATATGACATAACAGACCGATTGCGTTTTAATATGTAAATTAAATTTTAACTTATTCTGGAATTTCAGCCAATGATATGATTGTCTGTGCTGCAGCTTTCTGTATTATTAAAAAGTATTCTTCATAAACAACTTTCAAAAGCCTTTTATTTTATTTACTAGATACAATATATGAGGAAAGAATTGTTATATTGTCAATAAATATTGTTTTTATTTTTTGTCTACTTAATTTTATATCTCATGTTTCATATCACTGTAAGTCCTTCTGCACAGATGTAAAAGTTATCAAATCTTTTATGATCTAATAATTACGATTTCTTTATTATCATTTGTTTTGCCTCTGTCGGCAAGATAAACGAAATGCAATTTTGTTAAAACAAATAATTGAAGAAATATGATTGAATTCAAAAGTATTTTCTCTTCCTTTTTCTTTTATAAAAAATTAAAAAAAAATAATCACAGCTCTTCTTAAAAATATGAATGAAAATTTTAACCCTTTCGTCTACATTTTATTTCATTTTTTTAATTATTGCATTTAATTAATAACATTTAAACTAGATATCCAAATAAATTAATCAGTATTTAACGAACATTCTAATATCTGAATTATAAGGAATGTTCTTATTCTTCGTACTATTCAACTTATATTCATATGACAATTAGCTAAGGAAATTTTTTTTGGAGATGTTTAGAAAGTATTGCATTACAATAAGTTTTAACTTACATTACATGTTTCTAACACTTTTTACACATGATTCTTTCATGGAAGAAACTTTCATTTTAAAATTAAAGAGTAAAATATATGTTTAAAATAAAAGAAATGCAAACGGCACTAAGAGAAGTAAGAAAATAATAGTAACTATTTTTATTATTTCTAAATGCCTAAACATAATAAAGTCATATAATAAATTTACAGACCTATGATACCCCACTAAAAATAATCTTAAGATTGTCTGAAGAAATCGCCACTTTCTACAGAAATTTTACAGAAACTTGAAGAAAATTTGCAGACTTAGCTTTATCTTTAAAATATCTGCAGAATTTTTAAAGATATTCTTAAAAATGTCTTCATAATGGGCCAAATACCTTCGAATTTCCAGATTTTGGGCCTAAAAGCTATAGATTTTCTTCATATTTTTTTTAGTGGGATGTAAATAGTAGAAGAAATACTTCCTGAAACAAAGTAATACTCCATCACATATCATGTACAATTAATAGTACACCAGACCCGAAAGACCGTTTATACGATAAAATCGTTGATAAAAATATTTTTTCCTTTCAACATAATGTATTTCATACCGATTTGAATAAAGTTACATTATCATATTATAAGAATTATTTCTGTTTTATAATCACACTTGACAGAATATCATTATACTTAAAATTAAGTATAACTTTAAGAAAGACTGAATACTTTCATGTCCCGGAGATTTTAATTCAGCCTTAATGTAGGAGAACTACCGAACCCGCACCTAATGGTACCACAGTGTCTAAGTAAACAATATTTAAAATTCATAAAACACTTGAAAATATTTTAGAAATTAACATCAGTGGTTAGATGCTATGAGAACTTTCATGGTACAGCCCTGTGTATAATACAGAGATTTGAAAAATTTAGTTTAAGTAGGAAACGTATAAAACAGTTTAAAAATCCGTTTTCGCAAATTCATTATATAAAAGGAAATCTACTGAATGCGTTTTATACAGTGCTGTACATGGTCTACAGTATTTATTCAGAGCAAGTAACATAGCCAAAGAAACTACTAAATTTAAAACTGCGTACTGTAAATGAAAACACACTTTCAGCAATTATTGTACATAGACAGAGTGTATAACTGAATTATTTTGTATGTCTCTGTAAACGCATGATGAATTATTTTAACAGTGTATTTTAAAGTAAGCATTTTACAGTTCACCTCAGTGATGTATATGATTTTCACTAGATATAAAAAAATACATATATTATGATAAAAATACGCCACATATGATTTTTTTAAACGAAGAATATTGAACGAAAAATCTTTTGATGGTTCCGTTAAATGATACACATCATTCTGTACATAGATATACACACATATATATATATATACAGGGTGATTCGAATTTTTTTTTTACAATAACAGAGGGGTGATAGTACACATGAAGACAAACAATATTAAATAGGAGACCAAGGGTCCCAAACGTTTTCCAAACGAGAAAGCCGTCATTAAAATTTAGGGACCAAAATTTCAAATAAACATAAAAAACGGAAAAATCGATCGATTCATTTGCGGTTTTCACTAAAATTATTCTTTATGTCGGCATTTTCTTGAAATTAAATAATAAAGATAAATTCCAAAAAATGTCGATAGAGGGCGCTTTAGACTTTGGAGTAAAGAACAACTATTTTTTGCCGGTATTTTTTGCATCTCATTAAATGTTTTCATAAGCTTAGACTCAAACTTAAATTTTGAGTTCAAAATCTGAAAATGGGAGTGGTTAAGTAGCACAAACTGAACTGTGTTCTGAGGGTTCAAATTTCAATTGATTATAAAAAACGGAAAAATTGGTTCATTGATTTGCGGTTTTCACTAAAACTATTCTTTATTTCGGTATCTTCTTAAAAATGAATTATAAACATAATTTTCAAAAAATGTCGATAGAGGGCGCTTTAGACTTTGGAGTAACTAACAACTCTCTTTTAGCGTTATTTTTTGCATCTTATTAAATGCTTTCGTAAGCTTAGACTTAAACTTAAATTTTGAGCTCAAAATCTGAATAGTTGGGAGTGGTTAAGTAGAAAAAATAAACTGTGTTCAGAGGGTTCAAATTTCAAATGATTATAAAAAACGGAAAAATTGGTCGATTCGTTTGCGGTTTTCGCTAAAACTAATTTTAAATGAGCATTTTCTTGAAAATAAATTTTAAAGATAATTTTCACAAAATGCCGATAGAGGGCGCCTTAGACTTTGGAATAGCGTACAACTATTTTTAACTGTTATTTTTTAAATCTCATTAAATGCTTTCAAATGCATAAACTTAAATTTTAGGCTCAAATTCTGAATCGTTGGGAGTGTTTAAGTAGCGAAAAATTGAATTGTGTTCATGGAGGGGGAGGTTAAATTTCAACTCCTGAAGACACTTCTATTTGTGCTACTTAATTACTCCTAATTATTCTGATTTTGAGCTCAAAATTTAAGTTTAAATCTAAGCTTCCGAAAACATTTAATAATTTTTTGCAAGCATTTAATTAGAACAAAAAAATAATGGTTAAAATTAATTATTGGTTACTCTGAAGTTTAAGGCGCCCTCTAATGGAAATTTTTTTAATTACCTTTAAAATTTATTTTCAAGAGGATACTGACGTAAATAATAGTTTTATTTTAAAGCGCAAACAAATCGACAAATTTTTCCATTTTCTATAATTATATTTAATTTGAACATCCCCCCCCCTTAAACACAGTTCATTTTGTGCTACTTAACTACTCCCTACTATTCATATTTTGAGCTCAAGATTTAAGTTTAAGTCTAAGCTTCCGAAAACATTTAATGAGATGCAAAAAATAGTTGTTCGTTACTCCAAAGTCTAAGGCGCCCTCTATCGACATTTTTTGAAATGTATCTTGATAATTTTTTTTAAGAATATACCGACATAAAGAATAGTTTTAGTAAAAACCGCAAATCAATGAACCAATTTTCCCGTTTTTTTATAATCATTTGAAATTTGAACCCTCTGAACACAGTTCAATTTGTGCTACTTAACCACTCCCACTTTCAGATTTTGAGCTCAAAATTTAAGTTTAAGTCTAAGCTTCCGAAAACATTTAATGAGATGCAGAAAATACCGGCAAAAAATAGTTGTTCGTTACTCCAAAGTCTAAAGCGCCCTCTATCGGCATTTTTTGAAATTTATCTTTACAATTTTATTTCAAGAAAATGCTGACATAAAGGTTAATTTTAGTGAAAACCGCAAATCAATAGAACGATTTTTCCATTTTTTATGTTTATTTGAAATTTTGGTCCTTAAACTTTAATGGCGGCTATCTTTTTTGGAAAACGTTTTGGACCCTTGGTCTCCTATTTAATATTGTTTGTTTTGATGTGTACTATCACCCCTCTATTATTGTAAAAAAAAATGGAATCACCCTGTATATATATTTCAATATGTAACAGCACTAAAATACACCGCAAATGATTTTCACCACAGACTGAAATGCAAGGTAATTAATTCTTTCAAGCGTCTTTGTGAATTTACTATAAAGGCGAAACGCTTCGTTTTCACTAACGAACTCGCCATAGTAAAACGTAATAACACAATAAGTTTGGTGCAAATGCGATTAGATTTACAAGAATTTGAGCACAGGTATCCAGAAAAAATGTAATTCCTAGAACCTTTTAAACTGTATAGGAAAGTAAAATGCAGGATCTCATTTCATAATTAACAAAGAATAAAAGAAAAAAAAATTCCATTAGTTAAAATATTAACTAATAAGATGAACTGAACAATAAAAGTATACTTTATTTCGAAAAAAACTAAGAGTACTCATTGGAATACAACGCAGTCAACAATCAAGGATATATGCATGTTTTATTGCTTTATTTCATAATCATACGAATGTCTGTTCAATATGATGTCTTTAATCCTCCGATCAAAAAGTCCAGCTGACAGTTATATAGAGATAATGTAATTCGTTAACTTTTATCAGTTGCGTTCGAAAGTAATAATCGGAATTTCTTTTTATAATTGACTGAAAATGAAAAATAAAATTTTGATGTTAATTAAAATATTAACTAATATAATAAACAAAGTAATAAAAATAGAATTTTGAAAAAAAAAAAGGTGCTGTACTCTTCTGAAAAATGCAGTCTGAAATGAAATCTATTTTCATGTTTTATTGCTTTATTTTAAAATCATACGAATGTCAATTAATACGATGTTTTTATCCCCCCCCCCATCAAAAAGTCAACCTGACTGATTCTTTATTCTAACGCGTTGTCATATCGCTGTTGCTTTACTGAATATATTTAAATAAATATATTGCTGAAATTAGAATCAAAATACTCGCGTATTTCCCAAAGTCTGAGAAAGGAGGCGATTCAACACAAAAGATATACTTTTGGATGTTTAATTCATTTAATGCATTTTGTATAAGCTATTATGATCAACTATACTTTGTATACAGTCAGTCAAAAAAGTCTGCATACATATATAAAAATAGAACTTTAACCAAAACTACTCGAATTTACAAGCAAAAAAGCACATTAGTCTATTATTCTAACCCAGAAAATGCTTCCTATTGCTAGCATAAAAATGATAATTGCTAGTAAAATTTGCATATTTACTGCAATCAGCATGTCCAAAAAGTCTGCATGCACTTGATTGCCTGTTAACAAAATTTGCATATCAACTTCTTTCCTTTTCCCTTTACAATTTTACCAGGCACGTGAAGTTGAGTTGAGCTGTTCTTCATCTCCCAAGATAATCGGAGTATTTAATTGTATGTAAACGGTTGTATATAATGTGAAACATGAGTCAGGGAAAAGAAACATCCTTAGAACTGCGTAATTTGGTCGTACAATTAAGAAACGAAAATAAATCTTATGGCAAGATTGCCTAAATTATAGGAAAAAGCCGTGCAACTGTACAAACTATACTTAGAAATTATAATTTACGTGGAAATGTGCTTAACAAATCTCGATGTGGTCGTCCAAGGAAACTTAGACAGCGTAATGCAAGACTTATAGTAAGAAAAGTAAAAGAAAATCCGAAAATTAGTGCTCCGCAAATAGTGCTCCTCACATTGCGATGACAAGTGGTAAGAAAGTGCATCCTGAAAAAGTTCCTAGAATTCTTCGATCGGCAGGCTTCACGGGCAGATTTCCCAGAAGAAAACCTCTCATTCCATCTGCAAACCAATAAAAAAGGCTTGATTTTGCATCCAAACATATTAACAAGCACTTTGACATTTGGAAAACAGTGTTATTTACTGATGAGAGTAAGTTTAATGTTTTTGACTGTGATAGGCATGGAAAAATTTGGCGAAAAAAAAAACACAAAACTGAAACCAGAAAATTTTACACCAACTGTTAAACACTGTGGAGGGAGTATAATGGTTTGGGGCTCAATGGCGCCTGCTGGGGTAGGTAATTTAGTGTTTATTGACAGTACAATGGATCGATTCGGATATTTAAAAATGCTGCAGAGCAATCTACACTCATCCGTTCAGAAATTAGGCCTAGGAAATAGCTGGGTCTTTCAACAAGATAATGACCCGAAGCTTACAGCTAAGACTCTAAAGGAATGGCTCCTTTATAAAATACCCAAACAATTGTATTCGCCACCACAATCACCAGACTTAAACCCCATTGAGCACGTTTGGGTTGAACTTGATAGTCGAATTCGACGACACACAATGTAAGAAATCTTGAAGAGACAAGTAAAGAAATCTTGAAGATCGCGATACAACGTGCATGGTCCAAAATTACTCCCGATACGACAGAAAATCTTGTTTTGTCAGTGCCAAAAAGAATGCAGGCACTTATAGACTCAAAGGGAGGTCCTAAAAAGTATTAATTTTTAACTTTTAAACCTTAGTTATGTATAAAATGTAGTATACATTATTTGTATTTAGACTTTTGTGACTGTATAATATCGATTTTTGCACAATTTTGCTTAAATTTAATTAGTTTTTTTTTATTTTCTTTAATGGACATCAGTTAATGTCTGAAATATTTACTAAAATAAAAATTTCACCAAAATATTAGTAAAATGTTAGATTGCTGTAATTTTATGAGTGTATGTAGACTTTTGTGACTGACTGTATGTACGGTGGATGAATGTTTATTAGTATGATATTATTCCCAAATGCACTACAAAATTTTTATTCGCATTTACTCTTATATTTGTTGTGAATTGACGAATCAAAACTTCAATAAATTTAAGTATGATAAATGGTTAAAATCGGTGGCATCGAAAATCCCATCATCGATGAATTAAAAAGTTTTTTGTTGTAAAGCAAGAATAAAAACTAATACGATTAAATAATACTCTGTGTGTCTGAATTTGAAAAGCCAAAAATAAGTTTAATAAATTTTCTCGCTATTCTAAAAAAAGTAACTCCCGCTGTTAAAGTCACTGACAATGAAGTTTTCGTGACCGGAAGTTTTTCTTCGTTAATATTAAGAGAGCTATTGAATCAAATTATACAAATAACTACTTAAAAGGTGTTACAAAAATATAGATATTTTTCATTTATTTTACCTGAGATCTTTTGAATGGCCACGCATTCATTATCAAAGGAACATAAAAGAAGATAATTGATTAAAAATAGAAAACATCAAAACAAAACAAAAAGAAAATACAGTCCGCGTGTTTTGTTTTGTTTTGATGATTTCTATTTCTAATCAATTACCTTCTTTTATGTTCCTTTGATAATGAATGCGTGGGCATTCGAAAGATTTCAGGTAAAATAAATATATAATATCTATATTTTTGTAACACCTTTAAGTAGTTATTTGTATAATTTGATTTAACCAACGACACTAGTATTAATACAATGGTTTTGACTCATTGAGAGCTATTGAACACAAAAATATGAAAATTTGTTGTGTTATACAAAAATGTTTGATAAAGGCTCTGGTGCAGACAATTTTTAAATCAAATAAATATTTCAAGAGATATTTAATATTAAAGTTTATCAAAATTATTCCATTAAAATATTTTTGTAGGAGCAAAAAATAGTCATGGGAAATTAAATACTTTTAGGTCATTTTATACATTAGAATGTCCTGGAGTGCAGATTGCATTTATTTTATTAATTTGACTCATTTTTGATGATTATTTTCTATTTTAAGTTTAAATTTTCAGCATTTTGAGAGATGTTTTTTTACATATTTTAGAACAGAAAATTATTTTAACCTGTTGCAAACTCTTAAAACACCTCTAAGAATAAAATTTTCTCCCAAAATAAAAAAAATTATTTACACGTGAATATTATAAATAGAAAAAACTTTAGAATTATACAATTAAATGAAAATTACATAATTAAAGCTGGGAAATATTGAAAATTAAGGCATAGAAATGATATTTACCCGTGAATTTTAAAAGAGGAAAAAAAATTGTAAAATAAATAATTTCCTCTGTTCTTTGTAGGCAGACGATACCGCGCCACCTATAATTAAAATCTCAGTATCCGGAAACTGATGTGAAGTGAAGTGTTTTTCAGTTTTCGTTCTAAAGTTGTGTTTCAGAAATGTGCAGACGAAAATGCGGCAGTGAGCTGCTAGTGAGTTATTCTTTTTAATAAAGTGAATTAAATATAACCAGTGCCTATGGAAATGTTGTGTGTGCATTTAATTTACATGGACCGACGAGCCGTGAGGTGAAAATAATATTTTATGTGAGTGAATAATAATCGAATTTCAACTATGTGCTGATGTTATATTTAGAGTTCTATTAAAGATCTGTCCAATGTTCAACATGATAGTCTTCGAATAATATCGTGCTTAATTAAGTGAAGTGTTGTGGCTAAGAAGATAAATTTAAGAGTTAGAATGAGTCTACTTCGGGATTTTCACAGTGATTTGGGTGAGGTAAGAGAAATTTCGTACTTTATTTTGATTAAATTATATCTGTTATTGATAATTTAAATAAAAACGAGCTTAAGCTCGTGATTTAGGAATTGGGATTAACTACGTCTGAAAGTAGTAAAATTATTGATTTAAGAAATATTATAGAGAAAAATGAATATTACCCAAATAAGCAGTTATTTAAAAGCATCTTTAATTCGGTTGTTGAGGAGTATAAATCGCGAAAGGAAACTGAGAAAACAAAATTAAAATTAGAAAAAAATAAATTAGCGCAATTAGAAAAAGAGTTAGAATTTGCAAATATTCGTAAAGAACCATCCCAAAATTCTGAATTTGAAAAAAATTAAATTAGCTCAGAGAAAGAAATAGAAATAGCCAAACTACGTAAAGAGTCTAGGGAAAATTTGCCGTACGTAACAGAAAAATCGGAAACGGAAATAGGTAACAATAACTTGGAAATTTGTATTAAATATATTAAAACTTAAACTAATCCTTTACCATCGTGACCTGAGTCATTTAATCTGTTTTTTCAATCTCTTGAGAAAGCGTTTTGAACTAAAAATGTACCTGAAGAGTTTATGGCAGAAATTCTGTTAAATATTCTCGGGTAAAAAGCAAGCAATTTAATGATATATTTATCAGAGGAAGAGTTGATTAGTTAGGATAAATTGAAAAATATAGTCTTAAAGGAATTTCAACCTATTGCACAAGAATGTTTAAACAATTTCAAGAATGCGCAAAAAAAACCACCAGAAAGTTACGTTCAGTTTGCAGCTGGCTGAGTTCAAATTTTCACTATTACTGTAATCTGCGTGAAGTAAATGATTTTAAATCATTTTGCGATCTGATTGTTTCAGGTAAAATTTTCAGTTCTTTAGATCGCGAATTAATGAATCATATCGCAATTAAACAAGCAGAATCATATTTTAAACCATAGCAACTAGGAAGAGAATGCGATATTTTTTTGTCGATTAAAAATGAATCTAAAGGTGAATCAAATGTGTATTCGAGAAATACGATAAATGAAAATAAACGTATAGCGACAAATGAATTTCAAAATCGGCATCAAAGGAGTGTTTCAAATATATTTTCTTCGGAAACAAAAATGTCAAATGTGTCTCGTGTGAATGTAATTAGTATCATGGTTTACATTCTTGTCCGCAATTTAAAAAAAAAACTGTTCATAAAAGATAGAATAGAAATTGTCAAATTAAATAAAGCATATTTCAAATGTTTAAATTATAATTGTTGCGTACAGAAATGTAAATCTAAAAACTGTCCTAGATGTAAACTACCGCATTCTGAACTAATACATTCTTCTCTAATAAAGGGAAATAAATAATCAAAATATAAATAATGGTAACGTGTTTCAATCGGCTGCAGGAATAAAAAAAATCACAATCCAAGGAAATCTTTTTGTACCCTCCGAGTCGGACTGTCGCCTCTAGTTTTGTGAAAAATAAAGCAAAATCCTTTTTATTAAGTACGGCGCGTATCCTCATTAAAGACAAATTTTCGGAATGGCAGGAAGTTAGATGCTTACTAGATGTCGGTTCTTAAGCCTGTTTTATTACTTCACAGTGTGCTAATCGATTGCAGCTTATAATTAATAAAACGAATACTTTAATTTCGTGTTTGGATGACACTTCTATGACAATAAAAGACTGCGTAAATACAAAAATCGCGAATAGAGATAAAAGTTTTGAAAGGGAGCTTACTATGTTAGTAGTAAAGAAAATTACAGATTTAATTCCGCAATAAGTCGTTAACATAAATGTTGAAGTACCAGATTTAACTATGTTAGCAGATTATATAACACAGCTCTGCGGCAAAATAAAGTTTGCGTATGAATTTTTTTCTGAAATAAAATAAAATATACAGTGGCGGTCAAAAGTTTCCGGCCAGTTAGCTTCTTCGATTTATTTACAAAAAGGTTTCAGAAAAGAAGAAGCACAATTGCTACAAAAGTTAGGAATATGTGAATGACATGTGACCACGTGATCATTTTGATTGGATACTGAAGATTCTTCATGCAAAGGGATAAAATTCGAAGTTCGCGTGTGAAAAAAATTCCGGCCACTTATCATTCTTTAGTTTTTTCTATCGGTAAAGTGTTTTTTGATTGTGTTTATGAATGAATCAACGTGTATAGCATAGTCTGAATTCAAAATTGAAAAGTTCAACAATTATTGTTCATAAATGAGTGATTAGTTTGTCGCTAAAAGGCCATTCTTCTCGAGATATTGCGGCAAAGTTATCGATCGGTAAAATCGACCGTAAACGATATTTAAAAATTATAAAAAGATGGCCGTGGCCTTCGGGACTTTCAGAGATCCGGGAGGTCCCGGAAAATTACTATTCCTGTGGACAGAATTATCAGGAGAAAAACAATTGGTAATCCGCATAAAAATTCCGCATCAATACACTGCGATTTACACAATTAAAATATTGCTGAAATAAGTCCGTACACCGTATCAACATGCTAACGTGATGCATAACTTTATGGAAGAGTCGGTGTTAAAAGTTTTTCACAGTTAAAAAAACAGTACAAATGTACCCAACTGGCGTTTTCCAAAAAACACAAAGTCTGGTCAAGTGAAAACTGGGAAAAGTGCTATTTTTCCATCAATCGAATTCGAAACTGTTTTGGAAGTGATAGCAGACACAACGTCCGATGGCCTAACAACAAAAGATATGATTCGACCTTTGTTATTCCTACAATCAAGCATGGCGGAGGACACGTTATGCCGTGGGGAGTATTTTCTTCAAAAAGTGTCGAACCGTTATTTGAAATCCACAGACAGGTGAATGATACAATGTATAAGGCTATCTTGCAAGACTATTTTCTGCATTATTAGTGAAAAAAATTTGGTCGCAACTATTTTTCTTAACATTATAACGACAGAAATATTGTTTACAAACCTCGATAAGCAATGGTTTTCGCACAAAAAATTTCGTTTTCGAAATGATCAGCCCAAGCCCCTAACACGAATCCAATAGAAAATCTTTGAAAAGAAGTTGACAAAAATCTGCGGAACTATAAATATTCCAACTCAGCCGAAATTCCACCAAAATTGCAAGAAATGTGGAAAAAACGTACCATAGATGATCTTTAACCGTTGATTCTTTGAATGTCACGTTGCTGCGCCGCAGTACTTATTACTAAAGCTAATAAAATAGTAATACGATAAAATACTAATTGTAAATGTTGTTGATCACTGTAATTTTCTGTTAGAATACCTCTTTTTTACAAACTTGTGAAGGTGACCGGAAACTTTTGAGAACATGCGTTTTCCTTTATACTTAATTTTGTCAGTTAAATTTATTGATATTTACATGTTCTCCTGTAAGTAAGTTTCTAACTATTATGTCAATGAAATGTATAAATATCACTTTGAGATTCCTCTTCATATGGGTATATTTACAAATCAACTGAAAAATTTTTGCTGGCCGGAAATTTTTGACCGCCACTGTATACTCAAATACCCATATAATACACTGTAAAACATTTGAGTAACGTTACACCATAAAATGGGTGGCAGCGCTCCATAAAGTGATTTTTTTCTAAAAACTATTTTATTTTACTTAAAATCACATTTTTTTAATTCTTAAAAGTTTATGAACAATTAAGTAATGCTTACTGCAGTGAACTGCCGTTAAGACAATCATTTTATGATGGATTTCTCGTTATTTCGTACCAAAACTAAATATCCGGTAAAATTTTATAGGAAGTATATATAACAGACATCGTTTAATACGTACAATTTAAGAATTCATTCGTTAAGATTTACAAATATTCGTCAGGACAACAAATTAAAAATTTAAAAAACAACAACAAAAAACGATGTTATACGGGGGCAAAATGTTTTCCCACAAAATCTGAAGTAAATTTCATTCATGTATTACCTTACAATTCTTTGAAAAGTACTTCAAGAAATTATAAAAACATTTATCAAAAAAGAAATAATAATAATAAGTTTTGAGAATTCGGTAACTGATCGGTTCATCATACAGAAACGTTCGTCCTATCTTAAAGGAAATCATAAAGATCCCCACGCCCCCTTTCTTTAATTCACTACCATTTTGTAACTTCAATTAGAAATGAAAGTAGGCTTTAGTGTAACATAGTATTTAAATATATATATTGAACTCTGAACCTCAAACTCCGATTTTATGGGGTAGCCTTGCTTCCTACAGTTATAAGGAGTATTTTAACCGATATAACTGGTGTAACCTTGTAATTTTACACCAGTAATATATGTTTACATTACACCATTATATAGGTGAAAAATATCATTTCAAAGAATTGGAGGCAGCGAAGCTGTCACCCATTTTATGTTGTAACTTTACACAAATGTTTTACAGTGTAACAACAATTCTATTAAATGCTCTAAGAGTTGATCCGCTATGATTTTAAAATATTGTGGATTTTTAATAATAAATCATTTGAAATGAAAATATTTTTAACTTCTAAAAAATTGTCAAAGATTACTCCTTTTGTTCGTATGACACTTTACTATCGATTTAGATCAATTCCGCGATGACGGTTTCTGATGTCACCGACTTCTGGAGTATTAATAATAATGTTAATAATTTATATTTTCTACATTTTTTTTAACTGCATAGATATCCGTTTAATACAGTGAACTCTCGTTAAGACGGATACTCGAAGGCAAGTCTTTTTTTCCCGGTGCAGAAATAATATAAATTCATAATCTGACACTTCATGCTATTGTAAAAAAATACTTATTATGCACATATGCATTCTAATAAAATCGAAAATTTGTTTTCACAAACCATTTTATGCTATGTACTAAACGTACAAAAAAAATTAATAATTGCACGAGAACAATTTCAAAATGAATATATATATCAGGAGCCCAGTGACAAGGTTTATAAATCACGAAAATGAAAAAAAAATGAACTAACTGCATAGATGACTTAACCCTTTAACGTTTATTGGTTTCGCCACGAAACCACAAAATTTTAATTCCGATACGCAACACTGACACCGGTATTTTTATCTAAAAATATTCCTTTTATTTTGTATGTAAAAATCACGTTTTCATATTTTGAAATATATTTGTTCTTTAATACCGTTGTCATTCATTTATTTCGACATCTTAGCAATGAAAATGCTATGATTGTTAAAGGGTTAAACATATGTTTCTTTATATCCAGGTAATGAAATATAAGTGATTTTCTAATTATGTGCTGCATTCTAGATGTCAGCTACTTTTGCCGAATAATAATCAATATTGATGAATTATAAATTTATCTGAAATTTCATTCTACTTTCTTACATTCATTGAAGTAACAATGTAAAGGCCACAATGAAACAAGCAACAGTTTGCTATTGCAATTGAGTCAATTTTTATTAATGTTCAGATTTAACATAAATGATCTTTAAACTCAGTTTGTAACGGTTGGGTGCTCGTGCTGGGAGTTAAATGCAGACATACTCAGGAATTAAGATAAAAACATAGTTTATTAAAAACGATAAGGGCTCAAGGGAAGTGGAGCAAGTCTTAATTTTCACAACTGAGAATACTACTAAAAGACTAAACTCATACTCACAGCTCCGGAAACTAGCTGAATCGGGGCATCTCTGATTTCTTCTCAGCTACCTTCGGCTAAACTGCTAGATAAAATCTAAGTAGACAGCCCGTGGCTGTAGATATCCTTTATTCACTTGAGATAATTAAATGCAATTACTATTAAATTTCTTACCAGCGGCCAACGTCTCTATTCGTATACCAAAACTCCTTCACAACTCACTGGAGGCTCGATACTACTTTCAATCTGCTAGATACCAGCGGGAAACACACTTCGCTGACTAATATCGCTCGAACACTCTGTTGGCTATTGCCAGAGACTCCACTTCTAGCTGGCTAATGTTCTGCTGGCTATTGCCAGAGACACACCACACACACCCAAACTCCAAGCTTTTATATGCTGCAAACTGAGATACTTCAAATTTACATATTACTACTAACCGCGAGCGTAACTGAAGAATCCGAAAGAGACACACACACTCTAGAAAGTTAAAGTAAAAAAGAGAATAGATGTAACTTTTACGCTCACATATGTTAAATTATTGACGTCACGATCTCAGAAATACTAAAGTGCCTTTATGCAAAGGTCACTCCCTCACAACCCCCCCCCCCCCCTCGGATTCCACAGAGAAAAAGGACTGGGCCAAATGCATGCCCAGGACTTTTTCTTGTAATAAATTTCAAACCGTAAAAAAAACAAAGTGATGGGCGAAATTTAGCACCGAAACATACTTTTAAAATATTACACTTTAACCCATCACAACAAAAAACTCAGTTTGCCTCAAATATTCACATATTCTATTCAACCATCCTTGTATCTTAAAAAAAAGCCTCCATAAAACTTTCAAAACTCTTAAAACTTTCAAAACTAATTACTTCTTCTTTCAAAACAACCCACTCCACTGGGAGTGCTAAAATTCGTCAAAACTCTAAGCTTTGGAAATTTTCCTCAATACTGAAATACAACTGTAACTTTACCAAAAATTTCTCCATAAAACTTTCCTAACACTAGAATTTGCACCAAGTCCAAAAAACCCAATGCGCAAAAATTTTCCTCCACAAAATTCCGAACTCATCTAAAATTAAATTCACTTCGTACTACCATAACTCTGCTACTACGTAATACCTACATACCCATTAGCCAATGAACTAACTCCCAAAACTTCTTCAGAACTAGCTCCACTTTTACAATATTTGGGGCACATACGTACAGCGTCACATATCTGTGCTTATGCAATAATCAAAAATATCAAATTTACAAAATGACGTCATCATACTCTTCATCTGTATAAACTAAAAGAAAAATAACAATATCAATATATAACACAGGTATACTTCCCTGCAAGAAAATCACATTAACATTCAATTTTAATACAATACAATTTCATATTCAAATGCAACATAAAACTTCGCAACTTGAGGAAACCATTCCCAACTAAAGTACAAATGTATCACATGAACCACGAACGGTAAGAAGAAAGTTAATTCATTAAATGTAGAGATAGAAACGCGTGTCAAGGACTTCTTGACCGAAAAACACGTGCGCGCCTGACTCGCGGCGCGTGTACAAAATAACCCAAATTACTATCTGTATCTTTCTGAAAATTAAACATACATTAAGATACATTTTATAACACAAGAACAGTATAACAATATAATAACATTTTAACAACTAACATAACAATTTAACAATAGATCCAGAATTTTAAAAGCAGTTAAGACCAAAATTTCAAACATACATAAAATTAACAATTTTGCAAAAAAATTTTGAACACAAGCACTGATCGTGAGTCCGTCAAAAAATTCCAAAAATGGCCAAAACTACAAAACAGTCTCTCTGCTTTTTATTCCTTCACATTTCTACCACATATATGCACTCTAATAGAAATTTAATAAGGAACATGATAACCCAAATATAGAGATGATTCGCTGCTAGCAAGGCAACACTAGATACCGGGCTTGATCATTCCTTTCATGACGTCACAAAAGGTGGCTGAATGACATCCAGCGATTGGTACAAAACGATGGGTGCGTCACTTTGAGCCCTGTTTGAACCAATCGCAGATAGTGGCCAGCCACCTTTTGTGACGTCGTTATAAGGAATGAGCAAGCCCGGTATCTAGTGTATCCCTGCTGCTAGCCGGCTTCATACTACAGGATGGCTTTCTCCTCTTGTCCCAAAAACCTTGCACGAAGGATCTTTCGTCATCAGAACTGTACGATGACGCCACAGTTGACTGTCGTGCCTGCAGCCTGGTCCTGAATGGATGCCGTGTGATACTTGTAGGTTCCACTCGACAACTCTGCTCTGGTCGGTTCGCTGGGGTCACTCCATGGCGAGATTCACACTGTTGATGCCGGTAATCTGAATGTTGTCTCTAGACGCACCCGAAGTTACTGAAGATTCTAGGCCACGTTTCTTTCCGGATCTATGCTGTCTCTTATTGGGCAATTACTGAAGGATTAATTACTGAAGATGTTGAACTATTAGATAACTTGTGTTTGTGAGGTTGCTGTCTAATAAGTGGAGGAACGGGACAGTTTATAATCTTTTTCCTTTTATGACATACTGAGTCTGATGTATTTGAAACTGCTCTCTTACTTTTTAATATCGTACTTTGCTCTCGGATTGATAGACTTTCTACTTTCAATAGCAGTTTTTGGAGCTGTTTGACCAGATTTTCTATTTGCGTACTGATGAAAAGAATTAGATAAGGAAGTGCTGGACACGGGACACTCATTGGATCGGGAATATTGCGAAACACCGCTCGACACATGAGAACCTTCACTACCATTTTCTCTGAACTTATAAACTCGAACCTGATCCAGATTAACAGACATTCTTTCACCATTGACATTTACAATCAAATTATTGTTCCGAACTTCCAAAACCTCAAACGGACCTACAAACTTCGGACCAAACTTAGCTACCCTCTTTTGACGACTTCAACTTAACCAATGCTTTTCTACTAACACAAAATCTCCAACTTTCACTTCTAACTCCCGCCTACGCATATTATAATACTGAGCTTGCTTTTCCTGCGCTTTTCCCATCTGAACCTGAGCCTCCTTAACCAACCTTTCAATATCCTGGCACATAAACTGACTTTCCGCATCCGACACCATAACTAGCCTTTGAAATGGAGTAATGACTTTTCGACCCAAAAACAATTCAGCCGGCGTTTTCCCCGTCGACTCGTGAACTGCCGTACGAAGTGCGTACGCAAAATGCTGAAGAAACTGGTCCCAATTTGCATGATGAGAACCAACATAAGAAGAAATCATTTGAATTAATGTACGATTTACACGTTCAGCCATATTAGACTGTGGACGATAAGGAACAGTAAAAGAATGATCGATCTCCAGCTTCTCACACAGGGCCTTAAATATATCAGAAAGAAAACAAGGGCCATGATCGCTAACTACCCTAATTGGTGCACCATATTTAGAAACATAATTATCGAAAAATGCATCGGCAACTGCAGGTGCAGAAGCCTTCCTGAGGAGGACTAACTCTACCCATTTACTAAAATAATCAACTATAACTAGTACAAATCTATATCTTTTAGGATTAGACAATGGATAAGGACCAATTAAATCTACACCTACACATTCATTAGGAAAATTTACTTTAATAGGAATTAATTTGCCAGCTGGACTTACATTTTTATAATTATAACGTTTGCATGTGCTACAGCTGGAGACATAAGCGCGCACTGCTTCCCGCATTTTAGGGAAGTAGCAGGATTCACAAATTCGAGCATAAGTTTTCCTGAATCCTAAGTGTCTTGCTAATGGATTATCATGAAGTTCTTTCAAGATGGCCTTACGAAGACTAGCCGGAATAAAAACTCTTAATTTACCACGTGAATTTACAATTTTAGAATAAAAAAGAAGACCATCGATAAGCTTAAAAGATTGGGACCATTTCTCAAACATAGGCACATCTGCGCTCGGGACATCATCAGGATTTTCTAAATAACGACACAAACTACCAAACTCTTCATCTTGTTTCTGCTCTCTTATCAACTGCTCTCGTGACCTTAACACCAACGAAGACAATGCACAACACTTAATTTCCTCCGTGACCTCTAAACCACCATGCGGGTTTCGAGACAAAGCGTCCGCTACCGCATTTTCCTTGCCGGCCCTATGTTCTATAACAACATTATACTCCGCTAACTTCAAACACCATCTGACCATACGAGACGACAAACCCTTTTCATTAGTTAACTTTGTCAAAGCTCAATGATCCGTAATGACTTTAACCGGTATATAAGTGAAAAAACAACTCTCTTTCCGTAATTTAATAATTCCTTTCCGCTGTATTTAAAATTTTCGACGCAAACGCTATAGGTCTAACTTTCTGTGCTAACATAGCTCCAACCCCCACTGCACTCGCATCGCAATACACTTCAAACTGAGACGAATAATCGGGGTGAGCCAAAACAGGAGGGGAAACTACTGCCTCTTTTAATAATTCAAACGATCTCTGAGCCGCCGATGACCATACAAACTTCACCCTTTTCCTTTTTAAATTATACAATGACTCGCATAACTCTGAAAAACGTGGAATGAACTTGGCGAACCAAGCTACCATCCCTAAAAATGTTGCCACTTCCTTTCTATTTTTGGGGGGAATCATTGACGTAATTGCCTCAATTTTTTCATTATCTATATTAATACCATCACGCGTAATTTTAACTCCTAAATACTTTATCTCTTTTCTCAAAAATTTACATTTTTCCAACTTAACTGTTAACCCAGCATCTCTTAACAACGTAAACACTTCCCTCAATAATCTTAAATGCTCTTCAAAAGTAGCTGCCATTATAATTATATTGTCCAGGTAGACCAGGACACCCTTACCAAGCAAAGGTTTAAGGATATTATTCATGGCCTTCTGGAACGTTGTCGGTCCCCCCGATAAACCAAAACTCATTCTCTTAAAAGCGAAACAACCGTCCCGAGTAATAAACGCAGTTTTAAGTATGTCCTCCGGCTTCATTGCAATCTGAAAATAACCTGACGTAAGATCTAACTTTGACATATAATTCGTACTCGTTATATTAGCCAAAATGTCATCAATTACTGGAATAGGATACTGAGGGTATTGCGTTATCGCATTTAACTTTCTATAATCTACTGCAAATCTATATGCCTCTGGATTATCTAAACTTTTCCCATTATTTTTACGACATAACACTACTGGAGACGCAAAAGGAGACTCAATTGGCACTATAATATCGTCCGCTAGCATTTTCTGAATATGATAATCAATTATAGCTTGTTTAACTTTGCCATAACGATATGGTTTACTAGCAACAGGTGCTTTCAAACCAGTATCAATCTCATGCCACGCAGTATGCGTTAAACCCAGTTTATCAGAAAAAACCTCTCCAAACTCATTCAAAAACTTATTAAATTCCTTCTTCTCGATTTCACTTAACCCAGACTCTTCCAAATCAACTGACACTAAAACAGGCTCTTTCTTACTCACATTCTCATCATTATTCACGATTAACGACTTTTTAAAGAAATCTAGACTAATTCCTCTATCCTTCATATAATCCACACCAACTATACAATGCACTGTTAATCCATCTAGCACGCAAAACTCCCAACACGTCTTAACCGAACGAATTTCAACTTCCAACTGTACTGAACCTTTATTATCACAAGCTACTCCCTGCGCAGACTGAACTACCAGATTTGACCTTTTCAGCTTCTTATACGAAAAATATTTCCGATAACAATCAAAAGAAATGAACGACTTATCTGCCCCTGTATCGAAGACACTCTTAACGACAATACCATCTAACACAATTAACACTTCAGGTAACTCAACCGGATTAATAGTAATTTTACTCAAACTCACAGAAGGCTTTTCCGATTTAACCTGTGACTGCATACCTTCCGAAATACAGTCACCTACCAGTTTAACTGACCCGACCTTTTAACGCATCTCCTTTGCATTGATCTACCTTCAAAATTCTCATCCGAAGTTAATCTCCTTACTTGCGAAGAAACATTTTTGTCCGGTACTCCCCCTCTCCGACCATAGCCACTATTTTGTCTATTTCCATACATATATCTATTACCACTTTTAAAATTATTACCACCACCACAATTTCTATTACCATTACCAGTATTTGACATATTACGACCAAATCCATAATTTCTATTACGCAAATTATCATGCATAAATCGCTGTCCCCCTCTCGAATTCATAACCCCCTCATTTCTCAAATTACCCACCGTGACAGGTCTCTTCCGAGGGCTACGCGAATCCCGTTGATCCGAGCTATGCCGACTCATACTTCGATAATATCTGGTGCATTTCTGAAAAATTCTTCGGTGCTCTAATCTCAATATAGTCCTGTATATTCGGATTAAAAAGAGGAAAAACAATGTCTAACAATTTCTCAAATGTGATATCTAAATCCAATTTATTTTTTAGTTCAAGCTTACGTAGATAAAACTTTGATGCTGACTCATAAATATTCTGCTTATTGCAGTAGAATTCTTTTCTTAAAATATTTTTATCTTTAAGGGGAGGAAATGCCTTCTTTAACTCAATCACAGTCTGTTCAAATCTTTTACTTTCATCATTAATCAGAAATTTTCCTATATGTTCTAACCACAAAAGTGCTTCGCCCTTCAATGAGCACTTAAGCACTACGTATCTATTTTTCTCAGGTATATTATTGAACATATTATAATCACCGAGTTTGACTAAAAATTCACTAATGTCACCTTCACCGGTAAAATAAACACGTGGCACAATCTCACAATGTCCGACATTTCGTTGGGCGCCATCTGTAACGGTTAGGTGCTCGTGCTGGGAGTTAAATGCAGACATACTCAGGAATTAAGATAAAAAACACAGTTTATTAAAAACAATAAGGGCTCAAGGGAAGTGGAGCAAGTCTTAATTTTCACAACTGAGAATACTACTAAAAGATTGAACTCTTACTCACAGCTCCGGAAACTAGCTGAATCGGGGCAACTCTGATTACTTCTCAGCTATCTTCGGCTAAACTGCTAGATAAAATCTAATTAGACTGCCCGTGGCTGTAGATATCCTTTATTCACTTGAGATAATCAAATGCAATTACTATTAAATTTCTTACCAGCGGCCAACTTCTCTATTCGAATACCAAAACCCCTTCACAACTCACTGGAGGCTCGATGCTACTTTCAATCTGCTAGATACCAGCGGGAAACACACTTTGCTGACTAATATCGCTCGAACACTCTGCTGGCTATCGCCAGAGACTCCACTGCTAGCTGGCTAATGCTCTGCTGGCTATTGCCAGAGACACACCACACACACTCAAACTCCAAGCTTTTATATTCTGCAAACTGAGATACTTCAAATTTACATATTACTACTAACCGCGAGCCTAACTGCAAAATCCGAAAGAGACACACACACTCTAGAAAGTTAAAGCAAAAGAGAGGATAGATGTCACTTTTACGCTTACACATGTTAAATTATTGACGTCACGATCTCAGAAATATTAAAGTGCCTTTATGGAAAGGTCACTCCCTCACAAGTTTTCTAGAAATCGAATTTTTCTCCCTTGTAACCCATGGATTCTGAGGTACTCATATATGTATATTTGAAATTCTACGTTACACTGAAGTATAGTTTCATTTTTAATTAAAGGTGCAAAATGGAAGTGAATGAAAGAAAGGGGGAGGAGGTTATGATTTCATTTAAAATATTTCTGTAGGATAAACCAAGTAGTTACCGAAATGTCAAAACTTATTATTTTTTTAAGAAACGTTTTTATAATTTCTGGGTGTACCTTTCAAAGAATTTTAAAGGAATTCATTACTTAAAATTTACTTCAGATTTTATGGGAAAACTTTTTGTCCCAGTAAAACATCTTTTTTTTTCTTTTGAATTTTTAATTCATTGTCCTGACAAATATTTGTAAATATTAACGAATAAATTCTTAAACTGTACGTATTAAACGATGTTTGTTACATGTACTTCCTATAAACCTTAATGGATTATTTAGTTTTTGAATAAAATAACGAGAAATCTATCATATAATGGCAATCGTAACGGAAGTTCACTGCAGTAAGCATTAATTAATTGTTCATAATCCTTAAAGAATTAAAAAAATATGAATTTAAATAAACTAGTTTTTAGAAACAAATCACATTGAATAATACAAAAAATAATATTTTCATGTTTTTATTATTTATTTCACATAAAGAAGCATTTGTTTCAATTATAATATAGATATGATTTGATATATAATAATGATTTGTATAATTTTTCTTTATATTATTATTTTATGATAGACTGATTGGCTTTATATATAAACATATTATTTGTCATATTGCTGAATAAATATACTTTTTTGAATAAATTTAAGTATTTTTTTCTGAAATATTAATCAAAGCACCCGGTTAAATCCCGAAGGATTCATTTAACTTTGGATTTATTGCATCATTCCTAGATTTTCCGTCTGTGAAGGTGTCGAATCCTAAAAAGACACTATTTATTTCGGAAACATGACTGTAGATGGCAGCACCAAAACTTTTGATCTTGATAGAACGAGGCTATTTTGACTTTAATTAATATTATATTTCATTAATTCTCATTTATTTGTGTTTGTTAATTCCCAATATGTTTATATATATATATATATATTGTATTTATTCATCTCTAATTCATCTTTTTAGATAGATTATATTTGTTATAATGCAGGTTGTACTGCGTGACAGTTCGGAACAAAAATGTTTCTATTCTAAGTATGTTTACAAGATACGAAATCAAAGGATTCTATTAAAATCTCTTTAAATCCCAACAAATCTTATTTATTTGTGTAAAAAACCTCATCATTCAAGCTATCTAACCATCAATCAGCTCTTAAAACAGTTGTCAAGTAGTCTGTGATTGCAGAATCAACATTCGTATTCAAGAAAACGATACATTTCGTTATGCAAGACGCCGTCAAAAAGAATTGCCTTTCAGGTAATAAATCTCTCTTTGACTATAAGAAGTCACGTTCTATATGTTAATTGACTTTAAAGCTCAACATAAATAAATTGTTTGGTCCGTCCTCAGCCTCAGCGCCTAGCGTATTTCTAAAGTTTAATTATAAAAGTTAATTACTTCAGAATGAAAACGAAAGTCGAAATACAAAGTGAACAGAAATTTAATTTCACTATAAAAGAAATTGACAGATATAACATTCAAGTAGCTGAAGCAATAGAAAATAAAAATGTTAAATTAACTGAGAAGCTTAAAGCAGAATTAATTAGCTTAGAAGCTGATATAAAGAAATCTTATTTTGGTATAGCCGAAGAAAGTATTAATGCTTTATACGATTCATTTACTACAGCAAAGGACATAGTTGTTGACGATTTAGTAAAAATTGAAGAATTTTTGGTTGTAAAAATACAAGAAATTACGAATGAAACCAGTAATAATTCAATTTCTGTTAAAGGTAACGCTTTAAAGTTACCTAAATTTGAGTTGCGGATAATTTATGGCGATATTAGCAACTGGATTACCTTTAAGGAAACATTTCTGACTGCAATTCATTATAATGAAAATTTATCAGATCAGTTAAAATTTTCTTATCTAATAGCGAGTGTAAAAAATTATCCTGCTAAATTAATTTCGGGATTTTCAATTTCCGGTGATAATTATAAAGAAGCGTGGGAAACTCTTGTTAATCGCTATGATAATCGAAAGAATTTGGCATACTCATTACTGTCAAAATTCATTAATGCTAAATCATTAAAATCACCTACGCAAAAATCAATTCTAGAGCTATTGGACACTTGTAATGAAGTTATTCGAAATTTGAAATCTTTAAAATTTGAATTTAATGAATTTGTTGATTTGATTTTAGTTTATTTAATTCAAACGAAATTTGATGATAATTTACGAAAACAGTGGGAGTTATCATTAAATAATGATTGTTTTCCAACTTATGAAATGATAATTAGTTTTCTTGAAAAACAAGCACGTAGTCTGCAGAATTATAATGTTGAATTTATGAAAACTGAATCTAAGTTTAATAATAAATTTGATCCTAAATCTCAACATTTTCCAAAAAGATCGGTATCAAATACTGTCGTAACGGATAATGTGAATAAATCACAAAAAATTATTTGTCCAAAATGTAATGAACCCCACCAACTTCATAGATGCCCATCAATGCAGAATGTATCTGTTGAGCAACGCTGGCATTTAGTAAAATCTAAAAAGTTATGTATGAACTGGTTGCGTTTTAACCATTTTGTTGCTAATTGTTTGATAAATACCACATCTAAACATTGCAATTCGAAGCATCATACACTCCTTCATCGTGATCAATCTGCCCCTGCACAACAACAAATTATTGGAGAACAAGATCATGTAACAACCCCGAATGCTGTAGGTAATTTAAATGAATCAAATTGTTTTACTAATCAATCGTTTAGTAGAAATTCTCAAACATTGTTGGCTACTGCCATTATACGTGTAAAGTCCAAATCAGGCAAATTCATTCCTTGCAGGGCGATGATCGATAGTGATTCTCAAAAAAGCCATCTTTCTAAAACTTGTTGTGAAAAATTAGGTCTTCCATCAAGGCCTACAAATCATAAAATCTCAGGTATAAATAATTTAGATGCAGAAACAGCGCTTCAGGAAGTTTTTTTGACATTCTCTCCCCATTTTAATGATGAAGTCTTTCAGTTAGACGCGTTAGTTGTTAATCAGATACCAACAAATTTACCAAATTTTTTTTATTACGACTACGTTTTGGCCACATATTGAGGGCTTGAATCTTGCGGATCCAAATTTCCATGTGTCCAGTCCCATTGATCTTCTTATAGGTGCAGATTTGTTTGCTAATATCATAATAGGAGAGTCTATTTTAGGACCTAAAGGATCACCGAGTGCTATTAATTCTAAACTGGGTTGAATATTATCGGGAATTATTTATTCGAATGAATCAAACCAAAATTCATCTGTTAGTTGTCATGTTGCTACGCAGATTAATTCTCAGCTGCAACAGATCTGGGAACTTGAGTCGGTTCCCAGTTCTGATCCAATTTCTCTTGTTGAGGATAATTATTCTAAAACCGTTTCACGCACAGAATCAGGACGGTATGTTGTAAACTTGCCGTTTAAATCTAAACCAATCCTCGGTGATTCAAAATCTCAAGCTCTAAAGCGGTTTTATTTTTTGGAGAAGAGACTCCACCAAAACCCTTTGCATAGAGAGCAATATTTAGCATTCATGCAAGAATATATCGACTTGGGGCACATGGAACTTGTACCAAATTCAGAAATCTCAAATCCGGATCATTTTTATCTTCCACATCACGGGGTATTAAAAGAAGATAGTTCAACTACACGATTTAGAGTAGTATTTGACGCATCTGCAGTTGGTTCATCAGGCCGCTCTTTAAATGATTATCTAGAGATAGGTCCAAAATTGCAGCCGGAAATATTTCCTTTATTATTAAAGTTTAGAAAGAATCCAATTGCTTTTAGTGCTGATATCGAAAAAATGCTTAAACAAGTCCTCGTTAATCAGAAGCATATTGATTATCAACGCATTCTTTGGAGATTTAATTTAGAAGACAGTATCAAATCATACAGGCTGTTGACCGTTACATACGGTTTTTCCTGTGCACCTTTTTTGGCCATTAGGACATTACGCCAATTGGCCATTGATAATGAACAATCTAATCAAAAGGCCTGCCAAATTATTCAAGAGGAAATTTACGTTGATGATCTCCTTTCTGGATCCGACTCAAGAGTAAACGCTCAGAATTTAGTGACAGAGCTAATTAAAATTATGAAAAGTGGAGGTTTTAATCTACGAAAGTGGGCCTGTAACGATCCTGATGTAATAGGTCACTTACCTGATGAAATGAAGATTTCCTCAAAAAAGGTCATTCAGGAAGATGATACTGTTAAAGTGCTTGGTTTACTTTGGGACTCTGCCAAAGATATTTTACAAATCAGGTTCGCTGATTTAAAGGATGTTAAAACAAAACGAGATTTGTTATCTGTAGTGGCTACAATCTTTGACCCTCTGGGTTTCCTAGCTCCTACACCAATAAAGTTAAAAATCATGATGCAAGATCTTTGGAAGGATAAGATTTTTGGGATGAGAAAATCCCACATGCCATACAACAGGTTTGGAAGGAATTTTCATCTGAAATGCATCAGATTGTTCTCAGTTGGCTAAAAGCACCACCTTTAAAGGGAAATCAATTCGTACTTAACAGAGTATGCCAAATACAGGCATTAATTCCTTCCCATAAATGGAATCATATTCCAGGTGCTTTAAATCCTGCAGATGTCGCTTCTAGGGGAATTCCTCCACGAAAGCTTCTTAATCATTTATTGTGGTGGCATGGGCCTCCATGGCTGTTGTCAAATGAGCAAATCCCAATACCAAAGTTCACTGCTCCGATTTCAGAGTTAACGCCAGTAATTGACTCTGTCAGTAATGTAACACAAGTAAGTGCACCTTCTAACTTTCTTCTTAAGTTTTCAAAATTCTCTAAGCTGTCAAGAGTCACAGCCTATTGTCTTAGATTTATTCATAATGCTAGACATAGTACATCGAAAAAATTTGGAAATCTAAGTTCAGAAGAAATCTCTAATTCAATTCAATGCATTGTAAAATTAATTCAAAGTTCTGAATTCAACACAGAGCTTAAGTTGTTAAAAGAAAGAAAACCCTTACCAAGCAATAGTAAACTATTACCACTAAATGTATTTTTAGATTCAAGTGATATCATTCGAGTAGGTGGTCGTTTGTCATAACATCAGTCTTTAAGCTTTGATAGAAAATATCCGATGCTACTCCCAAAAAATAACTTTGTCACTAAACTATTAATAAAGCATGTACACGAGAAACATATGCACGCAGGTACACAGCTTGTACTTTCTATTATACGTCAACAGTTTTGGTTTGTTAATGGTCGTTCTACTGTGCGACAAGAGCTCAACAAATGTGTACTTTGCAAACGCCTAAAAACACAAGCTTGTCAACAAATGATGGGAGATCTTCCCGTTGACAGAATCACCACAATCCGTCCATTTTCCAAGATTGGCATAGATTTTGCCAGCCCCTGCATAACTATGCCAAATTTGCCTAGAAGTAAGATAAAATTAAAATCTTACATAAGTGTATTCGTCTGCATGTGCACTAAGGCAGTGCATCTGGAAGTGGTATCAGACTTGTCTGTGCAAGCCTTGTTAGCAGCCCTAAAGAGATTTATTGCACGTAGAGGCCTGCCGTCTGATATTTATTCAGATAACGGTAAGAACTTCGTAGGTCTAGCAAATCAACTGAACCAGTTATTCCAATATTTGAGGGACAGAGAAATTCAAGATTTTCTTTCGAGCCAAAAAATCAATTGGCATTTCATTCCTCCATATGCGTCGCACTTTGGTGGGCTATGAGAGGCAGCTGTAAAGCTTACAAAAAATCATCTGTTAAAGGCATGTAAATCCAGTATTTTAATTTTTGAAGAATTATCTACTTTACTGTGTCAAATAGAAAGTTGCATAAATTCCAGACCTCTAACGCCGATGTCATCAGATCCACGCGCATTAACGCCAGGTCATTTTCTAATCGGAGCACCACTCCTTGATATTCCAGAAGCTTCTTTCGCGAGCTCTATCATTAAATGCTCGTTGGCGCCTTATTGAAAGGGCCAAGAACCAATTTTGGTATAGATGGTCAAGAGAATATCTCCAACATCTCCAACAGCGTCCTAAATGGACTACTCCAAGTGTTAATCTACGAGAAGGAGACTTGGTAATAATTCATGAACGATCCCTGCCCATGAGATGGAAAATGGGCCTCATTCTACAAACTTTCCCAGGACAGGACAATCGAGTTGGTGTCGTCTGATCAAAACAGTGGACGATGACATCAAGCGTCCTATTACAAAGGTATCCCCTCTACTGCCGGGGGCGGAGGATGTTGAATCCTAAAAAGACACTAATTATTTAGGAAACGTGACTGTAGATGGCAGCACCAAAACTTTTGATCTTGATAAAACGAGGCTATTTTGACTTTAATTAATATTATATTTCATTAATTCTCATTCATTTGTGTTTGTTAATTCCCAATATGTTTATATATATATATATATATTTTGTATTTATTCATCTCTAATTCATCTTTTTAGATAGATTATGTTTGTTATAATGCAGGTTGTACTGCGTGACAGTTCGGAACAAAAATGTTTCTATTCTAAGTATGTTTACAAGATACGAAATCGAAGGATTCTATTAAAATCTCTTTAAATCCCAACAAATCTTATTTATTTGTGTAAAAAACCTCATCATTCAAGCTATCTAACCATCAGTCAGCTCTTAAAACAGTTGTCAAGTAGTCTGTGATTGCAGAATCAACATTCGTATTCAAGAAAACGATACATTTCGTTATGCAAGACGCCGTCAAGAAGAATTGCCTTTCAGGTAATAAATCTCTCTTTGACTATAAAAAATCAGTTCTATATGTTAATTGACTTTAAAGCTCAACAGAAGGAATTTGAATTCGATTGGAAGAAATATGTTTTTTTAAATGTTTAATTCATTTAATCTATTGCGTAAAAGCTATTACTATAAATTACATCTGTAAATATTTGGGATTGAAAGTTATTCTTATTTTATGATCCCCAAATGTATCATAAAAACTTTATTTGAATTCAGTTGCATATATTATGTTCGGTTTAGCTGGATGACAAAACTAATAAACAGCGAATGAAAATTTATTAGAAATAATGGTGAATTAATTTTACCTTATTTATTACTATTGAATTTTGATATACATGTAACAGTCAAAATTAATTGTTTTTTAAATAATCCTTTAATTATGAAAAATAATAGAGAAATAGCTTTATACAATAAAATATGCTTGTCACATTTACCAAATAAACACAATTCTAAACGATATATTTATTTAAATATTTCGGTTATTTATGTCGAATCAAAATCTAATGCTTTTAATAAGATTTGGATATTTTTACAGTCAATATGTAGATCTTGCTGATGCTTTATTTCGATACAGTACCTGTCAGAGATTCTACATTGAACATATTTAAATAAATTTACTGCTTGATTAATAATACAAATACCCATGTATGCCTGATGAATTTATTTTCTTTTAACTTTTTTTTTTACCATTATTAGATTTTATAGCTATGAAATGATGTGATTCTTCGAAACAATATTAATTTTATATTGTTTTATTTAATAAGAATCGTTGAAACACCATAAAATATGCGATGTAAATACCGTGGAAAGATCTATAAATGAATAAAAATGTACTGAAGATATTTTGTGTATGTCTACATGTGCTCTTTAGAGGCGCAAGTCTAATTAGCATATCAAGTAATATTTTTTTCTGTTTTAAATTTTAAAAAGCGTACAACAACCAAATGCCTATTTTCATCAATTATTGCCAATAGAAAATATTGTAAACGAATAATGTTTTATGATTCTATAAAGGAAGGAGGCCGAAAAAAGACACCATATACCTTTTCACATAAAAGCGCAGTGATTATTACTAAAAATATAAACATTACTTCGCCCTGTATTGTCAAAGGTCAAAGTAAAGTAATATAATTTTAATTAAAAAAATTCAAAGAGATAAAGAATTTATTTTGACAAAACTACAGAAATCAAGTTATTTAACGTCTTAAATGGCATTTGTATAAGTTGTTGTTATTGTTACTATTATTTAAGGTGGTTAATAAAAATATTCATATTTTACTTTTAAAAATGACACTTACTAGTATCCGAAAAGGAAAAATATAAGAAAGAAAAGACATAAAATAATGCAGTTAATCAAAAGTTTATTATCAATAAATCGTAGATTAATTGCATAGTCCATAATTTCCTTTTTTTTTTTTGCAATTGATTTAAAATGAAAATATTATGCATCAATTCACATTCTTAAGAAAGTGGTGATTCACATTATCAAGTAAATATTATAAGATCAAATACTTTTAAAATCTAAAGCACAGATAATTTTCATTACTCACGGCACAAATCATCTAATGGGCTAAGTAATAATTAACTGATACCCCACATAAAATTTTAAAATATAAGGTTGAATTTTGTTAAATGATTATTAACAAATACATACATAGACAAAATAAAGAAAACAGCTATTACACATTAGAAATTATTATTAAAATTTCTCAATCTCACTCATACATTTGACAAGTAAAGCCTTGGTAGTTGACTGAATGGCTAACATTTATCCATTTGGCACGCGCGATATCGATGTTCACAATTTTGCATACAGTTTTTATTATTTTTCATGAATGCACAAAACAGCATATATGAATGTCCATTAACCCTTCACAGCACCGTGTGCACCATTTGGCACATACCTAAAAACACTATAGTTCTCGTTCTGGGTCTGCATTTTGCCATAAAGATCGTTGTAATTTATCAAGAACAGTCCAAACTAAGGAATAACATTCATTAGCTCACAGGCTATCATAGCCTGAGAGCTTATGTGCCCGTCCGTTCTGTATGTTTGTATGTTCGTTCTTTCGTTCGTGCGTGCGTACGTGCGTAACGCGATAACTCATGATAAAAATATCTCATCCACTTGAAATTTTGTATATAGGTATATCCTGATAAGGCGCTTCCCTGATTGGAGTTCATTCGATATATATAAGAGGGGGAACGGGGGCTAATGCCCCTCCCTTTAATTGATATAAATGGGTTTTTCATGCAGAAATATTAATTTTTGTTCAAATTTACACATAGCATCATTCCGATGAAGCGCTTCCATGATTGGTATTTGGAGTTCATTCGATATGCATATGAGGGGGAACGGGGGGCTCATGCCCCTCCCCTTAATTGATATAAATGGGTTTTTAATGCAGAAATATTATTTTTTTTCAAAATTTACACATAGGATCATTCTGATGAAGCGCTTCCGTGATTGGTATTAAGTGCTCATTGGATAAATATAAACACGGGAAATAGGGGTTCTAATGCCCCTCCCCTTAATTTATATAAATGGGTTTTTCATGCAGAATTGTTAGATTTCGTTCAAATCTCTGGATAGTTTTGGAAGTTTAATGGTCAAGAGGTAAAATGGTAATGGTAAAAGAGGGGGATAACTCCTCTTAAATCATTAAGAATTATTTTATTAAGAATTTTGCGATTTGCTCTGAATTTTGGATATTGATTTTTTATATGATGAAGCATGCCCCTGATCAGTTTAAAGGATTCAATGATTAAGTGTAAAAAGGGGAAAGGGGGGAGCTTTCTCCTCCTTCCTTATTTTTTTTTTTCGAACGGAATTAGCCCTTGAAAATATAAGGCTGTAATGTATAATTAGTATGCGTAGCCTGTGAGCTCAATGCCATCAGTTTAACTGGGCAATATTCTTTTTATTTTTTTTTCCATGTCAGATGGCTGCATTTGAAAAAAAAAAGATTTTTTCTTCGAAATAAAAAACAAAAAAAGTTCGATAAAGCTATTAAAACAATATTTACTTTTATTATTTCAATGAATATGTAAAATATTAAAATAAAGAATGTTGCAAAGTATTAAAGAGATAAAATTAATTAATATAAGCTCATTTGTATATAAAATGTAGCAATACGATATTTGAAATCCCACTTGTGTATAAGGGGTACACGCCATAAAAGATTATTTTTTTGCTGAAAATGTAAAGTTTATGCCCTTTTTTTTTACTGTTTTTCCTATTATTAGACTGATACATGGATTTTAAACATTTTTTTTAAAATAAAATCAGAAAAGAAAAAATCATGCAGTGAAGGGTTAATTAGAAGATAGTTCACTGTTATTCATGATTTCCGCAAAGTCGTCCTGCTTAAAAAGAAATGCCACACGCTTAATGATGAGCTTCGGTTTCTCATCGGTTATGAAGAAAATCTTTTGAAGTTTCTCTATTTTGTGATTCAAGCTACGAGTTTTCTTCGAAACTCAGGCATTTTTTGAGGTTTTCGTTCATCTGACAAAAACTTATTCGTTCCTGTCCTCTGTCTGTCACAAAGTTCGTATACAAAATCTACATAAGTCAGAGAGTTCAAATTTTGTGTACTTGCAGTTGAATATCTCTTGTAAAACAACAAATTATAAAATTTTGGAAGATATTAATATTTTAATAAAAATATTATTTTTAATATCATCATTTCATTTATTGTTATTTTTTACTTCGAATAGCTGCACGCAACTTTAAATAGATATAAAATAATATTATATGTATAACATAAATTAATGGATTAAATAAAGCACATAAAGAACACAATTATTTCTTTCTATTTCAACATATTATAACATATTTATCATTTATTTCAACACGCGAAGTGAAATATTTATTGAATTTTAAAAAATCCTATTTATTTAAATTACTGGCATGTAGGGAATGAAGGAATGGATATAATTATGAGGAAAGATAAATTTTCTATTGTCAGTTTTCATTTGTTAATTTAATGTTAAAGCATTTTGAAGGAGATATTAAACTAAACCCTCTCTGCAATCTGCGAGGACACTTACACGTTTTAATAATTAGAACTAACTCGTGAATCACTATCTTCTCATATTAAAGCAGAGATGCATCATGAAAAGCCATCTTCCAGAATCAATCCTGGAGAGTAGTTTTATCTTGCGATTTTCAGGATTCAACAACAAGGTTCATTAATAGAATATCAACATTTTTCAAGTTTCTACTGAAGTTGAGAGTCTTAAAATGGTGTGCCAGAACATGGAATCTTAATGAACTTTCCATTTTTTTTCTTTTCGACACCATAATAAGGGGAGGAGGGACTTCTTCATATCATTATTTTTTTACATTAGTTTTGAGTCCTTCATTAGTTCATTTAGTTTTTTTTTTTTTTTTTTTTTTTTTTTTTTTTTTTTTTTTTTTTTTTTTTTTTTTGCTGCATTAGTTTTGACAGGGTTATTCAAACGATTCTAAATCTTTTTCAATTTGTTGACGGTCTCCCATGGAGTTTCGGTAAAAAAAATCTTCACGGAAATGTATGATCTGTATTATTATGTTTATACCTTAGAGTTTCAGGATAATTCATCATGTATTTTTTTAGATATTTAAGAAAATGTCTAAAATCGCAAGTGGCCGGTCACCTTTGGCCATATAGTGTATGCATATTATAAAATAGTTACTTTTAATATAAAAAAAATATTATTGTTAATTTTACTATATTTTTTTTCTTTTATAATAATTTATAAAGTATTAACTTTCGAATATGCGTAATCATTTTTTTGGCAAAGATGGTTGTATAATTTATATATATACAACAGAATGACTCGAACGACGAGTACTCGAATTAACGAGTACTCGATAGTAAATCTAAATAATATAGATAAAATTGTTGAAATCTGACAATATTTACCAGATTTAGAGCACTTATAGAAAGACAAACCAAATTATAAATGCTTTTGAACTATGTTGCAAATGAATTAATTATTAGAAAAGAGAATTTAGAATACAAAAAGAGTTTTGGATTAAGATATAAGTATCAAGGTTATATTTGTAATAAAATTTTCTTTTTTATTAAAAAGTCAACTAAGGTGAAAAATAGAATCATGAAAATCCACTTTTCTTTGGAAAAAAAAAAACATTATGCTCTTCAAAATAATGCATTTTAAATTACAGGTGTATGATCAATATTTAAAGAATAAAAGCAAAAATAAGCGATTTAGAGACTCCCTGTATAACGAAATATCTTTCGTACTAAACCAATGTATATATTTGTAACAGAGGGAAATTTTATGATAGCCACAAAATATTATTTTTTCTAATTTATGAAAATATTTTCAGTAATCTTTTTTTTCGTATATGCAAGTTAAAGCCATTTCAGCTTTTTTACAAATGTTTACATGGGAAAAAATAAGCATAATAGTAAATATTATTATCCATCTCTTTCTCTACCCAATTTAGCAATACGTAAACGTAAACGTACTCTTTATATTTAGACAGAAAATATTCAAGGTATTATAGATAAATGGGATTTTTATTCCCTGACATAATATTTTAAGTCACAAAGAAGCTCTCTATGAATATGAGATCAGAAAATAGTCATTTCCAGAATGACAAGCTGAAGTGCGAAAATGAAATGTTTCATTCTTCGACTGACAGTAGTAATATAATCCTTTCTTGGGAATAGAACACCGTACGATAAATAAGAAATTTTCTAAGACGGTATTAAAAAATACACCGTTTAAAAGTTTTATGAAAGAATATTTAAAAATATTTTTTTCGTGAAATTTAAGGTGAAATAAAAGTCAGCTGGTAATTTTCCTCTGTAACCCTTTGAGGCGGTGAATAATTCTGTTAGAACATAGTAAAATTATTGTTTGACATCAACATTATCAAACGGATTTCTTAAAGACGCAACTCACTTATTCTAAACAACAGTGTAAAAAATTTGAGTAACTTTACACATAAAATTGGTAGCAGCTTTGCTGCCTCTAATTTTATGAAGGGATTTTTTTTTCACTTATATAATGGTGTAATTTAAACATATGTTAGTGGTGTAACATCACATATTAATGTAATTTTACACCGGTGATATCGGTTAAACCGGTTATCACCATAAAATTGGTGGAAACTTGGCTGCCACCAATATAATGGAGTAACGTTTCTCATATGTTTTATAGTGAGCCATTTTAAAGGCAAATATTTATTCTAATTTTATTGATACTTGAGGTAATTTGATATTTAAATTAAATGATCAAGTCCTATGACCACCGCCCTTAAAGCGTTAACAAAATTATTAAAATTAACAATGTAGTGTGAATGGTTATGATGTTATTTTATTTTATAAATAAAATAATAACCGCTCTATTGTACAAGGTGGCTATTATTGAACAAGTATTAAACAATCATGCAGGGTGTCCAGCAAATAACACCCTGATTTCCAAATTAAATTTCTCAAAAACGAAGGTCTAGAAAATAATGCGGTAAACGGTTTGTTTATTAGGTAAGTTGTAAAAATCTTATATAGAAGTTTCGAACGGTGAGTATTTTAAAAAGATTGTGTTCTAATTAAAACAATGCGTAATTTGACATTTTTCTTGTTTTAGTTTTTTATGCAGAGAACAAAATTTTTGGCCATATTTTAACGATTTTTGGAAAAAAAGTTTCGAAATTTCAAAAATTAAGTTCGAAAAATTGTTAAACTGTACACTGAAAAACCCACTCTCTACAAACATCTCTACAAACAATCTAAAACAAGAAAAATGTCAACTCTAGTATTCTTTGCAACCAGAACACAATCTTTTCAAAATATTCACTGCTCGAAACTTTTGTATAACATTTTTACAGCTTACCTAATAAACAAACTGTTTATCGCATATTTCTACCGATCTTAGTTTTTGAGAAATTTAATTTTGAAATCAGGGTTTTATTTGCTGGACACCCTGTAACTTCAAAACGGTTTTAGAAATGGAGTTCAAACTTCGTGGTTTGTCGCAACGCATGATGCGAATTAGTATGCGCATGCAGCTGTTTTTGTTAGCCATTCGAAAGTTAAATGTCTGAACAGCGCGCCTGAGTGTAAAATATGGGCCTTATTTACGGAATGAGAATCGGCATTTCGCGATCGAGAAGTCTGTCCGACCTCAAATGGTGACTGTCATATGTGCAATGTGCAATCATAGAATAATCTGCCCGATATTCGTTGGCAGCAAGGTGATTGCTAATTAATATGTGAATACATTGGAAAAAATGTTTTCATCCTCCTTAACCAATGCATCCCTGATTCCGATAAGATGTGGTTCATGCAAAACTGATCATGGATGCATCCGAACCAGAAAGTATTTAAAGTCGTGGAGGAGGATTTTAGTGATCGCATTCTGCTTTAGGTACCCAGAGACCACCAGAAAATTATAAGTTCAGCTACCATATTCTCTAGATCTGAACACGTGTGACTAATTTTTGTGTGGTTGCATTAAAGAAAACGTGTACAAAAATAACACCAAAACCACTGCTAAGCTGGGAACTGCTATTCAGAAGGTCATAGACAGCATCAATATTCCAACATTCACGAGTCATGCTGAATTTTGCTATTCGTCTGCGCCACATATCACAGCTACTGATGGAAGCCATATCGAACGTGTCAAAATAAATCCGAATATCTGTAGTGAAGTTTAGACGTAGAATTAATTTTATGCACTCAGTAGTTTTTAAATAATTTATGTTTTATTTCATATGCTTCAATAATTATCACCCTGTATATATTATAGACAATAAACCGGTGTGACCAGAGAGAAAAGTAAAGCTTGATGTAAATTGTATTGTCATAGTTTGTAAATTATGATGCAAATTATTTTAATATAAAATATATCAATTATTTTTTTTGTGTTTCAAAGTGGCATTATTTTTTCTCTATTAGAAACTATTTAAAAATGTAGAAAAAAGAGTAAATCTAAATGATTAGCGGTTTTGAATAAACTGTATTTCTCGAATTATTTTACTTCTTGATTTTTTACCTTTAAAAATAAGATATTGAACTATCAGTAAATAAAAAATTATCTAAACTCAAATTAACTTTATTCACAATATAAATGTTTCTAACTTCATCGAACATTAGACTTCTTAATTCTCAACAGAAAATTGGAAATATGGAAGAAAATTCTGTAAGAATACAGCATCACAAATAACTTTCTCCAGATATTGACAAGGCCCAAGAAAGAAAGAAATATTCTATTCTTCCACTGCATCTCTTGTTCTAATACTTTCTCGCGAACTGAATAGAAATTGTAAAAAATAATGAAATATTTCAGACAAGATTGACTACAAGTGTAGAATTTCATCGGTCAAACGATTTTTAAAATCTATAGAAATGTACTTTTGAAGGAAACGAATCACCCGAAGAATGTATATCAAATTCTCAAATAACTTTGATACATTTGCTGTAAAAATAAAGAATTTTTTTTCCATGTCAAAATGCTTTTATTTAAAAAATGGATTTGCATTTTAAAAATTACATTAATAGTATAATTTTGTGTGCATTTTTATTTAATTAAAATGCATTATATAATTTTAAAATTGTGCATTTAAAAATTAACAAAATAGAAAATATGAAATTTATTGCCAAACAAATTGTGCTAATGTGTCGCAGTTTTCTTTCTGCGAATAACTGAGGGTGGAGTTTTGCTTAAAATAAAAAAAATCTCGTGTGTATTGATAGACCATGAAAATGGATCAGTTCGTAGAATCTGCGACTCTCATTTTGAATTCACGATTTTTTGACTAAGTGTTTCTTACTTATTAAGTAATATATATATATATATATATACATATATATGTATTATATATATATATATATATATATATATATATATATATGTGTGTGTGGGTGTGTGTGTCTGTGTATGTGTATCTGTGTGTGTTAAAGTGACATTAGGAGCTTACGGAAATGATGTTACACGCACCATTCTATAAAATTACCCCACTATTTAACATATAATTCTGGGAGAGAAGTCACAAAAATGCAGATGACTTTAAAATAAAAGGAATAAATAATCGAAGATCATGTGCAAAGCTTTATTGTAATCCAATAATTTTTCCGGGGGAATGCCTTGAAATCATCGTTAATTAAAATTTGCTTTTTGCAGTTTATATAATTACATGCGAATGAGAAGTGAAAATATTTATAATTTGTTCCGATAATTTTATAAAATACTTTATTGACTTTTCTATTATATCTGTAAACTTTTAACTGTGTTTTTGATATTTTAACCCTCTAAGTGTTTGGAACGTAATATTCCGTGTACTAAGCTCCAGGTTTTACTGCAATATGAACAATATTTAAGATAATATAATTCTGAAGATTTATGAATATTTGGTGCATTTAAAAATGATTAATACGCTCAAGGATTACATTTATATTTGAGATAAAATATTTTTTATAATAATGAAAGAATCACATTTTCTGAGAATTTAAAACAAAAAAGCACAGAAAACAATGTTACAATTTTAACTCATTTGCAAGATCCTCAGAGGATTTCAATAAAACAAAACATACAAAAATAAAGGAAAGACTTAACAGCTTCGTAGAAAATTACATGTCGTAGCACATGATGTGTTACAAAAATAAAAATATAAAGTAGTTGTAAAAACAAAGCATCAGAAAAACTCATCTTTCATCAATGCTTTTTGTGAGAGGCATTCTCAAAGAACAATGAAATGTCTGCCGTATAATCTTTTTCGTAGACAGAATCCTCCAGATGTGTGATTTTGTTTTAAATTTGTAATAAAAAAGAATGTTTTAGGGAAGAAAACTTCATATCAATATTTGGCAAACATATGGAAACAATTTGCGTGAAATATTTTTTACAAAGTGCTATTTACGTTACATGATATTACAATTATTTTCTATAAATACATATTAAATGCAGACCCCAGAATACATCGAGTATAAGTGACAACACCAAAACAAAAATTAGCTAAGTGCATAGACGGTCTGGAAATATGCTTTTTTCTTTTTAAGTAAAGAAATATAAATGATTTTCTTATTACTTTCTGCATTCTAGGGATAAATCATTTTTGCCGAATAACAAAGAATATTGATTAATTATAAATTTAAAGAAAATTGTACTGTACTTTTTTCACAGTTATTGAATTAAGACTTCAAAGACCACAATGAAACAAGCGGCAATTTCCTATTTCAATTCTGTCAATTATTATTGATGTTGTAATTTAACATCAACTATCTTTGAACTCAATGTACTCCAAATTGAATTTTTTCACTAGTACACCTTGAGCTTTAATGAAAAGAAGAAACTAACAAACTAACAAACTAATCCCCCCCCCCAAAAAAAAAGATACACTTAAACAAAAAGAGAAAAATGAAAAAAAAGTAAAAGTAAAGATAGAAAAACTAAGGAAATAATGTTTACATAAATTTCAAATACCTGAAATATCTTGCCTGATAATTTTTAGTAAACCTACAAAAATTAATTACTTTAATGTACTATTTAAGTAGTTATTTTGGTACTACTCTGTTATCCCGTCGACTGATTTCACCAAATTATACAAATCGCCAAACTAATAGCCAAATTATACATATTAACGTAATTTTTATTTTAAAAAAAATAAAAATAAAAAAAAATAATTAGTAGAGTATTAACAAAAATACAAATAAAAAGTCGAAATAAAAATTACTTACTGACGTTTTAAACACGTGTATCGTATTTAATGTCATTGAATTGATATTCAGGATCATCCATTATAGGCATTAAATCTTACAATTTGGTGATAGTATTTTGGTCGATGGGATAAAAGAGTAGTACCGTTATTTTACATTTCGTCATGCATATTTTTAGAATTAATACTTATTTATGTAAAATACTGCGCTAAAAATGTTATTCTGATGCACAAACAAAAGAAAATGAAATTTTGAACTAATTTTAATAGACATAAAATTACTTATTTGTGAAATTTCGTTTTTAAAGTTGTAAAAAAGTTGCTTTAATTAACCGGCCATCACACTAATTCTTTATCAATCATAATGTAACACACAACTAACAGAAATAAAATTACTAAAAATAATATCAAAAATGAGAAATAGACATATATGTTGCTCGTATATATTTTTACTTGTGATGATCCTAGTCATAATAATTTCGCGTAAATAAATAAGCACAAACTGTTGATAATTTCAAATGTAGGCTTATGTAATATGGAGCATAAGTTTGCACTTCAATTCCGTATTTGCAATTTCGCCGTTGGGTGATCTATTATAAATAGTGAAACCAAATTTAACTTAATAGGAAAAGATTTAAACAAATCAGCGTCTTAATTTTTAAACGCATTGTGATAATTTAATCGATATTTGTTGCATCGAAATACACTTCATATAAAATGAGAATTACAAAGTTTTTGAAACAGCGCATTTAAAAATACGCGATATAAATAATTACTATATCAAATAATAATTATTAAAAAAAAATGAACAGAAAGCGGAAATTTTTAATTTTATGTTTTAATGGACACTAAGCCTTATAACTAATTAGGAAGGTCGCCATAGAGCATATTCCGAAAAATTTGGTAAAGTTACAGACTGTTTCAACTCATGAGGGCATATATTTTTATTTAAAAAATGGCGGAATATTTCTAGGGCGTCTGTAAAAAAATAATGACAATTTTGTTATTTGGCAATTTTACTTTCGGTTGACGATGGAACACAATTTCAAAAAATAGTTTTATTAGTCAAACACTCTTTATAAAAAAAATTTCATGTTGAACTTGTTTAAATAAATCAATATTTAAATGTTTAGTTAGTTTTAACAATAATTTTCTCATATCAAAATTTATATGCATTTATGAGAAATTTAACTATCAAAATTTACGATTTAGAACGAAATTCAAAATGTTAAATTATTTAAAATTGTTCAAGCTCAAAATTAAGTCCAAGTCAGCATTGTGAATTCAGAATTGTTGCTATGAAAACATCTTCTTTTATATTGAAATATATAACTGCAGCATTCTTAATCTAGCTGTTATTTTTAAAGACGTCAAGTGTATTAAAGTGTTCTTTTCCCTATGAAATTTCTTTTATATATGAAAATATTTTCAGCGGAATAAATTAAATAACTTCAGCAACAAGCAATATGTACATAATTCTGTTAATGATCTGTTTTGTTTATTTTAATATAGGGAATTATTTTTGCATAATTATTTTTATTATTATTATTGGTCATTACATATAATTACAGTTTATCAGTAGGTCTCATAGCATTTTTAATTTTTGGAAAAAAATGGGTACTGCATTGGATTCGGATGTAACGTCATACTTTGTTTTTCGTACTTTTCTCGTAAACTATGGATCGTACAGGTACAGTTCCTTGGACTTTTTTATGTCCTCAAAACGTTAAACTGGCTGTGAAGATTCTGATTGATACTTTTAGGATACCCTGTATTAGCTCTAATTAACATTCAAACGCGAAAATACGTACAACAATTAAATAAATAAATAAATAAAACAATAGGTTTATTTAAGGTTTATTTAACGATTTTTAGTTCCATTAGCTTAGTACGAGTAAAATTTAAAAAAAAACGGTTTATTAGGATTGAAAAACTTCTGGGTTATAGTATTTATATATATATACTGGGTATAAGTATATATATATATATATATATATTCGTAACTAGCCGGGAAAAAATGCAAAATAGAGTCAATATGCAGGAACCCTGTACACTAACAAGTAATACAGTGTGCTTGTAATACTATTAAACATTGAAGAAGCATATTTATGTGTATAAGAAGCTTTGTAAGTGTAATTTTCCAATTTTTCGTTTGAAGTGCGTTAAATATATCCTCTTACTTTAGTGCAAAATAATAATACTTTAGTATGTTTGTTAACATTGTTAACAAACATATAACACTGTACAAATTATTCTTTGTCTGCAAAAATACGAAATAACAACGAATGCAAATGTTAAATTATGCCTAAAGATCTATCTGATTCAGGAAAAGCCTATTTCATCATTATAAAGTTCAGAAATCAATATATGTTCGACATAAAAAAATAATTAATAAAACAGAAGTTCATTTTGCTGTCACTAACTCTCTAAAACATTTTAAAGTATTTTTTATATTATTTGTTGAAGTGGGATGTAAAATTTACAGTGCGATAAACTCTCATTTTATTTTATTAGCTAAATAATTATATTTATACACCCTATAATAACAAAATAGTACTATTTTTTATGTTTTTGTTAATAATGTTACATTTTATTATTGTTGTTGTCCGAGATTCATGAAGCAGTTCTTTAGTGTTGTCAAGTGAAAATAAATTCGCACTAATATATCTTTTTTGCTTTATATTAACAACTTAAAGAAACATTTAGTAAATTGAAAAAAACAAGATACAGGAATGCAGTTTCCTGCTGCGGTTGCGGGATTAACATATCCAAGTATGCGACACAGTAAGAGAAATATAAGCACCGTGTGTGCTTTACAAAAACATAAGAGAAACTGAACTGAGTTCGTTCACAGTAAAATGTTGTCCTTGAAGTAATCAACACAAAATTTCGCAATCCTGTGCAATCATCCACTTATGAATTGTTTAAATAAACAATGATATTAAATATTTCATTAATGTCACTTTTGAATAATGGATTAATTTATAGTTTATAAATATTATGGTTTTAAAGTAAACAGTTAATGTAATTAATGTCACTTCTGAAATATGAAGTAATTTGATGTTTATCAATATTACTGTTTTTAGAATAAACACTTTAAGTACTTAAACACACTCCCACCCTATCAGGCCTTAGTCCTGATATATAGGAAGGAGCGCTAATTTGTGTACAGGTCGTCTCAAAAACGATCCTCTACACTGTAAGGTCACAACACGGACATGTCCGTCTTTTCCTGGGTGCACCTCTGTTACCCGGCCCAATGGCCAAGAGTCTGGTGGCTGGGTATCATCAAGGAGTAGCACAACTTGTCCAGGTTGAAGATTACGTTGCTCGACTCTCCACTTGCTTCTTTTTTGGAGCGAGATCAAATACTCCTTCTTAAATCGCTGTGAGAATCCTCTTTTTAAATTTTGCAGCAGCTCCCAGCGATTTCTAGGGTTGCATGTGATGGATGAGGTCTCCTCCGGTATTGAGAAGATTACATCACCTGTAAGAAAATGTGAGGGTGTGAGAACATTTATGCAGTCACTATCATTGTCATTTAAATGTATGAGAGGTCGCGAATTTAACAAGGCTTCGACTTGGCTAAGTAGGGTGGCGAGCTCTTCGAAAGTCAGGAGTGTCTCTCCTATTACTCTTTTTAGATGATGTTTGGCGGATTTTATCGCAGCCTCCCAAATTCCGCCAAAGTGAGGGGAAGAAGGAGGGATAAAATGCCATTCAATGGATTTTTCAGTTAAATATCGAGACATGATTTCATTTTTAGGAAATGACAACCATGCCCTCTGTATTTGGTCGATTTTTCTTGATGCCCCGACAAAGTTCTTCCCGTTGTCACTATAAAGGTGACGTGGGGTACCTCTTCTTGCACTAAAACGTCGAAGAGCTGCTATAAATGCTTCAGTTGTTAGGTCACTTACAGCTTCTATATGGACCGCTTTCGTAGCAAGACAAATAAATAAGGCAGTGTAACCCTTAGTTGTTTTTGCACCCCTACCCTTGCTAAATTTAATGGATATGGGGCCTGCGTAATCAATTCCACTGGCAAAAAAGGGGCGTTCAAGATTTACTCGAGGTTTAGGTAAATTCCCCATTAATGGAGGAGTTGTAATAGCTTTTTTGTATCTGAAACATTTTAAACATCTATTAATGCATTTGTTGATGAGCTTTTTTCCACCAACTATCCAAAAAGATTGTTTTATGATGTGCGATAGTAGAGAAGGTCCAGCATGTAAAGTGGCAATATGCTGTTGTATTATCAATAGTTCACTCATTTTATGTTGTGATGGAAGTATTACCGGATGCTTGTGATTAAATGCTAACTGTGAATTTTGCAGGCGTCCTCCCACCCGTAAGATACCCTTAGCATCAATAAACGGATATAGGGAGTGTAATTTGCTTTTCTTAGCTAGAGGTTTTTGTTCTTTGATGCAATTTAACTCTTCTTTAAAGTAAGAATTTTGAATCCAAAGAACGATCATTTCTTCAGCAGATTTTATTTCGTTAAATGTAAGTACTGTTGAAGGGATTTGATATTCATTAGCATTTTTGCATTTTTTAATGAATCTTATGCAATATGCCAGAATGCGGATAATTTTTGAAAGTGAAGAGTGCTTTTGAAACAAATTATCTAGTACATCATTTGAAGCATGCGTGTGAAATGAAAAAATGGGATCCGACCTTTGCTCGGATTTGATTTGCTCATCGAATTCATCAACATTTAAGTCATCTTTCGGCCAATTAGATGGGTCTAGAAGTAGCCAGCCTGGCCCTTTCCACCATAGCTCGCATTCTGGCAAACACTTTGGGTCGATACCGCGAGAAGCGATATCTGCGGGATTATCTTTTGAGGGAACGTGTCCCCAGTGCTTAGTAGGTAAAACTTCTGTTATTTGAGAGGTTCTGTTCGCGACAAATGTTTTCCACTTGCGGGGGTGTGCGGATAACCATGAAAGGACTACTTTAGAATCAGTCCATGCAAAAATATCGAACTTGTAATTCTTTAGTGTGTCCATAACTGTGCGGAATAATTTAGATAATAAGTGAGCACCGCAAAGTTCTAATTTAGGGACAGAAATTTGCTTGATTGGTGCAACTTTTGTTTTAGAAACCAAAAGAAAAGCATTGGTTTTTCCATTGCAAGTTTGTCGGCAATAAATTGCGGCAGCATAAGCTAGTGTTGACGCATCGGAGAATCCGTGTAATTCGAAGGCATTCTCGGATGAAAGCGTAACACATCTTGGTATCGAAAATTGATTGATTTCATTGAATGAATTTTGAAATTTGAATAATTCCTCAGTTAGATGTTCTGGAATAATAGTGTCCCAGTCCCCTTTTGTCAACCACAGTTTTTGATAAAATATTTTTAAAGTTACAGTGCATGGTGAAATTAGACCCAGTGGGTCAAAGATTCTAGCCGATTCTGCTAAAATTTGCCTCTTTGTAAGAGGTGGAGTGAGATTTAGTGAAACCTTGAAAATAAAAGTATCTGGAGAAGAGTTCCAGCTTAATCCTAGAACTTTAGAGCTTCCGTTATCACTAGGAATTATTTCAAAATTCGATTCGGTATTGGAATCATCTTGAAACTCTCTAAGAAATTCCCTTGAATTTGAATTCCATTTTCTTAAGTGGAAACCATGCGCGTGCAAAACATCGCTAATTTCTTTACAAGTTTCTATTGCCTCGCTAACAGTGTTTGAGCCTGAAAGAAGATCATCCATATAGAAATCTTTCTCCAATGTTTGAGAAATAACAGCGTTTTTTGTATAATCATCAGCAATTTGTTTGAGACATTTAGTGGCTAGATAAGACGCTGGAGCTAGCCCATAAGTAACTGTTTTTAATTTAAAATTTTTTATTTCCTCATTAGAGTTAAACCTCCAAACTATTTTCTGATAATTTTGATCTTCTTCAGAAACTAAAATCTGGCGGTACATCTTTTCTATGTCAGCGCAAAAAACAATTTTCGGAACTCGAAAATTAAGTAAAATTTCAAATATGTCCCTTTGTAATTTAGGACCTACTCCCAAAATTGAATTCAAGGAATTACCTTTTGAAGTATTACATGATGCATCAAACACAACTCTCAACTTGGTAGTAGTACTAGAAGGTTTAATAACCGCATGATGAGGAAGAAAATATTGTTCATTTTCAGAATCGTTAATGTCATTTTGTGTTATTAATTCCATATGGCCTAACTGTATATATTCGCGCATAAAATCCTTGTATTGCTTTTCGAATTCTGGGTTTTCTTTAAATTTCCTTTCCATCGCCAACAAGCGAGAAATTGCGGCAGGTCTAGAATTACCTAATTCTGTCGTAGGTTTAACAAAAGGTAATTTTACCACAAAACGACCCTCGGAATTAATTGAGTAAGTTTTCTGAAAATGTGATTCAACAAATTGTTCTTCTGGAGACAGAATTTGAGCATTATTATTGAATACTTCTTCCATTTCCCAAAATCGTTTTAATTCATTATCAATATTAAGTTCATAAATATGTAAATTATGCATTGAATTAGGAGTTGTGTTAAGATGCGGCATTTTTCCCGATACGAGAAAGCCAAAGATGGAATTTTGCGCAATTAAACTGCTCTGAGCACATGTTATTTGACCAGGAAGCAAAATAGAAAAAAAGTAATCTGATCCTAAAATAACATCGATTTTATTTGGAGTCCCAAAATGTGGATCTGCCAAGTTTACATTTTTTAAGTGTGAATAATGCTCTTCACTTATTTTCTCAGAAGGTAATGGAGCTGTTAATTCGTCTAAAATAAAAGCTTTCACTGACAACTTACTGTCAGCATTATGAATTGATATAAGATCAATCATTACGTAACCCTTTGTTACTGCGATTTTTGAATTAGAAAGACCTTTCACGGGAAATCGGGCATTTTTCCTTTTGAATCCTAACACTTTCATGCATGATTCTGAAACGAACGTAGATTCTGAGCCACTGTCACACATAATTCTTAACGTATGCTTTTGACCCATGCAATCATAAATATATACTGTAGCAGTGGGCAAAAGTGCGAAAGATGTTTGAACAGAATTTATTGAAGGAGAAACTTCTTTTTTATTATCATCAGGAATCGAAAGGTCCTCTGAATCAGATTTGCTTTTCCGACTCTGTTTTTCATTCGAACGTGAAGTTGACATCGCATAATTTTGTAGTTTATTCTCGCATAACAGCGTATGGTGTTTGAGCTGACAATGATGACAGCTAAATGTAGAATTACATTGATATGTGTAGTGTCTGTCAGATAAACAGTTGCTACATAATTTGTTTTTTCTCACAAATTGTTTTCTATCTCTTACGTTTAATTCCTTGAATTTAATACATTTGTACAATAAGTGATTAGCTTTACAAAATAAACATTTGATAACGTTATTGGCGGGAGCTTTGTGAAAATTAAATTGTTTCTCTTTTTTATGTAACCCTGTATAATCATTATTATACAATTCTAAAGATAAACATCTGTCATTAATGAACTGAATAAATTGATCAAAAGAAGGAAAATCATCCTTCGATGAATATTGAGCCCATTCTTCACGTGTTTTATTATCAACCTTTTGAAGAAGAATATGAATTAACCAAATGTCTCTCTCTGATGCTTTAACATCGATTGATTTGAGAGCACGAATTACCTCGTCAGAGATATCTGATATATTGCGTAAGTTAAGTGCATTAGCATGAATAATGGGAGGTATATCCATAAATGTTTTGATAAGAGCTGCGACAATTTGTTTTCTTTTGTCGTATCTTGACAATAATTTTTCCCATGCTTCTGCATAACTGGTTTCAGAAATGGGAATATGTTTTATAATTGACGATGGCTCTTCACCGAGCAAACCTCTTAAGTATTGAAATTTTTGAATGTTTGTTATACTGGCATTGTTATGCACTAACGATAAATATAAGTCTTTAAATGACATCCAGTTTTTGAAATTACCATCAAATTGCTCAATATTCAATCTGGGTAATTTAAAATTATTAGTTGTATTAACTATAGGTAATTGTTCATTAACAACTTGAGAATGTGCATTCATACTATTTATAGAAAATTTCTCAAGTTCTAATTGCAGTTTGGCTTTGGTTTCATAATATTTTGTTTCAAATTCCTCCATTTCCGAGGATTCTTCTGGTAATTGTGCATCATATTTATCAAAATCGAAATAAGCTGTTTCTAATTTTTCTAATTTATTCAATAAATCATTCTTTTGAAAAACTTGATCAGCGTCAATGAAGTTCGTGATACGTGTTAATGCAGATTTAGCTCTGCCACGTAAATTTATTGCTGTCTTTTCTAAATCTTCTTGACTCATTATTAAAATAATGAGGGAACCAAGTTAAAAAACAAAGCCAAACTGATAATAAACCAAAAATGTACTTATCTGAAACAGCTGGGCTGTAGGGTACTCCTTTATGGTGACTTTGTACCGTTGTAATCCAAAAAAAGCGATGTGTGCAGGTACATCTGAAACAGCTGGGATGAATGGTACTCCTTTATGGCGACTTTGAGACGGCGTAATTCATCAAAAGCGATGTGCGCAGGTTATCTCGCCGGTGGTGCCTCCATAATGTTGTTGTCCGAGATTCATGAAGCAGTTCTTTAGTGTTGTCAAGTGAAAATAAATTCGCACTAATATATCTTTTTTGCTTTATATTAACAACTTAAAGAAACATTTAGTAAATTGAAAAAAACAAGATACAGGAATGCAGTTTCCTGCTGCGGTTGCGGGATTAACATATCCAAGTATGCGACACAGTAAGAGAAATATAAGCACCGTGTGTGCTTTACAAAAACATAAGAGAAACTGAACTGAGTTCGTTCACAGTAAAATGTTGTCCTTGAAGTAATCAACACAAAATTTCGCAATCCTGTGCAATCATCCACTTATGAATTGTTTAAATAAACAATGATATTAAATATTTCATTAATGTCACTTTTGAATAATGGATTAATTTATAGTTTATAAATATTATGGTTTTAAAGTAAACAGTTAATGTAATTAATGTCACTTCTGAAATATGAAGTAATTTGATGTTTATCAATATTACTGTTTTTAGAATAAACACTTTAAGTACTTAAACAATTATATTTTTTTATCTGTAAAATGTGATAAACATGAATTTAAATATGGTAATGTTTTCTTCAGAATTTTCAGCATTCGAAAAAACCCACTATCCTTGTTAAAAATCTATCTAACATATTAAATTTCTCGAAATTTTTTTCTGGAAATTCATTACAAGAGAAAATTTTGTGATCATTAATGTTTCTTTAATTCTAGAAAATGTAATGCCTTCCAAGACTCTTGCATACCAAGAGCACTTTTCGTAAACCAGACAGTTCGGAAACGTTAGATTTTTCACAGATATGTGCCTTTTTTAATGATAATTAATGTTTAGCTCACAGCTGTCAAACCCGGAGAAATTGTGTACCCGTAGGTTCTGTACGTACGTATGTATTCATGTACATATGTACCTAAATAACTCTTGATAAAAATATCCGATTTGCTTCAAAATTCAGACATAGATTTATTCTGAAAAAAACGTTTATTGGATTAGTTTTTGGAATCCATTGGATAAGTATTAGGGCAAATGGAGAGCTAATCCCCCGCCCTTAATTTGGATAAATGGTTTTTAATGCAGAATTATCATATTTCATTCAAGTTTGAGGCATAGTATCATTCTGATGAGACGACTGTTAATATAAAGGGATTAATAGCAACAGTTAATATAAAGGGAGGAGGGTAGCCCGTATGATTTTTTACTCAGAATTTACCGATCTGTTTCAAATTTTAGATATGTGTTCATTTTGATAAGTGGCTTCCTTTATTTTTTTTGGGGGGGGGGATTAACTGTTAAAGCATAATGGGGAGATCAGTGGGCTAACCCTCTTAATTCAGTTGAATGGGCTTTTTATGGAGAATTAACCGATTTACTTCACTTTTTGGATAAAGGTCCATATTAATAAAAAGATTCACCGATTGGATTTGGGGTTATTTTGTTAAGTGTAAAAGGAGAAAACATCCCTTTAAATTAGATGAATGCATTTTTATAGAAATTATCCTATTTGCTTCGAATTTTGTATGTAGGTTGTTTCTCATAAGGCACCCTGATTAGTTTTGGAGGCTCAATGATTATGTATAAAGAGGGGGAATGAGATCTAATCTTTCCTTAATTTGTTGTTCAAAGGGACATTATTCCTTGAAAAAACAAAGCTGTAATGAACAATTTATGTGTGCTCAATAGCCTGTCTGTTCAGTGTCATCGGTTTAACAGGGCAATATTCTTTTTTTAAGATTTTCCAGACATTAATGTATTTTAATTATTTGAATTTTGGTTTCATATTGTTACTTACCCATCATAGGCAGTATAGGATAAGTCTTGTAATCGTTTAAAAAGTGAAAAAATGACGAATTTACACGCTTCAGATTTGAAAAAATATTTTTAGAAAAAATATTGCTATCTGTCTATCTCCATGTCTGTCTGAGCGACTATAAACAAAATATCTCCCAAAGAAATTGAGATAGAGATTGGAAATTTAATGTGTTCTTAGTACATGATTCTTGTAAATTATTCTATTAAATATCAGTAATCTCGGCTATTTAGAACAATTTTATTCAAATTCTCGAAATATTCGTTGCGATAGAAGGTGTATATATATATATATATATATATATATTTCAAATTGTTAGAGGAGTGAATATAAAAGTAAATAAAAACATTAATTTTGTATAAAGAAGAAAAACAATCGGATAATTAGTTACTGAGATACTTGAAATCATGTTTTTCACTTCGATTTTTAGTGACTCTGCATTTAATTCAAATTTCAATTCAACGATATATTTTAAATGATAATGAGGCGCTTAATTTGACGCAGAAAACTCTTAACAAATAGAATTATGATTATTGGAATTATAAGGATGTTTCTTTTATGCAATTCGGCATAACATTATTACACTGTCGATCAAAACACTGCTGCCAAACTATAAGAATAAACGCCAGCTTACCATAAATTTCACATTCACTAGACATTAAACAAGTTACACGTGTTTATTTTGTCATCAAGTGATTTTTAATTCGACGTTTGTAATTTTATTTATATTTTATTAATTTATTTGTTCTTTCGTTTTTAAAAATCAATTTTTTCCAATTTGTATAATTTATGAGTTTTTGGAGATTAATATATTTTGTTGAAGTTGGTCCACGGGATACTCAAGTAGCTGACACAATTCAGTTATGGAGCATCCCTATATTTATGTACATTAAAAAAGGTAACGATTTGAAAATGGACCAGAGAAAATCTGCTTAGATACCGCGAATCCGCAGAGGAGTTTACCACCCTGGTTCACCCACTTTGGATGGCAAATATCATCATTTTTGTCACGAACTTGGTGATATATCACCAAATATGGAGACAAAAAATATTTGCGAAAAGAGACATAAAACTGGCATTTTTCTAGTATTTTGTCCGATTCCCATAGATTCCCAATATAATCCAATAGGGTCCCGTTTTGTTAAAAATATTTAAATGAGCATTTAAATTTTATTTTGGAATTACATTGCTTTTCTAAATAAGTTTAAATATGTTTTATATTATGTATGTCTATGAAGGATAAGTATTACGCTGGCCACCGTCAATTAGTTTTTTATATCAACACTACAAAAATATTGCTAATAAAATTAAGAATCATGGATAATAATTCCTTAATTTTTATTCATTAAATTTTATAGAATTTTACATCATAGCATTCAAATTACACTACGGATTACAAATTAATTTTTTTTAAATATCTACTCTCAATTTTCAGATTTGGACACCGTGTCATTTATCATTGTTCACAAGTAATATTTTAATCTAGACTTAGATTTTTTTTAACTATTCGGAAAATAGTGGTTGACTTCTGTAGTGAATTGGGAAATCTGAAGTATATCTGGATGTTTTAATGGTTGAATTCTGCAACTAAATTCATATTATTTGTTTTCTCATTGGTCTATATTTAATGTCCAAAAATATAATACTTCTGTTTTTTTTTTTTATTATTCGTTTTCTGATTGGTCCACCTTTAATGCATAGCTATAGCATACATCTGTTGCCACAATGACAAAAAAAAAGTATTAAAAACTACAAAAAAATTTAACTCAATAACAAATTTAGATACAGGTTTCAAACAAATTGCATTTAAAAGTAATTTTTTTTTTGTATAAGACGGTGTAAAAATAAAAAATGTGCGATGTTTAGAAGCTTAAAAAGTTACAGTATCAAAAATTGTTAAAGTAAAATTTCAATTAATATTTGTTTATGATTGGTCCAGGAATATTAATGTGACTCTAAATGTCCAGGCATATTCATATGACTCTGCCATTATGTAAGCTACGCTGTGATAATCATAAAAATGATGTTATTATTGATTTTTTAAATATAGAGATCATTTATAAGTCTAAAATTGCAGTCTTTGAAAATATTATTTTCCAAATTGTCGTTATAATTTGTTAAATGACTTTTTTTTTAAGGAAAGTTTGGAACATACGAAAATAATGTTGTCAGAAAGCATAAAGTTACAGTATTAACTCAAGATATCACAATATTAACTCAAGATATTAACTCAAGATATCACAATATTAACTCAAGATATTAACACAAGATATCGCAATATTAACTCAAGAAAATTAAATAATTTTTGTTCTGCATTGTTTATATTTATGGTAGGTACTAAATAAGTGTAATAGCAAGGTGGATGTTTAAATATTTTTTATAAACGTTAAATGTTTATCTTAAAAGTCACATCTAAACTCCTGACTGCAATTTATTTTGTTCGGTTGCAGTGCATTTATTCAGCGCATTTATTGATAATGAAAACACCACTTCATTAATCATTGTTTGGTATAAAATGCGAATAGGATAGATTAATTAAAAGCAAAAAACTTTTTGCCGTAGTTTAGTTTAAATGTATTTAAATAACATATATTTTAAACTATTCATTCAGTAGTCTTATTACTTTCTTAACAAAAATAATAATTGTTTTAATAATGAACAATTAATTGGCAACTGCGTTTTTAAATAAATATTTTGTTTTCATAATATTTATTTCTTCTTTAAAGTGTATATTCATCTTTTTTTACTGGTTCAGATATTTCACTGCTGCAGCTTCAAAGGCAGTAGGCTCGTTTTAGGAAGCAGTGTTTTTAACATAATTTATACTGTTTTTGTTCTAATCACATGCAGTTGTAGAAATAAAATTATTGATTTACTATCTGTGTTCGGCTTACGGAAAATACCTTAAAACGAATTTATTAACTTTTAATTTGCTTTAAAAATTAAAAATAAACTCATTAAAAATACGAATTTATTGTTGAAATTGTATCTTCGGGTATTAAAAAATGTCTACAAAAAAGTATTTGGAAAAGTAGTTTGGTAAGAACAATGATTTGACAACAGCTTTCTTTATAATATCATTTTTAATTCAAGTAAAATATCACAAAGTACACTATGATCATAATTAAAATAATCCAATTTGAACTTTCGTAGAATTTATTTTTGTAACCATATATAGATGAAACTTGGAAAATACGTTACATGAACCAAGGGAAACAGAAGTCTGCAATAAAAATAATAGTTCGAATTTCAATCACCAAGTGAGAAGAAGATGTATATATAAAAAAAACACTAAAACTGAAAACTGGAACCTTTATTTAGTGACTTATTTTATCAACATCCATTTGCTTCAAAACACACTGAAATAGAGTTACAGTGTGTTCAGCAATAGGATGAAAGAATTGCTCGATTAACTGCAGCAATCTATTAGCTTTAAAACACACTGAAAGTGAGTTTTAGTGTGTTTAGTAATAGCACGAAAGAATTGCTCGATTAATTGCAGCAACATGACAACTTACTCGTGTTTTCAAATTAAGACGAGACCGTATGCTTACTCCATTAGCACGAGTTTGCAGAAATCACCACAACCAGAAGTCACAGGAATTCAATTCACGAGAACGAGTAGATCATGATGTCGGAAAACATCTTTAAATTACCCGGTCATCTTTTAAAAAGGACATGAAGAGTTGATTTATCCAATGTTCGAATTTACTATCAATTTTTTACTCAACTCTAAATTAAATCCACGTCTCTCGTTTTCAACAGTTTATTCTCATGAAAAAAAGCATCTAAGTTTCTGTCGAACATAGATAACTTAACAAAAAACAACTCCATTAAAAACCGTAATATTTTTACTCATATTCTCATAAAAAAACATTCGAATCACAACTCAAAAACAAAAAGAATATTTTTTTCAATCAGCTTAGGTAAAAGTTGTAGAAATAAACTGATTTTTTTATTTCTACAACTTTATTTCTGAACAGAATATTTCATTCACAAACTATATTTTGTACAGAAAACCTTTTACATTTTGATATAATTTGGTATATTTTGGTTGCTAGGCGACACCAACAGTATAAAATAAAATAGCATTTTGTCAAACATACCGCCCTTCTTGAAACCTCTGAGGGTGGGGGGGGGTTCAAACTACACTGCTCAAAACAATTAAAGGATATTGCAGTTTTAGGTGGATTTTGTATCTGGGAAACTTTTTAGCTGATTGATACATGGTCGGCAGACATAGTAGGTTATGTGAGAATAAATTACACATGTTTGGCAGAAAAAAATGCATTTTATTGCGCATTTGTGTACAAAAGGAAAAAAACACAATTTGTGCATATGAGAAAAAAAGAATAAGAAAAGGTGTTTTCTTCAAAGAAAATCATTTTCAGTAGAGGGTATGGTTTCCACGGGCGGCCAGCAACGTTGAACACCTTTGAGGCATGGACTCAATGAGGCTATTAATGACGAGTTGGGGTATTTTGCCCCACTCTTCCAGAAGAGCTCTTTCCAGTTATTGGAAACCCATCTTCCTAGAGCGTCCCAGACGTGCTCGATCGGAGTCACGTCTGGAGAATACGCTGGCCATTCCATTCGAACGATTTCTTCCTCGAAAAGGAAATCCTCCACCATGTTTGCACGATGTGGCCTGCAGTTATCGTCCATTAAAATGAAGTTATCTCCAATTGCTGCAGCGTAAAGGACTACAATAGGTCTGAGGATCTCATCCCTATATCGGCGACCAGTCAGAGCTCCATCTCGAATGATGTAGAGGTCAGTGCGCCCGTCAATGGAGATGCCATCATACACCAACTCTCCTCAACCGCCAAATCTGACACTTTTGTGCACGAACGCAGGATCATTCCTACTGCCACGGTCCCTCCAGATGAAAATACGCCTATTATCCGGATGCACAGAAAAACGGGACTCGTCAGAAAACAGAATCTTGCTCCATTCATTTCTCCTCCAGTTGACATGCTCGATTGCCCACTCCCTGCGGTCGCGACGATGCCTTGATGTTAATCTAACACATACCATCGGTCGGCGAGCATACAGACCTACAGCACGGAGCCGGTTTCCTACAGTCTGACTAGAAATCGTGGCGCCTGTAGCCGAGCGAAGGTGTTGTTGGAGAAGAGTAGCGTTCATGTTTCGGTGTCTCCGAGCTGTTAACGCTAAATACCGATCTTCATTGGGCTTTGTTGCCCGTCTACTACCTTGCCCTGGTCTTCGGCCTGCACATCCACTCTCCAAAAAACGGTTCCAGATCCTGGAAATGACACTTTGTGACACTCCAATGGCTTGAGCTACTTCGGCTTAAATTTGGCCCACTTCTAACCTACCAACAATTCTCCAAGCTTCTGAATCTGTCAAATGACTTCGCTGAGACATCGTACTCATCGAAACAAAGCAATCACTGAATGCCGATCATCCTTGTCTTCATTCTCTTTTATGCAGTTGAAAGTCAAATTTCATTCGCTGCCGCTGAAGCGACGTTTTTGACGTCGAACTCAAAATTTGCATACTCCACAGTTTGAAAACCAGAAAAATTTGCATTTGTGATTCTGTTCTTCTATTTTCGGCAAAAAAATTCGTTTATATCTTTATTTTATATAAAACTTCAAATATCCTTTAATTGTTTTGAGCAGTGTAAAACACTACAATTACAATCATTGTAAAAAATATAAATAATAATACAACTAAATGCAATATAAATAAGACACATTTAGATAAATTTAAACAAATATCTAAACAAATTTACATTATACATAATAATAAAGCGATTTTACAATAATGTACACTTTCTCATAAAAACTGAATTAATTTTCAAGAGGTAATACGGCAATTTTGGAAACTGCTCTTTTGTATAATCCATTTGGGGTTTTTATATTTACAACTCTTACTCTATTATCGTTACCAAAAAATACCTCTACAATTCTCCCCAATAACCATTTAGACACTGCAAATCATCTTCCTTTATTACAACCATATGTCCTATTTTGAAGTTGTTTTTGATATCATCCACTTATGACTTTACTGCAATGTTATTTAAATAACTATTTTTACACCTTTTCTAGATGGTCTGAACCATTTTAGTGGTAGTTTGCCATAAATTCAGTCTATTATCTTCAATATTACTCAACTCAGATTCAGCAATGGCATTAAGTGGTCGACCAACAATAAAATGTCTAGGGGTCAAGACCTCCAAGTCATCAATATCTGAACTAAGTAAGCGGGCACGAATTCAAAATACCTTCAATTCGGACAATCATAATTAACATTTCTTCATAAGTTAATTTAGAGTTGCCCACAACACGTTTAAAGTGATACTTGAAGGACTTGACTCCCGACTCCCATAAACCTCCAAAATTTGGAGCTCTTGAGAGAATAAATTCCCAAGCAATACTTTCAGATAGCTAAGTAATTAGTAAGGTTCTGGTCTGGTTTGTTTACCAATTCATGCAACTTTTTAAGCTCTACATTGATTTTCACAAAACTGCCTGCGTAATCACTGAAAAATTTTCGAGGTTTGCCTCGTCTGGCAAAAAAATCTCTTTAATGTGGCAATAAAAGCCTCAGACGTTAAATCACTATTTCCAAATGCACTGCCTTCGTTACCATGCAAATAAAAATACAAACATAAACTTTATGAAATATAACTTTACGTTGACATTTATATCTAATCAACAATGGACTACAGAAATCAGTTCCTGTGAAATTAAAAACAAAGTCTACATTTATTCTCTCTTTAGGAAGCCCGCCCATAATTTGTTCTAACAATTTAGGTGTGGTCCTAATACATATAATATAATTATGTACTATTTTTCTGAAAATAGCCTTACCGTTTAGAGACCAAAATTCTCTTCGAATACAATAAAGTAAATTTTGTGGTCCTATATGTAGATTTTTTGTGATAAAACTATTCACATTATAAAAAAATGTTTATATACAAAATTTATGGCAAATCGAAAAAATCTGCATAAAAACCCATTTATCTGATTTAAGGAAAGCGATAAATCGTCCTCTGTCCCATAATACTTAAAAAAAGTAAATAAATAAAAATAAAAAAATAATTAAATAAACAAAGCACCTTATCAAAATGAATTTATGTCCATAATTTTGAACAAATCGAATAATTCTGCATTAAAATCCATTTATCTAATTTAGGAATGGAGATACATTGTCCGTTTCTCCTTTATACTAGGGGTAATCAAATGAAAAGGTATAAAACGTCACAGTGGGTACAAATGGAGATTTTCTTCAAAATATTCACCATGGGCCTGAGCTCAACAATTCCACTGATAAACAAGACAAAGGATTCCTTGTTCCCAGAATTCCTGTGAGCGTGACGAGACCCCGTCCTTCACAGCGTCCTTAAGTACATCGTCCAAGTGCTTCCCTTTCAGGTGTTTCTTCAGTGGACCAATCAATAGGTCGTCCACCTTGTCAATGATATGCCTCGTGATGAAATTTTTGCCTGGTCTGGTCTCGGGTCATCACCCAGACTCGCACGGTCTGCACGAAAACGAGCACTCCATTTTCTGACTGGCTTGTCAGAGAGACATTTCTTCCCGTAAACAGTTACTATCTGGCGATGATAGCTGCCGGTTTCTCACCCTCGGCTGTCAGAAATCGGATAACACCTCGTTGCTCCTCAATCGTCGAATTTTGCTACGCGAACGCCATTCTGTCCTCATACGGACTGCCGCATCATTTGGACACCGCTTTTGATGAGAGCTTCTGCTCTCCACTGCGCATGCGGGCGCCCGCGCATGCTCCGATCCCATCAGAGACTCCAATCGCCTCCCGAGATGTTTCGCTATTTTCTCTCACAGCGGAATATGCAAATATTTAACGATTACGTTTTTACGTCGTTTCAAACCTTTTAATTTGATTACCCCTTGTATTTAAACAAAGAACCATTTAAATTAAGAGAAGAACTGTATTAGAATGAATATATTCAAGATTTACAGCAAATCGGTTAATGTCCATGAATTGGTTAATGCGGCATGAAAAACGCATTTGCTAAAATTAAGGCGAGAGGCTCCCCGTTCTTTCCCTTGTGTTTAACCAATGAACCCCCAAATCTAATTAGGGAAACACCTAACCAGAATGAATCTACTTCAAATATTGTAGCAAATCAGTAAATTCTACGTAAACATAAACATTTACTTAAATTGTGGAACATTATCCCCATTTCCTCCTCCCCTTATACTTAAACAACAAACACTCAAAACTAATCATGGAGGAGCATCCCCAGAATGCTCCTATATCTAAAATTCGAATAAAATATGCTAATAATGCTTGAAAACCCATCTATTTGAAATAAGGGGGGGGCGAAATAGCGAACACTAGTTCTTCCTGCCCCTAATTCATTTCCAATGACCTCCCAAAATTAATCAGAAAAACTCCTGATAAGCAAAAACCTATATTCAAAATTTTATGTAAATCGGGTATTTCTATCAAGAATTATTGCGTTACGTACTTACGTACATACGTGCATACTGAACCAGAGGGCACATTAGTTCTCAGGCTATGTTAGCCTGATCAGATAAAAACACGGCAAATTGCATTGGCCTAGGATAAACTAGATCAGTCTACTTCAAAATAGAAAGTTATCGCCAAGGCGGTCTTCGGGTTCGATAAAATTATGCCAAACTGAATTGGCCTAGGATAAACTAGTTTCGACCAATGAATAACAGGCTAAACTAATTTATTCTATGGGCCTTACTATAGACTGGTTTCGCCTAGGAAAAACTAGTTTATCATATGGGCATTAGGATAGACTAGTTTGTCATAGGGAAAAGGAAATTAACCTATGGGTGTCAGGACAGACCGGTTTGGCCTAGGAAAACTAGTTTATCTTATGAACGGTAGAATAAACTATTTTGGCCTAGGCCAATCTAGTTTAGCCTAAAATTGGGCTTGGGCAGTAACATATATATATGGAGAGAGGTAGAGAGAGAGAGATGTATAGGCATTTCTAATTTGTATTTTTTTAAATCTGTTTATAGAATCTTTGTTTTTTCATTTTTTAATAAATGTCCAAACATATTTTAAAAGGAAAAATCGTATTTATTTATTATTTCAAGTCTTTTCTGTTTTCAGTATACAAAGGACTAAACTAACGAACGTGTCTCAGTTTTCAAGATTTTAAAAGAACCCTTTTAAAAGAATTTCTACTTCACTCTGCCTTAAAATTTAAAAGAAATGGGAGATTTCTTCATTCCTTATTAAAATAAATTGGTTTCTCGTTTAGAAGTGTCAAAATAGTTGTTAAAATCCCTTTTTGTTTGTTTTTTTGCAATGTTTAGTTCAAGCAAGGTAAAGAAAATTCTTTACAAAATGATAAAATCCTCTAAAGTGAAAGACGTGCTCTTTATATTACAGAATACTAAACATTTATGAAATAAAAAAATATAGTAACGCTTAAAATATTTTATTCATACGTGTATAAGTGGACTTATTTTTTAGAGCAAATTGAATAATTTTTCCAATTACAATTTTTGGCCACCTGGAAAAATGTAAAAAAAATTAATTTTGGAAATCTTACAGAATTAAATTTGCATTTATACGATTTTTGTATGATGGAGAAAAACAATCCTAAAGAAGTATTTAATATATTAGTTGAAGATATAAGTGATGTTTTTCTAGTTGATGAAGAGATGCAGAGTTTTTTTTCTTTTCCGTTTCGAGATCTTTTATTTTATTACTGATATTTTTTGTTTTATATTTTCGCACCGTTAAAAATTTCAGTAATAACACAGAAAAAAGCAAAACTCTGTAAATTTACACTAGTTTTAGGTTCAATCCATTCGGCTGAGTTTCTCGGGCATCATTTTACACATTTTTGTCTTATCTTTTACCGAACTCCCTGCAAAGTTTTTCATGTTTTTATTTTAAGATATTTTTAATTTTGTTCAATTTTGTAATTCTAGATACACATTTTAAAAATGTTTTTGGTATTTTAATAATATTATCAAATAAGAAAATTTAGAATTATCTTTTTTGACTTAGACTAATTTAAAAGAGGAAATATTATCTCATCAATTCTGTAGGCACCCCCACCGCTGAATTTTAAAGGACATAGTTTATATTCAATATTTATATCTTCTATAGCTCAGTCAGTATGGTGCTCTTCAACTGTCAAAAGATCTTGGGTTCAAACTCCAGGACGGTTAAAATTAAAGAAGAAAATGTATTAAAGTTTATTGATACAGTACATCAAATTTACTCGGAAAAGTTCTGTGAAGATTGAATGATTCACTAATTTAAAAGAATATTATAGTTAAAAGTAAATTTACAGAGTCTTGTGATTTATTTAACGATGTTAATTTACATTCTATTCTCAATTATCGAGTAATTTCCCATTTTTTAACAAAATCTCGGTTTTTCTAATCTCTGAAATTTGACATAAGAATTTAGATAAAGGATTGCCCTTAGATTCTCTATAATTTCACTGATTGTTTTTTTTTTTTTTTTTTTTTTTTTTTTTTTTTTTTTTTTTTTTTTTACAGTGCAGCACTATTTTTTCCGTTTGAAACTTAACCCGTGAATTCACGCAATGGGTATCTCAAGCTCGGGCATGTTGAGATTGCAGAGGAAAAAATACATTTTATGCGGAAAAGGGTCCCATCGGTTTGTATACCAGTACCTGTTTTCAAGGTCTTTTTTCCTGTTTGTCTCTTTTAGAATGTGAAATTGCTGAGAGATATATTTATTCGAAAAACTGGATTTCCGGACCTCTAAGATCCATGCGAATGTCAGCATTTATATTTTTATTCAAACGAACTGCTATGAAAAATTAAAACCCGAAAATTACAAAATGGGTTAATACCAGATACTGAATAATTTGATAAATCCCCAGCAAAAAAATGAAAAACTCTAACAGAAAGACATGTCACTTATGTCCATCGGCATAAGCCAGAAAATTAAAAAAAAAAAAAAAAAAAAAAAAAAAACATGCACAGTATGGGAACACGGCTGTATTATATGCCATATGTATAAACGATCTTTTCGTAAAAATGCTTCTGAAATTCATATCTAAGAATTTAACAAATAATAATAATATAATATTTAAATAATAATGTATATGAAAATTTTAAAGTATTATTTAACTTATATTGCGTTTTTTCATCTTAATAAGTGCATTAATTATTTTATAAAGATATATATATATATATATATATTAATTTTTACATACTTTTTTCATTATATTTCAAATGTATGCCTAATTATATTGTGTAAAATGTGGCAGAAAAATCTTTTTGTTATTCACGAGTCATTAAATGATGTATGTCTCCGAGATCCACTCCGTTGAGATCATTTCGTCCTGTGTGTCTTTAAATGTGAATATATCGTTAGTTTTTGTTTGTCTATTTGTTTAAAAAGTCAGCTTAAAATACTTTAAAAAAGAATCCCCTCTTTAAGTCACTTTTTAATATTTTTTTCATTCATATTCTGTAAATTTAGTTGTGAACTATAAATACATTGCAACGAATATATTGTTAATGCACTGCGAAATAGCTCGTAAAATGTTTCTTTTTGATACAAGAAAATAGTTCGCTTTTAGAGTACTGAAAGGAAATGTGCTTTCTGACGTGTTCATTTTAAATTGCATTCTTTTTAGAAAGAATTTTTTCTGGGGAATTCTTGCTATTCATTTATGTTTTTTTTTCATTGTGTTTACTTTTGTCACTCGAGTTTCAAAAATAATAGAAAAAAGAAAACTTAATTTTTTTCTGAAGGTTATTTCTGTAGCGAAATTTAGTAAAAAATATGTAGAAAATTGAAATAAAATTATGATGATATGCAACACCTATAAAAGCATCATTCAGATTTTTTCAGTTACAAATCTCTCATGACGGCTAAAATAAAATGCAAAAGATGTAATAACATTTCAATAACACAGTCACTAAATCAGTTTACTCTTTAACCCCTTTTGGAGGATATACGTGCCGCAAAAGTTGCTGAGAACCTTGATTATCCTCATAATTAAATTTCTTTGATAATTTTGCTTTTTTAATCCGAGCGTTTACCCGGTCTGACAAGGCAAAACAATTTCATATTTAAAAAAACAATGCGCTGCTTTCTTATTATATTTTAGAAATATACAATATATCGACTGATCTTCTAGGGATTAATGGAAATTTTTACCAGTCTGCTTACAGAGGACTTATGGAGAATTTGTTTATTATCGCTCTCTAATTGCAATTTCCAGCATCATCTAATACCAAACCATATTTGAGAAAAAGATTGAACTCCTTCCAATGAGGTTTTGTAAATGTATGAGGAGTTTAATCCTGTGTAATAGCAACTTACACAGAAAATAAGTTCATTTTTATATTTAAAAAAGCAAGCAAAATGTTTTACACATTTTTCCTGTAATAAATTAAATTTGTCTTTTAAATGTAACATTTCTACCTACGAAGGCAATTAATGTTAAACACACTTGTTCTTAATAGAAAAAGTCGGTTTGTTATATACAATATATATATTCTTCATTTTTGTATATTTTTGCATACTTCATTTTTGTGACAATTTACATATAATGTTCTTTTATTAAATTTAGTATAAAAAATATGTGCGAGGTGTTATAGCAAGAAGCGATGATTATCAAAGAATGCTGTATGGAATTATTAATATTTTTTACCTTTAAGACCACCCACTTTGATTTTTCTTTTCCATTTATATGAAACGGCTGTTATGCTTTTTAAAACTTTTTCATTATTTATCTTTTTTCTTTATTAATTGTATTTTAAATTGAGTAACACTATCTTTAGCTTTAGTTGAAAGTTGATAAAATTAATAATTTCTAAAATATCTATAAGTTTCTATCTCAAACTTTACAGAAAGTAACGTATCACTATTTTTAATTTCACATGTTTAATAAAAAAAAACGTATTTTTATAACAATAAAACATTTCCTAAAATGCATGTGAAAAGTATATCTCACTTTTATCATCTGACATAAATTTATATAGATATTGAGAAAATTGAGAAGTTGCACTTTAAATCGGGAATATATATATTCATTAAAATTTAGCTCATTTAGATAACAGTAAGAATTCGAACATAATATTTATAACATTTATATAGGAAAAATGATCCATTAAGGGGGATTTATCTAAACAAACTGCCTCGGCAGAAATTTATATTTGAATGGATATTAGAAACCATGAAAATTCCGATAAGCCATATTCATCCAGACTAATGATGATGACGTAATAAAGTAATCAAGATCCTGATATTTTGAATTATTTACGATGGCTATATTCTAGCGGTTCTGGAAATAAAGCGAATCGTCTTATAATTAATAAGAGTTTAATTACTAAGTTTGTGATAAATGTTTTAATTAAAATTTGATGAGATTATATTAAAGAGAAAAGCCATTAATCAACTGAGAAGAAGTAGGGGGAACTGGGGGACATTAATACAGCTTTTTTCTAAAAAATTTTTTGGTGTCTAGAAAGCAGAAATTTCAAGTTATTTTTCTATGTGATGTCAGAAAAACCTGTGTAGTGCGTTACAAAAATGTACAATCGTTCTTTTATATATTATTTTTGCATGCAATTCAAAAAAAAAAATAAATAAAAAAAAAAGTAATTTGTATCAAAGTGCCCCATCCCCGGGGCAGATTGATGCACTTTGAAACGTCTGGGAAAAATGGAGACAAAATAACACCAATGCATATTTTCCATAGAAAAATAGTTAGCAAACCATTTTATATACATTTATAGACATTAAAATTGCACACAATTTATTTGTAAGCGATATTAAAGCAATCAAAATGAAATGTATAATGACCCGATGTTCTGGCTGTTCCTTGTCTGTTTGTTGGCTGTGATAACTTTGTCATATCTGGCACTTTAACCCCAGTTTTCTCTTCTTTCTTAGAAAAGGTGAAAGAATTACTAGGTTTTCTGTTTATAAATCGGTTTACAAACAGAAAATAAAGGATAATTATATTAAAAATTATGTTTATAATATAATTACCATGTACTGTTCTGCAGCTTGTTTCTCTTATTTAACATTTCTCATGTTGATAATACTTTTTTCTCTGTAGAATCGATATAAATTTGAGATTTGCCAGGCTGCCGTCCATTTGTTTTGTTAATTCTACTAGCACTAGATATTGTGTAAGTTTGTACGTCTTCTGTTTGCAAAAATACTATAAAATGTTCTAATATAAAGAAATTAGACCTATTTCACTTCAATAAAAACTTTTGACGAAAAATGGTTGAATTAAGGAGTGTATGGTAAAAATAAAAATAAAAGGTAATGAAAAAAATGAACTAGAAAAGGATTTAGGTTGTATCAATGTGCCCTGCCAAAGACTGTATCATTGTGCCCCATGCAGCCATTTTAAATAAAATAAGTCGCAAATCCAACACATCATAATTTATCTAACAATAAAGAATGAGGAACTGATAAAGATTAGCGGTACTTGCCAGGGAGGGTATTTTTTCGGTTGAAAATACTGGGACAGTTGTGTCATACCATTTCAATTGTACAACTCAATTTACTTTTGACCTACAAAAACAATTAATCACCAATTCCATTTCATCAAACTATTGAATCATTCCAAAACTTTCTGTATGTTGTTAATTTCACTAGTATCATATTTTGGAGCTGTTGTGAAACTTCCTGTAATGACCCTGTGTGCTGTACAGGGGGTTTATCAATGTACCCCAGTTCCCCCTACTCTGTCTGTTATTCATAAAAACAGTGGAGCATTTTTTCTATGAAATAAAATATATTTATTTAGTTTCATTGAGTTTGTCATTTAAGTTATTGCTTATTTTAGGTATCTGTTCAAAAATGTAGTTAAAGTACACTCAAGAGCCAAAATTTTATGACCACCTCCTAATAACGTATTGGCTCACTGGCGCATTGTAACTTTGACTCGCAAAAACAGCTTCAAACTCCCTTCGCATGGATACCGTAAATTTATTCTAGATGACTATAAATAAATTGCATTAGTTATTCAAGCAATGGTCGTACGTATTCGAAATATTCTAAAATGGTCATTTTTAAGCTCTGGGCAGACATCGAATGATAAACGGAATATTTTCTGCAATGTTAAAAATTTTACCCTTTTGCTGCATCGTCACTCCACCCTTTTATAGACAACGATTACTTCAGCCTATTATGGAGCATTCTTACTGGTCAAAATAGAGATATTCTATAAAAGCGGGGCAGTGACGATGCAGAAAAAGGGTAAGTCGGATTAAGATTCGTCGAATAGGCGATCTGGACGCTAACTTGAATTCAGCATTATCTTCCAGGAACCAATCGAGCACAATTCGAATCGTGTAGCATGGAACGTTCTCCTGCATAAACACTCCATTTTCATTTCAGAAGACAAATACCATTTATTTTAATATCTATTTTTATACATTTAATATCATATAAATTTACATAACATTTAAACAAATACACTTAATCTGAGTAAAGTTTTTCCAATCATTATGTTTACACACTCAACTAACGAAGTGTTAAAAAGCACAAATAACTTTAAATATAATCCAGAAACATTCATGAATTAAGGCTACAGTGGACTTTCAAAATCGCAAAAAATCATCAAATTGTCGAATTTTCATTTTTAGCGTAATAACATTATGTGAACTCCCTGCTATTGAACACAAAAAGATTTTTTCAATTTCGACTATTTTTACTGGAGTTAAAAGCATTTTTGTCCAATAAGCTGATTGTGCCACGCCCTTTTATTTACTTTTTTGCCGATTCACATCCGTAAAATTTTGCCTAGTTTTTAGTTTTACCATACAAAATGTTATTATTTTGCATTGAAATTATTAATTTTGTGATTTCGCAGAACAATACTTTAACTGTAACTTTTAATTGTTTCTTTAAGCCATTTTACCATAAAAACATAAAACACTTACATATAATCTAGAAATAATATTATATCCATTAATAGCTGAAACTGTGTCAGTAGGAAAATATCAAGCAATTATAACCACTGTAGTTACTAAAACCTGTTTTTCTCAGAATTAATATTTTCGCCGTTTTCATAATTTCAAAATGTTCTATGCGAAATTCTTTATGCTCAATTTTTCTGATTTTTTGTTTAAATGCTCTTTCTGTATGTGTTAACAAATGGTAACAGAAATAATTTTTTTAGGTACATGTAAGTTTTTTAAATTTCAGTTATATGAAAATTTTAAAGATTTTTTAACGGAAAATACAAAATAATTAAGTTAAAATAATTTTTTTTAAGTTTTACAAGTAATATGCTAAAAATGCTTAGTAACATTTGTTAACACATACATAGAGAGCATTTTAAACAAAAAATCAGAAAAAAATAGGCATAAAGAATTTCGCATGGAGCATTTTGAAATATTGCCATTTTTGTTAATTAAAAAAAAGAAAAATCTGCATCTCAATAACTATTGAATATATTTTTTTAAAAAATTGTGAAATAAGAGAGATATATATTATGATTATTTCCTGAAATTAAAAAAAAATCATTGAAAATTAAAAAAAAAATTGTTTTGAGAGTCCACTGTAGCCTTAAAGTTACTGGGGTTTTCTGCATTTCATAAACAATCATAGAAGAGCAAAGTTATTTGTTCCTCATACTTTTAACTTACGGAATATTTTATTACAGCACTGAACAAAACATTGCCTATAGAGCAAGTTTATTCTAAAACTAAGTGATATTATCACATTCATGTTTGGATAGTTAAAAATACATTTATACTTTAAATAACTGCACTTTCAAATACTGATTTATCTCACATCGTAGAAAAAATGACCGCGTCTAAAGATTTCATTTCTTTATAAATTGCTTTCCTGACACTATATTTTACTTGCTTAGCCAAAGAAGGGGATAAAAAATGAAAAATAGAAATATATATACATTGTGGCCTTAAATATATGTATTATTCTGAGCAATTTAGTGGTTATTAATGTTCAAAATGCAACATTTTTTTGTGTACGTGCATAATGAAACAAGCGAATTTGATACCCAAAGCGATATACACTACATTGCCAAAGATGACCGTCCATTTGCGATTTTTGACATTTTGTTAAATATCTCAAAAAATACATAAAGTATTATCCTGAAAATTTAAGTTTGTAAACATAACAGTACATATCATACATTTCCGTGAAGCTTTTTTCCTGATATTCCATAGCAGACCGTCAACAAATTGAAAAAGAACGAATATCTTTTGGATAGTGCTGTCAAAACTAATGTAGCAAAAGTGTTCAAACAGTCGATTATGATAAAGTGGCTTATAGTAATAAACTGTGTTCATTTTTATGCGGATAGCATATATAGTCGTAGTGAAAGTAGGGTTTTTATAAAATCAGTCCCAATTTTTTCCAAGTTTTTTGCTTATAATTTCTTAATATAAAATAATGTTCCTTTCTGAAAATATTACAAACAATATTGTACCTAATACCCTGTTATCAAAATTTAAAAAAAAAAAAAAAATTTATGGAAAATGAGCAGGTTTACTAAATAATTTTTCATTGCGCGTACGTGAAGGCTATGAAAAGTTCATTTGTATATTATGTTTCCTAAATGTATAAAGCAACGTTTGTGAAAGTCTCAAAAACATAGCCTAAAAATTGTGAAAGTGTTCTTCGATAAAATAAGCTGAAAGTCCGTTATTCCAAAAATGTAGCAAAAAGATGAGGCGTTGTATCCATTTATCCATTGATTAATGCCTATATAGAATACACAATATGGAACATACTACTATATTTGAATACAACTCCTCATATTTTTGTCTCATTTTAGGAATCACGGATTTAAAGTTTATTCTTTCTACGAACACTGTTTTAAGCTATGTTTTTGAGACTTTCACAAAAGTTGCTCTATACATTTAGCTAACATAATATGCGAATGAAATTTTGATAGCCTTCACGCATGCGCAATGAAAAATTATTTAGTATACCTGCTACTTTTTCACACAGTTTTTATTATTTTTTTTTAAATTCTGATTATAAGGCATTGTGTACAATGCTGTTTGTCATATTTTCAGAAAGGAACATTATTTTATATTAAGAACTGTGAAAATTATAAGCAAAAAACTTCGAAAGAATTGGAACTGTTTTTATAAAAACCTTAATTTCTCTACGAGTATACATGCTATACGCATAAAAATGAACACATTATATTAAAATAAGCCACTGAATCATAATCTATAGTTCTAACTCTTTTGATATATTAGTTTTGACATGGTTATCCAAAAGCTATTCGTTCTTTTGCATTTTTTGACGGTCCCCTATGGAGTTTCGGGAAAAAAGCTCCACAGAAATTTATGACTTGTACTATTATGTTTACACACTTGAAGGTTCAGGATAATCCTTCATGTATTTTTTGAGATATTTAACAAAATGTCTTAAATCGCAAGTGGACGGTCATCTTTGGCCATGTAGTGTAGTTTACGAACATCATCAACATGGTAAAATTTGTCGCTGTTTTTAAAATCTGGTATTTTGCCGATTTCTGATTCGAACAATTTAATTATCTATCTCTAAAGCTGTAGAAACTGTAATCAAGATAAGGTATTTTTTTAATATAGTCAAAATATGGTATTTTACAAAAGCCCCTGTTTGTTTCACAGTAAACCCTAAAATCAAACATTAAACTAAACTATAAATATTTGGAAAATGGTTGTTTCTGCTGCTTTAGAGATATCTGAGTCATATGTGAACACTTATGATATCCGCATTTTATTCGTTTTCTGAGTGGCCTTTTTTTTAAATCAATGGCATACGTAATGTATGACTCTGTTATGATACGAGTATAATCCACTTTTTTTCTTTATTTATTTTTTCTCTCTCTCACATTTTTTTTCTTTTAGTCAACATAATAATACAGTATTTTGTTACGTTTTCTTTACTTTCAACTGAAATGGAATAGTTTTTTTGCCACGATAACAAAAAAAAAATATTAAAAACCTCTTAAAAATGAATATCTCAAAAAAATTGAGATACAGTTTTCAAACAAATTGCATTTAGAAGTCCCCGTATGACGGTGTAAAAATTGAGATTGAGCAATGTTTACAAGTTTAAAAATTTGCAGTACCGAAAACAGTAAAGCTGAAAATTCATTTACATTCTGTTTATCATTGGTCCAGGATTTATAACGGTTAAATACTGGCGTGCGTAATATATGAATCTTATAACGTAAGTCACGTTTAGTTCATCATATATATGATGTTTATTATTATTATTATTATTTTAAATAGAGAAATTTTCTCTTTCTCTAGTCTAAAATTTTCTCTTTGGAACTATAATTTTGTAAATGGTCATTGTAATTTGTTAAATTACATTTTTTTAAAATTCGGCATGTAAATTTGTAGTTTAAGTTATCACATATTTTAGGTATCTATTGAAAATGTGGTTATTGTATAAAGCTTTTGGAGTATTGTAGCAACAATGCTCTTCCTAGAATACACGAAACATTCTGTTCAGTTACAACAACAACAAAAAGAAACTACTTGTTTTAATTGAGAATTAAGCATTCATTTATCACTTATAAATCTCATTCAGTGGCAAAGTATCAATTAGATGGAACTTTTAATATTATCTTTTAATTTAGAATTTAAAACTACATTTTTCAATGTGAAAATGCGTTAAATAGTACCATTTGGTAACAGATTACACATTCGATGAATCATAATACCCCGCGTTATTATAGGACTATCCTGCATATTTTTGTTATACATATTTACAAGAAACTGCAAATATTCATTTCACTAGAGAGAAAAAAATCATGCGTGAAGCGTAAATTATGAAGCACTTTCCAACACTTTCAGTATAATGTAACAAAAAAATACCGTGAAAAAATAATGTTAAGTTTTATTTCACCATATAAAAATGTAACGCATTTGAAAACAAAATTCCGTTTCTACCATATACAATTGGAAAATTATCTGAATTTTCTAACTGTTCTGCATATGATACAGAAATTTGTATCTACTAACAACATGCATTCCAAAATTTAGTTCATTTAAAAAATGCATAGATTTCAGTAGAAAATTTCCCCTTAGCAATTTCCTCTAATAAGCAGAATGGTATGCAAATACTTTTGTGTAGCTTTGTATATGAGGTATAGAATAAATATATAAAGAGTAATGTGCAAGAAACTAATTAAATTCAAAAGGGCATAATGAATTTTAAAACGTACCTTGCAGCAATTATTAATCAAAGACTGTAACAGTTTTCTTTTCTGTGTCCCTGTAAATTAATAAAATATGCTATGAATGTTCCGTTTTAATGGAATCGTAGTGAAATTCAGTGATGTATAACAGTTTCAATACATTTCAAAGATCGTATGTTATTAAAATACCCTCCAAACGATATTTACTCATATACCATAATGTAATCGAAATATTTTGAGTGTCCCTGTAAATGAATAATTAATCGTACGTATTTCATATGCAATACCAAACATGCTTTGACGACCCTAAATACGTTTTATCATTTGCATGCAGATCTGAGTGCATTTACAGGAATTAGAGCGTGAATAGGCGGACTGACAGGCAGACCAACCGAATGCAAAAGCACTTTTCGACTTTGTTAGAAAATGCTAAAAACTTTAGAATTGGGAAATGTGAAATATTTTTCTATGGATCATTCTATGGTAACTTACAATACATTTTATATATTTTCACCAATTTTAGTAATATAACACACACAAAAATTTATTCATAGTCTAAATTTGAAATAGTTTATTAATTAAACATATTCAAAGCCCAATTTAGATTAAAATTACCTAATTTTAATGTTACTCCTTAAATTTTGGTAGCTTTATTTACTATGGTAACTGCCATTGCTAAATAAGGAATATAAGTTATCATAAAAAGTGTAATTTTCATTATTCTGTTTTAGGTAACTTTCATCCAAATTAACTTTTAGATAGGTTTTATTGACAAATCCTGTTAATTTTACATTTGAATATTTTTTAGTGTTATATCACTGAAATCAATGTAGTATATTGTTCTAAATGTAACGCAAGTTACCATGGAATGACCCTATCCTAATGAATCATGATAAATTAAGCCGTTCATATTTCCTTTTTTAGACTAAAATATTAGATATCGAGACATGTATAATATTTACAACAACAAAAAATCTAGTCTGAGCGCAGTCAATTCAACAGCAAAACATTCAATTTTTAAGATGTAAATAGATTCTGGTATATTATTTTGAGCTTCTGAAATTTTGTTACTTTTGTTGAATCATTGTATCAAAAATGCATTTTGAAATACTTGATTTCGTAAATTCGCCAGTCAAAATTTTCAGATAAATTGTTTGATATCATTATTATTATATAATAATGATATCAAACAATGAGATTTGTTATGAGATTTGTTAAATACAAATCTCATAACTCAATGATTATCATTCATCATGGTGTCTTAACTCAGATTTATGTCTCACATTCCATTAATGCTACTACTTAGATGTCTGTAAGTGACATCCGTTTTAAGCTTCATGTAACTAGGAACCTAATATTCTGTGTATAAGATATAAATATGTCTTTCACAATTGTTTTAATCTAATAACTTTTATGTGTTTTCTGTTGAGAGATTATACTCTGAGAAAATGTGTCAAAGTACTTTATTTCGTAAATTTATCATTATTGCTTTGTCACATAAACGTGTTAAACCTTTTTTTATTGTCACATGGTTTCTACATCTCTCTCAGATACAAATCATTTTATCCCTATATTATTATTGTTTATTACATATTAATTCTGATTAGGGCTACATGAGTCAATAATGCTGGAAATGTGTGCATTAAAAGAACGCATTTTTAAAATAATATATTTTAGCAATTAATACAAAATAGAATTAAACTGTTTTTATTCCTATATTGATCAACGCCTTTATTATATTTATTTAGAATAAGATATAAATAGGTCTTTTAAGACCTGCAAGATGATAGATGTTGAACACCAGTGGATATCGTAAACATTTTACTCATAGTATTGCTGGTACCATCTGCTAAAACTTATAAATTACGGATATGTGTAAACTATTTTTTTTCTACATATCAAAGATAACTTTAAAAATTATCCACATTTTAGATATTAAAAACTTTATTTCTTAAGAAATCTAAATAAATTGAAAATCCTAACAGAAAGAAATAAAGAACAAGAATTTAATCCGCAGTAAAAATATTTAATATACAAACATACGGGACCGTATCCATATAGCCATTGATTAATTTCAACATACCATACACGATATTGCTCGTGCTGCTACATTTTCATACAGATTATTTGCTTACTTTTTGGAATAACGTATTTTGGGCATATTCTATGGATATTAATTTTAAAACTATTTTTTGACACTATCACAAAAATTGCTTTATAAATCAACCTAACATATTATGCAAATTATATTTTTATTTAGTACCTGTTAATTTTTCATATCTTTTTTTTATAATTACTATTTTTATTTCCGATTACATATGGACAATGTTGTTTGTCATATTTTCTGTAAAGAACACTTTTTTATTAAGAACTTTGCGAATTATAAGCAAACTTTGGGATTGTTTTAATAAAAATTTTTATTTCTCTTCGAGTGTACATTCTATTCACATAAAATTCAAAACACTTTACTATAAAAAGCCACTTAATTATAATTTACAGTTTGAACGTTTTTTGCTATAAGCTTTAAAAAGGTTATCCAAAAATTATTCCTTTTTTTATAGTTTATTTAATTTGTTGACGGTTTCCAATGGGGTTCTTAAGAAAAAAAAGAATATTTTTTGCATATCCCTTTTAAAGCTGATGGCGAAAAACGTTCAAACTGCAAATTATGATTGATTGATTGAACATTGATATACTTCGCTGAGGCCTAATATAAATTATGAGATATAGTCAGGCATAATAGGAAATGTATAGCATTTTCAGGGACACAAAATATTTCAAATAGCATTTTCCTTCCAAAGTACTGTGCATGTATCCGATGATGGCTATTGGATGAATAAAATACATTTTAATTATTACATATTCTTTTATGTATCATATTATATAATCTATTTAAATGCGATAGGTGATATACATGGCTGCACAAAAAAGCTACACGAACGTTACTGAATATGAGCGTAACTTACTTAAAGGTGATTTTTAAATAAAATATGCATTTTGATGCTAAACTGCATTCAGTTGACTGAGAAATGTCTGTAGAATATAGATAAAATTACATACTGAGCCACGCAAAGAATTGGATACATGAACGCCTATGAATGATAATTTCTGAGAATGTGATTTCAGTAGTTTTAAGAATGTTTTAGTTTAAAATAAATTTTAGCTAAATACTGGTGTGTAATAAAAGTTAGGACTGAACAAATGTATTCAAGTATGTTTCCATCTACTAGTATAAAGTGCTGGAAGTGAAACTTCAACCTGCTAGGCATTTTCTTGTTAAACTAAACTTCCCCATTATATAGTATGTATATCAACCGGCATATTAAATACAGGGCTGTTAAAAATATTGGAATACATGTTTAGCTATAGACAGCAATCTTATTTCCCTAAACAATGACGTTTTCTTCAAGATTTCTGGAAGTATTGGAAATTGTTTCATAACGTATGTTTAACGCATGATTTTATTATTTGTTTAATGCTGGTGTGAGATTTTCCTTATATATACATACATATACATATATATGTAATTATTTTGTTTCAGTTTATAAAAAAGGCTCTAGATTATCTTGATAAAAGTGTATCAGTACCTTCATAAAGTGAGATTTCATAAGAGTTTATGATTCAATATTTTTTATCAAAATATAGTTTAACCGAAACTCTGCTTATGCTTCAAATAATTCCGTAAAAGGATACCTTTTCTTGCCAAACATTGGTTCAACTTCTTACCAAATAAATATTCAAGATATAACCAAACTATGGTTCAAACAAAACACGAAATCAAGGAGGAAGGTTTTATCAACCTACGGTTGCAGCTAACCTTGGAGCATCTTTCGGTGTAATGTTGAATCGAAATTTTTTACAGTGCATATGGGTCATTCTACACGAAATGAGCAAATCAGGTGTGACTGACATGTCACAGATTTTATTGAAAACCATCATATAAGTAAATCACAATCATTTATGAGGAAACGCAAAGTAATAAATTTCAGACTTGTTTATTTCAGTACAAAAATTTACATTAAAGTTGACACGAAATCGAGGTCTTGCGTACATGCTTGAAATTTTAAGTTTGATTATTAGCCTTAGGAATGGATAGAGTGTAATAAAATTTATTTATGTTTAAGAAGGAACTATAAATAACAAGTTAGAGTAATTGTGTTTTTATTCCGCAATTTAAAAATATATAAATAATAAAATAAATTCTGGAAATAATGAAATAGTTCAGGTATTTGTTTTGAAAGGAAGGACACTTTTTCAAGCTTCACGAGCTTCAATTTTTTTTACGTTATAGGTAGTGTAATATATTTAATAATTATAAATTTTAATTCTTGCCTTTTTTATTCCTTAATGAGAAAGAAAATTAAACACTAAAAACAGTTAATTAAAAATTCAACAATTTTATCATTTGTTTGGACACGAATAAAAAGCTTTCAAAATCTTTAAACTTTTCGATATTATAGATAAAAGTGTATATTTTAAATATACATAATTTTATTCTTGCTTTCAGGTAGTGTAATATATTTAATAAATATAAATTTTAATTCTTGCCTTTTTTATTCCTTAATGAGAAAGAAAATTAAACAGTAAAAACAGTTAATTAAAAATTCAACAGTTTTATCATTTGTTTGGACACGAATAAAAAGCTTTCAAAAGCTTTAAACTCTTTGATATTATAGATAAAAGTGTATATTTTAAATATACAAAGTTTTATTCTTGTATTCACTTTATTTTTGCCTCAAGAATATTTTAAATTTGAGTAAAAGAAAAAAAGATTTTTTTCAATAAATAATTATATTTTAATCTTAACTAATAACAAATAACAAAAGTAGATGGCAGCACTATCTTTTTTCAGCAATAAACTCGCAAAAAGCGCGTGATTTCAAAGAAAGATTGTCCTTAGAATGTCTCGAATTTTCTTAGAGTGTCATGGACATATTGATTCTTATAGATGTGCCATATTGCTAATGTCGGTGCTTTCCTTTAATTATTTTTTTTCGGATACATACGAAGAAAAATCATGATTTATATATTTTTTGAAGTTTTTTTGAAGATGAAGGCAATAAATAACAACTTTGAATCTTGGAGAATTCCATCTTGATATATAATATTACATCATGCATCAATTTCACAGTTGTTTTTTAAATCCTTTGATTTTTATAGCGTTTCAAATTTTTTTAAAAATTTACAAAATTTCAATATTAGCAACCAATTTAAGATTAATCATGGTATAACCAAATTATTATTACTCAATAAATATAAAGATTGAGTTTCAGAGATTTCAATATTATAAAAAAACTTCATTTTTTTAATAGTTTTTAAAATACAGGACTCCTAACTTGCAATATTCGACGATTGTCCGCATGCTATTCTATATTACAAGTTTTTTAAATGCGCAAATCAGGATAAAATAATTTTTTGTTAAAATATTGTGAAGACCCATATTTGAATATGAAATGAACATGTATTTCAAATTTTATTAAAATCGGCTCCTATGCTGTCACGACTTTTTTTTTTTTTTTTTTACATTTTTGATCATTTTGCATGGAATGACCCATATGCATTATTGGACAATATAAAAATTATAGCATATGTTGCCGCATATCTTTTGAAGGTGTCAAAATCATTCTTATGTAAGTGCTTTTCTAGCATTCAAGGGAAAACATATGAAGAGAATGATACTATTCTTTCTGAATCGAATAAAGAACATAAATAACTTATTAAAATATGATTTTAATTGTCGCTAGTTATATGTTTTGCATAATTTATACATTCATTCTTAATTAAATTATGTCATGTAAAACAGTATGCTTTCAAATAAACGACGTGTTTAGATATTATAAACGCATGATGAATTTCTATTTTCTCTTTTGAATTTCCTAGTGTTTGGTTTAAATCTCTTCCATTGATGAATAATACACATTGGTTTATAATGGTACATAATGGTTTTGTTTGTAGTGAGAAACCACTTTATGATAATCATGAGATGGTGCCCAGCTCGTTTACAATTAAAATAAATAATTTAAAAAAACAAAAGAATTCTCAAATACATTTAAGAAAATAATCAAACATCTTATTTTGTATAACGGATTTTAGTGGGAAATTTTGAAGAGTACGATTTTTGGAATGGTGATTCTTTCTAATCTTTCTCTGTGTGTTAAATAAAATTGTAGAGTTCTTGATTTGCTAAGAATTGAAAATAAAGGCATCAAATCAAGATTGCATTTTCTCCTTCCTCAAAATGTATGCATTTATCTTATTGCACTTTAGTAATCAAATCGATCCTGGTTCAGGCTTTGAAGCGAATGCACGAAGCCATCATCGTTGAACTATGTCTACCCGAGCTGCCTTCCATTGTGATTTCCATGTTTCCAAATCATGTTTGTTTAATGGCGTATCTATTTTAATTTACGTTTCATCCATTTAACAAAACACAAATGTTTCTTTAGCGTAAAAAAATAATATAATTACGATTTAAAATACAACACGTGATATCTTCCGATTCAGTAACGGTTTCTTTTTTTTTAGAAACCCTAGAATTCACTAATATTTGGATAATTATAGAAAAATTTGTAAAAACAAAGTTTTTTCCGAAGCTCATAATTTGGAGAAGCAGTTTCGAATCTTACAAAAAAAAAAATCGTTTTTTTCAAACGATCAATTTTCAAACAAATATTTTCATGTTGAACAACTGAGTTTAAGAGACAAACACTCAAGTTTAGCAACATTCATGTAAGCATTAAAGTGTACATTATTTCTTTACAACTGCGAATGCAATTTTCATTATGCAAAGGTTAATAATTACTCAAAAATCGATGGTAGATTGGTAGATTGGTTAAAACTGATTTTTCGAGTAGAAAGAAATGAAATTTTGTAAACGCTGCACAGAATTGTTGCAGGCAGCTAATAAAAAGAACATTTTTGCGAATTATTCTTTCAGTTTCAAAAATAAATTATTTCCTGAAGTGTTTAAGTATAAAGGAATTTTCGGTGACACGGAAAAGATTATTGTTTATTTTCTTCCGTGAATATTGTACATTTTCGTATATTAAAAAATATTTGAATTTTTGTACAGCTTTGAGCCATTTTGGAAAGAAAATATAATTTCCAAGTAGAATGGCGTCTGTTTATTAGTTATTGAAATATATTTTTAACTGTTCATTGTTCTGCTTGATTCCACCGGGAGGCATAATCTGTTAAATTATATGGTAGAACTTTTAAATGCGCAATTAATTTATTAGACAATCATTTTTATTAGAAAAATACATACCATTTACTACAGACATGTGTAAATGTTTCAAACGTGTTTGTTTTACGTAAAAAATAAAAATGTAGAAGAAAGTGTAAATAATGTGTAAAAAAACGTTTGTAAAGTTTTTTTGCCTGGGTTTTTACAAACGTTATGAGCATTATCTATTCCGAAATTCGAAGAATCTTTTTGCATGGAGTGTAATAATCAAACATAAATTAATCAGCAGATACAATATATATATATATATATATATGTACAATAGAATAAATTATTGATGAATTTTTAAATTTGTTATGGATTTATATTTTTTAATAGTTATTCAAAAGTTAGAAAAAAATTACAATTCCATTGAAGTAAATGTTTCACTAGACATAAAAATATACGTTTATATTTATAGCGTTTAATTTGTATTTTGAGAACATTAAGCGCTTCAAAATTACTCCAATACTTTAAATATCTCAACATACAATAATAGTTAATTCTATAGCTAAATACTCACAAAATCCTTAAAGAAAATAAACAAAGGAAAATGATGCTCATTTGCTTCAAAAGTGAGCAAATGTAAAAAATAAGAAATGTTTAATTATTCAAGTACAGTCTTTTATCTAATAAATCGGATAATTGAATAAATGGTGCATTGTAAAATTAAGGTATTGATTTCTGCCGGAACCTTTGTATGTTCTCATATCTCTTGCAGACTTTTTGCTATTGTGTAATTCTTCTTAAAGCTTTTGGATCTAAAAGATGTATTAATGGTCTAAATATTTTGTTGAACTTAGTTGAACCAAAGTAGGGTTTTTAGAAAAATTGGAGTAAAATGATTATAAATTAATGTATATCATCTTGACATATATTGTTAGTTCTTTCATTAATGTAATTATTTTGATAATAATTGTATAATAAATCAATTATATATACACACATATTATACAAACGCTATAACATTTCAAAATATGAATAGCACCTTAAAACATGTTAATATTGTAATACGTTTAAATGTGTTTACATAATTGTAGTAAATAAACGAATATTCAGCTTATTAGCGTCATATATATGCATGTAATATGTTTGATAAAAACATGCCATATAAAAAGTTATTTGTAATTCTTATTCATTAAAATATCTTTATACCGTAATTTCGGGTGTATAAGCCGCGGATCAAACAATTCTTTTTGGACCCAGAAATCTTATTTAGTGATTGAAGAGAAATATTTACGGCGATCTAACTAGTTACATTTGTTTCTTAAAAAATTCTGGGTCGAAAAAGAATTGTTTGATCTGCGGCTTATACACCCGAAATTACGGTAATAATTATTTATATCGATAAAAAGATGTTACAAAAATTGCATAGAAATTCTATTGAATTATATAAAAACACCATAATATTTAAAAGTCCTATAAAAATATTTACGTGATTTCAAATAAATCTGACTAGCTAATTTTTTAGATTGGCCGTGCCTTTATTATAAAAAAATAGCTCGTTGAATAAATAGTTCGTAGCTCAGTAGCTCATTTAACTGTGTTTGACATGAGACAACAGTCGAATTAATTATGCAACAATAAAGCTCCCCAAATAGTTACAATGAATTATTTTAAAAGATGAGTGGTGTAAAATATTTTGTTTTAAACCTACAAGATTAATTTAAAAAAATATACATCTACAACTAAAGTAATGTAATATAAAACGCTGAAGACGCTGAAACGCTGTGAAAGCTATTAAACGCTGAAATGATTAAACTCTGAAGAAATTAATCAAGAAATCGTAAAATGGTCGTTTAAATAATTTTTATTATTTTTTTCTTCTTGCCCTATATAAACAAGTCGGAAATTGCACGTAAATCGTAGCAAATGAGGTACATTAGTAATATAATAAAGCAATTAAAATATTCAGATCTTGATGTAATAGTATACACTACTCTGTATTCAGCATAGTATCCGACATCTTTTGTGTACCATGTTAATAATCTATGTTATCCATTATACAGGAAATTCTTCTAATAAACCTCAGCCACGTATATAATAAAATGTGAAATAGTTAAATACAATTAAAACTTGCCCCAAACAATGTTTTATTCTATATCATCATGTAATGGAATATTTTTGTGCAGCCATGTAAATTATTAAGAGACGTTATTTGCACCATAGATGGTGCAAAATGTAGATTTTAGTATATAGTTCATAGATGCGTATCAGTGTTATCATGTGCAAAATAGTAACATCATTAAAATGCACTTGAAACTATTTTTTACATTGGCCAAAATATAACGGAATTTTGTCTATTGTAATTGTAAGTAAACTATGTATCCAATTTTTATAAAATTTGAAATGACTCAACAAAATTACGCAACAATTATATATTTTAAATTTTAAGCGATTTAGTTTGGTAGTTTTTGCTCTATTAGATGTGGACAGACAAATAGACGGACGGACAGACAGATAGACGGGCGGGCAGACAGACATATGGGCGGGCTGAACTACGACTATAAATGCTACTTATTTACATAATTGTGAATGCGCACCTAAAAAAGAAAAAAGCAAAAACATCATTTAGTTTCAATAAATACACTTGTCTGAGCTGTAGAAAATAGTAAAATTTTCATAATAGAGTTTGATTACGGCGCCAAAATAATATAATCTAACGAGCAATTTGAGGGGAAAATGCACAGTAATTAAAACAGTCGTGATTTTGAAGATGAACCTTTCATGCTAATAAAAGATTGCTCTTTTTTACTTTTTTGCTCTTTTTGAACCAAGATCATGCTATAGGTGCAACCAGAAAGTAATTGTATTTTGAGGTATGACTGAATAGGTATGACTTTTAAGAAGAATTGTTCAGTGAATTATAAATAACTGATAAATTCATGAATATAGACATAAGATATGTGACACACACTCCAATCTCTGAAACTTTATCATTATTAATCCCTTCTGAGTTTGGAAAAGCCTAGAGTACTTGACTGTCAATTTTTGAAAATGAAAACCTCATAATTTTAGAACAGCATGAAAATATAAATAAAGCTACACATATTTAAGAGTGCATAGACTATAAAATATATCTATTATTCTGCAAATGCAATGGTACAAAAATCCCTATGCATACCAAAATGTTATCTGCACACTGTATAATACAATTATGTAAATCTATAAAACTATTTTTTGTAAAGTTACATAATTCAGTAAATTTACAAACGAATATACTAAAAGTATTGCACTTTTACTAAACTTTTATTATAATTTGAATTACAGTTACATAAAACGTTATAAGTCTTCCAATTTCCTAAAAATGTCTTAGTAACTGGTTTTCTGATTTACAGTGCGAATCCGTATATGTCACACGAATTTTTGGAATTTCGGTTACATAAGAAAGTTCTAGGAATCCCAGTTTCTTTGAATAGTTTTACTAACTTTAGATATTTTTTAGAGTGTGGGAAATATTAATTCTTATGAAGCTCAATACTCAGCTTTATTTTAAGAAAACTCTAATAACTTTAAAATTCTTCAAATATTCCTATTTGTATGCGATTCAAGATTGCTATTGCTATAAAAATTATTAGAATGTATTTACAGAAGATTTTACTTTAACATGTTGTAGAATGACTAGCAATTCCCAACTATACCATATGTTCTAAAGAAATTGCAGTTTTGATATACAGTAAAACCCTAGCTATTCGAAAAGCATGGGACCAGAGCATTATGTTAATCGGGGTTCCATATTTGAATATGGAAAATATATATTCCATATTTGAAATATTTCAATAATCGAAGGCTTATGGTGAAGACTTGATAGATTAAAAGCTGTGATTGTAATTTAAAACATAGTTGTAATAAAAGTGTTGTGGTACCGCATTCAAAGCATCCTGAAGTTGAAAAAGAAATGAAAATCGCAACATATTTTGTAAAAAGAAATGAAGTGTCATATGTGTCTATCTAATAAAGTGCCTGAAATTACTAAATGGACTATATAAGTAAGTTGATTTAGATTATTTCATAAAGAATATGCTTTTTTTAACACAATGTCTTCCCGTGTGAAATAATACCTTTCAAAGTTTAGATTTTTGCTTATTTTGCTGCTAACTTTTAAAGCTAATATGTATTGAAACAATACTTCACTGTAATAAAAAGGATTCAGAAATGTTGTGATCTTAAACTTAAAAAATAAATAATATACGTAAATCAAAATATGTTGAAAGGTGCCATTTGACATCGGTAAAAATATTATTGAAAATAATTTTATTCACCTTTAAAACGGGATTTAAGAAATTTTAGTCTTTCGGTTAAGCCATTTTCGGATAACCGGGGTTCTACATTACTTAAATTGTCTTCTAAACATTTTTCCCTCTCGAACATTTTAAGAAGTTTGATGCATTTTGAACTATATATATATATATATAATTTAAGCAAACTATTCTATCTACCGTATTATGTTAAATAATACGTATATTAAAATATGAATTACGCATCTTATGTTGTAAAGAGTTATCTGAAAATCTGTAATTTGCTGTATAATAATAACAATAATAACAATATTTTTAATGACATGATGAATTAACATTTATTTTTAGCACTTCATTTTCAATACGAAGCAGTTTTATGCAATACTTATGTTTGAAAATTCAACTAATAATATCATAATTCTAGCATACAATTTCAAGACTTATATTCTGCTTTAGCTTGAAATTTCCAATAAACCGATTGTATATAAATGATTAATTAAGGAAAACATCTGAAATAAGCTATCAATAAATATGCTTGGTTTCATAAGTGCATTAGGATAAAATGCACTTCTGAATTACATATTTCAAATTTTCTATTATTCAGCATGTAAATGTTTATTAATTTTAAATATGAAATGTATTTTATTTAATATAATAAACTTTCTAAAAGTGCCGTCCCTTAAAGGCTAATTATTTGTTTCATTAATTGCTATACATAAGTGGAATACCTATTTTTATTAATTCTGGATTATTTATAAGCAGTATTTCTAAATCTATATTTATATTCTATGCGCCGAAAATATTTTTGATGTTGAAAAAAATAATAATTCAGTTGAATTTTAAATTTTATTTCTAAACTCACAAAAGAAACATAATTCTATATGAGATGACTTTATATTCCCGTTTATAACTATTACTAAAAATTTAAATATATAATTACTCAACATTTCCATGCTTTTAAATATTATGTTAGTGAAAAAATTTACAATTATCTTTACATTCCCGAGGCATAGCATGAGAATATCTAATATGTACGGTAATAATTTTTAAACCCCGCAGCAGTTTCGAATCTCTTAGTTTCAAATTGAGTGAAATTGTCATTTCATATATAAACAATCGATAGAGACATATTGTTCTTTATTATGACAGTGTGTTAACAGTTTTATTTGGTATATTCTCAATTAATTTGACAGTAAATTGGAAATTTTGTCTAAACAATCAAACAAAAAAAATCTAAAATCTAATTTTTATATTGGTACTATTATGTTACCAGTTCTTTTACGTTTCTTGTCATAAATGTAAACTAAAAAATTTGAAATCAGAAATTAAAGAATATCTCTAATATAAAGACAAATAGATTTTTTTTTTCTATACGGGTATTAAAATAATTCATAGATGATTCAAGGTTTTTCATATTTTATATATATTGAGTTTCTAATTACTTCAAAACAGTATGAAATGTATGTAAATACGTACATTTCAAATAATTTACCTTTAGATTGAAGTTTTAAAATTTCATTTAAGTCCTTAAAAATGAATAGCAGTTATTGTTTTTATATCAGTAATATGTATGCCATACAATTAAAATAAAATATTTATTTATATTTATAACTTTTGCTATATATATTCAATAACTTTTTAACATTTCACCTCTTGCAGTTTTTTAGATGATATCATGAATAGTACATATATTATCCAAGTACTTGGATAGTATAAAAGTATTCGACATTTACTTTCATAAAGTTCTAGTTTATTCTAATCATGATATTATGACATGATATTCAATATATGAAGTTGTTTCAAACTAATTTAAGAGAATTTAAAATGTTTTAATTTTTAAAATTACCGAAATAATGATTTTCTATGCTCTGTCACTATATAGTGATAAAAATGCACACTTCTAACAGTTAATGATTAAATAAAGACATGAGTTTCAAAACTCGCCATACCTAGAAAATCAAATTTTTGGAAATCTTGCAAAACTTTGTCAGCTACCGTCGGTTTTAATTATAAACTTATAACCCGTCTTCAGCTCCATTCACCAGATTCGAAATTCTAGTTATTGTGAAGCTCTTTGTTATCCTCTTGTTAAGATGGTATTCTTAGCTTAAAATATTTACGCACATACAGCTGGTAGTGATGCATGTTTCATTACCCCGCTTGGACTGAAGTTGTCATCCAACGATTGTAGAAATGACGAAATCCAACCTTATACGGTTAGTTGATGGCAACATCTCAGAGTTATAGTAATTATTTTTCATTCCACTTGCTATTACAACCAAATCAGTTGAATGGCAATTTTTCAATTTTATTCCAGGAGTCGTGTGTCTCCGAAAAATACACTGTTAAAAACCTTGTCCTAGTTTGAAACAAATTTTGGTGCTCAATATCTGCCTTTATAACATGGTGAAATCTTGAACCAAAATTTGGAGCTCCTATTCATATATTACATATGTTCCTATAGCATAGTTCAAACATTTGGAAAGAAATTAAAATAGGATGATGAAAATATTGGTACGAGATTTCCCATCTTTTGGTGGCAGCTATTGAGCACTGAAATTCGGTTCAAACTAGGATAAAAATTTTAGAAGTGTATCCCGATCCTGCATTGATGTTTCATGTAAAGCACCAATCCATCGTTCCTGCTCAATGTTAATCTAATCTTTCATGAACTCATCGCCATCCACTCTTTTGATGTTACAGTTATACCGACTGGAAAAGATTCTTTTAGATGGTTTGGGTTTAAAAGTCCCAATAGGCGCCAACTTGAAGCCGTTTGTCGTAATAGCCAATATAACGGTGCATCGTTTCTTGTCTGCTTCTGTTGTGCGCACTTCAACGAATCTATTTCCATTGGGATAAAAGGTTTCCTACATATAAGAACAGGATGGAGATTCGTAAGCATTGTCGATTTACGATATCCCACATCCCTTCAGCTTTCGTAGCGCTATAAATTATTGCAAAAACTGGTATATACTTCGTATTCTTCTGGCTTCCGGCAGATTGTGCGAGACAGTTTTAGTTTTTCTTTCCTGATAGAGAGAATGTTACAGATAACAAGGCGACACAAAAAAAGCATATATCCCTTCGTAATCTGCTCTTGGGATATTAAATTTCCTAATATCAATCATTGACATATTTCGTCGAAACTGAGCACTCCGAATGCCGCAAATCCCTTACATGAGTTAAAAGCTGCTTCTCAGAAGACTGATCTTTAAATGATTTTTTTCCGAAAAGCATCGTTTTAGAATGATGCGTTTTTCAGTTTTTTTTCCATATTCGAACCCTCTGGCACACATGACTCAAAAACGTTGGACATCTGACTTGAAGCCCTGTTATCATTTTCTTTTGCAGGCTGAAATATTTTCAACTTTAATGTCGCAGTGTATCTACATCGATTCTTCGTCTTATTCGGACGTTATCAAAATACATTTTCAAGTATTTCATTTCGTCAGAGATATCACCAAAGCATGATATTTCACTCACTACACCCCCCGCGTCAGTTACTGACTACCGAATGTCTAAAATTAGATTTTTGGCCTTCTGATCTAACTGAATAGTTTTTCGACTTTTTTTTTATAAATTTCATTTGGTTATTCATTTACTTGCATATCACATGTATGGTGCTCGTCACATACGAGATTTTTTTTAAAAGGCCATTTTTTCGTGTAAAGTACGGAACGCGCTTAATACACAAATGAATTCGGCATTGAAGCTTGCCAGAAATACACGATAAAATAATTTGATTCTTTCAGGAAATAATTTTTTTATACAATTTTACCAACAGAATAGACTAATAGAGAAAACTTGTATTTTAATTTTGGTTAAGGGAAGTTTTGAAACTTACTTAAATATGTTTATAAGATTTTATGAATGAATTTGCATATAAAGTATTTTTATAAATATTTTAACACTAGAACGCCCGGAAATTCTACTCAAGTTTAAAAATAATATTTCTCACCAGAATTTTTATTCAAAATTGTTTAATTGATTTATTTAACGTAAATTTGCGTGGATTAGATTTAAATTATTTCAAGAAAATTTTTCTGGTTCGAATTGAAATTTAGTTACATGATTGGAGTCGAATCGACTCCATCCGGGCGTTCTAGTGTTAAATTAAAATACTTTATCGAAAGACTATGCATAGGATATGTAAGCAATTATATATATTTTTTATAAAATTTCTATTTAGAAAATGATAGTGCTCGAAAAACATTTTTTATCTAATCACACAGATTATTTCATTCTACTACCAAATACTTAAACTTGAAGACAGTTGTTAGAAATTAAATATATTTTTCATTTATTTTCTGAAATGAGAAAATATAATAAGCCGGTGCATAACTTCCCAATATAGTGACGCTGAAGCACAAAGCCCTAAAGTCAAAGAATTTATCGGATGACTTCACTTTAATTAAACTCTGGAGATTTCATTAAATGAACAGAATAATTTTGTGGCATTTATTGCTGTTTAATGTATGAAAGATTTACTTTGAAATTTAAGTTATAATAAATTATCATGTATATATAAATATCTATATATGTAAAATGATTTTCCTATTTCATGTTTAAAATTTTAACGTTTGACATTTATTTATGCAGTAATATTTATCAGAAAAATATATATATTTTTTATTATTATTTAAAAGCATTTAATTAGAAATAATCATGTAAATGCAATTTTCGTTGAAGCTTTGTGTGTTTTTTAGAAAATCCCATGGCATTCATGATATGCTGTTTTCTTTTGCGTTTTATCTGTGGAATTTAGATTTGGTAAAGAAAACAATATTTAAAATGTATTTTATGTACCCAACTCTTTGTAAGAAGTTCTTTACAAAAATATATATTTCCTGTCACGGATCAAAAATTCCCATTTTAATTTATAGACAAATATTACAAGTCATTATTTAATTAACTAATACAATTATAAAAGTTGGGATTTCGCTATATGGACGTTATTATCCTAAACACATATCTTAAAGCACTATGACTTTTTATGTATTTTCAATTAAAAGAAATTTAAAATTTAGAAAGATGTTTTGATAAAATTAAACGTTTTATTCCCGTATATACATTTCTTATTTTTGAAACTGAATACTAAAACAAAATGTGAGAAACGTATGGTGTTCGAGAATTTCTATATTTGAAATTGTTTTAACAGTTGATTTTGTTATGAATTGATATTTTACTTACCCATAGTACAGTGCCTAGAAGAGATAGTGTGGAAATCGCTATTACCGGTATAGCTTTCGATCGCATCCAAAAATTTACATTTTCGTAGATGGCGCTGCCGTCGATTTCATTGCGTGAAAGCTTAGGTTTTGTTTTTTGTTTTGGTTTTCTTAGTATTATGTGCAGTGTTTACAAATGTTGAAAATTTATGTGAAAACATGCAAAATTGATCTAAAACGATGAAAAAACGAGATTCACATTGTTTTGTTCCTGGTTGTATTATACAATACAAGAACAGCAAGTTGTCTATTTTCGGTGTAAAATCAAGATTTTTTTGAAAAATGGAAAAAAATTATTCCTCGTGCCGACAAAGAATTGAGCTTGCATTCTGGTGTATGTGAACTTCATTTTGAAAAGGAATTTATTGTCAGAAATTATGAACATATAATTAAAGGTGAAATTGTTATAATACCTAGATACAATACCTATATTTTTTTATACTTACTATTTTAGCATCATATACCATGTCTGATACATTGATCTCATTATTTATGTTTCAGCGTACATGAAACTCTTCCACTTGTGTACATATATATTTCTATGAAGCTTTTTTAGCATTGTGTATCATTTGATATTTTTCTGCTTATTTTTTGTTTCTGCCTATATGAAATATAGTCAATCTCTAGCTTAAAATAATACTAATATGCATGCTGATCACATGAAATATTACATGAATTATAATTAAGCAATCCGAAACTAGTGTTCTGCAATTCGTACGAGTGCGAAATGCATTTAAAATATATACCTAAATTTTCGTTTATCCCTAATATATCGTGTATAACAAGCTAATTTTTTTATTCTGTTTTTCACAAAATTTATCTTTAAAAAAAAGTTTCCCATACTTAAATTACATCAAAAAAATATCTAAAACATATTACGTTCCTATTCATTCATAGCAATGAACTTGAAGTTAGCGCCCTCTGGCGAAATATGTAATTTTTTGGATATGGTTTCGTTGGTTGATTTCCACACTATCTTTTCTAGGCACTGTACCCATAGTATGAAGTACAGGGTAAATTTAGTAAGGGTTTTACAAATCAAATAAAAAAAACATTTGACGGATTTACAGGTTTTAGACACTGGACATTCCAAAAAACATATTTTTAGAAAACAAATTGCCGTCCGTCTGTCTGTGTATGTGTTGAAACTCTCTATCATCCTAAAAAACAGATAGAGACTTGAAATTTATTTAGTACGTAATATTGAGAAGAAGTCTGTTGAATTTCAACAACATGGAATCCGGATACGCTTTTTTCGGACTCTCGAAATATTCATGCGAATAAAATATAATTATGAATTTTCAATTTTTTTTAATAAGCGAATTTATGTTTGAGTTTTTTAGTACTATAACCACATAAAAAAAATTCACATTAGAATTAAAATTTAAGGAGATATATTTATAAAAATATGGAAAATTAGAATACTTTCTAATCGTTTGGTACTAATACGTTCGTTTATGATTATTTGTTGCAGAGTTAGTAGTATTTATTTATTTATTTGCACATGACTGTGAATTACCGGTGTAACACTACATCCACCCCAACAGAAGTAGCAATAGGGGAGATTTAATACCGAGATGAACAACTTTGTACTTCCAGGACTATTTCTCTCAATGACACATGACTGGAGTTTAAGCACATTTTTTTCTTTATTACCTTTTCAATATAAGAAATCAAAGTGTTCGCAAGAATACATTATCTCTATTGCCATTTAAATATCAATACTATGCATACTTACAGCACCAATTACTTGCCATGGAATTTTAACAGAACTTTTGCATAGATGAACTTTTTCTTTTACGTCATTGTGATATATATTTGGGAGGGGGCAGGCGTGTGTGTGTGCTGGTGAATTTAACTATCTTTTTTAATTTTAACATTTATTGTAATGAAAGTAGCACATTATTCCGAATTACATTTTTCACTATATCAGGGATGATAGCGCTTCGACCCAAATGACCGATTACTACCACTAAATTTTATTAAAAATTCTGGTTATGTTTAATGTTTGAATATCTGAGAAGTTATAAACCCAAGTACACTTTTAAAATTTATTGGTAGTAATCGGTCATTTGGGTCGGAACACTCTCATGCCTGCTATATATTTGTAAAGAAAAAATTATGAATTGGTGTACGACTTTGTTGGAATTTTATACAAATGTTCGAAAATAATAGTTTGTTTTATCTCTTTATTTATTGACATAACACATGTATAATTTTTACTTTCTTCTTTTTTCAATAAAATCAATTTCTGCAATCGAATTTTTTTTCGACATCCAGTTTTTGGCGGATTTACATGTTTCATGGTTCAACGATGTCCATAAAATATGTTTCTGAATAATGTCTGTCTCTTCGTCCGTATGTCTGTGTGTCCGTGTGTCCGTGCGTCGCCATTGTATTATCGAAAGTGCATGAAGATATGCATAGAATAAAACAATTTTTTTATGTAAGTGTTTGAGTGCGCCTGGCTCGCCCTTTTGAATTTGAAAAAATACGTTGAAAGAGGGCCCTGTAACAGAGATTTCTGTGCCATTTCCAATGTTAGATGAAGTTATGCATGGAATTGAACCATTTTGTAAGTTTTTGAAGATGGCTAGTAGGTCCCCCCTGAATTAAAAAAAACTGCTAAAAGAGACTCTGTAACAACAATATCTCTGCAATTTTCATGATTGTACTATCGCAAAGTCTATGAAGTTATTCAGAGAATTTAAAAAAAATGTGTATGTATTTTGCTTTGTCTAATTATTCCTCTCTGAATTTGAGAAAATTCCGCCAGAAGGAGGCGTTGTAACAGCAATTTTTGTGCCATTTTCAATGTTGTATCACCAAAAATGTGTGAAGTTATGCATAAAATTTCTGTAGGTGTTTAAAGATGACAAGTATATCTCCTTAAATTTAAAAAAAAAATCCACAGGAAATAGGTGCTGTAATAATAATGTAGGTGCTATTTTCATTATTGTACAATCCAAAAGTGTATGAAGTTACGCATAAAATAAAAAAAGAATATTTTGTGTAAGCCTTTGGCTATATTTCGTAGATCCTTTATAAATTTAAAAAATCGCAAAAAAGGGCGCTGTAATAGCGAGTTTTGTGCCATTTTCATTATTGTATCACCGAAAATTGTTTTTCATAAAAAACGTTTTTCACATAATTGAACCAAAATGTTTGCATAAGTATTTGGCTATGGCTAGTAGGTCATGTCTGATTTTTTAAATTCCAGAAAGGGGCGCTTTAATAACAATGTCTGTGCCATTTTCACTATTGTATCATTAAAAAGTAAATGAAGTTATGCATAGAATTGAAAGGAATTTTTTGTGCATATTTTTGTCTATGATCAGCAGCGACTTCTGTATCAGTCTCTCGAATCTTTGTAAATCTATAATCCACAGGCAGAGACGAGAACTCGCATCATTGTAAGCCTGCTATTTGCTAAGAGCTGGTGTTAATTTTTAATAAATAACATGATCTACCTTATTTTTTTAAAATTCGATTAACTTACTGAAACATATGTATTGACTTTTTAAAATATTAAGATGTACATTTGAGATAGAAGAATATTTTGGGATTGGCAAATCCAGCTAGTTTCTTTTATTCTTTCTGCGTAAACAAAATGTGATTACGGAATAATTTGCTGAAAGTTTGTTTGGGGAAAATAGTAGTTTAGTTATTATTTTGTAACATGTTCCATAAATTAATTTACGTCAAATATGAACCACGTGTGTAACATTACGTTTAAATTGAATGTAGGACTATTAACAGCTAATTGCAAAAATCTACTTCATAACGCAACATCATTTTTGTTAGTTAATTGTCAGTGAATGGTGATTTTAGATTATAGAGTAATTATCGAAGATTACATGTGGGATGAATATCAAAAGCTTCCGACTATGTATTTTTAGATTTTTTTTAAAATTGCTATCGCGTAGTTTATAGTATTTAGATGTATTTTTAATTACAAATTTTATGAAATGTTTATCAAACTTATATTGACGGAACAAGAAGAGTAATAACATTAGATTTATTAATAATATATAAATACATGGTGATCTAAAAATCAGGACGAGCTTTATAAACGAATCAAGATACAAAGATACTGTTTGCACTAAACGCATGGAAAAGAAACCAGATTTTGTGTGGCTACGAAAAAAATAGTGCTATTAACAACTAACAGATGGCGCTGTCGGATTTCTGAATTGCAAGCACGACATTCATTCTAAACAGTCACATTTATGCAAAATATAGCACCACCTCAAATTGCTCTTCCTTTGCATTGCCTGCTACGCTTAATATTTAAGGGAGGAGCGCATTTTCTGTCGCTACTTTAATCACATATGGCTTCCAAGATCTACCGATCTGATACCCTGGGACTTTTGGCTGTGGGGATTATTGAAGTCAAAAATGTTTCGCAAACGACCGGCATCACTAATAGCAGTAAAAGAGGCCATCTGCCAAAATGTGTCTGCCATAACGCAAGAAATGTTACTCTATGCTTCGTCTCACAGCTGTACTTCTGAATGATGGACAGTACATTAAACATTTACTGTAGTAATAAATAACTATAATTAAACTGACTTGTAAGTTGTCAACATTTTCTTTGTCATTTGTAAATCATCTTTTGGTGCATTATATTTCTATAGCGCCCTCTGTTGGCGCCAACATAACTATTTTTTTCGTTGCAACACAAAAACCGGTTTTTTTTTTACATCCGTTTAGTGCAAACCGTATCTTTGTATCTTGATTCGTTTTCGAATTTAGAACGATTAAAGTTCATCCTGACTTTTGAAACACCTGGCATATTGAATGTAAATAACATTTTGATATATATATTTTTTTCAAATGACCTGTTATTAAATTTCTGCATTAGTTGAAGATGTTTCTTAACCACTTCGGTCCCTATGATCCCATTCGGAGGCCTATGTTCTTTTATTTATAAAAACTAATATGTCTGATTTTTTTACATTTTTACATCACTTCTTAATAGCTGAATGTTTTTTTTTTCTTTTCTTTTTTTTACGTTGAAAGTAAAATAATAAATTCCAACATTTAAACTGAATCTCTGATAAAATAAATGTCATTTTCAATAAATTTTCAAAATGCCTAAAAATGTTTACAAAAAATAGGTTGACCAAAAAAAGTATACATTTTCATAAGTAGTTAACATAAATCTTTTTCAGTTTCATTACTTTTTCATTTTTTGTAGATTATTTATTTGTTTAAAGCTCTAAATTTTATGGTTGCGTTGGTTTAGGTTTGTGGTTAAGTGGTTTTTAAATTGATTTTTTAGGGGGAGGGGGGTTAGTTTTTAGATCCATATTTTTTAATTTAAATTACTAAGTGCCTAAAGGATCAATTTCAGAAAAGATATTCTTTCTGTCATTTACAATGTCGTTTTTTATTTAAAAAAAAAACAATTAATAAATATTTCTATTAATATTCTTGATTCTGAATTGAAGAGTGCAGGTAAGTTAAGTATTGATATTTGTATATCAGGATATGTATATGCCATCAAGATGAATCAAATCGCCTTCCACAGTTAAAAAATGACATTTATACTTATTCCATTACTATTGCAATGTAAAATTAAAACCAAAACCTACTGCATCTATGATATAGCACAATGAGCCACATAACTCATGCTGACCTCATAATGAGGACAGATAAGTATAGACTTATAAACTTTAAAATTTAAAAAAAAAATCGGCATTTATTTATAGAGAACCTTATTTGTGGACAGATAATAGCTAGCGTGCACTACAATAATAAAATTAATTTAGAATTGGTTCCAATTTATAAATGGTTACCACAGAAAGCGATTTTTAATTTTTTTTTTGTGTGTATATGTGTGAAAAATTATTTATGCGTGAAGTTATTAATAAAAAAATTTTATTGCAATAATGGTAACACTAATGAAAAATAACTGATAAAACTGACAAAATCTACATTTAAAAAAAATAAATAAATAGCATTATTAATAAAACAGCGTTTAATTTGACTCCTGTAATTTCCAAAAGTTTTAAGTCGTTTCGTATCTATACATATAATTTTAAATCTTTTTCTTCCTGATTGCAAGATATTACATATTATACAAAGTATAGAACATAATGACTTTGTCTTAACAATTAAACATATGAGTTGTTGTTCATATTCCTGATTTACAAATTTGCTACTTATAAATAACAAATTAAATAAATCTCAGCGAAGAATCTATTAAACATTTCCATGAGAAAACCTTACTATTGTACACAGAATATGTGCTTTAATTTATTATAAAAATGTTACATCTTCTATAGTCTTACAGGGATTATTTAATAAAGTTATTTACAATGTTTCTGAAAATTCATTAACAATTCATGTATAATTAATAGTATATTTATTTAAAATCCTATTAAAATTTCCATCTTTTAAACGAATAAATAGTACAATTATATTTTCTAAGATAGACTTAATTTTAAGCTAAGCAAATCTCTTTAAATTAGCAAGATTATTTTGACTTATTAAGTCTTTGTTACTTAAATGATATCTCTTTCAAATATTTATTCGCATATGCTTTTACATATGATTTTTATTTTATGTTTCAGGTAGAAATACAGTCACATTGATTTTTGAAAGAAATTTTAAAAATAATCATTATTTTGTAAGAAATATACTTATGGCAAGTTTTTTTTGGCGAAACGAACATGCAGTAACAAATAAATTACGTATAATTAGAGGTTTTAAATTTTTTTTAAAGTCTTGACATGAAAGTGAATATGTATAATCGTGACGAGAAGAAAATCTCCGTTATTGACTTAGACGCTGCCTACAAATTAATTTCAATACCATTTGTCTTAAAATATTTTATTTCAAAAATCCAATATACGGTGAATTTTTATGGGAAACCCCCCGATAACATATATATAAATAAATTACGATGTATATCACTCATGTATTAGAGTATGTAATATCACTATGTGTTGTCGAAATAAATTTATTCCTCAATACTACCCGATAGAAAAAGAAATGGAAATATATGAATTGTTTTATGGAACAAAATACTACATAACACGAAGAAAATTATGTAAAAATAAAAATAAATTATCTTTGTTGTAAATGTTATTTCTTTAATGTATTTTTACAGTATATGTTTTATGAGTCAACAAGTGGAATTTAACACTTTTTTAATAACTTTCGAACATCAATTTTTTTAAATTTTTACAGTTCCTACACAGTTGAACTTGTTAGCATGAATACGCTTTTCTCGAATTACTATTAACGTGAACGGTTTCCAAAAAAAGTCCTTTCTAAAACAACAATTTTTTGAAAGGTAGATTTTGAAAACAAACCAAAACATAACAAAATAATATTTTATGTTCAACCTAACATAAAAAATATGATTTACACGTCATTTTAAATAGAAATCCACAAAAAAAAATTAATACAGTAAAAAAATTTTAAGAATTTTGAAGATTTTTGCGACCCAGACCCCTTAAATCAAAGAAGATTTAATCGTAAATCAGGAAACATCTGTCTTTTATTACAGTATAAGTTTCCATCATCTCTGCGATATTTTATTTTAGCGTACGTAAAATTTTGCATGAAAAAATTGTAATTAAGTACTTTTTTACCCTCAATTCAATACTTATAACAAATTTTTTTTGGGGGGGGGTGGATAGAAGGATGAATCGCCAGACAATTATTTTATTGCTAGTACGCGGATATCAAAACTATACACATTGCCGTTACGATACTATTTTTTCCCAAAAATTTGAAGTTGGAAAGATATGAAACTCAGTAATATTGCAGCAAACAATACGAAAAAAAAATATTTGGTATAAATATAAGTAAAAAAAAATTCCGAACATAAAGAAAAAGTTGTTTAAAGTTTTAATTTTTATAGGGAAGTGAACTAAGTGTATTGCCAAAATTTACAATAATTCTCAAGCTTCGATTTAAGGAGGGGCATTCGGGGCAGAGACCCGGGACCTCTTTTTATGAGTCTCCCATGAGAATAATCCAAATTTTCTCAAAAAATGTCAAATGATTAAAATTCAACAAAAAATAACGAAAAATCCGGTATTTTTAACCATTTAGGAATGGATTGTGGTGGTGCTATTCCCTGCTGTTTCCAGTGCCTCGTCGACCTATGCACAAACACAAAAATCATTAGAAAGTATTGATTAAAATCTTTTTTAGGATTCTTAAGATTTTTTTAATATAACAACTTAGTTTTACATTGTTTTCAAATGAAATCCTTTATTAAATTTTCCTCGCAAAATGGCAAATTAAAAATTATTAACTATGAAAAATTTGGGGCCTTCTCTCTCAGATATCTATTAACCCAATTAGTTAAGCAGAGTTATATTTTGCAGAGAAATTTTCGTGTCAACCAATCTATCATTTTCTCTAATATTGTGCTAGTATTTTTTCTTAATGTTGTGAACATCTTTTTTTATACCCTATATACAGGGTGTATCTAAACTACTGGGCAAAACTTTAAGGGGTGATAGTACACATCAAGACAAATAATATTAAATGGGAAAGTAAGGGCCCCAAACGTCTTCCGAAGGAGATAGGCGCCATCAAAGTTTAGGCTCCAAAACTTGAAATGATTATAAAAAACGGAAAAATTGGTCGATTCGTTTCCGGTTTTCACGAAAACTATTCTTTATGTCAGTATTGTCTTGAAAATAAATTATAAAGATAAATTTCAAAAAATGCCGATAGAGGGTGCTTTAGACTTTGGAGTAACGAACAACTATTTTTTACCGTTATTTTTTGCATCTCATTAATTTTTTTTAGAAGCTTAGATATAAACTTAAATATTAAGCTGGAAATTTGAATCGTTGAGAGTGGTTAAGTAGCGCAAACTGTGTGCAATGGGGTGGGGAGGTTCAAATTTCATATGATAATAAAAAACGGAAAAATTGGTCGATCCGTTTGCGGTTTTCTTTAAAATGATTCTTTATGTCATTATTTCCTTGAAAATAAATTTTAAAGATAAATTTCAAAAAATTCCGTTAGAGGGCGCCTTAAACTTTAGAGTAAACAACAACTATTTTTAACCGTTATTTTTTAAATAAATGTTTTAAAAGCTTAAACTTAAATTTTGAGATCAAAATCTGAATCGTTGTGAGTAATTAAGTAGCGAAAAATTGAACTGTGTTCGTAGGGTGGGCAGGGTAACATCTCAACTCCTGAACACAGTTCAGGGTCCGCTTCTTAACTCCTCTCAATGATTCAGAATTTGCGTTCAAAATTTAAGTCTAAGCTTTTGCAAGAATTTAATTAGATACAAAAAATAGTAGTTAAAAACTGTTGTTGGTTACGCTAAAGTTTAAGGCGCCCTCTAACGGAATTTTTTTTAATTTATTTTTAAAATATTATTTTCAAGGAAATACTGACATAAAGAATGGTTTTAGAGAAAACCGCAAACGAATCGACCAATTTTTCCGTAATCTGAAATTTGAACCTTACCCCCCCCCCCCCCCCCCCCTTGAACACAGTTCAGTTAGCGCTACTTAATCACTCTCAACGATTCAGATTTTCAGCACAAAATTTAAGTTTATGTCTAAGCTTCAAAAAATTTTAATGAGATGCAAAAAATAACGGTAAAAAATAGTTGTACGTTACTCCAAAGTCTAAAGCGCCCTCTATCGACATTTTTTGAAATTAATGTTTATAATTTATTTCCAAGACAATACTGACATAAAGAATAGTTTTAGTGAAAACCGCAAATCAATTGACCAATTATTCTGTTTTTTATCATCATTTGAAATTTGAGCCTACCCACTCCCATTGAACACAGTTCCGTTTGCGCTGCTTAACCACAGATTTTGAGCTCAAAATTTAAGTTTATGTCTAAACTTCTAAAAAAATTTAAAGAGATGCAAAAAATAACGGTAAAAAATAGTTGTTCGTTACTCCAAAGTCTAAAGCGCCCTGTATCGGCATTTTTTGAAATTTATATTTATAATTTATTTTCAAGACAATACTGACATAAAGAATAGTTTTCGTGAAAATCGGAAACGAATCGACCAATTTTTCCGTTTTTTATAATCATTTCAAATTTTTGACCTTAAACTTTGATGGCGCCTATCTCCTTAGGAAGACGTTTAGGAACCTTACTTTCCCATTTAATATTATTTGTCTTGATGTGTATTATCACCCCTTAAAGTTTTGCCCAGTAGTTTAGATACACCCTGTATATAGGGTATAAAAAAAAGATGTTCACAACATTAAGAAAAAATACTAGCACAATATTAGAGAAAATGATAGATTGGTTGACACGAAAATTTCTCTGCAAAATATAACTCTGCTTAACTAATTGGGTTAATAGATATCTGAGAGAGAAGGCCCCAAATTTTTCATAGTTAATAATTTTTAATTTGCCATTTTGCGAGGAAAATTTAATAAAGGATTTCATTTGAAAACAATGTAAAACTAAGTTGTTATATTAAAAAAATCTTAAGAATCCTAAAAAAGATTTTAATCAATACTTTCTAATGATTTTTGTGTTTGTGCATAGGTCGACGAGGCACTGGAAACAGCAGGGAATAGCACCACCACAATCCATTCCTAAATGGTTAAAAATACCGGATTTTTCGTTATTTTTTGTTGAATTTTAATCATTTGACATTTTTTGAGAAAATTTGGATTATTCTCATGGGAGACTCATAAAAAGAGGTCCCGGGTCTCTGCCCCGAATGCCCCTCCTTAAATCGAAGCTTGAGAATTATTGTAAATTTTGGCAATACACTTAGTTCACTTCCCTATAAAAATTAAAACTTTAAACAACTTTTTCTTTATGTTCGGAATTTTTTTTACTTATATTTATACCAAATATTTTTTTTTTCGTATTGTTTGCTGCAATATTACTGAGTTTCATATCTTTCCAACTTCAAATTTTTGGGAAAAAATAGTATCGTAACGGCAATGTGTATAGTTTTGATATCCGCGTACTAGCAATAAAATAATTTTCTGGCGATTCATGCTTCTATCCACCCCCCCCAAAAAAATCTGTTATAAGTATTGAATTGAGGGTAAAAAAGTACTTAATTACAATTTTTTCATGCAAAATTTTACGTACGCTAAAATAAAATATCGCAGAGATGATGGAAACTTACACTGTAATAAAAGACAGATGTTTCCTGATTTACGATTAAATCTTCTTTGATTTAAGGGGTCTGGGTCGCAAAAATCTTCAAAATTCTTAAAATATTTTTACTGTATTAATTTTTTTTGCGGATTTCTATTTAAAATGACGTGTAAATCATATTTTTTATGTTAGGTTGAACATAAAATATTATTTTGTTATGTTTTGGTTTGTTTTCAAAATCTACCTTTCAAAAAATTGTTGTTTTAGAAAGGACTTTTTTTTTTTTTTTTTTTTTTTTTTTTTTTTTTTTTTTTTTTTTTTGAAAATGTGTTTTTCTTCATTGTGTTTTTCTCGTATTTAAATCGTTATTTTTTAAAACCGTTTAAGAAAAGTGATTTTAATTTTGAACACGTCTTTTTCAATTGTTTTACTTTAATTTTGACTTTGAAAATTTGAAAATAATGCGTACTTTTGAAAATATGATTTTTTAAATTAAAGTTACATCATTTGTTAAAAAATACATTAATTTTGAAAAAAAAATGTTGTTTAAAATGCTGAATCAAAATTTAAATTTATCTCTTTCGGTTTATTTAAATGTAAAAAATGAAATTACAAAAATATAATTTTGAGTTATAACGACATTAAAATCACATCTTCTTTTAATAACATTTAAATTTTTAATTTTTGTAAAAAAAAAAATATATATATATATATATATATATATGAAAAGTTTTATTATGTGATTTCGTTTACAAAAAATATGGTTAATTATCACAAAAAAATTTAAATTTTAACTGAATAAATAAAAACTATTTTAAAACATATCCCGAACTCTCTTAAGAAACATTTGTCTTTTGTTTACATTGTAGGGTCGAATGCACTAAAATAAGTCAAGTTTTGATGGTCTTCATCAGAGGTAACATAAATACCGTCGTGTTCTAAAAAAGATTTTCACAGAAAAATATCCCATATCTTGATTTATATTTTGACGGATTGGTTTTACAAAACAAAATCCCCACCAGGAAGTCGAATAGATTTTGAAGGTCCGTATGTCGATTAATTTTTGTTACATGGTATTCATACTATTTTTATAAAGTATGGATAATGAGAACTACTTTTCACACGAACAAAAAAATATATCTGAGAATTATCATTTTAATGAGGTTCGACTTTAGTTTAAATATTATGTATTAAAATTTTTAAATATATAAAATGCTCAATATAATAATTTTGTTTATTGATCAAAGACTTAATATTGCAGCTTAAGAATGCATCGTATTATTTTTAATATTTTATAAATGTATGATATTTATTTATTAAAGCACTTTGAGTCTATTTATTCATTAGTTGAGATGTAATGCGCTGAAATTGTGATGTGTATTAAAATTATACATTTGGCAGCGAAGAACAATAAAGAAAAACATTGTAATGAATTATTCGCTTGATTACTGAATAAGAGATAAAAATATATACTAATGCATTAGCATTTGTTTCTGAAGAATGTGGAAGCGACTGAAAATCAATCCAGATATTTCCTTTTCTATTAGATAACACAAAAGCAAAAATGGGCAATTTTTCTCTGTGTACTTTTTTTATAAGGAATGAAATGTGTTATATGATTTTTTATAATCAAGATCATTAGTTTTATAACTCAATGATTTTTATAAAGAGTTACTGATGAAGCTACAAATGTATATAAGTTGTTTTTTTTATCTTTTCTACATTTTGCATTAAAAAAAATTAGTTTACTAGCATACGTTATAATTAAAGAAAAATATTTACCTGTAAATGTTATTAAGAAAGACAATGTTTTATCTAATATTTTTTTTAGATAATTGTACTAATTATCTATATTTATTAATCATTTCCATAAAAATCGCACAAAATTTTGGACATTTTGTGGGGTGTTACTTTGATATATTTTAATTATCGACTTGTTGCTGTAATAATCTTTAAATTTTGAGCTTATGTACTTAAAAAGTGAAAACAGAACCATTATAAGATACTAAGTGTGTCTGCATGTCATATCCTATTTACTCGTAAACTATAGAACGTGCAAAGTTCAATTTGTGGAAAGTAACAGAGACCAACCAATTACCAATTATTTGCGGAATATTAAACATTCACAAATATATTTAGAAAAAAATAAAGGGGCAAGTAAAGTTACTTGAAAAAAAAACATTGGATAGCGTTTGAAAGTTTTTCCAACGCTCAGCCCAAACGTACATTCCCATTAATTTTCGGTGGTATATTTTTAGATACATCATCGTAAATGTAGTGCAAAAATACTACCCCAACCTCTATTTACGAATCTATTAAAACCAAAATATTTTTAAAATATACGTGGTTGATATTAATTAAACCGTATCTGTAAACTATAACGATTACATTGCTTGTTGAGAAAAGCGCATTTTTCCATGCAGATGTTGAGCCAGAAGTAAAAGAAGAATAAAGGCATTGTTGATAATAATTTTAGAAAAAACATCTTCTGTAATTAGCTGAGATTTTAACTATTAAAGACACTTACGATATGGATATACATAATGACAGGATGGGCATGCTCTATTTACAATAGGCTTTTAAAGACTAGATAACTTTTAATGATACATTTTTCTAATCTGGTGTCAAGTACCAGCATAAAAGTAATGAACAACAAAATGTTGAAAACAAACTTAATTTAATTAGAATTAATCACATGCATACTATGGAATTCTCAACTAGTTTGCATTGAGTGGATGTGTTAATTCGCCTCCCGAATCTTTAAGAGTTAATTAAAAACCTATCTGAAAAAATGCGGCATGGGTGGAGACAGCATTCGAATTGCAACTCCTTTTATAAAACGCACTCAGCACAATGACAGGTTTAAATATTGAACGAGTGTTTTAATTACACTATAAAAAGAAAAATATGTTACTACATGAAATTTAGCTTTATGGAAAGCGAAATGAATATTAAATATGCACTACTTTTTTGTCAGTGCTGAATAAAGTTCATCATAAATATTATAGATATAACATTAAAAATATGGAATAGAAAATATAGAATAGCAATATTTGATATTATTTATTCTTCATAATTCTTTGATCTTTAACAATGTATCAATTCATACTTTTCTAGTACATAAACCTATACGCAAAACTACTCTCTATAGAATTTTAAAAAGTTTTATTATACTTTTAGCATCGATTTTGTTTTTAAAATTACTGTTAGTAATTCATATATTTATACTTGGAAATCACTTGGAGCGCGAGTAATGCTTGCACTTGACTGTTTATGTAATCGTTTAACACGTAACAGACTTTGTTTTCCCTTTTATCTATGAACGTGACTGTCTGCAAATTATCCAAAATATGGCCAGAAAAAAAGTATATATAATTTACCTGGAGGGAATTGAATCTAACCCACTATAAAAAACAAAAAATTGCGTGGCTTTTCTACTATATAAAACTACATCTAAAGCTACACTGCATAGTTTTTTACAATGTCTTATTATACTTTTAGCAATGATTTTGTTTCTAATAATACAGTTAGTAATTCATATGAACGCGACAAATGCTTGCACTTGACTCTTTATGTAATCTTTAAACACATAATAAAATTTACACTTTATTTCCATTTGTATATACATAATATACATAACTATCTAAAAATTATCCAACCTTTGGACAGAAAAACAATACAATTTACCTGACAGGAAGGGAATCTAATCCTCTTCAAAAAACAAAACATTGCGTCGCCACATACTTAAATTATTGTTCCTTCCATTTCCAGAAATATTTCTGTTAGGCTTCTTTTGGATTTTTGTTCAACTCCGGCGTTGCGTTCTGTATGCCTCATATCTATTCTCACAACGGAATGCTTTCAGATTCACCATCTACTTCAGAAACAACCAGAAGTCACACATAGGCATATCTCCAGATTAAGAAGGTTGGGGGACAATTGAAACTAAATATCTTGCCAAGAATGTCTGAATCATGCGCGATGAATAAACTGGAGCATGAATCATGCAAAATGTTTAGCTTTGGAACCACATAGCATCTACAAATATTTTTTGTTTAATTTATTCAATTATTTTGATAGAAATCAAAATTCTACGAACGCGTGTCTCAGCCCTTTAGTTATCTGCCAGCTGGAAATGACTTGCTGACAGGAAAGTTTTGGAAAAATTCAAGCATTATCCTCAGGCATTTTTCAAACATTATAGCCGTATAGATCTAGTTAGCCATTCCTTGAAACACCCCTTTTATTGAATAAAAGTTTTCGCGCATGGTTTTATTTTTATTAAGTTAATTTTTAATGAGAGTGCCTGGTAGACCGTGCTCTTGCTGTAACGTAGCACATTTTTGAGGTGTCGGAGAATGTCGCTTGAAACTCGGACCGAGAAATATTTTAAATCCCTCTGATGTATGATGCTATATACAAACGATTTAAAGAATCCTAAGTGAAGCGGGGAGAGATTTTTTTTAAATGAAGGTGAGTGTGATGAATAATTATGTTATGAAAGTTCACACTCCTCTGAGTGTGAAATTTCTGAATCCGACAGTGATGTGACGGGTGATTCAAAAAATAGTTGCTCTCAGCATTATTATGGAAAAATCGTTTTAAATGGTCGTCTATTACTGTCGTTTTCTGTCAAAAAGCTCTATGCTTAGACCGGTTCCGGAAATTGTGTCATGAATGTTGTAAGAATTTTCAAAAATAACTTCAGTACTGCAGGAAACGTGAATATATATATTGTTTTATTGCACTAATTTTACGCTGATTTATGGTTGCGTCATTTTTATATAATTCATTCAACCTTTAATGTTTTGAGATTAATTCATTCTTTATACAATTGTGTGGCAGACTTATAAAAATAAAGTAAAGCATGATATTATTCGTTAATTTGGATCATAGCTCGTTTCAAGTGCTTTTGATAAAAAAAAAATTACAAATTTGTAAAACTTTGTGATTTAAATTCCACTATGCATTTTTATATTTTTATAAATGATCTAAATTTAAGTTGTATTGAAAATACTCATTCTCAAAAATATGTAGATCATATTATGTTGTAAATATTTTAATTATAACATAAAAAACAACAACAAAATATAGCATGGTTTGGCGCGCCTTATCTCTAGTGCACCATAATTTCGCCGTACCTGATAGGAGTTAAAAGTTAAACATAGACTATTGGCTAACACACAGCGGTCTGTGAAACCTTTGAAAGTAGTTAAGGGTTAATTTTAAAAACTCCAAATATTCCGTAGATCTGTGGTTAACTCTTACTTTCATTCGAATTGTGTATGATTTATAAGCAAACGGTGGACTCGCGCAAAGAATTCGTACATAGGTTCTTCTTCTCCATTGTAATCAATTCGCTTTTCTCTGTATATCCCGAATTTTTAATTGTATTTATGTTTTAAACAACGCATTTTAACTAAATTTCTCCATGCAGTGTTAGATGTGGTGAAGAAATTCTAATTACTGATATTTCATTGATTTTTTTACGCTGCATATTCATTAAACTCTGTAAACGATGTAAGATGTAGGAAGAATCGACCTATTTATTAAAAGAAGACAATAGCCACCACTGGGTTATTTAAATTTTTTTAAATCAATACATAAAATTTAATCACTAATGTCAGGCAAAACAACAGTTGGATTTTCAAGCGCGGTCAATAGATTAGAGTACTATGCAGGCATATTATAACAAAAAACAGTATTTAAATTTGAATTTAAATTTAAAAGGTGGATTTTTAGAAAAATCACAATATTAAACAAATAAATGCGCCATTTAAAAAAAAAGTTCAGACTTTTGTTTCAGACAATGATATTCGACTGAAGTATTTGCTCATATAGTGTTCAATAGTATCTGAAGTGGATCGATTCTTCACAAAAACGTGATCTATTTTAATAAATGGAACATACAATTCGTTTTTTAGCATTCTTTGTCTGTATAATGCAATCACTTTGAAATAGCATGACATCACCGAGTTTCAATGTGCGAGTTCAGTTGTTTCGTGTGTTAGAACATCAGAGGAGGAATTGTACGAAAGGCCGCACATTGAATATGTTAAAACATCAGTTCTTTTTGTATGCGAGCTTCAGAAATCTTCCACAAGGGCGAGATGTATTTAGAGACACATCAGTTAGTCACATTAAATCAGTCTAACTTCTACGAAAAAATGTGTCTGCATGTAGTCGAACAGTAAGGAAAATTAAAAAAAAAACATATCTATAATATAATATTAAATAAATCATGGTGTTTCAAAATTTTGATAATTGATGATAATTGATGATTTTGATAACTGATGAAAGGAGAGTTTCTCATAGCATAAAGTGAGATATCTCATTTTTTGTTATTATCATATGCTCTTCAGCTGCTCTGAGATATTAGGCTAAGTGAATCTCAAATTTTATTAAATTCCGTGCAGTAGCTGTCTATATCCAGCGGCTAAAACAGTTGTGCCACAGAAAGACAGATAAATTAATAGAGAGACTAATGGCTGGGCATAAAAATATCCTGTCCCATCAAAAAAAAATAATAAATGAAAAAAAAAATCCAAAACATGTTTTTCAATTCAAAAATGGAAGTAAACTATTTTCAAGGTTCCTTTTTTTTTGCACATAGAAAAAGTAAAAAGTAAATTAAATGTAATTTTACTATTATCCTATTAAGAAAATTAAAATTCTTGTAAGGAAATAAATTACATTATTTATTCAAATTAATACAAGAGAAAAATATACTTTCAAGAAAAATTGAGTTTTTAATCCTTCTTAACCCAAGAACTCGCATGCATACGGGTTTGCGCAAAAGTTAATTAATTTTAAATTAATATACACGATAAGCAGATTACTTAATATTGCATTTTTTTATTCAATTTAATTTAAAATTATTTCATAGTACATGAAGCATAAAATTAAAATTAAAATCCAACGGATTTACATGCATAAAATGTTCTTGTGCATATTTAAATGTATAGTAACTATTTTCATATACCTAAAATAGTAACATGTTTATAGATTTATTTTTATTTTTTAGGGTTTGATATAATTTTATGCAAATAATTATATAAGTTTAAATGGATAAAGATTGTCGATTGGGCATGGTTTCACATGAATTGATTGCCATAAAAGGAAATTAGTTTATTTACATAAAAATATAATTCCATAAAAATTTTTTATATTTTCGATTATTTTTAAATAGAATTTTCAAGACATATCTGTAGCGAACATCTTAAGAGATTTAATGAATATAATTAAATGTTATCACATATCGCTCACCACAAGAAAATTGATATATCTTGGATATATTGAATTTGCATTTTATTGCATTAATAAGTCTCTCATAGGTTTATTTTGATAAAGTTTCAAAGTTGAAGTTATATGGAAAATTCCTTTATTACGCTATTTGTCCATTCGTGACCGCAAAAGAAGCGTGGATTTTGAGGGAAAGTGACATCCTTTGACCATCAAAACCTCATCCTGTGTCTTCATTATTAAAGATTTTACGCTTTTATGCACGTTTTTACTCCTGAATGCAGAGCTAAGTGCTCAATTTTCAAGTTACATTAAAATAATGCAATTTTTCTTTTCCCCTCTCCTGTGGAATTTACTTTTGTTGAAATGTGTGATTTTTCTCGGGTATGCAATATGTTCGCTATATTCCAGACGACAGTGTGAATTGCGGAACTAGATTTGGTTATGTAATTCACATGAAACGTACATATATATAACTTCACTATTAAATTTTTTATGGATATTTTAGTTTCAGTAATGCTAATATAACCCTGTGAAAAAAAATCGTAAATAGAAGCAAATTGTAAATGATTCTGCCAATCTACTAATCTAAAATGTCAGCCATAAAAGGAAGTGATTAATTTAATGCAAGCAATATTGATCATATAATAGAAGCAATATAGATGTGCATTATTTCGCATGTTGCGTAACAATCGAGCACTACTTATAATGTTTCCAAAGGACATATGGTACAGCACGGTATATGAACCCTGTTTCGAGACCTGTAAGCTTTTTTCTTAAAATGTGTTATCAGCACTCACAGATTATATTTTTAAAAAGTGTCTTCTTCTGTTATTGCTTCCATGAAATTGTAAAAAGTTGAAGCTTCTGTGTTTGCATGTCATTTCGTATTTATCATCAGTGATTGATTTATTGATTTTATTTACCATTATTTGAAACAAGAAATATCAACTTTAACTTGCAGGTTTTTTTTTTAAGTAAAGATGTATATTTTAAGTTTGGAAAGTGATGAACAAATGTAATGATCATATTTGCATTAATCACAATGCACCTAATAATACACGTTAAGAAAATGAGATATATCAATAAGACATAAGTAACTGAAATTCCGAAAAGTGATTCTATGTAGGTCGCTAATTTAATATTATTCTATAATATTCATTATGTTGAAAGCGCAACATTTTTTGTTTAACGATGTCGAAACTATATCAATTTTATCGATTTTCCATCTAATTCAAAAAAGTGAATTAAACGTACTTAAGTAATTAAATATTTTGTTAAAAACTACTGAAAATTATCTCTACTAATAAAATAACAAATCGCTCTGTGTGTCTGTGTGTCCGGGTGTTTGCGATGGCTAGAGAAAACTACGGCACGTACAAAGCTCTTTTTTTTAAGATTGTTCAAGTCCTCTCCTAATGTACTTGAACATCTGAATTTTAAAATTCTAATAACTATTTGAAAAATTAATTAAAATTCCTAAATAAGAAGAAGGAAAAGTACTCATAATTCAATAGAAGCATAGATTTTTATTAAGCCTCAGAATGTTTCTTCGAAAGCTGGAAGAAAGGGGAAAGGGTTAATGTAAATAGAAGGCTACCATGGCGAAAAATGCACTCGAGGTTTTTTTTTATAAAGGGTTTTATTTTAAAATCTACTCAGCGTAAAATCTCAAAAATTAGACAGTTAGATGCAGAAAAATTTCACCTTTCTGAAATTTTTAAAATTATTTTCCTACTCCTATAAATAGTTGAAAAATGTATTAAAAATCTATTTATAAAATCTCATTTTTTTCCGTTTAAAGAAACAGATTTTTGAGAAATCTTTCATAACGAGAGCAGGTGTTCATCGCAGACAGCTGTGCGCTGGTGAGTACTGGCATTTATGCACGACCTGTAAATTGTTCCAAATATTAAATTTTAAAATTTAACATTTATATATCCAAATGACAAAATTTTTTGCTGATTTCAAATATGTAAATTTCGTCACAGACGTTCAATTACAACCTTATATATATATATATATCTTTAATTCGTTATTGGATGACTTGCTCTATGTAAAAGTGAGATTTTGGAAACCATAAATGATTTTTATATAAGGATTCTTTGGTACGCTGTCAATTTTTTTAAAATACACTATTATATTTTTAAACGCTGTTTAATAATATCTAAATTTATAAAAATCCATATTTTTTTTTAAATAAAGAAATTGATTTTTAAAAAAAGATAAAGAAATGTGAAAACATAAAATTTAAATTTCTTAAAAAAAAAAAAAAAAAAAAAAAAAAAAAAAAAAAAATTACAAAACGATAGCTTTGAGCTTTCAGATAAATAATAACACATAGTACATATTTTAAAGAGTAGTGAACATCGCGGCCGAATACTTAAAATTGTACCGTTTCCTATAATTTCAAATTCAGAGAAATTTTCTCTAAGCTCTGGGATGAATATTACTTATTTAATGTAAAACTTTCAGATAGTTTATAACACGTAATATAGATTTTAATGAGTAGGGGATGTCAAATTATGATTAGAGGACAGGCAATAATAATTTTAGGGAGGGCGTGATCAAATGTTTAAAACCATACCATTTTTGATGCGGATTTTTCAGAGCCCTGGTATAAATAATGCTTATTTCGCCCCCTGGTGGTGGAAAATGAAACTAAATGATTTTAGACTCCCCTCTGCGTTTTAGCGTGTGTGTGTAGCGCTTCTGCTAAATGGTATCTAAGCAACAGGAATTCGGTTCGAGAGTGGGTCTTTTAATGAAATTTTGCAGTGCAAATTTCGGGTTGGTTTAAGAATATTATTACGAAATACAATATTATTACGGGCCCGGGCAACGCCGGGCGGCTCAGCTTGTAATTGTAATAAAATTTTATTGCCACTCTTATATTATCATTTCTTGCTTATCTTTAAATTATCCTGTTTTATTGCAGATCTTTCCCTTACAAATATTTATAAAAATGATGTAACGAGGATTTAAAATTTACTATCTGGTATTTAAAAATCAATCCGAATAAAAATATTGCATAGTACATTACATACACCTGCAAGTTGAAAAGCACTTCTAACAAAATGTATCTTACTTTGAGTTATTTGGAAACATTATGAGTGTTGGTAGATTTTTACACAGCACTCGGTGTAAATGCATTAGTATCGCTTTTTTTTATATCTCTCTTCTTTATATAACTGACGTTTTAGATTTGTGTCTTGTTCAAGTTTTGTAGGGATCATTGATAGAGAGTTGTTTTTCACGAGATATGCCTTAAATATCTCATTATAGATATGTCTTTTATGAGATATATTATTTGCTTATATATATATATTCCATTTTAACTCAGTAAAGAAAAGACAAAAAATAGATGATAAAGGTAAGATGATGTATAGATGACTTAGTAACAGTAATGCTATACACTTTTCAAATGTGTAATAAGTCTAATAAGGCATAATATTGGGATATTTTTAAATGCTTCAAAACAATTTCATCCATTCATATACATCTCAGAATAATTTATTTAATTTTTTGAAATGATAAAATGTTATGAAAAAAAACGTTTTTTGCCGTTTTTTATAATTTAAAGGGGGAATAATTAATTCCACAAAGGTTTTATTCTAATAATATTTGAAACAATGACATTAGATTTTTAAAATCATAAAAATTATAATACTAGCAATAACTAATAATATAAAAATATTTGTGTTATCAGTTTAAAATAATTTAATAAAAAAAGAATGAAAGAAAATAAATCTTTATTCGAGAAATATTAATTATCTCAGATAAGTGTAACAAAAACAATAATTTTCTGGTGAAGATTCATTTTTTGGTGCTTTCGTAATTATATACACACGTAATACCTAAAGTCTTCGTTTGGCCGATCCGTAAGCCTACAACATTGGAAAAACTACGCAAACGAATTATTTGAAATTTTATATATTTAATCGTTGCAAAATGTTGTCGAGCTATTTCAAATTTTATGAAAATCGGATGTGTAGTTTAATTTTAGGGGCGTCAAAAATATTCCGTTACATTACAGTCAATGGGAAAATAGTTTCAATTGCTGTTTAATGTTGATAATTCTTTAAAAAAATCTATTTATATGTGTTTCTCAAGTGCAGTAAAATATATATTGTGAAATATATGCGGTGCCACGATTATTGTTAAATCATTAATAAGCTTACTCAAAATGAATCCTTACATAATAATATAGGGAAATCTTCGTTTGTGGCATATTTTAACTATGTTAAAATATTTTACGTATAACGAAATTCATATACATGGCTGAGGTTTGCTACAAGTTACTTCTTGTTTAATAGCAAACGCATTCTGTGTTATGATCGGTGGCGAGATAACTCATCAGTTGGCTTGCAGGATTGGGGAGCTTATCGAGCTTCGTATACCTAAGTGGAGTAACAAAATTTCACAATTATAGGAAATGTCACACACAACCCAATCAAAGAGTTATCACTAGTTTTTTTAATTATAACTGAATCTTCAATGATCATTTTAAAGCCAAAGAAATTAGCCTGTTTTCACAGTCTGCAGTGTCTGGACAGGGGTTCGCGAGTGTATCTCGTATGAGAAATAGCTCCTTAGTATTATGAAAACATGGGAACATTTTAGATTTAATAATACTTAAGGAGACGGTGAATGTTAAAAATTAGTTTTTTAAAAAATTTTACCACAGATATCTGGAATTTTATTGAAATATACAATTTATGTAGGATACTATAAAAGAAATTTTCAATCATATTGTAAGCTATTTTTTTTTATTTTAAAACGATATTCTTAAATAATCCACGCATCTTCATTTTTTAGATTTTTAATCTATTTTCTATTTTAATCCTTTTAAACTATTTGAAAGAAATCTGTATCATATTTTTAATCCCTTGAATAACTAATTTTTTAGTGATTTTTCTGAATTTCATATCGATTTCATTAAAATTTTGCCTTATTACAAGTAAAAAAAAATAATTATCTTAATGAATCGAATTTAAAAATGCATGCACATATACTTTGTTAGCAATATTTTTAATAAGGATTCTTCCTCAATAATTTCATAAAATTTGATTAAAAGTTTAAACAAATGGAGCATTTTAAAGATATGAAAAGCTGAAAAATTAGCTTTAAGAAAATTTTAAAGCATTTTAGACTATGGTTTTGTGATCCAAGTGCTTGTAACTTTAAAACAATAATCGCATTTGCATGCGGATATTTGCAGATGGCAAAGAACTATCTGGAGAATTACATTTTCCAATATTTGCACAAATAAAGTTCAAATCCCTGTGTATGATCAATGCTGCAATATCATATGTTATTCTAATTTGAATTCCTAACGTAGCTACATTTCGTAAGGGTACCAATTGAGAAAAACAAAAACAGTTAATGATGTCTAGAATACACGAATCTATTCAAAACAAGTTAAAGACAAAGGATGATAATTCGTCTTCATTCCAAGATTACGTTTTCTTTCAATATAACTAATTTAAAGTGCAAAAACTTTCTAAAATTGCGATTTATGTTGTAACTGTCGAAGCGAGAAACTTTAAATATTAATAATTTTGAAGAAATAAATTCATATAAAATGCAATTACTAAAAGTATCGAAATATAAAATGTTAAATCAGCATACATGGTGCTAAAAATGTCCTCAATTCAGTATAGATAAATAAAATTTCCATATCATATAAAACACTTGTATTTTAAAATATAAGTGCTCATACAGAACAGTTTTTAAATAATTCCTAATATCAAATGGTGCAGGATAATATTGTCTAAATTTTAAACTTCTGTTATAATGTTTGAGCTAGAAACTTCAAATTTGACATTGTGTTTATTTTAAAATGCAATTGGTTATTACAAATTAAAAAAGTTAAAGCATTCTGGAAATGTTCAAAGTAATATCTGAATTACAGCAGATTTAAAATTGTAAGGTTCAGGAACATGAATTGTGGCAGAGTTTTTAATTTAAAGATATAATATCTTGCACAAAACAAGATCAAAATTTAAAAGTATGTAATGAATACATAAATTTTTAACCATGGTTATATTTGGAATAAATAAAGCGATTTCAAACAAATCTTGCAGAAATACAGGTGACACTAGCTAATCAAAACTCAGATACTTTTTATTTCTCATTTAGGTACAATAGCTTCAGGTGTTTGAAAATAAAGATATCATTTAACACAAGGAGAACAAAAACGTGAAATTTGCCATGGTAGTTGACTTTCAATATTGAATTTCAAATCATATTAAAATATGACAGAAATGAATAAAAAAAACAAAATCGTTTATTTGGGGTATTTTTAATTATGAAAACTAGATAACTAAATGTTGATATGATAATTATAAACAGCCCTTCAGCAAATTAAAAAAAAAAAAAAACAATTTCATTTTACTTATTTGTTTATTTTATTGAGGAATAATTAGATGACTTTGTAAACTTAAGTTGGATTTATCTAACTGATTTTAAATATCCTCTCAGGATAACAATTTCTTGTTAAAATGGTCTATATTTGACTTATTAATAAACCTCCCATAAGTTGGATGTAAAAGAAAATAATGTACTAAAGTTCCACTTCATTTGTACTTCTTGACCCTAAACCATGACTTTTCACTTGCTTTTTTCTTTTAAGCGGTAGATGTTCACTCGATATTAAAAACCGTTAGTCATAAAATAAGATTTTTTTTGCCAATTGCGACAGATTCAAAACTGTATTTCAAGCATAAAGCAATTAGAAATGCTATTAAATGCAAAATAATACAAAAGTAATGAAGAATAATATAAAACACTCATATGGTACATACAACAAAGTATCAAAATTAAGCTTTACCATGAAAATAAGTGTTCTTCCTTCATTTATGGGACTTTTTTGTAAAAAGGCGCCATTTATAAGCCATCACCTTCAAGTTTTATTTTCTAATGCTTTCTATCCTTCTTTTTCCTGGAGGTTTATTTTTGTTTCTATACCTCCAAAATGAATGTATATCTTGCAATTTATTTTTAGCTGATGTCTTTATATATCACTGTATCATAGAATGACTTTCTTCGTTGTGTGCTCTACTTGATTTTTGAAATGAGAATTTCTTTCTATTAATGTTCTGCTCGATTTTTTTTGCACTAAAATTTATTAAATATTTATACAAAGTCTGAAAATCAGAAAAATGTTAATTTGATATGATTTTATTTTGCAAAATGTAAAAATGATATTTCATAAATTTCAAACATGACTCTCCTCTCCTTCTCGATTTTCCAATTCTCTTCATGAAAATCCTAATTTTAAGCCTCCCCCTGAAAATTATTAGAATTTCCTATATTCTAAAGATGTTAGAAGGGCTTTTATTGAAACTTTAACAATGAACTTTATAAGTACCACCAAACTGTCTGCAGACAGGATTTCATGCTAATTGGAATAATTATAGTATTAAATATCCTATAAAAACTTTATACTTTTCCATATAATATACCCATATGTATAACTAACGTGTTATATAGTGATCTACGAATGCATCTGGAGTTTTCTTTAAATACTGTAAATAAAAATATTTTTGGATTTAACATTGACACATTTTCCAGCTTGGTTTTAAGTTAAATACTATTTTTAAGTAAAAGTAATATTAAGTACTATTTATTATATATGAATACTTTAACATCCTTTCTTTAAACATTTTTTTCTCTGACGTTATTTTTATCTAGAAGTTATCATATTATCCAATCACTATGCAGATAAAAAGCTAAACATGAATAATTCATGAGTTCCAAGAAAATTCTGATTAACATTCTAGGTCATATGTGTCAAGTGATATTGCTTTCACTTCATTGATTGTGGGGCACAAAATCATCTTAACTAATAGCTTCATGGAATATTTAATCTGCATCCACAATGATTTCCGTTTCAGTTTTCAAATATTAGAAGTTTTTTCTCTTTCAATTTTTGAAATCAGAAAATGCGGAAAGACAAATAATTTAGGGAAAAAAGGATTTTGCCAATACTAATTCAAAATTAAAATATTTAATAAATAAAATGAATAAATAGTTGATATGGAATTTGTTTTTATCCACCTAACATTTTACTTGTTTTCGGCAAGCCTCATGTTTATTGACTGAAATTGCAGATTTTTTAACACCAGGATAAGAAACGGAGTTCAAGAATATACAGCTCGGAGCTTGGAATTGAATAACAATCCTTCTTTTTATTGAAAATTTAAATCGATATTTTACATTTAATACATTTATTTGGGACGTTATAGATATGTTTTCGAAGGAAAAGAACTGGCATGTTTACCAGAACACATATATAAACTTAAAATATACACCAAAAACACCAATACTAATGGGCATATTTTCATTTATAAGATAAATGCTAAATGACATGCCTAACTTATTAATCATAAAGAGAAAAAAAAAAGGAAAATAAACAAACAAATGAAGAAAATAGAATTACAGAACCAGAGAAAATTAATTATATTGCAGGATTGTAAAATCTGGCTAAAAATTAAGAAAAGCCTCAATGTGCTGCGTGCGCAATTAGCTTTCATTAATTTTAGCCATCTTGGTGTGGTCAAAACTTGGTTTAACTCGAATATAGTGAAAATGTTTAATTAAATACGGTACATATTAAATAGTTTTCTATTAGCTTTAAAGCAATTTAATTCAACTAAACATTAGTAAATGACCTACTTTTTCAATAACTAACGCATTAATATTGAAATTTATAAAAAGATGAAGCAGCCAAGTGATTTGTAAGTCACAATTGAGAAAATGTTAGCAAAATTAGTAGCAGATAAGCAATTAATTAATTTAAAATACCATCTAAAATGTCATAACAATTCGTATTTGAAATGTTTTTAAAAAAGTTTTCTTCACATTTCACACTTTTAATTTTTTTAATTAAATTCTCTAATTTCAGTTTACTTAAAATATCATCGTTAATGATATTCATGACAAATATTAAGTTTCTGAATCATTTGACGTCGAAAAAAACCTTACGTTTACGATGTAATTTTCCCCTGTATCCTTTTAAATTTCAATTTAGGGATCGCAGGTCTCTTAAAGATTTAACAATTTCGAATTTTATTATTTTTTAAAAACCTATTTTTTAACATTTCGATAGAATTATTTCCTTTAAATTCCAATTAAAACAGAAGTATAGCTTGTAGAATAATTTTCGCTCTAATAGTCAAGTGGCGCGATTCTGAATCTGTGATTTTATATTTTATAAATGACCTTTTTGGGCATATCTTCCATGATAGCTCAAAAACGTATGAATATTTTTTCATGAAATTTTCAAACACGGGTATTATGTAATTCTGTATAAATTTAACATAAAATTTCATTTTTATTGTTTTAAAAAATATTTTTATGAAATTATGCTGTTGAAATTGATGGAATTTTGTATCAGTTAAATACCACTTTTTCTAAAATATAATAAATTTATTTAGGTTCAAGGTAATTATTAACATCTCAAGAATAAAGAAAATAAATAGGCATCAATATTTTTATTTTAGTTGCAATATTTATTTTGACATCCCGCTCTTAAGCTTTCATTCAATTTTTCTGTTCGTCAAATGTCTCAAAGTTTAGAGGATCTATAAATGCTAATTTTGCATCTAGTATTTTTTAAATAGAAGAAATGAAAGAACATCTATAAAAACCGTTTTTCATCCCAAAACATTGAGCATTAAAATCAAATGTATTATAAGATATTAAATGTTCAAAATGAAAGTTTTTTTTCAGTTTTAAGTGTCTTGAGACATCATAAAAAAGTGATTTGTGCATTTTAATTCATACAAGTATGCGCTATGCCAAACTTATATGTCTATACTTAACAATTCCATAGAAATAACAATTCTGAACGTTTTTTGAACGTTTTATGCTCATTACACTAAAAGGAGGTGGGCTAATAAGGGCCATTTTTCGCCCATCAGCACCTAGATTTGACATACATTTTTTTCATTAGTATACCTCATAACAAATAATAAAATAATAATATCTTCGATGAAAGTTTAAGAATTGATAGGAAAATAAAATATTTATTTAAGTAAATATGATGTATATTAATGAGCATAAACACTATTGTCATTAGTTTTAATCTAAGAAATTTATAGTAAACAGAGCACTAAATGCAAAATTGCGATGAATGGAGCTTATTAAGAATTTTATTTCAATATATGAAATATCGGAATTAATCAATAACAGAAAATATAATCATACAGTTGCAGACACTTTTGGCAATATGTTTCAGATTATTTTCCTCTTTAGTTGCTTCTCCAAAATCCGTACCGGACCATCCAGTGGCCGCGTCTTGTAGTATGGGGTCATATTTAATACATATTTTTTAAAATTTGGTTGAGTTATGGCATAAATAAACCACAAAGCACAATACAGAAGAAACATGCGACTAGCACTTTTAGATACTTGTGCCTACGTTACACCAACAGTGCTATTGTGTGATGTTGCATCTCTATTTTTTTTATTCAAGTATAATAGATATCATTTTTAATACTTTTGTGTCGAATAATCAAACTTTGGTTACGAGAGGTGCCCCTTAGCATCCTGTGTTGGAAAAAGTTGCTACTTATTTAGGAGTTTTGGCGTGTCATATTCGATATTCCTTTCTTGTTTCAAACATTCTCGTAAAAATCTACCAGTTCTTTCCGCATCATTTAGCTTTAGCAACTCTCTGATACTATGTGAATCGTTTTTAAATATATGTGTAAGTATATTAGCGTAGTTGTTCTTTTAATCCGTGAAGTAAGGGCCGAAGACATCCAAAATATAATTAAAGTAGTGACGAATAAAGGACGTTAACGAAAAGTCTTCCTTAGTATAACCAGAAGGAATTCCTCTGAAAGGATTAGTTCGCACTCTTCTGAATATAAATGTACGTGCTATCAAAAATAATCATTACAGTATCATTGTCCTCATCCGGAATAAATAATCTTCCTGCTAAAGGCCTCGTAAATTTTTCCATAACCTGTGTTATGGTGATGTGTTATATTCGAATGTGTTGTCGGACAAATCTCTTAATCAAAGTCTGTTTTGCATATTTAAAGACGATGTTATTTTTTTCTTATAGTGAATAATGTGGCCAGAACACCATTAAAGAGACCAGTTCTAAGTTTCACAAGTAACACTGAAAAGCAAAAAAAATTACCTCTTTGTTGAGGAACGTATTTTGAATTTTACTAGTTTCAAGATATAGCTAAAACGATACATAGATATACCCATGAGAGCATAATAATCGATTTTAGAAAAATGTCCAGGTGTATCAAAATAAAGGCTTTCTGTTTTGTACATTTCTGATATAAATTTAAATAATTCCAATATATATTTCATACATCCATGTATTCTCACGTACAGGGCGTAAATCTTTCAGGGATAATTTACTGAAGACCGATAAAGAAATGTGATTTTTACAGCATCGTTTTCCCGACGAAATATAGATTCTAGTTTCTAAGGCATGAATTCCAATATCTTTTACTGCAATAACGCGGCAGTATTTAACTTTACATATTATACAATATACAACAAGTGCTGGAGTACTTACAATGAGGTACTGATAAATGTATAATAGGTTTCTTATTTGTGGTCTCGTCAGCAGTAATCATTGACAAATAATCTCTTACTTTTACATCAGAAGATGAAATAGAAGTATTTCGAGACTGAAGATCACGAAATACATACTATCTACATTTAAAGCATTACATAGAACCACTCTGTAGATCGCAGTTTTTCGAACGTCTAATTATCGATATACATTTTTTGTTAGAACAGATACGAAAATTAATTAGTCATTCTTTAAAACAATGACACTGACATTCAAGCATTATTTATTGGTAATTTCTTTAATAAATATTTACAAAAATAGTTTCAGACAACAACACTGACCTCTCAATAACATGAATAGTTTTTTCAGTACGGAAAAACAATATTGAACGCGCTTCGATAACAGTTTCTCCCGGATGATACTTTTTTTTTTCTTTAAACGGTAGAAGCGCACATTGAACCCAAATAAAATAATGCTCCTATGAAAGCTTATTAAGAATACTATCATTGCATGCCAAAATAATTGGGTTCATCTAGCGCTTCTTAAAAAACAATTAACCCAAAGACGCAAAAAACGTGAAAAATGTAGAAAAAACCAAAACACTCTATTTTTGGGCTATAATTTCTATGACTTTCCATTTTATTTATCATGTAAAGCTTATACTAAACAAAAATACATATCTTTAATTATGCAAATACACTGAATAATTATCGGAATTCAAAACTTTTTTTTCGGGTATATGATGGGCGTAAAATAGCCTTTATTAGCCCACCTGCTTAAAAATTTTTTAGAAGCCATTCTCAGCAAATTTCGTATCTTAAATGTAACCATCAGTATTGACACAGCTCAAGTGTTTAATAAACGAAATAATTAATATATTTTAAATTATGCTTTTCTACACATCATAGACGTTCCCTTCAACATGCAATCAGAAGTTATTAACTATAACTCAAAATCTAATTATATCTGTATACTTTTTTAAATTTGGATTTATATAAAGCAGGACATAGTACACATAAATCCATCAAAAAGACTGTTTTTCTTACTATTTTTATTGTTAATTTCATTTTTTATCATAAAATTAATGTTTTTATGTTCGAAGTTTTTAGTATAATTACCACACAAAAAATGTCACATTAGGATTTTACTTTCAGGGATTACTTTTAAAAATATGAAAATGTAAATTACCATTAGATGCTCTAAGTTTTGAATTTTTAAATTCGAAAGCTTGTTATCCAAACGACTTGCAATTTAGTTGGTAAACATACTATCAAAATAACATTTAACATATCTTCACAAATTTAGGTTTTGCTATTGAAAAAAAAAAGTTTTGGACTAATTTTTCTTTGTAGATAGTTCTTTCAGAAAATTAAACCAATATAATTTAACAGTAGACTTCATTTCCAATTGTTCAGGGCTAGTAACTTTTTTCTGCGATTGTTTGTTGCATTTTAGCTGAAGATGTTTACGTTTTTCCCACGGCTGTAAAGTATAATAATAGAAAATTTCTGGGCCTATAGGCAGAGGTAGGTTTCGAAGACTTTCATTTCAACAACAAAAAATAAATTAGGATCAGCGATAAATTCAAATTAACATTTTTAAATGTCCGCTTTTGAATTTTTTTAAATTTAAATTTTTTTCATGAACTAGATTTATCAGAATCATCTTAAGAAAAATCTGGCTAAAATGCCCATTTTGGCATCAGATTTTGAAATATATTCTGATTTTATTAAAAAAATCGGCCATTATATAGTTTCTAAATAAGAAAAAAACTGTCAACAGAATGCGTTCGAAAGCAAAATTGAATTTAAAAATGAGTCACAAATTAAGTAATTTGTTATTTGAATACATAAATAATTCTTGAATCACGATCTCTTCGGGAAATTTTGTGCCAAGTGCCCCCTTTGACAGCTTTTTGAAAAATATCTAAACACTGAAATCAAATTTGACAAAACACTGATCAATAGGGCTCATTATGCAGTTCCTAAATAAGAGAACCTGTCAATTGGATGCGTTTGAGAACAAAAATGGATTTAAAAATGAGTAAGGAAAAACACAATTTGTCATATGAATATTTCTTATATTTTCAATCACGATAACTTCCGGAAATCCTGTTCAAAATACTCATTTTGGCAGCTTTTTTAAAAATAAATTCTGCCTTTATCAAAACATTGACCAATGCATCACATTATATAGTTTCTAAATGAGAGGACCTACCATTTGGATGCGTTTAAAATCAAAAATTAATTTAAAAATGAGTAAGAATATAAGCAGTTTGGATTTGAAGTTTTTTCTTTGACTCCTATTATTGTTTAATTTATTTTTTTATATAAAAATTGGTCTTATAAAAAACTTGTCAGTATAAAAATTGTAGATATTATTGAGAAGATGTAAAATAAATTTAATTGGATTTCATAGTTTAAGAACTGACGAAGTTATGTTTTTTTTTCTTTTTCCACCCCCATGTTGTTTTCGTTTTTTTTTTTTTCAGTAAGAATTAGTTCTATCAAAAACAACATTGTAAATACAAAAGTTTTAGATAAACTTTTGGCACATTATTTAGAAGTAATCTAAACTTTAAACTGATTCGATATTTATATTTATTAAGAAGATATGTTTTTTTTTCTGTTTTCAAAAAATGCCCCCTATTTCAACCCCTTTAGTCCGATTTTGCCCATCAACGAACTTAGCCGAGATTTTATCCCCTTTGATTTTATGTATGAGTTTGGTGGAGATGGGTGCAGAATTATTGAAGTTATCGTGTCCATAAAAAAGTGATATATATAGAGAGAGATAGATAGATATAGATAGATAGATAAATAAACTGTTATACTGGTGGAAGTTTTGGGGTCTAGGGGTCATGATCGGTGTAGAGCTGCTAAGTGTTTTCAGAAATTCTAGCATTGGTGCGAATGCAATAGGTAGTATTTCATACGAATTTTACCTAAAATTCATCCATAATTATAAATCAATTTTTAGCTGTCAAGGTACGTTTTGAACATAATTGATACTAATTACTTTTGTCTATTTAACCAACAGTTAACTAAAAATGTAACTCAAACAGTTCAGGACTGTATAATATTTAATAATTTTTTTTTTAATTCAAATACGTTTTTCTGGTGTTGAGTGCAAAAATAGCGCACTCAACTTACATACCATTATCATTTTCTTTCATTATTGTTTTTTTTTTCAAAATAAAATAAATCCTATTAAATTTTATTCTTTTAATTAAAAAATAAGACTTAAATTTATCCTTTTAGTATTTTATTAAGCAAAACGGGTATAGGATTAACTAATTACAAAAGTTACATTTTATCATTGTATGCGGTTTTTCAAGCTATTTAATTAACTAAGATGAAAGGATTAGTTATTGCTGAATGACTGTTTTTTCATTATTTTATTTTAATTCATTGGCTAATAACTTTCTAAATGGCATAATTTGACATATCTGGTAAGATATTTTAATTATACTTCATTTTCCTGCAATAAAAATCTTTTATTCATCTAATCTCATCGTAAAAAATTCCGCCTGAAAGTAAACAAAGTAAAGGGCCTGTGAAAAAAGATACAAGTAAAAATATTTTCTAAAAATTTGTAAAAAATTTTTGTGTTACTTATTTTACTCTGTTAATTGTTTCCAAATACAATGTATTGTCTGGCAATAAAAGATTTTTCGTTTGTTTGCTGTGGTGAACACTATAATACTTTTTGAAAAATACTGTCAGTTGAATTAACGTGTTTACTTATACTGCAAAAACGCCAATCACTTCCCGTCTCAACGGCTTTATTTCTTATTTTCTTCCTGTAATCACACTATTAAATTTTCTCTTAATTATTTATAAATTTAAATAATGTAAGATAAGTTATCATACATTTTTAACTAAAGGATTAACGTATAATATAAGCTTTATTTGTTTGAAAATTCTTAATAATCACGCTATTTTCGAATCGTTGATTCTTTCTAACTTGCATAAGTTTTAATATATTTAAGCGAAAATTTATAAATTGCCAATTACGCAGCCTTTTTCTTCTTCTTTGGAATCACAGTTTGGGATGTGAACTAACAGTTAGGTTCGTTAACCCATGGTAATCTTACACACTTATGATTAGCAATGCCCTATAGGTCAATAGCTATTGAATACTGTTTCAGTAATTCCAGTTGTTCAAAACATTATTTTTAAGCAGTTGGAAAACAAATTCACTAAAAAGTCCTTTTTTATACGTATATTTTGAAAAATTTATTTCCTTCTTTTGAATAAAATCTTACCTTTATTTATGTGACAACTGGGAGCTAAATTTCCAGTTTGTTTACATCGTACTCAAACACTACATATATGCTCTTTAAACTTATTTTTTTCAAAAAAATGTGTTTTGAACTTTGATGTACCACTTAATTGAAACTGATATTTATATTACTGTACATAATGTTGTCTGAATGTTTTACACATATCAATATGAAATAAACTTTTTTTAATTCAAATATGTACATAAGTTTTACATAAAAGTATTTACGCAACTAAAAGTTAAAACATGCAAAAGTTAGATTTAAACAGAAAATGGCAGGAAAGCATATTTTTGATTCTTGAAACATCTTGAATAGATTAAAAAATTTTAAATAATGTAAAATTACAACATATATACAATAATATAAAATGAAAACGTGAACTGTAGACCTGATTGTTAAAAGAATAATATAAATATATGCTAGTCTACATTTCTAAAGCGTAAAAAATATTTAATTTTGAAAATAATTTTTTTTTTCTCCTTTCAGCAATTTGGTTTGGAAATTACCCACACAAATGTTTTTTTTTTCCTTCCCCTTCGTCAAAGAGGAGAATGAGATATTTTTAAAGTAACAACTTTTAGCATTTTGTAACATGTTGTTAAGTAATTCCCCTTTCTTAAATTTCATTAAATTATTATAAACATCAGGAGTGATTCGGCAGGCAATTACCCTTTTTTTAAATATTCGGACAGGTTTGAGAGTGTTTATTGTACTACTGAGTACTTATAACTTAATTTCGTTCTGCACGCATCATTATTATTTTATTTTTAATTTATTTTTATTTTATTTTATTTTTTGTGGGAACTTAAGGTATTCCGAATAGGTGCCGGTCGTAATTAGCTCAGATTAGCGGGATTCTGCTCGATATGTATATAAATATAATCAAATTCCTTTCGCAGCTTCAACTAAAATACACGTTAATTTAACATGGTGAATATTAGATCTTCAAACTGATCTTAAATTACTTTATTTAAATTAATAAATCAGCACACATCATTTATTTTACTTTATTTATTTGTTTGTTTATTATTTTTTGTCGGAATTTTAGGAAATCGAATGTTTTGTAATCCGAACAGTTGCAGGTACTCATTAGTTCAAATTACCGAAGTTCTACTGTATATGCATATAAATATAAATCAAACACTTTTCGCACTTTCTATTAAAATTTACACTGATTTAACTTGGTAAGTATTAGGTCTTCTAACTGCTCTTACATTATTTTTATTAAAATAATAAATCAGTACGTATCATTTATTCTATTTTATTTATTTGGGCCATTTTCAAATTTCGCTTATGTATGCTGTCCAAGAGTAAAAAGAAGTAAGCATAAATTAATATTTAAAGTTTGATTTCAGCAATGCATTCGCTAAAAAGACTATATTGAATTTTTTCTAACATGAAAAATTAAAAAAATCAATAAAAATTTTGAAGATATAAATCTTTAAAATTGTGATTCTATGCAAAAATGCCTGTCCCATTCCAAATTTTATGTAATTAACTGTTATTTTTTAAATCTAATTTAACTTTTTAAAATAAAGTGATTTAATTATTTTAATTATGAACTGTTAGTGTTCTATAAAAATAAAAAAAAATGTTTACAAGAGATATTTTCTTTAAGAAATTAACAAAAATATTTTGTCCCTCACTTTGCGCCAAGTCCGTTGCTTGTGATAATTTAATTAAAATTAGATTTCTAATGGGGTCTAAAGTTAGCAGCAAATACTCGGCAATAAGGCTAAACTATTCTCGCAACTATTACTTGCTATTTTTTACTCTTCAGTTGTGAAGCAATGTAATAGTGGCAAGAATAAGCTTTCATCAAAGTTGGTATTTTTTTCACTGTCAAGCCTGTTACCGTAAATTTAAATATTAAAATAATGATTTTTGGACTTTTTTTATTAAATATTGTTTACTAAATAGTTTCAGAAGGCATGTGTATTATTATCTAAGTTTGAAAATTTTCAAGCTAGTTCATTTTAATAGTTTTATTTGAAATGTCAAGTCCATTACTTGTCAAGTCCGTTAGCATGAAATGTCAGCGAGTTGTGAAAATGGCCCATTTATTTATTTATTGTCGGAATTTTTGGATAATCCGAAAGTTTTGTAATCCATATAGGTGGCCCACCCAATTATTTCGGATCAGCAGTAATTTACTCATGATGTATACAAATATAAATCGAATATATTTTGTAGTTTCTATTAAAAGATACGTTAGTTTAACTAAATATTAGATCTTCAATTTGCTCTTAAATAATTTTAGTTAAATTGTAAATCAGTATGCATTATTTATTTTATTTTATTTGTTTATTTATTTATTATTCTTTTGGAATTTTCGATAACCCGAATAGGTACCGGTCTCCATTAGTTTGGATTAGCGAGGTTCTACTATATATGCATATAAATGCAAATCGAATACTTTTCGTAATATCTAGGAAAAGGCACGTTAATTTAACAGGTAATTATTAGATCTTTCAACGGCTCTTGAATTATTTTTATGTTATTACGTCCTTTATAACAAGTTTGATTAACCATAGAACAAACGAAAAAAACATTTGCTAATTTATAATGGCTCCGTCGTTAAATTTCTTCTTAAAATATGTTCAACAGATAAGAATTTATTGCCTGTATGCCGTATGACTTATTTGTCATGACTAAATGTATATGAAAATTTTTTATGGACAACGTTTACCTTTGAATAGAATTCTAAATATCCAATATTAATAATCATACAGAACATGGGTTTTGCGTATCCTTTTGAACTGTACATTTAAAAGTAGACTTTTGTACAGTAAAAACTTCGCAGCTACGTCGTAAACAACTAAAGGAGTTAGAAATAATTTTCATAGCTTAAATCTACTCGTAGCTTAATAGAATTGTAATGTAAAGAGTTACATTCAAATCCATTCAATGGCTCTTGTAAAAAATAAGAACAAGCTTGAGTAGATGCATAATAGAAAAATCAAAACAGTCTTTAAAAAAGCAATTTTATTGAGGAGCTGAAATAGGATATCTTATGAAAAATGTAGAAGTGCATTTGAAATTTTTGCAGACAAAAAAAAAAAAAAAAAAAGCGTCAGGAAAATAATCAATTAGAAAACAAATATGAATTTTTCCCTAGTTAATCACTTGAACTTAACTTCTTTTCTTGAAGTCATGTTTTTTTTGGCAGACTGACCAAAAATACTGAACTGTTTACAAATTCTATTATTTTTTTATATAAAAATATTTCTCTACAAATTACCTATATTAAGAAATTTTTAAATACGTTTTTCTGTTGAATCAATGCTTACGAAATCAGGTAAAAATAGTCAATATATCAGCAGTAGTATCAGTACAGAATTTTCTCCAAACTGCATTGCACAAACGGTTAAAAGCTCAATTAAGGTAGTGGTATGGATTGTGATGTCTGTTCAAGGTACTGGACATTTATACATTTTAGAAGACATGATAGACGAGTATCAGTCTAAAAAAGCGCTTGAAAAATTACTAAGTTAAAAATTAAAAAAAAAGGTTCCCAAATGGAGACTTTATGCATAATGGAGCTTCAGACCATTAAGCTTTATCTGTGACCAAATTTTTGGGTGAAAAAAACATAAAAATATTTCCATGACTTGGAAACAGTTCAAATACGAATCCCATTGAGAATCTTTGGGTCATTGTAAAGAAAAAAAAATAAAGAAATACAGAATCAGAAACAAGATTGATCTGACAGAAAAAAAAAATTATCCGTTTTGCACACCATGACAACGAAATACAAATTAATTGCCAAAACCTCGTACAAATTTGCCAAAACGTATTGAAACTTTAATAAAAAACAATGAAATGTGCATTAATTATTAAACATATTTAAAAAAAATTATTATTTAAAAAATATAACAAGATTCTATTGCAAATTTCACAATTATTCTAATAATGTTTACACCCCTGTACTTACCAGTGAGTCACAGTCATGTTTTTATTGCAGAAAATTGTAAAATCTGACCAACAATTAAAACATAATTTGAATACAATAACATAAAAATGAAATTATAAATTTATTTCAGCTAATTGCTGCAAAATTTAAATATAAGTAATGGACTTAATACAAGAAAAACTGAAAATGTTATACCCGGACACGATATTTAAAGAGACACAGTGAATTTATTTGTAAATAATTACGAAAATACGTGTTTTAAAATTTTTTGCTTAAGTTATACATTAGAATCATTAATATAATTGTGATGTTTCCTAAAGATCCGAGTATCATAAATAAGTTTAAAGCGATTTAATTACATCTCAATTAATTTAAAAACCCAAATGTACTTCGCTTAGAAAAGATTTTTCTTAAAAATGATTTGGATTTTTTCACTGAATTAATCCATGCATTTTTTTTTCTTGCTTGTTTTTATGGTTTATTTTAATAAAATTTTCTATAATCGGATAATAAAGTATCGGATTTGAAATCAAGTAAATTTGTTTTGCATAAAAAAATGTATTTGCAAATTTCATTTATTTTCTCTCAAACTAATTAACGTAGGATAATATCCGATACTTAAAGCAATGCAGCATACTTTTATAAATAGTTTAAAAAAATAAATTAGATTAAAATGTTCAAAATTGTACTGTACAGGAAGATACTCTTCAGAATTAACTTAATTGTTAAAAAAAAAATTATATTTTTCGAATCTTGACAGGGAAATAGAACAATTTCTTTATAGAATCATTTTACACCATTGAATTCTTTATTATTATGCTAAACATGAACCTTAAAATAAGTAAAAAAATGAAAGAGTACTGAATTACTTCAAGAAAAATCAAACTTCATCTATTTGTTGTCACAATTACAATAAAGTTGAACATTGAGAGTCCAACTGAATTGAAATGACTAATTATTCAAAAAGACCCAGATGATAATGTTAATTCTATGAGGTCATTATTGTGAAATATCTCGCTCAAATTTTAATATTCTTGAACGATTTTTTTTGTATAGGACGTCTGAGGACGGATAGTTTTAAGTCTAGTTTTTAATTTTATAATTTTTTTATATTAGGATAATTTCAATTTCAGGACCAGTTCAAACTTGTTTCAAAAGTTAAAGTATCTTTTTTTAATCTGAAACTAAAATCGAAAAAGTAAAAATTAGCTTTAAAACTACCCATTCTCAGCTATCCTATGCAAAAAAAAAAATCGTTCAAAAATATTAAAATTTGAGCCAAATATTTGAAAATAACGCCCCCGTTGACTTAACATTATCATCCGGGTTTTTTTTGAGTGACCAATATGAGTTCTTAAAACATGTTACGTAATTACTTTTGTTGTGTATAAATTTGTTTCTGTAAACTTTGGTAGTTTTTGAAATAAATTTAGTTTTTTTTTTGTTTTTTTTAGCGTACATAAAACGTTTTACTTGAAACTCTAGATAGTATTACTGAAAGAAAAATAAATAAGTAAATACTGCTAACATGAAAAATTCATGAGTCTTGAACGTATTCTGCTGAAATAATCCCATCTGAGTTTTATGTATCAATCGAAATTGAATTCATCTTATTGCTTCAGAAACGCCAAAGCATGTAAACGTAAACGATGAGTTCATTCTTTGAAAACCGGGTAACTAAATGGGAACGAATAACAACGTTTTTACCGAAAAAGAAAAAAAAAATGTTTTCAATTTCCTTATAATCGAGAAGGAAGAACAAATAAATGTATAAATACTTTTCTCCTTTTCTATCCACAGAATTAATATTTTATGAAATTTCTTAAATACTCATTGTACAGTTCTTTAGGAAGCATTTTCTTTTCTTACTGAAATACTGCTAGAATGACCCTTTTGAAACTTAAAATGGAATACATTTTACACATTATTAAAATTTAATAAAATTTATTGATTTTTCCGATAATACAAAAAGAAAAAAAAAACAACGAACTTTGTTTCGAACTTTTTGTTCTCCGAAATCCTTAAAAATGGGAAATTAATAAAAATAATAATAAAAAAAATAAATCTATTTTTGTCGAATGGCAGTTTAATTAAATTACAAGTTTTTCCTTATACCGTGTTCGATGTTCCGGACCTCTCATTGCTTTTGCCCTTCTTCAGTATTTATTTTTTTTTTCGATCGGTAGTAAAACGATCTCTACTTTAGTGTATATGCTTCAATATCCTCCAAAAATTGTCAATGTATGTCTGAAAAGACTTTTTGAAAATTCGATTCTTCGACGATCACCTGCGTTATCAGGAACTCATTAAGGATATTATAAACAATTTTTTAAAAGTTTTGCAAAAGTGAAAGGTAAACATCAGCTCTATTGGTTAACACTGTTTCTCGGTTCACTGTTTTATAATGAACTATATCTGCGTTGGTCCGACAAACACTCATACATTTTTATGAATGTCCTGTTTGTCTAGCAATGAAATGGAACCAAAACCGTGCTAATGTTGTTATTGTTATTGGGGGTTTTTTTGGCTATAATATATGAAACATTTTTCATCACATGCCAATATATGAGCCAGGAACAAGTTTTTGTCTCGAGGTGAAAGGAATGAAAATCAGATATTTACACGTAGAAGAATCTACCGGTCATAATATGGGGAATCTATTTTTTTTACTTTCCAAATTATTCAAGGTTATGGAAATGCAATTTAATGTAAATGCAATTAAATGCAGATGCAATTGAAACGTGATACATTCGAAGCATGTATGATAGGCCATAGTAGGTTTGATTAAGATTCTGTCTGATTTCCTGTTCCAGCTAGATTTTGCCTAAGAAGATGTACGACCAACACGGGACATACCTTCGAGACTTTTCTTCTTGTCTACAAACTAAATTCTTTGAGTGTTCCGTTGATTAACTGAAGTTCTTCTAAAAGCGTAGCATATTCTTTTAGCGGCTTTTCAGCTTTGGTATCTAATTTGAACTCGTACAACAACAACAAAAAAAAAAAACTGAAAAAGTTTTTGCCAATGACATGATCATTTAAAAATTGTACTTCCTAAAAACTGATAAAGAAACGTATGATATGCTTTACAAATCTTGGGTGAATGAGGTTTCTAGGGTATGTGCAGATATGACGTCATCAGAATGGATTTCACCAAAGCTATGCAACAAATGTAATTGGTCTTAAAAACCGCACGGGTTTTCAAGGTTGCTTGATAGCAGTCCCATTGGTGTCAAAAGATTTTTTTGAATACGCGCTTAAAAATGCTAATCAATATCCAAAAACAATGTGCAATGGGAAATATTTATATTAAAAATGTACATTAAAATATTGTAGCATATCCTCCTTATACCAAATATTAATTAAAAGAATTAAAAAACAAGAACTAAAAATCCTTCATCAAATGTAATTATTGTAATATTTTCAAACACTTCATGAATAATTTAACAAAATTCAGGTGGAGAATTACACAAACATTTTAGAAATCACATAACATATTGTAAAAGTGGAATTTAACAATTACTGAATCAATTATTGAAACAAAAATTTAAATTCTTTTGTGCGGCTCTGTATATGATCGAAAGATTTTTATATATTCTCCATGTTTGGCTAAATTTAATATTTAACCATCATGCGTAATTAAAGGTAAGAATTGAATTTTTTTTAAAAATTGGTAAAAAGATGACGGATTCACATGTTGCAGACACTGGAATTTCTGAAACATACACTAAAAATATTTGGCGCCCATCTGTCTATGTGATATCTGTGTGTCTGTATATGTGCCTGTAAATGTTCTAACTTCCGAAGAAATTAAGATGAACAAATTGAACATACGAGAGACATCAAACTTCGTATGCACCTACTAATAATAATTGAAAAAGTATAATTGAATTTTAATAACATGTATTATCCGGAATTGTTTTTTTCTTTTCAGACTCTAGAAATATTCTTCCTGATAAAAGATACGTAACATTTTCTGAAATTGTTTATTGTAAGCACATGTTTACAAGTGATTTATTTTCATATTTTATATGCATATCCAATATAGATAGTTTTTGGTAGAAATCGCATGTCTTTAGCTATTTCTACCAATACACCTAGACGTGCTTTAATTATTTTTTTTAACATATATATACCTGCTGATTTTTATCTAAGCCTCCAATGAAGCTGAACTTTAATTCATGCGAAAATACGTTTACAATTACTAAAATTACTCTTCTACTGCCCGTTGGTGGCCATATACCCAATTTTTCGGTGTAAAATTTATATATGAATTAATTGGTATGTTACTAAAATATCTTAGTAAAATAAATACAGTTGAGCTAGAAAACAAATAGCTCAAATTAATATATATATATATATATATATAATGAATAAATAATTAATAAAAAAGCAATTCACTCTCTTCCTGCTGTAATACGTACTAATTATTTTGTGTAGGCGTCTATATTGTCTATAGAATTCATACAAAACAAACACGCAGTGTGTAAAAAAATACTTAAACTTAAAAATTATAACGTGGCTGAAAATGCTCTATCAGCAATCATCCTTTAAATATAATACTTTGGACATGTTATTGTATCCGAAATTTTTATATTTGCCAATCAAAAATAAATAAATAAATAAATAAATAAAACGCAGATTATATTTTTCTGCAAGTACAGGGTGAGTAATAAATATCGAAACAATAGGCTATCTCCTCAAATATTTCCCCCAGATCTATACTTCCAATTGCAAAAATTCATAAAAAAGGAGAAATTTCTGATAAAATAAGTTGCAACTCCATGGGGGGTCTATTTGAAAAAGTATGAAAACTAAATTTTTATACGGCCCCCGTATAATTCCCCTTAAAATTCCCAATTAGGAAATTATCCCTTATCCATTCCTAAATTGAACAAAACAGATTTCATCTCTGTATCTAAAAATCCCACAGAGATATTAAATCCAAAAAACTTCAAAAATTCCTGACTTACACCATTTTCCCTGCCTCTAAACTGTGCTTTCTTGACTCAATTTCAACACTTGTGAGGAAACACTCACAAATTGCAATTTAATAAAAATCGGTTTAAGATAGCACTTTTTCTTTGGACATAAGATAGCAGCGTATAGTTTTTACGCTAAATTGGTATACCAGACGTTTGCCCGAGTAAAAAATATCTAGGTCAGGTCCCAAACCGACCCATAGGGGAAAAAGTTCGGCGTGGCCTGAAAAAATGTCAACATCATAACCCGGACCGGTCTGGAAAATAGTTTAATCGTAGCCCGGTTCAGTCGCAAATTTCTACATAGTTTTTTAATTCGGCGTGGGAAAAAAAAATTTCATATGGAGGAGTTCTGACCAAAAAATTCTTTTATAGCTTTTCTTTTTTTTATTTATACTTTTTATTATTAAAAAAGCGCCAAAGGCCGTAATATATTTTATCAATGAATCTCTATTTATATGTAAATGTTTCACTTATATTTTAATATCGTTAATCCATATCCCATGCGTTGAAGAATGTGAAAAATGTTATACACTAAGACATTTTAAAACGGAATCACATAGGAAAGAAAAAATAGGTTATAGACAGATGCTCTCCCTAGCAGATGTAATTGGAGCTTATTTCCTTTTCGCATTTATTTTGTATGGATCAACATATTTTCCGTTTAAGACAGAATTCCGTCATACGCAGATTTTTTTTCACTGGTTTTATTGTATTTAATTTTTTTAGCCTTTGAATAATCTATTTAAAAAAATGAATTTCATTTTTTTTTTTTTTTTTTTTTTTTTTTTGTAAAATAAAGATTTTAAAACCTATATGTTTTTCGTAAAAAAAAATCGATTGAGCCGAATTTTATTTATTTTATGCGCGTATTAAGTCATTCAGTGATTTTAATACGGGTTTTGTCGAGACCGAGTTTGAAAATTTCATCCAGAGTGCACCTAAGTTGGAGGAAGTAGTCCCCTCCTTTATGAACAGTACGCTAGGCTCGGCCTGCCGGATCTTCAGAAAAAAGTAACATCTCGGTCCTGGCCCTACCTGGGCCCAGAATACAGATTTTTTAACATCCTTTGGAGGACGATAAAAAGCCTGAAGTTGTCTGAGGTAAATTTAAAAAGAAAAAAAAAAGACTTAACCTACATCTTAGAAAAAGCATTTTTTTAAAAATAACTGAAGGACATTTAAACAATACACTTCGTTTTTCTGCATAATGAATTTTTTATCCTCTATTTCTTGTCGTTAAATTATTAAATGTTAAGAATTTTTAAAAGAAAAAAGAACTTGAAACACTTCATTTTTAATTTTTTTACATTATTTTTGCTTCGGCAAATTTGAAAAAATGTCTACTTTTGAAAAAATGTTTGCTTTTGAAAATATTATTTTTTTAAAGTTATATTATTTTTTTCAATAAACATTTCTAATAGTTTTAAAATTTATGTAAAAAAAATCTTGGAACAAAACTAAAACCAGATTTTCATCTTTAATTAAATGGGAAGAAATTGAAATCCGATAAATAATGTTACGAGTTATAAAAATTTTTGATTGTCCCATTTAAACCAGAACTAACCACATGAAACTTTTATAAATTGTATGAGAAATTTTAGAATGTGATTTTCTTAGCAAATTATAAGACTAACCATCACAAAAAAAGAAAAAATCTAAATTCTAACTGAAGAAATAGATTTTTTACGCGTTTTCTAGAACTGTTAAAGTAACATTGTTTTTGAATTGCGCGCATTTCAATTTGTGTCTAATCCCTTAAAACCTGATGAATTTTTTAAACGGCTATAACTTTGCGAATTTTGGAGATACGAAGATGCAACTTTTTGTGTCTTATTCAGGACTGAATAAGAGAAGTTTTCCTAATTGGATTTTTTGTCCTACGGGGGCCGTATAAAAATTTAATTTTTGTAAGTTTTCAACTAGAGTCCCCATGAAGTCGCAATTTATCTTATCAAAATTTTCAAATTTTTTTATGAATTTTTGCAATTGGAAGTATGGGTCTAAGGACAATATTTAAGGAGATAGCCTATTGTTTCGATATTTAAGACGCACCCTGTATTTTGTACTAAATCTCATTAATAAATCTCTTAACTTTGTTATAAGTTCAACATCACAATGTTTTAAATAATCTGCAAAGAGTTTTCCTAGGAATACCATTATGTACGTGAAATCTTGCGTGATCCTGTAAATGAATGGTAAAATATTTGCATCTCATATTCTGCAGAAAACATGTTTTAGTGCATCTCAGAAATTCATATTAAGTCAGTTTAATTTTTTTCTAACTGAGAAACATCATAAAAATGCACTGCAAACAAGTCTTATTTTCATCTGCCGAATCACTGGCTATTCGAGTTCTTTCCGAATGTGAGATAAAAATGTCTGTTTTAATTTTTCAAATAGAACTGTAGCGATCTCGATCAGTATAAAGCGAGTTACTACCTGAGAGTAACTGGCTTGGCCTTTTGCTCAACGGTTAAAGCACTCGCTTCCTGATCAGATGTTCTCAGATCAAACCCAACCGGCGCCAATCTCTCTTCATTGGTGACCCTGGACACGCACGCAACTCTCTCTCATCATCAACTTCCAGCGCACAACAATCAACTCACCTCATCATCAACAGATGGCAGCACCAAAAAACAATCTCTCCCAACGCAAAGCCTGTCCTCGCATCACAATATGCGTCCGACAGCATTCATTCACGAGTGCATATCGCTCGTCAGACGTCAGTAATACGTCTTTCTCACTGGGGGCATACTCTGTAACGATCTCGATCAGTATAAAGCGAGTTACTACCTGAGAGTAACTGGCTTGGCCTTTTGCTCAACGGTTAAAGCACTCGCTTCCTGATCAGAGGTTCTCAGATCAAACCCAACCGGCGCCAATCTCTCTTCAGAACCATTATAGATAATTATTCAATTACATAAAATTTTACTTTACATCATTGTTTATAAACTTCTTTCAAACAACATAGATATTGATTCACAAGATCCTAAGCATCATATTTATTAACATTTTTATTACATATTTTGCTGAAACATGAATATCTTCAGTTATATATTGGCCATTATAGACTTCACTCCACGTAACCAACACGTCTTGGAAACTCACGCACCTCTTCTACTTTAAAAAAAATGTTCCTAAAATGTTTAATGTTTTTAAATTTTTTAGTAAATATTTGAAATTTTATTTCTTCCAAATGGAAAGTATAACTGCCCCTTATTATTCTAAACAAGTTGTAAATTGCACATGAAGCGTAGCAAATGAGGTGCGTTCGAACGATAACGAAGTTTTAAAAATATCAATCTCATTAATATGTCTCGCTATACCATTATGTAATGGAATACTTTTGTGTGGCCTTGTAAAACAATAACAAATGTTCTTGCACCACATATTATGCAAAATGTATATTATAATATGTACTTTATAGATGCAATACAATTTTAATATATTCAAATGAGTGTAACACCATTAAAATGCATTTGAAACATTTTTCCCCATTGGCCGTAATGTAATGGAATACTTTTGGTTGTCCCTGTAATCGATCTATGCATTCGATTTTCATAAAATTTAAAATGACTCGACAAAATTATGTAATAATTATATAGTTTAAATTTCAAACAATTCGGTTTGGTAGTTTTTTTGTTGTTATATGCGGAGGGACAGACAGACGGACGGACAGACAGACGGACGGACGGACAGACAGTCGGACGGACGGACTGAACGACAACTATAAGTGCTAATTACGAACGCACCTAAAAAGTGTGGTTGCAGACTAAGACTAAACACCGTGGCATTTGAAAGCTCAGCGGCGACAGTGCCTGTCCCTGTTTACTAAACTCTGGGCCCCGAGGTGCTATGAAGCATGTGTCCCGGTCATGTGGCAGCCTAACCCGTGATTTTTGGTGTTATAAGGTCCACGCAAATAGCACTAACTTCTTCGCTATCTTTGATCTTTCGTGTCGGCGCTTTCATCAACTGCTTTTTCAGTGTACTGAATCCGAACTTCAAGGAAGGAATCTAAAGCGAAATAAATTGACAGCTTTACAACTGAAGATTGGGTAGATAAAGATCAGTCCCTCAAAAATCATTTAAAGAGATTTTACCCTTGTTTCGTCCGGAAACAAAGATTGATTGATTGCTCTTTTAGTCTAATAAAAACTAGTGCTGTTCGCTCGCAGCCTTAGTTCTCAAGCAAACTTAATACTTATTTTATCAAACCCGAAGGGATGAAAGGCTGAGTGAAACGTGCCCAGTCGGGAATCGAACTTTTGATCTATGGTGTCGCAGTCAGATGGTTTCATCACTGCGTCAAGGGGATTATATTTGCTGACACCACAACAAATTTTACGGTGACATATTAAGTAATTTTTTTCCGAACTGAGGTATTGTTCAAGAAATATGTAAAAGTTTGATAATTTCTTAAAAACTAATTTATGCTAAAAATTAATTTATTTTTATTTACAAATGGGCTATAACTTGTATAGTTACTATAAAAAAAATCGGTACTTACGTATTAACGCCACCGCAGTAGATGTTGTGATAATGCGTCAATAAAGATGAATTTTATTGTTCGCACGCGCAGAAAAATATAGTGTCATAAAAATGAAAAAAAACATTAAAAAAGAACTAAAAGAGCACTAAAAAGCATTTAAAAAGCACTAAAGCACTAAAAAAACGCAAAAAATGGCGTCAAAAATCAGCAAACAACAAGGAACAAGGAATCCAAAAGATAACTGCATGCGTGTGCGAACAACGAGATTGCTTTTTATCGGTGCATAAGTACAACTTCTGCTGCGGTGGCGTTAATACGTAAGTACCAAAAAGTCCTTTTTATCTAAAACGCTTCATTTTACTTATCGATATATTTATTGTACCCTTAACAGTTGTGATATCGGCCGGCTCCGTGATGTCGACGCCAGTAAGTTTGCGATGACGATCCATACCTAGTGCCATGAGGTCTGAAAACTGTCCGCTCCGTGATTTTTTTCATTTTGAAAGAGACTTTTTGAAAGTAACTTTTCTGTTTGAAATGGAACTGAAACGAAGGGATTCAGTTGTTGCCTGGTGCGCAGCAAAGAAAGAACGTTTTTTTCGGCGGGCTCGGGTGTGAGCCGTGTTTGGTTCAGGTTTTAAAGAACATCGGAAAGGGGTGTTCGAAATCTCATGCCCGGAAGGGGCTTTATATGCTTGTGCTGTATATGCTGTATATGCAAGTGCTTTTCCTAATGGATATATGTGTAAATTAACTGTACATAATTGTAAATAGCGCAGTGTGGTTATGTATATAGTTTTCATCGTGTATTCTGTGTGTTGGTTTTATTAAAGTGAATTGTGAAATTGTACAGAGAGTCGGAGTATATTTAGTTACGACGTCACAGCTAGTAATATATAAAATTATTGGTGGCTTGCTGTGGGATACAGGAACTGAAATCAAAAGTTCCGCGAACTCATCATCTCTCCTGTATTATTTTGAATGTGGACTGAAAAGCTGTGTCGGTCATTGAAATCAGCATTCGAAGATTGTGAATTTCAGCTCGGAATATTAAAGAATCGAACGGTGAGTCCCTATTGTTTCTCTTGCGCGCTGAATTTTGGGGAGGTCTCAATGCCATACGCTTAAATGTTAGAAAATTAAAATAGCGTGTTTCATTTTGTTTTCTTTTTTTAAAGGTTATTGCACAAGACTATTTTCGTTATTTATTATTATTATTATTATTTGCTAATTGCTAATTGTTAATAAAATATTTTTGTTTTAAAAGAAAAACAAAATAAGAAGTGTAAAAGTAGAATATATTAAGTATTTTAAATACATTTTTATATTTTGCATAAAGAGTAAAGTAATTTTCATTGCACAAGTAGTACGATAATAAACTTAATTGTTTAAGTTACAGTGTAAAGTTTATTAAAAAAGTTGAATTTACTGAAATTATTATTGACTTTTTCGTAGTGCATTAAAGTAAGGTATATAATAAAGTAAAGGAATGTACTGAGTCTTTATTATTTTATTGTGCATTTTTTATGAATACCTTAGTTGAGGTTTTGATTATTTACTGTGCTTAGAGAAAAGTGTTACTGAGTTGAAAAAAAAATATATAAATCTTATTTTTCTTGGATATTTTAATGCTATTGTGCTCAGGAAAGTTATAGAAATATTTTGTAATTGTATTTACTTTTTGTAGTGAGATATTTTTCTGAGTTTGATTATGGCTTCATTCTTGAATAGGCAAAATAAAGATGTATTGTTTTTGCTCGCAGCAGAATTTGATACCGAAATATCTGCTGACATTAAAAAAGTGCCTTTAATTCAGGTAATTTTGAAAGCTTCTGATTATGATGAACAAATTGCAAAAGATATGTTAGAAGGGATTTTAGAAGAAAGGGAAAAATTAGCAGAACAGGAAAAATTAAATAAATTAGCGGAACAGGAAAGGTTAGAAAGAGAGAAAGATAGACAATTGGAATTAGAGAAGCTGCGATTACAATACAGTGCAGATAGTAACTCCTTAGTTTCCCCTGATTCTGTAACGGCTGGAAATAAGGATAAAAGAGTGAGTTTAAAGGATTTAGTTCCAAAAATTGACCCTAAATTAATTGATATTACCTTGTTTTTTATGATTTTTGAGAGTCAGGCGTTATAAGAAAATTTAGGAGAATTAAATTACGTTTCCCAACTTATACCTTTGTTACCTGTAGAGGTATCTGAAATTATTGTAAAAGAACCCTTAGAAAAAAGGGATGATTACCAGCATATCAAGAATGTTTTGTTAAAGAGATTCAGATTAGGAGCAGGGGTCCTGAAAACAAAACTTGAGACTCATCAAAGGAAGGCAGGTGCGTTATGGACTGAGCTTGTTTATGAATTAAGAGGGTATTTAGAATACTGGTTAGAAACTGTTGAAGTAAATTATTTTGAATCACTCAAAGAACTAATGCTCACAGAGCAGATTAAGCGTAGAGTTCCTTTTGCGATTAAGGATAAATTCCTCGATGAGTGGGATGAGATTAAGACAGCGTCATATTTAGCAGAAAAATGTGATAAATTTGAAAGTGTGAGAGGGAATGTTTGGAAGTTTGATAACAAAACGTGGAATAATAAACCATACTTTAGGGATAGGAATGGGCAAGATAATGCTAGAAGTAAAGGGGATCAGGTAGTTAAATCAGGTGGGGTTGATAAAAGAGATAATGTGCGTAGGGATTTTGGAAATAAAGATAAATTTGATAGGAAAAAACCAATTATCTGTTTTCAATGCAATTGTGCAGGGCACATTAGACCGGATTGTCCGGATTTAAAACGCAAAAGTTCTGGAGATTTTGTCAGTCACGTGGGCGTAGGTGTACGTTTAGGACAGAGTTTTACACCTTATTTGAAAAAAGCAGAAATTAATGGGATAGAACGAAATTTTTTAAGGGATACAGGGGCTGGAATTGATCTTTGTGACCGTAGTTGGATAGATAATAATGATTGAATTGGGGAAGTAACGTGGACAAAGCAACCCTTGGATAATGCGTGTAAATGTTTGCCCTTGGCGAGAGTTACAATTAAAGGGGATTTTGGAATGGTAATTACTAAGGCAGCTGTGATACCGACAGAATTAGAGCAAGGTTATTATTTGCTGGGAAACAAGACAGCTGAATTTATTGAGGAATCAAATGGTAATCCTGTGTTGGTAAATGCTGTAATGACGCGCAGTCAGACGCGGGAACGTGAAAGGGAAATATTCGTGGTTGAAGTTGAGAATGGATTGGATTTGGAGGATGGAGATAAAGATGAGGTGGAGTTTAAAGAAGAGGAGGAAGGGATGGTTATACCGGAAAAGTTAGAGACGGAGACAGGTTTGGTTAATGTATCAGCGGCGAAATTTAAAGAAGAGTAGAAAAATTGCCCTTCACTTAAGCAGTTGTGGGAGAAAGCTATAAACTCTAATGATAAAGAATTTTGCATTAGGGAAGATAAGCTTGTACGGGTGTCGCTATCAAGGACAGGTGAGGAGAAAATACAATTATGCGCACCGGAAATTTATCGAAGAGATGTTTTAGCATTGTGTCAAGAGCAGGTATCAGGACATTTAGGTACGACAAAGACAAAGGATAGAGTCCTTAGGTATTACTTTTGGCCAAATTGTTATCAAGATATTGAAAATTAAGTAAAAACGTGTGATCCATGCCAAAAGGTGGGTAGTAATAAAGATAAGCGTAAGGCCCCTTTAAAACTGGTACCAATAATTTCCGAATGTTTTTCTAAGATAAATCTGGATGCGGTTGGTCCCTTACAGACTAGTAATAGAAATAACAAATACTTAATTACATCCATTTGCCTTGCTTCTAAGTATCCGGATGCCATACCGGTGGTAGATATCACTTCCACTTCCGTTATTGATGCTATGTTGCAGATTTTTGCTAAAACGGGCTTTCCCAGAGAGGTACAATCTGACTTAGGAAGGTCTTTTACGAGGGAGTTAACGACCGAATTCTTTCAAAAATTGGGTATAAAAGTGTCCCATAGCTCAGTCTGCCATCCGGAATCAAATTGTGTGGAAAGATTACATTCTACATTAAAGAAAGCCATTAAAGCATTATGTCTCGAGTCGGGTTGTGATTGGGAAGAAGTTTTGCCTATGGCACTGTTCGCTTTAAGAACAGTAACACATGAAAGCACGGGGTTTAGTCCCGCTGAACTCGTTCACGGGAAGAATTTGCGTATGCCACACACTTTGGTGTATGAAAATTGGATGGGTGACGAGAGTACGGACCAAAATGTGGTAGATTATATTTTGAACCTGACAAATAGGTTGAAAAGATGTCGAGAGTTAGCAGTCAAGCACATTGAGGAATGCCAGGACAAGCGAAAATTATGGTATGACCGGAATGCAGTGATAAGAAAGTTCAAGGTTGGAGACCAGGTGTTAGTTTTGGCAACCTCTAAATCTCATAAGATGGCTGTAAATTGGATCGGGCCAGGTACGGTCACGGGAGTAATTTCAGAAACGAATTACACCGTTGACTTACCAGAGAAGCGAAATAAGACGACAATATATCACGTTAATTTATTGAAACCTTATTATAAGCGGCCGGAATTTGTTAATCTGGTAATTGATATCGATTCGGAAGAGGTGGAAGAAGATGTCGAAATACCGTACCCCATGCCAAACCCCACACCAATTGATTTTTGAGAAATCGTGGACAACAGTGGGCTAGAGAAAAGGGCGACAGCAATTCAAATTAATAATTTTAAGGAAGTCATAGAGCGAAATAAGAAAGTGTTTTCTTCAGACCCAGGACGTACTCATTTAGTGGAGATGGATATACAATTAGTTGATGAAACGCCGGTGAGTGCCAAATCTTATAGAATGTCGCCAAGGCAGACAGAAATTTTGAGGGAGGAAATAAGAAGATTATTAGACTTAGGAGTAGCTGAGGTAGGGCAGTCCGATTTTACGTCCCCCATGATTTTGGTAGAGGTTCCGGGAAAAGATCCTCGTCCTTGTGTGGACTATAGGATACTAAATTCCAAGACTCGAACGGAATTTTTCCCACTCCCGAATATAGAGGAGGTAGTAGAAAAGGTGAGTTCTGCGACCTTTATTAAGGTGATGGATTTAACCAAAGGTTATTTCCAAATACTACTGACCAAAAGGGCCCAAAGGTACGCTGCATTTGTGACACCTTTTGGGGTATTTTTGCCTCAAGTCATGATGTTTGGTCTCGTGAACGCTCCTTTCTACTTCTGTAAATTAATTGCCATGGTTCTGGGTGGTCTGGAATCGTTTGCCTTGCCGTACATTGATGATATTGCGGTGTTTTCACTTACTTGGGAAAGTCACATGAAGGATATAGCCGAGGTCCTAAAGCGCTTGTTAGAGGCCGGTTTAACAGTGAAACCCACAAAATTCATATTTGCACAAGACAGCGTGAAGTTTTTAGGTCATGAGGTAGGTTCGGGAAAGAGGTCCTCCAGTGACGTAAAAATTAAAGCAATTTTAGATTTTCCAACACCCTCAACTAAGACACAAGTAAAGTCATTTCTGGGAATGACGGGCTACTATTCCCGTTATATAAAAGATCATGCAATAATCGCGGTTCCCCTAACTAATATCTTGAAAGGGAAAGAAAAGAAAGAAAAGATAGAGTGGAATGAGGATTGTGAAAAGGCTTTTCAGGAATTAAAAGGGAGGTTGACCCAGAGTCCTGTTTTATATGCCCCGGATTACAGCCAAGAGTTTATTGTGCAGACCGACGCAAGTTTATATGGTGCTGGTATAGTTCTGTCACAGATTCGAGATGGGGAAGAGCATCCCATTTTATATTTAAGTAAGAAATTTTCTAAAGCAGAGCAGAACTACAACACTATTGAACGCGAATTAGCAGCGATTGTATATGGTCTTAAAAAGCTGAATCATTATCTGGATGGGCAGCGGTTTGTTATACAAACAGTCCACAATCCTTTGACCTATCTTAAAACAATGATGGGGAAAAATGCTAGATTGACTAGGTGGGCATTATATTTCCAGACATACAATTTTGAGGTTAAGCACAGACAAGGAAGGCTTCACGGGAATGCCGATGGAATGAGTAGAACTGAGTAATAGTGTGTGTAAATATTAAAATCCAATCATTGAATTCACTCGTTTATATTTATTTTACATATATTGAATTTTATTTAATTGTATTAATTTTGTGTATTATTTAGTATAGAACTTTATGTTGCATATTGGAGAATAGTACTGTGCCATTCTTTCGGCTCAGATGGATATCTCAGATGAGTAGCTCATTGTGTTTAGTGAATTTTAATCACAAGTTTTTTTTAATTATTAATATGCATGTATTTTAATAATGTTCTGGTATTGTGACCTCTCAGGTTTGGCGTGTCGGGAGTGACGAAGGGCTCAATGCCGTCTTCCCAATTTTCAATTTTCAATTTTCATAGGTGTATGCACCCTATGAAAATTTCTTAAGGGGGAAGGAGCTGTGATATCGGCCGGCTCCGTGATGTCGACGCCAGTAAGTTTGCGATGACGTTCCATGCCTAGTGCCATGAGGTCTGAAAACTTTCCGTTCCGTGATTTTTTTCATTTTGAATGAGACTTTTTGAAAGTAACTTTTCTGTTTGAAATGGAACAGAAACGAAGGGATTCAGTTGTTGCCTGGTGCGCAGCAAAGAAAGAATATTTTTTTCGGCGGGCTCGGGTGTGAACCGTGTATGGTTCAGGTTTTGAAGAACATCGGAAAGGGGAGTTCGAAATCTCATGCCCGGAAGGGGCTGTATATGCTTGTGCTGTATATGCAAGTGTTTTTCCTAATGGATATATGTGTAAATTAACTGTACATAATTGTAAATAGCGCAGTGTGGTTATGTATATAGTTTTCATCGTGTATTCTGTGTGTTGGTTTTATTAAAGTGAATTGTGAAATTGTACAGAGAGTCGGAGTATATTTAGTTACGACGTCACGCAGCATTTAAATTTTTAATGACATTTTTATATAGTAATTTAATTTCACTGTAGAGTTTTCTTTCATAAAATAAAATATATGTATTCCTTATGATGATAAGCTTAGTCTTTTATAGTTTATAAAAAATCTCTTATAAAAAAGAGGACGGATGATACACGGTTGCCTAAATTAAAAGAAAAAAATGCATAAAGAATAAATACTGATATCATGAAAAATTCATGATTCCAAAGGAGGTCTCCTGAATCAATTCTTTTAGGGTTCTATCTATCAATCTAAATTTCGTTCAACCCATTGCTTTAGAAACGCAGCACCATGTGAGCAAAATGGACGACTTGATTTTTAGAATACACTCTGTAATAGAAACGAATCCTTTTATTTATGATAGAAGATAAATTATTTCATTTTCTTCCTTTGTTTATGTGTATTCCAATGCAGACGAATAATGTATAAATCAGATCTCTGTTTTATGTTTTTTCCTTGAGAAATAAAGTACTTTTAAATTTATTGGAGACTTTCTTAAATGTATGTTTTTTACGGCTTTAAGGAAAAAAAATACAAGGCATTTTTCTAAAAAAAATGAAAGAAGTAATAATTATTACATGTAACATTTTAAAGAAATACGATTTGCAGACATTTTAAATATGTAAATCAGATATTAGACCTCTTTCCATAAAGTAATTCTAAAGTAATACTTTAAAAATTATTTTATATTGCAGTCTAATTTACATTGTATAAATTTAAATTAAGATTAAGAATTCGAAACAGTAATATTGAATAATTTCGAAACAGTTTTGCCTAATGTTTTCGCTTTAATACTGAACATTAAAATTTGCAGGAAATTTCAAATGTTATATAAATTAAAAACTATTTCTTAGTACTGAAAATTATACATGTTAACATGTTTTTAAATTTTCTACATGACATTCTAAGCAAAATTTAAATGCACTATTATCATGTGTAAATTATTAATAATGCATTAGTGCTAGTATATTTTTATGTGGTGACTAAATGAAGGAATAGTAGAATTGGTGTTATTTATCAAGACTGAACAATGTACGTGAATGTCTGCTTTCGATTTTATTCTTTGCAATTGAAAAATAATCAAAGTTTCACAAAAAAAGTTAAAAAAGTTACGTAGCAAAATGGAATTTAATCATGTTAACCTTCCTAGTACATTTACAGAAAATTCATACAATCTAAAATTGATTATTGATGCATTCGAGACGGATTACACACGGTATGTGCAATGCATTTCTGGGCCAAGATGTGGGATATGACGTAATGTCAATGACGTATATTAATGACATGTATGTAATCATATTTAATTGAAACTTCACCAGTCAGGAGAATTGGTGTTATTTATCAGGCCTAAACATTGTACATGACAATCTGATTTTATTCTTTAAAAAAGAAAAAAAAAAAAAAAAAAAAAAAAAAAAAACGGAATTTGACCACAATTTTCTTTTTAAATAAAGAAATAAAAAAAAATATATGTATGCATCATACATATATAAGTAATATTTGTCGTACCTTTATGGAAAAATACATACATAAACAGTTAATTATCATTTAACCATTCGAAACGGATATATGTTTATAATGCATTTCCGGGCCAAATTCATGGATATGACAAGATGACAATGACGCATGTTAACCCTTTGAGCTCTGGGGTATGCATTTCTTCAAAATTCCAGATGTCACAATGGCACCAGTATTTTACAAGGAAAAAAAACGGTTAACGATAAACACGAAAAAATTCATTAAACCTTTTTCAAATTAATTTGGCCAAATTTTCTGGTGTCATTGGGACATTTCGGAATGAAAATTATGTGGTAGAAAATTCTACCATCAGAGCTCAAGGGTTAATGACGTGTATATAATCACGTCAGGTTGCAGCTGTCATTAGTCAGTAGAATTGTTGCTATTTGTCAGGGCGGAACAATGTACATCACAATAAGCTTTCGATATAGTTCTTTGGCATTGAAAAATTAGAGATTGATTACAGAAATACTTTTAATAATAGAGAAACAAAAGTAAATATATACATACATATATATTTTTATATATAGTAACGGATAAGAAGAAAAAGTACATTAAGATTAAAATAGATATTCGATAATTTCCTAGAACCCACCGTAATTTATCCAAAATTTTATCATTTCATATCATAATGCAGCATTTTGCACGACATCTATTAAGTTTAAACGCACTTATTTCTTTCGTGAGACACTACTGTAAAATTAAAATGTCTTTCTTTTTAAAATCACTTATTGAAATCAATGTAAACATACAAAAAATTAATATAATTGAAACATTTGAATTTTATATGATCTCAAATTTCAATGCAGAACATACCGCAGTAAGCTTCTGTAAAACGTAGGTAGTTTTCATTATTTCTCAAAATAAGTGACTTTTAAAAAAGGGACATCAGGTTAATATTAAACATTTACTGTAAAATATAAAATTTTTAAGTGTTTTTGTAAACTAAGGACTGATACTATACACTATACTTTCAAGAGGACATTTTCAAAATACTTTAAAGTTCGTCTAAATTTGAGAGTGGTTCTTGAATTTTTTATGTATTATAGATATTTTATAAGTATTTCAGTCTGTTAGAAGTTGCACAAATAATTATGCGAACTAGACATGGAATTATGAAAAATTATCTGTCAATTTTTCAAAAGAACTTTTTCTTTAAATATTTATAATAAATCCATATGTGTAAGTGCGTATAGTCATGAATTCGTTAAATGGAGTTATGTTAGAAGTAATATGAAGATATGCAAGTTATTAACTCTGAAATAAAAGAGGAAAATTTCTTAATTTATTAAAAGTAATTTTATTCAATAAATTAATATAATTCAATAATTTACTTATAGAACATTTCATTATTCTTAAAATTTGCCTATTCTGCGACGAATTACATTCCATATTTATCAAATAAGATTTGTTACGAGGATATGATCTTCTTAATACATTATTTTGTTTGAAATTCTTATATATTATACATTAAAAGATTTTGTACTTTACAAAATTGTAAAAATAATAATCTGCATTTAATTGGCAATTATAAAATATCTTTATTGAAAAATATTTTGTATGTTTCAAAGTTTCACATAAAAAAGTGATTCAAACAAAGATGATTTGCAGAAATTTCTATTACAAAAGTATATCACTATGTACTTTGGAAAGCATAAATAATTCTATTTTCAAAATTGAGAAAAAGTATGTGAAATATTTTAAAGTTTTAGTAAATGCCATTTGACTCCTTTTTTACTTTTATTGTTTCCATTATCCATTTATTTTTCTGTTGCTTTTATATTGTAAATCGTATAAAATTATGTTTAATTTTTTTTTTTATGTAAATATAAAAGTTTCCATAATATATATTTGAAACTGGAAAAAAAATGTATTAATGTATCGGAACAAGAGTTATAATAAACACAAACAAAATTATTAAAAAAATATAAAGAACAAACTTGTTCTTCTAATGACAGCTTGAACATAACATTGTTTTTCAATATGAACAACCATTGTGCTATGTCATTGTCAGTCTTTATTTAACGATGCTGTTAGTGCGGTGGGATCGAAGTTATTGTGGGATCGAAAATAAAACGTCAAGATAAAATAGCTATTTAATTAAAGATTAGTTTTAACTGTAATTTAGAAAAATGTAAAATATAAGAATACTATATGTGATTCTACATCACATATATCATTCTTGACATATATATTCGACATTCTTGACCACATATAACTATTCTTGACATTGTGCTACCTCTAGAAAATAACACAATGCAAGAAGAAATCTATCGAAAACAGTCACTAAATATTAGAAACAAAAATAAAAATATTAACTGAAATTTAAAAATACTGAGATTTCACATGTACTAATGTGTGCTGGTATGCAACAACACGACATACAATTGATTTAAAATCTATACTGGTACGTTATATGTTTTAACTGCATTAATGAAATAAATAAAATTTCTCTTTCTGTTAGTATTAATAATAATATTGATGACTCGAGCAGGCGTTAAAAAGTTAAGAGGAAAGCTTGTGACAGGTTGAGATAATTTAACTAAAGAAAATATTATATTTTACACATAAGATCTCCAAACTTAAAAACATATAATATTTGCGAGAATATTTTTAAATGTAAATTATGCAATATCTAATTGCTGTCAATTATTTAAAGTTTAGTAAAAACAAGTGAAAAGTTTACCATAAGCGAAAATAATTTTAAGCTTCTCGCCTTATTCATTATATTTCTAAATTTGTCAGCATGTCAACACATAAAATATTTTTATAATGGTATCACGTGATATACCACTTAATGAACTTTATATGTTATGAACATTAAAAATAAGGTATCTATACACAAATATATAAAAGGCATATAAAATTAATTACCTATACCTATGTAATAAAAAAAACATTATATAAAAATTGTAAGACCATTCTGTATATTATCAAATAAATGTCTAAGAAATACTATAATATTTCAAGAAAATTATCTAGATATATTTGTATGAAATAACCTTTAAAATGAAAGTTCTTATAAGGTTATAATTACTGATGAAGAATAATCATGCGTGTAGTACATTTAAATATTTTATGTTATAAAATAGTCGTCTTCTTTATGTACTCAGAATAAAGAAAAATTCTTTAACATTTAGCTGCAAGAAATAGATCTACTTAAATGGATATAATCAATAGAAAATGCTCCTTTAAAAATATTGATTACATATATTCAATTATTCAATAAAGGAAATGGTAATTACTTTGAGGTACAAATATAAAAATAATGTATTATCTGTAAATAATACTCAATAGAAACACCGTAAAACATAACTTACCCTTTGATTATGGAATTTTCAAAGCCTAATAGAATATAATTGAAATGATACAATGTTATGTATCTCAAGATGAAGGCAGTGTCAAATATCTAGAGAGGTGCATACATCTTTATTTATTACAAATATTCATATTTATGTTTCTTCATACCTTTTTTTAAAAACTTCCTAACATGCAAAAAGACACAAAAACATTCTGTCTTATTTACCTGGAAACATGAATGTTTTAGATGCACCATTAACTTACCTTTAACTCTTTTTTTTTTAATCATATTATAAAATGAGGTAAAGAAATATATCTAACTGTAAATTTATACATATGAATGTCAAATTGTAATAGTTCAAAAAGAATCGCATTGCAAAGTAAATAAAAATGTAATATTTAAAGAAAATAAGTAAAATAATAGAAATTTCTTTAGCACAAACATCCAAAAGAATTCGTTTTATAAAGTTACTATTCTGAATTCTTTTTTTTTTTTTAAAGATTGTCTTGATACTTTGACTCAAATTTCAGTAAGAGTACACAGTAGATAACTACTTAATTATACGAAAAATATCCTTTTATCATGTTCTCATATTTGGCGTCTTATTTCTTAAATAGCATTTGTAAAATTATGATATATTTCAAAGTAATCTAAGAAAACTTCTAACTATTATTATTCACAAAAATAAATATGAGCACGACAAAAGAATGCATAATAAACAATAATTGTAATAAAATCACTCATCATATTATTCTAAAATAATAAAAAAAAGTCATGTAATTAAAATAGAGATTGAGCATTAAAATCATAAAATATAAAATGCATATATTTTCTCGTACTCATATTTTATACCGCAGATGCTTATTTATTTTGTACACTTTCTTTCTCTCTTTTTTTTTTATTAATTTTGAAGAAATGCAATATTTTGGACGTTGACCATCACAGACACATCAAATCCAGTGCGAAAAGCACATCAGTGTATGCCGGTTAAATTGGAGCCCACACATGAAAATCCGTAGCACTGATCACACTGCAGCACTCGATTCATTTCTGAAGTAAATAAAAACTTCTGAAGTACACAAAGTAGAAATAAAATGCACTATATTGCCGAAAGCAAGACTGAGAGTTTAACGGAAGCGAAGTAGGAGTCACCAAAGTCTACCTCAGATTCTTAGGCCTACATCGGCAGGCCAGGCGTTAACGAGCGGGAGTTGTTTACGCTGAGCCTCGTGAAATTTTTCGATCAGAAAAATCAGCCGCATCCAACATGAATAATGGTTCGGATATAACTCCAATGCGATCCATCAGGGAAAAATCCGGCAGCTACAGTCAGCATTCTATAGGCACTCCAAACGATAGTCTATGAACTGAGAACACTCGTATCTAATAGTCTATGATCCGCAAATGTAATAGATAGTCATATGTCGGGGAAATAGGCTTTCAAAAATCATGTAAAAAACAGCCAATGAATAAGATAATGTCATACTACTCAGGCAGATAAATAGTCCAGATACATGAAGCAGATATAGTCTAGATAACTGCTAATAAATAGTCCAGAAACTAAACTTTCAAGCAAATATGAAGCAGACAACTAAAAGCAGGCACCATCCCTTGACGTTACAAAAAATTGCGAATGCCTGGTGTAGGCACCACAGTTTCTGTATTATAGATCTGTAGTTTAAAGTATTGTAACCAGGTTCTTTTTTTAAATGCATTCGCTGGAGTTGTAGGATCGCTAAGATCCTACAACTCCTAATCGCAAATCCAACTCCTAGGATCGCTAAGATCCTAATTATGATCGCTTAAGAAAATAAATGCTCTTTAAGAAAATTGTTTATTTGCAGTAAACTTATAAATTTTAAAGGTTTTCATACAGAAAAGCTAGGGATGGTGCCTGAACGCATTATCAAGAAAACAGTCTTCACATGACTGCCTCGTGAAGCGAGAGGGAGGAAATTAATTCCTCACTGAAAAATTCACACATTGGCATCACACGATGGGCGACAATAAGCATATAAAAAATAACTGATATCATTTACGCAAAATTGTCTGTTACGCTTAAACAATAAAAGGATTTTGAATTTAATAGCAGGGCAACCAGAAAATAGCAGTCCTAAAAAATACGCCAAAAAGGAATCCGACTGCCAAATCGTACGTTAGGAGCATATTTTGAGAAAATGTTCTCAAAAGACAAAACAACTATTATGTACATAAAAAGACTCATATGCAACGAATAAGTTAGACTTAAAATTACGCAGAGATGAAAATGAAATTTCACTAACCGCAAACACAGTCGATATTTATTCTTTTTTTTATTTGTTTCCAGCAAGGGTGAAATACGCATCTTAATGAATTCTCTTTATCTGACAGCCGTTTTTCAGTAATAAGGCAGATTCTAGATGTTTTTCTTTCTTTTCTTGTGAACGGAAAGTTATTGTAGGATCGAAAATAAAACGTTAAGATAAAATAGCTATTTAATTAAAGATTAGTTTTAACTGTAATTTAAAAAAATGTAAAATTTAAGAATACTATATGTGATTCTACATCATAATGTGTGATATGAATGAGATGTTATATGAATTGGCTGTTGTGCAGGGATAGTAATTATTCGAATTATATTACTTACTTTTAAATATTCTATATTACTTACTTTTAAATATTCGCGAGAAAATTATCGCCTGAAAATCCCTTTAAAGTTGGCATTTTAGGACTCGTCCTTAAATTTTGCACACCAGTGTATCATGTTCGGTTTCGTGTTAAAGATTTTAAAACTGGGAACATAAGTATAAATATCTTTTTCGTTATATGGATTTATGATATCTTTGACCGTTATATGGAGTTCCATTACCTGCAGTTTGTTCTGCTGAGCTGTCTAAACGACAGGCCAGATGTTATGACCAATAAGCTTATCTGAGCGAACAATCGAAGCCGGCTATAGCCCAGTTAGTTTAAATGGTAAAGAATTGGCCTTGTTAGCCAAGGATCTGGGTTTGATTCTCAGTGTGTACAATTTTTCGTACAGATGGAAATATTAAATTCGTATGACAAATTTACCAGTCAGTTAGATTGTGTTAAATTAATAGTATATATACGTATCCATCGTCATATAGAGTTCCTTTACCTTAGGTTTATTCTATTGAGCTATGTAAAGGACATACCTGATGTTATTACCAATAAGGTTATCTGAGCGAGAAATGCTTGCGAATTGTCGCCCAGTTAGCATAAAGGGTAAAGCATTGTCCTTGTAAGCCAAGAATCTGGATTCGATTTCCGGCCTGAGGTATTTTTCACTCACTTAAAAATATACAAATCACATGAAATCCTTGCTAGATTACGAATTTCAATCATAGAAGTATAACATGAATTGTATTTTTCAAATTTTTTTCTGTGACATATATTGAAGTAGAATAACTATACGTTTTGACCAATCAATATGTACAGTGCTGGTCAAAATTATAAGAGCATTTGAAAATTACACAGAAAACATTTATTTCTGCGCCAAATAAAGGGAAATTTATACATAAGATGCTTTTTTATGCTAAAAATCATTGTATAATGCAAAACATTAGAAAATGCAAAATATGAATGTTTTGTCACAATTATCAAAATATGTCATTGTAAAAATTGGACAAAATTATAAGGACAGTGAATGTTTTTGCCTGAAACACACTGATCTATACTAATAAATGAACAAAACGCTCTGTCTGGTCATGGTCTAGAAAACAGGACTGTAGTATACATTTCTAAAATTTTGTAGCACTCCATGCTTAGTTTGATTATTCGTTGAAATACGAAGTTTTATAATTTTTACACTTTCTTTTAACCAATGAACAAGATTAATAATATTTTTCTGTGTGTGTGTCTGTGTATCTGCGATGGCTAGCAAAATCTATGGGACGTACGAAGTTCAAAATTTTTATGAGAGTAGCCCCAATATCTCTCCTGATGCACCTGAAGCTCAGAATTTCAAAATTCTATTTATTAACGGAGTTATTAATTAAATTCCAAAGCTCACTCTCGTAAAAAATCGCCTTTTTTTACTTTTTTTTTCTTTCATTTTCTTATGGTTGGTTGGTTGCATAAAATTTTCGCAGAAATCATTAAAAAAGCTCGGATAGACCTTTAAAATTCATAGACTGGCAAACTGTCAGTTTAAATGAGGATTTTTTTTATCACAGCTGCTGTACGCCATGGAGGAAAAAAGATAGGTGGAGGTGAAGCAATCCAAAAAAAAAAAAAAAAGGTTTGCAATATGAAACCATTTATCGCTGAAATTTTAATGTCTCAAACAAAAGCACGAGGAAGGAAATTTGTATTAATAAGACGAATTGAAAGAAATGAATTACAGCTAAACCATATTTTACGAAAAAATAGTAATTTATTAAAACGTTTATTTTCTATTATATTAATTATTAAAATAAATGTTTGATTTTAAAATAATTGAAACTGGAAAATTAGAAATAATTAAATATCAAAATAAAATTAAATAAAATATTGAAAACCTTTGATTTGAACTAAAAACTGTATTACTAAAAGTTTTCTTTTTTTTCAGAACTTTTTAATTCTTCATAACTTAGATGAAAAATGTTTATGATTTAACACCATATTAATAATTCCATGTCAATATATAAAATATATTGATTAAAACCTTCTTTTAAAATCATGCATGAAATTTATGTGAACATGAACCAGATCCAAACCTAAAAATTCTGTTTGAAAAAATACCTGAAATTTGAATCGAACCAAATCTGAACTTGACAAAAATATTCCAAAGAACATTAACCGGATCCGAACAAGATAAAAAATTTCCATGCACATGAACCGAATCTGAATCTAAAAAAATTCTTTGAAAAAAATATCGAAATCTGAAATGAACTAAATCTGAACTTGACAAAAATATTTCATTGAAGCATGTTCTTATGTTACACGCAAGTTACACGCCAGAGAATCCGAACCCAAAAATTACATTTGAAAAAAAAAGCCGACATCTGAATTAAATCAAGTCTGAACTTGACAAAAATATTCCAATGAAGCATGTCTTTATTCGAATCAGACAGAGAAATTTCCGTAGACAGAAAATAGTTTGAAATTCAAACTATTTCACTTGGGACTTCTATGTAAAAAAAAATAATTAGTTACGTGATCAAACAGTGATTTTTACGGGTAAATATCAACACACTAACACGAAAATAACGCAATCGTTGGATACATGTTTCCTCCCGCGTTTCTCATTGCTCATTTTAAGCATTTTTAGAACTTAATATTAATTCTTTTTTAAACCGATTTTTCTCTCACTCAGCTGCCACGTATTTCAGACAATGCATTTCTGCATGCTTCGAGTTAATGATAAAATCATACAAATTTCAAGTTCGTTTAATATTGTCAATACGGACCCGAGCAACGCCGGGCGAGTCAGCTAGTAATTAATAATCTTCCAGCTTCTTCTCAAACACTTTTATCAGTCTTGACGTCATGGAGTTTGACAATTCCTTAAGAATGTTCTTGGAAAATTTTGAGTGATCTTTTCCGATGGAAGACTTGTTTTCAGATTATGTACCATTTTTGAATACATTGTGTGTCAGCATACCCAATAGATTTCCCATTGGATTCAGATCAAGACACCTGGCCGACCAATCAAGTAGTTTCACGAAATTAACATCAAACCACGATTTTGAAGTTTGGGAACATGAACCGGGGCATTGTCCTGCTAAAAAAAAAACTAGCCTCCAATCTCTATTAACGGTGCTTCTGGTAAATGATTATCGCCCAATACATCAATTTAACTCTCAGAATTCCTCCTACCCTGCATAAAAACTATAGGAATAGTTGTGACCAGTTGTGAAATCTCCTGAGACCGTTACTGAATCACTTCGAAATACATGCTTTGAGAGAAAAAAAAATCTCTAGAGATCACAGTAGAAATTGCAAAAACAATCTAGTCTATCCAAATTAATCTTTTTCTCATCGGAAAAGAAAGAATCTTAGTTTATTTCCCATAGTATTGCAGTTTTTGGCAAACTCCATCCTCAGTCTCTCATGAACTTTTGTAAGAGGTGGTCTTGACACATGTTTACTATAGCGAACCTTTTTCTTTCTTTTTGTAAAACACGTCGAACATTTCGAGCACTTGCATTCTAAGTTCAATTCACGTTTTATTTTTCGTTTTTTGGAGCAAGCTCACCTTATTATCATTCTTTTCCCTCACACAGCAACAGAAGATGGCCTGCAAGTATGTCTTTGCCGTCCATATTTACCGGTATTTTAAAGATAATTGTAAAAAACTTTTCTTAATCTATTAAATTTTCTAACAATTTAGCATACAAAAAGTCCTGAATTTTGAATTGCATCCATTTTTCCTTTCTGAAACACCAAAACATATGCACATTGCGGCATGATTGAAAAACAGAATAATACGATCCCAAACGCTTACTACATATTTATATCATCTGGAAGTTCCGTGTACAGAGCTAAACAGATGCAAATTTTTTATTTTTAGAACACACAAATACAATTGTTTTTATAATTTTGTCCAGATCAGATGGCTGTATAAATTTATGATACATTTTATAAATATGAATTTACCACATATTTCCATAAAAACATAAAAAAAACATCTTGATTTTTCATTGGTTGCCAGCCATTATATTTGCATAAGTTTCCTGCCAAAAATAACTAAAATTTGGCAATTTTTGTCTTGTGCTTATAATTGTGACCACCACTGTAGATACAAGTATTTTTCAAAGTAACTCGTGCATTTTATACGTAGAGCATGATTTTTTTATTTATTTTATTAATTAATTTAATTAATTATTTATTATGTTGCACCTTTTACTCCAGAAAAAGCAAAATCCTATTTCATCCTCTTAAAAATCTTTACAGGTGAAATTTTGCTGTTTGGAGAATTTATGATTATAGTAGCATTTTATTTTATTATAAACTGGTTATGTAATTCAAGTCATACAGAGTAACAGTGACTTAATATTTATACAGGACTTGGAAAGATTATTTTATAAAATATAATCATTGGAGTAGGAAAACATTGAGGGTACTGTGTTGGTCTGCCCACAAAGCCGAAACATGGCGCTGCCATCGAAATACTTCAGACCACAGGACGCGATCTATGACGTCAACACTAAAAGTGCTACTTCTCACTTGTGCTGGAATTCGCATAAGAAAATTTTGAGTAGTAAATTATTTTATTTTTATTTCTGGGAAATCTATCAGTTGATAAACAATATTAACTATTTAAAATTACTGATGAGAATTTAGAATTCCGCAATAAAAAAAATTATCCAAATTCGGTAACGCTGTAGCATTTTGTACCTGGTTGAATTTTTAGTCAGATAAATTAGTTATTGTTGTTTTACAAATGAAAGTATTCCACAAATAAAATAATTAAAATAACTATTCGAAAATTTCCTATAAAAAATTTCAGAAATAAAGAGAAATCAGTCGTTCGATGATGACGTCACGCCTAGTGTGCCTTGAGTATTTCGATGCCACGGTCATGGTCTAGAAAACAGGACTGTAGTATACAGTTCTAAAATTTTGTAGCACTCCATGCTTAGTTTGATTATTCGTTGAAATACGAAGTTTTATAATTTTTACACTTTCTTTTAACCAATGAACAAGATTAATAATATTTTTTTATCTGCTAGATCCTTGCAAATAAAATTTGTTTATCCCGGAAGTTTAAAACACATGAATGGAACACAGAATACGATACCCTGACAAGCACGAAGAAAATCGTACTTTATGATATATTAAGGATTTAAAGATGAAATTGTCCATAAAAATAAATTTTAAAGTTCATTTCGTAAAGGACATTTTTTGTTGTTTAGTCTACTTCCACAAAAAACAAAACAAATAAACAAATAAAAAATAATTTATTTTTAAATGGCTACCGAATGGTCTAAATCTTTTATTTATTTATTTATTTTATCTATCTCTATAGCTTGCACTCAAAACAATTTAAGTGATTTGGAAATTTAGTGTATTATAACAAGCAATAAAAAAGAACGTAAGTTAAACTTCATCAATAATTAAATAAAATTAATTAAATAAAAAGCAAATTATATGATTTATCTTCTTCCTAGTACTCTCAGATTGAAGAAGGCTGATATGTATAGAAAACTTTGAACATTCTAGGCATCTACTTTTCAGAAATTGTTGCTATTTAGTAGATTTTTGCTTATTTGTTTGAATTCATTAGTACAGTAATTTTCGATCTGTAATCCGCAGATCAAACAATTCTATTGGGACCCAATTTTTTTATTCTGTAATTGAAAACAAATGTTTCCGGCAATCTAAAAGTTTACATTTTATTCAAAATAAATAAATAAATAAAATTCTGGGTCGAAGCATGATTGTTTGATCTGCGGATTATACGTAGGAAATTGCGGTAATATTTTCCATATTAAACTGCTTTTTAGAATTGATAGCAGGAAATCCATAAATATATATAATAATGAGTATAAAAATTGAATGAATAAAACAATGGCTAAAGACCACTTTGGATAGTCTCATTTTAAAAATGCCTCAAATAATCTGCGTTAGATCCTTAACTAAAACTCAGACGTTGATTGTTTGTTTGTTTATTGAACAACATACATCTGATTTGTGTGCTCGACATGAAGCCTGCTTATAAAGCATCAGACGTTGATTCTAAGTTGACTTTACTATGAATAACTACAATAATAAAGAATATATTTGTATAAATTATTACTATTATCGGAACTGTCAACGAGAATAAAAAAAAAATTCAATGAGTTTTACTTATTTATTTCATTAAATATAAGGAAATTCAGTATGTAAAAAAAATATTAAAATACGATACAAAAAGAAAAATATACAGGAAAACAATTCTTTACTTTAAGTAAATTTATTTTTTAGCTATCTTTTACCCTGTTTACAATGTTAAAACAACAAAAGTACATTTAGAATCATATGCTTTTTTACGAAAAATGTGTGTCAAATGGAATGTGCCACAGAGAATTTGAATAAGAAAATCCAGATGTTTTCATACATATAGAAACATTTTCCAGTTATATATATATACTAAAAACACAACGCAAAACCACACATTAAATCAAGTTACATTTAATTTTTTTTTCTAATTAGTTGGAAAATACATTTTGACCTCGGTAGAGAATTGTGAAATCTGAAGTTTATCTGAATCTTTTTATTGGTTGAATTTCGCAACTTATTTTATTTTATTCGTTTTCTGATTGGTACATGTTTGATGTCTAAAAATGGAATACTTCTGTTTTTTTTTATTTTATTCGTTTTCCAATTGGTCCATGTTTAATGTCCAAAAATAGAATACTTCTATTGTCAAGATGAAAAAAAAACTTTAGATATAGATTTCAAAAAAGTTGCATTTAAAAGTAATTTTTTTTTCTTTATACGACAGTGTAAAAATAGAAAATGTGCAATGTTGAGAAGTACAGTATCGAAACAGTATTGAAAATTGTTAAAATGGACTTTCATTTATTATTTGTTTATGATTGGTCCTGGAATATTAATGAGACTCTAAATTTCCAGGCATATTAATATGATTCTGTTATGACGAACGCTATGTTTTGATCATAAAAAATGATATTATTATTATTTTTTTATATAGAAATTATTTATAAGTAAAAAAATTATAGTATTTGTAAAAAATATTTTCCAAGTAGTCATTGTAAATTATTAAATCACATTTTTTTCCTTTTTGTTATTTTTATTATATTTTCTTTTATCTATTAATTATTATTATTATTATTATTATTTTACTTTTTATAGTATTATAAATTTGATTTAAATATAAAGATCTTTTAAATATGTTTTTAATTTAACCGGCAGCAATATCTTATTGAGTTTAGATTTTGAAACCAAATTGTATTATGTTCTTACACTTAGATAAAACCCTTAAATAAATTACCTTCAAATTACGCTTAGATAAAAAGAGTAAATCATGTAATGGTCGAGTTTTTTGACCATGTAATTTATTATTTATTTTTATGCCAAATAAGATTATATTATACACAAAGAAATAAAAAAGACAAAAAAGAGCGGGTCAGGATCAATACAAAATGCACCTGACTGTAAAAATATCTTAACGCGCGTAAATTTTCTCGATTTATCGGCCATTTAGCGGAGAGTTTTATAGGAAAAAAACGACTTAAAGTAGCATTGGTATAAAAGTGGCAATTAAAACGTACAAAAAAGATACAAATTAAAGACATTTATTATAAATTTTATAAAAAAAATTATTAATAGACGATATAAATTCATATTTACATTATGTCCTCATATTCATGAGTCAAACTGCAAGAGTTAGTAAAGTGGACATAAAAAAGCAATTTTGGTATATCAATGCGGGGTCTGAAATGACGAATATTGGCGAAAAACAAAAAATTCGATTTTTTTTTTGTAATTTTTTTTTTATCCAGGAGAAAGTATTTCCAAGTTTAAGAGTAGCACGCGCCACCTAAACAAGTACCATTTATCATCATCATGAAGTCCTAGAGAAAGGGCAGGATCTGCAAAGTTCGGAAGGAAAAATATTTGAGGGTGTCTAAGATTAAAATGCATTTTATAGCTATTGTAATACAGAAATAAATTTAGGGTTAAGTTGGACTGCCGTGTATTTTCGATCATAAACCGAGGAAACGAGTGTTCAGAGAAAATTTGCCGAAAATCGGCACTTATATATAAGCCGGTGTTAAACTATGATAAGGAAAAACTCTGCAAACGAAAACTTTGGACATTTTTTTCCATAACTAATAGAAAAAAAAGGGCTCTACAAAAAATATTAATATGTTCAATAGATTCTGAGTGGCCATCTTTTCTTCAAAAATCGGGCATTGTTCTAAACATATCATTTAACAAAAGCAAGCTGAGATTAAGTCATCTCCAGCTGTGTCAAACGGTGATAATTAAAAAAAAGGTTGACATTATTAGTACCTCTGAATGAGAAAGAATATTATTTGAATTACTATAAGAAATTATCAACTGATTTTTCAGAAATATTGCATACATAATATGATAGAAGGAATGGTGTTATTTTTTAAGAAAACATCTATAATGATGATGACCTAGATGCAGACGATATTCATTTCGAAGTATCAATGAAATAAGACTTAAAGTGCTGCTTGCTAATTCTGATAATGGACAGGAACAATAAATTACGATTGGTGCATTTTTCATCATAACAGAATGAAATATCAAAATACTTTTAAAAATTTGTAAGTTTTTTAGGGTTTTTTATATTTACTATAGTCTTCATTTTGATATCAAATTTGGAAATTATCTTATACCCGTATATAAGCCGACCACTTCTCTTGGGCGTCAGAAAAGCTCCAAAAATTCTCAGCGTATACAGAAAAACATATGACATATATATCAAAATATAATGAAGAAAACAAGCACTTGCTAGATGTTGTCAGTGGTATATTTGAGCACATAAGTGTAATTCTGATGTAAATAAAACAAATATGTTTCATTACCTCCGCATTTTTAGACAAAATATTTTACTTTCAAAACCATATAGATATTGCACTACCATATATCTATCATTTTTATTGATTATGCATGTACTTATTTAGATATATATATATGTGTGTATGCGTGTGCATAGCTATACATAAATGTGTATGTATTCATTTCAAATGAGCCATACATGCGTGTATTTTCATTTTATTAAAATCAATTTTTCCTTTTTTTTTACTTCTTACATCTTGCTTCTTTCTTCCCCTTCTTCACTGTGTCCGTTGATATACTCTTCCGTGATTAGCTGCTAACTTCTACTTTCTTATTGACTGCTCTTTCAGCTTGTTCATTTTCTCGCCTTTTAATTTGGGTCGTGCTACTACTTCCATACTAGACAAACGTCTTCTTTGCGCCCGATGAAGAAAGTCTCAGTTATTTCGCAAGTCCTAGAGCGTACTTTAGTATATTTTATGTTTTATTTAAAGAAGTTTTTATCAGTTCCATATAGCTGTACCAAAATTGCTTCCTTATGTGCACTTCACGTTAGCCTACAATTTGGCCCATGAATTCGGGAACACGCAGTGTATATATATATATATATATATATATATATATATATATATATATATATATATATATATATATATATATGGATATACATTTTTAATTTAGATAATAAGATTTAGTTATAAAAAGCATATTTTTTAAAATTGGTACTACTTGGTTATCCCGTAGACCAAAAATTGACACCAAATTATAAGATTAAAGGTCAATAATGGGTGATTGTGATTGTCACATTCAATGATATTAAAACGATATGCATGTTTAAAACGCCATTAAGTGTTTTTTAATTCCACTTTTTATTTTACTTTTATTTATGTTGTACTGATTTATTTGTTTTTTAGGTACTACTCTGTTATTCCGTCGACCGATTTCGCCAAACTAATAGCCAAATTATACATATTGACGTAATTTTTATTTTAAATAATTAAAAAAATAATTAGTAAAATATTAATAAAAATACAAATAAAAAGTTGAAATAAAAATCACTTAATGACGTTTTAAACACGTGTATCGTATTTAATGTCATTGAATTGATATTCACGATCATCCATTATTGGCATTTAATATTATAATTTGGTGATAGTATTTTGGTTGACGGGATAACAGAGTAGTACCGTTTTTCCGTTATTTAAAATACAAATTATATCAACATGCATAACTTGGCTATTAATTTGGCAAAAATAGTCGACGGGATAACCATGTAGTACCATTAAAATTTTATCGAAAATGTTATTTTTTCTATCTAATCAATGACTGCCGCCATATATTCAAACGAAAATTATTCCTTCTGATATAAAATTGTTCAGTAACTGGAATTTATTTTTTAAATTAAAGTAAAATGTAAATAAAATTCAAAATAAATTAAAGCCAGAAACTATCCAAGAATTTGCATGCTTTGTCAAATAAACCACAGATTAGATTTTATATGTGTTTTTGTAAAAAAATTATTTCAAATATAATCTTAACGGCTGCTTCAATTTTAGTTTTATGGAAAATAGGGAGATTTTATTTTTCATGTTCTTTTATTTTAATCAAACATCCGTTATTTTTTGAGGTGAAAAAAAAATGAATCTTTTTATTTTAATCATTTTTTATTACAGTTACTCGTGAGCCCAAAAAACCGGCAAAAAATAATAGTTGTTCCCTTAAATGAAAAATAAAAATGTGTTTTTCTAAGAATAATTTTAGAAAAAAAAATTCTTATTCCCGTAATTTTTTGTTCATTTTGTCTTTAATTGCAAATTATTTTATTTTTACATAACGAAAATTAAAATATGTAATTTAAATTAATTAAAAAAAAAAAAAAAACTTTTCAAATTAGTAAAATTTTCAGTTGCGTTTGGTATGTAACATTTGCATAGCTTTATTTCGTGGAATTTGAATAGGTTACAAAACAATACCTTGGATACATTTTACTATTTTTAGCTCCTTCAAATTTAGCTGAAAAGGGTGTATGAATTCGAATTCTCTTTGCGTCTTACAATTGATCAGTCCGTTCTCTAAAACGCATTTATAAGTTTATATTTAGTTTTAATGATGGGTGATTTTGCGTTTTATAATAGTATAGTCAATATTGAAAATGAAGTATGTGACATTTTACTTCATTTAATGGGTACGCAAAATTATAGTACTACATCATAGAAAAATAATTTCTGATATATTTTAACGTTTTTAGTCCTCAGACTATTTCGGTTTCGAAATTGAAAATTATAGATAATCTTTGTATTTTTCTTGTACAATAAAACATGCCTTATGTCAAAATTTAAGAGTGATTTATTTTTCATTCATTTACAGGTTTATACACCATTGTTTGGTTGCTTAATTGTTACGGGGAAAATATTTGCAACATATTTTAAAGATATAAATAAATAAATAAAAAACAAAGTTTGAAAGATCATTACTTTATCTATTGTTGTACAGTTGCTTCGCTATCCATAGCGTACGCATTTTTGCCTATCCCACCGAAGCTAGCATAGGGAAGAAAATACAAGCTTCTGATTGGTTGAATAAATTAAAGGGCAATCGTTGTTTGCAAATAAATTGTTCTGAATGCGTATGTACGTATTAGAAGTGTGTATGAATATATCATGCTAAAATAATAATAATAATAAAAAGGAAGGGCAATTTAAAAAAAAGCAATATCGAACAAAGTTACTAGTAAATATCGCGTTATTGACACTGTAAAAAAGAAATGTGATTATTGTTTGTAAATAAATTGTTAAGAATGTGGATGTACGTTTTAGGATCATATGTGCATATAATGTTAAAATAATAAAAAAGAAATTATTATTATTTTAACATGATTAATATTACTACCCAAATTACTATTATTTTAACTATTTTTATTAGCCTCCGATGCTATTTCTTTCAGACAAGCTAAAAATGTCGTGTCATCAGCCCTGAATTTTCTACTGAACCGATTTTGATAATTATTTTTTTTTAATGAAAGCTATTTATTTGTAGTTGTGCCCATTTTAGCTATTTTTTAATTTATTTCCATTTTTATATTTTATTTTTAATTTTAAATGCTTTTTTACGATATTTCTTCAAAATGGTGGCAACTTAGTTCATCTTTTCTCTCGATAATAAAAATTTATTTTCCATTATCACTTTCCACAAGTCAGAAACTTTATTTCATCAGTAATTTAAATGAAAGCTATTTATTTGTAGTTGTGCCCATTTTAGCTATTTTTTAATTTATTTCCATTTTTATATTTTATTTTTAATTTTAAATGCTTTTTTACGATATTTCTTCAAAATGGTGGCAACTTAGTTCAGCTTTTCTCTCGATAATAAAAATTTATTTTCCATTATTACTTTCCACAAGTCAGAAACTTTATTTCATCAGTGAACATGTCCTCGCATTTAAAAGAAAAAAGTTAGTTGTTTTCGTAAAATTTAACCACAATAAAATGATTACATATAATTATGCACTAATTGAGGTAAAAAAATATATTTATCGAGAAATAATATTAATAATGTAAATAAAATAACAGAAAACAATTTATGATAAAAAATAATGTCTAAAGCAAAGTAAGAAATATTTCAAATGAGGAAAATATTGGCATTCAGCAACCAGATAAAATGAATTTACAATATTATTACGGACGCCTTTTTCATACTACTAATAACAGTAACTTTTAAAAAACATTTGAAGAGAAAATGACGTCACTATTTAAAACATCGTATTTTTACTCATAACGATATTACATTTCAATATTTCTTTTCATTATGGACACTGAGATTGAGATTTTACTTTCAGATGACTTCAGTTAGTGAAAATAATGTCATAGTAAAAATGAAATTAGTTTTTTTTATATATATATAAATCTTTTTTTTTTTTTGTAGTGCATATAAAATAAAATTTCTGGATTTCGCCGGCACTCAGATTACAATTTTAACTGAAGATGTGCAAATATTTGCATGCAAAATTGTAACTGGAAAACTTGACATTAAGTTTGGAAATATATTTATTATATATTGATTGAATAATGTAGTTATTTTTGCTTTTTTTTAAAAAAAAGGTCAAATCGATCGGGTCTTTTAAACATTTCATTCGTCGAATTCGACGGGATTCCACTCGTTTTATTGTTAAAATACATTTCCTTTTTCCCAGGGTCTATAAAAAAGCCTTTAAACTAAAGAAAAAATCCGTTTTTGATTAATCTAGTCAATGAAGAAGTAGCACGTCAAATTGTATCTCTTTATTATTCCGCAATTCCAAAGTCTCAGAGAGAAATTTCTAATCAACTGGGTATTTCACGCCGTTCTGTTTGTTATTATATTGATAAACGCAAGAAAAATGAAGTTAGTTCATTGCATTCTAAACGGGGTCGCCCTTCTAAAAAAACCTCTATCGATTTTTTATTTTTTTTTTAATATTATTTTTTTTTTCTAATCGGAGGCGAAACTGAATTCTGCATAGCTGCCATCGTTGGCATTTAATTTGCAATTTGGCGATAGGTTTTTCATTTATGGGATAATCAAGTAAAAGAAGCATTCCTATGACTCCGAACATGATAATTATATTAAATATCATTTACTGCGTTGAATTAAGCATACCAATTCCAATTAAATGTATAAATATTTGAATTGAAATTTCAATGAAATATATATTCGTGAAAATCGCAAGATGTTGAAAATATGATTTAAATACTTTAGCAGCTAATTATCCGATTGACTTCATTTTTTATATAAAAATTATTTGTTTATTGTCTTTTACATACACACCCTAAAATAAAAAAATGGAAAATTTTTACATACCTTTCATCAGAAGGACTATTTCGAAAGTCCGAAATAATAGTTCGGTATAATTGAGATTACTTGTATTAAATAGGCTTTATTCCGTTTTTATACACTAAATAAGTGCCAAATTTCAAGTCTTTATCACAATTTGATCGGGAGATAGAGCATTTACTTGCACACTGATAAACAGACATATTAACAGTCGGGCGGTATTTTTTTTTTTTTTTCTAAAAATGTAATTTTCGTAATCTCCAGAGTCTGAAACTTATAAATTCATTCAGTCATTATTCCGTCTTACATTTTCGATTTTTTAAAATGTTTGCAAGATTTAGGGCATAGGGTATACCCTATGATGTGTAAGTGATAAAGAAGATACTATCCACAGTCGATTTCTGCCTAAATTTTTAAAGTATTAACAAAATTTTAAATATAATTAAAAGAAAGTGATTTTTTTTCTTTCCCGGAATGTGTACTATGAAATAACGTTAAACACGTTACTGTAGATTATTATTGCAAAACAAAAATTACTTATTCATTTGCATATAATTATTTTTACTAATCAATAGTAATTTTAATGCTGGATTGTATATAATATTCAACAAATCTTTTTTATACTGATTTACAAAAGATCGTTCCAAATTTAACGATTTTTACATAGTAATCAACATTTATATAATAATATATTGGGCTTTTAATTAGAAAGAGCTGCATAACTCCTTATAAGAACATTTCTTGTATTCTTAAGCTCACTACGAGAAATTAAATATTCTTTTGTTTGGGACAAAACAATGCAAATTTCAAGTCAATTTTAGGTATCTACCGTCTAAAGCAAAAGTATTAGTAAAATAAAATATTAAAAAAATCCAGAGGAAGAATTTACAGCCTCATCATGTTTTTCTTTATCTGTTCTTTGTCTCGAAGAGTTTAATTTATTGTAGTAAATCCCAAAGGATTTATCTAAGACGATGCAAAGAAGAGAAGAAAACTATTTACGAACGTTTAGAAAATCATGTCCAATACAAGGAAAACAATTGCTTAAAAGATCATCACCATTACTATCAATATCTCTTAATCGATTTCTTGACTACTGTTCAATAAAATGTCTTGGATTTAAATTTTTTTATAAAGAGTAAAGGAATTCGAAAAATGGTATTTAAGTTTAAACAATAGCATTTTTCTAAATTGATCTATTTTTCCATAAATTAAAACTGTTTTTAGTATTTTTAAGAGATGATTTCTTTAGAGTGTTATAAAAGATTAAAATTTGTAAAAGTATAACTAAGATTTTTAGAGAAATCGTTTAAGAGTATTCTGTAATTTAAAAGTAAGCAAATTATTCTGCGAATATGTATGTATGTTACAGTTAATTTGATAAATTCGGTAGTTATAAAAAACAACCATTTATTATTAACCACGTCTTTTAGTAAATTTTATAAATGTTGCATTTTTTAATGCAATTCAAATAATTCCAATAATTCAAAAATTTAAATATCATACATAAAGTTTTGTGCTATCAAAATCTAAATTTGAGTTTTTTGGATTACAGTGCTTGTCATTGTGTCCGTTTCGGGTTATCAGGTTTTTTAAAAAGTTTTTATGATACGAGTGAAATTTTATGACAAGCTTTTGCTCATCAATAACTACGTAGTGAAGTAAAATATAGATTGTATTTTTGTATATTTTGATTTGTGAACAATTTTTATTGAAAAATTTTTTTAGAATAAAATCATGTTTTGTAAACAAAAGTTTATACTTCGTAACACAGATAAGTGGTTTGCTGATATGAATACCTGAGATGCCAAGGGGTGGAAGCGACGAAAATTCGATGTGGAATAAATTGAGTTCAAAGATAATTGGCATTAAACGTAAACAACGATTTCAATAACAATTGACTCCAAAATTAATTGACATTAAACGTAAACAACGATTTCAATAACAATTGACTCCAAAAAAGGAAAAGGCCGCTTACTCATTGTAGTTGTTAAACTCTTATTTTAATTACACAGAAATAAATAGAGTACAATTTTCTTGAAATTTATAATTAATAAATGTTGATAATTATTCGACAAAAGTGGTAATCTCTAGAACGCAGCACATAATTTATTAATTACTTACTTTTCATTGCCTGAAAAGAAAAAAGCATATTTCCAGGTCGTCTGTGCACTCAGTTTTATTTATTTATTTATTTATTTACAATTTTGTCACTTAAACCCCTTGATTTCTATGGGTTTGTATGTCTTGTTCAAGAAATTTTGAAAAATATATACAAAAGATTTAGTTATAGTAGATTTGGCGAAAACCCAATTATTTACTAAAATTTTACTAATTATTGCCAAAATTTGGAAACTTGATATTAAAATTTTATTAAAAATTTACTTGAATTAATATTTCAGTTAACCCTATTTTAACACATGTGTTTGATAAAATGTTCATATTTTTCAAAATAAAGTGCTCCAAAATTAATCACATACCTTATAACCGCTCTGTCATTATATTTATTACTCCAATAAATATAATATTATTCAAATAGCAAACTAAAAAACTTTTTTAACCCGAAAACATCGAGTACCTCCCATCAGTGCATAACAACGGCATCACTGTAAAGATTTCTCAAACATTTTTTATTTTTAGCAGGGGGGGAAGGAGGGAGCACACATTACTTACATTGTAAATAATTTTTTAAGGCAATGCAAAAATTGGTTATAAATTTCATTTTGCACAAGTCTTCTGTCTCAACAGCAATTTGACTTAAATCTTTTCAACTAATTTTCTCCTTACTTTTTTGTTAAAAAAAGAATATCCGATTTTTTTTCTTATTTTTTCTACATATTTCTATACCATAGTGAAAATAAAAAAATATCAAAAGTGAAAGACCTGCCATCAAATACGGAATGTTTAAATACGTATAAAAGCGCAATAAAATATATTTTAAGGCAACCAATCTCAACAGTCGTATGTTATCAGGATGTAATCAGAAGCACTATCTAAAATAGATGGCGAAAAGTTTTGAAATATTTTGTAACGAAACATTTTTCCCCATTTTTTTAAAAAAATTCACAATTTATAATATTTTCATTAATTTATTTGTTCCATGAATTTATTACTTTTTTCAAATCAGATGTTCAGAGAAATAATTGACAAACTCCATTATAAAATATTAAGTAAATACGTAGTCCATTTGAAGGTACATAAAATATATATTAATTACATTCAGAGTTAACCAAGTCTGCAAACAGATGCGATACGTGAAAAAATATTCAAAAAGATTCTTAGATCAATGTAGAAATACAGATTATTTTTAAAATATTTGAAAAATTATTTTTTCTTACAAATTGAAAATATCGTTTGGTAATTTAAGTTTTTTAATGAAATATGCAAACGATATTTTTATTCAGAACTTCCTGTTGATTAAACTTATTTATTATCTTAAAATTAATATTACTCTTGAAAACATTTATTGAAAAAAAATTGAAAAGTCAAAATATTAGCATATTTATTCAAATTGTTCAAAATATTAGAATATTTCACATTAATTCTCCTTTAAATATCATCAATTCATAACTGATCGCATCATAGACTGAATTCAGACTATTTTATTTAAAATCAGTATTTTTTGCAGTTTTTTTTTCCTTTTTTGTCTTAAAATGGGTTACGTGAGTGATGTTTCTGAATTTATTAAACTTTGTACGGTTTATTTATGTCGGCAGAGTAAAAATCAAGGTTATATACCGAATTATTTACATTGTTCGCAATCAAGTGTTAGTAAAAGACTAACACAATATTAAAAAAAAATACAAAATAATTGCCGAAATAGCGGCCAAAAACCAAAAACATTTGCAAGAGATGACAGGAAACTGAAGCGTAAGTTTAAGAAAAAGCATTTAAAATATGAGCTATTCTTGCAAAGAAAAGGAGAAAAATCAGGATTTAAAGTTTCTACATCGACAATTTTAGGACATCTCCATAAATCTAAGTTTGAATATATTTTACCGAAAATAAAATCTCACATGACTGGAAAACAAAATCGTATACGATTCAATTGGTCTAAATCAAGACGTTTATGGAACAAAAAAGATTGGAAAAATATATTATTTAGTGACGAAAGTATTTTTGTGTTCCTCATGGTAATCAGGATATTTGAGTTTGGGCAATGAAACAAGAAGCATTTTATAAAAAATGCCATAAACGTACCGTAAAGATTACAGCTAATGTCATGGTTTGTTTTAACATGAGTGTTGAAAGACCTGGAAAGTTACGCATCGTCTACAAAAAGGTTAACTTTCAGATATATCAATGTATTTTGGAATGTTACTGATTCCATCATCAGATGATTTATTTGAAGACGATTTCATCTTTCATCAAGATTTAGCCCGCATACCTCAGTGTCAACTAAGATTTGATTCCTTCGATGCAACATTAAGGTACTTCCTTGGCTGCCAAACTCGCCAGACCTAAATCCCCATAGAAAATTTATGATGTATAATGAGATAAAAACTCCAAGAAAATTCCTCTTCAATATTGATAGAAATCATTGTAAACACCTTGTATATAGTATATAAGATCGATTTTATGCTGTAATGCAAACTAAAGGAGATGCTACAAAATATTAACTACCATTTACTTTATATTCATAAGGTAATATTGTTGCGTAAATTTAAATATCATAATATTTTCAACAACCTAAATTTCATTTTTATGTTTTGATGTATTTCAGAAAGCTGCGTACCTAATTTATTTTACTGTATTTTACATTTTGTAAACGTTCAAATTTTCTTTAAACATTCTAGATTTAAGTTATAAAAAGTTAATTGCATTTACTCAGTATCAAAAATAAATAAATGAAAAGTATTTTTTTATGCTTTTTTAATCTATTATTTTGAATATGATCGATAGTTAAAACACATTTTATCCAGCTTTTATATGTGCTATCTTATTGGGGTTTTTTAAGTCTTAGTCTGCTGATTGTTTTAGCCCCTCAAATATAACAAGCACTTCAATGCACTTCATGTACAACTTCAATGCAACTTCATGTACAGATTCTGGAATATCCACAAATTTTAAGGGCGTTTAATTATCCAAAATAAAACATCCCTCAACATTACTGTACTTTATTATGCGAAAATAGTTCACATAAATATCTTAACCATACAAAACAAATTTTTAATAAAATATGAAATATTTTCACCTTCTGACAATCATATTGATTAAATGGCAGAGAGCTTTATGAAAGCATTATTAAAAGCATTATGGAATTTACCATAAAGAAATTGGTGTAATGTTTTTTTTTTAATGTAATGTAACTATGAACAGGAAACTGTACTTTTCTAAAGCATATGGGGGCAGTGGGATACATTGATACAGCTTTTTTCTAAAAAAATTTTTTTTGTGTCTAGAAAGCAGAAATGTCAAGTTATTTTTCTATGTGATGTCAGCAAAATATGTGTAATGTGTTTTATAAATGTACAATCGTTGTTTTATATATTATTTTTGCATGTAATTAAAAAAAAAGTAATTTGTATCAATGTGCCCCATCCGCGGGGCAGATTGATAAACTTTGATAGGTCTGGGAAAAATGGAGACAAAATAACACCAATGCAAATTTTTCATAAAAAATAGTTAGCAAACCATTTTATATTATTTTTAAAAATTCAAATCACCCACACTTTATTTGTAAGCAGTATTAAAGCAATCAAAATGAAATGTTTAATGACCTGATGTTCTGGCTGTTCCTTGTCTGATTGTTGGCAGTAGTAACTTGGCCATATCTGATACTTCAACCCCAGCATTATCTTCTTTCTTAGGTAAGATGAAAAATTACCAAGTTTTCTCTTTATAAATCGGTTTATATACAGAAAATAAAGGATAATTATATTAAAAATTCTCTTTTTAATATAATTATCCTGTGCTGTTCGGCAGCTTGTTTCTCTTACGTAACATTTTTCATGTAGAAAATATTTTTTCTCTGGAGAATTGATATAAATTTGAGATTTTTCAGACTGTCGTCCTTTTTTTTTAATTAGTTTTACTAGCACTATATGTTTGGTAAATTCGTACGTCTTCTCTTTGCGAAAATACTATAAAATGTCCTAATATAAAGAAATTAAAGTTATTTGACTTCAATAAAAACTAATATTAAAAATTTTTAGCGAAAAATGGTTGGATTAAGGAATGCATTGTAAAAAAAATAAAAGGTAATGAAAAAATGATATAGAAAAAGATTTAGGTTGTATCAATGTGCCTCAACAAACACGGTATCAATGTGCCCCATACAGCCATTTTGAATAAAATGAGGCTCAAATCCAATACTTCATAATTTACCTGACAAAAAAAAAAATCAGAAACTGATAAAGTATAGTTTTACTTGCCAGAGAGAGAATTTTTTTCGGTTGAAAATACTGTAACAGTTGTATAATACCATTTCAATTGTACAACTCAAATGTACTTTTTTCCTACAAAAAAAATTAATCATTCGTCCCATTTCAACAAACAACTTAATCATTCCAAAACTTTCTGTATATAGTTGAGTGCACTAGTATCACCTTTTGGAGCTGTTGTGAAACTTCCTGTGATGACCCTGTGTACAGTACAGGGGGTGTATCAATGTGCCCCATGTATCAATGTCCCCCACTTCCCCCTACGCGATTAAATAATTTGCACTGTATTGTATAAAGAGGACAACATTTCCTTTTGTTTGAAAAATTTTTAGCAAATATTAGTTTTAAAAAAATTTCATTGTATAATATTTTTAAAGTGAAAAATTATTGCTTTTTTTCATATTTTAGTGTGTTATTTTGTAAAAATCTTTTGTTATAGATTGAGCCAAACGTGTTTATTTAACAATTAATGAACAATAAACGTTACGCATATTTCAATCCTTAAATTTGATATATGAATTAGATTGTTTTCTTTTTGCACGCATTCAAGAAAAATTAATTTTAAATATTTATGATAATACACTATGGCCCGAATCTCATACAAATACAATTTATAAATACATAACGTAAAAGAGTAAATAATAAAATATTTAAGGGTATAAACATCAGTTCATGCTAATAAATGTAGTTTCTTAAATTGCCTTACCAGGTGAAATATTTAATTTATTCAGAGTTATTTCATTTTGAATTTCTGATGTAGTTTTATCGATATATTATGGAAATTTCAGTTATTGCAACTGCGTCGTTGAAAATCTAATTGAAAGGTAGGAATAAATGAAAATTTTGTATTCAACATTCCTTTCTCTATTATTAATGAAAATGTAATTAAAAAATTCTTTTTTAATATAAATTCTATAAATTTAGATGATTTATAAAATTTTTATTAAAAATGAATTGAAGATGAAATGAAAGTAATTATTTTCTTTTATAAACAACTAACTATTATTTATAAATCGGACTTTGATATTATTTCTTTACTAAAAAGCAAAAACATTAAGATAATTGCAAAACAATAATATATGTGAAAATTCAGTGTTAAATGTAAGATAATAAATTATTTGTTTAGAGCTTACAATGTATCGAATGAAACATCACAGCAACATCACGAATAAAATTAATAAAAGATAAAGAAATTGATGAAATGTTTCTAGCACGAAATTATTATTCAGAAGAAAAAAACATATCACTTTGATTCAAAAGACGAAAACTTAAAAAAACGCCAGTTTGCTTGATCTGAGTGATGGACAAAGACCATTCAAGCAAACAAGATGAATGATTCAAACATATCGATAAAGCAAAGTATTGAAACATAAATATGTACGCTGGTTTCAAAGTTCGTACAGTGATAAAAAAAATTTTACCGCATTTTACTAGAATAAATAGTTAGACACTTTCTAAATACCTCAACTAGAATTATAGATTTCCGAACTATGCGAATATGGTAAACATCCAAACTGAATAGACAAAATGATCTAGAATTTCTAATGTCATTTATACAAACTATGTAGTTTGTATAAATGCTGTAGTTGATATAGAGGGCTACACAATAAAATTCGTAAATATTGTTGATTATGAGTGTAAATTGCTTAAAAGCGTTTTTAAAATGAATTATGCCTGTTTACCTGTACTGTATTTTGTTTTCTAGGAACTTCTTGTAAAATGTAGATAAAAGGTTATACAGGGCAACGCAACTAGTTATATACATGGCTGAAACTTTCTGGAAAAGTTATTTAAGTATTTTTGAGAGCATTGTAGTTTGAATACAATTCTGGCTAAAAAGTAGCATGTAATACACGAACTAGATTATTTACAGTGCTAAACAAAAATATTGAGGTGTGTTTACATCTATTAATATACATTGCTGAAAGAGAAAGTTCAACCTGTTGTGCGTTTTCTGACTAAACCAAATATTTGCATTATATAGTATATATATATATATATATATATATATATATATATATATATATATATATATATATATATATATATATATATCAATCTACAGATCAAACACAGGGCTCTTCTCAATAAGTGAAATACATATTTGACTTTGGACGGTAACTTCTGAAATCAGTTTTTCAAATGTTTTATTTGTTTTATAAAATGTTTACTTATATTTCATATTTAACTTATTTCTTTAAATAACGAGACAGAAGATAATATTTCAGGTATTGTTGAAAAGGGTTACAAAATCAATGCTTGACGAATTATTTTTTTTATTATTCCTTGAAGAAAAAATGGAAACTTCAAGATAGTTTTAGGGTTGTTGCAGCTGAGGGAGAAGCGTTAACGATGAAATAGATAAAATAAATCTAATGCCACAGTTTTCTTATTTGTCATTTCTGCGTCTGTGAAGTTGGATCTTTCTTTAGAAATCCCAAAGGTTTTGCATAATCCGATACAAAGCCTCAATTTTATAAAATGTAAACATTAAAAGTTTAAATTGATGTGAAAATGCGTGTCGAATTCCAGAAAAAAACAATTATATATAAGATTACTACTGTCACGATCAATGTACCTCAATCGATATTGTATAATGTTCAATAAATGGTTATTTTCGGGTTTTCTTATTTTGTACTTATATTTTTATTAGTTCCCGATATCCCATTTCTTCCATATGATAATACTGTTTGGATGCTTTTTTTTTTTTACATTTGGATTTTCCTATTTATGTAGGTGCGGGGGATGCGAATTTTAGAAATTAATTTCATACAGTGAGTATGTGAGTACTATTAGTAATACGGAACATATTCGTCTGGCTGTGATCACAATGCTTAAATCTAAATATTGTTCTTTCAAAGGTTGTTATTTTTAGGTAGTTAATGGGATTGTGTTGTTTCCTACTAGAATATAGAGATTATGTCAAAGTTTCCCACAATTTTGTTTGGATGAAAACTTAAAAGATTGGGTAATATGATAATTTAAATATCATTAAATATATTAGTGAAACTTAGTCAATATATTCATTGTTTTCTTGAAAAATAAAATGTAGCACTCCCAATTCTTTAATTTTCTTCTTAATATGCGTTTTAATTATACTGTTATAGGTATTCGGGTAAAATGCAAAACATTTTTATTTTGCATACATTTTTTAAAATTTAACAACATTTTTATTAGCACAAAATTTTTGATAAAAGAAAGAAAATAGATAGAAAAATTTTCAAGTTCTGATTGTAGTTTCGCTTTTGATTCATAAATTATTTTTCGGAAATTGCTCGGTTTGAGAAGATATTTCAGGTAGTTGAGGGTAAAATCAGAGTAAAGTATTTCTAATTTTTCCAATTTATTCATTAAATCATTGTTCTCAAATCCTTGATCAGAATTAATAAAATTAGTTTTTCGTGTTAATGCATATTTAGGTCTTCTGCATAAATTATAGCTTCTTTTTCTAATTCGTCTTTACTTATCATTAAAGTAATGAAAGAATCAAACTAAAAACAAAGTCAAACTGATAACAAACAAAATTATACTTATCTGAGATAATATCTGAGATGTAAGGTACTACTTTCCAAATATTTTTAATCCAAATATTAAAGTACTGTGTTTCTGTCTTAATCCAAAAAGTAATTCCCAGTTATGATCCAACAACTCGCCGGTGCCTCCAATAAAATGTATATTTTTGTAGATTTGAAGTGGAAATGTGTAATTGCAACTATTTAAAAGATGAGAACACTAACTAATCACCAATAATATTATGAATTATTTTTACAAGAAATAGCTAAAAATGTAGATTAACAGGCTTTAACACAAATGCTGCGTTAAATAAGCACGATGTGTGCTTTTGAGTTTTAGTAGAAATCTCTGTCTGAGTCTGAATTGATATTGATTTCCTCTCATATAAGTGCACTAACAGTAGACTTCAACAAGGAAGTGGCCTTGAAGTGATAAAAGTTTTGTCAATAATGTTCAATAATGTAAAAGTTATCTTTATAAACAATACAATGAAATTATTCATTAATGTTAGTGATGATTTATGCTATAATTAAATGTTTATGATTATTATAATTTTATAAGATAAACAATTGCGAAAAATGCAAAATATACTAGTTTAAAAAATCCATTAATTATTAAACGACAAAGCATTATGTGAGATATTTTTAGCGGTATGTATATATAATTATAAGTATAAAGTATTCTGTCAGAGATAATTTGACATATATATTTGAGATAGTGCAGATCAACTTTTCATATGCATACGACTGCATAAAAAAATGCTGTGTTTTTACAAGCACTATATCTACAGCGGTTCTGAATAATTTCTTTACACACATATCAAATTTCCTCTTATAATCATGATGTATGATCAATATATTATACCTTTGCAAATAATAATAATAATAATAATGAAAATAGAAAAGAAAATATATACATATTAAGAACGCTGAATTTACCAAATATTCATCTATTGTCTTTATAGTTTTAACATCGAATAAAAAGTTTCGTAGAATTATATGATCAGAAACTACTACTTTATATTAGGAGATAAAAATAATGAAATGGGGTTTGGAGCAATCATTTCAGTAAGATATTGCTGAATGGTTCAGACCGCTATAGTGAAGAACTCGCACGCCTTAAATTATGTAAATTATTGATATCACGCGTTTACATATGTTCGTATCCCGTTTTCACAAACGATTAAATGGTTTTTCTTTGTATATTTATACAAGAATGTCAAATTTCAAAATGCGATCAACATTGATCGAGAAACAATTCTTCTGAAAATCTTTGTTATTCTTTATAAATCATTAGACAAAACAAGAAAATGTATTTTTAATACGTTTTACAGTACATAAAACATACTCCAAAAAAAATGTATATTTTTGTAGATTTGAAGTGGAAATGTGTAATTGTAACTATATGAACTACCGCAGAGTATAAAAGCAATAAAATATAAGCTCATAAAGCATAAATATTTAAAAAAGCAATTTTTTATTTACAAATTTCTTATGGAAATGCATTACGTTGCTTAAAAAAAAGCAAATGAGAAAAGCAGATGTTAGGAAGTTATTGTCTGAGCGAAGCGAAGTCTTATACTCAGAGTACGTAATGATATTAAAAGTCAAAAAAATTCTTTCGTCAAGCAAATCTCAAAAAGTACTTGTCGGATTTCGATTCTGTTTGTACATTAGATACCTATGGAGGTAATCTGGTGAATGCACCACCTACGAAAAGTTAGTTCCAAATAGTTTAAAAGTTATTTTTATAAACCGCAGAATATTACTTGAAAACTGCAAGAGACGGATAAGGGTATATATATTTACAGGACTACAACTACTGTGAAAAATTTTCTGGGCTTTTTAAAAAAAGGCTATATCTTAAATGTTACTGGAAATAAGTACTCGGAAAATGAACAACCAGGTGAAAAAAATTCTCCAGTTCAGAAATTAAAAAAATATGTACTCTATTGTTTCTAAAAGTCACAAAATCTATGAAAAGTCAATTTTTATATAAAAAAGAGTAGTTAATGTCTACTGAAAGAATTTTTGAAATTTCTGCCATGGACAACTTTTTATTAGTGGACGTTTTCAATAAAAATAATAAATGCATAGTGTATTTTACACTATACATATATTATGTATTAATATATAGTGAATGTTTAAAATTTAGCCGATTTAACCCGAATAATACACCACTTACACACTTTAAATTAACGCAGCTATCCTTATTTTTAAACGTTGTTTAATATTATCTAAATTTTATAAAAATCGATCCGCAAGTTTTGTTTAGTAAATAATTTAATTTTTCAAAAAGAAAAGAAATACATCGGTGAAACATAAATTTATTAAAATTAAGTAAACAGACAAACTGACCGATTTAATAATTTCACATATTTCTAACGCATAAACAAGCTTTTAAAGAGTAGGCTTATTTAAATTTCAGGAGGGCGTATGAAAATTTTTAGGAGAGCGCCATCAATTTGCTAAATTCTATTGTTTTTTTATAAGCATGTAGTCAGCCATTATATTTTATATTTTGTAATTTATTTTATTTTTGAATATCAAATGGAAAATCAAATGTGGAGAAGTTTAAGAATTTTTGAGAGGTTACGTTAAAATATCCTATGGTTAAAGCTCTGTCAAAATTAAAGTTATACTAGAAAATTACGTTTCGAAGTAAAAGAAAAAAATTAAGAAATTAATTTTAGTAGAAAACAATCTTTAAAACTATTACAGCTTCTCTAATAGCTTTTGTGGCATAATCAGGCAGTTTGATTTGTGGAGAATTATAACATTAAATATAAAAGTTGTGGTCTGAATGGAAAAGTAATACGTGGGCAGGGACAAAAGATAATTACCTGTTCAAGGAGATTCGTAGTTGCAAAGCAACTCAAGCACCTTCCTAGAAGTAGTTGTTAAGAGTTAAATAAGAAAGAGTAAAATACTGCAGAATACAAAATACATGTAATTTAAGAATAGACAAGTAAATAAAGTAGAGGCCATTACGAATTGCCAATAGTTTAGACAAAATCATATAGACAAGTGTTTGCAGTCAACCTAATCATAAAAAATTTAAACCTCGCCGATCACTCTTTCTAGCTGATTCGAACACCTCGAGAGTTGAGGCGGTATAACAGGACTTCTTGTGCGGCATGGCTGTACAAATAACCAATAAAAAATGGAAGTCACAGCTCAGACATCAAGCTAGCAATTCATCTTTGAAAAGAAGGAAATTAAAGAAATAAAATGGAATTCCAAATTGTTCTACAAATGATCACGAAGATAACGATACAAACGATATCGGAAAATTCGCATGTAAAGGACTCTTTTCATGAATAAACATTTACATTTTAAAATTGAAATCTGAATAATTAAATTTGCTAATAAAATTATAAAATCAGATTATTTGCTAATAATCTGAATAATTAAATAATGTTATACGTGGAAACATTGTTTGGGGCGGGCTTTAATTATATTAAACTACTTCATATTTTATGAATAAGATATACGTGAATGAAGTATAATCAAATTTACTCCCTGCATATTTACATGAACACAAAGATTTCGACCACTATACTGTATCCAATGTACGCTCTACTATATCAGCAAGATCTGAATATTTTAAAACTTCGTTATTGTACGAACGCACCTCATTTGCTACGATTCACGTGCAATTTCCAACTTGTTATTTTTATTTCAGATTACCACCACTTCATTGAAGAAAACTGATTTTAAAAAAGGATTTTCTTTTGTCGCATGCGTGCTAGAACGCCTTTTAGTTTAGTATTTAGTAGTAATTTCCATGAATGAACTAAATCGCTGTCATGTTTTTTCCCCCAGAATCACAACTATAGTTAAGAAACTTGTGTTTGCTATTCGTAAAGCTGCAAAGTTGGGAATTTGGTTTCTATCGAATATCATTGTTTTGAGTATGAACTTTTACATCCATTTGTATATTATAGGAGATATCAGCAATTTCGGAGTAGTCTTCTATGAGATGGATTAAAGTAGCTAACGGCCTACTCAATCAAATTGAATATGCAAGTACTTTCATGCACCGTTTCATACACTGCGTGTCTCAGTTTCATTGCTCTTTAAATAATGATTTATTCCGATAGCATTCAATGTTTGAAGTAAACAATTATGCCAATCGTTGATATTTGAAAATATTTTCTAAAAATGTTTTTGCTTATAATTGGTAAGATTTAGAATCTTTTTTTAAATGAATCTGTTTTTCCTATGCAATAAACGAGAAAAAAAAATGCGTATTCTACAAATAGAAATATATTTTTATGTGATTGGAAGAATCCACAACCAATCTTAATAACGTTATACAAATATCTTTATGCAAATATTTACAATTAAGTAGCACCCTCTTTTATTTTTTCATGCCTTCTTTTTATTTATTATAAATGTTTTAAAATAATAAATTTGTTTATTTGTTATAAATATCTAAAAATGTAGAACTGATTGATTTGTGTAAAATGAATTGAAATTATTTTTTAAATATTTTTATACGTTATTTATTTATGTGTTTACATTATTTTTACTTTTTTTAGGTAGAAGTGTTTTTTGTTTTAGTAACATATTTTATATTTTAGGATAAGTATCTTTACAAATATAAAATAAGCTTTATGTTACGCACAATAACTTAAAAAATATATTTCTGTTTTTTTTTTTTTTTTTCTAGATTAAAAATTGATAAAAAATGCTCATGAATCACTATAAGTTCAAGTTCGTATAAATTCAAATTATATATGCCTATTGAATTACAAATAGTACATTTAAAACATCTAAGACGCGAAAAAGCTTTTTATACTTAATAAATGCATGAAATTATATTGCCTGAGGATAAATCTATTTTATTCGGAGTTATATTAGTTTGAATTTTGATGAAGGAGTATCGACAAATCATGAAAATTTCATTTATTGCAGCTGAATAACAGAAAATGAAATTTTCTAAAAAAGGAGTAAACAAACTGAATAAACTGGAATCTTTTCTCTATTATTAACTGAAAAAATAGCATTTTTTCCTGGAAATTATTTCTATTTAATTTAATAATAAACTAATTATAATAAAAGTAGAGTGTTTTTTTAAAAAATAGTAAAGACAATAAAGAAATAAAGATTAAAATGAATAAAAAAAAAAGTTTAAAAAGGATTTTAAATAATAAAAGAAAACTTTGATATTGAACGAATTTGATATAAATTTTGTTATCACGTGATTACGTGAGTATAACCGAGCATGTTATACAAAACACAAAAAATAAAAACCCATGCATCAAGCATAGATTATGACACACTTTTCAACACTTCCTGAAATCGTTAACAAAATATTGTTATTTAAAGAAATAAGTTAATTAAGATAAGTAAATACACATTTTATACAACAGATAGAACATTCCAAAAGCTAATTTCTGCAGTTACCATCCATAACCAAATATGTATTCTAGATCTTTTGAACAGCCCATTTTTTATCTCTAGGTTAATATGTATACTATATAATCAGAAAATTCACTTCAGCAAGAAAACGCATAATAGATTGAAGTTTTTCTTTCAGGTAATAGATTGAAACATACTTGAGTAGTTTTAAACAGCACTGTAATTTACCTAATACTTTTATTAAATTCTACCATTTTGCTAAAATTTAATTCAAACTGTAACACTCTTAAAACTGGTAAAATACTAATTTTCTAAGAACAAAAAATTTATTTATGCTCTGGCTATCATGCTTCAAAACTTTTCGAAATTATTTCTAATCATACGGTACACACACACACACACACTCATATATATATATGCAAAAAAAATCGCCATTTTCTCGTTTCGATTTCGTTCTAAAGTGTTATAAGAACATACTTTCATTCTTAGTTTCTGTAATATATTAATACTTTTAACGGATACAGTTCACTTTCTTTTTTTTTCTTTAATTCAGCATAATCTATTATTTATTTTCCTATAAATAACTAAAATGTATTAGTTAAATGTCAATATCTTATGGCGAAATATTAAAATCATCCCATTAACCCATCTCTCCTTTTTAGAAAAAAAAATATCAAAAGCTTTAATTTTGTTTTATTTATTTAATTATTGTCTGCTGGCTGGTTTGAAACATCCGCATGAGACTGTTTACTCTTGCTTATTACGCATTTTAGGAAAGAGTTCTGACAACTAACTTCGCCCCTGATATAATGAAAATGCTAGAAGTGTTATACAAGTACCTTCGAATAAATCTTATTGGCTTTTAGTACTTGCATCATACAGGGAAGTGGCGCCAATTTCTCTGAAAATTATCTGGGAGTCATTTTTAACTGGGAGCGAGTTCAGAATTCACTGACCTACCAAATGCTAAGCAAGTGCGTGTTTCTTCTCGTAATGTGAGCTGTTACCGTAGTGATAGTAATTTCAAGAAAAGTGCCTCTGCACTCAACACCTTTTATTCTTTGTGATTTTTTGACATGGGCTTAGAAAAGTCAGAAAGTTTAGTGGTTGATTGTGGAGTAAGATTGGAATGGAACTATAATTAACTATGCATTATGATTTTTCATAGAAATTTTCATTATTTGAATTACTACACATTTAATCTATTTCCATATGCCAAAGGACTTCGACTGCCAATCCATTTAATGAAATGTGATTCCTGATGACTGATCGAACTCTAACTTTGTTCGTGCCATACTGGTCGCTTCGTCATATCTTGTGTTTTTGCAGGAATGCCAAAAATATCACCACATATATGCGTTATTACGTATCGTATCCAGCAATACATTTACATGTCAAAAACGAAAATTCTGAATTAAACTTATTGAATTGAGTCTAGATAATGATGCTTATTTGTAATTGAATCCGTGTAAAACTTTAGCCAATTGAAATAATCGTTTTTTGCTAGAAATTAATTATTATAGTATCCGTAATGTAATCCCTTAAAAGAGATTTTACAAATATGTGCATTGGGACGTATTGCTAATTCTGCATGCACATTCAACCAAGAACCCGGTACAAATTACTTTCGCATTGTTTATAATCATTTTCAGACAACTATCACTTTAAAATTACTTTATAATAATAATAAAAAAACAGACCTGTATTTTATGTTTATATCAGCGATAATAGTTTTTTTTCAAAGAAAAGTAACAAGAAATAACAGGAATTAGTTTTCATTTGTATATGAACATATTACTGAAAGCATTATTCTTATAAAACAGACTACATAAAACTAGAAGTACATTGCTTTAAAAGCATCATTATTTCAATTTTAATGCAAATTTTTTCAGATGCATTATTGCCTTATTCTGTAATATGAAATAACATTATAGACAACGTTGAGCACATATAAAGCGATAATAATAATTTATTTAAGGTTATCAACACATCATTCAAGGCAAGTGTACGTCTTTTGATGGCTGTAATTTATGAAATGGTAAATTTGGATGTCCAGTATAATCGTAAAAAGATTGTTTTTATTACTGTTCATTTGAAAAAGGAGATTTCGTACTCTAAAGCATCGTTGTAGTTTAATAGATATATGTGCTAAAAGTATGTAATGTTAATTAAGTAAAGTTATGTAATGAAGAAAAAAAAAGAATTTTTTCTTCAAACTCATTTTTAGAGCATGTTTCAATTTTAGTATAAAATAACACCTTAATTTTCTAAATTAATATTCTGATAATAATGTTATTATTTATTACTTCAATTTCATAAGTAAACGCGCAATCAATAGTACACAGCCTGAAACGAACGATAAAAAGCTGTCGAATTATGCTATTTTGCAATCGTTCTTTAAATGAGGAATAAATCACAGCTCGGTTGATAAAATGTCTTTCCTATGTTTAAAATAGAAAAAAAGGTATTTTTTGTCTAATTAAACTTTATAGCATCATTTAATTTTAGAATAAGATATCATTTCTATTTTTCCTAATTAAAATTCTGTTAAATATATTATTATTCTTCGCTTCAATTTCATAAGAAAAAACGCAATAAGTAGTATATATTCAATCTGATTTTTTTAAACAAATTAATTGAACATTTCTAAAATAACGAAAAAAATTCCTTCTAATTATTTTATTTTACCCTTTATCAGGAATAAACCATACATCAGATGATACATTTGATTTCATATGTTCATCAACATTATATGTAACGCTTGTGTACTGCACAATTTAGCTGCAACTTAATAAAATCGCAGGAACCAAATTGCTCTCGTCTGTCTTATCTTTCAGAATTTTTCGTAGTCTTTTTCAATCCTTGGTTATGCTTGAGTAAATACGTGTGACACTCTTAAAATGAAAAAGTGGATCTGGATTCTGAAGAAAGAGCTGTAATTTATTAGATTGTGAATGAGTTTGTTTTTTAGTGTTTTACTCAACTTCATTTAAATTGCCTTAAAACAACTAATTCTAGTGAGTTGTTTCAACTCTTTAAGAGAAGATGACTTTCATATCGTCAAATGAGTGGATTTCTGCTCAATTTGTGGTATTTTGTGGCTGGGGTATTAAGAGAGTAGTTTCTCTTATAAAGACCCCCGAGTGAGACACCTCCGCTGTGACCTATAACCCTCGTGCAGATAATTGATACAGATCGTGCAGATAATCTGTAATCGTGCAGATAATGTAAGTCATAAATACAACAACCACTGGTGTACCACCATAAAAAGGTAAAAAAAAAATATTTCTGTGATGATTATTGGTTAGAAACTTGAAAATTATGTGGTTATTTTTAAGATGTAACTACTTATTATGAACGCTTTCTAAAAGGCTCGATAATCAGAAAAAAAAATATATAACTTTGTAGAAAAAATCTAAATCATAAATTATTTGGTATACTGCACTTTCTGGTATAACGTTTGGATTAGAAAATTGAGCTTTTTCAAGGCAGTAGCTTATAAGATATAGATGCTTCTTAAAGAAAGAATTGTAAAATAATCACAAGACTAAAGAAAGCGGAGAAATTTCAAATGATCTATGTAGTAAGTACATGGAATAGCAAGGAATATAAACATGAAAATTGGCACGGCTTTTACTTTTAAGACGTAAATTCATGCAATAGAATAGTTTTCTAAAAATAAGGCTATGCTAAACAGTGCAGGAGCAATAAACTTAAAAGAAAAATATATTCTTATTTAACGCTGATCTCAAAAACTTTTACTTTTTGTTACTTTTAAAACAGAAAATTAACCCTAAGAATAGTTTCTAAAAACTTCAAAATTCAAACAGATGAAATGAGCTGAAAGCATTCTACAACCAAATTCTTGGAATTGCTATGTAAAGGAGTTTTCTGCCATATTTGAAACCGAATTTTGAATTATGCCACTGAATTTCTGCCATAAGGATTTCATCACACACTAATTATATTACAAATGTTTAAACAACAACTAAACATTTACAAAAGATTAAATAAATCATGCTTACTTGCTCAATTATTATAACATTCAATTAGTCTTGGGAAGAAAAAGTATAATCCTTAAGCTGTATCTGTATTCTCTTAAGTTATACTATTATTTAATCAACACGTTTAACTTAATGACATATCGAGAAGGAGATAATGACTTAAGAAAAATAAATAATTTGTATTTAAAGACGTTTATGAGATAATTAGACTGCTAACAGCTATAGATAATGTCATATTATGCTGTTATTGATTAATTCAATTATGATACAAATCAGAATTCTGATAATCAAATAACTGCTGATACGCCTTTAAGATTTACAATCAGTTTGTATTACATTCATTTGATTATGCTTGCTGTAATGTGATTTTTTTTAAATATTGCATGTATACATACAATAAATAAAAGATTTATAGTTGTGCTGGTATTAAAAAATTGCTAATATTTATTAATGTATAGTAAAAGTATTTATATCTGATATTTTTAAAAGATAAAATTTTCAGCTTTTTTATATACTTTAGTGTCAATTAGATTCTATTAAATTCGTTCCGTCAAAGAAGCTACATAACACTTGCTTTATATAAATACCGGGGGATTATAATGCAGGTTTCTATATTTGGAGCTACCTGAGCTTGAAGGATTAACCAGAATGACACCAAAATTGGTGCATTTACTATCAAAGAAGGGTCAAGAGTAGTGGAACATAGATAAATATAAAAGCAATAATCGCGAACATATTCTACGACGGATCCTGTCGATGCAAATATTCTTGTTATCATCAGTAACATCTGGAAGATATCTTTTCTGTCAATATTGCTGTAGGAGATGACTTTTAGTTTTCCAAATCGTGCTATTATTTTAATACATTTTGACATAAGGACAGCACAAATGATTTTTTTTATTTTGCTAATGCGCATACCGGAGTTTGTACCGACAGAACCCGATGAGCCATCTGATTGTGGGTATTGCTTTTATTTATTTTTTTTGTTCCATTTTTCTTCCCCATTCTCTCATAGCACCGATTTTGGATTCATTCGAGATAATCCTTTAAGACAATAAAAGCTGTTAATTGAAATACTTAAATTATAACAATCCTATATACATATTTATATGTAAGATCAATATGTAAATAATTCGAATACTGTCGATGAAATGTAAAATTCTGCCTTAAGCCAGACTGCTACTTAGCCAGAACAACCCATAGAAGTTGTATATTTAGCAGTTGTGTTGCACAAGTTGGTAAAGTAACAAATAAATTTCCTTCGCCATATTTTCCATTAAATTAGAGAGAATTTTACACATACATTTTAAACACCTTTACTCATCTTTCAAATCACAGTACAACAGTTCAGTTAATGGTGGTTTAAATTTCATTCCAACGTAAGATGCGGCCATCATTAATATAAAGCGGTTTCCCACTATTCAGATTCACGAGTTAAAACATTCTACACCATATAATTGGGATTTTTTTGGCAGAAAAATGAGGTAAAAAAAAATCTGTTTCGAAGCCAATGTTACGAGATTTTATCCATCCATGCGCTAGAATACAGGATACCATAACGACATTTTATGTTTGAAATAAATCTACTAGAAAAAGGGATTTAATCCATTACGAAATTTTTTGAACAAGAAAAAAATGAGTCAGACACTACCAGTCGCTCCGAATGTTAAATGATGCATCCCGGCTTTTATATCGATAGCTGGGAATTCTGGATAATCGAGTGATTTTTTCGAATGTAAATATAAAAGATATTATGAAACAAATAAAAGAATAAAATTAAGTAATCAGACCTTAGGGAAAATATTGCTTTAACAGATTTTCTTTAAGAAATAAAATAAAACAAATAAAACGTACGTTAAAGGTGTGAAATTAAAATATAATAAATATTTTAATATAAAAGCCAGGAAAAGGACAAGGAAACTTTAAATATCATTAAAATATAAAAATAATTAAGGACTTTTTTTATTATTAATACACACATATAACGTGAATCTCAGAGAGATTGGCAGTTAATTCGTAAATGACATTTCAGCAAAAATCTAACTCAAGTATGCATTTTCTTATAGAAATTTGAAAAGAAATGTCATCTGGTGATAACTTGATGACAATTATTGAATTAAATTTATTGAATACTAGAAAGTCATGAATGTATTCAATGAGGAAAGACTTTTCAAGATAAAAAAATGCGTCATTATCAAGAAACCATTTCAAAAATGAAGATAGTGTTTATTATTTTTACTATTGTTAATATATTTGTAGCATAACTCTCTTAAACATTTTCTCAAAGTAGTAGAAATTAGTTTAAAAACGCATATTATATATCAAGGATGTGATATATAGCTATTTAATTTAGTTAAATGAAGTGGTGCTAGTTACTGGTTCCCTGAATATCATTTCACAAGTCTCTGACAGAGGAGTTAAGTTTTGATAATATTAAAAAAAACTGTTATTAATTATTTGAACTGTTGACAAAACATGAAGATAAACTAAGTTTATCGTAAAGTCAGCCACATTAAAGGTTAAATTCTCTATCAGGGCCTGATACCGTTTGTCACTTACTCATTAAAAAATGTTAGTTATTGGATATATATATGCATTGCTAATAACTTAAAAGGTGAAAAAAAGGACACATGCATCAGTAGTATGATATCATATATAAACACCATTACAATTTGGTTACACATTATAGATAACTATTAGATTTTTTTCTTTATGTTTCAAAATGAAGTTCTTGTCAGTCATTGCATTTATTCACAATATTTATTAAAAAAAAAAAAAAACTGAACATTTAATAATATAATGTGTGGCGTGGTTGGTAGTGGCAGCTGCTCCCACACCGCTGGTTCCCGGTTCGAGTCCGGCTAGCGGCATGGGTGTCTGTGTTTTCCCTTTGATCTGTAATAAATGTATGTAATGGATTTTCTGTAATAATAAAGTTTTCTGTATTTGTTTCTGTGTGTTCTGGATCAATCGAGGCGATAGCCGTTGTAGCTGTAGGCTTCAAAGCACTGTCCGTTTAAAGTCCAAAGTTCAAAGTAATAATCCCCACCAGTGGCCGAGAGGTTCGGACCTCTCAACTGGTAGACGGCAGGTGCTGGGTTCGAACCCAATCGCGGCTGTCGGCCTAACCGTTCGGAGTTTTCGTGGTTTTCTTCGAACCTTGCGTAAATACGGGTTAGGTTCCCTTAGAAAGACCCCCACGAAGGGCACTCCCCCCTGGTCCTATATCCCTAGCGTAGATAATCGGACGTCAAAAATCAACGAATCAACGAATCAACGAATCAAAGTAATAATATAGTGTATAAGTATTGAGAATTTTGTCAATGGTAATTTTTCAATATCCATACTATTCTTTTAAAAATAAAAATAATTATAAAATATATTGGAAATTATGGAATAGGCATTTGAAGAAGGTTAAATTCCTAAGGTGTCAGTTACTATGTGTTTCATCACATATATAGAACGTGGAATTTACAATGTCGTCTCTTTCACGAGAGGTTGTATTTAAATTCACGACATATAATTTAAATTTCTATACTTTTAGGATACAGTCAATACTTTTAGGATTATTTTCGATACAGTCTCTTAGTGAGACTGATATTAGACACTATTGTTGTCTAATAAAAAAAATTAATTAATATTGAAAACATCAAAAATTTCCTTTTCCTAAACTCTTTACAAATTAATTTACCCAAAAAGAAAGTTAAAACATGGATATATATTGATTAACTATATATACAAATAAATACTTGTACAAAACAAATCTAATAAAGATTCTCTACCAATAATACAATTTTGAATTTTATATTTATATTTTTGCCATTGATAAAAGTTAGAAATTTAATAAGCGTCTTAATATATTAAATATTTTTCATCTAAATGAATGCATAATTAACTAGAAACAATATTTTAACAGATATATCGTTTTAAAAAGATTATTGAAGATTATTTTCAATTTAATCGTCTTGAGCCTCTTCGAAGTAATAAAAATACTTATCATTTTAATGATAGTAAATGAAAATGAAACTATATGAATTTAATAAAATGAACTAAATGTAATCAATTTTATAAATAGAAATTTTATATAAATTATAAATTATGTTTGATTCTTTGTAATCTGTTTACGATTAACCTTTTCTTATTAATATGGCATAAAATGAATGGATATCATGCGTGTGGAATTACATCTCTCTTGCTCTTTTTATGTAATTTAACTGTTGATTAATCCAATTTTTCATTTTTACCTTTTACTTTTACTTTTATGGAAATGTATTTAAGAAACTGTCATTACATAGATTAAATAAAGTAAAATTAATCGGATAAATTTTAATTCAAATCAATTGGAAACAAATTAAAACATGCATTTGTAATTTAATTAAAAGCAGAAATTTTTGAATTGAAGTCAGAACAAAAATCGCTATTTATAAAATTATTAGATGAGATTTATTTATAAAATAAATAAATGTTTAATTAAAAGCTTCTCAGGTAAAGGTTTTCGATTGAAATTTGAAATAGAATGAATGGAAACAAGCAACTAAAGATAGAATAAAAGGAATATAAAAGCGTAACAAAGTACCAGTTCCAGATAATTTTGTCTTCAATGAAGAGAAAATATAACTTTTCTTAAAAAACATCTTCATTTTATGTATAGTCTTCGAGTAGCTTTCTGAATTAAAAGAAAGGAAGAAAGTAAAATAAATGCCAATACAAAAAATCTAATTAATTAATTTTACTTAAAAGCTTTTTTTTAGTATTTGCTTTTATATTATTTAAATTCTATTTAATTTCAGCAATAGTTTCAATTTGGGGAAAAATGTACTAAATTAGTATTCTGTGGATAACAATAACAAAATATATTGTTTGTTTTTTTAATAATATATTGAACTATATTTCTAAAAACTTTTTTACATTTTTTTCTTTGGAAAAGAAAAGATTAATTACATACTTTGTTCTTTTAATTTTTGTAAACACTGTTCTACTGAATTCAAATTGAAATGGCCGTTTGTATTGATCCTTCGATCAGAAATCGTAAATTATAATTACCTGAAAAAACCTATGTAGCGTCAGAATAAATTGTATTCTGGATGTTTTTAGAAGAAAACTGGTGAAAGGATTCTCCAACACTCCAAGACGCATTGTCGCAAACAGTATTTTTAAAATATTTTGTTTTTAATATTTATAGTAAACTTTTGCTGTTTATTATAAGAAAAGAGTATTTATACCGGTAATTTTTGTACTAATTAAAACTAAAAATGATAATAATAATAATATATTTTGGGATTATATTCTGTTCACGCAGAAGTTCATATCTTATAAGTTTCTAACTGTTATTCTGTTTTAATAATTTGTGTTTATGAACAATCAGTGAAAATAAAAATATTCATTAATAAAATTATTAAGCTTAATTACTACAAAGAAAAATTTTAATGTATCGTTAATTTCCATCTGAATGCTAAAATGATGTAGTCATAAAAAATTATGCTTTATCTTTATTGTAATACTATATTGATTTCAATATTAATGTTGGCACATTTATGGGGACATTCCTTACTTAATATATATATATTATGTTGATGTCGCTACCACTAGAGAGATAGTAGTCCATTTGAGAAGAAGTTTGGCCTTTGACAGGATGATTACGTTTAAGATGTAAATGTGTGAAAAGAAGATGGTTTTTAAAAATATATAAACTTCGTATGAACATAGTTTAAATTATTGTATAAATGAATAATTGCTAAAATTATCCATTGTAGTCTTTGCGTCAAAGATATATAATTGTTGCATAATTTTGTAATGTCATTTAAAGTTTTATGAAAATCGGAGGTATAAATCGATTAATGTGACAGTCAAAAGAATTCAGTTACATTACGACTAAAGGGGAAAAATAATTTCAAGTACATTATTAATGACATTACACTCTTTCGAGCATTTTGAACTTAATAAGCATAACTGAAGTACAATTAAATGTACATTCTGTATAATATGCAAAGCAAAGAATATTTGTTATTAATTTACAGGGCCACACAAAATTATTCCAATATATAATGGTATAGTGGAAACTTTGTTTGGGGCGTACTTTAATTACAATAAACTATTTCAAATTTTATGTAATTGATAATTTTGCTTCAATATACAACAAGTTACGTCCTGTGTAATATAAAGTACATAGTATTTACAGGAATACACAAAATATTTCGGATATAATACCGTATCCGAAGTAATGTATATTAGAGATGATTTCGAGAACTTCATTTTTGGTTGTGATATGACTTTTTAACTAAATTTTCTCATATTGCATTATGTGTATGAATGCTGTAAATCATATACAGGGTTATACAAAAGAATTTATAAGGGTTATCACGTATGAATGAGAATTAGTTAGAAGTGGTTTTAAAATAAATTATGTATTATTACGCTGAACTACATTTAGTATACGACATTTGTATAAGATATTTTTTTAAGATTTTGATCAAATGGTATTCAAGGCCACTAAAAGAATTGGATACATATCCGATTATGAAAGATAATCTCTAAAAGTATATTTCAGTAGTTTTAAGAGTGTTTAAGTTTAAATTAAATTTTTGGTAATTAGTGATATGGAATCAAAGATTAGTAGGAAAATACAGGACAAAAGTATTACAGTATGCTTCTGTTTATTGGTATAAATTGTTGAAAAAGAAATGGGCTTGTGTATTCGGTTTGTTTACCCACCTGGACGTCTGCCTATCTATCCGAACTCGAACTTACTTTTATATAGTTGAATTGCTCAGTAATTGATGCATGTTATTGAGATTTACTATGCCATGTTCGATATTGAAAATAATGTAACGTTTATATTTTTTTTACAGAAACATAGAAAACCACGCTTTAAATCATGATTTATGGAAGAATGTTGTAATTATATAAATGTGTAATATCTGTAATATGAATATGTGTGTCATCCTGTAACTTATCCATCTCTTGTCTATCTCTCTGCATATAACAGCGTTAAAACTAGAAGAAGAACGGTTTGAAATTTAATATGTTGAATTGTTGCAGAATGCTTTCTTGTCATTTAAAATTTTATGAAAATCGAATCAAAATTAAAAAAAACTTTATTTATGCTATAAAAACTTTCATATATTGGTATTTTAGTGATATTCCATGATAGGTAACGGCTTTAGATTGCCAAGGTAATTAGGCCCCATTTAAGAGACAATAGTATTGTTACCATATTACTGATTTTAATATTTAAATTCGTAATAATATTTGTATCTATCCATTTTTGCATAAGAGTGCAAGAGACATTACACCAGCTAATATGTGTAAAACTTTGTCATTATACGAACGCTCGTCATTTGCTCCGTTTGACGTACAATTTCCAACTTGTTTTAAATGAACGGGATCCTGTTTGCCTATTAAGACTAGTTGTTTAAAGGCCACCGTAATACTTACCCATCATTGATATGTATAACATAAAATATAAAAATAAAACACATGTTAACTATTTATAAAATGCATTGCAACTCCAAAACAAAATTAAAATATATATTTAAATATTTTTAACAAAACGGGACCCTATTTAATTACAATGGAAGTCTATGAGAATGCGGCAAAATACTGGAAATAGCGCCAAGTTGACGCCACTTTTGGTGAGTAATTTTTGTCGCGTGATTGGGCAATATATGACCAAGTTGACGAGAAATTTGGCGGCATTTTTTTTTTAGTTGACGAGATAATAAAGTAGTACCAAAATGCGTAAAAAATCCTTATAACTACAAAAATAATAATCATATTAACTAGCAATTTACTGCATCGTATTAAGCGTCTTATTTCCAACAAATGTACATATTTGAAAGGAAATTTGAATGAAATACAAGGTCATGGAAAATCGAAGAGTGCAGAAAATTGGATTACAAATATCTCGGCAATTAATTACCTGATTGACTTCATTCTTTATGCAGAATTTTTTTTTATTATATTATACATTATCTCTTTAAATTAAAAAAAAATGGAAAATATTTATATACGTTTCATCAGAATGAATATTTCGAGATCCAAAAAAAGAAGTTCCGGATAATCGAGGTTACTGATATTCAATAGGCTTCTGAACATCAAGCAGGACGGTCGTTCTTCCAAGCTAAGCTAGAAAAAATAATATGACCGCCAAATGAAGAAACTCCAAAAACATGAAGACCGCTTAACTGCTTAATATACTCGAGACAACTTTTCCATGTCAAATCGACCAAACATGGCATTTTAAAATTTCGGATATTTAAGAAATGAAGTATCGCAGAGAAATAAAACAAAAACTAGAAGAATTTAATGATAAAAAGCTTCAATTTGAGATCAAACTCATCTTTATAAAAAAAACTATTAAAAGAGATACAGAATTTTTTTAAATTCTTCGAGATACCGAAAATGATCACTTTTTTATTCGTCAAACAATTTTGTTCCAATCAAATTACAGACTTAAATAACTGACTGAAAAAAAGTATAGAATGCATTTTCGGACATGTAATTATTCAATCTACGTGCTTTTGTAAAAATCCGTTTTAAAAAATTTAAATTTCCCTCTTTAATAAGCAAAAAACCGTTATTTAATTAACATATTATGCCAAACTGTGCTAAACCCGCCAACGATCGTGTACTATCTACATTGCAGTAGCGCAAATCAATTTAGATACAACCATTTCAAGTGTTATGTACCAATAGGATATTTTCTCTCGAGCTCATTTTTTCGAATAAAACAGCATAAAAGTTAATTTTTAGAAAGATCTTCTTCAAAATAAAATTAATTTTTGAGAGAAGACATATCTTGCAAAATGTAATCATTTAAAGTTATTGGCATTTAAAATTTCTTTCCTAATGTAAACAAAATTTTTGAAAAAAAATTGAGTTGAGTTTGATTTTTATATAAAAAGAGGACCATGATAAATAATATTCACTTTGTGCGTGAGCAACGAGTCAATGCAGATAACAACTTTGACCTCAATGAATGATGAATTAAGATTTTATCATGAAATGTTTATTTTATAGAGGGAATTTCTCTGGAATTACCGAATCAATTTGAATATTAAAGGTGGTAAAATGATTGTGACCGACTCTGATCAAACATGGGCTTTGTTTCATGCTTGTACTACTATTTCGGAGCATACGCTTGAGTAAAAAAGATCTAAAATTACAGTTAGTGTGATACCTTTAGGAAAATAATCCTAATATTTGATATACTTGTAGTTTTAAAAGTAAATGTTCAGTAAAATCTGTTTCTAAAGAAATCGAAATTTAACTAAACATTACAAAAACTGACAAATATACGATTTTCTTGGGAGTTTAAATTTATGAATTTGAATTTTAGTATGGTTGTAAATCTTAAAACACAAATATTGGTATAGAAGAGTTTTAAAAAATGTGAAGTTTACTAAGAAACCCCAGGACTAAAAGAATTCTAATTTGCAATTATTGTGATAGGTTGGAGATAAAAACCTGTTATTTGGTATAGTGGTTATTTTTCAAATATAAATACATCTTAAAGAAAAAATTAAAAAATTAAAAAATATTTAAAAAATTAAAATTAAAATGCGAAATGAGCTGAGAACTTTCTGACAAACATTCTAAATTACTATTTAAATTAAATAGCTAGAGTATGAACTTGAAATTTGGCATGATTGTAAGTATATTTAGACAAACAGGCAAGGTCGATGTGCCAAGAAATACTATTAAAAATGTATGCCCAACAAACAAAATACGCCAATGAAAATAACGACCACTTAACTGCTTATTATATTAGATAAAAATGGAGTTCTATAAATGGCAGAAATCAGAGACGGGATAAGCACTTCGGTTTTAAATCCGCCAGTCATCCATTTTTTCTCTAGATTACTTTTTCTTATAAAACTGCATAAAAGTTAAATCGTTAGAAAAATCTTATATGAAAAAAATAATTTTTGAGAGAAGATGTGTCTTTTAAACTGTGTAGTTGGAGAAGAGCGACCGGTATACATTTCGCATAAGGTGCTCGGGTTCCTTGATTAATGAGTTAAGAGTTATCAGCACTTAAAATTTCGTTTCTAATGTAAACAAAACTTTTCAAAAAGCATTGAATTTAATATGTTATATATCAAGCAGGACGGTCGTTCTGCCAAGCCAAGCTAGAAAAAGAAAAATATGACCGCCCAACCAAAAAACGCCAAGAACATAACGACCGTTTAACTGCTTAATATGCTCGAGACAACTTCTCCATGTTAAATCAACCAAACAATGCACTTGTTTAAGAAATTAAGTATGACAGAGAAATAAAATTAAAACTAAAAGAATCTAATGAAGAAAAAGTTCAATCTGTGACCGAACTCATCTTTATAAAATAATTATAAAAAAAGATACATGGTTTTAAAAAAAAAAACGTCGAAATACTGAAAATGATCAACTTTTTCCTTTGTCAAAATTTTTTTATTTTAATTAAGGTATAGACTTAAATAACGAACAGAAAAGCGTATTAGGTGTATTTTCGGAAATGTAATTATTCAATCTACGCGCTTTTGCAAAATTCAGTTTAAAAAATAAAAATTATGTCCTTAATAAGCAAAAAATTGTTAATTAATTAACAAATTATGCCAAACTGCGATAAACCCGCAAAAGATCGTATACTATTTTCATAATAGTATCGCAAATCCTTTTAGGTACTGCCACTCATATGCCAGTGGGATATTTTTTCTCGAGATTTTTTTTTTCTAATAAAACAGTGTAAAAGTTAATTTTTTGAAAAATCTTTAAAATAAAATTAATTTTTGAAAGAAGAAATATCTTCTAAAATGTAGTGTAAAGTTATTGTCATTTAAAGTTTCATACCTAATGAAAACTAAACTTTTGAAAAAAATTGAGTTTATGATTTTTATATAAAAAGAGGACCATGGTAAACAATATTCATTATGTGCGTGAGCAGAGAATCAACATAGATAACTTTGACGTCAATATATGTTGAAACATGATTTACCATAAAATGTTTATTTATAGAAATTAATCTCTGGAAAAACTGAATCAATTTGAAAATTTAACTGGGCAAAATGTTTATGACCGACTCTGCTGCAACATAGGCTTACTTTCATGCCAGTACTATTAACCCGGAGCATATGCATAAGTAAAAAACGATCTAAAATTGTAATTAGTGTGATAGATTTGTGGAATAATCCTAGAATTTTGCATACTTTTAGTTTTTGTAAATGTTCACTAGCAATAGATAACAAATAACTTTGGCGTCAATGTATGATGAAATACGATTTACCATAAAATGTTTATTTATAGAAATTAATCTCTGGAAGGAACTGTATCAAAGTGAAAATTAAAGCGGGCAAAATATTTATGACCAACTCTGCTCCAACATAGGCTTTCTTTTATGTCAGTACTACTATCCCGGAGAATATGCATGAGTAAAAAACGATCTAAAATTGTAATTCGTGTGATGGATTTGGGGAATAATACTAGAATTGTGCATACTTTTAAAATGTGTAAATGTTCCCGAAGAATTACGTTTTAAAAAACCGAAAAATCGATTTAAATGTATGAAACAATTGTATACCTTACAAAAACAGTCTAAGTTATGAGATGTTTAGAAGTTTTACAACTATGAAGTTGAATTTTAAAATGCTCCAAATAATCAAAATCTTTGGTTGCTTGAACGCAAAATTTAGTTAATTATTAATACAAAATTTAAACTTTCATTTGAATTAGGCCACGATAATCTTAAAAAAAATTACAAAAGAAACAAAAATTTATTTCCAGCTCAATTAACGACTGTTATGTTACATTCCCTTATAATATGTTAAGTATATCAATTTTGATAACAAAGTAATAAATCTATTATGACAAAGTAACTCAAAATATTATATTTAATTTCGTTTTTTAATTTATTTTTTCAAACATACAATAGAAAAAAATAATGTACTTATTTGAATGTGAAAAAAATGGCTTGAAATAACCTACAAAATAAAATGCCAATAATATTTTTTATTTTTTTAATTCAATATACAGCACGTTTCTTTATATGCTATATTAAAATTTATTATATATATATATATATATATTATGTTGTATATTAAAATACAGCAACATGTTATTATTTATCTACGATGAATATAAAATTTGTTCAATAGAAACAAATCCTAAGATCTCATTTAATATATGTGGATGCATTAAAATATTAGAACCTTTTAAAAATTATATTTTTGTTAGAGTTTATTATATATATTAAAAGCTAATGCACAGAATCCAGTTTCAATTTATTAATTTATTTTAAATTAATGTATTTCCATTAACTTTTGATATTATTCTCGTTTAAAAAGAACACAAAATCAACAGTTGCTACTTTAGAATTTTCGAATAAGTTATGATGTGATTAAACATTTCATTAATTAATTTTTCTTAATTTCTTAAGTTTGTTCTTCTGAAAAAGCTTTATGTATTAAGGAAGATTCATTTAAATATTAATTAAAATTGCTTTAAGTGAATAAATCTTTAATAGAATCCTTTTAAATGTCTTTAAAAATGTAACATTGTAATTCAATTTTCAATTTTAATCTTTAAAATAATTAAAAAAATAATTATTAATAAATCCCTTCTAAATAACTCCGAGTTGCAAGAGATAATTGTTCAATTAATGTAACTTTTTTTCTGAAAAATTTTACATTTAATAAATATTTCTCAAGTATACTCAAATAACTTCATATTTAAAAGAAATATAAAAACATAACAGCACAAATAGGGATAAACTTAACCCTTTGTGGCTCAACAACTTTGATTTACTCACATGTCAGAATGCATCATTTTACGTATGTAAAAATAATTAAAGAATTTAGAACGTAAAACTACAATATTTTTTTTACTAAAAGGTACCATTTTCACATCTATAAAAAAACAGAAATTGACGTACAGAAAAACAGAAATTGATCAGTTTCTGTTTACTGGTGTGTTGGGAAATGGGCACAGCAAATTAAATCGTGTTTTAAACTTAGTGTGCAAGTGCTATTGACTTTTGAATGCGTTGCAGATCTGCAACACGGTGACGCAAAGGATTAATTGTGTTTATAAATGTGTAAAAATAACATAATCAGAAGTCGTTGTTTTAGCGTCCCTCGATAAAATTGTACCATAATCGATATTACTACTCATCATTGACTACTTCATCTCAGAAATTTCATTTTTCACCCTAGCCTTATATGTCAAAACCACATGGCATATATGTGATGCAATTCCAATTACATTTCACACATTACAACCCCTTTCAAAAAGTACGGAAACAAAACTTTTAAAAGGTAATCGATCCTCAAAATAACTGTCCTTTTTTCTGTGAATTTTTCCAGGGATTCTTTGCTTTCATTAAATAAAAATAAAATTTATTTCATACGCAAGTTCTTAATTAAAGACGCTATACTAATGTTTTAGTTAATGATCGAGCATTGATTTCTTTCAGGTACAATCGGAATGTAGGATAAAAAAGTAAAAATAAAAATTTCCTCACAATTTTTCGATTTTCCTTTTTTTTATTTATTTATTATTATTTTTTTTTGGTGTGTGTGTGCATAAAACAGGGTTTTTTTTACATTGAAATAAGATGAAAAAATCACATATAATCATGAAAAGCATATTTACATCTCTGACATTTCATTTAGAATGTATAACATATTGGGGGGGGGGGGGATAACAGATTGCAATTCCTTAATTTGGGGTTTATAGTTTATGAAAAAGAAGAAAAATGTGAGTTAAAAAAATTCATATAAATAAATAACATAAGAAAACACCTATACATAATATAAATATCTTACATGGAAATTAAAAAGCTTAATGAAAACACAAAGATCATGAAAGCATTATGTGGTATTATATCAGACGGGAATTCTAAATTAATAACATTCTACATTGTATTGAAGATATTACGGTCTACTTAGCATTATCTACAACTACTTAGGATCTACTTAGATATTTATTGATGTTTGATATTTTCAAAGTTAACGAATTAAATGGTGAAACTAATTTTTAATATTTAATAATGAAATAATATTTTTTTCATAGGAGAATTTACCATCAACTGTAAATATTATGAAGCTAGGAAGGACTTGACAATGAACAAATAAATTACAGCAAAAACTTCTTTAATTTTCCCGAATTCTAATTTTTGTTGCACAATATGTTTAATAATAGTTATGATATTTTTCTGCAAGAAAAATATTTTTCAACGTTGAATGGGCTCTCCTGTTGCACATATTTCAAACCTTTTAACAACTAAATGTCAGGTTTTTTTGCCTTTTTGGCGGGGAGGGGGGGGGGTAGTAACCGTAATTTAATACAGTTAACAGATATGCATTTTACATAAAATAACTAAAACTTAAAGCATTTAGACAATTCAGATTGTGATATTTTTGTTATATTTTTTAATCACATTTTGTAATAAAAGGTGAAATCCTGCAACTCAAATAGAAATGCATTCTTACAAGCATTTTTTTTTAATTAAAAGTGCAGTTTTTCATGATTTTTTTTAATTAAAAAATACAAATTCAGAAATCAGACACGCGTTAAATATATAAATACATATAAATTTAAATATCGCTTAAAGTTATAGTCACGTGTCGTGCCACATCGTACGATTAAGCCAGATGTAATAAAGGGTATAATTCGATACAATCGCAAATGAATGAAATACGAGTAAAACATACTGGATGTATTTTACTTGTTCAGTTAAATAATTGTGCATATTGCTGCACATTATTTAATATTCGTACGTTTAACAGCATTTTTAATAATACCAATAAAATATACAAATTGTATCTTAATTTCTAAGTATCATTAAAGACATTTATTGCTCATAAAAGAAAGTGACAAAAAAGGAAAAACGATATATATGTTAAGCTCAGAGTAATGCAGATATCGTCATATTTCAACATTCGTCAACAAAACCCAACATCTACGTTGATAGTGTTTGTTAAGAGCCATTTTTTTGCAGTTTAGACAAAAGAGTGATGATTTGATAGTTGTATTTTTCAATATTTTGATATTTTTTCATGTTGAAGTAAATAATATATAATGAAAAATCTGCAATTTTGAAGCCCTGAAAAATTTTTCTCTTCCCTATAGAAAATGTCAAAGTTCAAGATTCTCAGTGCCATTTTCATGAAAAATGAATGCTAGTATGTTTCGAGTGCTATATCTCTGGGCAAGCAACAAAATCCCAAAAATCTTTTGGCAAAAACTATTAGTATAACACTACTTGCTTATTAAAATTTATTTGTTTTCATTGGGCATTGTTAATTTACATTGTTATGTTGCCACAAAGTACAGTCAAAATGGCATTTTTTTCAATATTCCGCACTTAATATCTTATTTAAGTAATAGTACCCCAAACTTTTTCTTATAGAATTTAAAAATTCTCTACAAGGACAAGCTAAATAATATAGTACTGCACGGTGATAGTGTTGCTGTAAGTAATTAAATGTCTTGTTAATTATTCAAAATTTTCCAAATCTGAACACGTTATTTTAAATAAGCGCCACAGTTAAATATAAAAAAATATATAACACGCAATAGTTCAACATATGTACAAAAACATGGAAAAGAAAAACAATTGGGTCCTCGTAACATTTTTAGGTAAAAAAGACAAATTCTATAAGTAAAATAATGTCCATGATCACAATTTTCCTGTAAGAGAAAATGAAACATAAAATTTCTCTTTCGAAAGGGAAATCACTTTCGGATATTTCATTTTCTCATAAGGAAAAAACACAGAAAATGGAAAAAGAAGAAGGATTTCTTTTGCAAAAAAAATTAACAATACGAAAAGTTGTTTTTTCAAAAGTGTCTAAATATGAAAAATATTAAAAAAGTGTCCTAATTTCGTCTTCTTGAAAAAAATCCAAAAAGCCAAAGATTAACTTATAACAAAATGAAAATTTATTAAAATAAAGAATTAAATTAATTTACCTCAACTAAGGTACAAAGAAATGTACTATTAATCCTAATAGTAAATAATAGCAGCAATAATACCATAAAAAATTATCCATCCAAGCATGAGGAACATATAAATTGCGCATCGTTTCTGACTCCTGAGCATGTTTCATGTGACCATGTGCACGACTGAAGGCACTGTATCAATTGTTCCCTATGCTCATCATGAGAAAAACGGTTCAAGTAACTAAGGTACTCTGCATCATTTTCGTCATCATCGCTTATATTATCATCAAGCAGAATTTTTAACAGAAGAATCACTTTTGCCATCAATGATGTTAGGTTGTAACGGTCCCTGAGCTGACTTTGGCACAAAACTCCCGCTTATTGTTTCCAAGAAGCGATCCTAGCTGCCTGTCTTGAATCCGAGCTGTTTCTTCTATGTTGACGGCGCTGAGATATGAGCTACTGGTGGAAACGAGAAGAATAAATAAGAGAGTGGAGGAATGGGACAGTGACTGATGTCAGCGAGGATTAAAAAAAAAATATGTTTATTTGTTTTATTTGATGTGTGGAATGTTTTATCTGTCAAATTTTATAGTGTATCTTTTTATTTAGTAGGTGAGAGAAATAAATGAAAATCATGAAAATTATATGTCATTTTGCTGTCTATTACACTGGAATTTGGAGAGGGGCTTGAATCGTTACAAGGTAGGTCATGTCTGACTTTTTACACGGTGGTTTTTCCCCTTTCCATTGAGAGTGGTAGTTGTCAGCAGTTGTTTTTCAGCTAAGCGTTTTTTCTTCGCTTGGGAATTTTTTCACATTGTTTTATATGCCGAGATCCAGTGATCAATGTTGCTAAAGCTCCTCGGGCAGAAGTTGCAGTTGTTATCAGTGGCACTTCGCTGATCTTTTATTAGAATAAACTTATTTACAAAATTTGAAGCAAATCCTCAAGATTAAGTCCATACTACCTACATACAAAGTTGAAAGCACATTATTTATCAGGATTTGACAGCACTTTAAAGTGTTCCTAATTTCGTCCCCGGTACGAAACTAAGAACTGAAAGGAAGACAAAATTGGAACAACGCTACTTCCCAATATGCCGATGCTTCAGTTTTTCTAAAATAAACTGAACATTGTAAAACTCATTATATGGTACTGCTAACATCTTACCTACGTAGAACACATGCAATGAATAGGAAATAAATACTTGTGGTAAAGTAACTATCGTTCTACAAATGACGTAGCAAGAACTTAGATCTTCTAAAAATAGGAAATCCGACATTAATAATACCCGGATTCGTTTTGGCGAGTGAAATTATCATTTCTGAATAATTTTATCTTCCGTTTGTTTTGCCTTGCGTGATCAGTGGCGCCAGTTTCAGACAAGCGGAGAAATGAATGGGGACGAAAATAGGGAAGGGCACGAAATATGGACACTTTACTTTATAATTTAATTCAGTAATACGGAAATAATATGGTGTAATTCACACGGAAAGCTGAATATTACCAATCTTGGGTTATCATGGATTTAATTACATATGATATAATTTAATAGAATAATGATCATGAAAACATGATATCATTACCTATCATAGTAAACAAGTCAGAACTTATGACAAGATTTGATAGAATAAAGAAAACTATTATTAATATCGTTTTATGTTTATTCGATTTTCGTAAAATTTTAAATGACACAACAAAATCCGCAAAAAATTATATGTATTAAACTACAAGGCAATCGGTTGGGTAGTTTTTGTCCTATTATATGCGGATAGACACATAGACAGACGAATATATAGGTTGACAGTTCAGATGTCGACTATAGATTCAAAGTAATTATATAGTTATGAACGCACTAAAATAGTGCTGGTATAACGAATGCATGATAATAAAAAAACGGATATTTTTTGTACTTAATGTTAAATATTTTTATTTCAGCATTATTTGCTGTGTTATATGAATTTCATAAATACATATTTCTATGCTGGTAAATGATCATACTTAATCTAGTGTGGTCACTCTGTCTTCTATTAGAAAGAGACATCTCTGACAACATTTTGCATAACTCAAGATAAAAATAATGAGACACAGAGACACCGGATAACATTTCTAGAAATAGCCAATGTTTCTCTGTCAAGATATGTTTATATTGTGTCAAAAATTCGCAGTACATTTTATGTAACACATAAAAGACTTTTTATACTAAAATAAAATCATAGGTACATTTATTTACTAAAGAATAGTTTCTTTAAAAAAAGAATAATATAGTTACACAAAGACTTATAGATTGCTGAATTTAATAAAAATATTATAATGTATTAATAGCATGATTTAAAAAAAAATCTTCAGCCTTAGGCCCAAAAAATTAATTTTTAAATGAAATTTTGAAAATGTCTTTGTTTTCTATTTCGTTCTGTAGATAAAAAAAAGGCAGACTCAATCAGGACAGGGCTAACTCTGGAGATAATATATTTTGATTTTTTTATACATGATGTACAGTAAAGTGCTCTTTAGTCTCAGTTTCAATGGATTTTATTCAACGATCTTTATTTCTTGAAAAACTTGTGTTGGTGGTCTCTAATATTATAACTCACTAATATTTTGTACTTACTTTGTAACAAAATTTCCGTTTTGATCATAGTTCCGTGTGCATTTTTGCCGATCCCACCGAAGCTAGCATAGGGGAGAAAAATACGTGCTTCTGATTGGTCGAAAAATTGTTTGCAAATAGATCATTCTGAATGCTTATGTACGTATTAGGAGCGTATATGGGTATATCATTAAAATAATAATAAGAAGAAATTGCAAATTTCTTAAAAACAATAAAGAACAATTGAGATTGACCCCGTAAAATGAAAATACTGTTGTTTCTAAATAAATTGTCTGATTGTGTATATATGTGCATATCATGTTAAAAAAAATAGAAGAAATGGCAATTCTTTTTTTATTATTTTCTAAAAGTAATACAGAACAATTGTTAAACATCCTGATTAACTTCATTTATTATAAATTCCGAATTATCTATTTCTTTATCTATTAATAAATATGTAAAAACAGAAGGAAAATCCAGCTTTCAAAAGCTTTTCAAGTAGAAATTGATGATTAAATAAACGTAAACTCAAAAATGAAGGAAAGCAAAATTTTTCGACCAATCAGAAGCCCGTATTTTTTTCCCCTATGCTAGCTTCGGTGGGATCGGCAAAAATGCGTTCCGTGTCGGTACGGCATCTGTCGGGTGTTTAGAAGACTTGAATTCGATTCAGGAACGCGCTGCATTCGATTTCAGAATTTTTTGTCCAAGAAATATACTTGTGATTATAATTAAATAATCTCATTTCAAAATTTTAATATATTCCATTAATTATATAATTAACATTTTTAAATTTTTATTCATCATTTTTGATTTTGAACACTCATCATTTTTAAATCTTTGTCATTTAAAAAAAATTAGTTTATTATCATGGATTTATTAATTAGTAAAATTTCGGAAATCGGTGCAGAATTATACCCATATTTATTATCGAATTATACATTTCTTCTTTAATAATAGTACTAAAAGACAATATATCAGATTCTGGATTATTTGTTTAAAAAAGAATTACTTTGTAATAAAATGTTATGATACTTTTATGCATTTATGACATCACTTTTCTAAATTTCACAAAATACCGACACTTTAGATTGATCATCTTGTGAACAACAGCTTGCTTCTTTTATCTTTATGGGATTATAAACTGTTAAAAAATGATACACACTTCTTCAATAAATATTTCAAACTGAAATCACTTAACTTCTAAAAAAGAAATAACGAAAGGTTATTGTGACGTCCTCTAGTTATAATAAAACATAACTTTTACAAATAAAATAAAAATTAAAGCAGGAAGAAGATAAACCAAGAAAAAAATTGTTCAAAGAATAGTAAAAAAAATAAAATTTAAAAATCTTTAATATGCCAAAAAAATTAATATATTTTAATCCCTATCCTAATTTCTAATATAAATATGTTTCTTACTTTAAAAATAGTGTAGCAATACCCTTCTTTTTTTACTTCAATTCTTAAATCAAAACATAAGTAATTTTTATTTTTAATATTTTTTTTAATACGAACTGACAAATACATCCGATATCACTGCAGCGTATAGCATACATGAAATACATTTTAAAATTCAATAAAAAACTGACAACCCAGTTTCAAATAATCAATAAAATATAAGAATTCTTCTCTGCCACTTTGTGATCTGTAGCAATTCATGTATATTATACAATGCACAATATAATATTCAGTATTTAATTCCCATTCATGAATCTCTGTCAATAAGAGGAAATGTACTCGCTATGTTTTGTGCCGTGTTTTAAATGATTTATGAAATTTATAAAATGGTGTGTTGCATATAATGTTACCAGATCTTCTCACTTTACTCTCAGAACATGGATCAAAACTTCAATGCACTGACGTCGATAGGTTTATTTGAGTTTCAACGAAACAGAGCGAAATATTGGTTTCCTATCAGCGAAGATTTTTATCCATAGCAAAATGTTACCATGATTAGGTGTATTAGTGATTTATATCATTGTATTTTTTGAAGTAGTCGTTTATATTATACACACCACGTAATATGACAAAAATAAAATATGCTTATTGCAATTAAAATTTTACTATCAGGAATTATTAATCTACGACAGTTTAATAACGGAATTCGTCTGTGTACTCTGTAAAAGAAAATACATGCCATGCATACATATTCTGTATTCCCTTTTATAATGCAACTTAGTGATGCAAACTATTTTCCATATTATTGAAATAGTGTATCATTTAAATACACAGCAAACGATTTTACCAAAAATTATAATGTATCCGTATTCATTTAAGTGATCATCTAAAGAATTTTTAAATGTGACGCATTTTATTTTTGATAACGAACTTGCTTTTCAAGTCTAAATAATATCAATTGCATTGTAACTCAACTAAATTTACTTGAGTTAGATCATGGGCAGACGAACTGACAGACAATATGATAAATCCTCATCGGTCAACTTTGTTGCGATATTTTAAAAATTAAAATAAAATAAAAGGGATAAAATTCATATGAATAGTTTTTTGAAAAGAAAAATGAATTTTGAATATATTGTGTTATTGAATTATAGAGTTATATTGCTAAATAGCTGGTTTTGACAGCAAGGAATATTTTACAGGTTGTTTTATAAGTATAAATATTCTTTTAATCAATATTTGGTATTCTTTATCATTAAACATTTATTAGCATTCTCTACTTACAAACCATCTTCCACTAATTTTTTATTTAGCGTATAATAAAGATTTATTGTCTACATTTTTCATATTTCTATTTTCACCTTCAAATCACGAACTTAAGTTTAAAATTCTCTTTTTACTTATATTGCAAACTCTTCACGCATACTAAATTATATTTATAAAAATGTAGCTAGAAGTTTTAGCAAATGGATTGGAATAATGCATTTGGATAATAGCCAATAATGCTCAAATGTGAAAACTAACCACATTCCGATGTTAGTGGTTAAATATATTTATATCATTACAAATATATATAGATATAAATTGCTTTACAAACATTCTTTTAAATTTATGCATAGAGAAAAATAAAACCAAGAAAATATTTTCAAAATTAGTGGGTTTTATTTTTCTAATGTTTTGTTATTATATTCTTTATCTTATAAAATGAAAGGGAAATTGCTTTTCGTCTAACCAGAAAATAATAATATAATTTGTGTTAGAAATATATAGAAAGTAGATTGTGAATATAAATTCTTTGATAAGAATATAAAATGTTAGAGATTTTTTTAATGTCCTTCACCCGTCTTCATACAGAGTGTCCAACAAATAAGACCCCGATTTCAAAATTTATTTTATCAAAAAACAAAGATCGACAGAATCATGCGGTAAACGGTTTGTTTATTAGGTAAGCTGTAAAATCTTATACAGAAATTTTGAACGGTGAATATTTTGAAAAGATTGTGTTCCGATTGCAGAGAATACTTGATTTCACATTTTTCTTCTTTTTGATTGCTTGCATAGAACGTGTTTTTTGGTGTAAAGTTCCGTATTTTAACGATTTTTTGAAGAAAAATTTTCGAATTCCGATATTGAAAAAAATTAACTCCAAAATCGTTAAATTATGGCACCGTAATCCGTAAACCCTTTCTCAGCAAGCGATCTAAAACAAGAAAAATGTCAATATTCATTGCAATCAGAACACAATATTTTCAAAATGTTCACCATTCGGAACTTCTGTATAATATTTTTACAGTTTACTTAATAAATAGACCATTTACCGCATAATTCTATCGATCATTGCTTTTGAGAAATTTAATTTCTAAATCGGGGTCTTATTTGCTGTATATCTTGAATATAGGAGTAAACTTCCTAAGTTGTAAAATATATGCCTCAGAAATCATGACAAAATACAATAAAAAGAAATCTACTTTTCTCTCAGTGCCAGTTATGGACATATTAAATCTCCAATGCTCCAATAAGTTGCTCCCAAAAGTTAATAAATTTTTATTACAATGCACATTATAAGGCAAGAATGATTTTGTTATATCTTTTTAGAACTAAACCTTATTCAATAACGATAAGTTGGAAATTACACGTCAAACGTAGCAAATGAAGTGAGTTCTTAAAAATATTCAGATCTTGGTGTAATAGTATACAGTACATCGGATGCAGTATAGTGGCCAAAATCTTTTGTGTCTTAAATACCATCTGTTTTCTATTATACAGGAAGTAACTTGTACTAAACCTCTGTAACGTATATCAATTTAGGAAAATGTAAAATAATTGAACAGTATTAAAACGCGCTCTAATTAGAGTTTACTCCTATAGGATTGTGTAATGTAATACTTTTTTTGGCCCTGTGAATTAATAACAACTATTCTTTGCTCCACAGATTGTGCAGATTCTATTTTTTAATATATACACCATAGATTCATATCCATTCTATAATGTTCGAAAAAGTATAACATCATTAAAATGCACTTAAAACTGTTTTTCCCATTGACCATAATGCATCGGAATGCTTTTGATTGTTCCTATAATTAAGCTATACGTACGATTTTCATAAAATTTGAAATGACTCGACAAATTATGTAACAATTTTATATTTTTAATTCAAAAGGATTCGTTTAGGTAGTTATTTCTTTATTATTTGCGGTCAGATGTGCAGACTGAATCATGATTATAGTATAGATGTTACGTATTTATATAATTACGAACACACCTGAAAAGTCATTAGAATTTTAATCAGTTACATTGTTATCTACTCTAAAATCTGTTCCATGGCCTCAACGTCAGCAAATCGGGCTTTTAGTATATAGTACTTTACACAATATCAAATTACCGATGATAATCTCATACGTAATTTTTTAATGTTCTATACATTTTTTTTCACTTTTTAGATGCGTTCGTAAATATGTAAATACGTAGCACCTATAATTGTCGTTCAGTCCATCCGTCCGTCTGTATCTGCTTCTCTCCATCTGTCTGTCTGTCCATCTATCTGCATACAACAACGCAAAAATTACCAAACCCAATCGTTTGAAATTTAAAATATATAATTATTATATAATTTTTAGGTGCGTTCGTAATTATGTAAATACGTAGCACTTATAATTGTGGTTCAGTCCGTCCGTCCGTCCATCTATTCGTCAGTCTCCCTGTCTTTCCGTCTGTCCGCATATAACAACGCAAATCTACCTAACCGATTCGTTTGAAATTTAAAGTATATATTTAATACATAATTTGTCTAGTCATTTCAATTTTTATGAAAATTGGGCGAACAGTTAAGTTACAGGGGCAACGAAATATTCCATTACATTATGGCCAATGGAAAAAAAAAAGTTTCAAGAGCAACTTATTAGTGTTATACACTTTCGAATATAATAAAATTTTGCATTTATGCATTTATGCATTTATGAATTATGTACTCTAATATACATTCTGTACAGTGTGAGTGCAAATAACCCAGCTAAAAATGAACTGCAGTTTTTTGCAGAAGTAAAGTGTTTTTGAGGTTTATCTAATGTTAACTGTAGACTTTCTGTAGTGCAATCTCAACTATAAAATCACTTCAGTTATTTTATAGCTAATTCGATGTGATTTTGCAGTTATTTATGTAAAGCATTCTCTGAGCTATTAACTTAAAAAACACTGTAGTTTTTATAAAGTCATTTTATGATCAAAAATTAAAAAATTAATAAGATTTTATAACCGTAGAATCACTGCAGTTAATTCGAAGTTATTATCCAACAATAAATTTAGAAGTACACTTTCTAATGTATCTCTGGTATAACTGTGTCCGATAAATTCGCAGACTTTAATCGGAGAAAAATAATTTCAATTATACTTCAAATCGTATTAGGGATTTCCCATCCCATCCACTAACTTCTTTAGCGAAAAAAATATTAGTTCCTCCTTTTTGTTACTTGGAAATTATAAATTTTAATGGGTTAAAATCTATCATTTTTTTAAATTCAGGCATAACCGTTCCTATCTATGCTTCCTTCCCCCTAACTTAAAATTCTTAGTTCTTTTATTATTTTAAGCTAAGAGAAAAAAAATCAATTTCAATAAGTTATATTTCAAAATCACTATGAGTGGTAGCTGATTACCTATGCCCCCTGCCTACAACGGAATTTTTTTAGTTCTTTTATTTTAAGTTTCTCTGAACGAATATATAATGCTATTTATCAAAATCAAAGAAAAAATATATTAAGATTAATAAGTTATGAGGGACAATGAGCATTTCACTCAGCAGGCCCTTAATGGGACATTTCTTCTTATTTTTTTTAATTGTAAATTACTTGAAAATTATACATTTTACTATGCTTTTGAAAATAGAAGAAAATAAAAAAATTATTAATTGTTTTTTTTTTAATTTAGGGAGGGGCAACAGCTCTCTTCTACCTTTCTCCCCCTAACAGATAATTCTTCGTTCCTTTTATATTTTAAATTAAGCAAAAATATTAAAAATTAATAAAAAATTAGTTAAATTTCAAAATCAAGGGAGGAAAAAATGGTTCATCTATGCCCCCTTCACCCAACGGAAAATTTTTCGTTTCTTTATTTTAAATTACTCTAAAACAATACATTTTATTATGTTTGTTATTGGAGAAAAAAATACTAAATAAATTTCAAAATCCAGGAAGGGGCAATTAGTCTACCCCTTCCCCCTAAATGAAAATTTCTTACATCTTTTCCTTTAAAGTTACTAGAAAAATTTACATTATTTTTTTGACAAAAAAGAAAAAGAAATTTTATTTAATTAAATTTTAAAATCAAAGGAGGGACAATTTGTTTCCTCTTCTTCCTGCCCCCATCGCCCTCCATCTTCATAACTGAAAAGGACTTAAAATTACTTCATTTTCAAATGGACATACAAATATGTGAATCATCAAATAATTTTTTGAATCGCTCTTTAAAATTATTATTCGTTCTCTCTCTCGAAAAAAAAAAAAAATACTTCATAAGTTAATTGAATTTATTTTCTTTTTATGTATTCATTTTAAAAGCACAACTAAGTTTAATATTTTAAATATATATTAAATTATTAAAAGGATTTAAAATTATTTTACAATCAATAAAAATCTGAAAAAATCTAGTCATCTTTTTATATTTAAAATTTAAAAGAAAACTTCAAATATTTCTCTTTGTAAAAAATTACTATAAAAAAGAGGTCAAATGATTAAGAACCTACTTTTTTATTAAAATTAGTTTTTCTATTTTAAAAATAGATATTTCTTAAATTTACACATTTAATTACATTTTAATTCCTAAAAAGATAATTGTATTAACAGAAAATCCTCTAAAATTCACTTATTCTGTTTAATATTATTAAATTTAAGTGTTTTTGCTATTTCCTACTTATTAACTTCTAATTTTTGGAAAATCGCTCATTCCTAAAATGCAATCTCTAATTTTTTAACTCTAACTGCAGAAATATTTAAAATGCGGTAAGTGAGGTAGGATAGGTATGTCACACTTTTTTTTATAACTGTTTATAACCCTTAGAAAGTTTCTTTAAAATGAATATTTCGTGTTTTCTAATAAAGTGACTTTTATTTGTTTATTATAAATAAATTCACTTTAACAAATTTTCATTCAAAAAATATATCACAGTTAATTTGATGTTCCTACCCCTGGAATGTGTTCACGAATTTGTAAGGGAAATTTGACACACTTTCATATAAATTTTAAAAAAAAATCAATTCAATTTGTGTCATAAATTTTTTTATAATAAATCTTGAAATATTTTAGTAAAATATAAAGAGAAAAGACATTGGCAATTTTTTGTTTCAGTAATATTTATTATAGTAAAAAATCCTATTAACGTAATTTTTTGGAAAAAAATAATGTCACAATAATCTTTGAATTAATACTAATTAGATTATGTAAATCAGTATCATCATTATCAGAACTACGTGATAAAAATTTTACTTCTTCACTACTTAGTGCTTGAAAATTTAATTGTTTGCCTTAATAATTTTGTAGACTTTTTTGCTGCAATGTTCTTCGTCTTTTATATTTAACTCTAACTTATTCACTAAGATTTTTTTGTATGCATATGTATCAATATAAGTTCTTTTTACTGTACGTCTTCCACCCTTTGTAGTTGAAGCTGTTTTTTGGAGAGATACGGTCTATTAACCTCAGTAGACTGGTGAACTTGGTATGACACCAGGATTTAAGTGCCGTATCAGTGCATAACAGATTCGTATTTAAACATCAGATTTGGAGCAAATGATAAGAAAAATATTCTCAGGATAATATAATACGCATCGTCGAAACGATTAAATCGTAAGGAGAGATTCTGCTATTTTTCAATCCAGATAAATCAAAATATTCATTATTATATTATTTCAGTGAATGATTTCGGAAAAGCTTTACCAATAATCCTCCTTAACAATTTCAGTAGCTCTTGATGCAAAATAATAAGGAATTTTAGAGCTCCATATTAGTTTGAAACTTAAAAAAAACTATTAATTTTCAAATGTACAACTGTATAATTTCTCTCACTATCTAATGCATCATTTTTACCCACCATGTCTTATTAGACATTCAATCGCTTTGTATAAAAATATTTATAAAATAGCAATCCATTTTAAATTAAAACTTTATCTAACGATATGCTTTATAAATAAAGAAAATTATACCGCAGTATCTTCACAGTCTCAATAGTTATGAAAGAAATATGTGAAACTAAACCAATATGTGAAAAAATGTACTTTGAAATAACATATTCCTTCAAAGTTTAAATAAAAGGAGAGTTGTTGTGTCGTCGCTTCTAAGTCATGTAATAAAGATTTCTGCGAATAAAAGAAGCCTTTAGATGTGTTATAATGTCTGTAAATGCAGTGTGTTAAGAGAAATTGCCAAAGTATTAAACTTCCCAATGTAACAAATCTCCCCTACCTCCCTTATATTAAAAAAATTATACATTGGAAAAAATTATATATTATTTGAAAAATCACATTCCAGACAGTAAATGATAATGTATTATGTAAAATGCGATATAAATAAAAGTAATTTGCTCACGTTGAGGCCATTGATCAACAGCAGGACTTACGCAGTGTAACTGTCTAAACTTCTACATTACATGAAAATCCCTTTACATCAAATAGCCCTTTTTTCATTCGCAGAATTTCAATATTCTTACAGTTTCTGGAGAAAACTATTGTAATAAATGTCGAAAAACTTTCTAATGTTCTAGTAAATATCATAGTAACAATATCAACATGGACATTGAATTTTATGAATTTTGAACCACTTCTGGAAAATTAGTTTTCTCAATTTTACTGTCAATATTGTAAAAAAAGCTAAGGAAAATATCTGCTTAATTCATCAAATTAATTAACAAGAATAACAGCATTAAACAAGCTTTTTTTCTCAAAGGTTATGGTTAATGCAATAATCAATGGATTATTTACTATCGACTGGAATTTTTTAATCTATATATTAATTTGAAGAAAAAAATTTAACACCCTAGATTTGCAGCTTAAATAGGGCATTATAATAAGGCATTTTTAACATGTATTGTATTCTAAAATAGATATAAAAATAAATTTTTTCAGTAAATATACTCTTTGTAGCCGGTACATAAATCAGTAGAAATTAATTTCATGCTTAAAATAAATTTCAATAACTACTTAACATTTTACATATTTTTTGAACAGTATGCCTGTTTGGCACATTTTTCTAAAAAGCTGTATACATATATCACCTTAAAATTTGTAATCGTGTCCGAAAACATACTGTTTGCGAATAATAAAAAGCAATTTTCATTTTGGCTTATAAAAAATAAAATTAAAACTGTTTTAATAAAAAACTTTAAAAGTTCTAAATATTTTTAAGAACATATTTTTCATTATTTTAGTTTTTTTTTCTCGGTTTTTTTTTCTCAGACAACAATGATAGATATTTTAAAAAAAATATGTTAATTACACAATTTTGGAAAGTTTGAGCTTTATACCTAAAATAGAAACCAGTGCATAAAAATGATAAACAATGTATATATAAACACACACATATATGTATGTTGCGGCCAGAACCCGAAATTGGCCAATTCCCGAACTGGCCATCAACGTTTAAAAATGACTGGTCATTTCTAGAATTGGCCGGCCAATTCTAGAGCTTGCCAGATGCGGTTGGCCAATTCTCGAAATAGATAGAGGCACTCGGCTTAATCCTTTCTAAAACACTTGAAAGTGTCTATGAATTCAAATAGTCTAGCCGTCTACCTGCCCGTGTTTTAACTCGAGTCTTGGCTCGGGTTAAGTTGTATTTGTTATCTTATTCGTATTGTGAATTAATTTTGGTACTGAAAGGGAATTGCGTACTATTTTTGTTAGTTTACTGGGATATACAAAAATATTTCATTTTAATATAATCAATGGGAATCTATTGTAATGTTCATTTTAATGTTGTTACATTATCTTAATTACAATAAAATGGTTACCGATGCATCATTTATATGGACCACAAACAATTATCTATTACAGTGTATGAAATATAGCAATTTTAGATTTTTTACAGAAATACTGAAAATTATTTCATTACAAAGAAGAGAATGGTGAAAGTGTTTTTTTTTAGTGTCTTTAATGATGTTACACTATTTCAAACATAATGAAATTCACATGCTTTCTCATGTGGGAAGCACTTTTTGTGTATAGTATATTGATTAAGTAACCATTATAGTTCGTTTATTGGGATGTCAAAATTAATTCCTATAAAGAATTATGATATATGCGAGAAAATCTTTCATAGGGTATTTTAATGATGTTGCTCTATTTCAAACATAATGCAAATGTGAGATTTTTTTTTATGAAGTATTGATGAAGTAGACATTATAGATCGTTTATAAGAATGCCAAAAAAAATTCCAATAAAGAATTGTGATATTGCCAAAAATCAATTTTAGAGTTCCTTTAATGATTTTACACTATTTCAAACATAATGCAATTTACAAGCTGCGCTTATGAAGGAAGCAATATATATTTTGTAGAGCATTGATTAGGTCGCTAATACAGTTCGTTTATAGGGGCGCCAAAAATAATTCTGATAAAGAATTATGATAAATTTCAAACATAATGAAATTTACGTGCCTTAATCATGTGAGAAGCAATACTTTTTTGTAGATTATTGATTAAGTAGCCATGGTATTTCGTTTATAGGGACATTAAAAGAATTCCTGTAAAGAATTATGATATATGCGAAAAAATCTTTAATATTGTATTTTAAAGATGTTACATTATTTCAAACATAATGCTCATGTGGGATGCATATATTCCTAAATTATTAATTAAATACTAATTATAGTTCGTTTATAGAAACGCGAAAAAGAATTCCGATAACGAATTATGTTAAATGCGACAAATCTTTCATAGAGTACGTTAATGATGTTACACGATTTCGAATATAATACACATGTGGAATTCAAATTTTTTCTAGAGTATTGAATAAGGAGCCCTTTTAAAGTACGTTTATAAGAACGCCAAAAAGAATTCTTATAAAGAATAATGATGTATGCCAAAATACCTTTTATAGAATATTTTAATGAGGTTGCATTATTTTAAACATAATGCAATTTACAAGTCTCACTCATGTGTGAAGCTATACGCATTTTGTAAAGTATCGATTAAGAAGCGATTTTAGTTCGTTTATAACAATGCCTGAAATAATTGCGATAAAGATTTGGGATATATTTCAAACATAATGAAATGTACATGCCTGACTCATGTGGGAAGCAATCCTTTTTTCGTAGATAATTGATTAAGTAGCCATTATAGTTCGTTTATCAGGATCCACAAAAGTATTTCGATAAAGATTTATGATATATGCGAACAAATCTTTTATAGGACCTTTTAATGATGCTACATGATTTCAAACATAATGCAGATGTAAGATGTTTTTTTTTTTTTTTTTTTTTTTTTTTTTTTTTGTAAAATTTTGATTAAATAGCCATTCCAGTTCTTTTATAGCAACGCCAAAAATAATTCCAATATAGAATTATGATATATGTCAAAAAATCTGTTATAAGTTATTTTAATGATGTTACTTTATTTCAAACATAATGCAATTCGTAAGCCTCACTCATGCGGATAACAATGTCTTTTGTTGAGTATTGATTAAGTTGCCATTATATTTTATTTATAGGGACGCCAAAACAATTCTGATAAATAATTATGATATATTTCAAATATAATAAAATTTATATGTCTCACTCATATGAAAAACTGTAGGTTTTTTTTTTTTTTTTTGTAGAGTATTGATTAAAAATTCATTATAAATTGTTTATAGGGACCCCAAAAAAATATTCGATAAGGAATTATGGTATATGCGAAAAACACTTTTACAGTGTATTTTTATGATATTTCACAACTTCAAACATAATAAATCCTTTATACTTTTTTTGCTCTATAACATGTTTTCTATAGAATAATATTAGGTGAAATTTGACATTTATATACCGATTCAAATTATTTGGTTATTTTATTAATTATGAGCCATTATTTTCTCTCATGTGCTTTTCCAGTTGTGATAAACTTTTAAAATTTATTTGTAAAGCCATTTATAGATCATATGAAAGCTTTAATGAAACATAAAATAAATACATTACTGGTTGTGGATACCCATTGCTGAAATGAAATTTTACTTCTTTTTTTTATGCGTATTTGGACATCTCTTTACATTAAAAGAACCGGAGTAAATTCTATTAACAACATTCCGATAGAGTTGGATGATATATTTTGTAATCTATTCATGATATTCTTTCTTTCTTTTTTTAACTTTAAAATTGTTCATTTGATTATGAGTTAGGTTTATTATTTAAAAAAAATCCCCTTCATATTTATTTTTATTTTTAAAGAATCTTCTGCAAAATGCAGTTAATTAGGTTCAAGAGAAATGGAAAAAATGCAAAATTGTATAATTTTATTGAGGCCATTATTTATATAAATGTAAATACATATATTTCTATTAGGAAACCTCTAAGGTGGCATATCAGAGTAGCGTGGAGATATCCTTTCCTGTCACGTGTGTATGTTATCTACTGGGACCGTCGCAAAACAACTTTCTTCTCTAAATAAGAAACAGATGCTAAGAGAAGTGACGTGACGGTCTCGTATCTAAAAGGTAGCCTTAAATCCCTAATTCGGATGTTGGCCTAGGCTTCCCAGCCAGTTCGCGAATTGGCCGGCCAAAACCCGAAATAATATATTCATTTCATGTATTTCGGGTATTGGCCAGGAAGCTTGGCCAGTTCGGGTATTGGCCGGCTAGTTCTAGAATTGTCCAGGCTCCGGGTTTTGGCCGCAACATATGTTTATATATATATATATATATATATATGTTACAGGCCAAACCCGATTTTAGGCCAAACCGGTCTATCCTAACGCCCATCGGATGAACTAGTTTTTCCTAGGCCAAACCGCTCTATCCTAACGCCCATCGGATAAACTAGTTTTTCCTAGACCGAACCGGTTTATTCTAATGCCCATCGGATAAACTAGTTTTTCCTAGGCCATACAGGTCCATCCTAAGGCTCATAGGACAAACTAGTTTTTCCTAGGCCAAACTAGTTTGGCCTAATTCTTATAGGATAAACTAGTATACCCTGCTGTTTATTGATCTGAAGTAGTTAAAATCCTAGGCCGATCTAGTTTATCCTAGGCCAATTCAATTTGGCGTGATTTTATTGAATTCAATGACCGCCTCAGCGCCAACATTCTAGTTTGTCCTAGGCTGATACAGTTTATCCTAGGCCAGTGTAATTTCACGTGTTTTTAGCTCACAAGCGTCAAAACCTGAGAAACAATGAGCTCGCAGGTTCTGTATGTACGCATGTATGTACGCATGTATGTACATACGTATGTACGTAACGCGGTAACTCTTGATAGAAATAATGTAATTTGATGTATTATTATCTCATCAGGCTACCAAAGCCTGAGAATTAATGTGCCCGTGGGTTCTGTATCTATGTATGTACGTAAGTACGTAATGCAATAATTCTTGAGAGAAATACCCGATTTTCACCAAACTTTCAATATAGATTTATTTTTATGAGGAGCTTTTCTGATTAATTTTCGGAGGTCATTGGAGAAGAGTAAAGGGGGGGAGAGATTGGGAGGCTGATTCGCCCCTTCCCTTAATTCAAATAAAGGGATTTCCATGCATTATTAGCATATTTTATAAAAAAATTTTAGATATAGGAGCATTCTGATGAGGCGCCTACATGATTAGTTTTGGGTGTTCATTGTTTAACTATAAAGACAGGGGGAAATAAAGGTAACGCCCCATAAGTTATGTAAATGCTTTTTTCGCACAGAATTTGCTGATATGCTTAAATTTTTCAAATTGATTCATTCTGGTAAGGTGTTTCCCTAATTAGTTTTGGGTGTTAATTGGTTAAGAACAAGGGGAAGAAAGGGAGGTTCCCGCCTAATTTTACCAAGTGAATTTTTCATGCAGAATTAACCGATTTGTTGCAAATCTTTGATTTGTTCAATCTGATGAAGCGTTTCACTGATTAATTTTGATGGTTTTTTGACTAAGTATAAAGGGGAAGCGTACAATTTATTTCTTTCCTTAAATTAGATAAATTAGTTATAATACAGAATTGTCCAATTTGCTTAAAATTTTGGACATTAATTCATTTTGATAGAACGCTTCTTTATTTTTCTATTTTTTATTTATTTATTTATTTATTTATTTATTTATTTATTTATTTTGTTGTTTAAATATGATGGGGTGGAGGACGATTTAGAATTAGATAAATGTGTTTTTAAGCAGATTTATCCGATTTACTGATTAAATTTTGAATATAGTTTTTTTTGTATAAGGCGAATCCCTGAAAAGTTTTGAAAGTTTAATGATTAAGTATAAAAGGAGGAATGGAGGATTTTCCCTCCTTAAATCAGATGAATGGTTTTTTGAGCAGAATTATCTGATTTGCTTCAAATTTTGGATAATTGTTCGATTTTATAAAGAGTATCTGTGATTAGTTTTGGGGTTCAATGGTTAAGTATAATTGGGGGAAATATAAAAAAGTAATCCCCCTTACTTGTCTTTTCGAGGGTGTTATTCTTTAAAAACATAAGTCTGTAATACACAATTAGTGTAAACAGCCTGTGAATACAAAGCCATCAGTTTAGCAGGGCAATATTATTTTTAACATTAATCCCAACTACTGCTTCATTGCTAACCTTGTTCAAAGGGATTTTGCTATCACCCCTGTATAATCTATTTTATTCGAAGGATAGTAGAATACTGTTAGAGGTTTGCACGGGCAAGAATTTCGAAGCCCGGTATAAAAATTAAAAGTTCAGCCCGAGCCCTGCCTGTACAAAAATCAGTGAAAAGAGACTAAGTGTGGCTCGATCTCGCCCCACTCAATTTCTGCAAAACATTAAGATTTTAATTTATATACATTTAATATTCCTTTAAAAAATGCTGCATGCATATTTATTAAATAAATTTACATTGTATTTTTATATTACAATGTGGTCGCAGAATGGAAAATGCACAATGTATTATTGATTATTTAGATTCTTAGTCCTTCAATATTCAAATAGGGATTCATTAAATAGTTAATGTAGTTTAGAACAAAAGACAAAAAGAAGAGTTATAAACATCATAACTTTTGAATATGTTTAGTAAAAAGTAGATTTGCCATTTTCTCTGTCATTCCTTAAGGCTTTTCTCAAATCAAAAAGAGCTACATCCTAACACATTTATGAATTAATTCCTTTTCGGAAATGCATAAGATTAACAAGCATTCTCACTCAGAAAATATGTAATCGAATGGCATTAACCATTTTTCATAAAAGCGATTATTCTATGAGAAAATACCAATAAAGCTATGTTTTGAGCCGAATTTCCAGTTACGACTTCACGGAAAAGGAAAGCTTGACGCCGTGACGAGAATAGCTTATTTGTCGACAGGTAATTAATTTCTCAAAAATGAAAAATGCTGTTCGATTGAAATTATGTTCAGCTGCGATGTGGCTCTAATAATAATAATAATAATAATAATAATAATAATAATAATAATAATAATAATAATAATAATAATAATAATAATAATAATAATAATAAAAGCAAGTCTGATCTCAGCACGGTCTGAGTCTGAAGAAAAAATAAATAAAAATAAGCAAACACCATGTCCAGTACATCATGTCTCTACTGTTTACATGTTAAATTTTTTGTATTGATGTTGCAAGCAATGACTTTTGACACACATTTATGCTTATTCTAGTGAAAGATTTTTTACCGGCACAACCCGATTTTTAGCCAAATTAGATTAGCCTAGACCAAATTATTTTATCCCAACGCAAATTGGATAAACTAGTTTTTCTACGTCAAACTTATTTATCTAAATGCCCATAGCCTAAACTAGTTTTTTCTAGGTAAGATGGTAATCCTTCATTTTTTCTTTCATACTTAACAATTAAACCCCCAAAACTATTCAGGGAATCGCTTTATCAGAAAGAATCTACATCCAAAATTTGACGCAAATCCGTAAATTCTCCTTCAAAACCATTTATCTAAATTATGGGGGAGAGGGTTACTTACATTGCCCTTTCTTTTATACTTAAACAATAAACATCCACAACTAATCACTTAGGCATTTTGTCAGAATGATCCTATATCTAAAATTTTAAATTAAAACTGATAATTCTGCATGAAAAATCCACTTCTCTAAATTAATGCTGGGGGATTAGCCTTCCGTTCGTCCCCTCTTATTTTTGGGGATGACCTAATGAATTCCCAAAACTAATCGGAAAAGTACCTTATCAGAATGAAACTACATCCAAAATTTGAAACAAATCGGATATTTCTATCAAGAGTTGTCGCGTTACGTACAAACATGCGTACATACATGCATACATGCGTACATACAGAACCTGCGAACTCATTATTTCTCAGGTTTTGACGCTTGTGAGCTAAAAACACGTAAAATGACATTGGCCATGGATAAACTAGATCAGCCTAGGACGAACTAGACTGTTGGCGCTGAGGCGGTCTTTGTTTCAATAAAATCACGCCAAATTGAATTGGCCTAGAATAAACTAGTTCAGGCCAATAAACAGCAGGCTAAACTAGTTTATCCTATAAGAGTTACGCCAAACTAGTTTGGCCTAGGAAAAACTAGTTTATCCTATGAGCCTTAGGATAAACTAGTTTGGCATAGGAAAAACTAGTTTATCCGATGGGCGTTAGGATAAACCGGTTTGGCCTAGGAAAATCTATTTTATTCGATGGGTGTTAGGATAGATCGATTTGGCCTAGGAAAAACTGGTTTGTCCGATGGGCCTTGATTGTCCGATTGGCCTAGGCCAATCTAGTTTGGCCTAAATTCAGGTTCGGCCTGTATCATATATATATATGTATATACATTGAAGAATATCACAAAATACGAAAATTAAAGTCCGCACAGTAAAATTCTTATTAAATGTTATGTAATAAAGTTTATACATTTTAATAAAAATAATACTTAATAATTTTCAAGAGATAATATATTTTAAATAATACAAATCAAGCAATTAAAAAAGTTAAAAATTCAGATTGTCATTTTTCTGGCATGTCACAATGTAATGTGTGCAAAGTAAAAGGTGGTATGTTTTTTCTCAATGTATTCTTTGCGACAATACGTAAAATCTCAAAAATTTGAACCATTTTATGTTTCATGCACTTTTAAGGGGATTTTGGGACGCAAAAATCTTCAAATTTTCTATTTTTTTTCATCCAATTTTTCTCTGTTTTATTCTGCAAAAAATAACGTTCAATTCATGTTTATATATTTTTTAAAACAGTAAATATTATTTGTTTTTTGTTTCGGTTTGTTTTCAATATCTAGCTTTCAAGCAATGATTGTAATGGAAACGAATTGTTCTAAAAACAATTATATTTGACAATTATTTATGATTTTTTTTTTGTTGCGTTAGACACTTAAAAAATTCTTTATTTTTTTCAATTTAAATTAATGATTTTAAAAATGCCGAATAAAAATTAAAAACAATATATTTCTACTTATTTAAATGCATACAGATAATATTTTGAGTTATAATGATTTTAAATTTCTTAAATATTTAATAAAACATTATTTTGTTAATTATAAGAAGTTTAATCTTTTCTTTTCTTTTTTTAATCGACACTAGAAATTTCAAAATTTTAATTAAATAAATAAAAGTAATTTTAAAATGTGTTTCGTACCTTCTTAAATTTTTTGAAAACCAATAAATATCAGCATATTGAATATAAATCTGAAATTCTTAAGGGTAAACAAAAAACTATTAAAAAGAAAATTGTGAAAGACATGTTATAATATATATAACTGATTTGCTGTACTTTCTTAGCCAATTAATTTTGAAAAATGTTTGTTGCAACGTAATCCAATTTAATTAACATCAACACAAACAATAAAATAACCCAACTAGAATAAATGTATATTTTTGGTTTTGCTAAAACTAATAATTGTACAGAATTTATGCATAAAAAGTGAGTATTTTCAATTACTTCAAAAGCAGGTATATAAACTGTAAGTGAATAATCTGAATTTTTATGCATCTGAAAAAAACCATATGCAATTTTTGAAAAACTGCGTACCGTTTTTTCATAAAATAAATTCACATTCTGTGTTTTAACATTTGCACATTTTCCATGCATAATAGATGTCTATATATACTTACTTTGAGAAATATGTTTATTTATTTATCTATTTTCCTATGGACGCAAAAGTTTGTCCATCCAAAGTTTGAATTATTTCTATGTTTGTTACCCATTTAAAATTTCTAAAAAAAAATAAGAAGAGTCAATGCTGCATGCTATATTTTAACACAATATTTCAAAAAAATATACTAATGCCCTCATAGAGAATATTGTTGATTTTTTTAACATTGTACATTAATTATGTTTCTAAAAATCGTGTTTTAAGCATAGACAAGTAAATATTGACTGTTATCTAGAACCATCCTTATATATTAGTATTGCCTCTTTTTAGTATTTTATTTTAAATAAAAAAAAATTAATAGCTTTTAAATGCGAGATAAAAATCAAAATATGTTGGTACGTCTCCCTAATTACCTGAAATAAACAATCTCCTAACCAACACGCTTAAGGTAAGTTTTAAAATCCTAGATATTTAAAGATAAGAGAAATTAATTTCCATGTAAGATTTACTGGGATGTCTCCATTCCAACAGAAAATTCTAGCTTTACTTTCTCTTAGTATTATTTTACTTTGTAGTTGGAAGAGAAAATGCAATCTATCTTTTAAAATCAGAAAAAGGGAAAAATAGGTTATAAAAATTTAATACACCCAAGGTTAGAGATCTTTCGTCCAGTTCCATTGACAGGTGACTTAAACACTGCCTTGAACAACTCGTCGGAGATGAATTTTGATACATACATAAAGCATAAAAACCAATTTTCATGTGGGGTATAGATTAGAAACTCTCCCATATTAAACCCCCCCCCTATATTTTCTCTTTTATAAATTATTTTAATTTTTTTTTAAAAATACTGTTCTTTAAAATCGTTTTTTTTTCTTTCAGAATCCACTGCGAGTGGAAAATATATTCTGGAAATATATATCTAAAATATATTTTGGAAATATATTCATAACAATAAAAAAATATTACCTCTGACAATAAAGTTCGGTAAATAGTCTTTTAACATTAATTTAGTTGAAATATTAACAATAGTTACCATACCATCCTTCAAAATAGTCATCTGTCATAATTATGCACCACTCTGTGATCTGTTATAAATGTCTTGGAAAATTCGCAAGAAGTGTTCTTTTGGGATGTTGTTCAAAAGCTTCATCACTTTTCGTTGGATGTCAGAAATAAGATCAAATCTCTTTCAAAAAGAGTTTGAGTCGTGGAAATAGGAAGAATTATGGAGGATTGAGATCTGGAAAGTATGGTGGATGTTTAGTTTGCACCACTTCTCATGAATTTCTTTCAGTATTTTGCAAATCTGAAAACCAAATTTTAAATTGATCGTTTGTTCTTTCATTTTCCTGTTTGAGTTAATAACCAACACCTAAACAAGCACTTTTCTAAAACACGTCTTACGCAGAACATAAATGTTGCTCAGCTGATCAACGGTGGGGGAAGATTATCAACACTTGCCTCTATGCAGGTGCAGCGGTTTGTTTCCCCATAGTAGCTAGATAGACCATTCTGGATTCATTCACCGAACTTTATTGTCAAAGGTAGTAGAATCGAAAATATGAATCCCTTACAAATTCTAAAGTGTTAAAATAGAAACCACCATCATGAAATAAGAAAATCCCCCTTAAGCACTTTAAAATTGCTAGCATTTTCATCAAAATATAGGTAAAACCATATTTTAAACAGTTCTTAAGCAAAGAAAATTTCTTTTACAAATTATATTAATCACTATACCATATTCAAATTATTAATTTTTGACATTTGTAAAAAAAAAACTCTAGTAATAAAATTCCTTCATTAATTAAAACTTTGGAAAATTACAACACCACAGATAAATACCAATCTTTCTTATAAAAAATATAAATATACAGCCGAATCAATCCTATTATCTACTAAACGCATTTAGATAAAATAACATACAAGCATTGTTCTACTGGCGAGATCGGTAGAATGCACTATTTACTGTTGTGCATAAAATAGTTTATAAATATTTTATTCACAGTTCAATTTGTGTTTTTCATTCTTTTTTATTAACACTTTCCAACAAAGTTGAAAAGTGTTTATGCATTCAATTTGTCTGTCCGTCTGGCCGTATGATCGGATGGCCGTCTGATCGCGCTCTAACTCCCGTAAGTATATTCGGATTGCCCTTAAATATTTATATATTATTGCTGTTTACGCTAGCACGAACCATATTGAAAATGAAGTTTCTACTATGATTAGTTTATTTACAGGGATAGTGAAAATTTTTCCGATACATTACTGCCAATGGGAAAAAACATTCAAATGAATTTTTAAGGTGCTACAACCTGTTAAACGTATTCAAATTTACTAGGATTCGCACAGTGCACTAAAGTACGCATTATGAAAAATATGGTGTCAAAATATGAGTTATTATTCTTTTACGGGGCCACTCAAAAGAATTCCATTGCACAATAATAAAGGAGGGAATTGTTTGCGACATATTTTAATAATGTTAAACGGTTTCAAGTATCATGAAATTGATATACGCCGCTGAGACATAATATTTAACGCATAATATGAAGTGCATAGCTGTAACAGGGACACACAAAATATTTCAAACCTTATATTTTTATCCGAAATACTGTTTATTATCGATGATAGCTAATGGATAGTTGAAATGCATTTTAAATTATGATATGCGCTTTTAAGTTTTACAAAATGTCTGCAAATTATATGGTGTACATAAATGTTATAGTTCATATACAGGGTTACACAAAAGAGCACATAAAGGTTACTGAATATGAGAATAATTAACTTAAAGGCAGTAGTTATGCATTTTTACGTTGAACTGCTTTCAGTTTACTAAAAAATGTATGTAGAATATAGGTAAAATGATATACAGGGTCACACAAAGAATTAGCTTCATGGTCACCCATATTGATATTTTATGGAAATGTGTTTTAAGTAACTTTAAGAATGTGTTTGTTTGAACTAAATTTTAACAAAATACTGGCATATAATAAAGATACTAGATAAATTACAGGGCCGAACAAAAATATAGAAGTATTTTCCAACTATTAGAATAAAGTGTTGCAAGAGAAATTTCAGCTAGATAGGCATTGTCTTCCTAAACTAAATTTTCCTATTATATTGTATATATATATATATATATATATAAACCGACGGATCAAATACATGGATGTTCAAAATTATTTCAATACGTGTTTGTCTATGGACAGTAGCATCTTATTTACCTAAATAACAAAGTTTTGTTAAAGATTTCAGGAAGCGTTGGAAAGTCTTTCATAATCTATTCTTAATGCATGATTTTTCTTACTTGTTTTGTAATTGATTCGATTTTGTGCACTGATTAAAAACTTTATAAGAAAAGTTTTTGTAGCTGAAAAATTACTGAATTTTTACACATATTTAATCAAGATTCCACTTTCTTTTCCTTTCTTAAATGCAAATAAACGAAATATGCGAATAAAAATACAGTGAAATATTTTCCGTTAAAGAAATATTTATAGAAAAAAGATCAACAAGTATGCAGTATCAATTCTAAGATTATCTTTAACTGAAAAACAACTATAGTTTACTTTTAAAAAGAATGATAAAAGCTTAACCACATTGCCCTAAAAATATAATATTTTAAAATAATTATTTTATCCTTCCAAATGTCAGCTTCGGTTTTAAGATAACAAATGAACAAATATAAATTGCAGTTTTCTAAAATTTCATAAAGTTAAAATAAAATAAGATTATCTTCCAATTACATTTAATAATAAACTATTTCACTGATGTTTTTGACAAAAAATAATGAATGAAAAGTTGATATTGATTTGCAGCTTGAATAAAACTATTTAAAATAATATGTACATACATACATATTTCGTTTATTTAGACACTGTTATTTATTACACTTACTATATTAAACATTCCATATTTATAAAGCAAATTAGTAACATTTTACTGCATCAATTTACTTGTAAAAGGTTTTACAATGAAAAATATTTTAGAAATTAAACACGAATACATGCTTAAATATTTGAGATTAAGTTTGAAAAATGTTAACACAATTTTTCAAACTTGTTTACTAAATTGAATTAACTCATATATTTCAGAGCCAAATTCAATAAAGATATAATGTATAAGAATATTCAAACATTTTTCAGAAAACAAAATATTTTAAAGTTGAAATACTATTATAAAAGTTTTCTAAAATCTTTGATATCTGGTTTAAACAATCTTCTTCTATTTCCACTTTGTTTATAGAAAAGGTAATTCAGCAACACATATAACATATTTCTTATGACTGAGCAATTTTAAAAAATAGTTTATGAAACATGCATTGTTTCAAGTATTCTAACGTAAGGGATTAAAGGGGATGGATAGATTATAAAATTTTATAAATTTAAATCTCAAATCCTCTTACCTCTTAACAGAAATTTCCGAGAATTTTTACAAAATATTAAGAAAAAAATTACATTTTATGAAAAAGCCTATTTTTCTAATTAGTGTTACAAATATGTTCCAGCAGTTCATTAATATAATTTTTTTTATCAACGTCTAAACGTATATCTTTTATTGACAAAGTAACTTTTATAAATGATTTCATAAAATTCGAGAACAACTGAAAAAAAATGTCATTTGTAACAGGAATAACATTTGAACGTTGTTTCAATATGTGACACGAGCAATCGGTGGTTACTTTCTTTGGACGTGTACATAGTTCATAATTTTAGCGAGTTATACCTCACCTGCATTTTGAAAGAAATAATTGGCATATGTTTCATGGAATAATTATTGATCCAGAAGAATTACTTCTTAAATTAATCTCATTTTTTAGGGTTTCGTTCATCTGACAAAACCCTATTCGTCTCTGTCCTCTGTCTCCCTGTCCAGAGTAGGTACACAAAACTATGTAAGTCAGAGAGTTCAAATTTTGTGTACTTACAGCTGAATACATCTTGTCTCTCTCGTCACACAACAAATCATAAAATTTAGAAATTTATAATTTGATTTGCAATTGAGAATTTATATATATATTATCAGCACATTTTTTGTTGTTTTTTTTCCTTCCATTTGCTGTACGCAAGTTTAAATAGATACAAAAAATATTATGTAAGTAACATAATTTAATGGATTAAATAAATCATGTGAAAAACGCACTTATTTGTTCTTATTACATCATATTACATCATATTTATTATCTCTTTTGACACTCGAAGTGAATTTTTTTTTATTCATTTTGCCTTGTGGGAAGATATTTTAAAATTGAATTTATAGGTGTAACCATATATGAAAAAATTATAAATTAATAATTTTGATCTTTTAATTTAATTGTAAACTGTTTTGAAAAAAAATATTAAGCGAAATCCTCTGTGCGATATGCGATCACACTTACACACTTATAACACTTCCTTTTTGTAACTAGTGTACATAAGTATATGACGTACATGACGTATCTATGGATTATATATTCAAAGTTTTTCAACTAAATTCTAGAATACTGTTATGACTGAAGTAATGTCTCGATACTTAAAGCCGTTTCGGCTACTGTCATTAATTTAAAAGTGAGTTTCACACATAATATTTGTTGTGCTTTCGATTATCGTGTGTAGGAAACCATCTTTACAATTTACGTAAACGTGGTAGTCTCTGGCTTTGGAAAAAGGATGAACTTCTAAAGCAGCCATTAGTTTACTCAGCACGGTAGTTATCATGATACCCACAAACCTTGCGGTGAGTTTAATATGTTTTGACGCCAGAATCTTCCGAGCGAAATGAAGTTGTAATATCTGGAAGATTATTATCTACAAGAATAATTATTTGTTTCTTTTTTTCCTTTAATAAACCCTCCTCAAAGTAATCCCTCCTAGAGAAATATGGACAAAACTGCCCTATGTTTAACAAAATCTCTCGAATCTCTTTTATTCGCAATGTAATATGATTTCCGAGTTATCATGTTAACCTCATCTGATGCAGCACTCCAGACTAGAATCTGTATATATCACAATTCACAAGACAAATGATTGCAATTCTATTTGAAATCAATATGACATCCAAAACAAATCCATTAAAAAATTGCGGTGGTGTACTGGTGGTATTACACACAATTCATTTCTTGTCAATATGAAATAATTAATGCAGAAAATTTCTGCAACTATTTGCATAGATTTAATAAAAAATTCTGATTTTTGCAACCTACATGAGTCAACAGAAAATATGTTTTATTCATTTAATATCATCGTAATAACACACGTTTCAAAATGTACATTGAATATTCCATCTTCTAAACCAATACATTATTCTTCTGTCCTTTGGTTCCCCAAAACATTTACCATATGACTATCTTTTTTTTTAACCAAGTCATCTACACACAGATACACTAAGTTTTCTCAGTGATAAAATATATCGAATGAAACAGAAAACTATAATGCATTTAATGATCTACATCATTTCAGCATGACACATGTGTACATGATATGAATGTTATAGCACAACTTTATGATTGTTGTATTTCATCTTATAGTGCTTTTTTGAACAGTAAAATTTAATTTACATATTGTCCTTGCTATTCGATTTTTATTTACAAAATTGGAAATTTCATCTTCTACCACCGAAGAACTAAATTATTTTTACCTGGAAGACATGGTATGAAATCGAAAAAATTCTACAACTTTGTACTAAACATTTTTCGTGTACCATGTAGAATAAATTCGAGAAGGAATGCGAAGACCGTAGTTGACGATTGGAGACTACGTAACAAATATAATTCTGTAATGCATAAATGCGTTTCTGTTACTAAACGTTAGTCATTATAGTCTGCTCCATCTCACATTGTTCGCCACAATCTGTCCGTATATATTTACGAGTTTTGTTTCTTTATCTTATTTACATTCGAATAGCTATTTTTCATATAATTGTACATTCTTTAATTTTAAATAGGGAAAAAAGGATGACGCATTAAAAGTTCAAGGATGAAAGTTACCAGTGCAATCCCATTAAAGAAAGCTATACAAAATCATGATTTTTCATGCTCTAAGCATTTAACACTAGTGAATCTATTCGTACGTACCTGTTGCTTTTCTGAAAATAACACTCTACTAAAGATTGGAATACGCAATCTTTTATTAAAGAGTTCAATGTTATATCGTTAGTAAAAGCGGCAGTAATTGTGTATACTTTACCCAAGATATCGACATTCAATTGCAATTTCTCTTAATTAGTTAAACTATTCCAATAGTTCTAGTAATACATTGAATTTCCGTTCATATCTTATGTATAAACTGATGTACAGATTAGTTACCTTTTCTAATCACACTAATTATTTTTACAGGAATAAACAAGTGCATATTCCTGTAAAGTATAGTTACATATGTACTACACAATTAATACATGTTATCAGAGTTGACAACCAACAATATATATATATATATATATGATACAAATACTTCAGTGAAATTGGCTACGCGAGTTTCCAAACTCGCACTCCCCTTTCCCTCCAATTTCTCACCACCCAAAAACGTTTTTCATATATTTTGAGTAAATAATATTACAAATAATAAAAGATGCCACAACTCTAATTTATATGTAAAATTAATTTTAAATCATCAAAGTAATTTGAAGTTTGCCATACTTGATATAAATAAATTTTAAAGAGAAAAAAAAACTTTTTTTATTTACATTTGACATGCATCATAGCATAGGACGATACGATTTTCAAGAATTAAAATGATACAGTTATTTTCGTAAATAAATAAATAAATAAATGAAAAACTAGCAAACAACCATAAAACATTTAACTACAATACTAAAAATGTATATTTGTGATTGTATATTACTTTAATTACTGTTTCATAATTTTGTTATAGCAACTCTTTCCAAATTTTGGAAAATGCCGTCGACACTAAATCCTTGCATATATTCTCACTTCTAAAGGAGTTCTCTATTGATTCTAAGATAATGGCATGCATATAAATCTTTGAAAAATAAAGTATTCTACTATTTTAAAAGTAAATTTGTAAAGGATATTTTTTCTACAGTCTGGCCAGAGCTGTAGATTTTTTGTGTTGTTTTTGTATTTGATGCATGCTATATGGTCTTAGATTGTTGACTCAACTTTTATGAATTGAGTTTTTTTATTTCTGTATAAAATTACACTGATTCGTCTTCTTTGATGATAGGTATTTCATGTAATCCCTGGTAGTTGATTTGATTCTATTAGGGCTATTTTTACATACTATGCTTTTTTTAATCATACGGGTGGTTTTGCACCAATTTTGGTACTGTATTTGGTAACTTCATATTTCAATCATTCACAAAAAAAGAAAAAAAGGAACATTTTGTAAAGCGTATAATATGGAATTCTGTAATTTGAAATTGCCATTGTTTCTTGAGATGCCATACATTTTATTTCTTGTCTAACTGCCCCGTGGTACAGACTGTGGACGTTCATTTGATAGAGCGTCTAAACACACAAACTTTCTGGGAAAATCAGCATTAGAAATTGATTACATAGAGTGGAATGATTGAACTTGGTGCATTTTGATAAATAATTCATCCAAATAAGGTAATACACCATTCTGTTCTATTTACAGTATAAGTTTAATTTTACAATGAAGTCTATTAATTTACGTAAAGAATGTATTAACCTATCTACATGTTGCTACATACCAAGTTGTCCTCTTTAAAATGTTTTTTTCTCGTTTCGTGATATCAAAACATATCATATAGTCTCTAAAAATTAATTTGATTCTGTTGGATATATTTTTTTACATATTAACCTTTTTTTTTATTTTACGGATGTTTTTTTCTACGGATGTTTGGCAGTCTTGTATTTATTGAGTTTATATTTTAATCTTTCAAAGATATCAGAAAAATATTCTATAGAGAATGACTTGGAATACAACAATGGAGAATTGTATTTGCTGAGTTTATATTTTAATCTTTCAAAACAACTAGAAAATGTATTGTAATCAGGATCTTTACTCTAAAGTTAAATTCCCATTAAAAATGAAACACAATGTACACTACCTAATTTGGATTTATTATTAAACAAAAAGATGCATCAATACAACGTATAGAAGACTGGGGTACATGTGAACAATTTACGTAAATATAGCTTTTCCCTATAGCTAAATTAATTTCTATAATAATAACGAAAGAATATAGTAATAACTAGCAAACAACTGCGACGTCCACATCTGCCTTGTGGTCGTATATACCCCAGTCTCCCTTGCTGTTTACAAAAATCCCATAGCCAATCAGTCACTATATAACGTAACACTCAAGCACCATTTTCTTACAAAGTTTCTGCATATAGGAATTCTATTTAAAACGATTTCACAGACTGTATTTCGGAGCATTTAGACAACAAAATAAATACAATGTATGATATTGTAAGAAACAATGGCTGTTAAGGGAACTAGTTTTTAGTGTATTTATGGTATTATAGATTCTTGTTACTTTCGAAACTCGCCTTATATACTCTTATTTTAAACCAAAACTTACCAGACTTTTTTTTAAACAGGATTAGGTGTGTTTTGAAATCCACTTTTTCAAGTACCTTTTTAAAAAATAAATTTTTAATGTCGGTAATAAGTACCGTAAAAATTATCTAAAATTTGAGTAATGTTAGAATAGCTTTTGCATACATTTCTTATTGAAATGAATAGTTGCATGTCAGATTTTAATATGTTCATTCAAATCTGTCAAATTAAATGTTTAATTTCGAAAATCAATCAAAAATATTGAAATTCTGAGAAAGTGAGGTTTTCTACAAAAGACAAGCCTTAAACGGCGGACTCATTAAGATTTGCTTAAGATCTAATCTCAACCTTTTGAATTAACTTTCTGACGCTTTCAGATAATAAGTAACGCTTTATTCAGAAGTTAATTTAGAAACTGAAAGAGTGTAAGAACTTGGACATGAACGATTTCCTTAACGAGAATTCATTAGCAGAAGTGGAAGTAATTTAGGGAATCGCGAAATAAACAAAAAGAAGTTCTGGACGTTTAATATTCAAGTAATCACTTGCGATTTCTCTGTGTGGTGTTGACATATCCTATACAGTCCGTATCTCATTTACTTAAACATAAAAATGAAACTAATATAAATTATTGTATAATATACGTTAAAAAAATATGAATAATTTTAAAAATCAATTTTAAGAGAATTGGTTAATACATGATTCAAGAGACAAAATAAAGTATATTTTTAATTAATTCCAGTGAGAAATTTAATGTCAATGTATAAACAAAATAGCTTATTTTAAAAATAGATCACAAGAATTACAAGCTGAAGAATCTAGCATTATCTGCAAATGGCAAATAATAAAGTGGGGACTAGTTAGGATTTACTTAATATATTATTTGAATCTTTTGAATTAAACTTCTGAAGCTCTCAGAAATAAAAATATCTTATTATATAAAAATTATTTTTATAATAAAATAATATAATCTTTCGAATTAAGCTATTTACTTAATGAGATTCCTCTTTTTTAAACGAAGGTCAACTACAGAAGCGCGGTATAAAAATATATTGTAGATTTAATACATAATACTTGTTACGAATAAACGGAATTTGATTCATAATTATATAAGATGCAATCATCTATAATCATCTATAACTAATATTATATGCAACGTCAATGATAAGTTTACAACAATTAAGGACTTATAAATAATTTTTAATTAACGCTTGTATAAGTTTCATATGAACAAACGACGAAATTTGCATGATTAATATGCATATAAAAACCTATTTTTGGAAAAAGAAATTAAATGGACTATATTGATAAACAAACCGCGAAATCATATGTATAAAGAAAACAGTTTCATAAGAATAATCATCTATATACGAGAATAATTTTATCCTGTTGCTTTTTAATTTATAAAAACTTTCGCATAAAATTCTAGATAACTCAAAATCTGCAGTTTAATTGATGTAGTTAATACCTGGATACAAACATTTAATACAAATATAGATTTTTAACTTTTTATTTGTCATTCTTATGTAATATTGCAATGTTCCATTTGCTGGTCCATTTGTGAATAATATTTAACATATGCCTTATTTCTGGTCAGACTGCATTGTATCTTATAAAATTTAAAACTATGTTAACCCCCCCGCCCTAGAATAGGTAAACTTTGATTGACTACATTCCGTAGTTTTCATCGTCGCTTCCTTAGTGCAAAGAATAAAACGGCAACTTACTCAGTTATACAAGGGTTGAAGCAGATTTAAGTAAGAATTTCATGAACCTATAAAAAAAAACACTGAAATATAGAATCGATCAATAGAAAACTAGCTAAAATGATAAAAAAAATACCAAAGTGGTAAACGAAGTTTGCTCATTCTGGCATTTTGAATATTGTTTTAAAATTTACATTATTCTGTGCCAAATTGCATATTAGTAATTATGTATTGGAGTTATTTTCACTCAAACTTTTTTTCTTTAAATTTGCTCATTAATGAGTTAATACTTTATCTATTTACAGTTATACGTTTATATTCGATAATTCTTGCAATATAAAATTTTTATTTATTTCATTAATTAACGGATAAAGAGAAGACATTTTTGGAGCTCTCTTAATAAGATGTCTAAATTCATAAATTTAGTAGGAAAAAGTTGTGGTTGGATATTGTGTAGGATAATGTCTTGATTCAAAATTTGTCTCTATGAAAAATATATTCTATTCTATAGAATGTTTTGATTAGAATAATTGTGAATATTGTTTATTTATAGCAGAATAAACGGTGTTTACAATGCAATTAATTTCGATAAGTTTCCAGAAATCTTACTTACATTTTGGCCAATACTTTTAATATAAGATAAGATATATACATATAATATTTTGGTATGAGTTGAACTAAACTACACCCATACTTAGTTTAGATATGCTAAAGAAGTTTTTTGTCATATGGTAACTTACAAATACCTCATTTTATAACATTTTTGCTCATTTTAATCAAAAATCTTTAATCTTTAAAAATCACTCAAATCTTTAAAAATTACAGGTTATTTTTCTCATGTGATTATATAGTTTATGAAAAAACATTGCTTGAATTAGGTTTGTAAAAAAAATTATCTTTTTAACGGTAAAATTTGAAAAATACGCTTTTATGACGAATATTCTTCAAGGAAAGCATATTTTATATTGAAATTGTCTAAATGAGTTTTATTTAAATAGCTCTAGTTCAGTCATTTTTAAATTTTTTTAGCTATAGTATTGTTACGTAACTTTATATATATATAATGAAATTTAGCGATCATATTTTACGATTTAAAATAAAATTGAAGTTAATTGAAATTGTTTTAAATTAAAAAAAACTTCTTGTTTAACACACCAATTTGATTCCGTTGCTATTAAAACATTTTTTTTCGACATAGTTATAACGGCCAAATTCTTCATGTGGACTATTTTTTTTAAATAGCCGTTTAAATTATAAGAATCATGGATTGGAGGAAAAAAATGAAGGAAAATTTTCATTCAAATCAGTAATAAAAAGAAAAAAATGTGAATTATTGATTCCTTTATTGAACATTTAAATTACATTGCTGAAAATGTGATAATACACGTAAGAGAACTTTTCATTTTGAAAAATATCTTAGAAACAAATTAAATAATTAAAAATGAAATATCAGCTTGGTGTTACTTAAATAGATATTTGCAACTTGTAAAACATAGAAAATGTTTTTTCCAGAGATAAAATTAAATAGTTACAGTAACAAGCAACATGTTTATCTAATGCAATATGCAGATCTATATACATATCTATATAATAAACTGTTTTATTTATTAAGTTTGAAGCCATAAAACACCGTGCATTTGAATAAACGATTAAAAAGTAATTTCCTGATGCATTATAATTATTCGGTTTTGGCAAGGAAAATTCCTATTATTTTTTAATTCCCAATATTTTATTATTTTACAGATTTTCTTTCAGATTTACCTTCGTTAAATTTAACTATCCTTTATTAAATACATGGGTAGTTTTACTTGGAATTTTTTCAGTATATTCTAAAAAACTACTGTAGAAGTTGAACAGACACTCCAATTGGTTGGTGACAGTTGGTATACTCTCTTATTTGAATGTTTTATTAATAAATACTTACAATGGAAAAGAATATGTAATAGGGTAGTTCACAAGCCTATGGGGAAAAATGTTTTCACACTGAGCAAGGTACACTTTCGTTTTTTTAACATCTATGCATACTATTATTCTTACAGAGTTTCAATCTACAAATAAAGAACGATGCTCAATGACCTGTCGTCTATTGTCATATATATATATATATATATATATATATATATATATATATATATGTATATATTGCTTACATATTTACAATATTCGAGGAAGTTTTTTAATTCCGTTTTTTGCTTAATATTTACAAAGAATTTCTTTGTGTTGTCTCGGTAGAAAGGACATTCTATTTGTTTTAACGATTTAATAAATAAATAAATAAATAAATGAAATAAAATTATTTAACTTTCTCAACCTTTGTTAAATGTTTTAAAATTCTTGAAACAGCTGAACACCATCAGCAGTATCATTCACCATCATTATTCATTTTACATAATTTTTATCATTTTTACAGTTGATATTGTACTTCCATTTTTTAGGCGAATGATGTAGAAAAGAGTTACTAATATTTAAAGGAGAAAATAGCTCAACCCTTTCTATTTTCCAAAATATCAGTGTCTTGCATTATCTTTCAATATTTTTAATCGTCCTCTTTCATTTTGTGAACTTTTTTTATTGTTTCTTCATACATTTTTTTAATTAAATTTCTATTTTGTATAATCTTTGTAAAAATAGCGCGAAATCAATCATTTCATCTGACAGGTACTGTATGAGATTTTTAGGCCTTTTTTTTTCATAATGCCAGAATCAAAAGTCTCATTGTTTCTCAAGGCTTTACATAAAGCTCCAAATCACTTCTCTCATATATTCATATATATATATATATATTTATATATATATATAAAGAGGGTGTTTCGCTACCAGACCGACAAACTTTGAGGGGTGATAGTAGACATGAAGACAATCATTATTAAATAGGAAACCATGGGGCGCAAACGTCTTAAGTAGGAGATAGGGACCATTAAAGTTAAAGGTCCAAAACTTCAAACGATTATAAAAAACGAAAAAAAAGGTGGATTCGTTTGCGGTTTTCGCTAAAATCATTCTTTATATCATGATTTGTTTGTAAAAAAATTTTAACGGTTACGTTCAAAAATTGACGATAGAGGGCGCTTTAAACTTTAGAATAAAATATAACTACTTTTTACCGTTATTTTTTCACGGGTTTGAAATTAGTCTAAAGTTAAGATTTTAACTTAAATTTTAAGCTCCAAATCGGAAACATTGTTATCGGGTAACTAGCGAAAATTGAACTGTGAACAAAGGAGAGGATTTTGAACGCTCATAAACATTTGACAAACTAATGGATTTTGTTGCGGTTTGCGTGTAGGTCATTCCCTTGGTAATAATTTTATTCAAAATGACGTACAGCATTGGTGTCCCTATTTTTCATAGAGGGCGCTTCCGACACATCTCCGAAATTTCAATGGCATTACTCCTTTGTGTTTTACTACCAGACCAACATACTTCCTGGAAGTGTTAGGGATGCAAATATGACTCGAAATCATATTATAATGTAACGTCGAAAATGCTTTTTTACGAGTTAGGGTTAAAAGAAGCAGAGAAAAAAGTACCTTGATATTTCTACAACACGTTCTGTCGAACTTCTGGTAAAAGCACATGTTCCTCTTTCATTGCGTCACTCTATAGCACGATGGGGCTCCTCCGCATTTTACCAGTGATGTTCCCAGACACCTCAACATAACATATGGACAGCGGTGGAAAGGTAATATTGGCCCGGTTCGTCGGCCTGCCAGATCGTCGCACCTACTTCATTATATCAATTATTTTTGTTACCTACTGTTATTTTATTACTGTATAATTGTTCCGTATTTTTTAAATAAACATTGTTGGGTAGGGCTAGTTGAGCTCAAACCAATTGGTATCTACCCCCCTCCAACCTGGCTCCATCTGAATCTGAATCTGTATGGACTTCTTCTGCTGGGGTCAAATGAAAAGTTGAATGTATTAGACTCTAGTACCGTTAGTGGAAGACCCCTCAGCTCGAATTTCTGTAGCTGCCAGAAAGCTATCCGAGATACCAGGAATCTTTCAAAGCGTGAAGAATTTCATGCGACGCTGCTCTCAAGCATGTCCGACTACTTCTGATCGTAATTTCGGATACATTTCGTAATAAAACCTTTAACTACATTGTTTTATACCACCTTAACGTGTTGCTGTTTCATTACCTGTTTCTGTTGCTTTTTTACCTGCTTTTTTTAACCACAGCTTGCTAAAAAGGCATTTTCAACGTTACATTCCTACGTGATCCCGAGTCGCTTTACATCCCTAACACTTCCTGGAAGTATGTTGATCTGGTAGTAAAACACCCAGGAGTAATGCCATTGAAATGTCACAGATGTGTCAGAAGCGCCCTCTATCAAAAAATGCAGACACAAGAGCTGTAAATTATTTTTAATAAAATAATTACCAAGGGAAAGACCTACACGCAAACCACAACAAAATCGAACAGTTTGTATAATTTTCTGAGTGTTTAAAATTCCCCCCTCTGTTCACAGTTCAATTTTCACTATTTACTCGATCCCAATGTTTCCGATTTTGAGATTAAAATTTAAGTTAAAGTCTAAACTTTAAAATAATTTCAACCCCATGCACAAAATAAGGGTAAAAAGTAGTTGTTTGTTACTCTAAAGTCTAAAGCGCCCTCTATTGACAATTTTTGAGCGTAACCGTTAAAATTTTTTTACAAACACATCGTAATATAAAGAATGATTTTAGCGAAAACCGTAAACGAATCCACCTATTTTTCCGTTTTACATAATCGTTTGAAGTTTTAGACCTTAAACTTTAATGGCCCCTATCTCCTACGGAAGACGTTTGCGCCCCATGGTTTCCCATTTAATAATGTTTGTCTTCATGTCTACTATCTCACCCCTCAAAGTTTGTCGGTCTGGTAGCGAAACACCCTGTGTATATATATAAAGAAAAAATGGAAAATTCTTAATTTATCGTAAAAGGGAAAGAGCACAGACGTTTAGTTACCTTCTGAGCATGATGAATAGGTCTTGTTAGACTGAAATAAATTTTCTCAGTTGGATAACCAAACCAAACGTCAAATTAAACATATTTTTAATAGTAATCGCTAATGATCATTGATTTATCAACAGATAAAGGGTAGGCAGTGGTTGAAGCAATAAAATTCATAATGCATTTTTTCCGTTTTATCCCCTAAAATTTATTGTTCAGTTAATTGTCGAACATTCTTAGATGTATTAAAAAGTGCAATATCATTATATTTATACATTCAAAGATACTTTTGCATTAGTTCTATGACATGGTAAGAGCAGTCTGGCCACAGTAGTTCACTCTTAAAAAAATATGCTCTTTTTATACAACCAGTGGTTATACCAGAAATGTAAAAACTGAATGTATTATTAACACCCAATATATGTAATAAAATAACAATAGAATTCATTAAATTTTCTGCTGTCCCTCCATTATTCAACATTAATACACAAAGAAACTTTTCAGTACTAGCTCCTGAAATAATAACAGCTCTTCAAAACTATCTGGTAAAAGTTCGGCTCAGTGAAAGACTAGAGAACAATCTGATTTTTAATCATGAATGCTGATTCAACATATTTTTCTCCATCATTTATTCTTGATCGATGAATGTTAGTCTTAATCGTCTTTGTCTTTATCTAAAAAAACCCATGCTAATATACATAATGTGTAAAACATATAAATCTAGTTTATTTACTGTCGCACAAAATGATCATGTCAATATTTTTATACGAAATTTATAAATTTTGAATTTTTAACAATGTACATTTCAGCGTATGTAACCCTAATCAATTATGAAATGAAAAAAAAAATTAGAATAAATAAAAAAGCATAGTAAATAAATTAGTTTGGAGCTAAAATTAGAACAAGAAAAAACACATTAATGAGCAAAATTTCTCAGTTATGTACTTTACAAAACTTTCATGAGTTCGTAGAAAGATTGAAATATAAATTTACGATAATTAACATTATCTATTTTGTTTCAAAACCTACAAAAAAATAGTCAAACCAAAATCATACATTCAGCATACATTATATTTAACACGTTACAACACATTCAGAAACTACATTAAAAATTAGCAGTTTATTAAACTGAAAGTTTAAGTCTGAATAAACAATTTGAAAAATGTGTAACGCATTTGAAACCCATTTCTTACTACTACCATCCAAATTCCAAAAACATCTAATTTTAAGTCCAAATATATACATTATCTATAGATTTTTATGTATATTATATCGTATATAAAATGTTAGTTCAGTAAAACTTATGCAACAATTGAAAATTTCCATTTAAAAATTTCTGTAAGTAAAATCTTGAGATCTTGAAATGTGAAGACCTATACTTGAGATATTTCGTGTCGTCATCATATAGCATTTATTCATACCAAGTATTATTTAAAAATAAAATAGTTTAATATTTCACTAATTCGGTCATTTTACTCTTGTCATTAACTGTTGTCACAACCTAAAACGCAATCCCAGAAATTAAAGTTTGTAGGCATTAATACATTAATAATTATTTTCCAATTTTCCTGTACCGAAATTCTTCTTTTGAACCTGTGTAAATGAACGATAAATTATGTGCATATCATGTTCAACAATAATGGCCGTGTACTACACATCAGTCTTTTATATAAATTTCAGGATTCTAAATACCATTTAAATGATATTTAAAATGGATTTTTTTATTATTGCTCATTTTAATTATATTTTTAATAAAAATATTCTTAACAAATTTTCCCTTATAGACAATAATGTAACCTAAATCTTCAGTAGTGTCTTTTTAAATTAACCATGCATGCTAAACACTTATTTTTCAATACTTAACATGCTAAACACGGATAGGCACACAAGAATACCATTCTACAGAGTAGATTGGACATTACACTGTTATATAAGATTGACAAAAAAAGTTTGAAAGAAAGGTAAAAAAAAGTATGTCAGCTACTAAGTACATAAGCAGAATTACAGCTTTAACAGACTACATTACAAGCCTAAAAATATTAATGAAAAAATATATTAAAGTAACTTATACGCAAGGTTCGCACACTCCTTCAAATTTCCAAGGTCTCTGGAATCACTATTAAAAATAAGAAAATTTACATTCAATTCTTAAACCAGAACATTCGTAATCCCCACCTTCACTTACAGATTTTACGATATTTTTCTGCTTTGAAAGACTTCGAAAATATTCTTAAAATTTAGTGGTAGAACTGTGCGAACCTTGCTTATACGTGAAAATGTTATTATCCGAGATTCAGTACAAAATTGTTTGTGTTACGAGGACACTTGAGTTGAATCACCATCCCTTAAGGTTGTGAGGGAGTGGCCTTTGTCATAAAGGCACTTTAGTATTTCTGAGATCGTGACGTCAATAATTTAACATGTGTAAGCGTAAAAGCGACATCTACCCTCTCTTTTACTTTAACTTTCTAGAGTGTGTGTGTCTCTTTCGGATTGTGCAGTTAGGCTCGCGGTTAGTAGTATTATGTAAATTTGAAGTGTCTCAGTTTGCAGCATATAAAAGCCTGGAGTATGAGTGTGTGAGGGTGTCTCTGGCGATAGCCAGCAGAGCATTAGTCAGCTAGCAGTGGTGTCTCTGGCAGTAGCCAGCAGAGAGCGTGTCTCGAGCGATATTAGTCAGCGAAGTGGGTTTCTAGCGGTGTGTTTCCCGCTGGTATCTAGCAGATTGCAAGTAGCACCGAGCCTCCAGCGAGTTGTGAAGGAGTTTAAGAATTCGAATAGAAAAGTTGGCTGGTGGTAAGAAATTTAATAGTAATTGCATTTTGATTATCTCAAAGTGAATAAAGGATATCTACAGCCACGGGCTGTCTAATTAGATTTTATGTAGCAGTTTAGCCGAAGATAGCTGAGAAGTAATCAGAGTTTCCCCGATTGAGCTAGTTCCGGAGCTGTGGGTATGCGTTTAATCTTTCAGTAGTGTTCTCAGTTGTGAAAATTAAGAATTGCTCCACTTCCCTTAAGCCCTTATCGTTTTAAATAAACTGTGTTTTTATCTTAATTCATGAGTATGTCTGCATTTAACTCCCAGCACGAGCACCCAATCGTTACAAGGTTTCTAGATCTAGAATTGGGTTACAGATGCATTATATATATATATATATATATATATATATATATATATATATATATATATATATATATATATATATATATATATATATATATATATATATATATAAGATAAAATAAATTAGTTTCACAGATGACCAGTTTTATTATAGTATCTTCTTTCATTATACCTGTGCTTTCTCGGTTTATGTTTATCAAGTCCAGTTTTAATTTATTTTTCTTTTAAAAGGACAGTCAATTATCTCAGAGATTCATCGTGGAAATGTTGCTACTTATGTGTAAGAAACTTGATGATCTGTTTATTAAAAGTTATTAAAAAGATTTTAATATTAGTGATATTACTTTTGGAAAGTATAATTCAGCTTTAATTATAGATTTATCAATATTTTAAATTGCTTTTTTAACATATCTCTGTAAATAAAATCCTTTGAATTTTGAAAGATGTAATAAAGAAAAAATTAAATAAAAAAAAATCTGTTCGGCACAATTAACACTGAATAACGATTATAATTAACACTTTCATGGTATACTATTAATAGTACATGTCTTTTACTGGAGTATTAATTTTTTAAGAAACACTTTTACTATTATTTACATATAGTAATGATAGTATATGTCTATAAGTTTACTATATGATTTCATTTATGCTCACGCATTTAGTAATAATAATTCTTATTACAATTTTCTTACATCTCTTCGCATTGTTTGCGATTCTTTTATTTTAAAAGTGTATTTCATTTTTTAAATGTAAAATGAGAGCTAGTCTCCTGAAAATATCGTGAGTAATAAAGCGCAAAACGTATTAGAACGTTGAAATGTAAGTTAGATCTTATAGTAATGAGATGCTTTCTAAACATCTCTGAAAATTGTTTCTTAGCCAGTTGCCACATGAATATTAATTGAATGATAGGGGAGACCGAGGCAAGATGATGAATGCCTTAATTCTTCAGTTTTCCACTAGCTGGCAGCATCAACAGGACACTGCTGGTTCTCCTATTGGCCGTTCGTTAAACAAAGCTATAGAGACACTTAAATAGTCGTTTTTATGTTAGTTGTGAACCTTTGATTGTTTACCGCTGCCATGTTGTAACTTTTAGGCATGTAAAAATAAGCTATGATACAGAAACAGGTAAGATATATCAGTTCTCTTTTATATTTATTAGTATCTTACTTTAAATACTACCTATTACCATGAATAAAATTCAATTTATCACCATATTTCATGGCAATAAAAACGAAAATTTATAAACAGGCAGACCGGGTGTAGATGACGAACTGGTCATCTTGCCACCTTTTTCGGCATTTATTAAACTATGTTGTCAATTATATTTTATTCCACCTATATTATATTTAATTATATTTTATTCTATGATGTAAACGCTTGTTTGTGTGTCTGTCCGCGTGACCTTGTAGTTCTGATTCAGCAACGCTCAGATCGCCTGTGTTGTTAAACAATAAGAAAACCATTCATCAGATTTCCCCCACCACGCAGGAAAAAGATTATAGGAAGAAAGATTAATCGTTCTTTTGAATAGTAGGTTTGCCTAAAGAGAACCTATTTAAGCAGCCATTTTGATGCCTGGATGAAGTAAAAGTAGATTTTTAAAACTTTCCTGCAAAGTTTAAAGTGTTTCTGCTTTCGGTTTGTCTGGCCGTCTTTCCGCACTCTAACTCCAATAAATATACTCGGATTGCCATGAATTTTTAGGAAATTACTTATGTATAACCTAGAACGATTCCTTTTAAAAATGAAGTTTTTAACATGATTACTTTATTTACAGGGACCGTCAAAAAGTTAAAACACACTATTTAAAAAAAAAAAAAAAAAACATATATTTTTAGCTTATAAGGCAGCTAAGCTTTTTCAGTAACTGCCACAATTTTTCATAGAAACTTATTATCTTTTATTCCTGTAACATCTCATAGATTTGAGATAATAGTTTTTCACCATAAGTTTATTTTTCACTAGTATTTTCGTAAGGGTTTACGCATCAGGTTGATTCTTAAAGGTAGTGGCATTCATTCAGAAGGAGAAAATAGGGGTATTTTTCTGTAATCAAAGTGAAAGATTTATAGTATTGAAAGCATTGCAACTTAAGCTATCAAGAAGTTTTTCGATATTAAAAATTTTTTACAATGAAATATGAAAATAGCCAATTGTTGGATATTTATTTAATTTAGTCTTCTGAAAATACCCATCTATATATTCCAAAAATAAATATCTACCCGGTGGGTAATAACCCTTTTTCACTATCACTGTATCCAATCCAACATGCCAAAAAGGTTAATTTTTTCTTCTTTTGAAAAATTTCCTTGAAATCAATAATTTACAGTGGTTGTTTAAAAAGTTCTTGGAGAAAAAAAAATGCGTATTAAATGTTTTTTACTTTTTATTTTTATTTTATTTTATTTTATTTTTATTTATTTATTTTTATTTATTTATTTTTTTTTTTTTTTTGCTACAATCAAACACTTTTGCAAAGTTTTTACGGAAATTACTATACGCGAAATTTTTCCAAGTCTCTTTTAAGATGAAAAATTTATCAAATATATTTAATTAAATTATTAAGTATTATAATATGTAATAAATATAATAATTATTAATATATTGCTTTAATTAAAATATCATTAATATATTTATTTTCTTCATTGTAATGGACTTGTCCTTGTTACAATAAAACAAAAAGCTCTGTCCTGAATCCCGTCCCTTCTAAATTTACTACAGGAAAGAAAAATTTTTAGATACAAATTGAAAAGTGAGTTACTCAAGATATAATGTTACTTTAAACAGTTCCAGAAAACCTTTAAAGAATATATTTATTGAGTTAGAATTTTAATTTTTTTCTCTCGTCTGTGGTAGTTAAAAATATAATTTGCAATCAAAATCACATCCTAAAATTTCTCATAAAATTTTTATAAAAATTTAAATTATTATTATTATTAATATTTTAAGTGGGACAGTTTAAAATTGAACTCTAAACAATATTCGTCGAATTTCAGAACTTTTTCATTTATTTAATGAAAAAATATAGTTTACAGGATTTTTTTAATATTACTTTTTTTAATTAAAATTTTAAAAGGAAGTAACTTAATTAAAAAAATCATATATTCAAAATATTTTTTTTTATTTCCCGAAACATAACTATTGTAAATTAGTCAAAAATACATGTTCTAAAATTGTGCTTTTTTTTTTTTAATTTCTAACTTATGCTAATTTAATGGTGAGAAATACTTATGAATACAAATCCCATTTGTATTCATATTCATATTAATATTTTATTTTTTACTTCCATGTTTAATGTACTATAATTTATTAAATTCAATGGTTCATGTTCATATATTGTAATAATATTAATGGTTATATATATATATATATATATATATATATATATATATATATATATATATATATATATATATATATATATATATATATATATATATATATATATATATATATATATATATACAGGTATATACATCTTTTTGCAGTTAAAAAATAGGTTATATATCTATTTGAAGTTATAAGTATAAAATACATTGCTTTTTGATGGCGTAATTTATCTTTTGGAAGGTTTGCTTCGTAAAAATCAAGGACAGAGAAAAAAGAATTAAAAGCCAAGAAAACTAATCCACGTCATATAATCTTGAATGATGTCTATTATATATATATATATATATACACACAATAATATTCTTTAAAGGAATCTCAACTGTATTTTAATTAAAGCCTGGATTTTTTGTCGAAATTGAGTCGGTCCACATTGGGCCTCACCCGCACTGTTTTCATTGATATTTGTACAGGCCGTGAACTGAAAAACTATGAAGAGGCCGAGCCGGGCTCGGGCTGAACTTTTAATTTTGACACCGGGTCGAGTCGATATAAGTTTCTTTCGGGAATGGCTGGGATTTGAAATCGAACAGTGTTTTTCATTTTTGGTAAATAAAATATAACCTTTTTGCGATATAAGAGATTCTTGTCAAATGGTTGCAGATATTTCTTCCTTGCGGTCACTTGCGGAAATCTATTCAAAACGCTATCTTTCACAGTATTTTCATAAATTGATTGTATCAAAATATGGATGTCGTTGTCGCCATTTGATTACATAGTTTATGAATAAAAATACTTGATGCGTTTTCGAAAAAAAAAAAAAGGAAATGAATTCAGAAATGTATCGGAAACTAGCTCCTTTGGATTTGAGAATGAATTTTGATTTGAAATCTTTATTAAAATGATATAGAAATATATTCTTTAATCTACTTTTATTATGCAGCTTCAAAAGTTACGATGCTTTTAATTTTCTTTTATTTTAAACCTAATTAATTTTTTATTTGAATGTTAAAATTTTAAAAATTATATAAAGGAAGAGAAGAAGATTTAAGATTCTTTAAAAAATCTTAATTATACGATTAAAAACTGAATATTTTAGAAATAGTAGAAATTGTGAAGGGGCCAGAATTTTCCGGGCCGGTTTTTACTGATTTGTGTGCGGGTCGGACCGAGCTTTTGAGTTTTACAATGAGCTGGTCTGGGCCCGGGCCTGGAAATTCCGGCCCGTGCAGGCATTGTTTAATACAGCCTTAATTTTTTGAAAGAATACTTCCCCTCGATAAACAATGTCAGAGGATTAACTTCCACATTTCCCACCTTTATACTTTATCATTGAACCCCCAAAACTAATCAGAGATATGCCTTGTCAAAAGGGAAAATTCTCGAAATTCGAAGCAAATCCGATAATTCTGCATAAAAACTCATTTATGTAATTTGAAGGGGCAATTCCTGATTTCTTCCTTAATGCTTAATCGTTAAACTTCCAAAACTATCCAGGGATTTGTCTTATCAAAAAGAACCCTTATCCAAAATTTGAAGCAAATGGGATAAATTTGCATAAAAAACACTTTTATGTAGTTTAAGGACGAATATGAATCGTCTGTTCACCTTTATACTTAACCAAAGAACCTCCAAAATTAGCAATGTACAGCCGTAACTCATATCCAAAATTTCAAGCTAATCGGTTATCTCTGCATGGGAAATGCATTTGCCTAAATTAGGAGCGAACCCCTTTGTTCTTCCCTTTATACTCAACCAAAGAACCCCGAAATTTACGGAGGTGCCTTATCAGAATGACCGTATATCCAGCAATTTATGTCACAATACAACATATCCGACTATTTATACAGTTTCCAGCATTAGTTATGTGGCACAAATTGTCGGATATCTCGAAAACGTCTCATTTCTAATGGGTGATTACATTGAGTTTTTTAATCCTCATAATTATATCTTTTAAGCGATACCACTGTCGTTAAAATCAAGACTTTTTTTTTTTTTTTTTTTTTTTTTTTTTTTTTTTTTTTTTTTTTGCTGTTCCCCTTTAAGTGGGCACTAGAGCTACGTGAGATAAATTGTCGGATTTCTCGAAAACGACTCATTTTCAACGGGTGGTTCTATTAAGTTTTTTACTGCTCACGATCAGACCTTTCCAACGTTACCTCTTTCGTCAAAATCGGTGACTTACACTTCTTGCAGTTCCCTAGTTAGTAGAAGCAGTTTGCTAGTTCATTTAAAATAAGCTTAGTTTCTAATTTCTAGCTTCCCAAGTCCTAAATAATTTTATATACAATCAGAATTGAATCTTGGAAATCTAACTTGCGTAATTTTGATAGTTATAAATGTAATAAATTAACAAATACGAATGAAAATGTATAACAGATAACAGGTAAGTATATTAATAAAATTTAAAACACAAAAATTTTTGTTATTTATATGCAATTGAAGTTTTAAGAAATGATTCATTTCTAAAACATATTTCGATGCAAGTCATAAAATAGCATATTTATTTACATAAAAGCCTCCTTACTTTTGAGATTAATCTTCATCTATTGAGAAAGAAAATGAATTTAAGAAAACATATGCAAATATTCTTAGGTATGAATAATTACAGAAATTAAATTTTTTTATCGGCCCGGCTCGGCCCGTAAGAAATTTTAGAACCATTCCGCGGCACTGGCCCGTGCAGACCTCTACCGTCCGATACATTTAATAATGAATAATTTATGGATGATCCCACACTTGCTTTCAAAATGAATTAAAAACCCTTCATTTTCAGGCATGAAAACAATTTCACGAATTTTTGAGAATTTTGGATTTTAATGTCTGTGAAATTTTTAGATATGGAGAATTTTTTTTTAATTTAGGAATGGATAAGGAATAATTTCCTATTTGGGAATTTTGCCATACGAGGGCCGTATAAAAAATTAATTTTCGTATTTTTTTCAATTTTTTTTTTTTTTTTTTTTTTTTGTAAATCTACACCGATTATGACCCCTAGACCCCAAAACTACAAACAATAAAAAACTTCATTAATCTATCTATCTATATGTATGTATGCATATTAAATATAGAGAGAGGGTGAGTCGTAATTAGCAAAACAGGCTATCTCCTTTAATATCACCTCTAGGCACTTACTTCCAGTAATAAAGTTTCATAAAAAAGGCGGCAAAATGTGATGACATTAATTGCAGCTCCATTGGGGGGGAGGGTGTCTATTTGAAAAACACGAAATTTAAATTTTTATGCGGCCCCGTAAGACAAAATTCCCGTATAGGAAATTATTCCTTATACGTTCCTGAATTGATCAAAAAATTTTTGATCTCCATATCTAAAAGTCTGACAGAGATATTCAAATCCAAAGTTGCTGTGACTTGCACTAACTGAAGAATATTTCAAAATATGCTGCCAAAGTGGGCGTTTTGAACAGAATTTCTGGAAGCGATCATGATTGAGGAATACAGAATATATTCAAATAACAAATTGCCTAGTTTCTAACTCATTTTTATTTTCAATTTGTTCTCAAATGCGTATTGGTCGATGGTTGGATAAATCCAGAATATATTTCAAAATATGCTGTCAAAGTGAGGATTTTGAGCCGAATTACGCATAAGATGATTCTAATAAAACCAACTCTGACAAAAAAAATAAATAAATAAATAAAATAAGATAAAACAAAGGAAAAATTCTTTAAAATTGGCCAAATAAACTTATTAAAACTCGGTTTATCTCTATCATATTTTATTTTTTATTGTTGAAATGAGCACTTAACTTCAAAATCAATCTGCGCCTGTAGGCCAAGCCGGCAGGAATTATTTTAAATTTGGTATGCTAGTTTCTTTTAAGGACGAAATCTTTTAGTCACGAATCCAAACAGATTCGTTTACTAATGCTAAATGAGAAAAATGTGCAAAAGTATCTCGGTTACATTTCAATATTTTTATATAATTTTGCAATGGATAGCAAAAATTGGCCTGTACAAGACATTTTTTTACTTCTTCAATTCCAATTGTTTTTTTTTATCTTTATTTATTTATTTATTTTTTTTTTTGAGAATGGTTTAGCATTTGAAACTGGTTTCGAAAATCAAAGTATGCTCATTCAAATAAAATATCATTTAATGAAATTAAAACATACTCATTAAAAACATCTGTAAACAAAAACAAAAAAGTAAAAGCGTCCTTTGTACAGATCGATCTCATCTATCCAGTGAAAAAAAAAGTTAAACATCGAAATGTAACCGAGATATCTTTATAAATTTATTTTATAGGATTAGTATTAGCAAATGGGTTTTTTCGCTTGACTGAAGTAGCCTGTTAATGGCTTGGAAGGCGTAAAATCGTTTAGTAATCTTCGACAGAGGAATAAAATGAAAATAATTCTTTGAAAATGCAGTAAAAGATGACTGTATAACCATGCTTGTAAATTAACTCGCAGTGATAGTTTATGGTTTTAATCATTTTTACCTTCTACCAATATATCCCATTTTTTCAATAGTCTGTTAAATTGTATTCCTAGAAACTTTTCAAACACTGTGCTACAATATTTACATTCTGAGTTACGAATATTTAAAATTATAGACACCTTATTTTTATGATATATTGAAATATGGAGCATTTAGTTAACAGATACCCACATCCCTTCTCTGCCATAAATATATATATATATATATATATATATATATATATATATATATATATATATATATATATATATATATACAGTCGAGTCTCTGTATAACGAAATCCATCGTTCCAGTAAAAAATTCGTTATATAGAGAAATTCGATGCATAGAAAATGATGTTAAAAATCGTATTTAACGTGTAAATTTTGAACAAATATTATTTTTGATGTTTTTAATTAAGAATTAGTAATGTTTAAAAGTAAATATTAACCTAACATGCTATTTCTTAATTATTTAAGCAGTTTCAAAAAAAGAGAACAGACATTTATTTGAAAGCTTAATGAAAATCAAATAAGGAAGATTTGCTTTTATTTCAGACGAAGAAATCTGTAATTTTTTGTTGTTTTGATTTTAAAATTGTTATGCTCTCAAAAAAATGCTCAAATTTTAGCAAGGAATGAAAAATTGTAGTTAACATTTTCCTCCATTTGAAGGCTTCTCTTATGTGCCTCTCATTGATCCCTTTCTTATATGTGTAACAATCTAATTGACTCTGTTTTGAGAAGAATGTTGAAAGGTGTGTGGGACGTGGGATGAATTCGTTTGATTCAAAGAACAATGAGATAAGTAATATATAAAAATCTCAGCACTGAACAATAAATCAAAAATAATTGGTGGAAAATTGATTCCATATGATTTCGAATCTTTTTTAAAACTGAATAAATTAAGACCAATTTATGAAAAAATTCGTTATATGGAGATAGGTATTTTGCTATATAGAGAGTATTTTTAATGTAATCATGCGAAAAAGGATCCGTTCCTACAAAAAATTCGTTATATAGAGGAATTCGATGTATGGAGTTTCGTTTTAGGGAGACTCGACTGTATGTACGTTACTTGTGATTTGCAGAGGCTCCATTATATTTAGTATGTTTTAAAATTTACGGAGTTTTAATTTAAAAGAAACACGATGCTTTTATTAACGCTATGAGAGAAACACTACAGTCACATTTTGTTTTCTTGAAGAGCTATTTAAAATTCTATAATTCCACCAGGCTACAAAATGGATGCCCGTTACATACTCCTTACAAATTCACGCCTATGCGCTAATCCGGTTTAATCCAAAGGTGACAGCTACTTTGCATTTCGCCTGACAGCCCGCACTCCACTATCGACACTCCCCTCGTGCAGTATGATGCGTTTCCGTAGTTCTATCTTTTCTGGAATTAAGGGGCGTATCGGATCAGGGTAGGTGTCTTTCGAAAAGGGGAGACCAGAGGAAGATGTTTTGCCATCCACTAAACTCTCCCTAACCCCCCAAAAAATCCCTAACGGGATCCGTATCTCCGTTTCCAAGCGTCCGATCGGTATGGGACGCATACCGTTCGATGAAGTTCGACATAAGGATCAACACCATCCCCCACCCCTTCTGGTTCCTCTTCCTTCAAAAATTTAAAAAAAAAAGCTTCTAAAGCCAACGAGGAATATTGTGAGACATCAAAATAAGAATGGATCCAGTGCTGTAAATGCAAAGAGTTGTAGCATGAGGAATGTCCCAATTATGAAAATGACATTTTTTTTGTGACTATTGTTAGCTGCACTATTAAACACTTCATCATTACGTTACAATGCATTATGCTTAGTTTGATACTTTGTAAGATGTAAAAACACACTTATCATTTGTTAACCATGCAGTATATTCAAAAGATAAAATATGTTCAACCTTTTTCAGTGTTGTCATCTTGCCCCAAGGCCAAAGTCATCTAACCCCAGTTCTGGGGCAAGATGACAATTTGTTAATGTTATGAAAGAATAAAATTATTAATTAAAATTATTAATTATTAATTAAAATTATTAAAGTTAAATTGTATTACATTTAATATTACAAAAATTCATGTAAAATTAATTTTAATATACTTAAAAATAAACTAATAAACAACAAAAATTGTTAACATAATCATCTTGCCACGGTCTCTCCTATGCAAAACAGCAACATTTGTTATCTTTCACAATGAAATATTCTTTAGGCACTTATCAATCTGTTTGGATAGCTAATTTTAATGATATTAAGGTAAAATAAATATTTTCTAATAAGTTGAAAATAGAAAATCGGACTCAAAAAGATTAGAAACTTTATTTAACCTTCCTACCCTGAATGGGTCTAATCGACCCAGTCCTGTAATGCGTTTCATTCGATTCAAACTAGAAAATTTTTCATAAAGTAAATTAAATAAATAACACAAATATTTAAGTTAAATAAGTATGTTAAATGGATTTAAATAAAAATTCTGGTGCGAAATATTTTAATAAAGTTTGTGAAAAATTTCAACAGGGTAGGAAGGTTAAGTAGATGCCAAATCTGAAAATGCCCAGTTTTAAAAAAACTGTGCTGAAAAGCGTATTCATTATTTTTATCAATTTAAAAAACAAATGTTGTAGGTTCAATGTATTTATGAATTCTGAAGTTTAACTATAAATATATTTAGTAGACTAAAAATAAACGTTTAAAAATAGCATTCATTCTCTAATCTTTTCCTTCCTGTATTTATTTTCCGCCTCTTCCTTTCAGTAATAAAATTTGAAATGTAGTGTTTCGAACAGAGTTTAATAACCTTATAAGGAAGACAAATATGATATATTTTTATTAAAGAACATTTATCTTGATTTTTAGCATAAAAGTGCACAGAAATTCTCTGCATGTCTCTAGTTTCACACATACCCATACATGTATACATACGACAGAAACATACGTACGTATTACTATAGAGTACGTATAGCAGCGTATTTGCATAAATTCGGAGAATGTAGTAAACGCAATACATTTTGTATTCGTCTAAACTGTGGTTAAAATAGATTAGTGTTATTAGGAAATATAAACAAATTATGTCCATGTACCTATTTTCAGTATTGAAGTTTTGACCAAATGATTCTGGTGTTGATTTATTATGTGTCGGTCAATTGTTCAAACTGTAAGACATGAAATCAGATTTACATTATTTTAAAAACTAGAAAGCATAAGTAATACTTAGAATAGAAACTCTACATTTATATAACTGGCCAAACCCGATTTCATAACAAATTAGTTTATTCTATTGCACATAGGATAAGGTAATCTTTCAAAGGCCAAATTAGTTTTGCCTAATGAAAATAGGATAAATTAGTTTGGCATGCAATTACTGAAAAAGTTTAGCCTAGGATTATCTAGTTTATTTTATGCCAATCTAGTAAGTCTCAAGTCAATTCAATTTGGCATACTGTTATTGATCATTCTCCGAAGTAGTATGCACCTCAACCTTATATAATATTTTGTCTAATTGGTGCAGGGTAGTGTCTCTCATCTTCCCATTTTGCCTCCATTAGTAGTTATAAAGTAATTTTAAAAATTAACTTTAAATTGGAAGATATTCTGTGATAATTTAATAACAAGAATAGATATTATTTCACTCTCACAAATATCCAATTTCATTTTATTTCATAGTTCCATTAATTTGCATTATTTGTATAAAATTTCCCGTCGTTGTTTTCTAAGCTCTTACTTTTAAATTTTGCGAAAATGTACCTATCATAAATGATTGTGTCGCCAATTGAGCAACAAAACTTACGCCAGTCTCAATTAAGGTATTATATCTCTTTTGTATCATTTTATATACAAGTTTCTTTTAATATAAGTTGTTATCACACATATTTTATAAAGAATATTTAAATTTTTTTTATCGGGAGATGCTTTGTAAAACTTCACGCTGAAAAAGATGTGCAGGACATCAGATAATTATGCCTGAACGTTTCATTAATTTATGCAAAATGTCTTATTTTGTTTACATCACTAACTTCAAAACTTGTGATGCTTTGTAAAATATTCGACACGGGCATTCTGTTTGTCTACAAATATTCTACTTTTAGAATAAAATATGCTACTTTCAAAAGAAAAAAATTTCAATTCATGCCTGTCTCTTAGAAACTATATCAGGTTATGACAAGATAAAGAAAACAAAAGGATTAAGTATAAATCATATATAAATATGTTATTTGTTTGAATATTGATTTCCAGTCTTTTTTGACACTTCAAGAAAAAAATAATAATCTAACATGCCAACTTTCAGTGTACTCTAAAGAATATGTCAGTGACAATGAAATCTATCCCTTTATGTTGCCAATATGATATTGCAAGAAAACATAAAGTACATTTTATGTACATTTTATGTTTACATTATTATTACTTATATTTTATGATCTGTGTTAGAAAGATTCGGTTAGAGTGATAATATTTGTTACAAATAAAATTTTTACACAGATTATGCATTAAAATCCTTTCAATTCGATGTTTTAGAGCAGGTGGGCTAACGCTGTGCCAATTGGGCTCAACTTAAAGGTTTCTTTGAGCACTTTCTACATCACTAAGTTTTATAATGGCAAAAGTTTTAAATAAATAATAATATGTGCATATTTGTATTTTTTATGAAAGAAATTAATGTTTTATAGAAATTATACTACATTTTATTTAGTTCATGACATTACTTTAAAGCAGGCTGTCCATTACTCTGTCTGTGGGCACCATTGCGCCATTTGAAGTTTTCTTTGCACACTTTTATATATATCATAGAGTTATTATTATTTGATAAAAATTTCTTTTAGAGATTTAAAAAATATCTTTGTGATTTTTTTCATTAAATAATGCAGCAAAAAAAAAATATATACATTTAATTTATGTCATGACGATGATTTAAAATTGGCTGTTCAGCATTATGATCACGGGTGCGACCGTTCCACAATTGAAGTGATACTTCTCGCACTTTCATACATGACTATGTTTTACAAAATAAAAAAAAACTCCTTTAGAGATTCTTTAATCAAATAATTTATGCATATTTGTGTTTTTTTGGTATCACAATAAAGTTCTATAGAAAAGATTCATTTATTTCTTAACATGGCGGTGCTTTCATGCATGCTGTCAAATACCTTGTTATCAGAAGCCACTGCCCATGTATAATAGAAAGGGGTTTTTTTCGCACTTTCGCTTGTCACTACGTTTTCAAAGGGTAAAAATCATTTTTGCAAATTTATTCTAACATAAATAATACTTGTACAAAATTTACATATTTAAAATTTTGTATTTCGCAAATTTATGTTCTATAGAAATCACACATTTATGTTTTGTCATGACGATTGAGTAAATCAGGTTGTACAACGATATGCCATCGGGGGCTCTTCTGCAATTGACAGTTTTTGTTATATTTTCTTTCTTTTCTTTTCGTACTTCTTTTCTTCTTTTTGTGCTTTTTCTTATGTCGCTGATTTTTGGAAGGATAAAAATTCTCTTTGGACATTATTTTTTTAAATGAATAACATTTTTGATATTTTTTGCTATAAATTTAAATTTACGTAAAATTTAAACATTTATGTTATAACCGTGCTTTAAATCACATTGCTCAACTCTGTCCGGTGATATCTGTTACACAATTCAAATGTTTCTTGAAGCAGTTTTATATTTTTAATATAACTAATTCATAAAATAACATTGTAGAATTAAAATTTTCTTTTAGAGAATTTTTAAAATTAAAAAACGTTTACACATTTGTGATTTTTTCTCTCAAATTAAAGTTTTACAGAAATGATACTTTTATTTTATGTCATGTCATTGATTTAATACAGGTTGTCCAACGATGTACCTTCAGGCATCATTACGCGACTGAAAATTTTACTGACTCAAATTTACATGTCGCTAAAACTTGTAAGGGGGAAAATCATTTTAAAATTAATAACATTTTCAAATTCGTGATAGTTTTTGTCACTAATTTATTTACTAAAGAAATATACATCTAAATGAACGCATGACGATAGCATTCTATCCCATGTCAACCGCTGTGCATGCAGGTGTCATTACGCAATTTAACACTAGGATCGCCGCACAGTGGGGCAAATTCCCGAAAAGCTGGCCAAAATATGAAAATGTTATTCAAGTTGTACGAAAATTCGTATACAGGTGTTTTTGAGGATGCTAAGTAAGAATACAAAATTAAAATTGAAAAAAAAATGGCGGATACAATATGGCGGAATAAAAATTAAAATGTCTCGAAAGTTATTCAACTTATATGCAATTTCGTAAACTTTTCAGGATGCTAATTAGGATTCAAAAGTTAAATTTTAAAAATAAATAAATAAATAAAATTACAGATTGAGAGTAAAAATAATAAAAGTTAAATAAAATTTAAAATTTCGAGGCAAACTTAAGAGGGAATTTTTAAAAAACCAAGACATATTTAAACGAAATTTAAGTACGTTAATGGAAAGTAAAACATTAGACTATTTAATTTTTATATTATTAAAATAAAAACGAAAATATATTCCAGAAATTAACCTTTAGAATCAACTGTAGTATGTTAAAAACATTCTTCAGAGGTCAAGATGTCGAAATAGTTAGCAGAACTTGTTGGCGATATTGGAAGATCCTGTGATTCTTAGGATCAATGATTTTAATTTTTTCTACGATAATTTACCTAAACTGGAAAGGAAAGAATCTGATGACATTAAAAGACGTAAAAATATCTTTTTTTCCCTCGTTACTGCATGTTTGCGATAAATCTTCTCGATGCCTTTTGATCAGTTTGTTGCATGATTCTTGAGTATGTTTTGGCATTTGACAAATTGGCAGTAATGAAGATAATGTTATTTCTTTGTCATTAATAAGTAGTTTGTGTACTGAAGTAAGCATATAGAACCAAGGGTGCTGCTCATATCTACGAGCTATTTGTAAGGGAAAATTTTTGAAGTTTATCAAATAAATAACATGGCTACAAGAAATTACTTATGGCATAGAAACGTTTAATCAAATCTTCGTATATGCTCGTTTAGAAACACAAATAGTTGCTTTTTCAAAGAATCGTTGAATAGTATTTCCATCATTTGTGCTTCCAAATCTGGGATTTAGTTTCTGGACGAGAAGTCTTGATTGTAAACAAAATATTTTTTGCATATTTTAATTTTTAATTTCAGTGTTCTTCTTTTCATGCAGAGTACGAGCTTTTCATTTTTTCTATCCAGTTGTCTGCCAGGTGTAATGCCTCTCTAAACATCTTTGCATGTAACTTAGATATTCTGAATTCTAAATTATCTCAATACACTTTTAATAAAAAATGTCAGATCGGTAAGATGCTGTTTGGATGCTGTCTGACATAGGTAGCAACGTTGAGTATTACACTAATTCGTTTTTAACGACTTTTTCTTCTGTATCATTGATAGTATTAAACGAAATAAGTTTATTCTGCTAGCATTTAATGGAATCCCACTCATTAACAGTTGCTTCCGTATTTCTTGAAAAAGAAAAATGGACCTTGATTGGCCCTATAAAATCGGTGAAATGAAGATCTCGATATTTTCAAATTGACGATTCATGAATTTTTCGCAATATTTGTGTATACTAGTAGCACGGAAGAAAAGAAAAATATATTAGACATAATGCCATCTTCATAGATAAATATTTGTTTAAATGTACTCAGAATAGATGTGCCATCACATCCTCACTTGCAAATCAAATCCAAATTACTAATATAAGCTAAAGTGATATTCATAATAATTTTTACTCGTATTAATGAAATACGCTCAGTAGTTTGATCTAGCAAATATAGCCATTGACAAAATAATTCTTCTAATTATAATAGAACAAACAAAATCACTACCTATAAAGATAAGAAAATGTCATTCTACCGGATCAGTAATAGAGAATTATTTTCATTTTTTCATTACTAAGCTTACTTATCAAATTAATGTTAATTTTATGATTATAGTACTTATTTACAATATAATAGGAAATAAACTATTATAAAATTGAATAATTCAAAAATTTGAAAAATATTTATCAGCTAAATTATGTGAAAAGTAGTCAATTTCAAAATTTTTGAGGCGGCCGAAAAAGCGGCATATTTACTTGCGGTTACTTAAATATGCGTGAAATGCAGAAAGGCAGCTTTTGGAAGCTGGTTTTTTATGAATCACTAGACAATAGCCCAAGTTATTATTTCCATTAAATTTCGTTGAGGAACACTGTGGAACATTTAAACTTTTTGATGTTTAAAAGCAAAAAAATAAAAAAATTCAAAACTTTTTTTATCAAGAATGACAATGAATTTATTAAGTTTTACGTGCTTAATATAAATTTTGTAATACACGCAAATAAATTACATACTATCATAGTGTGAATCCATTTCAAGTCATTAAATTCGGATAATATTATAAAATATGGCACGCGTTTAGAGGTACTGTTGTTTTGCTGTTTTTGTTCGCTCTAAATAATACTCCTTCAAGCATAATTTTTGAAAGGATGCTGCTTGTAAGGGCAAAGCAAAAATCTTTTTTTAAATACAGATTCTGACTCTCCAAACATTATTCTAGACAACTGTACAATCGAAATTCCCTAAATCGTAACTTCATTTTTCGACTTTTACCCAGCTTTTTGGGTTTTCGCCCCACTGTGCGCCGTAGTGGTCATTTTGACCGACTCCAAATAAATATATGCCGATTCTAACCAGTAATATCTTTCTAAAATACGTTCAATATGTACCACATCGAAATAAGTTAATTAAATAAGCTAAAAAAAGTTGCAAAAAAATCTTTGACATGTAATGATTTTATGACAATTTGGTAAAAATTCCGGGGGTTCTATTGTTAAAAGGCTTTTCAACGCACTTTCACAATAAAATGCACTCAAAAATGTTTATTTTACTCTGTAGTTTGTGTAGCTGGGATGGTAGTTTAAACAAATTAAACTGAGACTAAAAAAGTTTAAAATAAGAAAGTAATATACGAGTAAGCAGTAGCATGCCAGCAGCAACATGACTGACCTTTTTTAATTATTAAAATATAAATAGCAATTTGTTTTCAAAAATATCTTGAAATATATACCCATGATAAAACAATAAAGAAATATGAAACATTTTAATTTGTGATATTTATATGCCTAACGTTCTAGCACAATAAAATCTAGCAAATTTTTCAAAACGTATGCTCGAATTGCAATCGCTGTGCCTTCTTAACACTAAACATATCAACAAACATTCACTTTACAGATAACCAATAAAAATATTTTGATATGAGGCCATTTAAATATGTAGGGAGAAAGGAAATAACATGAAAATTTTTTTTTTATGGTGTTTATAAAAGTCTGTTTTGAAATATTTTTGTAAAACTAGAATAAAATTCCTGCTATGTTTACTGATAAATAAATGAAATCTCATTTACTTACATTCTATAGATTTTTTTTATTAAATCATAAAAACGTATGGAGATACATAATTTTGTATATAAGATCAATTTGCAGAGCGTATTAAATAATTAATAAATTTATTTTAAATTAAAGCTAAACATAATTTTCGCGTTCTTAAGGCAAAAATATGATTTTTTAAGGTTTAAACAACATGCGTGTCTTTGAATCTATACTAATAAAAGAGCAAAACGCTCTGTCTGTTTGTGTGTGTGTCTGCGATGGCTAGCAAAATCTACAGCAAGTACGAAGCACAAAATTTTTTGAGAGTAGCCCCAAATATCTCCTGATGCACCTGAGCTTCAGAATTTCAAAATTCCAATTATTTACTGTGTAATTAATTAAAATTGAGAGGTCACCGTCATAAAAAATCACCTTTTCCCATTTCTTTCTCTTTCGTTTGTTTACGGTTGTTTGGTTGTGTAAAAATTTTCGCCGAAGTAATAAGAAAGCTGAGACAGGAACCCATGGAGGAATGAGATAAGTGGAGATGAAGTAAGCCTCAAAAAACGTTTGCAATATGAAACCATTTATCGCTCAAATTTTAATTTGCCAAATAAAAGGACGTGGAAAGGATTTTGTATTATAAGACGAACTGAAAGAAGTGAATTACAATTGAAGGATATTTTAACAGGAAATACCAAATTTTTAAAATGGTCTTTGTTCTATTATTATTTATTAAAATAAATGTTCGTTTTTAAAATGAAGGAAATTGGAAAATTAGCAATAATTAAATATCAAATTAATATTAAATAAGTATTGAAAACATTTGATACGATCTAAAAATTTTATAACTAAAAGTTTCCTCCATTAATGTAATTTTAAATACTTAATAACGTAGATGAAAAATGTTAATGACTTAATAATTGCATGTAAATAAATATTTAAAATATAATGATGAAAACATTCTTTAAAAATCATGTATGAAAACTTAAGTAATAAATATTAATCTAAAATATAGATTTCTGACTGCAGACGATTTTTATGTATTAACAAAAGAATGTTATATTTTCAAGCAAAACGTTAAAATAATTCTCTATATTGATATTTAAAACACATCTGATAAAATAATTAATAATTTTTTACCGGTGAAGCGATAGATTAGTTCTTTTTAAGAAACAAGAGCAAAAAAATACGGGTTTAAACCTGTTTCAATTGATAAGCGTGTCAAATCACGTACTTTTGTTGGTACTTAATTGGACTTAATGTAGGGTTAGATTTTTAGCACCTCCAGAGATAATACTTCCACTCTATTAATTTCTTTTACTCTATGAAAGAAACTAATTTGAGATTTTAACATTTCAAAAGTGACTATTTTTTTTTCTCCCAAAGACTTTTAAAATTCATAGACTGGCAAAATGTCAATTTAACTTAGGATTTTTTAATACAGCTGTTACGTCAGATCGTTGGTACTTCGTACATTAAAATCTATGCGTGGTTAGCTATGTTGCAGTAAATATATATATATGTATATATGAGGCCTTTTTAGCAGTTTTTTTAAATCATTGATTAAATTTGAATGCATTTTATTTAAGTTAATATTTTATTAAGACTTTGTTTTTGAAACAAAAATGAAATGGCTGTTTGACGTACAATTGTTCGAATCGGCAGACGATTCATACACAGTAATAGCAAAAATAGCAAAATAAATTATATATCAAAAATAGTCACTAAAAGAATAGTAGCAAAACATAATTTTTAGGCGTATTAACACATAACCCGACCCCAAACAGAAAAAACAGACCATACTCCGATCCAACCAAGACAAAAATTTCATGAGCATAAACCCGACCTGAACCTAAAAATTCCATTTGAAAAAAAAAAAAAAAAAAAAAAAAAAAAAACATGGATTTGATATCTGACCCGAATCAATTCTGAATCCCACAAAAATATTCAAATGAAGCATACCCCAATCCGATCAAGGAAAAATAATGTTCGTGTACATGCAACCCGACACGAACCTAAAAATTTTCTTTGAAAAAAAACCCGAAAAATGACCAGAACGAAAACTGAAATCGATAAAAATATTCCAAAAAACTATAATCCGATAAAAGCAAGACAAAAAAATTTCCGTGAACATAAACCTGACTGGAACCTAAAAAATTCCATTTGAAAAAACCCCTGAAATTTTATGCAAACTACATCTGAATCCGATCAAAATATTCGAAAGAACCATAACCGGATTCAAATAAGAGAAAATAATTTCCTTGGACATGAACCCGATCCAAGCCTAAAATTCCATTTGGAAAAAAACACCTGAAATTTGAATCGAACCAAATATGAACCTGACAAAAATATTCCACAGAAATATACCCGGCTCTGAACAAGACAAAAAATTTCCATGAACATGAACCTAATCCGAACCTAAAAAAACTGAACTAAATCTGATTCTGACAAAAATATTCCAGGGAAGAATATCCTTATTCGAACAATGCAGAATAATTTCCGTTGATGCGCAACTCAACCTGAACCTAAAAATTCCATTAAAAAAACGAAATCTGAATTAAACGACATCTGAACCCGAAAAAATATTCCAAAGACCCAAAACCGGATCCGAGCAAAACAAAATAATTTCCCTGGACATGAATCCGACCAGAACCTTAAAAATCAATTTGAAAAAATAGTTGAAATCTGAATCGAACCAAATTTGAATCCAACGAAAATATTCCAAATAACTAACCAGATACGAACAAGACAATATAATTTCCATGGACTGAAACCCAATCCGAACCAAAAAATTTCTTTAAAAAAATCCCCGAAATTGAACCAAACCTGATCTGAAACTAACAAAAATATTTCAGTTTAGTATAACCTCATTGGAACTAGGTAAAATAATTTCCATGGAAGTACAACCCGACCCGAACTTAAAAATCCCACTTGAAGGGAAAAAAAAAAAAAAACCCACGAAATCTGAACTGAACCGAATCTGAACTGAACAAAAATATTCCAAACAACCATAACCGTATCCGAAGAAGACAAAATAATTTCCATGAACATGAATACAATCCGAACCTAAAATTCGGATGTTCTACAAAACATAATGCGCTCCGTAGCGGTGGAATGTGAAACTAAGTACTTAGCGCGAGATGGTTAAGATATTTCGTTTATAGTTAGAGTTAAATTATAACTTGGTTACGGTTAGGTAACAGTAAGGTTGCAATTACGTTCCGGTTATATTTAATTTCCAGTTAGGTTACAGTTAGGTCATGATTAAGTTACAGTTAGGTTAAGGTTAAGTTGCGGTTAGGTTGAGGTTAGATTATGGGTAGATTATGATAAGGTGACGGCCAGGTTATATTTATGGTTTATTTAAATTACAGTTAGGTTACTGTTAAGATACAGCTAGGTTACAGACGAGTTATGATTGCAATACAATTAGGTTACTGTTAGGATTTTGTTCACAGAATGAACATTACGCATGTTTGATGAAAAATATACACCTATTTTTGTAGAATGGCTCTGAAATTATAATACTATATACTAACCTTTTAGCTAATCATCGAGAATCAATTTCATTCACGGTATAGTCGGATTTAAGAGTGTTATAATTAGTTTGAAATTCAAAATATTTCACTTGGGATATCTATGTGAAAAAAGTATTTAGTTAAGTCACTAAACAGTAATTTTAAGGATAAATATCAACACTTTAACACGAAAATCACGCAATCGCTGCACACATATTCCCTCCTGCGTTTCCCATTGTAGTCATTTTGGGTATTTTTGGAGATAAATATTAGGTTTTTTTTTTTTAAACCAATTTTTGACACAGTCAGGGGGTATGTATTTAATATAATGTACACTGTAAAAAAATTGACCCTTTTGCTGCATCGTCACTCCCCCGCTTTTATAAAATATCTCTCTTTTGACCTATGAGAATGGTCCATAATAAGCTGAAGTAATCATTTTCTACAAAAGCGGTGGAGTGACGACGCAACAAAAGAGTCAAATTTTTAACAGTGTATTTTTACGTATTTTGAGTTTAAGATAAAATCATAAAATTTTCAAGTTCGTTTAACATTATTATTACGGACCCGGGCAACGCCGGGCGGGTCAGCTAGTAAAGAAATAAACTTGAAAAATTCTAATGCTTTGTAAATTTTCTTCATTTTTCTTTTTCTTTAAGGATATTTCGGGGTTAGGTTTAAAAGAAAATTTTATTTAAAAAAAAAAGAATTTCATTTGGTTTCAATTTGACAGCAAGCTACATCAGCATAAAACAGAAGGACTGGAAACAAAGGTTCTCTGGCAAATCGTCTGTAAATATATCAGGTGTTTGAATATTGATTTTAATTATTTCACATCAGTGCATGAAATACGTGCCAATTTAGAATATTAACGTTCAATCTTCTTTTAAAAAATACTTCAGCTAAAGCCTTAAGTTGTCATTTTAAATATTAAAGTGAAACAACAACAAAAAATCTAGATATTTTGTCACATATGCCGAAGATATTTATGATGTTTATTTTTTACCGAAATGTAATATTGATGGAATTAAACATCTATAATTGCTTTAACATAGTATTAAAAATAATCTAAATTCCTATGCATCAGTTTTACTGCGCATATTTAGTATTAATACTACGTAAATACTAATAATGGTAGAACTTTATAACAATTATAAAGTATTCTTCCATAAATAAAATCATTAGACACACTTTTCTTTATTTTTCAGAATATGAATAGCGTTTAGACGAAGCATTTGTATAAGCTGTTCTTCAAAAGAAATCCCCAATAAACAATTATCAAAGACTAAAATATTCAACATTTATTTATTCATACACATAAAACTTAACATAATAAATTGGAGTAAATTTTCAAAAATCATAAAATTTTGCATTCGTACATATTTGATTAAGTACTTTTTTATCACATTCGGGAAAGAAATATTTAAAAAAATTTAAAAATATAATGAATGTTTATTTATTTTATTAATTTTTTATAACATCCTTAAAAATTATGCATTCTTTCCATATAAGTGTATCTAATCTGCTGAAAAATACAAAAGTAAACTACCTACAAATGCAATCAACACATCATGTATGTAGAATTTTCGTTTTTTGAAAGAATGACATTTATAAGCTTTCACCTTCAAGTTTTATTTTATATCGCTTTCAATATTAAGTTTTTTTAATCTTTTAAATGAATATAGCTTGTGCAATTTATTTTTATATAATCATTTTACGTATTACTGTATGTATGTGGTATTCTTTGTTTTGCGCGCTATTAGGCCCTTGAAAAGACTGTTCCTTTATAAGGATACAATTACTTTTTTCATAACTTTTATGCAGTAAGATTTAATAATTTTTTATTTAGTTTAAGATAAACAATTAATTTAAATTTCTTTCATAATTCCTTTGATTAATTATTTTATATAAATATGTTTGATTAATTCATTTCTTTTATTGATGATAAGTACGTCGCGCGTATAGAAGAACTTTTAAAATCACAAAAATGTGAATTTTATCTGATTTTATTTCACAAATGAGAACAAATTTTGATATTTTTAAATTATGATTGTAGGGCATTGAGTACAGTGTTGCTTGTTATATTTTCAAAGTTGGAAAATTTTTTTTATATTAAAAACTCTGTAAATTATAAGCACAAAACGTGGCAAAATTTGGGACTGTTTTTATAAAAACATTGATTTCTCTGCATGTATACGTGCTGTCATAATACAAATGAATGCGGTTTATTGGATATGTCATTTAATCATAATCTGTAGATTGAGTGATTTTGCTAAATTAAATTTTTCGAGGTTCATCTAAAGGATATTCGTTCTTCTAAAAATTGTCTATGGTCTCCATTGGAGTTCAGGGAAAAATTATCTACACAATCGCATGATCTGTACTATTCTGTTTTAACACCTGAAGTTTCAGGGTAATTAATGAGGATAAATCCTCATGTATTTTTTCTAGATAAATAACAAGACGTCTAAAATCACCAATGACCTATTACTTTAGTCATATAGAGTATTATATCCTTCAAGAAAGATAATAATGATTTTAAATTAATGCGTATGAAACTGAGGAAATTTCGAGATTGAATAAGCAATTTATCAAAGACTAAAATATTCATCAAGTATTATTTTATACGCAAAAAAGACTAATGTGATAAATTGAAGCATATTTTTGAAAAGCATAAAATTTTACAGCATTACATATTTGTTAAGGTACTTTTTTATCACATTCAAAAAAGAAATATTTAAACAAAGAGAAATAAAGATATAATGAATGTTTTGTCCTTGTATTTTCATAAAAGAAGATGAAGCAGATGTGATAAAAAAATAGACAGCATTCTGCGTTTGCATGATTAGCACAAACGCAACCAATAAACGTGGATTTGAATAAATCCAAAATTATCTTCTATACAAGTAGTGACCACAAAGCTATCATGAGGAGCTGTGCAAATGTAACGTTATCAACGTTTTAGTAATTTTGGATCCCTCCACCACCTTTCTATATCATATGTGATCATCCCAAGAATCCCCTCTTGTTATAATATTGTTATCAAAGTGTATTTTTTTATTATTTTATTTCAGGAGTTATTTTTTTTTATTTGGAGTGACATATAAAAGTGGATACATTTATTTTTTGTATACTTTATAGATTCAGTTGATGAGAAGTAAAATATCACTTTGTATTCAATAACACTTAAAAGAAACAGTTACTTTTTAATTTATTATTATTTTTATTACATAATTAATTCAACAGTGATAAAGGTTTGTTGCACTTGCACTGAAGTGAAGTGTGGTACAGAGTAGAAAATATTCTTATAAACAAAACAAGTGGACATTATTCTTTCTCTTTCTTTTTTATTTATTGGTAAGCACAAGCTTCATTACAAATGTACTTCACACATAGCTTTTCGAACCGTGATTAAACATGCATACACAAGTAATGAAGAAAAGAAATGTCAAATGCTGGGGTAATCCATAATTTAGAATTAAATATTTTTTTTAAAAATTTGTTATTTTAATAACTTTGTATTTTCATAAAAATTGATAACCGACCAAAAAAATCTCACAAAACAAATGACCATGTTATAAATAAAAAGAAAAAATGATTGTATCAAAAATGACTTCGATATCAAAAGACAATCCTCCCTCCCCTCAGATATATCTTACGATATCACATGCCAGATCCCCCTATGCTCCCTACAAGGATAATCTTATATTTACACAATCCTTAAGAGAATCTCTAGAAACAATGCCAAATAAATAAATAATCTGAAAGGGTACTTTATAATATAACATATACGCAGTCTTGAAAGAATTAATACATAATATAATTAATCATAAAATAATAAAATAGCTAGCAAATGCACTGAAAAATGACTTCGATATCAAAAGACAATCCTCCCTCCCCTCAGATATATCTTACGATATCACATTCCAGATTCTCCTCTGCTCCCTACAAGGATAATCTTATATTTACACAATCCTTAAGAGAATCTCTAGAAATAATACCAAATAAATAAATAATCTGAAAGGGTACTTTATCATATAACATATGCGCAGTCTTGAAAGAATTAATACATAATATAATTAATCATAAAATAATAAAATAGCTAGCAAATGCAAAGAGAGCAATTCATAAAATGAATTGTTTCAAGCATCTAAGGCGTTTCACTTCTAATGCGCAAGAGTCCTGCGAATATTTTTCCTCCAGGAACAGCTTTTTTAAAAAATTGGATAGAAGAAGTCTTCTTTTGACATTTTGTGTTCTTGAAAACAGGTATCCTCATTTCTCCCCTTGCGTTTTTTATACAATATATTCACGTACATATGTGATAATTTCTATGTAAGATTCTATGCATAACATAAAAGCAATTTTGCAGAAAATAAAACCCAAAAAAATTTTTAATAGTTACTTCAAAACACGCCACTTATGATCTGCTAAAATTTGCACAAATACAATCGTCAGTCCTAATCCTGGAAAATGTGTGAAGGAATGGAACTTAAAAAAAGCCATTTTTTAAAACTGTCCACCTACCTGTATTTTAATTAATCCAATCGACGTTTGTTCCGACCATTGGTGCTCTATTGCTCTTATATTTCTATGTCCTATAATTATTTCATTTCTGTGTTTGTTTTTAATATTTTAATTTTCTTTACATTATAACGAGCAACAGTAAAAACGAGGAGTTTTTAATGCCTTCCTTCGCTTATTCAGGCGAACGGTATCTCACACGGTATCACACACAACGGTATATACACGGTATCTTTGAAATCATCCTTTCATTTGTGAATAACATTGTAATATAATGGCGACACAATGTTTAGTACTAAAAATTAAATTAGAAAAGTTAAAAAAATTCAGAACAGCCAATTTTCCTAAAATTTAAATAAAAGAAAATTAACTAAAAACAAATCCCTGCGACTTTTACAAAAATGAATATTTTTGCTTTGATATTTTTCCTCATTTATTAGAACGAGGTGGCACCCGTCGAAATTCGACGAAAAAAAAGTTTAAGAAGGAACTGTTTCTTTGATTTATAACAAATCAACAAAATTAGTTACAGTATAAAATGCACCTTATAATGATCACTCTAACTCTCAAATAAATTTTATTTTAAGCTAAGATTGACAAAATACTATAACTCTCAGTCGTCCAATATTTTAAAATTCAACTTTAATCGCATATGTAATATGTAAACTATAATAAAGATCAGTTATTAGGATGAAGTTATCATTTGAGACTCTTATGTTTGGTATAAATGTGGTTGAAAAAAAAATTCCAAATTGATACGCTCATAGATTTTTACGCGAAATTCAAAACTGTCATAATTCTCATCTTCTCAAAATTTACACACGCGCTTCTCATATCGGTATTCATTACATTAAAAAAAATTATATTTTAATTTGATCACTTTAAAATCACTTTAACTCAAAACTTGAAGTCATTTAATTGGTGAATAAATACGAAATGAAACCGAAATCACCAAATTTTATACCAGACGATATTTTTGGTAAAGTATACGCAATTAATTTCTATTTATTTATTTTGTTTTGTTTTGTTTTGTTTTATATTTTAAGAGAAAATAGAGCGTTTATGTTGCCACAGTTACAAAATTGGTACTAAAACTACAAAAAAATTAATATCTGAAAAGCAAATTGAGACGCATATTTCAAAGAAATTGCATTTAAAAGTATTTTTTTTCTCAATACGATGGTGTAAAAGTGTTAATTGTGTAATGTTTAGAAGTGTAAAATTTGCAGTAGCGAAAAATGCAAAATTGAAATGGCATAGGAAAAAGTTGCCATTCAGAAAATGACGTATGCATTACGCACAGATACGTTTGGCCTTTATAATATAGATATACCACATGAAATCGTGTATGGATTTTTAGATGTATGGTACATTACATTAAATATGATTTTTTTCTCTCGTGTATGTCATACAATGGGGGAAATTAAACAAATTTTCAATTTATTATTTTTTAAATAAATATAAACTTGAATTTTAATTCCCTACACAAACTATCAAATACATCATGGAAAATAAACAAAAAGAATTCTATCAAAATTAGCCAAAAACTTTGGTATTTTTCGAACAAGCAAGTTACTAAAACATGAATCGGAAATAAAATGAATATAAATTTTTCGTTTAAAATAACATATTTTGTCTGGTAATTGCGTTGGATCTATTAACAAAATTTACAATATGTCGCGATATAATTCTCGTATAGGGAAAAATGAGGTGTCAAAATAGTCATAAATATAATATTTTCAGTTAATACTTAAAAAAGAAAATCGAAATTTTGTCCATTTTCAAGGTAATGTGTCCCTTCAAACGAATTCAACGGTACTTGGAGTATTTTTTAAGCACATTTCATTTTGCTTTTAAAACATATTTATGCAGATTGTGAATATATACTTTTTGAAAAGGAAGCATCTTTCATTTCGCAAAATTTGACAAATATTTCTGTCAGTCTAACACAGAAGTCGAGGAAACAAAGGGTGTCTTGTAAATTATTCGTAAATATGTCAGCGTTTAAATATTGATTTTCAATATTTTTCCCAATGCGTAAAAGAAACATCAATTTAGCAAGCAAGTATTCATTCTTCCATAAACAATGCGCCTTTGACAACCGATATTATCTTCTTCTATTGTTACTATAAAAATGTGACATTTGCAATGAAACAAGAAAGGTGTTTTTTATTTCCTAATATGCATATGAAGATTGATAATAAAATGATGATATACGTTACAAATTGTTTTTTATAGAAATTAATCTTTTAATTTTTGTGCTCAGAAGATAGGAATTATTATATATCATTGTATTATATATTTAAAGCATCTTTTATTAAAATTATTGTTCATATTTGATTCACTTGATTTTGCATGTTTAGAAATGTCAGTCAAATTTTCGAAGTCTATATTTCATAGAACCAAATACGCTTTCGACACGGGGACAGTTTTAATGCTGTTAAGAGGTATGTACCGGAAATATTTACATGTGACAAAATATGTTATTTTTATATAAACTCACACTGTATTTAATACTATGTTTTTTAAAGGATTGCAAATATTTTCAAAAACACTTTTTGTTAATTAATGAAGTAATTTGTTAATTTACAAAAATACATAAGTAAAATTATAAAGAAATTTGATAAATATGAAATGAAGACGACATTTTATTTTTGGTGAGCGATATCAGTGCAAAGCAACCAAACATAAACAAAAATACATATGCTTAAATATTACTTTCTTAACAATAATGTTTTTATTATTATTATTAAGATGAAATAAAATGCTTCAAACTTTATTTATTCATCTAGTATAAATACCTAACTTTATACCATAGAATTTTTAACCCATAAAACATAACGTATTGATTAAAAAAAAAGAAAAAAAAACAATGCTTGGATTTAAAACACTGTAAACTTTCACTCTTTGTGGAATGTATTTATTATGTACTGAAAAGTATCAATCGTAGAAGCAAAAATTTTTCAACAGAATTTGAATATAATTTAATTTGACATTTTTGCACCTTGTCCACCTTGATTAGATGTTAGTCAGAAAGGAAGAGTAACATGATACGTTTCTATGACTTTGTCATCACAACATATCTAATTATTTTATTCATACACTAAAAATAAACTAAAATTTGTACCGAAAAATACAACAGAAAATATCCAGTAATATTTTAATATTGCAATTCAATAATATTTTTCAAAAAGAAAATGTCAATCGTATAGTTTAATAATTATTTTTTATATGTATACAATGTGCTATTGCACTCGAAATAGAAAACTGTTCTTTTTAGCTTGTTCGATAGTGCAAATTGCTATAAATAAAAGGAAATCCCTTGCTTTCAATAAATAAATCAATCTTTAATCAATAAAAACAAATACATAAATAAATAATTTTTCAAATGCAAAATTCGCAGTTAAATCTTTGTCAGATAGTTTATGTGAACATGTTTAAAATCTTATTAACTCAATGGAAGCATATTCAGAACAATGAAATTTGAATGATGAACTTAACTTTTTTGAGGTGAGATTATTGTTTAAAAAATGCGTTTAAAAAGTTTGAAATTAGTAGATTTTACATCAACTGCAAGGTTTATTATTTATTATTTCGTTTATTTTTCTAATACATTTTATGAAAGGATGCATTAATATTCATTACAAACACATTTATATTTATATTTTAGTCTCATATGTTTTCGAAAGCATTTACGTTATGTTAAGAACATTTGTGATTCTTAATATAAACAAAATTCAGCAATTTTAAAATCTGTAAAAAAAAAAAAGTATATGCATTTGTATTTATTTTATAAAGAAACCGGTTGTTTTAAAATGGAGTAATTCTTTTCCTTAAATGAAATAGCTTGGAAATGGTGACATTTATTTAAGGACAGATAAATTATTCGTTCGAAAAATCCGTTTTCAGTTGTAGTTTTGTAAATGTTTTACGATTTTTCAACAATCTTTAAAAACAATCCATTCAAAAATCTACAAATACTAATATTTCTTGAGTTTTAAGCATTATTGTACAGTGGTTATTATTGTAGCTCATTTGATATTGAAAGTTTAAAACGCGTTTTCTCATATCACTAAATTTGTTGTTTGTGAAATTGTTAAATTTAAACAATGTGAGTTACAACTAAAATAATAGTAATAATAATAATATTGTCTACTTGCTGAAATAATCATTAAAAGTATATTGGTTATTTATTATTTTGCACTTGAAACAGTTGAATATTTTATAAACATTTTTTAATTAGTTTCAGTTTTGTTTTAATTTTTTAACGATTTGTATTTAATTTTATTATAATTGAAAGGTAGGTGTCTTATAATTCTGTTTTGTTATAAAAAGGATTTCTATCGGCATAATTTAGAGCTTTATCCTGCGCGCAGTACCTAATGACTTTAATTAACGCATTACTGAGATAAATTTACAAATAAAATAATCAAAGATTACTTTTGTATATCGAATTTTATTTTTTCTTTTAAGAATGTTCTTGAGCCAGAACTTGAGCCAGAAATTGTAAATTTTTTTGTGTTTTTATACTTTAAAAAAGGCGATGTGTTTTTATCGTTGCGAAAAAATTTAAGGTCCTGTCTCTCTTAAAAAATGATTGCATTATGGAAATTATGTAAGATGGCTGCAGATATTTTTAATGCGATTACTGGTTTCCGATCCAAAAAGATACGATAGAAGGTCTTATAAGAAACAGACGTTCAATCGAGTCCAAAAGCTGAATTGTCGATTACTCCAAAATATTGGACAAGACTCCGATTCCCTCCCCTTCCCCCACGAACGTGATAATCTGAAAACCAACCGCCTTTTATGGTTTGCAGAAATGTTGGTTACTACTCTCTTAAAACTTCAGGTTTACTTCACTGGTGTTTAAACCGACACTTATGTAGGCAAATAAAAAAGTCGAGTAAAAAAAAAAAAATTAACATTTACCAAAAGCGTCTAGACGAAATAGCAATAAAAATGCCGTTTCCGTTACTTAAAAAAATAAATGCAAACGGAAATTAAACTATCCGTAGGGAACTCTCTTCCTTACGACAGAGCAGTGTTTCTCAGCAGCGCCAGTGCGCATGAAAATTATGTGACACTGCTCGCACCTCAAGTTATCCTATTTAAACCGATCATTTTAAAACATGCGATATTTTTTCATATCAGCATTTTTTATATACGTTTTGTCAAGTTCTAACAAAAGATTTACGGAAAAAATGGTAAAGTGAATACATGAATCAGTACTTTTCTGTGGCTGGTAATCATCCCCACCCAAATCTGTAAATTTCTGGAAAGGTTATATTTTTCCAAAAAACTTTTGTCTCTGAATCTTGGTGTCCAAGAGTCCAAAAACAGATCAATCTCATTTCTAACGTCCTGTGCAGACCAAAAGAAAACTATAACAAGCTGTACTAGCAGGTTTGAAAAAAGTTAGAAATCTGAGGGAGCTATGTTGTGGCTATATAGTGGGTGCGATAAAAAATTCCATTCGAATCTGTATATGGAACTAACATCTAAATTCTTAGATAGCACTACGTTTTTTAATACTGATCTTCATCCATAACTTCTCGCAAGCGAACACCATCAACATTAGCAGGCCAGAAAGAGCACTCTCCTTCTTTAATGTCATAATCCTTGTTTTTGAGCTTTCGGTACACAAAATTTTCGCAGCGTGGTATGATATAACATTAGCGTCTATAATTCTACTCAAGAATCTGTGACAGGCTATAACTGATTTTTTGCAATAGAACGGGAAGTAAATGGTGGTTCTAATCTGTAAACGTGATAGTTCGATTTCAAGCACCATCATATAATAATAACGATATTTTTATTTGAAAATTTCAAAACACAGTATTATAAAGCTAGTTTCTTTCTTTCAAATATTGAAAATCGTTTGAGATAATATATATCAATGTTAACTGTTTGTGAAGAAAATATCAGTTGTTACGGAAAACTTATTTTACAGCCTAAGATATTTAAAAATAAATTTATTGATTCATCCACACTGTAAAAAAAAATCTGTAAAGATACTAAACTTTTTTTAGGAAACTGAGATTCCAAGAACTTTTCATGTAAAGGTTACAGGAAAATTTCGTGTAACCGATTCTGAAACTGTTACCGTTACAGGAAATGTTTTTGGAATCCGAGTTTCCTAGAAAAAGTTTAGTAACTTTACAGATTTTTTTTTACAATGCAGTTTTTACAAAAATACCATAATAACCAGTTTGATTTCACCTGTATTGGTATACTAATTTTGCATTTAAAAATCATCCTACAGTATTATTTACAATAAAACTCACGTTTAATAGAATTTTAGTAAATAAATAAAGGTGAAATATCTCGAAGAGATTATCATTTATGCAGTGATTTTCTTATTAACGGATTTTTTTAAAACAAAATAAAGAGATGATAGTGTTTCTTCCTTTCTGAATTAATTCAATTCTTAAAAAGTTATATCTACTATATATATCTATATTATAAAGAATAAACATATATGAGCGTAATGTATCTTTCTTCCTTCGCATAATTCTTCTGAGAATAGCAAAATTTTCAAATTTTAAATGAAATTTAATATTTTTGGTATTGCAATTTTTTAAATTGTTGAATGTCGCACATTTTCATTTTTAATGCTGTCGCACAATGCAAAAAAAGCTGTAAAGTTATTAAGATTTTCCTGGGAGATTTGTATTCCAAGAAATTGTCATGTGACGGTAACAGCAAAAACTCATGTAACCTTAGATGAAATTTTGCGGCTATCGTTTTATGAAAAGTTGTTGAAATGCAACTTTACCAGAAAATTTTTAGTAAATTTACATTTTTACAGTGTATAGGGAAAATAAAATTTTAAAGGCAATTTCTTTGAAAGCTGCACTCTAATTTGTTTTTGAGCTATTAATTCTTTTTGCAGTTTTTAATGATTTGCGTGATTGTATTCCAGAAATATTTCAAAAATGCAGACATTACAAGGATCCAGATAAGTCTCACATATCTATATTTTCTACTAAAAACAACAAACCGTTTTCCGAATCGTAAAATAAAATAAAAATAAAAATAATGCTACAGATGTAAATATACAGGAATCTTTATGCATACTTAAATTTTATCTATACACTGATCAGAAAAATAATAAATCTATAAAATTAGTTTTGTAAAGTTACGGGCATCTCTGGTTTAATAAAAAATATTTTCTAAAATTACAGAAAGCCTATTAAAATTTTATTTGAAATCGTATTGCAGTTACATAAAATATTCTAGGCATCCAAGCTTTCTAAAAAATTCTTAGTAACCTTACACTGAGAAAAAGCTGCAACAGGAATTATAAATAATGTAAAAAAAAAATACAGACTTTATACATATATCAACGGACTTTGCCATTACATTAACGGTTTTTCACCCGTAAAACATAAAAAATTATAGACGTTGACCACTTATGTGTAAAAAGTGACATATTTTGTAAATTTACTGGATACGTCATAGTAAAGTACCGCAAATTTACACTTTTTTTTTCAATTACAGTTACATGAATATTTACTGTTACCGTTACATAAAAAGTTATAGGAATCCCAGCTTCCTAGAAAACAATTAGTATAATTACTGATACATTTTGGAGTGTTGTTCTAGAAAAAAATGTGCAGGAAATAATATTTTGAAAATCTAACAAGCTTTTTACAGCCACACCTAAAACGATATTTCTGTCGAATGTCACATTTTTCTTCTATTTATATATATATAATTAAAAGTAAATTTTTGTTGCAATGAAAAGCAGATAAATAAATGGGATTTTCATGTCTTAATTTTAAACAACTGAAAGCTAACTGTAGTATAAAATTACGTATATAAAATAAATTCGTTGTTCGGCTACAGAAGAATTTTCATTAAGAAATGAAGCTATTACTAAATGTTTTATTATTTTAAGACTTTAATGAAAAATGACATAGAAAATAATATTTAAAAATAAAATAGGGTTTTAAGGTTTATTTTGAATACATTAAAAAAATAACGCATTTAAAATAAAATATTTGAAGTTTCTACATGTTTTAATGTCAATTATCATAAGGTGTAATTTTCTGAATTTTAGAAATTTGTTCATTTTCTCATTGTTGTTTCTTACAACTGCTGCTGAACCTCAGAGATAGATTTTCATAATGTTTAGCAATCAAATACACTATTAAAAATTTCGCGCTACTTTGAACCAAGATTTGGTGATCGCAGCTATTACCAGCTGCCACCATAGAATGGTTCAATCGAAGCTCCAAATCTTGCAACGTGTTTACACCATGTTATTTGAAAAAATGGTACTATGTTTCAACCGAAGTTCCAAATCTTGGAACAAGATTTCACCATCTTATGGTGTCAGCTACTAAGCACCAAATTTCGGTTCAAAGTAGCACAAAATTTTTAACAGTGTATATAGAATCATTATAAGATCATATAATATCGAATATTATATTGTACCAATTTAAATTAAATTATATTAATCATTATCAAGGAATAGCAAATCATTTCTACTATAGCTAAAGAAAAAAGGATTTTTCATTTATTAAATTTGTAAATTTACCCCATTAACAGATGATTTTTTTCACGTGTGACTATTCGTCATCAACTTTCAATATGATTTAATGGTTTAGGAAAAGCTTATTAACAGTAAGCGAGAAAATGACTGAATCTCAAAAGCTTGGTAAATATGAAATGAAAGGGGCATGAAATATCTGATAGTAACATCACGTCATCGAATTACAGCTTGAAATTTTAACACTTTAGAGACACCGACTAGTACAGCATGAATATTTCAGTCTGCCTCGTCATATCTTCGTACGAGCCGAGCTGAGCTGAGCGCCAATCATACCAATTTTAGTGGTATCACCTCGTCATCGAGTTACGACTTGAAAACTTGATGTAGGACAAGATTATTAAGTGTGGATTAAAGAAAAATTGGTCTGCTTCGGCAATTCTAGGCACGGCATGAGCAATAGCAGACGCCAACTTGTGATTTTCCGTGACTATCACGTCATCGACTTACGAGATGAAATTTGTGCCAAATTAAAGGTAAAATAAAGTACTTAAAGAATATTTATATGGTTTGAATTGTATGTCTTTTTTTACGTCTTTTTTGTTATAAATTTTAGCCTGCCGAGTGTTTCCACTGGAATATGCGCAAGCAGACGAATATATTATTAAAATACATTTTTTACCTTTAATTTTGCTCCAATTTCATAACGTAACTCAATGACGTGATAGTGACAACAAAAAGACGAGTTGGCGCACGCTGCTACTCATATGCTCATGCTACTCATGTCATACTCATGCTGAGGCAGACCAGTAATTCCTTAAACTATGCATAATAATCTTGTCCTACGTCTGGTTTTCAAGTGGTTATTCTATGGCGTGTGATACCGCCAAAATTGTTGTAAATTGAGCCCCGCCCAAGCTCGTATCGTATCAAGATATTACGAAGCAGACTTCAATATTTGTGTTGCACTACTCGGTATCTCTAAAGTTTCAAAATTTCAAGCCGTAACTCCATAACGTTATACTTCTTTCAAAATATAAATTTGGCGCCCTTTTCATTTCGTTTTGTACCAAGTTATGGAGAATCAGTCATTTCTCGCTTACTGTTATTAAGCTTCTCTTAAACTATTTATGTCATCTTGAAAGTCGATGGCGAAGCAATATATATGTAATGTAAAATATTTTATTTATTTGGTTTTAATTGTACATTATGACGTCTTTTTTTTTTTGTTAAAAATTTTAATCTGCCAAGGGTTTCTACCGGGATATACGTAGACATACCAAAATATTCAAAAATACTTTATTTTGCCTTTAATTTTGTAATTTACCCAATTTAATCTTGTACCTCAATGACGTGATATTGACGTTCGCTATAGCCCATACCGTACAAAAACTTCCGACGCTGACTAGTCATTCCTTAATCTATACCTAATTGTTTTGTCCTACATCATGGTTTCATCCCGTAGTCAATTGTGTCACCGCCGCCCAGTCTATTAGTTTCCTCTGTAACGGCTTTCTGAAAGTCCAGTTAAGCTGTAACGTTACATGCATGCTGAGCGTCATTTGTAACGTTTGGTTGGTCGTGGTGGAGGTTAAATGTAGACATACTCAGTAATTTAGGATAAAATAACAAAGTTTATTAAAGTGATAAGGCTGAAGGGAAGTGGAGCAAGTCTTAAATTTACACAACTGAAAACACTATGAACAGCTAAATCATACTCACAGGCTTCGGCCTAGCTCAGTCGGGGCACCTACTAATACTTTCCGCTATCTCTTGGCTGATCTGCTAAATAGAGCTTAATTAAACAGCCCGTGGCTGTGGGTAATCCTTTATTCACAAACAATCCAAATGAAACTAAGAGGTTTCTTACCCCGGCCAACTCTCAAGTCAACGGTCGGAACTTCTTTCCACTCACTGGAGGCTTCGTTGCTACTTTTCAATCGGCTAGCACTTCACTGAACACTAATTCACTTCGCTTGTCTAATGGCAGAGAACCTCACTCGCTGGCTGCTGGCTAATGCCAGAGACACACTCCATTCACTCAAACCCAAGCTTTTATATGCTGCAAACTGAGATACTTCACATTAACATATTACTAATAACCGCAAGCTAACTGTAAAATCCGAAAGAGCACACACACTCTAGAAAGTTAAAGTAAAAGAGAGGATAGATGTCGCTTTTACGCTTACACATGTTAACTTATTGACGTCACGATCTCAGAAACACTAGAGTGCCTTTATGGAAAGGTCACTCCCTCACAACCCAACCTCGGATTTTACAGAGAAAAAGGACTGGGCCAAATGCATGCCCAGGACTTTTTCTTGTTATAAATTTCGAATCGTAATAAACACAGTGATGGGTGAAATTTAGCGCCGAAATATAACTTTTAAAATATTAACTTTAACCCATCACAACCAAAAAACCTCAGTTTGCCTCAAACATTCACATATTCAATCCAATCATTCTTCTATCTTACAAATAGCCTCCGTAAAACTTCCAAAAACTCGTAAAACTCTCAAAACTAATTACTTCTTTCAAAACAGCCCACTCTACTTGGAGTGCTAAAATTTCTCAAAACACTAAACTTCCGAAATTTTCCTCAATATTGCAATACAACTATAACATTACCAAAAATTTCTCTCCATAACTTTCCTAATACTAAAATTCGCACCAAGTCCAAAAAACCCAATGCGCAAAAATTTTCCTCATCCAAATACCGAACTCATCTAAAATTAAATTTTACTTCATACTCAAAATAACTCTGCTATTACGTAATACCTACATACCCATTAGCCAATGAACTAACTCCCAAAATTCTTCAGAACTTAACTCCACTTTAACAATAATTGGGGAACATACGTACAGCGTCATATCGCTGTGCTTATGCAACAATCAAATATCAAAAATTTACAAAATGACGTCATGATGCTCTTCATCTGTATTAACTAAAAGAAAAATAGCAGAATCAATACATAACACAGGTATACTTCCCTGCAAGAAAATCACATTAACATTCAATTTTAATACAATACAATTTCAAATTCAAACGCAGCTTAAAAATTCGCAACTTGCGGAAACCATTCCCAACTAAAGTACAAACGCAACACATAAAACACGAACGATAAGGAGAAAGTTAATTCATTAAATGTTAGTATAAGAGATAGAAACGCATGTCAAGGACTTCTTGACCGCAAAACACGTGCGCGCCTGAACCGCGGCGCGTGTACAAAATAACCCAAATTACTATCTGTACTTTCTGAAAATTTAAACATACATTAACATACATTTTATAACACATGAACAATATAACAATATAGTAACATTTTTAACAAATAACACAACAATTTAACAATAGATCCAGAATTTTTAAAAGCAGTTAAGACCAAAATCTCAAACATACATAAAACTAACAATTTTGCAAACAAATTTTGAACACAATTAAGCACTAATCGTGAGTCCGTCAAAAAAAATTCCAAAAATGGCCAAAAAATACAAAACAGTCTTTCTCTTTTCTATTCCTTCATATTGCTACCACATATATGCACTCTAATAGAAATTTAATAAAGAACATTATCACCCAATCATAGAGATGATTCGCTGCTGGCTGGCTTCATACTACAGGATGTTTTTCTCCTTTTGTCCCAGAAACCTCGTACGAAGGATCTTTCGTCATCAGAACTGTACGGTGACGCCACAGTTGACTGTCGTGCCTGCAGCCTGGTTCTGAATTGATGCCGTGGGATACTTGTAGGTTCCGCTCGACGACTCTGCTCTGGCCGGTTCGCTGGGGTCACTCTATGGCGAGATTCACACTGTTGATGCCGGTAATTTGAGAGTTGTCTCCTCTTTCTAGACGCACCCGAAGTTACTGAAGATCCTAGGCCACGTTTCTTTCCGGATCTATGTTGTTTCTTATTAGGCAAAAATTCGGAATTTAAAGTTCGTTTAACAGTTTGCCGAGTGTCCATCTGAAATCTTTTCCGGGGATTAAGTACCGAAGATGGTGAACTATTAGATAATGTATGTTTGTGAGGTTGCTGTCTCATTGGTGGAGGAACGGGATAGTTTATAATCTTTTTTCTTTTATGGCACACAGAATCTGATGTATTTGACACAGCTCTCTTATTTTTATTACCATACTGTGCTCTCGGATTGATAGGCTTTCTACTTTCAACAACAGTTTTTGGAGCCGTTTGACCAAATTTTCTTCTTGAATATTGATGAAAAGAATTAGATGAAGAAGTGCTGGACTCGGGACACTCATTGGATCGGGAATTTCGCGAAACACCACTCGACACATGAGAACCTTCACTACCATTTTCTCTAAACTTATAAACTCTAACCTGATCCAAATTAACCGTCATTCTTTCACCATTGACATCAACAACCAAATTATTATTTCGAACTTCTAAAACCTCGAACGGACCTACAAACTTCGGACCAAACTTAGCTACTCTCTTTTGACGACTTGAACTTAACCAATGCTTTTCTACTTACACAAAATCTCCAACTTTCACTTCTAACTCCCTCCTACGCATATTATAATACTGAGCCTGCTTTTCTTGCGCTTTTCCCATCTAAACTTGAGCTTCCTTAACCAACCTCTCAATATCCTGTCACATGTACTGACTTTCCGCATCTGACACCATAACTAGCCTTTGGAATGGAGTAATGACTTTTCTACCCAAAAACAATTCAGCTGGCGTTTTCCCCGTCGACTCGTGAACTGCTGTACGAAGTGCATACGCAAAATGCTGAAGAAACTGGTCCCAATTTGCGTGATGAGAACCAACATACGAAGAAATCATTTGAATTAATGTACGATTTACACGTTCAGCCATATTAGACTGAGTAAGTTCCTTACCGTCCCCAGTCTCCAACTTTTCACACAAAGACTTAAAAATATTAGATATAAAATCATAACGAAATGGTTTACTAGCAACTAGTGCGTCAAAACCAATATGAATTTCATTCCTTAAACTCGGTTTATCTGAAGAGACTTTACAAAAATCGACTAAAGACTAATTAAACTCCACTTTCTTAACCTCTCTTAATCCCGACTCCTCCAAATTAATTGACACTGAAACTGGCTCTTTCTTACTCACATTCTCATCATTATTCACTATTAACGACTTTTTAAAGAAATCCAAACTAATTCCTCTATCCTTCATATAATCCACACCAACTATACAATGCACTGTTAATCCATCTAACACACAAAACTCCCAACATGTCTTAACCGAACGAATTTCATCTTCCAATTCTACTGAACCTTTATTATCGCAAGCTACTCCCTGTGCCGACTGAACCACCAGACTTGACCTCTTCAACTTCTTATACGAAAAATATTTCCGATAACAATCAAAAGAAATAAACGACTTATCTGCCCCTGTATCGAAGACACTTTTAACGACAATACCATCTAACACAATTAACACTTCAGGTAACTCAACCGGATTAATAGTAATTTTATTCAAACTCACCGAAGACATTTCCGACCTCTGAACACATTTGTTTTGCATTGACCTATTTTCAACATTCTCATCCGAAGTTAATCTCCTTACTTTCGAAGAAACATTCCTGTCCCGTCCTCCCCCAGTACGATTATAACCACTATTCTGTCTATTTCCATACATATTTCTCTCACCACTTCTAAAATTATTAGCACCACCACCATTCCTATTACCATTACTCGTATTCGACATATTACGACCAAATCCATCATTTCTATTACGCAAATTACTATCCGGAAATCGCTGCCCCCCCTCTCACAAAATTACGTTCCCCCTCGTTTCTCAAATTACTATCCGTGACCGGTCTCTGACGAGGGCTACGCAAATCCCGTTGATCCGAGCTATGCCGAGTCTCATACTTCGATAATATCTGATGCGTCTCTGCAAAATTCTTCGGTGCTCTAACTTCAATAAAGTCCTGTATACATGGATTAAAAAGAGGAAAAACAATGTCCAACAATTCCTCAAATGTGATATCTAAATCTAATTTATTTTTTAGATCAAGCTTACGAAGATAAAATTTTGACGCCGACTCATAAATATTCTGCTTGTTGCTATAGAACTCTTTTCTCAAAATACTTTTATCTTTAACTGGAGGAAATGCCTTCTTTAACTCATTCACAGTTTGTTCAAATCTTTTCGCTTCATCAGTAATCAAAAACTTTCCTATATTTTCCAACCACAAAAGTGCTTCGCCCTTTAACGAGCATTTAAGCACTACGTATCTACTTTTTTCAGGTATATTATTGAACAAAATATAATCATCTAATTTAACTAAAAATTCACTAATATCACCTTCACCGGTAAAATACACACGTGGCACAATCTCAAAATGTCCGATGTTTCATTGGGCGCCATTTGTAACGTTACATGCATGCTGAGCGTCATTTGTAACGTTTGGTTGGTCGTGGTGGAGGTTAAATGTAGACATACTCAGTAATTTAGGATAAAATAACAAAGTTTATTAAAGTGATAATGGCTGAAGGGAAGTGGAGCAAGTCTTAAATTTACACAACTGAAAACACTATGAACAGCTAAATCATACTCACAGGCTTCGGCCTAGCTCAGTCGGGGCACCTACTAATACTTTCCGCTATCTCTTGGCTGATCTGCTAAATAGAGCTTAATTAAACAGCCCGTGGCTGTGGGTAATCCTTTATTCACAAACAATCCAAATGAAACTAAGACGTTTCTTACCCCGGCCAACTCTCAAGTCAACGGTCGGAACTTCTTTCCACTCACTGGAGGCTTCGTTGCTACTTTTCAATCGGCTAGCACTTCGCTGAACACTAATTCACTTCGCTTGTCTAATGGCAGAGAACCTCACTCGCTGGCTGCTGGCTAATGCCAGAGACACACTCCATTCACTCAAACCCAAGCTTTTATATGCTGCAAACTGAGATACTTCACATCAACATATTACTAATAACCGCAAGCTAACTGTAAAATCCGAAAGAGCACACACACTCTAGAAAGTTAAAGTAAAAGAGAGGATAGATGTCGCTTTTACGCTTACACATGTTAACTTATTGACGTCACGATCTCAGAAACACTAGAGTGCCTTTATGGAAAGGTCACTCCCTCACAAAGCTTCTAGAAATTTTATTGAAAACATTGCATCTCTTTCTACGGACATAATAAGTGCGAATTAAAAAAGTTTTGTCGAAAAGAAATTCGGCGTTTCCTTCTAAAGAAATGTCTGTCAGTAAACTATCAGAATTCCTTCGAAAGAAATTTCATTTTCACTGATCTTTTGTGTAGTTATGAGGTACCCAAACAAAATTGACAGTTAGGCACTGTTCTAAACACGTCTATGTGCAGCCTAATACGTATTTCGCAAATGCCCCCTGTGAAGGTCACCCATACTCCATGGTCCAAGGACATTTGTCAAGAATGCGGATGGCAATGGGGAAGGAGGACAAGATGGATGTTGGTCGTTCGATGATGCGTGTATGACGCGCTCCAGCATAATTCTTTTATTCTTTGTGTAGTTTTTTTGTGTAATGTTCGTAAGTGTTAGTTACATAAATGTTTTTTATATATATCAAGGCCTCTCGTTCATTTAGAAGAAACAACAGTTCTCGCATGTATACCACAACTTGATAAAATGGCGCAGCTCGCCAAGGATGTTAACCATGCTTCTTTAAAGTTCTTTAGCTTCTTCAAGTCAGATTATTAAAATCTCCTATCATAATTATTATTCCAAGAAAATGGCTTCTTTTTATTTTCGTGAAGACGAGCAGAAGTATTCAACAACAAGTGCAGTTATTATCAAGGTAATTGTTTTTTTTGTGTGTGTTTTGTCCCATCGAGAGATATGTAAAATATATATTATTTCAATGGTTAAATATTTAAAGGGTATATATGTGTTTTATATTATTACAGTGGTAATACATATGAATACTTAAAAATTGATTGTAACAATAGTTGAAAAAAAATACGATATTTAATTCGGTAATTATATATGAAACGTAAATAATATTGCTGTTACAATGTACATTTGTTAATACTAATAGAATATTCAGATAGAACTGTTCTGTTCTAAATAATTATATTGTTTGCGGTAAATAAAATTTTATTATTTAATGAATATTTCGAAAATGCATGATATTATTGTGAGTTTGGTATTAAAAGAAAAAATGAACTTCAATTATTGTATTATAATCTTTTAATAATAACCTTGTAGACATTCATTTGTTTAGAACACACGTAGTAAAAAAAGAAAAAAGATTATTTATCTAATTCTTGTTTGGAAAGAAAAAAAATATTTACATGCAGTAGATACTTTTAATTATGAAGCTAAAAAAATAAAAATAAATAAATAAATAAAAGCATTTGCAAATATTTTTTTTGAAGACGCATTATTTCAAGAATTCTGTGATTTTGAAGTGGTTTTACAAATTGAGATTAAATTATGAAATAATGTCAGATTATCGTCTGCCATGACATGAAAAAAAATATGATAATGAATTGTTCTTTATTTGATAATATTACAGATATATATATTTCTTTTTATTTGTTTATTTTTTTTTTAGTCAACTGAAAGTTACAAAAAAAACTATTTTCTTTGTTGTTTTATTTTTCAATTTATTAAGTGGAAGAAGAAAAGCACTGCGATTTGATTCGAGTTTCAAATTGCGATAAAGATATATGGTTATGTCTTGAATATTGTTGCATTTAATTAAAAGAGTGTTGATGTAAAATTGTAATTTTTAAATATTTGGTTTCCATTGAAATATAATTTAAAAAAAGTGGAAGCGTTTTAAAATTTAAAAAAATATATATTGTAAAGTGTATATTTTTAAAGTGGTATTTAAAAGTAGTTTCGAAAAACATTGACAAACATTTTTTCTTATTAGAGCACAACTGTTTTTAGATATTTTTAACTTGACAATTTGGTAAAAATATATTTTAATTATTGCGAGAATTGTTTTGTTCATATATTTTATTTTTATTTATTGTGTTGCAAATGAGTTATACCTTATCTAGTAATGTAATATTAGTATTTAAATAACATAAAGTGCATTCAATTTAATGGGTTATAAACAAAATGATGCTCAGGTTTAAGTTAAATTTGGTTTAAGGCGTTCTTAGGGAAGATTTCCTTTATAATAGAAACACTGTTTAGTATTGCTATATTGTTGCGATTTTCTGAAATTTAGTTTATCGAAGATGGCTTATTTAACTCAAGGTACTAGAAAACAAGATTTACAACAAGTGGCGATTGAGCTTGGAATTGAGGATGTGGAAAGGTTGAAAATTGCAGAGCTGAAAAAGGCTATACTAGAAGTGGATGGATACGAAGAGGATTTTGTTAAGGGGCTTTTGAATTCCATAGTTGAAGATAGAAAAAAGAAAGAAGCAAAAGAAGAACAAATACGGCAGGAAGAGAAAGAAGAAAAGCGACGTCAAGAAGAGAGGGAAGAAAAAATACGTCAAGAAGAAAGGGAAGAAAGAATGGCTAGGGAAGCGAAAGAATATAAATTGGAAATGAAAAAATTGGAACAATTACAGAGATTTTCAGGACAAAAAGATGAGTTAAAGGTTAATACAGCTTCGAAAATTCAACTGTCGCAGATTGTCTCGAAATTCGATGAAAAACGTGATGAAATGGGATTATTTTTGATAAACTTTGAAAGAAGAGCAGAAATGGCACAAGTACCAAAGAAGAATTGGGTAGCTTCTCTGTTAGCAGTTTTACCGGTGGAAATTGCAAATATGCTAGCTAGAGAATCCCCGGAAGATGCAGTTAATTATGATTTCGTAAAAACTCTTATATTAAGACGATACAAACTAAACAGTGAGAAATTAAAGCAGTGTTTCTACAGACACCACAAAACTCCTGACAAATCATAGAAGACTATACCCAAGAGCTTTTAAGTTATTTCAATGAATTGATAACAGAATTAAACATTAACACTTTCGAGCAACTAAAAGACTTAATAGTAACAGAACCATTGAAATTTCGTGTACCTGTAGAAATAAAAGAACATTTTTTTAAAAAATTGGCTTACATTTACCACGCCATTAGAACTAGCGGAAAAGCTTGATGATTAAGAGAGCATTAAAGACAGTTTTAGAAAAAATGAATTTCCAAAGAAGAATTTATCTAACTCACGGAATAGAAGCTGGAATAATTATAGCTTAGATTCGAAAAAAGATATGAGAGATAGTAAATCAAAATTTGAACTCAAGACTGAAGCATCTGTCGGAGTACAGCGAGATAAAAGAGAGTTGCGCACAAAATATGCTTGTTTTGCGTGTGGGAAAGAAGGGCATTTGAAGAAGGCCTGTCCCAAATTAAATACAGCAGGACAAAGTGGAGGAAAAACTTCCAAAACTGATCTTGAGAAAAAGGGGTATAAATGTAATTTGTTTGAATATGAATTTTCCGGTAGAAGAAACTGATGGGAGACTCCTTAAGGTAAATCTAGGAATCGGTAACCAGAAGTTTCAGGGAATCGTCGATAGTGATGCGGAGATTACAGTGCTGCGGGAATCGATGGTACCGGAGGAATATTTGCAATCATGTGGGAAAATATTTTTGAGACCCGCAGTAGGGAATCCTGTAGAAGTAAAGCTTGTTTCCGTTCCGCTCAGTCTTCGGATAGAAGATGAGATCATTCCGTATGTACGGGTACCAGTTGCGGTAGTGGAAGGATTACACGAAGAAGCGTTGGTCACTCCCCAGGTTTTTGCTCTGTTAAAAGAACAGCAAAAGTTGTACTTAGGGGATGAGGTAGATATCACCCCGGTTGAAAAAAATAAAGAAAAATCTGTATTCAATGTGGAGGGAAGGTCAAAGTGTCCAGAAGGAAATGTGAAAATGAATCTAGATAACGAAGATAAAGATTCAGAAGCTTCAGATTTGGAACTAATTCCTACTCCGGTTGAGGGAGCACTTTTGCCCAAAAAGGTTTGCAACGAGGACCAGAAGGAAAATTCTTCGGTTTCACAAGCACAATTGTTTAAAAAGGAACAAATGGGTTGTTCTACACTAAGAAAATGCTTTGAAGATGCAAAGCGGCAGAAAAATAATTACTGGATCGAATCCGGTTTATTGTATTATACAGGCGAGGTTGGAGGACAAAAATATGTTCAACTTGTCGTACCTGTTTGTAGAAGACAAGAAATTTTAAGATTAGCACATTAAACACCAACTTGTGGACATTTGGCTGCTAAGAAAACAAGACTTAGAATTACTATGTCGTTTTGGTGGGAAGGAATGCCAAAAGAAGTAAAACAACTATTCGCTGCTTGTCATGATTGTCAAAAGCTCAGAAAAACAAAAGTAATAGACAGAGCACCTATTGAAGAAAAATCTTCTGAATTGGAATCTGCCAGAAGAGAACTGGAAAATAAGCGATTAGAATTGAATGATTTGAAACATATGTATGGAGAGTTGAATCAAAAGATGGAAGATATTCAGTCTAATAAAGAAAATCTTCAAAAAGAACTGACTTCTGAAATTGAAAAAAAATGAACTTTTAAAAGACAGTGTTCAGACTTTAGAAAAAGAAACTGAACAACTGAAAAACTATAAAGCATCTGATGAGAAAAAGATTGAGAGTTATAAAACTGAGATTGATAAGCTAACTAAACACCTTCAAACCAATGAGGAAGAATATGCCACTTCAACAAAGGAGATGGAATGAATTTTAGATGAAAAATTGCAAAAAGAAACTAAAAATTACACTGACAAGATAAGTTTACTCGAAGAAGAAATAACTGCATTAAAAACAGCCAAATCTTCATTTCGGAAAGTCATTGATATGCTGGAAGAGAAATTATCTGAAAGTCAGGTGAAAAATAGCAAGTCTAAAAAAATAATTCATGACCAGTGTGAAACAATATTACATTAAAAAATGAAACTAAAATTCTTCGTAAAGAAATTGAACATCTTGAGGAAAAGGTTGCTGTATTAAAGGGGACGAAAGAAGCTTCAAAAGTGGAATTGCAGAAAGGGATAGCAAGCTACGAACTTGCAATAACGAAATTGAAAAGTAAAAAAGTGCTGCCACAGAGTTTTCAAATTTGAAATCGCTTTATCAGAATGATTTAGTGAAAGAAGATGAAAAAATAGTTTCCATTGAACAAAGTCTAAGCACTACGGATAAAAATTTGGAATCACTACAGAAAGATTTAAATTCTAAAGAAACTGCATTAAAAGAATTAGAAAAGGAAATTAATTCACTTAGACAAGAAGTTTTTAAGATGACTGAAGAACTACGAAAGTCAGAGTCTTCAAAACTTGAATTGGCGGAAAAAGCTTCTAAATTAACTGATGAATTAAAAGTTAGCCAGGACAACTGCCAGCAGCAATCTTCTAGACTTGAAGAATTAGGAAAGAGAAATGCTGTTTTCAAAATGGAAATCCAAGAACTTTTAAAAAATAAAGAGAATTTAAGTGAATCATCTTCAAAAGTAAAAGCATTACAAAAAGAACTAATAGCACTTATCGAAGAATATAGAGTGGTTTTTCATGAAGAAATGGAGAGAGCCAATGTTGATTCACATAGCATTAATTTGAAACCTGGTGTTACAAAAGATGAAAATCTTATTATCTGTGGAAAAGTAGTTGCTGTAGAAAATGAAGTTAATCAACTTGAAGAGTCGAAAACGTAGGAAAAAGTAGAAAAAGTAGGCGATTTCGTGCAGACATCAGATAAGTTGACTGCAGGTTTCTTGTTGACTGTTATCAATTATGAACAAGTTGAAGATGAATGCTTAATGAAATTGACAACAGATCTTGACAAAATGAAACATAAGATAATGAAAAAGAAAAACAAAGTAACAAAATTAAAGACAGAATTAGAAGAAGATGAGTTTTATGATTTTCCAGAAGATCCAATGGAATTAATATTTAACCTTGTAGAAAGACATTTATTAATGAATATGCTGGAAAATAATGTTAAAAATGCCAGGCAACAACTTAAAAATCTGTATAACTTTAAGACCAGAAATAAAGGGGAAATTAAATATATCATACAGTACAGTTTCAATTTATTAAGTGATACACATTATTCAAAAGTATTTGTGCTAATGTATTTTACTTAAATATAAATATATTTAGCTGTTCAAAAATATGTATATATATAAATAAATTTTATTTCTTGTGTTATTTCATTATTATTGATAGTTAAGGATATTTCTAGTATGTATGCGTACAATATTAATGGGTATTTGTAATATGTATATTTTTGGATATAGGTACGAGAATTTATATATGTGTGTATAAGCAGTTCACGTAAATGCTCTCGATGGGACGAGGGATAAGGGAAAGGTATAGGACTTTCTAAGTAGGACTTTTTATGTAGAACTCTAAAGTAGGACTTTTGGTAGAACTTTTAAGAGTAGTTCCACAGTGTGGGACACCGTCCAACATGTGGAAACTGGAGGGAAGGTGTGAAGGTCGCCTATACTCCATGGTCCAAGGACATTTTTCAAGAATGCGGATTGCAATGGGGGAAGGAGGAGAAGATGGATGTTGGTCGTTCGATGATGCGTGTGTGACGCGCTCCAGCATAATTCTTTTATTCTTTGCGTAGTTTTTTTGTGTAATGTTCGTACAGTGTTAGTTATATAAATGTGTTTTATATAGTATTATATCATTTAGAAGAAACAACAGTTCTCGCATGTATACCACAATTTGATACCCCCCTCCCCACGAAAAAGTGATAAATAAATAAATTAAATTAAATTAAAATATCTGAAATTGGACATATTTCATAGGAAACTAACACGAATCAGAAATAAAATAGAATTAATCCATAATTTTATGCAATTGTAGAACAATAGTCTGCAGTTATAAAATATTGAATTTATATCTTATGTAGAAAAAAATTAACATTCAAAATTATAGTTATTATTTTATGTGAAAAGAAATTAAATTACAATTGATGATGATCGAATAAACGAATAACATTAAAATTAAAATAATAAAGTTGAAAAAAAATCAACTTATTTCTTTAATATTACAAACAAATACTGCTTGTAAATATAATATCATTAAAAAACCTTTATAAAACTTTACTGTATAGTGATTGAATTACATATAGATTATAATTTTATTCTTTGATATTTTATGACACAAAAACGGATTTAAAAGATAATGGCGTTCAATATTTCGAGAGCGACTTATCTGATTTTTTAAGGATTAAATTTGATAGGAAATAAAACAGTTTTAAGCCTAGTAAGTGTTTTTAAAGGTTTTGGTTTTATTGAAGCCGAAAGATTATTTGAAATTATAAATTTAAAGAAAATTACAGTACAAGCAAAAGCTTAAAAGTCACAGTTTTTGCAAATTAATATAACTTATTTTTGAAAGATAGTAAATTTTATTTTGTTTCATTATTTAAGCAGATAACATGAGTATTATATAAAATAAATTTAAAAAAGGGTTACTAGATAGTTTTTAAAACAAATTTTATCAAACCAAATGTAATCATATAATTGGAATTGTTGTTAAGGAGGTAGATTTTAGGAAAATATAAGCTAAATGAGTTCAAATAACGTATCATACGAATATAAAAAAAATAACTGCCGTATAATGTTCAAAGGTATAAACCTATCAATTAAAATAATAATAAAGATTTTGAAGTTTTCTAGGAAACTAGGATTCCAGAAAATTTTATGTAACGGTAACAGCAAAAATTCATGTAACAAATACAGGCTTGTACAGAAAATCCAAAAATCTGTAATGTTACTAATAACTGTTTTAGAAAACTATAATTCATAAAATATATTTTATGTAACCGCAAAATAAGCTAAAGAAGCTATTTTAGCAAGATAACTGTAATTTTAGTTGATTCGCTTGTAAAGTTGCAGATTTCTGTGACTTAACAGAAATTAGTTGTGTAGATTTACATTTTTTCTTGAACTTTGTACAGATAAAATGTTAGTAAGCATATATATTTCGTTAACTTTACATTTGTAGGATTACAGATTTTTTTTATTTTAGTATACTGTTGGTACTTATAAGTAACACTAATTTTAAACTTTCATCTTGCAAAGAATATTATTAATATACTAATCGTACTTCGTACACTTTAAAAATTTTTGTAAAGTTACTAAATGTTTTTTTTTTTTCAACTGGAATTCTTAGACCTTTTTATGTAACGGCAAATTCAAAAATTCATGTAACAGATAACGATTTTTACTAAAAATGAAAAAATCTGGAAGATTACTAAGAATGTTTTATGAATTTTTTGACGCCTAGAATATGTTATATAATTGCAACCCAAGTTACAGTTAGAATTTTAATAAGATAATTATACTTTTAGTAGATTCGTTTGTAAAGTTACAGATTTCTGTAGCTTTACAAAAAATAGTTTTATACATTTAAATCTTTACCTGTACCGTGTACATATAAAATCTTAATAAACATTTAGATTTCAGCAACTTTACATTTGCACACTGTAAAAGCATTCCGTTAAATTTAAGGCAAAAACTGCTGGCAGCAATGTTGCCAGCAGTTTTTCGTAAAATGTGCAGTAAAATTATATGTAATTAAAAATGTAAATCTAATTTTACAAGCTATTTTTCGGCAAATACTACTTATAACTTTGCTGCCAGCAGTTTTTCCCGTAAATTTAACGGAATATTTTTACAGTGCAGGATTACAGATATCATTCTTTTATTTCCAGTTTTGCAAAATACTAGTCCAAGACAAGATAGATCCAGTTTTGCAAGATAGATTTCCAGTTTGGCAGTACCAATTCTAGATTCATTACTTTAGCAAGGAAGTGAAGCTTCTGGAATTTTCTAGAAGCAGTTTCTACTTGAGAAAAAAACAAGTAGTTAGTTAAATAATTATATGTGTTACAACAAAGTTTTTTACAACACGACATTTTAAATATATACTTTCACGTATATATATAATTTAAAAACATAAAAACGAATTATGCAATTCTATAAACAAATTCCTTCTATTTCGATTGCATCATAGAAATGCTTATTCTATACATTATATTAATAATAACATATTGCTGGAAATATGAATTCTAAATTTTTAATATTTTATGATAAATGGAATTTTAATTTTTAGTTTCTGAAATTTTTTACGAGTTGTTGCATAAAGTTTTTATCTTTTATCTATTGGATTTCACAATTCATTTAAATGTTCATCAAATTTTTCAACGATAGCAATTGTGTGTTTAAAACCTGCTTTTCGTGATTAATAGTGAATAAAAATTATTATTTTTAATTTATTATTTTCAATTTTATTAAAATCTTTTTATTTAACTAGTATTCAACTATGTATATTTCGTAGAAAATTGGATGTATTTAAATTTTGACGTTATACACATAGAGTCAAAGGTAAAATATTATACCGGAAATATAACTTACTGTTCAACGGAAGGCATTGGAATGTGTTTGCTGTTTAATAGAATAGTCGGTTATTTTCTGTTGCACTAAATTGTATTAATTTTCTAAAGCACACTGTACGCATGTGCGTAAATCATATACATATATAATATATTATGACAACGTTTCAAACAGAATTTCCAAATTGAATTGGCATAATTTTGAAAATGACATTCACTATATAAAAATTATGAACACATTTGTATAAGTTGGTGAATGAATCAAGAAACCGTATATTGTTTTACGAAAAATACTATTTTGAGCAAAGCATTCTGAAAAAAAAATTAATTGAAAAAAACTAATTAATTAATGTTAAAATATTAAAAGTCTTTTTTTCACTTATGAGTTCAGTGATTATCTAGATATGGAACTCTAATGTACATCGAATATTTAAAAAAATGCACTTGATTATAAGAGGAATGAAAATTGGAACTTACCCCGTTTTTAGATAACATCGTTTTAGTAACCCATTATTATATCAGATAGTTTTTTTTAGCTTGCAGTAATTAGTCTAATAATTTTCTCTAATATATTTTTGAAAGATAGGTTTATCCTTAATATATGCCTTATTCTGCGTTTTTTTTAAAAGGCTTTAGATCGTGTATGGATTATTAAGTCATGAAAAAATAATAATTTATGCGTAGTATCAAATATAAACCGGATTTTTAATTTATTGGTACAAAACAGAGAGTTGGATATTATTTTTCTGTATAATCTCCTGCTTTTAAAACACATGTTTTGCCGACGGATTGGATGTTTTTAGATGCTGTCATCATAGAATAAAGAGGGTCTTTCCTGCCAATTGCACAAAAAGCTTCAATAGCAGTGTAAATCGCCAAATCGTTCACCGCCTAATAGTTCCATCAAGAGCATGTAATAACATCAAGGGGATTGGTCAGGATTACAGGGAGTGTGTTTCATTATTATACAATGCATTTCCTCTAATTTTTCACAAGTCATGTTGGCTGTATGGATAGGAAATTTTCTTAAGCAAATTGACATCTTTGAACTGTTAGATTGACTTTGTCACATATATCAAAGTTTGGTACCGTCCGACGGCTAACAGCAGTAGACAGCGCCCTCGATAATGTACCGAATGGTGCCAAAGTCCTCCTTAGTCACAATTATTTGGTGGTGGCGAGCGTGGAGTGCGTTTTCAACTTCAGCTCGTCATTTCACAAACTCTCTGTGCTATTCGTACACTTTTCTTCAAGAATGTCTCACCAAACTATGCTTGAAGTCTTTGTTAGATTCCAGCTAAAATTTAACAGCATTGCGTTACGCATGGTTGGGATGAATCTTTTGCACACTCATCGTAATGTTGCACTGAGGAACGGAGAGAATAGCATTTAACAATCATAGGTAATTACGTGACAGAGATAACCCTCCCGGGGGGACGTATAATTAGGGGGCATCCCCTCCTACCATGCGTAAAGACTTCAGCAACTTATAGATGACCTTCAGACATCCCAGCAGAAATTACGGTTTATATTTGTTTCGCCATGATAACTTATTTAATTAAATACATCTTAACGTTTGATAGAGATCTTTTATACGCCCTTTTTCTTTGCTAAATTCATATATAAAAAATAGAAATATATTACATCCTGGGAATTTTATGGTTAATTATCAATCGAGTTGAATGATTAATTGTTCATTAATTACGATTTCGCAACGAAAGAAATTAATTTATTCGCTTCCTCAAGTGTATTTTATCTTGAGGATTTATTTCTATTATTAAATAAGTATAATTTTCTATTAGTTGTAACATTTAACTGTGGAATAAAACATAATGAATTAAAAATTGAATAATATATTCTTGCCCTTTTATATAAATAATGCTTGACTTACACTTACGAAGCATATAAATGTGATTTGTAAAACCATTTAATCTACAAAATGTCTTTTTAAATAAAAAAGAATAATTAGAATTGTAGTATGTTTTTACAGATTATGTAAAAATAAGATATTATTTGTGTTTACAGAACAAGGAAAACTAGAAATCAGTCAAAATTAAAAAAATAGTGCTTTAATTTGTGTACCATCGTGATGACAGAATAAAAGATATTTTATTAAATTAAATATAGTTGTTATGTTTTATTAAAGTAGTATTGAATTATCAATAGCTGAAAGTGCATTAGAAGTATTTTAATTCGAATTTGTATGGGTAAATTTCACAAAATCGAAGATTTCGAAAAAAAATTAAATTATGTCTTTTTTTTTACGTCAGTTGAAGAGTTTCTAGTAGGTAGCTTTACGACAGCATTGAAGTTTGGGAACATTTATAGGGACATACTTTTCTAAAAAAAATGATTAAATATTGGATGCCAAGATAATGATTTTGGGGTAAAGATGATGACACAATTTATTAAAGTGTTAAAAAATATGTAATTTTGACAAATTCTTATCAAATAATTTATTATCTTTTATTTAGACATAGCTAATATTTTTACAAGTTCGATAGAAAAACATTTAAGTTGTTAAAAAATAAAAACAAACATTAATAGAAATTTATTGGAAGAAAATCCAATTTTTTCTTTTTTAATTACAAATTGTACATTAACTTGTACTATAATTATAATAATAATAAAAATCTTTCAATGAACTGTTTAAACAAATCAACTGAAAATCTTTCAAGAGTACTATAATTACATAATGAAACAAAAAGATATTAAAGACGGTTACAATATTATAAAATAAGTTTTGTAAAAATTGCATGATATATGAAATCTAACTGCATATTTTAAATTATTGTGATAATAGTTCACATGAATAATTAGGAACCCTAAGAAATAACAATGAAATTTTATCCTGAAATTTAGATGGTAAAGGTGTTTGTAAGCTTTGTGCTCAAAGGGTTAATATTTTTCAATTACATTAAAGCTTGAAAAATCAGCTGGTTTTGTAAATGTTCTGACTTGAGCAATATTTTTCTTCCCTTATTTATGCTGTTGTCGCTTTTATACATCTTTGATTCGTGTAACTGATTTTAAAACATTTCTTTTTTTTCTTTTTAACATAGTTTCATATTCTGTAACTTGTCTTGATGAAAAAGCACTCTATTTTTTTAAATTGTCTCTTGGTGCCTTTATTCTGACTCGCACTTATTTTTAACCTCGCTTCTTTTGACACGTTCTCTATAAAATAAAATAAAAAATCACTTTTCTATAATTATAATAAATATGAAAGTATTTTAGACACATGTTCTGTATACAAATAGAAGATTTCATAATTATTTTTTACATTAGATACATAATAGTACTCAATGAACAATATGTATTGATACATATGTAATGAAAACAATTCCCTCCCCCTGCCCGATAAATTAAAATTATCTGTTGAAAGCAATTTGAAATTTCAAGAAATAAACTTATGTTCTTTAAAGAAATAAAAGCAGATTCATGTAAAATTACTAATATTTGACGAGACGAAATAATGAGTAAATTTTTATGTAATTATAATTATGTTTTACGTTTGAGTGCGAGGATAATGACAATTTCATTCTAAACCATCTTTCCTATTTCTATTTATTTATTTATACGTATAACATTTTCATTTCGTTTAAAAGAACATGTTTTGTCTATAGTGGTTTCAATTCAATTTAATTTTCCGTTTCATTTGCAATTTATTGAAGATTGGAAAATGACATTATAAAAGTCTACTGATTTTTTTACAAAGACTTTAAAGACATTAGTTTCAAAGAAATACCTAAAACATCCTGCCGATAGGTATGATTTTACTATTTCTGACTTGAACTATCATAAGAATACAAAAAATACTCTGCAGCCACATATTTATACTTGATAAAGAACTAAAACGAACAGACAAAAAAAAATGACATTCGTTTTCAGTGATTGTGATATTTTAATTATGAAAAATTATTTGTCAATGTAGAATTTGCTTTTTGTTTTATATTTTTGAGACATATGCTAATACTATTATTAAATTGAATTAAAAAAAAAGAAACTAGAAAAAATATTTGCATTGTATCACGGTAAAGCTTTTACTTTTAAAACAACAAACTGTGACATACGATGGAAATGACAATAGGAAATATCAAATATTTTAATTAATTTATTTGTTTTTATATAGATATAATATGTCTTGAAATTTTTTCTAAAGAATTTTTTAATTAGAATATCAAGAAGAACATTGCATTATATAACATTTATTAGAAATTTTACTGTGCGGACTGCAATTTCAGTATTTCGTGATATTTTGCCATATATACAAAAGGGTAATCTATTCCACTGAAAATACAATTTATTAATCTGGACAAAGTCATTGAAATGAGTCTGCATTTAATGGAACATTTAGTTAATTTCTCTCACAATAAATTGCATTTATTTTCTAAATCTCATTGTATGCATCTGCGTCTGACATATTAATATATTTTATGACACAGTTTTAAAGAGAATTGCGAAATAAATGGGTATAACTGTGTAAAAGGAAATTATATACCAATTATGGCCATATTTAAATCATACCATTTGTATAAACTGGCGTATGATTCAATGTACATATATATTGTTCTACAAAAGTTAGTACTTTCAGAAAATCTTTTGGACTAAAATAAATGAATAAATGAGTAAAATTTTTTATCAAGTAGCTTCAGTAGTAGCTCACATATAGTGCTATCAGTTTGCTTGTAGTAGTACAAAATATCTAATGGGAAAAAATGTATTCTCCTAATATAAGTAATGCCAAATTTAACCTTCCAAATCTTTCAAATGTGCTTTGGAAGACTCCTTTACCATTTCAAATAAAATTAAAATTAAAAGAAAAATGGGATTCACAATTTATGTTTTGCTGAGTTTACTGGGCAATTTTTACAGACTTTACAATTTTCAGAGAAACGGAAATTAGACATAAACTACAATGGATTTACAGATAAACAAATTATTTATGAAAGTTATTAGATAAAGTTTTGTAGCATGCATTTTTCGTCATTGTATTTGGCTTTCTACAATATATATGCATAAATGTTTATTTAAAATATAGTATAATGAAATAAATAAAAAATAATAAAAATGTAGAGTAGTCTAAATGTACATAAATAAAAAATACAAAAAGAACAAAAATTTCAGGTTTTTGGCCCGAAGACATCGCCAAATTAGGAAAATCTGAAGTATCTCACGAACAACTGGATTTAAAAGAATTTGCTTAGTATCATTCGATTCAACATGTAAAAATAAACGAAAATATGTTATCAATTTAAAAATAACTACAAAAGCCGATTTTAAAGAAATTTTTTTAAAGTTCGTTCTTTTTTACACCCCCTAGGGGTGGAATTTTCGAAAATCCCTTCTTCGGCACTCGATGTTATAAGAATTATTTTTAACCCAATTTTCAAGATTTTTTTTATGGTAGATTTTTTGTGTTGTGATTAATACAAAATCCAGACTTTCCTTTATATATATATGTGGGTATAAAGGATGAAGTATTAAGCAATTAAAGATAATATACTCAATGATTTAATGAACGTGATATCCCAATTGAGACTCACGTGATGATGCATAAAAAAGAACGAGGTGTTCTATAGATTTCAGCGATGGCGAGTTGGATGGATTTTTAATCCAAAGCTCAGAGAAGCTTATTTATTTTAAATATTATTCAGTTCTACTGTTATTTTTGAATGCTACGTATATATTTTATGTCTAGTAAACCTTTTTATCTTATCAAGAATATTTGTTTTGCTTAAATCATAAGCTAATCACTCAATATTCCCACAAGTTTTGGGGGCTCGGCCGGGATTGAAGGATTTGAATGACTTGGATTTGAATGATTTCGCTGATTTATATTTGAATTTGAATTTCACGATGAAAGCTATTTTACACTAAGAAGGTCTAAGTCTAAGAAAAATGTTTTGTTTTTAAACTAATACGTATTATGTAAAAAAGGAACTGTTTGTTATATGTGTAATGATTAGAAATTATCCGTGATCAAGCCTGCAAGATAGTGCACTATATTGTTTTGTTGAAGTGTAAACAAAAATTATAATGTCTGTTCTGAATAAAGCTAGAAAGGCGGACTTGTTAACGTTGTGTGATGATCTAGGTATAATTGTGCCTCAGAGTCCAAGAATCATTGATTTGATAAAGTTGGTGACTGAATCGAAGGATTATGAAGAAAATTTTGTAAAAGTTCGACTTGAAGTCATTGCCGCGGAGAGAATAGAAAAAGAAAGACTAGAAGCAGAAAAAGAAGAAAGAAGATTAGAAGCAGAAAAAGAAGAAAGACGACTAGAGGCAGAAAAAGAAGAAAGACGGTTACGGTTAGAATCAGAAAGAAGATTAGAGGAAAAGAAGATGGAAATGGAGTACGAATTACGAAAAATTGAACTTCAAGGAAATATGATAAATACAAGTGACGGTTCGGCTGTAACTGGTACAGGTAAGCAACTAGATTTGTCTAAATTAATGTCACACTTTGATGGGAAGGGTGATATTAGTATCTACTTAGCTCTATTCGAGAGACAGATTTCTAGGATGAATATAACAAAAGAGAATTGGGTCATGCACTTATTAAGTTTAATGCCGCTAGAAATTGCTAATGTTATAACTAGAGAACCAGAAACATTAACAAATAACTACGATTATGTAAAAAACTTGCTGCTCAAAAGATTCAAATTGACGCCAGAAGAGTTTAGGCAAAAATTAATGTCGCATAAGAAAGAAAATTCAGCCACTTGGCGCGATCTAGCATTTGAGTTAAGGAATTATTTAGAAGAATGGATTACCGGTCTTGATGTGTCGAATTTTGAAGATTTAAAAGAATTAATACTGGTAGATCAAATCAAAAGAAGATTACCGATAGAAATGAAGGAACATTTCATCGATGATCTTCCCAAAATTAAAAGTGTTGATACGTTAGTTTGTAAACTAGATGATTACGAAACAGCAAGGCGTAATATTAAAACCATGAATAGAAATTCACACCACTTTGAAGATAGGAAGTCAAAAATGCGCGAAAATAACAATTCAAAACCGTGGTTACCATCTCAACGTTATGATACTTTAAGAAAACAACAATTCGCAGATAATACAGATAATGTAAATGAATTTTCTTATTTAAATGAAAAGAACAGGGCACAAATTATGTGTTTCAAAAGTAATCGTCTTAGCCACGTAATATCGCAGTGTAATAATGGGAATAATAAACAAATAAAAAATGACAGCCAAAATCCGCGATTATCCAACTACAAAGAGATGAATTCCGCAGTAATCAAGCAAACTAACAGTGCCAAATCAGATTACATGAAAAATATTGATATTAACGGTGAAAAGACACAGATCTTCTTCGACACTGGAAGTGATATCAGTTTGGTGAGTTACGAATATTATACGAAAATAGGCTCGCCAAGATTATTTTCAAATAATATCTTTTTGTCCGGCATAAATAAAATAGTTGTTTATCCAAAAGGATACTTCCCATATGAATTTAATATTGATGGTTTTCTAATCAGAACAAATTTGTACGTACTAGAATCTCTTGAATATGATATTTTACTGGGATATGATGTCATTAGCAAATTAAATTTGGCGATAGACGAGAACGGAATTAAGATCGTTGGCAAACGCAATAGTATTCAAGTAGGTTACACTAAAGTTCAGAAGAATTCTGATATAAAATTGAATCATGCTGCCAAAAATAATAATGAAATGAAAACGTCTACGTTAGATAATTCACGTGATGAAAATGTTATACTTGCAAATGATAATAATGCAGGAGGTAATCACTTGATTAATTTCGCGAGAGTCATAGAAGAAAATGAAATTGATTTGAATCACGTGAGAAATTTGAAAATTAGAAAAGAAATAAATGAGAAAGAAGAAAATTTAATTAGTAAGAAAAGATTGAATGAAAGAAACGAGACATCACAAACAGGACGAATGAATGACCTAAAAGAAAAACGCAATTTATGTGCACGCGCCAATGAAAATAAAAATAAAACGAGGAAAATTAAAAAATATTATAAACGGAAAAATACGAGGGAAGAAAGGAATGTTGAAGGAGTTAATGCAAATAAACAGAAATTTATCAGAAATTACAAGAAGCGTGATTACAATGATAGAGATGAAGAAAAGAAATATTATTCGAGAAAAAATTTTGATGGAAAACGTCACACATATGAAAATTGGAGAAACAGCAAACAGAAACATTTAGAGGTACAGCAAACAGAAAGAAAATATGAAATTTTTGAAAAAGAAAGGGCTGAACCGTGTGAAAAGGACCCATACGGCCAAAACCATCCTCCGGACGTCCTATGCGGTCCTACACAGATCCGGGAGATCCTATAACCATCAAATCCTGTAAACGGCAGATTAAGACGTCCGGAGGACACCAGAATCCGGCAGAAGTAATCCTATAACCATCGAATCCTGTAAACATCAGATTAAGACGTCCGGAGGACACCAGAATCCGGATGAGCAGTCCACGATGAGCAGTACAGTATCTTCGGAACAGCGAAATTACCAGTGCGCATGCGCCAGAAATGTCAACATTCGCGATGTTGTATAATGGATTCTTGGATGGAATTTCAATTAAAATTTTACTCTAAAGGATCTGAATATATCTATACTAAAGGTAAGTAAACTTTCAAATAATAACCTTTTAGAATGAATTCTTGAGATTTGTACCAAAGTATAACGATTTTTTTTTATAATCTAATACCATGAAACAGACAACTTTCATAGAAAACATATAAACAGTTATAGCAATTTTTCATGTAAATATTCGTAATAATAATGCGGTGTAATCATAAAACAAACCTTTGTTTATTATATTTTTAAAGAAATTATAAAAAATAGTATTATTTTTAAAGGTAGATCAATATGTGTCTGACCAAAACATTATTTACGATCGATTGTTTGGACACTAATGTATTAGTTTAAAAATACATTAAGCATTCGTTTTGTTAAGGAGAAGCAAATAAAAATATTAAAAAGTCTTAAATTCAATTTTTAAATCAATTTAACCATTAAATTTATTTATCTTTTAAAAATCTAATAAAAATATTCATAAAATATCTTTTTATTCCAGGAATAACTTGCTTATAAAATTAATTTTGTAAAATAAGGGTTTACAAATTCAATAACAAATTCTACATGTGGCCCAATGGCAAAAGCTCCAATAGCTGGCTCTGTGTAACACTAGCAGTTTCAATTTGTCTTTATTTATACATAATCGTTTTTAACTTCGTTTTTTTTTGGAGGGGGGGGGGCAGGTACGTAGCCAGGGAGGGGGCTAAGGGGGCTGAAGCCCCTCCCGAAAGTTAAAAAATAATTAAATTAGATTTAATAATAGTAAAAACTGCGAAAAATTTCTTGTTTTTTTCTTCCATTGCATTAGAATTACGTATATTTTTAGTTGCAAAAATATAAATTTATTCAGTTAAAGAAAGTTATAGCAATTCCTCATTATATCTTTCATTCGGATATATTTATTGTTCTTTATTCGCATGTACTACAAAAATATCATTTCTTCTTAAAACGCAATTTTCACTTTATACACAGTAAAATTGGATAAGTGTAAAGCATGTACCACATCATTATTATTATTTTTTAAAGTTTAATATGCGTATGACGTATCATTTAACTTTAGGAGTCAAATTTAAAATATTTACTTTCGTGTTATGATCTTTCTTAATTTCCTCTATACTCATTATATCACGATTTAATTAATATTTAGAGTGGTCAGTGTTAAAATGTTTTGTAGAAAAAGGAGCCAAAAACTGTAATAGACCTTGTAATGTAAAACTATGTGAAAAATAATGATTTTTAAAAAACTTTTAACAATAAAAGTTTTTTTATTAAAAAAATCTTGAGGTTAGAAATTTCGAAAAGAAATGGTGTGAAAAAAGACGATAGGGTATCAACAAACTTTCAAAGACACCATAGCGGCCGGTGTTTCCCTGCTCTACACTGAATAAATTTGAGGTAAATTGTTTGCATATGAATCTTTAATAGAAAGGGAATGTGCACAGGGTAGTAGTCTGTTTGTGCGGGAAAGCTTCTTTGTCTTTTGTGTTTTGTAGAATTGTCAACTGCAGGGACAGTGCTTTAAAGTAGGGATTTTTTGGCAGTTTTTCACAGCGCTTCCTAAAAAGTCTTCTAGGAGTCGACATCTAACACTCTAACAATCTCGTTTTGTGCAGAGCAAGAAATGCTATTAAAAGCTAATTATAATACCGGTCCTCTAACGTTAGAAAACAAGTAAAAAAGACGATAAGCTAAGAACTCTTTTAAGATTTATAACAAAGCCTGGAGATGAGGAATTGAAATGTTATAAATGTCCATATAAATACTACTTCTTACTTCAGTTCAGACATCCAGAATGAAATCATTTAAATATGCTGGGATACAGCTACTGAAGAACTGATTACCAAAATAAATAACGCGATCTGTTTTAGGTTGAAAACTGATGAAATTATAGACATTTCAAATACAGACAGAGCCTGACTAAAGCAGGGTCATGCGGGGCAATTGCCCCGGACCTCCCGGCTTAAGGGGGCCCCCAAGGGCAGATATAAGTTTTTTGTTAAAGCAGTGTCAAATGATAAAAAATGAATTTTTTTTTTTTTATGTTTAAGGGGCTTTCTTTTCCTCCCCCATCTGTTTCCATACCTCATGCTCTCTAAGGCCTCACATTTATCCATACATTTCTGTAACCGAAAAAAAAAAATGAATTCTATAGTTTCTTAAAGTACTAGGTACGAAATTTACATACACATACAACAGGTATGAATTTAGTTTTAGTTACTTCAGTATAAATGCAAAAAAATTTAAGATAGAAGGGGGCTCCCCTAATAATGTTTGCTCCAGGGCCCCCCACTATCTAAGTCGGGTCAATAATTCCAAAAACCAATAATTCGGAAAATTTTAGATTTTAGTTTAGATTCATTCAAGTAAATGATTTCTCCTCCGAAAATATAACAGAATCATTAGTACAATGTTGTAATGAACTACGTAATGATACATCTAAATGCATCACACAGGCGTATGACAGAGAGACTAATATGATTGGACGTGTTGTTATAATTTAATCTACTAATCGTCAGAAGTGTCCCAAAATCAGATACCTCCAATTTGCAAGCCACTGTTTAAACCATACATTATTCAAAAACACATGCTGATTCCTGCCATCCAAATCTTTCTTGGAACAGTTAATGAACTCAATTTTTTTTAGAAATCATCCTAAGGTAAATTTGGTCCTTCAACAAGCAATTTCATCATATGCCCCAGAAAACAAAAGAAAATTATTTTTTCGCATTTGAAACTAAAGATTTATAAAAAGTCATGGAAATACGGTAACTTTTGCCAAGCTGTTTGAATGAATTTGCATTAGCTTAAAAAAATATTTCGGAAAGCACATGAAATATTTCTTCAACAGCTATAGAGCTTTTTTGCGGAATGGGAAAGAGTGCTTTTTTTCACAAGCCTATTTGTTTGTGACAAGCTTTTCAGTTTGAAAAAGCCATTGTTAGCTCATCTTCATGAAAAATGTCGTAACACAATTTCGACTGTAATTCATGAAATTTGAATGACAGATTCATTTCAAATGAAGACATCCTAACTGCTTTTCAAACTTTTTTTCAAGATGTGCTTTTTTGGAATAAGCAAGAAAATTAGAGAATCTCTCTCAATATTTCGAATATAAGGTATTAATGTCATGAGTGAAAGTTGAATATGAAGTATGGTGCGTGAGAATTTGAAATGTTGATAGAAATACAAAGGTCCAAAAAGTTTTAGAGTATTGTAATGCAATGCATTACAAATCACATGTATGCTATTATAGAGGTCTGCACGGGCCGGAATTTCCAGGCCCGGCCCGGAGGAAAGTTATTTCGGCCCGGCCCGGCCCGTTGCAAAACTTAAAAGTTCGGCCCGGGCCCGGCCCGGCCCGTTTAAATTTTTATATTTTAGGCCCGGCCCGGCCCGTACAAAAATCAGCGAAAACAGGCCCGGCCCGTTTTGGCCCGTTACAGTTTCTACGATTTCTGAAAAATTCCGATTTTTATCAAATAACCAACATTCCTTTAAAGAATACTACGTACATATCTATGTAATGATTTTACAGTATATTTTACAGCAAATACACATTAACAACATTAATGATTACTTAGATTCTTAGGCTTTCAACATTCGAATAAAGATTCATTAAAAAATTAATATGGCTTAGAATAAAAGAAAAAAGAAAGAAAGCTAAAAACATCGTTAATTTTGAAGCTGTTTAATAAAAGATTTATAAATATATTTCTATATCATTTTATTATAGATTTCAATTCCAAATTCATTCTTAAATTCAAAGAAGCTCCTTTCTGATACATTTCTAAATTCATTTTTTTTTCTCAGAAACGCATAAGATTAGCAGATATTTTTATTCAGAAACTATATAATCGAATAGCGTTATCCACTTTTTGATAAAAGCAATTTAAGAATACTGCAAACAAATAAAATACTGTCATAATTAGCGTTTTGAATAGAATTTCCGGAAGCAATAGCAAGACAAGGGAGAAAAACCTGCAATCATTTGAGAAACTATTATATCTCAACAAGGTTATACAAGTATTTTATTTACCAAAAATGAAAAACGCTATTCGATTCCAAATCCTTTCAATAGTTAGGCTTATCACTTTTGTACTTTTACAATTTAAAATTAATCAGAAAATGTGTCAAACTTTCGCATTATTGAGAAATGAATTTAAAAATCATCAAGAAGTATATATCCGAAGACTAAGCTAACATAAGTTCTTTATCGCTGTTACTAATTTTACAAATCATGTTTTCTGCCAATAATTAAGTCTAGTACCGCTCCGGCCAGTCTATATGTAAAAAAATAATGCAAGCGTGATCTCGGATCGGCATGAGTCAGTTAAAAAATTTTAAAACGGGTTACACATAATGTAATTCTCCGATGCCGATACACTGTGCATTTTTATATTGACACTGTCAAACTAGTATGGCCACATTTATACTTATTCTCGTTAAAACCATTTTCGTTGAAAATAGCTCATATTTTATCGTTTCTGCTTAAATCTTCAGAACGGGCCGGTAGGCCCGAAAATTTTTTTTATCGGCCCGTCTGGCCCGTTCAATTTTTTTGCCGGCCCGGCCCGTCTGGCCCGTTCAATTTTTTTGCCGGCCCGGCCCGGCCCGTTTATGTTGTTTGTCGGCCCGGCCCGGCCCGGCCCGTTGAAAAAACTATTCTAAATCTGCCGGCCCGGCCCGGCCCGTTAGAAAATTCGAAACGATTCCGCCGGCCCGTCACGGGCCAGGCCCGGACCCGTGCAGACCTCTATGCTATTATACATACAAGACACATGTATACTATTATTAATCCTGCATTTTAAATCCATTAAAATCACTTGCTTGCATTTCAATAGTTAAAAAAAATCTCATAAAGATGCATGAGGTTCATCGCAAAAGTTGTTAGTTTGCACTTTTTTATTTTCTTTGCAATTTCCCCACCCAAAAACGCTTTTGGTTTTCAAACACGCACTGAATGCGTTCTCAGAAACGAAAAAACCAGAAATCGAAAAAAATAACATTTTTTGAAATAGTCAACGTTTATATGGATATATATATATATGATCATATTATGCAGGAATATATCGTACGTTAAGCCTTGTTTAATTTTTATTTACGCTTTAAAATATACTCATTACTGTTGTAAAATGAAAAAAAATTCCAAGATTAAGCCCCTCCCGAAAGGAAATCCTGGCTACGGGCTTGGGGGGGGCAGGAGATATTCAGTGAAATACATACCCCTGAAAAAAAGATAAAATACACTGTTATAACTGTTCATTTAAAAAACATGTCGCAGTTGCTTTTTTTTTTTTTTTTTTTTTATGTATTTAAAAACTGGCTTGCATTTTCTAAGAAAAGATTTTTAGACTAGTCTATTTCATCTGCATATTTTCCGTTTTAGATGACAGTAACCTTGACTATGTTCTTTCTAAATCATTTTTTTAAAATGCAGAGCCCTGCCTTTATTTTAATAGAGTGAGTTGTACCCCTATTTGCTTCGAAATATTTCATAAAACTCTTCAACAAATCGCAATATTTCAAAATTTGTATGCCTTAGAGCTTGCAAAAAATTATAGAACTTATTTCTTTAGAAAAACAGGTTATTCAGTCATTGTAATCCAATTGCATTTTGTAAATTTTTAATCCATAAAATCATTTAATGTTTATCTTTCTATATTTACCATGCGTAAAAATCACATTTTTTACAATCGCTGCTAAGTGTGTTAGTGAAGCTTCTCTTGAAAGAAATAATTCTTCAATAAAATATAGGAAACAATATCTAAAGTTGAAGCATAATATTGCTGCAAATATTTGCATCTGTTTAATAATAAATGCAGTTGGTGCAGCCAAGGGGTGGTTTTGGGGTTAAAACTCCTCCCAGAGCTAAGAAAGATCGCTATAATTGCTGCTTATATGAATCAAAACCAAACTTAATATTTAAATGTTTCGGCACATTTCGGAATCCGCCGCTTTATTGATTAAGATTTTATTTAATAAAATGATTCAATTAATTGGCGAAAATTATACTTAAAACTGTGAAAGTGCATATTACATGAATCAGTTAAGTAAAAATTTGTTATTTGAACTAAGTCGCTTTTCTTAGACGCATTATGCTAAAAAAAATTATGATTTCCTGCCACACAGATGCTCTTTCAGTTTAAGTATTATACAGTGAATATTCTAATTAGTAGATACTGATTCTATTAACCGGCTATTCAAATAATTGGCAATCACCTTTATCAGAAACTCAAAACCCCTCCCTAGAGCCGAATTCTGGCTGTGCCACTGAATAAATGCATACTTTTCACTTAAGCCGGGTACCAGTGTTACACATATGTATATACAATGTGTGTGTAAATATAACTCTGATGCTTGGTCTAAAAACAGGATTCATACTCATCAGGGGAATATAGGATTCCTGGGAAAATCAGGAGATGAATTTTAGGTTGTAAAAATCAGTGGAATCTCAGGGGATAATACAAAAAAATTCCCAAACCTGGGAAATTTTGACGAAATGACAGTCTTTTCTGGGAAATTGGGGGCAATTGTTACTGTTCGCATGCTTTATTATCATATCATATGTAATATTGAAATATTGTTAATTGTTGATACGGAAAAATTGTACATCCCGAAAAATACATCATTGGATTCTCAGGGGATTTTTTCTTGGAAGATGAGTATGAACCCTGAAAAAGTACAAATAAATGTATTTGAATCATGCATTAATGTTGCTTTATTTGTTTGCTTAATCTATTTAAAGTATTCTTTCAGCCTTCCATTCCATGTATTTTGTTAGTTTTGCAAATGTACGTGATCTCAGGGTCAAAACTAGCCTTTTTTGCTCGTTTCGGCCTGGAGCAAACTTTAATTTTGAAACCCTGCCCCTCACACCCAATTAAAGTTATCAATCATAGGTACACTATTTCAAAAAAAAAAAAAAAAATCTTTAAAAAACAATTAATAAAAATTAAAATGCTAGCAAGAAATATGTAAACAATGCTCACAAAGTATTAAGATTAGCTTGAGTGTTAAGAGTCTTCATTAGTCATGCGAAGAAACTGGATAACAAATGTTAGGCCTATGAGAACATTCTTTTTAGAATTTCTGTTTTGCATATCAGTAGTTTTAAATGTTTTTTATTGCTTTAGAATAGTTGAAATGGAATTCTAACCAGGTTAGTGTTTTCTTTTTCAAATTTTGGTTGCAGATTTATTTTTTAATAAAGTCACTTCTATTTTCACAAATTTAAAAAGAACAATCCCAAAGTTTTAACATTATCATGTGGGTTTCTTTTGTACTCGATATATACGTACATGTATATATATCTACATATATTTTTGTATGAAAAGCAGGGTTCGTTGATTTAAATCGGCTTGATTTTAATCATGATTTAAATCAACTGATTTTTTTAAAAAAATGATTGATTTAAATCAGTTTTTCTTTTATGTTATTTTTTAATAAATTTCAGATGAAACAAACATAATAATGTGCTTTAATATAATTTAGTTTTATATACCATATATAATCAAACAACTTTCAGAAAGATAAAGCTTAAGCTTAGTAAAAAAGTAAAATAAATGTAAAGTTTAGAAAAAAAAATGCTTTCAAATTTCATTTGAATCAAATTATAAAAAAATCTTGCAACGGTAAAGAAATCTAAACAAATATACTAAATATTTGAATATTTACTCATTAGTATTTAGAAAAACTTTTGCAAGTTGAGGTAAAATGAAATTGTATGACTTTATGTGCTGTACTTTGGTGAAGCCTGCTATATAAGGATTTGAGCAAAATCTGAATCAGCAATTGATTTATTTATTTAATTTAATATAATTGATCTCAGACCTTTAGAATGGTGGAAGGTATTTTTGTTACAGTTTTCAAAAAAGCTCATACTAAAAAGAGAATTAATGATCAACTAGCTTTTTACTGCAATAGATTTATCTGCTTCAATCGAACAAATCTTTTTTGCCTTTGGTTTGATACTTTCAGAAATTAGAAATCAACAGATAAAACTGTTAAACCGCTGCCATCGAAATGCTCAAGGGCAGAGGACACAAATTGTGAGGTATTCACTAATTGACTTATTTCTCAATTATGTTGGAATTCACACTAGAAAATTTTGAATAACAATTTACTTTTATTTTATTTGTGGAATATCAATCATCGTATAAAACACTGAACATACTGATTAACTTGTTATTAATTACTTCTTAAACTTAAACATACACATGAGAATTTGGAATCCCCTAATAAAAAAATATCCAGATGCGGCAACACTGTAGCATTCCTTCTCTGGCTGAATTTTTATTTAGGGATTCCAAGTTCTTATTAGTGAGTTTAAATAGTTATTGTTTTATAAGATGATAAATATTCCACAAGTAAAATAAAATTGCTATTCAAAATTTTCTTGTGTAAATTCCAACACTACTGAAAAGGCAGTCGATTAGTGATGACATCTCAATTTGTGTCCTCTGGCCTCATTTTTCTCAGTCAACACTTAAAAAAAAGTTAAAAACTTCCAATTTTGTTTAAATTTTTTATGTGTTGCAGATGTTTTTTATTTTAATTAAAATATTGAAGGTTGAATTAATTTTTGACATCTGATTTGTAGTTTTTCATGCATTTTGTGTAATCAAAATTTTTTCATAGCCTAAAATTTTACCTTGAAATAATATGAATCATTTATGTAAATTGTGTAATATTAGTAATAGATAATACTTATAATATGCATGTCTATGTATGTAAACTTTATATTATTTAAATTAAACAAAAAATCATAAAATAATAATAATGTGTGGCAATTTTTAAAAAAATCTGATTTAAATCAAAAAAATCCGATTTAAATCAAAAAAATCCGATTGTTTTGATTTTTATTAAAAAAATCAAAAAAATCACGAACCCTGATGAAAAGACAAAATCTTCATTCGGTTCTCTCTTTGCCTTTCGCTCTGACTTCCGAGACATATGTCCTCTCTTTACTTCCCTAGTTTCAGCACTGCATAATCTTTAAAAAAAAAAAAAAAAAAAAAAAAAAAAGTTTCAAAGACATGGCATTTTTATTGTGATTATTTTGTTTAGAGACTTGCAGGAGTTTCTTTAAATACTATACTAAGTAATAGGCAAGTAAATATTCCTATATTTAGTATATTCGTGCTTAAACAGAAATTCCTTACTTTTGCAAATTTGACTTAAGGGTGTATTTTGATTCAAACTGCTTATTTTCCGATTTGTTTTGAATTCACTTTTGCTCTCAAATGCACCAAACTCACAGATTCTCTTATTTAGACACTACTCGAGGTGCTGTGATTGTCGATTCTTTGATAAGTGCACAAAATATTTATAAAAAAAAGCAATCAAAAACGGCAATTTGAACCAATTTTTCCGTAGTGGGAGATCTGGGAGCTGGGAGTGAAAAAAAGGGTCTTCCTGAAAAGTTAATTGCTCATAAATCAAATTCTAATCTATTGAGCGTAAAAAGACATCACAAGGCACCTTATACGTCTCTTCGAAAATCCCCTCAGCAAATTTCATGTTTCTACTTTAAAAAAATGTGTCTGAAATTGTATCGTAAAATTTCAAGCTGCTGAAGGTGGAAAAGCGTTTTTTCGAATACACCCTTAAATGAAATTTAGAGCCAGTTTTTTTTTTTCTAAACTTTGTACATTATTACTTAATAAAGATTAAATATTGTTTTTCTAAAAACTAATTGCTTATCTGTGTTATATGTGTTTGTTTATATTTTCAGTTTATTTAAAAATGATTTTTAAAAATCTGATTTAAATCAATGACTTAAAAAAAATCCATTGATTAAAATCATGAATTTAAATCATGATTAAAACCAATTATGTTGATTTAAAGCAACAAACTCTGTGGAATAATGGAGAAGGTACCTTAATTTCTTTGAATTTACTTAGGTCAAATGCAAAAATAATGGAAGCTCTTCTTGATGCCACATGTGATCATTTATATTAAATTTTATTTAATTGATTTATGTAGCTTCAATTATTATTTTTTTTTTTTTAGGCACAAATTGTAGAATCCGTAAAGTCCCAGCATGGATAAATGAAAGTATATATGGATAAATCCTGCAACTATCCAGCAGTCAAAGCTCCGTTCTAAATACAATTTTGAAATTGGTAAGTTTTCTTTAAATATTTCTAAATAAGACATCATAATAAAAAAATAAATTCTTACCAAAGCTATGCATATGTGTATCTTCCTGTTATATATTCTTTAATCATATTTAATTTATATTAATTCATACATTCTTTAAAGTATCCAAGTAAAGATAATTAAAGGCAAGTCCATGAGTTTTCTGTCATAGAAATAAATGGAACTTCTTGTTTTAAAAATGAAAATACATGTGCAAAATTATTACAATAATGGCAACTACTAAAAATGATAACGTTGAAAATTTTATTTAATACAGTAGACTTCCTCAAATCTGCACAGCTTGAGACCAGAGAAATTGCAGATTTCTGGTCAACTATTCTGGAAACTATAATGAATGATTACAGTATAATGAAATATTATGATAAGTAATAAAAAAAATAATAAAAATTCACATAATTTTCAAATGATTTAAATATTAAAAGCAAAGGCCAAATTAATAACCGATTATGAATGATTAAATATTCATTATAAAGATGAAATGTATTTTTCCTAAATTATTCAATGAAACTTGTCTCATAAAGGTACATTACTAATTCACATCAAAATCATAAAACAAAGAAAAGAAATATTATTTCAGGTTTATCCAGACTTAATAATCAAAAAAGCTTGATTAACATATAAATTATATTTGGTAAGAAGATTATTATCAGTGATATCAGCAAATCTTCAATTTTTTCACATAATAAATTTATTCTTCCTTCATGAAAAAACATGAATTCAGTAATATTAGCAAAAATTATAAATTAAAATATAATATTGAATTTATATAAAAATAAAAAGGTCAAATTTGGTCCCTATATTTGAACTAACTGTTTCATTGTTTACATCTGTAAATTATGTGCAGATTTGAGAGAGTCTACTGTATTTGAATCTTTTTTATTATTATTGATTTTGCTAAAATTTTTATGTAATCAAATGATAATCATCAGAAGTATTTAACTGTTTTTAGTTCAACTGTATATTTATTTATTAAATGAAAAAGCAAATTAAACTTTTAGAGAAAATATAAACAATTTTTTGTTGTAAATTAAGTTGAAAACAATTTTTATATGTAAGTAAATAGCTATCTTTTCTATAGTTTTCATTAATTAATATATATTGAGGAATTTAATTATTTATTTACATATAATATATTGAGAATCTGAAACTTAAAGTAACATGTAATTCGGGTTTATAATTGAAAGTTACACCCAAAACTAAATATGGAAAAAGAAAATTACAATATCAGGAATGGTTGGAGCAGATATATTCCTGATAACTGGTTTTTCTGGTTGACTGGTTAGGTATTAAACCAGCATCCATTTGGTAAGTTTTATGGAATATATGTGGTTATGGTATTACTTCTAATTTTCAATTGATTTTTAGATTACTTGAATTAATAATCAGATGCAAGTAAAATTAAAAAATAGAATTTGAAGGAATATAATTTATAGGAATCCTTTGGGTACAAAAATTTTTCTGTTTCCTCTGCATAAAAATTGAAAACATCTAAAGTACAACTAAATACGTTTCCATTTCAAAAACTAGATGTTGTCATCAAATTATACAATTATTTCAAGCAATGCATTTGTCAAATTGGCCACGTATGACACTTTTTTCTGCAAAGATTCCATTATCAGCCTATTAGAAATAGAATTCTTGGTAACTGGTTTTACGTATAACTGGTTTCCGGATAAATGGTTCCATACTGTATATATTATGCTTTCAGTCGTAGTGTCAGTTTGGTTAGAAACTGATTCCAGACAAACAATTGCTATGTTGTATTTTCAGTTTTGTTTGTATATTATAGTTATATCTTAAAATTAAAATTAAGTGTTTTAATATTTTATATGTGGTGGTAACATTTTCTATGATTTATATTTATCCTCTTCAGACCTGAGCATAAAATAATTCTACAAATATATATTTATTGCTTTTGCATAATCGAAATGACACCATAGATGCCAGAAAGAGTCATTTTTGTGAAATCAGTACTTTAAGAGACTAGTAATTTAGATTTACAAATATGGATATAAAATTACTAATCCCCTTAAAACATCAGTTTAACTATCAGCAACATAAATTTATGCAATAACAAAATTAAGGTCTTTGAACAAGTAAATATTCAGCAAATCCTCATTTTTTTTTTATTGTAAAGCATTTAAGTTAAATAATTCTGAATATTTCTTACTTTCTTGGCCACAATGTCTTGAAGGTATTTTCGAAACTCAGATGAAAATAATATTTATTTTATGAAGTAATATTTATAAATACTGACATTTATTGGTTTTGTTTTAATGCAAAAGATATTCAGCTGTATAGATGTAAAGTAAAACTGCAAAAAATTCGAAGGCCTATCGTTGTAACATTGCTTATTTGCTCCATCCAAATATTTTATGATGTTTGTTGATGCTTAAGACTGTTTGTTCTCAACAAGCACAAAATTTTGTGCACATTTACAAATTCATTTTTCAACAGAAAAATATAAAATTGAAATACCTGATTATGGGAGCAATTTAGAATTGAAATGTGTTTTCTATTTTTTGATCAATAAATTATTTTTTGGTTTATAAGCATTTTTGATCATGTGGCATGGTATTTTTCTGCTTTCGTCGGGAAATTCAATTCAAAATAATTTTCATAGTATTTCTTCAAACATCTATTGCATTTGCAAGAGGGAAAACGAGTGCAATTAGATAGTTTCTGAACAACACCACCTGCTAGTTTCATGCATTTTTGAGCAAAAATAAATTAAAACTTTTGTCATAAAATAGCCCTTTAAGATTTATTATCGTTCTTTAATAATTTGCCAACCAATTGTGTGTGATGTAATTATCAGATATAACACATTGCGCCTGATGTTCAATAGGGCTACATGTCCACTGGAAACAAAACATTTTTCGCTTTTCACTTTAGACATTATTAATTTGTTTGTAAAATACAATTTTATTTAAGTACAGATCTTTAATTTTAAACAAATTATAATTTGAAACAGTATAAAAAATTATTGAAGGTAAAAATCAAAATTAAAACAAAAGAATAGTACAAAACAGTCCTTTTAAGTTTACTGTGCCAAAACTATTATGTCTGTACTGTTTATTATGTCATATAATGTCGAAATTATTATGTCATATGACTGTCATAATGAAATTTGTTGCAACAGTATAAAAGTATAAAATAGAGCCCCTTTTCATATTAATGAATAAAAATTCAAAGCCTGTGCGATGACAGGCATACAAATAAACTATTTTCAATCAAAATTGGAAAAAAAAAGAAAGAAAGAAAACAAAATATACATCCTCTGGGAGACTGAGTGAAGCACAAGAAATTTGACTGTGTGATATATATCAATGCTATTTGAATTTTGCTATATATATTCACTTTTAAATATTTTTGCATATATTTATTTTGATTTATGTAGTGAGATTAGTTACTTTTATTCTAGCCATGTGCAAATTTTGCTCACAGCATTCTTTCTTGCCTTTTATTTTTCACATATTGGTATTTATGTAAAAGAATGTAAGTGTTATGTATTTTATACGAAATAAGTGAAGGCCATGGTTCTTGCTATCACTCGCCATTCTGCCAAATTGCGACTAAATTCTTCATTTGGCGAGTAAACAAGCGCTTAGATTTGCTAAATTCGTAGTACTCAATTTTTGCTTTTTCTTTCTTTTCTTTTTCATTTTTCATACACATGCGTATACAAATATTTTTAATATATTTGTATCGAATACTTGAAATTAGATTAATAACAATCCTTGTCGCAGTTATAAAAACTTAGGATATTTTAGAACATATTGAAAAAAGGGAATACATTAAAGATAATTTTTTTTTTTTTAGCACTACACGGTGAATCTATTTTGCTAATACTTTTTTCATTTGGCGGATGTTTTTTATTTCTAATTAGCCAAATTATTAACGTTGGTCAAATGTCAGCGAGAACACTGTGAATGGCTATATTTAAAATAAATGAAATCAGAATGGGCTGGTTATCAGAATATTTGGCAATTTATCATCTGTGTCTGACTACCATAAAACTACTAAAGATTGTTAAAAAATTATTAAATTTTGCATTTTCTTTTACTCAAAAATTGAAACTTTCCTTATTTCCTTTTATACATTTTTTTTTAAAACTTTTGCAGTCATAATGATATTTACTCTGAATTTTAATTAGGTTTATTTATTTTTTATTTTATTTATTTATTATTATTATTATTTTTTTTTTTTTCAGGTGCTGTCAAGGAAAAAAAGTACATATCGGGGGAGCATATTGAAGAAGTATTGAAGACATAATTATGCCATGTAAAAGAATGCAAATGTTATGTAAAAAAAAAAAAAAAAAAAAAAAATCTGAAAATGTAAATTAAAGTTTATCAAATAATAAATGTATTTATTGTTGTTATTTTATTTTGATGTTTTTCCCCTTAACATCGGTTCCAAATGCATATGTTTTAGAAATTGAATTTTTTAAAACTTTAAATTGATGCATTTTATAGCAACGAGTAAAGTATTTGTGTTATTATTTAGAAATATTACATCCATATTGGAATAAAAGATGTAAATAGATTTAGTTGCAATTTTGTTATAGATTTTGAAAAAAAAAAAAAAAAAAAAAAAAAAAAAAAAAAAAAAAAAAAAAAAACATTATTGGCATATTAAAAAAGGATTTTACTATATGTTTCATGTGCTTAATATCAAACTTTTCATACATTTACTATAAAAATTAAAGAATTCAATGGAATCGCATACATAGAAAAACTAAATTGAATAAATATATAACTTAATTTAAACAAAAACTTATTGCAACCTAAAATACAACTATGAAGAACAAAACAAGTTGTCAGGTAAGAAGTGTTAAATATCATGAAATCTGATAGAGTAAGTATTATCAAATTCTTATGATCCTGTGTTTTTATAATTAAAGCTATTAAAATTTAAAGAGAAGGGAAAATGTTCTTAAATCTATCTAAAAATACAAGTTTGTTTAACGAACTTTAATAATTGATTGTGTAATTGCTTTTGTATTTAAGAGATGATATCATGAATTTTTTAAAATTTTCCTATCATGTATATTAAAAATTCCAAAATTTATGCTATTTTAGTGGCAATTGATCATCATAAGTTTCTTAAAGTATTAAGTTAAAAATTTTGGTTTAAGGTAAATAATATAAATAATTGATTGACAGAAATTTTTAGTAGCAAATAATCAGCAAAATGGTTACCTACATATTCTTTTTAAATGTATTTCTCAGAATTTCAATTTATAGAAGTGTAAGTAAAAAAAAAAAATACAAAGAATATTTATTATTTGTGAATGAAGTATTTTCTTTCTGAGTTTTCATTTTTTAAGGGATATAGTAAGAAATTACTTTTACTTTTTTTTTTTTTTATCTCTTTCATTTTTATAACATGTCTAATCAAGAAAAAAGAGAGAGAATTAATAAAATTATGGAAAATAAGTTTAAAAAAAAATCCAATAATTAATTTTAGAATTTTGTTAATATTTGATTTTAGTGCATACTCAATTTTTTCTTTTTAAGTAAAAACTTCTTGCATATTCACAATTTCATTTTTGAAATGAAATACAAAAATTTTCACCTTGTACATTGTGTATTTATATAGAAAAAAAGAATGTTGAAATCTGAAATGTGTATGATATTAACCGAAAAGTATAAAGTAAATTCAATATGTTATATCAGATAATCAACAAAGAGTCCTACCCAGTTATATCTCATTCATTATATACTACTTATTAGATTATAAGTAGTATTAAAGGATGTTTGAGAGCAGAAATAATATATTTCACTTGAATTAGATTAGTATTTTTCTAGAGTTCATTTTTAATGCTTATTTTAAAATTAATATTTTTATTGTAATTTATTCATAAAGAATTATTATATGTTTGCGATAAACAACAGCAAACAATTATATAAAAAGAAATCTATTAAAAAACGTTTTATTAAAAATAATAATAAGAAGGATTTATAATTAAATAGAGGGGAAGTGCTGTTGCCCCATCTGTTCTTTCCAAATGGTGCTCCGATTTTTATTGATTTTATCTTGCACATTGGTGTTATATTTACACATTGGTTATCTAAGAAGTTCTATTTAAAAAAAAAAAATATTCTGGGTATTGTCCAGGCTACCAATTTTTTTTAATTAAAATGTTGCATTATACCCTCCCTCCTGTGCAAGATAAAATAAATAAAAATCATAAAATCATGTAGAAATGAAGCGTGGAGCAATTTGCATCTTCCTCATCTTTTTTTTTTTTTTTTTTTTTTTTTTTTTTTAAATCCTTATCTTATTTATTATTATATTCCTTTCTTAATGATTATATTTGCTGTTGTTTTTAGCAAACATAACTCCTAATGAATAAATCACAATAAAAATATTCATTTAAAAGTAAGCATTCAAAATGAATGCTAGAAAATTACTAATCTCTTTCAATGCTTTGCATCATTTTATGCCGGAGAAGCAGAGGATACACAATTCTATTCATTTTACCTAGTCCTATGAGCGTCCTACCGCATCCTATAAACGTCGAAAAATGACGTCCGGAGGACGGGAGTAGGTGTCGCTTTTTGCTCTCCTCCGGACGTCCGCCGGATAACTATCGGATATTATAGGATGTCCGCCGGACGGGGCTATATCCTGAATAAGACGCTTATCGTACGTCCGCAGGACGAGTTTGTGCCGTATGGGGATACTTTTAAATTTAAAGGCAAAAGAACCATAAAAACAAATTTTAATGGTCCGCGTAGAAATCTATATTTTTGGAGTAATGGTAGTTATAGAAAGCAATTTAACATGATGAGAAAAGTACCTAACAGATATGAATTAAATGATACCGAGTTAATCCAAGAAATGCAGTATGGAACAGGAATGAAAAGGAGAAAATTCCATGGACCTAATAAAAACATTATAGAAAAATCACATGATCATTATGATGCAAAGAGGATTGGAGACCATGGTGGACAAGATATCCACTATTGCAAAATACGTCAAGCCGTGGGGTAATGCATCTGCATAATGTTAGATGTTTTTGTTTTATGTTTACTTGTAACGATAGATGTTGTTGTTTTATATTTACCTGTTTTATTTCTATAAATTTGTGTCTAAATTTTAATAGGCAGCTGGCGAGGTCGCCAGGAACGTCAGGATGACCGAAAATGTGGGTATAAAGGATGAAGTATTAAGCAATTAAAGATAATATACTCAATGATTTAATGAACGTGATATCCCAATTGAGACTCACGTGATGATGCATAAAAAAGAACGAGGTGTTCTATAGATTTCAGCGATGGCGAGTTGGATGGATTTTTAATCCAAAGCTCAGAGAAGCTTATTTATTTTAAATATTATTCAGTTCTACTGTTATTTTTGAATGCTACGTATATATTTTATGTCTAGTAAACCTTTTTATCTTATCAAGAATATTTGTTTTGCTTAAATCATAAGCTAATCACTCAATATTCCCACATATATATATATATATATATATATATATAGATTTCCATTTTAATATATTTCCCTTTTTTAGGATCTATATTTATTTTTAGATATTTACTACAGGACATTTTTGTAATTTCGTGTTCAGAAATATATGGGTCATTCCATGTCAAGTGTCCTAAATTTTGGCGTGGTTCCCGCTCGACCCCCTTCAATTTTTTTATAATTGATACAAAATATGCATGTAGGTGTATGATGAACTTTTGAAACCTGTTTAGTGCAATAAGTATTATAGATGGGGCGCGAGGGGTGCATTTGTACCAATCACTATTTCATGGTCATAGAAAAAACGGCCAAATCATCAAGTTTGGCATCATATTGCTCATGATATATGAAACCAAGGCCCCCTTATCATAATTTCAAGGCCTCGCATTCAGGAGAAAATCTATTGTTGAAATTGTCCCTATAATTGCCAACTTATTATATGACTTTGTCTCGTATGTAACGCCACCTGGTGCATACTACTGCTAATAATCCCATAGCAAATAATGTAAAACATTTCAGTTTCTACAGTAATGTAAAACATTTCAGTAGATGGCGCTACCAACGTGAAAATCATGTAGTTCAGCGCCCCCTGTACTGCGGTCAAAGGAAACTTGGTGAATGTCAAGCCTTTATATTATGATAAGTTAGCCTTGTATGAAACCTTGCTTAATGAAAATAAGTAATCTAGTACAACTTTTTGTGCTAAAAAATGTGATTGCAGTATTAAAAATCAAAAATCAAAACTGTCGTATATACTAGGCCTCAAAGTAGGCCGTACGGCCAATCTGGTTCAATTTTACCCTTGTTTTAACGTGTTGTAACTACTGTAAACATAATTTTAAAAAATTGTCGCTTCACAAATTAATTATCTATGAGTATGTCATAAAGCCGCTGAAGTTGCTTTTAAATTGCTTAAATATTCATTAAATTATTCATGATCAGAATCTAATAAAAAATTAAAATCGTCAATTTTGCCCCATTTTCAGCAGCGCACATCTCAAAAGGGACACTTCTGATTTGGTTATAATTAGCCTCACTGGAAAGAGCATATCCTAATTTATAAAAAAAACTTTATTTCATTTTGGGCCTTTTAGATATAGAAGGAAAATAAGAAAATTCAAAAACCTGTTGTACGAGATAATCGAGATACATACGAGAAAGGTATATTTTACGACAAGGTTTTTCAACATATTTTGCACCATTCTTTTTTATTACAATGTTTAAGGCATAGATAATTATCACTTTTTCTGGTCACAGTTACTTCCTCTTTACCATTATGAAAGATTTGTAACCGCATTGCCAAAGAGTTATATCCAAGAATCAGACAAAACTAAGTTTTGGTTGGGTATTACATGTTTCAGATTATGAATTTGGGTACCTAACAAGATCAATAAATTATTATAGAGTAAATGTTTTGAGTATTTCAAGCTCCCATTATGTTGATTCATGATTCCCAAAGCTATAAAAACATTACTCATTTGTTCAGTTTGTCAAATTTCTTATTGATTGCAATTGCACAGCTTTCGGTAAATTGTATTGCTGACTAATTTTTGTTTTTAATGGAACTGGAACAGTAATTATTATATGCTCTTCTAGAATCCAACAAAAGCCTTGTCTAGTGGGCCAATAAAATGTTTTTGAAGGTCCATGAGGGTGCATAAAATTTATTAAGACATCGTTCTCTTCAAGTGAAATTTAATGTATATTTCCAATCCACCAATTTTTATCGTAGATGCAAACAATATACTGTCCAAACTTAGTATATCTGAAAAGGATACAATGGGAAATGCAGTCTTAGCACTCTTATCAGCATGTCTTATAAAGAATGTTGCACCATTATATTCTACTGACACGAATTTGCTTTTAATTCACTGATACAAAGTCATGATGTTCTGTTGTTCCAGGAACTGTACATCCAATTTTGAAACGGTCTTCTTGCTCAATTTTTTACAGCTTCAGTTTCTTTTTTTTTAATGAATTGAATTTCTTTTATATTCTTTTTACAGAATTCGTATAGATTTTTGAATACATAGAAAAAAATTTTGGAAAATATTTTCGAAGATAATGATCCAGAAGACACCATTGAATTTAAACATTGGGTGCACACAGATCATGACACGTTAGAAATGAAGCAGATGACAACTGAAGATTTTATTGAAGAATTGGTATTGAAAATCTCAGAACTTTTTACATATCATTACATTTCAAAGCATCGAAGTAAACATCTGAGAATGACCAAAGATATTCTTAAGCCAGATGAACTGATCACATTGATGGACTTTGCAGAAAATTACAGTTTTGTAATCCAGGATGCTATTCAAGGTTTCCATTGGGAAAACAACCACGCGACATTGCACCCTTTGTTATATATTTTGAAGATAATTCGAAAACTAAAAATGCGAGTTACTGCATGATTAGTGATTATGTCAAACATGAATCAGTTGCGGTACATACACTATTAATAAAACAAATGAAGCATCTGAAAAAAAACTTTGACGAAATTACGCTTATATATTATTTTAGCGATGGATATTCTGACGCAATACAATAACTTAAAAAATTTTCTGAATCTTTGTTGCCACCAAACTGAATCTGGAATTTCTGTAGAAGGGAACATTTTTAGCACAAGTCATGGCAAATCATCCTGTGAAGAAATACGAGGAACTGAAAAGTGGTTAGCTGCAAGGGCAAGTCTTCAAAAGCCAATTAAAGACCAAATTTTAACTCCAACAGATCTATATGAATTCTGTGAAAATAATATAAAAGAAATTCAATCCATTTTTGTTTCAAAACAAGAAATTTAAGCAGTAAAAAATTGACCAAGAAGAGCGTTTCAAAATTGGATGTACAGTTCCTGGAACAACAGAACATCATGACTTTGTACCAGTAAATGAAAAACAAATTCGTGTCAGTAGAATATCAAATGGTACAACATTCTTTATAACACATGTTGATAAGAGTGCTAAGACTGCATTTCACATTGTATCCTTTTCAGATATACTAAGTTTGGACAGTATATTGTTTGCATCTACGACAAAAATTGGTGGATTGGAAAGGTACATTAAATCTCACTTGAAGAGAACGATGTCTTAATAAATTTTATGCACCCTCATGGACCTTCAAAAAAATTTTATTGGCCCACTAGACAAGACTTTTGTTGGATTCCAGAAGAGCCTATAATAATTACTGTTCCAGTTCCATTAAAAATTAAAATTAGTCAGCAATACAATTTACCGAAAGCTGTTGCAATTGCAATCAATAAGAAATTTGACAAACTGAACCATTGAGTAATGTTTTTTAAAACTTGGGGAATCATGAATCAACATAATGGGAGCTTGAAATACTCAAAACATTTAGTCTATAATAATTTATTGATCTTGTTAGGTACCCAAATTCATAATCTGAAACATGTAATACCCAACCAAAACCTAGTTTTATCTGATTCTTGGATATAACTCTTTGGCAATGCAGTTAAAAATCTTTCATAATGGTAAAGGGGAAGTAACTGTGACCAGAAAAAATGATAGTTATTGATGCCTTAACCCGTCAGTAGTCGCGTGTCGGTCTTTTCGCCGCCCGTATAACTTATCTTCTCCTAACTTATATCACATTACAAATGCAACGGAGATCTACCATGTAGCTGACTTTGAAGCTTTCTCGACCACCTTAGTGAAGTAACAGGACACTTCTGTTTTTCTTTCAGGTACATTTTTAGAATCAAAGTTGAAATTAGCGAAAAAGTCTACGTAAAAATCACTAATGTCAGTTCTTGTTACTTTTTCCAATTACTCCAGATCTCATGAATAACATGCATTAATTTAAGAAAACTGCAAATTTAAATCTTCGTTATAACATTATTTTCGTATATTAGGTGAAAAATATTTCTTATTTTACATATTTGGTATGTGAGGGGCCAGCGGCGAAAAGACCGAGCGCGACTAATGACGTTGTGAAAAAAGTCGCGACTACTCGCGGGTTAATCGTTGTAATAAAAAAAGAATGGTGCAAAATATGTTGAAAAACCTTGTCGTAAAATATACGTTTCTCGTATGTATTTCGATTTTCTCGTACAATAGGTTTTTGAATTTTCTTATTTTCCTTCTATATCTAAAAGGCGCAAAATGAAATAAAGTTTTTTTTTATAAATTAAGATATGCTCTTTCCAGTGGTGCTAATCGTAACAAAATCAGAAGTGTCCCTTTTGAGATATGCGCTGCTGAAAATGGGGCAAAATTGACGATTTTAATTTTTTATTAGATTTTGAACATGAATAATTTAATGAATAGTTAAGAAATTTAAAAACAACTTCAGCGGCTTTATGACATACTCATAGGTAATTAATTTGTGAAGCGACAAATTTTTAAAATAATATTTACAGTAGTTACAACATGTTAAAATAAGGGTAAAATTTAACCAGATTGGCCGTACGGCCTACTTTGAGGCCTAGTAATGACGACAGTTTTGATTTTTGATTTTTAATACTGCAATCACATTTTTTAGCACAAAAAGTTGTATTAGATCACTTATTTTCATTAAACAAGGTTTCATATATCATGAGCAATATGTTGCCAAACTTGATGATTTGGCCGGTTTTTCTACGACCATGAAATAGTGATTGGCACAAATAGACCCCTGGCGCTCCATCTATACTACTTATTGCACTAAACAGGTTCCAAATGTTCATCATATACCTACATGCATATGTATCAATTATAAAAAAAATTGAAGGGCGTCGAGTTGGAGCCTCTAGGCCAGTTGCCATGGAATGACCCATATGTATATATTTCTCCTCATAGAACTCCTCATAGTTTAACCATTATCGTTAAAATTACAGAAGAAGAATATAAATTTAACGACAAATGATATCAACCGTTATTTTATATTTAACGTAAATGCTCGAAAAATAAGGAGTTCATTACATTTTGATATTTTTAATTAACTTATTAAATCATTTGTTACGACAGCATGAAATTTCAAATGCTACGTCAAATTTAATAAGTTAAATTTTTTAATAATCAAATGTTACTGAATTTATATTTCTGAATAATTATTAAGTAAAATTATCTGACAAAATATCTCACAAAATATTTCATGAGTCATTTTTGAGTAAATACAGCACATTACTTTATAACCATTTTCAAGATCACAGGGGTTTTAATCGTGTGAATAGAATTTAGAATTATAAAAAAAACTTAAAAAAAAGTATAAATGACGTAAGTTTATTTCACGATATCATCCACAAGAATCCAAAAATTCACTGTCACTTAATTTGATCTATTCTAAAAATATCTGGAATTTATTTAGGAAATTTCAGTATCTTTAAGTAATAGCAATTTTAATTTCATATGGAGCACTAAGTAACATTATACACTGAGGAAAAAAATATACCGCCTTCATCTAGAATGAATAGTTAGTCATTCTGAATACCTAAACTAGAACTATACATGACCGAACTATGCGAATAGGTTGACCAACTAAGCTGAATAGCCGAAATGACCTAGCATTTCTAGTCTCTTGTTTTCAAGGAGACGAAACGATATTGACTCGTTTCAGTAGCAAGAAATTATTGCTTGATTTCGGAAATAGTTTCAAAAACTAGAATTACAGTTACTAAATCAAATCTCTTGTGTTCGCATCTATTTGCTGAGATTTTTAAATAAGTATTACAGCGAGAATAAAGCAAAACGCCCTTGAATTCTTGTTGAAGATTCTAGAACTCTCATGTAATGGTAACTAGAATTTATAAGGATGACATGGAACTATTTTTTCTAGAGCCACAATTTAGATTCTAGATTCCACAACTGTATTTTTTTCTCAGTGTAATAGATTTTGCACGTGTTTAAATTTGCGTTGTCATACATAACTATAATAAAAATCTATGATAGAATTATAAGTAAGAAACTGATATTGAAGAAACGAACTTTTTGTAATAGTAATACTTAAAAATTTATTAAATGCAATTATGCTTATAAGTGGTATTACATGTTTAAATTACCTTCTTGACATACCTAAAAAAATCCAACATGCAGACACGGGATAAAAATCTATTTTCGTTTTTAAAAAACTAAATTAAATTAAATAAATAAAGATAATTAAAAGATGGAAAATGTCTCCGCTTTTAATTGATTAAAAATAAATGCTTAGACTCCAATAGCCTTTTTCATACTTTTTGGTTATTATTTTTTATACATTTAAAAAGATTGTTCATTTCTTTTGTTTGCATGTTATTTGTTTTAATAAATATATAATGTGCAATTTTTATACGGATAAGTAAGTTTTATCTTAAAAAGAATCGTAACGCATACCAAGAAAAAAAAAAAAAAAAAAAAAACATTTTTAAAATGAATGAAAAGCTTTTTAAATCACTGCTTTAAGGGATTTAGATATAAACTCAATCTAAATAAAAAAAAAGTAAATAATTTTAACATTGAAACATTTTAAACAACCTGTGTTAGGAACGACTAAAGTAATTTATCTTCAACTCGCAAAGCCTTTTTATTGTCATTTTATGCTAAAAAGATTGATATTCTGGATTCAAATTAAATCCAGATTCCATCTATTTTGTAAACAGCTTTTATAAATTGAACGCAATCATACTTATTCTAATCTTTGTTCGAGTATCTAATATTTAGCATTAAATCTTGCTAATTTATCATCTTTTGTGTTTTTTTTTAGATTATAATGTATAGTCATTTTATTTCCATTATAATGTATTTATTACAAGCTTTTGTATAAAACATTATTCTTAAAGATTGTACTTATTTTATTACTTTCAATTCTTTGGTTGTTCAGGATTTCATAAAAATTATTCAAAATAATGATTAGAGATGTTTTAACAGAAAATAGGAACACTTTTTAAAGATCACGATTGCAATAAAATAATTCATTCAGTAATGCAAGGTATCAGAAACTATTTTCATTTCAGATTGTTTATATTGAAAGGTACGGCCCCACCAGTGACCGAGAGGTTTTGACCTCTCAACCGGTAGACGGCAAATGCTGGGTTCGAACCCAATCGTGGTCGTCGGTTTAACTGTTCGGGGTTTTTGTGGTTTTCTTCTAATCTTGCATAAATACGTGTAAAGTTCCCTTACAGAGTCCCCCAAGAAAGGCATTCCTCCCCCTGGGTCTATATCTCTCGAGCAGATAATTGGTCGACACAAAATAAACCACTGAAAGGTACCAGTATGCACTTGTTACGAAAGTTGTAGGAATATTTGCATACATATAAGTTTTAAAAACGTTAGTAAAAAATTAAAAAATATATTGCTGATTTTTTTAAATATGTGTTGGCAGTTTGTGTTTAGTTATACAGTTAAGTAAAAGTTACACGCATAAAAATTAATAAAACTATTTTTTAATATATTTTCGTTATTTATAATTAATAAAATTAAAAAACGGATTTGGGCCAATCCGGAATTTATTGGACTTGGCATTTGCCTGTTTTTAATAAATTTGAGATACATTGAGGAGAAAAAAGTCATAGGATATCAATATGGAAATATACAGATGACATTAGTGTCGTTTAAAAATTGTATTAATAGTCCGTGCCTGAGCAGGACTTTCATTTGTGTTCAAATGCTTCATGTGAGAAGGTTGATTATGTGATTATGGCAACAGGACGAGAATTAAAGGATTTCGTATGCTAGTTTTAACAGGACGCATGTGACATTGTATTTCGGAAATAGCTATGGAATTGATACACAGTGTCAAGGTTGACCCAGTGTCAAGATTCTGTCGTGAATTCGGGCATAGTCTTCCATCATGGACCACGTTGTGGTCGAATGCGGACACTTAATGACCGCGACAAGCGACGTCTGCATAGCATAGTCAGTGTGGAAAGACAAGCAACAATGCGTAAAGTAACCGCAGGAATAAATCTGGAACTTCCGACGGGTGTATCCGTTAAGACATTCTGGCGAAATTTCGTTTTAATTAACTATAGTAGCAGAAGACCGACTTGACTACCAATTCTGACAGAACATCATTGACAACAGCGGCGTATTTGTGTTCGTAACCATATCATCACTGTAGACGACTGAAAAAAAAGTGCTTGGTCAGATAAGTCACGGTTTCAAATGGTAAGAGCTGATGGAAAAGTATGAGTTTGGTTCAAACCCCATGAAGCCATAAAATTAAGTTGTCAACAAGGCATTATGCAAGGTTTTGGCGGTTCTATAATTGTATGGGCTGTATTTACATTAAATGGACTGATTCCGCTGATCATACTTAACCGATCGTTAACTGAAAATTATTTGGTTCTGTTACTGGGTGACCACTTGGGACCATTCATGGACTTTATGTAGCCAAAGAACGATAGAATTTTCTAAGACAAGAATGCGCCATGTCACCGACCATAATTATTCGCAATTAGTTTGGAGAATATTCTAAGCAGTATCAGCGGATGATTTGGCTACCGCGATCGCACATCATGAATCCAATCGAACATTTCTGGAAAATAATCGAGAGATCATTTCGCGCACAAAATCTTCCACTGACAACACTTTCGGAATTATGGACGTCTATAGAGACTGTTTTTACTCAATATTTTTACAGATGACTTCAAACAACACGTGGAGTCCAACCTACATCATGTTGCTGCACATCGCTGCGCAAACGGAGGATCGACAGGCTATTAGCAGGGTATCCCGTAGTTTTTGTCACCTCAGTGTATATAAGAATTACTATAGTAATGAATATTTTTCAACTAAAACAGTATGAAAGCTTATAAGACAAGTTTTTTGCTCAGAATTAAAAAAATGTGACTCTTTCATCATAAAAAAGGAAGAGACGCTTGAAAATGATTCCAATTTATGATTGATGATTCCGATGACTATGTTTTTTTATCACAAATGTGTAATCTTCAGCATGCTGTGTCTCAACTACTGCGAATGGTGAATATCATGTTTCAGTTTTATAATTTTTGAGACAACGTCATGAAATGGTATAGACATGGGCATTAAATCTTGATATTGCTCTTCCACTTGTCTCTACTTCTGCCATCAATATCTTCGTAGTTTCGATATTAAAAACATGCCACATCCCGCTTGCAATCCAAAGAGCTCTTATTAAACGATTTCTGACTGTTTAATATAATAAAAAAGATTCTTTATGGTAAAAAAAATATATACGAATTATTAGTTTAAATGGAACAGCTGCCAAAAAAGGGTCCTCTGCTTGTTTTGAAAAATGGGTTGAAAGATCATCAGATGTATATCATCTTAGGGAAGGTATTAAAAAAAACATGCATTTTTAGCTGTTAATACATTCCTTATATTATGATTTTACTCTTTGTTTTATTGAAGCACCCTGTTCGTGTATAATACTTGGACATTATGCTTATTTTCACCGTTATTTTCTTGATAATAACAATCAAAGACGGAATTTTCTATAAGAAAGTGTTACTGATAGTTAGTTGTCCTTTATTTATAAAGGTCACCAGGGAGACGTTGAGGAAATGAAAGTTTAATTACTTATATTATTGCCGCCATTTTATTATAGATATTACTAGATCCATAATATCAGAAATCGATGAAAAATATAGAGTGTGTGAATTATACCGAATTTACGATGCTTGGATTTTCGTTTTTAGTATTAAGTTTGTACATGTGTTCTGAAAATGTTCTAAACTTCGAATAAATAAATGTATAAAATAAAATTTTGCTACTTTGTATATTTTTCGGCATTTCAAGGGAAATTTTTTGTTTTTTATAATTCATTTCGAAAGGATTTATTTGACTTTTATTTTTTGTTACGTTCGCTTACACAAATACATAATATCGAATCAAATTCGTTTGGAAAAAATCTGCTCAAAGGACTGTCATTCTCTGAAATGTGAATTTAATGACATTTTTATTCATGTTTAAAATTCTTTTATTCAGGGATAAAAATGTACCGGGAGAAACCAGAACGATATTCCGTTTTTAGGCGCGTTCGTAATTATGTAAATACGTAGCACCTATTGTTGTCGCTCAGTCCGTCCGTCCGTCCGTCTGTCTGTCTGTCCGTCTGTCTGTCTGTCCGTCCGTCTGTTCGCATATAACAACGCAAAAATTACCCAACCGAATCGTTTGAAATTTAAAATACATAATTATTACATAATTCTGTCGAGTTATTTCAAATGTTATGAAAATCGGATGGATAGATCAATTACAGGGACAATCAAAAGGATTCCGTTACATTACGTTCAGTGGGGAAAAAGTTTCAAATGCATTTTAATCGCTTGAAATTTATAACATATATTTATTACATAATTTTGTCGAGTCAATTCAAATGTTATAAAAATCGGATGCATAGATCAATTACAGGGACAATCAAAAGTATTCCGTTACATTACGGTCAATGGGGAAAAAGTTTCAAATGCATTTTAATCGTTTAAAATTTAAAACGTACAATTTTTACATAATTTTTTCGAGTCATTTCAAATGTTATGAAAATCGGATGCATAGATCAATTACAAGGACAATCAAAAAGATTCCGTTAGATTACGGTCAATCGGAAAAAAATTTCAAATGCATTTTACATAATAGTTTTACACTCATTTGAACATAATGGAATTGAAATGAATTTATCAAATATGTAGTATAAAATACATTTTGCACAATCTGTGATGCAAAGAATATTTATTATTATATTACAGGGCCACACAAATGTATTCCACTAAATAATGTTATACGGGGAAACATTGTTTAGAACGTGTTTTAATCATATTAAACTACTTCACATTTTATGAATAAGATATACGTTAATGAAGTACAATAAAAAATACTCCCAGCATATTTACAGGAACACAAAGTTTTCGGCCACTATACTGTATCCAAAGTACGCTCTACTATATCAGCAAGATCTGAATATTTTAAAACTTCGTTATCGTACGAACGCACCACATTTGCTACGCTTCACGTGCAATTTCCAACTTGTTTTCTTTTAATCTGAAGAAGTGTTTTTCTGGTTCATAAAATCTTGAAAAATATCTCTCCAATTCATAACATTACGGCACATTACAAACAAACAATTATTAAAACATTATTACAGTTGTATATGTAACTTATTATTATTTTAGTAACTTCTTATATCACTTACCAAATGAGTTTAAGTCTTCAGTTTGTTGGTTTGACATCTGTCTGCACACGCTCTACCTCGCGTAAATTTACATGGATCAAAGTGAAATAGATATAGAGTAGATGTGCCAAAAATGGGCCCCCTTAAGGAATTTCTCTAAAAATATTTTTTTATGAATAGTTATAATCATTGTATTCCAATTTTTTTTCATATTATATAATCTTTCAACAATATTTAAATAATCCCACAGTTACATTTCCCAATAGAATTAAAAATTTAATTTTAAATAATAGAAATGTGTCTAAACACCCAAAAGCCACTTATGTTACAGTAATGGACCGCCTATGTTCCAGTAATGGGCCACCTTACAAAAAATAACAGATAACTGTTTTTATGTGCGTTCGTAATTATGTGAATACGTAGCACCTATAGTTGTCGTTCAGTCCGTCCAGCTATGTATCCGTCTGTCTGTCGGTTTGTCTGTCTGTCCGTCTGTCTGTCCGCATATAACAACGCAAAAACTATATAACCGAATCGTTTGAAATTTAAAATACATAATTATAACATAATTTTGTCGAGTCATTTCAAATTTTGTAAAAATCGGATGGTTAGATCAATTACAGGGACAATCAAAAGGATTCCGTTACATTACGGTCAATGGAGAAAAAAGTATCATATGCATTTTAATCGTTTGAAATTTAAAACATTTATTTAAAGCATAATTTTGTCGAGTCCTTTCAAATGTTATGAAAATCGGATGCATAGATCAATTATAGGGGCAATCAAAAGTATTCCGTTACATTACGGTCAACGGGGAAAAAAGTTTCAAATGCATTTTAATCGTTTGGAATTTTAAACATATAATTATTACGTAATTTTGTCGAGTCATTTCAAATTTTCTGAAAATCGGAAGAATAGATCAATTACAGGGAAAATCAAAAGAATTTCGTTACATTACGTTCAATGGGGAAAAAAATTTAAAATGCATTTTAATCGTTTGAAATTTAAAACATATAATTATTACATAATTTTGGCGAGGCATTTCAGATCTTATGATAATCAGATGCATCGATCAATTACAGGGAATATCAAAAGTTTTCCCTTACATACAGTCAATGGGGAAAAAAGTTGCAAATGCATTTTAATGGTGTTACACTTATTCGAACATAATAAAATCCACATGAACCTATGATGCATTTATATATTAAAATATAAATTCTGTACATTCTGAGATGCAAAGAAAATTTATTATTAAGTTACAGGGCACACAAAAGTATTCCACTACATAATGCTATACGGGGAAACATTGTTTGAGACATGTGTTAATTATATTAAACTGTGCCACATTTTATGAATATGATACACGTTGCTGAGGTGTAATAAAAATTACTTTCCGTATGTTTATAGGAACACAAAGAGTTCAACCACTGTACTGTATCGGAAGTATTGTCTACTATATCAGGAAGATTTGTATATTTTTAAAATTTCTTTATCGTACGAACGCACCTCATTTGCTACGCTTCACGTGCAATTTCCAACTTCTTTCAATTGTATTTTGCTCCAGATTTTAATGAAAGCATACTTATAAAACAAAATATTAAAACTAGAACTTAGAAATTCATTACATTAAAGGATTTATAATGAAAAAACATAAAACAAAATATTTAAATTTAAGTTGTAAATTTATTATAATCAAGGATTTATAATGTGGATATAAAACAAAATATTAATGATATTATTAACTGTTTATTATTAACTAGCATTAATGAATTTATATTGTAAAGATATAAAACAAAATATTTAAATTTAAAGGATTTATTAGATAAAGACAATGTTTTACTGAAATCAAGTTTAGATAAAATAAGGCATTAAAAAAAAGTCTCCAATCTTCATTTATATCATTATCTAAATGATGTGCTAAGCAACTGTGAAATATAAATAACAGATCTTCAATATTATCATCCCTTTCCGATAGTCCAAGCTATTCAATATGGAATTTTAGAATGCATTTAAAATGACAAATGTTCTTGCACTATCCAACCATTTACAGATAATCATATAGCCCATCAATTTGGCACAGATTGATTCCACAATTTCCCTTCAGAGATGCTTATATGGATATATTATCACCAATTGAGCAATCTCATTATTTGCTGAAAAACATCCAGTAACAGTGATTTGTTCTTTTTCGTTATTTAGTACTACATAATACACATCTTTAACTGATTTTGGTCCCAAAATTTTCCTTGTTTTAAGAGAACAAAATAAATCTTGTTTTAACCTTAAATTATTGAAAATTGTCTCTGTATGCTTTAAAATTCGGAAGAAAATATTAATAATGTCTTCTTCCAAATATGATTTTACATTTCTAAACCAAGTTAAAACAACTTCTTTTGTAACGGCACATGTAGATTTTGTCAAATGTTCTGCTTGTGTTTTGTACCAATTTTGGATGACTTTTTTAAAACAACTATTTATAAAGAAATTGCCTTTATTAAATTCTAAAAGGTAAAATTTAAGTATTAAATTTGATTATTTAGCTTTACAGTTAAATCAAAGTATTTTATCTCTACTGAAATAACACTTTTTGTATTGGTCACTTGGGTGGTACATTACTGGAAAATAACTAAATAAGCTATCCAGTAATGGGCCACCCCTTCTAAAATCTTAAAAATAAATAAAATTTTGTAAATGGCCATTGGTATATTAAATTCAAAGTTTTATATTGCTAACCAAACAAAAACTTTCAATTTTTACGGAAAAATAAAAAAAGGTATAAACTAAGTAAGTAAAGTCTGCCCTTAGCATGTTCAATAAGATTTTCAGTGAAAAACAGAAAAACTGTGAAACTTTATTTTCTGCTTCCTAATTGTTTTGACGAAAAGTGTAAAAAATTAAATCTGCTTATAAAGCATGCAAGGTAGAGTTCAGAAAAAAATAATAAAAGCTTAACTATTATTTATTACTTTTTTACGCACCATAAAGTGCGAGGTGGCCCATTACTGGCACATCTACCCTATATTATTGCCGAAACATCAGTGAAGGCTTACTTTGGAAACACGAAATGTTTTGGTTTCTGTCTGTCTGTTCCGCGATAAGTACCGCAAAAAACACCCAATTAATTTGAAGTTAGGTGGGTATGTTTTTGAGATACCTTGATTTAGCTGTGTAGTTTTTTGTTCTATTTGATCCATTTGTTCGGAAAATACAGGACATTTAATTTTGCACCACAATGCTTTTCTATGGCAATTCAGACGATTTTAAAATTTTCATTTGTTGAAAGAAAATGGTTCACTTGCTCAATGGCATTAAGTGACAATTAGATACTGAAATTTACGAATGCGAGGCTGAAATTATTCAAATTATTTTGAAATTTTGTCTATGCATTTGTCAGATTTTTAAATTTTTAGTGTAATTTTTTGATAAGTTTTATAAATGTGTTCCAATATTATAAAACAATTTGTTTTAGAGATTTACTTATCTCAAATGTATTTATTCCATTTTTTCTTTTACTTTTTTATAGTTGCCTAGCAACCCCTTATCTTCATAATATTGAAAGCATGTATAACGCGTCAGTGTGATGTTTGAATTTTCATGTAAATAAAGGTAAATGAAAAAAATATATATACTAGCTGACCCGCCCGGCGTTGCACGGTTCCGAGATAATAATATTAAAGGAACATAAAATTTGTGATTTTATCTCTAACTTGAAATGTGTCAAATTACGTTGTCTGAAATACACGGCCACTGACTGTGTGAAAAATTGGTTTAAAAATGAACAAAGAATATTTAACGGTAAAAATGTTCAAAAGGACTGCAATGGGAAACGGGAGAGGAACTATTCAAGTAATAATTAGAGTTTTGAAAATCTCAATGTCAGATACATCTGGAGAGATTGTGGTACTTTCAAGAATATTTTAAGCCTTGTAAGTGCCGTAGATTTTGCTAGCCATCGCACAAAAAACATACATGCACACAGAGAGTGCGTTTAGTTATTTTTTAGTGTAGGTTACTGTGGATATTCAAAGCAATTACTTTACCGCGAATTTATTAGTTTTATGGATTTTCCCTTTTTTACATGCTATTTAAAAATAGATAAGACCATGATGTGTACAAAAATCTGTAATATTGACAAAATTGACAAAAAAAAGATGCTAAACGTACAAAAAATCCTTAAAAACCACATTGAAAATAGTACTGAAAATCGCAATGAATAAAATCACTGAAATTGAAAAATCATAGCAGACAAAATTTAGTTAATTAGGTTTTGAAACAATTTTATTTTTATGATTCTCATAATAAGTCTCAAAATGTAAAGATATACAAAAATCGCAATAAAAAAATCGTTAAAAGATCCAAAATCGCATCACGAATTCCGAATAAACTTTATTGAAAAGATAAAAAATATATATTATTTTGAGTGAAAAGAACGAAACCGTATTCCTTTCACTAATATGGAAAAATCGCCACAAAACATAACTAGTCGTTGGGGGCCACCGTAATACTTACCCATCATGGATATGTATATGAAAATAAAACATGTGAAACTATTTATACAATGCATTGCAATTCATAAACAAAATTTAAATATTGTTAATATACATAGTAATGCTATATTAAAGAACCGCTGATGTACCAATTTCGACAAATTATATAAAACTCCAAACTACTCAAGTAGTACCGAACTGCGTAAAAGAAACATCCTTATAAGTCCAAAAATAATAATTCTATTAACTAACAATTAACTGCGTCAGATTAAGCGTCTCATTTCCAATTAAAATATACTTCTGAATTGAAATTTGAATGAAATACAGGGTCATGAAAAATCGAAGAATGAGGAAAACAAGATCACAAATATCTCGGCAACTAGAAATCCGATCGACTTCGTTCTATATGCAAAATATGTGTTATTTTATTGACTTTTACGTCCATTTCTTAGAACAAAAAAATTCGAAAATTTTTATATACCTTTCATCAGAACGAATTTTTCGAGAGTCCGAAAAAAATAGTTCCGGATAATCGAGGTTGCTGATATTAAATAGGCTTCGTCCCATTCTTACATACTAACTACATACAAAATTTCAAGTCTCTATCTCAATTTGTTCGGGAGATAGAGCGTTTACAGAAAGACAGACAGACAGACGGCAAAATTTTTTTTCTAAAAATATGTTTTTCGGAATCTCCACTATCTAAAACGCGTAAATCCGTCAAAAATTTTTTTTCGATTTTCAAAACGATTGCAGGACTTACCCTATACTACGCATGATGGGTAAGTTAAAAGAGCGCAAGAAATCACCTAAAAAATTAAATAAAAAATTCCAATCAAAAAATCAAAAATCGGGCTTCAAGGTGCAAAACTACATGTATAGAGGTACCTTCTCTCCAAATTTGCAACTCTACATGCAGCGGTCTCTTCAGAATAGCGCTGACACACACACATACTTGTCTCTTTATTATTATAGATTACTGTGAATATCTTAGTTAATAACTTTATTGTTCATTCGGTAATTTTATGTTTCTTGCTTTTCTTACAGGCAATTCAAGTATAGATAAGATCATGATGCATACAAATAACTATAATTTTGACAGAAATGACAAGTGCTAAACGCTCAAAAAATCGCTAAAAATCACGTCGAAAATCGCATTGAAAATCGCGTTAAAAATCACTGAAATTGAAAAGTCATAGCAGACAAAATTTAGTTCATTAAGTTCAAAGTATGTATCAATTTTGTTTTTATCATTGTCAAAAAATAGCCGCAAAATGCCAAAATACACTAAAAATCGCATTAAAAAAATTCGCTAACAATTCAAAAATCACCGCACGAAGATAAAAAAAATTACTTTGAGTGAAAAGAACGGAACCGTATTCCTTTCACTAATATGGAAAAATCGCCACAAAACATAAAAAGAGCGCAAAAAATCGTCTAAAAAATTATAATCAAAAAATCAAAAATCGGACTTTGAGGTGCAAAACTACATATATAGAGGAACATTCCCCTCAAATTTTGTAACTGTATATGCAGCGGTCTCTTCAGAACAGCGCTGACACACACACATACTTGTCTCTTTATTATTATAGATGAATTAAAAGAAAATTAATATAACTTCATATTGGAAAGAAAATGGATATTTTCAAGTATCTTATAATAATAAATGATAAAGGAAGATTGATATGAGGACACGAAAACAAGTGATTTTGACATCATATACCGAAAATAAAACTAATACACTTTGGCGCTTAAATTAAATGGTCTTAGATTATGTTATTAATCCTTATTTATTTACAGAAATTTATTATCAAAATTTTAAAATTTGTCGGATGCGCGTTAAAAGAAAGATTCTTTAAATATTTAAAATAATAATAAACTTGTTATTATTAATTAGAATAAGAAAAACTAGAGAAAATAATTGTATAATATAATAAAAAGCTGCAATTTCAGTATTTTGTTATATTCTGGCACATGTACAAAAAGCTAATCTATTCCACTGAAAATACAATTTATTAATCTGGAAAAAGTCATTGAAATGAGTCTGCATCCAATAGAACAGTTAGTTAATTTCTCTTACACTAAATTGCATTCATTTTCTAAAGCTCATTGTAGGCATCTTCGTCTGACATATCCATATATTTTATGACAGAATTGCGAAATAAATTGGCATAATTGTGCAAAAGAAAATTATATGTCAATTATGGGCACGTTTAAATCATACCACTTGTATAAATTGGTATATGATTTAGTACCTATATATTGTTCTACATAAATTAATATTTTCATAAAATATTTTGTGCTAAAATAAATAAATAAATGTACAATTTATTACCAAGGACCTTCAGTGGTAGCTCACATAGAGTAGGAAAAGTTGGATAAAACCAGGTAGGTGGATAAAACAGGGAACGAAGCTTTATTTGCCGCGATATCTAGCCGAAAATTTGATAATAAGTTTTAGGCGAGCGTCATGCCAGCTCCCAGTGACTAGAAGTCGTGTAAACGAACTCATTTCGCAGTGATTTTTTAAAGATTTCACGTGAAAATGTTAATGTTGACGTCTGCAACATTGCGTTACCAATCCTAAATACCTAATGATTTAGATTAGCTAAGTATAACGTATAATAGTCTATTACTTACTCGTTATTTTTACGTTTTGTATTGGTGTCTACGAGTTATCTGAACGTCGCTAGAGTAACATTGTGAGGGATTGTCCTTTGTGATAAAGGCACTCTAGCATTTTAGTGAGATCGTGATGTCAATGTTTTAACATGTGTAGCATGAAAGCGACATCTGTCCTTTATTCAACTTTAAATCTCCAGAGCGTGTGTGTTGCCCTCTATTCTATAGTTAAGTCACGGTTAGGAGTAATATGCAAATTCTTAGGCCCGTCTTCAGTTTGCAACGTATAAAAGCTTTGAGTAAAGTACAGAGTGGGTTTTGAGAAGGTGGCGAAAGCCGGCTAGTTGTGTGGTGGTGAGAAGGTGACGAAAGCCAATTAGTGTGGTGAAACGGCAGCAGCCCGCAGAGATAGATATCTAGTAGTGAATAGATTAGCCTCCAGTGAATTAGATGGTGATTTAGAGTGAGCTAGCCAGCATCGTGCACCGAGTTAGTTTATCACGAGCGGAATTACCCAGGAAGAGTGCCGGTGGTAAGAAATATTTTAATACGTTGAGAATTGTAAATAATTAAGAGTGTTTACAGCCACGGCTTCTCTTATAAAGATTTAATCTAGCATTTAGCTGAAGTCTGAACGAGAAGCTGGTGTGACGTGTCCGGATTGAGACTTGGCCGAGGTTGTGAGTATAGTTTCGACTTAATCGCTTGGTATTGTGATTAGTTATTTAAATGTTTGAACTGAAGCTCCACATTCCCCAAGTCATAGCGGTTTAAAGAAACTGTTGATTTTATCCGATATTTAGAATTATGTCTTCATTTCATCAACGTAACCTCCCACACGTTACAAATGACACCAAGTATGTGTACCCACCCGTTACAACATTTCATCAAAATGGCGTGGTCGGACAAAATCGGGATGCAGATGGTTCGACATAACCGGGAAGATTCCGGTTTTGGAAAACTCATTTATTTGCATGATTGAAATAGAATTAACTTGTTTATGCATTGTTTGACGATCTATAAATATTTAAAAAACATACAAAAAATATTATTTGAATTAATTTGTTATATACAAGATTATTTTTAGTTATTTCTATTGCAACATCTATCGTTATTTCAATCTCCAAAAAATCAGAACTCGAACACGAAGAAAAAGAAAAGATGTAAAATCAAGACAACAAGAATTTAACCCTGAAGCGAAGCTTTCCATGATGACAGAAAAAATGTAGAAAAATTGATGTGAAAAAGAAAAGTCCTAAGAAAAAAAAAACCCTTGACATCAAACGAGGAGGAAGATTAAAGTTAAGAATGCATCTTTTGGAGCAGCTTACATGGACAATCTAAACCTAAGAATAGTTGTATACAGTGCCTTCATTGCAAAGGGTGGACACATGAAGCATGCATCAATGCAAATGAACAAGATCGAATTTCATTTGTGATTTTTGTGCCTAACAACTTTAACTCTTAAAGCATAATGTAACTAATTTTTATTTTATGTAGATTTGATATAGATTCACATTCTATAAGTATAAATGTCAATTTTCCTTTAATAAATAGTATTATTTCAAAATTACATTGTGCTTTTAATTATTTTTTTCAGTTCCCGGTTTTATCCGCCCTAGTCGGACAAAACCGGGACATTGCAAACTTGCAAACATTGCAAAGTGTTATTATGATCTCAATTTCTGTTTGTCGTGACTGAATGAATACTTTTTTCTTCCAAAAAACATCAATTTACCAATTTAATAAAAATTTTGACTGTTTTGTTCACATATTGCACAATAATAAAAAGAAAAACATTAGGGTCCCGGTTTTATTCGACTTTCCCCTACTATCAGTTTACTTCTAGTAGTACAAAATATCTAATTAAAAAATACCGTTGTATTATGCTAATATTAGGAATGCTAAATTTAAGCTTCCAAATCTTTCAAATCTGCTTTAGAAGACCCCTTTAACATTTGAAATAAATTTAAAATTAATAGAAAAATGAGAATCATAATTTGTAATTTGCTGAGTTTATAGAGTAACTTTTCCAGAGTTTACAATTTACAGAGCAAGGGAAACTAGACAAGAACTACAATGGATTTACATATAAAGAAGTTATTTGTGTAAGTGATTAGATAATGTTTCGTAGCATTCATTTTTCGGCATTATATTTGCTTTTTTACAAAATATATATTTTTTGCTTATTAAAAAAATAATATATATATAACAAAATGTACAGTCGTCTAAATGTACATAAATAAATAAATAAATACAAAGAAAACTGCCTATCCGTACTTGTTACTAAAGCGTATCATAAAAATCATACACAGCAATATTATTAGGAAGTATGCTCTATAAAATTACTTTAAGCTCACAATTAGGATTAAAAATTGACTAATAATATTTGTAACAAACATTGCAACGCCTTTTGAAATATTCAATATCAACACCCAAATTTGATTTTAAATTAAGGATTTTTGGCAAATTTTAGCTTCAATGAATTAGGTTAGGGCTTAGGTAGTTCTAGATGTCGAAACATTCAAAGATAAATCCCATGATTATAGTTGAAAAACAAAGTATAACGTTAATAGATTCTTAAGAATAATTCAGAAACTTCTAGACTATAATTTTGAATTCCCTTAGTATGAACGTTTAGAACTAATATTCTGTGTAACTCTTTATTATTGTAATAAATATTTTTTCAGATATTAATTTATCTAAATTGTTATAAAATATAAAGTTGGCTGTTTGTTTTTTATCCTGAATGACTGTGCAATTTATTTGCGCTATGTTCTTATGTGGAATTTTAAAATATTTAGAACGTCAAAAATTTATACTTAGCACTATACTCTAGGTTTTTGTACAATTTTACTTTTATTTCTGGTTTATGTACCAGTATTTGCATTTTAAAATATTTCCTTTTTTGCAATTTACATTTAATTTTAGGTATTTACTGTAGGACATTTTTGTAAGTTCGTATTCACACATATATGTAAATATATTTTTTAATAGTTTAGTATAACCATTATGTCATAATTACAGAAGAAGGACGGCAAACGATATCAACCGTTATTTTACATTTAACGTTAATGCTCTAAAAAACGGTGTTCATAAGTTATACGCAGCAGTTTAGCATAGAATGTAAAACGTAATTTTTATTTATTTCTTATACTCTAAGCATTGCAAAATAGAATCTGAATGTTTTACAGAAAACTAGATGAAATAGTTTTTAATATATGGCAGATAATATAAACACTTGTATTAACTGATTTTTGACTATATCTAATTTCATGCATTCTTTATCAACTCAGAAATTTGAATTTTTGACAAAAATAAACGATCTGTACATTTTTTAAATTGTTAATTAATTTGTTAAATTTTTTGTTACGACTGCATAAATTTCAAAAGCTAAATTTAATAAGTTAGGTTTTTTAATTATCAAATGTTACTGAATCTTTACTTTTGAATAGTGATTAAGTAAAATTATCTGTCAAAATATCTCACAAAATATTTCAACGCATTTCTATAACATAATTTCCATCCATATTAAATGAATAAAACATTTCAAAGCATATTTAATACAAAATATATTGCTTTAAAGGGGAATATTTGAGTACTATTTTCAGGAAAACGCGATTTATCGATTCAATTTCAGAACCATGAAAATGATTATATAAGTGAGATAAAATGTTCGAAATTTTATTAATGCATTTCTAAAAGTAAATTCAGAATCTTAACTGAAACTTTTATCTTAAAAGTTATTTCATAAATTAGTTTATTGAACTAATATCGTTTTTCGAAGAACGGTTAAGTGGTTATTTGAAAGATGTTTTGATAAATAAATAAAAATATTAAAGGATATTTCATGAAAATAACATGAAATTTCATTACTTTGTCAGCAATGATTAGACGTAGAAAATAAGTTTCTGTAACTCTACTTTGTAGGTGAAGTAATTAAGAGAAAATAAAATTAGTTTCATATGGATATTTTACTTGGGTGGGATAAAATAATGCAAACATCTATGAAATTCTTTTTTTTTTTTATTAACCGCTTCCCTGATTTGCCCGTACGCCATACGGGTAACGTATGTCGTGATTTTCCAATCATGTGAGGCATCCATGTTCTAATCATGATTTTTTATATCACCAGTAAATTTTCATTGTAAATTTTGTATTACATAATCCAAACATTTTCCTGATTCAATTAGGCAAAAATTTTTGTTTAGAAAAACTGGTGATAAAAGACTACAAATTATGTAAAATATATGAAAAAAAATAGCCATTATTATTTTTTTCAAAAATATTGATCTGTTAAAGGATTAATATGCCGTTGTCCTCTTTTTACATAAATTATAGCTTGCATCTGACTTATAATTGACAAATACAAATCGCATAAAAATTCCAGAAGTATAGGTTACCACTCAAATTGCAAAAAAGTCCCTCAATTCAAAAAGTATACTTGGATACTTAGAGGGGGTGGGATGGACTGCACAAATTGTTTTCCAAAATGACCCATAAAGATTCAATCAGGTCCCCTCTAAAATAATCTTAAAATTATCTGAAGAAATCTCTACTTTCTTAACAAATTTTACAGAAATCTGGAGAAAGTTTGCAGATTTTGCTTTTTTTAAAACATCTGCTGATTTTATTAAGATATTATAAAAATATCTGCAGAATGGACCAATTGCCTTCAGATTTTCTAGAGATTTCTGGGTCAATTGCCAAAAGATTTTCTACAAAGATTTTTTAGTAGATTGGGGGGGGGGGGCTCAGAGTGGCCACAAAATGTTTATTACACAAGTATACATTACCCCCATTACTCTATTACCCCTAATGCATTAAGTCCTATTCTAATGGCTTCTAACTTTATAACAGATTTATATACAGGTACAGATTAACTAAATATGAAAATAGGAGCAATTGACTCCTAATTCTCAAAAACTTAGTCTATACAATATAAAAATGCCTTAGAATATGCTTTGAGATAAAAAATACCCTGTAGATATATATTAAAAAACACAATTATTGTACCATGTTTAAAAAATTTAATTGGCTTACTTTAAAAGGAAAATATCACGAATTTAATAAAAAATCGAAGATAAAAATGTTCATTCCATACTATTTCTTTTCGTTTCCATACATTTGGCTGTTAAACATTAAAAAAATTGCTATATTCTTTAGTGATATACGTTCACTGTTTCCTTAACTTGTATTGTAATTATTTATCCTTATATATGTACATAAATTTTAGTTTAGAAAATATAATTTTAAAAGTAGAATTATTCTTCAGGGCAAATCCATTGGTCAAAATTTGAATATATATAGGGTTGTCCGACCAGTAAGGGAAAAGTCTAGAGTGAATGAAGAATTAGTAAATATTTTAACAGATTAAGATTTGAAAACTTTCCAACTAGATGGGGTTAGAACATTACCGAAATTCTATTCAACAGTAAACTGTTAAAAATAGTTGTGTCAGCCTTCTTGATTGATTATTGATGTCACATTACTTATTTTGAAAAAATGTTGCATTTTAATGCCTGACGAACACGCTGTTTCTATGTTGAAATAATAAAGTAAATGCTATGTTGTTTCATGTGTTTCATATTAAATTGTCTTTTTTTTTTTTTGCTTTAAGCACTAATTTTAATGTGTATATATTAAACATACAAGCTTTAGCTTTAACCATTGTAGAATCTGAACATTATTAGAATAGGAGTATTTAATAACTGGTTAGGCTAATGTTAAAAATCCAATGAATTAACACATTTTCATTCACTGGAAGGAATACATTAGTCTTCTTTTTCAGAGAATGAAATGTCTTATCAACAATAGTGACAAATGGAAAGTTAGGAGTTTTTAAAACGTAAAAGAAGACGTATACACACACACACATATTTTAAGCTAATAATTATGGATGTGTTTCAAATTCTGTTTTTTCCTATGTTTTTAGATGACTGACAGAAATATCCTTAATGATGATAAAAAGATTCTTAAAAAAAACGAAAATAGAAAGGTTTCAAGTACAGTACAGAAGACTATACGCTATAGAAGTTTTATGCTCTGATAAAGACTGAATGCTGCTAAATGCTGTACAAGCTATGAAAACAGATCAGCTTAGTATGAAAAAGGAAAATTTTTTAAAATGTACAAAAAGGAACGTTGTCTATGAAATTGCGAAGGAAAATATTTGAAAGTAAGCATATGGGATATTGTCTGTCTCTTAAAGAAGAAAACTGCTCGAAGATTGGGTTATCGGTAAAGTGAAAAGTGTTTTTTTTTTACAATTGCTAAGAATAAACTAAAAAGTGATGTTTACAATGTCATAAAAGAAACTTAAAAGAAAAATCCCTTTATAGACAAACATCCAGAGGAGAAATGGATGACTATTTTACTAAATTAAGCATCCAACGGTGGAATTATGAACTACGCACATTGACAATATGTGGACCACAAGTCCACATGTGGTGAAGGTGGAAGAGAAATTCAGTAAAGAATAAGTTCTGGTATTTTATGGATCATATAGAAGACATAATAAAATGACCTGAGCTTATTTCTGCGTCATTTTTCTGCTCTTTTAAAGTTTAATTTATTATAGAAAAATAGAAGTAGAGATTAGAAACAGAACTAAATATTTCAGAAACAAAATTGGATTTTGTTTTCTTTTATTTTTTTAGTCAAGGCTTAAATGCAATAGTTTTTCAAGCTAGTTAAATATCGTTCTGAGTTTTAAAAACCCATAATTAAAAAAATATATGTTCTAAGTTACTTATAAAAGTTTTAAAATACATAAAGAAGTATGAAATTGAAATGTTTTTATATTTCTGCCTGTTTATTTTTTGGATAATTTTGCATTCAGTCACTTTTAAATGCTGTTTTTTATTTGAGTTTTGCATGGATTTCTGTTAAAACAGCCGTAACATCACAAACAAATAAAAAATATTTTTGTTACTTTCTTTATCTTTTATGAACTAGCAAATGTATGTGTACTGTTAAACATTAATAGGAACAGTTTTTTAATGTATAATGAGTCATTTTTAATTTAAGAACACTTTAGTGCTCATTTACTGGTCCGACTACCCTCTATACATTTTACATTTGCACACTCAAAATAAAATCCCTTGTATTCTGTTTCTGTTTTATGTATCTATATATCTATTTATGATCATTCATTTTAAAAAGATTTCATTAATATATATATTTATTATACATATACTCAAATCAATCGAAATAGAAATGAAATACCACATTAATTTATTCTATGATTGCTATGAGATAAAGGGTTTGTGTGATAAAATAACTTATTTGAGATTCGAAATACGACTTATCTTTTTATATACCCATAACATAATACACAAGTAAGAAAAATCATGCGTTAATCATAGATTATGAAACACTTTCCAACGCTTCTTGAAATCTTTAACAAAATTTTGTTATTTAGCGAAATAAAATGCTATTGTCCATAGCCAAAAATGTACTGAAATACTTTTGAACAGCCCTGTATTTGATCCGTCGGTTGATATTTAGTTTAGCAAGAAAATGCCTAACTGGCTGAAATTTCTCTTGCAGCACTTTATTCTAACAGATGGAAAATACTTCAATACTTTTCTTCAGCCCTCTAATTTTTCCAGTATCTTTACTACACGCCAGTATTTAGTTAAAATTTAGTTCAAACAAACACATTCTTAAAGCTATTAAATCACATTTTCAGAAATTATCACATATGGAAGATCATGTTGCTAATTCTTTGCGTGACCCTTTATATCATTTTATCTGTATTCTACAAACATTTCTAAGTAAACTGAAAGCAGTTCAACGTAAAAATGCATAACTACCACCTTTAAGTTAATTACTGTCGGATTCAGCAACCATTATGAGCTCTTTTGTGTAACCCTGTATATCAACTATAGCATTTATATACAACATATAATTTTCAGACATTTTGTAAAACTTAAAAACTCATATCATAATTGAAAAAAGGATTTTAACCATCCATCAGTTATAATCGATGATACACAATATTTCAGATAAAAATATAAGGTTTGAACTATTTTGTGTGTCCCCGTAAAAGCTATGCACTACAAATTATGCGTTAAATATTACGTCTCAACGGCGCATATCAATTTTATGATACTTGAAACCGTTTAACATTATTCAAATATGTCGCAAAATATTCCCTCCTTTATTATTGTGTGAAGGAATTCTTTTGAGTGGCCCTGTAACTGAATAATAATTATTATTTTGGCAGCATATTTTACAGAATGCATATTTTAGTGCACTTTGCGAATCCATGTAAATTTGAATAAGTTTAACAGGGTTAACACCTTTAAAATTCATTTGAAATGTTTTTTTCCCATTGGCCGTAATGTATCGGAAAACTTTTGACTATCCATGTAAATACACTAATCACAGTAGAAACTTCATTTTCAGTAGGGTTCGTGCTAGAGTAAACATCAATAACATATAAAAATTTCAGAGCAATTCGAGTAAATTTACTGGAGTTAGAGCGCGGACAGACGGACAGACGGCCAGACAAACCGAATGCATAAATACTTTTCAACAAAGTTGAAAAGTGTTAATAAATGAAAAAAGCCTCAATTACTACGGCAATTCAGACATATTTCATTATTAGTTTTTTTCTAAATTGATCGTTAGATGACGACAGAAACAGACGATTTCATATGTATTGAATTAAAAAAGAGAAAAAATAAATCTTGACAATTACAAAACAGTTACTTTGCATGCACTGCGTATTTAATAACTATTAATGCACAACATTTGAGATAATCTAATCAAATATGAAAAAGTTACATATTTATTAATTTGTGCTTTCTTACTCATCTGAAAGTTTGTTTACATTTTGTTACCACGATAACGTTTGAAAAGCCTTTTTTGTAGATCCTTGTTTGTAAAAATACGCAAATTACAGATTGCTTTACTAAACTTATTAAAAAAAATTATCCATGTTTTCATTATAACTATTAATTAATTCGCAACTTTCTAATCCAGAACATTTTATGTTTTCTAAAGTTTTAAAGGTGCCCTTCAAATGCAAGGAAGTTGAACGGTAACGTGTATGTCTTCACGATCCTATATCGTTTTTCTCTGATCCAAGTCAATCACTTTCTGTTTCACACATCAGCATTAGCTTAAAAAGCATTCCACTTCTCCCTATTTAATCTGACACTTGAGCACAGAGCTCAGATTTTGTTGTCTGATTTGCTTTTCAAGCAAAATATTATTATTTGCTGTAAAAAATTGAGGTATAGGAGTTATTATTTAATTTCAACATCATTGTGAATAAACTCAAGGTATATACAGGGTTGAGTCACAAATATCGAAACAATAGGCTATCTCTTTAAATATTGCCCCTAGACCCATACTTCCAATTGCAAAAATTCATAAAAAAGGTGAAATTTATGATAAGATAAGTTGTAACTCCATGGGGGGGGGGTCTATTTGAAAAATACGAAAATTAAATTTTTATACGACCCCCGTATGGCAAAATTGAACAAAAAAAAATCATCTCGATATCTACAAACTTGACAGAGATATTAAAATCCAAAATTCTTCCAATTTCGTGTCTTACACCACTTAACCATGTCTCTAAAAGAAGAGTTTCCGAGTTAGAGATCGTCCACAAATTGTCAATTATTAAATGTCGATTTAAGACAGTGCCTCTTTTTTGGATATAATAAAGCAGTGCATTGATTTAAATCTAAACTTTTTTTCAAAGTGTATTGCTAGTCTTAACTAAAGGTCTGCATGGATCGAAATATCTAGATCCGATCTCAAACCGACCCATAAAGAGAAAAGTTCGGCCCGGCCGCAAATATACAAACACTTAACGTCCTAGCGCGCTCCACGCCAACCCCTCTAGCCAAGCGCTTTGGCAATAAAATGAAGTTCGACGTACAACGTGTATGCTACTGCTACATTCTATTCTAGTATCGTAGTTTGAAGTTTACATGTGCAAATATTTATAGCCAATTAACTTGAATATTTTGCGTCCAAAATATTCAAGTAAAAGAATTTTTCTTTTTCAAAGAAAATGCGTTTGAAATTGCAAATTAGTTTAAGTCAACACAAGTTGCTATTGATTAGACTAAGTCGAATATACTAATGTTGTTACAATAAGATTATACTGTTAAAAAGTAAAGACTGATGCTGAAAAATTTAAACTGCATGTTTCGAGTGTTATGATTGTATAATAGTTGAAACAATAGTTGACTTAGTTCATCAAGATATTTCAACATAGTTCAAAAGTATTTACGAACTTAATTTGTCCTACATGTTTTTGGATTTACGATGAAATACTTATTAATGAAAATAAATATTTTTTTAGCATTTATGGCTTGCTTACACGGATACTAAAAGGAATTCCGATTCATACGGTCTGTGGTGGAAAAATCGTTTGCGGTGTGTTTTATTTTTAATGATATAACATTATTTTAAGCATATTGAAATTTATACACATATGAATGGGTACTGTAAGGCGCTAATAGGGTGAGCATAGAATTCATCGTTCACTTACAAAGACACACAAAAGAATTTGACAACAGTACTCCTCGAATAATAATTGCTGGAAGTGCGATTTCATTTCTGCTGTGCGTTTTTACTTTAATTATTATTTATTTTTTCATTATTCTTAGAGTGTAGAAGTTCTATACATTATATACATACAAGGCTGTACAAAAAATCGCAAATACAATTTCGTTTATTGATGGCAATTTTAAAGGCGATTTTCAACTTTGTTAACTAAACTACGTTTAACTAAATTAACTTTTAGCATACTGTGTAGTAAATATAAACATATAGATTCTATACGGGAAGTTCAGTAAAAAACTGATATTTTTTAAATTGTTGATGGTAGTTGCAGAAATTGTGTTTTCAGATTGTTTATTTAGATATCATGTCTCAGCTTAATAAATTGTAAAATTTTGTTACAGTATATTCTGAAAGTGTTGGAAAAGGTTTCATAGTCTATGCTGGATGCCTGGTTTTTCGATCATGTTTTTTTTCTTCTTTTCTTTTCTTTGTAATTTTCAGAAAACAATAGATTTTTTTTTATACAGTTTATTTAGTATTGATAGTATAAAGTACATTTTAAAGGAATAATGCAGAATTTCAAACCTACCACAAATTCAATAACGAGCATGGTAAGAATTTTACTTTTTCAAATTCCCCATAATTAAGTATATTTTTTTATTTTTTGAAAATAAATTCGGTAATAGCTCATAAAAATGTAAGTGAGCATTCCATTAATATATACTGGTTTTGCATTCTTTAAAATAAACACAATTTTGTAAATTACAGCATAAATAAAATTCAAAGTTTTCTATTATTATGAAAAAAATCTGCTTTCTGGTTTAATCAAGATTATCAGTCTCTTAGCGTACAAAAGGTATCTAAAAAATTTGAATAAAGGCTAAATTTTTATTTCCTAGTTATTTATGAATGAAAAATTTTGAGGAGAGGCGATTGTGTCCATTATTGGATATTTTTAACCGGTTATCAATCAGCAACAAAGCACTTATTATAACATACCCTAAACCAGTAGCTAATTTCATTATACTGAATTTTCATTCATTTATAATGATCATTTAAAGAAGAAAGAAAGACCAAAGAAAAACCAAAAGACTAAAGAAAGGTCCAAGTTATAGAGTGGATCTAAAAGATTAAATATTTCACTTCTTCACAATGTTATATTCAGCTTATGCATTGTTCATAATTTGTGTTCTGATACTAGATGGTAGTACATGAACATGGTATGCATAAAATTTCACAGATAAATGCTTTAGCTTTGAAAAGGAAAAGTCAACTTACAGAGCATTCATAATGCATGTATAATTTTTCAAAAGGCGAGATAAACATTTTTTAATTCGCACTATTATTTTTACAAATATTCCATTAACAAGACATGACATACACGGTTAACTGGATGAAATATGAAAAATCGAAGCAACTTCGGACTTGCATGCTCTTCAAAGTTTTCTTTTCCCCAAAGCGCTCGGCTACGGAGATTGGCGTGAAGCGTTGGGACGTTGAATGTTTGTTTATTTGCGGCCCGGTTTGGAAAAATGTTGAAGTTATAACCAGGAAAGGCGTGGAAAAAAGTTTCAATTATAGCCTGGCTCAATCGTGAATTTCTACATATTTTTTTACTTCGGTGAGGTTAAAAATTGTTTCGTATGGAGGAGTTCTGAACAAAAATACTTATTATAGCTTTTCGTTTTTTATATTTAAACTTTTTATTATTAAATAAACGCCAAAGACTGTGATATATTTATTTTATCAATGAAAACCTATTTATATGAAAATGTTTCATATTTTAATATCGTTAATCCATATCCTATGCGTTGCAGACTTTTAAAAATATTATACGGTAAAACCTTTTCAGACGGAAACAATCGGAACGAAAATATGCGTTATAGAGAAATGCCCTTCCTAAGAGGCGTAAATGGAGTTTATTTTTTAATCAGGTATTATTCTATTTATTTAGCATGGATGAACACATTTTACGTTTAAGACAGAATTTCGTCATAGGCACGTGTTTTTCGCTGGTTTTATTGTTTGTAATATTTTAGCCTTTGAATATATGATTCTTAAAAAAAATAAATTTTAAAGGTTGTTTTTTCTTTGTAAATTAAAGGTGATTTTAAAGACTGTGTGGTTTTCGTAAAAAACTTGATTTAATCAAATTTTACTTATTTTACGCACGTATTATGTCAGTCAGAGACAGTGATTTGAATACTGATTTTTCGAGACCGGTATTAAAAATTTCGGGCAGTGCATGAAGAAGGGAGCATTCCCCTCCGGTATGAAAAATACGTTAGGCCCGGCCTAGTGAGTCTACAGAAAAATGTAAGGTATCGGTCCTGGCCCGGCCTGGGCCAGAATACAGATTTTTTAACAGACTCTCCGGGACTAAAGGCTGAAGTTGTGAGAGCTAAATAAAAAAAAAAATCTGAATGTGCATCTTAGAAAAAGCATTATTTTAAAATAACTGACGGACATTTAAACAGTTCCTTACGATTTTCTTCATAATGAATTTTCCCTCATTATATCTTGCCTATAAATTATTAAAAGTTAAGAAATGTTAAAGAAAAAAATTACAAACTTGAAACATGTCATTTTTGCATATTTTACATCAATTTTGCATCGGGAAATTTGAAAATAATATTTACTTTTGAAATATGATTTTTTTTAAGAGTTATATTATTTTTGAAATAAATAATATTAATAGTTTTAAAATTAATATTGAAAAAAAAACCTGGAACAAAACTGAAAATCTGATTTTCAGTCCGATTTCAAATCCGGTTTTCCGAAAAGAATCCAATTTTCATCTTTAATTAAATGGAAAGACATTGAACTCCGATCAATAATGTTTCGAGTTAATGTAACGATTTTTAATTATCCCATTTAAACCAGTACTAAGCATATAAAATTTTTATAAATTTTATGAGAAATTTTAGGATGTGATTTTCTTATTTAATTATATGGCTAACCATTACAAAAAAGAAAAAAAAAGAATATAAAAGAAAAATCAAAATTCTAACTCAAAAAGTAGATTTTTTACGCGTTTCCTAGAACCGTTAAAGTAACATTGTTTTTTGAATTGTGAGCATTTCAATTTGTATCTGATCCCTTAAATCCGGATGAATTACTTAATCGACAATAACTCTGCGAGTTTTGTAGATATGAAGAGGCAACTTTTTGTGTCTTATTCAGATTGGATAAGGAATGTATTACTTATTGGGTTTTTTATCCTACGGGGATCGTATAAAAATGTAATTTTTGTATTTTTTCAAATAGACCTCCCATGGAGTTGCAACTTATCTTATCAAAATGTTCACCTTTTTTTATGAATTTTTGCGATTGGAAGTATGGTTCTAAGGGCAATATTTAAGGAGATAATTGATCGATATTGATGACTCACCCTGTATATGTGTAAGACTAACGGTTGTTTTAACCGAAATAGTATTTAATTAAAGATTCAACACCGGAGGATATTCAACACAATGTGAGACATGATTCATATTTAATAAAATGTTTTCAACGATGTCTCGATCAACTAGAACCTTGATACTTTTCAAATAAAGAAAAATAACGACCATTCGACATGAATGAATAACAGGTTTTCAATTTTGTCAGTGTGCTGAATAATCATAACATTCACTTGCACACCATGCCCACGCACACATACGCACACACATATATATATACATATATATACCGGGGATATACCGGGGAAAGCGCCAAAATTTATACATAAGGAAGACTGTTTTCAAACATAACACTACCCAGCATCAAAAATGTTTCGGTCTCAAAAATAGTTATTTCTGAAGTATTTTAACTCGCTAAACACGAAAATCAACATAAAAAGCTTGAGATTAGCTCTTGTTTTCAAGATAGGGACCAACATGAGAAAACTCACTATGGCTGTTATATGGGAAATCGAATATTTAGAAATTGGTACGCCTAAAAGCTGTAATTCCCCTCAACTGCATTATTTTTGTAGTATTCAACCAGAAGTCATGATCACAGAATACAGGGCTTGTCACAAGAATCCTCTTCATTTCTTTGAGAAGGAAGAATATATAGTCTCTTGTACTGATGTTAATGGTTTGTATTACGTTATATTTTATGCAACGATAACTCTATTACGCTAGCAGCGTATCTGGAACAGCAGTAATTGAATAAGGCTTAAAATAGGTTTAAGAGATCATAACATTAAAATGATTCTGGACTCTGCAAATGAAAAACTTCCAGCCGTTTAAAAAATCTAAAACACATTTATTCCACACAAAAACAAGAACTCTCAAAAAATTTTAACTAAAAAAAAAAAAAAAAACCGAAATTGCCAAAATACAAAAACAAAACTTTTGCTTAATATTTACATTGAGTTAGAGTTACAGAATGATGAATACAATGAACATAACTCATGATCCACGGAAGTGTAGGTCATTTATTGACTCTTCCAATTCCAAGCTTAGTTTGAAAGCAGTCTTACTACAAACGGCAATATTATTCCTTCCATTCATATTGAACATTCCGTTCACATGCAGGAAACTTACGGGTATGTGAAATTACTTCTGGAGTCAATCAAATACGAGTATCATAAATGACAGATTTGTGGTGACTTGAAAGTAATTGCTTTACTCTTGGGAATGCTATTAGGCTATACCAAGTATTGCTGTTTTCTGTGTTTGAGGGACAATCGAGATAGAAACTCTTACTACATAAAAGACTAATGGTCTTCAAGAAATCTAAATCCCGAAAAAAGCAATGTTCAAAATGAGCCTCTAGTTGAACCAAAAAACATTCTGCTTCCACCCCTGCATATTAAGCTGTGATTAATGAACTTCGTGAAAGCCATTAACAAGGATTGTGAGGCTTTACAGTACCTTAGAGCGAAATTTCCAAGACTGAGTGAATCAAAGGTTAAAGAGGGAATATTTTGATCTAGATCTTTTGTAGTAAAAGAACTTATGTTTATGTCAAATAAATAATTAAATTTAATATTACCGAAATTTAGGATCCATAAAAAATGTCAATTCTAAATGGAATTTTTAAATTTTTGTATAAAATCAACTATCTGAATTCAGTATATAAATTTCTCTTAACGTAAAATAGTATAATTGAATTATTAAATGAATTGAAATATATAAAAACATATATTTTTAAAAGTAAACGAAACTGAAAATTTTTGGTAAAATAGTACTTCTTCACAGTTACATGTTGCACAAGATATAATATATCACTCACTTAAATATGAACTTAATATAAAATAACATTACATTTCAAATAGTAATAATAATTTTAGATTCAACAAAACATTTTTACTATATTTATATATTTAAAGATTATTATCTAATTAATAAATGGAAATTAAGGAAATATAACTGATACAAGCATTAAAATCATCATAAAAATATGTTAAGTACATTCTATTTTTTTGAAAAACAGAAAAGTATTGTAGCGGCCTAATTTACTCACCACAAATTCTTGGATTTATCTATTGATTGCTGGGTCTATAATAAGCAGTTAATGGAACTACAGAAAGCGTAATGAAATCTGAAATGGAAATTTATTAATATGAATTCACAAAGCTGTTTAATTAAACATGGCTATATTAGCTACAGTTAATATTTACGTGAAACAAATCCGTACAGACTTTACTATTTACATCGCTATATCATTATTTAAATTAAATAAAAGAAGTCAATACTGAGTTTTATTTTATTTTAGTAACAATACATTAAATAAAATATAAAATGAAATATTTTTGTTTACTTTTAATTTAATTGTTGGACATTTTAAGACATTAAATAATACGAAGACATAATACACAAAGTCGCTCTTTTTTTCGAGTGTAATGCATAGGTAAAAAGTGTATGTAAATAAATCAATATAAACGCAATGATATTAGTAACAATGGTTGTTCCAGTATATTTGACTCTAATAGAACCCTAATATGTTTTACATAAACAACGACTGAAAAAAACGTGAGAATAATGACCATACAAACAAGTTGGAAATTGATACGTAAAGCGTAGCACAGGAGGTGCGTTCGTTGATAACGAAGTTTTAAAATGTTCAGATCTTGCTGATATAGTAGAGCGTACTTTTGATACAGTATAGTGGTCGAAATCTTTGTGTTCCTGTAATATGCAGGAGTATTTTTTATTATACTTCATTAACGTATATCTTATTCATAAAATGTGAAGTAGTTTAATATAATTAAAACATCCCCTAAACAATGTTTCCCCGTATAACATTATTTAGTGTAATACATTTGTGTGGCCCTGTAATTTACTAATAAATATTATTTGCATCACAGATTGTACAAAATGTATTTTTTAGTACATATTTCATAGATTTATGTCAATTCTGTTATGTTCGAATGAGTGTAACACCATTAAAATGCATTTGAAACTTTTTCTCTATTGACCGTAATGTAACGGAATACTTTTGATTGTCCCTGTAAATGATTTATGCATCCGACTTTCATAACATTTGAAATGACTCGAAGAAAACACGTAATAATTATATGTTTTAAATTTCAAACGATTAAAATGCATTTGAAACTTTTTCCCCATTGACCGTAATGTAACGGAAACCTTTTGATTGCCCCTGTAATTGATTTATACATCCGATTCTCATTAAATTTGAAATGACTCGACAAAATTACGCAATAATTATATGTTTTAAATTTCAAACGATTAAAATGTATTTGAAACATTTTCCCCCATTGACCGTAATGTAACGGAATCATTTTGATTGTCCCTGTAATTGGTCTATCCATCCGATTTTCATAAAATTTGAAATGACTCGACAAAATTATGTAATAATTATGTATTTTAAATTTAAAACGATTCGGTTGGGTAGTTTTTGCGTTGTTATATGCGGACGGACAGACATACAGACGAACAGACAGACAGACAGACAGACGGACAGACAGACAGACAGACAGACGGACGGACTGAGCGACAACAATAGGTGCTACGTATTTACATGATTACGAACGCACCTAAAAAAGCAAGTTTTCCCGAAAACATTATATGTTTCCAAAACAATATTTGTGATAGAGACAGATATTTTGCTAAACAAATTGATGTCAATGCAATCAAAGCTTCCCAGCTCCCAATACTTGTGATTTAGTACCACTAAACATTTTTCTACGGTTTTGATTAATACAGAAAAGGCTACAATGTACTTTACTACATAACTCCATGTTACAGATAATTTAATCATGGAAATAGAATTCAGAAAAATAAAAAACTTATTATATAAGTAGCGCAAGTTCATTTCACTACATTGCCCACAAGAAACCAAAAATTCACTCTCACTTAACTTAAACTATTCTAGAAATAGCTGGAATTTATTTAAGAAATTTCAATATCTTTAAGGAATAGCATTTATAAAAGATCTTGCACATGTTTAAATTTGCGTTGTCATACATAACTATAATAAAAATCTATGATGGAATTATAATGAAGAAACTTTTATTGAAGAAACGAACTTTTTATAATAGTAATACTTTACAATTTACTAACTGCAAATGTGTTTATGTTTGGCATTATATGTTTAAATTACCTTCTTGACATAGTTTAAACAAAATTCCAACATACAGACACGAGATAAAAAAATTTTATTTTTTTAATTAAAATAAATAAAATAAAAAAAGATAATTGAATGATGGAAAATGTCTATGCTATTAATTGATGAAAAATAAATGCTTCTACATGTTATTCGTTTTAAGAAGAATATAATGTGCATTTTTTTGTACGGATAGGTAAGTTTTATCTTAAAAAGAATCATACCGTACACCTAGAGACAAAAAAAGCACTTTTAAAATATATGAAAAGCTATTTAAATCACCGCTTTAAGAGATTTAGATATAAACTCAATCTAAATAATAAAGTAAATAATTTTAACATTGAAACATTTTAAATAACCTTTGTTAAGAGCAACAAAAGTAATTTTTGTTCAACTCAAAGCCTTTTTATTGTCATTTTATGCTGAAAAGATTGATATTTTTGATTCAAATTAAATCCAGATTCCATCTATTTTGTAAACAGCTTTTATAAATTGAACGCAATCATACTTATTCTAATCTTTGTTCGAGTATCTAATATTCAGAATTAAATATTACTAATTTATCATCTTTTGTGGGTTTTTTAGATTATAATGTATAGTCCTTTTATTTCCATTACTAAGTATTTATTATAAGCAGGCTTTTTGCATAAAACATTATTCTCATCGATTGTACTTATTTTATTACTTTCAAATCTTTGGTTATTCGAGATTTCATAAAAATTATTCAAAAGAATGATTAGAGATGATTTTTTAAAAAAAGAGGCACACTTTTTAAAGATCATTATTGCAATAAAATAATCCATTCAGAAAGGCAAGTTATTAGAAACTATTTTAATTTTAGATTGCTTATATTGAAAATTACGGCCCTATCAGTGGCCAAAAGGTTCTGACCTTTCAACTGGTAAACAAGAAGTGCTGGGTTCAAACCCAGTCGTGGCCGTCAACATAACCGTTTGGAGTTTTCGTGTTTTTCTTCAAACCTTCCGTAAATACGGGTTAAGTTTCCTTAGAAAGATCCCCACAAAAGTCATTCCTCCCCCTGGGCCTATATTCCTCGAGTAGGTAATTGGCCGACACAAAATAAATCATTGAAATGTACAAGTATGCATCTGCTACGAAAGTTGTGGGAATACTTGCATACATATAAGTTTTAAAAACGTTAGCAAAAAGATTAAAAGTTTATTGCTGATTTTTTTATGTGTGATGGCAATATGTGTTTAGTTATACAGTTAAGTAAAAGTTACATTCTTAAAAATAATGAAACCATTTTTTAATATATTTTCGTTATTTAGAATTAATAAAAAAAAGGATTTGGACTAATCTGGATTTTATTTGACTTGGCATTCGCCAGTTTTTAACATATTTGAGATACATTGAGGAGAAAAAGTCACAGGACATCAATATGGAAATATATAGCTTGCATTAGTGTCACTTAAAAATTTTATAAATAGTCCGTGCCTGAGCAAAACTTTCATTTGTGTTCAAATCTTCGTGTGAGAAGGTTGACTATGTGATTATGTCCATAGGATGAAAATTAACGTATTTCGAACGCGATTTGTTATTTGCAGCAGGACGAATGGAACATTCCATTTCATAAATAGTTATGGAATTGATCGACAGTGTCAAGATTGATCCACTGTATTCAGATTGTGCCAAGAATTCAGGCTCTCATCATGGGCAACGTAGTCCAACCACGACAAGCGACGTCTGCGTAGAATAGTCAGTATGAGCAGACAAACAACTCTGCGTGAAATAAACGCAACAATAAAAGTGGAACTAATGACGGGCCTGTCCGTTAAGACAGTCTGGCGAAATTTGGCTTTAATGAACTCACAATATAAATTGTCAAGAACTGATGAAAAAGTATCAGTGTGGCGCATACCTCACAAAACCATAAAATTAAGTTGTCAACAAAGCATTGTGCATGGTGGTGGTGGCTCTATAATGGTGTGGGCTGTGTTTTCATGAAATTGACTGGCTCCACTGGTCAAACGGAACCAAACATTAACTAAAAATGATTCGATTCAGTTTCTGGGTGACCACTTGGAATCATTCCTGGACTTCATGTAGCCAAAGAACGATAGAATTTTCCAAGGTGAAAATGCGCCATGTAACTGGGTTATATCTATTTGCGATTGGTTTGAAAAATATTATAGACAGGTCCAGCGGCTGATTTGACGATTGCGATTGCCTGTCATTAATACCATCAAACATTTATGAAAAATAATGGAGAGATCAGCTCGTGAACACAATCTTCTACGGGCAACACTTTCGGAATTATGGACGTCTATAAAGACTTCTTGGCTCAATATTTTTACTGATGACTTCCAACAACTCGTTGAGTCCATGGCTCATCATGGACCTGCACATCGCCGGGGCAAACGGAGAATCGACAGGCTGTTAGCAGGGTATCCCATTTTTTTGTCACTTCTGTGTATATAATAGTTATTATAGCAATGAATATTTTTCAACTAAAAGAGAATGAAAGCTTATAAGAAAGGTTTTTTGCCTATAATTAGTTTGGATATAATTGTGATTCTTTCGTAATAAAAAAAGAAACAGACCCTTGAAAATGATTACAATTTCTTAAAAATTGTAATAACAAGGGATGAAGCTTGTGTGCATCATTTTTCTTTCTGTACCATGTTTGTTTGCCTCAAGTCTATATAAATGCACTAATTCCAAGTCTCTAAATAAAGTCCGACAAAACATTTCAGCTGCAAAGATCATGTTGATGATTATTTTCCTTGATCATCAATGTGTAATCTACCAGCATGTTTTGCCTCAAAATAATCACTGGGAATGGTAAATATTATTCGGTTTTAAAACTTTTGAGACGGCACGTATCGTGAGAGCGTCATGAAATGGTAGAGAATTGGACAATACATTATGACAAATCTCTTTCTCATGTCTCTGCTTCCGTCAGCCATATTTTAACAGATTCGATATGAAAATCATGCCACGTACCCGTTACATTCTAGAGCTCTCACTATACGATTTCTGATCATTTTCTGAAAAAAATAGATTATTTATGGTAAAAAAAATAACACAAAATAATAAATAGCTTAAATGGAACAGCTGCCAAAAGATGCTGCTTGTTTCTCTGCTTGTTTTGAAAAATGGGTAAAACGATGATTCATTGCACATCATCTCAGGAAATATATTTTGAAAACAAAATCATGTATTTTTTTGCTGTTAATGTATTTCTTGATATCTTTTATGATTTTACTTTCTGTTTTTATGAAATGCTCTGTGAATATATAATACTTGTATTATGTTGATTTCCACTGTTTTCTTCTAGATAACAATGAAAAATAGAATCTGGTATAAGAAAGTATCGTTTATACGTAGTCCTTGTTTTATAATTCTAAGGGACACCAGAGAGATGCTGATGAAGTGAAAGTCTAATCACTAATAATATTACCTCCATTTTATTATAAATATTACTAAACCCAAAATGTCAGAAGTCTATGAAAAAAATAGTGTGATACATACCGAATTGGTGATGCTTTGTATTTTCATTTTAAGTATTAAATTTGTACTTGTGTCATTAAAATGTTCTTAATTTTGAATAAACAAATGTATAAATTATTATTTTGCTATTTTGTATATTTTTTTGGCAATTCACGGGAAAATTTTCATTTTTAATAATTCATCTTGAAAGTATTTATTAGACTTTTATGTTTTGTGACGTTTCCTTACACATATGCATTATAATGATATTATATTCATTTGGAAAAAACTGCTCAAAAAAGTGTCATCCTCTAAAACATGGATTTAATGAAATTTTTAATCGTGTTTAAGATTATTTCATTCTCGGAAAATCATTGATAAAAGTGTACTTGGGCAAACCAGAGTGATATGCTAGTTCTTAAAATCTCGACAAATATTTTTCAGGTTCATAAAATCTTGAAAAATATCGCTCCAATTCGTAACATTCGGCACATTACTAACATAGAATCATTAAAACATTATTATAATTATATATATATAATTTATTGTGGTCATTGTAACTTCTTATAAAACTTTCCAAATCAGTTTAATTCTTCGGTTTGTTTGTTTGACATCTGTCTGCACACGCATTAATTCTCTTAAATATAGAGGGATCAAAATGAAATAGATATATGTTATTGATATTTACTACACTATTAAAATAAATCTGTGAATTAATAAACTTTTTCAAGGAAACTGGAAATCAATAACTTTTTTATGCAAAAGTAAACTCAAAAACTCATGTAATAGAGTCGGTTACAAGAATTTCCACAGTTACCTTTTGATGAAAACTTCTAGGAATCCGAGTTTCCTAGAAAAAAGTTAACAACAAAACCGAATTACTATTTTTTACGGTGTATGACATAATCGGTATAGAAAATAAAGCATGCGGGAATTACGGTTCCTTTACAGGAACATTCAAAATAATTCCATTACATTACGGCCTATGGAGAGAAAACATTTGCGACGATTTTTAATAAGGTTTCACAATTGTTAGTTTATACAGTCACATTAACGGTTCGGTTCGTGTATTTTTCCTTTAGAAGCCTGCGGATAATCATTCGCTAATGTATGGATCATGTAATAAGTTTGTGATAAAAATGTATTTTTATATTCATTAATTTTTACTTTATAAAACTTTTAGTAAATTTTATTTTTAAATTACATATTACTTTAATAATAACATTTTTTTAATGCAAACCATGTTGTTTCAATTCTTAATTCTGGAAACGCAATATACAGCCAATTTTATTTCCTTTAGTACATTACACGAGTAACGACACATAATTATAAAGTTAACACAATAGGAAATTCTCCTAAATAATTTCATAATCATTTATGTAAATTAATGCAAATTCGCTATAACGTCAATTTTTAAAATCGAACAAACATTGTCATTTTTTTAGGAAATAGGAGGCAAGTTACGTACAAAAGATTGAAGTAGTTTTATAATATGCATCTATATATTAAAAGGATAGCCAAAAAAAGTCAGTTTTAAACAGTTTTAAATTCGTCTCAACGCATCGGCATTTGCGCCGATATCTGAGAACGTGAACCAATCAGAGAAGAGTACTTACTCTCTGAAAACACATACTTCCAGCAAGCGGTAAATATGGGATTGCATTATCACTGTTGAATGAAAATGAATGCGAAAAGAAGGATTTCTTTTTCTTTTCATAATTTTATTGTTCTTGGTTAATGATCTTCATTTTTTGGAAAAACATTTTTTTTCCGTTTCTCACTTTACGTAAGTTATTTTATTTCCATTTCTATTCCATTTTTTAGCCAGCAAACATAGTTTAGGCTTAATGTAGATAAACGATTTTTTTTTCGACAGTTTCCTATGAAATTGAAACATTCAATAGTTAATGATTAAAGTTTTTATTTATTTTCTTGCCGATTAAGCATTTTCCGAATTGTAATTTTCAAATTTGTATTAAGTATGTGTAAAAAACCAGGTTAGATATCACGTTTTTTTTTTTTTGTTTGTTTGTTTTTGTTTTTTTTGTTTGTTTTGTTTTTTGAAGGGAGAAAAAAGCAGGGATTTTTGACCGATGTTATTGACCTTATGGATATAAAGGGATTCGCAGATCATTATTTATTTTGTGCTTCATTTTCTTATAATACTCATGTGAAGAAAACTGTGATTTTATATATATATATATATCTGCGATATCTGTATAACATCTGTGATTTTTCCCCCTTAAAATTTCATTTTTGAGCTAACTCATAATGTTTAGGAAGTATTTACATTACATTATTTTCACCGAAGAATGGTGAATTGCATATGAAATGAAAAAAAAGCCCAGTTTTAAACAGCTTTGTAAATCATTAATAGTTATTTAATGTTTCACTTTTTTTGTCTTGAGTTGACTGAAGTTCCCTTTAAAATATATATATATATATCCTTTTTTTAATAGTGTTCCTGTGACAAAATTTGCTGAGATTTTTTTTTTTTTTTTGGGGGGGGGACAGAAAGGAGAATATTTTGATGAAATTTGCTATGTATATATATATATATATTCAATCTCTTGATATCTCAACAATGTTTTACCAAAAATATGAAGATCATTATAATCAACGAAGAAAAATAAAATTATCACGAGATCCCTCTTTTTGCGTAGCATTCATTCGTGATAATGCAGATCTTATGTACGATATTTACTGCTAGTTCTTTTTTATTATTATTATTATTTGGCAAAATTTGCATTTTTTGTAGTACCTAGACAAATTTTGTGTGTTTTCGGAATCTTTTGACGAAGATCACATTTTTTTATGATACCTGGAGAAAATCAGTGTTTTTCTCGAGGTCTTTTGATGAAATTTGTCGTTTTTTTCTCACGATCTTTCGATTTAATTTGCCGTTTTATCCAATTTATCATTTTTTTGTGAAATTTGTCGTTTTTTCGTTATCTTTTTCAAAAATTTGGCGTTTCTTTTGTTCTTTTTTGCGATCTTTAGATAAAATATGCCTTTTTTTAAATCTTTTGACAAAATGTGTTGTTTTATCACAATCTGTTTACCAATATTTGCATTTTTTGAAGTACCTAGACAAATTGAAAGTATTTTTACAATCTTTTGATGAAATTCACGTCTTTTATGATACCAGGAAAAAATTATGTGTTTTTTCAGGGATTTTCTGTGAAATTTGTCGTTTTTTCTCGCTGTCTTTCGATGTAATATGCCGTTTTATTAAATTTATCCTTTTTCTGTGATTTTTTTTGTGAAATTTTTCGTTTTTTTGTTATTTTCAGAAATTTGTCTTTTTTTTTCACTTTTCTTTTGCAAAATTTACCTTTTTTGTGATCTTTTGATGAAATGTGCTTCTTTTTTTCATCTTTTGACAAAATGTATTGTTTTCTCACAATCTCTTTACCAATATTTGCATTTTTTGAAGTACCTAGACAAATTTAAAGTATTTTCACGATCTTTTGATGAAATTCATGTCTTTTATGATACCAGGAAAAAAATATTTGTTTTCTCAGGGATTTTCTGTGAAATTTGTCGTTTTTTCTCGCGGTCTTTCGATGTAATTTGCCGTTTTATTGAATTTATACTTTTTCGTGACTTTTTTTTGTGAAATTTTTCGTTTTTTTGTTATTTTCTGAAATTTGTCACTTTTTTTCACTTTTTTTTTTGCAAAATTTACCTTTTTTGTGATCTTTTGATGAAATGTGCCTCTTTTTTTCATCTTTTGACAAAATGTGTTGTTTTCTCACAATCTGTTTACCAATATTTGCGTTTTTTGAATTACCTAGAGAAATTTTATGTATTTTCGTGATATTTTGACAAAATTCATGTCTTTTATGATACTAGAACAAAATTATTTGTTTTCTCAGGGATTTTCGATAAAATTTGTCGTTTTTTCTTGCTGTCTTTCAATGTAATTTGCCATTTTATCGAATTTATCCTTTTTTCATGATTTTTTTTGTAAAATTTGTTGGGTTTTTTTTCTTTATTTTTAGAAATTTGTCATATATTCCCTTTTTTCTGCAAAATGTACCTTTTTTGTGATCTTTTGATGAAATGTGCCTCTTTTTTTCATCTTTTGACAAAAAGTGTTTTTTTCTCACAATCTGTTTACCAGTATTTGCGTTTTTTGAAGTACCTAGACAAATTTTATGTATTTTCACGATCTTTTGATGAAATTCATGTCTTTTATGATACCAGGAAAAAAATATTTGTTTTTTCAGGGATTTTCTGTGAAATGTGTCGTTTTTTCTCTCTGTCTTTCGATGTAATTTCCGTTTTACTGAATTTATCCTTTTTCGTGACTTTTTTTGTGAATTTTTTTTTTTTTTTTTTTTTTTTTTGTTATTTTCAGAAATTTGTCATTTTTTTAAACTTTTTTTCTTTTGCAAAATTTACCTTTTTTGTGATTTTTTGATGAAATGTGCCTCTTTTTTCATCTTTTGACAAAATGTATTGTTTTATCACAATCTGTTTACCAATATTTGCGTTTTTTGAAGTACCTAGAGAAATTTTATGTATTTTCGTGATCTTTTGATAAAATTCATGTCTTTTATGATACTAAGACAAAATTATTTGTTTTCTCGAGTATTTTCGGTAAAATTTGTCGTTTTTTCTCGCCGTCTTTCAATGTAATTTGCCATTTTATCGAATTTATCCTTTTTTCATGATTTTTTTTGTAAAATTTGTTGAGTTTTTTTCGTTATTTTTACAAATTTGTCACATATTTGCTTTTTTTCTGAAAAATTTATCTTTTTGTGATCTTTTGATGAAATGTGCCTCTTTTTTTCATCTTTTGACAAAATGTGTTTTTTTCTCACAATCTGTTTACCAGTATTTGCGTTTTTTGAAGTACCTAGATAAATTTTATGTATTTTCATGATCTTTTGATGAAAGTCATGTCTTTTATGATACCAGGAAAAAAATATTTGTTTTCTAAAGGATTTTCTGTGAAATTTGTCGTTTTTTCTCGCTGTCTTCCGATGTAATTTGCCGTTTTATTGAATTTATCCTTTTTTGTGACTTTTTTTTGTGAAATTTTTTCGTTTTTTTTTATTTTCATAAATTTGTCATTTTTTTTCACTTTTTTTTTTTTTTTTTTTGCAAAATTTACCTTTTTTGTGATCTTTTGATGAAATGTGCCTCGTTTTTTCATCTTTTGACAAAATGTGTTTTTTTCTCACAAGCTGTTTACCAATATCTGCGTTTTTTGAAGTACCTAGACAAATTTTATGTATTTTCGCGATCTGTTGATGAAATTCCTGTCTTTTATGATGCCAGGAAAAAAATTATTTGTTTTGTCGGGGATTTTTGGTAAAATTTGTCATTTCTTCTCGCAATTTTTTGGTGTAATTTGCTGTTTTATCGAATTTTTCCTTTTTTCGTGATTTTTTTTTTTTTGCGAAACTGTCGTTTTTTGTTATTTTTTGAGAAATTTGTCGTTTTTTCGCTATTTTTAGATAAATTTACCTTTTTTTCAGATAACCTAGACATGTGCTTTTTGACATCTCTGGACGAAACTTGCTTCTTTTATGATACCTGGACAAAATTCTTCATTTTGAGGTCTTTCGGTAAAGTTTATCATTTTTCTCGATTTCTTTCGATGTAATTTGCCGTTTTGTTTAAGACCTTTTTACAAAACTTATTTATTTTTTGCGAAATTTATCTTTTTTGTGATTATTTGATGAAATTTGCTTTTTTTCAATCCTTTGACGAAATTTGTTGCTTACTCACAATCATTTGTTAAAATTTGTTTTTTTCTCACAATATTTTGAATTTTTTTCACAATATGTTTACAAATTTGCCACTTTTTAGGGATTTTTTTTGTCAAAATTTGCCTTTTTTTCGAAATTTTTTCATAAAAATTGCCATTTTTTTAGACATTTTGGCAGATTTTGATTTTTTGCAATACTTTCGCGAAATTTGTTTTCTTTGGGATACCTAGACAATTTTATTTTTTTTTTGCAGTTTTTTGACAAATTTTTTAGAGATCTTTTGATAAAATTTGTTGTTTTGGGCAATCTCTTGATGAAATTTGCTGTTTTTTTTTCCCACATCTATTTACAAAATTTCCGGGTGATTTTTTTTTTTTTGGGGGGGGGGATTCAGACGAAATTTGCTATTTTTTGTAATTATTTGCCAAAATTTGTGTTTTTGGTGGTACCTAGACAAATTTTTGTACATAGCAAATGATTTCTAGCATTTAAAAAAAAAAAAAAAACTTTAACAGTTGAAAAATAATCTTCAAACATTTTCAAGATTCTGTGACGTCGCAGCGTTGCACCGATTCTTCGCCGAGGATCATGTCATGTTGGGTTTCCGTTGGTAAATGGAAAAGCATATAGAAATTTTTAATAAATATTATATTAATCTTTAAAAAAAATTTATATTGGCAAAATACTTTTTTCTTTGGTTCTTTCTTATTGTTGCCGTCAAGTTTTGACGGGTTTCACCTAGCCAGAATAAATATCATTAATTTTTTTAATATGTGGAATTTACATGTATTTTTCATTTATGAAAAAATAATAGAAAAGTTAGTTGAAAATGCAAATGTCTATTTGTTGAATGGGGTGGGTAATGTAACAACAAATTAACCACTGAGAGGATCATTGTTAGAGTTGTTGCTAAATGGCAAACTATAAATTCAGTCTTATTTTGCTGCGAAGTAAGTGAAGTATGTATATTTTGTATGAAATGAGTAATGACAGTAATTTATGAATTATTCATGCTATGTACAATTTATTGGTGTTGTATTTGTGAATGGAAAATTATCAAATGAGAGAGATTCTAATTCTATGACATCATGTTAGAACTCTGCCAATTGCGGGTCATTTGCTTGGATGTAAAATACAGGATTTTCTTTTATTTATTGAAATTTTTGCTGAAGATAAGTCGTAAAAATTTTTTTTAATAGCTAGAAAATACCTTTTTCTTTCTTTGGTGCCGTCAAGTTTTGACGGGTTCCATCTACTATATATATATATGTATATATATATAAAGAGTAGGAGAAGATATATAAGAGACTTTTAAATATGTGTAAAATTTAAATTTGATTTACGCATAAAGCTTTGTCACCACCTAAAATAATAAAAAAAATTAAAATAGAACAAACCTTGTTAAGAATGTTTTTGTAAAATAAGCATATCACGTATAAAATGATAAAGCAGTTTTATAAAAATATATAAAGAGTAAAGAGTAAAAGAAGTTATTTCAGAAACTTATAAATCTGTGTAAAATTTAAATTTGATTGAGGAAGAAAGCTTTTTCATCACCTAATGGAACTATTATCGTTTATTACTTGATATATCCAACAAATAGAGAATCCGGACAACATATTTTGTCATTTCAGCTGATATACATATGGATATGCTTAAATTACACTTTGCGTCTCTTTCAAATGTTATTCTGATTGTAGCTATCTTCTGACAGCTCATTATACGTTTGTTTTGTCATTTCTGAATACATTTGAATTCTTACCAGAAGATATTTTATTTCTGCGTAAGCATTAAGATGGAAATTTGTTCAGGTTATTTATATCAAAACTAATATATTGTTTTACATTGTTATTTTGGTATGAAGAATCGAATTATCTGAAAATAATATGTTGTGTGCAATCATAATACGTCATTTGTTTCAAAGACACTGTGAGTGTAATTTTTTTATTTAATGGTCGGAAAAAACAATTAAAATGTCATTTATAAGGATCAATTTGAATGATATTAATTTGGATTACATTGTAGTTAATGGTATATGCTTCAGACAAAATGGGGAAAAATCTTAATTACATATGAGGAGCCCAGAAGCCAAGGGGTATAAGTGACAAAATTGAAAAAAAATGAGTTAAGTGCACAGGCTATCTGGAAATATGTCTATTTATTTGTAGGTAAAGAGTTAAGACGGATATTTTCATTATGTACAGAGTTATAGGGGTCAGTCACTTAACCTCTTTCCCAAAACTGTGAAACGCGTGGAGGCCAAAGGGTATAAGTGCAGCTGTGTCCGTTAACGTTTATATAGCAGAAGCACGATCAGTGACATACATACAAAGCCATTTCCTTTTTTATGCATTAAATATATGCAATTTTACTGTTATCAAGTAAGACAAATCATGCGTTAAGCATGGATTATGAAACACTTTCCAACACTCCCTGAAATCTTTAAAAATTTTTGCTATTGAAGGTAATAAAGTGTTACTGTCCATTTCCAAATATGTATTCTGATACTTTTGAACTGTCCTATGTTTTATTTGTCGTTTGATATATACTGAATAATGGGAAAAATTGGTTTAGCAAGAAAACGCATAACAGTTTGAAATTTGTCTTTCAGCAGTTTATACTAATAGATAGAAACACACTTTAGACTTTTGTTTAACCTGCAGTTTACCTTGAACCTTTATTATACGCCAGTATTTAGCTAAAATTTAGTTCAAACTAAAACACTCTTAAGACTACTGAAATCACATTTCCAGAAATTATCTCGATAGTCTCTCAAAATTTTGTGCGTAACCCTGTATATCATTTTATCTATATTTTGCAAGCATTTGTTTGTAAACTGAATGCAGCTCAGCAAAGAAATATATGACTTATTTAAAAACAATCTTTAAGTAAAGTACGCTTATATTCTGTAACCTTTACGAGTACTTTTGTGTAGTCCTGTATATGAACTATAGCATTTATTGAACTATAGCGTGTATAAATTTAATGAAACTTAGAAGCGCAAATCATAATTAAAATAGCATTTTGCTCATCCAACCATCATCATTGATAATTATACAGTACTTCGGATAGAAATTCGGTTCTATTTGAAATCATTTTTGGGTCCCTGTAAATACTGTGTACTTTGTATAAGGTGCGAAATAATTTATATTAAGGATCAACGATGTACATTAATTTTATTATACATGATAATTGTAATATAAATAAAACAAGTCGCAAAAAATTCCCTCTTTATCATTAGGTAATGTAAATCTTTTGCATGGTCCTGTAAAAAAATAATAACTATTCTTTTCACCTCAGATTTTATAGAATGTCGATTTTAGTGCAATTCATAAATGCATATAAATTTTAACATGTGACAAGGTGTAACATATTTCAAATTCATTCAAAACGATTTTTCCCCTAACCCGTAATGTAACGGAAAAATTTTGATTGTCCTTGTAAATAAACTAATTATGTTAGAAACTTCATTTGCAATAAGTTCGTGTTGAGGTAAACATGAATAATTCTCAAAAATTTCAGGGCAATCCGATGATTATTACGAGAGTTAGGACAGACGGACTGACAAACCAAAATCATATTCACTTTTCAACTTTGTTGGTAAGTGTTAAAAAATATGAAATTCCAATGTTTCTAAACTTATAATAAAATTTTAAAACTTATATTAGAACAAAAGTTTTTCATTTCATTTATTTATATCAACATTGTTCATAAATTTTTCGTAAATTCATTTTTTATTTCATAATTTTTCCTTTTTTAGAATTTATATTAAAACAAAATTTTGTCCTTTGATTTATTTGTATCAACATTAATCTTAATTTTTTCATAAATACAATTTTTTATTTAATATTTTTTCATTTTTTGTGTTCATTCGGCACTTGTATCCTTTAGTTTTCAAGCAGTTTTCATTACTGCTTGGAAGCCAAGGGGTATAAGTGCCGAATGATGATAAATATTGCTTAGTTATAAATTAAAAAAAATATTCTATTCCACCTTTTTATAAACAGGTATTGAAACAAGAGTTCAACGATCACTAAGAAATAAACAAAATTTTCATATTTCAATTCGTTCAATTACAATTGATGTGTAACTTTGAACTCAATTTACTCGAAATCTAAATTTTGTCACTTGTACCCCTTGGCTTCTGGGATCCTCGTATTATTTGTTCTTTGGTACTTTGAAATATCGATGCTTTTTAATGTTTAGATATACTGAAAGATCCTATGCTTCGTTGATAGTTTTTTGTTAAATAATGTATAATTATTTTCTTTATTTTCTGCTTAAAATACCCTTTTATTAAATTTTATTTTTATGCTACATATTTATTTTATTATAACATTTTTCTATGCAAACTCTGTTATTTCAGCTTTTAACACTAGAGAACGCAATATACAAACAATATTATTTCCCTATATGCGTTGCACTTTTAACAACACATAATTATAAAGTTGACACGACGGGAAATCCGCGTAAATAATTTCAATACCATTCATGTAATTTAATGCAAATTTGTTTTAATGTTAAAATTGTAAAATGGAACTTACATTTTCTATGTTTTTGGAAAATAAGCATATTACGTACAAAAGGTTAATATAGTTTTATAATATATATATATGTTACAGGCCAAACCCGATATTAGGCCAAACTAGATTGGCCTAGGCAAAACTAGTTTATCCTAACGCCCATCGGATAGACTAGTTTTTCCTAGGCCAAACTAGTCTATCCTAAGGCCCATAGGATAATCTAGTTTTTCCTAGGCCAAACTAGTTTGGCCTAACTCTTATAGGATAAACTAGTTTAGCCTGCTGTTCATTGGTCTGAACTAGTTTCTCCTAGGCCGATCTAGTTTCTCCTAGGCCAATTCAATTTGGCGTGATTTTATTGAATTCAACGACCGCCATCGCGCCTACATTCTAGTTTGTCCTAGGCTTATCTAGTTTATCCTAGGCCAACTTAATTTTACGTGTTTTTAGCTCACAGGCGTCAAAGCCTGAGAAACAATGGGCTCACAGGTTCTGTATAAATGAATGTACGTATGTATGTACGAATGTACGTACGAATGTACGTGCGTAAATACTTAACGCGATAACTCGTGATAGAAATATCCGATTTCCTTCAAATTTTGGATGCACGTTCATTGATATAAGGTACTTTTCTGATTAATTTTGGGAATTCATTGGATAAGAATAAAGGGAAGCGAACGGGAGGCTAGTCCCCCACCGTTAATTTTGAGAAGTGGATTTTTCATGCAGAATTATCAGTTTTCATTTAAAATTTTAGATATAGGATCATTCTGACAAGCCGCCTCCATGATTAGTAGTGGATGTTTATTGTTTAAGTGTAAAAAAACGGAAATGTAGGTTAACCCTCCCCCCATAATTCAGATAAGTGGTTTTTGACGCAGAATTTACGGATTTGCTTCACATTTGTATATAGGCTCTTTCTGTTAAGGCGATTCCCTGAATAGTTTTGGGGGTTTAATGCTTAAGTATGAAGGGAAAAATGAACGATTACATCTCTTACATAGAAAAAACTAGTTTATCCTATGGGCATTTAGATAAAGACGTTTGGTGTAGAAAAAACTAGTTTATCCAATTGGCATAAGAATAAAATAGTTTGGCCTAGACTAATCTGATTTAGCTCGAAAACGGGTTTGGCCAGTAAAAAACATATCTTTCCCTAGAAAAAGTATAAATGTGTGTCAAGAGTCATTGCTTATAACACCAATACAGAAATTTAACATGTTCACCTTAGAGACATGATGCATTGGACATGGTGTTTGCTTTTTTCTCTGCACACTCGTGCCAACTGAGATCTGACTTGCATTTATTTTATTATTATTATTATTATTGCATATTCGAGCCAGATTGAAGCTGAACATAATTTGGAATCGAACAGCGTTTTCCGTTTTTGAGAAATTAATTACCTGTCGACATATAAGCTATTCTTGTCACTGCGTCAATTTTTTTTTTCGTGAAGTCGTAACCGGAAATTCGATTCAAAAGGTAGCTTTATTATTTTCTCAAAGATACATCGCTTTTATGAAAAAATAATTTACGCCATTCGATTATATATTATCTGAATCTGTTAACCTTATGCATTTCCGAAAATGAAGTATGTCATAAATGTGTTAGGATGTAGCTCTTTAGGATTTAAGAAAAGCCTTACGGAATGACAGAGAAATATATTTACAAATCTACTTTTTACTGAACGGATTCAAAAGTTATGATGTTTATAACTCTCATCTTTTTTCTTTTGTTCTAAACTACATTGATTATTAATGAATCCGTATTTGAATATTGAAACTCTAAGAATCTAGATAATCATTAATACATTGTGTATTTTCCATTCTGTGAACACATCATAACTTAAAAATATATTTTAAATTTATCCAATAAGCATATAAGCAGTATTTTTTAAAGGAATCTTAATAGTATGTGAAGTAAAACCTGAATTTTTTTGCAGAAATTGAATAGGGCCAGATCGAGCCGGATAAGTCTTTTTTCGCTGATTTTTGTACAAACAGAGCTCTGCCTATACAAAAGTAAATAATAGTAATTTGCTTGAATAAGCAAACACCATGTCCAATGCACCATGTCTTTAAGGTGAACATGTTAAATTTCTGTATTGGTGTTATAAGCAATGACTCTTGACACACATTTATAGTTTTTCTAGTGAAAGATATGTTTTTTACGGACCAAACCCATTTTCGAGCTAAATTAGATTAGCCTCGGCGAAACTATTTTATCCTTATGCCAATTGGATAAACTTGTTTTTTCCACACCAAACTTGTTTATCTAAATGCCCATAGGATAAACTAGTTTTTTCTATGTAAGAGGGTAATCGTTCATTTTTCCCTTCATACTTAACCATTAAACCCCTAAAACTATTCAGGGAATCGCCTTATCAGAAAGAACCTATATGCAAATGTGAAGCATATCCGTAAATTCTGTGTCAAAAACCATTTATCTAAATTATGGGGGGGGGTAACCTACATTGCCCTTTTTTTACAATTAAACAATAAACATCCACAACTAATCATGGAGGAGCCTTGTCAGAATGATCCTATATCTAAAATTTTAAATGAAAACTGATAATTCTGCATGAAAAATCCATTTCTCGAAATTAACGGTGGGGGATTAGCCTCCCGTTCGCTTCCGTTTATTCTTATCCAATGAATTCCCAAAATTAATCAGAAAACTACCTTATATCATAATACGTACATCCAAAATTTGAAGCATATCGGATATTTCTATCATGGGTTATCGCGTCACGTACATACGCACGTACATACGTACGTACATTCGTACATACATACGTACATTCATACATACAGAACCTGCGAGCTCATTATTTCTCAGGCTTTCACGCCTACGATCTAAAAACACGTAAAATTAAATTGGCCTAGGATAAACTAGATCAACCTAGGACAAACTAGAATGTTGGCGCTGTGGCGCCATTGAATTCAATAAAATCACGCGAAATTGAATTGGCCTAGGATAAACTAGATCGGCCTAGGAGAAACTAGTTCAGACTAATAAACAGCAGGCTCAACTAGTTTATCCTATAAGTGTTAAGCCAAACTAGTTTGGCCTAGGAAAAACTAGATTGTCCTATGGGCCTTAGGATAGACCAGTTTGGCCTAGAAAAAACTAGTTTATCCGATGGGCGTTAGGATAGACCTGTTTGGCCTAGGAAAAACTAGTCTATCCGATGGGCGTTAGGATAAACTAGTTTGGCCTAAAATCGGGTTTGGCCTGTAACATATATATATATATATATATATAATAAAGAGTAAGAGAAAATACTTCAGGAACTCATAAATCTGGGTAAAATTTAAATTTGATTCACGTAAAAAGCTTTGTCACCATCTAAAAGCAACTATTCTCGTTTATTAGATGATATATCAAACAAATTGAGCATCCAGACAACATATTTTGTCATTTCAGCTGATATACATATGGATATGCTTAAAGTACAGTTTGTGTCTCTTTCAAATGTCATTCTGATTGTAGCTATCTTCTGACAGATCATTATATGTCTGTTTTGTCATTTCTGAATACATTTAAAGAAGATATTTTATTTGTGCGTAACCAATAGAAATAGAAATTCGTTAAGTTTATTGAGATAAAAGTAATATATTATTTTTACATTGTTATTTTTGTATGAAAAAAAGAATTATTTGAGAATAATTTGTTATGTGATTTATTCATGTTATTTGTTTCAGAAACACATTAAGTATAAAAGATTTTAATCGTATGGTCGGAAAAAAGTCATGTAGTGATATATATGGATTAATTTGAATGGCATTAATTTCAATGACAATATTATTGATAACATTAATTTGGATAACAAAAAGAATTATTTCTCTTATAGATACACAAGTGTGCAAAAGAATGTATTTGGTTTTTATCTTTTTTTTTCTTTTTTTATATTGTGTAAGTTTTCCACTCAAATTAATTTCATTAGGTGGTAAAAATAGAATTTGTTTCAAAACAAAAGCATCAAGTAATATTTAAAAACAAATTATTTCGTTATTCTCTCTCAGAAAGACGTAAATGTTTTTAAAAGGATGCGAATTGCTCACTTTATGAAAATTGTTATAAACTTGAATTTATTTATTTTTAAAAAACTTGTGTCCTGTACGCTTGAAAAAAATGAAGTAATTAAAAAATCATTAATTTTATGGGAATAAATTTTCATTAAATTTTATGCTTAATTTTTTTTTTCAGTGCACAGAAATAACATGTAAATCCACAAAATTATTATTTGCATTTGTACAAAAATCTATAGTTTTACAAAAAAAATCTACTAAAATTACAGTAATATTACTAATATTTTATCTGCAAGCGTAGCTACAGTTACATAAAAAGCGCTAGTCAACCCAGTTTCATAGAAAAATTTTAGTAACGTTAGAGATTTTTTGATTTACATTGCAAACGTGTTTCTGTTATTTAAAAATTTGTTACTACTTCTAATATTCAGAAACAAGAGAGTATGAAGACAGTTCAAAGAAATAACATGATAAATTATCTGGTGTAAATGAAATCATGTTCACCAAAGGTGACATGACATTAACATATTGTATAAGAATGACGAATAGAAAGTTTAAATTCAGAATCAAAATAAATATAGCACATATCGAAAACAAAACGAGATAAAAAAGAAAATAATTGTAATTTAATAAATTACAAAAAGTATCTGGAAAATAATAATTTCAAAGATTATAATTTTAGACTTATAAATGATTCTTACAAAAAAATAATAACATCATTTTTAGGATAATTAAAATATAGCTTCGGTAACAACAGAATAGTATTAATATGCCTGGACATTTAGAGTCACGTTAATATTGTAGTAATAATTATGTAGACTTTGCAAATTAATGTAAATAGTGAAATAATTTATAAATGAAGATTTTGTTCCGGAAATTATCTGCGAGGTCATGATCTACCTCAGAATATAAAGCAAATCAGCCGCTTTTCAGTTATTTGGATTTTGTCAGCGAGCTGCTGGAGAAGTTTAAATGTATATTATAGTATAGTCTGTCTCAAAAGTTTAAGCACTCTGCAAATCTGGTTTAAAATAATTGAAGAAGAAAATATTTTATGCTAATTTACAATATATACTCAACATTTAATCAAAATAAAATAAAATAACCCATTTTGGGTAGTTAAAATTAAAAATATATTTATTTTTATTTATTTTTTATTTTTTTCTTGAAGAAACGCTGTCTCAAATATTTAAGGCCTTTATGCAAATTTTTTTAGAAATACGGGATTGGTATTGTGTAATGACGTTCTATGACATCATATTGCACTTTTATACAGGGTTGTTATAATTAAAGTTCGCCTATTCAGAAGGCTCTAGAGCCGGTTCTATGGCTCCAAACGAATCAGAATTTCACTAGTACGTAGTTGAAGACATGCGCTCTGCGAAAATCGAAAAAAAAATAGTTAAAATTTTTGCCAGTAGGTGGCGCTGCGCCAATATTTAAGCCAATATTTGCAGATTCCTTTATTTTTTGGGGATTTTTGAAAGATTCTGTATTTAAAAATAGATGTCAGACAATCTCTGATCTGAAACACAGCATTAGACTTCACATTCGCTCAATCTTACAGGACAGTTTACGCAATGCTGTAGAAAGCACAATTCTGAGAATGGAATGCATTATTAAAAATGGCGGAGGATTCATTGAGCATGCATCATGTTATTCTGCGTTATTTCCTTACTGCCGAGCGACATGTTTTATTATTGTTGATGCAGATTACATCACATGAAATGATATTCTTTTTTCTGTATTGTTTGGAGTCATAGGTCAGGCTTTAGAGCTGTCTGATTAGGTGAACTTAATTATAACAATTCGCAGCTCGTTGAAGTTTATTGAAACTTTTAAATTTGTGTGTTTCGTCTGGAAAGACTGATATTGATATAATGAATCTGCAAACATCGCCTTAAATATTGGCGCAGCGCCACCTAGTGATAAAAATTTTAACTTATTATTATTTTTTTTCGATTTTCGCAGAGCGCATCTCTTTAACTATGTAGTAGCGAAATTTTGTTTCGTTTGGAGCAATAGAACCGACTCCAGAGCCTTCTGAATAGGCGAACTTTAATTATAACAACCCTGTACAAGTATAGAAGGTGGAGAAATTATTTCCTAATGTCTTAAACATGACAAAGGGTAAAGAATTCACAAAATGTGAGATTTTGAAAGATTTTAAATTAAAATCTCAAAATAAAGCTGCTTCTGAAATTGCAAAAGCTTTAAATTGATCAAAGCTATGTATATATCAAGTACTTTCTAGAAATTATAATTTTAAGCGGAAACCAAGATGTAGACGACCACGTATGACGACTGTTCAGATTGATCGGAAAATACGGAGATTGGTATTTAGACAAAATATGTCCCCATACGGCAAATTAAAAATATCTCAGAGTACAGATGTCCAAAGACACTGTAAATAGTCGTATTGAAGCGTGTGATTACATGATGTAAAAGAAATTGGCTCGCAAACCGTCTTTTAAATTACATCACAAACAGGTAAGAATCGCCTGGGCTAAAAAACACATATCCTATGGGGACAAATGGCTTACTGTTTTATTCAGCGATGAGAAAAAGTGGAACTTAGATGGACCTGATGGTTGGAACGCGTATTGGCATGAGTTACGCAAGAACCGAAGGATATTTTTAGCAGGCAGCAAGGCGGTAAATCCGTTATGGTTTGGGGGACATTTGGGACATTTGCCAGCCCTCTATGGCTTTTCTAAAAGAAAGAGGAGATTCAAAAAAGTTTCAAGAGACGCTAAACCATCATTTGCTTCCATTTGGCGGCATTTTGGGTGGTTATGAATGAACTTTTCTGCAAGACAATGCCTCAATCCACGTATCCCACTCTACAAAACTTCGGATTTTTCAGAAAAATGATAAATTACTTGACTAGCCAGCTTTAAGTCCAGACTTAAACCCGATTGAGACTGTCTGGAATATTTTAACCTGCCAAGTTTAGACAATGGAAAGCAGTATGACTCTATTGAAGAAATCCAAGAGGCCATTGAGAAAGCATGGTATTCTTTGCCACCAGAAACCCCACAAAACTAATAATTTCGACGAAAGCACGTTTATTTGAACTAATCCGAAAACATGGAAAAAAATTTTTTTAGTAAAAGTTCTGCAAAAATTATTAATTTGGTTGTTTTTGACATTGTGCCTATACTTTTGAGACAGTTTTTTTTATAACTTTTTTTAATTGTATTTTTTAAAATTATGTAATTTATTTTTTTTTCTATTTTTGATATCGTTTATTTAAATAATATTGCGAAATATGTAAATAAAATTTTTTTATTAATTCTAACATTTTATAACTCATTAAAAATCGATATTTTATGCTTGTGCTTAAACTTTTGAGACAGACTATAAAATAAATCGTGTTTATGGATGTTTAAACATTTATCTTGTTTAAGACGTTATTATCAAACGACAATGACTTTGTTGTACGTGATTCTTTGATAATGGCTGCAATCTTCTGCTTTTGTTTATAAAATAAATATCCCAAATTCATTGCAAAACTGGTTTATTTATAATTACAGTCTTTGAGACTGAAGGATGCCACTCTTACTGCGCGAACAAGTAGGAGCACATAACGAACTTGTCGGTTTATTCATTAATTTTTAAAAAATTATTTTACCGTGTGTAATAAAATGGCTGTTTAATTTTAAAGTTCAACATTTTGCAAATAGTTTCAGTTATTCAGAAAGAATTACATAAGGGTTAGGTAAATTGTCCGGAGTGATTTTCAGGTGTTAGTATATATGCGAAACATGGAAATTAACTGCATGCAGTTGACCCTAAGAAGAAATATACAATGCCGTTTGAAAAACTCTTCATGTGTTTAATCGCATTTTTAACACGAATAGTATGAAAATTCAAATTGAACAGTTGAGAGTACATGAAGTCCAAAAGTGTGGTTCCATATGAAGTCCTAAGTGAGGTGCATGTTACTTTCAATACCATCTATTACTGTTATTTTAAGCTGAAATAAAAAAAGTAGCAAACAACATTTGACATCTTACATAATGCTTATGCAAGATAGGTTTAATTACCTGTCACCCTTTGCAAGTTATTAAATTTTAAAGTTAGTACACAAGGTATTTACTACAATCGATTCCAATTCAGGAATTTTTTATAATTATTACACCCATAAATTTTTCGGAGTCTTTCAGGAAGTGTTGTGCAATTAATAATATTGATAATTATAATCTAATTAACGACATTATAAAACACAAACAAGGAAGAATAACATGTCAACTTAAATACTTCTGTGCAACAATTTTTTATAACTATCCAGTTGTCCAATAAAATTTTCTCATTCTTAATATCATTTATCTTTTGATATAATTAAAAGAAAAACAATAGTATCCATCTGACAAAAACAGTGACAGAAGAAAAGACTGAGCATTACTTCAATAATTAGATCGTCTGTATTAAATGTTCACGTCAAATAAGAGTTAATACTTGAAAAAAAATAATTTATATAAGGGAATAGGGATATTTAATAGTTTGGCTATTTGAAGCTTTTCATAAAATACAGTAGTTTTATTTTATATTTTTAATGTTGGTAATATATTAAAATAATTATAGTTTACACATGTAAAGAAATAAATCAAACATATTTATGCAATTTTGAAAGTGTGATAAATAGCATTTTTTTCATATAAATTAAATGTTTGTAACTATATTTTAACTTCTTTTAGTATGAATAGATATAAAAATTATAATTTCAACTGCATGTTAAATTGAGAAAGCTACATTGTCTAATTAACTGAATCTTTTAAAATAAAAATGATACAGTGAGGTTCTAATTTACGCTAAAAATGCAGTAATAAAAGTTCCAGTTCAGTCTTAAGAATGATATGGTTTATAGACAACACAAGTAGCAAAACATTTGTTCAATCTTTATTTAGAAAACTTTGGTGAATGTTAGATTACGGTACAATGCAGACAATCACACACCATCCTTCATTAAACCTGGCGTGTTCATGTTGGATAAAACAATAATAAAATGTTCTTATTTTATTTCATTTAATCTTAAAATGAATTATACAAACAAGTTGCATTTAAAATGTTCTGTGAATAGATGCATTGCTCATAAACAACTTCAGTTAAAAATGAGTCCCTGCGTATGCACAGGTAGAGAAGTTGGATAGGTGGCATGTGGTAAGAAGTGCAAGAAACCTTGGCAAAATAGTTCGCTGTGGGCAGCCGAACGGTGCATCTTTCACAACTCGCTGAATATTATTGGGGAGTGTCGCTTCTAATACTGTCCTTGGTAATAATTTATATAAATATTCATCGCAACTGTGTTAATGTGTTTAAGTGTATCACATCGCCCTATAGCAGTGAAACTTTGTATGTGTATTTGTATATATACATTTTTTGGTAAATATAAAGCACAACATTTGATATATCTGCAGTTCAAATTTGATCTCATTTGGACTAAGAGCTCTCAGAAGGGGACAACATATTTCTTATAGTCTCCGCATGATTGTGCGAATGTTCCAGCTATTTCTCGTATCCTCTATACTAAAAATATTATGATATATTTGACCTTTTCATTCACCAGTTTCAGTTTTTTAATATTATTTATTGCTTATAAAGCGAATTAAATTATTATGGGTTTTACAGCGCCCCCTCCTCTTATGGCGAAATTTGTAGTTTTGTGTGTGTGTGTTAAATGTCAAGCGTATCAATTAAATTATCTATAGTTCACATTTAAACGATTTTCGACCACAATAAGGGATTCTACAGCATTTTGAAGAAGGCAATTCATTTATTGACCACCCTAAAATTCGTAGTTGTGAAATTTTAAGATTTATAGAAGTAATTCGATTAACTACAGTAAAAATGCCTTAAACACATTTTCTGAAATTAGATTTACATTTGCAGAAAACTTGATATCATTATACAATAATATAAATGTTATCATTAATTTAAAATATATATATATATGGGTGATTCTCAAAATAGGGGACAATTTATGTCTTTCGGCATACAAAAAAAATTGAGAGGTTTTCTGTCATGTTTTTATATTTAGATATGTTTTTCTTAATATTATTCATTTTTTGCACTCAAGAATTACTAATTTTTTAGTTAAAAACACATTAAAATAACAGAATAAATGTTCAAAATGTCATTAGCATGGATGTCCACAGCAGCTGTGCCTTGTGTATACTAGCATTTTTCAAGAGTTAATATCATGTTTATAAAATAAAACAAATGTTATTCCTTCTTTAAATTATTCAAGGAGAAGATTTATCGAATAAATTTCTTTTTAAAAATAAAATTATAGTATATAAAAAAGAATTAAAGTTTGTCCTCCATATTCTATTTTCAAAACAAGATCATACTATAACAGCTGGTTATTAATCAAAATTTCATTTTCACGTATGACAATAGTTTGAAAATATAAAGTTTCTCCATGGCAACAAGTAGCCATTTTATCCCATCCTGAAAATAGAAGCATGTATTGTATTTTAAGAATATAAGTTGAATATTAGGGGCGTACATCAATTGTATGTCATTAGAATGGAGATTAATTTTCATGTTTATTTTATAGTTAAAATTTTTATTTTACTTATTTGCATAGAACTTTTGTGTTTTAAAAAGCCCCAGAAAGGACAATTGCATTGTGATTATATTATGGCTCATAATCTTATTTAAATTAAAATTTGTCATTAGCATGGACAAATATCAGTGTCATTAGCATGGTCTTTCTGTCCATGCTAAAGACTCCTATGTGCATAAATGTAACCAGTGCTTATATTGTATCCTTTATAAAGTTTAATTTTACATATAAATTTAGATATTACATTTATTATCCCTAAAATATGCATTAAATCTGTCAGAAAATCACTAAGACAGCTTCTTACATTGTTAATGTCAGAATGTTGCTCATGTAAACAAAGTTTGCGCTTTGGTAATGTTTTTATTCTCCTTATATGTATATATGTAAAAATGGAAACCATTTGCTGAAAAGGAAGGCTAATAAATATAGAAAATTTATTTAAACAGGAATAAAATAAAAATTTCTTAATATATTTATTCCATGCAATTTGTTTTGTCATTAGCATGGCTCAAAAAATACTAATTATTTTTTTAAAGTTAATTTTTAAATATTTAGCTCTGCTGACTACATGTAAAGTACCGGGTGATCCAAAAGTCAGGACGAACTTTAAAAATGAATAACTCGAAAACGAATCAAGATACAAAGATACGGTTTGCACCAAATGGATGGAAAAGAAACCGGATTTTGTGTGACAACAAAAAAATATTGTTCTATTGGCGACCAACGGCATCACTAGCAGCATTGAAAGATGCCATCCGCCAAAACGTGTCTGCCATAAAGCAAGAAATGCTACTAAATGCTGTGAACGGTGTAGTGCCTAGTCTCACAGCTGCACTTATGAATGAGGGACAGCACATTGAACATTTTCTGTTGTACTAATTAACTGTAACTAAGCTGACTTGGAAATTGTCAACATTTTTTCATTTGCAAATCATCTTTTGGTGCAAAAAACACTACCGTGTCATTTTTCGGATGTCAACGGCAAACTATTTTTTTCGTTGTCACACAAAATCCGGTTTCTTTTCCATCCATTTGGTGCAAACCGTATCTTTGTATCTTGATTCGTTTTCGAGTTATTCATTTTTAAAGTTCGTCCTGACTTTTGGATCACCCGGTATACCTAATACTATATTAACAACACCTATTTTTTTCAGAAATTTTGCTAACAGTAATTTTTTTAAGATTTCACTTTTGAAATTGCCCCCTATTTTGAGAATCACCCATATACATATATATATATATATATATATACATATATATATATATATACATATATATATATATATATATATATATATATATATATATATATATATATATATATATATATATATATATACATATATATATATATACTTATATATTATATATAAATATTATTTTTGTTTTAGTTTCAAATGTTTGAGATTGTGAGCAGAAAAAAGATGGTCATTATTATAAATATAAATTATGGTTCAACTTATTTCAAAAGTGAATTCATCTAAAATTCAGTTGTAATTCAACTTTTATTCAATCGAATGTTCAACTCATTATTAAACCATGGTTCAAGCTATTAACAAACCATGCTTTTCTATAACCAAATTATGGTTTAATCAAATAATTAAATGATAGAGAAAGATTTTACCATCTTATTACACCTACACTTCTATCATCTTTTGGCGAAACATTGAAACCAAATTTCTAATAGTGTGGTGATCCAAAAACTGTGTGTTTTTTATTATAATTCAGATATTAGTAATATAGATTAGGAAATTTATAACCTTTAAAAAGTAACCTTTTTTAACGAAATGGAGGAAGTTGTTCCTGTTGACAATATGCATGCAGCTTTTAATTAAGTGGTTTTTCGTCGAATTTCCTCGATGAGGAATTTTTCCTAAAATGTAGAATACGTTGCATGGCATTGTTGATGTATTAAAGACAAAGCCATATCAGACGATTTTAAAGCTATTCTTTCTAGTTTAAAAGTAAACCAGAAATTTAAGGAAAAAAGAAATGGACGGGTTTACATATTATATTCTAGGTATCAACTCAACGACAATTGTAAATGTATTGTTTAAAAAAAAGGATATATATATTTAGTAAATTTGTATAGCTGAATATAATGAAAAAAATTGGAAATTCATACAGTAAAATTTAAAAAAAATCTCAAAAGAATAAATGTTTTTTTCTTAAATGCATTCCTGCTTTTCATTCAATCAAGGTTTATTTTTTATATAGTAATTGAAATATTTATTTATTTTTATATATTGATTTATGCTATTTATGGTTTTTCAGTATTAAATTTTGCGATGATGGTTTTTCTTTTTTGCTTCGCATACCACTATTCACCTTACACATCTGCATTTGTTTTGTTATTGTCAAGTTATTTAATGAATTTTTAAGAGAACAGTGGACATTAAAAACCTAATCTCTCTATTTTCAATGGACTCCTTTGAAACTTTGGCAACCGTGTTAATAGTAAGCTCAAATAGTTCTACTTTTAAAAGTGATGATAAAATAATAAAAAGTTTTTAAACTATTTAGTTTTTGAATTGTTAAAACAAAGAATAACTGTTATATTTTAAAATGTCCCATGTGCATTTCTTTTGCAGAAGTACGAATATTGATGAGATAACTCATTAATAATTCATGAGATGCTTTTTATTAATTGAAATGGAAGTTGGTATGAATTTTAAAAGTTCTCTCAATATATAAGTAAAATAAAAAATATTTTGATAATTATGCATTGTTTTTCGAAAACAGGACCTATTTATTTTCATAGTCACATAAATTTCAACACCAAAATATTCCCGAAATGCACCTTTTTATACTAACATATTTTTTTATTGTAGTGAGGATAAAAAGTATAAACGTTTTAAAATGATTTTATAACTAGGAAAGCTCACGTTACTTTCAAGGGTTAGAGGTGCGCGAAATTTCCAGTTTCGAGAAAACAGCATATTAAGTAACGAAAACTGCATAATTATATGCAGTGTTTAAAATATAATAGATTATAACTCTACAAAGATGTATCAGAAGTGAAAAAAGCTGTTTGCACTAGATAAATTTGAGTGTTATTTTAAAAATTCTGGAAAAGAAAACTATCTGCTTCTATGACGAATTTCGTGATTTTGTATGTTTACTGTCACCTTAATTGGACGTTTTTCAGATGCCTAAATATATGTCACTTATTTTTAAAATGTTTCTTTCTTTAGTACGTTCAGTATTTCGTTAGAGCATTCCTTATCCTCAAAGTGTGAACACGATCTCTTGTTCCTGTAAACAACAACAACAAAAAAAACTATTTATTTTTTTAATCTTTTTTTCAGTATATTTAAGCGAATTTCAAATTTATAATTTTATAAATACTTTTATAAACATATGTTTTTAAAAACAAAGTACTTTAAAATAATGTAAACTAGTCGCATTTGAGAATACGACATTATATAAATTTTTACGAAAACTTTTCTATATCCCAATAAAGTTAATACTACAAAATTCGCTGTAACAGCGCCAACATTAATTGATAATCTTGGCCTGTTATGGAGATGCTAATGATATAAATTTCCCTGCTTTATTTATGAATATACAACTACCACTAAAATTGTGTAAATAGTGAAAAATAAAGTATAGCAGTATAACCTATTGGATGAACGTCTGGCTGATTTTAAAAAATTAAAAAACACCCTGCATTAGTTTTCGAGATAGTACTAATGTAACACTAATGTAACCGTAGGTTACCGGCTTATAAAACAATGCTAAAAATAAATTAGCACAAACTGAGATCCGGAACTAAAGGAATCTAATTTATTTTTAAATTCCATGCATTAGTTTTTGGTATACAATTATTGCAGAAATCGCGAAAAATGCAACATAGCAGAGCCATGTGTCGTGAAGTTATTGGAAAAACTAACCAGCAGGAATTTATATCAAGACCATATGAATCTGAAGATTGATTAAAGATAGTTATTTTGCTCTTGAGATCTATTGCAGACATTGGCAAAAATTCAGTATAACAGCGGCCTGTTCAAACAAATTTAGACCATAATTATATCAAGATATAAGTGAATCTGAATCAGATGAAAATCTGTGCATTAATTCTAAAGTTACAGTTTTTGCAATAATGATGATTAATCTAGAACAGCAGCGACACATTGTGGTCAATTTACAACAAAAATTAATTAGCATAAATTTATATTAAAAATAATTTAAACTAATGTTTTATTAAGTTTACTACACTCATTCTTGAGATTAAAAGCCCATAATACTTGAGTCATATACCGTCTCACAGCTTCACAGCCACACACTTTCTAAAAACTGTCAAACCATGTTCAGGATCTTATGAAATATGTAAATTCCTCGAAAGCCGGAGATCGAAGTTTTCCAGGAGTATTTCATATTTTTTTCTTATAAAACAATATAAAAACATAAACTAAAATAAAAAATAATACCCAGTTTCATGAAGAAATAATAATTTTATAATGTATCGCTTAAAAAAGAGAAAAAAAACCAGTTATTTTAAGGAAGTTAAATTCGTACATTTGACAAGTATTTTCTTCCCTTCTTTAATGAATGACAAAAATGTGATGTCAACACAGAATGTAACCGTCAAACATACACAAAAAAGGAATTGTTTAGTAATTAGCTGTCAGCATCCTACGACTTTAATCTATCATATGAGTCATTACATTTGACACAGTTCATAATTTTTGTTACATTTTCATTATTTTCTGAAATTCTGTACAGATATGTCAAAAGAAATGTAGATAATAAAACGCATCATAAAGTGACATTTCATTCCCATTTATAATTACCAGTTTCATAAAACATTTCGCATTTTTTCAAATTTCTCGAAAAGTAAAATAAGATATCAAGTAAAAAATAATATTTAGTCATTTACAGTTTCAGAATTGATTGTTAAAAAGTCATGTAAAATACATGAAAATTTAAGTAAGAATATCAAGTCTCTTTCATTGTGTTTCTGCATAGCAAATGTTAAAAAAAATTATTTTTTTTTAAACATATGTCATTTTCAACAAACTTGACGATAATATCAAAACAGTATTTAGTGAAAATATCTTTGTAATTGAAAAAAGATCATTTTCTGTGTTTAGCAATAAATTGTAGAATTATAATATTTCTTATGATTATTTCGTTTGGATTTAGATTTTGTTTCAGTTCAAATATTTTATAGAATGAAGTTATAACTTTTTTTTACTGTGCAACGTTGCTATTTCTTTTGCAACGTGTCATATATTCTATATTATAAAACAAAAATATGTCTGCAAGTAAAGATGACATCATTTTGATGATGATAGCAGCTGATAAATAAGTTTCACTTTTACAGGAAATCTCTAAATTTCTGAACATTTCACAATTAAATTTTTCACGCAATCAAAAATGGAAAAAACTGTTTCGTCAAATGCAATTTATTTAAAAACATTATTTATTTTTATTACTGCAGATATTTCTACAGCTTTTAAAATTATTATAATATATAAATCTGTGTATCACGTTCAGTATGATTGTGACAAATTAAATCGTGTGCATTTAAAACAATAAAATTCTTTCAGAATTAATTTTCGGCAGAATGCAAATGGTCAGCTATTGGTTTAATAATAATAAGCTGGATGCTGCTGCTGACGTTCGGTAGCTTCAGAGCAACGAACGACCCTTCTCACTTTTCTGTGTCTTTGATTTAATTACTTTTCCTTTTAAATGTGTCAGATTTCACATTCTTTTTTTTTCTCCATACTGGCTTTCCCTAGAGTCTCGGCTATTCAGAGCCTAGGACGAGAACTTCTAACCGCTAATGAGTTGCAATTTTCCGCTAATGACTTGCAATAAGAGAAGGAAAGCAACAGTATTATGGAAGAATAATTAAAACAGAATAATAAGAATAAGTTAAAAGAAGAATAATTGAGGATCACGGACGTTAAAAAAATGTAAAAGAAAAATAAAATGCGGACACCACAATCCCCATTCTCGGCAGAACACAGTAATAACTTTCAAAATTATTAATAAACAATAAATAATAAAATAATATCAATGAATTATAAATTTAACTCATATGTAATCGAACTACACGCTTAAACCAATGCATCTATCATGTTAAAACAGACTGCTGCAAGTAGCGAAATCATTCGTGGTTTATTCGTTATTAATTCCTGAGAAGCATCTGATACGAAAATATCACACTTTAGTAAATTTCATGTTTTAGATGTAGGGCACAGGAAGCACATTTGAACATTTTTTCAGAAAATCAATATATTTCTTACTTGAACTATATTTATTGAGTTTTAAATATTACATAATAAAAACAACGCATTTCTTTATCATATGAACGATAAATTAAACATTTTCCAAAGAAACTAAATAAGATGTGAGGATTTAAAAAAGTTAAAAGATATTTGTTTAAACCTGCCTCATGTCGGGGTACCTTTGAACAAGCAAAGAGCACCTTTGAACAAATGAATAAAATATGAAAATATTGAGAGTTTTTATAAAAAGTTCCATATGTTACAGAAATATAAAGCAATATGAATAAAATTAAATAGCTACATTTTGTTGAAACAAACAACTTTTTTATTAATTAACCAAACTGAAATCCATCAAAGATGATGTCAAAATTCATTGTTGATAAAACACAAAGTGTCCCTCCAGTTGTGTTTCGTTGTGAAAACTTTTTTACAATATCCTTGAAATACACCAATGTTATATCTGAAGCTTCTGGAAAATTAAAATTTTCATTCGTTATTTTTTTAAGAGACCTGGTATAAAATTCCATTTTATTCGTTACGGAAACCAGAAAATATATTTGTGAAATCTGTTAAATCATGAATCACTATTTTCTATCCAGAATTTGCATTTATCCATTAAAAGAATATAGATTTGTAACTTGCCATCACTGATTAGTGTTAAAACCAGTATTACGCGCATTTCTTGTTTCTCCATGAGATTTTTAAAAGTACTACTAGAATCACCGGCAATTTGACTGGCTCGTTTTATAGAATTAGCTATCGGAACAATTAATTTTTCTTTTTCTGTCTCTTGATCACAAAATTGAATGACATATAAAATTGTTGTACTGCTACTTCTGAAAAATTTATTTCGACTCGAATTAGCCTTTTGAACACTAAATATAGAAGTTTTAATTTGATTTAAAACTTGATATTACCGTATTTTCCGGCGTATAATCCGCGGATCAAACAATTATTTTTGGATCTAGATATCTTATTTAATGAGTCAAGATAAATTATTTTTGGACCTAGATTATTTACGGCTATCTATTAACTTGCACTTTATTTTTAAAAATTTCTGGGGAAAAACATGATTGTTTGATTCGCAGAATCTACGCCGGAAATTACGGTAATAGGATTTTAAACTTTAATCAGAAGTAGAAAATAACAGAAGTAATAGCCAATATTAATAACAGCGCAGACGAGAAAATGCCCATCTTAGCCTTGCACCCCTTTTTAGAATAGAATCTCCCAGAATGATAAGTGAGATTCAAAATGAATGAAAAAAAATAAATATTTTGTAATGCATGCATGATTCACTTTTTTAATTCATTTTTTTTATTTTGTCTTAAATGAATAAAAATAATAAAGTAAAATCAATATTTGAATGATTATTTGTTATCTACAATATAGCTTAATATTTGAAATTGCATCGAAATATATTTTCTTTTTTATCATCAAACATATAAAACTTAGTACATAATTTACAAAATTAAATATTAATTTTTATGAATACAATGATAAACATTACATAAATCATATTAATGTAAAACAAGGAACTTAAAATATATACATCTGACCGGGTAATAGGTAAGATTTGGTTGTCTGCTGAAGTGTGTACTCAAATTAATACAAGTTTTTAAGACCCTAATAAACAAAATATATTAATGGCAGATCTGGTCAATTACTTTCAAAATTTTATTTATTATTTCATTATTTCAAAAATTATTTTTTTCAACACTTTCAAAACTGTCTGCCACAATGTTAACCGCGCGATAATGGTCTGCCATTGTCGTTTTCGGATAATACTAATAATATAATTTAAAATTTCAAAATGGCAGACGTGGTCAAATGGATTTACAATTTCCCAAAAATCGATACTTGTGTTACCTGCGCAGTAGCCGCGTCGACCACTTTGGGCATAGTGACCCCCCCATCTCATGTACAGTAGGTATAGGGGCCTCAATGTACAAAAACTCAGGTCTGGTCAAATACATGTAGGTAGCTTTTCACTGGCTCTTAGACTATTAAGCATTGAAAAATAAATTAAAATTTTAGGGATAGAAGTTTGTAAAGAAAAATCCTACAACTTTATTTTGTTAAGTTTAGATATAAGAGGGAGAAAAATACATATCTTGTTTAGACAATACTGTTCATACAAAATAGAACAGCTTTGTATAATTATTATCTTGAAACAGCAGTAATGTATTGCCATATACATTTTTTAAATAATTTATTCGAAAGAAAATATTTAGTTTCAAAGGTTCTCCCAATTCAAATGTGTTCCCTTCTCCCCTAATAATTGATATTTTTCAACGCACAAGCTGTTCAGGTGTTCATTTATGGTTCATTTATGGATGTTCATGTGTTTACGCACTTATACATTCAAATGGAAATCATTGTAATCACTGTTTATTTTATGCTTTTGAAGCACGGACAGCGCATCGTTAATGCAGTTATTATATTCAGCCTGCAGCGTACTACAACTAATACATACTTATTGTACGGAATGCATCCTCCCTCTGCGAGAGTAGAAAGGATATTTCTTTTGAACCTTTAATAAATAAACGTGTAATTGTTTTAGTTGTATTTTGAAGAGATCTTTCTTTTTATAAAGAAAAAATGTATTTATAAAAGCTATCCTTAATTTTTCTTTTATAAAGTTTTTCAAAAAATATCGTTTAAACAATATTATTTTTTAAATGTGACTTAAGGGATTCACCTACAAAATTAATAATATTCACATAATCGTGACAATTGTGAGAATGATTAACAATTAAATGGGAATGAAAATATGTAGGGATATTAGAAATAACCTGTTGGAGTTATATTTATTTTGACGCTGAAAAGGCACTATACATTTTGCAATGCTTGTTTCATTTGATATGTTTGTGGGTTGGCATATAAATGGTTTATTGTATACTTTTTGTTTATCTACAATGATGAAAATTTTTAAATATCCAATCTAATTGCTTTATGACCAAAATTATCCTGTTTTAAAATTTTCAAAAATCATCACACATACATAATCATCACCACTAATGTAACAACTAATCGTAAAAATATTCATACTGATGGCACATTATTATACATCTTCTACTGAATTTTTTTTTCACTCTAGAAGAAACACACGATATTTCCGTATACAACATATAATAGTTCAAAAATTAATGTAGTTTTTTTTTTTTAAATTCCACAGACAAGAACTATATACATTCATGTATTAGCCTTGATGGAACATTTTGAGATAATACAGATTAATACATTGCAAAATCTACTCTGCAACATTTCCGAAAATTACGGTCAACTAGAAACAAAAATGTAAATTCTTCTGTAAATTTCGAATATAAAGGCTCCGAAAAATTAAGTAATGCTTTTCGGAATCTTGTGTGACTCGAAAGGAGTTAATGTATATTTTCGTGCAAGAATATTATGTAAGTTTGTAGATTAAGAAATAATTGTCTTTTTTAAAGTGCATGGAAATGCTCATATCTTTACTGAAAGTCAAAATTTCGTCCCTCATAATAATGTTTTTTTAATTATCTTTTATTATTTCCAAAGGGAAATGTCTTATAATTAAGTTTCTCGCCAAGACGAAGTGATTTTATGAACTTTGTTTAGGTTTGAAAAGCATTGTAATTGCATAGTAAATGATGCTTATTTTAGCGATCACCATATATTTTTTAGTAGGAGATTGTGGATTTTTGAGTTATTTCGTTAATTTTATTTATATGTATTCAATCGATCTCATTTATTATAAGCACATACTGTATGAAATTTTTGATACAGCAATATACGCATATATTACAAGTATTCTTTGATTAATTTAGTTAAACAACATACGTTTACGGAACATACGTTACGAAACAACTATAGTTTACGTAAGTTTTTACGAACTATTTTGTTACTAGGCGATTTTCCTTAGTAGGTATCATTTCGAAAAACCATATTTTATTGCGTTTTGTTACAGGGAGGTGTTCCATGCATTATTTAAGGGGACGATGGACTTTTAAAACGATCACAATTTCCACATTTTCTTATGAATGGCACACCTTTATTTTTCAGATGGAATTTTTATCCTTCCTTTAGTCGTGTGATTATTCTTAATTCTATGTTTCATAGTTAAGATTGTTCCTACAGAAGACTTTTACAGACAAAATGCCTATCCCTATCAGACATTTTCTGTCTATTTCTTGGACAGATTTTCTTAGGACATTTCATAATTTATTAGGAATTTTAATATAAACAGTTTTCTTTAATAGCATTCAAAAATCCAATTTTAAAAAAATTCACGATGACTAACAACCCAAAAGCACATAAAAATTCCGTAGCAAAAATTGTTGTCCAAGATATCGGCGTTTATGCCAGTGGTGATGAAATAACAAAATGTAGGATTTCTTTATCATGTAACACAATCAGAATACCCTTTCTTGTTATGGAAGACAGTAATAGCAGAGTATGATGCATGAATGTTCCAGATGACAGATGATATTAAAAAGATAACTGAAAATATGTAATATGTTATTTCTTCTTTTTTGGCTTTCTTTGTCGAGTTGTTCTTTAACCTAACATGTGTTTATCATACTATCATACAAATTCCTTCCGAAAGTGTTTATTGACTGATCTATTGTTAAACTGAACAGTTTAATAACTGATCAACACCTTTTTTTAACTATATATTCACACTTCATAAAAAATCCGAATATATAAAATATAATTAAAATTAAAATTAATAATAATTGCAGTTTTTCTTTTTAATTTAAGCAATATTTCCTATTTTGCTCTTATTGAATTTAACTTTTATTATGTATCTTTCAAACAGATCCTGTATTAAAAATATTTAAAAAAATGATAAAATGAACATTTTCATGAATTATAGATGTAATTTTATGCATATAATATATATTTCAGTTTTACATTTTTAAATATAAATTAGATTAATCTAATGTATAAATATACACTTTTCATTAGTGTAAATTTGATTTATTAAGAAAACAAAGTTCACAGAGTATATTTAAAGAATACAAAGATAATAATTGTATGTCGCGCAATGTTTTACGAATTTTGACTTTCTTTCATGAACAGAATTATTAATTGGTAATTATCTTTGTAAGTAAAAATGTCATGATGTAGTTTATGAATATTATTGATATAGGTTTAAAATACTATTAAATAATTGATAATACTTTGTTGTTACTATTAATTCTTCCACATTACCACTCTTCGAAATATTTACTTTTTTCCATTATATTCATAATAATGAAAATATTTTCCCTAATTCGTAAATATCTATTTTTCAGAAACAATTAATTTCTTGACTATGTAATGATAATTCGGTCGAATATTAATTTATTAAGAGGATGAATTATTATTCGAAAAACATCTCGATAAAGTCTCTGATTTATTGCACAGTCTTTGTCCTCATAAATAAAGTAAATGGCAATTTTCCCAGAATACTTAACTTAATTATCTTTTTCTTGAAACGATGACAAAGAAAAATGACGCATTCTGGGTAAATCGTTCGCGTGATGCAGTAACAAGGAAAATGAATGAAAATGACGATTACTGAAATTGGAAAAGGTACTATTCACTTAATTAGCGAGCCAAGGCAAAATGTTCTTCTCTGAAAATCAAATAATTTTTAATTTGCGTACTTTTCATAGAAAGCTGGAAAAAATTTTATTTAATTATTTTCATTAAATAATATTTGCGACTATGCATTTTATGACATAAAATTATAAATGTGTTTTTTTTTCTTTTAATATAAATTATGATTTTATGCAGGGTGTGAAATATAGGTTTAATCTTTTAATAAAATAGTTATAGATAAACACACAACGATAGCATTTATGCTTTTTAGATGCATTCGTTGTTTTATAAAATCTTAGCACCTATAATCGTCATCACGTCCATCCGTCTGTTATCATATAACAGCGCAATGACCACGAAACTGAATGGTTTGAAATTTAATGTATCTAATTGTTGCAGACACTTGTTGATTCATTTCAAATTTTATGAAAATCGAACCAAAATTTTAAAGGCTATTAATTAAAGTATTCTTAATTCTATTAATTCTTTTCAATTGTATTTAAGAATTATCTGTAATTTTTCTAGATTGCCTTGATGATTCAACCTATTTAATATGGATTCGTGTTTTTTTTTATATCTCTTCATCTAATATATATAAACGCAAAATATTTCTATTTATTCATTTTTGCATAAGAGTGAAATAACTATTCTATCAAGATCTATATAAATTAAACAGTACGAACGCAGATTATTTCCCACGTTTTACAAACGATTTTCGACTTGTCTTTATTTCTTAAGTGGGAAAAAATCAAAGTTCATTTGCAATTTTTTCTTTCACGATTCAATTACCGCACTATTAGTAGCGCGCAATGCGTGCAATTCGCATGATATTTCTGAACATGTACCATGACAGATTCTAAAGAGGCCACACATACAACAACCTCAACAAGTTCAAAAATTAAATTCTAGGTTTATTTAAAATTTGAGTCTCATATTAAAATGCAGTCTGTCTGGTAAGTCATATCTTGGCTGAAACCATCTTGAACCCGTTTAACTGTTGACTCGCAAGTCCACCATTGTGTTACCATATTAGCCATCATCCAGGTTTGCATATAGTGGTGGAAAATATATAAAGCTGCTTAAAGATGTAATGTAATACAGAACATAAGATATAACAGTTATGAAAGTCCTTGCATAAATATTATATGCCACAAAGAAGTAAAGAAAAAAATAACTTTTTTAATAACCACAATAATAAAAGATTAATAGATTTAAGAAAATTTTCTGTCCAAAGAAAGAGTGAAACAATTAAAATTTCGTTACATGTAAAATTACATGTATTTCATCAATAATCGATATGAGATTTATTTCGATGCCTTTGACTAGTCTCTTGTTCATTGAATCTATCAGACCACGCAAAGTACTTGAATCAATATTTTTCCAGCTTGTTTTAATAGCATTTATCAAATCTAAATTTGAATTGAATTGTCGCCCAGGTTTGTGAATATTTCGGGCAAAAATTCCACAAAGATTTTCTGTTACGTTCCGATCGGGTCTACAAGTGGGCGATTTAAGGTATTTCACTTCATTACCTTCCAGCCAAGATTAAGTCGACTTCGAAACATGAATGGAAGCGTTGTCCTCTAAAACTGTCCAGTCTCCTGAAGTAATAAGAGAAGCAATGGGTAACAATTTATCTCCTAATATATCTTGATAAATAACTGATTACATTTTGTTATGCATTGAAAGATTTGGAGTAGTTCACAGTGCAGACCAAACTATTACCGAGCCATTTTTAAATTGACGCTCTGAAAAAATATTAGGTTCCTGTCATAAATCATGCCAAACTAATATATAGCCGTCGGCTCCATCGAAATTAAATTTCTTTTCATCGGAAAAGACAAACCTCTCCAATTCGTGCTTTCAATTAAATGTTTTAGAGCTAAGTCTTAGCTAGGATTTTCATGGTGCTTAGAAAGGAGGGGTTTTCTCTAATTTTTTTAATTAAACAATGTGTGATATCGGCCGGCTCCGTGATGTCGACGCCAATAAGTCTGCGATGACGTTCCATGCCTAGTGCCATGAGGTCTGAAAACTGTCCGCTCCGTGATTTTTTCATTTTGAAAGAGACTTTTTGAAAATAACTTTTCTGTTTGAAATGGAACTGAAACGAAGGGAGGCAGTTGTTGCCTGGTGTGCAGCAAAGAAAGAACGTTTTTTTTTTCTTTTTCTCGGCGGGCTCGGGTGTGAGCCGTGGATAGTGCAGGTTTTAAAGAACATCGGTAAAGGGTGTTCAAAACCTCATGCCCGGAAAGGGCTGTATATTTTCAAGTGCTTTTCCTAATGGATATATTGTGTAAATTTGTGAGGGAGTGACCTTTGCATAAAGGCACTCTAGTATTTCTGAGATCGTGACGTCAATAATTTAACAAGCGTAAGCGTAAAAGCGACATCTATCCTCTCTTTTACTTTAACTTTCTAGAGTGTGTGTGCTCTTTCGGGTTCTGCAGTTAGCTCGCGTTTATTAGTAATATGTTAATGTGAAGTATCTCAGTTTGCAGCATATAAAAGCTTGGGTTTGAGTGAATGGCGAGTGTCTCTGGCACTAGCCAGCGAGAGTGTGTCTCTGGCATTAGCCAGCGAGAGAGCATCTGTGGCGGTAGCCAGCGAGCGAGGATCTCTGGCATTAGATATCGAAGTGAATTATTGTTCAGCGAAGTGCTAGCAAATTGAAAAGTAGCAGCGAGCCTCCAGTGAAGTGTAAAGGAGTTTTGATAGTTGACTTGAGAGTTGGCCGGGGTAAGAAACTTTATAGTAGTTTCATTTTGATTATTTGTGAATAAAGAAATACATACAGCCACGGGCTGTCTAATTAAGTTTTATCTAGTAGCTCAGCCAAGAGATAGCGAGAAGTATTGGAAGGTGCCACGATTGAGCTAGGCCGAAGCCTGTGAGTATGCGTTTAGCTTTTTCATAGTATTTGCAGTTGTGTAAAATTAAGACTTGCTCCACTTCCCTTCAGCCCTTATCATTTTAATAAACTTTGTTGTTTTATCTTAATTACTGAGTATGTCTACATTTAACCTCCACCACGACCAACCAAACGTTACAAATGACACTCAGCATGCATGTAACGTTACAAATGGCGCCCAACGAAACATCGGACATTGTGAGATTGTGCCACGGGTGTATTTCACCGGTGAGGGTGATATTAGTGAATTTTTAGTTAAATTAGATGATTATATTTTGTTCAATAATATACCTGAGAAAAGTAGATACGTAGTGCTTAAATGCCCATTGAAGGGCGAAGCACTTTTGTGGTTGGAAAATATAGGAAAGTTTTTGATTACTGATGAAGCGAAAAGATTTGAACAAACTGTGATTGAGTTAAAGAAGGCATTTCCTCCCATTAAAGATAAAAGTATTTTGAGAAAAGAGTTCTATTGTAATAAGCAGAATATTTATGAGTCGGCGTCAAAATTTTATCTTCGTAAGCTGGAATTAAAAAATAAATTAGATTTAGATATCACATTTGAGGAATTGTTGGACATTGTTTTTCCTCTTTTTAATCCAAATATACAGGATTTTATTGAAGTTAGAGCACCGAAGAATTTTGCAGAAATGCATCAGATATTATCGAAGTATGAGACTCGGCATAGCTCGGATCAACGGGATTTGCTTAGCCCTCGTCAGAGACCTGTCGCGGATAGTAATTTGAGAAATGAGGGGGAACGCAATTTTGTGAGAGGGGGACAGCGATTTCCGAATAATAATTTGCGTAATAGAAATGATGGATTTGGTCGTAATATGTCGAATACGAATAATGGTAATAGGAATTGTGGTGGTGCTAATAGTTTTAGAAGTGGTGAGAGAAATATGTATGGAAATAGACAGAATAGTGGTTATGATAGGAGAGGGGGAGTACGGGACAGGAATGTTTCTTCGCAAGTAAGGAGATTAACTTCGGAGGAGAATTTGGAAAATAGGTCAATGCAAAAGAGATGTGTTCAAAGGTCGGAAAAGCCTTCTGTGAGTTTGAATAAAATTACTATTAATCCGGTTGAGTTACCTGAAGTGTTAATTGTGTTAGATGGTATTGTCTTTAAAAGTGTCTTCGATACAGGGGCAGATAAGTCGTTCATTTCTTTTGATTGTTATCGGAAATATTTTTCGTATCAGAAGTTGAAGAGGTTAAGTCTGGTGGTTCAGTCGGCACAGGGAGTAGCTTGCGATAATAAAGGTTTAGTAGAGTTGGAAGTTGAAATTCGTTCGGTTAAGACATGTTGGGAGTTTTGTGTGTTAGATGGATTAACAGTGCATTGTATAGTTGGTGTGGATTATATGAAGGATAGAGGAATTAGTTTGGATTTCTTTAAAAAGTCGTTAATCGTGAATAATGATGAGAATGTGAGTAAGAAAGAGCCAATTTCAGTGTCAGTTAATTTGGAGGAGTCGGGGTTAAGTGAAATCGAGAAGGAGGAATTTAATAATTTTTTGAATGAATTTGGAGAGGTTTTTTCTGATAAACCGTGTTTAACGCATGTTGCGTGGCATGAGATTGATACTGGTTTGAAAGCACCTGTTGCTAGTAAACCATATCGTTATGATAAAGTTAAACAAGGTATAATTGATTATCATATTCAAAAAATGCTAGCGGACGATATTATAATGCCGATTGAGTCTCCTTTTGCATCGCCAGTAGTGTTATGTCGTAAAAATAATGGGAAACGTTTAGATAATCCAGAGGCATATAGGTTTGCAGTAGATTATAGAAAGTTAAATGCGATAACGCAATACCCTCAGTATCCTATTCCAGTTATTGATGACATTTTGGCTAATATAACGAGTACGAATTATATGTCAACGTTGGATCTTACGTCGGGTTATTTTCAGATTGCAATGAAGCCGGAGGACATACCTAAGACTGCGTTTATTACTCGGGACGGTTGTTTAGCTTTTAAGAGAATGAGTTTTGGTTTATCGGGAGCGCCAGCAACGTTCCAGAAGGCCATGAATAATATCCTTAAACCTTTGCTTGGTAAGGGTGTCTTGGTCTACCTGGACGACATAATTATAATGGCAGCTACTTTTGAAGAGCATTTAAGATTATTGAGGGAAGTATTTACGTTGTTGAGAGATGCTGGGTTAACAGTTAAGTTAGAAAAATGTAAATTTTTGAGAAAAGAGATAAAGTATTTAGGAGTTAAAATTACGCGTGATGGTATTAATATAGATAATGAGAAAATTGAGGCAATTACGTCAATGAGTCCCCCCAAAAATAGTAAGGAAGTGGCGACATTTTTAGGGATGGTGGCTTTGTTTGCCAAGTTCATTCCACGTTTTTCGGAGTTATGTGAACCGTTGTATAATATAAAAAGGAAAAGGGTGAAGTTTGTATGGTCATCAGCGGCTGAGAGATCGTTTGAATTATTAAAAGAGGCAGTAGTTTCCCCTCCTGTTTTGGCTCACCCCGATTATTCGTCTCAGTTTGAAGTGTATTGCGATGCGAGTGCAGTGGGGGTAGGAGCGATGTTAGCACAGAAAGGTCGACCTATAGCTTTTGCGTCGAGAATTTTAAATGCAGCCGAAAGGAACTATTCGATTACGGAAAGGGAGTGTCTTGCAGTAATTTGGGCTTTGAATAAATTTCGTTGTTTTTTCACTAATATACCGGTTAAAGTCATTACGGATCATTCAGCTTTGACAAAGTTAACTAATGGAAAGGGTTTGTCGTCTCGTATGGTCAGATGGTGTTTGAAGCTAGCAGAGTATAATGTGGTTATAGAACATAGGGCTGGCAAGGAGAATGCGGTAGCGGACGCTTTGTCACGAAACCCGCATGGTGGTTTAGAGGTTACGGAGGAAGTTAAGTGTTGTGCATTGTCATCGTTGGTGTTAAGGTCACGAGAGCAGTTAATAAGGGAACAGAAACAAGATGAGGAGTTTGGTAGTTTGTATCGTTATTTGGAAAATCCTGATGATGTCCCGAGCACAGATGTGCCTATGTTTGAGAAATGGTCCCAATCTTTTAACCTTATCGATGGTCTTCTTTTTTATTCCAAAATTGTAAATTCACGTGGTGAATTAAGATTTTTTATTCCGGCTAGTCTTCGTAAGGCCATCTTGAAAGAATTTCATGATAACCCATTAGCAGGTCCCTTAGGAATCAGGAAAACTTATGCTCGAATTTGTGAATCCTGCTACTTCCCTAAAATGCGGGAAGCAGTGCGCGCTTATGTCTCCAGCTGTAGCACATGCCAACGTTATAATAATAAAAATGTTAAGTCCAGCTGGCAAATTAATTCCTATTAAAGTAAATTTTCCTAATGAATGTGTAGGTGTAGATTTAATCGGTCCTTATCCATTGTCTAATCCTAAAAGATATAGATTTGTACTAGTTATAGTTGATTATTTTAGTAAATGGGTAGAGCTAGTCCCCCTCAGGAAGGCTTCTGCACCTGCAGTTGCCGATGCATTTTTCGATAATTATATTTCTAAATATGGTGCACCAATTAGGGTAGTGAGCGATCATGGCCCTTGTTTTATTTCTGATATATTTAAGGCCCTGTGTGAGAAGCTGGAGATCGATCATTCTTTTACTGTTCCGTATCGTCCTCAGTCTAATATGGCTGAACATGTAAATCGTACATTAATTCAAATGATTTCTTCGTATGTTGGTTCTCATCACGCAAATTGGGACCAGTTTCTTCAGCATTTTGCGTATGCACTTCGTACAGCAGTTCACGAGTCGACGGGGAAAACGCCAGCTGAATTGTTTTTGGGTAGAAAAGTCATTACTCCATTCCAAAGGTTAGTTATGGTGTCAGATGCGGAAAGTCAGTACATGTGTCAGGATATTGAGAGGTTGGTTGAGGAAGCTCAAGTTCAGATGGGAAAAGCGCAAGAAACGCAGGCTCAGTATTATAATATGCGTAGGAGGGAGTTAGAAGTGAAAGTTGGAGATTTTGTGTTAGTAGAAAAGCATTGTTAAGTTCAAGTCGTCAAAAGAGAGTAGCTAAGTTTGGTCCGAAGTTTGTAGGTCCGTTCGAGGTTTTAGAAGTTCGAAATAATAATTTGGTTGTTGAGGTCAATGGTGAAAGAATGACGGTTAATTTGGATCAGGTTAGAGTTTATAAGTTTAGAGAAAATGGTAGTGAAGGTTCTCATGTGTCGAGTGGTGTTTCGCGAAATTCCCGATCCAATGAATGTCCCGAGTCCAGCACTTCTTCATCTAATTCTTTTCATCAATATTCAAGAAGAAAATTTGGTCAAACAGCTCCAAAAACTGTTGTTGAAAGTAGAAAGCCTATCAATCCGAGAGCACAGTATGATAATAAAAATAAGAGAGCTGTGTCAAATACATCAGATTCTGTGTGCCATAAAAGGAAAAAGATTATAAACTGTCCCGTTCCTCCACTTATTAGACAGCAACCTCAGAAACACAAATTATCTAATAGTTCACCATCTTCGGTACTTAATCCCCGGAAAGATTTCAGATGGACACTCGCGAAACTGTTAAAAGGACTTTAAAGTCGGAATTTTTGCCCAATAAGAAACAGCATAGGTCCGGAAAGAAACGTGGTCTAGGATCTTCAGTAACTTCGGGTGCATCTAGAAAGAGGAGACAACGCTCAGATTACCGGCATCAACAGTGTGAATCTCGCCATGGAGTGACCCCAGCGAACCGGCCAGAGCAGAGTCGTCGAGCGGAACTTACAAGTATCCCACGGCATCCATTCAGAACCAGGCTGCAGGCACGACAGTCAACTGTGGCGTCACCGTACAGTTCCGATGACGAAAGATCCTTCGTACAAGGTTTCTGGGACAAGAGGCGAAAGCCATCCTGTAGTATGAAGCCTGCCAGCAGCGAATCATCTCTATGATTGGGTGATAAAGTTCTTTATTAAATTTCTATTAGAGTGCATATATATGGTAGCAATGTGAAAGAATAGAAAGCAGAAAGACTGTTTGGTACTTTTGGCCATTTTTGGATTTTTTTGACGGACTCACGATTAGTGCTTAATTGTGTTCAAAATTTGTTTGCAAAATTGTTAGTTTTATGTATGTTTGAGATTTTGGTCTTAACTGCTTTTAAAAATTCTGGATCTATTGTTAAATTGTTGTGTTATTTGTTAAAAATGTTACTATATTGTTATATTGTTCATGTGTTATAAAATGTATGTTAATGTATGTTTAAATTTTCAGAAAGTACAGATAGTAATTTGGGTTATTTTGTACACGCGCCGCGGTTCAGGCGCGCACGTGTTTTGCGGTCAAGAAGTCCTTGACACGCGTTTCTATCTCTTATACTAACATTTAATGAATTAACTTTCTCCTTATCGTTCGTGTTTTATGTGTTGCGTTTGTACTTTAGCTGGGAATGGTTTCCACAAGTTGCGAATTTTTAAGCTGCGTTTGAATTTGAAATTGTATTGTATTAAAATTGAATGTTAATGTGATTTTCTTGCAGGGAAGTATACCTGTGTTATGTATTGATTCTGCTATTTTTCTTTTAGTTAATACAGATGAAGAACATGATGACGTCATTTTGTAAAATTTTGATATTTGATTGTTGCATAAGCACAGCGATGTGACGCTGTACGTATGTGCCCCGATTATTGTTAAAGTGGAGTTAAGTTCTGAAGAATTTTGGGAGTTAGTTCATTGGCTAATGGGTATGTAGGTATTACGTAGTAGCAGGGTTATTTTAGTATGAAGTAAATTTAATTTTAGATGAGTTCGAAATTTGGATGAGAAAAATTTTTGCGCATTGGGTTTTTTGGACTTGGTGCGAATTCTATTGTTGTTGTTGTTGTTGTATTGACCAAGATATTGGCCCGGTGAGCGTGCGAATTCTAGTATTAGGAAAGTTATGGAGAAATTTTTGGTAAAATTATAGTTGTATTGCAATATTGAGGAAAATTTAGGAAGTTTAGTGTTTTGAGAAATTTTAGCACTCCCAGTGGAGTGGGCTGTTTTGAAAGAAGAAGTAATTAGTTTTGAAAGTTTTACGAGTTTTTGGAAGTTTTACGGAGGCTATTTGTAAGATAGAAGAATGATTGGATTGAATATGTGAATTTTTGAGGCAAACTGAGGTTTTTTGGTTGTGATAGGTTAAAGTTAATAGTTTGAAAGTTATGTTTGGTTCTAAATTTCACCCATCACTGTGTTTTTTACGGTTCGAAATTTATAACAAGAAAAAGTCCTGGGCATGCATTTGGCCCAGTCCTTTTTCTCTGCGGAATCCGAGGGGGGGTTGTGAAATAGTGACCTTTGCATAAAGGCACTCTAGTATTTCTGAGATCGTGACGTCAATAATTTAACAAGTGTAAGCGTAAAAGCGACATCTATCCTTTCTTTTACTTTAACTTTCTAGAGTGTGTGTGCTCTTTCGGGTTCTGCAGTTAGCTCGCGTTTATTAGTAATATGTTAATGTGAAGTATCTCAGTTTGCAGCATATAAAAGCTTGGGTTTGAGTGAATGGGGAGTGTCTCTGGCACTAGCCAGCGAGAGTGTGTCTCTGGCATTAGCCAGCGAGAGAGCATCTGTGGCGGTAGCCAGCGAGCGAGGATCTCTGGCATTAGATATCGAAGTGAATTATTGTTCAGCGAAGTGCTAGCAAATTGAAAAGTAGCAGCGAGCCTCCAGTGAAGTGTAAAGGAGTTTTGATAGTTGACTTGAGAGTTGGCCGGGGTAAGAAACTTTATAGTAGTTTCATTTTGATTATTTGTGAATAAAGAAATACATACAGCCACGGGCTGTCTAATTAAGTTTTATCTAGTAGCTCAGCCAAGAGATAGCGAGAAGTATTGGAAGGTGCCACGATTGAGCTAGGCCGAAGCCTGTGAGTATGCATTTAGCTTTTTCATAGTATTTGCAGTTGTGTAAAATTAAGACTTGCTCCACTTCCCTTCAGCCCTTATCATTTTAATAAACTTTGTTGTTTTATCTTAATTACTGAGTATGTCTACATTTAACCTCCACCACGACCAACCAAACGTTACAAATGACACTCAGCATGCATGTAACGTTACAAATTAACTGTACATAATTGTAAATAGCGCAGTGTGGTTATGTATATAGTTTTCATCGTGTACTCTGTGTGTTGGTTTTATTAAAGTGAATTGTGAAATTCTACAGAGAATCCGAGTATATTTAGTTACGACGTCACAGCTAGTAATATATAAAAATTATTGGTGGCTTGCTGTGGGATATAGGAACTGAAATAAAAATTTCCGCGAACTCATCATCTCTGCTGTATTATTTCGAATGTGGACTGAAAACTCATCGTCTCTTCTGTATTACTTTGAATGTGGACTGAAAAGCTGTGTCGGTCATTGAAATCAGTATTCGAAGATTGTGAATTTCAGCTCGGAATATTAAAGAATCGAACGGTGAGTCCCTATTGTTTCTCTTGCGCGCTGAATTTTGAGGAGGTCTCAATGCCATACGCTTAAATGTTAGATAATTAAAATAGCGTGTTTCGTTTTGTTTTCGTTTTTTTTTTTTTTTTAAATTTATTGCACAATATTATTTTCGTGATTTATTATTATTATTATTCTTTGCTAATTGCTGTTTTGTTTTAAAAGTAAAACAAAATAAGAAGTGTAAAAGTAGAATATATTAAGTATTTTAAATACATTTTTATTTTTTGCATAAAGAGAAAAGTAATTTTCATTGCACAAGTAGTACGGTAATGAACTTAATTGTTTAAGCTACAGTGTAAAGTTTATTAAATTAGAAAGTTGAATTTACTGAAATTATTATTTACTTTTTATTAGTGCATTAAAGCAAAGTGGTTTAGTAAAGTAATGTACTGGGTGTTTATTATTTGATTGTGCATTTTTTTTATGAATACTTTAGTTACGGTTTTAATTATTTACTGTGCTTAGAGAAAAGTGTTACTCAGTTAAAAAGAAAAAAAATCTTGTTTTTCTTTGGTATTTTAATGCTATTGTACTCAGGAAACTTATAGAAATATTTTGTAATTGTATTTACCCTTTTGTAGTGAGATATTTTTCTGAGTTTGATTATGGCTTCGTTCTTGAATAGGCAAAATAAAGATGTATTGCTTTTGCTCGCAGCAGAATTTGATACCGAAATATCTACTGACATTAAAAAAGTGCCTTTAATTCAGGCAATTTTGAAAGCTTCTGATTATGATGAGCAATCTGCAAAAGATATGTTAGAAGGGATTTTAGAAGAAAGGGAAAAATTAGCAGAACAGGAAAAATTAAATAAATTAGCGGAACAGGAAAGGTTAGAATGAGAGAAAGATAGACAATTGGAATTAGAGAAACTGCGATTACAATGCAGTGCAGATAGTAACTCCTTAGTTTCCCCTGATTCTGTAACGGCTGAAAATAAGAATAAAAGAGTGAGTTTAAAGGATTTAGTTCCAAAATTTGACCCTAAATTAATTGATATTACCTTGTTTTTTATGATTTTTGAGAGTCAGGCGTCAAAAGAGAATTTAGGAGAATTAAATTACGTTTCCCAACTTATACCTTTGTTACCTGTAGAGGTAGCTGAAATTATTGTAAAAGAACCCTTAGAAAAAAGGGATGATTACAAGCATATCAAGAATGTTTTGTTATAGAGATTCAGATTAGGAGCAGGGGCCCTGAAAACAAAATTTGAGACTTATCAAAGGAAGGCAGGTGCACTATGGACTGAGCTTGTTTATGAATTAAGAGGGTATTTAGAATACTGGTTAGAAACTGTTGAAGTATATGATTTTGAATCGCTCAAAGAACTAATGCTCACAGAGCAGGTTAAGCGTAGAGTCCCTTTTGCGATTAAAGATAAATTCCTCGATGAGTGGGATGAGATTAAGACAGCGTCATATTTAGCAGAAAAATGTGATAAATTTGAAAGTGTGAGAGGGAATGTTAGGAAGTTTGATAACAAAACGTGGAATAATAAACCATATTTTAGGGATAGGAATGGGCAAGATAATGCTAGAAGTAAAGGGGATCAGGTAGTTAAATCAGGTGGGGTTGATAAAAGAGATAATGTGCGTAGGGATTTTGGAAATAAAGATAAATTTGATAGAAAAAAGCCAATTATCTGTTTTCAATGTAATCGTTCAGGGCACATTAGGCCAGATTGTCCGGATTTAAAACGCAAAAGTTCTGGAGATTTAGTCAGTCACGTGGACGTAGGTGTAAGTTTAGGAGAGTGTTTTACACCTTATTTGAAAAAAGCAGAAATAAATGGGATAGAACGAAATTATTTAAGGGATACAGGGGCTGGAATTGATCTTTGTGACCGTAGTTGGATAGATAATGATGATTTAATTGTGGAAGTAACGTGGATAAAGCAACCCTTCGATAATGCGTGTAAATGTTTGCCCTTGGCGACAGTTACAATTAAAGGGGATTTTGGAATGGTGATTACTAAGGGAGCTGTGATACCGACAGAATTAGAGCAAGGTTATTGTTTGCTGGGAAACAAGACAGCTGAACTTATTGAGGAATCAAATGGTAATCCTGTGTTGGTAAATGCGGTAATGACGCGCAGTCAGAAGCGGGAACGTGAAAGGGAGATATCCGTGGTTGAAGTTGAGAATGGATTAGATTTGGAGGATGGAGAAAAAGATGAGGTGGAGTTTAAAGAAGAGGAGGAAGGAATGGTTATACCGAAAAAGTTAGAGACGGAGACAGGTTTGGTTAATGTATCAGCGGAGAAATTTAAAGAAGAGCAGAAAAATTGCCCTTCACTTAAGCAGTTGTGGGAGAAAGCTAAAAACTCTAATGATAAAGAATTTTGTATTAGGGAAGATAAGCTTGTACGGGTGTCGCTATCAAGGACAGGTGAGGAGAAAATACAATTATGCGTACCGGAAATTTATCGAAGAGAAATTTTAGCATTGTGTCATGAGCAGGTATCAGGACATTTAGGTACGACAAAGACAAAGGATAGAGTCCTTAGGTATTACTTTTGGCCAAATTGTTATCAAGATATTGAAAATTACGTAAAAACGTGTGATCCATGCCAAAAGGTGGGTAGTAATAAAGATAAGCGTAAGGCCCCTTTAAAACTGGTACCAATAATTTCCGAATGTTTTTCTAAGATAAATCTGGATGCGGTAGGTCCCTTACAAATTAGTAATAGAAATAACAAATACTTAATTACATCCATTTGCCTCGCTTCTAAGTATCCGGATGCCATACCGGTGGTAGATATCACTTCCACTTCCGTTATTGATGCTATGTTGCAGAATTTTGCTAAAACGGGCTTTCCCAGAGAGGTACAATCTGACTTAGGAAGGTCTTTTACGAGCGAGTTAACGACCGAATTCTTTCAAAAATTTGGCATAAAAGTGTCCCATAGCTCAGTCTGTCATCCGGAGTCCAATTGTGTGGAAAGATTACATTCTACATTAAAGAAAGCCATTAAAGCCTTATGTCTCGAATCGGGTCGTGATTGGGAAGAAGTTTTGCCTATGGCACTGTTCGCTTTAAGAACAGTAACGCATGAAAGCAAGGGGTTTAGTCCCGCTGAACTCGTTCACGGGAAGAATTTGCGTATGCCACACACTTTAGTGTATGAAAATTGGATGGGTGACGAGAATACGGACCAAAATGTGGTAGATTATATTTTGAATCTGACAAATAGGTTGAAAAGATGTCAGGAGTTGGCAGTCAAGCGCATTGAGGAATGCCAGTACAAGCGAAAGTTATGGTATGACCGGAATGCAGTGATAAGAAAGTTCAAGGTTGGAGACCAGGTGTTAGTTTTGGCAACCTCTAAATCTCATAAGATGGCTGTAAATTGGATCGGTCCAAGTACGGTCACGGGAGTAATTTCGGAAACGAATTATACCGTTGACTTACAAGAAAAGCGAAATAAGGCGACTATCTATCACGTTAATCTATTGAAACCTTATTATAAGCGGCCGGAATTTGTTAATCTAGTAATTGATATCGATTCGGAAGAGGTGGAAGAAGATGCCGAAATACCGTACCCCATGCCAAACCCCACACAAATTGATTTTTGGGAAATCGTGAACAACAGTGAACTAGAGAAGAAGGCGACAGAAATTCAAATTAATAATTTTAAGGAAGTCATAGAGCGAAATAACAAAGTGTTTTCTTCGGACCCAGGACGTACTCATTTAGTAGAGATGGATATAGAATTAGTTGATGAAACGCCGGTGAGAGCCAAATCTTATAGAATGTCGCCGAGGCAGATAGAAATTTTGAGGGAGGAGATAAGAAGATTATTAGACTTAGGAGTAGTTGAGGTAGGACACTCCGATTTTACGTCCCCCATGATTTTGGTAGAGGTTCCGGGAAAAGATCCTCGTCCTTGTGTGGACTATAGGATACTAAATTCCAAGACTCGAACGGAATTTTTCCCACTCCCGAATATAGAGGAGGTAGTAGAAAAGGTGAGTTCTGCGACCTTTATTACGGTGATGGATTTAACCAAAGGTTATTTCCAAATACCACTGACCAAAAGGGCCCAAAGGTACGCTGCATTTGTGACACCTTTTGGGGTATTTTTGCCTAAGGTCATGATGTTTGGTCTCGTGAACGCTCCTTTCTATTTCTGTAAATTAATTTCTATGGTTCTGGGAGGTCTGGAATCGTTTGCCTTGCCGTACATTGATGATATTGCGGTGTTTTCACTTACTTGGGAAAGTCACATGCAGGATATAGCCGAGGTCCTAAAGCGCTTATTAGAGGCCGGTTTAACAGTGAAACCCACAAAATGCAGATTTGCTCAAGACAGTGTGAAATTTTTAGGTCATGAGGTAGGTTCGGGAAAGAGGTCCCCCAGTGACGTAAAAATTAAAGCAATTTTAGATTTTCCAACACCCTCAACTAAAACTCAAGTAAGGTCATTTCTTAGAATGACGGGCTACTATTCTCGTTATATAAAAGATTATGCAATAATCGCGGTTCCCCTAACTAATATATTGAAAGGGAAAGTAAAAAAAGAAAAGCTAGAGTGGAATGAGGATTGTGAAAAGGCATTTCAGGAATTAAAAAGGAGGTTGACCCAGAGTCCAGTTTTATATGCCCCCGATTATAGCCAAGAGTTTATTGTGCAGACCGACGCAAATTTATATAGTGCTGGTATAGTTCTGTCACAGATTCGAGATGGGGAAGAGCATCCCATTTTATATTTAAGTAAGAAATTTTCTAAAGCAGAGCAGAACTACAGCACTATTGAACGCGAATTAGCAGCGATTGTATATTAGGGTGGGCCGAAAAAAACTTTTTTTCGATTTTCGATTATGGCGGGTTCGGAAAAGTGGCCACTGGTGGCACTCAGTTCATACAAAAAATTTGAGATTTTTTGGACATTTCCTTACCCTGCCGCAAACGGCTTGAAGTTTTGCAAAAATGTTCATTTTTGAACTTTTTTCGAAAAAATTAAAAAATGTTAAATTAAATTTATTTTGGTTGTATTTACTTGAAAAGGCATGTTTAATGTACCAAATGTTTAAATAATATCTGATCATGCATTATTTAATATCTATGTGTATTATAACTTAGGCTATTTTTATAGCTTTTTCGCGTATAACAAGCAAAAGTTGTATTTGTTTGAATCGATCGTTAGTTTCTATATTATTTATGTCTCTTGGTCTTCTTTATATTTTTCTATGTGTCAAACGTCATATATTTGGGGAAAAGACAGCAGTATACTTCAAAAACAAATCTGGAAGGTGAGAAAGTGGTGAAGCAGGAGTCTAAGCGAGCGCAATGACTCGTCGTAATACACAGGGAGTGAAGAACGAAATAGCTGAGAGCCAAAATGCGATAAAGGATTCTTATTATTTATCCTTGCTCAATAACCTGCGACATTTGTTCAGTATTAACATGAAATCTTTTTGTAGTGATTATACAGTGCTTTTGGGGTGGTTTAATGTGCCATTATATTGTTTTGTGCGTTTTATTACAACGAGCTTAGAAATGGCTAGTATAAAGGGCCATGACAATGCAAAGACACGCAATAGCGTGAAAAGTAACTTTTTGGGGCTTCATGCATTGAAAGAATTGCAATTTCCAACTTATGCTGATAATCATGCGCCACTACTACTGGTTGCTTCACCATGTAGAAGTTGTGAAAGCAGAGGATACGAATCTCGTCATTGATAAAAACAAAGTCAGAAGAGAGAAATAGAAACTTGGAAAGAAGATACAGGCAGAAGAAGTTATTGAAAGAAGGAAAATTAAAAGTATATTTTTTGATGGTAGAAAGGATAAAAGTATATTAAGAGGAAGAAAAATAACAAGCGGCACCGTCGAGAGAAAGGCAAAGAACACATCACCGCGTTCTGGTCACGGAAAAGAAATAGCAAAATCATTATACAATCTTCCAAGTCACCACAAGTTAGACTTTTCTGAACTGACGAGGTATCAAGGTAACGGAACGAGGTATTAAGTTATCCGAGTATTCCTAACCAGGTTCAAACAACACAATGATGTGTTCCTCGCCTTTCTCTCGACGGTGCCGCTTGTTAATTTTCTTCCTCTTAATATACTTTTATCCTTTCTACCATCAAAAAATATGCTTTTAATTTTCCTTCTTTCAATAACTTCTGCCTGTATCTTCTTTCCAAGTTTCTATTTCTCTCTTCTGACTTTGTTTTTAACGATGACGAGATTCGTTCCTCTGCTGTCACAACTTCTACATGGTGAAGCAACCAGTAGTAGTGGCGCATGATTATCAGCATAAGTTCGCAATTGCAATTCTTTCAATATGCATGACGCCCCCAAAAAGTTACTTTTCACGGTATCGCGTGTCTTTGCATTGTCATGGCCCTTTATACTAGCCATTTCTAAGCTCGTTGTAATAAAACGCACAAAACAATATAATGGCACATTAAACCACCCCAAAAGCACTGTATAATCACTACAAAAAGGTTTCACGTTAATACTGAACAAATGTCGCAAGTTACTGAGCAAGGATAAATAATAAGAATCCTTTATCGCATTTTGGCTCTCAGCTATTTCGTTCTTCACTAGTATTACGCCGAGTCATTGCGCTCGCTTAGAGTCCTGCTTCACCACTTTCTCACCTTCCAGATTTGTTTTTGAACTATACTGCTGTCTTTTCCCCACATATATGACGTTTGACACATATAAAAAATATAAAGAAGACCAAGGGACATAAATAATATAGAAACTAACGATCGATTCAAACAAATACAACTTTTGCCTGTTATACGCGAAAAAGCTATAAAAATAGCCTAAGTTATAATACACACAGATATTAAATAATGCATGATCGGATCTTATTTAAACATTTGGTACATTAAATATGCCTTTTCAAGTAAATACAACCAAAATAAATTTAATTTAACATTTTTTAATTTTTTTCGAAAAAAGTTCAAAAATGAACATTTTTGCAAAATTTCAAGCCGTTTGCGGCAGGGTAAAGAAATGTCCAAAAAATCTCAAATTTTTTGTATGAACTGAGTGCCACCAGTGGCCACTTTTCCGCACCCGCCATAATCGAAAATCGAAAAAAAGTTTTTTTCGGCCCACCCTATTGTATATGGTCTTAAAAAGCTGAATCATTATCTGGATGGGCAGCGGTTTGTTATACAAACAGACCACAATCCTTTGACCTATCTTTAAACAATGATGGGGAAAATGCTAGATTGACTAGGTGGGCATTATATTTACAGGCATACAATTTTGAGATTAAGCACAAACCGGGAAGGCTTCACGGGAATGCCGATGGACTGAGTAGAACTGAGTAATAGTGTGTGTAAATATTAAAATCCAATCATTGAATTCACTCATTTATATTTATTTTACATATATTGAATTTTATTTTATTGTATTAATTTTGTGTATTATTTAGTATAGAACTTTATGTTGCATATTCGAGAATAGGAATGTGCCATTCTTCCGGCTCAGATGGATATCTCAGATGAGTAGCACATTGTGTTTAGTAAAATTTAATCGTAAGTTTTTTTTAATTATTAATATGCATTTATTTTAATAGTGTTCTGGTATTGCGGCCTCTCAGGTTTGGCGTGTCGGGAGTGACGAGGGGCTCAATGCCGTCTTCCCAATCTTCAATTTTCATAGGTGTATGCACCCTATGAAAATTTCTTTAGGGGGAAGGAGCTGTGATATCGGCCGGCTCCGTGATGTCGACGCCAATAAGTCTGCGATGACGTTCCATGCCTAGTGCCATGAGGTCTGAAAATTGTCCGCTCCGTGATTTTTTCATTTTGAAAGAGACTTTTTGAAAATAACTTTTCTGTTTGAAATGGAACTGAAACGAAGGGAGGCAGTTGTTGCCTGGTGTACAGCAAAGAAAGAACGTTTTTTTTCTTTTTCTCGGCGGGCTCGGGTGTGAGCCGTGGATAGTGCAGGTTTTAAAGAACATCGGTAAAGGGTGTTCAAAACCTCATGCCCGGAAAAGGCTGTATATTTTCAAAATGGATATATTGTGTAAATTAACTGTACATAATTGTAAATAGCGCAGTGTGGTTATGTATATAGTTTTCATCGTGTACTCTGTGTGTTGGTTTTATTAAAGTGAATTGTGAAATTCTACAGAGTCCGAGTATATTTAGTTACGACGTCACAAATGGGATCGTTACATAAAACATATCTTACCATTCGGTTTGTACATGGTAAACTTTAAATGCATTATAATTACGTGTGTTATATGTACTATATATAGTAAAATTCAGTAGTTAATCGTATGTAGGTTAAACATTTTGCAATAAATCTATATGCCCTTAAAAATAAAGATAAATCAAAAGTTTCATAACAATTTAGCATGATAGATTTTTTATGTAATTATTAACTTAAATTTAATACAATGTTTCAAATGTTTTGTTAAATTATGTTAATACGTTTAAATATATAAAAATTGAAATATTTTCAACCTTGTAAGCTAAAAAAATCCCTGTTGGCTTGGATTGTAGCCAGGGGCAGATTTTAAAGTTAAATTCTATTTCAAAGAAAAAAAAGACATAAACCCATTTTAACAAGTTTATTTAGACGCTTTTGAAGAATTTTTAATATCATTTTTCTGTAAAAGCTGCTTTTATCAAAATGGTCTTCAAGGAAATTTGGCCCTAACGCTCACTTTGACAGCATTTTTAAAATTATGTTTTGTTTTATCACCAAAATGGCCAATAAGTCACATTATATAGTTCCTAAATAAGAGAACTTGCCAATTGTATGTATTTGAGAGAGAAATGAATTTAAAAATGAGTCAGAAAATAATCAGTTTGATTTTTAGATTTTTTTTTCTTCAACTCCTATTTTTGTTTAATTTATTTTTGCTCTAAAAAATGTTCCTATAAGCAACTTGTCATTATGAAAGTTGTAGATAGTGTTGAGAATATGTATAACAAATTTAATAGGATTTGATATCATAAGAATCGACGAAGTTATGGATTTTTTCTTCTTCCCCTTTTGTTTCCGTTTTTATTTAATTTATTGTATTGTATTTTGTTTTATTTTATTTTTGCCATAAGAGTTTACCCTATAAAAAACTTGTAAATACAATAGTTTTATATGATATTAAGAACATTTATAAAAAATTAATTGGATGTGATGTGTTGAGAATTGATGATGTTATGAATTGTTTCTCCAAAATATCCTATTTTTTTCGCCTCTTGAATCATTTTTAATTTCTCAAAAGTCTGTCATACATAAACTTTCAACCCATTTTTTAGAAAGTTTTAAACTGACTTGATAGCTATTTTAATTAAGAAGTTATGGGTTTTTTTTCGGTTTTCACAAAACCCTTCCCTATTTCTCTTTGGTCCGTTTTTGCCCGTTAACTAACTTGACCAAGATTTTATGCCCCTTGATTTTAATCATAAGTTTGGAAGAGATTTGAGCAGAATTATAAAAGTTATCGTGTCCATAAAAATGTGATATAGATAGAAATATAAAGTTTTTTATTGATGGTAGTTTTGGGGTCTGGGGGGTCATGATGGGCGTAGATCTGCAAAACTTTTTCAGAAATTCCAACATAGGATGAACCGCAATATGTAGTATTTTATACGAAATCTACCTAAAAATGCCAGATGAAAATGCATACCGTTTTCTTTTCGAAATTCACTATTTAAGGATTATCAGAAAAGGGAAGTTTAGAATAAATTCTAATAATTCTATAAATGATGCAAAATAATTTTTCTACGCTTAAAATGTCAAATTTATTCGTTAAAGTGAAAATTAATTAATAGGTTTTATTACATCGTATTATCAAGGTTTAATTTGAAATTTTTAAGCGTTTTACATAGACATTTTATCAAAAAAAGGTTATTAATTTGAAACCTAATTCGATTAGCATAGAACGCAGTCTTATGATAAGTTTTTCAAAAAGCTTAAATATTCATCCAATCTTCATGTAATAATTAATGCAACTGATAAAAATTTATGCAATAAATCATAACACAAAATCATTATTTTTTTTCTCCGTCTATTGTTAGTAAAGCGATGAATTCTTATCCTTTTATTTATTTATTTATTTTTTTTTTAATTTTTTATATTATCACTGAATCTATTTTAAACAAGTCATAGCAATATGTATATCCATTGCAGACACAAAAGATGGCGTATGGATAAAAAATCCAATGATCCCAAAACCAATATTTGAATTTTATGACTTAAACGCTTTTGTGGTAGTTATCGTTTGTGTAGTCTGTTTTTCATTATTAAACCATTATTTTTCTACATTTAATTAAAACATTTGTTGTTTTAATTAAAAGCTAAATTAATAGTAGCGCGAATATACTATTAGTTCAAAACATACAGTTGCATGTGTAATTAATACATTTTTGTATGGGATAACATTTCAAAGTAAAATATTATTTCGCTGCGAAGTTTTTAAAATCAACTTTATGTTGAAATAATTTTATCGTTTTGAAAGTTTATAAAGAAATATATTCTGACAATTGTATTGTGTGGAAGAAAACTCAGAAAAACTTTTTCTTTAGTCATAGCTAAAGTAGAAATATTTTGTTCTTAATACATTTTACGTGGATGGCGGAATAATCTTAGAAAGTTTTTGGATTTGAAATGGACGCTAAATAAAATGGAAATTACCGTAACCTGTAACCACACATTAATAGAACCACCGCGCGGTGTTAACTATAGTCAAACTGTAAGATATATTTTCAGTGTTGACTGATTGGATTTTTAATGTGAATAATTTTAGTCGCGCTATTGTGGTAAAATTACTCTCAAATGATTTTTTCGCGTCATTTCAGTTCAACAATTTATTTATTTCATTAAGTTCTTTTTTATTTTAATTTTGATCTTAATCTCTGAGACCAATAATGCGCAATAACATTTCCACACTATTTCGTAACAAGAAAAAAAGCTTTAGTGTTTTTATAATTAGTTTTTATTGTTGGGGAGGAGGAATCCAAAACAACCAAAATCCAATATTCCATAATCAGTCCATGTTTGTTCCATGCCGCTGGCACACGATTCCAGATATCCTTGTAAAACCGTTCGAGAAGGCTTTAAATCGCACAAAATCATTAACTGCAAGCAATATATAGTATTATATGCTGTTTACTGTGACGTCGGGTCTGGTGGAAAAATGTGCGTGTTATGATTATTATTATTATTATTATTATTATTATTATTATTATTATTATTATTATTATTATTATTATTATTATTATTATTATTATTATTATTATTATTTGTAAATTAATTTTTCTATTACGCCACTCTGCTCGAAACCCCCTGCCACTGCTAGCAATAGTTTTTACATATTATATTAATTCTGATAAATTGCTGGGGCTTTATAATTTTCCCATTGCTGAGGAGATCGCAACTCTTTAGTTTTTGGATTTTGCTTGCTTGTTCAAATTTTATGTGTTTTTTAGAGTCTTTTGAAATTTGAGTTTTGATTGTTTATCTTTAGTTTTATTATGGTGCAGGATTCTAGGTCTGCTAAATACTTTTTAAACATTATTTGCTATACACAATTATGTGGTTATTTCAAGTTATACCGCTTTCCACATGCATTTTACAATCACCGAAAAAAAAAAATCTTGACATTTCCGATTGTTAAATTTTTGTTAAATATCTCAAAGTATACATAAAGAATAACTCCGAAACTCCAGCTGTATAATCAAATTTGTTCACGTTATATATTTTCGAGAATTTTTTTTCCAAAATCCAATAGGAGACCGTCAACAAATTGAAAAAAAAAACGAATATCTTTTGAATAACCCTGTACAGACTATTGTAGTAAATACGTTCAAACTGCATGTTATGATTAAGTGTCTTATGGTAGTAAACTGTGTTCATTTTTATGCTGATAGAATGTATACTCGTAGAGAAATTGAGATTTTTATAAAAACGGCCCCAAATTTTGCCAAGTTTTTCGCTTATAATTTCCAGAATTCTTAATAAAAAAACACTGTTCATTTCATAAAATATGAAAAACAACATTGTACATAATACCCTGTCATCAAAATAAAAAAAATATTAATAATTATATGAAAAATGAGCAGGTTTACTAAATACATTTTCACTGTGCTTGCGCCATTTCTATAAAAATTTCATTTGCATATTATGCTAGCAAAATATATGGAGCAACTTTTGTTAAAGTTTCAAAATCATAGCTTGAAAATTCTGAAAGTTATCGTTGATAGAAGAAGATCAAAATCCATTATTCCAAAAATGAAGCAAAAAGATGAGGATCTGTATCCAAATATTGGTACGTGCAATACTGTGTAGACACTAAACAATGGAATATGGATACAGTCCCTCATTTTTTTGTTTCACTTTGGGAATATCGAATTCTGATCTTATTCTTTAGGCGATAATTTTCAGAATTTTCAAGCTATGAGTTTGAAACTTTAACAAAAGTTTCTCTATACAATTAGCTAGCACAATATGCAATAGAGTTGAAGCATGCGCAGTGCAAATTTATTTAGTAAACTTGCTCATTTTTCATACAATTTTTAATATTTTTTAATTTTGACTACAGTGTATTATTTAAAATGTCGTTTCTCATATTTTCTGAAATGAACATTTTTTTTATAAAGAACTCTTCTAATTATATGCAAAATCTTGGCAAAATTTGGGACTATTTTTATAAAAATCTTAACTTTTCTACGTGTATAAATTCTATCCACAAAAAATGAACACAGTTTATCACAATAAGCCACTTAATTATAATCTGCAGTTTGAATGTTTTTACTACTTTAGTTTTGACACAGTTATTCAAACGATATTCGTTCATTTTCAATTTGTTGACGGTCCCCTATTGGATTTTGGAAAAAAATCTTTTCGAATATATATGACCTGTACTATTTTCTTTATACATTTGGAGTTTCGGAGTTATTCTTTATGTATACTTTTAGATATTTAACTAAATGTCTGAAATCGGAAATGTCAAGATTTTTTTTTTTTTTTTGCGGTGACTGTATATGTTTCGTGGGGGGAATTTTTAATCTTATTTATAAACTTTTTGGATTATATATATATATATATTATTTACAGTAGAATGAAATAAATACAATAGAAAGTGTGAAAAAATTTTAGTAGTGTGATCAAATTTTAGTGCGGTCAATTAAGTTTGTAAATTTCTCAAATTTCAATTATTTTTATTAAAAAATTCCTCAATAAGACATGATTATGTCAGCAGAGACCCATATATTATATATCAGGCACAAAATATTAGACATATCACTCTTAAAACGAAAGAGCTGATTTGGCTTCTCATCAAAGAGCTGTAATTTTTTCGATCGTAAAAGAGTTGTTTTTCAAACAATTAAATCTTCTTGATCTAAACTGGTTATTAAAATAGCTCAACTTCATTTAAATTGGTTAAAAACAGCTCGTAAACTCGAGTTAGTTCAACTCTTTTTTGAGATGCTGACTTTCAACATTCAGATGAGTGGATTTCAACTCAACTTGAGCTGACTTTTTAAGCTGATTTGTGGATGACTTTTTATTGTGGCATTTGTGGCTGACTTTTTAAGAGAATAAAATATTAGACACAAAACGTTATTATAAATTTTCTGTAGAAAATCAATTTTAAAACAAAATAGTACACATTAAATCTTTATAACTTCTCTCTACCTAAAGTAACACATTAGACTATTTTAAATAGCTGTCGAAATATTTTCTGCAACTTGTTATTCGAGTGTTAAACTAAAAATAAGTAGTTCTTTGAAGCTATGTGTATATAACAATTCTTTTCAGTGAAAAATTAAATATGTATTTGCTGATATATGAAATATATTATAATAATCAAGGTTATTTCTTCTTTAAAATATATATATATATATATGTATATATATTTAATTTCCAATAGTTGCGATTTAAGACAATTGCACAAACTAAGAAAATAATGTCGTACTAATTCTTCGATAATGTACTGCATTTTAAGTCATAATTAAAAATGAATGAATGTATGGATGTGTTAGTAGTAACACAAAGATTATTTTTGAAAAAGATTTTTCTTCAGAATTATTTTCTTTATAGTAGCAGACTATTTTTATACTAAAACAAAAGAGTACATGCATGGATATATTTCATTTTTATTACTTTAAATTTTCCACTGTCGGCGTCGCTTCGTTAGACTCATTAGTTTTAAAATCATGCATTTAAGTCATGATGACTTATAATTATCAAAGTGAACTTCATGTCGCATTTTAAACTCTTCTTTTTATAATTGAAAACTCAGTTTTTTTTATACAATTTTGAATTTTTAATCAAAAAACGTTAACAAATGCTTAAAACTGCATAATTAGTATCAGGAAAATAAACTACTAATTGTTTTTTAAGACATGGTCATGTTCGTTGTTACTTTTTTAAACACAAATTCAGACTTATGTGAATACAACCTTTATTACAAAATGCGTATAGAATGTAGTTCTTTCATGGATTTTAAAAAAAAAAACATATTAGCTATTTAATAATATATATCTATTTTATAAAGAAAGGCATTTTCTTTATTTAGACAAAAACTCAAACTTTCAAAATGGGATTATTAAAAATGTTGATGAACATACAAAAATGTCATCTAACAAGATAAAGAAAAAGTTATATTAATATTTCCATTACTGTACGTGTTAAATTAGTTTCTAAAACAAATTCTTACTGCCAATTTCCCTAGAAATACAATTAAAAAAATAATTCCTGAAAAAATATGTAATGTATGTTTTCGTAATTGCTTTCTCAAAAAATAATCAAAATTCATTTAAAGTTATTCTATTAGTCATGAATAACTTCTGAAAATATGATACAATTTAAGTATTATCGGAAACAAATACCAGGTGTTATCGCAAAGAAATCACTTAAGGAAATGCGTGAACAATCGATTTGAAATTTTCATCTTGAGAACTTTGAATCAAGTTAGGTTAAATAAAAGCGTGTAAAATCGACCATTTTAACAACCACCATTAATAAATCTAGCAAATGTATTTTAAAGCTAATTATATGAGAGTATATTCCAAAATACTGTATTTAATCTTAAAATAGTGATAAATGACGCGGACTAAAATTCCTGAAATATTATTCGAGATTTTTATTAAAGATTCAGAAATTTATTTGAGACCGATTATGTTTGCTTTTTTAATTGTTTCCGAGTTGAATAATCAAAGAACTTACTAATGATAAATTAAGTATGATCTTTTTTTTAGATAAATTTTTCATAAAACTATTATTTTAATGCAGCGTACTGCTATTATTTTTACATTGAATTTCCTGCATTCTTAATAGAAAAATAAATTTTAGAAGAATTCATTAATATACCGAAATTTTTTTTCAAAAGGAAATATAAATGTACAATAGGGTGGATCGATGTTCAATATTGAAAAAAATAATAACATTCATGAAAACCTACTTGTGAGGAAAAGATGTTCTATTATATGGAATAGGGGAAAAAATTAAATTTTATATTTCCGCAAATGGATTGAATTTTCAAAAAAAGTTTACGTTAGATGACTTTTGACAAAGAATAATTACTTACATAATTTTTTTAATCCAACAATGTAAAAATAATGTTATAGATATTATATTTTATTAAACAATGCACTAATTTAGTTATAAAATTCTATTACAAATAGGTTTATATAGGTTGTACCGTACTGCTTATGTATTTACTGTTAATCTGCGTATTATTATTATTATTATTATTATTATTATTATTATTATTATTATTATTATTTGCATAGATTACTTCGGATTTCTAGATAAAATAGATCAGATTCTCGGATGTAATATACTATCTCTTAAACAACGTTATATTAAGCAAACTTCTTTAATAAATTATCGTAAAACGTTTGCTGCAAACTATGGGCCTTATTTTGTTACTCTTTATGTAGAAAGACTGCTACAAAACTAGGTTAACCTAAGAAATGATACAACAAGATAGAAAAAATCATGTGTCAAACATGCATTATCGAGCACTTTCATAACACATTCAAAATAATGTAACAAAGCTTCATCGTTTAAGAAATTAAAATCTTACGTTACAATCCACTATATAGAAATGTATAACGCATTTCAAAACCGAAATTCAGCTGTTCCCATCTGTAATCGGGAAATTATCCGAATTTTTCAGCAGCCCTGTATATGACTTAGAAATTTGTATCTATTATCAAAATACATTTTAAAATTTAGTTCATTTTAGAGATACATATATTTCCGATAAAAATACCTCTTCAACGATTTCGTCTAATAAGGAGAATGCTGTGCGAATACTTTTGTGTTCAGCCATGTATATGATGTAAAGAATTTTTCATTCAGAATAATATGCTAAAAACTAATTAAATTTAAAAGTGTAACCCGAATTTTAAAGCGTACTCTCTAGCGATTATTAAGCAAACATAATACTGTTTTGAGTGTCCCTGTAAATGAACCATTGATCGTTTATACTACACATGCTGTACCAAACATGCGTTTGTGACCCTAAATAAGCCTTATCAACTGCATGAAAATCCGAGTATATCTAAAGGAGATAAGACGGACAGAGGGACCGATGATCCTAAAGCATAAGCGCTTTTCAAATTTGTTGGAAAGTGCTTAAAAGACGTTATTACGCGCAAATAACTCACTGATAAAAGTTATTGATGCATCATAAAAATACTTCAGTATTATCTATGAAAATTATTCACGTTGAAATATTTTTTCTTCTTCAGATATTATTCTTGAAACTTAAGAATCTGATGTTTTACTAAGTTCCTAAACATGTCTAAATGTAATCAAAATATAACGTCCTTCTAAATGAAATCAAAATAAAACGCGCCTAATATGTTATTTAAATGTATAGAGCATTTTTTTGCGAAAGTCTTAAAATCGGTAACTCGCGTTGTCCAGAAAATCAGATTTTGGGAAATCACGAAAAACCATTGACTGTGTCCATTGGTTTTTATTCTAGATCAATCGAAAGTTTTTACATTGCCAGATACATACGATAAAATTAAATAACCAATCGTTTTTATTTATACAGAAACTCAATTTTTTGAATTTTCGATAAGCCGAGTTTCGACATAACGTTTTCAATTTTTTTTTTTTTTTTTTTTTTTTTTTTTTTTTTTTTTTTTTTTTTTTTTTTTTTTACAAAAGTAATGAAACTTTTGTTTTGTCTTCTTTTAATGAGGTTAATTACTTCAGTATCTTTTAATTTTTAAGAATATATTTTTCCTTTCATTAAATTTTATTACAATGGTGGAGAAAATAACTATCCCGATATTTTCTTACTCTGAAATAAATATTGAATTTATCTTTGGTAGCAACTAAAAAAATAAAAGAAATTTGCTGCTTTATTCCTGGTTGTCTATTTTGTTTAAAAAGCCATTTTGTTTGATGTTTGGAAATAAATTTCATTTCATTTTACACAAATAGGAATATATATTAAATTTTGTGCTCAAAATAAGTAGAAAAATGAGATCTTTGATCTATATCTAATTATATTTGAATAAAAATATTGAAGCAATTTCTTTAACTTGAAGTATAATAAAAGTTATATATCTTTTATTGCCATTTTTTACGTAAAACAATGTTTTATGCTTCATGAAATAAAAATTCTTAGCATACATTATCAGGAAACTAGATACCGAAAAGAAGCAGGAAAAATTAATACTTTACATAACAAACTGCACATAAAAAGAATTTGGTTTCTCTGATAAAATTTTTAAGAAAGGGAATTTTAAAATATCTGTGTTATTTTTTTTCTAAAGTGTCTTCTCACATTACCCAAATATATTAAATGGGTAATGTGCATTCTGGAAACAAATCTCAACATATATAATGGATTTATAAACTAATATTATGAATTATATGATTTTTATGGTGTTATTACAAATAATTAATATTGATAATAATTATCTGTCAAAAATTTGTTTTGCTTCTCATTTTACTTATCTATCATACATAGTACAGGGTAAGTATTGTAATAGTTTTGAAAATCGGAAACAAATTTTGACGGATTTGCACGTTTCAGATATTGGAGATTCTAAAAAACATATTTTTAGGGGACAAAAATTGCAGTCCGTCCGACACTGTAGGTCTGTCTGCCTGTAAACTCCCTGTCTCCCGAATAAATTGAGATAGAGACTTGAAATTTTGTATGTACATAATATATAAAAATGAGACGAAGTCTGTTTAATATTAGTAACCATCGATAATCCGGGACTAGGTTTTTCGGATTCACGAAAAATTCGTTCGGATAAAATGTATGAAAATTTTTCGATTTTTTATTTTATTTTAAAGCGTGATCTTAAAAGGCAATAAAATAACACAAATTTTGCTTAAAGATCAAAGTCGATCTCATTATTAGTTGTCGAGATATATGTAGTCCTGTGTTCCACATTCTTCGATTTTTCATGACCCTATGTTTCATTCAAATTGCAATTCAAAGACATATTTTAATTGAAAATTAGGCATTTAATCCGACGCAGTAAACTGTTAGTTAATGTGATTATTATTTTTGGAGCTATAAGGATGTTTCTTTTACGCAATTCAGTACAACTGGAATAGTTTGGCGTTTTATATAATTTGTCGAAATTGATTCAGCAGCAATTCATTAATAGAGCATTACTATATACATTAAAATATTTAAATATATTTTTAAATTTTATTTTCGAATTGCAATGCATTTTATACATAATTTACACATGTTTTATTCTCATATTATATTATGCATATCCATGACGGTTAAGTATTACGGTGGCCCGCAACGGCTAGTTTTCTGATTACATAGTGAATTCATTATATCCCTGACATGTGTAATGTTATTTACTACATACCCGAAGTAAAAATAATAACTATGAAGTGTTTAACCCTTAGAAAATTTGAGTACCGGTGTTTTCAAATAAATAATTTATCTTATTTATTCTTAGAAATTATGTATTAAATAAAACTAAAACATCCGTGTAAAATTTTTGTTATTCAAATATCCCGATCTTTTGCAGCTTTGTTACATAAATATCCAAGCATTTTTTTACACACATTATAAAACCGCACTTCATGAAAATGAAATATTTGACTAAGTAATATTTTAGGAGATTACTAATTGGACTATTACAGTTTACTTCTGAAATATCATTTATTTCACGTAATTTAGATTTACACAGCAATCAAATTAAATGTTTTTATGTTATTTAGTAACCTCCATTTTAATAATTAGATTTCCTTAAGGGAAATGATTAGAACAAATTAATTACAGTGTGATTCATAAATATGAAAAATAGTCTTTTTCTTTAAGTATTGCAGCAATACCCATATTTTTTATTTCAAAATTTCATTAAAAGAAAGTGCAAAATATGATGACATAAGTTACAGCTCCATAAAGAGACACTTTAAAACATATGAAAATCACATATTTAAAATGCCCAGTAGGATAAAGCTTCTTATTAGAGTTAAAAGATTAAAATTTAAGCTTTTAACAATGTATTTATGTGTACTACTTAATTAATCAATAGTTTCATGTCATTTAACTTATGAAATACCGTTTAAAAAACAATTTTAAAATTTTAAAAATTCATTTTAAGTAATTATAATTGTAACAGGATATAAAAAAGGAATTCTTATAACTCGTTAAATAACGTTCCTTTTATTACTTTCCGGATACTATTCAATAAAAAATAACATAGGGAATATTGTTTATTTTTACTTACCCATAATAAGTGGTATACAGTAAGCCTTGCCATCGTTTTGAAATCGAAAAAAATATTGTAACGCATTTACACGTTTCAAAAACTGGCGATTTCGAAAAACATATATATATATATTTTAATGGCATACAACTGTCTGCGAGTCTGTCTGTCTGACTGTAACACACTATCTCCGGAAGAAAAAAGATTGGAACTTTATATTTGGTGACTTCTTAGTGTGTAATAATGGAAAGAAGTGTACTTGATATCAATGGCCTCGATTATCCGAAATTATTTTTTCGAACTCTCGAAATAATCGCTCTGATGAAATTTATGTAAAACTTTTTGAATTTTTTTAAGGGGTGATTGAGAAAGCCAATACAAAACTTTAAATTTTGCATAAAAAATAAAGTCGATCGGATGATTAGATACCAATATATTTATAATCAATTTTTTTACACTCTTCGAATTTTCATGACCCAGTCTTTCATTCAAATTTCAATTCAAATATATATTTTAATTAGAAATGAAACGCTTAATCCGACGAACTTATTATTTTTTTTTGATAAACGTTCTTGCATACTTATATGACAATATAGAAATCTATATATTTCATCTTTTATACAGTAGATAATATATAAACATTCTTATACAGTTAAAATATTATTTTCAACTTTTTTATCTGATCGATTAAAATTAATCTGAGTGCTTCGTTTGAATTTCCAATATAATTTAGAAATGCATTATAAAATAGTTTGAATATTTACGACATATTTAAATATATAAAATTTCATCTCTATATATATTTCGGAGATTTAAAGTTCCGATTTAAATTATCTCTAAATAATTCAAAATCAGCAATCTCATAAATTTGGAAAGGAATCAAATCATATAATTATCAATTTAATTCACACGTAAGATTTTATATATTTAACGATATATGACATTTATCTATTCTGAAAAAGTTTATCAAGCAAATAGATTATTTTAAATAAACTTTTTGTTGTGCATTTTTGTTGAATCTTTCATTAGGTCTAAAAATATTAATATAATTTATTATACGAATGACTGTACGAGAGTATATGAATAATTACAAGAAAATTTTATTTGTATGCATCATTAAAATCAGAACTGTGCGCTTAAAATGTTTACATTTTAACGATTAAATTAAAATTGATTGAGTCAGAAATCAATAAGTTTAAAACTTTTCATGATTTAGTATTATGAATTTCATGACTTTCATAAAATGACGTAAATTATGAAATTTTTATGAATTTCATGAAATAATTATAAAAAAAACTATGTATACCATTATATAGCAACATTAGAATCGTCAAAATCAATAAGGTGTGGTTAAATATTTAACAATAAAAGAACACATTCCTTTTTTTAACGTAAAATTGCATTAATTTGTAAGATATGTAAAAAATACAACTACCATTAATTATGTAAGATTATTACATGGTATGTTTTTCAAATAAATATCTGTTACTAAAAATATGATTTGACAATTTGGTACTGAAAAACCAATATTGAAAAAAAATTGACTTTATAACTGAAATCAGGTCCATAAAAGTAATTTTTGTTCTAAAAAAGAAGAAGCAAAATAAAAATTTCAGCAACAAATTTCAACAACATTGCCAACAACATACTTTTCTGTTTATTATTATTATTATTATTATTATTATTATTATTATTAACACAGATTTTAAACTATTATTTATGATTATCTTAAAACATTTTAAGCTTTGAGAGGGTTAACGAACTCTCCAATATACATGCTGAAAATAAATATTGTTGAAATTTCCAAATGTGAATGAAAAATAAAATATATACTCAATATCTCCCATTTTTTTGGCTATCACATAAAACCCTTTAAAGTGGAACACCTTTAAAACGTAATTTTCAATCAAAATTCCCAATTTCAATTTATGCAATAATATTAAATTCGACATTTTATCTGTCGAATTTGGCTTAAATTGTGTCTGTATCTTAATTATAACTAAAGTTACAGCCGTTTAATATTCTTTTCAACTCTGATTAAAGCTAGTCATAGCTTTTTCTAACTATGAAGTTTTTGAGATTTTGACTAAACGGAAAACACCTAAAACTAACCAAAAAATTTTTCATGAAATGCCACGAAATTTTCTGTATTTCTTTTATAAATGTCTTTTGATAGAACAGACTGCACTCATAATAGTATATTAAGTAGTTTTATATTTACACTAGCGAAAAAATTTTTGCGAATTTTTCATTACATTAATACATCATTATATTGCATACTTCCCATCTTCTGCGAAACAGATGTGATCATAATGTGTGTGTCTTAAGTGCGAGAGAAACTTATTCTGCTTATTGTTAAATTTACAAAATGCCAATATATTGTTTTAATTTATCAAGTTTTCCAAAATGTCAATTTTCTACACAATTTTAAATATTTTTCACTTAAAAAATTATTTCTTGGTAATTGCTAAAATTTTTATGTATTTTTTTCAAAGTTTTAATGTAAATGTCATTATATATATAGAAAAAAATAACAAAAAATAAATAAATAAATAAATAAAAAATAAAAAAAATCAATTCCAAAGATGGGCGGATACCTTAACAAGCAGAATTTTTTGTACTCTTAAATGATTATCTATAATCTTAAATAATTATCAATATGACAATATAAAAACAAATTGAAAATTTTTCTGATTACAGTGACAGCAACAAAAGTTTTGCATTTGAAAATGCTTCAGGAAAATAATTTGTACTACTGGATTATTTCGTCAACCAAAAATTTATCGCTGAACTATAAGATGCTTATAATTGCTGATCATAAATGTCACTTTTACTTGCCAATAAACACGATACACGTGTTTAATATGTCAGCAAATATTTTTCATTTTATTTCTTTATTTGTATATTTATTTAACTAATTCACTTATTTATTTTTTGCTATTTGAAACTAAAAATATATGTCAATTTGTATTGTTTGTAAAATAATGTGCCTATATATGCATAATTTCTCAAAAATGGTCAACGGGATAATCAAGTAGTACCAAAGTATATTTTTTTTCCTCCAGAATCGATAGTATTTGAATATCTTTCTTCTCGATTGTGGAAACATATTGATACACAGATTGGAAAAGTTTCTGAAAACAGTGAAAGCAGATAAAACTTTGCTTTTGAAAATGCTTCAGTGGAATTATTGGTACTACTTGATTTTTTCGTCGGCCAAAAATCTATCGCCAAACTTTAAAATTAAATGCTAATAAAGGCTGATCGTAAATGTCACTTTTGTATGACATTAGGCACGATCAGTTGTTTCTTACATTATGAAATGATTTTAATTCGGTGTTTTATTTAAATTTTATTTATATTTTTCTAATTTATTTGTTCTATTTAAAAATTCCATTTGCATAGTTTGTCAAGTAGTTTGGCTATATACATAATTTGGCGAAAATTGTCGACGGATTAATCAATTAGTATTAAATTATTTTTGCTTCACAATTGGTAGTATCCGAATATTCTTTGCTCTGGATTGTGAAAACTTATTAATACACAAATTGGTAACAAATCTGAAAATAGTGACAACAACTGTTTTTGGAAATGCTTCAGGGAACAAATTGGTAGTACTTGATTATCCCGTCAACGGAAATGTATCAATAAGCTATAAGATTAAAATGCCAATATGAGCTGATCGTAAATGTCACAATTACTTGACATTAAACATGATACACATGTTTGTTTCATCATCAAATTATTTTAATTCGGCGTTTTATTTGTATTGTTATTTAACTTTTACTAAATAATAACAATAATAATTATTATTATTATTATTAGTTTGCTATTTAAAATAAAAATATTTGTCAATTTGTATAGTTTGGCAAGTACTTTCGCTATTTATATAATTTAGCGAAAATCGTCGACGTGATAATCAAAGAATACCAAATAACGTTTGTTTCTGAATTTATAGTAACCGAATGTTCTTTATTCTGGATTGTATAACTAACTAAAACACAGTAAAAACTACTCGGAATAGCTTTGAATAATCGATGACAGCAAAAGAATTTTTCTTTTAAAAATATTTAGTTATTATTAGTGTAGTTTCTAGTAAAAGTGGGGAAAGATTTTCGAAAAATTGTATTACTTACAAATGATTATTATATCAATATTTTTAATTTCTTGTTAAATTATGTTTTCTTAGATTACGAAACATTCGTATTTCTTTAGTGTATTTGACAAGATACGGGTTAACTTATATATCTCGATATGTCGATAGGCAGACAGTTACTTTTTCAATAAAATGCTTCTTGCTATTTAATATAAAAGTGTATGTTAATTTATATAGTTTACTAAGTAGTGCTATGTATGAAATTTGGCGAAAATATCCGATGGGATATCAAGAAGTATCAAATAATTTTTGCTTTAGAATCGATAGTGTCGAATATTCTTTGTTTTGATTGTGAAAACTTACTGATACACAAATTGGAAACGTTTCTGAAATTTGTGACAACAAATTGAACTTTGTTTTTGGAAATGCTTCAGGAAAATTATTGACACTACCGGATTATTCCGTTGACCTAAAATCTATCGCCAAACTATAAGATTAAATTTCAACAACGACTGATCTAATTGTTCCATTAGCTTGACATTAAACACGATACACGTGCTTATTACTTCATCACAGGGTTTTAATTCGGTTTTAATTATTTGTATTTTTACTTATCTTTTACTAATTCATTTTTTTAATAATTCACCTAAAAAATTGTCACCTTTTAAAAAAATTACCATTTTTAAATAAATTACCATTTAAATAAATCATATTCAAAATTACATAAATAGCCAAATTATTTGACAAGATATACGAGTTGACCTATATAATTTTAATTTAAAAAATGTCAATTTGAATAGCTTGGCAAATAATTTGGATATGTACATAAATCTGCGAAACTGGTTCAGATTATGATCAAGTAGTATCAGACAATGTTTGCTTCAGAATTGTTAGTCTCCGAATATCCTTGATTTGGATTGTGAAAACTTACTAATACACACAAAAAAATCCCCACTTAAACTGATAGTACTGAGCTCACAGGCGATATACACTAGATGTTTATTACAGCCTCATTTTTCAAAAAATAATACCCCTCGAAAAACAAGTAAGGGGAAGTAGCTCCCTCATTTTCATTCTGTATACTTAACTTATTGAGCTTTCAAAACTAATCAGGATACGCTTTATCACAATGAACCTAAATTCAAAATTCAAAACAAATCGGATAATACTGCATAAAATTCCATTTATTTAATTTAAGATAGGCTATCTCCTGTTCTTTGCTTCATAATTAATTATTACACCCTCAAAAATGTTCTGGGATTTGACTTATCAGAAAGAACTTATATTCAATTCGGATAATTCAGACTAAAAGCATATTTAACAGATTTAAGAGGGGTAATCGCTTTTCCCCCGCTTTATAGATATGAAACGAACCCTAAAACTAATCGTCTAATAAGTATGAACTTATATCCAAAAATTGAAGCAAATTGGTTAATTTTTCACGAAGAATCCCTTTACATAAATTTAGAAGTCTAGTCTCCAGATCTCCTTTTTATACTTAAGTAATGAATTTCCAAAACAAATCAGGAAAGCGCTTTATCAGTATGAACCTATATCTAAAATTTGAAACTTATCGATAAATTCTGCGTAAAAAAAACTTTTACCTAAATTAATGGAGGGGGTTTACCCCTCTGCTTCCATGCTTAATCAATAAACACCACAACGTATCATGGAATGAATGAAGTTTGAATGAAATTTGATAATTCAGCATGAAAAATCCATTTATCTAAACTAAGGGTTGGAAATAACATCCCTCTCTTTATACTTACCGAATGAACTCCCAAAACTAACCAGAGAAGCGCTTTATCATAATAAACCTATATCTGAAAATTAAAGCAAAGTGGATATTTTTATCCTGAGTTATCGCGTTACATACATATATACCTGCTTACAAATTGCAGGGCTCATAAGCTCCCAGGCATTAAGAACATGTGAACTATTTAATCGGAATAGCTTGTAAAAATCGTTGGCAGCAATTTTTTTTTTATGTTTTTAAAAATATTTCTTTAAATTTCAAATTTACATTAGTGAGGTTTTTAATAAAAGTGGAGAAAGCTTTTATAAATATTGGGTAACTCACAATGCTGTTCAAATATAAACAAATGAACTGTACATATAAAATACCTATCATTTTATCAAATAATGGTAAAAACGCCTATATTGGCATGACCACACGTAATATTTAAGTATGAATTAAGTAGTATCGCAGAGATATTAGACAGAATAAACAGAATATAGCTCTTTCTCGCTTCTACTTGGATAACAAAGATTGCCATATTAACTTTGAAGATGCAAAAATCATAATTCCACGTAGTAACCCATGCGAAAGAAAAACTAAAGAATCTGTTGAAATCATTGCATGTGGACAATAAACCTTGTAACAATAATTTATCCTATAACATACCAAAAATCTGGCATACACCATAAAATCTTAAATCTGTATCTGTTTGCAATACTTAAGTTTTTCCACGTGCATAGACTGCATCATATTGAAATTTTTGATTAATTCCTATTATTTTTTACTAGAATTAGAATCTCTATCGCAGGAAGCAATTATCTCTGAACTTTTAGTCATTTCACCATCATATTTTCCTGAGGACGGCTTCAGAAGAAAGCAGGGAACTTTGATTTTATATATATATATATATATATTTAATTGTACAAGTTTACATTAAAGGTCTTGTTTTTGTACAACAATGAGCAAGATAATGTATTTTTAACGAATACATGATTAGTAAATTATTTTTTTATTTTCATTTGTTGATAAATTATGTTTTCTTAGATTAACCCCCTGACTGCCCAGCAAAATTGTAATTTTTCTTTCTCCTCAATTTATAAATGTTAATAAAAGAGGGATTTTCTATCATGGTTTAATTATTTTGCTACTTATATATGCTTTTAAGCCTTGAAAGTATCAATCATAACTTAATTTCTTTAAACTGGCTTATATTTGAAGATTTATATTAATTTAAATAAAGCTTCAACTGCAGTGAAGCCTGCAACCTAGTGAACGGATATATACGCTCGCGGCAGTGGGAAGGTTAAGAATTCTTTATATTTCTGCTCTGTATTTGGCAAGATACGAGTTAAAATACGTCTGAACATGCCGACTGGCAGACAGTTATTTTTACAATAAGGTATTTCTTTATTTTGAAAAAAAAAATGAGAAACTGGTTTTGTTTGAGAATTCTGAAAAAGAAAACATGAAAGTATAAATATGTCTCGAAAAATATATTAATATTTAATAAAATTTCTCTTTCTATGAAAATTTATAGCTGCCGTTGCAAATGCAGTTTCCGTATATTCTTCTTCTATCCAGATAGGGATTGTATGCTTTAATATTTCAGAACCATGCTAAATTGAATAAAGCTTTCTCCATCAAAATCTAAAATGCTATAAATTTAAGTTTTATAAAAGATTTTATTGAACAAAAATACATCAAAATACTTTCGTTGAAAATATATCTTATGTTATATTTTTTAGTTTAAGCACTTTATCAAGCTAAATATCAAAAGCTTCGATGGAATGTGAAACTGTATACATAAGTATATGATAGTGTCTGTTGAAGTCGTTTTTAGTGAAATAAAATCCAAATAGTCACTTTGTTTAAATTTCTTTATTTTCAGCTTATTATAAATTAAAAAAATAATTGAAATAGACATAAAAATATCACTATTACAAAAGGGGATTCTATGACTATTCCCCTAGGAAGAGTTAAAAAAAGTAAGGTAAAGTTGTCAAAAGAGTTATTTTATTGCGTCACGCTGTACTTGTTGAACAATAAAGAAAACCGATGCGTAAAGCATAGATTACATGAAACACTTTCCAACATTTCTTGAAATCTTTAACAAAACTTTGATATTTAGGGAAATAAGGAAAATAAGACAACTAAGGAAACAATTTTGAAAACATACTTAAATACTTTTGTTCACCCCTGCAGTTTATACAGTAGTTTTATTAGATGCTACGATACAGATAAAATTCAACTCAAGCTAAAATACCTTTAAAACTATTGAAATCATATTTTCAGAAATTATCATCAATAAACGCCAATGTATAAAATTCCTTGCACTTCTATGTATATCATTTTATCTGTTTTTTACAAGCTTTTTCAGTAAATTAAATGTAGGTCAGCGTAAAAATGATTAATCCATTTAAACGCATTTTAAGCAATTTACGGTCATACTGAGTAATCTTTAAGAATTCTTTTATCGCTCTGTATATCAATTATAGCACGCATCCACAGCATATGGTATGCATAAATATAGTGACACTTAAAAGTGCATGCAATATTTAAAAATGCATTCCCTTGCATCATCACTATTCTACTACAATACTTCGGAAAGTATATGCTATCTGAAATCTTTTGCGTTGGTCCTGTAAATTCCACGTACTTCGTACTATAAATGAAATAATATATAGTAAGTCTCACCTATATATACAAATAACATTTTATAACTACTAGCAAAAGCCATGCTTTGTTTGGATTCGCGAAGCATTATTTTATAAAACAGACATTTGAAAGTAACAATATTTTTTTTATTATTATTTTTGCATCTTTATTAAACAAAAACGTTATTTTATATTTTGGCGCATTTTAATTTTTTACTTATGATGTAAAACTGGCATAAGATATTTTCGAAGCAAACTTTTACAATTTTTTTTTTTTAATTTTCAACTAAAAGCTCTTTTAAAGATGTTTTTACAATTTCAAGTAGCCACTGGTGTTTTTTAATTGTTTGAAATATGCATGTTTCCAATCTTTGTAATCAACATCCGATAATCTTTGATAGCTATTTTAGAATAATATATTTGAAGAAAGCTTGAAGAAAGTTACTTCTTCAAAATTCTATTTTCTGGAAAAAACATTTGAAATCTGCTTTCGTTGATACTATGAATTTTCAACTGTAAAACATTTTATTTCAATTTCTTCATTTTTATACATGTTAGCGTATGAGAATTGCTGTAATTCTCTCTGCGTGGGAGAACTGTTTACTTTCTGCGAATGGCAACTCAATTAATGGAATTACCTTTTAACGAAGCGCTCTCTCATTCTCGCAGTGACGTTTTCACGAATAATTATTGTTGTGTTTGCGAACTTATTAAAGTCTTATTTTTCTATAAAATCCTTCTGATTAATGAGTCGATATTATTTAGCCACAATACGACCTTCGCAAAAATATTTATAAAGAGCTTGAACCAACAACTTCACGCAGATCTTTTAATTTTTCATTTATATAACAAATTTAAGAATTAATTTTATTTGTTTACAATTATTTTTTTGCCAGTTTACAAAAAAAAAAAAAAAAAAAAAAAAAAAAAAAAAAAAAATCCATAATACAATCCTTTTAAAATGTTTAAGTGTCATCTGTGCAAACGATTTTGCGGGATAATGAAAACATGTTTTATTTAATAAATTAATCATGATTCTATCTATAATTATTTACTCCATGATTTAAACTTTTTTTTTCTGAAAATATACGCGTTTCATTTTTTATTTATTTGCTAAAATGATTCCGTATTGGAAATGCATGTAAAATAAATTAATTAAAATAATAATTTTTTTAACGTTTTACTGTAAAAAAAAAATTATATTCTGCAAATCTACAGATCATAATTTATTTTTGTGTTTAATTTGAAGTTAAAATATTGAATAGTTTTTTTTGTAAAGCCTACGACAAATTGTAATTTGAGTGGACTAGTAGAGGATTCGCTTCGCTCATCCTAATAAAGTTCAACATAATACACCGCAAACAATTTTCCCCTATACTATCATATAATGGAATTATTTGGTGAAACCCTGTAAATGAATAGTGACTATACTTTGAACCGCATATTCTACAGAAAGTGTTTTTCTAATTAACTTCGCAAATTCATTCTATTTTGTTATGTTTGAAAGGGTGTAAAATCTTTAAAATTCATTTAGAGAGGTTTTTTGTTGCAGGCCACAATGTAACAGAAAAAAATTAACTGTACCTGTAAATAAACTAAACATACTACAAAATTCATTTGAAATAGGCTTCGTGCTTTAGTAAACGTAAAAAAAAAATGGCCAACCCAAATATATTTAAGAGAGTTATAGCGGGGACAGACGGAGAGGGAAACCGAAATCTTAAAGTATTTTCAACTTCATTGAGAAATATTAAAATTAATGCATGCAAATGTATATAACTATCGAAACTTTTGACTAATAAAAACTGTTTTCTAAATATCGGTGTAATAGTATAGGGCTTACGTGTGTTATTTCATAGGACATAAGTATTATTAATTTCAAGCCGATGTATAGCCCACTCTAATTAAACTGAATAAATTGATCTGAGATATTATACAGAATGGAGGTAATATTGAAAACTAATTTTCTAATTTGGAGATATATTTAAATGTTCGAGATATATTTGGCAGAATTTAGAATATATTTTTAAAATGTTATGTATTTTAAAATATTTTCAAAAGGTTGATATATTGGTTGATTATACAGCTAAATATTTTTTATGGTCATACTGAAGCATGTGATCTACATCTGCATATTTGCAATTTATTGTGAATTAATATAATAGCGTGGAAATGCGCAATAAGTGCATACTCTTATTATACCGAGGATTTTTATAAATGTCCTTAGTGTTACATCAGTTTCATAAAAAAATTGCATTTTTTCCCAAGGAAGTGTAATAAAAATGCTTGCGCAAAAATTTTTAAGCATTCTTTGTTTAATGGTTGAGATGAATTCGAAGAAATTAATATTTTTACCTAATAAAATAATCAATAACAAATATTTAGTTTTTTTGTTAATGCATTAGTTTAATTTTTTCTTTTTATAGTAAAACAAACTAACATTTAGTAAAAAAAGTAATTTCTACATAATTTTTTTCATACAAAAATAGTAAAAAGAACGATTTGACTGTTATTAGATTCACGTTATTTGTCATATTAAAAAATACCTCCAGAAATTTTTAATAATAAACTTTATAATAACGATGACGTAATGACTGTCTAAGCATTTAAAACAAAAACATTGTTAAACAAATGCTGAATAAAAAATAAGTATGACTTGTTATTTTTAAGTTTTTACGATTAAATATTATTTTTTATTATAGTGAAAAAATATATTCGTAATTTTAAATGTTTCGAATTATTTAAAAGAAGCACTATATTAGTCGCCACTGTATTTATTTAAAAAATCCCATTTTTTAAATAATAAAATTAATTTTGTATTAGATGAACCACATTAAAGTAAATTGTTTGAACGCAAATTATAATCTTGAAAATGCATCATTTAATACTCAACTGTATTTTTAACTTTAATTTTTTCTTAAGTAGCTTAGAGTTCAGAATGCTCATACAATAAAAATGATATTGATAAAAAATAATAATTATTAAAAAAGGATAAAAATGTAAAATACCGTTTTATTATTTTCAAAACTTTTTAATAATTAACTCATTTATGCATTATGTTTATTACGTCTCAGGTTTGTCTTATATATATATACATATATATATATATTTACAAAACACTTTTATAAAGTAAAATTAATTTAACAAAAGAAAATCCCAATATCCAAAACAAGTTAAACATTTCGAAATACTTGACATTTTTTATTGTTCATTTTTTTTATATATATATAAGAGTTTTGCCTATTCATAAAAAATAATTTTTAAAGAAAATATTGATATAAATCTAACTGTAAAGGAGCATTATATATATATATATATATATATATATATATAAACAAGAAATTAATAGAATTTCTTTATAGAAATATGTTTTCTGTTATTAAAATTTCTAAATACAAAGATATATTTTTTTTTCTCTGACGATATTTAAACAATAATATATGACATTAGAGATATTTTTCCAAAATTGCTGCTTTTCAGTAATAAAAAATTTAAAGTCTACTTGAATATGAAAAATTAATAATTTTGAATAAAAAAATATTTTATATATTTTGCAATTTATTTTGAAATATTTTCTTTATCTTAGTACATAAAAGAAAATCTTTTTCATTAGTAAAATAATATTCATCACAAAAATTTTATTTCTTTCAATTTATTTTTCCGTTTGTAAGAGAACTCCTTTATAAACTTGCCTTTCAATCCAACGATATTAAAATAATAATAATAATAACAAAAAGTAATGCATAATAATAAACGTATATGTATGAAGACAGAGTTTTGTGCGTTGTTAGAAATCGACAAAACTCATATGTCCCAAAATTTTGAAATATCTCAAAATCAGAGTGCGGCTAATATTAAAATTTTAACCCTTTCGGGTCTGGTGTACTATTAATAGCACATGTCTTTTTATTGAGTATTATTTTGATTTAAGAAATAGTTTTGCGACTACTTACATGTAGCAATTTTAGTAAATGACTATGCATTTACTATTTGACTTCATTTATGTTTAGACATTTAGTAATAAGAGTAAATATTATTATTTACTCAATTCTCTTTATGCCGTTTGTGATTCTTATAATTTAAACATATGTTTCAAATTTTAAATTTAGAATTAAAGTTGCTTCTCTAAAAGAATCAGGTGTAATAAAGCGTAAAAAGTATTAGAAAGTTCTAATATAAGTTGAATCTTATTGTAATACAATATTTTCTAAGCATCTCCAAAAATTCTTCCTCAGCCTATTTTCATATGAATATTAATTAAAGAGTATCCAAAACAACAACATTTGTTATCTTCCAGACCATGAAATTTTAATTATATACAAATTAATTTATTTGGATAGCTAATGTTAATATTATTAACCCCTTGGGGACGAGCGACCACGGTATATGCTGGCACCGATCGTACTCACATCCCACGAGACTACCATTCATGCCGATCAAACGGAACGTTTTGTTTTTCACAGTTTAGCATATAAAAAATTTATCCTAATTCTATTTGAATGTATATTAAGGAAGAAGACTTCTCCTTCAAACTAGGAAAGCTAATGAAAACATTTTTTTTTATCCACGCGAATTTAATTTTTTATGGAAATACTACAATGGGAAAAAGATTATTTTTCCATCACGTCTTTGTGTTTCATAAATCGTTTTACGCGTCTACTAAAACTTTTCTTTATTAGAAATAATGCTACTGAAATTCAGAAGGAAAAATTTGCGGTTTAAGAATAGGATCATAAGAAAGCATATAATTTACTTAAGTAAGCGTATTAATAAGCACATTTACGATTACGAATGATAACATGATTATCTGATTCATTGCTTTTTTTCCGCCCTTTTATCTCGATTAGAAATAGTGGCAAAAACCGACGTCATTAATATTTCGTGTTTTCTTTTTTGTAGAAGGAAAGATTTAGCTCTTTTATATTTTTATTTTATTTCAGGAGTGCTTCGCAGTTAAAAAATAAAAAATAATAAGAAAGAAAGAAAAGTGTTACATACTGATTGTGAGAGGTGATACGCGGATAACTTTTTTTCTCAGTGCAACTAAATTAAGAATATTTTTTTGCGTTACTGACCAGTTTTTTTCTTTAATTCTATATATTTATCTAATATGTTTTACATTACATGCTTGCATATATAAACATTTCATTTTAAAAATTACTAGTAACATGAACAAAAGTTTTTAAAGAGTGTTTTAAGTTTTAAAGAGTATTTTAATGTATTATTCTGCTTTATTCATTATTATTCAAGATTTTTTTTCTTACTTATATATTAGATTATATGTTAACATAGATTTTAAAAGATAATTTTAACATCAATGAAAGTTTTGAAAGTTTCAAATCATTATTAAATTTTATTCATAATTATCCAATAATTTTTATTTGATATACCTTATTATACGATATACCATATGGAAATATATTTTTTATTTCTGAAATAATTTTAACATAAACATATTTTGGAAAGGTACATTTTTAATTTTTACTCTGATTTGTACATCATTACTGATTATTATTCAAGACTGTTTGTTTGTTTTTAATTATGTTATATATACAGTTGTATATATAGTTATGTTATATATATATTATATATATAGTTTTTTTAAATCTAATCTTACACACACACACACACACACACACACACACACACACACACACACATATATATATATATATATATATATATATGTCGCATTTTCATAAAACGACAGACTTCAAGGGGATGAGTTTTAATTACGATTTATTTAAAACATAGCAAAATCTTTTCGCAAGTCTTTACATCATGAGTTCTGGAGACCAAGTGCGTAGATGTATATTGAAATTCCTCATCTCCCGAGAGGTTACCAGTTAAAAAGGCCATGTGTTTTACTTAAATTAATACGATAAACTTAGGTTTCTTGTTGCCCTGTAAAACCCGTGATTATTAGTCATGGGGCCCGTATCCACATTGAGGGGCGATTTATTAAAAAAGTAATTAATAGGTCTGATTTTTTGTATTTTCTTACAATTTCCCCCCCTTCCAGACAAGTCTCCGGGGATGGGCCGGCTTCCATCCATGATACTCACCTGAAAAGAGTAAACACTTTTTACATTAAGCGAGCTAATGGGAGATGAGTTATTTCTTTCGTATACTTAACAAATAATAGAATAACAATAATAAAAAATGTACAAATATCATATCTAAAAACAACACTGTTATAAAATGTACCACTATACGTCATTGAACATGATAAAAACAATTGTATTAATAAATGCAAAACACTCAGTAAATATTATACATAGAATAAGATAATCAAAATAAGAAATATGTCGCAGATGGATTCTGAAAATCCAATGTTATTTACAATTTCAAATTTGTATGGAATTGTCCTGACATAGTTCAAGAAATAGTACTTTTACACATAATACAATGTTCACAATAATGCAAAATTAATTTAAAATTCAAATATTCATAATAAATCAAAAAGATAATTAAAATTCCAAATATTCATAATAATGCAAACCGAGATTAGATATAATATAATATCAGTTCATATGATACCAACTATTTCAGTTTGTTGGTGTAAGTAGTTTAAATTGATTACTAGGAAAAAAGTATCTTAGTTTGGAAGCATGTATTACTTCATAATCCTTTTTTGTAAGCCATTTAGGCTTATTTATTTTGAAACTTACATTGGATAGTTTTTCCATAATTTGATATGGACCAGAAAAAGGCGGACTTAACTTCCGAGTATTCGGATAGTGAAATTCTTCCACTATGACAAGGTCACCAGGTTTCAAAGGCGCTTCCACAAACTTTAAATCATACCTGACTTTATTTTTCAAGTGATGTTCACTTGTTCTTTGGAAAGCCTCTTTTCTGGCTTCCTCTACAGGGGGATAATAATTTTCATTGCCTAGTACTGATGGATAAGGCAATTGGCCGAACATTAAGTATGCATGAGGGTACTTGGTTACCGAATGAGGTGTGTTATTGTACTCATTAATTACTTCCTGCAGAATTTTGGGCCATGGGACGTTTGAAGGGGTAGAATTTACTTTAAGTCTTAGTCGGGTGCAAATTGACTGATTCACACGCTCATTTTTCCCATTACACTGTGGTCTATGAGAAGAAGTAAGTATTTTTTTACATTCTGTTTTTGTACCCATTTACGAAGTCTAGACGCTGTAAACGCAGGATTTCTATCCGTTAAAATTTTCTTGGGAAGTTGAATATTAAAAATCTGTTTTAGAATATTAATGTAGACTTCAGTTGTAACATTTTTAGAGGCAAAACCCCAAACATAACGAGTAGCGTGATCAATAGCTATGTGCATATACCTTTTAGATGAACTATAATAGTTAAAACCTATTACTGAATCTAATGAAATTATATCGAAAGGTAGTTCTGCAGGTGGTAATGCCTCCAGAAGACCAAATTTTGGTTGGTGGGATTTTTTGTTCAGTGGGCAGACCTCACAATGCTTGACAAATTGTGTAATATCGTGGGTCATGCTGCTCCAATAGTATTGTGGGGAAATTAAATTTAATATTTTTGGATTCCGGGATGGCCAAATTCTGTATGGGTATTTATTAGTAATTTCTCTCTCAAGGAGAATGGTACTACAATTTTTTGAAAACCCTTTTTGCGAATTATTACAATGTCATTAACTTTTTGAAATTTAGGCCCTGTTATATTATCTAATTGTTGGTGTTCTTTAATTTCATCTGACGATAATAAATGAATATGGGGATTTACAGAAAAAGTGAAATTTCTTGAAAGCATTTCTGCTTCAAAATTGGTGGATCCTTTGTTATATTTTACAGTATAATCATACATACTTAATTTTAATGACCATCTGAATAACCTACCTGTTAAATGCTTCACCTTCTTAAGCCATACTAAGGAGGCATGGTCAGTATGTATTGTAAAAGGTTTTCCGTGAAGGTAATAATGGAATTTGTCAAGGGCATCGATTATTGCTAGACATTCCAGTTCTGTGATAGCGTAATTTTGCTCGTAAGGCCTTAATTGTCTCGAGTGGAACGCAATGGGATGCAAGTTCCCCTTTTCATCCATTTGTTTTAAGACAGCACCTACGGCTTCCTTTGAGGCATCAGTATAGACATGGCATGGGAGGTTAGGATTGAATAATTTTAAAATAGGCCTAGAAATTAATGTGTTTTTAAGCAATTCAAATGATTGTTGACAGGCATCTGACCATTCCCAAGGAGCATCTTTCTTTAACAATTTATTTAGAGGGGCTTTAATTTTAGCATACTTGTCTATGAATTTGTGGTATACGTTTACAGAACCAAGGAACCTTTGCAATTCTTTAACGTTTTTTGGAGGGATTAATTTTTTAATAGTTTCCGTGTTTGCATTGTCTGGTTTTATTTGGCCGTTACTAATTTCATAACCGAGGAAGTCAATTTGAGATTTAGCAAAGTTACATTTGGAAAATTTTAATTTTAGATTTTCTTGACGGCAAATGTTAAATATCGTTTTAAGGTGATCCATATGCTCGGCATAGGAATCGGAATAAACTATAAAATCATCAAAATAATTGGTAGCAAAATTAACTTTATGTTTATCTAGGATTCTTCGAAGAGCTTTTGCAAATTGAGCTGGGGCATTTTTATAGCCAAAAAGAAGAACCAACCACTCATAAAGACCTTGATTGTTTGCGAAGGCCAACTTCTCTGTGTCTGAAGGATGAAGTGGGATATGCCAGTAGCCAGAGGCTAAATCTAGCGTGGAAAAATATTTGGCATTGACAAGTCTGTCCAAAAGCCATTCTATACGGGGCAATGGTTCCGAGTCAGTCTTACAAATGGCATTGATTTTTCTGTAATCAATACAGAGACGCGTTTTACCTTCTCCTTTTTTATATGCCAGAGTGACGGGAGAAGAATAAGGACTGCAGGACTCTTTAATAAGTTTAGCTTCCAGTAATTCTTGTATTTGTTTTGAATTTCTTCATTGTCCCTAGGAGATGCACGGTAAGGTCGAAGCGAGATAGGAAGTTCCGAGGTGAGAGTTACCCGCTGAGGTTCCCATCTGACTCTACCTACATCATATCTATTGCGTGCAAAAATATCCTTGAAGTCTCTTAGAAGCCCTTCCAACTGTGAGTTCTCTTCAGTAGTACAATGACTAAAACTTTTGTCATCATAATCCGAGAGAATTTGAGTATCAAGGTAACAATGTCCCAGTTGAGACAAAATTTCTTGATTTGATTTGGAAAGAGAACGAAGCGGCTTCTTGCAATTCATATCACTCGTTAAAGTTAATGTATGATTGAATGAGTTTCCCTGAGAAATTTTATTGGAAATGTTATGATCATACTTAAGAATGACTCCATCCTGAGTCAGAATATTCGAGTAAAAGTCCATCGATATATGGAATTTTTGTAATTCTGGAGTTTCCAGTATCGCATATGGCAAGAATGACCTAACTAGGTATAAGGTGCTATTTTGCCTGATATTTCCTATTTTGAGGGGTACGTGAAGTTTTTCAGAAATCTGAACTTGTCCTTGGGTTTGATTAACATTAAGAGGATGACAGCTTTGAATAGACGTCATATCCAAAGCTGCAACTAAGTTTTCCGGAACAAGGGAAAGGGTACTTCCGCTATCGAATAAAAATGGTATTTGAACCTCATGACAAGTTTCTGAATACTTATGATTATCGTAATTCCCATATCTGAGGTACCCCGGGACTATAAACCGTTATAAAGCATTATGGGGTATTCCTTGATCAGGGGAATACTCATGGACATTTTGTGATTGAAACTGATTACTATGGGTTGCCAAATCGGGATTCATTGTTGTCCCTGCATTGCCCTGAACATCATATTTATGGAGTAAAGTATGATGTCTTCGATGGCAATTTTTACAGTTCATCTTGGAGGGACATTTATTTGAAAAGTGGCCACCTCGCAGACAATTGATACATAGTTTGTTTAGTTGGACAGTTCTCCAACGGTTATCTATGGACATATTCGTTAATTTTCTGCAGGCATGGGTGGCATGCGACTCAAGGCAAACCCCGCATTTAGTATTTTCTTGACTTTTGGGGAATTTATATCTATCGGAAGAATTTCGGGAATAATTTACATTTCTTACCTCTATTTTAGTTGGATTCTCCAACGCTAGCATACTTTTGGCATGAGTCTCTAAAATTTTTAAAAATTCCGTGAGACTAGGCATATCATTATGAGTAAGAGAGAGCTCCCATCGTTCTTTTAGATTATCACTTACTTTTTGAATTATAGTATAAATTATCATGTTATCCACCAAAGCATTTTGAGTCAAATTCAAAGACTCTAGAATTCAAAGTGACTCATTACAAGTATCTATTATGTCAAAAATAGCTTTAGAGGAACAGGGGCAATTTTTCATGTTTTTTAAATTGTATAACTTACTTATTTGTGCTATGGCTAAATCCCTAGTTTTATCATAGCCAGCGCAGAGAGTGTCCCATGCATATTTATAATTGGCTTCCGAGAGAGGAAATCCAGAAATTAATTTATGAGCACGACCCTTTACACTAGCCAGTAGATATTGCAATTTTGAGACGCCCCCAACTCCAAATTTTGATCTATAGTTGTAAGAAAAATCTCCTTAAAAGAAAGCCATTGATCAGCTTCTCCGTGAAAAGATTTTAATTCAAATTTTGGAAGATTAACAGTTTTTACACAAACATTACCTGTAGTTTTATTTAGACTTTCTGAACCATCCTCGTGAATGTTTAAACTTTTAGTTAACTTATTACGTGATGTATTTATTGCTATGTTTAAATTGTCTAATTTAAGTGCAATCTCATTATATTCATCCATTATAGGATCAGTTTCCGATGCATCGCTCTGAAGAATGGCATTTTCATGGAGTTTATTTAATTCGGTTTCAATATCCTGAACCTGTTTAACATATAAATCTAACTCTTCAAGAGTTACAGTTTCATTATCAATTTTGGGATTTATAATATTTTTTATGCGAGTGATTTTTCCCTTAAGAACAGTTTTTTGTTTTTTAATAGCTTCCATTTTTAATTAATTTTATGACAACTTCTTAAAAATCTAAATATAAACAAATTCTAAATGACCTTCAAAAAATAATAATAATATCAACATAATACAAGCATCTGCATAGAATTGTGAAATGAAATAAATAAAAAGAATTAATTATATAAAGTAAGTAGACGTAAATATGGATATCATTTTTTCTTTCAATTTAAAACATAATTACACTTAAAACCATGGTTTGTGGAAATAATAAAACTAAACACAATATCACTACAAATAGCACTTACCTTTAATTACTTATATTAATAAACATCATAAAAACAATAAGAATAATAATATCATATAAAAATAATAACAACCCCAGGGTATACTTTTTCACATACACTCAACCAAAATAAAAAAAAAGAGATAAAATAAGCATCTCTGAAAAATTACTAAAACTTTTTTTTTTTTAGTGTGCGCACACGAAACACGAGTTTTTCTTTCAATAAATAACGAAGCGATTACAGGAACACTATTTGAAGATTATTGATGAATCACTAGAAAGCGAACACAACTGTTGAAGTCGAAAAGATTTACGCGTTTCATGATGACTCGATGACTGCATTCAAACACTTTATTGGAAATAAAACACAAAGTACCCGACATTTTTGCTGATAAAATTACTCTCATTATCACCATAGAAGAATAAACGCAGGTGGCACCATACACTTCGGTGAAACCAGAAGAACACAAACCTCTTTTAAGAACGCACAAAAACAAAATAAATCACAAACAAGTTCGGAGAGACCGGCCGAAGTAATTCATGGCACGACAGAAGGCAGGAGGGGGCAACGGCGATAGTTGAAGTCCCGCTCAAGAAGAAATCCAGTGTCCAGGATGCGGCAAAGCCCGACCGAGTGGAAAATAGCATCTAAGTATTCCAATATGGAATACGTTTGCTGGATGATAACTCATGACGAGACGTTAACTCCTTTTCAGGGCCTCTTTCGATGTTTCGAGTCAGAATGACCACTCTCTTTGCTTTCCTTTGTGGGTCCGGTATTTTTAATAATGTTCATATTTCGTAGATTATTTTCCCGCACTAGGTATCATACTGCCGACTAGGAAGAACTGTCGCATTTTCATAAAACGACAGACTTCAAGGGGATGAGTTTTAATTACGATTTATTTAAAACATAGCAAAATCTTTTCGCAAGTCTTTACATCATGAGTTCTGGAGACCAAGTGCGTAGATGGATATTGAAATTCCTCATCTCCCGAGAGGTTACCAGTTAAAAAGGCCATGTGTTTTACTTAAATTAATACGATAAACTTAGGTTTCTTGTTGCCCTATAAAACCCGTGATTATTAGTCATGGGGCCCGTATCCACATTGAGGGGCGATTTATTAAAAAAGTAATTAATAGGTCTGATTTTTTGTATTTTCTTACATATATATATATAAGTGTTACAAAGCAACAGTAGCAGGTTGTTTGTATGTTTTATTTAATATTTTGCATTTCTAAATAAATCGTTTTTTGTAAAACATTTATTTTATTTACTGAAAGTGTTAAAAATTATTAAATATCAAGATGGTTAGGCTTGTTTTTCTATTATAGCAAAATGTTTCATAGGTTGATATTTAACAGCCTGGTAAGTATTTTTCTGTCATGTTATATCATTTTAAAAGCTAAAAACAGGATATTAACTGTTCATTATTTACATTTAAACATTTTTTCCAAATAAAATATCACACAATATACATCATTTTTTGAATGAATATATAAAATAATATCAAATTCAATGTATGTGAATTTCAAAAAATTTCATGCGAAAGTTATTTTTTTATTAATTTTTAAAGAATTTTTGACAAGCGTTAGGCTTAACTGCGCGAAATCCTCCGGCCCAGAAGGTGAAATCGAATTTCCCCGCTCCGTCCTCAGATGCGCACTTCAAAATGCGCGCACCGTCGCGAACGGGTTAACGTAAAAGTATTTTTTTCTAAAATTAAAAAAAAAATCGGACCCTAAAGGGTTAATACATGATTAATGTTTTAACTAATTTTAGATTTTTAAAAAAATCACATTTTTTTTATTATGATTGACTACTTTCCTGAATAAAACAATACCTATTGCTCAAAACAAAAAAAGATATAAGAATTACATAAATAATGAAAACTTAAAATACATGTAAATTGCAAAGGAGAATGATAATAGACTTTTTTTTTACAGAAACGTGATGCAATGTTGAGACATGTCTAATGCAACACTTTTATTTAACATGAACTAGTTTAAGAAAAATCTGAAATCCCGCGAGATTTTAACAGTACCGTGTGCATTCCTTAAAAACATGCCTATAGTACTAAGGAGAAAATTTCATTGAAAGTTCAAATCTGTCCGCAAACAGTCAACACCGCAAATTTGTGAAAAATTTCCTGACTACTTAGAATATTTTTGAAAATTTGGAGTAAAATGTTTTGCAGAGTCCTGGAGTTTTTAAATCTTCACCTCAAGTAAAAATATGTAGCGCAGAGAGTATTTTGGTTTAACTAATACTTTTGTTACTGTTTACAAGTAATGTTAGTATGTGTCTATGCATTCACTATCCAAGAAATTAATTTTTTCTTCTTAAATAATTCTAATAAAATTTCAAAATATTTTTATAAGTGCGTATTTTGAATTACAAGTTTTAACAAAGGTTAAATATATATATCTTTAAATAAAGACGAAATCCCCGCATATAATTAGATGTAATATGAGGGAAATGTGGGTAAAATGATAACAATTCGATCAAATACAGCTAATGGAGAACTAGTATAAATTTATAGAGAGTCTCGCTTTTGCCGAAATTTTTAACAGTGTTCATAAATAGGGGAAAATTATTTATGTTTCTGTTGCCTATAATGTTGTAAGGTCAATTATTTATTTGTTTTAAAATATCTACGCATCACAATAAAACATTTTAAATGATAATATAATTTTATATTGCTTTTAACAGTTTTAATAACTGCTACACTGATAAAATCTTTGTTAGAAATCCCAGAGAAACTATTGGTAATGTATTATCTTAAGACTTACATAAAATTACAGAGATTAGGAAAACCGAAATTAACATAAGTAACACAGACGTTTTTCGGTAAATTTAGAAGAGACTCTGTAAATTAATATCGCTAAAAATACATCTCTTGGTGTTAGAAGAACATCTTAATGACTGAACTATAGACACTACTGCTACTGAGTACAAAGTATGTATTTTGAATTAGAAGTTTAAACAAATATAAATTCAAAATCCCTACAGGTATTTAGATATAACATGAGACAAATGTCGGTAAATTTCCCATGACCGGAAACTCGATTGAATACATTTAACTGACGTCTAGTGCAAATTTACAGAGTTTCATTTTTTCTGTGTTTTTACAGAAATTGTTAATAGTGTTGATAAATAGGAAAAATTTTCTTTATATTTTTGTTGGCCAGAATGTCGTAACGTCAATTATGCATTTTATTTAATGTGTCTACACATCACAGTTAAACATTTTAAATGATATAATAATTTTATACTGCTTTTAACAGTTTGCAGAATAATTTGTTTTAGTAATTACTACACTGTTAAAATCTTTTCTTTGAAATCACAGAGAATCTACGAGTAATCTATTATTTTAAGGACCCACACTAGGCGCAGAAAAAGACCCGGGTGATAATGTAAAGTCTTTGGAAGCGTTCTTTTAAAATCTCTCTATCAAATTTTATTATTTTTACATGATTTTTATTGAACAAGATAGCTGAGGACAATACACAACTGGCCTAGTTTTTACTTTTTCAGTTTTGGTTTAAGATTTTTTTTAAAATTACGTTAACTTTCGAAACTGATTTAAACAGGCTCTGAAACTGAAAATATCACAATATAAAATATATATAAGCAAAATAAAAAAGAATAAAAACTACGCCGGCTGTGGATTGTCCTCAGCTATTTGTGCAAAAAATATGTAAAAAAAAAAAAAAAAAAAAAAAAAAAAAAAAAAAAAATTAGCGTGATATTTGGAACGAACGCTCCCATAGACTTTATATTATCATCCGGGTCTTTTTCCGTGCCTACACTGTAAAAAAAAGGGGTCGATCTACTAAAAAAACTTTAGTGATCCTTGTAATTACTAAAGAATTTTTAGTAATCTTAGTCGGTTACTAGAAAATCTGTAAGAATTACTAGAAAAAAGTTAGCAATGAATAGAGTTAATAGTTTTATATTTTTAATAGCTATTACTAAAACTCACTTGGTGTGACCTTGATAGCATAGTGGTTATAGTAACGGACTCCAGGCTGAAAGATCCCCGGTTCGATGTTGGACGCAGCCAAATACACCCCGAATGTATGTAGTGTAAGAACTCGTTAATAAAGTAATTATGAAAATCCTGTCGGAGCAGGTAGCAATGTTTGTGCTGCCATCTATTGCAGTTTTGCCGAAAATCTATCGTTTCAGAAGTCTGGATGCAGCTGGAAGGAAGCTCCTGCCCTTCGGGCGCACTTAAAGGTTATTAAAAATCATTTTGGATCTATTACTAAATTTTGCTTGATGGTTCATACTAAAAATTTTTAACTTAGTTATACAAAAAAATTCTTTTGTTCAGTTTACAAAAGAAATGCTTGTTTCACTTGCAAAAAAAGTTTGTAATGGTTACTAAAAAATTCTGTGGAATACAAATTTACTAAAAAATTTTTAGTAACCTCTTGAATTTTTTTTACAGTGTAGTGTTGAGCCTTAAGACTTATGAAAAATTACAGATACTAGAAAAACAGAGATTCTCTTAAATAACACAAAAGTAATTCGAAAATATAGGGTATATTCTGTAAAATAGCGTCATTAAAAATACATCTCTTAATAGAAGAAGCATATCTTAGTCTGTGCTATAGGACTGAGCTAAAGGAGCTATTGCTATTGAGTGCAATGTACATCTTATAATTACAATGTACATCTTATAATCTAAGAAAAATCCCTAATAAGACAGATAATATGATTCTTCCCTTACTAAATTATTCAAGTTAAAAAAAAAAAAAAATCTTTAAACTAAATTTTCCTTTTTAATATTTCTAATAAAATTGCAAAAGAATTTTAAAAGTGTATTTTAAATTAAAAAAATTAACGAAAATAAAATATTTTTAAATAAAGACAAGGAAATCTTTACAGGGAATTAGATATAAGGGAAAGGAAATAGGTGTGAAATGATGAGCGATAAACTAAATCAAATGTATTTAGAGAAGTATGATAAATTTATAGAGAGTTTCACTTTTTTCCGTATTTTTACAAAACTTTTAACAGTGTACTTTATATGTATAAAAAAAAAACTGTCGAATTTATTGTAAACAGCACCAATAAAAAACTTCCTCGTGAAAACACATCTGCACAAAAAATGATTTCCGGACCTAAAATGCATTTTAACACAATTAAGCAAATCATAATAGTTTATGAAAAAAAGATCAATAGAATGCGTTAAGTGGCCAAAAAAAAAAGGAAAATAAAAATAATAACTACTGGATTAGAATGTGCATTTAATGGTTAATGGTCGTAATTATATACGACATATGGATAAAATTATTTTTAAAAACAATATCTCAGGATATAAACGTCTGTACTATTTAATAAAAAAAATTAAATAAATAGAAAAATCTATGTTTTAAATTAGGAAATACTCAGAATGGAGTTACGTCGTACACTGTAACAAAAAGGGTCGATCTACTAAGAAAACTTTAGTGATCCTTGTAATTACTAAAAAATATTTAGTAATCTTCAATTGGTTACAAGAAAATCAGTAAGAATTACTAGAAAAAAAGTTAGCAACGAAGAGAGTTAATAGTTTTATATTTTTAATAACTATTACTAAAACTCACTTGGTGTGGCCTTGATAGCATATTGGTTATAGTAACGGACTCCGGACTTAAAGGTCCCGGGTTCGATACTGACCACCGCCAAATACGCCCCGAATGTATGTAGTGTAAGTACTCGTTAGTAAAGGGATTATGAAAATCCTGTCGGAGCAGTTTGCAATGTTTGGTGCTGCCATCTATTGCAGCTTTGCCGAAAATCTTCCGCTTCAGAAGTCTGGATGCAGCTCGAATGAATCTTCTGCCCTTCGGGCGCACATAATGGTTATTAAAAATAATTTTGGAGCTATTACTAAAATTTGCTTGGTGGCTCATACTAAAAATTTTTAAGTTAGTTATACAAAAAATTCTTTTGTTCTGTTTACAAAAGAAATGCTTGCTTCACTTGCAAAAAAAAATTGTAATGGTTACTAAAAAATTCTGTGGAATACGAATTTACTAAAAAAAATTTTAGTAAATTCTTGAATTTTTTTTACAGTGTACTAGAAATCTTAAAGTGAACGAAGAACACTAGGAGGTTAAAAACACTAGATAACATTTTTTGAAGTACAAGAGGAATAAAACGATGTTAAACTCCGAACTAATGACACTTGTTTTTTTCTGATATTGCGTAGAAATGCAGATTGGAATGCCGCATGTGCATAAAAATTAAAATAGTTTTTTACTTATTTAAACGTACCAAAAATTGAATGACAGATAAGAAACTTAAAAACTTTTGTTTAACTAAATATAATAATATGTACGCTCACGTTCACTTTGATTTTATAAAGATATATATTTATTTTTTAATATATATATATATATATATATATATATATATATATATATATAATCACATATATATACACTCACATATATATGTACAAGATCGTATCATTTTTCTCTGATAAACAAGAAGAAGTAAAATATGTATCCATCGCATTTCTTTTCAAACTAAAGTAATAAATTCTGATCTTATTTACGACTCTTTTCATATGCTTATATTTATGATATCTTTATTTGAAAGCTATATTTCAACAAAGACATCGTAAAAGATTTAATTTGTCAGGCACGATCAAAACGACCTCTAAAATTCCCCCTATGATTAAGGACCATAGTAAAAAAGATGATCTATAAAAATACAGCGAAATATTCACATCAATGTATTTTTGATTTAAAAAGCTACATGTAAAAATATTTCACAGATTAAAGAAACAGTAAAAATATATTATATAATAACAAAAAATGAACAGACGACCAAAAAGAAAATGCATTCTATTTCTTAAAAGCGTATTTTTTCAATATATATTTTTATTATTTAATTTTATTCTCAGATTCGTTTTCACAATATTTTTTGTGTGTGGTATTAAAATAATAATTAACTGGAATTACTTAGATTAATTTAATACATAATTTTATTTTGATGAAATTCAATAAAATAACTAATTGATAAATATAATCATACTATAATAATAGACAATTAAAAAAATGATCGAAAATATGATGTATATTACATATAGGCTATGTGCAAGAATATGAGATTTTTTTCTCGTAATTTTAAATGAAAACAATACAGTTTAAAAACGAAGCAGATTTGTAAAAAATTATAGTATAGTAAATTACTGATCCGTACAGCTTGGTTCCATGTGTTGTGCAGATTTGAGGAATTTTTGCGAATTACATGACAATATGTTATGACTATTCAATATTTTTTACCTATTGTTTTTACAATTTAAATAAAAATAAATAAATGAAACACGATCATAAAAACATATTTTTTTCATTTTTATACATCGCACCGAATTACTCATTTTAGACATTTCGCTTTTGTTGATGAATTTTATCTTGCAGTCTACAAATGGTCATAATTTCCTCCTAAGCTACAAAACTTTCTTACTCTAAAAATTAAATATTTCTAGCAAATGCTTAACTTTCATGAAAATACATTTTTTTCATGAAAATACAGTTTTACTGTTAGTCTCAGTGTCTAAATTTTCTTTAGGTGGGTTTGCGAAATCCAGTGATTTTTTTTATCAGTAGATGTCTTATGTCGTCATATTTTAAAATGCTCACTAAATTAATCACAGGGTATTATAAAAATAATCCTAAAATTATTATCAATTAAAATCTTTAAAATATGTCATGATTTTTAAAAAAAATGTGGAATTAACATCGTTAGTTAATTTTAGATGAAGGATTCTGGTAAGTTTTGTTAATAAATAAATCAAGAATTACAAAAACAAAAAAAAAGGATAAATGGCAGAAAATAGAAAAATATAAAATCCAGATTTTATTATTTTAATTACAGCTTTAAGAGGACATAATACCTTAAAATTGGTCAAACTATCGATTTCCTTTTTTTTAAATATTAATTGAAAGCTCTTTAATTGTAAATATTTTGGCACTTCATTTTTACGTATACACTGTAAAAAAAAAGGGGTCGATCTACTAAAAAAACTTTAGTGATCCTTGTAATTACTAAAGAATTTTTAGTAATCTTAGTCGGTTACTCGAAAATCTGTAAGAATTACTAGAAAAAAGTTAGCAATGAATAGAGTTAATAGTTTTATATTTTTAATAGCTATTACTAAAACTCACTTGGTGTGACCTTGATAGCATAGTGGTTATAGTAACGGACTCCAGGCTGAAAGGTCCCCGGTTCGATGCTAGACACGGCCAAATACACCCCGAATGTATGTAGTGTAAGAACTCGTTAATAAAGTAATTATGAAAATCCTGTCGGAGCAGGTAGCAATGTTTGGTGCTGCCATCTATTGCAGTTTTGCCGAAAATCTATCATTTCAGAAGTCTTGATGCAGCTGGAAGGAAGCTCCTGCCCTTCGGGCGCACGTAAAGGTTATTAAAATCATTTTGGATCTATTACTAAATTTTGCTTGATGGTTCATACTAAAAATTTTTAACTTAGTTATACAAAAAAATTCTTTTGTTCAGTTTACAAAAGAAATGCTTGTTTCTCTTGCAAAAAAGTTTGTAATGGTTACTAAAAAATTCTGTGGAATACAAATTTACTAAAAAATTTTTAGTAACCTCTTGAATTTTTTTTACGGTGTACGATTATTGTATCGCGAGATATGAATATTGTTAACATATCCAGTGCAATTATACATATAGATGAAAACTTTAAACTTCTTATTCTTCATGTTCATATTTTATAACTTGCTTGTTTGAAAAAAACTGTCTTTTTTTGCTAATTTAGATACATGTTAGTTTTTTTTACTTGTTCTCCATCGTGTATTAATTATTTTGTGCATGGATTTTACATTGAAACTTCTAATTATAATTAAAATATTTAAATTAATATTTTGTTGAATTTTTACATCTTTAATATACACGAGAGACATAAAACCATATTAACTGTAAAATCACACGCATCTAAAAATCCACGCACAGTTTTATGTTGTATATTCTAATAAATATAAAAAATGGAAGCAAAAATATTCACATTTAAAAAATAGTAAATATTTTTAAGAAGTTAAATTATTAATAATAATAATAATTTTGCACTTGTGTATTTACATATGTAGATTAAGATTATTTTTTTAAAAATAAATATTGTTATTAAAAAAGTTATAATGTCTAACAAAAACTTAAAAAAAATGTTCAAAATCATATATACATAAGATTATGTATTGTTACAACACAACTAAGCTTTCTCTTTCAAAGAAAAGGGGAGGCATGGGGTTCAGTGTAATAACCACAAGTTACACCCGTTTCTATTTACATGCATACTATATGACGATTAAACATTTCATTAAAATTTAAAACTTTCAAAAACTTAAAAACAATATTCTAGAACGTTATTTTTCTATAGCATACTAACGCAAGTAAACGCTTCTTTATCACCTTACATTGCTTTGACTTACAGTTAACTCACAAGAGGAGGAGACACCAATGCTTTTCCCGGCATTGCAGCCCGAATACTTTCCTAAACAGCATACAAATTTCATGTAACCTTTATAATTATTAAGCAATATTCCAATTGTTTTTTACTATGTACGTATAAATGATAATGATTGCGAAGTAAAAATAATGAAGATAAGCATAATTAATACAAACAAAAACAATGCAGTGCGACATAACCAAATTTACACAAGTGTGAATGGCTTAGATACGACAGAAAAACTAAACAAGAGAAATACATATGTCTCAAAATAGCTGATACATAAATCTAAGGATTATGTTATTCCTTTTAAGTTTAATAAAAATGTATAAAAAAACATTAAGTTATATCGCTCTCATAATATTGGGTTTTTTCAAAAAATCAAAAACACTCTTATTATAAAATTATATCTTTAATATTATTATTTACTAAAAAGATGCATTTTTATGCACTCATCAACAAAAAATATTTAGAGACAAATAACAAACCATAAAGTTTTGGATGATATCCTGAAACGTCCCCACTAAAAATAATATTAAGATTATTTGAAGAAATCCCCACTTTCTTTCTCCATTTTCCACAGATATTTTACAGAAAAAAAACGCAGATTTGGTTTTATCTTAAAAATATCTGTAGAATTTTGTAAGATATTCTTAAACATATCTAAAGATTGGGCCAAATACCTACAGATTTTCGGGGCAATTACCTACAGATTTTCTTTAATTTTTTTATTTTTTTATTTTTCTTTTTTTATTTATTTATTTTTTTTTTTTTTTTTGCTTAGTGGGGATAGCATTTTCAAGTTCCAATCAGAGAAACTATAGATTGATATAGGTAATAAAGGTAAGCCGAAATATAAAATAAAACAATGTAATACGTCATTGCCATTATTGTACAAAATCCAATGGCCTAGATATGTCAAATAGTAAAAAGCAGAAATACATATTTCAAAATAGATGGAACAAAATTGTATAGCTCTCATAACAACGGATATTTCACAACAATTCAATAACACTCCTTTTCGAAAACGAAATGTATGAAATTGCAATTTTATAAGAAAGATGCACTTATACTTATATACACTCATCAGCAAAATAAATATTTACTCACTGATAACAAAATATAAACTATTTTGATACTATGCTAAAAGAGAGCACATACATAATATATTTTCATTTATGTACGTCGAGTTATCAAGGAAAATGAGAATGCATCATAATATTAATATTTTACGCAATTAATAAACAAACTCTGATAAATCATAGCTTTGCCTAGGGAAAAGAAATTGGTACAAAAAAATTATAAACAATAAATGATTTAAATAAAATTATATCAATTTGCTTGTTACAAATCCTACCCCAAGTAAAATACATCATCGAAAGAAAACCTCAAAGTAATACCTTCAAATCATTGTACTTAAATACTGAAAGCACTTTTATATTTCCTTTATTAATTAAATCATCTGAAATATAAATGTTTTTGTTTTCTGGGGGTATTTGGTAATTTTACAAAGAAACTTTTTTCACAATTCCTTAAAAAAAGCTTTTTGGAATATAAATAAATAGGTTAATAAATGTAGCAAAATGGTGAAATGGATTCTTTTACATCCAAAATAATCGCAGTTGCTAGTTATACGATCTGTTTCATTCGTGCATTGTTCTCTAAATGCGTTACTAAAAGTCTTATTCGAGAAAGATATATTTAAAATAATTCTTTCATAAGGCAGATGCATTTTTATATACTCATCAGAAAGATAAGTATTTGCAGGCTGATAACAAAATATAAACTATGTAGTTGCTATCTTAAAACGTAGCACATACGTATTGTATTTTCATTTTCGTCTTTAGAGCATTCAAATATAATAAGAATATATCGTACTATTACTGACTTAATCAATTAAATAACAAACGTTAAAAAATCATAACTTTACCTAAGGAAGAGTAAAAGGTTAAAAAAATGCATAAACAATAAATAATTTACATACAGTTACATCAATTTCACTGTTACAAAATCTACATGAAGAAAGAAATATCGTTAAAAGAAAACCTCGAAGTAATAGCTTCAAAACTTTGTCTTCAGATGTTGAAAGCATTTTTATGTTTCCTTAATTAAGGAAATAATCTGAAAGGTAAACATTTTTGTTCCTCGAGGACATTCGACAACTTTATAAAGAAACTTTTGCACAACGACGTAAAAATAAGCTTTTTTGGAATATAATTAAAAGAAATAGGTTATTAAATACAGCAAAATGATAAACTGGTTCTTTTAAATCCAATTGCAATTAATTTACGATCTGCTTCATTGATGCAGATTTTCCATAAATGCATTACTAAAACTCTTATACGAAAAATACCGTATTTACTCGTGTATACCGCGCACGCGTGTATAATGCGCACCCGTACTTAACAAGAAAAATGACGATTTTTTAAAATCTCGTACATAACGCGCACCTTAAATTTGATATGCAAATGAATGAATGACTAGATGAATGTCAGTAAAGAATGTTGAAACAAACACTACATTAGACCACAAAAATGGCGAAAATCCATTTTTAGACTTTCGATAAGGAGTAAATGGGGGGGGGGAATAAAAGTGAGACTTTTCAGATAGCGTTTATACACTTCTCGACATTGAAAATGCAACACCAAGAAGGAGTGGTCAGAAATTTATGCAAATTTCAGAGTAGGCGCATGTCACTGAGTTCTGCACATCATGTGAAATGCGTAGGTCTCCGACGCACGTGATGTAAGATATAAAGGAAGAAACTTGTAGAATGGGCAGTATTCGTGTCGCTATTTCTGCCAGATGAATTATCGAAGAAATTTTGTTTTTGCTCGGAGGATACATGTATAGAAGAGGCCGCCGTCAACGAAGGCACTTCTAGCAGACAGACGATTTTACGAGAGGTATGGTGTTGGGACTGACAAGGGGGGGTTGGTCTGTAGGTCAAATCGCAGCTGATACCCACATGGATGCGAGTACGGTGCATCCGCTATGGCGAACATGGTTGGAACAAAGAAATGTGGCAAGATTGAGGGGTGCAGGTACAGCCAGAGTGACGTCAGCACGCGTGGATCGACGCATCCACCGACAAGCTGTGGCGAGCCCGCAAGTCACTTGTACTTCGATTCTGCAGCATGTACAAGATACCCTGGATGTTTCCTTGTTGACCAGAACCATTTTCCGTCGATTGGTTGAACATGGCCTGCACTCACGGCGTCCGTTAAGAAGACTGCCATTGACTCGACAGCATAGGCGCCAACGTTTGAAATGGTGCCGGACTAGAGCGACTTGGATGGCAGAATTTCGAAACGTTGCGTTCTCAGATGAGTCACGCTTCTGTTTATCCAATGACAGTCGCCGCATACGTGTGTGGCATCTACGTGGAGACAGAACAAATCTGGCAATAACTGTGGAACGCCCCGCCGCGCGACAACGTGGAACAATGGTTTGGAGCGCTATTGCGTATAATTGCATGTCACCTCTAGTTCGTATTTAGGGCACTATGACGGCCCAACGTTTCTTGGATAATGTACTGCGGCCAGTCGCAATCCTCTACCTTCAGAGGCAGCCTAATGCAATTTTTCAGCAGGATAACGCCCGACCACACAGTGCTCGCATGTGCTAACATGCTCTGCAAGGTATACAGATGCTTCCCTGTCACCGTACTCTCCAATCGAACCAATGTCACCAATCGAACATGTGTGGGATGTGATTGGACGCCGTTTTGCGGACTCTGCCCCTGCCTCGTTCAGAAGATCAACTGTGGCAAATGGTTGAAAGGGAATGGAAAGCAATCCCTCAGGACACCATCCACGCTCTTATTGTCTCGATTCCTAGACGTGTTTCTTCGTTCATCGCAGTTCGCGGTGGTCCTACATCCTACTGAGCCGACACCGTTCTCGTTCTGTATTCTGACTATCATTTTGAAATAAAGATCACTTAATGCTCCTTGCTGTCTCTGTCTTTTCCCCAAATTTCATCACTTTCTCACTACTCCTTCTTGGTGTTGCATTTTCAATGTCGAGCAGTGTATAACGTTAATGTGTAAAAATGTGTAAGGAGTGAAATAAAGATACAATGATACTTAAAATAAGTAAGATTTTCCGAGTGATTATGTCTTTTTTGAACACATTTCTTGAAATATATATATATATCGTCTGATTACATCCAACACTAAAAAACTGTTTCGTGTATAACGCACACATACGAGTTTTCCGTATTTTTTTTTTGGAAAAAAATGCGCGTTATACTGGAGTAGATACGGCATATATTTAAAATTATTGTTATATAAGAAATATGTATTTTTATATACTCATCATCGAGATAAATATTTACAGGCTGTTAGCAATATATGAATCATTTTGACGCTATCCTAAAACGTAGCACAATCGTGTTATATTTGATTTTCGTCAGTAAAGCGATCAAGTATAATAAGACTGCATCAATATATAATTATCAGACTCAATTAATAAACAAACTTTAAAAATCATAACATTGCCTACAGAAAAGAGAAAAAAACAAAAACTTAATGGAAAATAAATTATTTACATACATTTATATCAATTTTATTGTTACAAAACCTATCTCAACATAGAAATATCATCAAAGGAAAACATCAAGATAAAAGATTCAAAACATAATACTTAAAAGCGGAAAGCACTCTTATTATTACCTTAATTAAGTAAATTATTTGAAAGCTATATATATATATATATATATATGGGAGCGATTCTATCTCCCACAGCCAAGTAGCAACATGTCTTGTAGGTTTTTCATATCACCACTCTGAAACGGAGGCTCTCAGCCAGGCAGACGATTCAAGAAGCAGCGATAATTCCTACACAGCAAGACCAAATCCACGATATTTGAGAACTGAACTGAAGATAACATTTGATGGAATGTTTTTGTATGGTTGTTGTAAGAAGAATGTAAGATTAAGGGGTCTCCGTGGCTGAGTGGTTAAGACATCGAGCCGCTGATTGTAAGGTTGTGGGTTCCAATCCCACTGGCCCCATTGCACACACTCTTTGTGTAGAGCTCCTGGTTGTACTTCTCGCGTGTTGTAGTATTTCCTTGAGTGCTGTCTCGTCCCTGTATATTGACGATGGCTTATAAGCAGGCTTCATGTCGAGCACACAAGTCAGATGTATGTTGTTCAATAAACAACTATGTCAAACATCGGTCAAACATGTAAGATTAACACGACTTCCCGCATAAGATGTAATTATTTAACTGAAGTTTATGATTGTTTAAATTGTAAATAGATTTTTGTAAATATTACTTCTGTAAATAGTATATATTTGAATATAATTTTTTTTAAAGTTTAATCGGTGTCAGACTCTATTACATGTATTTGAGTCAATGATGATTTTGAAAGAACTTTAAGAAAAATGCCACAAAAATGCTATTCAGAAGTGGAATTGACGAACGCCCACAGAGATGGAAATATTTTTTAAATATTCTAGAAGCCGATATTTTTTAGAACTGTGATGAAATGCTAGGCCCACAAAGGTAATTGAGGATAGGTAAAATTCTTCGACGAAAGTGCTGTCACAGTGTGAAGCTGAACATCTGATTCTGAAGTGAGTTTATTATTTAATTTTTTGTTGTCAACAACGTCAAAATTAGTAGATTTAAAGGAATTAGAAATTTCATTGAAAACAGAAAAATCATCTAGTATTAAGACATTGCATAAATTAATTTTTGGAGAAATCGGTGAGAGAAATAACAGACATAGAATTCAGAATTTTACTGGGTTTTCGTTTGAAGTAGATTCCGATGAATATCAAACAAAATTGAAAGAAATTAAAGCTAATTTTCTGTCAACGATTTGATAACCATTTGCAATGTTCTGTGTATAAATAATTCCGGAACTTTTGATGAAATTGCTGCCTGAATAATTTCTAGTTTATGTGATTTTAGTATTTTGAAAATTAATATAATGCCTGATGAAGGTACTGTTAGTGATGACGAGAGTGCCGACGAATTTAATGATGATTTACGGAAAACTAGAAATATTTCAAAAGTTTTTGAGAATAATCTGAGATATGATTATGGTAGTTCTATTTCCTGATTATGTTATTAAACCTACTATTTCAATTAACGATATAGAAAGTATGCTTATAATGTTTGAAGGTACTGAATTACAAAATATTCATAAGTGGCTTGCCGATTTTGAAGATATTGTTTCATAATAATGAAACAATATCTTCAAAATCGGTTATGTTATAATAATAATAAATAGAATAATTAATGTTAATATTGCAAAATGCAAAATAATGTTAGTGATTTGCAAAAATTGATTTTGGCTAAACGCCGTATGACAGGCAAAGCTAAATTATTTATTGAAAGCGAAACAAAAATTACTTCGTGGTCTAAATTGAAAGCCTTACTCCTTTCTGAATTTTGTCGAGCGTGCAATTGAGGTGAATTACATGAATTGCTATCCAAAAAAAATTACACCACATGAATCGTTAGATGAATATTTTTATAATATGAAACAATTATGCTCAAAAAGCAATATTGAAGATTCTGCACTTATTCAATATTTAATATGGAATCAACGATCCCATTTTCAAAAAAAAAAAAAAAAATTCTTTGTACGGTTGCCCCAATATTGCTGAATTTAAACAAAAATTAAAGATCTACGAAAAAATAAGGTCAGAGTATGAAAATGCAAAATCTCATAAATATGAAGGAGCTGTGCCTAAAATTAAATCCGAAGTTGTAGTTAAGAACAAATTTAAGTCTGTAAAGTCAAATATGGCTTGGTTTAACTGTGGCGAAAATAACCATAAGAGCATTAACTGTGTAAATAAGGATAAAGGGCCGCTTTGTTTTGCATGTAATGCTTACGGTCATAAATCATTTCAGTGCAATAAATCTAAAGATACAAATGTTAAAAATGCTCAGTCACAAATAAACATTGTTACATCCCAAGATTTAATTCTGAAAGAGATAAAGCTTTATTCTTTGCGTTTAATCTCTTTAATCTCTTTAATAGATACTGGTAGCCAAAAGACTCTGTTAAAGAAAAGTATTTATGATAATTTGAAGAACACTGCAGAATTAAAACCTACGAGTATCACTTTGACCGGTCTAGGAAAAGCCCCAATTAATCCAGAAGGTTATTTCAATTCAAAGATCGAAGTAGATGGTTAAAAATTTAAAGTTACTGTTTTTGTCGTTAATGACACTTGCATGAATTTCGATTTAATTATTGACACTGATGTTATTCATCAAGGTACATTAACTATTTCTGAGAATGAAGTTAAACTGTTTAAAACGGAAGTTCAGTCTAATGCCTTTTAAATTAATATTGTAAATGTTTTGGATGAGCCTAAAATGGATTTAAATCAGATTGCTGACAAAAATTTACGTTTAGAGTTATCCTCTTTAATTTAGAATTTTGTGCCAATTAAAACTAAAACAGTAGACGTTAAAATGAAAATTAATTTAACTGATGAAATCTCAATTTGATCTTCTCCTCAAAGATTACCACCATGCGAGAAAAAAAATAGTCGAAGACCAAATTGAGGAGTGGCTAGCTCAGGGAATCATTCGGAAAAGTTTTTCTAATTTTTCTTCGCCGGTTGTGTTAAAATAAAAAAAAAAGATAACACAATGAGACTTTGTGTTGATTAAAGACGTCTTAACAAAAAGACAGTACGTGAGCATTTCCCCTTGCCAAATATAGATGATGTAATAGACCAATTACATTCTGCCGAAGTATTTACCACCATAGATTTGAAAAACGGTTTATTTCATATAGATGTTGAAGAAGACTAGAGGAAATACACCTCTTTTGTCACTCATAAAGGACAATACGAATTTTTAAAATGTCCATTCGGGTTGAGAAACAGCCCTAGTGTTTTTCAAAAGTACATTTATAATGTATTTCGAAACTTATTAAAAGATCACACTATAGTTATTTATATGGATGACCTAATAATTCCTGCCAAAAACGAAGCTGAATGTCTAGAAAAAATAAAACTTGTACTCGAAACTGCATCGGAATATGGACTAAAATTAAATCTTAAAAAATGTAATTTTTTGAAGCTTGAAATTGATTTCTTGGGGTATAGAATCATAAATGGTAAATTCTATCCCTCCCCACTGAAGACTAAAACAGTAATAAATTTTCCCGATCCAAAGTGTACCAAAGATGTTCAAAGTTATTTAGGATTGACAGGATACTTTCGAAAATTTATTAGAAATTATTCGGTTGCAGCTAAACCGTTAAGTGACCTGTTAAGAAATGATTCCAAATTTAAATTTGATGTAGAAGAACAAAAAGCTTTTAATGAACTCAAACGTATTTTTTCGTCAGAACCAGTACTTTTGATTTACAATCCCATAAGTGCGACCGAAATCCATTGTAATGCCAGTATTAATGGCTATGGAGCAGTTTTAATGCAACAATCTCCAGTAGATAATAAATTTCATCCAATTTATTTCGCCAGTAAAAAAACACCGAAGCTGATCGAAAGTGCACTAGCTACGAATTAGAAGTTTTAGCTGTAACTGAAGTCCTGAAAAAGTTTAGAGTATATGTGCTAGGTATTCCTTTTAAAATTGTAACCGATTGTAATGCATTTAAAATGACTATGGATAAAAAAGAAATGAGCACAAAAATAGCTAGATGGGTAATAATGTTATCCGATTGAGTACAAAAATAGCTAGATGGGTAATAATGTTATCCGATTTTGATTATGTTATTGAACATAGACACGTTAGTAGTATGAGGCATGTTGATGCATTAAGCAGACATCCTATTTGTATGGTAATCCAAGATAGCTTAACTTTAAAAATTATCCAAGCTCAAGAAACCGATGAACATATTAAAACAATAAAAGAAATCCTAAAAGTGAAATCTTATGATGATTATTTAGTTAACAATTATGTTCTTTATAAATGTGTTAATGGTAACGATTTATTAGTTGTACCAGAAGACATGCAAATGAATATAATCAAGGCCGCTCAAACAATAAAAGAAATCCTAAAAGTGAAATCTTATGATGATTATTTAGTTAACAATGATGTTCTTTATGAATGTGTTAATGGTAACGATTTATTAGTTGTACCGGAAGACATGCAAATGAATATAATCAAGGCCGCTCACGAAAAAGGTCATTACGCAGTTGCACGAACAGAAAAAATTTAGAAAACGATTTTTACATCCCCAAAGTTAAACAAAAAATTGAGAAATGTATAGCAAATTGTGTTCCCTGTATTTTAATTAATAGAAAATGTGGTAAGCAAGAAGGTTTACTTCACCCAATAGAAAAAGAAGAAACTCCGTTACATACGTACCATGTTCATCACTTAGGTCCATTGGAAAGCACGAATAAAAATTACAAAGATATCCTTTCGGTCATTGACGCGTTCACAAAATTTGTTTAGTTGTGTACCACAAAATCTACCAATGCTGCCGAAGTAATTTCTAAATTAGAAATCCAAAATCTGTCTTTGGAAATCCTGTTCGTATAATCTCAGATAAAAGTCCTGCATTTACCTCAAAAATTTTCGAAGATTATTGCATCAAAGAAAAAATTAAACATATCCCGATTACCACTGGATTACCTAGGTCTAACGGCCAAGTCGAACGTCTAAATTCTGTCAGAATATTTGTTCTGTCTGAATTATCTGTCGATAATCCTATAAAAGGTATACACATGTAAGCGACGTCCAACAGGTGATAAGTTCGACTTTTCAGAGAAGTATAAGCACAATCCCTTTTGAATTGATGTTTGGAACTAAAATGAAACTAAAAAATAACATTGTGATTACTAGCCTTCTGAATGCTGAAATACAATCTGATTTTACTAATAATAGCGAAGATATGAGAAAAAATGCTAAAAAACAAATTTTAAAAGTCCAAGAAGAGAACCGTAAAACTTACAATCTCAGACGAAAGAAATCTAATAGATTTAAGCTTAACCAATTGGGGACGAGCGACCAGTATTCGTGCCCGCTCCGATCGTACTCACATCCCGTGAGACTAGCATTCGTGCCGGCTCTGTTTGTGTTCACATCCCGCGAGACCAGCATTCGTGCCGATGAAATGGAACGTTTTGTTTTTCACAGTTTAGCATACAAAAAAATTATCCTATTTCTATTTGAATGAATATTAAGGAAGAAGACTTCTCCTTCAAACTAGGAAAGGTAATGAAAACATTTTTTTTAATCCACATGAATTTAATTTTTTATGGAAATACTACAATGGGAAAAATATTATTTTTTCATCACGTCTTTGTGTTTCACAAATGTTTTTACGCGTCTAGTAAAACTTTATTCTTCTTTATTAGAAATAATTCTACTAAACTTGAGAGGGAAAAATTTGCGGTTAAAAAATAGGATCATTAAAAAGCAAATAATTCACGTAAGTAAGCGTATTATTAAGCATATGCACGTTTACGAATGACAACATGAACATCTGAATCATTGCTTTATTTTTCGCTCTTTTATCTCGATCAAAAATACTTAAGTTGCAAAAATCGATGTCATTAAAATTTCGTGTTTTCTTTCTTTTAGAAGGAAAGATTTATCTTTTTTACCTTTTTATTTTATTTTAGCAGTGCTTCGCAGTTAGAAAATGAAAAATAATAAAAAAGAAAGAAAAGTGTTATATACTGATTGTGAGAGCTGATACGCTGATAATATTCTCAGCGCCACTAAATTAAGAATATTTTTCTGCGTTCCTCTTTTGATTTTACTTTCACGCTTGTTTATCTTAATTCGTTTTAAAATAATAATAAATATTTACGCGATATCTTTTATTAAATTTGGACTATTTTAAAGACTAAACGCTTATATTAGCATGCATATTTTTAATCAAAAATCCGTTTTAGCTGTTATAATTGAATATATTCCATGCATTGTTTGATGTTCAGTTATATATATTTTTTCAATTTCAAAAACACTTTCAACATTAATGGCATTTTTTTTCAGTTTATTTAAAATTACTATTTAATTTCATTCATTAATAATTACTTTTATTTTCATAACTTTATTTATAGTTTTAAATATTTTTAATACATAAGATATAACTAAAGATATTTTAACATCAACAAATTCTTTGATGAATGTATTTTAATTTATTATTCAAACTAACTCATTATTATTAAACAATCCTTATTTATCAAATTACTTATGTTATGCTATAAGTGATATATTAAAATAAAATGGCTAAAAACAACTTTTATTTAATATATCACTTATAGCATAACATAAGTAATTTGATATTTTAAAGTGATGATTCATATTATATATAATTTTGTTTAATATTTCATTTTATAATATATTACTATATCTATCTATAATGAACAAATTCAGCAAGATGCATATTTTATTTTAAAGTATAGTTTTAATAACTTTTCATTTATTACTATGCAATACTTTTTATTTGATAAATATTTTATGATTTATTATATTTTTATATATAATTTTTGAATTTTCAGACCGTCTTTTAAAGAAACATTTCAAATTTGTTTTTTATGTATGTTACTATAATAAGCAATAAACACTAACATGCAAGTTTTCACACGTTTTATTTAATTAGTCTTATTTGTTAATAAAACAGCTTCGTTAAAAACGCTTATTTTGTTTAAGGAATGTCTTAAAAATTCTTTAGAAGCAAAACTATTGCTGTTTTAACAAAACTATTTTTTAAATTAGGAAAATATTTCGTTTGTTGCTATATTAAATTTACATAAGTGATCTGTGATCATACTGTGCTATTTTGAGGGCTAAAAAATTTGTTAAAATGTTTATTACGTATATTTAAAAAGTCATTTTTATATAAAAAACATTAAAAAAATAGCTCATTTTTTGTGTCAATACACATAGTAACAACCTACTCCATGCATGTAAATTTCAAAAGGTTACATGGAAAAATTAATTTTTTACAATTTTTTAAAGAACACATTACACGAGTTAGACTTAACTGCGCAAAATCCGTCGACCCTGAAGATGAAATCGAATTTCCCCGCTCCGTCCTCAGATGCGCACTTCGAAATGCGCGCGCCGTCGCGAACGGGTTAATGATCTGGTTGCTATGAAACGCACTTAACAAGGCCCAGGTTTGAAGTTAAAACCAAAATATTTAGGTCCATACAAAGTCATAAAAGTAAAAAATAATGACACCTACGATGTAAAGAAATTTGGATTTAATGAAGGTCCCATGGTCACCAGTTCTTGCGCAGAGTACATGAAGCCTTGGACGGACGAAGCTTAACATAAAAAAAAAGAATTTCACCGCTTGTGACACTATCCCGACTATGACACACCACTGGACTGACAACTAAAAGAATTTTAACTTTATTATTCCTTAAAAGACATAAGTAAAAAGAAGATGGAAAGACGTAAGAAAAAAGAAGACGAAAATATGTAAGTAAAAAGAAGTCGAAAAGACGTAAGAAAGAAAAAGACGAAAAGACGTAAGGTAAAAGAAGACGAAAGGACGTAAGAAAAAAGAAGACGAAAAGGCGTGAAGAGAAAAAAAGAATACGATTTTTTTTGTATGAAATTATTTAAATTTTCATCATAATGACTTATTTTTTTCAATTAAAATTTTGGATGCTGCTGTTTTTTATTTATCGTTCCAGATGATCCAACTGCTGCTACCTCCAAAAGGAAATGCATTCGAAGACGAAGGCCTAGTCAGGACGGCCGTTGTGGGAGCGATTCTTTCTCCGCTGCCAAGTACCAGCGTGTCTTCTAGGTTCTTCATATCACCACTCTTAAACGGAGGCTCTCACCCAGGCAGACGGTTCAAGAAGCAGCGATAATACCTACGCAGCCAAACGAAAGCCACGACACTTGAGGACTAAATTGAAGATAACGTTTGATGGAATGTTTTTGTTTGGTTGTTGTAAGAAGAATGTAAGATTAAGACGACTTCCCGCATAAGAAGTAATTAATTAACTAGAGTTTATGATTGTTTAAATTGTAAATAGATTTTTGTAAATATTACTTCTGTTAGTAGTATATATTTGAATATAAGTTTTTAAAAAAGTTTAAACGGTGTCAGACTCCATTACATGTCTTTGAGTTAATGAGGATTTTGAAAGAACTTTAAGAAGAATTCCACACACACACACACATATATATATACATATATATACAGTGGCGGTCAAAAGTTTACGGCCAATTAGTTTCTTCGATTTATTTACCAAAAGGTTTCATCAAAGAAGAAGCACAATTGCTTCAAAAGTTAGGAATATGTGAATGATCGCTGACCACGTGATAATTTTGATTGGATATTGAAGATGCTTCGTGCAAAAGGATAAAATTCGAAGTTCGCGTGTGCAAAAGTTTCCGGCCACTTATCATTCTTTACTTTTTTTTCTATCGGTAAACTGTTTTTTGGTTGTGTTTATGAATGAATCATGGTGTATAGCATAGTCTGAATTCAAAGTTGGAAAGTTCAACAATTATTGTTCATAAATGAGTGATTAATTTGTCGCTAAAAGGCCAATATTCTCAAGATATTGCGGCATAGTTATCGATCGGTAAAATCGACCGTAAACAATTGATAATCCGCATAAAAATTCCGCTGCAATATATTGCGATTTACAGAATGAAAATTTTGCTGAAATAAGTCCGTATACAGTATCAACATTCTGACGATATGCATAACTTTATGGAAGAGTCGGTGTTAAGATTTTCTCAGAGTTAAAAATACAAACGTTCCCGACTGGCGTTTTCCAAACAACACAAAGTCTGGTCAAGTGAAAACTGGAAAAATGTTCTATTTTTCCATCAAACGAATTCGAAACAGTTTTGGAAGTGATGGCAGACACAACGTCCGATGGCCTAACAACAAAAGATATGATTCCACCTATGTTATTTCTACAATGAAGCATGGCGGAGGACATGTTATGCTGTGGGGAGTATTTTCTTCAAAAAGTGTCTGTCCGTTATTTGAAATCCCCAAGCAGGTGAATGATACAATGTATAAGGATATCTTGCAAGACTATTTTCTCCCTTATTAGAGGAAAAAATTTGGTCGCAACTATTTTTCTTAACATTACAACGACATAAATAATGTATGCAAACCTCGATAAGCAATGGTTTTCGCACAAAAAAATTCGTTTTTGAAAAGATAAGCACAAGCACCCAACATGAATCCAATAGAAATTCTTTGAAAAGAAGTTGACAAAAGTCTGCGGAACTATAAATATTCCAACTCCGCCGAAATTTCGCCAAATTTGCAAGAAAGGTGGAAAACACGTACAATAGACGATCTTTAACCGTTAATTGTATGAATGTAACGTTGCTGCTCTGTACTTATTACTAAAGCTAATAAAATAGTCATACGATAAAATACTAATTGTAAAGGTTGTTGATCACTGTAACTTTTTATTACAATACCATTTTTTTACAAACTTGTGAACGTGGCCGGAAACTTTTGAGAACATGCGTTTTCTTTTATACTTAATTTTGTCATTTATTGATATTTACATGTTCTTCTAAAAGTAAGGTCCTAACTATTATGTCAATAAAATGTATAAATATCACTTTGAGATTCCTCTTCATATGGGTATATTTACAATTTAGCTGAAAAATTTTTGCTGGCCGGAAACTTTTGACCGCCACTGTATATATATTGTTTTGTTTTGTTTCCCGGGGGAATTCTATAACGTTATGAAGAAAATTTTTACTATGACTTTAAAAAAGCTTTATGGAATACGAATTGTTGGAAAATGATAAGTTGAATTATTTTACATCCAAAATAATCGTAATTACTAATTTTATGATCTGTTTCATTGGTACAATATTCTCTAAATACATTACTAAAACTCGTCTTCGAAAAAGAAATGGTTTAAATTATTGTGTTATAAGAAAGATGCATTTTGATATACTCATCAGCGAAATAAATATTTATAGGCTGATAACAAAATATAAATTTTTGTGATGCTATCCTGAAACATAGCCCATACGCATTATATTTTCATTTTTGCCTATAGAGCAATCAAGTATAATGATAATGCATCATAATAATAATCATCATACTCAATTAATAAACAAACCTTAAAAATCCTAACTTTGCAAAGAGAAAAGAGTAGGTACAAAAATAAATGAAAAATAAATAATTTACATTCAATTACATCAACTGTACTGTTACAAAACCTATCTCAACAAACAATTATCAGCAAAAGACATTTGACAGGTATCTGCTTTGAGGCATATAGAAACTATGGCTGTCCCCTCGAATGATCCATAATAATACGCAAAGAAACAACCACAAATCAGTAACATTTTTATTTTTTATATCCTTTACATGTATATAACACTAAAAAGGGCGATCGCAACATCCATATCTTACCCGAATTCGAACCAGGACCTCTCGGCCTGAAAGCATCTGCAACTACTGATCACGCGACTGGGGCGACAATCATCAAAAGAAAACGTCAAAATAAAAGATTCAAATCATTGTACTTAAATGCAGAAAGACTTTTATATTTTCTTAATTAAGTAAATCATCTGAAATATAACTGTTTAGGTTTTCTGGTGACAATCGATAACTTTAACAAAATGTCAGAATGGCTTCAAAAAATTTTTTTTGAAACGTAATTAAAATGAATAGGTTATTAAATGCGGTAAATGATAAACTGATTTTTTTTTACATCGCAAATAATCGTAATTACAGGTTTTGCGACATGTTTCATTAATGCATTCTTTCTCCTAAATGTACTTCTAAATTTTATAAATTAAAAAATATATATATATTGAAAAACTCATCAGCTGAGCAAAATATTTCTGAAATATATGGATTATATATTACGTTTTTTGAAAGAACTGAGATACGCTACAAATTTATGAAAATAGACAAAGTTTTCTTTTAAGAATATAATAGGTGATTCATAACTGTCGAAACAATAGACTATTTCCTTTAATAATACCCCTAGATACACACTACCAATTGCAAAGCTTAAAAAATGCAAAAAAAGATAGCATATGTTAAAACTCCATAAGGGGTGTGTTTGAAAAAATTCGAAAATTTTTGAAAAACTTAAAATTGGTTTTCTAGAATATCGTTTCCCAATAGTATACTTCCGCACGAAAACGCATTTTCATCCCTTTAATTTACTTATGATTACAGTTAACTCAGAATAAATTGAGAAACTCCTCCCTCTCCCCCGGCTTTATAGCCCGAGTTCTCTTCTATTCACCAAAAAAATTTCTTATAAACTTTGCATTTATTAAAAGCGATTAAACATGAGTCATGAGTTGTAATATATATTATATTGGTGATAAAGCTAGTGAAATAAATATAATAAAGTTAAGTATAAATGATACAAAATAAACCAATGCAGTATTACCTTACTAATATTATACCAGTTCAAATGGGTTAGACATCTCAAAAATGTAAAAAAAGCAGAAATATACATTTCAAAATAGCTGTAACACAAATCTAAGACTATTTTTATCACCATTACTTCTAATAAAAATGTATATAAACATTAATTTAAATTACTCTCATTACAGTGGATATTTCACAACAATTTAAAAACACTCTTTTTTGAAAAGATGCATATAAACTTACGGTTTCATAATAAAAATCTATTTATATACACTCATTAGCAAAATAAATATTTACAAGCTGATATAAAAATAATAAAGTATTTTGATGCTATCCTAACATGGAGCACATACGTATTATATTTTTATGTACATATGTAGAGAAATCAAGTATAATGAGAATGCATCATAATAAAATTATCTTACGCAGTTAAATAAACAAACTTTAAAAATCATAAATTTTCCTAGGAAAAAGAAACAGTACAGAAAAATTAATAAACAGCAAATTATTTGCATACAGTTACATCAATTTTACTGTTACAAAACCTATCTCAACAAAGAAATGTCATGAAAAGAAAACCTGAAAGTAATAGCTTCAAAACATTGCTTTTAAATGCTGAAAGCAATTTTATATTTCCTTAATTAAGTAAATCATCTGAAAGATAAATGTTTTCATTTCCCGGGGACATTCGGTAACTTTATAAAGAAACTTTTTCACAAACACGTAAAAAAAGCTTGATATAATTAAAATAAATAGGTTATTAAATGAAGCAAAATGATAAATTGGATTCTTTTAAATTCAAAGAAATCTTAATTGGAAGTTTTACTTTATGTTTCATTAATGCATTTTCCCTATAAATGTATTACTAAAATCGATATTTAAAATACATACATGCATTAAAAAATTATGTAATAATATGTAAAATAAAACTCAGTAATGTTAAAACAAAATATATTTCTTTTTTGTTTTCTTTCACATATAGTTTTGAATGGTATTTTACATTATATTTATCTGTCTATCTGTAAATACAAAAACCTCTCATTATTTATGCATATATAGACAAATATAAACATATATTATATAGATTTTTTTTCATAGCAAAGCTTATTATTAAACAAATAAAGAAATTTCTATATGAATGAGCTGTAAGAAATTAATTTTTATTATTTGTATATAACCCATGTCTTCAGTCCGCTATTTTTTATCCAAATTCAATGCAAATTAATTATTAATGTTGTTTTCATTTCTTTCTTTTTTCAGTATATACTTCGATGAATATATTTTTTATTTTTATTTTAACAACCTTTTAAACAGATTAACAAGCACATAAAAGCTGATTTCAGTGTGAAATTATCGTTATTGTTTTTTTTTTCTCTACACGCGATTGAAAAAAAAAGGTAGCTCTTAAAAAATGTAATGTAAATAGGATAAAGGAAACCCATTTTCAGATAAGTCACTTGGGGAAAAAGGTTTGCTTTTGAAATAATAATTATTCAAAAAATAAAATGACATTTCTTTTTTATATTCGTATGTCGAAAATAAAATCGTTAAAAAAAATATGCTGTTTCTATTGCTTGTTATGCGTTAAATCTTTTAATGTTATTTTAAAAGGAAGAATTTAATATACACTTATTTATTTTCTAACAAACTATTTTAAAGAATAAATTCAATATTTTTTTCTTAACAAAATTATATATGTGTTGTTCTAATTTCCCCACAAAATTAATATCAATTTGTTTGGCTCTTATTCAGAATACGGTAAAATACATAAAGCCATTTGTTATGTACTACTGGTTCATTTCATAAAATATTCTCATAAACTCCGAATAATCATCGAAATGTTTATTCGCATAAGAAACGGTTACTGAAAGAATACGAAAGGCAAGAGATTCTGACTGAAGCATATTAATTATTAGTCTTCCGCTCCCTATATTACGTATTTATGTTAGTAAGAAATAGCCTAGAAGAAAGTATACTTACATTAATTAGTAAGAATGCATTTCGCTATGTACATGATTACATTATTATTTATTATAAATAATTGAGTAAAATAACATGAATTATTGGTGAGGAGCGTTGCAGAAAATTATTTATGTAAAAAACAATTCAATAAATACATCTAATAAATAAATTCAATATATAAAGAAGTAAAATTAATAGATTAATTTCACTTTACAAGTTCGCATATTATGAACTTGGAGAATCAAAATATAATTCAGAAATATGATTACAGATTATGGATTTTTGAATTCCTTTCCTACTTTTTTATCTATCGTATACGATATTTTTATCTTTAAGCTTTTTTATCGGAATTAGTAATGCAGAATTTAAAGAATTTCCGGGTTTACTCTGGTAATCTAATTTGAGTTTCAATATATTCTGAATACGAATGTACTAAAGAAATGTAAAGCCTCTGTTGTTTTTATATGAAGCGGTTTTTGGTTTTTTTTATATTTTTTCTATGTTTATGAAAAAAAACATAATTTTCTCATGCTTTTCATTTGAGATCATAATTAATGAAAAATATATGCATAATAATTTAATCTTGAAGCTATAAAAATAAAATTGTATCTCTTAAAAACAAGAAATAATATTGGAAAATGAATTAAGTTTTAGTTAACAAAGCGTAAAATATTGAAAATAGCTAAAATTTCACAACTCAACATTCATATGGACAGTATCTTTTTCGAATTAAAGAGACTCCCAAGTCATCCGTAGTCCTAACTAACTCCGAGTAAAATCTAGAGAGGGAAGAAAAGGTTAAATAGTACAAAACTGTTTTTGGTATATAGGCCTATTAAGTATTAAAAAAAATCATTTAAATATATATATATATATATATATGATAAGGAGTAATCCTACTTAAGTACTTTAGAAATAGTCGCGTTGAAGGTTCTTATATTTATCGAGAAAACATTTTGAAACAAAGATCATTAAAATCATTCCTATCAAATTATATTTATTTTGGAACATTCTGAGCATATTGGCTGAAGGTTGTATCAATATATTTCCTAGAAAATTTCAAAATATGTAGTATAATGTAGATACTGTAAAATAAACATAATTTTCAACTCTTTAAATTTCTTTTAAATTTCTTTTTTGTTATATTGATAAAAGATTGAAAAATGTACATAAACAAAATACTGTTTTAATTTTATAGTATAAAAATGCTATAAATATATAAATATACATATATATATATATATATATATAATTTTTAGTTTAAGGGTATAGTTAAATTAATTTGTCTTGAACGCGTAAATAGTTTTGTATTCATATGCAGGAATGTCTGCTCTACAATTGTTTTAAAAAGTGTGTTATTTTGATAAGCTTTTATTTTACTTAACAGTCGTATGTTTTCCTAGTTCAAAATTTCCATTCAAGTATTACTCACTTTCCAATATCCCATGGAGGTTCAATTCGCATACTTATTTATATTCAATGACAATGTAATATTCATACGATTTTAGGTGCGTACAATTTATTTATTTTCAGGACTACATCAAATTCTACTAAGTTAAATATTCTAATAGAATTTTAAATATTTATCATGGGACTATTGCTTTTCATGACTTAATTTAACAAATTTTCAATTATTTTTTTTATTATATTTTTAGTACAATTTGTATATTTTGCTTCAATATGTAAACATCGACGTAAATTTAAAAATAATATTGTAAAAAATATTTTACTATCAATTTTTAATGTTAAATTCTGCAACTGACGTTTATTTTTATTTTCAGTAAATTTGTGACTGGCACGTATTTTGAAAAAAAAAATGGTTGAATTTTAAACAGCTATTATTCGATCAGTTTTAATTGCAGAGGAATGGGATATGTCAGGCTTATTTGTTAGAGTAGTGCTAAAAATTCATTAAGTATCACTTACCCGTAAAGCATGGTAACGTCACTGCAACGTCGTTGTGAAGTCACATTGTGACTTTGTGACCATCGATTGTCGATGTGACATCACGTGACGTCGATGTGAAGTCACAGTGACTAAAATGTGAAGTCGTTATGGCCGTTTTAGAACTCTTTTGTGACATTTTACAAAATGGTCACAATGTGACAAATTTGTGAAAAATGTGTCATTTGTGACTAATTTGACATTAACATTGTGACGAAACTGTGACAAAAGCAACGATATTTAAATTGCCAGAAACATGTTTTTTAAAGTAAAAAACATATTTTGAAGGATATTTATAAATTTCTAAAGATTTTTAAGAAAGTCACATCTCAGTCACAATGTGACGTCACTGAGTGGTGGCATATTGGTCACAGATGTGATGTGACCAAAGTGACTCACAGTGACGTCACTGTGACCATGCATGCTATTAGGGTTATAAGACCAAGAAATCGTACAAAAATTAAATTTTTGTTATTTTTTATAATTTTTTTCTTTTCCTAAATTGCTTAAGAAATACTTATATACCTTTTTATTTATTTATTTATTTTTTTTGCCACAGTAACTATATATCTAGGACTAACAATTTAGAAATTAGCCATTGGCCACCATTGAAAGTGGGCACAATGTATATGAGAAGACGTGTACCTGCTATTTCAGGGGTCTCAGATATCTTCAATATATTAAGACACTTAAGAGCGTACACTAGTCACGCAGTAAAAGCCGAGCGCTAATGTAAAGTCTATGGGGGCGTTCTTTTCGAATATCTCGCTCAAAGTTTAATATTTTTGCATGTTTTTTTTTTTTTTGCACAAGATAGCTGAGGGCGATCCACAACCGGCCTAATTTTTACTTTTTCAATTTTGCTTATATATTTTTTATATTACAATAGTCTCAATTTCAGAACCGGTTTAAACCGGTTCCGAAAGTTTAAGTAATTGTTTAAAGAAAATCTGAAACGAAAACTGAAAAAGTAAAAACTATACCGGTTGTGGATCGTCCTCAGCTATCTTGTGCAAAAAAGCATGTAAAAATATTAAAATTTCAGCGAGATATTCGAAAAGAACGCCCCCATAGACTTTACATTAGCGCTCGGCTTTTACCGCGTGACTAGTGTGTGCTCTTAAGTGTATCAATTTCAGAAATCTATGGTATCTGAAATTTCATGTTCAGAGCATGAAGTTTAAATGTCTGAGTTTCTTTTTCAGTCTCATATGTGTAAGAATTTAACATGCCTTTGTTTGCAACTAGCAAGCGTTTCCCGCTACGCTGGTCTGCCTATCCAGATGAATCTTTGATTTTTTTTATAGCAGGTTTTTTTTATAGAACGAGATAACCCTATGGAATTTACAAAAACTGTCGCTGAAAATTTGTCTAACTAACAAAATAAATCTCATCAAAATCCATCTATTAATAATTTTTATAAAGTCTAATCTTTCATAATCGGGTTTACGTGATTATAAAAATTTATTTCAAAATTACAGACTACCTCTATAATTCAGCATTGTAGAGCAATATGCAATAAACTAAAATCACCCTTGTAAAGTTATTTAACTGATAATGCAAGTTCCTTCAAAATACATGTAGCAGATTTTTTAAAAATTGATAATGTTCCGCAAATGAGTTTTACTGATTATTGAACTTTCTCCCATAATTCGATAAATAAGTAACATAAAACAATACGAAACATGCTAGATGCTTCCAAAAAAATTATTCCATGAAAATACTTTGAACAGGACTCGGGTTATCAACAACCGGAATGAAATAGCAATTTGGATTTTATGTTTAAAGTAGAAGTAGACAGATGTAACGTCATAATAATATCGATCATTAAAAATTTATGAAACAGAATGTTACTTTTTAATATATCTGCTCAATAAATGCCGTACTTGAGTCAGAATAACCTACATTTAAAGAGGTTTTAATGCATGAATATTGTGATTTACGATAATAGTTACAACAACTGCAGTTAATTTTGTACCAAAGCAATCTCGTATAACTGAATTAATCAGACTTATATTCCGATTTTAAAAAAGTCTTTATCTTAATTTTAAAATTATTTTAATAAAAGTGCTATGTTGCGGAGTGTGCTTATGTTGCACAACATAGACAGAATCTTTTTGGACACCAGTTTGGCAAAAAACGTCTTTTCTAATACCAATCACATACATATTTTTTAAAAGGGAATAATAACAATAAATAAATAAAACTTCAATTAATAATGTACAACAAAACAATTTACATATTTTTAAAGGAAAGTAAATAAATAATTTATTAATAACTAAAACAGAACATCCTGGTTGCCATATCAAGCAAAATTGTGAGACTTTGGCGCTAATTAAATACTCTGATGCGTGTATGATACTGGCGTCAGAAGAAATTTCGCGACAATGTAGTATATACATGACATCACTGCCACTTCAAGCTATATGCGAGTAGTTTGCAATTAATTTTATTGTGTATTTTCTGCACCGCTGCTGTAAATTACATTATAAATGCTGCAATTTAAAAGTTCAGTATGTATACGTTATATTACTTTATTGTCGACAAGCGTAAAAGTTGGCGCCAAATGAAATATTCAAATTATTTATGATCGTTACTGCAAAAGGAATCATTTTTAAAATGTAGCATCTCAAAATTGCATACTTTGAGTACTATTTTATTAAACAAAGAAAGTAAAAGAACAAACAATATTTACAATAAAATATTTTTAAAATATCTCCATCTAAACTGCAAGCATGAAACTGGAACTGTCTCTTAGCACTGCAGTAAACATCGTCGTTTTTGAATCAGGGGAAAATGTAAGTTGTAGCTCAAAAATTCCAGAAATGGTAAATTTAACAGTTTTGTATGTTTACAATCAAATAATAAGTAAAGAGAAAAAGAGTTTTCAATAGATAGCAGGTTACAATATTTGAAATAAAAATTATTTTCATGTTTGAGTTGAAAGTAATAGCGATTAAGGGTGTATTTCAATCAAAACCGCTTAATTTCTAATTTATTTAAAAAATCCTTCTTCCTCTCAAACGCATAATTGTCAAATTCTCTTACTTAGAAATTGCATAATTTGTCGTGTTTGTCAATTTTTTTATAAATGCACAAAGTATTACAAAAAAGGCTGTCAAAGTTGGTGTTTTGAACCAAATTTTCCAAAGCGAGATATCTGAAAACGAAAAAAAGGGTCATACATAAAAAATAATACTCATAAAATTCTCATAAAAATGGGCGAAAAATAAAAGTATACGGCCTCTTATACATCTCTTCAAAAATCACCTCAAAAGTTTCATGTTTTTAATTTTAGAAATGAGTCAGAAAATGTCAAATTTTTGAGCTCTTCAGGATGGAAAAATATTTTTTGGACACACCCTTAATATACATTTTGGCACGGTCCTGGTATAGCAGAAAAGTATCAAAATGTATCCAAAGAATTAAGTTCCAAATTACGCCAATTTTCTGTAAATTGGATTATGGATCGTCCGATCAATTTAACCCTCTTTTTTAAAGTTCATTATGCCCCAAACCATGCCAATCAACTTACGCCAATCGTTGGTAGAATCGATTATTAAATTTTACCACCTTAATTAATACACATATTATAAACTAAAACTATACTTTAAAATTTTGTTGATTTTATATTCATTTGTTACAGCTAGACGTATACCGATGTAAATGTATGTGTCATTGTGATAGTGTTTTTGTTTGACTTGTAAAATAATAGTATCATAATATTAGCAATATTCCTACAATAACAAACTGTCCATGTAGCTATCATTTTTGGTTACCAGCATATTTTTTCATTATAGGTTGCTTATAGGTTGCTACAAAAATTGAACCGAAAAGTAATATTTTTTGTTAGCTACGCGTATGTAATAAATCACCAAATGTTGTTTACATATTTGCCATTCCTATTGTATTCAGTTCATTTGAAATATAAATATTTCTATCATTTAATTTAGAATACATACATGTAAAATAGTTTTATTACATACATTTAAAATACACGCTTGTCACACATTTCATTAAAATACAATATAATAAAGGAAGAGTTCCATGTCCTCTTTTGATTGCCACTATTGGCGAAGAAATCCAAGATGGCCATTTTAGTATCTTCCCAAAATTTTCAAGGTATCGGAAATTTCTTTTTTAATTTTTATAAACACGTATATATATTTTTATATTATAAACATTATATTTGTTTTCCATCAAATAAATAAATAAATAAATAAAAATAGAAAAACAATGTATAATATATTAACAACAATATCCAGGATACCAAGTCAGATGAAATAACATTTTGGAAATAATTAGGTATCCCGATTCGTATATCCCATAAATATCCATATGAATAATCGTAAGTTCTCTTTTTTATTGTATATTTATTTAAATAAAATTACAAACTCTTTTTTCTTATTGTATATTTCTTTAAATAAAATTACTAACTCTTTTTTTCTTATTGTTTATATGTTTTTTAATTAAAATAACAGCTATAATTATTCAATCAACATCAGTATAATATATCTTTTGCGCTGCTGAAAAATATCAAGAAATAACAATCTTTGCAAAAGAAAAAAAAATTTAATTTGTTAAAATGGAAAAAAAAATAGTTGTACCGTTATATTTTGAATACGTCGCCAACCTATTCAATGATGTAAGTAATTTTTTAAAGTGCATCCAGCAGTTCTTGAAATTAACTTTGGCATAATTAAAAAATTCTGTTTAAAAATGGCGTCATTAATATTTTATTTAATTTTAATTTCAGATTTTTTTTTGTTATTCCGTAGCCAAAGATGTAGAGAAAAAAGTGATAAATTGCCAGATATTGATTCAATCAATCGACTTTGACAACGCATATTTCATTTAAGATGTATAAAAATTGCCTCCATATTTAAATAAAATAGTATCATTTATAGTATCATTAATAGTATTTTTTTATTTTATTTTATTTTTAGAAATGTTTTTTTCTTTATTTCTAATTAATATAAACATTTCAATTCATTATCAAAATAGCTTAATATGCCGCGCCAAATAAAAACATATGCCAAATGGTAACCCTTTTGTCCAAAATAAAATAACTTTCCGTCATAACTTTATAACTTATATACATAGAATAATGTATTATATGCGAAAACCTTCCTTGAAATAATACCTATCTAGTGATATAATTTACTTCAAAATCCCTTCAGTAGAATTGGAGGAGTAGATGGAAAACACGAAATTTCCATTTGTATTTTATATTTACAAGGTAGAACTCGTCAAATTTCGACGAAAGAAAATGTTTAAGGAGGAGCTGTTTTATTGATTTATAACAAACCTACAAAATTAGTTTCAATAAAAAAAGCACCTTATATTGCTAAGTCTAACTCTTAAATAAATGATATTTTAACTAAAGTTAACAAAATACTATTTATATAACTGAGGAATAGTTGAAATTAAACTTTAATCGTACAAGTAAGACGTAAAAAATAGATATGTTATTATGATAAAGTTATTGAAAAAAGTGAAATAAAGCAACCTTTATTCCATTTTAACTCAATCATAGAATTATTTTTCCCGTAAAATCTAAACCCATTATACTTCTCCCCATACCAAAATTTACATAAGCACCTTGCATATTTATATTCACTTTAAAAAAAAATAGGTATTTTAATTTGACCATTTTGATTCAAAACTCTAAGCTTCGATTCTATTAGCTGAAATAGATACTAAACTATTTATATTCTTTTAAGTTTACATGATTTTTTGTAAATGACATCAAAATCACTGGGTTTTATAACAGAAAATATTCTTGACACAACATGCGTAATTTCGATTTTTTTCTCTTTTTGAGAGAATGGCAAAATAAAGATACAGTAATAATTTTTTCCTTTTTTTTCTTTGCTTTAAATAGAAATGGAGTACTCCTATTGCCACAATTAGAAAAAGGTATTAAAAACAAAAAATAATATTTAAAAAATAAATTGAGGTCCAGTTTTCAAATAAATTGCATTTAAAAATAAATTTTTTCTATACGATGGTGTAAAAATTAAAAATGTGCGGTGTTTATAAGTTTAAAATTTGCATTAGTAAAAATTGCAAAACCGAAATTGCTTTTCAAATTTCAAAGCTTAGCCATTCGCAAAATGACGTATGCGTTACGCACAGATACATTTGGCATTTATAATATCGATAAGTAGATGTGTGGTTTTGTTCGGTAAATTTTCTAGGGATTTGTAATCAAGGCTATTTTTATGCCTAGTAACGAATATAGATTATGAAACTATATTTATATAGGTTTTGTTTTGTATGCATTTGATAAAATTTTCATATTTGCATTAATTTTATATTATTAGATATGTTAATTTAAAATAGTTATTTCAAAAATTACATACATTTTCTTAATTGATTCATCTTGCTTATTACACTTTTTTAGGAATTCATCTACAGTTAAGACATATAAATATTATGTTGCAATCACTTGTCATAGTTGAATCAGATTTTGTTTAAAAAAAAGTTATATTATCACGAAACCTTGTGGCTAGCGACATTCATACGTTAACAGCACTAGAGCACAAAAGTTTAATTTAAATTATAAGGCGGTGAAAAGCCGTAGAAGAGAGTGTGGGAAAAAAAGAGAGCGTGGTTTCCAGGCGTACTTGGACGAGTAGGATCGACAGTTAAATATCCATAATAAAAAAAGATAATAATATAAGAATAATCCTATACCATATGTACTATATTTTTGAGCAAGTACCAATTTAAAAAGCCGTGCCAGAACTAAAGAAGTTATGCTCTATAAGCTGGAGAATGAGAGGTGCTGGGCTGGTACCCAGTCACAGCCGTCGGTTTAATCGTTGGGAGTTTTCCCTTGTTCCCTTTGAACCTTGTATTTCCTTGCATAAATACGGGTTGGTTTTCTTTAGAAAGTCCCCCATGGAGAGCACTTCACTATCCTACCCATAAGGCATGGTGACGTCACTGCGACGTTGTTGTGAAGTCACATTGTGACTTTGTGACCATCGATTGTCGATGTGACATCACGTGACGTCGATGTGAAGTCACAGGGACTAAAATGTGAAGTCGTTATGGCCATTTTAGAGCTCGTTTGTGACGTTTCACAAAGTGGTCACAATGTGACAAATTTGTGAAAAATGTGTCATTTGTGACTAATTTGACATTATCATTGTGACAAAACTGTGACAAAAGCAACGATATTTAAATTGCGATTAATTTTTTAGGCGATTTTTAGCGCTCTTTTTATATTTCGAGGAGATTTTTCCATATTAGTGAAATGAATGCGGTTTCATTCTTTTCACTCAATATAGTACTTTTTTTTCTCTTTTCAATAAAGTTTATTCAGAATTCGTGCGGTTATTTTTTAATTTTTAGAGAATTTGTTTAATGCGATTTTTAGTGTTTTTTCGCATTTTGCGGCTATTTTTTAATTATGATAAAAACAAAATTGGCTCAAACTTTCAACCTAATGGTGCTCGTGCGGAATTCGTGCGGCGATTTTTGGATCTTTTAACGAATTTTTTATTGTGATTTTTAGTATTTCTTCACATTTTGAGGCTATTTTTTTAGAATCACATTGTCTGGTCATCATATTGTCTGGTATGATTTTTCAATTTCAGTGATTTTTTTTCATTGCGATCAGGCAAAAACGATAAAACTGATGAATTGAAGTAATGATGAATTGATGTAAAGGAATTATTTTGAATATCCGCAGTAACCTACACTAATAAAATAACTAAACGCACTGCCTATGTGCATGTATGTTTTTGTGCGATGGCTAAAAAAATCTACGGCACTTACGTGGTTCAAAACTTTCTTGAAAGTACCCCAAAGTCTCTCCTGATGTATCTGACATTGAGATTTTCAAAATTATAATTATTACTTGAGTAGTTCCTCTCCCGTTTCTCATTGCAGTCCTTTTGAACATTTTTACCGCTAAATATTATTTGTTCATTTTTTAAACCAATTTTTCACACAGTCAGTGGCCGTTGTTTTCAACAAAGTAATTTCATATATTTTGAGTTAGAGATAAAATCACAAATTTCATGTTCCTTTAATATTATTACCTCGGAACCGTGCAACGCCGGGCAGGCCAGCTAGTGTATAAATAAATTGTAAAAAAATATTACCAAATAAAGAAAACTTGTTTACTTCTTTACGCATCAAGATATATTTATCTAGGTAAATTTTATTTCATTTATTGGTTATTTATTTCTTTATTCTATATAAGTTTCAAATGATCTTATAACTCATAGAACAAGAATTCTTCAAACAAATGGACGTATTATTTTTATGTAAGCTCCTTTAAGATGATAAATACCTAAATAGAACTTAAATACTCAATTTCAAATTGAATACTGAGCACTGCATTTTTTTTAATCCAATGCCGGTATAAACAAGTAACAGCATTAGATGTGACCATATTTTTAACCGTTAAATTCAGTAGATTATAACTGAGATATTTTTAAATCTACAAATTGCATTGAACGTTGAATTGAAATTAAATTTATAATATTTATAATTCAATTCAGTAAAGCACTCAATTCAGTGGTTGTGACACAGATCTTTGGAACTTAAAGGGTTAAAGAAGGAATTATTTGTAATGTTTTTAAAAGGAAAAAAAGCCTTTGATCTTCTTCAGTTGCTGAAGTAGATTAATTTTAGGGAAAATACAATGTAATGTTTTTAAATTTTATTCCTTAATATCTTCATATTTAAATCCCTTAATATTGAAAAAAGAAAGGCTTTATTTCATTTTTTCTAAAGATAAGGTACCCTGGGGTAATAACGCCACGTTAGGGTTCTACCAATTTTCACGGCTTAGTTTTAGATTGTATTTTTCAAACAAATATAGGATCTGATACAGCAACTCATTGACTATCTATATAAAATAAAATAATTTAACAGATATGTATTCATAAAATGTAATGGAGTTTTTTCTTGACCAATGCTATTTGGCGTTATTACCCACCTGTATGGGTAATAACGCCATGCAAACAAAACTATGAAATAAGATGGAATAATTGCATGTAGATAGCCCAATTCTAAAAATACATACTCTACAAACTTAGAAATTGACAAATTGCATTCTAAGCTATTGAAAATGTTCAATTTTTGTGAAAGTAGTAAGAAAAATAAAGGTGTGGTGTGAGAGGGTGGGATGAGGCAAAAGAATATCAGACCGTGAGCTTCTTTTTGCTTAAAAAAAACCGCTTAAATAGAAATATGAGAAACATTGTACAGTTTTAACTGTGTTTATTTGAATCAGTATTTAGGATGTAGCTCGGCCACTGTAGGGAATCAACCGGGGTATTAATGTCAAGGATTGGCGTTATTACCCCGGTATAGTTATTGCGCAGTACATTTTAAATTACAAATTATCTCGAGAAGATATCCAAAATCTTCATCAACATTTTAAAAGTACATGAAATGCACTACAAATTTATGTAATTAACAAAGTATTTCCGGATAAAAAGATAGTCTTCACATCACAAAACGTATCTCGCAAATTTTAGATCAAGCGTTAATTTTAGTTGTTTGTAAAAACAATAAGACCTAAAAATGAAACAAATGAACTTGAAGCTGTTTTTTGCGATTTATATGACTCAAAACCCTTCTGCGCAGAGCACATGGGTGTCATTTACCTGATTATTGCATAATTATGCAAAATATAAGCACTTGGCGTTATTACCCCGCCTGGCGTTATTACCCCAGGGTACCTTAGTTACTTTATGATTTATTATTTATTGGGCAAAACCAAATAAATTACATCCAGTTTTTTAATCCAATTTGTCTAAATTTTCCCTATTTACTCAGAAAGAAATGGAAAACATTAAAAAGTCACATCATAAATCTTTTAAAAATAATACAAATATGATACAGACTCTAACGTAACAAATTTTGTTGGACACATTCAAAATTATTTACAAAATATATAATTCTTAATTACGTCAACATTATAGTATCCAATACAGAATGCAGCGTTTAGTATTTCATGTTTAAAAGAAGAAATATTTATATTGTTTGAAAAAGAAGTAATCTTCAAACGACTACAGTAATTAATGAAGTAGCTTAATTTCGGAGTTTAGTATACAATTTCATGTGTTTAAAATACGTCCTAAAGATTTTAAAGTGCAATTAGTTCTAACTGGTGAATTATAGCTAATTAAAGTTTTCTAATTCGATATTATTTTAACGGCACATAATGAATTTGTTATTTTATAAACATTGCAAGAATATCTATTGTGTGTGGAAAGGAAAATCAATACGGTTTCACTTCTTTTATGGCAACATAAATATTAGGATATAATTAAACTTTTTTTACGAGTTTCACATCATGAAATTGCATTTGTAACTTAAAAATATTTTATTAAAATTTTTATTGATCTAAAGTGCTAAAAATTTAGAGTTAAACTATGACAAAATTATTTTCTATTAATAAATTGACTAGTATTTGGAAAGTTATATTTTTAAATAACCGGCGTGAAATATATTTTGCGTCTGCGTATGAAATAAAATATATATAATGGTATATAATAAAACTTTTATACTCCAGAAAAACTTATTTATATTATTATTATAAAAATGGAATCATAGGTGTGCAGGATTTTTTAAACAGTTTTAATTTAAATGTAAAATTCCGTTCGCTTTCAATTCATTTAATTTAAATTTAAATGTTGTTGCGTTTAAATATACATTCTTTTTCATTTATGTTCCGATACATTAAAAGACCTGGATGCCATGTACAAGCACTGTTGAAACTCAGATAGAACAATACAATGAAAAAATGAAGATAATGATCCTTAAATGTTTTGCACAAATTTTATTTTTGCGGTTGAATTATTTGCCAATTTGTTACCTTTCTCCCACTTAGTGAGTTATTAAAAAACCGTGTATATAGCTGGAAAAAGTCAAGAGTTTTTAAAATTTCTGAAACATAGACATATTAATTGACTTCTGTTACGTAGAATAAAAATGTCCTTCTATATTTTATAATTAGTGTTTGAATCCAGATGGCATGTAATTATTTTCTTATGACCTAACCATTATTTTTTATACATATAAAAAGCTCACAAGCTTTTTAAAAATAATAGGCACGTGTATATTTTACTTCGGATTATTGATTGTTAAAAGAGATTATTCATGTTGCTTTAAAGATTAAATAACAGTCATTATTTTAAATGTTATGTATAATGTTAGAATTATTCTATTGAGTATGCTATGAAACAACATATTGTAACTGATGCCCATTTACAGTATTCACATATTTTTTTAGCTTCAATATTTAAGAAAACTATATTAAACTCTATTCAAGTTTTATTCAAACATACAAGAATTAATATAAAGGTTTTTAATATAATTTCTTTACGTCAACATAACACAGAACGCAAAATATATGTATGTTATTTCGACCTTTTTGGAAATTCACGCTTTCTGTTTCATATTCATACCCACATGCTTAACCTATTGCATGAGAAATTTAAAAATTAATTTTTAAAATGTTTATACTGATCAAATTGAAATTAGAAATAGAGTAGTAATTATTGCGGATCTGTTCAAAAATAGACATATCAAAAAACGAGTAGAGAAATAATGCTCAATCAAAAAAAAATTACACAAAAAAATTACCAAAAAATTTCAGTCTAAAAAAGTGCGTAGAAATGTAATGGAACTATATATATTGTAAAGCTGATAAAGGTTCTGGTGGAAAAGTAATATAATTAGATTATTTGTAAAGCTTTTGAAATTACACAAACATTGTTAAAATCTGAAAACGCGGATTGAGCTTTACCAGTCCCTTGTATACACATCATATTATCCACTCAATATCACTTCTGGCAATAACAAACAGAATGTGTAGTTAATTGTTAAAACAAATTCTATCAGGACCAGAGTTTTAGATGTCTTTGATTCAAATCAAGCTAAATTCCACAAAGCAAAGAACATAAACCATGAAGTAATATTTTTATATAGTAATAATATAGTTAGTTTCATGTGGAACTGTTAGAGATTAACACTGCTGATCACACCTAACGTAATAATTTGCATTTTTTTGTACATATTGTAAAAAATGAAACCTTATTACAGTTATTTTAAGTCAGAAAAATAGTTAGTATATGTTTGAAACTTACATGTTTAGGATTTTTGGATTATTTGAAATATTGAACTTCCATACTCAGCATTAACGCCTGGAATGAAACTTGGTCCATACTTCGTGCTTATCTGACTCCTTAGGCTTTTGCTCATTACCAAATCGGCCTCTAACCTGTAAGTATGAGCCCACATTTTTAGACAAGAAGTGGATGATTGGAAGTTGGAATTTATAAAAAATGCCTTTAGTTCTCTCATTCATTTGAAGGCACCAGTACTGCTCAGTCCACATTTCAGCTATCAATTATTAATTGGTTATTTTTTTAGCTTTACAGATAATCTGATTTCATTATTTTTCATTCGTAACCTTCAAACTAAACAGTTGAAAAATCTTTTTTTTATGTTTTTTTACTATATATATATTTCAGATTGAGTTTTGCTTTTCTTCCTGGTTTCACCAGTTTTTTATATAGTATCGCAACATTTTCAGATCCCTTCAGGAACTTGTTCCATCAACTTCAATTATCAAATCAAACACCACAACTAACCAACAAATGGCATCAACCAATAGCTTGACCAGTTGCCTCAATCAAAAATTAACCGAAACATTGTTTCTCCAGTTCATGTCGAGAGCTTCGATGACCCCATACTTATTGCTAACCAACAGATTAAAACCTTCAACTGCAATTTATGCAAGGCTGACCCACAGGTTAGTCAGACTACGCTTTATACATAATGTGATCATTAGAATTTTTCTGTAAAGTTACGTATTTTTCTCTGGCTTAATGCGATTCTCAAGTGCACTGTATCGCAAGTTAAAAAAATTCTGACACATTTACTAATTAATTTTTAACATAATGATATAAAATTTGCAAGGCTAATTATTGAAGTGATTTGAATCGATATAATTTTTGATAGATAAATTGCTGATCGTGTTATAAGTGATTTTGTGGCATCTGACAACACATTTTTCTCCTTTCTTTGGCTGGCTTTTCTCTTTCCGACCAGAAATTTAGTTTAAAAATGCTAGATTAGATGGTATTTTCGGCAAAATATTTTACGTTCACCAAATAAGGAAAAAAACATTCAATTATAAAATTTTCTAAGACGTGTGTTTCGAAAGAAAATTAGCTAAAACTTGGGTCTTATTTTTTTATTTAAAAACAGCCTTCAAGGCCTAGAGCCTAAACAAAATCTTAGGTATACTCCTCAAAAACAGATTAAAAAAAATACAGGATCAGAAACATGAAAAGGACTGTTATCTACATAGTACATATGCATACGTACTGATCTTTTTCATTCTTTATTCTTTTTTATTTTGGCAATCATCTAATTTCGCTGGGGAACTACCGAAAAAAAAAGTTTAGTGGAAATGAGTTAATATTAAGTAATTGGCATGTACGCTAAGTGTTCTATTATTCTTTTAATTAATTTTACTTGCATTATTTAACTAATTGTAAACGCACCTGTATACTTCATTTTAAAAATTTCCGCACATATTTTGTAATCGAAAAGGAAATTTCGAAAACAAAATTCCATCTTTACTTATGTGAATTAGATAGGGCGTTAGTTGAAGTAATTTAACTAATGCAATTTACTCCTTTCATGGCATGCACTATTGCTGAATAATATAGCATAATCCATGTTTTTAAAGAGTTTTTTCACTTTTTTTAAAATGAAGAATATTTACCAACCTCATGGTGAAAAAATTGCTTATTTTCAAATCATTCGAAAATTGCATAAGCCTTATGCAAATAGTCTTTAAATATCAAGCTTGTTGAAACCAGATAGATAATACTCAAATAAATCTGTCTATTTGGAAATAGCATAGATTCTTTGCCGAATTTCACTAATTGGGCTACCATATATACAATATACATGTAGGGGAAAGTTGAATAAATCCGGGTAGGTGGATAAAACAGGGAACCAGCCTTTATGGCTTTATTTGCGGTAGTATCTAGACGAAACTTTTAGAATTACTTTTAGGCGAGCGGCATGCCAGCTCCCAGTAACCAGAAGTCGTGCAGACGAAATCATTTCGCAGTGGTGATTTTTTAAAGATTTCACGTGAAGATGGTAAAAATTTTACGTCTGCAATATTGCTTTACCAATCCTAACTCTAAGTATTAAATTAGGTAAGTATAACGTATCATAGTCTATTATTTACTCGTTATTTTAACATTTTGTATTGGTATCTACGAGTTATCTGAACAACGCTGGATCAACATTTCATCAAAATGGTGTGGTCAGACAAAACCGGAAAGTTTCCGGTTTTGGAGAACTCATTTATTTGCGTGATTGAAATAGAGTAACTTGTTTATGCATTAGTTGACGATCTATAAATGTTTAAAAACTATACAAAAATATTATTTTAATTAAGTTGTTATATAGAAGATTGTTTTCAGTCTTTTCTATTTCAGCATCTATCCTTATTTCTGTCCCCTAAAAATCAGAACTCGAACAAGAAGAAAAAGAAAAGATGGAAAAACAAGGCAAGAAAAGCTTAACCCTGAAGCAAAGCTTTCCATTATGACACAAAAAAAAAAAAAAAAAAAAAAAAAAAAACTGATGTGAAAGCAAAAGTCTTAAGGAAAAACAAACCTTGGTATTAAACAAGGAATAAGATGAAAGTGAAGCATGCATCTTTTGCAACGGCTTACATGGCCAATCTAAACCTAAGGAGAGTTGAATACAGTGCTTTTATTGCAGAGGGTGGGCACATGAAGCATGCAGCAATGCAAATGAACAAGATTGAACTTTCATTTGTGATTTTTTTGCCTAACTATTTTAACTCTTAAAGCGTAACTTAACCCTTTTTTATTTTATGCAGATTTGATATAGATTCACATTCTATAAGTATAATATATCAATTTTAATTTAATAAATAGTATTATTGAAAAATTGCAATGTACTTTTAATTATTTCTATCCAGCTACCGGTTTTATCCGACCTGGTCGGACAAAACCGGGACATTACACACTTCTGAAAAAAATGTTGTTGTGATCTCAATTTCTGTTGTTCGTAACTGAATGAATACTTTTTTTCTTCCTAAGAAATCAATTTACCGTTTTAACGCAAATTTTGATTGTTTTGTTCTCATAGTGTACAATAATAAAAAGAAAAATATTAGGTTCCGGATCTTATCCGACTTTCCCCTTTATATTCGTCATTCGATGGAAATATTTACTTCGTGATCTTACATCTTGATTAAGATTTACATAAGTGGTTGTATTATAAATGTTTAGGTGATATGCATATACAGCGTTATCATTTTAGGGGAGGGGGTTCTGGTACATTGTATCATAAGATATGTCTAAAAAGATAAAGACTTTCTTTTTAATATCGCTCTCATTTTTGTTGCAACCAAACTTTTCTCTTCTAAGTTGCTCTTTATATCAAAATTGTATGTTTGTTACGTCAAAAACCAACCAACCAAAATATGAAACACTCCAAAATTTGGCATTCTATCCTTCTGCATGCATATGCAACCCACTGTTCGATAAATTATATGTGAAATGTGTTAAAAATTGTACTTGTATTTATTAGTAAATATCAGAGAATCAATGATGTCCAACTGTCTTGTTAATAAGATAATCTGTCTGACTCTTTACGTTTTGAGATGAGGACAATAAAAAATTACTGTCGAATGCATTGTGTAAGAAAAAGCTATTATTATTATTTTTAAACAATAGATAACCCATTTTAGGGTTATTCCATGTGCCATTTCATGTGTAAAGTGATATTTTATTTATTTCTCATAATTTTAATCAATTAAGTTACGCGAAAAAAATATATATATAACACATTTGTATATGTTCCCAAGTAAAAAGAAATACATTCCAAAAATAGAATATAAAGAGTTTTAAAACTTTGATAACGATATCATTACCAGAGTTTCTGAGGGACGTTAAAGTTTGGTGTGATAAGGAGGGATGGGCTCCATAATAACCAAAGACTTGATGACGGGATATACGCACAACCCCTTACGGGTGGTCTTCTCATTCTTTCGTAATTAGAATACTTTTTAAGATTTCGGTGGTATACTTATTACAATATGCTATATAAAGACATTTTTACACAGGATACGAACATCAATTTATTTATTTTATGAACAGTGATTATTTACGGCAGACTGTGACCTTTCTTATCTTGTAAAGTGAAAGATTGTGTGGGACACATTCCAGGTTGCTCGGTATTCCTTCGAGAGAACAGCCGAGACCATTGAAAAAGAAGCAAAGTATACAACTTGCAGTGCCTTCAATTTTTTGTATAATTTTCTGGTTGGAAAACGCTGGATGACAATTGGAAATTCGGCAAAACTTTAATACACTGTAAGAAAATCCGTAAATTTTACAGCGCAGCGATTTTGCCAGCAGTTTTTGCCGTAAAATTGCAGTAAAATTAGATGGAATACAAAAAATACATATAATTTTACTGCAATTTTAACCAACGATTTTTTTTTCAGAGTAGAGTAGAGGAAGCAACACAGACAACCCCCTCATTGAGTTCATGGATAGAAGTCTAGGATTCAGTAAATCTCGATTCACATATTAAAACACAAAATGTCTGACAGTCATGGTATAAAGCTTCTAATAATTGCTATAAAATACCTGCTCCCAATTCTCCGTATTTTCATACTTTTGCGTGATGGAAAGCACAATGGCAGGAATACGAGCCAATTGCTAAAAATATAGAATTAGTTAAATCTTGATTTGCATATTAAAATACAAACGGTCTGCTACCCAATTTTAGCGCTTAAATCATAAGTATACCATTATGTTTTCAAGCTCCCAATCCTCCATATTTTCATATTTCTGGGCGCAGGAAAGCACAATGTTTAAAATACAAGTCAACTAATAAAATAGGGTTTTTAGATGTTTTCCACCAAGATATGAGTTTTCAGACCAATTGCGTTTTAATATATGCAAATCAAGATTTACCTAAAGCTAATTTTTTTTCCATGAACTTGATGAGGTTATTTTCTGTGCTGTAACATCCTGGTCTATAATGGGAAAACTTAAAAGTTTTCTTAAAAGTTGGTTAATCTGTAATTCGGATATTTGTAACATTACAATTTATAAAAATCGCATATATATGTCAAATTATGAATGGTATAAAATATGCAGTATTCCCATGAATTACCAATGAAAAAAATATTAAAAGATTCTAAACTAAAGTTACGAAAACAAACGTATTATCAAGATTTACATGAAAAGATTAAAAAGCGTTTTAATAATATCTTACATTTTCTCTGTTCTGTATTGTTTTATTAAAAGTAAGAATCAATGATGTCGACAAAATTGTAATAACATAATTTTGTGCATTTTGCTGTTATTAAATGGGGAAAGTCTCTCATGCGAACTTTCGAAAGTGCATTAAAGCATATCATAGAAAACGCACTATATATTTCAATGGTAATTTTTTTTTCTTTGAAAGACTTAACTATAAACAAGAGAGATTACAAGAGTGTCTTTAACAGTCGAAACTTTCAAACTTGCCGTCAAAGAATCACTGAAGTATGAAAAATATTTTGGTTTAAAGGTAGTAGTTTTCTATCAGAAAGATTACAATTATTTTTTTTAGGTCAATTCATAAAAATATATTGCATTTGTTTTTTCAACATTATTTGAGAATAAATAATGTTTGTGCTACATGTAAATATATTGGGAAAAAATAATGATTAATAGAAAAAATTAAGTTTTAAAAATTTATTCTGTGACTATTTGTCATTATTACATTTGTTGAATTATTTTGCTTTTGTTTTTACAAAATATGAACTTTTTCTAACAAAACTTTGTTTATAAAGCTAATGTTAAAAAGAAAAAAATGAGGGCACTGATGTAAATATTGCATTTTAATTGAAACGGGAGCATTTGTTTTATGTATAAGGATACAACTCACATTTCAGAATTTGAAATGCAAATTAATACTACAATAAATTAAAAGATTTTCAAATTAATTACTACTGGAAAAAAATATTCGAAATTTAGTAATAAAAGAAAATAAATTGTATGCATAGTAACTGTCATGTCTAATATCTGTCAGTGCAAAAAATATTTAATTATCATTTACTATTTTCATTGTTAATTTTAAAATTTAACACTTATAGTCTTAAAAAATGATTTTAAAAATTTTATGAAATCCTTTTCCTTTTTGTATTCATTCAATGAAATATTAACTCTGTGTTTTAGTAAAAGCAAATCTTTATGATTGAAATTTAATTTTACACTTTAGTGATTAAATATACGTGAAATAACTGAAAATCATATTAAAATGCTTTATGAAAGTACTAGTACAATCAAAAATGGATATTCAACTACACGACAGTAAATCGTGTACTTTAACCCTTTCAGGTCTGGTGTACTATTAATAGTAAATATCATTTAAAGGAGCATTATTTTGTTTTGAAAAATACTTTTGTTACTACATACATGTATTGATGTTGCAATGTGTCTATGCATTTGCAATATGTCTTCGTTTATGTTTAGTCATTTAGTGATAACAATAAATATTATTATTTGCTTAATTCTCTTTGCGCCATTTGTGCCATATATATTTCATTCTTTAAATTTCAAATGAAAGTTACATTCCTGAACGAACCATGTGTAATAAAGCGCAAAAAATATTAGAAAGTTGTAATATAAGTAAAATCTTATTGTAATACAACTTATTTTAAACATCTCTAAAAATTCTTCCTTAGCTTAATGTCATAAGAATATTAGAAAAAAATTCGCAAATCAACAACATTCGATATTTTTCAGGCAATGAAATATTCGTTAAACACTTATAAATCTATTTGGATAGCTAGCGTTAATGTTATTAACGTCAAAGTAATTATTTCTAATTTTTTTTTAAATGGACCCGAAATGGTTATACAAAGACCGTGTTTAAAATTATTACATTTGATTTTTCCTTATACAAAGTTAATCGTATTCTGTACAATTACTCCTTATTCTTCTAAAATTAGTTAGTTTTACTCTGTATATTTGAATTACTTTAAAATATGTTGTGTCCATAATGTTTATTTTAAAAGTATTCATACAAATTGTACAATTACATGGTCATTATTTACTATATTTAGACATTTCTGATTATAAAAAACTCAATTTATCAAAAACCGCATTCAAAGGGAATTTTATGAGTAAAGTTTTCGTATTATATATATATAAATCGATCAAAAGTTTTCGGTCAGTTAGTTTCTTTGATTCATTTACCAGAGGGTTTCAGCGAAGAAGAAGCACAATTGCTTGAAAAGTTAGGAATATGCGAATGCCTTCTGACCTCATGATCATTTTGATTGGATACTGAAGACAGTTCATGTAAAGGTACAGAATTCGAAATTCGTGTCTGCAAAAGTTTCGGGCTATCACCATTCCTTAGTTTTTTTCTATCGGTAAAGTATTTTTTTATCGTGTTTATGAACGAATCAAAGTGAATAGCAGAGTTTAAATAGAAAAATGAAAAATTAAACTATTATTGTTCGTAAATGAGTGATTAGTTTATTGCTAAAGGGCCAATCTTCTCGAGATATTGCGGCAAAGCTATCAATCGGCAAAAGAACGACTGTAAATGACATTTAAAAAGCCTTCAGGACTTTCTGACGTCCGGGAGGTCCCGAAAAATCACTGTTTTTGTGGAGGAGAAAACAACCGATGACCCACATGGAAATACCGTTACACCATACCGCTATTTACAGAATTAAAATATTCCTGCAATAAATAAGCCTACCGTATCAAGATGCTGACGGGATGCAAAACTTTATGGAAGAATCGGTTTTATAAAATTTTCAGAGGTTAAAAAAAGTAACCGACTGGTGCATTCAAGGAACACCATGTCTTGGTCAAATTAAAATTAGACAAAAGCTTAATTTTCTTATTAATCGAATTTCAAACATTTTTGGAAGTGATGGAACATATTATGTGAAATGACCTAACAACAAAAGATATGATTTAAAATATGTTTTTCTACTATGAAGCATGACGGAGGACACGTTATAATGTTGGGAGTATTTTCTTCAAAAAGTATTATTCTTTTGTTTGAAATCCGCGGCAAAATCAATGATGTAATGCATAAGGATATCTTGCAAGAATATTCCCTGCCTTATTAAAGGAAAAATTGTGGTCGGAACTATTTATTTTAATATGATAACGACTTAATGAATATATGCAAGTTCGACAAGCAATGGCTTTTGCACAAAAAATCTGCTTTTGAAACAGCCAGCCCAAACGCCTGAGATTGGTCCAAAAGAAAATCTATGGAAATAAGTTTGCAAACGTGTGCGGAACTATAAATATTCCAACTAAGCCGAAATTTCCAAAAAGTTGCAAGAAGTGTGGAAAAAACATATCATAGATGATCTCCAGCCGTTGATTGTATCAATGTCGTGTTGCTGTGCCGCAGTATCTATTATTATAGGTCTGGTGATAAAATACTTATTGTAAATGTTATTGATCACTTATTTTGAATTACAATTGTATTTTTTTCTAAACTTGCGAAGGTGGCCCGAAACTTTTGAGCACATGCTTTTTACCTTTGCACTTAATTTTGTCTACCAAATTTATTGATATATATATATTATTCCATAAATATGTTCCTAACTATTATTTCAATAAAATGTATAGGTATCTCTTTGAGATTCCTCTTCATACGAGTATACTTACAGATTAAGTAAAAAAAAATTCCGGCCGGAAACTTTTGACCGCCAATGTATATACATATGTACGCGTGCGTAATTTCTTCTAACATAATTTTAATAAATATCAAGCATTTGAAAAAAAATAAATATTTCAGAAAAAGATAAAGTAAAATGGTGCATTTTTTTAAATATTCAGAATTTTTAAAAGGAGAATGTTGATAAGTTTTAGATGCATTTTTGATACAAGAAAGACAAAGGTTTCTTAATTTACGTAAGTTTCTTATAACCTCGAATGAATATATATAATAACATTATAGACATTCTACATGATTCTGAAAGGAAGAAACCAATATTTTCAATACTTAAAAAGCTGCCATTGTCAATATTGTTAAAGTAACATGGACATGAAACTTTTTCCTTGAGAATTGCTAAAATCCGAAAAATACAAGTTCTGGGTAGAGAAAACTAGTCAATTCACTATAAAAACGTCGGGAGTTTCTGCTCTAAAAGCTGATAGATATGAGCTGCTGGGTTTGAACTGAATTTTTCGCACTCTTTGACCTAATCGTGCGTGATTTTTCGTGATTTTTTTGGAATCTTGGATATTCTTGCGTAAATACGGGTTTGGTAACGTCAGGATGATCCCCACGGAGAATACTCCTCCTCGAGTTTATATTATTCGTGCATCAAAAACTAACTTGTGGAGAAAATCGGACTTTTTGAAAGCAACAACACTACAAAAACAAATTCGAAAAACCATTGCATCAAGAGAAACTTTGTTATTTTAAAAATATTTTTTTCAATTTCGAATATGTTTTGGGTTTTGAGGTTTCTTAAAATTTAAGGTAGCATTTTGGAATAATGGGTATCTCGGAAGAGATCACTATACTTTTTTTTATTATTTTTTTATCGATGATTATTTATAATTATCTAGAATTATAATTTTTAACACAGTAAAAAAATTATGAAATTTTAAAATCGGTACGGTTTATCATGGTTTATGGATGTCCAAATAACTTTTGAAAAAAAATTTGATTTTCAAATAATTCTGTAACGCTGAATAGAGGCACTGATATTTACTTTCTTTTTCTTTTTTTTCATATTTAAGTGTTCTAAATATACTGTGAATTTTAATTTTTGTTTTCAGATCTGAAAATGTATGAGATTTTAAGTTAAAATAATTTTTTTATGCAATTTCTTTGAATTTCTTAAATGGCATAAAAGCGCTAAGATATTTTAAGTGATATTATTGTTTTTAGAAAAACTCATTTGAATATTATTACATATTTTAAATAGTTTTGAAATTGTTTTTAAGTCTGCATATATTCTCAGACACAATCTGCATGAATACTTAACTGATTAATTTAAGGGGTCTTTTACCTTTTAAAAGGAATGAAAATCAACGAAAACATCCAATGTTCGATTCAGTGTATCTTTAAAACTTTTATACATATTAACATGCAATTTTCATTGTTCAATAAAAAATATTATGTTTTTTAAAATACTGTCATTAAAAATTTAATAGCTTTTCATAGAATTTATGCATTACAAAACAATTTATGAAATTAAAAACTTCTATTCTTTACTTCGTCATGCTTTGCGCTCATCCTAACGGACATATAAATAAATATTTTTGTATACATATTTTTTTCGGTAAAGAAGATTAATGTATTTTTTAAATGATCTACTCATAAATAAAAATTATTTCATTAACCTTGTAAAAAAAAATTTCTCAATATAAAAAAATTTAAATTTTACATTTTTTAATACATAAAATTATTCATTACTAAATGTTTTATCGCTATAAATACATAAAAGTAGTTCATTTTAACCCTTTCCGGTGCATTATTGCCGGGTCGGCAACATCCATAGTTCCCCTTGTTTAGAGACAGAAGAACTCCGTGAATAATTCAAAAACTACTCTAATGGCTACTTTAAATCTTTATTATGAGTCCTAGATGGCAGCACCACAGATATCGAATTCTACTGTTTTTAAATAATAGGTAAAATATTTTACTCTAATACGTGCTTCACAGATATGCTCTTCTCACTGCGCTTATCAATGTTACCACTTCGGCAGCAGCTGTATAATTAAAATTGTTGGTGCAATCTTTACAAAATTATACCTGTGTACTCCTGTAGACCTAAATAGATTGCATAACATTTTTCCCTTTAAATTCCAAATTTAAAGAGTAGTGCGCCCTAAATGGTTAAGCATTAGTATGTGCTTGTTAACTAAAAAAATTCAGAACAATTTATGCATATGTTCTTAAAATATCATGCCCAAAATGTCTAAAATACTGCACAGTTTTTCAAAAACCTCTTTGAAAGTTGTAACTTAAGTTAATTACCTAATAAAATCAGCATCCTAGTTTTGCAATAACTTCAGTTTTAATGGGAATTTTTGCACGCAGTTTATTTTAAAATACTTCCAATGAATTTTTTTATAATAATTAATGAAAATTGAAAATTTTTGAAGTCTTAAAAGGTACTAAATCCCTTAAAACATGTTCTAGTGATTTACTCCCAAGTGAGAATACATACTGAAAATAATCAGATTCTATAAGAATATCGATTATAAGCAGCATGAATCTGGTCAATAATTAAAAAACAGTGTTCCTGAGAACCCTGCGATATTTTCAATTCCTTTTAAGAGGCAGACATGTTTACGTAAAATGAATTGTGTGGACTATTTGATTTCATGTATGTGCCTACCTTCGAGACACTGTGTTTGAAAAAATCTGAATTTTTTATGGAACCTTTGTGTATTAGATTAAAACAGGGAATGAAACTATGAGTGCATGTAAAATTCTAATTAAATTTGAATTCACTTTTTAAAATTAGGCAATATTTAATCAAATTTTAGTAAAGAAATGCGTTTATATCAAACCATCTACAACGAAAATTGTTCAATGCAATTCACTTTCATATAAAAAATTTAACTGTTTAATGAAATAAAAGTATGATTAAATAATAATTAATATTTAAAAAAAATTTAATGACTTAAAATTATTTAGTAACATTTTATCAGTATCACCATGGTTTGTGCGAAGCGTGATAACATTTCGAAACACAGTAGTTGTTTCCTGTATGTCTAACAGCAATGACGCATGTAATGTAATGTTTTCAAATATAAAGTTACCTATTCAACGATTTTATTTAATGATTGCATTTAGATATGGATGATGATATCTTTTGTCCGTCAGAGTCATAGCTTTAAATTTCAGTTTGTTTGTTTTTTCACACAAAAAATGTATATCAGGAGGAAAATTCTTTAAAATTTTTAATTATTCCTATAGACACATCTGTGTTGCGATTTAAATAAGAAAAACTTCTCTTTGAAAAAAATAAAATAATTGCGAACCTATTTTCTTATAAAATATTTTTAGATGTTGTCTGTACTAAGAGTTGTAAAAGTATGTATAGATTCTGTTAAATAACTCTGTATGAATGGTATACGTCATACAAAATACGTAACACTAATATTTAATAATGATTCTAAAAAATGATGTACTTTTACAAGATATGTATAAGGATGTCAATTTCAAAAGTCGCTTTATCAGGAATTTTAAAACACTAGTTTTCTTTATCAAACTATTCTATTGGGAAATTAGCACATTAAAAAACTACATTTTATATACATATATATACACGTAATAACTTGTGTATATTTTGCATAGTTAAATCTTAATTAATGACGAAAACCAATGGGAGTTGTTAAATAATTTTTGTGATTGAAAGAAAAAAAAAAAAAAAAAAAAAAATTATTTTTCGTATAACGCAAGTTTTTAAATTTACGGTTCTTATATGCAAAATTTAAATGATTTACTTAAAATTACTGAAATACACTGCTCGATATTGCAGTTTTGGTGGATTTTGTATCTGGGAAACTTTTTAGCTGATTGATACATTGTCGACAAACATAGTAGGTTATATGAGAATACATTACACAGGTTTGGCAGAAAAAAATGCATTTTATTGCGCATTTGTATACAAAAGGAAAAAAACACAATTTGTGCATATGATAAAAAAGAATAAGAAAAGGTGTTTTCTTCAAAGTAAATCATTTTCAGTAGGGGGTATGGTTTCCACGGGCGGCCAGCAACGTTGAACACCTTTGAGGCATGGACTCAATGAGGCTATTAATGACGAGTTGGGGTATTCTGCCCACTCTTCCAGAAGAGCTCTTTCCAGTTCTTGGAGAGTTTGTGGGGGTTGTTGGCGGCCAGAAACTCGTCTTCTTAGAGTGTCCCAAACGTGCTCGATTGGATTCATGTCTGGAGAACACGCTGGCCATTCCATTCGAACGATTCCTTCCTCGAAAAGGAAATCATCCTCCAGGTTTGCACGATGTTGCCTGCAGTCATCGTCCATTAAAATGAAGTTATCTCCGATTGCTGCAGCGTAAGGGACTACAATAGGTCTGAGGATCTCATCCCTATACCAGCGACCAGTCAGAGCTCAATCTCGAATGATGTAGAGGTCAGTGTGCCCGTCAATGGAGATGCCACCATACACTAACACTCCTCCACCGCCAAATCTGACACTTTCGTGCACGAACGCAGGATTATTCCTACTGCCACGGTCCCTCTAGATGAAAATACGCCTATTATCCGGATGCACAGAAAAACGGAACTCGTCAGAAAACAGAATATTGCTCCATTCATTTCTCCTTCATTTGACATACTCGGTTGCCCACTCCCTGAGGTCACGACGATGCCTTGATGTTAATCTAACACATACCATCGGTCGGCGAGCATACAGACCTACAGCATGGAGCCGGTTTCGGACAGTCTGCGTTGAAATCGTGGTGCCTGTAGCCCAGCGAAGGTGTTGTTGGAGAAGAGTAGCGTTCATATTTCGGTGTCTCCGAGCTGTTAACGCTAAATACCGATCTTCATTGGGCGTTGTTGCCCGTCTACGACCTTGCCCTTGTCTTGGGCCTGCACATCCACTGTCCAAAAAACTGTTCTAGATCCAGGAAATGACGCTTTGTGACACTCCAATGGCTTGCGCTACTTCTGTTTGAGTTTGGCCCCCTTCTAACCTACCAACAATTCTCCAAGCTTTTGAATCTGTCAAATGACTTCGCTGAGACATCGTACTCATCGAAACAAAGCAATCATTGAATGCCGATCATCCTTGTCTTCATTCTCTTTTATCCAGTTTAAAGTCAAATTTCATTCTCTGCCGCTGAAGCGACGTTTTTGACGTCGAACTCAAAATTTGCATACTCCACAGTTTGAAAACCAGAAAAATTTGCATTTGTGATTCTCTTCTTCTATTTTCGGCAAAAAAAATTCGTTTATATCTTTATTTTATATAAAACTTCAAATAGCCCCACCAGTGGCCGAGAGGTTCTGACCTCAAACTGGTAGACGGTAGGTGCTGTGTTCGAACACAATCTCGACCGTCGGCCTAACCGTTCGGAGTTTTCCGTGGTTTTCTTCGAACCTTGCGTAAATACGGGTTAGGTTCCCTTAGAAAGACCCCTACGGAGGGCAACCCACCTTTAGGGCCTATATCCCATAGCGTAGATAATTGGCCGACATACAAACAAATAAACAAACAAACAATAAAACTTCAAATATCCTTTAATTGTTTTGAGCAGTGTATAATGTCCGTAATTAAATAAGTAATTTATGAAATGAAGCCACAGTTTTCATTTGTTGATGAGTCTTGTTATATTTTTTACGTGTCTTAATGGACATATGATTTATTATAATATTTTTTAAGGTAAAATGCTTGTTACCTTAGACATTTTTTTATGATATAGAAAGAAATTCAGATTTATCAAATGTAAATTAACTAAAAACTTTCTATGAACAAATTATTTTCTAGTTACTAGAAAACTAATGCGTACTAAAGTAAAAGTTACGACTCTTATAAAAGATATTAGAAGAAAAATATACTTTATATAAAGTAATTTTATTTGGATCTTCTTACTTTATCTCGCAGTGCATTTGTACAAATAATCATTTCCCCAGGGAAGAGATGAGGTGGCCTGTTTATATCTTTTCAACGGTCTCTGAAGGATACAAACAAAATAAAGAAAGAAATTTTTTACGTGATTACTACATTATTGCGCAATACAGTGCAGAAAATGAATTTTATGAGTTGTGGCAGATATTGTGTTTAACTGTAAATAAGAATAATTCATGTTTTTTAATGCTGTAATTTTTAAATTGTTATATAATATAAAGTTTCCTGTTTTTTTTTTTTTTTTTTTTTTTTTTTTTTTTTGTAATTATAAATGTGAAATAATATTAAACTGAAAAGATAATAATTTTTAAACGTTACAGATATTTTTTCTCATATCACAAATGTGACTAAAACAAGCTTCCATTTCTTAATTGTTGAAAATGCATAAGTATTGGGCTTTATTGTATATGAAGGCAGACTAGAGTACGCTGCTCCGCAGTTTGGCGAAAGTTCCTACCGAACATCATTAAAGATTTAATACTCTTTTAAAAATTACAGTATTTAAAAGTTTTACATGATCAAGGATATTCCTTCAGCTGTAACAGATGAGGTAGATTCATTACAGAAACATTCATCAAAGAATGTTTTTTAGTTGTGCCATCTAGCTCCTGTTTTAGCCAAAAAAAGAAGACTCTGTTTGAAAATAGCCAATGTAAGTAGATTGTCTAAAGTGCTCAAAATAATGTAGGAATAAAGATCTTTTTGATGATATAAATTTAGGAACAAATTGGATGAAATGAAAATCAAAATGTATCAAATATTATCATACTTATTCAATATATATCGATATTTTTATGTATAAAGGGCACTAAAACATTTGAGATAGTGAATTTTATTTAATTTCATTTTAAACAATGTATGGGAAATATAAGATATTCTATAATAGTTCTATTTCATAGAGGATATTTTAAAATAATTTACAAACAACAATGTATGCACTCACATTTAACAATTAAAATCAAAACAGTGTTTGGCCACTAATGTTTGTCTTAGTAAAAAATTCTACTATATTTGGTAAAGTATTTCACAAAATATTTTTGCAATGAACGATAAAGAAAATGTTTGTAACATAATCTTGGCAGCAAAACTATGCATGAAAAAGTAAAAAATAATTTACATATATAAAATATTCTATAATTCTTTAATTATTAATTCATTCTTTAATGCATATTAATCTTATTTATAATATATATATATATAAGCAGTAATAAATAAAATATGTTTAACATGTATCAGACATATATGTATGCCTACTTTTATAAAAAAAATTATCAATGTTTAGCAATTTATTATATAAAATACTCTATATATTTTGAATATTCTGTGATAAAGAACAACTATTCAATACAATACATATCTTTTATGAAATAATATGTTTGTACGTATTTCAATATCACATATACGCCAATTTAAAAATAAGTTAATAGAAATATTTTTGATTATAACTTAAACTATCATATAACAATAGAGTTATTTATAATTTGCATGAAAGAACAAAGCCTTAGTATCTAAAATATATAATATTATTTGATGTATTAAGTTGTATTACATGAGATGTCTTCAATTTTTTAACGTTTATTGTAGAATATTTTAAAAAATAAAAAAATTTTTGATACCCAGAAAAATCTAAAATTATGGATTAAATAAAATTGAAACTTGATAAAGTAATCTGCCAATTCATATGATAATCAAGAAACATTAAAAGTACTTGTAAATCTGCAGATCAGAAATTTCAACGTCAGCTCTTGAAATAACAGCTTTAACACATTTCGCGTGAGATTTAACTTTATACAAACAGCAATAAAAAGTTTTCAAATAACACAAGTATATACAGTGCTCAGCAAAAATTTAGACAATGATCGATTACGCTTCTATTTTCAGAAGTATGTACCGAATGTTTGTAATTTATCTGTCATATATTACTTGTGACTTATCCTTTATTCACACACAATAAATTTTGAATTTTAACTTTTACATAAAATATAATGACAAAAAAATAAAATTAACATTGTGGCAAAAGTATAGACAATTTGTGTATTTACAGAAAAATAACTACAAATTAAAATCGAGTTGCACCCGCATTGTTTGCAGTTAGCGCAAGAATGTGATTTTTCATCGAAAAAACTAAATGCTGCGTCACTTAGGGGTGTATTTCGTACCAAACATATTCAGCAACAGATCGAACCTCATTAAATGATAATTATAGCAAAAATTTGCATAAACACTACGACATATGATGTTACAAAAGTTTTCGATTGGGTCCGGATCAAAACTACACGCCGGCCGGCCAGTTGAGATCATTAGTGTTTTCAGAGTTAAACGAAGTTCTTCTTTTGTATGCAACATGAATAGATGCTAAAATCTATACTTTAGATCAGAAAAAGTTCCCCAAATGACTAAAAATTAATCTCCAACGTATATACGTAGTCTTGTGTTGCTTGGCAATCAATGAATAACTCCACAAATACACGAGCATTAAAGCAAAGTGAGGACCAAATCATTTAAAAGTCACCTTCTTTTTATCGACTTAATAAAGTCCTAGGATCTTTACTTAAGTCATTCCAATAGGATGCCCACTTGTTTGGGCTATTCAAATTCCACTTTTTTTTTCGTTTCTGAATATCATAGCGTACTATCTGGGTCCATATGACGTATGTTTGCAAGTTAATTGCGTTCTGGCCAATTTATAGCGATATTTTAAAGCTGATTGTTTATCATTTTCATGTAAATTGATTTACCTGTTTCTTTAATTCATCCACGAATCATTTCCGTCGACACAGAAAGTTCTGTGTTACTTTTAATTTGAATAGCAATAATTACTTGTGTAAATGTCAGTTTCTGGATCCTTTTGCCATCTCATTTTCTCGTCACACACAAGGTCTTCCAGATTATATTTTGTTTTGAAGGAGTCTTCCTTAGACTATACTTCATAGACAGACCACTTTGGACTATTCAATGCTGCTGAAATTTCTGCAACAGTCTTCTCCTTCCATTTCAGATTTCCTACTTCAATTACCTCATCTAATTGAATATTTTTAGCTCGCGGTATCTTCACTAACCGATGATATATCGAGGTATAATTAAATACTTCAGACATGTGACATCATAACTTGGAAATTTGCATTTTTCCATGAACAGTTGGCTAAAAATCAAAAAAGTGTCTAACTTTTGCAATATGCAAATATTACTTTTTTCAGTTAAATTAAATATTATAACCATTATTTTTATTCTACATTGTATAAGATATATTGGAAAATAAGTATAGCCATTTGTAAAACTCACGTGTTCGTATTTTTTGTTTTAAGGTTAAAAAACACCAGTGTCTAAACTTTTGCTGAGCACTGTATAAGAACGAACAAGTGGCAAATTAAACCTTTTAAATTAAGAGCATTCTTACTATAATGAAGTTTTAAAAATACCCAGATCTTGGTGTACCAGCTACTGCGTCCTTATGCAAAAATGAATGAATGCAAAATATATGACGATTTTGTATATTAATGTTAGTAATACAGAAATGATATTATTACCTCTTAAATGGGGCATAATTACCAGGCAACCTAGAATTAATAAGTACCATGAATTTACTAAATTGTTTATGAATGAAGGATTAAAGGAAGTTGTGACAGTATTTTCTTAAATTTGAAATAACTCAACATAATTTTTGCAGTGATTTTATACATTTAATTTCGAATCATGCAGTTTAAAAGTTTTTTCACTATTATATGGACAGACGGGCAAACAGATGGATTGACCTGACGACGATTATAGGTGCTACATAGATGTATAATTATATTTTTCCAGAAGCCATAATGTAGTAGGATTCTTTTGAATTACTCTGTAAATAAACTATATTTTTTTCGCACTTTATTTTTAGTACCGAACATGGCATAGTAAATCTCAATAAACGTATTAATTTCAGATAAATCCAACTATAGGCTATCAATCCATCTAAACAGACTGACGAATAGACCAGAATACGACTACGTGTGCTAGGTAATGCTACGTATATACGCTAAATTACATTCATAGTTTGTTTCGGCTATACACTGTTAAAACTAATGGTGACACATTTCATCTTTTAGGGGTGGAAGGATTGTCTCACTGGTGACATCCCTAGGGGGGGGGGCAGAATGGCACCTTTAATGAGGGTGAAAAGATGGCACCTTTAATCCAGAGTGCTCAATAATAAAAAATAATAAAAAATATATAAACCGACTTTTGGCCCTCGAAGGATTCGAACCCACAAGTCACCTTGAAACTCTCTTTGAAGTGTTCAAATGTCCTGAAATTCAAAGGCTGCTTTATATAAAAAAGCTCGCAAAAAGTTAGCCATCCGGAGTTCTAAATGAAATAGGGATAGCACATAGCGGTGATAGTCAACTTAGGGAGAAATTGCTGTTTTGATCCACCCCAAACATATTTTCAGGCCCGCGAATGTTAAATGGTAACACCTTTTCATCCCTGGGCGCCAAATGCAAATGGTTTGCCACCTTTATTTTTAAAAGCGTATCAATATCTTAAGTTTCGTTTTCTAGAAAACTGCGTTTTTCGTTGGGTACATTTATTTAATTTCATTTTAAGGCTATTTTTTGGACATTGAAATTTTGTTTCATCACAAAATTCGAACCCACAAGTCACCTTGAAACTCTCCCTGAAGTGTTCAAATGTCCTGAAATTCAAAGGCTGCTTTATATAAAAAAGCTCGCAAAAAGTTAGCCATCCGGAGTTCTAAATGAAATAGGGATAGCACATAGCGGTGATAGTCAACTTAGGGAGAAATTGCTGTTTTGATCCACCAGTCACGGCGAGTTGAAGGGGAAGGATACACGTCACAGAGCATGCGCAAATGTTTAAGGGGTGAAAATCCTCTAACTGTATGCATTGCGCGACACCCTAATTAACGTGAATCATTTAGTGAGAGATCAAAATGCACCCCAAACATATTTTCAGGCCCGCGGATGTTAAATGGTAACACCTTTTCATCCCTGGGCGCCAAATGCAAATGGTTTGCCACCTTTATTTTTAAAAGCGTATCAATATCTTAAGTTTCGTTTTCTAGAAAACTGCGTTTTTCGTTGGGTACATTTATTTAATTTCATTTTAAGGCTATTTTTTGGACATTGAAATTTTGTTTCATCACAAAATTCTGCTCATCTTTTTTTATGTTTTGAAACAAAATATAGCTTTTAAATTTGTATTTATTTGTTTAAGAACTATTTTTGTTGAAAACTACACATTAAAAATAGAATCATGTTTTGTATATAAGATTTTGTATATGTTTGTAAATTTATGAGGTATTTCAAATCTTTTGATTAATAACACATGTAAATGATTTGCAAATATATTGTTGAAAAAAAAGTGAAACATATGGAAAATTTTTAGTTATGAAATGTTTGGCATAAACATAATTAGACACTAAAATTTTGCTAAATGTTGCCTAATTTTGAAAAATTAACCTAATCTTTGATTTGTGAATGCGTCATACGGGCAGCGTGGTTTTGCCAATCATGTTTTACAGGTACCGCTTACGAGCAGCGATATTGCAGTCATGATTTATTATTTACATCAGTAAATTTTATCGTAAATTTTACATTGTTTAATCCAAGCATTTTTCTGATTCAGTTATCTAAAAATGTTCTGTTTAAAAAAATGACAATGAAAGATTAAAAATTCTGTAAAAAGACATGAAAAAATTGACATAATTAATTTTTTTTTTGAAAAATACTCCTTAGTTTAAAGGTTAATTAATATTCCATTAAATTTTTTACATGATTCATAGTGTTTTTCACATCTTTAACTATTTCTTTTAACTTTTATTTCATAAAAATTCCATATTTAAAAAAAATTCACACTAAGCTAATCACGTAACTTAAGTATACGGAATATAGTATTCGACAACGTGCTATATTACATATACTTACAGCATTGTCAATACCTCAGATACGAAATTAATTATGAGCAATGTAAAATCCAGGATGTTCATACTGCTGGTAAATTCTGTAGGTAATTAAAAAATCCTGTCGCTAATATTAGATAGGTGAAGGAGAGGTAGGCGTCAAACTGAGGAACACTTGAATTTATATTATATCTATATATTATAAAGGCCAAACGTATCTGTGTGTAACGCTTACGTAACTTTTAAAATGGCATCACTTTCAAATTTTAAATGAGATTTCGGTTTTGCAACTTTTGCTACCGCATTTTTTTAAAACTTTTAAACATCCCAGATTTTCAAGTTTTACACCATCGTATAGACATAAAAACGTACTTTTCAATTTATTTGAAAAATGTGTCTTAATTTATTTTTGAAATATCATTTTTTTGTAGTTTTTAGTACCTTTTTTTAATCGTAGCAACATGAGTACTTCATTTCTGTTAAAAGCAATGGAAAAAAGAAAAAAATATATTACTGTATCTTTATGTTGCCATTTTCTCATTAAAAGAGAAAGAATTTGAAATTAAATACGTATTGTGTCTCAAGAATATCGTCTGTTATAAAATCTAGTGAATTTTGATTTAATTAACAAAATTTAATTTACACTTAAAGGAATGTAAGTAATTTTTTATCTGTTTAAGCTAATAGCATCGAGACGTCAAGTTTTTAATCAAAATGATCAATATAAAATACCATTTTTTTTAAAGGTAAATACAGATATGAAATATTCATATGTAGCTTTTGATATGGTGAAAATGATGTCAGGTCTAGATTTCAGGAGGGAAAAATTACCTGATTGAATGAAAGTTTTATATATTTTTTCTTTTTTTTCTTTTTGGAATACTAGCATAAGAGCTTTAATTAATAATTTTATCATAATAACAGATCTTTATTATGTTTTACAGCTTACATGTACGATTAAAGTTTAATTTTAGTTATTTCTACTACTAAATTTTATAGAAATAGTATTTTTTTAACTTCATATTATATATGATTTTTTTAAGAGTTAGCTATACTAATATAAGGCACATTTTTTATATAACTAATTTTGTGGGTTTTTATAAATCAATGAAAAAGTTACTTCTTAAACATTTTCTTTCGTCAAAATTTGACGGGTTCCAACTTGTTTATGTAAAGAGCAAAATTATACGGAAAACATTGCAGGTTTTTCCCTGCCAGTTAAAAAGAAAGAAGCGCACGCAACTCAAAATACCTACAAAACCTAGCCTGTTTTCATAATTAGAAATTTGACAAAAACTGAAAATTCCTTTTTCAGTTTTGATTGTTAAAAATATTTAATTCTAAATTCGAATAAAAGATTTTTACAATTTTTTAATACCGCGAATCGCTATGAAATTAATTATCATTTAAAATATAGTTTTTATTCCCAAAATTATTAGAGGAGCAGATTCTTAACTGAAAATTAAGAAAGCGAAAGTATTATCTTGGTTTTACACGGAAACCTTTAAAATAAAACTTATTATTAAAAATATATTAAGTTTTATCTTTTTTCTCTATTCTATTCCGTTTTATTAATAGTATGAAATTATAAAACAACAAAAATGCAACACCAGAATTCTGTGCATTTTGTTGTTATTAAATACTGAAAGTCTCTCATGCGAACTTTCGAAAGCGCATTAAACCATACCCTACAAAATGTACAGTATATTTCAGTGATAATATTATTTTTTCCTTTTACAAAACCTTAACTATAAACAAGAGAGATTACTTGAGTGTCTTTAACGGTCGAAACTTTCAAAGTTGCCGTCAGAGAATCATTGAAGTATGAAAAATATTTCTATTTAAAAGTAATAGTTTTGTATCGAAAAAGTGTGTAGATATTTAAGTTAATCCATACAAATATATGGTGTATTTATCTCCAAAATAATTTGTGAATAAATCATGTTTCTGTTAAGTTTAGCTATTTCATAAAAAATAACTTAAAAATACTTAATGGTTTGAGCATTGATTTTGTCACGATTTGTCGCTGTTATTCACGTCCCATAATTTTATTTATTTTATTTTTGTTTCCCAGAATAATGTACTTATGCTTTCTAACAATATTTTATTATAAATATTAAGGTTGGTTACAGAAATGACTGCACCGAAAAAATTATTACCTGTTAATAAAGATATTTTTTAATTTGAAATGAAAAAACTTTATAATTTAAAATTAAAAAATATAAATAAAAAGATCGTTTTCACAATAATTACTATTTATTAATCTTATAATATTAAATAGTTTAAATTTTTAACATAGACAAAAATATAATTTATGCACTTTATGTAATAACTAGTGTTTATTATTACAAAAGATAATGAAAGCCGTTCGATAATTGACCGGTTTTGCCACAAACCGAAATTAATTTTTGCTAAACTTAATTAACTTAATTAACTTAAACTAAACATTGCATTTTACAGGCAGCAGATACACGAAAATACTACTACTATTTCTACTGAAGTGTGTATCACAAAAAAAAGTATTAAAAAGAAAAGTGCATTGGTAAGTTTTTGGAAAATGCACAGAGCTCGGATTTGTTTGATTACCAGTCAGGCAGTACCTGCAAAAAATAATGCCAAAAATTATGAAAACGTGTCATGAATTGTCCCAAATTTATGAAAACAAGCTTCAAAATCCTGAAAAAAAAACTGGCCAACCTAGGTTAGGGCCTTGATTTGTACATTGAGTAAAGGGAACAAAATTAATAATTTTAATGCATTTAAATTTTAACAAATAAGGACAATTTAAAATTTTAGTGAAAAGTGAAAAAAAGTATTTGTAATAGTTACAATTAAATACTTTTTCATTTTCAACGCACTAATATGAAATCCTATATTATTTTAAGTATAACAAAAAACTTTTATTTCACCATCTGTTATCCTCAAAATACCAAAATTTATTTAAAATACTAAAAGAAAGAACATTTTATTAATTATTTAGCTATATTGAAAAAATTCTAAATTTACCAGAAAAAAATCAGTTAGAGTTTTACGAATTGGAGAAGGGGGGGGGGGCAGTATATTATTTTGGCTTAGTACGCATAACATTTTAATACACGTCTGGTTATTGCAATGTGTAAGATACATTTGAACTTATGTTTTGTTCTTTTACCACACAGTAGTCTGCGTCTTTCTTGATTGATTAAGATAAACATTTTTTACAAACTATTCCTTAGTTGACGAAAACACGAAATTGAATTTTTTGAAAATTTTTATGCTCCAAACGAGTGCAGTCAAAAGTAAGAAGAAGCACGAAAACGTTAATCTAATCCACAAGTGAGAAGTTATTGTGAGGAGGAGCTAAAGCGCAATCGAGCAATTATGGATATGGCCAGCTCGTTAAGAATGAAGTATGACTTAACGAGCATGGATGAAGGAACGGATGAAGGAACTGAACTCAAACTGTAGGATTAGGACAGTTTTTCAGCACAACGTGAGTTTCGAATACATATAACACTGGCATTTCATTTACTTTGGGATGGTATAATGCTTCCAGTTCGTAGAAACGTTTACATAGAACTTAATTTTTAAATTTTGTGGAGTTGGCAGGTTTTTCAATTGGATGACGCATATGTTAGTTTTAAAATGAGATAACTTAAGTATAATTACAAGTATATTTGATAACAAAAATACATAAAGTAAAAGAACAGTAGCACATTGAACTCGGGCCCTCTAGAAGATCAGCAAATGCTGTACCAACTGAGATGAGATCGATGATATCATTTCTTTAAAAGTAAGTATTTAAATTGTGTTTTAACTAGACTACTAGATACTGTGACTAGATACTTCCCCTGTATCTCAATAACCAGGGAGCGTTGTATAAAATCCGTGAAACCTGGAAATAAGGGGTCTGTACCCTACAACCATACTTTAAAACAATCAAAATAAGTGAATACCAAGTAGACTCTCTCCTTTTTTCTCTTCATTTAATGTTATAAAAGTTTTACTGAGACATCTTTCATTCACTACAACAAAAAAATTGTCCAATAATCTTGCTTACAGAGAGAGTTACATTAACTTTTGTAATCAACATGGAAATAAATAACAAACAGGTAATTTCATAGCAAATATTAAAATTGTATGCAAACATAGATATGAAAATTATTCGTGAAATAAGTGAATCAGGAATTTATCTAGCTGATAAACTAACAGTCCAATAAGAACGTACGTTTAATGAACATTTTTTTTTTTTAATTTTTGGGAAGAGTTTCAAATTTAATTAACTAAAAATTTTAATGCTTATTAAAACTTCAAAAATATTTTTATACAAAAATATTTTTATGTTTTCAAGTTAGTAGAGTAATCGCACGTGCGTTATCGATTTTTTTAAGCATTATCTTTATAATTAATTCTATAAAATCGAAATTTTAAATAATCTTTAACTAATATTTTTTTATCCATACAATTATTAATGTTAAAATAATTTACGACATTTTTTTTAGATTCTACTTTTTTTGTACAAAATGCAATAGCATTACGAAGCAATATTTTGTGTGTGATTCTTCCTGTGACGAATCATGACATGAAACGTTTCGAAATATGCAGAGCATTATTTAAAGTACTGCAGGTATAAATAAGGGTCTCTTATAACCATTCATTTGATAACCTTCTTGTTTCACATACTTCTGAGTACTTGGAGTTAAAAATTCTTTCAAATTTCTTAGTTATTCTTGCAGCCAATTGTTTAGTTTAAAAAAAAATGTTTCGTGTAATTTGCTCTAACAGCTCTTAAAACCTGCCCAAATTTCTTTAACTAAACCTATGTTACTCATGTGTAAAATATGTAAAGTTAATATTTAATAAGAGTTTCGTAATACATGTACATGGGAAAAAATATTTCTAAAATAAGATATACACTTACAAGATATATATGAGAATGTGAGTTTAGAAACTCATGTTTATCAAAAAAAAATGTTACCTTTATTAATTTGTACTGCATGTCAACCTGCAGCGAAAAAGTACTATATGTTTTTTTTTTTTTTTTTTGGAGGGGGGGCATTGTAAAATTTTGATTTAGAATGAAAACCAAACTAGAATGAACACAGTTAAACATTTTTAGCAAGTTACCAACATTTAAGTTTTTAGATAAGGCGAATTTTTAAATTCACATTCAAATACGTAAAATCTGATTCATTCATTTGAAATTATTATAAAATATTGCAATTTATTTTTAAATAAATTATTCTTGAAATAAAAACACAGTTTTAATTTGTTAAAGAATATCATTATTGTATTTTGTTTTAATAGACAATAAATATAGATTTTCCATTTTGTGAGGGGAAATGTTCGTTACTCTCTTTAAACCTCAGCCTCAAAATAACTCAAATCGAGCTGAAATCCACTAATCTCACGATTTGAAATTTATTTAGCTTTTCGTAAAGAGTTGAAACAATTCGAGTAAACGAATTGTTTTTAAGCAATTTAAATCAAGATGACTAAAACGTAAAAAAAAAAAAAAAAAACCTCAATTACTATCGAATAAATTACGACTCTTTATTGAGATTCCAAAACCTCTCTTTCGTTTAAAGAGTGTACCTTAGGTATCTTTTGGATATAGAAATAAATCTACCTTAATATAAATTACCAAAAAACTTTCTATCAACGCATTTTTTTTTTTTAGTTACAAAAAAACTAATGCTTTCTAATGTAAAAAATTCGATTCTTATTAAAGTTATCAGAAAATACTCTTTCTTTATAAAGTAATTTTTATTGGATCTTCTAGCTTTATCTCGGACTGCACTAGTACAAATAATCATTTCCACCAGGGAGAGATCCAGTGGTCTGTTTATATCTTTTCAACGGTCTCAGAAGGCTAATACAAAATAAATACAGAAACTTTCTATTTACTTAATTTCTTCCAAATACACAGTACAAAATATATTATATCAGTTATGCAAGATATTGTAATTAAGCGAGAAATAATAATGCATTATGATTATTGTGAAATAATTCTGATCTGGAATATAAGAATACAAGACTTTTTTTTCAGATGGCACAATAATGCTGGAAACAGGCTTTAAGCAGTTTAGTAGACACCTGTCAATGAGCTAATGCATGCTTTATAATATGAAATATATGAAAGTATCTAAAATATCTAAAATTATTTAATTGAAAGTATCTAGAGCATCTAAATAATGCATTCTGGAAATCCATTTAATGTCTTTATGGTTTAAAAAAATAAAAAGTAGATTATAGTTTATTGGTGTTTACATGTGAGTGGCAGGTCACCTCCAAATCAGGAAAAAAATATATTGTTTGCGCATTTGCAGTTAAATAATTTTTTTACAACTACTCCTATTTCATCCAATATTTATTATATTTATACAGTATATTTTTACAATATATGTCGATGTCCAAAGTACACAAAAAAAGTTCCGATATACGGTGAATAATCCGTTAACGAACCGTTAGGTTTAGAAAGAGAATTGTTAACGTACAATTTTGCGAAAGAATTTTATGTTCGGATAACGAATACATGTTCAGTTAATGAACATTGCACAAAAAATAATGAATATGATAAAACAATGCTGTGTATCGGATTTGCTAACAAAGAAAGTCACCATACTGGACATGCTGAGAATTTTTTGAAAAAAAAAACTACTTAAATTACTTATGTATGTAATAAAGGATCAGGCAATATTAACAGCGAAATTAGAAAATCAAGTAAAAAAATAAAATATTTTGGAATATTTGGTGTGAAAAGACGGAAACGTCAAGAGATATGGCGAGCAACACTTTCCTTGCCAAATCGATCGCAAACAACTTTCATGTAACTAAAAGTTTTTGGATATTTTGAATTCGTGTAAATGGTATTTAATGAATTTAAACATAAACAATGAGAGAGTTGAATATATTATACACATACATATGCATATTGTATTACATATATATATTTCTTGTTGCTGTATTTACTTAATTTAGCACTGAAAAAATATGTTCATACATAAAAAGAATCATTTCATACATTTAAACGTATTCAAAAATAAAGGCCGGATGTTTCCATTGCAACCAAATTGTATCGACAATGCTCAACTAGACATTGAACATGAAAGAATTTCGATTAATTTAAATTACGAATGTTGTTTTAATCAAAACTTTTAATGGTTAAATTTGTATATAGTTACATATAAATATCAATATAACAAAATTACACTTGAAACAAACTAAAATTAATAAAACTAAAGTTATTTATATAAAATGTATCTAAACAAGATCAACATCAAATTTCTTTTCTCATTAATGTGTATTTCACATATATATATTTTTTTATAAATAGCCGCCGGTAAAAAATCGTCAAATAACAAGATGTTCATTATTTTTTTACGGAATGCTCTATAGAGGTACCGCCAAAATATTTTATGTATCGTATATATCCTCATAAGAAGAACATCCGGAATTTTTTTCAGATTTTTTAGAGTATGCCCGTATGGAGACTTCCATGTGAGCTACATTTAATTGCATTTATTGTCGACTTTCTATCGAGCATTTCATTCGATTTATTGTGGAACACATTAAATATTACACGTATAGCCAAATTAATAGATGTACTACTGAGGATTCGGGGGTCTAAGTTTTAGGAACCCCAAATGAGAAAGGAAAGATTAAAAATATTTTTTTTTATAGTTTAGGTTCCTGTTCAAAAAAAATACTACTAATTGAAATATAGTCTACATGTATTTAAAAGACTTTAAGATCGAAATGAGCTTAAATTGACCGTTGGACAAATACGATCTTTTAGAGAACTAGGTTGTTTCTGAAAGGTCAACGTGACAAATTGATATAATTCAGTACAAAAAAAATAATTTATGTTTTAAAACATATAAACAGCATTCTTTTCATTAATTAAAAATATTGATTAAATAAATCTAATTAAATAAATAATTTAATATTAAAAAAATATTTTTTCAAATCATTTATTTAAAAAATTAGATTACATAAAATCGCTCCACAAAATCTTTACTAATTTACTTCAGTTGTCAGAAGCACAGTAAGCAAAACTGTTTTACGAAAGTAAAAATTTACACAGAATAAAGAAAAAAACTAAAAATTGCAATAAAAATCATGGTAGACATAATTTTTTTTATTGAACTAAAAGTCTGGTGCAGGATATGCATTAATTTGGAAAAATTGCTGTGAAAATGAAAAATATATAAAAACTGCATAAAGAAAATAGCGTAAAAATTTAAAAATCACTATACGATAGAAGTACGTACCTTAATTATTGTAATGTTATTTTTACAAATTATTAAAAAAAATTGACATGCTAAACGATAGATATTAATCATCATACTAATATGGCTTTGCTAAAATACATATTATACTGTAACATATATTTCAGTTAATGTTTAATATAAGGACATAGTAATATATGATATTTAATCATTCCAAATAATGATCATGATTGAATAAGAGTTCGTATTACTCAACCGTGTTTTAATTAATGCTTATATCGAAGATTAGATTGTATTACATATATATATTTATTGTGTTAATTGAATCATGAAATGCTTTAATTTGGTTATTAGTTCAAAGCCTCAATTTACATATTTCAATGAAGCACAAATGCTTACAATTGATTGGTTTTATTTCATTAAAATACTTATTCTTTATTTTTTAAAGTTGGTTTTCTTAAAATTGGTTGAATCCATGTAATTTACATAATTTAATATCAATTAATAATTTTTTTAGTAATAAGATAATCTACATGAAATTAATATTCGGTAACTACTGCAGTGTTAGGAACCAAAATTATTATTAGATTAACCATGCAGTATTTTATTACTTTACGCGCACACATATGCATATATGTATATATATATAATAAAATTGAAATCACAAATATGAATATAAATATAAAAATATAGGAAAAGAATATATGGAAAAATACAATAACAAATTGAGAAAAATAAAGAAGCCTTAATATTTATGTTAAGGTTTCTTTATTTTTGTCAGTTTTGTTTATTTTTATTAGTAGAAAATTTGTTCATCAATATATACTTCGAAAATAACTTTCATAGCACAAATCTAAAAAAAAAAAAAAAAAAAAAAAAAAAAAAAAAAAAAACATTATGAAAGATTTTTACGTAAAAAAAAGTAGGTATATTTCATTCACTTGTTACGTTTGATATTCTTAAGATGGAAAAACAAATAATTATAACTATGGTACCTCATTTCAAGACATAACAAAAACAATAAATGTATTTTTAACTTTAATATCATTAAAAATATTTTCAAATCGCCAAAAATGATAAGATTCAGCTTTTTAAAATTATATTTACTACCCGCAACAAATCATTAACTGAGTCATTTAAAAAAAGAAAAAGAAATTGTTTCTATTATATTAAAGAAAGAAAAAACCCAAGCGTGTCTTTTATTTTTCAAGTAACTTAATTTCGGAAAATGGTATACGGCTTTCACGCATTAAAATTATGTTAGCATAGAATTAAAATTTATTTCGCTTGAGCTGCGTAAATAAAGATAAGCAAAGATTGTGTATTAGATATTCGCTTAATATAATAAATGTGTTAAATTTACACAAAATGCAACAAACTTAATTATGCTAAATTTAAAAATTGTTATTACTTTGCATCATGTTAAACCGCATAAATAATAAGTAGAATTTATAAGGATACATATTTTTATTTTATTCTACATTCATACGAATAAAGTATTGGATTCGTTAAAAGTTTCGAATTCCGGTTTTCGACGGATTTACATGTCTTAGGGTTCAAATAACCTCACAAACATTTTTTTCTTTTTCTTTTTTTACTAAACGTTTGTCTGTGAGGCTATCTGTCACTCTGTTACAAAGTAAGTGACAAAATTTTGTGGGTGTTCAGTCTTAAAATCTAATGCAATGGAATCTCACAAATATTTAGAATCAAATATATCTTAATATAAACTGGAGTTGATTAGCATTTTTGTCTACATCGCCCAAACGATACCGCTGGTATGTTGATTTTTAACGATTTCAGCTACAGTTATATCTCAAAAACTAATGGACGGATTTTCAAAAAACTTCACAGACGATTAACTCTTGATATAATATGGTAGTGATTACCTTTTGGTGTAAATCGCCAAACAGGTGGCGCTGCCATTCAGCAGTATTCATGATTATCGCAATATCGCAATCTGATAAACTAATGCACGAATTTTCAACAGACTTCGGATACAGTTATTACTGATATAAATCAGAATTTATTTATTTTTGAAGTAAATCGCTCAACGGGTGGCGCTTCTCAAATATTCTTTTACGATTTCTGCAATGATTCTGTCTCAAAAACTAACACAGGGATATTCCTCAAACATTAGATTCAGATAGAACTTGATATAAATTGTTGCTGATTAAATTTTAGTATAACACATTTACCTGGTGACGCTGCTATGCTTCATTTTTCTGGAACTCTTAACATACATGAGATAGAAGAAATATTTAAGATTGCAGCATCCGACCAGCTTAAATTACATCTAAAAATTTGATTTATCGTTGAACGATACTTCAGTTATATTTTCATTATTACTATTTACAACATGGTAATAAATTATTAGATTTACTATACGCGTTTTATGTGAGTCGATTAGAAAGTTATGTTCTATTTCAACTCATTAAAATTATTAAAAAAGTAAAAGAAATAAGATAAAAAGTTATTTTAAAAATAACTAAATATATATTTTTTAAGTTGCTAGACGTGATGTTTAAAAAAGAATGAACACAAGTTTAAAATACCTTGAAAATATAAATCCCAAGTCAAGGATTTATTTCAAATCTCAAAACCATTACACTTAAAAAAAGAAACCGTGTGTACAAAACGCAATATGAAAGGCATCACAATACGATCCAATTTTATGCAAAGTATATGCAATGCATCATTTATCGAAAATTATATTGTAAGTATCATCATCATACAGCATCTAAGTAAGTAGGAAAAAATAGCAGGCAAAGAAATGATTAAGGTCAGTACACTGATCAAAGTTATTCAAATTATCATCCTCTACTTTTCAAATTTTATTCCTAGAAAATGCTAGTAACTTTAATACATTTGCATTCAAAAGTGAGAAAATATGATAAATACTGTAGTCCATTTTTTTAACGGAGGCGGTTGATTCCCCCGCAGAATTTCGCTTGTTAAGGGGAAAATAATGCGCCCCTTTTCTTTTTTTCTTTTTATTTATTTATTTTTTTTTTTTTTTTTCACTGCTGTTCCGCTATGACAGTCGGTCGTGAGCCGCGAAGATCCATATTTGGTGCTAATTTCTCCGTTAAATTTTGTGCATTAGCTCAGGTTTTTACCCGGATTTGAGTGATATTTATTAATGGATATGCAATGTGAAATTGATCCTATATATTTTTTCTAAACATCATTAAGCTTGATTTTTTCCGATACATTTAATATTTACTTTTAAAATATAATCTTAAATGGCATCTTTTATTTTTTCATTCAAATGAAGTGTAAATGAACAACATGAGTGTAATCAATCAACTTTTATTAATTATAGAGTTTGTAGATAAATAATTTTACCCCTTGTCCAATAACTGCCCCTCCCCCCTACCGCTTCCTCTTTGGAAAAAATTCTAAGCTTTGTGTATTCATAGCTGATTTTTTAATGCTGAATCAATAATTATGGGAGACAATATCATCTTAGAACAGTCAGTGAAAGATAAATTGCCTACTTTAAGTATGCTTTTATTAACAACTTAATCATAACTATTCCTTTTTTGATTTTGACTTAACTCAGTTTAAACTGAACAACAAATCAGAGTACAAAAAAAGCACACGAGCGTATATTTATGTATTTTTTTATATATAAAAGAAATATTTTGTATTTATAGTTTTAATTTATAAAGCATAAAATTTCCATGATGCTTGAATCTGAATCCTTTAATCCCATATTAATCCTTTTCGTATGCTTGTGCGTAGGAGAGGGGAATCTTTCTAAGGAACTTAACTCCTCATATTTACGGGAAAGCTCAAAGAGAACCACAGAATACTCTGAATTATTAGGTCTACAAGCGCGTTTTAGATTTTGGACTTTGGATCTCCATTTACCATAAAACTAAAGATTATTAATTGAAAAAGGATAAAAGTTTTTATTTTGCATTAATCGAAAAATAAAGGATTCAGAACCAAGCATCATAGAAATTTCATGCTTTATTACAATAAACTATAAATACAAAATAATTATTTTATTACAAATTTTAACGTAAAAATATACTTTCCCGTGCTTTTTTGTTCTCTGGCCGGTTGTTTAGTTTAAACTGACTTAAGTCAAAATAAAAAAGAAATATTTATGATTAAGTTGTAAATAAAAGTTTACTTAAAGTAGGCAATTTATCTTTCACTGACTGTTTTAAGTTGATATTACTTTATAATTATTGATTTTGCATTAAAAATCTACAAACTTTACAATTAATAAAAGTTAATTGTTTAAACTCATGTTTTTGATTTACACTTCCTTTGAATGAAAAAATAAAAGATATCTTATAGGATGATGTTTTAAAAATGTATCGAAAAAAAATCAAGCTTAATGATGTTTAGAAAATAAATGTAGGATAAATTTCACGATGTATATCCACAGTGCTGTAGTTGGAAAAAAATATTTGTGGGAACTTATTTTTTCTAAGAGTTGATGTTGATGGTACCGGATTTTCATTTAACTAAAATCCAATTTAAAACATTTAGATAAAACCCGACTTTTTTCAAGACAGAAACATTACTATAATGGTTAAATTTAACATAATTGTTATATTCTAATTATATATATCTATAATTTTATTTTATTCTTTAGGCTCTTTTCTAGACTCCAATATCAATAAACTTGATAATTATCATCATGATAAATAACAATAATTATCGTTTTGCTCGAAAAAAAAGAAAAATTAGTGCTCGTGCGCGATATTTAAATTTTTTTACAGTAATAAAACAAATATTCCTGGGAACGGCGTTCCCACCCAATTACAGCACTGTATATTCATGAAATAAACATCACTCAAACCCGGGTAAAACCTGAGATAATGCAGAAAATTAAATGAAGAAATTAACACCAAAAAACGCTTCCTAGCGACTCCTGACTGACGAACTGTCAGAGCGGAACTGTAGTGGAAAAAATGAAAAGAGGCGGTAATACACGTTATTTTCACCATAGCAAGCAAGGCCAGTGGGAGAATCAACCACCTCCGTTAAGTAAATGGACTAGTGCGGGTAAATAAACATTTTATTTAAATGTAGATTTTTAAACTTAAAAATTTATGTATGTTAAGCAAAGTACGTATCACAAAATTTGACCTTACATATCTTATTGTCTGATATCATTAAAGAAATACATTCGATATAAAATATTTTCCTACAGCTGCTTCCATTTTCATTAATATTAATCATTCTAAATCACTCACACGTTACATAATGTTAGGAAATGGAGTGATTAAAAAGATGGATTCGATGATAAATGAACATAGAATTCACATTAATGTTAATATAATAGTTTTTACTTAAATTATACCAGAAAATGTAAAATTTCATAAAAAAATTTAATTATTTGTGAAGAAATATTATAAAGAATGTACTAAAATTACATAATTCGCAAGACCAAAAATTCAATGCTGAAGTCACAAAAAAATAATAAATAAATAAATAAATAAATAAAAGGCTCAGAAGCTTTTATTATTTTTATTTTTTGTCTTTTGTTATTTAATACAGTCTGCAATTATTCAGTTGGTTTACTCAAGTCAGATTATATCAAATTACTATCAAAAACAAATTTAGAAAAGTTTCATAGACCTTATATGTAAATTCCGCATTTTATAAGCAATTGCGAAGGAAACATTGAAACCTTTTTCTTTTTCTATAGCCTAGTATTAACTTTTTAGCTCACAGACTACGAAAGCCTGAGAGCTTATGTGCCCGCCCGTTGACTTTGGATATATGTTTATACTGATAAAGATTCTGATAAGTATTCTGATAAGGATTTGATTCCCTGAAAAGATTTGGGAGTGATTCGATAAGTATAAAAGAGGGACGAGAGGCGAATCCCCCCTTAATTTATATAAATTTATTTTTTATGCAGAATTACCAGATTTCATTTAAATTTTAAATATAGGGTCGTAGTGATCACGTGTCTCAATGATTAGTTTTGGGATTTTATTGCATAAGTATAAGGGGGGAACGGGAGGCGACCCCTTTTTAATTTATATAAATGAGTTTTTCATGCAGAATTATCAGTTTTTATTCCGATTTTGGATATAGGATTATTTTGATAATAAGCCTCTGTGATTTGTTCTGGTTATTCATTGGTTAAGTACAAAAGAGGCAAATGGGGGTAATCCCCCATAATTTTTAAAGAGGAGTTTTTCACGCAGAATATACCCATTTGCTTCAATTTTGGGTATAGGTTCATTTTGATAAGGTACTTCCCTCATTTTTCTGGAGTTTTCTTGGATAAGTAAAAAAAAGGGGGGGGGGGACTGCCGCTCTAGAACTAGGGAAATGGATTGCATGCAGAATAACCGATTTGCTTCAATTTTGACATAGCTTTATATTGATAAGGCTCTTTCCTTGCTAGTTTTGGGGTTCTTCTGTATAAAAAGAAGAACGGGGGATTAGCCCTTCCCATTAAATTAGTTAAATATGTTTGTATGCAGAATTATCTGATTTCATTAAATGGTTTGATAAAGATTCTTTCTTATATGGCAAATCTCTGTATAATTTTGGAGGTTTAATAGTTAAGTATAAAAAAAGAAACGAGAAATAACGCTTCTTGAAATATATAAATGTGTATTTACGCAGAATTGTCCGATTTACTTTAAACTTTGGACATGAGCTCTATCTGATAAGGTGAATCTCTCTAAAGTTTTGTGTGCTTAATGGTTAAGTTTAAAGAAAAGGTTATTCTGACAAGGAGAATCTCTGAATAGTTTTGGAGGTTCAATGTTTAAATGTAAATGAAGGAACGGTTGATAACCCTTCTTGAATCAGATAAATGTGTATTTATGCCAAAAATATCCGATTCGCTTTAAATTTTGGACATGAGCTCTATCTGATAAGGCCAATCTCTGTAAAGTTTTGTGTACTTAATGGTTAAGTGTAAAGAAAAGAACAATGACGAACATCTTTTAAATTATATAAATGGTTTATTTTATGCAGAAATATCTGACTTCTTTCAAATTTTAGAAGTAGGTTTATTTTATGATAAGTCGTATCCATGATTAGTTCTTGGTATTCAATGATTAAGTATAAAAAAGAGAAATAAATGCATATGTTTCAAACTGAATTTCTACACTGTAAAAAAATCTGTAATGTTACTAAGATTTTTCTAGTAGATTTGTATTCCAAGATCTTTTCATATAATGTTTACAGCAAAAACTCATGTAACCTTCCTTGGTTACATGAGTTTATGCTGTTACCGGTACATGAAAAGTTCTTGGAATACAAATCTACTATAAAAATCTTAGTAACTTTACAGATTTATTTTTACAGTGTAGCGGCTTTGGTATCATGTGTTTTGTCACTATCAGCTTAATATTATTCTCAATCAGAAAATTAACAAAATCTTTGGGGAAAATTTTTTTGGCATACTTTTTGTTAAAAATGTCAGTATATTCATAATATACAATATCATAATTCGATACTATATGCATGTTTTGCAGTAATTCTTTTAAATTATAAAAATGCGTTTTATGAAAAAAAGAAGTATTCACAAAATAAGATTATTAACTGAAATTTAACAAATTAAGAATGCTTAATGCACCATTCTCAATATTTATTTCTTTATGCACAATATTAATAATGTATCTGTTATGCATTTTCTAATTCAGTTATGTTTGGCTAAAAATAAAAAAAAAATAGTGACGACATGAAGAATGCTATACGAATATTTAAAAAATTTGGTGCTATTAAATTGGGAAAGTTTCTCGTGCGACTTTAAAAAGTGCATTAGTGCATAAGATTGAAAACATATAATAAATTGCAATGAAAATATCCCCCCCCCCCCTAGAAAACCATACCTATAAACAAGAGGGGATTACTTTAGTGTCTTTAACAACTTGAGCTTCGAAAGCTGCTGTCAAATAATCGCTCAAAGATAAAAAAGATTTATGTTTGAAAGTTAAAATTTTGTTTCAAATAGTTTTTAATGTAATCTCCAGAAATATAAGGTCCTTTTATCTTACTCTCACGTAATCGATAAATAAACAGTATTAGTCTTAGGATGATTGTTCTAGTGGAAAAATAAAATGCTGTATGAAAAAAAATGATTTTACACGATATGTTATTCATTTAATTAATACAAAATAATCTGAAAGAAAATATGTAGCAACCTAAAAATCTATAATTATATTTAAGAAAAGTTATTAAGTTATAACATATACTTGAAAAATTTACCAACAAAACTTTGTTATATATATATGTGTGTGTGTGTGTGTGTAGGATTTAAATTAAAACATCATTTATTTTTCTTAAGACGAGCTTGATCACCAAATTATCTGGCTCTCTATTTTTTTTAACTTTGAAAAATGGTGGTTCTCTTCAGTAAAGAACAGGGAAATCTGAAAAATATCTGAATTTTTTTTTTTTTTTTTTTTTTTTTTTTTTTTTTTTTTTGGTTGAATTCGGCAACATTTTTTTTATTTTATTTATTTTCTTATTGGTCCATGTTTAATGTCCAAAAATGGAATACTTCTATTTTTAATTTTATCCGTTTTTTGAATGGTTCATGTTTAGTGTTCAGAAATGAAATAATTATGTTGCCACAAGGACAAATATGTATTAAAAACTACAAAACATTAATAACTTAAAAACAAATTGAGATACAGCTTTCAAACAAATTGCACTAAAAGGTACATTATATATATATATATATATATATAAATAAATAAAACTGATATATTAAATTCAAATCGCACACCATATATATAAGACGGTGTAAAAATTGAAAATGTGTGATGTTTGGAAGTTTAAGAATTTGCAGTACCAAAAATTGTAAAACTAAAATTTCATTTAAAATGTCTATATGATTGGTGCAGGAATATTAATCTTTAATCCGTGGCGTACATAATATAAAACTCTCTTATTACGTAAACTACATTCTGATCATCACAAAAATGATGTTTATTATTGTTTTTTTTACATATAGAATTTATTTAATAACATTTTAGTTTTTTAAAATATAATTTTCCAAATAGTTGTTGTAATTTGTTAAAATATATATTTTTTTATATTTCTTTTAATTATCATTAGTTTTTTATTCTATTTTATTTTATTTTTCTATTTGAAAGCACTCATTATCCAAATTCACGTCCACGAACGCAGGAACTGATTTTGAAAATTAGAAAAATCAGCAGTCCATTATTTTTTATCTTGCAAGAAACATTGATACATAAAATGTTTAAAAAAAGGCACGGTTAGGCCTAATTGTTTTATTCAATGGAAAATGTATTGTATCTATGAGGCGTCAAATTTAATGTACTTCAAGGTATGTCCAGTACTGTGTATATATATATATATATACAGTGCATGTAAAAACTGTACAAACAGCAAAAAATATTAATTTTTTGATAAATTTCAAAATAAATAATACTTTATTTTCCCTATAATATGTATCGTCAACCGAAAAAGCTAAAAAGTCAACAAAATTCAACTGTGAGTGTTTTTTTAAATGAAAATAAGGTAATTGAGCAAAAAACACTATTTTAGCAAATTTATATGTATTTGCCTCTTTTTACAGTGTATACAAATTATAACTCACAGTCCTTTTTCTTTCTTTTTATGACATTTATGCTAATTCTGTGTTCGAAAAACAACGAAGCTAAATATCATAGTATGACGCTAATGTGCCTTCAGGTTCCGTACATATATTATAGTGGAGTGCTGTTCTATGTTTAAAAAAATAAAGTTATAATAATCAAAACCTACGTATGCGGAAAACATGCTCTATTGCATGGAAATTAAGATAAGCATAAATTAAAAGAATGAATTTTAAATTTTATTTCTGCCGCAAACAGGTTGAAATTTTAAAACGGAAAAATTAAAAAGGCCTAATTTTGGTTCAATTATTTTTTACTTCAAATTATTGTTTCAATTTCTACTTTTCAAGATGATATTATATTTTATGGGGATTAAGGGAAAAATAGTAAACAAAAATAATTTCAAAATTTAATACTGCTCCAGAAAGGCTGAATTTTTTTTTTAAAAAAAAGGAAAAAGATGTAATTTTTTTTAGTTGATTTTTAATTGGAAATAATTGTTTTGATATTATTTAAAATTTTCCTTTGCTGAAAAAAAGTAACAGTGTGAGTAAATTAAGCGCAAAATAATTTTTTTTTCCAAAATTTAAAAATACTGCAAGGGGGTTGAATTTTTGAAAAAAAAAAATGGATATTCCGCCTTTTTTTTGTCTCCCGCTTTATACTTCCATTATTTCAGAAGCTCTACGTTAAGGAAGCATGGCGTATTTCTGAATCATCAGCTACCATTGAATGTGGTACCCAAAGCACTGACGACACCATTATCACAGCAGCAGTTACGAAATTCCCCACAGTAGCCAGAACATTGGACCGTTTTTTCATTTCTGACCGAGCAGCCGCTACATTTGTCAGTTGAATTTCAAGATGGGTCATGTTGATGCACCGTTGATGAAAAGAGAATTCGGCGTGAGAAAACAAAGGCAAAAATCAATCTATCGTCTCAAGCATTTGTAAAATGTAACAATGACCAGTTTGGCTTATGCTTTGATGGGCGTAAAGCAGGACTATATTACTAAAAAATTACAGAAAAAAGTCACAATAGATGAACACATAAACTTGATAAAAGTACCTGACTCTTAGTATATTTGCTACTTATCTGTAAATTCCGAACGAGCGCAAATCATTGGAAAAGACATCGTAATTCTTTTGTCATGCGGTGTCAATAATATAGATGTAACAAAGTTGTTTGCGATCGAATGCGACGGAAAATCTATTATACTTATTACAAAGGAGGTGCTGTTGGAAATATGGAATTGATGCTGAAGCATCGACTACAGTGGTTTGTGTGCTTGTTACAGACGAATGAGCTTTATCTGCGTCAGCTTTTCACGCACGTGGATGGAACCACGACTGTATACAGGAACTTTACTTGTGACATAGGAAAAATTTTGGTTGAATTTCAGAATCTATCTGCAGTTTTACTCATATCAACGGAATGTAATCTATGTAAAGTGACTAACAAGATAGATTTAAGTACTGATCAACTATACCTAACAGAAATTTGTGAAGCCATCAGCTGCGGATATTGCAAGGAAAGTCTATCAAAGAGAAACCCTGGAAATCTTTGCCGCTCAAGGAGGCTTGCTAACACACAAAGAATTCTCAGACTTTGTGCAGCTTGTGAAAATCCATCTTAAATTTAAGTAACATTAACGACGTTCATTTTAAAAGTCTATGGGCCAATGTGGTTAAAGATAAAAACAAAATCATCGGTAATTATAGTACACAGCATTTGTATCTATCAATCAATCACTTGCGTTACACGTCGAATGATCTGAAAGACATCATTGATTCCGAAAGACATCAAAAATCGCAAACCCAACCATTTTAATGAATAATATCCGTATTTTCAATTTACTATCGTTTGATCTTAATGCAACGAATTATGTTGATTTGAAGTGGGAAAAAGTCACAGAACCTGCAGTAATTGAACGTTTAAGTGACGGCTTGATTACAGAAGTAATAGCAAATCTAGCAATCATTCTGGTTGCAATACTACCTATTCTCAAGTGTTCATGTGACATACTCAAGTTACAGAACGAATAACAAAAACCGCCACGGAAGCATCTTATGCTATTTTTGGACACAGAAGATGCGGAAGGAAAATAGAAAATATGGTTTTATACGAATTTACATACAATCACGGAACCTCATGCCAATTTTCAACAGCAAACGCGATTATCGCCCAATGTAATTTAAATGAATTTTTAGAATTTTCATGATTAAGTAAAAAGAATTCCTTAAAAAAGAAACTTAAATCTTTCTTATATTAAAAAGTACCAAAATGTATGTTTTACTTAACAAAAATCATTTTGACTTTTTACCGGAAAAAGACTTAAATATGTAAAATTCAACCGCCTTGTGGAAGTATTAAATATTCGAAATATTTTTTATTACTTTTTCCTTAATCTATATACAATAGAACAATTTTTCCGGATAGGTAGGTTTTAATTAATATTAAAGTGATTCTTTTGAGTCAAAACCAATCTAGCCAAAATTAGGCTTTTTTATCATATTTTTTAAGTATTTCAACCCATTTGCGGATTGAAATTTAGAATTTTTTTTCCACTAAATCTCCAGACAATAGAACATCTTTCCCGTATAAATAGATTATGAAATTGTGAAAAAAATTTCGATTCACCCTAATGTATATATTTACATAGGTAAAGCGCGACAAATCTTGAAAGAAACAAATGATTTGCTTCAAATATTGGGTAAAGGATTATTCTGATAATTCGCGATCATGACTGTATTTGGGATATAATTGGTTAAACTTAAAGGCTGGAAAAGGGATGTTATCCTTCCCCACGCACACACTATAATTTAGATAAATCGGTTTTTCATGCAGAAAAGTCCGATTTGCTTCAAGTTTCGTATATAGGTTTATTCTGATGAGGCATTACCATAATTAGTTTTGGTTGCTCATTCTTGAAGTATAAAGAGGGGATGGGAGCAAATAAATGGGTTTTTCATGAAAAATATCCCATTTTCTGCATATTTATAGATAGTATCGTTCTGGTAAGGTGTTTTCCTGACAAATTTTGGAAGTTCATTACTTAAGCTTAAAGATGGGTCATTGGAGGTCTAATCCCTCCTTAATTTAGAGAAATGTATTTTTCACGCAGAAATAGCCAATTTGCTTCAAATTATATATATAGGTTCATTCTGCTCAAGCGCTTTTTTCTGATTAGTTTTGAAAAGTCATTGGTTAAGTATAAAAGTGGGAAAAGAGGAGCGAATCTCTTTCTTTAAAATTCCGTCGGGTGCACCGTTATAAAAAGTACAACATTCACTTTATTTTTTTCTTTAAAACAAAATTCAAGCAGTAGTGAGTAATAATAACCATTTGTATTCGTTTATTGGATCTCTCTACCCTGTTCCTCGAAGTTATTTGTATTTCAGATCGCGCAATTAGCTGCACCTGTCATTTTAATCTGTTAACAGTGCATGAAAAAGCGACTAATATAAATGAATTATAGGACAAGTTCTGTAGATTCGAAATTATTTAATTATTGTTTATAAATTCATTATTAAATTTTATTCTTTGTGATTGCAGTTGTAAGTAGCTTCTAAACTTCTGCTTTAGTATGTTACAGTAAAATAAGTGTTCTGCGGAATACTTTCTTAAATACTGATCCGAGATAGCTTATATGATATTTGTAAGTTTAATTATTTGTAAAATTAAAATAAAGCAGCAATAATTGATTGTTTTTCGCCTGTTGTACAACTTACAAAGCGCGCTCGCGAAAGGTTAATTTAGATAAAGAAATTTTTCATGATAAAATATTAAAATTGTTTAAATTTGGTTTGACGGTTTATTCAGAGAAGAGGCCTTGCTAATAGATTTATATATTTAAAGGTTGTTTGGTTTTGCATAAAGGGGGAAATGGGGAATTTAATCCACTTTAATTTATTTTTTGAAGGGCACTACTCTTTGAAATCAAATAAAAATGTAATATATTATTACTGTGCCTGTGAGCTCAATGCCATCACTTGCGTTTAAAAATAAAATTTTGCTATTATATAAAATTATTTATATATTTTGGAATCAAGTTTTTTTTAAACATAATAAATGTTAAAAAACAACAAATGCTCCCATAAAATTAAAATTTTCTCTCTATATATATACATTTTTTTTAAACTTGATATTAAATACTCGGATTTTTTTCTTTTTAAAAATAAATAAATGGAATGTCTAATTGCTGTTTTTACAACAAATAGTGAAAATGCATGAATCAGCTTTAAAAAAATAATGCTTAAAAATTTGCATCATAATTATAATAAGTTGTTGCACTAAAATGATTTCGCTTTTATATTTTTTCCAGTAACGTATAATTCAACCATTATTATATTTTTTAACTGTCTACTATTTTTCTGATGTATTTTTTAATAAGAAGTGAAATACATGAAAAATAAAACCCTTGCTGATCGAAATATAATTATAAAAAATGTAAGTTCATTTGTTTTTCATCTTTATTTTATTTATTTTAAACAGATTCCCAAAATTGAACAATTACAATGACTTATTCTAAGATTAAACTCAACTGCAGTTATAAAACCTTTAATGATGAATATTATTTTGAAATAAACTAACCATAATACTTCGTTTGTGAGTAAACAAACGTTAGGAAAAAAAAGATGTATATATTTAAATTAAGAAAAATGTATTTTTAATGACGATTATATAAATACCATTATGCATATTTAAATGTATTTGCTTGAGTACTGCATATAAACAAAAATGTGTGCATTTTTAAGAACTGAACATTCACCCCCCAACCCCCCCAAAAATGTAAGCGCTTTACAAAAAACGATATAAATTATCATATTTTATAGATTATGAAATGTTTTTATAAAAATTTCGTAAGAGGATTGTCTGATATTGTCTTGGAATTTAGAATTATTTTGAAATATGTAATTAGTAATTTTTATTCTTTTATCACAAATATTGCCCTTTTAAACTTTAATATGTAAAAATATTAAATCTGATTAATGTACACTAAGAGAAAAAATACTTAAAATACAAACAAATTTGAAGTATGGTAGGCATATTAAATACTTTATTCAATAATGTAAACTTCTCAGATTAAATGCATATTTTTCCGCGTTGTACTCCTAAATTATGAAAAATGAATATCATAATATACATATCAAAATATACATTTAAAAAATAAACTTTCACGGGTGAATCTACATCAAAATATCTATTACCAGTCAAGTATAAGATTAATATTTCTAGAAAATAATAAGGTACTCAAACGGAATATTGCTGGCTTAGATAATTTGATTAACAGTTACATTCATATGCCATCATTCCTGAAAAAATCGGCCTCTATAACATTGCAGTTCGATCAAAAATTACTGTTCCGGTTACTGTTACTGTCGTTTCAGGTGAATAACCTGATTCAATTCCTTGTTAAAAGAATTATGAATTATGAATCTGAGATTTAAGTGTATCTTTGCGGTCTCTAATTTTTGTTTTAAGAGTGTGATTTGTCTCGCCAGCTCGACTCATAGCTTCCTCATGTAATTGTGAAGTCAAAGCCTTTCTATTGCTCTATCGGTAAGTTTTACTTAAAATTATGCAGCTGATTTCATAAATGCCTTTATGTTTCAAAAGCTGTTTTCATCCGAAGAAATCTGAAGAGAGCTGAGTAATCTGGTTTCTGCATCTGTAATACGTAAGAGTATTTAGTTTATGACAATTATAGAACCGATAAGGGTTAAAACATTATTTCAGTAATTATATGAAACTAACGTTTATTCAAATGTTTATCTATTTTAATTCACGTGTTTGATAAAATTGTGCAAGATCTTCACAGAAATTTTTTCTCTCTCCTGAAAAATCGAACTTTTCAGGTAAGAAAACATTTAGCTATTAAAGTTTCTGAGTGATTTTGATAATTAGTTTTTTGTGGTAGTTTAAAAATATATCTCATATAGGGCAGTTTGCATTAAATGAACTTAATTAGTTTCAGAAAAAAAATCATATTGTCTAAAGTATAAAGTTTTATTTTTAGAAAAAAACTGTCAGCCAAAAATCAACAGTATAAAACGATGAATATGGATTTTAAATTTGAAGAGAAGATATTTCGCTCGGATTGTTTCGAGCGTAACGAGTCTTATCTTAAAGCTGGCCTACTTTCCATAGTTCTGCAACTAGTTTTGTCTTAACTTTACAAAGTGGTGGTTTATAATAAAAAAAAGATCCAAAACCAACAAGATCCAGTGTTTTACTCTTAACATTACCAATATTATGACACAAAAATTCAGTAATTTCACAAATTAAAATGAAATTGCGTCACGAAATCTTATTGATGTGCCGTGTAATTTTGACAGTGACAACGTATACTCTGTCAAAAATATTGTCCTTATTTGAACCAAACATTTGTGCTAAATTGCTACCACTCTAATATGGTGAAATCTTAGAAAAATATTTGGAGTTCTTGTGAAAACATAGTTCCAATAATTAGATCAAGGTGGAAATTGGAAGCTCCAAATGTTGGTATATCAGATTTCACTATCTTATGGTGGCACCTACTGAGCACCAAAATTTGCTTTAAGCTAGAGCAAAATTTTTAACAGGGTATAAGTTTCGCCAAGAAATACAACGTTTACTTTAGCGCAATTTTTTTTTGTTTGTAAACAAATTTTGCTTATTCATGTTAGAACTTTACATTTCACATAAATAACAACATATCTCTTCAAACTTTCACCACAAAATCTCTATATTATCTAAAGTTTCAAATAGCTATCTCAATTTCGACTGGAGTGGGAGTTTGTACCTTATATTTTTGATAGAACAAATAATGTGTTAATGATTTTCAGTCTCCTTTTATTTTATTTTTTTATGCGCTATGTGGTACCAAAATTTTTAAATAAGTAAAATTTTATTTTAAAATTATACTTTGGAGATTAAGTTACAGACTGCAACCGCATGTATATTTTCAAATAACATTTCTTCTTTTCGTATAAATATTGAAATTAATTTTAGCACAAAGTAAATTAGTGAAAGACATGAAAAATTAAACCTTTTCTCTTTAATTATCACGTAATAAATTCTATAATACCGTAAATTCTGTGCATTTATAAACTAAGAGTTCGTACGTGTAGTGTTATTTTTCAAGTAAAATAACAGTAATTTCTTACCAATAGAAAAAAGTTAAACAAGTTAAATTTCGCCTTTTCCAAAAAAAGAAACAAAAAAATTGAATAAAAAAAGTTTAGTACGGAAGAATTTCCTGGTCTAAAAAATTCATGACGTATTAACACTGTGAATATGCTATTTATGGAATGAAATTTAGATATAATGCTTGTTAATGATATCACTAGTATGTATTTTAAATGTCTAAATAGAAAATACTGCAAATATATATATATATATAAATATATATATTGCATTATATTGAAAAATATTTTATTATTTTGTGAACCGGAATTTTTGGTATTATTTATAGACAATATATAAATGAAAGTATGTTTATCGAAATAAATACTTCTTCAGCAAATATAATTACCAGAAAACTTTCTATCAACTTATTATTTTTTACTTATTGGAAATTATTGCTTATGAAAGTAAAAGTTATGATTCTTATTAATGATATGAGAAAAAAAAACTTCTTTCAAATAATTTTATTTGGTTTTTCTTACTATATCTTGGATTACGCAAGTAGAAATATCATTTCCCCAGAGAAGCTATCCAGTGGACCGTTACTATCTTTTAAGCTGTCTCTGACGGCAAGAAAGATAATAATAAAAATATAACTTCGCGTTTATTTCATTTTGCAAGAAAGATATAACGGTAATAATGAGATAACTTCGTGTTTATTTCATTTTTACTTGATTCATTTTACAATCAATGGTACAAAATATTCTATTTGAATGCGAAATAATAATATTTATGTTTTGTAAATACTGAGGTATATTAGTAAAATCAATTAAGCAAAATTAATTGTTACAAAACTTTCTAGCAACCTATTATTTCTACTTACTAGAAACTAATGCGTATGAAAGTAAAAGTTATGATTTTTATTAAAGATATAGGGGAAATATACCTTCTATGAAATAATTTTATTTGGATCTTTTTTCTATGTCTTACATTACACAAGTAGAATTATTATTTTCCAGACAAGCTATGCAGTGGACAATTATTATTTTTACGCTGTCTATGATGGCAAGAAAGATATAATAATAATAATAATAATAATAATAATAATAATAATAATAATAATAATAATAATAATAATAATAATAATAATAATAATAATAATAATAATAATAATAAAACTTCGTGTTTATTTCATTTTTGCTTGATATGTTATACAATTGTGATCATAACTTATGGAATTAACTTATGTTATGAATCATACGAAATATTCAATTATAATTCGAAATACTAATAGTTTATATTTTGTAAAGGATGATGTATTTTAATAAAAGTAATGGAAAAAACTAATTACCAGAAAACTTTTTATCAATATATTACTTTTTTTTACTTTCCTGGATCTAATGCTCATGAATGAAAAGCTGTAATTATTATTAAAATTATGGGGAAAATATTACTTCTATGAAATAATTTTATTCGTATCTTCTTATAATACCTAGCATAACACAAGTAAAAACATTATTTCCAAAGAGAAGTCATCTAGTGCACCGTTATAATCTTTTAAGCTTTCTCTGGCGACAAGAAATATAATAATAAAAATAGAACTTCGTGTTTATTTTATTTTGGCTTGATACATTATACAATTGATCGTACAAAATATTCTGTTTTTAGGGGAAATGCTAAAAAAAAATGTGTTCTGTAAATGTCGTTCTATTTTAATAAAAGAAAATTAAGCAATGCTAATCAACAGAAATTTTTCTACCAACCTATTATTTTTTACTTAGTATAAACTAATGCTTATCAAAGAAAAAGTTATGATTCTTATTAATGATATGAAAAAAAATCTTCTATGAAATAATTTCATTTGAATCTTCTTACTATATCTTAGATTACACAAGCAGAAATATTATTTCCCCAGAGACGATATCCAGTGAACCGTTATTATATTTTAAGCTGTCTCTGAAGGCAAGAAAGATAATAGATCATTGTGTTTATTTCACTTTTGCTTGATACGTTATACAACTGATCGTACAAAATATTCTGTTTTAAGGCAAAATATTAAACAATGCGTTCTGTAAATGCCCATGCATTTTATTAAAATCAAATTAAGCAAAGCTAATTTACATAAAACTTTCTTGAATCTATTATTATTTTACTTAGAATAAACTAATGCTTATGAAAGTAAAATTATGATACTTATTAAAAATATTGAAAAAATATTACTTTTATGAAAAAATGTAATCTAGACTTTCTTACTACATTTTACATTACACAAGTGGAAATATTATTTCTACAGGAAGCTATACGGGGAATCATTATTATCTTTTAAGCTGTCTCTGACTTAGAAAAAGATAATAATAATAATAATAATAATAATAATAAAAGTAACTTCGTGTTTATTATATTTTTTGATCGATACATTATAGAATGGATCATACAAAATATTGTATATCAATGCTAAACACTAATAATTTATGTTTTGTAATTACTGGCAATTTTCCATCTGTTTATTATTTTTTACTTACTTGAAACAAAAGCTGATTAAATAAAAAGTAATAATTCTATTTTAAGATCTGAGGAAAAAATTTTATCAAACTTTTATGAAATAAATTTATTTGTATCGTCACATTATATCTTTCATTATACAAGTAGAAATATTATTTCGCCAGGGAAGCTATCCGGTCGACTGTTATTATCTTTTAAGCTGACTCTGACGGCAAAAAATATAATGATAATATTAACATAGATTCCTGTTTATTTCGTTTTTACTTGATACATTATAGAATAGATTGTAAAAAATATTCTATTTTAATGCGAAATACTAATAATTTATGTTTTAAAAATGTTGAAATATATTAATAAAAACAAATTAAGCAAACTTAATTGCCAGAAAACTTTCTAGCAACCTATTATTTTCTACTGACTAGAAACTAATGTTTATGAAAGTAAAAGTTATGATTTTTAATAAAAATATGGGGAAACTATGTATTCTATCAAATAATTTTACTTGGACATTCTTAGTATATCTTACATTACGTATGTAGAATTATTATTTCCTTAGAAAAGCTATCCGGAGGACAATTCTTATCTTCTAAGCTGTCTCTCGTGTTTATTTCATTTTTCCTTCATATATTATACAATATGGATCATAAGAAATTTTCAAGTATGATGCAAAATATCAATAATTTATATCTTGTAAAGGCTGACGTATTTTTATAAAATGAAATTTAGAAAAAAACTAATCACTAGAAATCTTTCTATCAATATAATATTTTTTTTTTTTACTTTCTCTTAACTAATGCTTTAAGAAGAAAAGTTATAATTATTATTAAAAAAGGGGAAAAATATTACTTCTATGAAATAATTTTATTAGGATCTTCTTACAATATCAAACATAACAGAAGTAGAAATATATTTTCCCCAGAGAAGCTATCTGATGGACCGTTCTTATCATTTAAGCTGGCTCTGATGGCAAATAAAATAAAATAATAAAATAACTTCATGATTATTTCATTTTTGCTTGATATATTATACAATGAATCATAATAAATATAGTGCTCTACAAAAGTTTAGACACTGGTGTTTTTTTTAACCTGTAAATAAAAAATACGAACACGTGAGTTTTACAAATGGCTATACTTGTTTTCAAATATATTTTAGACAATTTAGAATAAAATAATGGTTATAATAAAAGATGTAATTTTTCCATTTTTCATTCCATTTTCCAAAAATTACATCGGTTATAATTAATTTACCGATTGAATAACCGTGTTTCAAAACTAATCTAATGTAATGGTTATAATGTAAGATAATATTTAATTTAACTGAAAAAATTAAAATTTGCATATTGCAAAAGTTTAGACACTTTTTGATTTTTATCCCACTGTTCATGGAAAAATGCAAATTTCCAAGTTATGATGTCACATGTCTGAAGTATGTAATTATACCTCAATATAGCATAAGTTAATGAAGATGCCGCGAGCTAAAAATATTCAGTTAGATGAGATAATAGAAGTAGGAAAGCTGAAATGGAAAAGGAAAACTGCTGCAGAAATTTCAGCAGTTTTTAATCGTCCAAAGTGTTCTGTCTATGAAGTATAGTCTAAGGATGACTCCTTCAAAACCAAACATAATCTGGAAGACCTTGTGTGACGAGAAAATAAGACGACAAAAAATCCAGAAACTGGCATTTACACAAATAATGATTGTTAATCACATTAAAAGTAAGCCAGGATTTTCTGTGTCGACGGACATGATTCGTATATGAATTAAAGAATCAGGTGAATTTTGATTTCATTTACAAAATTTGATTTACGCGCAAAATAATATCAATAGTTTAATATCTGTCTCAGCTAATAGCTAATAGAAACTTCAAGTTTTGAATCAAAATGATACAATTAAAACGCCAATTTTTTCTGAAAAGGTGAATACAGAAACGAAACTTTTGCTGTTATGAAAATGATGCCGGGCTTAGATTTCACGGGAAAAAAATTCTATGATTCAGTCAAAGTTGAATAAATTTTGGTTTTCATCATTTTGGAATATAACTAGCATAAGAACCTAAATTGATAACTTTGTCATAATAACAGATCTTTATTATTCTTTACTGCTTATATGTACGATAAAAGTTTAATTTTAACAATTTCTACAACTGAATTTTATAGAAAGAGTATTTTGTTAATTTTTCGTTAAATATCGTTTGTTTAAGAGTTAGACTAACAAATATAAAATGTATTTTTTACCATAACTAATTTTGTAGGTTTATTATAAATCAATGAAACAGTTCCTTTTAAAAAAAAATTGTCGAAATTCGGCGGGTTCTACCTTGTTTTTATAAAAGTAAAATAAGTTAATTTAGCAAAATAAATTACCAGAAAACTTTCTATCAAATAATTATTTTTTTACTTACTTATAATGCTTACTAAATAATGCTTATGAAAGTAAAAGTTATGATTCTGGTATGGGGGTGTAGTCTGGTAGGTATGGGCTAAATACAATTTCTATGAATTAATTTTATTTGGATCCTCTTACTACATCTTACATCACACAAGTAGAAATATTATCTTCTCAGAGAAGCTATCCGGTGAACCGTTACTATCTTTTCAGCTGTTGCTGATAGCAAGAAAGGTATTAATAATATTAATTTGATTTTTGCTCGATTCATTATTTAATCGACCTTATAAAATGTGCTATTTTAATGCGAAATACTATTAATAATATTTCGTAAATCCTGTTTTATTTTAATAAAAGTGATTTTAGCAAAAATAATTACCAGAAATATTTCTATCAATCTATTATTTTTTACCTGCTAGTAAGTAAAAGTTATGATTCTGATTAAAGATATGGGGAAAATATAACTTCTGTGAAATAATTTTATTTTAATCTTGTTGTGGTATTTTACATTTCACAAAAAGAAATATTATTTCTCAAGAAAAAACATCCGGTGCACCGTTATTATCTTTGAAGCTGTCTCTGAGTACATGAAAGATAATAGTGAAAAAAATCTTCGTGTTTATTTCATTTTTGATATCTACATTACACAAACGAAAGTTTCTATTTTAATACTAAATACTAATAATTTATGTTTTGTGAAAGCTGACGTATTTTAATAAAAGCAAATTTAGCAAAAGTAAATTCAAGAAAACTTCCTTTCAACCTAATATTTTTTACTTACTAGAAACTTTTGAATTAACAATTCTATTTACTTAAGAGAGGTGTAACAAATAATTAAAAACATATATTATTGACATGTATCGGTTCTATTCTAATAAGAACCATAATTATAATAAAAATTTAAATTTCAATAAAAATTGAATGAATTTCAATAAAAAAAAATTCAAGGTCAATACAAACAGCATACGACAATGATATGTAAATAAAAACCACGCGCTCTATTGTAAAAACAATAAATTAAAAATAGATTATGATCTAAAATTAACCATGTATTGACCGTGAATCGATTTTTTTTATGCTGATTATGGTTCTTATTAGAATAAGACCAAAACAGGTCAGTAATATTTGTTTTTAATTGATTGTTACACCTGTCCCAAGTGAATAAAATTGTTCATTCTAATGTTTGTATAATAAATAAAGTTCGTAAAATCTTGTGATTTAAAAATCTAATAGATTATTTAAAATTATTAGAAACCACTACTTATGAAAATTATAAGTTATGATTCTTATTAAAGCTATGGGAAAAGATTGTGAAATTTTATGAAATAATTTTATTTTTAAATTCTTACTATATGTTACATTACACATGTAGAAATACTATTTGCCCAAAGTGCCATCCGGTGAGCTGTTGTTATCTTTTAAGCTGTCTTTGACAGCAAGACAATAATAAAAAAAAATCGTGTTTGTTTCATTTTTGCTTGATACATTATACATGCTCGTACAAAATATATATCACCACTTATCTGATCAATATTTTTGGAGGAAAAAAATTCAAATAATACATATTTTTTCATGTCTTTTGCAGAATATTTAATCTTTCATCATCGATTTTTCAATAGAAAATTTTTTTCTTAATTAAAATCAGAAAAAAAATCTTGGATTACATAATGGTAAATTTACAATACAAATTTACTGGTGAGAATAATGGACCATCTTTGGAATATGGATGCCCGTAAATGTTACTGCAAATCATAATTGGCAAAAACAATTATCAATTGCAATCAATTGGCAATCATAATTGGCAATTGGCGTTGCTTATATGAAATGCAGGTAAATCAGGGAAGTTGTTTTTGCAAAGTACTAATATTTTATGTTTTGTAAATGCTGCTTTATTTAATAAAAATTATGCGATATGAAATTTCCGGTGGATCTGAATGTTAATTTCAGAATTTTAAATAGTATTCTAAAAGTGAAATGATACTCAAAGAGAAAATTTATTATGTAGTATAATGTAACAGGCATGTTGTTTTGGGTATTCTTTAAAGATAACATATAGATGAAAACATGGTGGTAGAAGTAAATTAATCTTCAGCATACAGTGTTTTTTTTTAACTGACGCTAATTAGAGCTCTCTGTAGCTAATTTTAATAACCATATCTGCTTTAAAATTTATAGGGAGACTAATGAAAGCATGGAAAAAAGATTCTAAGAAAAAAAAATAGTTCTGATCAACAGAAAGGGCTATTCCATGTGACACGTTACTCTCCGCAATCAAAACTTTTGTATAAAGAATGCAAGGTGTGGTGCAGGAGAACGGTGGTAACCTTGATTGTGATTAAATTCCTCTTTGGAAAAGTGAATATGATGAATAAAACATGACATTTTATCCAAATTATTAATTTTGTCTGTTTCTGGTGTTTTTTTCCACGTACAGCGCCAAATTTCTGGCTATCGGCGGTGATTGAAACTATTATTTATTTATTTATTTATTTATTTATTGTTGTTGGAATCCTTTTTCCCATGATTTTATTAGTCTATTTATAAAATTTTGTGTCATTCCAATTATTAGAAAAAGCTACCGGCAGCTCTAAATAACGTCAGCGTAGAAAAAAAACTTGTACGTAATTACCAGAAAATTTTCTATCAAGAAATTAAAGTTATGATTTTTATGAAAGGTATGGGAATAAATGTATCTTCTATCAAAAAATTTTATTTGAATCTTCTTACTATATCTTATATTACACAAGTACAAATATTATTTATGTTATTTTCCCGGAGAAGATAGCTGATAGAACGTTATTATTTTTTAAGGATTCTCTGACATCAAGAAAGAAAATAGTAATAATAATAATATCTTTCGTGTTTATTTCATTTTGCTTGATGTGTTATGCATGTACAATTGATCATACAAAATATTCTATATTAATGCCGAAATGCTAATAATTATGATTCGTAAATTCTGCCGTATTTAATAAAAATGATGCGATATGAAACTTTGAAAAGAACATTCTCAAAGAGAACTTATAAGGGAATGGATCAATTTAAATATAGTATAATGTAATATGTATGTTTTATAACTAATTGAAAAGTTGTCTTGTTACATTTATTTACCTGTATTATAGCCTCATGCGGCATTAATTTCGAGTGTACATTATTTCAAACATGCAGACCTTTCAAGATTCCTAAGAACATTTTTATTACAGAAATGTTCTTTTATTTGATTGGAAAATCTGAGCGATTTAGTAAAACAACAATTTCTCTAAAATAAATGTGGTGTGCAAAAAGTTAAACATTCATGAACTCTGAATATCACTTTTGGATCCTTTAAGTAAGCTATTAAAGGATTAACCACATGTTTAAGTAAACACCATATGTTTTACTAACAATTTGGAGTTAATAGCCATTGCAATTGAACTTAGAATAATAAATTTTCATTAATTTATATGTTTTATCTTTATTGTACCACATTTTGCGATTTATACAGCAATACAATTAACAAGTCTAAAAATTAAAAAATTACATTATTCCATAAATATATATATGTATATATATCTTCAGCATATTTGAAATTAGACTCATATGACAAAATAATAAACTACTCTCAATAATCAAAACGGTCGAGTTGTAAGTGTATCAAACATAGAAATTTCATATACATCCGATAAATATAAATAGGGCATTGATTACAAAGTATTGATTAAAAATATTACATTTAATAATAATATTGCAAGAAAATATTAAAAAATGCATTTTTACAAGTTAATTAATGTCATTTTCGCTATTTTCTTTTTTTTTTTTGTTTACGAAAGGTATACTTAAAAAAAAAATGTATTCTTTTGAATTCTTCATTAATGGCAACCACTAGCTATGATGAATAAATAATCACGGATGTTTATTAATTTCTTGAAAGAAAACAAAACATCGAAAAAAAATCGTTCAAAGATATTCATTATATTCGTATTTATTATTATTATTCACATATTTTATTTCTTTTAGAAAAAAAAAAATAATTTAAAATATTTGCTTTAAGAATGATTTTTTCATAAATTTAACAATTTTGATTGGAACCCCTCAAAATTTTAATCTCATATTCTAAATGTTAATCCCTATAGAAGAAAAAAAAATATTATTAAGATTAGTCGATACTTTAAATCATTTCACAAATAAAATTTTGATTCCAAATATAATATAACTTTTTTATTTAGTATTAGTATGTTTTAACAATCTTTTATGCATCTTTTCTCAATTTTGATATAGATTAGCAAGAAAATAGGTACTTTTATTTCAGGTTGATATGTGAATTAACCTCAACAAGTGGCACTACAACAGACAACTAGATTTTCAGCATCACCAGCGTTTGTATATCCTTATCGTATCCATTTTGAGTTCCTTATAATATGTATGAAATATATAAATAATGTGAAAAAAGTGACAGAAATAAAATATCAAAGTAAGAGGGGGGTAAATTAAGTTAAACTCGCAAATTTAACTTTGCTCTTCAGTTTTTTAAAAATATTTTTTTTTAATTCTCGCTGCTCACCTTATATTTTTTTCTTTATTTTGAATCATTAAAACTTTCTTGTTTAAGTTTAAAGAGTATTATTTATAAATTTTAAATTCACCAGATTTTTAATCCGGAAAGTAAAAATTACATTGAGAATGTCTTTTATTCATATTTGCAATAATCAACTTCCTTATTTTAAAAGACATGTACAATTATTTATGGATAATGTTGCAAAAAAAATCTGCTTAGATTTGTTAGTCAACTCCTGTAAAAGTTTCATTTTCAGTTCAAAAATAGTTTTCGAAAATATTCTGCACCTAATTTTTTTCATAATTTTTAACATTTTGTTTTACTTCTTTCTAATGTATCTTTTTCTTCTACTCTTACGTGACTGTGTATTCTTCAGATAAAAGGATTTAGAAGGTCATCTTCATGTCATGCAATCACAGTAAAGAGAAAAAGCTAAGCATGAAAAATTCATGAATCCCGACAAAGTTCTATATTACATGTGTCAATTGATATTGCTTTCACCCCATTGCTTCGGAAACGCAAAATCATGTAAACTAATAGCCTCATGAAATATTCAGTGCTCAGTGGGAAACGGTTATGCCTTCCAATATCAAGAGATAACAAAGAATACTTTTTAAACTTAAAAAAATTATAGTTGTTCTTACAGCTTTAGTTTAAGTGATCTAATCTTATTTATTTGTTTAAATAAGAGTATTTGTTAAACTATGTTTCGTTTTAAAATATAATGCTCAGAAATGTTTCTTTATACCACTGCATTATACATAATGATTTTTTTTATACTGGATGTCAGTAATTTAGAGATACATCATATGGTGGTTTGTTAAACCATTTGTCTACAAATAATTAGTAAACAAAGTTATAAATATCTATCAGTTCTGTTTCTGTGTGTAGTACATGCGTATTTCTAATGAGATGATGTAAATTTAATTAAAATTTGCAGTACATCTCGCAATTAAAGTATCTAGGTACATTGGTAAAATTAATATAAAATTTGTAAATTGAATACATGAAATTGTTGCTTTGCAAAATACTATGTTGTATGAGAATATTTCAAATACATATTTACTAAAATAAACTTTTTTAGTCTTAGGAGACATTTTATTAGATACTTTATTAGGAGACATTTATGATTATTTATTAGTTTTTTTTTTTCCCAGAAAATTGCTTGGATTTGTTAGTCAACCCTATAAGACTTTGCATAAGACTGTGGATAAGACTACTTAAGTTTCATTTTCGGTTCAAAAATAATACTCGAAATTATTCCTAAATTTAAAATCTGTTTTTTTATATAATTTTCAACATATTTTTTTTATACTTCTTTCTAATATACCTTTTTTCGTATATCTTATGTGACTGAGTACTCTTAAGATAAGAGGTTTTGGAAGGTCGCAGTCATAGTAAAAAGGTAAGGCAAAACATAAGAAATACATGAATCTCGACTATGCTCTAGATTACATGTGTCAATTGATATCACTTTCACTCATTGCTTCGAAAAAGCAAAATCATGTAAACTTATAATCTCATGAAAAATTCAGTGTTCAGGGGAAAAAGGTAATGCCTTCCATCCAGTATAAGAAGATAATGCCGAATAGTTTTTAAATTTAAAAAAAATGTTCTTTCAGCTTTAGTTCCAGTGATCTAATCCTATATATTTTTATAATTACGAGTATTTGTTATCCTTTGTTCCGTTTTAAAAGATAACACATTAAAAGCACTTCATCTTTATACCATTATGTGTAAATAATGATATTTATTTCCTAACGACAGTTACAAATATTTTAGCATTGGGTTTGAAAGTTAACCAGATTTGTAAATCTCAGGTTTTCTCCACACCACTATAATCTTATAGAAAATGTTGTTATTGTTAAGGGTATTAATAAATTGCAAGATTTAATATAAATTCTATAAATAAGTTATAGGTCTTCACGAAAGAATTCGGGCGTATTACCGAATATGAACAGTAAATCCAGAAACCCGATTTTTTATTGCGTTGTATACTTCGTAAATCGCATATGTTTAAACCTCATTTCATTGTATGAAGAAATGGTATTATTTTGCACTATTATGACGGGACTGTGAGTCTTTCAAAATTTATTCCTAATGACTGATTTTTGCTTTTGTTTATTACTGACAGAAGCATTTATGAAATGAGAGATTTATAGAAATATACATGTCAATTTATTAATAATCTGAAAAGTAAAACTTGCAATATGTTTTAAGTACAGCATTGTTTAAAATTGTTATTACAATTAAACACTATTCAAAATACAATTTTTTTTTTATTACCACCGACATATTTCCTGTATATGCGAAAAATATTGTTTTTGCTCTGTAAACTGCATGATTTTTTTCTCGATTTCTTTTAAATATATCTTCTATAATTTACATAAAATCGCATATTTAAAACCTTTAAATACAATATTTCGTCGGGATAACAAAACAAAAAATGAAAAATATTTAGCATGAAACATTCATAAATTTTGTACATGTTTTACCGCAATAATTTTTTTTTTTTTGGTTTTACTGTCAATCGATCAACTTTGAAAACTGCAAAAAAGAATATATTCAACATAGCTTTTTTCTTATTTTTTTCGTAAACGGAATGTAGTTGTGGATTTATATATATATATATATATATATATATATATATATATATATATATATATATATATATATATATATATATATATATATATATATATATATATATATATATATATGAAATAAAGTATTTACCGTAACGTTTATTAGAATTTAATTTTATACTAAGTATGTTTTTGAAGAGATTAAAATCAAATCAATAAAGAATTGCAGTATAACGATTACTTAACTTTTGTATTTTAGTGTACTTTTTAACTCATAATCACATAAATAAATTGTTTAATGTTATGTGGTGATGAAAATAGAGCCAGATACTTGGTTCATGATCTAAACGTGGTTAGTACTAAAAATCATATAATAATAATATCCCATTCCACGTTGTGAAGGAATGTGCAGGATATTATCAATTAATAAAATTAAATCCTTGGAATAGTATTCTAAAATAAAAGTTGCAATAATTTCGGATCGATTTATTTAACATTTAAATTTGTAATCTAGGATTTTAATGGGATAAATAAATACTAAAAGTAACAGTCTTCAAAAATTTCTTTTTAATATTAAAAAATATGCATCGATCAATTTACTTAAAAATAAATAAAGAGGAAAGCATCAATATATACATATACGAATTTTTATTTCAAAACACATAAATTGCATAATTGGAAATCACACAAAAATATTCCGAAATTTAATCACACAAATTTATTTTGTCACATTCAGTTATTCAATTAAAAAAAATTCCTTTATTCTGCATTTGATAAAAATCATACACATTGATACTCGCTCACACAGCACAAACCTATAAGCATAGCCAAAACTTTATGCGTTAAATTTTATTTTGAACATTCTTTAATTCAATTTTAAGTTAGTAATTAAATTCAAATAGAGAATGTTCTATATTAAAATATATATGCAAAAAATATTTTTTTCGAAAATGGCCCTCATATGTGGAATAATAAAAATTTTCTCACCATTGTCTCCCTGGTCTGGACTATATTACACACGGATTGTAAAAGGATGCAATTAGTCAGCCACATTGTTCACTGAAAAAATTCTTGGGACACCATTATCATATAAACAATTGATCACACAGGCGCACAGTTCATATCACAGAGGCGCACAGTTCATATCACAGAGGCGCACAGTTCATCACGAAGCACACAGTTCATCACAGAGGCACACAGTTCATCATGGAGGCACACAGTTCATCACGGAGGCACACAGTTCATCACGGAGGCACACAGTTCATCACCTATCCAGCCGAAGCCGCACCTCCTGTTTTTCACAAGACATTAAGCACCAACTGTCATGACTGCAATGAAATCAAGGACAACTTTACTGTAATTCTCACACAAAATTTTTTGTCAACAGAAAGTCTCTAAGCACATCTCATTGCGAAGGGAACTCCACCGAATCTCCAAGACGATCACAAGTCAGACAAAATGATTTTCATACAAAACACCTTCTTCCATAATAACGAACTTGCTTCACCGTGTCGATCGCTAAAAGTCAGGAGAATTTTCAGAAAGGGAGTTTTTTTTTTTTTTTTTTTTTTTGCTCCGTTCCTTTTTTTAATTTTAATTGGTCCACATAGAAACACTATCGATTGGTCCCGTGTAAATTCACACATATTACTGGTTCGAGTTCTCGAAGCAGGCAGGATGCTTTGCTGTATTCCCCCTTCTCCCTCTCTTTCTGGTCGCTTCCTTCTCCCTAGCTTCCCACGAATGCATCCATGGGGCTGCTCTGACCACACACGGAGGTCATAAATTGCGTCGTAAATTCTGTACTCTTGCCTATTCAGGATTATGTCAAAAATGGTGCCAAGCTAACGTTATGGCTTTGGGAGTATTGTTATTTGTTTGATAGTTTTATATTTAGAAAATCCCGAATAATCACATGTGATCTTTTTACACATCTATTTTCCTTTTTCATTACCCCAATTATTATAAATAAATAAATCTTGCAGATTTAATAAAATTAGCTTTTATTTTTTTCTGATAATTAAAATTATTATTATTATTATTTGGTTATTATTACTAAATGAAATAAATTAAAATTTTTACTTCAATTCTTATGTATATATTGATATATTTTGGATTGTGCTGTTCCATTTTTTTTTCTTTAAGTTATTATTATTTTAAGCGATGTCTTAACTTATCTCTACGACATGTTAGTACTGTCATTTCTATATTTAAAAATTATACAATTTATGTAAAACAAATTAATAATAATAATAAGAAGAAGAAGAAATAGACTCCTTTGAAACTATATAGACCCACATCGGCAAGATAAATATACATATTTAAAAGTGTAGACTGCTGCAATTTCAGAATGAATTCACCTAAAGACTGATCAATGTAAAAGATGCAGATAAAATGTAATATAAATCTTTAAATAACGTTTCTCTTTCTGTATTAGATACAATAAATTGATTTTTTACAGTAAAAAATGTATTTCGTAACAGAATAGTAATTATCCTATGAAAATAAATTTGATAACTTAAACATTCTTTTACTTTATCTTTACCAGTATTACTTATAAAAAGATGCTGAAAAAATTAAAAACAAAGTCTGAAAACAATAATCATGAAGACCCAATGTAGATTTCATAATGAATAAATAAATAAATAAAATCGCGTTTTATTGGTTTGCAGGTTTTTCAGAAGTATATGTTTAGGTATGTCAAGAGCTATTTGTATATATATTTGTATTATAAGAAATTACTATTCTACAGAAAAATTAAAAGTTATATATTAATTAAGATAATTTTTAATTAAACTGCCTTTTTATCAATAAGATGATCACGAGGCCATGGAAAATTTGAAGGTTTTCCCGCTTATTTATATTTCTTTTGAAAGTTCAATTTATATTGAAACCGCACTTAGTTAGAATTTATATCTTATTTCTAACCATCATGTCAAATTCCAAGCTTCCATGACAACAAGATTATAGAAATTGCAATTTTAAGGTATATTTTGCTTTCTTTGCAGCCGATTAGAGTTCAAATGTGTTATAAAACTATTATGATCATTTTCTTACATCTGAAACATCCATTTCGATCATCCATTGAGTTTCTTTTCCTGAGAATTCTAAACAAGTCGTAATTTAAAACAGCTTTGTAACGGTTCCACACATTTCACCATTTTAAATTAAATTAGTCGCTGGGGACCATCGTAATACTTACACATCATGGATATGCATACCATAAAATATGAAAATAAAATGAAGTAACAGTGAATTGCACAAAAGAAACATCCTTATAACTCCAAAAATGACAATTATATTAACTAACAACTTACTGCGTTAGATTAAGCGTTTTATTTCCAATCAAAATATATCTTTGAATTGAAAAATAGTAGGGGAGAGCATTCACCTCTGTAAAGCAATAAATATGACAAATTGTGCGTTTATAACATTAACAATAAAAAATAATCATTTAGAAGTTTTTTAGAAAAATCATTTCATACTTAGAATATATTAAGATTAACAAATAAAAACAACGGTCAAAGTGGAGTTATATATCAGTTTTAAAAAAACTTTTTTTCTCAATACTTTTTCTATGGATTAAATAAATTCTCTAGAAAAAAACAGAATAAATCAACATTTTTTAAAACCAATTCTAACTATTCAGCTGATATTCGATCGCATGTATACGCATGATACAGGAGATTTAGCTTAAGTCTCTCATTTACATAGATATACATTTTCGATCTTATTTCGTTGCAGCGATATTTGATATTTTTCTTTAAATGGCTCAAGATTATGTAAATGAGACTTTTTTACGCTAAGAATATTGAATTTCTGATAAATGATTTTGTGGCTTTTTTAATCTTTTCCAATTTTAATTCTCTTTAAGATCTAACAAAAATTATTGGATATTTTCCATTAGTTTTTCATGTGATTAGTGTCTTGTAGGTAAAATAAAAAATAATCAGTTGGATAAGCTTTTCGTTACTTTATAATAACTAAATAACGTATATTGCGGTATTGCGGTGTACACATTTTTGATATAAAATTAATCGAAAATTACAGGTTATCGGTTTGCGTGATAACATTATGATCCTGCTTTTACGTGTGTAACATCCAAGTAAAATTTTCAACTAAAACTTTATTTTACAAACAATTCTAAATGAATCGTAATTTAAAACGTTTTTGCAACATATCCACACATTTCACCATTTTAAATTAAAATTTTTTAAACCAATATATGCGAAGATTTGTATCTTTAAAGTAACCATAATGCCCAGTTTTATAATTTTATGCATTATATTATGTGTCCCATAAATCACAAATTTAAAACATGTATTTTTTCTGTACTGTTATAAATTTTGAATAAACAATGTATGTATATATATGTTCCGGGACAGCATTGACCTCTCTAAAGCAAAAAGAATGCCAAATTTCTCATTCCTATCTTTAACAATTAGAAAAAAAAACTAGACATTTTTTAGATGTTTTTACAATCGTTTCAACTTTCGAATAGAGTAAGATTAACAAATAAATTCAACACTTGTTTTTTGCACAGTCTAACCAGCATTTATAAATCTGTTTTTACCAAAACAGCAAAAAGAATTCGGGAACAGCCGTATTTTACCAATACAATTTTCAATTGATTATATAAAATCTATAAAGAGACTCAAAATAAATCAAAATCTTTAAAAACCTATTCTGACTATTCAGCTGATATTCGATTGAGTGTATGTGTGCTTGAAAAAGGTGATCTACCTTAATTCTCGAATTTGCAGAGATATACGTTTTCCATCGTATTTCAGTGCAACGATATTTGATATTTTTCTTTAAATGGCTCAAGATTGTGTAAATGAGGCTTTTTTATGCAAAGAATATTGAATTTGAAGTAAATGATATTATATTTTAATATTCCTATTGATGTTCATTAAAATTTTAATTCTTCATAAAGCATAATAAATAATATTGGATGTTTTTCATTAGCTTTGCGTGTGATTAATGTTTTGAGGGTAAAATTAAAAATAACCAGTTTTTCTTTACTTTATAATAACTAAATAACATATATTGCGGTGTAAACATTTTACGCAGGAAGAGTAATTGAAAATTGCAGGTGAACGATATGCGTGATATGATTATTATCGTGCTTTTACATCTGTAACGTTGTAAAGGTTGGGTGCTCGTACTGGGGTTTAAATTCCGACATAACTCAGGAAAGCTCCGGCACTAACTCAATCGGGGCACTTCAGATTACTTCTCAGCTATCTTTGAGATAAGCTGCTAGATAAAATCTTATTAGACAGCCCGTGGCTGTATATATTTCTTTATTAACTTTGAACTAGGCAACGTAATTACTATTAACTTCTTACCACCGGCCAACTTCTCGAGTCGAATTCCAAAACTCCTTGTCAACTCACTGGATGCTCGCTAATATTTGATATCGCTTGCTCTAGATTCACTACTAGCTGTCCAATGCCGCTAGACACACTCCTGGCTGGCTACTGTCGCCAGAGACACTCTCACACATTCAAACTCTAAGCTTTTATATGCTGCAAACTGAGATATTTCAAATCTACATATTACTACTAAACGCGACATAACTGTAGAATCCGAAAGAGACACACACGCTCTAGAAAGTTAAAGTAAAAGAGAGGATAGATGTCGCTTTCACGCTTACACATGTTAAATAATTGACGTCGCGATCTCAAAAATGCTAGAGTGCCTTTATTACAAAGGTCACTCCCTCACAACCCCCCTCGGACTCTACAGAGAAAAAGGACTGAGCAAAATGCCTGCCCAGGACTTTTCTTGTTATAAATTTCAAACCGTACAAAAACAAAGTGATGGGTGAAATTTGGCACCGAAACATAACTTTCAAAATATTAACCTTAACCCACCACTACAAAAACATCAGTTTGCATCAAATGTTCACACATTCAATCCAATCATCCTTCTATCTTAAACATAACCTCCATAAAACTTTCAAAACTCTTAAAACTTCCCAAAACTAACTACTTTCTCTTCCAGAACAATCCACTCCACTAAGAGTGCTGAAATTCATCAAAACACTAAACTTACGAAATTTTCCTCAATACTAAAATACAAGTGTAACTTTACCAAAAATTTCTCCATAAAACTTTCCTAATACTAGAATTTGCACCAAGTCCAAAAAACCCAATGCGCAAAAACTTTCCTCAGCAAAATTCAGAACTTATCTAAAATTAAATTTACTTCCTACTACAATAACTCCATGCAACAATAACTCCGTGCTACTACGTAATGCCAAATATCCATAAGCCAATGAACTAACTCCCAAAAATTCTTCAGAACTAGCTCCACTTTAACAATATTTAAGGTAACATACGTACAGCTTCACATAGCTGTGCTTATGCAATAATAATCTATAAAATCAAACTTTACAAAACCAAGTGACGTCATCACATGACTCTTCATCTGTATTATCTAAAATAAAAATAACAGTATCAATATATAACACAGGTATACTTCCCTGCAAGAAAATCACATTAACATTCAATTTTATTACAATATAATTTCATATTCAAATATAACCTAAAACGTCGCAACTTACGGAAACCATTCCCAACTCAAGTACAAACGCAACGCATAAAACTCAAAACGATAAGAAGAAAGTTAATTCATTAAATGTTAGTATAAGAGATAGAAACGCGGGTCAAGGACACCTTGACCGCAAAACACGTGCCCGCCTGATTCGCGGCGCGTGTACAAAGTAACCCAAATTACTATCTATACCTTTCTGAAAATTAAACATACATTAACATACATTTTATAACACATGAACAATATAACAATATAATAACATTTTAACAACTAAATAACAACTTAACAATAGATCCAGAATTTTTAAAAGCATTTAAGACAAAAATTTCAAACATACATAAAAGTAACAATTTTGCAAACAAATTTTGAACACATTTAAGCACCATTCGTGAGTCCGTCAAAAATTTCCAAAAATGGCCAAAAATACAAAACAGTCTATCTGCTTTTTATTCCTTCACATTGCTACCACATATATGCACTCTAATAGAAATTTAATAAAGAACATGATCACCCAATTATAGAGATGATTCGCTGCTAGCCCGCACGAAGGATCTTTCGTCATCAGAACTGTACGGTGACGCAAAAGTTGGCTGTCGTGCCTGCAGCCTGGTCCTGAATGGATGCCGTGGGACACTTGTAGATTCCACTCGACGACTTCGCTCTGATCGGTTCGCTGGGATCTCTCCATGGCGAGATTCAAACTGCTGACGCTGGTACTCTGAACGGTCTCTCCTCTTTCTAGACGCACCCGAAGTTACTGAAGATCCTAGGCCACGTTTCTTTCCGGATCTATGCTGTCTCTTATTTGGCAAAGAGTCCGATTTAAAAGTTCTTTTCTCAGTTTGGCGAGTGTCCATATGAAGTTTTTTTTCGAGGATTAAGTACTGAAGACGTTGAACTATTGAATAACTTGTGTTTCTGAGGTTGCTGTCTAATAAGTGGAGGAACGGGACAGTTTATGATCTTTTGCCTTTTATGGCACACTGAGTCTGACGTATTTGACACTGCTCTTTTATTTTTATTATCATACTTTGCTCTCGGTTTGATAGACTTTCTACTTTCAATAAGAGTTTTTGGAGCTGTTTGACCAGATTTTCTTTTTGAATACTGATGAAAAGAATTATATGAAGAAGTGCTGGACTCGGGACACTTATTGGATTGGGAATATTGCGAAACACCGCTCGACACATGAGAACTTTCACTACTATTTTCTCTAAACTTATAAACTCTAACCTGATCCAAATTAACTGTCATTCTTTCACCATTGACATTAACAACCAAATTATTATTCCGAACTTCTAAAATTTCAAACGCACCCACGAACTTTGGACCAAACTTAGCTACCCTCTTTTGACGACTTGAACTTAACCAATGCTTTTCTACTAACACAAAATCTCCAACATTAACTTCCAATTCCATTCTACGGAAGTTTTAATACTGAGCTTGCTTCTCCTACGCTTTTCCCATCTCAACTTGAGCCTCCTTAACCAACCTCTCAATATACTGGCACATAAGTTGGCTTTCCGCATCCGATACCATAATTAACCTCTGAAATGGAGTAATCACCTTTCTACCCAAAAATAATTGAGCCAGCGTTTTCCTGGTCGACTCGTGAACTGCCGTACGAAATGCATACGCAAAATGCTGCAGAAAATGGTCCCAATTCGAATGATGCGAACAGACATAAGAAGAAATCATTTGAATTAATGTACAATTTACACCTTCAGCCATATTAGACTGAGGACGATACGGAACAGTAAAAGAATGATCGATCTCCAGCGTCTCACAAAAAGACTTAAAAATATTAGATATAAAATCATAACGAAATAGTTTACTAGCAACAAGTGCGTCAAAACCAATATTAATTTCATTCGTTAAACTCGGTTTATCTGAAAAGACTTCACCAAAATCGACTAAAGACTTATCAGCCTCTTCTTTCTCGACTTCCATTAAACCCGACTCCTCCAAATCAACTGACACTGAAACAGGCTTTTTCTTACTCACATTCTCTTCATTATTCACGATCAACGACTTTTTAAAGAAATCCAGACTAATTCCTCTATCCTTCATATAATCCACACCAACTATACAATGCACTGTTAATCCATCTAACACACAAAACTCCCAACATGTCTTAACCGAACGAATTTCTACTTCTAAATCTACTGAACCCTTATTATCACAAGCTACTCCCTGCGCCGACTGAACCACCAGACTTAACCTCTTCAACTTCTTATACGAAAAATATTTCCGATAACAATCAAAAGAAATGAACGACTTATCTGCCCCTGAATCGAAGACACTCTTAACGACAATACCATCTAACACCATTAACACTTCAGGTAACTCAACCGGATTAATAGTAACTTTATTCAAACCCACAGAAGGATTTTCCACTTTAACCTGTGACTGCATACCTTCCGAAATACAGTCACCTACCAGTTTAACTGACCCGACCTCCTAACACATCGCCTTTGCATTGATCTACCTTCAAAATTCTCATCCTAAGTTAATCTCCTTACTTGCGAAGAAACATTCTTGTCCCGTACTCCCCCTTTCCGACCAAAATCACTATTCTGCCTATTTCCATACATATATCTATCACCACTTCTAAAAATATTAGCACCACCATAATTCCTGTTACCATTACCAGTATTCGACACATTACGACCAAATCCATAATTTCCATTAATCAAATTATTATCCGGAAATCGCTGTCCCACTCTCAAAAAATTACGCTCCCCCCATTTCTCAAATTACTTCCCATGACAGGACTCTGCCGAGGGCTACGCGAATCCCGTTGATCCGAGCTATGCCAAGAGTCTCATACTTCGATAAAATCGATGCATGTCAGCAAAGTTCTTGGGTGCTCTAATCTCGATATAGTCCTGTATATTCGCATAAAAGAGAGGAAGAACTATGTCCAATAATTCCTCAAATGTGATGTCTAAATCCAATTTATTTTTCAGTTCAAGCTTACGTAGGTAAAACTTTGATGCTGATTTGTAAATATTCTGCTTATTGCAGTAAAATTCTTTCCTCAAAATACTCTTATCTTTAACACTACAAAACGCCTTTTTTAAATCAATCACAATCTGCTCAAATCTTTGAGCTTCATCATTAATCAAAAATTTTCCTATAGATCCCTTGCATGTGACGTCACATGCTTCATCTGGCGCCCAAACATAAGGCAGGTGTGGCGTTTTCGCATTTATAAAAATAGTAATTTGCGCTTTATTTTTTAAGTATTTAGAAAAATAATGCAAGAATATGAAAAATCAAAATTAAACAGAAAGACCACGGATGCTTTAAACGGCAAACGGGGAGTTATAATGCTTTGTTTGGGCGCCAGATGTGCACCAGATTAGAGGAATAGCCGTTGCTGTGACGTCAATGCAAGGGGTCTATATTTTCTAACCACAAAAGTGCTTCGCCCTTCAATGAGCACTTAAGCACTATGTATCTATTCTTCTCAGTTATATTATTAAACAGGATATAATCATCTAGTTTGACTAAAAATTCATTAATGTCACCTTCACCGGTAAAATAAACACGTGGCAAAATCTCACAATGTCCGACTTTTCGTTGGACGCCATTTGTAACGGTTAACACGCGTTGGGCGCCATTTGTAACGGTTAACACACGTTAGGCGCCGTTTGTAACGGTTGGGTGCTCGTACTGCGGTTTAAATGCAGACATAACTCAGGAATGCTCCGGCACTAACTCAATCGGGGCACTTCAGATTACTTCTCAGCTATCTTTCGGCTAAGCTGCTAGATAAAATCTTATTAGACAGCCCGTGGCTGTATATATTTCTTTATTAACTTTGAACTAGGCAACGTAATTACTATTAACTTCTTACCACCGGCCAACTTCTCGAGTCGGATTCCAAAACTCCTTGTCAAAACTCACTGGAGGCTCGCTAATATTTGATATCGCTTGCTCTAGATTCACTACTAGCTGCCCAATGCCGCTGAACACACTCCTGGCTGGCTACTGTCGCCAGAGACACTCTCACACACTCTAACTCCAAGCTTTTATATGCTACAAACTGAGATATTATAAATTTACATATTACTACCATCCGCGACATAACTGTAGAATCCGAAAGAGATACACACGCTCTAGAATGTTAAAGTAAAAGTGAGGATAGATGTCGCTTTCACGCGTACACATATTAAATCATTGACGTCACGATCTCAAAAATGCTAGAGTGCCTTTATTACAAAGGTCACTCCCTCACAACGTCTATGCAAAATTTTAAGTTTCTTTTTCCAACAATTTTAAATAAATCGTAATTTAAAACTTAATTCGCAACAATTCCACTCATTTCATTGTTTTAAATTAATAAATTTTTAATTTTAAACCATTATGAACGAGCCTTTATACCTTTAAAGTAACATTAAGGTCCATTTTGTAATTTTATACAAACTGTATCACATAAATCACAATTTGAAAACATGTCTTTTTTCTGTACTATTTAAAATTTCGAATAATAATAATAATAAAAAATAGTACGGTAAAGAGTTGACCTCTCTAAAGCAATGCCTTAGCCAAACGTCTCTTTCTTAACTTTAAAAATTAATTTAGATGTTTTTTAGAAGCCTTTCTAATTTTTTTAACATTCGAATAGATTAAGATGAACATATAAAAAAAAACACTTATTTATTGCACAGTCTAAAATGACTATAAATCAGTTTTTATCAAAACACAAAAATGAATTAGAAAACATCCTTATTTTTTCAATACTTTTTTCAGTGGATTAAATAAAATCTATGGGAAAAAGGCAGAATAAAAAAAAAATTTAACCACTTCTAACTACTCAGCTGATATTCGATTGCCTGTATGAACGCATGATACAAGAGATTTCGCTTAAGTCTCTCATTTACATAGATATACATTTTCGATCGTATTTCGGTGCAGCGATACTTGATATTTTTATTTAAATGGCTCAAGATTATGCAAATGGGACTTTTTTTACACAAAGAATATTGAATTTCGGATAAATGATTTTGTAGGTAGTTTTTTTTTCATTCTTTTTCCGATTGTAATTTTTTTATAAGCATTAAACAAAACAAATATTATTTTATTAATTTGCCATTTTATTAATGATTTGAGGATAAACTTAAAAGTAATCAATTAAGTAAGTTTATTTTTTTTACAAAATATCAAATACTGCTTATTAAACTAATATCATAATTTAAGCATACCTGTAATTATCATACAAATTGAAGTAGAAGCGTGAAACAAGAATTAAATTTTACGGGTGATATCACAATGTTCTATTGGATTCATTTCAGGTTAATTTTGTAGCGCAGATATGACCTTGAAAGTTACTTGAATTCTCCTTGAACTACACCCTGACGATTTTATTTGCATGACATGGAGTTTGTAAATGCCACTATAAGCCGAAAAACGTCTGTCAGGAAAAAGTGCACCTAGTTGTACAACAATGTTTAGGTAGCACTTACAAGGAAGGTCTCCATACGGGCATACTCAGAAAAATCTGAAAAAATTACAGAATGTTCTTCTCATATAGTTATATATGTTTACAAAAAAATTTCGGCGGAACCTCCTTATAACGTCCGTAAAAAAATAATAAACATTTCGTTTATTTGGCGATTTATCTCCGGTTGGCGAAAAAACGAAATTTTGAAAAATACGCTTTTACGCTTCGAATACTTTTGAAAGAATAAACTTTCTATGTTCAATTTATTTAAATAAATTTAGTTTAAATAATTTTAGTTTTGCATTTTTACTTTACTTTAAGTGTAATTTTGTCATATAGGTTTATATGTACTTATAACAAAATGAAATTAATATATTTTATCATTTAAAACACAATTTAAATTGATTTAAATTGTTCCAAATTGAAAAATACACTGTTAAAAATCTGCTGCATTTTGTTGCAACGCACTCCCTTGCTTGTATAGAAAACGGTTACTTGACTGTGAAATGGAGCTTTCTCATTGGTTGGAATAGAGATATTACATACAAGCGGTGGAGTGCGTTGCAGCAAAATGCCGCAGATTTTTAACAGTGTTGCACAAGCTACAACACAGCTAAAAATCTGTACCATTTTCTGCAGCGTCACTCCACCGCTTTTATAGAAAACGGTCAATTCACCGTGCTATGGAGCATTCTCATTGGTCAGAAGAGAGATATTCTATAAAAGTAGTGGAGTGACGTTGCAGTAAATGCTGCAGATTTTTAACAGTGAAGTCAATTAAAATCAATTTTCAGATTCGTTAAAATCGTCTGCTTTTGGCGAGGAAATGCACTGCTCGCCAAATCCCGCGTCGCTTTCAGGTTTTCACGCCAATTATTCCAAACTATTTTATTCTTTTACATATCTAATAATGTAATTCCGCCGCTAATTTTCACTGATCCTTTATTACCTACATGAGTAGTTTAATTCGTATTTTTTTTCAAAAAATTCTGATTATGCCCCCAATGGAGACCTTCCTTGTTAGACGTCAGGAATTGGTCTATGGGTGTTATGTGTCCTAATGTGCTCCATGAAAACATTGCCCTCAATGTAATACTACAGCCTCTGGCTTGTCTCCGGCCCACTGTGCATTCGGAAGCCAGGGTCTCTGTTTGAAATGGACCTATTCTCACACATCATGAACCACACAATGCTAACTGTCGATGACGTGCCGTTAGTGCAGGAATCTGCGTCGGCCACCGACTTTGTCGTCTCATACGCTGCAATACAAGAAGCACTATGTGTTAAGATACACTGTTTGAGTCGCCATTGTTGTAGATGCTGCGAATTTTGGCTGTTGTAATTTTTAGGTCTCAGTTAATAATGCATAATGTTCTCCGCTCTTGTGTGAAACCAATTGGTCACAGGTGAAGTACCACTGGCCAATTATGTCTCCTTTCACCATCCATACACCACTTTTAATACCTGTTCACAATGAATGCACATGAACAGTCCTAGAAACGCGACATTTCTAATACCGATGTTTCCAGTTTATGAGCCATAACGATTCGACCTTTATCAAAGTCAGATAAATGTTCTGTTTTTCCATTATTTTGAGACTTATGTTATGTGTTGAAATAGGACACATTGAGAGTAGTCATAATTTAACGGTTATTTGATGCATAATTATATTTATGTATATAAATTATAAATATATATATATTTCAATATTGTAATTGTAAATAACATAAATATTTAAATTTTCGAAATAATGAACACCAAATTGCATATTCAATGTAAAATAATGTAATTTTATTTCTTTTTTCAAATGTTTGAATAGGTTGAGATTATCTGAAGGATGGTGTTAATTAGATTAACTGCAAGAGATAGATGTTTCTTCTCAGCTTTAGGGATATTTCCGGTTTGAAAATCATTCAATCGGCCCCATCCAAGATATGTGCCTTCTCCCTTCATTACCTAATCTGTTTTTTTATTAATATTTTGCCTGACATTTCATCAGATTGCAGTTAATCGGATTGAATCATATCTGTATCATTTCATGCTATATACGACTTTCCTGTTCATCAGAAAAAAAGTTGATGATATTTTTCTAGTTTGCTTTGCATTTTGTTCTAATTAAAAGATGGCCAAAATAACAAAGATTTGCTGCATTTTACAACTGCTGCAACATTCTGCATGAATTTAAAATTATTTTTCTATAGATAGTTTTTATTAAGGAATAGTGGTAGGTAAGACGCTATAAAGGCATGTGTTCGGTGGCAGTGCAGTGTATATAGTTATTATCATAATATATCCTATAAAATAAGTGAACATTTATGCAGTTCATTTCCTCTTAAAGCCAATCTGTACAATGAAAAAATATGTAAAAGCCTTCAAACTGAATTAAAAATAAGTAATCCTAATGCGAATAGACATAGTAGGAACAACATGGAATTTTAAATGTAATCTTATTTCAACACGGACGGAAAAATAAATAATTAATAAATGAATAAATTTCTTATAAATAAATAATTAGTAATTTAACTATATATAAATGAATGTATCATAAAATAAAATAAGTTTTCTAATTTAAAATTGAATTTTTTTTTTTTATAAAATATATTTTGGAAGATATTTTTTTCTTGATAATAAATAAGAAAAAAGTTCTATAACAAAAACTACTAAAATAAATATAATTAGCGGTATTAACCTTAGAATGCTACCCTTTGAAAAACTTGCGGGAATGGTAACTATTCGTCTCCCAGATGAACTGAAGGTGAGCGTGCTAAAAATCACTTTTGATATCTAAATAAAATAAAACTATACTACTTGCAGATGATTTCATCACTTTCGGTCTTCAAGTAAGCAAGAAAACACGATTTATTTAATTCAAAACAGTCTTTACACATGTTAGTGTGGTGCTCACCACACATTGATCTAGAACATGTTAGACAAAAGTTGCGCGTCATTCTACACAAATTATATGGGCAAAATGCACAAATTTTCCTTTTTTTACATTGAGATTGTTCTGGTTGTTGAATGTTCATATTCAATTTGAAAAGTTCATTTATAATTGCCCTTGTTGGTCGGGACAAAGTTGATGTATTGAGACGATTCTTCATCCATGGAGCAAGAAGTTCCTCACTTAGCTTTATCGCAAATTTTTTTCTGGATAATGCTTTTTCTTTTTTTTGTGTCATATTATGGACATATATAACATGTACATTCACTGAACTGATATTTATCATATCATAAAACACGCATAGAGGCCATCTGCATGTTTTCCTGCTACATGGCATGTTATTACACATCTGATCCAAAGTGTCGAAGGCTCCTTTCGTAGAATTATAAAATTCTATTATTTCCGATTTCTTACTTTCTTTATTAACGTTTTGGTTTTCGTGAAGAGTAGACAGTAGAATACCACATTTGTTTGGTTTAGTTTTATACGACATCAGAAGAGTTTTGGCTTGGTCAAAGCAATACATTGGAATTCCAATCCTTCAAGAACGCAACTGTAAGAGGACAGGAGGAATTTCTTTTTTATTTTTCCGAACAGTCCCCACAACCGTTAATTTCATTGAACTCGTTAGTAGTTTTTCAGCTAAGGGTATCGATGTAAACCAATTGTCTATTGTAATATTTCTATTTGTCCCTTGAATATTTCTTGTTAGCTCTTAAACGAAATAAGATGCTAGAGGAATACCTTTAGTTTGTGTATTCGAACCCAAATAAGATATTGCATTGATCATATAGTTCGTTTCAACATCGCACATCATTGCTATTTTAATGCCATATCATCACCTGAGAATAACAAGGTTCTAAGTGACATTTTGAAAAAAATTCGCTTTTTGGCATAGGAATGTTCTATTTATATCAATGAGTGCATTTCTGCATTAAAATTTTGATATATATAATCTGCATCCGCTTGCAAAAGAGAATAATATAGTTCCATCAGAAATTGTTAAAGGCAGTCAGAATAACAGAGTTCTATGTGCAAAATAATCGCAGACAGCATATAAGATAATATATTATTATTTTATTTTACAATATATAATGAAAACCGGCAATCTTTTATTTCTTGTGTGAAAGAATATATTATTTCGATAATTAAATCGTTTTTTGGTAAAAAAAGAGGGAATTTTTATCAGTAAAAATCCTTTTAGTACGTCGATATGCAAAACGAATTGTATTTAATTTTTATAATGGACTTAATCCAAGCAGGAATGAAGAAATAATCCTAATTCATTTAGATTTAGAAAATCCTGTGGGAAGAAGGGGTGACAGTTTAGATGAAGCACCAGCTCTAGATATTCTTGATGATATATCAATTAAAAAAATCAGTAAAAGTAATTCCTACAAATCCAATTGTTAGCAGAACTATTGGTTTTTCGTAAGTTAAAAGTGCCTTTATGTTGTTATGTACATCCTACTGGCAATACTTTGTCTCCAGCTGCGAACAAAATACCCGAGTTATATTTTCAAGCAGAATAATCTAAAATGATATCAAGAATAAAATAAAAGCTCATATTGAAAGTTTTCCCAAGATTGAGTCAAACGACAGCAGATCAAGCACTAAAAAAAACATACTTAGAATCAGAGCTTAACTTACAGAAAATGTATGACTTGTACTTTCAGAAATGCAGAGAAAGCAATGTAGAGCCAGTGAAACTTTCATGTTATAGGTACATATTTAATACGCAGTTCAACGTAGAATTGAATAAACCAAAGAAAGATAGGTTTGATCACTGTGAGGAGTATAAACATTCTGAAACCCAAGGAGAAATATATAATGACATGCAGTTTAAATATGATCTGCACAAGAAAGAAGTTGAATCCACCACAACTCCCAGAAATGATGAAAGAAGTTCCCCTGATAAATCAGTCAGTTGCTTTGTATTAGAAAATGCATACATGTCCCAAAAGTGATGTCAGCAAGTTTTTTAAAGTTAATTTTCAAGCAAGAAAATTAACTTGTGTAACATGACAGCACATGCAACATGGAAGGAAGAAAATAAAGCATATTGTTGCTGGTGGACAGACGGCATGTGAGGCAGAGATGAAGATGACATAACCTCAGCTGTATCAACGACTACTCGGAAGATACTGACAGACTTTCCACATACTGATAGTTTAATTTTATATGTGGCAGTTGTGTTCCGCAGTATATAAACCAAATGATATCTTATGCAATCGCAATACTTATATAATCTCTTCCACATATTATGAAAATTACCCTAAGATATTGTACACCTGGTTGTGTACAATATCTTAGGGTAATTTTCATTCGGCAGACGTTCATGTCTGCAAGAAGTAAATAATATTAAGAGCCAAATAGAAAGAGCAATGGATCGAACAGAATATTTTCCGCCAATTTCATTTGTATGTCTGTTGTTGAGAGTAAATCGCAGTAATCAATTTACAACCCTGAGAATGAAATTAGAGTAGTTCATAGATTTTCCACTGGTGTAGCATAAAAAAATGCCTATAATATCATTCGGTAGACCAAGGTGATACAACTTTGATTCACACAAATTCTTTATGATATTGACTTTAAGACAAGCAACTGTTGTGACCAGAATTTCACGCAGATGAATTTGCAAAGGAGCCCCTCCAAACGACGAGGAGTATAAACATTATTTCAACAAAGGACTCTACGCCCCACCAGTGGCCGAGAGGTTCAGACTTCTAAACTGGTAGACGGCAGGTGCTGGGTTCGAACCCAGTCGCGGCTGTCGGCCTAACCGTTCGGAGTTTTCGTGGTTTTCTTCGAACCTTGCGTAAATACAGGTTAGGTTCCCTTAGAAAGACCCCCCACGAAGGGCACTCCCCCCCTGGTCCTATATCCCTAGCGTAGATAATCGGACGACAAAAATAAACTTAAACTTAAACTTAAACAAAGGACTCTACCAAATCTTAAAGTAAGCACAGCAGTGAAAGAAGGATTGCATTAAGAAAGATAAAATAAAAGACCTGCAAAACATGCTAAAGTAGTTTCCATGAGATGAAAGGTTCTATTTTCAAAATATGTTTAAGAGAAATTAGCCTAACTGTAATATAAAATAAAGCATGGATTATGGTACATTCCAAAATTTCGACTAACAAAAGTCTATCAAACTTATTTTGTTGTTTTAAAAAGAACGAGAAAGTTTTTTACGTTAGAGATATAAAGTCTTTTCTATTCATCGATAGTATACCTTACTGTAATACAAAAACTTTTATTTATAATTCATTTCAATTTCTTTTATCAATATAATCACAATTTTTTGTATTGATTTTCATACTCCCCCACTGAAACAGCACGCTAAAAAAATCTGTTGGGTTCCTATTTAATAAAATTAAATATTTAAGCTATTTTATGTTCAGTTAAATAATATATTTAACTTACGTATATTCATTAGTTTTGTGAAGCTGGTTTAATTATTATGAATAAGTGGAAGAAGCAATTTTCTGTTATTGTGCTACAATATAGATAGTAATAAATATTTTACTATCCACTGAAATTTATTTGAATTAATCAACGAAACTTCACTTTGTTAAGCTATAAAAAATTACGCAAATTAAGAAAAATAAGATTTTTTTCATGACAGAACCATCTTATTCTAAGGATAACACGACGTTTGAGAATAATATGGATCTATCAAAATTTTTAAATGAAAAAAAAAATCCATGAAAATGTTACTTAAAAACTTTCATTTTGTAGAATTACTGTCTACACCTATATATGAACCTATTAATGCCAAAAGTTTTTTACGAACTTTAATAGCTGCATGTACACAGCATGTTGATTTTCAAAGTCTTCTAACTCGAAATTGATTTTTGGCTCAGGTGACGATATTCTCAGGTGACGATATTTTGCAGGCTTACTCGGTATGTACATTCTAAATGTCCTTCCTCGAAAAGCTACTAATTGTTTATCAATAGTAACATAAGATCCTGGTTTATAAAATTCCATACAACGCTTAAAAATTCGTCCCAAATCTCTCTGACAGGTGCAAATTTATCTTTTTCTTTTCTTTCAGCTCTTGTTTCTTTTGCATCAAATCGTAGGCAGTTCATCAAAAAATGAAATCTCGTGTCACTCATTCCTACTTTGTACCGTTGACCGCATAATGGTGTATCAAATAACCCATGTGTTTCTAAATGATTATTTCTCATTGCTGCTCATAGAACAAGTAATCCTAGTAAGGCTTTAATTTTTTGAACACAAGTTCCCGATACTGTATTTTATTCCTCAGCATAACGAGCTTTTTTTCTTCTAATTTCAGAATTAGTATGAAAAACAATTCTTTCCAGCATTTGTCGGGTAAAAAATTGACTAAATGTTTCAATAGTTGTGTAAAGCCTTTTTGCTGAGATTTTTGGACATTGAATGAAATGAATAATATTTCGAGCTGTTGTCCTTGTCTTACTTGATTTAGGAATAGATGACCATTTTGATTTATCTTTACTAGTGAGCTGAATTTTACCAGGATAAATAATATATTTATCACATGACTCGAAAAATTTCGGAATATTTTCAACCCATTCACTTTTTTTGATAAAACGCGATTTTCAATTTTAGCTATACATTCATCTCATTTAGTTATACATTCATCTTCCTGGACTTGTTTTTCATGTATCGTTTTTTCTTCAACTTTATTGTGAAATTTCATGATTTTTCATCGCTATCGCTGTCTGTAATTTCCTCATTTTGAACTTCTATAAAATATTCATTTCCTGATTCTTCCTCCGAAATAGAAGTTTCTTCATCCCTTAATTCTTTTAATAGTTTCCGGATAGCCTCAGGTCTACTCCAAAAATTTTCTCCAGCAAAACGTTTCGACATGACAAAGAAGCAAATGGAAGAAAAAAACTAAGTCATATTCTGAAAAGCAAACGTTAGCGCTAACCATTCGTCTGCGAGACGAACATTTTTCTAAAAACATCACACGCAGAAATATTTCCGGAAGAAGGAATAGCCTTGTGTGATGGTACCAAGGTCAAATGAATGTACTGTATGGCGCGTCCCATTTCCTGTTTTAGGGAAGGCAGGTCAAGAGCGTTTCTTATAGGCTTCGTCCAGGAGACGAATGGGTAGCATTCTAGGGCTAAACTGAGATATTAGAGCACTAACAACATCAGAGATAATATCATTTACCACAAATTGTGAGGGAGTGTCTCTTTGTAATAAAGGCACTCTGGTGTTTTGAGTAAGATCGTGACGTCATTTTTCTATTGTGGCACCCTCGATCTACAGTTAACTGCGGTTATGAGTTTTATGCAAAAATCTATCTCCATTTTCAGTTTGCAAAGTATAAAAGCTGTAAGTGGTGTGTGGTGTGTGGTGAGGTGAGCCGGGAGAACCTCCAGCAAAGAATACCAGAGCGGCCGTGTAAAGATAGAGAGCCTCAACAATCGAGTTGGGTAAGAGTTAGCTCAGCACTGTGATTGTTTGAGAATAAAGATATTTCTGCAGACACGGTCTGTTTATTCAAAGGTTAGAGTAAAATTACGCCGCGACCAGAAGAGAATTGCCGGGTTAGTGCTTTGAACCTGACTTAGTCGTAAATGTGAGTTTGAGCTACATTTTGTTCTCATAGTAGTGTGATTAATTGTCAGAAACACTGAATTTTTGCTCAACTCCCCGTTTTCCCATCTACAGTAAATAAAAGTTTTGTAATTTAACTTTACTTAGACTATGACTTCATTCGACTGATACGTCGCAAAGTTAGGTTCGAACCCAACATATCTTTAAGGAAGCAGATTTTATTTTTCTGGAGAGTTAGACCACACAACTATCTTTACCATTTCCCTCAACTATTTTATGAAAAGAAACTAGTTTCAAAATATGATTCTCAGCCCATTTAGTTAAAGTTAGTAGTTTACCCCACTCTAAAATTCTTGTTTTACATTCTTAGATCAGTTAAATCACTTTTAAACTACCGAGATTTGCATTTCAAACATATGGATTTGTGACATTTATATATGGTTATAAATTTCAAAAATGTATCTTTTTTTGTTACAAAAAAATATAATTTTAATGAATTTTATGAGGATGGAAATAAGATCAAGGAAAAAAATACATGCATTCAATTGTTCAAACATTCAAAATATGACTGGTGATTCCACATATACTTATAATCAAATTCTGTGTAGAGTCAGTTGTATAAGGTGAGTGTTATGACAGTTCCCTAAGGAAAAAAAAATATTTATATCTCCGTCTGCTCTAAAAACTCTCATATTTTTGAAGCATAAACTGAAGACTGAACTAGAAAAACATGTCTATCGGTCTGAATTAAAAATCAAACCATAAGTAATGATATGTTTTTAATAAGTATTATGCAAACATGCAATATTTTGTAAGGTATTTTTGTTTAAAAAAAAGCCTGAAAAATAATAACTTTTATAGCTGAAACTGCCTGTAACTTAAGAATTTCAAAACTGATTTAAATAATTCATCAAAATTCCAGTAACGTGAATTTAATGTTCTTATTTGAATTCCAAATGTGGTATTAGCCTATCTTCTCCCATCTGTATGAATTTATCTCGCATTATGGTTTCATTTAACCAAAAAGATTCTTTTATGACGATTTTGATTTCTTATGAATGTTTAAAGTTTTATTATTTTTAAACAAATAATAAATTAAATTTCATTAAAGCACAAATAAAATGTTTATTTGTGCCAAATATTCTTTTTTTTAAATCAGAATGTTTACAGTTTTAAAGATATCTCCCAGAAAAATTTTAAAGACGACTTTGATTTATTGAAATATGTTTTACTTAAAGACAAAAATATAATTATTATCTATCTATCTATATAATATATATATATACATAATATATTGCATAATTAATGTTACACAATTATAATGAACTTAGTTTGAATTTTTCATAAGTTTAACGACGATACAGTTCGAGCAATTTGCAAATTGCGTACAGTTCATCATATAAAATATCTTCAGATTTTAATACTGTTTAAAAGCAACAAATCTAAGATCATCGCTAGTACGATAAAGATGCATGTTTAGCGCGATGTGATGTTCGTAGAAACGTAGGTTAAATTTAGGAGAAAAATTTATTTTTATCAAACATTCCTCTCTCTCTCAAGGATAATAATCAAACATTATATTTATGATCCAAAATGTTATAGTTTATTAGTTTTACCAAATAGGGGGGGGGAGGAATTTTAACCTTCAAGCAGTCTCCCATCTCACTCCACTCTCTAAGAAGATGCGATTGAATGTGCGGAAGTCCTGAAAAAGATAAGGAAAAAAATTGAAAAAAATTTCAAATAGAGCCCGTAGGTAGGAATTATAACATGAAAAGAAACAAGCATAACAGAAACAAAATTGTAATTTTATAAAAGACAACGACTATTTGGAAAATGATATTTTCAAAGTCTAATGTTTTAAAAACTTGAATTAAACACTTAGAAACCTAAAGAAATTCTATATTTAAATTAACAATAATAATAAACATCATTTTTATGATAATCATAACGAATTACGAATTATGTACGCCATACATTAAACATTAATATTCCTAGTTCAATGATAAAAAACAGTAATGTAAAGATATACAACTTTGACTGTTTAAAATGTGCATTTTTATTTGATGGAGTTAACTAAACTGACTTCTTAACGCCACGTATTACGTGCGTCATGGATTAAAAATTCATAATCCTGGACCCTTTATAACCAAATTTTAAATGAAGTTTCAGTTTTTACAGCTTTTAGAACTGTGCATTTTTTAACTTCTAAACATCGCACATATAAAATTTTTACTCCGTTGCGTAGAGAAAAAATTGAAATATAGTTTTGAAATATTTATCATATTTTGTTTTTAAATTGTTATTATTTTTAAACTTTTATTACCTTTTATATCATTGTGGGAACAATCAGCGGAGATAAGTTGCAGAATTCAGCTAATAAACAGATTCAGATATACTTCAGATTTCCCAGTTCTCTACCGATGACAAAAGAATTCATCTCTTTTCCAAATTTTTAATAAAATATTTTTTATTATTTTTATTTGAGCTCTGGACGCTATTATGCAGCATTTTTTAATCTTTTATTTGTACAATTAATATCAAACAATAATATGCCATTGATACTTGTAATTACAGTGTCTTATTTTTCAGTAAAAAAGGCGGTAAGGAATTACATAATCGTACGTTAATCATGGTTTTGGAATCACTTGTTGTTTGTATGATCTCACTTCATTATTGCGATTTTGCTTATGCATAAAAAACTGTCCGTAAGTAAACAATAACTCTTCAAAGAAGACTGAATATTTTTTTCAGGTTCCTAGAAAATTCTTAGTAATATTACAGATTTTTTTTTTTTTCAGTGCAAACCTGTATCTGTTACATGAATAATCGCTGCTATCGTTGCATAAAAATTTCAAGGAATCCCAGTTTTCTAGAAAACTTTCAGTAAATTTATACTTTTTTTCTTTTTTTACAGTGTAGTATTCTTTTTTACAGTGTAGTAGTGCTCTAGCGGCATTATTTGCCAACTTGAAAACTTCAGCAGTTAAATATTCAAGGAAGGCAGCGAGATAGACTTTAACAACAGCTCGTACATGCTCGGCATAGTTGCCCTTTTTCAAAATACACTGTAATTACTTAACGAAGTAAATTTTTACATAAAATCTACACCTATTTATTAAAATTTATGCTAACTATTAACTAAAAGTTGAAAATAGTTATTTTTTTTAAAGTATAACTTTCATGTTTTGAATATACACTGAAAAAAATTGATTTATTTCAAACGTCAAAAATTCAAATTTATACTGTATTTGCCACTATATTATTAGCGATAAACTACACAATTTTTCGTTTATAAATTTAGTCTTATGTAGTATATAAATATCTGTGAAGAATTACAAATTTAATCTGACTCTTAATCTATCAAAAGATTTCTCTTTTATTTCAGCTTGAAGCAAACGTCGTCTTTAATTAAATACGAATTTGATATTTGAAATTAAATACTTGAAGCCATAATTATATATCGCGTTGTTAGCATTGTATAATAAGTCGCATTACGTGATTTGGTTTTTAAGACTAAAGGTAAAGGGAACCAATATCTTCAATAATCTAGCTGAGAGGATTTTAAAAGTAAAAGAATTTGTATGACGATATTAATATAATGAATGGTTAAAAGCTGCAAACAAAACATGATTTGATATAATTTCTTAGAGAAAATATTCTTTTTGTTTAGAAAAAATAATAATGTATATATATATGGTACAGTCCATGTCAAATCAGGAAGCCAAAGAAAAAATCTTACCTTCATAGTCTCAGAAGTTCTTAGATTGAACATATGTTTATATTCAAGAAAAAAAAAACTCCTGTATTTTTTTATTTTGCCCAAAAACATTTCTGGGACAAGATACAGGGCGCAAAAGATGGCTTCCCGAGCACCACTTCCCATTTGCGATTTTCAAAAAAAAAAAAAAAAAAAAAAAAAAAAAAAAATTCAAGGGCTCTATCTTTGGAACGGTGCAAGATATTTTGTTGGAGTTTTTTTTTTTTTTTTTTTTTTTTTTTTTTTAATGGTAATATATTTCTGTTTAAAAAGCTATACTCCGTTTTGAAATATGTATTTTATTTTTTTACAGCAGACTTCCAAAAAATATTTTTTAATCAAAAATAATTCTTTTCACAAAAACGCTAATCGCAAAAATTTTGATTTTTTACTCTTAATAAAAACCATTGAGTACTATCTTCATTGTAAAGGAGAACTTCTACTTTTGAGTTTAACAAGTTTTAGAAACATTTAAAGAATTTAGAGAATTTTACAGGAACTGTATATTAACAGTTCTTGTAAAAATCTTTGAATTTCTGTTTATTTGTATCACATTGAGCCTATTACATATCCTAAACAAGTTAGAAATCACACGTCAAATGTGGTAAATGAGGTACTGTCATACTATGACTAGTTTTATAAATATTTAGATCTACGTGCAAAAAATGTTATATATATATATATATATATATATATATATATATATACGAGGGTATTTCGAAAAGTAAAGATACAACCTACGCCGGAGGAAAAGAAAAGTTTTGGCAAGCAAGTTGGCAACACAGGTGTTAACCTTGAACCATAAGCTTTCTCCTCGCGGTCGTTTGGCAGTTCAACGTTGATTCTGGTTGGAATAGGTCGTGTTTAAAGTGGTTCCGCCGATTCGGAATCCCGCCAAATGCTCCGTCATACTTCATGCAAGAGGTCAGCGACCAGCTGATATTCACAAAGAAATTGTTGAACAAAGAACAGGTCGGCCATCTGTGATCTCTTTTGCCCTTCTTCAGAGAAAGGAGGAAGTAATTCGTGCGAATAGATGTCTCAAATTGAAGGAATTCCGTTACCTGAAGTCACATCTTGCAGGAAAATCGTTCCACGACGATGATGAAATCAACGATGAAATTAAAATGTGGTTCCGACAACAGGCGGAAACCTTCTATGACTATGGGATACAAAAGCTTGTGCTTCGACTAAACAAATGTTTCGATAACAAGGGTGATTATGTCGAAAAATAATAAATAATCCAGTTAATATGATGTAACTTACGTTTTCTAAATAAATGTTTTTTTAAGGAATGCGAGCCATTGTATCTTTACTTTTCGAAATGCCCTTGTATATATATATAGTTAAAAACGTTAGTAATTAATATGTCCATTTCACTTTTGGCCTCTTCACTCACAGTAAAATATAGGTAAAGCTACAAAGTTTTTCAAAGAAACTCGGATTCCTAAAATGTTTTATAAAACGGCCACAACAAAAATTTATGTAACGGATACAAGTTTGCACTGTCAATAAAATAATATGTAAGATTATTAGGCCAGTCTAATTCTCAGAAAAAAGGGCTGATAGATGCAAAAATTCTGCTAGAAGATTTTATGTTTTAAAAATGTTTATGAGGATGCTAGTAACAACAATTAATGGTTTTCCAACAAAATATCTTGAGGCTAAACTTTGTGGAGCCAAAAACCGCAAAATTTTCAGACCTTTTCCAGTATTTTTCCTATAACTCAAAAATTATACAACTTTTGTGTAACATACTGAATTACAAAAAGAAAGATCACTAAATGCTCTATAAATTTTGTTGTGCAAACGTTTTTCTAAACCCATTACTTAACGCGCTATGGTTTTTTGAAAATGTCACTTATTTTAAACTTTACAGAAAGTGACCTATTTTTCGCCTCTCATCCCAAAAAACTTTCTTCTTCACTAACAATGACAATTAAATACACCTATTGATGGATGAGAAATGAAAGTTTTAAGAAAGATAGGTAGAAAAAGCACATATCTATTATCTAGCACATATCTATGCGGCTTCAAATAGTCGCGCTGTGACCCAGAAAGAACTTGCCAAGCTCTTTGAACACAGCATTTAGCATCAAACTAATATTCATCAGTTTTTTGAAAAGTAGCAAGGAAGTTAAAATACAGGATGATTGCCGAAAAATATATGCGAATGAGAGAATAACAGCAGCGTATGTTCGTCGGGGTGAAGATTCTACACAGACTATAGTTTGTACCTCAGATCGAGCACTTCTTTCAAGTTTAAAGATAATTGCTTCTTATGTGAACAAGGTAATCACGGTGACTTCAACGAAAAGCAATAAAAAAAGCCCTAAGTAAAGAGAAAATGGATTCACAAGGTAATGAAGTTAGAAGCAAAAATTACATTTATGAAAGCTGCAGAAAAACATGGGTATGAATGGTCCCAGAAAGTAATTGAACGTATTCAACACGAACCTGACTCAAAGATGCGAATCTGACTTGCAGATGCATGGGATGATAGTTTTTGTCGCGTAAAAATAGATCAATCACTAACAAGTAGCTAGAAAAGAGTGCGTTGACCCGCATCATCCGTTGACGAAGCCAATGACAGAAACAAGAGCCGCTTCATTTCATTGCTTAAAACAAATTAAAAATTTCAAAACAAGAATTTCAAAATAACAGAATTCAAACTGAGCAGGTAAAGGAAGAAGTTGTCATGATAGATATTTCAGCCATTTCAAGAGCCGATCTTTTGAAAGCGTCGTAATTGTCGGAAAATACATTGACCTTCTCGTGATCATGACAAGCTTAGGCTATCAGCCCAAAAATCTGTTTTTCCAAAAGGCAAGAAGATGTAACATCGAAACCAAGTGGTTTTTAACCATGTCGTTCAAATACAATTACAATAATGTTCTTTTCACTAATGCAATCAGCGGATGCGATACAACATCCGCTCTTTTAGGGAAATAGCCTGCGTGTTCAATAAATTAGGTTCTAGAGAATCATCAAGGAATCATCAAGAAATCATCAAGGTTGGAGAAAAATTTCATATTGCAAAATGCAGTGGATGAATAGATACCACACAGAAATTGAACACTTTAAGGTTCCAGTTGTTTGCGAAATTTTCCACAAAAAGTTCATCTTTCAAGACTACCACCAACACAAGGCGCTGAGCAGCAGCATTTTTTCCAATGTTATTATCAGGTACAAGCTAGGCTAGGAAACAACATCCCTCCTGAAGAATGGAGGTGGGCTCACAGGTAAAACGATCACTTTCAGCCAATTTAAATATTCCATCATCCAGCACCTGAATCCTTGCTACATGTGTTATGTACTGTAAAAAAGGATGCAGCAAAGCATGTTCTTTTCATAAATTAAGACTCAGTTGTTTGGCAATTTGTAAAATATGTAATGGGATCAACTACGAAAATGTCGACGACATTTTTTATTTAGAAAATTATTTAGAAAAATTTTTATTTATGTAAAAATGTCACCGTAAGTATTTTTTACTTAGATTCAGTTAAATACCTAATGTTAATTTTCTCCCCTAATGCTCTAAATACAAAAACAGTTACAATGTCCTTAACTTTTTAAAACATTACCGTTGTAATTTATCATGATTCTTAATATGCCAATACCTGTATTTTTAATAAATTACATTAAAGAGGATAAAATAATAAAAAAATTGTGTCAAATTTTTGTTTTTGCAAATTTTCTCCAAAGTTAAAAAAATAAGTCATTTTCAGATAGCTGTAGCGCGCTTAATAATGGCTTTATAAAAACAGATCGACAATAAAATTTGTAGAGAATTGTACGTTCTTTCTTTTTGTAATTGAGTATAGTACGCAAAAATTTTATAATTTTTGAGTTATAGGCAAAAAATTGAAAAAAACCCGAAATTTTTTTGGTTTTTTGGCTCCACAAAATTTAGCTTCGAGATATTTTGTTGGAAAACCATTAATTTTTATTACTAGCATTCCCATAAACAATTTAAAAACATAAAATCTTCTAGCAAAATTTTTGCATCTATTTATGACAATTTGACTGGTTATATATATTATTTTATTTATTTTGATATTTTAGGGAACGTTTACTCGATTCTTTTATAAATCTATTGATTCCTTTAGCTTAAAAACTATTTTTGCTGATTTATATTTTTTTATACAGGGTACAGATAAAATTTTAATAAAGTTATATAATTCCATAACTTTACATCCATAGTATTGCAATTTTTTTACATTGCTCTAGAATGTAAATAAGAATGCTATGAATATAAAAGAAGATATAAGAATACATACATATATATATATATATATACATATATAAGAACATTATAAACATAAAAGCATTTATAAGAATGTTTTTTTTTCTTTTTACAGTGCTTTAATTTAAAAAAACCCTTTTTCTTATTCCACTATTTCACAACTATAAGTAATTTATTTCAATTTTAAAAAGGAAATAAACTTTTTTGTTATCGTTATACAATTGATTTAACATTTAACATGAAAACTTCTGATTTTTTATGCTTTAAAAAAATAAAAAAAAATAACATTATCCATGGAATCTCAGAAAATACTTTCTGACTTATAAAAAAGAAAAAATAATAATCTATTATCGGGTATGAAAAAAAAATTAATAGACTGTTTACGTAAAACTATTTTCCGCAGAAATGAAAAATAGTTTTTTTTAAATTTTACATTTACTCTCCTAAACATATAAGCATTTAAAAAATGCTGAATTCTCTAGAACATGTTAAAAAACGGAATGAATAAAAAATAATAATTCTGTTCCATTATCATTAGTAATATTCTGAAGCATTAAAAAGTTATTTTGAATCATTTCTTTCAAATAACTTTATTTTTACAGAATAATAAATAATAATACAGGTATTTATTTCTTTTCTTTTTTTTTGTTTGTCTGTTTATATATTTATATGTTTATATTTTATTGTTTAAATGTTTAATTATTTAAATGTAAAGGGAAAAATGAAAAATGCCCATTAAAAATGTTATGCAAATTGTGTTTTTACAATTATTTTAGACAAATTATATATGCATATTAAAATATCAATATTTTAATTAAAAGATTTTTAGTAAATTCTTCAACATTCATGCACGAATAAATACGAAATTTTTCTTTTAGTAAAATTAGTAGTCTACTATTTTCCATGCAGTAAAAAATATAAAAATACAATTTACATGTTTTTCTAAAAGTAGATTATCGCTTTTATAAATTTTATACTGTAAAAATACCCAATTCACTGACTTCATACTTCAATTTGGTATATATATAAATATAATATCAAACAAGTATAATTTTGAATTTCATAATTTTAACAGAATAAAACATTGCCTGAAACATACGGATGATGAAATTTAACATATAATTCCTAAGCTTCATTTAATAACAAATCCTGTTGTGATACAAAATTTTTTAATTCTATTTTTTATTCAAAAATACAAAATAATGAAATTGTTTTTTTTTAAATAAAAACACTGACATTTACAATTTTGTATTGTTAAATTTCCTAGTGTTACATTGACGAATTAAATTACATACAAAATGTCAAGAGAAAATTAAAATACAGAACCATTCAACAGCATTGCAGAAGGGTGCTACAGCAGGAACATAAGATAAAAGTATTTAAAAAAATGCAAGAGATAATTAAAGCGTAGACAACAGCATTCAACAGCACTATAAGTGTGCTATAAAAGAAACAGGAAAATGCAGATATTGAAAAAAATTCAGAAAATAGATAACAGAAATTTAAAACACAAATCATTACAAAATCATTCAACACCACTATAAGAAGGTGCTATAAGAGGAACATAAGATACAAATATTCAAATATATTTAAGATAATATATAATAGAAGTTTAAGAACAGATCATTGTAGCGTCATTCAACAGCATTATAAAAGGGTGCTGTTAGAGAAACTGAATATACAAGTATCGGAAAAAAAAATTCAGGAAAATAGATCAGAGAAAATTATAACACAAACCTTTGCAAAATCAGTCAACATCACTAAAAGAAGATGCCACAATAGAAACATAAGTTACAAATATTTAAAAATATTCAAAATAATAGATAAGAGAAATTTGAAGCACAGATCATTGCAGCATCATTCAAGAAAATTATAAAAAGGTGCTATAGTAAGAACATAAGATAGAAGTAGTGACAAAATATTTAAGATAATATACAGTGTGCATCTAAACTCTTGGGCGAAACTTTAATGGGTGATAGTACACATCAAGACAAACAATATTAAATAGGAAACCAACGGTCATAAGTATATCATAAGTATATTTGCAAACTACAATTACAAAAAAATACTTATCCATGGTGAGATTCAAGTTTAAAAAAATTGCGTGCGCAGACGAAAGAACAAAACATTAATTTAATAAAAATAAACATACATTACACTCATTAAAATACGACAATTTTTTGAGAAACAGTTTACATAATTTTATTCAGAAAACAAAGATGCACATGGATATATAAATACATAGATGCATGTATAGATGCATTACATACACACATCAAAAGACATTTTTCCCAATTCTTTTGCCGATTATCCTCTAGCATTCAGCTACTATGGATATAGTAAAAATGCTGTACATAATAATTATGAAAATGCGAGACAATTTTTTAGTTTTTAATGAAATCACACTAATACAGAAATTAAGGCACCAATGTTGATTACCTCCTTATTTTTCTGCTTCATAAATGAGAAAATGTCAGTTAATTTTGACCATAATATTTTAAAAAGTCAATATTGTTTAATATTTTTTTGCACTTCAGCAGTTTGCAAATCATCTGCTTAGCATAGAAGCAAAATTCTCATCACACCAAGAGACGAGAATAAATGCTAGAAGTATGAAAAATTCGAAAAAAATAGACGAAAAAATCGCTATGATAATGCTTTCTTCCGACAGATTTTTTTTTCTAAATTTAACGTGGATCTTCTTGCTTTAGTCAGCAACATATACTTAGAATTTTGTTCTGTTTCTAATCACAAATTAATTCACTTTTCAAAGATACAATAATGAAAATTGCAGAAAATTCGTTTTTACAGCGCTTCCATCAGGCGGGATATTTTAAAATTCCAAAAGGATCTGCTTGCTCAGTTAAAATCATGCAAATGAGATTTTTTTCAGTTCTATCTGTTTTTCGATAGTACAATAAAAATAGCACAAAATTTGTTGATACTGAGCTCCTTTCAATCGTACAATTTGCAAATTCCAGTAGAATCTGCTTTCCATAATCAAAAACATTTGCATAAAATTAGATTAAATTTTATGACATTTCTATACACTTTTTGATAAACTATTTTGGACACACAGGCGGAAACACAGACAGACAAATTGCATAATTATGTTTTTTAGGATTCCTGTTCCGTAAAACATGTAAATCGATCGAAAAAAACTTCGATATTTTTTTAAATCTTCATTCGATAAAAAAAGTAAAATATGCATTAGTTTACATTAGAAACTCTGGTTCATGAATCGAATCTCTTAATAGGAATATATATATTGAATATATTTTAAATAAACGTTTTAAGCTCCTGATTTTCTTTCTAGTACCTAAAATAAAATAAAAAGTTTAAAATAACTTAAAAAAATAAAAATATATATATTAGGTTATCATAGGCTCACAGGATAGGGAATATGATGAATGAATAAAACACTTCTGATATTGTTGATATTGGTATTTTGAATTTATGATGATTCTTCTCAAACTAGAATTTTCATAAAACTTTCACTACATTAAAAGCATTGCAATAAGTCTGACAATAAGTAGATTCTTTGCAGAACTGTTCATTACTTTCAAATTTTTCTAAAATGTATTCGCACATTTTAATTAGAACTAAAATTATCACGCTGCTTGGAGTACAACAGATAATTTACCTGTCAGCCTAAATTGAGATAGAACCTTTGAATAAATCTGAAAATTATTAGTGTGTTTAATAATGGCAGATGATTTTCCGGCTTATCGAAAACAGACAAATTCATTGCAAATACCAACAATACCCATTTACTTTACGGCAAATATATATAATAATCTAATCACATGAAGTTGGAGACAAAATGAAAACTTGAAGTCCCACAAAAGTCTGGTAATTGTTGAGTCAAACAGCAAATTAAGATCAACTTCCAGGCTGAATTGAAAGAATGAATACCGACAGAAGCGATATACACCTTGAAAATGCTTTGATCAAATCAAGACAGAGTAAATGTGACATGTGATAACGGCATTTTTACGGTAGTGCATTGTTGTCTGTTTCTACATTTTTTCATAAAAATATCAAAACCCATTTTAATCGCCATGCATATAAAAATCCTTATTTATCATAAAAACCCTTACGTATATGTTCTCTTTTTTTACGCTTGATTTCTTAACCATTGACTGTTGATTGGTATAAATTTAAATTTAAAACATAGCATTGCACATTAAAATACATGGATTCCAATGAGATTTTTATAAAACCAAGGTCTAAAATATATGTTTATTACTGTTTATAATTAATATTACAAATATTATATTTTTATTTTCACGGATCCCAAAAGTATTGGGATTTATTCTTTACTACCACAGGCATAACATGATAAAAAGTATAAAGTATTGTACTTAGATATTAATTGTCAAATATTCGCTTTAATTTTATGTTTAGCATAATGTATATGTATTTTAAGCAGGGATTATTAGAGTAAAATAATATTTAAACTTTATTTGCAAAGTAATTGTGTACATAAAGTTACTTATTCTCTAGTTAACTGGATATGAACATTGAAATGCTCTTGTTTTATTAGCAATAACGCTTTTATTGCAATAAAGTAATTTTGATTCGGAAAAAGCATTTATTTTTTTAAAGAAATATACCAAAGTGTAAATTTCAACCCCGACTTTCTAAAAAAATTATTTCGTTATTGCGTTTCTAAAATATCAACACATGTAGCACAAACTAACAAAGCGTTTTAACCTCTTTTGTAATACAACTTCTTTCTTACATGTAATTTATTTTCTGCAGTAGTACTTAATAACAGGAACCAAAATAAGAAAATAAAACAATGACTTTGTGTCTGTCCTATTTTTCACAAAAATAAATAATGTGACATAGTTTTATTTCGAAACAAAATTTCTTGGTTTCATCTGTCACTGAGCTTAAATAAATCAACATTATTTTTATCCGTGTTTACAGAAACAATACTACACTATTATATGTGTGAAATGTGTTGACACAGATAGAGCTTTATAATGCGAAATACATTTCACTGGAATGGAAAAGGAGTGTAAATAACACATTATTGAAAATGTGTTTTTTAAAGTTAATAAAAGAATTGTTTATACGAAGATTCATAGTGAAAGATAATATTTATTAAGGAATATGTCATACGATAAAATATGGCATTTCTAAGTTCGATAAAGGAATAATATTAGCTCAATACATTGTATATATTTAACTAAATTTACTTTAAATAAAATGATTTTCAGAGTGTGTCTTAGAAGTTTTTAAAAAGGGTTTTTAGTACTTTAGTTTCATGTATTTTTATAAAACATTTATATAATTTTTATAATATGGAAAATATTCTAGCGCCAAATTTAATTATATGTTTGTTGTAAAAATAATAGTAATTCATTTTATCTTTGCTTTTTAACTGATTTAGCTTTATGAAAATGTTTCTTAATTTTTATATTATAATGCTTTTGAGATAATGTTTTAAAAATTAGTTACATTTAACGAAAATACTTGCTTACCGTTTAGATCCATGAAGACTTAAAAATGACATTAAAAAAGATGGGCAGATAAATGTTACGACATAATTTAAAATTGTTTATCTAAATCAACAGCTGAAAATTGTAAATGAACCTCTATCTTTAAAAAAGTACGTTGGAAAATAATTAATAATACATTTCGTAATTTTGTAAAAAAAATAAGTTTTAAAAAAATTTAGTGTCAAATCTTAGTTACAATTGATTCAGGGATATTACTTATGCAAGTAAATTTACACAATATGTTACAAAAACAATTTGTATTTTTAAATTATCAGGAACATCTATTTGTATATTTACATGTAGAGAAGTATGATCACTGTTAATCCAAAGGTATTTTTTTTTCAACTTTAGAGTTGAGCTGTTTTTGGAGATTTCAAATTGGCCACTACATGGCCCCTTTCGATAATTATCATATGTATTTTTTTTAACCAAGTTAATGTTGAGAATACGTTCGTTAATGCACTATTGTGGTTGCTTATTGTGGTTGTCGAGACCACTTGTGCAATATTAAAACAAATGTTAAAAGATTTAATAGTTAAGAATATTCAGTGAATTTATTTTACACCTGATTCATTGCAAGAAAAAAATATATTTTTCATTTAAAGAACAGTGTTATAATGTCTTTTAAATTCAAACACACAAAACATCATGAAAAGCTAAAATATAGTAAACAAATGCATAAAATTAAAAAAAAAAAGATAAACTAAATTATAGTGGAATTTGTTAAGTTATTCCCGAAAATTAATAGAAGGCAAGACAGATATGACACGCAAAATGTCGACTCAAAATAATTTTACTCTAACAGTTCATGTACTTTTATTGTATTTGGCTAAATTTTATCAATGTGGCTTTAGATACTTTAATTTATGAGTCTGAAAAACTGTAAAAGACTTCACATAGGCTAGAAGTCAAGTCAGAAAAGTTTTTAGCTCACCGAAAAATAAAATTTTCACCTAAAAAACCCATTAACGCCTGAAGCACTCGTACGATTTCGATAAAACAATTTAGTAATAGAATATAAATATGAGACTATATTTAGCAGAAACCTAAGCGTTTGTCCCGTAAGATTCCGTACACTAAGCTCCAGGTTTCACTGCAATATAAGCAATATTTAAGATATTATAATTCTATAAATTTAATGAATTTTCAAAGCATTGAAGAATGATTAAGACTCTCAAGGATTACATTTATATTCCTAAATAAGATTTCTTATTTAATATTGAAAGAATCATATTTTATTAGCATTTAAAACAAAATGCAGAGAAAACAACATTACAATTTTACCCATTTGCAAAACGCTTAAAAAATAGTTTTGAAAAAAAGTCTAAAAAAATATCCTTGCTTTTAAAAAAAGTTTTTGTCGATGAAAAAAACTGTCAGCGGTAATTCTTGAACATGATGGAATGATTATGGATTTGAAAACTTATCAAAATTAGTAGGGTAATTTCCGAGGAAACGAGTTAAATTTCGTATAATTCCATATAATCCCTAGAACTGTGTGCCAGGCTTGTGCTCTAATAAGTTTAATTTATTTCAATTAGTTTTAACAGATTGTCTTTTATTCTTCCGTGATGTTATTCTTATTTTATTTACTAAGTATATTTTATCCATACTTCTGTCTAAAATAAAGGCATTACAAACTTATGCAATTCTCAAGCAACATTTTTAAAAATAGAATTACAATCTGTAGATCTAGAATTCAAACAAAATGTTTTTCTTCATCTTATATACTGTAAACGCAGTACTTATTTAGCATGATTTTTTTACTCATTTAAATAATACAATAAGATAAAGTTTTTTATTACAAAAAATGTAAATGATGAAATTACCTTGTAACATCGGAACTTGATTAATTGTAAAGCTACAATGAAATGAGCAAAAAGTATTTTATCATTTAACTTACTACCGCGTGGAGATTTCATTTTGTTATTTAAACTGAAGAGTATTTTTCGGGTAAAAACTTGTGAGTTATTAATCATTCCTTAAAACTTTGTGTTTTCTAAAGACCGGATATTTTATATTTGTTTACTTGAAGATAGAAAAATTTTATTTTTTAAATGTTAAAATTATTTTTTAATAGGCTGTTAATGTACCAGAAATCATGGCTTTTGTTTAGACATAAAAAATATTTTCTCAATCAGCATAAGTTATTTTAATAAATATAATTTGAAGCAATACTATATTATATAGAGAAAACATTCCTAATTAATGAATTGATAAGTATAATTTTAGGAAAGAAAAATAAAGATTTAAAGTTAATATTCTCTAAAATTTCTATTTTTTTCATAGATATTAAAACTTTCAATTTCTCTTAGTCTGTTTAAAAATTAATTAACGGAAGTGCAGGTCTAAGAAAACAATGCGCTTTAAGTTGCTTGCTGTCAAAATATATAAGGTACCCTGGGGTAATAACGCCACGTTAAGGTTCTATCAATTTTCACGGCTTAGTTTTAGATTGTATTTTTCAAATAAATATCGGATCTGATACAGCAACTCATTGACTATCTATATAAAATAAAATAATTTATCAGATATGTATTCATAAAATGTAATGGCGTTTTTTCTTGATCAATGCTATTTGGCGTTAATACCCACCTATATGGGTAATAACGCCATGCAAACAAAGCTATAAAATAAGATGGAATAATGGCATATAGACTGCCCAATTCTAAAAATACAAACTCTACAGCTCTAGAAATTGGCAAATTGCAATCTAAGCTATTGAAAATGTACAATTTTTTTGTGACTCTGAAAGAAAAAGAAAGCTGTGGTGGTGGTGGGGGGGGGGGGGGAGGAGGCAAAATAATATCAGATTCTAAGCTACGTTTTGCTTAAAAAGGACCATTTAAATAGAATTATTAGAAACATTGCACGGATTATTTGAATCAGTTTTTATATTCCCATGTATGCATTCTATGCGATAGAAAATATTGGTTTTTTTGTGAAAGTGAAAGAAAAAGGATTGAAGGGGATCTTCAACAGAATATAACACCCTGTGTCTCTCTTTGCTTAAAAAGTCCCGCTTAAATATGATTATAAGAAACATTGCATGGTTTTAAACATTCATAATGTAATATTTTAATCATGTGAAGTTTTATAATAACTAGAGTTATATGTAATAAATATTTTTGTTAAACCTTAACTGCTGTTAACATCTCACATATCGCTGAGTTTTTCAAGTTTCAGAGTTTAACTTGCAATTTTTAGTTTAACTATAGATACCGAGAAAATTTTGTATCATTTGGAGTCCTATTACTATCTCTAGAAACTTTTGAATAGCTGAATTTTATTTATAATAGTCCTGTATATAAGGTTCAATACAAAAATAATATTCTAAAAGTTAATTTAATATTTTATTCATCGTTAGATTAAGCGGTCTGACAGGCCGCTCACAGTAAGTTATGCGACAATTTTTGATTTTTTTTCAATTAAGAGTTAATACTATTATAGTAATCTAGTAAATAGTTTTTAACCCATAACTCCACACTAATGCGGATTCTCCAAACCTACAGTTAAATTGTCGACGTTTTAAATAGCATGCTTTAGTAAAATTTTAATAAATTGAATAAAATTTTTGATTAAAAAATTTTATCCCAAAGAGATCTCTTATTCAATTTTATACATAATTCATATGGTTATATATCATTATCTATATATTAGCAAAAAAATTAACCTTTAACTGCTGTTAGCAATCTGACTGAACACTGTATCCCCCCCCCCCAAAAAAAAAATAACGTTAACTTGTATTTTCCAGTTTAACTATAGTTACAACTGAAATTCTTTTGGAGTTCTCGTAATATTATTAGAAATATTTGAATAGATTAAATTTAATTAGAATTAATTCTGTACAAACATTTTAGCGCAGGAACAGTATTCTATGATTTTTAATCATGGATCGCATTTTAACCTTTAACTAATGTTACCGGTCTCGTAGACCACTATTTTTCTTTTAATTTTTTAGTTTAACTTGTAATTTTCAGTTTAACTGCAAACACTACCGAAATTTTGTTTCATTTGGAATTTTAGTATTATCACCAGAGACTAAATATGTGAATGTTAAGTATAATACTCTTGTATAAAAAGTTTAGTACAAAAACACAATCCTATGAGTTATTCCCACCTTTTATTCATCTTTCAATTTTGTGGTCTCACAAACCGCATCACATTCATATGTTACAATTTCTGTCATATCAGTTAAAGTTAAATTTATAAAGTTTTGAAAAACCGAACGCTGAGAAAGCGGGCAGTTAAAATTACGAACTCAATTGAACAATCCAGTAGAAATTTAATAGAAAACTGATTTTGAAGATGTTCGAATTTGAATCTCGAAAACATTTTGATATAGTTTTATTTACAAGAGTTAAAAATTATTTTTTACATTAGTAAAAAAATAATAATAATATATTAAAAAATAAAATAGAGAGATGATAATGCTGTCCCATATTAATAGATAAACCCCCTTCGGATATAGTTCGGCCACTGTTGGGAATCAACCGGGGTAATAACGCCAATCCCTGGCGTTATTACCCCGGGATACTTATTGCGCAGTAAATCCTAAACTACAAATTATCTCGAGACGATATCCAAAATCTTCTACTACAATTTGAAAGTACATGAAATACACTACAAATTTATGTAATAAACAAAATATTTCTGGATAAAAAATATAGTCTTCAGATCAAAAACCTTATCTCGCAAATTTTAGATCAAGCGTTAATTTTAGTTGCTTGTAAAAACAATAAGACCTAAAAATGAAACAAATTAACTTGAAGCTGTTTTTTGCGATTTATATGACGCAAAACAATTTTGCGCAGAGCACATGGGTGTCTTTTACCTGATTATTTCATAATTATGTAAAATATAAGCACTTGGCTTTATTACCTCGCCTGGCGTTATTACCCCAGGGTACCTTACATAAAAATTTTGTCTCATGGTTATCCATACCCCACCTTGTTTAAACACATTTAATTACATGCTCAGTTGATCCGTGGCTGGTTACCGAGAATACCATCTACAATATTCCGTTTGATGTACTTTGGAATTAAAAAAATATTTAAAACTACATTGCGTACAAAAAATATTTCATAAAAAAGTGAATTGCTTATGTTTATAAAACTAGAGGACACTTTCGAGATTAAAATATAAGAGAGTTTACACATTTGAATATTAGATTGTATACAATGGTTAGGTTTATATTTTCCTTGTGTCTCCGATTTTAATACCACACTATAGCTAATAACCTTCTTTTAGGTTCGAATTTAAAAATCTCTGTTATCATGGGAATATCATTCAGAACAATGGTATTGAAAAAGTTTTAAAATTTACGAGAATTGCATATTTTGATCCAGTTTTAGATAGTTTGAGGGAGGAATTTTACTTATATACGAATTCTTATATTGTAATGTACCACCAGGAAAATTTTCATTTACTGTTAAAATGAATTGTATTTTTAAAAATATTTAATTAATAGCTACATGCAAAATTTATAATAATATTCATAAAAAAGTAATTTATGTCCCCCCCCCCCCGAAAAAAAACGAAATCGAAATTATTTAGTGTATCGGTGTTTATGCAGCACCAAGAGATGAAATTAAAAAAAGTAGTAGCTATCTTATTTTTACACTACGTGATTTCCATTTGACGTCATTAGATCATTATCCACCTGAAAAAAGTTTTAAACGCTTTGATTTAATATATGACCTAAGTTTCACTATTAAATGTGCTAAAGAATATAATAATTTTATTGTTTTCTCACCATTTTAAATAATAAAATGTAAATACATTCTTTGTAATTTGTCTCCATTTACTACATTTTACAATTGATAATTTTTAATTTTAAAATTGCATTTCTATTTCTAATAATTACGCATACATTTATTAGCCGCATATCATAATGATTCCAAAAGTCATTCTATAATGCATTCGTTGTTCTATAACACATTCAAAATCAATCCAGACCTCTTGCAAATAACCATTGCTGCTAAGTTTAAAATAGAATTAATCAAGAAAACAGTGGACATCACTCTTTGTCTTCCGTTGTCGGATTCGTCGTTGTTCAAGAAACCCCAATAATGGAGTAATCGAAAATTTGGAATGAAATAATTTGTATACTTTTAATGATTTTAATAATAAATCACTATATTCATAAAAAAATATATTATATGTTATTAGTAAAAATGTATTATAATTTAGTTGTAAAAAATTTTTAATAAACAAAAAAAGTTGCGTTGGAACAAAAAATGATACCTGCATAAGAAAGCAAATCCCCCCCCCCCCTCTAACACACACACAGTGATAGTTTGCAGCATTATGCTCAAGCAGCTGCCTTTAAATTGATAACGTTATATATGCATAGCCTCTAATTCTGTCATTAGATTATTTAAAGAAAATTAAACACTAGTGTACATAGCCTTTGAACTAATTTATTTTCGCAACATTATACTTGTATCGATACAGCTCTCTAAATGGGTGTGTACAAAATTTTTGCCAGATACGAATAAAAGAAATAGCTTAAATCATTTAAAATTTCCATGGCAGTCAATATACATATATGTGTGTGTGTGTGTGTGTATTTGGAAAACTCGAAAATTACAGGAATAGATATTAAAAATGCACCAAATCCTAAAATCCATAAATTTCTCCTCTTCTTGCCTTTCATATGTTATCAGTCAATAATCCTGAAAACAGTACTGCGATTACTAGGTAATAAAAAACGTTTATCGCACTTTTTAATTAATAATTACATGCAAAACTTCCCAACAAACACTCAAATAACGGGCCGCTTACGGCTCGACAGCATTGGACCCAAGTGTCTGTTTGGGGCCCACTATCATTGGCCGTAACACTTACATAAAAAATGTGTCACGCCGGCCGCTTTAAGGCCACATACTAATAGGACAGAAGTAAATGAAGGTAACCACAAACATTTTACCAGAAATTTGTATAGCTTCAAATTGGCCATATTCACTCTTTTAAAGGCCATTAAATAATAAAAGTCCAACGGAAGCTCGCCGTCTCCCTGCCATTCGTGTTTGCCAAGCATTAAATTTAGCCCAAAGCTGCCCATAAAAATACCTTTTAAGGTTATTTAATGATGTCAACCAGCCTAAAGCTAGCTACTGACATACCCTAAAGATTATTTAGGCATAATTCGAAATTTATTCTATAAAAGAAAATAACTTTTAGAAGGTTAATTATATGATAAAATGTTTGTTGTGAAAAAAAAAACTAATGTTTACTCAGGTACACTTAAAAATCAAATCAAATCAAATCTATAAATTCACTCATTATGAACTTTATAAATATGTCCAAAACATAATATCTGACATAATAAATTAATTATTTTTTAAATTATACATTTTTAAAATTCATATGCAAGGTCATTTTAAATATTTGCTTATCATGCAAATTTTAAAAGTATATTATTGAAAAAAAGACTAATTTTTTAATTATCTATATACCGGTTTTTGTGTTTTTGAAAAATTTTATAACGTTTAAGTTAAATGAACTTAATTTTTTCCTGAAAAGTATATGTAAATAAACATTTTTTTCATGCAAAAACACTTTGTCTATTTAATAAGTTTCCAAAGAGTACATTAGAATAAATTTTGAATTTTTGCTCAAATAATGCATATTATCTTAACATGATCGAATATATATAATGTATGTTATAATTTAAAATGTGTTCGTGATATACTTTTATTTATTTATTTATTTATTTATTTATTTTGTACATTTATTTTCAAGTCTTTTACCAGTAATTTATGCTTATTCATAAAAGAATTGTTTAGTTATTTTATTATAATTCCTTTTTTAAGCATATTGATTTTATTTTGTAAGAAATTTTTTAATGCTTTCTTTTTGGCAATTGTAAGATAATATTTATGTTATATTGCGTGATTCACCGATATTCTAATGCATTAAAATTCTATTTAACTTAAAAAATAGTTAAAATTATTTTTTAATACATGAAATTTCGGGGCACAGCTTATCAGTCCAAGATAAAAATGTATATATAAATTATTATAACTTTTCCTAAATACCCAAGATTTTTTTAATAGTAATTTTAAATGCCAACAATACTTTAATACTTTTTCTAAATTTTATTGAAAATTTTATTCTTATTTTCTAAATTTGATTAATTTTTATTCGATTACTCTTATTAAATATTACTATTAAATTTTTTAAATAAAAGGAAAGAAAACAGTTTTTTCTCAAACGCTCTCTCTCTCTCTCTTTTTTTAATTTTCTACTGAAGCAAACTATTTTAAAGAATCTGATAAATATAACATTTCAATATAATGTAGATAGCCTTAGCAAAATGAAAATAAACTATAAAACAATCATCTATTAAATTAAATTTTATAATATTTCACACTATTTGAATTAAATTTTACATTATTTGAAGGAATAGAATGGGAAAATAAAGTATTTTTCACCTATAAGAATAAACTTTATTTAAATTAAACTGTCCAAGCTTTTGCAATTCATTGAAAAAAGCAACAGTATTTACTCGTTTAAACAAAATTTTAATGTAACAGAGCATCAGTAAATCATGCTATTTATATTAAAAAATATATATTATTTTACATTTGCCGAAATGAAAATGTTAAAAATATTCTATAATCTAGTATATAAATACCCTATATTATACAAAATAAAATTAAAATGTTAAAAAAACACAGATTAAATTTACAATTCTTTAATGAATAAAAAAAAAATTAAAAAAAAACTTACTAATAATTTGTTGGTACAATCCTAAACAGCCACTGATGACCGATTCTCTCCGTACGATGGCAACTGAATGAAGATGCGTAGCGTAACGCTTTTTAGTTTAGAAGCGCAACGCTTTTTAGAAGGGGAAAATTCGGGTTGTGAATTTTTTTAAATTTCCCTTTTCCCAATGTGACCTTGGTGAATGATTTCCTTTCTGGAAAGTATTTCGTGGGATTATTTTAAATCAAAGAAGTTATATCAGATATAAGTGCTTTGGCTTTATTATTATGATAGTTATATATAATAGAGTTATATATATATATAATAGATAGTTCTATATAGATAGATAGAATGAGCCAAACCAAATGTATAATTCTAATAATCAAACAAAAAAAACGCTCTTTCTTCCTCAAAAAAGTATATATGTATTTATGTTTGTTGAATTATAAAAAATCTTTTTTGCAAGAAGAAAAAAAAAATGATGAAATTTCAACAAGGAGGAAAGAGCAGAAGAATTTTCAAGTTTATTCTCCCAAGAAATTCGTTGATATTGTATCTTTTCTTTTCTTTCTCTCTTTTTTCTTTCTTTTTTTTTCACGCATTCTAATAAATGTGATAAACTATTAAATAAAAGTTTTAAATAACAGTGTAAAACTTTTATCCAAGGATTTATCGTATTTAACACTTATAACGAACGCATCAAATATATTACATTTGCCCTTTTCTTTCTATTTAATAAATTTATATTTCGGAAGTTTAAAATATTCTTTTTTTTCCAATGTGCTCACAAAAATATATTCATTTGAAATATTAATGCACCAAGAACATTAAGCGTTTTTTTCTTATTTTTTTCTTAAAAAAGTCTTTCAATTGAAATAGGAAATTTTTATTTATACATTACTCTGTAAAATATAAAACATACAAAATATTAATGCTTTCAAACAATTCCGGGTTTTTGCTTCTTTAAAGCCAGGTATATGACTTTATCCCTGTTTTTTAGTATTAATTTAAAAATAATAATAAAACAAATAAATATACAAAAATTATAAGGAATTTAATAAAAGCATGTTTATTTGTTTTTTATTTTACATTGAATTCAGAACATTAAATGCCTTTTCGAAGAATTTTATTTTACCTGAAAGTATATTTCAAATGATATCAAAAATGTGTGTTATAGAAAGAATTTTATTTCCACTTTTCTTGCTCCCTTATATTCAATAACATGTTCTTGGTGAAACAATGAAAGTAATATTTTTTTCGTTTGTTCATGACAATTTTTTTTTTCATGAAACTTGAAAAATAAATAAAAATTAACGCTTATCATTAAATTTCTATTACATTTAATGTGGAATATGAAAGCTCAATGAATGAATGCATCTTATTGTAATTGAATATTGTGTTGTTCCGAGTCTGGTGTACTTCTTGTAAATTTTTATTTTGTTTATTTCAGCTATTAAAATCAAGAGAAATTAAAAAATAACATTCATTGTTTCTAGCATAACCATAAAAATATATCCATGCAAGTATATCGGAGCATAGTTTGAAAATATTATTTTACATTTTGTAAATGTAAATGTCTGTTACATTTTTATCGATATATATATTCCTTAATTATTTTTAAACTAAAAAAAGTACTCTATTTTACCGCCTTAGATATAAATCTCATAACGTATTTACATTTTTAAGAAATGCCACATTTAAAATAACTACGCTTACTTTAAAAGAAATGAAGAAAAAATACATTTTCTCTCATTAATTTAATTTTTGGGTTGAGTGATATCAAGCCTGTACTTTCTAAATGATGAGGTGCCATTTGAAGCTTGCCCGAAACTGCCCCTTATTGATGACGGGTAAGATATATGCAACAGTTTTCTCGCTGCCGAAACGCTGAAGGTTCGGCGAAAGCTACCGCAATTAGCGGTGCCTCACTTACGGTACAGTATTGTTTGGCTACAAATGGCTTTAACTCACTATGGCCGCGATGAATACGGCTTGTGGCCATAAGTGATGCGTTTGTTGGGATATCTTTGGAAAACTCAAAAAGTTTCTGGAATCGATATGAAATGCATTAAATCGCAAAATTAAAAAAATATTCTCCCCTTCTCGCCTTTCGCCGGCTATTAGTCAATAATACTAAAAAAAAATCTTAAAAAATACTGCGATTATTAGCTAATAAAAAACGTTTATTACGTTTCTTAAAATGAGTTAGTATATCTAAATTCTAAATTAATATTTTTAAAAATCTTGCTCAAAGAATGCTTCATTTGATGCATACATTCGTGGAAAAAAAAAAAAAAAGAAAAATATTCATCTTCTACTAATTTTCAACAAATTATTGTAGAAGAAAATTATTGATACCAAATGATGGAAAATGAAGTCTACTTTTACATGATGTATATAAAAATTTTCTTAGGCGGACATCTATATATTAATACGAACCCAAACTTTGTTTTTGTTATAATAGGAATACCCAATTTTGAAAACATGTTTTAAATTTACGTTTCAAGCTATACATAGACACAAAATTTGGAGTCCTGTGAATTATAAGTTTTTGAATTCATTCAAAATTTTAGTGTTTCAATTGTAATATTAAAGTTTCATGTCTTTTGTTAATATCTCCTGAAATTATGCTCCTAATTTGCTATTTTTTATGCACCAATAATACTAAAATACCCTAAAATAAATACGTTAAATGTGAATCTTTTATAACTTTGTGATAAGAATTAAGAGTTATGAAATTAACATTCAAAAAATTATGAATTGCAACCTACAATGTTTTAATAAATTGAGGCTTATTGAGTCCTGCTTTATGAAAATCCAAAATTAAAAAAAAATTCTTTCAAGTAGTTTTTAAATTATGCTTAAAAACAGAAAAATGAGAGTGTAAGGGTCCGTCAACAATACAAGTATATAAATGTTTAAAGACTTTCTAGCTGTATATAAATGTTTATAGACTATCTAGCTGTAGTCAATGCAATGAATGAAACATTCTTCAATGGAGCCTATTTTGCGATTCCCTTGGTCGTCAATCCAGTATCGAACTTCAATTTACATAGAGCCATAAAATATGATTGTTTTAAAATAATCAATTTCTCGGAAACTTATCGTATGAATTGCATGAAAATTTGTTTTTATACTAATAGAAGTGTGTGAAGTTAATTTATGCTGTCCGAATTGGATACTGCAATTCAAAAAAAGAGAAAGTTACTGTTTGTTTTAATATGTAGAGGAATCCATAAGAAAATGTTACATACATCATTTAAAAGTAGACTGTATTTCCAATCGTTTGGTACCAGTAACTTTCTTTTACGATATTTTTTACAGAGTTAATTAGGTGTGTTTACCTTCCTTTTCAAATGTGTACATTTATATACACATATTTGCGCATTTTATTATTATACAATAATTAGTTAATAATAATGAAAATAATTAGTTAAAGTTTACTAAAAATAATTTACAAAGATTGTTATTAAAAATTAAAATCAGTTCAATATGAACTAAATTTTATCTAAGACTTACTAACATGAAAGTATGCCATATGTCTTTCTACCCATAGATAAAGCGTGTAATAATAAAAAATCTGTGCCAAATCTCATTAAGAAAAACACATATTTTCCACGTAAAAAAAGAAAATCCCCCAGAAACCCCAAATATTTAATATCTCTCATACACAGCACTTTTTGTATACAAAGAAGCATCTGAGCTATGTTAATGAAGGATTTTTTATTTTACGTGTTAAAAAAAATTATGTTTTCTCTAAAAAGGATAATGAGTATGTTTTTCGTTAATTATTCTAAAAGCTCTTTCTTCTTTATTAAGCAGGTGTTTCGAAAAATAAACAAGTGTATATTACAAATTATGATTAACGGCTATTTAAAAAATAAGCGGCGTTATCGCCCTTGTGGCATTTTTTGCAGTGTTTTTACCGTACTTTACAAAAAAATAGCATTTATTGAAGAACGAAAATAGTTTTTACACCGAAATTGATAATACGAATTATAATAAAAGTATTGTAGGAAATGCGAGAAAAGATTTTTTGAATCTATTTATAATGTATTATTGATTAATATCATACGGTTAACTTATAAATTCATCTCAAATATGATTTATGAAAACATTTATAGCCATAATCATTATTTCGTAATGTTATAATTATTCAATCAACAAAGCCAGAATGAAACTTACGAACTCAGTAGCCGTAAGTTTGTAAGCGAAGAATTGCAAATAAAACGATAAATACAGAAACATTTGATGCATTTCATACGCGGCACCCATGTGTTGTAAATTAAAGAAATTGTTATATTTTATTGGAGAATTAGTTTTTTCTTTTATATAAAAAACCGTATTAAATTTTCCAATTACATTTTCTAACATGAAGTTTTTATTTCCTTAATTTTAATTGCTCTTTATTACCTTTGCAAACTGATAGTGTAAACACAGTACAACAAGGACACTGCAGTTTACATTGATTTCTGATATCACCTACTTCGGTTTTGATTGATCTTATTTTTTATTTTTTTATGTTTAAGTTTTTTTTGTCTTGGTCTTCGTCAGTTGTACCAGATTTCGTCAGCGTACTGACGTGATCTCGCAGAAATTTCCTGAAACGAAAGGGATACATTTCCATAAATAATAATGCAAGGTTTCTGACCAAGGCTCACTCTACAGCTCGGTTTTGCGTTGTTTCATGTCGTTTATGTAATCACCCTGCTAATCCACGCATGCTGGTTCACCAATTATTTTCTTCTATCTTCAATAGAAGAAAGCATTGTAATCAAAAAAATTTTCGACGGATTTACAAGGTTTAGAGGTCAGAGATTCCAAAAAAACATATTTTACAAAATGCGTGTCTGTGTGTCAGAATGTGTGTCCATATGTCGCCATTCTATTATTAAAAATGTATGAAGATATGCATAGAATTGAACGTAATTTTTTGTGGATGATTTTGGCTGTGGCAAGCAGGTTCTCCTCCAATTTTATTAGACGAAATGTTTCGTATAAGTGTTTGATTATAGCTGATTGGCCCTCCCTTAATTTGAAAAAAAAATCCGCTGGAAGGGGGCGCTGCAATAGCGATTTTTGTGCCATTTCCAATATTTTACGAGAGAAAATATGCGTGAAGTTGTGCATATATATATTTTTTTTTGTATAAGTGTTTGGCTATAGTCAGCAGACCCTTCCTGAATTTGAAAAAAAAATCCACCGAAAGGAGGTGCTATCATCGAGCTGTCTATGCTCTTTTTATTGATTTACCATTAAAAAGTGTTTGAAGTTATGCATAGAACTGAACTAAATATTTTGTGTGTATTTTTTTTCGGGGGGCGGGGTATGGCGAGTAGATCCTTCCTGAATTTAAAATCAATTCTGCCTATCGTTCTACTATTTGTCAGCTCATGCAGACATAGAAACTCATTTTTACTCCGATTAACAGACTGAAGCAGAAATTTAAGATGAAAAACAAAGTATAGTACTGAAATGGTATAGTATCGAATTAATAATATTAGCGTGTTAACATGTGTAACTAAATTATGAAATATTAAAATGTACATTTGAGATAGAAGAACATGTTGAGATTGGCACATCTAACTAATTTTAGCATATTTTGTGCTTCCTTTATAGGTAGAGAATGGGGGGTCATAGAAAGTTTTCAGATACAGCAGTATGTCAAAGAAAAAAGCTAAGGAACACAACGGAGTTAATGAAGGAAAGTATTAAAAAACTATAACAGCTTCCTTAGAATTTCTAAAATCGGCATAAAATATGGATAAACGCCATTCAAGATAAAGTTCTCTGCGGTGAAAAGAGAAGCAATGAAAGAGGCTAATATAAGGAAAGTTATGAATGTGCTAGTAAATCAGACATGGAAAACGTTTACTGTGTTGAACAGATATTAAGTTAGATCAATTCAAAACAGTAAGATCACCATTCCATTTCAAAGGCCGTCATATCTAAAGAGGTTAAAATCATTGTATTCCAACTTCACTAAGAAATTAACTTGTACATGTAGTAATCTTATCGATTTAAAATTGCCAGAATTTTGTTCGAAAAATTAATAAAGCGCACTGGCATTGTATAAGCTATTACTAGGCGCGGGAAAAGTGAGAGTTCGGACAGAAGTCTGGGGCCAAAATATTTGAGTCCGATTTAAAAGATTACACAAACACGGACCCCAACAACAAGAGTTATCGGCTAAATTTCGATCTAGTACAAAAATTATCTGTAAAGGATCAGTAGTCAAATGAAGAGATTCACAGATAACGTCTGAACAAAATCCAGCGATTTGTTTAGATAATGTCGAGAGAAAATGCCGGCAGGAATTTGTATTATTATTAGAAATATAAAAAATCGGCACAATATTTATATGTATGTAAGAGAATAGTAATCGGAAAGTAGTGAAAATTAATTCCACTTACTGAGATGTTTTGTTTGTTTCCGCATTTATCAACCTTCTGCAGTGATGAGAGGGGATGCGTGTCACGTGAATAAAACTGCCTAGCGCCCTCCTATATCTTATACTATTATTCGAGCAAAACTTTTCGTGTGTGTGTAAATTTCATCTTAAAAACGCCTCTAACGATTTTGACAAAAAATGAGCTGTCTATAAACCTTTTCGACTTTTAATTTTTTTAATTTTTCTCACAAAGTCTATGATTGTATAATATTATATGTGTAAAATATTACCATTGTCTAGCTATTATTTATAACTATAAATTATTTTAAAATTGTTACCGCTTCTTTTCAATTAGAAAATTTAAAAAACCGGATGTCTTTAAACTTTTGGAACGCACTGTATAAATAAGAGCAGATCTTTTGAGCTTGTATGATTAATAAATATAAATAAAAAGTATTTTCTGCTTTATTTTTTAATACTGATCATAAAAATGTAAGATTAAAAAAACATATTTTCCCTTATAATGTGTTTTTCATATTTAATTATTCAGAACAGGTTTAAGTTTATTGTGGTAGTCAGTTTTGCAAACATAAAAGTATATATCAAAATAAAGATAAGCTCATCTTTTTGAATAATTTATGAAAAAATATTAGAAAGAGAAACCATCTTTCTTCACGAGCATATATCAAATAAGGAGGCATTAAATGATTTAAACATGGCATTTTGGTGAAATATTTTATGACATGTTTTATAAAGTATAAGAAGATTGATCTATATAAAAGGAATACTTTCTGTGTAAAGGAAAATTACGAAAGTCAAATTTCTTGCGAGTTGTATACATCTACTTTTCTATCCAAAAATCTATTTTGTTACGATTGTTTTTAGGTTTTAATAAAAATATATTAAATGAAATTTTATATTCACAACCACACTGTTATTTTGTATTCATTTTCAAAAAGAAGATATGAATGGTAAGCATTAAATAAAAGCACGTGTGCACTGTAAAAATTAAACGTTTTTTAAACTACGAAAATTTACCATACTTATGAACGTAAATATTGGATAACCGCTTCCAAATCATACAATCTTTCAAAAAGCGTTACTTTATATTCAGAAAACCCATATTACAATTTATTTTCAGAATTTAAAGAAGAATTTATAAAAATAAATTATTATTAGATGCATGATATTTTCTGACATGTTTTCGAGTAGCTTTTACAAATCTCTGTTCACTCATACCAGTTCTCTCTAACCGGACAATAGATTTTACAGAATTTAAAGAAGAATTTATAAAAATAAATTATTATTAGATGCATGATATTTTCTGACATGTTTTCGAGTAGCTTTTACAAATCTCTGTTCACTCATACCAGTTCTCTCTAACCGGACAATAGATTTTTCGTATGCTAAACACTTGCAGTTCAATTAAACATTTTCAGTTATATAACTAAACTTGTGCATACAATTGTAAGAAAACTATGTAAATTTTATTTTTAATGTTAAGGCTATATGTTTTTTCAATTAAATATACTCGCAAAACATGAAACTGTTTATTTTACACCTCATAGCGTCCAAAAAATGGGTCATTCAGATAGAAATAACTAATTAATGAGAGATAAATCCGCTCGAAACGTTTCAAAAAACTACAGTCAGCTAATATTTATTTTTATAAAATCTTCTTTCAATTTAGAATTTTTTTTTGTCAGGTATTTAAAGATAAAGTAAAACTGTTAAGAATATTGAATGACTGAGAAATGATTATGATATATTTTCGTTCGCGATTATGGTACATTTTCGTAAATTAAGTAACATCTATCCTTTTTCACAGTATAGGAATACAAATGTTATCTTAATGTAGTTTTAATATTTTTAAAGCTGTATTATATTATAATATAACCGCTTCAGCATTACTAATTTTTGCGAAAAACATTATTTTATATTTAGAAATTAGTAGATTTCCAATGTTGAGATTTTTTTTTGTTTCCAATAAATTTCGGAAATGTTGTTAAATATTTCCTAAAGTACATTAACAAGCTTCCCGAACTCGAAAGATGGGTTTTTGCTATCAATTCTGAAGAAACATTTTTACCTTCAACAAAGCAGGGAATAAACCTGCAGGATAAAGCATAGTTTGTTTTTACGTTGAAATAACATTTAGTTATCATTCTTTTAACATTCTTGCATGCATAAAACCGCATCTGAAAATGTTTCGAAAAATAGATATTCTAGGAACATAAAAGTGATTATGGCGTTGTAGAAATTACTGGGAAACATTTCAGCAAACGATTCGTTTTTCTGAGCAATTCTTCTTAACCTTTAAATATATTGATTTCTGAAAAAAAAGAAATACCTTTTTGGAGTGGGTTGTACACGAAATAGGTTAAGTTGCATTTTAGTAAACCTTACAAAACTAGATGAAGGTAATACTGTTTTTTCTATATTATAAACTCATAAACTATTTTATACCATTAAAGTGCGGTAAGAATTATATTCGTCATATTTCAAATACAATTTATACATTTAAAAATTGATCTATAATATAAACGTTGGATTATTCAATGTTGTGCATATTTTTGAGGTTCAAATACTGATAATATATGTATTAATGGAAATCCAGATGATATCTAAAATGGCTAGCTTGATTGTTATAAATAATGCTTCTTATATTAAATGTAACACTGTAAATAAAAATGCCTTAAACACAGACCCTTAAGTGTCTAAAACAGAGGATTCAATTTTCAGACATTTTAAAATGCCTTACTTTTTTCAGACACTACTTGCGTCTGAATTTCAGACATTTTAACTGTCTTAATTACGGTCATCTTTACTTCTTCCCAGTATGAAGCCATATTTGATCACTTTTCTTTCCAAGCCATATATTTCTTTCCAAGTTATATTATTTTTTAATGAATGGATTTATCTGTCTCTTTCTATATTTATTCATCTAAATATTTATTTATGAGTTCATATATATTTTAAGGCATAAAAATATTTATTATTTTTTGTGACTGTTTCAAATTAATTTTAGATCAGAGATTTCGTATCATCCCCCCTCACCACTTCCATATACTGTTACAATATAATTAATCCTTTTTGATGACTTCAAATAAAATTTGGATAATTATATCCCTTTCTTCAACCGAATCATGTTCTAAAAACAAAAATATTTATTAAATAACTATAAGATCAAAACAAATTTAAAATTTAAGATTTATGGAAATTTTATACCAATTTTTTTAGAGAGGAGGGGAGTTAAGCAAAAGGCATACAGAAAATACCAATTTTGTTTACGTTTCAATAAACTCTACTTTATTGTAAGAAATTATTCTCATTTATTAAAACTTATAATGATGAACTCCTTCAAAAAGAAACCCGTCCATGCTTTGCTGTATTTTTTTTTTTTTTTTTTTTTTTTGCTATTTAACCCTTTCGTGTCTGGTGTACAGCTAATAGTACATGTCTTTTAATTGAGTACTATGTTATTTTGAGCAGTACGGTGAAATTTTGGTACATTACAAGTATGGCGCGGACCCATCCAAGATCACGCTTTATTTTTTTTATTTTTTTAAAGTTACAATTAAAATATCTACAACAAAATATTATCTACATATTTTTGATAATGTGTATTTTGAATACAAGTTAAATTATGTCGTTTATTAAAATATTAATGCAACATAGTGGAATTTAAATCAGTATTACAAGTTTTTAACCAAAAACCAAAATGAGCTATGTTCCTAATGAATGAATAATATCATATTTTACTTTTTTATAGGTTACAAAACATTAAAGGTTGCATGGGTTACATAAAATATGGCACAACTATAAATCAGCGTAAAATTTGTGCATTATATATATATATATATATATATTCACGTTGCATGCAATACTGAAGTTATTTTTAAAAATGTTTACCACATTCATGACACAATTTTCGGATGCATTCTAAGCATACATCTTACTGAACTCAAACAGCAGCAATAAGCGACCATTTATTTTTTTTTTCATGGTAATGCTGAGAGACACAATTTTAGAATCACCAATCACGTCGCTGTCAGATTTAGAAATTTTTTTGCCAGAGTGATGACAACTTTCATAACAAAATTATTCATCACATTCATCTTCATTAAAAAAAAAATCACCCCTTCGCTTTACCTAGAAATTTTTGTATTGTTTCTGCATAGCATGCACCAAACGGATTTAAAATATTTCTCGGTCTGAGTTTCAAACAACATTCTCTGACACGGTAAAAATGTGCTACAAAAAAGGTACGACACGGTATGCTACACCTCTCTCATAAAAATAGACTTAATAAAAACAAAACCATGTGCGAAAGTTTTTAGCCAATAAGGGAGGTATTTCACGGTTGCAAAAGAGGTAGATACCGGAAGAATTCATTTAGTTGATCAAAAGAAAAAAAAGAGGGGTAATAGAATGAATACTACAAAAGGTCTGTGAGACCGTCAGAACCTGTTGCAGGTTAACAAATACTTTTGTTACTGCTTACATGTAGTATATGTCTATGCATATTCTATATGATTTCATTAAAGTTTAGGCAATTAAAGATAATAATAATGAATATTTTCTTAATTCTATATGAACCATTTGCAATACTTTTATTTTAAACATATATTTCACTCTTTAAATTTAAAGTAAAAGTTACTTTTCTGAAGGCCTTATGTGTAATAAAACGCAAAAAGTATTAGAAAGTGATAATATCAGTAAAATCTTGTTGTAACATAAAATGTTCTAAATATCTCCAAACATTCGTCATTTGTATATAATAATATGAGTACCAATTGAGTAATATGCAAAACAAAAACATTCGTTATGTTTCAGACAATTATTCGTTAAACTGTGATTAATCTTGTTTGGATGATTATTTAATGTAAAAAAGTTTTTCTAAAAATTGAAAAAAATTGCATTTGAAAGGATTAATTTTGATAATCCGAGTGAATTAATTGAAGCATTTTATTTTGTGGTTAATAAAACGAACACTAGATTTCACGAAATGTGTAGTGTATAAGATATCTATGAGAGAAATGTATAGTAAATCACATTAAGAAATTTATTAAAGATAAAACATTTTTTCTTCATTTGCTTTTGCTGTATTATTTATCATTAAAAAGAAATATTGAAACATTTGAGAACCGCTGATCGGAGGCTGAAACGAGCAGTAATTATTTGATTCTAGATGGACAACATGCCTATTTTACACTTTTTAAACGATAAATAATATAGTAAATATCATCGTAAACAGAAATCCTACGGTACGAATATTCTGCTTCCTACGGTGTTTGTTATCATACAAGCAGTGGGAGTCGCAAAAGCCATTTCTTATCCCACATGATTGGTAAAATGTTAGTTAACATTGTTAAAGAAATTTGCTGATACATTTTAGAAGAAACTCGCGCTTAAGGGACTACATTTTGAACAATTCTGTAGCTAATCTTTGCAAACTGTTCCATTCATCGATAAATTAATTGATAATTTTGAGCTTTTACAGAAGCAAAACACCAAAAAAGATATATTTATCTAAATATAGTAAAACGTAATAAAAGCAAACACCTCGGTAAATTCAAATATGTTCGCTGTTACAAGCGCTCAAGAAAAAAAAACTAATAAAAATTTAAATTAAAACAAAAACAAATAAATCTCGAATTTTATTCCTTCTATATACTCAGTTTCAATTTCACTCTGTTACGTACTCTTCTCCTTGTTGATTTATTCTCTAGACTACATAATTTATGTTAAAATGTTTTTATAGAATATTTATAATTAACATATTCAAAATACGAATAACTGTATCTTGATATCCTTTGAATAACCCTTTTGATGATTCATTTTTCACTCTAAAATATCAACCCACGTGTACTACTAACTAACAAAACTTTTTATCCTCTTTTGTAATGCAATTTCTTTTTGACATGTAATTTATTTTCTTCAACAGCACTTAATAACAGGAACCGAAATAAGAAAATAAAACAATGATATTGTGACTGTCCTATTTTTCACAAAAATGTACATTATGACATAGTTTTATATGAATATAAAATTTCTTGGTTTCATCTGTCACCGAGTTTAAGTAAATCAACATTATTTTTCTCCGTGTTTAAAAAAAACAATACTAAGCCATTATAAGTGTGAAATGTGTTGACACAGATAGAGCTTTATAATGCAAAATGCATTTCAGTCGAATGGAACAAGGAGTGTAAATAATATATTACAGAAAATGTCTTTTTAAAAGTTAATAAAAGAAATTTTTATACGAAGATTTATTTTGAAAGATAAATATTTATTTAAGAATATGTCATGTGATAATATATGGCATTTCTAAGTTCGATAAAGGAATAATATTAGTTCAATATAGTGATATTTAACTAAATTTACTTTAAAGAAAATGTTTTTCTAAATGTGTCTTTGTGTTTTTTTTAGAAAAGTTTTGAGGATTTTAGTAGTAAGGAGCTTGTATAGAGAGTACTTACGAAATATTTATATCAAAGACAATTTTCAAGCGCCAAATTTTATTGGATGTTTGATATAAAAATAAAAGTAATTGATTTCACTTTTGCTTTTCTACTTTTTTTATCAAAATGTCCTTTTCTACTTGTCATATTTTAATAATTTTTAAATAAAAATTGTAAAAGTAGTTACATATAACGCGAATACTTACATACCTTTCAGATCCAGAGAATAAAAAAGATGGACAGAGAAATGTTAAGACATACTTTTAAAATAAAATTGTGCTTTTGAGTATGTATATGTGTATTTTTGAGAAAAAGTTACAGCAAAATAGTATTTAAAGTTTTATTGCGATTCAATTGTGCATATAATGTTAATTATTCTCTAGTTAACTGGATACGAACATAGTGATGTTCTTACTTTATTAGTAATAATGATTTTACAAAAATAAAGTCAGTTTGATTCGGAAAAGGATATTTATTTTCTTGAAGAAATATACGGAATTATAAATTTTATTCCAGATTATAAAAAAAGAAACATGTATATTTATTTCATTAATGTGTCTGTAAAATATCAACACATGTAGCACAAACTAGCAAAGCGTTTTATCCTTTCTAGTAATGCAATTTCTTTCTTACATGTAATTTATTTTCTGCAACGGCGCTTAATAACAGAAACTAAAATAAGAAGATAAATCAATGATGCTGCGACAGTCCTGTTTTTTTACGTTGATTTTATATTTTATTTTATTTGAATTTTAAAAGTTCTTATTAAATTTTTTGTTTAGTGCACTAATGAAAAAACCTTTGTATTTTTAACAAACATATTCTCAGTTGTTTATATTTTATGATGCAATTGTCCAATATATGTTTAAGAACTGAGGTTAACTTTTTGCTAACACAGACAACACAAACACATGTTAGAAAGTTTAAAGTATTACAATTAGACATTTAGTGTGAAATATTCGCTTTAGTTTAATATTTTTGATTATGTATAATTATTTTTAAGTGATATGATTAGAGTAAAATAATATTTCAAATTTTGTTTCGAAGTATTATGCATAGAAATTTAGCTATTCTCATGTTAACTAGATTCGAACATTGCAGTAGTGTTATTTTATTAGTAATAACGTCTTTGAAACAATCAGATAATTTTGATTCTAGAAAGGTTATTTATGTTCTAGAAGAAATATAAAATGTATGAATTTCATTTCCGATTTTAAAAATATATTTTGTTATTGCGTCTTTGAAATGTCAACACATGTAGTACAAACTCGCAAACGTTTTATCCTCATTTGTAATGCAATTTCTTTCTGGTGTGTAATTTATTTTCTGCAACGGCACTTAATAACAGGAACCAAAATAAGAAAATAAAACAATGACGTTGTCACTGTCCTATTTTTAACAAAAATGTATATTGTGACATAGTTTTATTTTGAAATAAAATTTCTTGGTTTTCATCTGTCACCGAGTTAAAATAAATCAACATTATTTTCCTCCGTGTTTACAGAAACAATACTACACCATTATATGTGTGAAATGTGTTGACACAGATAAAGTTTTATAATGCAAAATACATTTCACTCGAATGGAATAAAGAGTGTAAATAATATATTACATAAAATGTCTTTTTTAAAGTTAATAAAAGAAATGTTTATACGGAGATTAATGTTAAATATAAACATTTATTAAGGAATATGTCATACGATAAAATATGATATTTCTATGTTCGATAAAAGAATAATATTCGCCCAATACAATGTATATATTTAACTAAATTTATTTTAAAGAAAATATTCTTCTAAACGTGTTTTAGTGATTTTTTAAAATAGCTTTCAATATTTTAGCTAAGCGTTTTTTAGAGAATACTTACAATATATTGTTATCAAAGACAATTTTATAACCTCAAATTTAATTAGATGTTTCATATAAAAATAATAGTAATTGATTTCACTTTTGATTTTTAATCGTTTTTTTTTAATTAAAATGTTATTTTTTACTTGCTATATTGTAATACTTTGTAAATAAAGATTGTAAAAATAGGTACATATAACGACAATACTTACTTATCCTTCAGATCCATGAGAATAAAAAAGAAGGACAGACAAATGTTAAGAAATATTTTTAAATTGACAATCTAAATTCCCAGCTGAAAAAATTTAAAGTGACCTCTATCTTACAAAAAGTAAGAAATTTTATTGTCATCTTAATTACAATCAATTTAGGTATCATCACTTAACGAGTAAATTCCTGCAATAAATTCAATCAACCATTTGTATTTTTAAATTATCGGGAACATCTATTCCGTTCGCCCCAGTGGCGTGGTCAATATCGACAGCTACTTCCACACCGAGGGTTTCCGGGTCCGAATCCAAGGTAAACCATGGATATTGTGCTTGTCAATTTGTAGTGTATTAAATATGTAATAGATAATAAAAGTGTTCTGTATTGTCGTTGTTTCTTGTAATTGATCATTCGAGGCGAAAACCATAGCTGCCAAAGGCCTCAAAGCAAATCCACATAAAACCAAACCAATATCTATTTGGATGTTCCTTGAGGATACACCTTGAGAAGTATGATCTGTCCAAAAGTCTTTTTTTTCAACCTAAGAAGTGAAATGTTTTCCGATATTTAGGACTGGTCACTGAATGGCTTCTTTCGGTAATTATCACATGTATTTTTAAACCTAGTTACTGTTGAGACAACGTTGGTTAATGCACTGTTGTAGTCGGTTAGTTATCGCCAAGATCTTTTTTGTTATATTAAAACAAATATTCAAAAATTCTCATTGTTAAGAATATTTAATGTATTTATTTTACGTTACGCACCCAGTTCCACTGAAATAAAGTTCTGACATTTTGTAAACTCATTAAAATGCATCAAAAAGACTTATTTTTCATTTCTAAGAACACTTTTCAATTTCCATTAAATTAAATATATAAAACATTATAAAAAACTTTAAAGATAGCAAATAAACACATTATTAAAATAATAGTCACGCCCATTCAAATAATTTTACTCTTTCATTTTATTCATGTTAATTGTATGTGACTAAAATTTATAAAAGTGTTTATAGATACTTTAATCCATGCGTCTGAAAAAATTGTATAAGGACTTCACACAAGTTAGAAATGTATAACTTTTTTTAGGTCTCCAGAAAATGGTAGATTTATATTTTTAAAGAAACCATTAAAGCTTAAAGTATTTTAGCGATTTCGATAAAAAATTTAATGGTTGTATATAAATTTAAGATCACACATGGCAGAGAGTTAAAAATTATAATTAGTTTAAAAAATGAAAAAAATAAAAAATTACTCTTGATTTTAAAAAAATCTACCTGTGATAATTTTTGAATATTTAAATTTAATTAAAATCAGTAGGATAATTTTCCGTGGATACGAATCTTAATTTTCCCATATTCCCAATAGAACTCTACACAGGCTTGTCTTCCTCTAAGTTTAATTCATTTACATTTAACATGGAGTTTTAAAACTAATTTAACATTTTTTATTTTATTAGTATTTAATATTATTCTAATTTTATTTACTAAGTATTTTTTATCCGCATTTCTCTCTAAAAAGCTGGTACTACAAACTTTTTGAGTTCAACAATATTTCTTGTACTATAATTACAATTTCTAGATCTCAAATTCAAACATTTACTTCTACAATTTAAATTTTTTTGAAATTTTATTTTACACTAAATATTTTGCTTCGTATTATATACACTAAATGCACTAGTTATACAGGGTGAGTCATAAATATCGAAACAATAGGCTATCTCCTCAAATATTGCCCCTAGACCCATACTTCCAATTGCAGAAATTCATAAAAAAGGTAAAATGTCTGATAAGATAATTTGCAACTCCATGGGGGGATCTACTTGAAAAAATACGAAAATTAAATTTTTATACGGCCCCCGTAGGGCAAAATTCCCAATTAGGAAATTATTCCTTATACATTCCTAAATTGAACAAAACAGATTTCGTCTCCGTATATAAAAATCCCACAGAGATACTAAATCCCAAAATCCTCAAAAATTCCTGACTTACACCACTTTTCCCTGCCTCTAAACTGTGATTTCTTGACTCAATTTCAACGCTTATTAGGGAACATTCGCAAATTGCAATTTAATAAAAATTGGTTTAAGATAGCGCTTTTTCTTTGGACATAAAATACCAGCGTATAGTTTTTACGCTAAATTGGTATACCAGACGTCTGACCGGGTCAAAATTTCTAGGACAGGTCCCAAACCGACCTATAGGGGAAAAAGTTCGGCATGGCCTGAAAAAATGTCAACACCATAAGTCGGATCGGTCTGGAAAATAGTTTAAATCATAACCCGGTTCAGTCGCAAATTTCTACATAGTTTTTTAATTCGGCGTGGGGAAAAATGTTTCATATGGAGGAGTTCTGACCAAAAAATATTTTTTTAGCTTTTCGTTTTTTATATTTATACATTTTATTATTAAAGAAGGCTGTAATATATTTATTTTATCAATGAATTTCTATTTATATGTAAATGTTTCACTGAGATTTTAATATCGTTAATCCATATCCCATGCGTTGGAGACTCTGAAAAATGTTATACACTAAAACTTTTTAAGACGGAATCACATAGGAAAGAAAAAATACGTTATAGGCAGATGCTGAATGATTTGTCATAAATTTTAAACTTTTCAGTTTCAAATTAAAGTTATGTATTATAAATGAAATGAGTGAAAGGATTTTATCATTATGTTTTAAATAATTAATGAAATACAAAAAAGTACCACGTGTAAAATATTTGGCGATTTATTATCTTCGCCGGACTAGCGTAAAAATATTGAGGTCTTGATTTATCAGCGCAGATGTCACATGTGAACCTAATTGGTGCGTTATTTTTCTGACGCCAATTTGGCGAAAATTCCGCTATCAAATACCAGTTACATAGATATTTTAAAACTAATTTCTATTATTTTAAAAGGGAAATAAAATGCATTTTTAAAAAGTTTAGCTAATAATTATAGAAAAAAACAATTTATAGAATTTTAATAAAGAAAATAAAAATAATCAAATAGTTTATTAATAAATAAATAACAATAGCTGGGTTACCATATGAGGCACATATAATTGCCATTTTGTGCGATCGCGCCAATTTGGTGCTAATATGGCAACTTTGTCTCTAGCAGAATCTTCTAATGTTGCAAAAACATGAGCAGTTAAAATAAATTATGAATCAAAGCAATATGATTTAATGATTAGTTTTCATTCAAGGGAGACAAACTGGTCACCAAGGGCGGCTAGTATAATGAAAAATGTTCAAAACGTGCAGTATAACAGGAAAGCAGAATTAACTTCTGAAATTTGGAAGATATGACGTGTTTTGTAACCTCAAGAAATTCAAAACTATATAAACTCTATGCTACAATGATGGATTGGAATAATTAAACATAAATGAAGTCCAACCGACATGTAATATTTCTATAATTTAGAAAAAATGTAGTTCTTATCATTTTGCTCTCATTTCATATTGAGTAAAAATGCAACGTAATATATTACCTTTGTAAAAATCGTTTTAGAAAATTTTCTTTACGCTTATATTGAGTATTTAGTATGATACAGTAAATTTATATGGCTTATATGAAGATTAATACAATTATTTTTTGTTATTTAGGCAATTACATGATCGTTCCAAACATTTTGCACTGCGGTATACATTATGTTTAATTTTGTGTATATAAACTAAAAGGGGGAAATGTAAATAACATTTCTTTAAAAAAAGAAACATTAAGAAAGAAATATGTTGCTCTAAAATGAAAGTAATATTAAATTATTGCTAGTAACGGAATTTAATAATAATCAGTATGGGAGATTCGCAAAAAAAGTAATTTTTATTCGTATTTATTTGTTCTTGTGTAACGATACTAACACACACACAAAATGTCATGTATATATATATATACACATAGAGAGAGATAATAAAAAAGAAATAGAAAATCTAGTATTGTTATGTATCTGAATGCGAATATATAACATATATATCCATACCGGGTGATGGATATTGATGAATATGATCACCTGGCCTTCAATCGCCGTCAGCGCTACCTATTGTTTCAGATGCGAACTAAAATAAAAAATTACGGTAAAAAACTCCTGACATTATACATAACCCTCCTGCAAAATTTTTTTTAAATAGCTGTCACCGTTTGCAAGTTATTGAATTTTAAAATCCACCAGTCATTTTTGGGACACCCGGTATGGATATATATATACATGAGCATGTAATCTACAACTTATTCTGATTTATATTTTGTAAAACTCATGTTCTTTTTTGGGGGGGGGGAGGGTCTTATGTTTGTCGTTAATGTAACTGCTTCAGTACTTCAATTATAAGTTCGTGATGTACAAAATAATATAAGATCTAACTATTTTTAATCTTAAAGAATTTTAAATTATTTAATGTTTAAACAGAAAATAAAACCATCTTGCCTTTTATATACCGAAATATAATTATTATAAATGCATTTACATTAAGATTTAAGTTCAGATTTACTTTTCATTTGTTGGAAAAGAAAGAGTATAATATGTTAAGACAATTTCAGATATCTTCTTAAAAAAAAGCATTGGTATTTCTAAGAACACTGATAAAAGAATTCTCGAATCCGAATTTACTAGCTAGAGCATTTTTCTTGTTTATCTGTACTTCGTTTCGCTAAGTTGAATGCTTTGTTGTAAATCTCAAAGGATAAGATTCGTATAAGACGATGTAAAAACAAAACATTTTCCTTTAAAAGGGCTGGGAATTCATCTCTAAAAGAGAAAAACAAGTGCTTAAAAGATCATCACAATCAGTATAGTTTTGTGAACTATTTTGCTTACCATTATTCTGTAAATTATAGGGATTAGATTTAAGACTCTCAAACGCGCATGTTGAAATTTAAAATGTAAGATATCACAGGAATCCAGCGCTGATTGTTTTAAGTGGCTTGATCTCATCTGTAATAAAAAACAAGAAAGAAACACCAAGCTTCAATAATAGATTATAAAATACATTCCAACATATCCATAATACATTTTAAGAACATTGATGTTTGTTACTTTAAGTACAATACAAGCATGAACATTTAAAAAAAGTAAAAATAATTTGACAAAGCAATGCGCTAACTGCTGTCAATATAAAAGAATATGTACTTTACTTTTAATTTTTTTCAGTCTTTTTCATATTCAGTATTGAAGAAAATTTTTATTGAATCATCTTTAGTGAAGTTCCACTAATTTTATATTCTTACGTTAAGTAAAATAAGTTATATTTGTGAAAAAAATGTTTGAAAGCTAATTTTTAATGCCGACACATGCAAAAGGACCGTTTTACATTACTTTTCCAATTGCCTGGTTCTTGTTAAATGTGATTTTCCATTAGAAATTACTTATAATTATAGTGGCCACAATAAAACTGGCAATACTCAGAGTGTTTTTTAACGTGATATATTTCGAGAATGCACACAATTTTATAGGAAGATTAAAGAGAACGGGTGTCGAAGGATTCCGCGAAAGAAAAACTAGTTCCAAAAGCACAGGCACGAGAATACGTGCGCTGTGTATTAAAAAAAGACATTTTCAAGAAATGAAGAATCAGTATTGAAATAAAATTACCGTTTATTTAACGAATTCAAAAATTTAATCCAAGCTCAAAATGGTAACACTGTTAAATTTTCTTTATCTGCAATTTCAATTACAAAGCCTCAAAAAGAGCAACAACAACAGAAGAAGCTATTTATTCAAATTTCACGTTACATTTTTGGCCCAGTGCTAGCTAATTTGGCTTTAAAAAGTACTGTTCTACTGTTATCAGCAATTTCATTGAAAGTTATATTTCATAATGTCTCCTTCTATAGTCATGCGAGTTCTACTTGTCAAATTATTTTACCTCAACCAGTGCAATGCACCAGCCACTCTTCGTGCTTTTAGAAACCACCAAAAAATGCATGGAGGTCCTTTGTCAGTTAATGGTTTAAAATCACTGGTTTAGAATTTTGAGAAAACACGTTCTCTAATGTTCAGTTAATCAGAAGACGAAAACCCGCATCGCAGGATGCAATCTAAAAATCTAAAAAGTGGCAACAGCGATTGTCGACAAAACACCAGGCAATTTCGTTACCACTTCCAGCGCTCGTGGGATAGCTCAGAATCTGGATATACCTTATTGTACGGTATAAAAAAGCCTAAGAAATATTATCTACGTCTATCCTTACATGATCATCCGAGTACAAGAGTAATATCACATCGACCATGATAAGCGATTGATTTTTGCTCTCACTTTTTTGCCAGAATAGAGTTGGTCTTAGAAAATCTTATGGGGAGACGAGACCCACTTTTACTTGAATGGAACTGTAAATACCCAGAGCTGCCACATTTGGGATGACGAGTCACCAAGAGTATTTCAAGGACTTTCCTTTACATTCACCAAAGATAATTTTTTGATGTGGTTTTACAGCTGTTATGATCATAGATCCAGTCTTCTAGGAGAACATTACTCCGACTGGACCTGTAACTTGTTTTGTTACTGAAAAAAGATATCGAAAAATGCTAAACAACTTTGTTGTTCCGACAATTCAGCAAAGACAGTACCTGGAGCAAATCTTTTTCATGTAAGATGGAGCTCCTCCGTATATTGATTTGCGTGTACAGCAACTGTTACGACAGAAACTGACAACAGAAAGAGGCATTAGCCGCAAACACTCTGAGTAACGTCAGTTTACTTACGGCTAACCTGTACATCCAGTAAACAATGCGAATGAAGTTTAAGTATTTTTAGATACAAATTTTTTCATTACTGGACAAATACTAATATAACTGGAGTATTTCTTGGACATATCAACTATGTTTGTCCAATCTATAAAAGTTTGATTTTTATCCATGTTATATAACTAAAAGTACATATATTAAGTATTTATAGTGAAAATTAAGTTAGTTAGCATTTAATTTTGTGAATTGTTTCTTACGTATTGCACATACATCACAATTCCCCATAAACAACAAAATCAGACGATACGGATTTTGACACCTTAAAGCCTCTAGAAAACTGTCAGTCAAGTTAGGTTTTAGGTATAGATTAAATTAAAAGCGGATTTGTGAAGACAATATCATTTATCTTTTTAAGTTACTGTGACAAAACTTTGAAAAATATTTCTACATTGAGATAAGATTCTGAATCTATACATTAAAACAACAAAAAAGAAACTTTCTACTGTTATATATATACGTTGTTTCTACTGTTCTATTAATATATATATATATATATATACATATATATATATATATATATATATATATATACACATATTAATTTAAGATTTTATGTAAATTTCAGAATAATTCCTTTAAGTTGCTTCACGCGATGTTAACAATGAAAGGTATTTTATCTACAATTTCGTATTAAGATTTTATTAAAATCTAAAATACATGATATCATATTTAGTAGGTTTATAAAAACCATGCTACAGTACTTTTTGGTTTTGAAATGCCTTGAGTTTTAAAAACTATCTGTCATTACCCTTGTTTTTATAATTTACTTTTAACAAACATTTTAAAAAAATATTTAAAACATTAATAGAACACTTGTGAACACGCACTGCAGTACACCCAGAGATAAGAGCTATTTACACTGAGGTCTTTAAAAAATGATTTGATTTATCAAATGATCATTTGATTGAACATCAGGCAACATAAATTTTTCTTGGAAATCTCAACAAACAGCTATACTGATTTCATTTTTCATTCATCATTTTAGCAGATTTACATTTTTACTGCTTTTTTATAAATTTTCTTCGTTAAAATAAAAAAAAAAAACTTGGATACACCAATAATAGATTTTTCTTCAAAGTAAATTTATCATTAAAGATATTTTATAATTTTAATCCAGAATATTGGCGATATCGTTGAAAATAATAATGAAAAAGACCTATGTAAAAAAATCACCATAAAATCAAAACAATACTTAGGACGCGTTTCAACCTGGAATTTTTAATAGCAAAGACATTAAAATCAATAATCGAATCATCCGTACCGAATACCATCAAGCGAAGTAAACACGTGCCCGCAAGGGGACGTGGTCAAAAAATGTAGGATAATTTTTTTAGTTCTTTTGTGCGTATAAGCTTTCAGTTCTTATTCAGACTATTACCAGTATGAAAGCTCGTAGGTTAAGAGATTATAAAATACGCATTCCGTATAACAACACTTTTCTTAGAAAGAGAAACATTTTTTGATGCGTAGATAATTTACAAGAAATTATATTAACTATCCTAGATTGAAAAAACATCACCTTTTTTTACATATCGCAACTTTAAAACTCAAGCATTTTTATCTCGAGTCACACCCGCGTTACCTACGTTTTATGTTTACCATAGAGTGTAAAATTTGAGCACTGAAATTTGATAATGAGTTTTTTGTCTGACCTTATAACCTTAAGAAAACGTGTTTAGTTCAGTTGCTGGCGAGCGGTGAAAATTTTTCTTCTCGAAACGTGTACTACGTATTATTTGCAGTTTATGAGGATTGTTTACAATGCAATTTTCTGCTTGTGCTTATGTGGAAAAAGTAATATTTAGTGGCATTTTTATTATTTACTTGTAATCTTTAGAATTTAAAAATGATGTATTCTAGTATAGCAGAAAGTAGTTTTGAAATCGGGTGTGTTTTTTCACAAGGGTTAGGGAATATGTACAGCCGATATACTTCTCTTGGGTTTAAGAATGTACATCTTATACACATCACATTTATATTTGCTTCAAATCTAAAAATATGAATATTACATTTGATAAAATATTTAACTCAAACCAATTTTTTTATTTTTAATTAAGTAAATAATTGAGTGGTGAAGCAGTTTTGTTAGAAAAAGAAATGAAATTAAAAAAAGAATAAAAATATATTTATTTTCAGAATATTTTCTCTGAAGATCAAAGTATTTCTCCGAACTAAATTCTCATAAAATTTAATAATATAATCCTTATCTAACTAATCGAGTAAACATTTAGATTTTCTTAAAGCACAAATTATATGAAACACTATTTAGTTTTAAATTGAACACCATGCTATAGTAACTCCAGATAATGAATGACCTATCTTAGTTAAAAGGAATAACATTGAATGTAAAAGGTTTGAAATTACTTTTCCAAGGTCTTAAGATGCAATTAGTTTTGGCTGACGAAATATCATTAAAATTTCAAACTTGACATTAGTTTAATGTTTCAAAATAATTTTGTTTAGTTTGCTAATACAAGAAATATATTTTCCTTTCAGTGAAATGTAAAACTTCATTGAACATCTTGATTAATAGTATAAAATTGTCTCATTTGTCAGCTTATATCTTATTGAATTTAGAGTGCAAAATATTTTCTAAGGTGAAAATACTGTTTTATAGAAACATGTGTGTTATTTATATTTAGTGTATTTAAGAAGTAAACATAGTAAAAGCTATTTTATCCTTATTTAAATACAAAGAAATAAAAATAGATGTTGAACTAAATATAATAGTTTAGTATAAAATTAGCCTGTAAATATTACTTTCTTCTGTCTTCAATAGAAGAAAGTATTGTAACCGAAATTTTTTTCGACTTCCGGTTTTCGACGGATTTACACGTTTTAGGGGTCAGATACTCCAAAAAACATGTTTTTACAAAATGTCTGTCTGTCCGTGTGTCTGTGTGTCCGTGTGTCTGTGTGTCCGTGTGTCTGTGTGTATGTGTGTCTGTGTGTCTGTGTGTATGTCGCCATTCTACCATCAAAAAGTGTATGAAGTTATGCATAGAATTGAACCAATTTTTTTGTGAATGTTTTTGGCTGTGGCAAGCAGGTCCTCTTTCAGTTTTGAAATATTCCGCTGGAAGGGAAGCTGCAATCGCGATTTTTGTGCCATCTTCAATATTGTACTGACCAAAAGTATATGAAGTTGTGCATCGAATTGAACCAAATTTTTATTGCAAGTGTATGACGATGGCTAGTTGGTCCTACGTGAATTAAAAAAAAAATCCATCAGAAGGGGGTGCTGCAATCGCGATTTTTGTGCCATTTTCAATATTGTACCGACAAAAAGTACATGAAGTTATGCATCGTATTGAACGAAATTTTTTGTGTAAGTGTATGGCTATAGCTAGTTGGATGGCCCTGAATCTGAAGAAAATCCGCCGGAAGGGGGCACTGCAATAGCGAACCTTTTGCCATTTTCAATATTGCGCCACATAAAAGTGTATGAAGTTAGTTCTAGAACTGAACTAAACTTTTTGTGTATGATTAGTATTTGATAAGGCAAGTAGGTCCTCCCTAAATTTGAAAAAAAAATCTGCTTATCATTCTATTGTCCATCGGCTCGTGCAGAGAATGAAATTTGTTTTTACTCCGATTAATTGATTGAAGCAGAAATTTAACATGAAAATGAAAGTTGGTATGGTATTGAATTAAAATTATTAAAACATTAAAATGAGTAACTATTTTTTTTAAATATTAAAATATACGTATGAGATGGAAGAAAGTTTTAGGATTGGAACATCCAACTAGTTTTTTTTTTAATTTTGTACTCTGTTGTTTCGACTCTACCATAGCAAATGCATGTAATTATAATTTTTTAAAAATTTTGTTATTATTTACGATCAGTTATAGATTTGAACTTTTGTCTAAATTGATGAAAGTTATTTTGTGAGGGGGGAGGGACTGAAATCTTTCTAAAAATGTCAGAATGGATTTTGATAAAAATTACAAAAAAGGCTTTAAATCCCAATTTTTAATAATAAAGTGCATTAAAATTTGTAAAAATCGTTTTTTCTATAGTTTGGACATTACCATAGTAAAGTCGTGTAACTATAATTTTTTAAGCTGTTGTTGTTTTTACAATCTGTTACAGATTTGCTTGTTTGTCTAAAATTAATGAAAGATTTTTTTTCTGAAATAGTTCTAAAAATGTGTGAATGGATTTTGATGATAATTACAAAGAAGTCTTAAAATTCCTATTTTTAATAATAGGGTGGATTAAAAAATGTTTCATTCTGTAATTTGGACATTACCATAGTATAGTCATGTAATTATTCTTAAAAAAAACTGTTGTTAATTTTTGCGATAACTTATAGATTTGCCTTTTTGTCTATTATTAAAAATATTTTTTCTGAAATATATTTTAAATATAAGGTTAGAATTTGCCAGAGAAAGGCGCTTAAAATCCCAAATCTTAACAATAAGATACGGTACTACTTGGTTATCCCGTCGTCCATTCTCAACAAATCGCCAAACTAATAGCCAAATTACACATATTGACTTTATTTTTCTTTAAATAACGAAAAAACAAGTATATAGAAGAATGTTAATAAAATAGCGTTTTAAGCGCACGTATCGCATTTAATGTCATTCAATGTGACATTCACGATCGTCCATTATTTGTACTTAATCTTATAGTTTGGCGATAATTTTTTGGTCGAAGGGATAACCAAGTAATACCTACGATACATTATGACTTTGAGGTCTAAACCCGAGTGTCATTCGTTTTTCCGTTACCGTTGTAGCGAAATAAACCGGAGAGTCTCTCAGACTCAACTTTTAACTCTCGGAGCTTAAAAATACTTTTTTACGTCCGTTGGCTTATCTGATATAGTCTGTCTCAAAAGTTTAAGCACTCTGCAAATCTCGTTTAAAATAATTGAAGAAGAAAATATTTTATGCTAATTTACAATAAATACTCAACATTTAATCAAAATAAAATAAAATAAGCTATTTTGGGTAGTTAAAATAAAAAATATATTTATTTTTATTTTATTTTTATTTTTTTCTTGAAGAAACGCTGTCTCAAAAGTTTAAGCACTTTATGAAAATTTTTTTAGAAACACGGGATTGGTATTGTGTAATGACGTTGCATGACATCATATTGCACTTTTATACAAGTATAAAAGGTGGTGAAATTATTTCCTAATGTTTTAAACATGACAAAGGGTAAAGAATTCTCAAAATGTGAGATTTTGAAAGATTTTAAATTGCAATCTCAAAATAAATCTGTTTCTGAAATTGCAAAAGCTTTAAATTGATCAAAGCTATGTATATATCAAGTACTTTTTAGAAATGATAATTTTAAGCGGAAACCAAGATGCAGATGACCACGTATGACGACTGTTCAGACTGATCGGAAAATACGGAGATTGGTATTTAGACAAAATATGTCCCCATACGGCAAATTAAAATTAATTTCAGAGTACAGATGTCCAAAGACATTGTAAATAGACGTATCAAAGCGTGTGATTACATCATGTAAAAGAAATTGGCTTGCAAACCGTCTCTTAAATTACATCACAAACAGGTAAGAATGAACTGGGCTAAAAAACGCATGACCTACGGGGACAAATGGCTTACTGTTTTATTCAGTGATGAGAAAAAGTGGAACTTAGATGGCCCTGATGGTTGGAAGGCGTATTGGTATGAGTTACGCAAGAGCCGAAGGACATTTTTCAGCAGGCAGCAAGGCGGTAAATCCATTATGGTTTAGAGGGCATTTGGGACATTTGCCAGCCCTCTCTAGCTTTTCTAAAAAGAAGAGAAGAGTGAAAAAAGTTTCAAGAGACCCTAAACCACCATTCTCCTTCATTCGGTGACATTTTGGGGGGTTTTAAATGAACTTTTCTGCAAGACAATGCCCCAATCCACGTATCCCATTCTACAAAACTTTGGATTTTTCAGAAAAATGATAAAGTACTTGACTAGTCAGCTTTAAGTCCAGACTTAAACCCGAGTGAGGATGTCTGGAATACTTTTACCCGCCAAGTTTAGGCAATGGAAAGCAGTATGACTCTATTGAAGAACTCCAAGAGGCAATTGAGAAAGCATAGTATACTTTGCCACCAGAAACCCCACAAAAACTAATAATTTCGACGAAAGCACGTTTATTTGAACTAATCTGAAAACATGAAAAAAAAATTGTTACTAAAAGTTCTGTAAAAATTATAAATATGGTTGTTTTTGACATTGCGCATAAACTTTTGAGACAATTTTTTTATAACTTTTTTTAAATTGTATTTTTTAAAATTATGTAATTTATTTTTTTCTATTTTTGATATCGTTTATTTAAACAGTATTGCGAAATATGTAAATAAAAAAATGTTATTAATTCTAACATTTTATAATTCATTAAAAATCGATATTTTATGCTTGTGCTTAAACTTTTGAGACAGACTATATTAATTACAAACCTAAAAGTTCGAATAAAAAGGCGGCAACAGTAAATGGAAGTAAGCATATGAAAATATCTAGAATCAGAGCGAATGTGGAACTTATTTCGAACCATGTGATGTTGCAACTTCTGTTTTTACAGGTACTAAAAATAACGAATTTTACTAAATAATGTTCGTGTACAAATATAACCTAATTATACATATTGTAAAATATTTAAACAGGATTTACTCAAGTTTATACTGAATTGTAAAAAATGACAATAAAAAAATTATGTTTTTTTTATGTGAAACTTTAAAAAAATAGAACATACATGCTCTTTTACAGTAATTTGTCATTTAATATTAAATTTCAAAATTGCTCCTTGATTACGAATAAGAAAATATTTACTTTGTCACATTACTACGTGCCATATAAATTTTTCCGAGATATGTAACTTTTATTTTCAATTTTATGTTTTTTTTTTTCAACTTATAAGTTTTACAAGGCACTTGTGACAAATTTCGCAAAACTTGGGCGACTCGGGGGTACCTGGAAGATAAATTCTCAATTCAAAAATCTACGCAATTTTATCATTGAGGACTATATACCTCTTTTGCACGATATTACATTTTGATTTTCTGATTCTCGATATTTTCACTCCAACCTAAAGAGCAGTTCTGCCCTTTTTATAATTTTCTTTTTAAAAATGTGTACGTCTTTGTATCAAAATGTTTCGCTCTGCTTGAGCCTCAAATTTGAGAACAACCTTAAGAACAATTACAAATAGAAAATAATAAATCTACCTAATTTTTCCTCCTTAAGTAGAGATACGCCTTAAAGATGAATTCGAAAAAAGTATTTTTCATCCGAAACAGTACAAAAGTTTCCGATTTAATTTCATACTTATTTTTAAAAATAGAAACATGAAACATGGTGAATTGATTTTTGAGGTGACATATAAGATGCCGTCTAATGTCATTTGTAGCTCAAATCACTAGAATTTGATTTACAAACAATAAATTTCTCAGTATGACCCTTTTTTTGTTAGCAGATCTCTCGCTTCGGAAAATTGGGTCCAAAACGTTGTTTTTTCTATCCTTTTTTGCAATATTTTCTACACTTATCAAAAAATCAATAATCACGGCACTTTGTGTAGTTTGTTAATAAGAGAATTTGTAAGTTTGGTGCATTTCAGAACAAAATTGAATTTAAAAATAAATCTGAAAATAAGCAGTATGGATCGGAATACACCCTTAAAAGGAGAAGCTTTAAAAATATAACATTATATTCAGATTATGTATTATCGTTATCATTTTACATCGTAATATATTATAGAAATATTGGAAAATTTTTCAACATGAAGATCATCACTAATTCAGTGAATTGTTATAAATAATTTAAATTATACCAAATCAATATTCATAAAATTTTGAAAAAGAATAACATCAATAAAAAAGCTTAGCTACAAGATAAAAATAAATTAATTTCGCACCAAGAAAACATTTACGGTGTATTTGCATTTATTATCTCAAGACCAAAGCAAGCAATCTGCAGAAACTTAACATTACTTAAATCTTACGAACATCAAAGCCACGATTGCTGCTCTACATGCTTTTACGAGAGCGGCCAGAGATAGAATATTCAGTGGTCGTCAGATTTGATAGGCAATGCGTCAAGCCAAAATCTTTGTACCCTAGACTATTGTAACCCCAAAGATACAGCACTTAATGAAAATTTGAATTATATATTAGCTAACAGGACCGTTAATTTGCGGTACAATATATCAACGAACAAATATGCATGCCAACGCTGAAAAATGTGAAAAATTATATTTAGAAGCAGAAACACAGACTTTTAATATAAATAGAGTATGATATTTGCTGCCGAAAAAATAATTGTACTGACTATTAAAATGATAATAAATAATAAGCGTCTACAACAGGAGCATATGGTCTAAGAATATCTTTTTCATATATTCTTTGACTAAATAGAAGTATGCTCGCACAGATAATAATTTTAGGATGAGAAAAAAAATTGTTTTTGATTTATATTATTAACGGCTTCGGCAAAACGTGAGAAAGCTTAAGTAACTTTTTAAGATCAAAAGAGAAGACATAAATACATTCGGTTTAGAAAGGAAATGAAGTTTTGATTAAATTTATAATTGTGAAAGGATACATTAAATTTTAAACTAGAGAAGTTAATTTTAAAATAGGGAATAAATAATAATATGTGATATCATATAATTTTTAACATCACAATAACCTTATGTGAAAACGGATTTAATATACTTTTTATATCGTTTCAGGAATTAAGTAACTGAGCATTCAGACAACTTTTATTGCGTAAGCCCTCTCGCTGTTTTTTTTTTTTTTTTTTTTTTTTCTTTAAGAAGATGAGAAAATTGCGCGTTTTTTTTATAACATATTTAAAATATAATGCACACATTACAGCTCAAAGTAAGAGAGTTTACAGTTTTTAAATTTGAATTAGATCATAAAAATTCATCGTGGAAATCGTAAACTGCACAATTTTCTTTTTTGTTACCTATGAAAATCGTGAGACTCACAGAGAAAGGGTAAACAATTTGCACCATTAACCCTTTCTGGCGAACTACTCTTTAAAGTTTGAATTTAAAGAAATAAAAAATTAGGCATTTTATTTAGGCCTAGAGGAGTACACAGGTATTGTTTTGTAAAGGCTGCACTAACCATTTTAATTATACAGCTGTTGCCGAAGTGGTAACCTCCCATAAGTAAAGCATTGATAAGCGCAGTGAGAAGAGCATTGCTGTGAAGCGCGTATTACAGTAAAACATTTTACCTACTATTTAAAAAAAGTATAGTTTGATCTGTGTGGTGCTGCCATCTAGAACTCACAAGAAAGATTTAAAGTAGCCATTAGAGTAGTTTTTGAAATATTCACGGAGTTTTTGTGTCTCTAAACAGGGGAAACATTAGGTGTTGCCGACCCGGCAACACTGCGCGTTAAGGAGTTAATGCGCATTTATAGAATTTATTTTCTATTCAGAAACTCCGAAAGAAAAAATTTTTAATCGCTTCACTGATTTGCCCGTACATCATGCGAGTAACGTGTCTCTGCCAATCATGGTTTACCTGTACTACATACGGGCATCCATATTACAATCAGATCTATTATTCTCACCAATAAAATTTCATTGTAAATTTTATATTATTTAATCCTAACAGTTTTCTGATTCAATTAGGCAAAACAACTTTTTATACGGGAAAACCGGTGATAAGATTTTGAAAAAATAGGCAATAATGAGACGATATGAAAAAAATTGAATTGAAAGTTGAAAGTTGAAAGTTTTTTTTTTTTTTTCAAATATAATTATCAGGTAAGTGGTTAAAATATGAAATGTAGAAATACCCGGTATTGAAGAAAGTAAAAATTTCTATTCAGAGCTCCAAATGTGAATTTCTAAACTAAACATAAATTACTGACATTGACGCATAAATGCAGATTATGCACGCTAGATTAAAACGATGCTACCTAATTACTGAAATTCATGAATAAAAAATTTGATTTTACAGCAATTTTATTCCATTCTACTTACAGACATTAAATTTTTTTTTCGAAACAACGAAAATTTTAATTGCAATTACATTATAAATTATACTTGAAAACTCCGCATTCAAACTAAATGCAACTTGCTAAATAGTACATAAAAAATTGAAACAAAATTACAAAAATATTAGTATTATTATTTTAATCTACAATTTTAATTGTAAATGCTATCATCAACAGTATAGAATGGTTGTTAATTAAAGCTTTTAACTAGGCCTGTTAACTATTGTCACTATTAAAAGGATTCAAATATACCGCACTAGTTTAAATATAGTGTCCGTTTTAAAATTTTATACTTGCTTAACACAATGTTATTCAAATGACGACCTCGGAAGTAATACAAAACGTTGAATTTCAATTTATTTGAATGTTTTAATGATATCATTCATATGTTTTATATGTCAAGCTAGGAAGTTATATTTACTCTGGATATAATGTTTTTAAGTAAGAATTTTTAGTCGAATTTGATGTAACATATTATCCAAAAATCTTGATTAAATGAAATTGTAAACAAACATAGTTTTCTGAATATGAAAATAATTCATGGTTAATAACTAAATGTATTTTATCATATAATGCATACAAGCTACTACATGAAAGCTTTTCTAAAACAGCGTATTCAACGTGCGTACTAAAAATAGTCTGGCAATTTTAGAAATGAGTATTTTTTAAAATATATTTCAGTGAAATTTCTCGCGTTACATGAAAATATTTTCTCAACAGTAAATCACAAATATTCTTTTACAAATGCAACATCTAATATGATACATAGATATTCTCTGTTAGTTCTCCCTCTGCTATATGTTGTAGAAATGTTAGAAAACTTTCAAAATGAACTAAAGGCAAATTATAAATTACTGCATTTATTTGTACTTCAGAAAATAAACTGGTTTCTATATTAATAAATTTTCTAATAAGATAAGATTAACAAATATGTAAGGATGCAAATTAAAATTCATGGGAATATCGTAGATGCCTATATTTTACGAAGATATGAATTAAAAATATTTTCAAGTTGAAAGGTAATTCTGCGTAGAAAAGCTTAGTATGTAAATTAATGTGTTCTATTCGAATAATTCCATTCATAGTGTTCTCAAGAAATTCGCAAAATTAATTATATCTTTTTTATGTAACGCATTAAGGTTTTTTTAGGTATTCTATGAAGTTCTACAAACCATTTTAAATTTCGATATTGAAGGTTTTATGTAAAAATTAACTATGTACTTATTTGTATCAATAAATTCCATTTTTATAACAAAATTAAACATCTCCAATATTTCCGTTAATTTGTATTTTCATAAAAAGTAAGTTATTATAATTTTCATCTTAACGTAGAGCAAGTGACAAAAATTTGTCTACTAAGAATATAATGTTCATTTTGGACAATTATTACGAAAATTAAGTTATAACAGGTAAAAAAATGATTAGTAAGAAAATTTATGACACTATTACAGGGCTACTATGGACGACTATTTTTTTATATCTCATCAATTTCATAAAAAAATCACGTGCATGTTGAAGAAAATCTGAAAGAGTAAAATACTGCAGCATTTATTTTTCTAAAATATTGGAACAAATGCAATATAAAAATATTGTCCACTGGTAGCCCTGTATTTATTATGTTTTCATTATAAAGTTTTTGTTAATTGTTTAACTACATGAATTTATAAAGATACTTTTTGTAATGTTGGTTTTATTTACATTTCGTACTTCTAAGTTCATACTAACTAAACAAGCTGAAAATCAAATTACATTCAAAGTGAACTTTACTCATCATGAAACTCTGTAAAAATAACATTCATGTTAAGATAAAAATGATCAGTATCTAAATTTATTCTGTTATTAATCTTCCCCTATATAATTGAGTAATATTAATTTTTTCATTCAAGCTACGGTCATTTTTCAAATATGTTTAAACGTAATATTCAAAATTTTTGATAATTTTTTTTAACTCCAATAGTTTATAAATTTTTTGTTTTAATGTAAATTACGTGGAAACTTTGTTTTTACAAATTCGAATTAAAAGAAAGCTGAATGAGAAATTTCCCATAAAAATGTTGGCTCCGAAAAATAAATCGCATAGTTTTTAAAATAAATTTATTAAATATTTTGTAAAATAATTACCTGCTTTATTTTCAATCCAAAAAAAGTTTTTGTTTATTTTTCGTCAGTCATTATAACTTGTATACACAAAAAAATAGGAATAAGTCAATCATACTTAACAACTGTTTTAAATGTAATCAAAATAGTTAAAGAATGTATAAATAAATGGTCACGACATTTGAGCGAATATAGTTATTCCTAAGCACACATTAACAAAAAAAGTAGAAATTGTCATTTTACAGGCATAAGTAAATTCAATAATCATTAATTGCATTGTTTAGTAATTGCTTTCAAAATCATCCATAAGAATTACTTTTATTTAGTAATAAGCATAATATAAATTTTGAGATTACCTTTAAACTGTTTTTTCTTCTATTGTTAAACATAATACCAAGTTTGATAACTAACATTTTGCACATTACATAATAGTTCTTATCCAAACTTTTTGTTGTCGTATTATTAAAGATAATACCAAATTTGACAGCTAATCTTTTGCACATTACCTAATAGTTCTTTTGAAATATAAAAACCACTCAGTACTTTTAATAATATATTTCGGTGCAGAACTATAAAATATAATGAAAAATCACACATGCATATATAAAAAAGATGTACTTAAAAAGAAATTTACTTATAGACAAAAGTTAAAAATTTTCAAGACATTAAACCAAAATTTTGTAAACCTAAGTACCTATAAGTTTCAAACCACTCTTTTGGCATCAACAGGGACATGTTTCAGTATCGTTAAACAAATATATATAGATTTTCAAATGTTAAAAGTAACCATACTTTGTTGAAGCAACCATGCTCACAGTACCATCGTTAGAGCTTCAATCCAATCACCTTCACCAAGTGAGAAACCACAATACTAATGCCAGTAACTGCGTCAGTGATTTTAAACCTTGAGTTAAATGTTGTTCCCATATAAAATAGTTTACTACATTGTATGTATAGTGTAAGAAACAGCTTCATTACCAACGTCTCCAATTTTTAATTCAATTTAAAATTTTTCCAAACAACATTTAAATCAAAATTAAAGAAGCCTTATACAGTTATTGACATTAAGATACTGGTTTCTTCATGTTTTGTCTCTTGAAGATGGTTGGATTGCAGATGTACGGATGCCGTTGTTATGGTGGCGGTTTTAACACAGTATGTTTATTTTTTTTATATTTTTGAGTATAAATATAGAATAATGACCCTGACGATGGCCACACAATAGCTTAAAATTGTTGTTTTGTGGAATTAAACAATAAAGATTTTATTTTCATTATTTTAAAAGTGTTTAGCTTAGGTGTGTAATACACATATTCATGTAAATATTTTTTATTACGCATATAATGCTGAATTTCAAGGCGTAACAGTCCTTTAAATTATCAGGAGAAATTCTTTCCAACAAATGAATCTTTTTAACCTAAAACGGGGATATAACATGTTTATTTACGAAACAGCAGTAGTAAATTTTACATTATTGTCCACAAAAACTAAACTTCAATGTGCAATAAGTGACTTTTTAAGCATACATTAATCCAAACTTCTTACGATGCTTTTCTTAAGAAACTTTTCATAAGTAATTTAGTATGTGATTTATTTAAAAAGAAAAAAAAATTTCGAACTTAAAGTGATATTAAAATTCTGTCATTGTGAAACATCATATATCACATATACCTGATTAGTAATGCAAGCTAGAAATTGTTCAATAGCCTTTGAATATAATTTGCATTACAATTTCAAAATTCTGTCATAATTCAGATATATGTTCAACGCTACGTATGGAATTCCTTGCAAAGTATTTTAAGCAAAGAAAAATATTTGATGCTTAAAAGTTAAATTCAATTTGTTTCGAATATATAGTTAATATATTTAAAGAATGTTTGAACACATTCTAAATTCAAATATATGTGCAGGGAAAATTTTAATAAATCTAAACTTTGAATATTAAAATTCAATTGGCATTGTGGAAACCTTCAAAGTCTATCTGCATCGCTATGCAAAGCGCCACTGTGAAATTATTAGTAGTACATTCTTCAATATTATAAGACTATATAGACTCGGAATATATAATACTACATAGAGAATTTTACAAAATTATAACCACAAACTTAACGAGATCTGGGACACCCTGATAACACCCTGATAAGCACAAATCAGCTTAACATGTATGCTACTAATTCAAGTGCTAAAACATAGTTTAAATGGGGTACAAATCGTATTTACGTAATAAATTCTAGAAAGGAATTGTTGAATATGTTATATAATGATTGCTGACCAAAGTTATCAGAGCATAAATGAAATGAATTTCATATAAATGCAAAAAACGAACACAAAAATATTTATTACTTATACAAGCAACTACTTAAACAGCAATTCTATAATTTGATTTAAACCTAGTTATGAATTTATATAAAGCTTTTTTAAACATTATTATTTTTTTAATTCAGAATGATCCGTTTAATGGACAAAGAATTAAACCCTTGACTGCAGCTACTCAAACTGTAATTCTGTGATTTGCTTTAAACCTAATTATGAATTTATATAAAGCTTTTTTCAAACATTATTATTTTCTTAATGCAGAATGATGCAGCAAGTGGTAAAATAATCGAACCTTTAACTGCACCAATATTTCTAGTTACATGAAAAAAATGAAATCTTTACATCCATCAAATAATAGAAAAAATAGTAAAAAATAATGAAATGTAAAATTTTCAGCTAAAATATGATATTTTAATGTGTATCATATGTACATAATTAGGCCATTAAAATATTGTATTGCTATATTTTTAAAATAAGGAGCATAAATTAATAAATTTTAGTTAATGAATATCGTGTAACATTTTTAATATTAATATTTTTAAGTATTAAGCAAAAATCTTCTCAAAAAATGAAAGTAAATCTTACCTTAATAACTTGATTGAAATTTCTTTTGTTTCCAACGAACACACTCTAATTTTTTGGTCTGATGTATCCATCTGATAGTGACAAAATAAATTTAATCCATTCATTGGATTCTTCCCTATCATGGACAGAGATCATGTTGGCCGCATTTATGGAATATAATGAAAATTATAATATATTTAGGTATGTACAAGACATGGAACTTTGTGCACTATCAGCTCAATTTCCTCCTCAGCAATCGCTAATCAATAGTGATTATTTATTTTTCAAATCATCATTACTTTTGAAAGGAGATATTTTCAATACCATTATGTTTTAATTTTATCATTATAAAATATGATTCAGACAATCTGTTTTGTAATTTCCGATTAAATTGAATCGAATGTAAAAAAATATATGATAACTATCAAATGTTAATTTCTTAATAAAGTTTCATGAATTATTTATCATTGTCACAAGTTACTTTTCAGAAGATTTTGAACACGTACGGTGGACTATACGTACCTGTTAATTTCCTTTAGATACAGTTCGAAATCATTAAATGTTCTCATAAAAGTAAATCTTTCAGCCATCTTCTAACATCAACATGTATTGAGTAAAGGCTCAAGTAAGATTTTTAGCCTATCTGAAGCATAAATTTAGGTAACTGGTAGCTGCGTAGAATGAAATACCTTTTAAATATGTGATAATATGTTGCGTCTGGAAGCAGTTTGATGTTTGTTGTAAATAATAATAATAATAAAGAAAACTTAGAGCATATGTTGATATGTTCCAAATTAAACCTAATATATAGGATACATTTGATTCATTATATGAATCGTTAATAAAAATGTTCGATTCTACCAAATTGGTATAGGCTCAAATTATACAAATAACTAATTAAAATATGTTGCAAAATTATAGATATTATTTATTTATTTTACATGAGATCTTTCGAAAGCCACAAATCTTTAGAATCTTTAAAATGCAACGAAAAGAAAATATTTTGATAAATTTTAACAAAGTAAAATAATTTTGTAATCTTTTGAACATCCAACCATTACTCCTCCATTATCCGTGAATCCCTCGAAATTTTGCTTAATAAAGATACTGTTTCAAATGACGCCATTTCATATAATACTAGCCAGCTATGCCCGCTAGCTGGGCCACTTTTTCCAAACGAACCTCGGTATTAAGCAGTATATAATAAGCAAAAAAATTCATTTAATAAGCAAGTCTTCGTGTTCGAATCCTCAAGCACAAAAAAACTAAATTAAAGAGCCATGGTCCCGTTAAAAATATGTGATTTCGCAGTGTGGGCCATGTGAGCTGTGGCCATCGGAGCTGTGGTCGCTTTGCGCCCATAATCCCGATAAAAATATTTGGTTTTGCACGGTGGGCACTACGCGCCCATAAAACATTTTTTCGTATTTTTTCGTTCATCAAAAGCAGATTTTTACGCAGATTCTGAATATGTAATCAGTTTTTTTCTACTTTAAAAACTGTGTGCATGATGGTTTAAGAAAAAACGCGCAAAAAAAACGCAATTAGCGCCGGTAGAAAAAGTGATTTTCGGCTGTTTCTTCTTTTAGCCAAAGGGGAAAAGTTCAGGTTCTTCACCGCAAGGTGGCGCAGTGTTCTGCTTCGGAGCACCGTTTGGGAATTGAGATATTTTCCGTTCCGATTCCCAAGGGGTTTTTAATTCATAACTTTTTTAATTTTCGTCCCATGGTCTCGAAAATGCCCGAAATGACTTCCCCAGATTTTTTCCAATCGAAAGACACCTCTCGCGACTTCCAACTCGCCCGCGTTGCGAACTGTAATCGGCTTCAAGCAGACAGACAGACAGACAGATTCGCACGGATTTTATTAGTATAGATAATTCCCACACTCTGGTACAATATCCTTGTTTCGATGAATTCATCGTGAATTTGTTTATACATGCCGACTGTTTTTGATTTTGTTTTGTTTTTATGTTTTCTATTTCTAATCAATTATCTTCTTTTATGTTCCCTTGATAATGAATGCGCGGGCATTCGAAAGATCTCACGTAAAATAAATAATTATTTATTATTATTTATAATTATAAATAATTAAATATTTGTATAATTTTATTTAAGAACAAGGTGTAAATTTCCACCAAAGACTCATGGTATAGGCTCCCTTTAAAAAGTCATATTTGGCCTCTTCCATAACTTTTGTTAAAATATCTGAAAATTGCTTCTATTATTCTTTAGTTTTGACTGAATTTACCTCACTGTCAACTTAAAACGATGTACTGCGCTTTTCATCAGTTTTTCTATTGAAAAATATTGATTTTTAATAGAGAAAAGTGCTATTCCTAATAGGAAACGTAAACCTGCACTTAAAAAATGGACTTTAGTTAAAACAATTATGTCTCTATGATTTTAAAACTGTTTCTCTGCTCTTCCTCCCCTTTCTCTTGTAACTTCTTATATCCAAGGTCTGCTTGAATGCTGAGATTTGAAGGAAGTCTTCCTTTATATTAGATGTTAACTGCCTCGTTCGACGTAGTCTGGTGTCCGTTGTAATTACTTCTAAGAAACCTCAAGGTTGTATGATTTTACATCTTTTGAAAATCTTTTCAATGAACCTAGTTTAGAGGTCTTTAAGAAATTACATTCTTTAGTATAGAAAATGAACCATTAACTGTCGGATGCAATTCAGTTACTCTATACTTTTACATTCTCATGAAATTTTCATGATTTGCGTGTTTTTTCTGAAAAACTCGCTTTTCAATTTCAATTTCTGTGCGAAGAAATTACTACTCCGATAATTCATTCTCCATTATTATTCCATGTCGAATTCTTAGTCCAAAAGATAGTAAACGCTTTAAATATACAAGGTTTAGTTAAATGGATAAACATAGCCGAGTATTTATTAAGCATCATAAAAAAGTATTCAAACGATCGTAAATAAGACTGTAATTTATCATAAAGGTACATCATGTTGCACTTTAGTTTGCATATTCGTAACGTATTATACAAATAGGCTTGAAATTGTACAAGCAGTGAATTCTACAAGCAGTTCCTCAGCTAAATCTATAATTAAGTTTTGAATCGCTTTGCAATACTTTTATGAGCTTACAAGTTAAATAGCTCCCTTTCCTTAACCACTTATATTAAACATGGGATTTTCTAACGATTTATTTTAATTAATTCTGGTAAACTAACTTTAAATCTTGAACCGATTTCTTATTTCTCCATCAAATGGAATAAACAAAAATTTTGAACTCTTCAAATCAGTCTTGATGACGAGGATATTGTGTTGTTCAGAAACAAAATTCTGTACTAAAATCTCAAAGCGAGTTTTAATTTCATCAATAATTAATCTGTAACTTTTTACAATTTGAAACTCGTCTGTGTGTTTTGTTTAAAAAAGTCATGAAGTAAATTAACCAATAATTCAATACCGATGTCCTTTAATTCACAAAATTTTCCAATGAACTAAATTTCACTTAAATATTTTAACTACAATTTTACTTTTAAGAGTCATCTATTTTCCAGTCTCTCTGGCTAATAGTTTGGACTATTGTTTAAATAAACTGAACACGTTTGTTTTATACACAATTTAACATATTTTTAATTAATCCTTCTCCAATGCGGGAGATTCTGATATACAGATCGAGAACACATCCCGATAATGACAGAATTTCGATATTTTTTGTTAATATATATTTTATCCTGTTAAAGGAAAACCACTCAGTTCACTTAGACATTTATGCTACATGTTTGTTTCCGTATCTGTTCCAATAAATTCACTAATCTGCATTTTTTTAACTTTTCGTAATTGTGTCCGTGCCCAAGAGCCATAATATAGCTAAAAAAAATTTTGTGAAAATTTTTTTGTGAAAATTTTTTAATTATATTCACGGTTACATAACATATTAACCCAATATTGTTTCTTGAACGGTATAAGATACTTCTTCATCAATCCACCCATTATTGAAACATGAAAAAAAAATAGATATCTGTTGCAAAACTATTCGGCAAATTCCTTATAAAAAAGACGAGTTCATTTGAATCCCTTGAAACTGGTAGATTGTACATATACATTTACACATTTTTTTAATGATTGTACTTTTATAATACCATGACATCATCGTTTAAAGGCGTAATTGTTGTTTTAATTAATGTAAGACTGATAAATCTGTAAACCATTTAATGAAATAATACAATTCGTAAAAAAAATAACCATTATAAACGAAAAGAAAAACACGTCAGGACGCGTTTCGAGCAGCAACAATAATGGTTCGCATCAGCTGAACCAACACGCGTCCGTAAGGAGACTGAGATAGAGATAAACTCGATATTAATTCTGTTTATCTCTGACTCTGTCCCATTACGAACTAGTATTGGCTTAGCAGATGACGAGCTGTTATTGTTGCAGCTCGAAACTCGTCCTGATTTGCTTTTTCGTTTAATGCTGTATAAATTGTATTATTTTATTTATTATTTATCGCCAGCGTTATCTGTATTTTCCCCTATCTCTAAACCATTATTAAAAATACAGATAAATGCCGAAATAAAAATTATTCCACTACATAACAAACATGTATAACGAATTTGAAACCATGGGATTGTGTTGTCATGATATGTTTTTAGTAAATCTAAATTAAATTACGGTTTTGTATTATTTTATTCTACGTAAATTATCATTTTTGATACTGTAGTGTATTCAATAAATGTGTACTAAATTATTACTTTTAATGCAATTGTCTATTGATGGTGGTGTATATAATTCACGATTAATCCAATCATTTTCAGTGATATATACTGGGTGTGTGAATTAATTTTAAGGGTTTTTTCTGTAAATTAAAGGTTTTATTATGAACAACTGAATACATCATTATGTTTCAAAGTAATGCCCATTGCTAGCCACTACTTTCTCCCATCTTTCTGGTAGCATACAGATTCCGCGTCGAAAGAACAACTCATCTTTTGATGCAATTCACGAATCAATCCAATCTTTCGTACCTTCGTAAGATTGGAAGCGCTGCGTAGCCAGGCTGTGTTCCATGGATCTGAACAGGTAGTAATCCGATGGAGCAATATCTGGTGAATATAGCGGGTGGGGTAAAACCTCCCATTTTAACGTTTCCAAATATTTTTTCACTTCACAAGCAACATGTGGTCGAGCGTTGTCATGAAGAAGAATAACTTTATCATGCCTTTGCTCGAATTGCGGACATTTTTCTTTTAAAGCACGGCTCAAACGCATCAATTGTGTTCTGTAGCGTTCACCAGTTATTGTTTCATTCAGTTGAAGCAGTTTGTAATACACAACACCGAGCTGGTCCCACCAAATACAGAGCATCAGTTTTGCACCATGAATATTCGGTTTCGCCGTCGATGTCGATGCATGACCAGGCAAACCCCATGATTTTTTCTGCTTAGGATTATTGTACCGAATCCATTTTTCATCGCCAGTGACGATCCGATGCAAAAATCCCTTCCTGTTTTGGCGCTGAAGCAATAATTTACAGGTGAATAATCGGCGTTCAAGGTCTCTCGCCTTCAGTTCGTATGGTACCCAATTTCCTTGCTTTTGAATCATACCGAGAGCCTTTAAACATTTAGAAACTGTTGTGCGATCAACATTCAACGATTCAGCAAGTTCATCTTGTGTTTGACATGAATCCTGGTCGAGTAATTCTTCCAATTCCGTGTCTTCGAACTTTTTCGGTTGACCTGGGCGTTCTCTGTCACCTGTATCGAAAACACCACTTTTAAAACGTCGAAACCAATACTCACATGTTTTTATCTATGGAGAATGCTCGCCATAAGTTTTCAATAGCATTCAATGACTTTCAGCAGCACTTTTCTTCGAATTAAACAGGAACAATAACACTTCCCGCAAATGGTGTTTTGTTGCCTCGTACTTCGACATTTTCAGACCTGCAAACAAGTGTGTTGTTTACACATCAGCCCAAAGTCACATATTAAACAGTAAAGCCTATTCATAGAGCTTACACGAGAATATAATTACAGACGAGATTGATGGGATATAGCACAAGTTACGCCATCTATTGTAAATCCCTCAAAACTAATTCACACTCCTAATATATATTTCTTCCACGGATATTACGTAAATGCTAAATTAACTGATAATACTGTCTAAAATTGGATTTAAAAAATACTACATAAATTGGACCTGTAAACATTTCACATCGTCAAGAAAATCTTATGGAAAAAGATGAGTTTTGCAGCACTTTACCTAACAGAATGAAACATTCTTTCCAACTTCGAATTTTTTTGTATGACACTAGGGGGGCCCCGCCCCCCTGCTCGCTATGCTCGCCAACCCCCCGCGTAATCGCTTCGCGATTCCAAATTATTGGCTACCCCTGCTTGCTGCCCTCGCCAATATCCCATGGTATGAATAAGCAGTTGCAGACCTTTCAAATGATGTGTCACACGACTGGTGTTGTAAAGAAATTAAAAATGTGCCCCCCTGGGGGGCAGAGGGGGAGGCGACACAAAAGACATCCATAAATGAGAATAAGCAGCTGCAGACCTCTCAAATGATGTCACACGACTGGTGTTGTAAAGAAATTAAAAATGTGCCCCCCTGGGGGGCAGAGTGGGGGTGACACACAAGACATCCATAAAATGAATAAACAGTTGCAGACCTTTCAAATGATGTGTCACACAATTGGTGTTGTAAAGAAATTACAAAATGGGCCCCCCTGGGGGACAGAGTGGGGGATGACACACAACACATCCATAATATGAATAAGCAGTTGCAGACCTTTCAAATGATGTGTCACACAACTGGTGCTGTAAAGAAATTAAAAATGTGACCCCCCCCCCCTGGGGAGAGCAGAGTGTGCGGGTGAACACAAGACATCCATAATATGAATAAGCAGTTGCAGACCTTTCAAATCTTGTGTAACACTACTGGTGTTGTAAAGAAATTAAAAATGTGTCCCCCCTGGGGAGCAGAATGGGGGATAACACACAAGACATCCTTTAAATGAATAAGCAGTTGCAAACCTCTCAAATGATGTATCAAACGACTGGTGTTGTAAAGTAATTAAAAATTTGGCGAAATATTACAGTTATCGCCAAGTTGGCGTCACTTTTGACAACTAATTTTGGTCGCCAAATTTGGCGATATATCGCCAAGTTGGCGACAAACTTGGCGATTGTTGGCGATGGTAACCTTTCCTCTCTTTATGGTAACCCATATGGCGATGCATAGACGGAGCCCTTTCCCGATTGGTCTATTCGACTCATGAAAGGAGTGGACAACCCGGATTCGTTAGTTCCGGAAATCTTCCACATCAGCATCATTCCAGGAGTCATTCCTTTTAAGGCTAGTTTTTTTTTACTATAGAAGGAAAATTCGTTGTTGGAAAACTTGCTATGTGAATATTATCTCCGATTTTACTATTTTTCCGCTCAGCGAAGAAATAATCTTTTGTGTTTCCTTTGGTGGAAAGCGGTATTTGGGCTGTAATCTAATTTAAACTTAAGTTATTTCAGAATAGACATATATTTTAATGTAACCCTTCTATGAAACATATATATATATATATATATATAATGATTATCTGAAAAGCGTAACTTTTATGCAGTTTTATTCAAAACAATATTCATTAAAAATGGCCATTGTCATATGAAAACCGAAGCGGTTAATTGGGAACTGTAGATGGTAATTTCATGACTTTATCACACGCCATTTTTAAAGCTGAAATTTTGGTTATAGTTTTTTTAATGAAATGCTATTGGCTCTCTTTGTTTAACTAAATAGGCATTTTGGATTTGAAGTAACATTCGAATCTTTTTTTGTTTCTCTTAATGCCGAAAAAAATGTATAAAAACTAAACTGGTGTTTAAAGATTGTATGATATTCATAACAACAATGTTACAGATTTCGTGTAGTATTCTTGAAATTTATGATTATTGAGTCTTATTGGGTCTCCTTTTCTTAAATACAGTTAATTATGTAATACAGTAAAAACCTTTTTTTTCAAATATTGGAAATAGTTTTTCAGATTGATGTGATAAAATGTTTATCTTACATCTTAACTACATGGACGAGGAAATCGATGCTGGAACTCCGCTTAACGAATAAGAGTATTTTTTTTACATCTGAAAAATCAATGCCTGTTCTGTACATTGTATTTTAAATATTCTATGTTATTAAACACGAAATAATTTTCAGTTTTTAAATTTTTCATCAGGTTATTTTTTAATAAAAAAAAAACAGAAAAATATTAGACTAAGTAAAATTGAATAATATTGAACAGATAGATAAATAGAAATTAAACAAATACAATTGAACTTGTCCGAAGAAAAATTATTTAATGACTCTTGAAATTTATAACAACTAAATTTTAAGAAGCTTCCTGAAGCTTGCTGTTGAAACAATTTTAGAAAATCGATATTTCGATTTATGTGTATGTTATTTTTGCAAAAATATTAATGCACAACTACACTGCAAAAGTATATTAGGTTTCTAAGAATTTTCTAGAAAATGGGATTCTAAGAACATGCTATGTAACTGGAACAATAACAACAACAACAACAATAATAATAATAATAATAATAATAATAATAATAATAATAATAATAATAATAATAATAATTACAGATAAAATTAACAGATAAAATCTCAGTAAGCAAACAGATTTCTGTACGGCACAAAGATTCGTTTTGTAAATTTACTTTTTTTACAGTGAACAGATAAACTTTTTGTAAGCATACAGATATCTGTATCTTTATTTCTGTAGAACCACACACTTCATTTTTTACAGTGCAAGAATTGAAAATAGTAACATTCTTCCTATTGATCTAAATATAAAACAAATAATATTCTAAACATGAAGTTTATGCATCAAAATTATCATAGAGAAGATACTGATGTTTTGGCCTCTAAATCTATACTAATAAAAGAACAAAACGCTCTGTCTGTCTGTGTGTGTGTCTGTGTGTCTGTGTGTCTGCGATGGCTAGCAAAATCTACAGCACTTACGAAGCTCAAAATTTATATTTGAGAGTGGCCCCAAATCTCTCCTGATGCACCTGAGCTTCAGAATTTCGGAATTCCAATTAATTAAAATCGAGAGATCACTCTCATAAAAAATCATCATTTTTCCCATTTTTTTTCTCTTTCGTTTGCTTACGGTTGGTTGGTTGTGTAAAAATTTTCGCAGAAGTAATAAGAAAGCTGAGGCAAAATTAAAGAAACCCATGGAGGAATGAGATAAGTGGAGATGAAGTAAGCCTCAAAAAAGGTTTGCAATATGAAACCATTTATCGCTCAAATTTTAATGTGCCAAATAGAAGGACGTGGAAGGGATTTTGTATTATAAGACGAATTGAAAGAAATGAATTACAATTGAAGAATATTTTAAGAGGAAATACCAAATTTTTAAAATGGTCTTTCTTCTATTATTATTTATTAAAATAAATGTTCGTTTTTAAAATGAAGGAAATTGGAAAATTAGCAATAATTAAATATCAAATTAAAATTAAATAAGATATTGAAAACATTTGATATGAACTAAAAATTGTATAACTAAAAGTTTCCTTCATTAATGTAATTTTAAATACTTTATAACGTAGATGAAAAATGTTTAACACTTAATAATTGCATGTAAATAAATATTTAAAATGTATTGATGAAAACATTCTTTAAAAATCATGTATGAAAACTTAAGTAATAAATATTAATCTAAAATATAGATTTCTGACTGCAGACGATTTTTATGTATTAACAAAGGAATGCTATATTTTCAAGCAAAACGTTAAAATAATTCTCTATATTGATATTTAAAACACATATGATAAAATAATTAATGATTTTTTACCGGTGAAGCGATAGATTAGTTCTTTTTAAGAAACAAGAGCAAAAAATACGGGTTTAAACCTGTTTCAATTGATAGGCGTGACAAATCACGTGCTTTTGTTGGTACTTAATTGGACTTAATGTACAGTCACATTTTTAGCACCTCCAGAGATAATACTTCCACTCTATTAATTTCTTTTTACTCTATGAAAGAAACTAAGTTGAGATTTTGACATTTCAAAAGTGACTGTTTTTTTTCTCCCAAAGACCTTTAAAATTCATAGACTGGCAAAATGTCAATTTAACTTAGGATTTTTTAATACAGCTGTTACGTCAAATCGTTGGTACTTCGTAAATTAGAATCTATGCGTGGTTAGCTATGTTGCAGTAAATATATGTATATGTATATATGAGGCTTTTTTAGCAGTTTTTTTAAATCATTGATTAAATTGAATGCACTTTATTTCAGTTAATATTTTATTACGACTTTGTTTTTAAAACAAAAATGAAATGGCTGTTTGACGTACAATTGATCGAATCGGCAGACGATTCATACACAGTAATAAATTATCAAATAGCAAAATAAATTATATGGGTGATTCTCAAAATAGGGGACAATTTCAAAAGTGAAATCTTAAAAAAATTACTGTTAGCCAATTTTCTGAAAAAAATAGGTGTTGTTAATATAGTATTAGGTATACCTTACATGTAGTCAGCAGAGCTAAATATTTAAAAATTAACTTAAAAAATAATTAGTATTTTTTGAGCCATGCTAAAGACAAAACAAATTGCATGTAATAAATATATTAAGAATTTTTTATTTTCTTCCTGTTTACATAGTTTTTTCTATATTTATTAGCCTTTCTTTTCAGCAAATGGTTTCCATTTTTACATACATACATATAAGGAGAATAAAAACATTACCAAAGAGCAAACTTTGTTTACATCAGCAACATTCTGACACAAACAATGTAAGAAGCTGTCTTAGTGATTTTCTGACAGATTTAATGCACATTTTAGGGATAATAAATGTAATACCTAAATTTATATGTGAAATTAAACTTTGTAAAAAGATACAATATAAGCAATGGTTACATTTATGCACATAGGAGTCTAGCATGGACAGAAAAACCATGCTAATGACACTGATATTTGTCCATGCTAATGACAAATTTTAATTTAAATAAGATTATGAGCCATAATATAATCACAATGCAATAGTCCTTTCTGGGGCTTTTTAAAACACAAATGTCCTATGCAAATAAGTAAAATAAAAATTTTAATTATAAAATAAACATGAAATTTATTATACATTCTAATGACAGACAATTGATGTACGCCCCTAATATTCAACTTCTAATCTTAAAATACAATACATGCTTCTATTTTAAGACTGGGATAAAATGGCTACTTGTTGCCATGAAGAAACATTATATTTTCAAACTATTGTCATATGTGAAAATGAAATTTTGATTATTAACCAGCTGTTATAGTATGACCTTGTTTTGAAAATAGAATAAGGAGGACAAACTTTAATTCTTTTTTTATATACTATAATTTTATTTTTTAAAAGAAATTTATTGGATAAATCCTCTCCTTGATTAATTTAAAGAAAGAATAACATTTGTTTTATTTTATAAAAATGATATTAACTCTTTAAAAAGCTAGTATATACAAGACACAGCTGCTGTGGACATCCATGCTAATGACATTTTGAACATTTATTCTGCTATTTTAAAGTGTTTTTAACTAAAAAGTGAGTAATTCTTGAGAGCAAATAATGAATAATATTAAGACAAACATATCTAAATATAAAAACATGACAGAAAACCTCTAAATTTTTTCTGTATACCGAAAGACATAAATTGTCCCCTATTTTGAGAATCACCCATATATCAAAAATAGTCACTAAAAGAATAGTAGCAAAACATAATTTTTAGGCGTATTAACACATAACCCGATCCCAACCAGAAAAAAACATACCATACTCCGATCCAAGCAAGACAAAAATTTCATGAGCATAAACCCGACCCGAACCTAAAAATTCCATTTGAAAAAAAAAAAAAAAAAAAAAAAAAAATATGGATTTGATATCTGACCCAAATCAAATCTGAATCCCACAAAAATATTCAAATGAAGCATACTCCAATCCGATCAAGGAAAAATAATGTTCGTGTACATGAAACCCGACCCGAACCTGAAAATTTTTTTTGGAAAAACCCGAAAAATGACCAGAACGAAAACTGAAATCGATAAAAATATTCCAAAGAACTATAATCCGATAAGAGCAAGACAAAATAATTTCCGTGAACATAAACCTGAATCGAACCTAAAAAATTCCATTTGAAAAAAGACATGAAATTTTATGCAAACTGCATCTGAATCCGATCAAAATATTCGAAAGAACCATAACCGGATTCGAATAAGAGAAAATAATTTCCGTGGACATGAAACCGATCCGAACCTAAAATTCCATTTTAAAAAAATACATGAAATTTGGATCGAACCAAATATGAGCCTGACAAAAATATTCCACAGAACAATACCCGGCTCTGAACAAGACAAAAAATTTCCATGAATATGAACCTAATCCGAACCTAAAAAACTGAACTAAATCTGAATCTGACAAAAATATTCCAGGGAAGCATATCCTTATTCGAACAATGCAGAATAATTTCCATTGCTGCGCAACCAAACCTGAACCTAAAAATTCCATTAAAAAAACTGAAATCTGATTTGAACGACATCTGAACCCGAAAAAAATATTCCCAAGAACCAAAACCGGATTCGAGCAAAACAAAATAATTTCCCTGGACATGAATCCGACCAGAACCTTAAAAATCAATTTGAAAAAATAACTGAAATCTGAATCGAACCAAATCCGAATCCGACGAAAATATTCCAAATAACTATAACCAGATACGAAGGTATATAATTTCCATGGACATAAACCCAATCCGAACCAAAAAATTTCTAAAAAAAAAAAATCCCGAAATTTGAACCAAACCTAATCTGAACCTAACTAAAATATTTCAGTTTAGTATAACCTCATTGGAACTAGGTAAAATAATTTCAATGGAAGTACAACCCGATCCGAACTTAAAAATCCCACTTGAAGGGGGAAAAAACCCCACGAAATCTGAATTGAACCGAATCTAAACTGAACAAAAATATTCCAAACAACCATAACCGTATCCGAAGAAGACAAAATAATTTCCATGAACATGAATCCAATCCGAACCTGAAATTCGGATGTTCTACAAAACATAATGCGCTCCGTAGCGGTGGAATGTGAAACTAAGTACTTAGCGCGAGATGGTTAAGATATATTTCATTTATAGTTAGAGTTAAATTATAACTTGGTTACGGTTAGGTAACAGTTAGGTTGCAATTACTTTCCAGTTATATTTAATTTCCAGTTAGGTTACAGTTAAGTCATGGTTAAGTTACAGTTACGTTAAGTTGTTGCGGTTAGGTTGTGGTTAGATTATGGGTAGGTTATGATAAGGTGACGGCCAGGTTACATTTATGGTTTATTTAAGTTACAGTTAGGTTACTGTTGAGATACAACTAGGTTACAGACAAGTTATGATTACAATACAATTAGGTTGCGGTCAGGATTTTGTTCACAGAATGAACATTACGCATGTTTGATAAAAAATATACACCTATTTTTGTAAAATGGCTCTAAAATTATAATACTATATACTAACCTTTTAGCTAATCATCGAGAATCGATTTCATTCACGGTATAGTCGGATTTAAGAGTGATAAAATTAGTTTGAAATTCAAAATATTTCACTTGGGATATCTATGTGAAAAAAGTATTTAGTTAAGTCACTTAACAGTAAGTAACTTAACTTTAAGGATAAATATCAACACTTTAACACGAAAATCACGCAATCGTTGCACACATATTCCCTCCTGCGTTTCCTATTGCAGTCATTTTGGGTATTTTTGGAGCTAAATATTATTTTTTTAAACTAATTTTTGACACAGTCAGGGGGTACGTATTTAATATAATGTACACTGTAAAAAATTTGACCCTTTTGCTGCATCATCACTCCCCCGCTTTTATAGAATATCTCTCTTTTGACCTATGAGAATGCTCTATAATAAGCTGAAGTAATCATTTTCTATAAAAGCGGTGGAGTGGCGATGCAGCAAAAGGGTCAAATTTTTAACAGTGTATTTACACGTATTTCGAGTTAAAGATAAAATCATAAAATTTTCGAGTTCGTTTAACATTGTTATTACGGACCCGGGCAACGCCGGGAGGGTCAGCTAGTACTACTATAAACTATTGTATTTAAAATCAATAGTATATGTATGTATTTGCATTTCATATTTTCATACAAATTTCATTTGAATACATTCGTAATTTTAAAGAAAAACAAAATTAAATTTGAAATTAAATGTATTGTATATCACAATACTTGATATGCCAGTCGTATATAAAATTTATCGACGGAAATCTGCTTTTGGCATGAGTAATATTTTTGCTGAGATCTACTTATTCAAGGAATCCCGAAATCAATATTTTATTAAAATACATGTTTATACGTTTATGCTAATTTAAGCATTTTTTTAAATTTCTTTTCTATCTGTGTATCTTTCTAACGGAGAAAATAAACAAAAATCTGACACTTAGTAAAATAATGTAATAAAGTAACAGACAAATGTACATAAAAACTATATTTTAATGCATTATTTGCACATTAAATATGTTACTAGTTTAGTTAGCGTTATATTCATTTGCCTATTCACTTGACGTTTGAATTAAGTACACCATTAATACCCAATAACATGATTTGTTTTAAATAAAACATGTTAAATTAGGCGAATATGCGTTCTAAAAATTAAAGTAGAATAAAATAAATTAAAAAATTTTAATGTCACAAATGTCACAATGTATGTGTTTCTTTTTTTAATTCATTAGTCAAAAATAGGTAAATATTTAACACATCGAAAGTATATGAGGAGAGGGGGCAATAAATGATGAATGCAGTATAATCTTCTGTATATTATTTGATGCTGCGCTTTGTCATTTATGGCAAGTTTTCTATAATTTCTCCTTCCCTCTTCTACATGGTTGAAACTGTTACACAGTTAAACCACACATAAACGCCTAAACTGAGTATTTTGTTGTAAGATACATATATATATATATATATATATATATATATATATATATAACATGCACTATAAATAAATATGATTGGTAAAATATTGTTAATGGAGAGGAGGGGGTGTCCTCTATTTGATCAAGGCATCTTAGACTCCACTCAATCAGTTATTGAATACTGATAGATTACAGGATAGTATAAAACGTTTCTAAAAAATAGTCACTTGAATGCAAACTTAAACCATAATTTTGCTTTTTTTAAGCATAACTTGAAAACTACTTGGAATAAAATATTGAAATATTTAATTGCCTTAAATCAAGACTTAATAAATTAAAATTTATTAAAAAGTTTTCGTTGTGATTCATATATATATATATTAAATATTAATTCAATAATTCAAAATTCCTGTAATAAAAATGTAAAATTTGAAAATTCAACGTATTTATGTTTGACAAATGACGAGTATAATTTTAAGAAATTTTATTAGAAATGCGAAAATGTAATTTAACATTAGAAGCATTGCATTTTGAATGTTCATAATTCAAAAACGTATCATTCAAATGATCTGAAATTAGTTGTCAAGGTGTAATTTGACCCAATGATTTTAAATATCTTGTTAAAATTGTGTATTGCTATTGAAAAAATTAAAGTTGGATTCACATTATTATTAAGATATCCCCATAAGAAAATTTTATATAATAATTTAAAACCATACTTTATTTCTAATTAAGTAAAAGTATCTTATTTCTACGATAATTTGTTAAGGAGTTAGTATAGGGTTTTTACGTTTATTTTTTCTTCCACGATTGCACACATCAATAATTTTTTTTGATCGGATTCTACTCAAAAAAGGTATATGGTTACCTTAACAACTTAATTTTTGTAAACATCAATGGAGAAATAGTAATTCAAATTAAGTAACTTGAAGAGAACTTATAAAAATATTAAAAAAAAAAAGAATTTGTGTAGACCATGGAAAAAAAAATAAGTGCTTACTATTCAGAACTATCGCAAACATAAATAAACAACAGTTTTAACTTTCCTCTTTTTTTTGTTATTTATAATATAATTATTTATACTTTTCAGTATCGGTAGCTAAATGCGAATATGAACAAACATCCACCATCATTCACTGTTCGCAGAATCCACTAGATTTAGATGTTACGTACAAAGTGATTATTTCTAATGCAGACAGCTATTGCTTTGTTGTGTACGAAAAAGAATCAAGATCGGAAACGAAACAATAAATGAGAGAAATTAATTCTTTTGTTGATCTAGTACTGACTAAAAACGAAAAAAAACAGTTATATTGAGTAATAATTATTCTTTGACAAAACTGAAGAAATCTCTAAAAGTAACAAAAAGTGAATTTATGTAGAATATGAAAAAATAATTGCTATTCAAAACTGATATAAGCATAAAGAAATACATTTTCAAGTTGCTGTTCTGTTAGTAATTTTCAATATCGATAGCAAAATGTGAAAATAAACAAGCCTCCAGCATTATTAACTGATTTCAGAATCCATAAGATTTAGATATTACTCGCAACTTAATTACTTGTAAAGGAGACAACTATTTGCTTTTTTTTGAGTACGAATGAGTAACGAGGTCGGAAACGGAACAATAAACAACAGAAACAAATTATTTTGTTGTTGATTTACGGACCAAGAATGTAATAAAAACAGTTTTATAGAATAATAATTAATCTTAGACGAAATTTTGCTTTAAAAATAAAATGCCTAACATAAGAAATATTTTTTAAAAACTAATATTGATAGCATTGCGATAAAATATGGAAATGCAAAAATAAATGATAAAAATCGACAAAGCTTTAAAATACTGAAATAATGGCTGTCGTTTGTAAGTTTAAATTATTTAATAGAATAAATAATAATTAATAAGTTATTAAAAAATAATAATTAATTAATAATTAATAATCAAATAAAATTAAGTGTCTGTTATTCGAAATTGCCACAAGCATAAAAACACAACATTTTCAAGTTGCTGTTCTGTTAGTAATTTTAAATATTCATAGCCAAATGCGAAAATAAATAAAAATCCAGCATCCTTATCTGTTTGCAGAATCCATTAGATTTAGATGTTACGTACAGCGTAATTACTTCTATGCAGACAGCTATTTTTTCTTGAGTACGAATGGGAAACAAGGTCGGAAAAGGGAGAATAAATAGGAGAAAAAAAATCTTTTGTTGTTGATTTACTGACCAAGAATGTAATAAAAACAGTTATATAGAATAATAATTAATGTAAGAAGAAAATTATTTTAAAAAATAAAATATTTAACATATGAAATATTTTTTAAGCTAATATTAATGGAATTGCGATAAAAGATGGAAATACAAAAATATATGATTAAAATTGACAAAGCTTTAAAATACTGAAATAACGGCCCTTGTTTATAAGTTTAAATTATTTAACAGAATAATTCATAATTTATAATAAACTAATAATTAATAATCAAATAAAATTAAGTGCTTGTTATTCGAAATTGCCACAAGCATAAAAATATGACACTTTCAAGTTGCTGTTCTGTTAATAATGTTCAATAGCGATAGCTAAATGCCAAAGTAAATAAACATCCAGAATCATTAACTGATTGCAGAATCCATTAGATTTAGATGTTACGAACAACGTACTTACTTGTAATGCATACACCTATTTTCTTTATTGAGTACAAATGAGAAAGGAGGTCGGAAACGGAACAATAAATGAGATAAATAAATTATTTTATTCATTAACTGACGAGGAATGTAATAAAAACAGTTACATAGAATAATAATTATTCTTTCATAAAATGGTACTTTAAAAATAAAATGTCTAACATAAGAAATATTTTAAAAGCTAATATTAATAATATTGCGATAAAAGTTGAAAATACAAAAATATATGACAAAATCAATTAAGCTTTAAAATACTGAGATGACGGTACTCTCTTTAGAATTATTCAAATTGAATAAAATAAAAAATACTCGAAAAGTAACAAAACTGAATTTGTGATGAGTATGACAAAATTAAATGCTTAGTATTCAAAACTGCCACAAGCATAAAAACACGGCATTTCCAAGTTGTTTTTCTGCTAGTAATTTTCAATATCGATAGCTGAATGCGAAAAAAAAAAAAAAAAAAAAAAAAAAAAAAAAAAAGCATTATTAACTGTTTTTAGAATCTATTAGGTTTAGATGTTACGCAGAATGTAACGACTTATAATGCAGACAACTATTTACATTGTTGATTACAAGAGAGAAACGATGTCAGAAATGGTACAGTGAATGAGAGAAATAAATTCTTTTGTTGATTTACAAAGAATGTAATAAAACAGTTAAATGAAATAATAATTATTCTTTGACGAAATTTTTTTTTAAAATAAAATGTCTAATATCGATAGCTAGCTGCGAAAGTAAATGAACATCCAACATCATTTACTGTTTGCTGAATCCATTAGATTTAGATGTTGCGTAAAGCGTAATTACTTGTAACGCAGAAAATTATTTTACTTTGTTGAGCACGAATGACAAAATTCCTTCCGGCAATGCCGGGAGGAAGAGGTAGCTTTCATATACTTATTTATTTATTTATTTATTTATTTATTTTAAAGTAAGTTACATTGTTCAAAAATACTAAGCTCAAATTAGTGGAAATAAGCTTATAAAATTAGTGATTTTATAAGATTGAATGCTAGTTTTTGTCAAGACTGAATATTAATAGGAATTTTTAGAAATTAGTCATCTTTTATTCAACCTGGTTTTATTTTAAGCGCTTTAGAGAGTCACCAAATTCCACGATATCATAAAGTGTATGCCATTTTAAAGCAACATGATGGATCGTTCAGATCAGACCGTTTCAAAATGTCAGCCATAAGCAAAATTCAAAGTGCTATAACTCAATCATTTTTTAAGATATAGACAAAATAAAAAGTGTTCTGGAATCGTTGTTTTATGTTTTAACACGTAAAAGAAAAATATTTTTCAACTTTTAATTTTTTCGCATTTAATTTTAAACTTTTAATTTTTTAAAAAGTTTAAAATGGCCACCATTATGAAAGAAAACGGTGGATGATGCTGGCCAACGAACTCGTCGAGACATTTGTATGTACTATGTACATACCAAGTTTCATTGAATACGGTTCATAAATACGCGTGTTATCACGTGACAAAATCAGATCGTTTCAAAATGTCAGCTATAAGAGAAATTCAAAGTGCCATAACTCAATCATTTTGTAAGATATTGACAAAATAAAAAGTGTGTTGGAATCGTTGTTTTAAGTTCTAACACGTAAAAGAAAAATATTTTTCAAATTTTGATTTTTTCGCTCTTAATTTTAAATTTTAAGTTTTTTTAAAAATTTAAAATGGCCACCATTTTGAAACAAAATGTCGGATGATGCTGGCCAACGAACTTGGTCGAGACATTTGTATGTACTATGTACATACCAAGTTTCATTGAAATCGGTTCATAAATACGCGTGTTATTACGTGACAAAAATCAGATCGTTTCAAAATGTCAGCTATAAGCAAAATTAAAAGTGCTATAACTCAATCATTTTTTAAGATATAGACAAAATAAAAAGTGTTCTGGAATCGTTGTTTTATGTTTTAACAAGTAAAAGAAAAATATTTTTCAACTTTTAATTTTTTCGCATTTAATTTTAAACTTTTAATTTTTTAAAAAGTTTAAAATGGCCACCATTTTGAATGAAAACAGTGGATGATGCTGGCCAACGAACTCGGTCGAGACATTTGTATGTACTATGTACATACCAAGTTTCATTGAATACGGTTCATAAATACGCGTGTTATCACGTGACAAAATCAGATCGTTTCAAAATGTCAGCCATAAGAGAAATTCAAAGTGCTATAACTCAATCATTTTGTAAGATATTGACAAAATAAAAAGTATGTTGGAATCGTTGTTTTAAGTTCTAACACATAAAAGAAAAATATTTTTCAAATTTTGATTTTTTCGCATTTAATTTTAAATTTTAATTTTTTTTAAAAATTTAAAATGGCTACCATTTTGAAACAAAATAGCGGATGATGCTGGCCAACGAACTCGGTCGAGACATTTGTATGTACTATTTACATACCAAGTTTCATTGAAATCGGTTCATAAATACGCGTGTTATTACGTGACAAAAATCAGATCGTTTCAAAATGTCAGCCATAAGAAAAATTCAAAGTGCTATAACTCAATCATTTTTTAAGATATTGACAAAATAAAAAGTGTTCTGGAATCTTTGTTTTACGTTCTAACACGTAAAAGAAAAATATTTTTCAAATTTTAAATTTTTCGCATTTAATTTTAAATTTTAAATTTAAAAAAAAATTTAGAATGGCCGCCATTTTGAAACAAAATGGCGGATGATGCTGGCCAACGAACTCGGTCGAGACATTTGTATGTACTATGTACATACCAAGTTTCATTCAAATCGGTTCATAAATACGTTAGTTCTCGCATGACAAAAATCAGATATATATATATATATGGTTATATATATATATATATGTCAACATTTGAACGGAGGGTGGTTTTGTGGTCTGGGGGTCATGATCGGTGAAAATATACCAAAATGTTTCGGAAGTGTTTTCCTCCGGACGGCTGCAATAGGTAGCTTTTTACTTTTTGTAATGAAAGCTACCTAAAAGAGGTCGGAAGCGGAACAATAAATGAGAGAATTAGATTATTTTATTGATATACTATGTAAAAATGTAATAAAAAATGCAAATCGAATAATAATTATTCTTTGACGAAAATTTACTTTAAAAATAAAACGAAATTTCAAACTCACCAAGTATATAACGCAAAATGTAAAAAAAAAAAAAAAAAAAAAAAAAAGTTTTTTTTGTTTTAGGTAGCTTTTATTACAAAAAGTAAAAAGCTACCTATTGCAGCCGTCCGGAGGAAAGCACTTCCGGAAAATTTTGGTATAATTTCACCGATCATGACCCCCAGACCCCAAAAACACCCTCCGTTCAAATGTTGACATATATATATATATATATATATATAACCATATATATATATATATATATATATATATATATCTGATTTTTGTCATGCGATAACTAACGTATTTATGAACCGATTTGAATGAAACTTGGTATGTACATAGTACATTCAAACGTCTCGACCGAGTTCGTTGGTCAGCATCATCCGCCATTTTGTTTCAAAATGGCGGCCATTTTAAATTTTTAAAAAAATTTAAAATTTAAAATTAAATGCGAAAAAATTAAAAGTTGAAAAATATTTTTCTTTTACGTGTTAGAATTTAAAACAACGATTCCAGAACACTTTTTATTTTGTCTATATCTTAAAAAATGATTGAGTTATAGCACTTTGAATTTTTCTTATGGCTGACATTTTGAAACGATCTAATTTTTGTCACGTGATAACACACGTATTTATGAACCGATTTCAATGAAACATGGTATGTACATAGTACATACAAATGTCTCGACCGAGTTCGTTGGCCAGCATCATCCGCCATTTTGTTTCAAAATGGTGGCCATTTTAAATTTTTAAAATTTTTAAAATTTAAAATTTAATGCAAAAAAATCAAAATTTAAAAAATATTTTTCTTTTACGTGTTAGAACTTAAAACAACGATTCCAGAACACTTTTTATTTTGTCTATATCTTACAAAATGATTGACTTATAGCACTTTGAATTTTTCTTATGTCTGACATTTTGAAACGATCTGATTTTTGTCACGTGATAACACGCGTATTTATGAACCGATTTCAATGAAACTTGGTATGTACATAGTACATAGAAATGTCTCGACCGAGTTCGTTGGCCAGTATCATCCACCATTTTGATTCAAAATGGTGGCCATTTTAAATTTTTAAAAAAATTTAAAATTTAAAATTAAATGCGAAAAAATTAAAAGTTGAAAAATATTTGTCTTTTACGTGTTAGAACTTAAAACAACAATTCCGGAACACCTTTTATTTTGTCTATATTTTAAAAAAATGATTGAGTTATAGCACTTTGAATTTTGCTTATGTCTGACATTTTGAAACGGTCTGATCTGAACGATCCACAATGTTGCTTTAAAATGGCATATACTTTATGATATCGTGGAATTTGGTGACTCTCTAAATCGCTTAAAATAAAACCAGGTTGAATAAAAGATGACTAATTTCTAAAAATTCCTATTAATATTCAGTCTTGACAAAAACTAGTATTCAATCTTATAAAATCACTAATTTTATAAGATTATTTCTACTAATTTGAGCTTAGTATTTTTGAACAATGTAACTTACCTTAAAATAAATAAATAAATATGTAAGTATATGAAAGCTACCTCTTCCTCCCGGCATTGCCGGAAGGACTTTTTTAAGAACTTGCCAGAAAGAATTTAAACTAATAGGAATGAACATGAATATGCATTGGGAAATGTTATGGACTAGATTCATAAAGGGAAGGATGAGAGAGATGATCACTCTGATAAAATTCATAAAGGCATAAAAATAAGACATACAATTGAAAAAAAAATGTTAAATTCTATCATTTTCAAATTTGCATTTTACTTGTACATATTAAGGGAAAACTATGAGTTTCCCGATCCAGAGCCGAATGGCTCCATGCGGTCCAAGAAAGGCGTCACGAGACCTCCGATCTAAGAGGAACCAAATGACGACCAACCGCTGCCGACCAGGAGCGGCAGACAGGAAGACACCAGGCGCACGACCCAAGCGTCGCATCCAGACGGGACAATCAATCGTTGCCACAGAAACGATACCGTCCGAGCTAGAGGTCTGCACGGGCCGGATTCGGGCCGATTTTCATTAACGACATTCGGGCCGGACCGGGCTCGGGCCTCAATTTTTTTCCTGGAGTATCGGGCCGGGCCGAGTCTAACTTATTTTTTCCGTACGAAGCCGAGACTAATTTTGTTCTTCCTAGTCTTCATGGACCTAAATAATCAATTCCTGTATAAGTCTTCATGGACCTAAATAATCAATTCCTAGTGAATCTTCCCGTATGAAAATCCTTTTCTGGAAAAGTCTGTTCATAAATCAGTAAAGTTTGTCTTGGTTCAAAATTTTTTGCAAAAGAAACATATACTTTTAAGTCGTCATTATTCTACAATTAAACATAAGAATTTATTCTTTTTAAAGAATCGTAGATCACTAGGCGTCTTAAAATAGAATTAAACATTAAAAAAAATAACATGATTATGACGGAATTTTCGTTTAAACTGAAAACCGCAAATTTCTTTTATACTGTTCATTCATGCAAAATGAATACAACAATACGCGAAAAAAATTATATATTAAACATTTACATCTGCTAAGAAGGAAACGTATTTTTTTTAGTGTCTTAGAAGATTTTACTTTTACCATATACCATTTTTTGGATTTTTTTATGTATTAATAATACTAATGATAACTGAAACATTTACATACAACAAAAAAAGGTTCATTAAGAGCGTAAATATCGCAGCCTATGGCATTTCTGCATAAATAGAGATAACAAACATGGAAGAAAATAAAAGACTAAGATAAGTTTTTTTTGGTCTGAATTCTTCCATTAGAGTAAAGATTAATGTTCAGTAGAAATTCACCCGAGCCGGCCGGGTTCGAGCCGAAATTTTAACTCTCGGGCCGGGCCGGGCCGGGCCAGGCTCGGGCCTGGAAATTTTGGCCCGTGCAGACCTCTAGTCCGAGCCTCAGTACGTAGACATATAAAAAGCAGTGTAGCAAAAGCTGCCTGAGCACACTGCTGATTAGCGGACTCAGGGAGAACTTTCAGGAAAGCGACTCAAATTCTCACTACGCACCAAGAAAACCCTCTGTAGTCGCTTCGTCTGAATCTTGTCAATGAATGGACTCGAAACTTTTAATAGAATAGTGCGTTCGAACAATTTGGAGTTCGATAAAATCTTCGGAACAAGACGGCCGAAAGCTCAAGTGCCACGGCGACCAACCCGATCTAAAATCTTTGTCAAGTGATCGCTGTCAAGTGACTATTCCAACAATACCCTTCCTGCTGTAATGATCAAAGCAAAGATCGGTAAGCGTTCGAGTGTGGAAGTTTCGAAGGGAAGTCTTTTCCCTAGTGAACCTCCATGGGGTGACTCATAGACACAATGTCTAACCATGCTGATCCCGTTCCCGCAAAAGCACGCTGGGCTGCCTTTAAAGAAGCGGGCTTGATGGTCATCGAAGAATCCATTCCGGTTAGAACCTTGATTAGATAGAAATCTCCCTGGATTCTCCGTGTGGATACTCTCTAAAAGTTCGCATATATCAACCGGCCGTCTTCAGATCGGTCCCACCATTCCTGCCAATCTGTGAGTGCCGGGTCAAAGAGCTTCCTCTTGACTTTCTGAGCGAGGAGCAAGTATGTCAACTGTATATATTAAGGTAAATGCCAAATCCATTTTTAGCATATTATTTTTTCCCTGCTAATTTTTTTCAAAGAAATATTAAAAAACCGCTCGGAATCCACCATTACTTTTTTGCAGATACTTGCTTAGTTATTCTATTCTTACTTAAATTAAAAGGGCGTTGTGTCTCGCTCTGTTAAAATTTGGATGTTTTAAGAAATCATTATATATAGTTTTCTTAAATTAAAATTTTAAGTTTAAGCCAGTATATTGAATAATTCTTTCACAGTAATATAATATTAAAATAAAAAGAACTAGTTGGATGTGTCAATCCCAAAACTTTCTTCTATCTCATAAGTACATTTTAATATTTAAAAAAAACGTGGTGACCCCAAAGTTACTCACTATCGAATTTCCTCGAACATTTGACCTAGCCTAATGAGATTCTGGTATCCGAAAAGCCTCAAACGCAAAATTTAATTAATATTCTGAGAAAATGAGCTTAGTAGTGCCTCATGTTGGGTAATTTATACTAAAACCTAATAAGCATCTATTTATGTCAAGACCTAACAGAATCTGAAATTTGATGGAATTTCGTCCATTAGTTCTAGAGATATAGTTATAACAAAAAATTTGCAAAACGTAGCACAGCAACACCATATCTTGGATAATTTATGCCAAAACGTAAAAAAGCGTCTAATCGTTATGTTATGGTGTAAAAGAATCTGAAGTTTGATGAAATTCTGTGCATTAGTTCTTGAGATATAGCTAGTTTAAAAAAAGCCGTGTAAAATATAACACAGCAGCACCATCAGTTGAAGGATTTATAACAAAACGTAATCATCGTGTAATTATGTTATATGTCATTTTGTAACAAAATCTGAAGTTTGATGAAATTCTGTGCGTTGGTTGTTGAGATATAGCTATCGGAAAAATCGTGCAAAATGCAGCGTAGCTGCACCACCTGTTCCAAGGTTAATACCAAAATGTAATCAACGTCTAATTACGTTATATATTCTAGTGTAATAGAATCTAAAATTTGATGAAGTTCTCTGCATTAGTTCTTGAAATATAGCTATCGCAAAAATCGTGCAAAATGTAGCATAGCAGCGCCACCTATAGGGCAGTTCACACCAAAACCTTATCAGTGGCTATGTATCTCAAGGTATCGCGGAATCTGAAGTTTGGTGAAATTCTGTGCATTAGGTCTTGAGATACAGCTATCATGAAAATGATGAACAACGTGCCATAGCAGCGCCATCTGCTGGCCAATTTACACCAAAACTTAATCAGCGTCTATGTATATCAAGGGGTCACAGAATCTGAAGTTTGGTGAATATCTGTGCATTAGCTTTTGAGATATAGCAATCTTGAAAATCATGAAAAACGTAGTATAGCAGCGCCACCTGGAGGCCAATTTTCACCAAAAACCAATAGGCACTAATTCATATCAAGGTCTAACTGAATATAAAATTTTATTAAATTTCGAGCATTAGTTCTTGAGATAGAGCGCCCACAAATTTTTTTCACATACAGACAGACATACATACATACAGACAGACAGACAGACAGACGGACAGACTCACAGACAGACATTTTCTAAAAATAGTCAAAACGTGTTCAGGACATTCTAAAACGTATAAATCCGTCGAAAACCGGAAGTCGAAAATTTTCATGAATCCAATACTTTCTTCTTGTAAAGATAGAAGAAAGTAATAATACAAATATTTTGTTAGTATAAGCGAGAAATGTATGTTCTCATATATATAGGGCAATGGTTAAATATGAGAATTTGAAAGTTTGTATCTTTTTTTTAGTTTAATTTTAATTTTTAATTTTTTTTAGTTTAATCTTTTTTTAATATAATTTAAAATATCAATATAAATTTATGTTATTAATATCTATATATATATGTATATATAATCATATACTATTTTTTCTCTCTTTCCATTTAAATTAATCAATTGTTGTAGAACAATCAAACAAAAAAATGAATATGACTTTTTATAATATTATTTAGGAGAAATCTTTAAATTAAAAAGCCCAAATATTAAGTACTCGGCCGCGAAATCATTGATTTTTATACAATATTTTACACAAATACTTATAACCTACCAAAAATTTGGTTTAGAAGGTTTTTTTAAGCTATTGCATAGCTTTTATCGCGGGTTTTGAGCAAGGCGACCGAATGTAGAAATTCCGTAACGAGAAAAATGTAGAAATTCCGTAACGAAAAAAAAACCTAACACTCGGCTAACGTTGTTTCAGTTCGTCAGACTTCGGCATGGTATCCTTCGGTAGACTTGGCAGACATTGACGCGGTGTTTTTCAGATATTTAGAGGATATTAAGTCTCAAACTTATATTTCTTATTTCAGTTACTATAAATCTATAGTTTCAATAATAAGAATTCCTGATAGAATGCGTATAGAAAAGAATCGTCTTAAGATAAAACAAGGTAGGATAATGTAGCTTTTAGTGATTGGAGACCGCCCAATGGTGAGGATCGAAAAATTTAAAATGCTTATAACTCGTGATCTCATTTTCGTAGCGCTGCCAAATTTTGTTTGGTAATTTATTATGAGACAGTGTTAATTATTGGTGACAGGAGACTCCCACGGTGAGGGTAGAAAATTTTAAAAAACTTATAACTTGCGATCTATTTTTCGTAGCGCGGCCAAATTTTGTTTGGTAAATTATTATGAGACAGTGTTAATTTTTGGTGACAGGAGACCCCCCACGGTGAAGGTAGAAAAATTTAAAAAGCTCATAACTCGCGATCTATTTTTCGTAAAGCGGCCAAATTTTGTTTGGTAATTTATTATGAGACAGTGTTAATTTTTGGTGACAGGAGACCCCCCCGGGGTGAGGGTCGAAAAATTTAAAATACTCATAACTCGCGATCTAATTTTCGTAGCGCGGTCAAATTATGTTTGGTAATTTATTGTGAGACAGTCATTATTTTCGCTGACAGAAGACCCCCATAGTGAGGGTCGAAAAAGTTAAAATGCTTACAACTCGCGGTCTAATTTTCGTAGCGCGGGCAAATTTTGTTTGGTAATTTATTATGAGACAGTGTTAATCTTTGGTGACAGGAGACCCCCACGGTGAAGGTAGAAAAATTTAAAAAGCTTATTACTCGCGATCTATTTTTTGTAGCGTGGCCAAATTTTGTTTGGTAATTTATTATGAGATAGTGTTAAATTTTGGTGACAGGAGACCCCCCCCCCCCCGTGGTGAGGTTCGAAAAATTTAAAATGCTTATAACTCGCGATATAATTTTCGTAGCGCGGCCAAATTTTGTTTGGTAATTTATTATGAGACAGTGTTACTTTTGGTGACAGGAGACCCCCCCGCCCACGGTGAAGGTAGAAAAATTTAAAATGCTTATAACTCGCGATCTAAATTTCATAGCGCGGCCAAATTTTGTTTGGTAATTTATTATGAGACAGCGTTGATTTTCGCTGACAGGAGACCCTCCCCCCCCACGGTGAGGGTCGAAAAATTTTAAATGCTTATAACTCGTGATCTATTTTTCGTAGCGCGGCCAAATTTTGTTTGGTAATTTATTTTGAGATAGTGTTAATTTTTGGTGAAAGGAGACCCTCCCCATTATGAGAGAGTGTTGATTTTTGGTGACAGGAGCCTCGCACCCCCCACCCCCTCCGCCCACTGTGAGGGTCGATAAATTTAAAAAGCTTATAGCTTGCAATCTAATTTTCTTAGCGCGGCCAAATTTTGTTTGGTAATTTGTCATGAGACAGTGTTAATTTTTGGTGACAGGAGACCCCCCACGGTGAGGGTCGAAAAATTTAAAATGCTTATTACTCGCGATCTATTTTTTGTAGCGTGGCCAAATTTTGTTTGGTAATTTATTATGAGATAGTGTTAAATTTTGGTGACAGGAGACCCCCCCCCCCACGGTGAGAGTCGAAAAATTTAAAACGCTTATAAGTCGCGATCTAATTTTCGTACCGCGTCCAAATTTTGTTTGGTAATTTATTATGAGACAGTCTTGATTTTTGCTGATAGGAGAACCCCCCCCCCACGGTGAAGGTAAAAAACTTAATATGCTTATAACTCGCGATCTAATTTTCGTAGCTCTTCCAAATTTTGTTTGATAATTTATTAAGCTATTGCATAGCTTTTATCGCGGGTTTGAGCGCGGCGACCAAATCTAGAAATTTCGTTAAAAAAAAAAAAAAAAAACTGACACTTCGGTTAACGACGTTTCAGTTCGGCATACTTGGGCATGGTATCCTTCGGTAGGCTTCGGCAGACATTGATGCGGTATTTTTCAGATATTTAGAGGATATCAAGTCTTAAACTTATGTTTCTTATTTCAGTTACCATAAACCTATAGTTTCAATGATAAAAATTCCTGATTAACCAACATTTATTGTAAGATAATAAAAATATTTTAAACGATATTAACTTCTTATTTATTCAATAAAAGAAAAAAATTGTTTTCTTAGCGGTCATCATGCTCAAAAAGTGTAACTTGAATTAATATCAAAGACAAAAAAGGAAAAAAAAACTGCATAAATAAAAAATATATAAATAATTATAATTGCATAAGTTGATAAAAAATGCTCTGCAATAGCTTTACCGTGGCAGTCCCCGAGTGCCACACGTTTTTTTTTTTTTTTTTTTTTTTTTTTTTTTTTTTTACTATTGTTTCTTAAAAATAAATCAAGAGAAGATTTACGTGCGAAGGATTGTCAAAACAGAGAAGTTTAAATATAAAAGAATTTCTGAAGTTTGGATATATGAAAAAAATTGTGTATAGTTATAAATTAATATATGCTAATTTTGTATTGACTTTTCTAACTTAAAGTTTAAATCAATTGTAAATTAATTTTCGCCTATAGTATGATGCCGTATTTGCATACCTCATAATATCTGTAACGCAATCCAAAATATTTTATTCCAAATTGTCACGTTCATTTGCCTAAATACGTCATTTGGAGTTTTTGAAATGCAGCTTCAACTGTTAAATGTGTAAAATTCTAAAATCCACAAATTTTCTTCGAATAGAAATTTCAAGGAAAGACTTATATCAAAACATTCAGAAAAATCAGAAATTAAAAATAAACGATATAAATATACTTAATAGTAAACTTTCTTTGAAAATTCAACGAAATCTGCATATTCGATCTTTAATGCAAATAATAATCATTTGCATCGTCTTTACCGTTGCTAATAGCGGGATTTACTGAAATTTTAGATGAGAGTGTTTTAGTAATTATTGTGCATGGTGTATATAAAATATTTGTCCTGTGATGGTTAATGTATCGAATCCTAATGTCTTTGGCACTTATATGCTCAATAGAGCAGCAGTTGCATTAATAATATGCATTTGGTATGAAAGGTAAAAGGAGGTAGGGGTGAAAGGATGATTCATAATTTATGAAATGGTTTTGAATTAGAGCATATTGGCATATACCTTTGCTATGTTATAAAACGATTATTACTGATTATTCAGTTGTTATGTTTGTTTCGGTGTTTTTCAAAAGAAGAACATTTCGGAATTTTGCGTTAGGGTTCTTTATATTCATATCTCTTCTGTGTTGTTTCTCTGTATATTGTGGAGTAGAATTATTTACAGTAAAATTTAAAATAGAAAAAAATATGATGCATTTTTCTGTTGGATTAAAATTTTTATTTATATTTTTTTAGGATATTTTTCAATGTAATTTAGGATAATTATTGAGCAATGATTACATTTGTTATTGATACTTTTTTAATGTGGGAACTTTTTTATGATTTTATTCGAAGCGCAGTTGATGTTAAGAAACACGAATTTCTAATAAAAATATTTTCTTCTTTATTTTATAATTTGGACTAACAAAAAATGACACTTTCTCTCTTTATTTTATATACTTTTGCGTGATGATATTTGTTTTCTTCTAATTTCCATTACACACTAATAAATATCTAAAATTACTTTAATTTTAGGCGAGTAAAAATATGTTATACATGAAAATTATTGAAAAGAATAAAGAATAATAGCAGCGGCGTTTTCAATGTATTTTGAACAGCGTTCTACCGATCACGAAGAAATCAAGATTGATACGTGATGTTATCAATAAATCCTATGAAAATATCAGAAACTACATGAATGTCAAGTAAAAAAACTACTAGGCAAGTAAGGCAACTAATAGAATTCGATGCATTAAACGTGTGCTTTATGTTATATATTCATATATATAATAATATTCATGAATAAGTCTGGAACAATTTTTACTTAATGTTTTGTGTAAAATCTTTAATGAAATTAATGGAAAAAATGCACATCTAAAAAGAAAATCTTAGAAGTATAAACAGTGCATCAACGAACACAGTTTAACATTAAAATTACATCCTTAAAATATCTTTAAAAGTAGTATATAAAGAAAAAGTAGAGTATTTCCGGTATAAACTTTGGAAATTTTTCGTAGCTACTTTCACATGCCTTGAATTTTGTAATTTTCAAATTTTAATTTCTTAAAAGGCATTAAGTCAATAGAGAGAAAATGTATCCGAATCAGAAATCTAACCAAAATTATTGACTATACAGGTCGATGCTTTATCCGCTAAACTACCTAGATGATGCCAAGCCTTACATTTCTTGACGCGTAAAACAATGACGCATAGTCATTGACGCGTATTGTCAACAGGTCGCCTCTGGTGACTAGTTTCGTGGTCTTGAATGGCATACATAATTAGTTTATACGTGTGCTGTTTTTATTCATTTGGTATCTGAGTTCATAAATTCGACAATAAAGCAATGTAACTAAGAGAAATGGAGGAATAAAACCCTCGTGAACGGAAGCCCGAAACTCAAAATCCCAAATTACCTACTATCATACGAATACTTTCCATTCATTGTTAGCGATTTTTTTACGAATCATTATCTTCATAGTTTAATATATGTTATATTTTACTATAAATAAGTTTTTTGTGTTTGTTTACAGTACACAATGAATATATATCTTATGGAGTTTATCTTGATCATTTATTTATTGTATTCTTTATCATTTTAATGAAATGTATGCGTTTTACTTATTGTAAATTAAATGATTGATAGGTGTATATTTTAAATTAAATAAAAGAGAGGTGTATATTTTGAAATAAAATGTAGCGAAGGAAGAGTATTTGGCGATCTGTAACATCCACCCGATTAATACAAAAGTATCGAAATGGTCATTTTCTAAAATAAATTTGGCAATCTGCAGAATAAATCATCAAGAAAAAAAGTGCGTATCAAAGTCAAATCGAAACTGAGTAAATCTTTTCTTCGAACGTTTCCTTAACTAAACATTTAGGGTATAAAAATAAGTATTTACTGTCTTATATACATATTTACAAACTTTAAATCATTGGGAAACACAATGCTCTACTTTCATATCAATTTATGACAATACTAGTCACATATTTTATCATAACAAAATCATTCTAATAAAAGCAACGCATCGTTGCATTCTGTTTACAAACTCCAAAGGTGTTCTTAAAGTGGAAATTGAAGTAAAGAAATTACATGGCGTGCAGCGCCAATCTAACTGTAATTATTTTTCTTCTTCACAGCATCTTGTGCTGTCTTTGAAGAATTGCCAACAGTAAGACTGAGAAGCATAGCGCGTAGTACTGTCCTGGTAAATTAGTGGTAATTTCATTGGCGCGTTCGGTCAGTGACCCTGGTTTCATTCCACGGTTCGACATCGTTTCACATTGTGCGCTTTAAGTTATTAAAATTTGATTATTACTAGAACCGTAAAAAATTACACATGTTTTGAAAGGTTTACATGGAAAGCATTCCTCACTTTAGTAAATGCACCACAAATTTCAGTATTTATATTTGATGTTACACACACACACACACACATATATATATATATATATATATATATATATATATATATATATATATATATATATATATATATATATATATATATATATATATATGCATGTATAGATAAACATATAAATAAAGAAAGCATTTAAAAACATCTCAATAAAGCATTGGTTACTGAAAGACCAATCACAAAAACTTTTATTTTACTGCAATTTAAATATTATGACTGTGAAAACATTATTATTTTTTTTAAGTGTTAAAAGGGTAATTTAACAAGCATGGATATTGTATAATCCAGCAATTCAATCAGATTCCACCCGGAAAAGTACTCCGTTATTATTAGAATATAATGTATAGCTAATTAAAAATATAACAAGAGTTAAATGAAAAAAAAAATACATGGAAGAAATTTTAATGAAATATATAATAACAAACATATAAACAATAATAACAATAATAACCCATGAACATTTAAAATTCATATCAACAATGAATGCCAGGTAATTTACTTAGAAGTATTTCATGTTGTGCAAATATTTAGAACATCTATTTTTTTTTTCTTTTTTTTCGTGATAAACCTAAAAAAATAATTTCGATGGATAAATAATATAAATTATTAAATACTTAAGATATAATATTGTAAGACATAATATTCAAGAAACTACAATAAAATATGATTAAAATCAATTCTGAATTATTTATCTATGAAAAACCTGTTTCTGTAAATTAACAAGAGTTACCCCGTCCCCTCTTTCATACTGAACCATTAAACATTCAAAAGTATTCAGAAATTCAATTTATAAAAAATAACCTACATGCAAAATTGAAAGCAATTTGGATAATTCTGCATAAAACGCAATTTAGCTAACTTAAGGAGAAAGTAATCGCCCGCTTATACTTAATTACCCCTTTATACTTAATAAAAGGCCCCCAAAACTAATGAGAGAAGCATTTTATCACAATGAAACTGTATCCAAAAATCTGAAGCAAATGCGATAATCTTGCATGAAAAACCATTTATCTAAATTAAGAGGGGCAGTCCCCCCAATTCCCCCCCCCCTTATACTTATGCAATGAATTCCAAAAATATCCAAATTAATAATATCCAAAAAAATATATATATACGTCAAATTTAAAACGTCAGATTTAAAACGTTATATTTAAGAATCATTAATATAAAATAATTATTATTAAAAATATCAGGTATTTAAGGCTCTTTGATTACATACATTTTATATCGGCTGATTCTGAAATGTTTTAATAATTTCATTTATTCAAACGAAAAACAGACATTAACAACAGCTCATTCTGTGTTAAAAGAACTGCGTAAAACGGAAAAGAATGCATATCCATTTGTAGGGCAATCACCACTGTATTTTTTATTTTTTCAACTCAATCTTCCATATATTTTTTTTAACCGATCAAGCAAACTAATTTTTAGATTCGGGACGGAAGTTTATGAGCGCAGCTCGTAAGATGCAGAACCCTTTAGTACTGTTAAAAAAAGTAAAATTAATATTTCTTTAACCACTTAACGATTTTTTTAAATTCTGAAACAGCTTCATAATATTATTGTTTTTTAAATAATAAAAACTTTTTGAACGAAAGCGTGGATTGACATAATTTCGAACTTACGCGAGTTCTCAGATGTTCTTTTGAATATAGTAAGTGGGTTTAAGCTGTAAACGTATCACGATTGTTTTTAAAAACGTGTTCCTAGTTGTTGGAAAGCTCTCTGCCCTCAGCAGTAACATTTGCAGCAAATATAATAAAATATTTTGAATATCCGTAAATGATAAAAAATAGTTTTATAAAAGTTTTGCGTTCTCACTACGTTTTGAAAAAAATCATACTTAAAAAATGATATAAGATATTTCAGAATGACTAGTGTTCAACGACCTCTTAACAACATCATTATCTCAAAATATTGCCTTGGTTTATTTTTTAGAAAAGTGGTCAGATACTAAAATATTATTAAAAAATTTATAATACTTAATAAAGTTATATTCTAAAATTAATCCAAGGAAAGTAATGTATACATTTTTAAAATACAACTTTCCCTCAAACACTACTAAATTTACTTTAAAATTTGAATGTGCATTTTTACAAGAAATAATTTTATCCTATTTGTGTACTAAGAAAAATCCAAGAAGAGATATTATTGAGTCTACCTACATATTCAAAAGAAATGAAATACAGAATTACTTTCTTTATCCAAGCCAGAAATAGAAATACTTCTTTGGGAATATAATGTTCCTGGTTTTTGAAATTTTCTTGGATATTTACAGAAGTTCTTAAAGTTAAATTATAAACAAAAGGAAGTTTTTGAGAAAGAAGAAATTCATGTATATATAGTTTATAAATTTTGTTTTCCGAATAATTTTCTAGAAGTTTTAAAATTATCGGTTGTTAAACATTAATTTCTTTAACATAAATGGTTTTTCGAATATGTTTCTTTAACTTCCAATCAAATAATGGGTGAACTGACTACAGCTATGAACATGGTGTTTAAGAGTAGTAAAAACATAGCTTCCAACACCTTACTTTTTTTGTACCACAAAAATTTTATAGAAAATTTGTACCTTATTACATTGCCGTAATCTGACGAATGTAAAAGCCGAAATTTTCTATTAATTTTTTCTGGTCCATAAAAGCAGATGAATTGGTAGATATGGTAACACTGGTTAGTCTTTCACACTAGTTACAGCATCCTCTGGTAGTAAGCTGTGGCGTTGTCGTTCCTATTTCAAGCACGGTACACGATACGCATGGTAAAAGTAGTAGAAAGTCCTTGATATAGTAGGCTATTTTACTTGTAAATACAACTTTCTTCGAAAGCTTAAGTATTATTTTACAATATCTAAACACCGGCATAAATTCATCACTAATTCAACGCATATTTGCTAACTTATGTAGAAGATACACATTCGTTAATAAACAATCACATCTCATTAAAAAAACTAAAACATTATTTTAATAATACATGAATTTCAGCAGTGTTCTCGCTTCCGTTGTCCTTTGTGTCAAATTGCGACAAATTGGTTCATTTGGCGAGTATAAGAACAACCAGACTAGCCAAATTGCGAGTGCTCATTTTACGCTCTTTTGTGTGTATGTAAATGTGAGTCTGTGTGTTTGTGCCCATGCAGTCGAGATTATTATCCGCGTTGCTGAAAAATTAATGCCATTTTACATATTCAGTCACCTCGCGTATTTTACGTTGCTTTATTTATAGAGGTTTTACCTCAATATCAATTTAGTTTCGCAACAAAGACACAAAGGATTAAGTGATATCTATTTCTCTATTGTCAATCGTTATCTGTGCGCCGACGGCGTCTCGCCAGTAAAAACGTAAAGTTAGTGGCATTACGTGTCAAATAGAGAAACGTTTTGTTGGAATGCGGCGTTAAAACTTACCACTTATCATTATTATACATTGTATGCAAAGTACCATTAAGCAGATAATTTTTTATAGGTTACAGTAAAATTCTCGCAGCAACTTTTATTGCATATTTATAGAATAGTAAATCAAAGATAGCTGATTTTAATTTTTAGTTAGTGTGCTAAAAGATTATCTGTAACATTTATACATTTTAAAGATATTTTGAATGTACTTTTTAAAATAGTTTTTAATAGTTAATTTTTAATAATTTCTGTTGCGGATAATGTACGTTCTATTTTGTAAGCAATTACAACATGTATATATATATATTAGAAAATTTTGGGAAAAGGGTTATAATGAGGAGCAAGTTTTTGCGGTGTTTAACGCCGAATCTTTTTTTCTAATATTTCTTTCAATTGGTTACTTATTTTCATTTTTCATTCGCCAAATTTCAAATGTTAGTCAAATACGAACGAGAACCCTGAATTTCAGTATACATAAATTGCCAAATATTAACAGCAAAATGCGTCGATAGTCATCTTTTAAGCATCTTTTGATATTATTTATTTAAATATATTCCATTATTAGTTCCATTGTTAAAAGGGAATCTGCATTATAATGCCACATTTCGTGGTGTATTTTAAACTACGCATGCACAATTAATTCTAACAGGTATTCACACAGCAAGAATTATATTATAATGCGAACATATATTGTGTGTGTGTATCTAAATTTTATCTTAAAAAGAAGTGTAATGATTTTCACTAAATTTTGCATTTTACCACTTTCGCGTACAAGATTGGTTGCACGTTAAAGAATATTCTATAAAATGTTAAGTTTGGTCACTGCGTGTCGCTAATTTTATGTTAAAATAAGTTGTAACGATTTTGGTCTTAGTTTTGCACCCTCCATTTTAAGATGTGATTAAGTCGCATGTTCGAGAATATGTTATTAGTGAGCCATAATGTACTCTACCACTCCGGCAAGTTACTACAATTGAGAATCAAGCTCACATTATCTAAAATAAAGCTATAACAATTTTAGTAAAATGTTATAATTTACCGTTTTTTAATACGAACGTTCGCTAGGGGATGTCACATGCTTCACAAAATCAGATAAATAAATTGGACATGGGATGCATTTGAATCGAAATTTGTTATAAGTCAGTGCATTTCAATTGGAATAAAAATTGAAAAGTTATTGAATTTTAAATCAGAGAGAATTAGAGGCAAGAGCGAACTTCGTAACATTTTGTTAAATATTATAAATGATAAATATGTAACATTTTTGCCAAATTTGATAATATTTTAAAACAAATTGCCGATATTGGAGAGATTTGGGCAGAAAATCGACTTTCTCAATAGGAGCCATACACATGGTTCAACCAATCAAAACCAATAGGACGTCCATGAAAAAAGTGACCTTGCTTTGTATAACATATATCTCCTGACGAAATAAAACTGTCGCATGAATGCGATTTTTTTAACGAGTTGAAGACAAAGCAATTTTTAACCAATTTTAGTAATACAGTAAAACCGGATTCACAAGGGTGCGAAAACATGTTAGGTCTCCGTTGTAGCAGACACCATGTAAAATATTTATTCCGTCGAAGTTAAGAACATTTTTTATTTATGTCAAGATTTCGTTCTAGATATATTTAAAATTTTCGTGTTTTCTACAAATATAAATGGATATATTTTATAATTTCAAATGAAGTGTTCATGACGCATCTTGAATTCAGTGATAATGAAATTTACGCTTACGTGTTAAGGAAAGAATTAAAATTTCAATATGTAGCTGCTATCCTAAAAAAAAAAAAAAAAAAAAAAAAAAAAAAAAAAAAAAAAAAAAAAAAAAATCTTAAATAATTTTAGATGATTAAATAAAAAGTTAATTTTCTCCCCCCAATTCGTGGCAGAAACTACATTCAAAAGTATTGAAATTTAAAATGGTACAATATAAAACAGAATTGAAAGTTCTTATTTCGTGTTTATATATCGCTTCGTTATTTTTTGCTTTCAATAAGTTGAACTTCTTTCTTTGAAGTAAAACTTATAAGAGTTAACCTGAACAAAAAACAAGGAATCCGCCTTAGCATAATAAGAGAATGCTGTAAAAATAATAAAGTAAATTGAATTTACGAAATCCGAAAACATCTTCGATTCAAAATACATTCTCTAAAATTCTGTTAGAAGGGATTTCTTTATTTTATTTTAATTTTGTTTGACTTGCTTTACATTTTCTTTCGAAATATATTGTATTTGCTTAAATATTCATTAAAAGGTAATGTAGATATTGTGCGTAAAATATACATCTGAATAATACACATACTGATTTGAATAAAATTTCTATGATAAATAATATACGTTCTGAGGAAATTGAATTCTAAATAAATTCACTTATTTTTACTTTTGTACTAAGAATTAAAGTTAAATAACATAGTAACTTGTACAGAATTCTTTGTATGAAAAAAGAATTTTGTATGAAAAAACTTCAAATAATTTAAACAACGTTTGACCATATTCAATTTTTTTTTTTTTAATCCAGTTGTAAAAACATGCAAAGATAGGAAACAGTAAAACTTAAACATATATGTATATTTATATATTTATTTAGAGTTAAATTCAAAGTTGCAACTAAAAAAAATATCCCTTTTAATTTTTTAGTTAAACTATTAAATGTCAAAAAAATGTAATACAAAAATAAATAAATAAATAAATTGACAATGTTTATTTTTAAAACAAATACATACGTATAATTTTTTAAGCCTACACAGAATAACATAAAAAAACTCCAACATGATTTAATATTTTTAAATGTTGAAGATACATAGGAAATATATTTTTAAAAGACAATTAATTTAAGGATATGTTTCTTGAAGCAGTTGTGCCATTCTTAAAAAAAAATTAGAATCTATATATGTTGCACAAATTTTATAATTTGTTTATAATCACATTTTCTAATCCCGTAATAAAGCGGACACGGTAAAGTTTTATATATATATATATATATATATATATATATATATATATACAAAATTTTTAATCTTTCTGATTTATTCATAATTTAATCTCATTAAACATAGGCAATTTTAAATCTTTCAAAATTCAAATCCTAAATTTTATATATATGTTACAGGCCAAACCCGATTTTAGGCCAAACTAGATTGGCCTAGTCCAAATTAGTTTATCCTAACGCCCATCGGATAAACTAGTTTTTCCTAGGCCAAACTAGTCTATCCTAATGCCCATCGGATAAACTAGTTTTTCCTAGGCCAAACTAGTCTATCCGAACGCCCATCGGACAAACTAGTTTTTCCTAGGCCAAACTAGTCTATCCGAACGCCCATCGGATAAACTAAATTTTCCTAGGCCAAACTAGTTTGGCCGAACGGTCATTAGGATGAACTAGTTTAGCCTGCTATTCATTGGTTTGAACTAGTTTATCCTAGGCCGAACTAGATTTTCCTAGGCCAATTCAATTTGGCGTGATTTTTTTTAAATCTAAAGACCGCCACGGCGCCAACTTTCTAGTTTTGATCTAATTTAGCCTAGGCCAATGCAGTTTGACGCGATTTTACCTCACAGGCTATCAAAGTATGAGATCTAATGTGCTCGCAGATTCTGTGTGTGTGTATGTAACCATGTACGTATGTATATACGTATGTACGTACGTATGTACGTAATGCGATAACTCCTGATAGAAATATCCATTTTGCTTCAAAATTTGGACATAGATTTATCCTGATAACGAACTTTCCTGATTAGTTTCAGGGGTTCATTGGATAAGAATAAGAGAAGGGGAACAAAAGGCTAAACCGCACCCCCCCCCCCCCGTCCACTCCTTAATTTAGATAAGTCAGTTTTTCATGCAAAAGTATCAGATTTTATTAAAATTTTAGGTACAATATCAGTTTGATAAGGTACATCCATGATTAGTTGTGGGTGTTCATTGTTTACATATAAAGAAAGAAGGAATGGGGGATAACACTCTGAATTTATGTAAATAGATTTTTCAGGGATAATTTACCGATTTGTTTCAAATTTTGTATGTAAGTTTCTTCTGATAAGGCGTTTACCTGATTACTTTTGGGGGTTCTGAGTTTAAATATAAAGATAGAGCGGATTATTTTTTCAATCGGATAGAAACTTTTGGTTTTATGAAAAGATTTTTAATTCGTAACAGATATTGGTTTTTCACACACATCACTTCACGCGAAATTGTTCATATTAAAAAAGTAAATATCCGAATCCTTTTAAAAATAAGAAAAAGCTTAAATAAAGCATGACACTTGAAATTTAGGATACGGCGAGGAGGTAGAGTAAGGGGACGCTAGAATTTTTTTAAAAAGCTCAGCGTTTTTTTAAGTTTTAGCTGCTAATTAAATATTACCAATTTTGTGAAACTTTTTGAAACATAATATAACATGATGTTAAATATTTACGAAAAAAGAAGCCGCATGAAATACCACTATTTTCTATTAGTAATTTTTGTAAAAATGTTAAATTCTTGTTGGAATTGTTGAAACTCTGTGATAGTTTATAACATGTGATAAAAAATTGTATAAAAAGTCCCATTACGAAAGGGAAAGAGGGGGGGGGGGGTCAAACAAAATCAGGAAATTTAACGGAAATTCTAGGTTGATCTATTTGAAACTTTAAGATAGTTTATGACATATGATATAAATTTATAAAAATATATTTCGCATTTAATGCCACTATTGAAGAATAGTGATTTTTTCAAAAATCTCAAATTCTTGTTTTGAAGCACCGCGATATCGAGTAACATATATACTGATAGATTATTTAACGGAGTTTTCTTAAGATACAGTTTTGTTAGTAATAAGGTGCGCTCCCTGGTGATGGAATGTGGAATTAATACGAGCACCCTGGTGTTGGAATTTGGAACTAATACAACGCGATTTAGGTATTTACGAATGTTGAATCGGAAAGAAAGAGACATGATGATAAATACTTAAGAAAAAAGATTCCGCATCGAAATACCACTATTTTCTAATAGCAATTTTTGTAAAAATGTTAAATTCTTGCCGGAACTTTTTGAAAAATCCGTAACAACGTCTTTTAAATTTTAATTTAAGCTGAAATTTGATGAAAATCTGTGTATTAGTACTATTTCAGGTATTTGAATTATCGCAGAAGTCATAAAAAAACTGGATAGAAGCGCTACCTATTGAGTCATTTACTCTAAAAACAAAAGACTATTAATTTATATCAGGGACTAATTGAATTTGAAGTTTGATGAAAATCCGTGCATTTCTTCTTGCGATATTGCGATAATCATGAATAATGCCACATTGCAGCGCCACCTGTTGCACGATTTACTCCAAAAACTAAAAAGTACTTTTATACTTTTTTATATCAAGGACTAACAGAATCTGGAGTTTCATGAAAATCCATGCATTAGATCCTGAGATAGAGCTACTGCAATAATCACGAATAATACCGTATAGCGGCGCTACCTTTCAAGAGATTTACTCCAAAACTACAGAATACTAATTTATATCAGGGACTTACTGAATCTAAAGTTTGATGAAAATTCGTGCATTAATTCTTCCAACAAAACTATTTCAGGAATCGGGAAAATTGAACACAACAGCGCCACCTATTGAACAATTAACACGAATAGGTAAAAAGATTTAGTTCATATCACGGATTTACTGATTCGGAAGTTTGATGAAAATCCGTAAATTAGTTATTGAAATAGTGTTATGCAAATCAGTAAAAACGCACTTTAGAAGCGCCATCTGTTGAACTATTTACATGAAAAAGTAATCAGCATCGATTTATATCAGGGACTATCTGAATATACATTTTTATTAAATTCCGTCTATTAGTTCTTGAGATGCAGCTATTGTGAAAATTGTGAAAAATGCAGCATATTATAGCCATGTTGAGTGATTTACTTCAAAATAAAAACAACACCAACTCATGTCATGGACGAACTGTATCTAAAGTTCGATGGAAATTTGATTGTATTAGCTATTAAGATAAAGCTGATGCGTAAATCGTAAAAAATGCCAAACAGTACTCCACCTGATGAACGATTTACACCAAAAACTAATCAGTATCAATTTAGATCAGAGACTACCCGAATATAATTTTTTTATTAAATTTCGTGCATTAGTTCTTCAGCCGCGTCCCCACAGACTGCGGCAGCGTATAGCAGGTGTGCTGCACGCGTACTGCCGAATGCGCTCTTCCTTTTCGAATGAACTTCGAAGCGAACAAAAGTTAAATCGTAGCAAGCATGCTGAGCACGCACAACTGAATGTAACCCTCCTTTTCGAAAGAACCTCGAAGCGAACGAAATTCGAACCATATCCCCGCTACCCACACCAGTCCGATAGCGGGAGAAGCCAGCAAGTTTTAACTAAGCCACGTTATATTAGTTCCTCATTCCAACACCAGTATGCTGGGAGCGTACTCTATGATTAACAAAACTGTATTTGAATGAAACTCCGTTAAACAACCTATTAGTAGATGTGTTACTTGAGGTCACGGTGCTTTAAAACATAGAATTTCCGTTATATTTCCTGATTTTGTTCGCAAACACATCCTCTTTCACGCCGAATACTCTTTTAACTCTTTTTTTTTTAACTATATGCGATAAACTATCACAAAGCTTCAAAAAGTTCCAGCAAGAATATAACATTTTTACAAAAATTACTATTAGAAAATAGTGGTATTTCGATGCAAAATCTTTTTTCTTAAATATTTATCATGCTTTTTTCACTTCGAAGTTCATTCGCTTCAACATACGTCCGTTTCAAGATTTTATATAAAAGAAGGGGCCCGATAGCGGGCGAAGCCGGCTGGCTTGAACTAAATCGCGTCCAAATTCCAACACCAGAGTGCTCGCATTATATTAGTTACACATTAGTCCGTTATATTAGTCCTATACACTTACGTACATAAGTATGTACATACGTACGTACATGGTTACATACACACACACAGAATCTGCGAGCACATTAGCTCTCAGGCTTTGATAGTTTGAGAGCTAAAATCGAGTCGAATTGCATCAGCCTAGGCTAAATTAGATCAAAACAAGAAAGTTGGCGGTGTGGCGGTCTTTAAATTCAATAAAATCACGCCAAATTGAATTGGCCTAGGACAATCTAGTTCGGCCTAGGATAAACTAGTTCAAACCAACGAATAGCAGGCTAAACTAGTTCATCCTAATGACCGTTCGGCCAAACTAGTTTGGCCTAGGAAAATCCAATTTATCCGATGGGCGTTCGGATAGACTAGTTTGGCCTAGGAAAAACTAGTTTGTCCGATGGGCGTTCGGATAGACTAGTTTGGCCTAGGAAAAACTAGTTTATCCGATGGGCGTTAGGATAGACTAGTTTGGCCTAGGAGAAACTAGTTTATCCGATGGGCGTTAGGATAGACTAGTTTGGACTAGGCCAATCTAGTTTGGCCTAAAATCGGGTTTGGCCTGTAACATATATATAGAAAGAATTATAAATAAATTATGTTTCAAAAAATTTTCAAATATATACATTGTGTTATTATTTTTTTTTTTTTTCAAAAATAAAATCAGATAATCTAGTAACTGATACCCACTCGATTTTGAAAAAAACGTTGACTGACTAAATGTGCTAACAGGCAAGTCTATATCTGCCTTTTTTTGTGTTTTATGAACCAGTATCTGTCAAGGGTTTTTTGGATCTTGTTAATACAATTCAAATTTTTATGGTGTTGATTAAAAGATAAATTTAATTTATTCTTGATAAAAACTGTTTAGAAAATAAACTTATATTTTATATAATATTAAAAATAATTAAAGTTCTCTCGAACACTGATGGAATAAAAATACAAGAATCAATAACTGTCAAGAATACATTAAGCTAAATTAAGACACTATAAGCTAGATATCAAGATCTTACTATATCCATGGTATCTTTAAACTTATTTTTAGAAGTATATATTTCAAAAAAGCTGTACTTCAGTTTTAAAAGAAGATGGATTCCTCAAAAGGGTAAGTTTTTGTGTTAGTAAGTTTTGTATATTTCTTTCTCATTAAAATTTATTCTTAAACTGCTATTGGTGATTAAATTTTTTAAAAAATATGTTGCCACAAAATGACATTGCTTCAGAGAGATTCACAAGAAAATATTTATTTGTGTTAGTTACATTGAAGTCTTAGTTACTGGTTAGGTGTCATTAATTTGTGGTTTCAACATAACAAAAGAAAAATAAGTATCTATTTCGTACAACAAAAAGTCACTAACATATGTTTTTTTAATAATTTGGAATGTATTAAATATAAGTTTTCTTGCATAAAAAACGTGGTCATTATTTTAATTTTATTCATTATGAGGTTTTAATGACCGAAAGTTCATAAACTTTAATTCCAATTACAAAAGAAGTATTCAAATCAATTATACTTTTGATATAACATATAAAATAATATTTTATGTACTTTAAAGTATGTCATGTGATTTTCATAGAAACATATTTTTCTAGACCTCATATCTTGCAGAACATTATCCTGCATCTTAAAAGAGCATTAGATTATATTAGGAATAAATTTTACCGTATTATATCACTTTGAATTTTATTCAATTTAATTTTTTTTTACTGAAATAATTAGGCGTTTTTCTGTTTGGTATTTATTTATGTTCATATATTATTTTTAAATTATAGGATTACTTTGTTATAAATTTTGCGAATCATCTACAATCAGTAACTCAATTTAGAATCAGTATTAATACTTTTTAAACATTAACAGATATCATCAATAGTTCAATGAAATAATAGATTTCTTAACATAGCATTTTTCTAGTTGTATATTGTTGTTCCAATTTCTTTGTGTGACGTGTAATGTTAAGTTTTTTTTTTGTGAAATATTAGACGTCTATTCATTTATAAATCAGTTCAACATATATTTTTCTTGTTTTTACTTTTATAGAAAATATTATTTGTTTCCTAACATTCTATTTTTCTTGAAATTAAATAGATAAAACTGAGAAAAATTAATTTATTCGCTTCAAATAAAATTTATTTGTGCTGTATAAAAGCAAATGTTTATGTGAGTTATTCTAAAGATATAAAATTTTTTTACATAATATATATATATATTCGAGTACTTCATTTTGATTTTCTCACATCATACGACAATTAAAATGTAAATTTTCATCACTAACTAACAAATTAAAAATGTAAGCGCCTGAAATTTAGTAACTATTTCCTGGTAAATTGTTAGATGCTGTTAAAGTTTTATTACGGAATAATAAGAAAAAAATGAGATTTACATTACAAATATTATTAGTATTTTCAATTCTAGCAGAATTTTAATTAATACTTAGGTTAGATTTTATTCAATAGAGATTGATATGTGTCAAATAAATTCGTGTAAAAACCAAAATATTCACAATCTGAGTTATTTAAAATTTCCGCCATTTCTGTATTTTTTAATCCTAAAGCATTAAGTCTAACAGAATCCAACTCAATAATACATAATTTTATCACTTATTACCTTTGAATTAAACGATTATTGCTTGCAATAAAAGTTACAGTACATTATAATATTCTGCATTAATAAATTAGACATAATTCACAATTTGAAAAATTTATATGAAAAAATCATTCTACTTACACGTTTAGTTAAAACTCTACATTTAATTAGAAATATTTTTTAAGTCTTTTAGTACTCCATTTTTTTCCAAAGAATAATAATGACTAAACACGAGTTTACTGTTATTATTATTATTCATTACATTGATATTTTGAAGAAAATCTAAAATCTTTCAATTGTTTTAGAATGTATGCAAATATTTCAGATCGATGATAAATCACATACATATAAATTACATTGATTTAAGTAATGTAATTATATGTGTGTGCGAAAAAAAATAGACTGTAAAATAAATAGATTTTATTTTTTTGTCACAATAGAAATAGGAAACTGAAAAATAGTTTTATAAGAAAAACGTAAGAAACATATTTCATATTTTAAAACAAAAGTAGAATCTAAAATATGAATGATATTTTATCAAGACACGTAATGCATTATCAGTGAATGTGGATACAAAAATGTGTTTTATCCCTTGAAAGGCTTTGGAGCATAAATTTTGAGATAAATCTAAGATCATTTTTTTTTTCTATGAAACATTGAGTTGCATAGATATGCGCTTAATGTCCGTTGAAATATTTTCTTTAAATAAGTAAAACATTAAAATAAGTAAAAAAAAAAAAACCTAATACAATGTTGTGTATTTTCATTTCTTTTTCACTCATTTAGTACATTTGAAAGTTTGAGACAGCCATTTAGTTTACATTAAGAAATTGTCACGATTTGGTTAACCATTAACAAATTTTTGAGTTCCAAACAACATCAATAAAATGCATGTTTAACTGAAAGAAAAAAAGAAAAGTATTTCAGCACGGAAAAGAATCAAAAAGAATAATTACAGCAGTGGGTAGCCTTATTACGTCGGTGTACGTATAGCCCAGTATATTTTAAACTACAAACTGTTATGCGAATACATCGAAAATCTAACATAGAATTTTGACAGTATAAAAGACTCTACAAATTTATGTAATAAACTGAGTATTTCGTAATAAATGTACATTCTTTGGACCACAGAACTTACCACGCGAATTTTTGATACGACTCTTACAAGCTTCTCCAAGCGATTAGATCTACAAATAGAGCGAATTAACTTTTAGACGTTATTTGTTATTCAGATCATGTAGAACCCTTCTCTGGTAAATCCGTACATTCCATCATCCGGATTCTTTCATAATTTCACGTAATATTTTCACTTAGCGTTATTACCTCATGGCACCTTATAATAGTTTAATAAGTTTTAAAATTTAGTTTAGCAAGAAACGAATATCAGGTTAAAATTTCTCCTTCAGTAATTCATATTAACAGATCAAAACATACTTGAATATTTAATATGTAAGTATCACATTGCTTACAAGTCGTAGAACCAACATAGTGAAAAAATGTCCAAGCTGGGGATTGAACCTGGAATCCTTGGACTCTAGTATTTAAGCTAAGAGGACGATGCCCAGCTTCTTATTTCTCACTTACATTTTGTTGGTAAGGCTACAACCGCAGCACAAGATGTTAGCCCACACAAAATCCCCGATGTAGCACAAGATCCCCGGCTTGGATATTTTTTCACTTTGTTGGTTCTACGACTTGTAAGCAATGTGATAGTTACATATTAAATATTCAAAAAATTCAAGCATAATTTCACTGCTGAAATTTAATGGAAAAATTAATTATGATTAAATGGCATACTTGAATTTTTTTTAATCCTGCAGTTTATCTAGCATTTTTAGTGTACCGTTATTTAACTAAAATTTAATTCCAAATACAACGCTCTTAAAACTACTGAAATCAAATTTCCAGAAATTATAATTCATAGTCGGCCATGTGTACAATTCTTTGCATGGTCCTGTATATCATTTTTATATATATACCAAGACTTATTAATAAACAAACTGCAGTTCAGCGTAAAAATGCACTGCTCACTTAAAAACCATCTTTAAGCAATTTACGGTCATAATAAGTAAGCTTAATGAATTCTTTGTGCAGCCGTGTTTATTAGCTATATTATTTTTCTCTCGCCATAAAGCATGCATTACATAGTGAAAATTTAAAGTGCATATCATAATTAAAAATATATTTTCTGCCCATAACTATACGCATATAATTTTACCGCTAATTTTACAGAATGCATATTTTTGTGCATTTTAAAAATACATAATAATTTTAATATGTTTGAGGGGTGTAACATAGCTAAGATTCATTTAAACAAATTTTTCTCATTACCTGTAAAGTAGCAGAATATTTTTAACTTCCGCTGCAAATAAACTAAACATGCTACGAAATTCATTTAAAATAGAGTTCATGCTAGGGTAAACGGCAACATTCAAAAATTTCAGGGCAATCCGAAAACACTGTATGGCCATAGGTGAGGCCACTTGAGAATTTAGACTTGCGAACGTTTTGTTAACGTTGTTTTTTTAAATATCTAGAAAAATATAGGGAGAATTATTCTGAAACTCTATGTACTTAAACAGAATAGTACAGCTCATATGTTTCTGAAAAAAAAATCTTGAAGTCTGATACGGTTGACGGTCTCCTATGTTGCCGGTGCCCTGCGTAATTTCGAGAAAAAAACTTCACGGAAATATATGAACTGTATTATTCTATATTACGCACCTGGAATTTCAAAATAATTCTTCATATATTTTTCTAGATATTTTACAAAACGTGTAAAAACGCAAATGGCCGGTCGTCAAATTAATCGTCAATTAATTAATCGTCAATTTAAAGTTAAAAAGTATTTTATATTTCTCATTTTAATTATCACAAATTACAGCTTCGTAATTTTGTAGAATATGAGTATTGACAAACTTCATTTTTCACGTGTAATTTGTGATATTTTGGCTGTCTAAACAACATTTAAATAACATTTTAAACAAACCTTAAAATGTCTAAACAATACTTATTAGAAAAAAATTGTAATTTTAAGAACAAAACATAAAAGACAAAAATCCTTCTGATTGTGAAGTAATAAACAATATACATAAATTTATACTAACGGGCGTTAAGTCTTGCTCGGCGAACCACGGGTTGCAAATATTTAATTAGTATTAGTGATTTTATAAGTGAGTATTATTATATATAAAGTATTTAAGAATATATTTGTAATAATAACATTTTTTCGCCAATTTCCCGTTTCGATTTTGCTCCAAATTCTTATAAAAATATACTTTTTATTTATATTTCAGTAATATGTTAATATTTAATTATCAGCTAAAATTTCCTGCAAAGTAACTGCAATCTATGCAATTAAATAACTCCTTATTCCATGTTTGCAAATTATTTGCAAATATTTTTAATTAAAATAATTGAATATTCTATGTTTGTAAAATGTGTCAAGATTTTTTTTTTTTCATATTTTGCATCAACATCATTCTTGTCATAATTTACATCAGATTATTAATTTAAAAATACATGTAATTCACATTTTTTTCTCATACTAATAATAAGTTATATGAACCTGAACTATCATAAATGCGAAATCTGACATTCATTAACTCTAAAGTTGCCGATTTTCTAAACATAAAAGTTATCAAGGGAAAATTTTAAAAATGTGATTTTAAATAGAGTTTTTTTTATAATTTTCTCTGTAGCAAAGACCGTTACACTGTAAAAAAAATAAAATCTGTAAAGGTACTACACTTTATCTAGGAAACTGGGATTCCAAGAACTTTTCCTGTAACGATAACAACAAAAACTGAAGTTTTAGAATCGGTTACATGGATTTTTCCTGTTATCGTTACATGAAAAGTTCTTGGAATCCTAGTTTCCTAGAAAATGTTTAGTACCTTTACAGATTTTTTTACAGTGTATTCAAGTGATTAAGATAAACAGCCTGAAACAACCAAGCTTCTGGATACAATCAAAGGTCTGCTGCGAATTATTCTCAATTGATTCATACGAAATATAAGTCATTAAATATATAAAGATGGTAGAATATAAGAAAAGAATGAAACTTTTTCTATATAACGATTAAAAAAATGGCGAAATATCTTTAAATTGGAGGATATTTATTCTCCTGTAAAAGAGAAAAGAGAAAATACAAAATTGAAATAAAGGATATATACCAGCAGAATCAATGCCAATAAAATATCTATTATAAGAACCTATTCTTGAGCGTTTAGACAATTTTACATCATATAAGAGCAATTATAATATATCAATATTGCAATATATCATTTTCATAAGATAAATTTCTTCAGTTTTATAAAATGTATGTACTAACATATTGTATATTAGATATCACACGCGATTGAATAAAATATATGTTGATACGTTCTTTTATGTAGATAATAAAACCATCTTACATAAAGAGTTTAAATTTCGTTTTTCACTTTAACATGCATTTGGAGATGTTGTATTAATTTGATGAACTCTGTTCTAATAATTTGAACTCTAATAAGTCCGTTTTCGAAAGAAACCTTATAAAAATACTTGTTTGATTCATGATGTTCGATTGTCGATTAATTTAATGTTTCTATGGTTGAACTATAAATTCGCACAATATCTATTAATAAACAGGTAACTAACGAGAAAAATAAAATGGAATTATGTCCGAAAAAACTTGTAAAATGTTAAACAGATAAATGCTATAATGGTAAATAATTAAAATGGAAAAAATGACGAGTCGCAATGTTGCAACCAATCTATCTAATATTGAATAAAGTGAAGAAAACGCCCAAAAAGTAGCAGAGTAACTTTTAAGATTGCTTACAAATATTTGTCAAACTGTACTTTGAATAAATTCGTGATCAGTTATATTAAAATTTCTTTTCAAAATTGAAAAAAAATGAAAAATGAATTTTAGAATCTAAGTAAACTATATTTTTGTTCTAATTATTTTAGCAAAATAAAACGATTCAAGATTAAAATGAAATTCTAAGTTGTACCAATCTTTTGTTTGTTACTCTTTTTAAAAATTCTCTTCGCTTGTTTAATGATTCAGAATTTAATTATGTAATTATCGGAAAATATTATAAATTAATTTTTTTCATTTTTTATTATCTTGAGCATTTAATAAGACTGAATAATAGTTTTTTTTTAAAGATTTAATTTCTTAATCTAGATTCACAGTTACAAAAATGTTAAAACAATACAAAACGAAATCAATAATCCCCTTTTAACAAATCCTTATATTCTTCATCCCTAAGATTTCTATGGAAACTGAAAAATAGATATGCGAGTATAATGCGATATTGCAAATATTTTTTCCAAAATGATTTTTCATTATAAATTACACACTGAGGTGACAAAAGTCATGGAATAGCAATATGCAAATAGATAGATGGCAGCAGTATCGCTAAGTGGCTGGGCAAGATTCTTATTCGTGTTCAAATGCTTCTTGTGAGAAGTTTATGTGATTATATACATATGAGAGGATTAACGGATTTGGAACTCGGTATGCTGATTGAGCTGGACTCATGTGACATTCCATTTCGGAAATCGTTATGGAATTCAACTTGCTGAAATCTAAATTCTCGAGAGTGTGTAGAGAATACTTAAATTGAGGTACAACTTCCCATTATGGACAACGCAGAGGTCGACCGTTGGCACTTAATGACCGCGACAAGCGACGTCTGTGTAGACAGGTGAATGTGAACAGACAAGCAACACTGTGTTAGATAACATAGCAGGAATGAATGTAGGATGTCCAACGGGCGTGTTCGTTAGGACAGTCCGGCAATATTTGACTTAAATGGATAACATCAGCAGAAGACCGTCTCGGGTACCATTACTAACAGCACGACTTCGCCAACATCGGCGCTCGGGGGCTCGTGAGCTCATAAGTTGGACTGTAGATGACTAGAAAAAAAGTAGCTTGGTCAGATGAGTCTTGAATTCAATCGGTAGGAGCTGGTGGAAGGGTACGAATGTGGTGCAGACCCCATAAAGCTATGGATCCAAGTTGTCAACAAAACACTGTGCAAGCTGTTAGTGGCTCTATAATAGTGGGGGCTGTGTTTGCATGGAATGGTCTGGGTTCGCTGGTTAAACAAAACCGTTCGTTAAGTAGAAATGATTACGTTCAGCCACTGGGAGGCCACTTACAACCATTCATGGACTTCATGTATCAAAGCAAAGGTGGAATTTTACAGGCTGACAATGCGCCATATCACCGTTCATCATGTCACCATGTCATACTGTTCTCAATGGGTTTGAAGAACATTCTGGACAATTCCAGCGTATGATTTGGCCACCGTGATCTCCAAACATGAATCTCATCGAACATTTAAGAGGCATAATCGAGAGATCAGTTCGTCGACGAAATCCTCCACCGGCAGCACTTTCAAAATTAAAGATGTCTATGGAGATTGAATGACTTCATATTTCTCCAGAGGACTTACAACGACTCGTGGAGTCCATGCAACGTTGTGTTGCTGCACTTCGCCAGAAAAACAGAGGACCGGCATTGTATTAGCCGGGTATCCCATGACTTTAGTCACCTCAGTGTAAAATTGCTATTTAAAAAAAAAATTGCGGAAAGCCACGAAACTTTTAATAAAATAATGAAGCGTTGTTATAAGTACAGTTAATCTTTATTTAAGTATATTTCATAAAAGTCTTTTTACTTAAATAACAAAAATAAAATAAATAAACAAAGAAAAATTTCAAAACCAGTGTTTACGTTCAGACGCTGTTTTTACAGCAAAGACTCGTGAAACAAAATCTTCTTGCAGATTACCCGTTATATTAATTAGAGAGTGGTAAAAGGGCGTTACTTAATATACCATTAGAGGCATTTTTTCTTTTGTTTGCACTAGAATTATATTTTTCTGTCATTAAATATAATATATTTGATGTTTATGAGATGTTCCTTATTTTAAGATCTTGTTCTTAATTTTCATTAAATCCTTGCCTTTATATATATAAATACATATTACAAATTTTAATTTTTTTTCGCCAAGATTAACTTTTATAGTATATTAATTTCCTTATAACAATGTTCCGTACTTAGTTCAACTTATTAAATAAAAATCTTGTTTCTACATCTAATCTATTAATCTTTATGGAAACGATATAAATTCTTAATTCGTCTTAAAAAAATTATTCCAATATGCTTAAATTTAAAAAGATGGCTCTAAATTAAAATGTTCTTAGTTAAACTTTATTTCTTAATATTCCAAATAAAACTTATTTTTTCTATGTTTTTATCAACCTTTTTTAAGAAAGTCTTATTAAATTTATTCCAAAAACATACCTTTAAAAAAATCATTATTTTTATTTATCTATTTATTTTTTCCCTCCTTCAGCATTTGATATTTGTGCATATCTATAAATTCATTTCTTTTCTTTTTCTCTTAAAATTAATCTTCTGTAAAATATCGTCTGCCTAATATATTCGAAATTTTGAGTATATTATAAATTAGTTAAATAATATTTTTTAAAATAAAATTATCGTCTGAATGGAATAAAAATCTCGACGCTGGACATGAATTATGCTTACATGGAAAAGTGATAGTTAGAAAATAAAGAATTCTCTAGAAGTTTGTGTTTAGATTTAAGAAGGAAAACGGGAGGTGATGAGCGAAATTCTTTGCTTTTCTTTGGTGCGTACGTTAAGGGCGGCTTGCCGAATAATGATGGAATATCCTTTTTGATGTTTCGGTTCAAGAATGATTGCAAAGGTAGCATTTTCCTCTCTTATGACTACAGTTTAATAAATTAACTTGCAGCAGCCAATGTGTAATTTAATGAATCTTCTACATTTATTTATTATTTTTGTTTTTTCTCTCGCTTGCCAAGACTGTGTGTTTTAAAAAAGGGGAACCCGTGAAGATTTTTCGAGTTTCTCCTTAAAAACCTCACACACACACACACACACACACACACATATGTATATATATATATATATATATATTATATATAACGTTTAAACATGAATAAATAACTTAAATATTTTAGCTTGAAATTAACAGCTATCGGAAATAAATAATGTTCAAAATATAATCCCTATTTTTAAGGACCAGGCTGTTTATATTTGTTATCAACCTTAAGCTTTCTATAGGACCGATTTTGATAGTTTTTATTTATTTATTTATTTTTATGAAAGCTATTTATATGTAGATTTGCTCATTCTAGTTATTTTTTAATTTATTTCTGTTTTTATATTTTATTTTTAATTTTAAAAGCTTATGATATTTCTTTAATACAGTAGCAACCGGATTACATCCATTGCTGCAGAGAAGAAAAATAATGAAAATAATCAGATACGTGGCCTTTTATTTGTATTTTTTTCGGTATAAAATACTTATACATGTGTAATTTATTTTGATAAGCGAATACAAATTCACATTTGTATTTTTTGTGATGTCACGAGAATAATGCTTATTGGGTTTATTTTATCGTTATGCATTTAAAAATTTTTAATGCCATTTTATTCATTACAATGAAAGAGAAAATATGTTTTTATTTTAGTACATGCTGGTTAAGAATAAAAACATGTATATAAAATGCGTGTAAAAAGTTTGTTTCGGCGTAAATGGCTACATTCTTAGTGTAGAATACTTTTTTACTTTGACAAATGTAAAGAAAAAAATTTATCTAATGGCATCAAAATTACGTAATTTCAACTGATTTTTCACTTCTTGATTGTAAAGACTATAATTAAAGACATTATTGATTATTCCATCTTGATGACATGTTCTCTCGGGCTTTAAAAAATAATAGTTTTAAGTAAGATATATTTAGTATAAAACTAAATAATTCTAAATATCATTTTAAATAGTACCAAGGTAAAAAAAGGTTGTTAGGTAAAAAAAAATTCTATCTTCTCTTGTCCAATGTTTAAGAATTCAGTTATGTGTTATCGAAAAAGATTATAAATTAATTTCATGCGTTCTTTTAACATAATGACTATAATGAGTTTTTAAAAATTTAAATTTTTTATTAAAATTCATAATACAAAATAACTATTAAAACAACACTCTTTCTTTCAATACACATTTCTTATCAACAATCCCCTTTTAACAAATATATTTATACTTCATAGCTAAATTTTCTATGAAAACAAAAATATAAATGTATGACATTAAATATTTTTAGGAAACGATTTTTCATTATAAATTACAAAATTGCTATTATAAACAAAATTCCATAAAGGCACGGAGCTTATAAATAAATAATGAAGCATTGTTATATCTAAATGCAGATAATCTTGATTTAAATATGTTTTATAAAAATATTTATCAGGCAATCTTTTATAAAAGTCTTTTTACTTAAATAACAACAACAAAAAAATTTCAAAACCAATGTTTACTGCATACGCTGTTTTTACTCTAAAATAAATAGCAAAGCCTCGCAAAACAAAATTATTTCTACAGATTACCCGTTATTTAGGGAGTGGTGGAAGTGCGTTGCTTAATATATTGTTAGACTTTTTTTAACTGAATTGTATTTCTCCGTCATTAAATACAATGTAATTTATGTTTATGAGATGTTCGTTTTTTTCTTCTTACTTTAAGACCTTGTTCTTATTTTTTAATCTTTATTATACCCTTGTTTTTATAAATATTATTTTTATGATTTAACACATATAAATAGCCTACACGATTTTAGTATGGCGCTAATAGCTATCGGAAGCAATTTATTTTCGAAATATAATAGTCTGATTATTTAAAAATTAAAAAAAAAGGAGTATTGCTATTTAAATTTAGAAGTGTTTTATTTAGATCAATAAATTATTACCATGAATATTAATTATATTTAAATGTAATTATGAAAGAATTTATTTGAAAAAATGAGAGGAAAGTCAAATGATTTCCGGAAAACTCAAAAATCTTTAAAGTTTCAAAAATATCACATTTCATTAAAAGTTTTTTGCATTTTCCTTTTAAATTAAGTTTAAATCCTGTTTCTGTCAAAAATGGAACAGGAAATATTAGTGTTTGGAAGTGCGTTCATCCCCGTAGTGGGGGATGAATGGACAGTATGCATGCATGTTTAAAAAAATTATTAAAAATTTTAAAAACAGTTGTTTATTGAAATTAGTATGTCAATGAGTTGCTAAATGCTGAAGTAATCTTTAAGTAATATTTTTAAAATTAACGACTGTATACAACTTAAGTTATTAGTAAAAATGTAAAAATTGTCCCATTCATCCCCATTGTCCCCTATTACTACTTTTTTCTACATTTCAGGAATTAGATTTGATAAAAAATGCGTGAAGGTTTGATTTTTTTCAACTAATAGAATATTGATTTCAGTAAAATCAGCACGGAGAGCAAACGCCAAAAACATATTTTATAACGATTTGTAACTTCTTCAAGTTGTTGATTTTAAGTTCATGTTTTATAATCAGTAATCGAAAAATTATATTTGCATTTGTTAACAAGTGGCTTACATGACCAAATTCTAATAAGGCCAGATCAGTTGGAAGTACACTTATCTTTATGGCCTGAGTTATCTTGCAACTATAAGCCTGAGTTGTAGGAAGACCGTTAAGAACAGTGACATTAAATGAAACCTAAAGCTTTGGAAAGAATAATCTGACAAATGAGGAATTGATTTTATGTTCTGGTTTCAGGGGTCTCAGCGTCCCTAAAATTTTCACACTTTCCTACCACAATTTTAAAACGAAAATATTTATTTCAGAATTTCATTGTAGATTTTTAATTAAATCTGACACGAATAATTTTGATCTAAAATACTGGTAGAAAAGGGCGAAAATTTTAGGGACGCTGTGACCCGTGTGGTTTTGTTTAAAACCGCACTGCTGCAAAATGCTGTTTAGCATCAATCATGTTTCCAATCGTACGATTACACTGTTGTTAGACCCCAAGTTTTCCCATACAACTCTGTAATCAAGTGCAGCAAAATACCTCATTTTCATGGAGAGTATTAAACAAGCAGATGAATTTACAGTTCATCTTTACTTCAACCCAATCTATGATTATTCCTTCCCAACCAGTGTTAACTTTTGTTGAGTTACTACCAATTTCCTGTAAATTCCTATTAATGCTAATTTTCTGTAAGCAAATTCATAAGATATTTAGCAATAATTTCAGCATACTTCCTTTTTGTTAAGTCTGGAGTAAAATGAGAAAGATACCTTCCACCTGGCAATGCTCTGTAATGCTTTTCTTTAATAATACATGAAAACTGAAGACTCGAATTATCTATACTTGCAATAAGTGGAATGTCCATCAAAAAAGTTGCATTCAACATTGTCTGTCCGGCATCGAATATGAAATTACTCATGAATTATTTCATGACTTTTTTTGAGGTCGTTTTACTTTCTTTGAGTCAACTACAAGTATCCTGTCTCTTTCAGTAATTAATCCAACACCTACAAATGCAGCTCTTCTAAAGGAAGCTGTAGCACGTAGACTGACACCAAATTCTTTGCAATGGAACGTTGAGTAATTGTAATATATACTATACTCTCTTGTATTTGAACTAGAAGTTAAATCGGATTCATTCAACGGAATCTGTAAAAGATCTACACATTTCTCATTACCAAACAAACCAATTATATTTAAGTAAATATAAGTAAGCCTGTTTAAGTAAATATAATTGTGAATAGCTAAACAAAACATAACTTTTATACTTTCCCTCATTTTTTAACCCTCTAAGCGTTTGTCCCGTAATATTCCGTACACTAAGCTCCAGGTTTCACTGGAATATAAGCAATATTTAAAATATTATAATTTTATAAATTTAATGAATTTTCAAAGCATTGAAGAATGATTATGACTCTCAAGGTTTACATTTATATTCCTAAATAAGATTTTTTATGTAATATTGAAAGAATCATATTTTATTAGCATTTTAAACAAAATGCGGAGAAAAACACATTACAATTTTACCCATTTGCAAGACGCTTGGAGGGTTAAAATAGGAAATAAACAAAAAGAAGCAATAATCATTAATATGCGAATAAGGCACATTCTTGCGAAATTTGGAATAACCATGAAATAGTTGTGTTTTTATTCACATCATAATAATTTGTACTTACTTATCATCATTACTGAAATTCTAAATATACATTTGTATAGGTATTTTCCAATATATTTAATTAAAAAAATTAACCTCTAAGAAACCTTACGTTCAAAGTTTCTTTTTTCTTCTTTTTTTCCTAAAAAACATAAATATTTTTTGCTGATTAAATAAAAGTTTAGATTTTTCCGAGTTTTAACTGAAAAAACATTTTTAAATATTGAAATTAAAAATGTTACTAAATAAAAAGGAATTAAATCTACTTATTTTTCCTGTTTACATATCGATTTGTTATTTTTTACTTTCAAAAAGTTTAACTTATTTCAACGAAGAAACACTTATTTTAGTTAAATTTGAACAAAAAACAAGGCCTCAGCATAATAAAAAAATGCTGTAAAAATATGAAAGTAAATTGAATTTACGAAAACCGAAAACATTTCCGATTGGAAATACATTCTCTAAAATTCGGTTAGACAGGATTTTTTTTTTTTTTTTTTCATTTTGTTTGACTTTCTTTACTTTTTCTTACAAAATAAATTGTATTTGCTTAGATATTCATTAAAAGTAAATGTAAATTGCGCGCAAAATGTACATCTGAATAATACACAAACTGATCTGAATAAAATTACCATGGTAAATAATATACGTACTGTGGAAATTGAATTCTAAAGAAACTCATTTCTTCCTTTTATATGAAGAAAAAAAAAAATAACACTGTAACTTTTACAAAATTTTTTTAAAATAAATATTGTTTTGTATGAAATAACTTAAACAACCTTTGTGTGTTTTGTTTTTATTTTGATATTTTATTTTATTTTTATTTTATTTTTATTTTTTTAAAACTAGTTGTAAAAGCATTAAAAAAACTTTTTTTTTTTTTTTTTTTTTTTTTTTTTTTTTTTTTTTTAAGAATTAGATCATTAGATTCAAAATTGCAAACAGAAAAATATACGTTTTTTTATTTTTATTTATGTTATTAAATTTAAGCAATAAATTAAAAAAGTAGTATAAGTAGGGAAAATATAGAAACTGGCTGTATTTAAAACAAATTTACAAGCATAATATTTTTGGCTACACAGAATTTCATCAAAAGATTTCAACATGCTTTAATATTTTCAGCGGTTGAGATGCATAGAGAATATCTTTTACCAAATGTCCAAAAGATATGTAATTTAAGAATATATTTTTGAAATAGTCGTGCTTATTCATTAAAAATTTTGGCATTTTTATATTTTATGCAAATTTCATAATTTGTTTATGATCACATAGTCTAGTCATGTGTATGTAGATTTTATGAATCAGTAACTGACAAGTGCTTTTAGATCTTGGTAGAACAATTCAAATTTTAGTTATTTTGATTAAATATAAATTTATTTTATTAATATTAAAAAAACTGTTTCTAAAATAGATTTATATATTCTTCAATATTAAAAGTAGTCTGTCAAACACTGGTGGAATAAATTATTAGAACTAGTAACTGGCAACAACCCATTAATCTAAATTTAAAAAAAAACTATAAGCTTGATATAATGGTCTTTCTTTAGTTTTCTTTCTAACCGATGGCCAGACCCCTACTTGCCGAGTTATTGCAGATTTACAGGTTATATACCTAGTATTGAGGCGGGTGAACGCCTAATTGCCGCGTAGCGTCAATAAACCTGATTTCTTCACTTCGCATGCCATCATTTCTGCAGTAAATGCTTTTCATTTGGGCATACTTTGTTCCGCCTGTTACTTAATGTTACATCCTGTTGTTTGAATTGCCAATGGCTGTTCAAGTTGGTATCGTAATTTTAAAAAATATATCAGATGATGAGGATATCAAGGTCTTAATATAACGCAGGTATTTTTAAGTAACTTTTAGAAATATAACTTAAGAAACATCGTAATACAGATGAATTACAAATATACAACCTGTGGCAATAAAGTTCGGTGAATAGTCCTGTAACATTACGTAGATGAATAATTTATGAAAGTTACTTAGTGTCCTTCAAAATAGCCATTTCTCTTAACTATGCACCGACGAGATCTTCTATACATGTCCTGGAAACTTTGAAAGAAGTCTTCTATTAAGATGGAGTTTAAGAGCTTCGTTACCTTTCGTTGGATGTCAGGACTATCACAAATTTCTGCCCATTCAAAGCGAGTTTGAGTCGTACGAATAGGAAAAAATTTCAATAATTGAGATTTGGCGCATATGGTAGATGTTCAATTTGCCCGACCCCATCATCAGCTATCATGCGAACAGTTAATTGAGGATCTTTCGTGACTAGTCTCCTTACTTTCTCATAGTTTTCAGCATTGACGGTTGTCGCCGATTTTCCGCTACGGGGGTTGTCAGAAACACTTTTACGGCCTTCTCGAAAACGGGTGAATCACTCGTACACACACTTCATGGAAAGTATTTGACCTTTATAAACAGGTACCAGCATCGCTTGAGTTTCTTTCGGTGTCTTGCCAAGTTAAAAAATATTTTTTATTTGTTTATTCTTCTATTCTCTGTTAAGAACCAAGACACTCAACAAGCACTTTGTAAAACAAGTCTTGGAGGAAGATGGTGAACACCTGCCTCTACTCAAATATAACGTTTTTTTCGCCAGTGTTGCCAAATCGGCCGTTCGGAATTCATTCACTGAAATTTTTTGTGAGAGGTTGTATTTCAAAAAAGCAGTATCTTAATTTTAAAAAGAGACTAATTCCTCAAAAAGTTGCTTTTGTGTTAATAATATTTTCTTTCTCATTAAAACTTGTTCTAAAACTACTAATGGTCATTTTTATATGCTATTACCAAATGTTATTACTTTGGAGAGATTCACAAAATGTTTATTTCTGTCAGTTTTCCCGAAGTTTTACTTATTCATCACGTGTCAATAAGTGGTAGTTTCAATATAACAAGTACATAAAAAAAAAATCTTTTTTGTACAACTTTAAATCACGAATAAATACATATTTTTAATGAAAATTTTAATTGTATTATATAGAAGTTGTCTTGCACTAAAAACGTGGTTATATTTAATATATAATAATTTGTAAGCGAGCCATAGTTTGTTCGGCTGATTTATTGCCCCAAGCTCAACTCTCATCGATGACGACTACTAAATATTTACCCAAGGAGCCTGGAACCATTGTCCTACATTCCCAGCACACAATAAAACAAGTTGGAAATTGCGCGTGAGGCGTAGCAAATGAGGTGCGTTCGTACGATAACAAAGTTTTAAAAATATTACTCTCATATCTCAATCTCATAAAATTATATATAGTGAATTACAATTTATACGCTCATCAAACAATGTTCTCCCTATACCATTATGTAATGGAATACTTTTGTGTGACATTGTAAATCAATAACAAATGTTCCTTGCACCACAAATTATGTAAAATGTACATTATAATATGTACTTTATAGTTGCACATAAATTTTATTAAGTTCGAATGAGTGTAACACCATTAAAATGCATTTGAAACATTTTTATCCATTGACCTTAATGTAACAGAATACTTTTGATTATCCCTGTAATTGATCTATGCATCCGATTTTCATAAAATCTGAAATAACTCGAGAAAATTATGTAATAATTATGTATTTTAAATTTCAAACGTATAAAATACGCTTGAAACTTTTTACCCATTGACCATAATGTAATTGAATACTTTTGATTGCCCCTGTAATTGATCTATGCACCCGATTATCAAAACATTTGAAATAACTCGACAAAATTATGTAATAATTATGTATTTTAAATTTCAGACGATTCGGTTGGGTAGTTTTTGCGTTGTTATATGCGGACAGACGGACAAACAGACGGACAGACGGAGGGATTGAACGACCACTATAGGTGCTATGTATTTACATAATTACGAACGCACCTAATAAAACGCTTTTCAATGTCTATAATTTGTGTAATTTTTCTTTAAAATTTCTCCAGTATCAAATTCCCTATTTTTTCTTTCCCAATCCTCCAGAGCAGCCATAATTAAGGCTGCGGCAGGCTGCCTTTTATGTATGGCCCGGTACACATAATCTAATCATTAATCCATATTTATACTATTAACTGAGATGTGCATAAAAGAAGCACATAAAATTATTAACATTTATATGTCTTCAAAAGCTCCTGTCATTTATAATTAAGTTGAAGTTATACCAAAAGCTATTCTCTTTGTCATAAATTCTTTTTACTCGTAGTTCTATTTGTTCTACAGTGATGTATAACAGCTCTTATTCTTTATCAATAATAAAATATCATTCTGAATTATGTCACTCTATATATTTATATCACTGATTTTTTGTTTCATTAGGCAAACGATGGATGCATTAGAGAAAATCTCCTTGGAAATTCTACATTGCTGTATTTACATTTTATACTTATTATGTATTATAGCTAATAATGCTTTTTGAAGTTGGACAGTTGCCGAAACAAAAGGCAGCATTTTGCAACTATTGTCAACCAGCAAACTTTACGGCATATTTCTGCATCTTTTACAATAGATCTACTACGAAATTTAATATTTGGAAAGAAAGGTGTTATTATTATCATTATTATTATTATTATTATTATTATTATTATTATTATTATTATTATTATTATTATTATTATTATTATTATTATTATTATTATTATTATTATTATTATTAATAATTTTATTTATTAAAGGTCTAAATCTTATCGTATTATGTTACTTTGAATTTTATGTAATTCCTATGTTTTATAGCTATAAATACATGTTTTGTTTTGTTTTGTAATTATTTTTACTCATACATTATTTAAAAATAACTATAGTGTTACTCTGTTATAAATTTTGTCAATCATCTATTATCACTGACACAATTTAGAATCAATATTAATGCTTTTTTAAACATTAAGAAATATCATTAATAATTCTATGAAGGGGTAGTTTTCTGCATATAATAATTTTCTGGTTATCCTTGCTCCAATCTAGTCATGTGATGTGTGGTTTTGAGTTTTTGTTGTGAAATATCCGACGTCTTATCATTTTAAAATCCGTTCATTGTACATTTTGCTTGTTTATAATTTCATAAAGAATATTATTTTTTTCTAAGAATAAGTTATTTTTAGTAAAATTAAATAGATTAAAACTGAGAAAAAATATTTTTTTCGCTATGAATAAGCAAAACACTTGCGTTGTATAAATGATTATGTGAGTTACTCAAGAATACAAAAAAATACTATTTAATATATATTATTTTAATTTTTTTCAAATACTCCAGTTTAATATTCTCAGAGTCTACACCAGACCTTTGAGATATGATGATTCTGCCCCACTTAGGCAATAAATAAATAAATTTAATATTCTCTTATCATAATTACCTCTTATTATTATGATAAAATGGTAGATGCTGTAAATGTTTTATAAATGGAATAATATTATTTTATTTAATATTTTTTTCATTTAAAAACAAAAAGGTTTTTACATTAGAAATATTGTTAAACTCCTCACTTGTAGCAAAAATTAAGTTAGTACTTAGATTAGATTTCACTTACTAAAAATTGATATGTGTGATAGTAAATTCATATAAAAGACATATTACCCACGTTCTTCGTTAATTCAATTGTTCCACAATTCCTTTTTTTAAATCACAAAGAATTAAGCTAAAGTGTCCATATTTTGTCCCCTGCTCTAATTACGTTCCCATTCATTTCTCTGCTTTTCTGAAAGTGGCACCACTGATTGTGCAAGGCAAAACGAACGGAAGATAAACGAATTCAGAAGTGAAAATTTCATTTGCCAAAACGAATCCGAGTGTTATTAATGTCGGTATTCCTTTTTTTAGAAGATCTGAGTTGTTGCTTCGTCATTCGTAGAACTGTATTTACATTACGTATTAAGTATTTATTTCCTATTCATTAGGGTGGATCGAAATTTTTTTTTCACAATGTCAAAACTTACCTATGCGGAAAAGATGTTCTCTTGGATAGAGATTAAGGGAAAAATAATTAAAAAAATTAATTTTAAATTTTACTACTGCCACAATAAGGTTGAATTTCGGAAAAAAGTGAAAAAAGACATAATTTTGGCTAGATGATTTTTGATTCAAAATAATAATTTTAAAAATTATGCGAAACCTACCTATGCGTAAAAGATATTATATGCTGAGTATGAGAAAAATAATTAAAAAAATTAATTTCAAAATTTAAATCTCTCGCAATGTGGCTCAAATTTATGCATTTGAACGTTTTTACGGAATTTTTTTATTATTAGTATTTTTTTTTTGTTGTAAAATAAAATAGAATTTTTAACATTTATTGCAATGAGGGGATATTTAATTGATTACAAGATAAAAACTTTAGTTTCTTATTTAACAGCTTCATTAGTATTAAATCAAGAAAAATGGTCAACATTGCCATTGGCGATAATGACGTTCGGTATTGAAAATCGACATAAGATTTTGTAATTCAATTCTATTTTTATAAAACCGTCTCTTATATATGGTCCATACACAGCAGAAATACTTCCGTGACTCTTTTGATTATTAGTTTTGTAGAATGAGCGTTGCGTGAATAGATATTATTGATAGTAGATGTTATTGCCACTGGAATGATTGCTGGATTTACCTATTGCTTCTGAAATCATGTCGTTACTATATCCGTCAGTTAGAGGAGATTCCACACATTTTCCCATTTAATTAAATCTATGTAATCCGTCACAAAAGGTCAAAAAGCTCGTAAATGGAAAAAATATATATTTTTTAATATAATTATTAGGATTACAGCCGACCGTTTGATTTCACTCGCGCGCTTTTAGAATTCATATACAGACATAAATGAAAATACAAAAAGCTTCTAACATGCTGCGAATAATCTTTCTAATTTCACCAGTGAAACATTTGTGCCCAGACGCGGTTCCATCCACGCTGCAAAAAGATGACATAGTGGAACCTCATTGGTATGTAACTAGCACAAAAACCATTGTAGTGGACTCTTGAAGATCAGTTCCATATTTCGAATAACACATCCTTTAACATCTATGTTAGCAGATATTCCGTCACAACCGATCGCAACGAACTTTGTTACATGTATATTATTGTTAACACATGAAAAAAAATGTACATCGTGTTTTCAAATTATTTGGTACTATCCCAGAATTTACATATATATGGCCGATGTATTCGGAACCAAGTTCTTTCTTCAAGCTCAAATCTGCTTCTATTATGATTTTTCTTCTGTTGTTTTCTAGTGATGTAGTCTGTCTTTACACCCATCAAAGTTTTTAGAAAATGACCATGATCATAATCTTTTACAAATGACTAAAAAGAATAACTAAAACGATGGAGTAGTCTTTGGCTTGTTTTGTCATGCCGATTTTTTTCTGTCAATAGCATTTGATTCATAGTTTTCTGATATAATGCCCACATCTTGAAGTGCACCAGACACGATGGCAGCACCTGCTTGGTCGGAAATGCCCAAACTGTCCAATATTCTGGCTGATGCCAATCTTCGTCATTACAGATGATTTGACACCTAGCTCGGCAGAATTTTGGCTTTTCAATGATACCTGATGATGCAGAAAAGTGAGTTTTCTCTCAATAAGTCGGTTTAGTTTACACTCAATATTCATATTCATATTCAAACTGAAAAAATAGGCAGTATTTTCGGAAATGTTCCAAAAGACTCTAGTAGCTTTCAATATCTTATTTTGTTTTACGAGAATTAAAAAGAGCGCAATATTTGTCGTTGAATAGTTTAATTTTTCTTAAAATGCTGCTGTGGTAAATTATTGAGATTGAATCTCATTTACAAGTCACTTGTAACTTATTAGCAACTCCTTCTCACTGGCAGGAAATAAATAGATGTTGACCGATTCCTTTCTTCGTTTATTTTTAAAATACCAATAAATACATTTTATAACTTTTTGTAATAGTGAGCATATTTACTGGCATATCAAAGCCAGACCAAAATAGGGTGTAATTCATATCTTCCCCTCTCTTTATTTTTATTTATTTATTTATTTAATAACGCGATGGTACATTAACATTCAAGGTGCACTAAGCTACACAATACACAAGCAGACAAATCCTAACTGAAAAAACTGGAACTGCCAGTTTTTCGAAACTTTAAATCACTTGCAGCAGTATAAAATTTCGAAATTAGATTTTTTTACTTAATATCCATGCAATATAATATTTCTTACGCAAAGGTAGATTTTGATTGACATTAAAATGATTATTTTGCGTCAAAAATAAATCTAACCAAAATTAGATCTTTTCCCATTTTTTCAATATTTTATCGAATTTTCAACTTTTTTGTGGCAGTATTAAATTTCAAATTTATTACTTATTATTGTTTTTTACTTAACCTCTATGCGATATAACATCTTTTCCGCACTGTTGGATTTTAAAAATTATTAAATTAATTAGTTTTTGAAAAAAATAACCTAACCAAAATTCCGTCTTTTTTCAAATTTTTTTGAAAATTCAACCCTTTTGTGGCAGCATTAAATTTTAAAATTAATTTTTTTTATTATTTTTCCCTTAATCTCCATACACTAGAACATCTTTTCCGCATAGGTAGATTTTGGGTGAATGGTAATTTTTTTTCGCCATAGACAATCGATCCACCCTACTATTCATTGCTTTTTTATGTAGGTAAGGTGTTAACAGTACCATATAGTGAGTTTTACAATGTTCAGTTTATTTTACAAGAACTGAAGCATCACCATATTGGGAAGAGGCATTGTTTCAATTTCGTCCCCCTTTTAGTTCTTATTTTCGTACCATGGAAGAAATTAGGAACACCGTGCTTTCAACCGTCATCTGATCAACCATCGTCAAGCGATAAAGTTCAGCAAACTGTTACTGCCATCAACGCTCAAAAGATCAGGGAATGCCACTGATCACACAGCAATTTCTGCCCAAGAAGGTTCAGCTACATTGATCACTGATCACCCATGTTTGACAACTAACACTCTCAAGAGGAAGGAAAAAAAACACTCTCTAAAAAGTCGAAATAAGACCTACCTAACATCATTGATCACGAAAATTATTCTACTGTTGACATTGCTAATGATGATAATATTGTGAGGGAGTGTCCTTTGGGATAAAGGCACTCTAGCATTTTTGTGAGATCGTGACGTCAATGTTTTAACATGTGTGGCGTGAAAGCGACCTCTATCCTTTATTTTACTTTAACTTTCTAGAGCGTGTGTGTCGCCTCGGTTCTACAGTTAGTTCGCGGCTAGAAGTAATATGCAAATTTATAGTATCGACTTCAGTTTGCAACGTATAAAAGCTTTGAGTTGGAGTGTGTGTAGTGTGCGGTGAGGAGGTGAGAAGGCAGCGAAAGCCAGCCAGGTGATTAGGATTGCGCTATAGCGAGTCAGATTATTAGCCTCCAGTGAAGTGGATGATGTTTTAAGGGTGAGCAGCCAGCAGCGTGTGTTGAGTTAGTTTATTCAAAGCGGAGCTATCCAAGGAGATTGCCTGCGGTAAGAGATAGTTTAATTACGTTAAGTATTTTTTATAATAAAGAGGGTTTGCAGCCACGGGCTGTCATATAAAGTTTTAATCTGGCGTTTGGCTGTGTCTGAACGAGGAGTTGGTTTGAAGTGCCTTGAAACGAGACTACGCCGAGGGTTGTGAGTATATTTTCAACTGAATCTGTTGGTATTGTGAAAAATTACTGAAATTAGTGAACTGACGCTCCACTTTCGCTGAGTCCTAGCAGTTTAAATAAACTGTGGTTTTTAAATTATGTCTTCATTTCATCTACATAACCACCCTACCGGTACAAATGACACACAGTCTGTGTACCCACACGTCACAATATAAGCGGTGATGACGGCAATAATCCAGAGGAGCCCTACTTGCATGAAGTGTTTTTCACATAATAAACATGGGACACGATGGGTTCAGAGCCTTCAGTGCTGCACATGGTCACATGAAACATGCTCAGGTGCCAAAAACAATGCACAATTTATGTATTCCTCATGCTTGGATGGATAATGTATTATTGATGCTATTATTTACTATTAGGAATAATAGTACATTTCTTTGAACCTTAAGTTAAAGTAAACTAAGTTAATTATTTATTTTGAAATATATTTTGATTTAGTTATAAGTTAATCCTTGACTTTTTGGATTTTTTTTTTTTTTTTTTTTTTTTTTTTTTTTTTTTTTTTTTGTCAGGGGGACGAAATTGGGACATTATTTTTTTTTCATATTGAGATGCTTTTAAAAACAATTTTTCGTATTGTTAAAGTGTTTGGTACAACATTTGCTCATGTTTCCGTATGTGTGAATAGCTAGTCTATACAAATTCCAAATTTGGTAGATTTTCAATGAAAATTAAAACTTCCAGGGGCTTAAAAGTAACTGAGAGACGATGATAGGGCACTTTACCTTATGCCTCATAGAAATCATCTAATTAATGTGACTTATTACATATTTTCGATGATATAATTTAAAATAAATATTGATTGGTTACTATAAAAGTTATAAAATATAAGGTACCCTGGGGTAATAACGCCACGTTAAGGTTCTACCAATTTTCACGGCTCAGTTTTAGTTTGTATTTTTCAAACAAATATATGATTTGATACAGCAACTCATTGACTATCTATATAAAAAAATAATTTAACAGATATGTATCCATAAAATGTAATGGCGTGATTTCTTGACCATGGCGTTATTACCCATCTATATGAGTAATAACACCATGCAAACAAAGCAATAAAATAAGATGGAATAATTGAATGTAGTTTGTCCAATTCTAAAAATACAAACTGTACAAACTTAGAAATTGACAAATTTCATTCTAAGCTATTGAAAATGTTCAATTTTTTGTGAAAGTGTAAGAAAAATAAAGGTGTGGTGTGTGTGTGTGGGGGGGGGGGGGAGGATAACACAAAAGAATATCAGGCCGTGAGCTTCTTTTTGCTTAAATAGAATTATTAGAAACATTGCATTGTTTTAACTGTGTTTATTTGAATCAGTATTTAGAATGTACCTCGGCTACTGTAGGGAATCAACCGGGATATTAATACCAAGGATTGGTGTTATAGTTATTGCGCTGTACATTTTAAATTACTAATTATTCCGAGAAGATATCCAAAATCTTCAACAACATTTTGAAAGTCTATGAAATGTATTACAAATTTATGTAATTAACAAAGTATTTCCGTATAAAAAAATAGTCTTCACATCACAAAACGTATCTCGCAAATTTTAGATCAAGCGTTTATTTAGTTGCTTGTAAAAACAATAAGACCTAAAAATGAAACAAATTAACTTGAAGCTGTTTTTTGCGATTTATATGACTCAAAACCCTTCTGCGCAGTGCATATGGGTGTCATTTAGCAGATTATTTCATAATTATGCAAAATATTAGCACTTGGCGTTATTACCCCGCCTGGCGTTATTACACCAGACCATCTTATTATAAATTTTGCATTTACTTATTACACATATTTCACAATTTGAAAAAATTATATGAAGATATCATGCTATCATGTACTTTTGTTTTAAATTCTACATTAATTTTAATGCTGAAAATATTTTTCTGTAACATTATAATGACAGGACGTGATTTTTATGAATTATTATTTAATACATTTGTATTTTTGAGAAAATCTGAAGTTATTCATTTTTTAGAGTAGATGCAAATAATTTAGATCCATAAAAAATTGCTAAATATGTATTATATTGATTTTAGTAATGAAATTATGCATCTGTATGACCTGAAAAAATAGGATTTTAAATAAATAAGCCTTTCTTTTTGCCACAATAGAAATAAAAAACTGAAAAATAGTTTTCTACGAAAAACATAAGAAACACATTTCATATTTTAAAACAAAGGTAGAATCTAAAATATGAATGATATTCTACCAAGACACGTAATGCATTATCAGTGAAAGTGGATATACGAATGTGTTTTATTCCTGGAAAGGTCTTCAAGCATAAATTTTGAGATAAATTTAGGAACATTTTTCTTTAATTTTTTTCCGTGAAATATTCAGCTACATAGGTATAAGCTTATTGCCTGTTTGAAATGTTTTATTTAAGCAGATAAAACATAAAAAGGAACTAAATAACTCATACAATAATGCATATTTTTATTTTTATTTTATTCATTTAATATTTTTGAAAGTTCAAGGCAACCATTTAGTTTACATTAACAATTTAGTTAACCATTGACAAGTTATGGTTAAACGATGGTTATGGTCGAAAAAAATCAATCAGTGTAAATATACCAGTCGATGGGGTTTACTAATTGCAATATACAGGGTGTATCTAAACTACTGGGCAAATCTTTAAGGGGTGATAGTACAGATCAAGACAAATAATATTAAATGGGAAACTAAGGGTCCCAAACGTCTTCCGCAGGAGATAGGCGCCATCAAAGTTTAGGGTTCAAAATTTGAAATGGTTATAAAAAACGGAAAAATTGGTCGATTCGTTTGCGGTTTTCATGAAAAATATTTTTTATGTCAGTATTGTCTTGAAAATAAATTATAAAGATAAATTTCAAAAAATGCCGATAGAGGGCGCTTTAGACTTTGGAGTAACGAACAACTATTTTTTACCGTTATTTTTTGCACTCATTAAATTTTTTTAGAAGTTTAGACATGAACTTAAATTTTGACCTCAAAATCTGTGGTTAAATAGCGCAAACTCAACTGTGTTCAATGGGCGTGGGTAGGTTCAAATTTCAAATGATTATAAAAAACAGAAAAATTGGTCAATTGATTTGCGGTTTTCACTAAAATTATTCTTTTTCTCAGTATTGTCTTGAAAATAAATTATACAGATAAATTTAAAAAAATATCGATAGAGGGCGCTTTAGACTTTGGAGTAAAGTACAACTATTTTTTACCGTTATTTTGTGCATCTTTTTAAAAATTTTTAAAAGCTTAGACATAAACTTAAATTTTGAGCTGAAAATCTGAATCGTTGAGAGTGGTTAAGTAGCGCAAAGTGAATTGTGTTCAATGGCAGTGGGGAGGTTGAAATTTCAAATGATTATAAAAAATGAAAAAAATGCTCGATTCGTTTCGGTTTTTTCTAAAACCATTCTTGATGTCAGTATTTCCTTGAAAATAAATTTTGAAGATAAATTTCAAAAAATTGCGTTAGAGGGCGCCTTAAAGTTTAGAGTAACCAACAACTATTTTTAAACGTTTTTTTTTTTAAAATCAAAATAAATGTTTTAAAATCTTAGATTTAAATTTTGAGTTCAAAATCTGAATCGTTGTGAGTAATTAAGTAGCGAAAAATTGAACTGTGTTCGTAGGGTGGGCAGGGTAACATTTCAATTCCTGAACACAGTTCAGTTTGCGCTTCTTCACCCCTCCCAGCGATTCAAAATTTGAGCTCAAAATTTAAGTCTAAGCTTTTGCAAGCATTTAATTAGATACAAAAAATAACAGTTAAAAATTGTTGTTGGTTGCTCTAAAGTTTAAGACGCCCTCTAACGGAAATTTTTGAAATTTATCTTTAAAATTTATTTTCACGGAAATACTGATATAAAGAATGGTTTTAGAAAAAAACCGCAAACGAATCGACCAATTTTTCCATTTTGTATAATCATTTGAAATTTGAATATCCCCCCCCCCCTTTGAACACAGTTCAGTTTGCGCTACTTACTCAAAATTTAAATTTATGTCTAAGCTTGTAAAAAAAATTAATGAGAAGGCAAAAAATAACCTTAAAAAATAATTGTTCGTAACTCTAAAGTCTAAAGCGCCCTCTATCGGCATTTTTTGAAATTTATCTTTATGATTTATTTTCAAGAAAATACTGACATAAAGAATAGTTTTAGTGAAAACAGCAAATCAATTGACCAATTAATCTGTTTTTTATAATCATTTGAAATTTGAACCTACCCACTCCCATTGAACACAGTTCAGTTTGCGCTATTTAACCACAGATTTTGAGCTCAAAATTTAAGTTTATGTCTAAACTTCTAAAAAATTTTAATGAGATGCAAAAAATAACAGTAAAAAGTAGTTATTTGTTACTCCAAAGTCTAAAGCACCCTCTATCGACATTTTTTGAAATTTATCTTTATAAATTATTTTCAAGACAATCCTGACATAAAGAATATTTTTCGTGAAAACTGCAAACGAATCGACCATTTTTTCCGTTTTTTAAAATCATTTCAAATTTTGTTACTTTAAAATCATTTCAAATTTGACCCTTAGTTTCCCATTTAATATTATTTGTCTTGATGTGTACTATCACCTCTTAAAGTTTTGCCCAGTAGTTTAGATACACCCTGTATATTGTGAAATACAAAATTCCTCGAGAATGCATTCGAAAGCATCCATAACATTTTAAAAGTACATGAAATACAAAATAAATTCAACTAATAAACAAAATATTTCTTTATAAATATGTAGTTTTTAGATCACAGAACTTAACTCAATAATTTAGATCGAACATGGACTCATGCATTTTTTTCTCACATATATGGTCTAGAAATAGGTCAAATTAACTTTAAACGGTTGTTTGTGATTCAGATGACTCAGGGTTCTTCTGCGCAAAAACTGTAGTTGTCATAACTAGCACAATATTAGCATTTGACTTCAGTACCGAGCCTGGTGTTATTTGCAACAGAATACCAAGCAAACTTTTTAATTGAAAAATTTTGTTTAGCATGAAAAACGAAAAACAAGTTGAAAGTTCTTCTTCAGAAATTTATACTAGTTGATTGAAGTATATTTCAATGCTTTTCTTCAACCCTGCAGTTTATCTAGCACCTTTTATTCGAATTAAAACATTTATAAAGCTACAGGAATCTTTTTTAGAAATTATAATCCAAGCGGCAATGTATCTAATTCTTTTAAGACCTTGTAAATCATTCCATCTGTATTCTACAAACTATTCTTGAAAATCAAATGCAATTCAGCATAAAAATGCATAAAAACTTTAAAAACCGTGTTTAAGTAATTTGCGGTCAAACTCGGTAAATTTTATAAGTTCATTTTTTAGCCTTACTTATTAACTATAGCATTTTTCACACCATGTAGCATTATACTGTGATGAAACTTAAAAGTGCATATCAGAATTAAAAATGCATTTTCTGCTATCATCGTTAATCCACAATACTTTGGATAGAATGTATTATTTAATGTATACTTGTAAATGCTATTCACATCGTATTATACATAAAATTACTTATAGTAAAGCACCAGCAACGTATATCAATTTGATTATATATAAAATACTTTAAGATTAATTAAACCGCCATAAACATTCCCCCTCCTACTGTTTTATTATGTAACGCATTTATTTTTTGTAGCCCTGTAAATGAATTATTATTCTTTGCCCAGATTTTTCTACAGAATGCATATATTTGTGCATTTTGTAAATGCATATTGACTTTATTATGCTGACAAGATTATTTATAATCGATTATTCTCACTGGCCGTAATATAAATGAATGTTATTCTTTATCCCTGTAAATAAACTAAATATGCAACAAATTTCACTAAAATAGGGACAAATTGTCGATAATATCAAAAAATTGCATAACAGTTGAAATATAGTTATGCTTAGTTGCTTTCAAATTTCTTGGAACGTGTTAATAATAACATGATTTTACTATATAACGCTCAAGTACATATGTATGTTTCAATATGGTGGCAATAAAGTCATCAAATTTACAAGTTTGTATCTTCTTAATACGTAATTTGCATTGTAAAAATTTGCAATTCTGTAACCACCAGGGATGTGTTTGAATATTTTTTTCCTGTACAATATCTAAATAATTGCCGACATTGACATAAAATAAAGGATTATTACAAAAGCTATGCATTAGTTAAATGAACCATTCATCGCTCGTTTAGGCTAGAAATAAAAAAATGGCCACATAGGACACGTGACAAACCTTTTCTCAGACAGAAACAAATTGCCTTATTATATAGACTTAAATATGTTACTTAAACAAAAAAAAAGCCAATGCATTCATTTTAGTTCTAATAAAAATAATAGTTCTTTAAATGGTTCTTTAAAAGTATATTTGCAAACATATCTTTAAGTTGGTTAATAATCTTCACCATTTTTAGAATTATTTTCATATAATAACGAAAGTTCATGCATAATTTAATCTCAGAGACAATTTCATCGACATTTTTTCTCAAAAATCCTACAACAGACAGATACATTTATTCTTCATTAAATAAACTAATTTTTGTAGTAAAATGTAATTGAAAGTATCGAAAAATAGAAACAATTAGATTATTGAGCTTCTACCTTTTACCATAGCACTTTTGTTAAAAGTAACTAAATTTTCACTTAAAATATTTTAAGTGCAAAAAAATTTATTTCACTAGGAATTCTATAATATAGATTTGCATACTCATTGAAACTGTCATGCATTTTTACCTCTGAAATAATTGGAAATCGTTTATTAGATTTTATTATGTCTTAAAACATTGTAACTAGAACTTCTGTTGTTTCAGTAAAATGCTTTTGAATCATTCTTACATTTCTCTATCACATTTTAAGTTTTATTGAATAGTAATTTTAATTTTAATTTTAAAAAATCTGGTAATATTTTTCTTTCTTACTTTAAATTAATGTTATTTCTGTAAAAAAAAGACATAATAAATGCGCAAAAATGTTTAAGAATACTTGAAAACGAGATTAACAGAGTCTTGTCTTCACTTATATCGTAAGAATATTTTTTTTTGTCTTCACAACTATTATAGGAATAACTTTTTTTTGTCTTCACTTGTATTATAAGAATAACCTTTTTTTTTTCTTATCTTCAAATTTTTTATTTGAATATAGACCCAAGGGTAAGACCGCTCCGTGGAAGAATTTCTAAATTATCTCAACACGTATTTACGCAAAGTTCGAAAAGAAACATGGAAATTCCGGACGGATTTTTCAACGGCATAGATTGGGTTCGAACTCAATACCTCCCAAATACCACCTTTGAAAGCGCAAGCTCTTAGCAATTTAAATTCGAATGAAGTTAGTAACATGCGACAAAAGCAGCAAAACAACTTTTAAAACGGCAACCAATATTTTTGTTGAATTGTATAGTGAATAAGTTTTTGGTCTGTCAAATTAAAAATTATTTTTAAAATTGCAAAACAGTAAAAAATGCGGATCTAAGTAAAAAACATTTTTCGTCTAATTATTTTACAATATAGAACAATACAACTTTGAAATAAAATTTCAAATTGTATCAACCTGTTGTTAGGTATACCTTTGAAAATATATTTTCTCTTGTTCCATGTTTTCAAATTTAGTTATGTATTACCAAAAAGATTATAAATTAGTTTCGTGGTGTTTTTATAATTGTAAGACTACAATGAGTTGTTTACAGATTTAAATTTTTTATTTAAATTTATAATACAAAATTAAACTAACACTCTTTCTTTTGGATCACACTTCTTATGAAAAAAAGCTCAATAATCCCCTTTTACTAAATACGTACCTTCTTCATCTCTAAACTTTCTATAGAAAAAAATATAAATATATGGCTTTATATGATTTTTTTTCAGTAAAAGATTTTTTATTATAAATTACAATTGTTGTTTTAAACAAAGTTACATAAAATAAAGAGGCTTAAGATAAAATAATGACGCGCTGTTATATGTAAGTACAGATAATCCTAATTTAAGTACATTATATAAAAATATTAACAAGCAATCTTTTCTAAAGACTTTTTCTACTTGAATTACAAAAAATCTTCAACACCAATGCTTACTGCAGACGCTAATTTTGCCCTAAAATAAATAGCAAAGCCTCGTGGAAAAACATATTACTTCAGATTACCCGTTATTTTAATTATATAGGGGGAACTGGGGTACATTGATACATGGGGCACATTGATACACCCCCTCTACCGCTCACAGGATCATTACAGGAAGTTTCACAACAGCTCCAAAAGATGATGCTAGTGTATTCAACTACATACAGAAAATCTTGGAATGATTCAGCAGTTTGATGAAATGGGACGGGTGATTTATTGTTTTTGTTGTTCAAAAGTAAATTTGAGTTGTACAATTGAAATGCTATTATACAATTGTTCCAGTATTTTCAACCAAAATGAATACTCTCCCTGGTAAGTACAGCTACTCTTTATCAGTTCCTCATTATTTATTGTTGGATATATTGTGAAGTGTTGGATTTGAGACTCATTTTATTCAAAATCGCTGTATGGGGCACATTGATACAGTTTATGACGGGGCACATTGATACAGCCTAAATCCTTTAATAGTTCATATTTTCATTATCTTTTATTATTATTTTTACCATACACTCCTTAATCCAACCTTTTTTTCACGAAAAATTTCTAATATTAGTTTTTATTGAAGTGAAATAGCTCTAATTTCTTTATATTAGAACATTTTATAGTATTTTTGAAAACAGAAGACGTAGGAACTTAGGATCAAGTGCTAGTAGAACTAATAAAAGAAAAGGACGGCATTCTGGCAAATCTCGAATTTATATCGATTCTCCAGAGAAAAAAGTATTTTCGACATGAGAAATGTTAAGTAAGAGAAACAAACTGCAGAACAGAAAATGATACTTATATTATAAACAGAATTTTTAATATAATTATCCTTTATTTTCTGTTTATGAACCTATTTATAAACAGAAAAATTGGTAATTTTTTCATCTTTCATAAGAAAGAAGATAATGCTGGGGTTGAAGTGCTAGATATGACAAAGTTACCACAGCCAACAATCAGACAAGAAACAGTCAGAACATCAGGTCATAATATATTTAATTTTGATTGCTTTAATATTGCTTAAAAATAAATTGTGGGTGATTTGAATTTTTATAAATAAATATAAAATGGTTTTCTAACTCATTTTTTATGAAAAATATGCATTGTTATTATTTTGTCGTCATTTTTCTTAAACGTATCAATCTGCCCCGGGGATGGGGCACATTGATACAAATGACTTTTTTTGATTTTTTAAAAATTACATGCAAAAATACTATATAAAACAATGATTGCACATTTTTATAACATACTACACAAGTTTTGCTGTCACCTCATGGAAAAAAAACTTGAATTTTCTCCTTTCTTGACACCAAAAATAATCTTAGAAAAAAACTGTATCAATGTACCCCAGTTCCCCCTACTGATAAAAGTGCGTTACTCTAAAGACATTTTTCTTTTGTTTGAATTGTAATTATATTTTTTCGCCATTGGATATAATATAATTCATGTTTATAAGATGTTGTTAGCTCTTTTTCTTCTTCTTTTAAGGTCGTTTTTTTTTATTACTGTTATTCATCTTTATTATACCCTTGACTTTATACATGTATTTTAAATGTTCAAACATAAAAATATAGCCTAGAAGATTTTAGTATGTTATTAACAGATAAGGAAGCAATTTATGTCAGAATATAATTTTCTGAATACTATATATATTCTTTTTTATTTTATTTAATTTTATTTTATTGTATCGCTATTTAAATTTTACTTCGATAATTTTATTACTATTTCATTATTTGTATGTATTTTATTATATTAGCAATTTATGTTCAAAATATATTTTTCTGATTATTAAATTTTGATTATTGATTTATGTTTTAGTTTGATTTTTGATTTTTTTATGTATTGCTATTTAAATTTAATTCATATCAATAATATAGTACCATACTTTTTATAGATATTTAAAAATAATAAAAAAAAAAAGGAACTTTATCCGAAACTAGTCAGATGTGGCAATTCCAATTCCAAAACTTGCTGCTATCTGATTAATGTTAATACTTCCAGCAAAATGCAGCATCGCACTGACACCGGTTAAGTGATTTAAACCAAAAGCCCGGTTAAGTGATTTAAACCCTAGCCGGCAACAACATCTATCAACTTATAACTTAATCCGAAGTTTGGTGACAACTCGTACATTAGATTTTTAGATATAGCTATTAAAAAATCAAAAAAAGAAAAAAAAAGATCTGCATAAGAGCGTTACACATTGGATGATATACACCAAGAACAAATCAGGATTAATTTTTTTTATCAGTTATTTACTGAATCTGAAGTTTGAGGAAAATCCATGCATTTAAATTCATAATAAAACATATTTTATTAGAGAATACTCTTTCTTTCAATACCCATTTTTTATGAAAATAGCCCCAAAATCCCCTTTTGATAAATACGTATTATTCTTCATCCTAAAATTTTCTATAGAAATAAAAATATTAATATGTGACTTTATTTGAAATATTTTTTCATAAAACTATTTTTCATTATAAATTATAAAGTTGCATAAAGATACGGGGCTTATAGTAAAATAATAAAGCGAAAACAATTTTTCATTATAAATTATAAAGCTGCATAAAGATATAGGGCTTATAATAAAATAATAAAGCGTTGTTACATCTAAGTACAGATAATCTTGATTTAAGTATATTTTATAACAATATTTATCACGCAATATTTTATAAAAGCCTTTATACTTAAATAACAAAAAAAGCTTCAAAACCAGTGTTTACATACAGACGCTGTTTTTACAGTAAAATGAATAGAAAAGCCTAGTGAAACAAAATCGTCTAGCAGATTACCCCTTATTTTAATTAGAGAGTGGTGAAAGTGCGTTACTTAATGTATCATTAGAGGCATTTTTCTTTTGTTTTCACTGAAACTGTATTTTTTGTCATTAAATATAATATAGTTAATGTTTATGAGATGTTGTTCGCTTTTTTTTCTTATATTAAGATCGGGTTCTTATTTATTAATCATTATTATCCCTTTTCTTTTATGTATGTTTTTTATGTTTAAACATAAATAAATTGCTTGCAAAATTTTATTATTTTATTAATAGCTATAGGAAGCATTTTCAAAATATAATATTTGGATTATTTTAAAATGAAAAAAGTATTGCTATTTAAATTTAGAAGTTTTTTTCTTTGTTCAGAATTAAAAATTATTACCATAAATATTATTTATATTTAAATGTGATTTAAAAATATTTTAACTGGAAAGAAACGGGAAATGCAAATCATTTCCTCAATGCTATTACACTTGAATGTATATGTTGAATGTAAGTAGGATATACTTTATGCAGTGAGTCCGTTTTCAGCTTGTTAGCAAAGAAACAGCTTATGATTTGATTAGCTTATATCAGTATTTCAGAAATAGTTTATCTTCTGAGTAGACCAGATGTGTAGCTCGACGTTGCTGTCAGAAGTTTTCCAAACTTCTAACTCAATAAATAAAATTTATTATAAAATATATCACGGACCTCATCTAATGAAAGAAGAAAAATTTTTAATTTCCAAAAATATGTAAAGAGAAAAGTTTGAAATTATTATTAAACGCTTATGAAAACAATCACTCGTATTACCATCCAAAGACGATATTCAGCAAAAATGTTACTGACAGAAATTTTTGTTTTTATAAAGCAAAGAAATTAGGAAATTTTTTACATTGTTAAAATAAAGTTTTCGTCTTTCGTTTTTTTTTTTTTTTTTTTTTTTTTTTTTTTTTTTTTTTTTTTTTGTGAAGGTTAGCTAAATTTGAAACACGTAGATGTTTACAAATTTCAAGAACACTGGACATATACAGGTTCGGGAGCTTTAGAGCATCAAATTTTTAAGCAAAAACATTAATAGAAACCTTAAGGCAAAACGTTTCGTTTTCAGCAGTTCGCATTGGTTAAAATCGTTCCTGCCTATCAATGGAAATTCCGTGCATTTTCAAACAGATACTTTTTCTGTATTTTGTAATCGCAATTACCAGTCCGTGTATGGTGTTACAAGAAAAAAGCTTTCTCGGTTGTAGCATTAATTCTTATGAAAAAAAAATACATATTTACTACGTTGAAAATGTATTCTTTGAATGTCAATTTCTTGTAACGTTCTCGTTTTCTCATGTTAAATTTGCTAACCCATTTTGAAAATGCGAGACAGAAATAAAACATATGCGTTCGTATAAATTTGTGTTTTTTTTCTTTATTTATTTAGTTTAGATAACGAAAATCTATTTCAAAGGGTGAAAATCCTTTGTATATGTTTTAGAAAAGTGAAAACGCACCTTATACATAATATAAGAAGAATAACAAAAAAAAAAATAAAAAGACTGCCTAAGAATTATTTATTAATAATGTTAAATATAGATATATTTTAAGATAGTTTTTGGCTGTTTTCTTGCAATTTTAAATTGATATTGGGCAACAAATCATACTATGTTTGCGTCATTTAAATGTACTCTAAAATGTTCATCAATGTATTGGCAGAACATTCGTACATAAAACGTAAACTTAAGTGACTTAAATCTAAAAAAAATATATAACTTGATATACTATTACAATTTCTCTGTATACAAACAAAATCTTTCGTGGAATAAAAAAAGTAAAATAAAAAAAAATGAAATGAGTAAAAAGTGAATTTATCTTTCTAAGATCAAATTTCTTATCCAGCTCCAAATGTAATTCTCCTGTGAGTCTACAAAAAATACAAATATCAAATGAAACAAAAAGTGAGAACAAAGTATCTATATTGAAGTTTTATAATAAAGTAAAACATGCTTGAAGAATTTCTTTACTGAATATTTACTCTATGTTTGCTATCATAAATGTGACACATTGGTCATTTGCCAAAATTTTACATTTTAATTCTTACAAAATGAGTATAAACATTATGATTAATATATATTTTTAAGCATAATTTAAACATTAAGTTTAATACATATACTGACACATTTTTCGTTACATCTAAATTGAAAATTATATAAGTCATGGTATTGTCAGTAAAAATCTTCCCATATATATTTTCCTTTGCTGACTTGTTGAGAAATGAGAAAACACACCAAACGTGGCTAAGTGTGGCAAACCATAGAGTGACTGTTGTGTTTATGTTTTTCTTGTAGATATTTTTGTACACTACCTGGTCATTGATGAACGTCCACTTGCGATTTTAGACATTTTGTTAAATATCTAGAAAAATACATGAGGAATTATCCCGAAACTCTTAGTGTATAAACATAATTGTACAAGTCATACATTTCCGTGAAGATTTTTTCCCGAAACCCCATAGGGGACCGTCAAAAAATTAAAAAAATAATAAATATATTTTGAATAACCCTGTCAAAACTCGTGAAGGAAAAGCGCCCAAACTCTAAAATATGATTAAGTGCCTTATTTTAATAAACTGTATTCATTTTTATGTGAATAGCATGCATACTCGCAAGGAAATTAAGGTTTTTATAAAAATGGTCCCAAATTATGCCAAGTTTTTTTTGCTTATAATTTTAAGAGTTCTTAATATAAAGTAACATTCTTTTCTGAAAATATGACAAATAATATTGCACACAATACCCTGTAATCAGAATTAAAAAATAATGAAAATTCTTTAAAAAATTGGTAGGTTTACTAAATAATTTTTCACTGTGCATGCGTCAACGATATCAAAATTTCATTTGCGTATAATGTTAGCTAAATGTGTAGAGCAACATAGGTGAAAGTCACAAAATCATAGCTGGAAAATTCTGAAAATAATAGTCAATTGAATAAGTTGAAAATCCGTTATCCCCAAAATGAAAAAAAACAACAGGGGTTGTATCCGTATATTCATTGATAAGTGTCATTAAAGAAGACACAATATGGGACGTACTACTATATTTGGATAAAACCCCTCATTTTTTTGCTCCATTTTGTGAACAATGGATTTTGTGTTTATTCTATAGACGATTATTTTCAGAATTTTCAAGCTATGATTTTGAGACTTTTACAAAAGTTGTTCTATACATTTAGTTAATATAATATGCAAACGACATTTTGATATCGTTGACGCATGCGCAGTGAAAAATTATTTTGTAAACCTACTCATTTGTCAAACGATTTTTATCTTTTTTAAATTCTGATTACAGGATATTATGTGCAATATTATTTGTCATATTTTCAGAAAAGATTGTTACTTAATATTTAGAACTCTGAAAATTATAAGCAAAAATTTTACACAAATATTAATAGTGTATAAAAAAAAAAACCTTAATTTCTCTGCGAGTATGCATGCTATTTGCATAAAAATGAACGCATTTTATTACAATAAGGCACTTCATCATAATGTAGAGTTTGAGCGCTTTTGCTACATTAGTTTTGACAGGGTTATTTAAAATATATTCATTCTTTTTAAATTTTTTTACGGTCCCCTATGGAGTTTCGGGAAAAACTTCTTACGGAAATGTATGATTTGTACTATTATATTTATACACTGAGATTTTCAAGATAATTCCTCATACATTTTTCTAAATATTCAACAAAATGTCTAAAATCGCAAGTGGACGTTCATCAAAGGCCAGGTAGTGTATTATGTTTACCTTAACAATATTTTGTGCAGTGCTAACCATAAATGCTAATATCTTTCATTTTCCTAATGGGGTAATACCATGCTAACTTACGTTACATTTAGAACAATTTACTGCAATAAGTTTAGTAATATAACACCAAAAATTATTCAAATATAAAATTAGCATAATTTGTCAATGAAACCTTTCTAATTTGTCTAACCTGTTAATTTGGATAAAAATTACCTAAAAAATGATAATGAAAATTACAATTTATATGATAATTTACAGTCTCTTTTCAGTGATAGCAGTTACTATAATAAAGGTAACTACCTAAATTTAAGAAATAACACTAACATTAGTTAATTTTCATCTATATTAGGCTTTGAATAAGTTTAATTAGCAAACCATGTCAAATTTACAGTTTGAAAAAAATTGTGTGTGTGTGTTTTCTTAATAAACTTACTGAAAATAATTCTAAATGTAACGTGTAAGTTACCATGGAACAACCCAATGAATAATATCTTACCTTCTTTAATATATTTGCCTTCTTTAATTACAAAAACAATGTCTGAAATTCGATTATGATTTCATCAAAACTGAAATTACATTGATTGGCAGCGTATGAATTGAACAGCTTGTGTGCTATTTCAATATACAGTTTCTAAGTTTCGTTTTCTGATTAATATTCATTTATGTACGTTAGTATAACTTTTAAAAAAGATTTTATGATCGGAATCAATTAATGAAAGTTAAATATTAATTTGCCTTTTTACCTTTAATCTGTGAGTGCAACATTTGCAAAAATAATCATAGTGAAAACATGACAAAGCTCAGAACTTAATTAAATACATTTATTTTACTTAAATTGTATGCTTGTGTGTTTATTTTACAGATCTGGACAAGACCTCACAAATGGATTTCCGCTTTTTTTTCTATTTATATAAACGTAATATATGTTTTTATTTAATGACATTTTAGGATTTACATTAAGAAAGAATAATGTCTTTATCTTGTTTTTCGTAAAACTATCTACATGTTAATCCACCGATTACCCCATTTTTTAAAAGCCACAGAGAAACATACAAACAAAAAAATAGATTTCATATTACAGTAAACGATTCTTACGTCTAACGCATTTAACAGAGGATGATTTTTCCAAACCTTGTGTTTTTAGTGAAATTCTTTGTTTCTAATATCTGTTGTGACAATTTGAGTGCAATCAGAGTCAGCGCATTTGAATACAATTAGAAATTTGGTGGAATGCCTACATAACGCATTCTCATATTAATTATTTTTTCTTTAACCATAAAATTACAACCCAAATTCAAAAACTGCAAAACTCTTCTAAACAGTTTATATAAAACAAGTGAGACTGAACAAGAAATATCTGGCGCTCGATAAAAACAGTCTTTCCAAAGATATGTCGAAACAACTTTTTCCTTTTTTCTATCTTTGCAAGAAAAAAGTTTTAATTTATGAAAATTTTCAAAATCCGGTTTCGACGGATTTACACGCTTTAGGTGTCAGAGAACGCGAAAAAGATGTTTTTTACAAAATGTCTGTCTGTGTGTCTGTCTATCTGGAAGTCACTCAGTCTGACTGACTGAGCAGCAATGTTGCCAGCAGATTTTCCCGTAAAAATTGCAGTAAAATTCCATGTAATTTTTTATTTACATCACAATTTACAGCAAAAACTGTTGGAAACATTAAAAAGTTGCAAATTTTCCAAGTGAATCAAAACAGTCCGGGGCAGGATTCGAACCAGGGACGTATTGGCTGAAGCCGCCAACGCTCTTCCAACTGAGTCATCCCGGGGGAATGCTGAAGGACTATTTCATCGAAATGACCTCAATGACCACAGAATCTGGTCTGATACTTTGGATCAGCTCAACAGAATAAATTAAAGGTCAATATTTGGAACAGCGGAAAACGCTGCATACGAAATCACATTAGATTAATTTTAAACACGATTATTCAAACGGCAAATCAATTGTATAATTGATCGGCGGATTGAATAATTGAAATTAATTCGCCTGAATCATTTTTTCTTTGGATATTTAATTTTTCGAATTATTTTGTTTTGTCGATTTTGTTTTCGGTGGAATGCCTTATCCTACACTGAAAAAATATCCGTGTTAAATTTATGTCAAAAACTGCGTGCAGCAATGTTTGCAGCAGTTTTGTCATTAAAATTGCAGTAAAATGAAATGTAATAAAAAATTTACATTGAATTTTGCCGTAAATTAACGGATTTTTTTTAACGGTGTAATACTTAACCTTTTTTTTGGGGGGGGGGGGAGAATATTTATTTTGTTACCCGATCAGATTTATAATATAAATCTTACACATTTTTGATACTAGCTGATCCACCTGTGTTCGCCTGTCTTATAATTTTATTCTTAAATAAATCTGAATTATTTTATCGTGGAAACGTACAGAGTAAGCAAAGTACACTGTAAAAATAAATCCGTTAAATTTACGGCAAAAACTGCTATCAGCAATGTTACTATCAGTTTTTGGTGTAAAAATTGGAGTTAAATTAGATGTAATAAAAAATAGTGCCTCTTTTCACTACCATTTTTACGGGGGAAACTGCCAGCAGTTTTTACCGTAAAGTTAATGTTTTTTTTTTTGTTTTTTTTATTATTATTATTGTGTATTCGAGACGCCACTAGAATTTGCTGTTTTTTAACTGAAAAATTTCTGTAAATTCCAGATAATTTTCCGGTTTTTTAACATTCTCTGGAATTTACCGGATTTTTTTTCCGTTAAAAGACATTGAATTGTACTGACAACCGATTGCCAGCGTAATTTTAGCGAAATCATCCTTTGTTTACAATGTATGTATGTTTAGTTTCTGTACATTACCGTTGTAATGTATTCCATATCTTCCAAGTTATAATATTTTCCCATGCAAATTGATTATAAATTTGGATAATAGCAAGATTTCTCACTAAAACCTAACTATAAAACCAGAAGATAATTAAATATACCTTCATGGTGAAACAATGCCTGGAAATACTCTTTTTCAAAGTAAGGACACACAAAGGATTCAATCGTTGAAAAATTAGTCCCTATAACTAAACTAAATTATATACTTTGAGATGGATATTCATATTTATCATTTTGATCTTCTGGTAAATGTATTTTAAGGATTATTTTCAAAGACCGTTGCAACAATGTCATGAAAAAGACAGAATACTTTTTTATCATTTGCATCGCAAATAAATTACAGGCATGAACACTGGATTGGGAGTTGGATTGAGAGAGAGGAACAAAATTATTAACAGATTTATCATAATCCACTACTGTTATTTAACAGAAAAATATCGTGAGAAATGCTTAATGCTTATTGTGTTAATAAGATATGAAAAATAAAAGCTTCTTAAGAATGAAAGAAAATGGAAGAATTTTTTTTTTCTGTTTTATATATGCATATATAAATATGAAACATGTTATTGAAAATGTATATTATTATTCCGTAGACGAAAAAAAAAGAGGGGAAAAAAAAGAAATAATGTACTGTTTAGCCCTTATGTTAATAAATGTTGCCTTATAGTAAAATTGTCTTCAATTTCAGCTACTATCCAAATGAATTAAAAAATTTCTGAATTTTATCTGAAATAACGACAGTGAAATAAGGAAATATCCTTAGTGAAATGACGAAATTAGAACTACTCCTGCCATGTATCCTGAAGAAGTAGAGTTAAAAGAGTGTTTTTGGAAAGTATAATTACAATATTAGTAAAATTGACTAATATTGAAATATGTGATGAAATATGAGATGAAAATAAAAGTTGAGTGGCACTTTTAAGTACCCTCAGAAGTTAAAGGGTCAAAGATAATTCAGTTAATTACATCTTTAAAGCGTCATAGATTATTAAAATAAAGATACTTCATATTAAGAAAAAATCTACATTATACCATATCAAACTTGGGCGAGATTTTCAGGATATATTTATGGTTTTTTAGCTACTTTATAAAATTCCAACTTTACGGATTTTCTTGAAATTGAAGCTGATTGATTGAATAAGGACACTGAGAAATTATGGAGTATTTCTATTATTGATGATGCCATCATCCATGATGACTCCAGAAAATAATTTGATATTTAGCGGACATGTTTAAATGAAAAATAAAAGAAATTAACAGATTTTAAATTGTCATAAAAATTAACATTTTCTGTGATATTTGCATACACAATTTGTATTATATAGCAGAAAATAATTAATGAAGCTCCGATAGCATACGGAAAGCGAAAAAAATGACCCAGAATACTGATTAAAGCATTGCAAAAGTTATTCGAAAACGTTTCGGAAAGTTACGAGTAACTAATAAAAAAAATATTTCCACATGTTATTCTTTAAATTTCTAAATAAATTTCTTTTTGAGATTTCTAAAGATAAAAAAAGCTTTTTGGAATATAGGGTAAATTGGAAGTGTGTATTAAATATTTTCTTTCGCAATTATAGTAAAATTTCGTAGTTTACAACATATTGATCTTTTTTTTAACGTATTACCGTTGTCGAATAGCTAATCCCAATAGAATTTATTATATGTTTATGATTCCAATAGCAAATAGGATTAAAATTTGGTTCTCATTCGTATTAAAAGCCTTTTGTTTCAAAAAGGCTGTATTGATAAAAATTTCGAAATTTAAAAGAATATTTACTCTATGTATATAAAATCATAATGAAACGAATTTATGAAACCACTGTTTTTGTTTTATAAAGATTTCTCCAAAAATGTTTAACATTATGCGGTAACATTTACATAAAAAATAAGTATTGCTTTTAAAACTAATGTTAGAATTTTAAAATTTTAAATTTGAGCTAGTTTTTGAGATTTTTTTTCTAATTTGAATTAAATTCGCCTAATGATGGCAACCAAATTATTCCATATTTTTGTAAAAAAAAGCTAGAAAATAGATAACGACAGGGATTATCAGATTTATTTTTCTATCTGTCATTTTCAAATTGAAATAGAAAATAACTCTTATTTTAATTAAAAGTGAACACAATATTGTAATTAAATTATGTTTTTCAAAAATATTTGACAAACAAAATCCTTTTTTTACTTATTTTATCTCATAATATCAGTTTACGTCAGAAAACAACAAGATCGCCTGTCATTTTAACTGTTAATATCAAATCTATTGACTTAAAAATCATGAAGGAAAGGATAGAGATGCAAAATGCTTTAAAACTGGTTTGCAAAATGATGCGCGGTTTCAGCCAACTTTAAAATACCTCATTCAGCCCAATCAAATCAGGGACCAAATTCTCTGACATTTCCTTGTTTTTTTTTTTTTTTTTTTTTTTTTCTCTAAATGTAAATGATCTGCTTATATTTGAGCATTCTAAAGCGGCATTTTATTGTATTATAATTGAAAACAGTATTAGCAATGGTTTCTTCTTACGAAAGCATGTGTTTGTGTTTGGGACGAATGTAGTGTATTTTAGAGGTATTTTTTGGCGTCACCCCAGCCACCACACTTCATCACTTTTCTTTCTCTTTACGCTGCGCATAAAAATAATAATTTCTCTGTAGTTTTCTTTAGGGTTCTTTTTTAGTTGCCAATAGCGCATAAACCTGAAATGGTTTAAACAGAAAATATTTTCTAAGCATATATATATATATATTTTTTTTTTTTTTGAATTCTTGTACTGGCAATATTTTTAATCATCTCCAAAATGGCGTATTTTATGCAAAAGTTAAAGGATAGAAAAAAGGGAAACTAATTGGGATTATTACTTAGATATCATTTTGTGAATTTCTTAACCTATACCCATATTACCGCAAGATGCGAAAACAATTTTAGGCGGATTGTGACGTCACGTGAAGTCACTCTTTCGTACCCTATGCATTTTCGCATCTGGTGAAAAGTGCTATTGTGGTGAAACGAATCTATAAAAGCAGATTTGTAAAACAAATCTAGAAATAACAATGGATAATATTCCTGTGACGTCACAGTTGGTAAAATGACGATTTTTATAGCTTTGAATCAAAAGGAAGAATGTCGTCTATTTCTTTATTAGGAGTTATTAGCTGGAAATAACTGTTGAACTACCGATATTATTTTAATTGCAAACAAAATTTTCCCTAATTGTATGTATGCCTTAAGTTTAAAAAGCAGCATTTTTGTAACAACTTAACTGGTAAAATGGCGATTTTTTTCAGCCAAGTATACGATCCATTGCTCAACTGAAAGTAAAGAGCTTGAAATATCCTGCTTGGTTTTCTTCTCAATTTTAAAGATATTAAATGACATTAATAATGTGAAGGCGACAATTTTAGCAATTTTTTTTTGTTTAACTTTAAGTGAAATGCCAGTGAAATTTAAAATAAATTAATCTTTCAATAGTATTATTTTTTTTTAATATTTTGCATTTAGAAATTTTAAGTTTTTAAATGTTCATTGGAACTCTTCTGATATCGGAAATGAATATATGAAATTATAATCGCATCCAAAAAAGGGTTTTCTTTTCAGTATTTTTAAGGAAATAATATCAAATTGCAGAAATGGAATCATCTTTTTATTTCTTTTCAGCATTTGTAGCAATGCTATTGGAATTTACAACAGATTAATATTTTAGTTAAATGATTTAGTTATATATTTACACGTAAATCTTAAGGAGAAAAAACCGTAAAAGTAATAAAATTATTTCACGCAAAATTAATTTGAGATAAAAATCAAGCCATAAATTAAAAGTATGCATTTACGATTCGTTTAAAGACAATATTCATTTGAGGTCATATTGCGAATCACATTGTGTAGAAATAGAACGGCTAATAAATTTGTTTCATAAAAGAACGAAGAAACATATACATCATAAATTAATATATGCCTGCATAGATTTTCTGTGCAAATTAGTATTGGATACTTCTTTGAAAATTCACTGATAGCTTAATAAATAAAATAAATAATATAAGTTTTAAAAATAGAATAAACATATATTGATGGTGCTTTGTAAAGCGAAAATAATTAAAATCTGTTACTGATTCAATACAAGGGACATTTCGTGGTTTTAAATATTATTTCCGAGTAAAAAGAGTTTTTAAATCCTTGAATTAAACAGAAGAATATTGTCTATAGCGTTGTTGCAAACAACTGATTGGCAGAAATGTTTTAAACTCTACATTGGGCATCGGACAGAAACTGTCCGACTTTCTGGGTAATGGTGAAACATATTCAATCTTTTTAAGGGGAATTAAAATGAGTAACTGATTTTAACTATCAATTTCCAAAGCAATCGTCAGCAGCAGTGACATCAGTGGATGAAATTATAGTAAGAAAATGCTCCAGTCAAGACTGAATGGTTACCGACTGCAAAAAAAGTATCGTTGTTCGTGACAATCTTCCGTAATTTTGTAATTTTTTTCTTAAAAAAAAAAAAAAAAAAAAAAAAAAAAAAAAAAAAAAAAAAATCTATATTTTTAAACTCTGAACGGGGGATGTCGTGCGTAGCTCGCAGGTGCAGAGATCCCTAGTAAAGTATGATACTGTTTGAAGGCTATGTATAGAAATTATATGTTTTAACAAGTAAAATTTCAAAAAGGTTGAATGTTACATGACCGAACCTTTCGAGACTCAACTGAGGATGTCATGGTCCATGAAGAAAATTTTCTAATCGGGTACAAAAAGCTTATAAAAAATTTTATTTCAAATCCATTAATGTGTTAAAAACGCGTTATATCATAAAAAATATATGACATAACATTTTTACACTTGGTTGTATACTTCGTTAGGCTAACGTTTTAAAAAATAACTTTAGTAGAAATGGAAAATTTGACGCTTTGTGTATATTTTAAATATAACGTCATTGCACTTTTCGCACAGAGTACTCTATTTTTTTTATTAAATGTTTTATTTTTTATATTAAAAATATTGATGTTAAAAGTTTTTAAGAAATATATATTCATGTTAAAAAATGGCTGTGAAATCTTATGAAAATTTCAAGTTCCTTTCGTAAAAACATTCGGATATTCTAAAAAGAACTCCCTGAATTCTCCCAATTCCAACAAAATAAGTTTCTGGAATTGTTTTTTTTAAACTTTCTTTTTTATTCAAGAGAATCTAGACATTTTTCAACCCGAGAGACAAGCCTTAAATTTTAGATTTAAACAAAGAAATTTTAAAGAAAAAAATATGATAGGATAAAATAAAAGTATCAGGAGACAAAAATAATAAGAATAGTAATAATAACTAGCATGAAACTTGTGTTAGACCATTCTTAAAAAGCTCAAATAAAAAAAAAATTGGACCTTCTAAAAAATAAATAAATTGAATACAGTAGTTTTACTTTTAAAAATATGAGTTACATGTTTTATAATTTTAAATAATAATATTTTTCAAGAGGTTTTGTATATTTTCTATTCAAAAATTGTCGATTGATCTTTTTTGTAAATTACTAAACATCTTGATACCATCGCAATTTAAAAATTGCAAAATTTGTCGGAATATGTAAAATATCCAAAAAATATATTATTATTATATTTTTAAACTATAGAATATTTATTATATGCAGTATAAAATTATATATTTCAAACACATTTTTTTCAATGTATATTTATTATATGTGTCATAAAGATTAGTTTGAAATTCGAGGAGAAAATATCTTCATTAGATTAACATAGTAGTTTGGTAGAAATGTACATATCTTCATTATAAATATAACTAATAATACATTTTTTTTTTGTAATTCATTGAAAGAAAGAGCATGTAAAGATTACAAGCACTAAAAATTTATGGGAAATACTGTAACTATTCTTATAATATCTGGCTACTCTCAAATCACACTTTTGTGAAAGTTTTCAATTTTTTAAAACTAAATTTCTAAAATTTGGGAATTCAAAAATGTCTAACTTTTAGTTCACCCATAATTAAAAGCGAAGTTATAGTCCAAAAGATTAACCGGAAATGGCCTTTTTTAAACCGGGATTGATGTTTAAAAAGACACAGAAAGATGAACAATACTTTTTAATACACAAATGTACAATATATAGACCAATATATAAACACCCACAAATAGGGTGGATTTTGAAAGTGTGAACTTTATAAATACTTTTTTGTGCTATACCAATATCTTAATTTGTATTTTCTGGAAAACTTTCATTGTGTAGTTAAAAGAGAGAAACATCATTTCTTTAAAAGCCTTTAAGACTCTAAAATAAAATTTTTACACGAGATTTTGCTCAAATATAAATGTATTATGAAGTAAAATATAAGTTCTAAGTTTTATATATTAATTTAAGAGATATTTTTATTGAAAAATATATATTCTTTTCTTAAGAAAATTCATGTTTTATATGCAAAAATTGGTATATGTCAGTAAATTTAAGAGTTTCTACAATTTGTTATATTCCTAACACATGTAAGTGCTTTACTTATTCATCGTTGAAAAAATGGGAACTGTATTGAATAAATGCTTTAATAAAAGTTTGGCATAAACGCATTTTCTTAATAAAGTTTTACTAAATATTATCTAAATTTAAAAAATTAATTGAAATTTCATTAAAATTTTACATGAAATATAGTTTTATCCCCTGTTTAAACTAAAAACACACGTGTTCCATAAACAAATTCTGTTTTTCAAAAGGAGTAACAAAGGTAGACGCTCACCTTAATCCTTTGAAGGGAGGTAGTATATTTATGATACCACTTAATTCTAAATACCAGATGCCACAATGGAACGGGAATTTTGGTTGAAACAACTTTCGTTTTATAATATATGTGTGTAAAAAAATAGCTTTTTTTTTGTTTTCTAGATAAATCTGTCTCAGTCATTCATATGAACATTTTGGCAATGGAAATGTTTTGCCCCTGAAAGGATTAAGCACTCTTAACTGCTTATGGCGATTCTTTTAATTGTATGAAAGTTATGGTATTTAGAAACACTATCAAAGATACTTTGTTAATGAAGCGTGGATTTTTAAAGACAGACTAGTTGCATAGCCATGCTCTAAAAATGCATAAATCACAAACTAAAAATTAAATTTTTATCAATGATTATCTAAATATTATCTACTCAATTTAAATTAAAACTTTCAATCGAATTATTATTATTATTATTTAAATTGGCCCACAATTCTCGAGTCTTGGATCATTGAAAGATTAGTTGACTTAATAAGCCACAGTTTTATACTAGTTTTCTCAAATATAATTTTAGATATAGAAATGCAACATAATGTCCTCTAAATAATATTCTTTTACCTTTGATAATATTAGTGGTATGAAACAGCTTTTGCACCTAATCCTTACTAAATCAGAAACAAAAATGACATGAAAATAATTGTACGTTTCACTATATGTCTTCTGCGCTGTTAAAATAAGTTGAAATAGTTTTTTTTTAATCACAACATATATTTATATTTCAGGTTTATATGTAAACATATTATATTAATTTATTTTTTCAGAGGTTTCCTTTGTAAATTTCTGATGCATTTTCATATTCTTAAATTACAATAAGTTGAAAAATAAAATACAATCTCGAAAACTCCTGAATTTTAAGAAATATTTTTGTTTTTTAAAAAGAAAAATCTAGAAAAAAAGTTTTAATTATATTCACACAAGACATTACATAATTTATTTTATGCTTTATTTCATTTTCTATTTATATGCTAAATATCTTTTTTAAGGAGACACGGGACACATTTTAAAGTAATGTCCGTTTATTGTGTTAAAATTTTGAATTTTTTGTGATTGTAAATCATATCATTTGTAAACAAAATCACATGATAAAACTTCTCATAAAAAATAATAAAATGTATTAAAAAATTAGGTAGTTTAAAATTGTCATAACTGAAATATTATTCATAGAATTTCAATTTCATTTTTTTTTTTTTACATTTAAATAAACATAAACATATAAATTTGAATTTTGATTCAACATTTTTAAAACTAGAATTTTTTTAAAAATATATAAATTAAGAGTTAATATATATATATATATATATATATATATATATATAACTGTTATTTAAAAAAGTCATACTTTAAAAAATGTTTTTTTTTTCAATTTGCTGAATCAAAATTAGTAAAACAATGAAAAAAGACATGTTATAAATTTTAAAAATTTATCTCTAACGGTTCTTGAAGTATAACAATTTAAATACGACAAATTGTCATAAAATCCATCATGAAGAAAAACGCATTTTCACAAGTACACTGTAAAAAAAAAAAAAAAAAAAAAAAAAAAAAAAAAAAAAAAAAAACGGACGATTTTAAGGTAGTATTACTGGTAATCTAGACGCCAGTGCTATTAACTGTTTTTTAACGGAAAAATTTCCGTAAATTCCGGGGAAAACTTAAAAAAAAAAGGAATATTTTTCGGAATTTTTCCGTTAAAAAACAGTAAATAGCACTGGCGCCTAGATTACCTGTAATACTTCCGTTAAATCGTCCGTTTTTTTACAGTGTAGTCATTTCATCACATCCATTGCTTAAAAGCTAAATTTTGAAAACAAACCAAAACGATAAAGTAATAATTCATTTTAAAGATAGAAATATGATTTAAACGTCATTTTCAGCATAAAAACAGAGAAAATTTAATGCAATATATCTTTTTTAGAAAATTTTATGATTTTTATGTCCTGTAACCCCATAAAATTTAAAAATCTAGAAAGGAAGTTTTAATTATATCCATATAATACATTTCATAATTTATTTCATTCTTTATTATACTATCAAATTATTGGTTAAATTATATATATATATTTAAGACTCTTATGTTAGGAAAATATTATCAGTAATGGATCTTAATATAAATTGTTTACATGAAACAAATTCTTTAACTATACTTTAAAAATAGCTATGTGGTAAAGCTAAAAAATAACGCTCAAGTTATGTTGAAAATTTTCAATGTCGATGCAACGATTACTAAGATGAAATAAATATTTATTCTTCGATATTTCAAAAGTTCTGGTACGTTCCAAGATTTCGAACAGGAAAATAAATACGAGAGAGAAATATTTTGTGAAAGCATAGCTATATATAATAAAACTTTCTCATTTTTTAAGGTTTTATATCGCCGCTTATAAATGGGTTACTTCTTTGAAATATTCGATTTATATATTTTTCGTATATATTAATATTCCAAAAAAAAAAATGGAAAGTGGGAAAAAGTTTATAATGCTGTAAAATAAACTTGTTATAAAGATCGTTTGAAAATTGATTTAGAAAAATAAAGCTAAAATAATAGTCGAATCTATTTTATTTTGATGTAAGTATTTTCTAACTAGTAAGAAAGACGGAAACTGAATATGTATAGTTAATTCAAGTTCAGTTAATTTAATGTCTGCTTTTTACATGAGACGTCCATATCCATTGTTACTATATGCTTGAAAATATTGTTACTTTTCAAAATCTAATTCACGTCTCTGTTGAAAAATAAAAATAAATAAAGTAAAATACTATGGTGAGATTAAAATGTGTTTATGGAATTTGCTGTGATAAAAAAACACTGATTTTTATACACTTCAAATACAACATATGTATAATATGCATTGCATTCAAATATTATTTATAATTTTGTGTAATGTAAATTACTTATTGAAACTATAATGCATAGATATTAACATTCACGACAGTATCATAGCATAATGATAAGGATTATTACGATTTGTATAACGATTACTACGATTTGAATTATTTGTGTATTACGATTTTTCTTCTGTGTATACATACTGAAATATTTACTAATTTACGTAAAATAAGATATTAAACTCAAAAAGAAAAAAAAGTATGCATATTAATTTGAAGGTAATAATTAATTTAAAGTAATTTAATTTAATTAATTTAAGGTACATGTTTACAACATTACAAAAAAATACATAAGAATAAAAATCATTAAAAATACATGGAAATACGGATAACATCTTCAATTTATTTTCAGAAAGGTTTTATGAAGGTTTTAAAAAAATTTTATCTGTATTTCTATAAAATCTACATATTCAGCTAAATAAACTAATATATTTCCCTGAACTTAAACAAACAAATACATTTCCTCTAATTTTATTAAATTTAAAGATTTCAAGGGGACGGTTATAAGGTACTTGACTCCATTATGGCCCACGTAAGATTCGACTGGTTTTTCCATAATAATATTTTTCCTTGGATTTTTTTTTGTTGTTGTTGTTGCTGAGAGGGAATAATATGCTAAATAAACGAAAACTTTATACTTGTTTCCAGTTGGAAAGAAAATTTTACTATTTCAGATCCGTGGACTTGAAAAGCGTAAATTTTTATGTTAAATCGTGTCCTCCAGAAGAGAAATCATCTTATGTGTATGGCAGGCAATATAATGGCAATCTTTCACTTTGGTTGTCCGATATAATAATAGTAATTTAAAAAAAAACAATAATAATTCTCTTTTTAAGAATTTCAAATTTCATAAAACTGGTTTAATTTCGCTTCAAACTGTGTAACATAAAAGTGAGAGTCACTAAAATACAAGCCTACTCTGACTCCGATCCTTTTGCTCAAAAACGGGTCCGATTCCGACTCCACAACTCCGATTGCGCAGCGTTGATTTCTATCGTCATGAAGGTCGAACACATACTGTCATGCATTGAACAAAAAATAAAGTAAAAGAAATATACCACTTACGCCAGATTGTGCCCCAGGCACCTTATATAAAAGAGGGGTGATAGTAAACATCAAGGCAAACAATATTAAATAGGAAACCAAGGGTCCCAAACGTTTTCCGAAGGAGTAAGCCGCCATTAATGTTTAGGTTCCAAAAGTTCAAATAATCAAAAAAAAAAAAACGTAAAAATTGGTCGATTGATTTGCGGTTTTCGTTAAAACTATGTTTTAGGTCAGTATTGTCTTGCAAATAAATTGTAAAGATAAATTTCAAAAAATGACAATAGAGGGCGCTTTAGACTTTGGATTAACGTACAACTATTTTTTACCGTTATTTTTTGCTTCTCATTAATTTTTTTAGAAGCTTAGACACCAACTTAATCTTTCAGCCCAAAACCTGATTTGTTGAGAGTGGTTAAATACCGCAAGCTGAACTGTGTTCAAGGGGTGGGGGAAGTTTCAAATTTCAAATTATCAAAAAAAACTGAAAAATCGGTCGATTCTTTTGTGGTTTTCGCTAAAACTATTCTTTATGTCGGTATTTCCTTGAAAGTAAATTTTAAAGATAAATTTCAAAAAATTCCGTTTGAGGGTGCCTTAAACTTTGGAGTAACCACCAATCTATGTGTCGCGACAAAGTGGTTGGTCCGGTCCAGCGTCTGGGTAGATCGCGGTAAAATTTAGTTTTTTGCCACAAAAATGTATTTTATTTTTCATCTATGGAAAAAATACATAACACGCATTTGTCATGCAATTATCATGAAAACTATTAACTTCAATTAAAACTTTGATTCTATTGGTAAAGATTCTACTTAATTAGTTAACCGGTATTATGCAATAACATCGTTGTGAGATATAGCAAACAGAGCAATCGCGCAATCTTTATGGCAACCACTGAAAACACCCTCTCCCACCTCGCTCTAAAGCGATGACGCACACATACTACCTGCAATTTTACTTATCTCTTTGTCATTTTTTTGCTTATTCTTTAATCGAAACCAAAATCTTTAGTCGAAGCTTAGTTTTTCTCTGCTTGTGAGAGTGAGTTATTTTTGCGTTTTGTTTTGATCGAGAACAGTTTTAATGTGATTATGGAAAATTGGTTAAAGTGTGGATCGTGTTATAAAAGAATGTAACCAAATGACAAATGAAATTTTAATCTCCACGGCTAATAACAATAAATTTGAAAATATTATTGAAATAATAATAAACAATTTGTACATAAGGCTCTAAATAATACTCCGGATAACTCTTACATAACGAAATTAAAGCTTCATTTATATGTAATAAAAAAATTATATATTAAAAACATAAATTCAACAGTTAATCAAAAAAATTAAAATTTTACACTGTCAAATAGAAAAAAAAAACTCTGAAATATAATTTGTTAAACACTGTATTTCAGTTTACTAATTCCTATGGTTAAAAAAATCATGCATGAATTATTTCAAAATTTATCTTTATCATATAAACCTCCATTAAAAAAGATTAATCCGTTTGCAATTAAAACAATTTAAATAGTTCAGAATTTGTTTTGGTCTAGTATACCATAGCAAAATTAATACTTCTCCTATAAATAAACAAGTCAAATAATATAAATAAATACAAATTTTACATACATGTAATTAAATTACTTGCTCAATCCACTGATACGATCCGAAGTAAAAATGCTGCCTTAAATCAATAAATCTTCAGTTAATAATCATGGAAGCTTTATTTGATTACATAATTATTATGTTCCATATAAAATTGCTATTTGGAATTAATTGAGAATTTAAAAAATATGTTACATTTGAAAAATTTGTTAAAGTTTTCAAATAAAAAAATCGTTACTCTGTTACTCGGAGGGTTTGGGTTCGATGTATAAGTTAGATATAAAAGAGAAAAAAGTATTAATAATTATGTCAATGACAATAAACTAGTAATATCACCTTAAAACTTTTAAACCAATTTGCATATTTTAATTCATACAGACAGTGAAATATTATATTAAAGTAAAATACAGTCAACGAAAATAGGATAACTCAAATACGTAAACAATAGAAATAATTAAACTATAAGGATTTTTTTAAATATTTAATCTAAGAAGGAAATAACATCAAAATATGATCCTTAAGGCACAAATATATGTCTTGTATAAACAGGAAATTCATGGTTTACTTTCAGAAGTTACACATTGTTAAAGTTTTTCCAAAAATTTTGAAAAAGGAAAGCAAATATTTATCTTCTATTTTCGGTACTGTGGTTCGAAGCATACAAAATATGATTTAATATAATGTATGAAAAACAGGTGATACTTCTGTTTATATTACTTATCATACTAAAAAATAATAAAAAAAACAACCTTACCATAAAATAAAATGAAATCTATGTAATTTTCGGTTTTTCTTTTAATAATTGTTATAGTTGTATAAGAAATTATTATATTTTTATTTTTATTTATTTAAGGGATATAGATAGACATATGTATGTATATGTACATGTTTACTAATACTAATACTAATACTAACATGTTTACTAATACTTTACTAATTACTATACAGTATACTAATTCTATGCCTCCAGTATTTTCCATTGTTTACTTCGAGCAATTTTATGTTATGCAATTTTATGTCGCATTAAATGTAAATCAAAGTGATTATTTTATTTAAAATGTTTTAGATTTGTTTTATAAAACTGTATTTTATAAAAGAACGATGATTATTTTATTATATTACTACTTGTTAAAGATAATTACTAACCAATGACAATCTTATACAAAGACATAACACTTCATTAAAGAAACAAAATCAAAAACAATTTTATGTTTTTAATTAAGCTTAATTGTTAAAAATTTGATAAAATGCTATTTCAAGATATGGCGATGCTTCAGTTTTTGTAAAATAAACTGAACATTGTAAAATTCACTATATGGTACTGTTAACATCTTATCTACGAAGAATACATGCAATGAACAGGAAATAAATACTTGCGGTGAAGTAAATGTTATTCTACAAATGACCTAGCAAGAACTTAGTTCTTCTAAAAATAGGAAATCCGAAATTAATAATACACGGATTCCTCTTGGCGAATGAAATTTTTACTTCCGAATCCTTTTATCTTGAGTTCGTTTTACCTTGTGTGATCAGTGGTACCACTTTCAGATAACCGGAGAAATGAATGGGGGCGGAATTAGGGAAGGGGACGAAATGTGGGCACTTTACACTATCATACAATATCGTAATTAATGTCTCTGTATAATTAAAGGAAATTTTAGTCCTATTCGTTGCTTTTTAAGGTATTTTCAAACAGAATGCAAGCTTTTTAATTGTGAAATGATAAACGCGAACACCAATGTGGTTTTACATTTTAAAAAATTCACGACATTTTTTTTCTTTGCTCTCGGTACAGTCGATTATCATGTTGGACTCGTTATCTGGCTACCAATTTCTTTTGCTATCATTATGTTAAGTGGAACCATGCAAATAATCAAACTTTTGGATCGTTTAGAATGAATTTTCAGGTTCCCTGAACATTTTGTGGAATATAAGAGATGCGTGATTTTTTTTTTGCCAGATGCGTTGAGAAAATCATTACGCAGCAGCATGTGTCCGAGATACACTTGATATGACCGAAAAGGAACGCCACCACATGCAGCATCCATATAATGCTTGTCTCCATGCGTCATACAATAACTTTGAGCTTCTCCTGTAGAAGCATTTGTCTTAAATGTGTAGTGGTCCTAAATGGGTCGTAAATTGTGCAAAAATACATAATAAATAAAATGACGTAGCATGTGTTTTATGCATTCATATTGTATTATACATAGTTTCGAATTTCCTGAGACGGTCGTGGACGGCATTTGCGACCACAAGTCCTCTTCTGATTTTGTTTTTCTATGTCTGGTTTGTCTGTTTATTTTTTTCTCCCAACTTTTTTTTAATTACCTTGTATAAAGTATATGGTCAGAGAATGTCCGTGAGGATTAAAGAGCGCTTATGTACGGTGCCTACGTTTCGAAGCACTTTTCATAAATGTACAACATCTAATAAATTCGCATTAATTGTATTACTGAATAATAAAATAAGTGTAAATTCCTAATATCTTCGTACACAAGAAATATTATTTTTAGCAGAATTTCATGTCTACGCCAGACAGCATACACTGAATTGATGAACTGAATATATTTTGATTTTCTTTGCATTGCGCAAATAACTGTGCGTTGGATGAAATTTTTGACAATACAGTAGAACCCCGATAACTGGGACCAGACCCAATCCGGATTATCGAAAATCCGGATTATCCGGAGAATTAGAGAAAAATGAAATAAAATGAAACATATTTTCAGAAAATAACCTTTATGTTAAACTTACTAAATATTTACCGACAGCAAAAATGTTTACTTAATGTTAATAAAAAAGTTTGTAAATTTCTGCTGTGCCAGTTTTTTATGCCTTTTGCAAACGGTATGCCCAGTTGCTCCTCAAATTTGAAAAAAAAAATGACCAAACCGATCCGGATTATCCGGAGATCCGGGTTAACGGAGTCCGGATTTTCGGGGTTCTACTGTAATTTCAAAATGAACTGAAACATTTGAACGTTTGTCAATAAAGTTCATTTGTGTTTATTAAAATACTACCATTTGTCTATATTCCAGGACCTATGCAATAATTAGATTATCAAGCAGATCTCAAATTCTAGTGCCGAACATAGTAAGTAATATGGGAAGCAATGTGCTAAATTTTCATTGAAATATATTTAAACCATTTTACAGTAGTGTCGTTTATAAAAATGAAAATATAAAAAAAATGATTTTACGTAATTTAGATTTACAGATTTCTAAGCCTCTAAGATACCGAAGGTAAAATTTTATTTCTAATACTAATGATCATTAATTGGATTTAAACAAACTAAATGGCATAGTATCTGAATTTTTTTTTTTTGAAAAACGACCTTTTAGTGTAGAAGTAATTTTAACTCACAAATCGTGATACAAATTTACAAAGGACTTTAAGGTATCAATTTTCCTATCTCTCACCTAAATCCCCACATTCACAATTTTAAGGCCTTCAAACAAGTGAATAATATAGAAATCCTCAAAATATTTATTGCAAAAGATTTAAGTTAAAAAATTAGGCAAATTTCTGAACTTTTTCATTTCTGCCTTCAATACATTTTGAAAACTTCTATGAAAGTTATATCTGTTTCACGAGGAAATCAGCAAAGATATTATCATTTATTATTTTGGTTTTTTTACGGCTTCCCCACAACTTTAGATGTCGCGCGCTTCCATGGCGCATTCTACTGTAATTTTGGTTTGCCGTTGTGGCAACATATGAAAATGTCTGTTGTTGTCTGTTTATCTGCGATCATAGCGGACCTATCGTGTGTTCGCTGGATCCTTATTCTTTAATTAAAATGTAAATATAATGTGTAACTAATTTGTATATAAAGAATTTTGAGTAATATTCGTAGTAATTGAGCCAGCAACCAAATAAGTATTTAAAAATACCCGCAACATTTCATAATTCGTATCATTGGTCCGTCGAACCGGAGACGAACCAGCGACCTATGGATTTTATTACCGTAGTAATTAAACCAGCGACCAAATGAGTATTTAAAAATACTCGCATCATTCGACAATACGTTCCTTTGGCCCGCTCGCCGGGAGGACTTTCGTTTTTAATTCGACGCCCTTATTAACCCTCTTTGTTTTATTTTGAATTGAAATGGCTTCATTAATTAGCTTGAATAGGACCAGAGGCTCTTTAAAAGCTCAGCCAACTAGATTTGAAAAAACTATAAATGAAAAGACAGAAGAATTGTTCAAAATTCAAATTGAAACGAAAATCAAGATTCCAGAAAAATTGTATACAAACATCGATGTTTTACGCAGCGATTATTATACAGCCGCACCTGAGGATCATTATCTAAGTGAGGTAGATGCTTCCTTGATCAAAATGGAAGAGCGACTAAAACAGCTAGAGGTAAGTTTCAATCAATTAATATATTCTTATAATAAAGATGCTAAAAATTCGGAGTTAAAGATAATTAACTGTAAAATAAATATACCTGATATGCCTCTCCCGCTATTTAGTGAAAAATATGGAGATTGGAACATGTTCAGAATAGAGTTTAATAATATTGTTACGAATAATGAAGTACTGACTGATGTTCAAAAACTGCATTATTTGCATTCCGCACTAAGAAATGAAGCTAAAATATTAGAAACTCTAGATGATATATTTGATTCGTTGTTTAAAGCGTTAGAAAATAGATTTGAGAACAAGCGAATAGTTTTTAATATACATTTAAAGGCTGCGTTAGATTTTGAAAGAATTACTCATGAATCATCTAAAGAATTAAGGCGTTTATTAGATGTTAAAAATAAAAATATTAGGGCTCTAAATAATTTAGGATTTCAGAGAAATAAAACGAGAAAACAATTTGAAATTTCAATAAACACATCTGAAGTTCCTAGTTTTGACAGTTTAATGGAATTTTTAGAAAAGAGAAGCCAATTGCTAGCAAGAGAAGCAGTTTAACTAGAGCAATTTAGCTAGAGAAGCAATTTAACTAGATCAAAACTCTCCAGTGAAACATAATCAAAATCCTTGTTAGTAAATACGAGTTCTGAAAAACAGTGTATTATTTGTGATTCATTTCATCCCCTATATAAATGTAACAAATACTTAAATATGAAATTTAATGAAAGATTTGCTATCGTTTAAAAAACATAAACTTTGTCAGCTATGCTTTAACAAATCACATTTAGCAGCTAACTGTGTTTCGAAACATTTATGTAAACATTGCGAATCTCCCCACAACAGTTTATTACATAGAGATAATGAAATTGGTTCCAATAATGAAACGCATTACCAAAAGACAGGTGTTGATCAAACAGGACGACCACTAGAATTAAGCCCAGCGCCTGCAGTCTCGCAAAATCTTTCGAATAGCTTATTCGCTTCGAAAAAAAGTGTTATCTTAGTGTTATCTTGTCAACTGCAATAATTGACATTAAAACAAATAAAAGAAATTTTATCCATGGAAGGACTCTCTCAGATTCTTGTAGCCAAATAAATTGTGTATCGTTTGATTTTGCAAAGAAATTTGGCTTAAAGAAATCAAAGGTTTTTGCTCCAATATCGGGTTTGAATAACGCAACCACAACATTGAATTATAAAATTAAGACTCTGAATTCAAATAAAAATAGAGATTTCACTAGGGAACTGGAATTTCTTGTAATGCTAAGAATTACAGAAATAACCCCATTTACACCTATTCGTACAGAAATTGCGGATATTCCTACAAACATCCCGTTAGCAGGTGCTATGTTTTATATCCCTTGGAGGATAGACCTGCTGGTCGGCGCGAAATGTTTCTTCGATTTATTGAAATCAGGTAAAATCCGCTTCTCATCTCAAAACTTTTATTTCAAGAAACCGCGTTCATATATATTGCTAGCGGTGTCGTGAATAATTCCTCAGATGATTCCCAATATTATGGTTTTTAACCAATGAAAAAATAGTCGAATCCTTACGAAAATTTTGGGAAATCGAAAATATTATTGATTCTAGTTCTCTACTTAGTAATGAAAGACATTTTGCAAAAATCATTTAAAAAAAACTCATTATCGGATTTCCAATCAATGGTACGAATTGTGGAATTTTGCGAGCATTTTTAGACACTCCATTGGTCGCTGGTTTAATTACTACAAATATTACTCAAAATCTTTATATACAAAATATTTACACATTATATTTACATTTTAGTTAAAGAATAAGGATCCAGCGAACACACGATAGGTTCGCTATGATCGCCGATAAACAAATAACAACAGACGATTTTCATATGTTGCCAAAACGGCAAACCTTAAGTACAGTAGAATGCGCCATGGTGGCGCGCGACATCCAAAGTTATGAGGAAGCCGTAACATACCAGCCCCCGTTGGCATGCGCCGACATTTAACAATAATACTAAATGTAACAATAAAAAATTACAAATAATAGGAATTACAATTCTACAACCAATAATACACTATTTTCGATAAATTACAATTATACTTATTTCAGCATTATTACTTAATATAAGTTTACCAAAATGCGTAATAGATAATTAATAATACAAACAATAATTACACTTGAATATTATGCAAGATAATTATCAAATTAACACTCAATAAATGTAAGAATGTAATACATTTAACAAGTTAATAATATTTAATCAAAAATATATAGATACGAAGACACTGAAATTTACACCTTATATTATGAAGCTAAGCTACACAAATTATGAAGCTAAGAATTAAAATTTGTAAAACCCAAAATGAAATTGCTATACATAATAAACAGTTCAAATGAAAATATACAATAATGGTAATAATAATATAATAATTTAAACCTTTCAAAATAATAGAATTCAGCAATTCTCTAAAGGAAGTGGCAAACTTTAGAGACACACCTCGTAGCTATACCTGTTGATGTTTTTATGCATAAAACTCTAATTTTTTTTTTTTTATCAGATCCATATATTTCTTTAAGGACACGGCCTCATGCCCATTTGCCAGGAGGTAAATTGTACTCCTTTAGGATAACCATACACCCTTCCTTTAAGTTGTCCTTTTAATATACCACCTATTCCGTTGCTGTAAATTAACAAAATATCCAGTATTCCATTTTTTCATAAAATTTGGGTCATCTTTGTTATTTTTTGTCAATGTTATAGTTTATTATCATTAATTTTGGTCAACTCGGGTTCAGGAATTGAAGTTATGGGTCCAAAAACTGGGCAGGGGTCAATTTCATTTGGATCTGATGACAAAAGTACTAAGGGACGAAAATTTAGAACCCCTTTGATTTCGGTGTTTAATGTCGTAAATTTTTCGAGCGTGACTCGAGAATTGCCCAAAGTTCTTTTGAGATAATATTTAAAGGTTTTCATCCTAGCCTCTCATAATCCACCAAAATTGGGTGCACGATGAGGGATGAATTTCCATAAACAGCCTCGGAAGCCAAAACATTTGACAAGGCATCATCGGGTTTGCATACAAGGGCATGTAATTTCTTCAACTCTTTATTTATACCCACAAAAGTAGTCCCATTAACCGACATTATGGTTGATCCTTTGCCTCTTCTAGCGAAAAATCGTTTCAATGTGGCATTAAATGATTCAGATTTTAAATCTGTCACTATACCTAAATGGATTGCCATTGCGGACAGACAAACAAGAATTGCAAAGTAAATTTTATTATATATCACCTTTCTCTGATTTTAGTACTTAATCATAAAGGTTCCACAAATGTCAAACGAACGTTTTTGAAATGGTTGGCTATGATTTACTCGTTTGGCTGGCAAGTTTCCCATAATTTAATTTGCCCTATTGGTTTGTTTCTGAAACATGTTACACATTTTTGAACTATTTTACGAGCCAAAGATCGCCAATTTATTACCAAAAAATTTTACCGGAGATGATGTAACAATGATTGTGGCCCGAAAGGAAAAAAACTTCGATTGAAAATATTCAAAAATCATTTCGCTTAATTTATGATTATGAGGTAACGCTACAAGGTTTTCCTCTCATAAGTCAGACTTGACTTGTCTAAACGACCTCCAACTCTAACTAAATTTTCCGAATCTATATAAGGTTTTAGAAAATTTAATTTGCTATTACCTGTAATACTCTCCTGGTTTCTCAAATGCTTTAGCTCTTCAGAGAAGGCTGAATACTGTACCTGTTTAACCAGGAAAACTTCTGCAATTCTCAATTCATTGATGGACAAGGAACCACTTTTTTTTATTTAACTTTTGGCAATTACTTATGAATCTAAAAATATAATTAGAATTACGAATTAATTTCAAAAATTATTAGTCAAATATAATAAACAATTATAAAAATAATTTTCTGTTTTGATCGATAGAATAATGTTTTTGCCTGTCTTAAATTAAGACTTATAGTCAGTGTTGTTTTCCAGGTTTACTGAATAACTTTCTGAATGTTGAATTCTGTCGCGATGAAAATTTGGTCCACAAAATCAAAAATTGCAGTTGGTCAGTTTTTTAGCATCTAGACCTTGAGATAGGACGTCAGCAGGATTATTTTCCGATGATACATGTTGCAGCTGATAAGAGTCCGCGAGGTCTTGAATAGCAGCCACTCTATTGCTTGTGAATATTTTTAATAGATGGGGCGATTTTCTAATCTAAGCAAGTGATATTGTGGAGTCGCTCCCGACAACAACAGTTTCTATTTGAATATCAAGTGACGGTATAACTTTATGCATTAACTTTGCTAAGAGTCGACAAGAGCACAATTCAAGACGAGGGATTGTCACTGTTTTTATGGGGAATACACTAGACTTGCTACAGAGTAATTGTGCATCACGAGAACCTTCAGCTGGTATATACTGAATGTATATGGCGACTCCGGAAGCAGGACGTTTCGGTCCTGCCATTTCGGTCCCGCCATTTTGGTCCCGAGATATTTCGGTCCCAGTACATTTCGGTCGCTAGCCATTTCGGTCTCTAGCCGTTTTGATCCCAAGACATTTCGGTCCCTAGCCATTTCGGTCCAATGACATTTCGATCCCTTCTGCAAACAATGCAGAGTTTTCAAACTAAAGGCCATAAAATTATAGTATAATGCGATTATAAGTGACCGAAAACCGCTCATGTGTATAACTCTTATCCAAAATATTATAATTCACACAAATTTGTATGGTAATCCTAATCATAATTGGTAATCCTAATTCTCAAAATAGTTAGTAATTTTTATATAAAAATGAAATTAATATTTTATTAAATATATTTATTATCAATAACATGATTAATTTACATACTGAATTTTATTTTAAAATAAACTTAATACATAATCCATTTTATATTCAATACATCATTATATTTCCTAGTAGTTCTAAACTGAAATTTTTCTTTCACTTGTTTAGTTATTGTATATTTAAAACTACAGAAATTTAAAACAATTAGTATAGTTAGAAATAAAACTAAAATAAGAATTATTATTTTTTTTTGGGGGGGGGGGGGTGGGAGTTTGAACGAAAAGGTAATAAAATAAATAAATAAATAAAAGCTTAGTTTTGTCACTTAAAAATAGAAAATAAAATTATTTAAAATATTATTATATTACATTTTAATATATTTTATTAAATTATATTTCATGTATAATATTTATATTATTATATAAATATTATGTAAAAAAAATAATCATCTTATTAGGATGAAATAGGCCCAGTTTAAAAAAAAATTAACTCACAAAAATTGTCTTCAAGGCGTGAGAAGACTGTAAAAAATGCAATCAAAAAATACTATTATTATTATTTTTTAAAGTGGTGGAGGCAAATTTCTAAAAACAATTTTTTTTCATAGCATGCCCAGTTACGAAATCACTATTGCTTTCGCAATGTTAATAATGGAAAGTAACTTATGAAAACAAATTTATAAAATGCAACTTTGTATTATAAAAATAATAAGAAAAATAAAAAATTTGTTCATCAATAAATATATCTCATTTCGGAATTATCAAAGGAGAGGGTGTAGATCGGTGATTTGAGGATATATGTACACATTATAACTTATAACTGTCTAATTGAATTATTAAAGACATTTATTATCAAACTATTGAAAGGGAAAAAATAAGCACAGTTTTTTTATTATTATTTAATTAATGCTAATTTAGAGGTTCTAAAAAATTTACGTAAACAGCCAAAAAAATATTTATGTCAGTTTATATATAAAAAATTTTAGTTTATATAGTTTATAGAAGTTTATATAACATATTGATACTAATAATTGATAATAAATATAAAATATTTATTCTCATTAATAATACTACTACTAAAAGCAAAAGACAATATCTCCTAAATTTACATCACATGGTTTAACCAAACAAAATTTTCAGCTCGCTGTGATTTCATTGTCACGAGTTATAAAATTTTAAATTTATAGGACTCTTATATTCAACTTTTTATAAAACTTGGAGGGGGAGAATTAAAAGAATTAAAAAAGGCCCGAATAATGTTGAACTTATACCATTTGGCAGGCCTACAACAATTAGAATCCGACTTATAAGTTATCGAGCAAAGAAATAACAAGGGACTAAAATGACTAAGGACCGAAATGGCAAGGGACCAAAGTTGCTGGGGACCGAAAAGGTCACGGACCGAATTGTCTTGGTACCGAATTGTCTCGGGACCGAAATGTCTTGTGACCGAATTGTCTCGGCACCGAAATGTCTTGTGACCGAATTGTCTCGGCACCGAAATGTCTTGGGACCGAAATTGCCAGGGACCGAAATGTCTCAGGACCGAAATGTCGTGTACCCTGGCGACTCCATATGGCAAAGAGGAGGCATAATCGAAGCCATCCACGACTATGCGTTTTTCGCGAAAAACAAATCTAGGAATTTTTAAATTCTCTAATTCTGAAAGAGTGGAAACAAAATCATTCCATTCCTTCGCTATGGAATCCGGCTCATTCTAATCTATTTTAGCGAACCAAGTCTTCTGCATAAAGGTCTTAGCCCCTGTTATTACAGGACCAATTAATCCCAGCAGATCGAAGATTTTTGAAATCAAAGAGAGAACGTCTCGTTTAGTATAAAAGTCCTTATTTATAGTCTTTAATTTATACAAAAAACATTCACTTAGAGGCTCCCAAAGAACACCGAATGTTTTTACTGAACTACAATCTGTTTGATCATCGAAATTATATTCGGTGGCAGCCATAGTATTAAGTCCAAGTAATTCTCGGTGGTTTGTACACCATTTGTGCAATTTCATATTTCCCCGCTTCAAAAGCTATATCAATTGGGTCTTTAGAATTTTTGCCTTTTCGAGAGTCGATTCCCCGGAAAGTAGTTTGTCTACGTAAAAATCTTTTCAAATGACTGACGATGCTAGAGGTAAGTTTGGTTGCTCATCAAGAGCGAATTGTTTAAGAGCACAAGTTGCTAAATAAAGAGCATTAGAGGTTCCATAAGTAACTATATTAAGTTTATAGGTTTTCACTGGCACGCCAATACTGTCCTTCCACAAGATTCTAAGAAAGAATCTTTGCGTTGGATCAATTAATACCATACTGTGCATTTTTTCTACATCCGCTGTGAATGCATATCGATGTTTTCGGTAACGTATCATAATTAAGAATATTTTTTGTTGAGGAATTATGCCCTTTAAAAAGAATGTCATTCAATGACAAACCAGATGTCGTTGGCATTGATTCATTAAAAACGACGCACAAGCGTGTTGAACTTTTTTCTGGTCCTTTACGTGTTCTGATTCATTTACTAATTCCATATGATTTAAGTTTTTAAATTCTTCCACAAATTCCAAATAGAGAGGTTTCAAATTCGAATCCCTATCTAATCGGTGCTAAACTTGATTAGATTTTTGGCTAAATTAGCTATTTTTGGCTAATTTTTTGGATTCTCCTCAGACTATAGCATCCTCCATAAGCATGCTAACAACATACTGACCAGGTTTTGACGTAAATAACATTCAGATATTATGAAATGAAGTTAAAGAATAATTCTTATGAGCGTTTAATTTTATAGTTTAATTTTTATGAGAAAAAGAATAAAGGTCCACAAGTATATTTGCTCCTAGGTAGCGAAGTCGTTTTACCTACATACTCTCTCATTACTAAAATTAATATAGAAATGTTATTTCAGGTATATAAGTGTATCAGGTATCAGGTGTATAAGTGTTTTCATGTGAAAAAGTTAATAAAATCATGCATGGCAACATAAATTACATTTCTCCTGTTCTTTACTCATAATTTATTATTATTAAATTGGTCATAACTTCTCTGAACGTAAAAATAAAATTAAAACACATTTGAAATTGTAAAAGCTTGTTTCTTCAAATAAAAACATTAAATATAATAAATTAAAAAAAGGAAAAATGTCACCATAACCACCATCTAATGTAGCACAAGCATCTAAAAATGAACATTATGACTATCCACACTGCCCACATTCTCTAATTCAAAGTCTTCTTACTCGGTATTACGTTCGTTATACGTTTTAGTTCTGGACGTTATTAATATCTATATATATATACCTGTAGTTTTGCATTCTCTCCGTGGATTAAAAAAATATTTTTTTTAACCGTAATATTCAATTTTAAAATACCTACAATGAAAATATTTTGCAAAAATTCCATATAAGTAAATATAAATGCTGATTTTTAAAAATTTATTTGAGTAATGCAAAACATATATAAAAAAAGGTCCAATATTTCTAAAGCATACTATTTTCTAACCCATTTTTAACACTAAAAATCTGTGCTCTTTTGAACTTCTTAAAATAAAACTTCCATAACTGTCGCCGTAGAGAAAAAAATAGTTTTCACAAGGAAAAAAGTAAAAACATCAAAAATATATACTTTCTTTTTTTTCCAGCAATTTTCTCTTCTGTTGGAATTTTTTTTTCTTTGAAGAGAAAAGAATAGAAGGAGAAAAAGTTTGAATCCCTTTGACTTTTCAGAATTTAGACTTTATTGTTGCACGTAATTTGTAGCACATGTCATGTATATAAATAAGATAATATTTTCATCATCTGGAAAAACATTGATCTGTCATATGTTTAAAACTGTGTCTCCGAAAATCTAATTTACTAAAATTTAAAAATAAGACAAAGTTTCATTTCGAGTTTTATTTCGAAATTTCTTTGTAAAACTTCTTTACATATACAAAACAAAATCTTGTTAATGTTAGATAATAAAAAAGGAGAACAAAATGGAATTCAATTCATGAAGCATCTTTTTAACGATATGTATTGTAAATTTGCATCGGTTATATTGGCACAAACGTTCGGAAAAATAATACAAAAAAAAAAAAATAAATAAATAAACATTCAGCTATTTTTTTTTTCATAAACTAGCTGTTCTATCCGGCGTTACCCGGGTTCATCAAAAAATAGCAAGAATTGCGGAAAAACTTTAAAAATCATAATAAAAACCTCGAAAAATTTAAAAAATGCTGCACGAATTTCGTTTAAACTAAGTTGAAAAGAGATGGACTAGAAAATTGAAGTTGGATTATTTTTACTAATGTGGAAAAATTTTACAAATCGCAAAAAAACATTAAAAATTTCATAAAAATATAAAACAAAATTCAAAAATTGTGTTTCAAAATTCGAATAAACTTTGAAGAAAAGAGATCAGAATTTAATAAATTCGGCCAAAAATTGAACCTCTAACAAATCGAAGCGGGTCGCGAAGAAACGTAAACATCGCTTTAAAAATGGCAAAATTTTCAAAAATCACAGAACTCAAAATTTACTCTACTTGGATAAAGGTTTTGAATATAATTAATTTGATAATGTAAAAAGCATTGAAATACGAAAAAAATACTAAAAAAACGCAATAAAAATCTTTAATCGCACAGGAGAAAATTTATCATATTAGCGAAGAAATTAAAAACCGAATTCCTTTTCCATATCTGAAAAAAATCGCCGTGAACTAAAAAAAAAAAAGAATATTGCATTAAAAAGTGCTGTAGATCAAAATAAGAGAGCGAAACAATTACCGTAAAGGATAAAAGTTTGAAACCAAACTCTTATTAGTCTAGAAATTTAAAATCGAATTCCTTTGAAAAATGTTAAAAAAAAGAAAAAAAAAGACTGAGAAAGCCCAAAATTGCATTGAAAATTGTAATGAAAGTCATAAAACATTAAAAAATCCCTAGGGTAAAAATTCACTGTTATAATATAAAATATTGTAATCAAGAAATTAACCATATTAACCAAAAAGTTTGAAGTCGAAATCGATTTCTGGATGTAAAAAAATCGCCACGGAACTTGAAGAATGGCTAAAAATTACATTGAAAATTGCATTAAAAATAGCTAAATATTTGGAAGTCAATGCTTAAAAGAATAATATTAAGGCAGGGCGGGGGAGGTTATGATCGAAATCATTCATAAATTACAAAATGTAGGCATGGAACGCTAAAATCATATTAAGAGATAAAACATTGCGTTCGAAACATAACTACGTTAAACAAAATGTTTGATATCATAATCGGTTTCTGAATGGCAGAAAATCGCCAAGGAACTTAAAAAAAAATGGCTAAAAATCGTATCTAAAACTATATTAAAAATCGCTGAATATTTAAAAGTCATGGCTGTAAAAATTTAATATTCAGTCGAAAATATTGTAATCGTAAATCATTCATGAATAAGGAAAAGTCAACACGGAACACCTAAAATCCCCCAAACTAACTAAAAATTACATTGAATATCGCATTTGAAATTGGCGAAATTCATAAAAGCGTGGAGAACAAATTGTACTATTTATGCTAAAAGTTAGAAACCGAAATTCTTTTACCGATATAAACAACTGTCACAGAACTTGAAAAATCACTATAAAACAGATTAAAAATCAGTAAAATTCAAAAATCCGGACAAAATTTGCCATAGTAAGATACACATTTATATTAAATTCCTGCGGCATAATTTACCGTAATGGGACAAAACATTGAAATCTGAGCTCTTTCATTAGTTAAAAAATATCGACACAAAACTTGCTAAACATTTTATGAAAATACACAAAAAATCTGAATCATTGATGTCTAAATTTACTACATTAACCTACAAAATATTTAAAATTTTCTTTTCCAATTGTGAAAAAATCTCCGTGGACTCGAAAACATCTAAAAATTGTATTCAAAAATTCATTAAAATCGTTTCAAATTTTAAAATAGCGGGGGACAACATTTACATTAACAGAGTAAAATAGTGTAATCTGAAATATTTCTTAAATACGAATGAAAAAATCGGCGCAAAGCGTGAGAAATAATGAAAACATTGCTAAAAATTGCATTAAAAAATCACTAAATTTCAAAATTCGTAAATGAAGTGTAAATGTTTGAAATTAATTTCCTTTTCTAAATTTCGAAAAATAGCCGTGAGATTAAAAAAACCAATACAAAACCATTGAAAAATTCATTAAAAATCGCTAAATGTAAATACATCCCGTGAATAAAAAAATATTCTAGTCGTGTAAAACATAGCAACCATTCTTTTTTACATGAATTACAAAAAAAAAAAAAAAAAAAAAAAAAAAAAAACGACGCAGAACACAAAATATATCAAAAATCACATTGAAAATCGACAAAATTTAAAAAAAAAAGGCAAATGGTGAAATTTACTATATTAGGCTAAAAGTTTGAAACAAAAATAATTTTTTAATTGTTAAAACACCACTGTGGTGGGGATCGAAAAAAATAGTACTAAATCGCATTAAAAAGTTCATTAAAAACGCAGTGAAAAATGCACTAAATATCACTAGTTATTTTTTAAATCGCAGTAATCAGAATTTCATCAAACGGATAAAACTTTCTAATCGGAAATCTGAACTATTTGATTATCCGGTTGACCAAGAAACTATCTGGGTCAAACCATAAGATTAAACTACAATAATGGCGGATCGTAAATTCCATATTCACTTGACATTAAACATGTTACATATGTTTGTTACGTCATCAAGTGGCTTTTACTTCTTATTTTTACATGCATTTGTATTAATGTTTTTCTAAATTATCTCTTCTTACATTATTTAACATAAAAATTACATCTATTTGCATAATTTGGCTTGTTTCACGATTGATATAATTTGGCGAAATTGGTCGACAGGATAATCACGTAGTAAAAGAAATCCTTTATAGATAATAAAAAATCGACTCGGAACATAACAATTCTTGAAAAATCGCGTTAAAAATCTTTAAAATTATATTAGATTAAAAGTTTGAAATCAATTTTTACTTCCAAATATCAAAAAATCACCATAAAACTCGAAAATTTTCAAAAAATTGCATTGAAAAGTGCATTAAAAATCACTAATATTAAAAAATTACAAAATTTACACTAATAGGGTAAAACGTTGTAATTGGAAATATCTCATGAATGACAAAAATCCCACATCAAACGCAAAAAATCTCGAAAAATCGCATTAAATTTAGCTGAAATTTATAAATCTTAACAGCTAAAATTTAATACATGAGCCTGAAAGTTCTAAGCAAAATTCCTTTTACTAATGTCGAATAATAGCGGCAAAATTTACATTAAATAATTCACTAAAAATCCAAACATCGTTGCACGAAATCCAAATAAATTATATTTAAAAGAGAAAAAAAATCACTAATTTAGGTCGAAAGAATGAAACCGTTTTCCTTTTCGCTAATGTGGAAAAATCGCCTTGAAACCCACTAAAATTCAAATATGAATTAAATTTAAAAAACTGAAAATCGGCCTTCAAGGTGTAAAATTTCATACATAACTTCGTGCAGCGGTCTCTCCAGAGCATCGCCAGTACTTTAAATATTTTAACATGCGTTATAAACTACCTTAAAGTGTAAAACAGATCTCCTTATTACATTTCCTTATTTTGTTCGCACCCCTCCTTTCACGCACCCCGAAATGTGTCACACTATTCTTTGTTTACATTTTTTATCATGTATTATAAACCATTTTAAAATTTAAATTAAATCACATTGTTAATTTACAAATTTTAACAAAATCGCGTTCTGTTAGTTCCATTTTTCACCACCAGCTAGCATACTCTAATCTTCAAAAACTTTATCAAAACGATACTTTGTTAAACAACATATCAGGTGATGTATTACTCGAGGCAGGGCTCGAAAATTCTGAAAATTTTAAGGTTCCCAGCTGAGAACCTACATGAAAAATATAGGTTCCCAGATGAAAAGTACAAGTTTCCGAAAAAAATTATGTATGAGTATTTTAACAAAATTTTCCGTTTTATCGCGATTTTTAAAAGAAATTTGCCGTTTTTTCGCGTTTCTTTGTCGAAATCTGCCGTTTTATCGCGATGTTTTAACGAAATCTGCCGTGTTTCAAATTTTTTTACGAGATTTGCCGTTTTTGTGATTTTTTAATGAAATTTGCTCTATTTCGCACGATTTTTTTGACGAATTTTGGAGGATTTTCACAATTTTTTGACAAAATATGTTGTCTTTTCGCTATTTTTGGACAAAATTTGTTGTTTTCCATGATTTTTTAACAAAATGTGCTAATTTTTGCGATTTTTTAATGAAATTTGCCGTTTTCCCGATTTTTGGACGAAATTTGTCGTTTTTTCGCGATTTTTTGAGGAAATTTGCCGTTTTATCGCGATGCTTAAAGAAGCCTGTTGTTTTTCAAAAGAAAATCTACACAAAATTTGCCTTTTTTTTGGATTTTTTAATAAAATTTGCGATGCTTCATACGATTTTTCAACGAAATCTGTTGTCTTTTATATATTTTTAGACAAAATTTGCCGTTTTTACCAATATTTTGACAAAATTTATTGTTTTCTATGATTTTTTTAACGAAATGTGCCGCTTTTACGCGATTTCTTAACGAAATTTGCCGTTTTTGCGATTCTTTAATGAAATTTGTGTTTTTTCTGGGATTCTTTTGTTGAAATTCGGGCTTTTTCCGTAATATTTCGACGATTTTATGCATCCCCCGGGCCGATTAAGAGCTATATTTTGCCGATATTTTGCTTAATTTACGCATTATAATGCGTCCGCGGCATTGCTAACGGACACGGCAAAAGTTTAGGTTTCCGGCCGGGAACCTTAGTGATAAAATATGCGTTCCCGGAAAGGATTTCTGGGTTCCCCGGGATCCCGAGAACGCTATTTTTCGAGCCAGGCTCGAGGGGGTAGCGGTCTTAAGCAAGAATTTAAGATATTTTATGAAATTGCTATTCGAAAATAGTGGTAACTAAATTTTTGACATTTTAGGTAAATTTCGCAAAAAATACTACTTATTGCATTCTCAACAGCTCAAGATTTTGATAGAACAACTATGAAAAAAATAGATGCCAAACGCAAAAAATCTTGAAAAAGCGTTAAAAATAACATTGAAAATCGCATTAAAAATCGTTAAAATCTAAAATTCGTAACAAACACAAAATTTAGGGCTAAAAGTTTGAAACGATTTAATTTTTATCAATCTCAAAAGAAAAAAAACGCAAAATGAGAAAAAACACTAAAAATCGCATTAAAAATTCGTTAAAAAATCAAAAATCGCTGTACAAATTCCGAATAAACTTTGCTGAAAAGAGAAAAAAAATTGCTACATTGGGTTAAAAGAATGAAACCGTATTTCTTTCACTAATGGGATAAAACTGCAATAAGAACGCTAAAAATCGCCTAAAAAATTATCAAAAAAAATCTAATCAAAAAATTGAAAATCGGGCTTTGAGGTGCAAAACTACATGTATAAAAGTACCTTCCCTCCACATTTTGTAACTCTACGTACAGCAAACTCTTCAGAACATCGCAGACACACACACAAACTTGTCTCTTTATTATTATAGATTTAAAAAAAATAGCGTTCTATTAGTTCCATTTTCCACCACCAGGTAGAGCACTCTATTCTTCAAAAACTTTATCAAAACAATACTCTGCTAAATAACCTATCAGGTGATATATAACTCAAGGGGGTAGCGGTCTTAAGCAAGAATTTAAGATGGTTTATGAAACTGCTATTCGAAAATAGTGGTACCTAAATTTTTGACATTTTATTTAGATTTCACAAAAAATACTACTTATTGCATTCTCAACAGCTCAAGTTTTTGATAGAACAACTATGAAAAAAATAGATGCTAAACGCAAAAATCTTTAAAAAGACGTTAAAAATCGCATTGAAAATTGCATTAAAAATGGTTAAAATCTAAAAATCGTAACAAACACAAAATTTAGGGCATTAGGCTAAAAGTTTAAAACGATTTTCTTTTTATCAGTCTTAAAAAAATAATAGCCGCAAAATGAGAAAAAACTCTAAAAATCGCATTAAAAACTCGTTAAAAATTCAAAAATCGCTGTACAAATTCCGAATTAACTTTGTTGACAAGAGAAAAAAAAGTTGCTATTTTGGTTTAAAAGAATGAAACCGTATTTCTTTCACTAATGGGATAAAACCGCAAAATAACGCTAAAAATCGCCTAAAAAAATTATTTAAAAAAATCTAAACAAAAAATCGAAAATCGGGCGTCGAGGTGCAAAACTACATGTAAAAAAGTATCTTCCCTCCAAATTTTGTAACTCTACGTGCAGCAGTCTCTTCAGAACAGCGGTCACAGACAAACATCCTTCTCTCATTATTATTATAGCTTATTCAAGCATACTACATACCAAATAGAGCGGGCGGCGACAACACAAATGACTACGTCATCGAGTTACGGGATAAAATTATGATGTAGGACAAGATTATTAGGTGTAGATTAAGGAATGACTGGTCTGCCTCGTCATTTTTCACGTCATCGAGTTACGGGATGAAATTGGTGCCAAATTAAAACTAAAATAAAGTATTTTAAGAATATGTCGGTCTGCCTGCGCATATCCTGGTACAAACCCTGAGCAGACTGAAATTTATAACAAAAAATGACGTTATAATGTAAAATTCAATATGACTACGTCATCGAGCTACGGGATGAAATCATGATATAGGACAATATTATTAGGTGTAGATTAAGGAATGACTGATCTGCCTTGGTATTTCTTGGCACGATAAGAGTAACAGCGGGCGCCAAATCATGTGTATAATATTTATTTTAAAAAAATTATTATTTTACTAATTTATAATCGAAATAAAAATTTCAATATTCGATGAATTACTAATCTCGATGAAGACATAGTTTTCAATTGGTTATACAGTCAACCAGACGATTTTTCATTATTTATTCTTGAATTGTCATTGCGATTAAATCTAATTTTTGTATATCTTATATAAAATAAAGGAAAGAAATCGTAAATCTGCTGTTTTTGCCGTATAAATATGTAAGAAAATACAACTGATTTGCAATTTTCCAAGACTTGTTTATCATTTTTTTATCTTTATATAAATAAGCTTTTTCTTACATAAAAGAAAAATATTAATTTAAAATGGCGAGTTGGCGCCAGCTGTTACTCATATCGTACCAAGAAATGACGAGGCAGACCAGTCATTCCTTAATCTACACATAATAATCTTGTCCTACATCATGATTTCATCCCGTAACTCAATGACGTAGTCATATTGAATTTTACATTATAACGTCATTTTTTGTTATAAATTTCAGTCTGCCGAGAGTTTGTACCAGGATATGTGCAGGCAGACCGACATATTCTTAAAATACTTTATTTTAGCTTTAATTTGGCACCAATTTCATCCCGTAACTCGATAACGTGAAAGTGACGCCAAAATGGCGAGTTGGCGCCCGTTGTTACTCTTATCGCACCAAGAAATGACGAGGCAGACCAGTCTTTCCTTAATCTACACCTAATAATCTTGTCATACATCATGATTTCATTCCGTAACTCGATGACGTAGTCATATTGAATTTTACATTATAACGTCATTTTTTGTTATAAATTTCAGTCTGCCGAGGGTTTGTACCAGGATATGCGCAGGCACACAGACATATTCTTAAAATATATTTTAGCTTTAATTTGGCACCAATTTCATCCCGTAACACGATGACGCGAAAATGGCGAGTTGGCGCCCGCTGTTACTCATATCGTATCAAGAAATGACAAGGCAGACCAGTCATTCCTTAATCTACGCCTAATAATCATGTCCTACTTCATGATTTCATCCCGTAACTCGATTACGTAGTCATTCGTGTCGCCGCCGCCCGGTCTAAAACATTATAATGGGGTTTATGGATTTTACTTTGACGCCGATACCGCTTTTCTTATAAATTATTATTATTTTTTAACTAGCGATCGTAAGCAGACTTGAAGTTTTAAAACATTACAATGATTATGAATAATTATATGAAAATAGGAATCTTAGTCAGACACCAAGATTTAAAATATTACAGGAAAAAAAAAATCTGTAACTTTTGTCTCAATCTACAAAGAATTATAAGAAAAAAAAATATTTCTCTGAAAAAAAAATAATAAAGTTTCACTTCATTAATATAAAACATTAAATAACCATAATCTCTAATAAAAATAAACCAAGAGTGTTAAAGAAGTACACAAATATGAAAAAATAAAGTTAAAATTGAAATAAATTAAAAAAAAATAATTTAAAATATTATAAATTATTGCTTTCTTACACATTTTTTTACTCTGAAAAAAAAAAGAATTCTTTGATTTTTAAGCTAAATCCTCAAAGACACAAAGGATATTTTCCCTTAATTGTTAGGTTTCCGAAATATACATTCACCTCGAAAAAATGTGTTGATGAGGCCTCTACATAATATCCACCTTTATGTATGTTTAACGCGCATACAGTTTTTTTTCAGTGAAATATTATGGAAAACGTACTTTTCATTTATACAATCATGAAAGCCTCTGAATTAAAAAATCAACAAATATAATTCATACTATCTTACATGAATTCAGAATTTATAATAAAATATTTCTAAGTATATGTGAATGATGCTTATTAGCTTTTAATTACTTTTTAAGAAAAAATAGACGTTTTTGTAAAAATTCAAAATTTAAAGTTTCATTTATAATAATAATAATAATAATAATAATAATAATAATAATAATAATAATAATAATAATAATAATAATAATAATAATAATAATAATATATAAGAAATTGATCGCTAAGGGAAGAAGTTTAACTGGTATGGTTTCTGAATGGAGATAATGATTATGGGCCTACGGGAATAAATTACGTTCTAAAAAAAAAAAAAAAAAAAAAAAAAAAAAAAAAAATAGAAAAAAATCTGTCGGCATAGCCTATAGGCGCAGGCAGATTTAGAAGTGTTTTCATTTCAACAACAAAAAATAAAGTATGATTTGAGATAAACCCAGTTTAACTACTTTACCTTTGACCGCTTTTGAAAAAAATTTTAATTTCATTTTTCTATTAGAATTGCTCAAATGTCCATTTTGACAACATATTTTGAATTATATTCTGACTTTATAAAAAAAATCGACCAATATGCTCATTATATAGTTCCTAAATAACAAAAAAACTGTCAATTAAATTGCATTAAAAAAGAGTCATAAAATAACCCATTTGTTATTTGAATACATCCACAATCCTTTAATCAAGATCGATTTGGGAAATTTTGTGTGAAGTGCCCGCTTTGACAGCTTTTTGTAAATGTATATTTATCCTTTCTCAAAAACTGACCAATACCGCACATTACACAGCTCCTAGATAACAAATAACTGTCAATTGAATGGCGTTTGAGAGCAAATTGAATTTAAAAATGAGTCATAAAATAACTAATTTGTTATTATAATACATCTTCAATTCTTTAGTCATGATCGCTTTGGGAAATTTTTTTGCGAAGTACCGACTTTGACAGCTTTAAAATATATATATTTAGCCTTTATCAAAAAATCGACGAATACGCACATTATACAGTTCCTAAATAACAACAAAAAAAAGCTGTCGATTGAATGCGTTTGAGAGCAAAATTCAATTTAAAAATGAGTCATAAAATAACCAATTAGTTACTTGAACAAATCCTCAATTCTTTAATCATAATAGTTTTGGGAAATTTTGTTTGAAGTTCCCATTTTGACAGCCTTTTTTGAAATATATTCTGACTTGATCAAAACACCTGGCCAATCCATCATATTATATAGCTCCTAAATAAGAGGACCTGTAAATAGGATGCGTTTGAGAACAAAAATGGATTTAACAAGTTGGAAATTGCACGTGAACGTAGCAAAAGATGTGCGTTCGTACGATAACGAAGTTTTAAAAATATTCAGATCTTGCTGATATAGTAGAGTGTACTGCTGATACAGTATAGTAGTCGAAATCTTTACGTTTCTGTAAATATGCAGGAAGTAATTTTTATTACACTTCAGCAACGTATATCTTATTCATAAAATGTGAAATAGTTGAATATAATTAAAACACGTCCCAAACAATGTTTCCCGTATAGCATTATGTAGCGGAATACTTTTGTGAGACCCTGTTATTTAATAATAAAAATTCTTTGCCTCACAGATTGTACAGAATGCATATTTTAGTATATATTTCATAGATTCATGCCAATTATATTATGTTCGAATGAGCGTAACATCATTAAAATGCATTTGAAACTTTTTCCCCATTGACCGTAATGTAATGGAATACTTTTGATTGTCCCTGTAAATGATCTATGCATCCGACTTTTATAACATTTGAAATGACTCGACAAAATTACGTAATAATTATATTTTTATATTTCAAACGATTAAATTGCATTTGGAAATTTTCCCTATTGACCGTAATGTAACAGAATCCTTTTGATTGTCCCTGTAATTGATCTATCCATCTGATTTTCATAAAATTTGAAATGATTCGACAAAATTATGTTTTAATTATGTATTTTAAATTTTAAACGATTCGGTTGGGTAGTTTTTGCGTTGTTATATGCGGACAGACGGACAGACAGACGGACAGACAGACAGACGGACAGACGAACGGACTGAGAGACAACAATAGGTGCTACGTATTTACATAATTACGAACGCACCTAAAAATGACTCAGAAAAAACGAAATATGTTATACTTCCTCAAATTTTCAATCACGATCGCTTCAGGAAATTCTGTTCAAAATACCCTTTTCGGCAGCCTTTTAAAAAATATATATTCTGCCTTTATAAAAAAAAACTGGCCAATACGTCACATTATATATTTCCTAAATAAGAGGATCTGCCATTTGGATGCGTTTAAAATCAAAAAGGAATTTAAAAATTAGTCATAATATAAGCAGTTTGGATTTGATGTTTTTTCTCCAACTCCTATTTTTCTTTAATTTATTTTTGCTATAAGAATTGGTCCTATGAAAAACTTGTTAGTATAAAAATTGTATATATGATTAAGAAGATGTAAAATAAATTTTATAATATTTGATTGCTTAAGAATTGAATAGGTTATGAATTTTTTTCTTTTTCCAACCCTCCCTTTTTCTTTTCGTTTTTTATTTTTTTCATCAATAAAAGTTGGTCCTATCAAAACCTTGTAAATGCAAAAGTTTTAGATAATTTTAAAAACATGTATAAAAAATTTAGTTGGATTTGATATCTTGAGAACTGACGAAGTTATGATTTTTTTTTTCTCCCAAAAACCTGTTTTTTTCGCCCCTTGAGCTCATTTATAACTTTATCAAACATCTGTCACGCATAAAATTTTAGCACATTTTTTAGAAGTAATATAATTTTTAAACTGATTCGATATCTATTTTAATTAAGAAGTTATCGCGTTTTTTCGGTTTTCACAAAATCCCTCCCTATTTGCACCTCCTTGGTCCGATTTTGCCCAATGAACTCGACCGAGATTTTGTACCCCTGGGTCAATCCATTTCAAGTGGTCCAGAAAATATTTTTTTGGTCGCTCGACCATTTTTAAAAAATCTGAAATTTTTTGTACAACAACCTTAACATGACGGAAGTTCAAAATGACCGTTCTTTTAATTTTACTATTTTTTGTTTGTGCATGGCGGCCATCTTTGTTTCATCGTGTGCAGCTATTTTCTCAGATACTAGGATACACAAAATTGTAAATATCTCGTCTTCTATTTTCCCAATTGAAATGGGGTTTGCAGCATTTTGTTTAGAATAAAATAGGCTAAATATACAGTGTAAGAAAAATTTTGAAAAATAAATTTTTACAGGTGAAATTTTAGCACAAAATGTACGATTTTTTCCAAAATCTATCCGTTTCCAAGAGGAAAATTTTCATTCAAGGGAAATTGTCAACCTTACACAATTTTTTCTACAAATAGGCCAAAAGTACGTGTACACATACACCAAGTCCCAGATCTGGGAGTTAATTTCTCTTTGCGAAAAAAATTCCGAAATTCGTCAAAAATTTCAAAAATCGCACTTTTTAGGCTTTGATATCTCTGGTGGGGCACGAGATAAAAATCTGAAATTTTGGCCTATGATAGTATTGTGTAGTAGCGTTATGTGCAAAAAATTTCAAGAAGGAGATTTGACTACAAGCTGAGATATGATATGGAAAATATGTGAAAACAATACTGTCAAACAATTGTAAACCTACTATGTAATTGTTCAACAAGACTGTCAACCTTGCACAATTTTTTCTACAAATAGGTCAGAAGTGTGTGTACTCATACACCAAGTCCCATATCTGGGAAATGATTTCTCTTTCCGAAAAAAATTCCGAAATTCGTCGAAAATTTCAAAAATCGCACTTTTTAGGCTTTGATATCTCTGGTGGAGCACGAGATAAAAATCTGAAATTCTGGACTTTGATAGTATTGTGTCGTAGTGTTATGTACAAAAAATTTCAAGAAGGAGATTTGACTACAAGCTGAGATACGGTGATTTAAAAAAATGTTAAAAAATGCTATTACGAGCACATTAGGAGAAATGAGATTTTTCTCTTTTATTACAATATTGACACAGAAAATATCGTTTGTTGAAAAAGTTACATAATAAACATTTAATTTACAAAATACTATGTATGCTCAACAAAGAGCTTAACAATATTTACGAGAGATGTTATGAGTTCGACCAGTTACTGTTGTCAGTCCATCGGGCTGTTCTTTCTAAAAATTTTATTTGAAGCCCCCCAAGTCTTGTCATCCCTTGTTAACTTGAATGAAATTCTTTAGGTTTAATAATTGAAGCCATGTCAACTCGATCATTTGCAATCCATTGTCTATAATTTACTTTTCCTGAAATGTGTTCCGAGTAAAATTGTTGCAATAGCATTTCTAGTAGATTTGTTCATCTGGACAAATAGTGTATTGGCTTAGCATACATTATGAATTGTTTAAATCACACAGAAGCATTTGAAAAAGATATTTGCAATTAACATTTAACTTTGTACCATGAATAATTAATTTAAAATTTTGGAGGTATGAACAATTACATAGTAGTTTACAATAGTTTGGCAGTATTGTTTTCACATATTGTCCATGTCATATCTCAGCTTGTAGTCAAATCTCCTTCTTGAAATTTTTTGTACATGACACTATTACACAATACTATCAAAGGCCAGAATTTCAGATTTTTATCTTGTGCTCCACCATAGATATCAAAGCCTAAAAACTGCGATATTGGAAATTTTCGACGAATTTCGGAATTTTTTTTGCAAAGAGAAATCATTTCCCAGATCTGGGACTGGGTGTATGAGTACACACACTTTTGACCTATTTGTAGAAAAAATTGTGCAAGGTTGACAGTCTTGTTGAACAATTACATAGTAGGTTTACAATAGTTTGACAGTATTGTTTTCACATATTTTCCATGTCATATCTCAGCTTGTAATCAAATCTCCTTCTTGAAATTTTTTGCACATAACGCTACTACACAAAACTATCATAGGCCAAAATTTCACATTTTTATCTCGTGCCCCACCAGAGATATCAAAGCCTAAAAAGTGCGATTTTTGAAATTTTTGACGAATTTCGGAATTTTTTTCGCAAAGAGAAATTAACTCCCAGATCTGAGACTTGGTGTATGTGTACACGTACTTTTGACCTATTTGTAGAAAAAATTGTGTAAGGTTGACAATTTCCCTTGCATGAAAATTTTCCCCTTGCAAACGGATAGATTTTGGTAAAAAATCGTACATTTTGTGCTAAAATGTCACCTGTAAAAATTTATTTTTCAAAATTTTTCTTACACTGTATATTTAGCTTATTTTATTCTGAACAAAATGCTGCAAACCCCATTTCAATTGGGAAAATAGAAGACGAGATATTTACAATTTTGTGTATACAACTACTTGTGTATACATTTACAATTTTGTGTGTATTACAATTTTGTGTATCTGAGAAAATCGCTGCACACGATGAAACAAAGATGGCCGCCATGCACAAACGAAAAATAGTAGAATTAAAATAACGGTCATTTTGAACTTCCATCATGTTAGGGTTGTTGTACAAAAAATTTCAGATTTTTTAAAAATAGTCGAGCGACCAGTGCTGGACCACTTGAAATGGATTGACCCCCCTTGATTTTACGTACAAGTTTAAAGAAGCATTTGAGCATAATTATGAAAGTTATCGTGTCTAGAAGAAAATGGTATGCACCGATAGATAGATAGATAAAGAATTTTACTGATGGTAATTTTGGGGTCTAGAAGTCATGTTCGGCGTAGATCTGCGATATTTTTTCAGAAATTCCAACATGGAAGAGAATGCAATAGGTAGTATTTCTTACGAAACTTACCTAAAATGGTTGTTCAGGGAGATGGTCGCGTAATGGAGGTGGCCCCACAGGGAAATTTAATTGTATCTTATAAAGAAATTTCTGGTTCGAATAGATTAGTATCAGCTTAGCACGGTTTAAAATGTCTCCTGATGACGGTTTTTCTATTAAGGAGTTATGTAACTTTGAGACATGAAAATATAATAAAATGAAATAAAAGCTTGTGATTAAATCTGATTCTTTAGGAATATTTTAAAATAAACAAAAAATTGTGATTGAAACAATTTTTGCACTTGTAATATGACCAATGGGAAATATGTTATTAGTAAAATAACATATACAATTGGCTTTCTTAACAAATTCGGTGGTCAACACATAGTTTTTTTTTATTTATAGGCATATTTTAATAAATTGTTTTCTTAAAATATGTGGCTTAATGCAGACTACTTATAAGGTTTCATGTACCTTTGAGATTGTAAAAAAAAATAATAAATGAATAAATAAATAATGACTTATAAAGAAAATTTGATTACTTAGGAACATTTTAGAAGCTCAAGGGCATAATGGTCAAAGTATCTGATAGCGAAGCAACAGGTCGTAAGCTCAACTCCAGACTGGGCACGGCGGTATCAGTCTTTCATTTCTTCAGGTCGATAAAATGGATACTGATGAACCACGTTTGATTGAAAACTGGACAGAACTGCGCATGGTCAAAAAAAGCGAGTGCGTGTCCAAAATGGGAAAGTTCGAACCATCTTGTGATGAGTTTATTTATTAAACATCCTAGATATGTCGAATTTTTTTGTCGAATACCTTTTTGTTGCTGTAATTGAATTATCTGTTTTTAAGAGGGTCCTGGACACTTTTAAAAATAATTTTTATTTATTGAAACAAAATTTTGAATTTTTTGTGATGGTTAACCATGTCATTTGTAAACAAAATCACATGATAAAACTTCTCTTAATTTGTCTAAAATTTTTTTTTATTTGGAATTTATTTAAAAAGTGGGATAGTTATAACTCAAAATATTATTTGTAGAATCTCATTTTTTTTACATTTAAATAAACAGAAATAGCCAAATTTTAATTTAATTCAGCATTTTAAAAAATATTAATAAAATATAAAAATAAAATTAATTAAGGTAAAAATTTAAAAAACAAATATGTAACTTTTATTTAAAATAAATTATTTTCAAAAATAAATATTTTTATCAAATTTCCTGAGTAAAAATTAAAGTAAAATAGTCGAAAAAAGACATGTTTCGAGTTTGAAGCATTGGTTCTTGAGTTATAACAATTTAAACCTGCGAAATTGTGAAAAAATCCATCCTGAAGAAAAGCGCATCTTCGCAAGAAGTCACTTCATGAAGCCCACTTTCTTCAAAGTTATATTTTGAAAATATGTTAAAACGAAAAAAAATAATATTTCCTCTTCTAATTAAGATAGATACATGATTTAAACGTCATTTTAAGCATAAGAAAACAGAAAAATGTTTAATGCAAAAGAAAAAAAAAACATTTCTAGGAAATTTGAAGATGTTTGTGTCCATGACTCCCTTAAACATTACTTTATAATTCTGTTACATTAAAATAAGTTATAAAAATTAAATATAATAAAAAATATGATTTAAAAGTAAGATTATTAAACTTAGCTTAATAATTTTTTCTTCGCAATGCAACGCAACTTAATCCTTTTAGAATTAACAGGTGAGTGTAGTGATATTAAAACTTGTCGATTTTTAAAAAATATTTCGTTATATTATTGTGTACATTATTTATTTATATTATTTGCATGCATTGGACATGAATGTGGCGCAGATATCATATACGCACAGGGTTTGGTACAATTTTTTTTCCAACGTCAGTTTGGCGAAAACCTTATTTTCGAATACTAGTTACATATGCATTTTTAAATTATTTTCTATCATTTAAAAACAAAATAACAATAAATAAAACATTTTTAAAATATGTGAAAACTAATAACTATAGAACAAAAAATATTTTATGTAATTTGAAAAAAGAAAAATTAAGGTAAATAAATAGTTTATGAAAAAAATAAACAACAATAGAAGGGTTACCATATTAGGTAAAATAACTCCATTTTGGTGTCAAGTAAATCCCAGTGAATGTATTACATACATGTGCCTTGAATATTTAGGCTGTTAGAATTGGCGAATTTCTCGCATAGCCGTCAAGTCAGATGCCAAGCAATCGTAAATCTGCGTTTCAGCCATAAGTATACATTTATAAAAAAAAAAGAAAAAAAGAAGAAAAAAGAAACAGGCATGTTTTTATTAAAATTCACAAAAATGTAGGAGAAAATATGTACTTCTGAAAGGCTTATTCCAAAAACTGATAGACTGTGCACAATCTATTTAATTTAAAATAAAATTTTATTCAGAACAAAAAATAGAAAACAATATTTGATATTTTTTCAATGAATACGTGGAATTAATCTCGGTCTCATAGGCTATTCTACCTAAAGTCCAAATGGAATCGGCTTGGCTTGGCATTCTGCCAAGTGAGGACCTTACAAATGTGGTCTATCAGTACCAAGCTTGAGTGGGAACTTAACACCGAGGGTCTCGTATTAGACTGACCACCTGACCTGTAAATATCCTGCATATCACCTCGGAGCCACAAGTCTGAATGAGCACTATCGGCGTTGATCATACACATGGGTTGTAATGCCACAAAGTTAAAAAAAAAGTTTTTAAACTGGGCAACCACATTAATTCTAATTGCTATTTCATTACTTCATCAGCATATAGTTTTTTTTCAATGCAGTCATAATGAAATGCAACACATACACTCTTTGAAATATTCAACCATGCATTAGTATGTGTTCACTGATTAATCAGAAATGAACATTTACTTATTATTAATTTTTATTCTGGTTAGTTGGAAAAGCAAGAACTATAACATCAATTTTAATATTAAACTAGTTGGATATGCCAATCCCAAAACATTATTCTCTCTAATTTATACATTTTAATATTTCGAAATTTAGTTGCCCATGTAAATGCGTTATTATTATTAAATCAATGCTGTACAAACTATGATTTCCATCTTAAATTTCTGCTTCAGCCAATTAATAGGAGTAAAAACGAGTTTCCACCTCTGTACAAGTCGATGAACAGTAGAACAATAAGCGGATTTTTTTTTTCAAATTTAGGAAGGATCTACTCGTAATACACAAAAATAATCATACATAAAAAATTTAGTTCAGTTCTATGCGTAACTTCAAACACTTATTTATGGTATAATAATAAAAATGGCACAGACATCGCGATTATAGAGCCTCCTTTTTTTTTTTTCAAATTCAGGGGGGACCAAATAATCATAGCAATATACTAACACAAAAAAGCTGATTCAATTCGATGCATAACTTCATGCACTTTTAGTCGGTGCAGTGTTGAATATGGCTCAAAAATCGTTATTACAGCGCCCCCTTTCAGCAGAATATTTCAAAACTGAAGGAGGACCTGCTTGTCACAGCCAAAAACATTCGCAATTTTTTTTTAATTCTATGCATATCTTCATACACTTTTTGATGGTATAATGGAGACATACAGACATCCTGACGCAGAGACTTACAGACACTCGGACAGGCAGACATTTTGTAAAAACCTGTTTTTAGAATCTCTTATCCCTAAAGCGTGTAAATCCATCAAAAACCGGAAGGGGGGGAAATTTCGATTACAATACTTTCTTTTATTGAAGATAGAAGAAAGTAAAAATGAATGAAAAGCGGTACTTATGAAAGGTAAGTTTACTTTTTAAAAGTTACGCAATAATAAAAGTAGCATTTATGTTTAATGTATTTTAAATGTATTTCTAGTATGGATTAAATAATAAACTAATATTCATGGGATTTATTTCAGTTACTGTTATCAAAATGAAACCTCTGAGGTCAATTTAAAAATGTATTTGCAAAAGGATTTTAATTTGCATGATCCATTAAATACACTTACAAAAAATTCATTTGTTACTTTGTATCGTATTTTAAAATGCATTTGAATTCGAAATAGATTCATAGAATCATATAATTAATAGATAAAACATAGAATCGAATTTCACATAAAATTAGAAAAAAAAGTCAGGGTTGATAATCTTTAATGAATTTTTTATTCTGAAAGTTTATACGCTTTTAACATTTAAAATCGGGATTAAAAATAAAAATTTTAAATGTCGATATATCTAAGTGAAAATATCAATTAACTTTATTTATAAAAAGGTTTTATTAAAGAAAAGAACTAACTAATCATGTTATAAATCTAAGAAAAGTTATAATTTTTAAATTACAATTTATAAAAAAACACTAGTTTATAAAAACAAAGAGAATTGACGATATAAATTTAAATTAAAAAAGCATTTTGCAATATGCCATTATTTTATATCAAAATCATGATTTATTTTTTATTTCATTTTCATTTTATTTATTCATTAAACATATATATAAAGAACAGTAAACAGTTAAAACAGACATTCGGTAAACAGTTAAAACAGAAAAATATATATGTACGTTTGATGTTCAATAGTTTTTATGCATCCTCTAAGAGTGGTTCAATATGTATAAGATGTTACCGTATAAACAAGCATTGGATTATCTATTAATTTTTTTTCAATAAATAATACAAGGTATAGTCAACTCTCATTTATTCGAAATCGGATAAATCGAATATTCACTTAATTAGATCTAATCATGAAGTCCCGAAACTTTCAATAGCAGAGTAACGCTAAAAAATTTCTTTATTAAAACTCATTTTTTCTTGACATCGTTTAATTCGAACTAACGAGAAATCTGACTTTTTATTTTTCCTTACTTTCTCCCGAACTTTAGATCCTTGAAATAGTTTTTTTTTCACTTTTATCAGAATTTTTCTGAAGTACTATGCATATGATCCCATGCATTTGATATTCGCTTTCTTTGTGCCCCCTCTGTTCATCAATGACACTTCTACCCCTTCTTCTAGTGTGCTTGTTGCCAATCTTTTTATGTATTTATATCTCATAATTAAATATTGAGTCATATTCTTATCATAGTAGCCGAAATAAATTTAAAAAACACTATAACAATAAGCTTTGTAATAAATGACCCTTTAAAAATGTTTTCTCTTCATACTTTCCATAATTCGAACTCTGGATATTTCGAACATTTCTTGTGGTCCCAACGAGTTCGAATTAACGAGAGTCGACTGTATCTGATTAGGAATCATACGCCATCTGATATTTTGAAGACCAGAAATTTCTTCGGGAACAGTATTTTCTCGAAGAAAATCTCTATTGCAAAACAGGTGAATTTTTGCCCATTTAACTTATAATTATTTTTCTACAAAAAACATTCACAATTCTCCTGGAAAAATACATCTCCCTACATTTAGTATAGTAAAATTACTCAAAAGTTTTAATGACATTTTGATTGAGTATCGAATTGTCTCGTAGATGGTTGACAGCTATTATATGATAATTTCTGTCACAACAGTGAATGGTTAAATTACTATATTTAGGTGAATTTATATCTTTAAATGCATCGACACATTTAAGACTATGGACGTGTCATTTAGGTCTTAACCGCTATGAATGCGACAAAAATAACCTAAATGCGACAATAGTATACTATGGATATAAACTACTTGTGAAGATTCCTTTTCTACAAAATAAGTTAGGTTTGAACTGAAAACATGCCATTCAACAATTTCTTCCTTGATAAAATGTATATTTATTTAATAAAATGCTACTTCTATCCTAAATGCGACAAAACTACGGGAAATCGCGACTTATGTCACAATGATCTTAATTTTGTTTCCCCACTTGTATGATGCTTTATGTGTCGATTTAAAGGGTCACAAGACTATTAAAAGTGGGGAAAATGTAGCAAAAATCATCTTTTAACATTTATTATCTTAAAATGTATATGATTTTTTAAATACAATTTTTTATTGGGATGAAAGATATGGGTCATCCATTGGTCTCAATGAAAGGTCATAATCATATAAACGGTCATCATTAGATATGGGTCTTACATGGTTCTTTAATTTTTTTTGTATTTAAAAAATTGCAAATTGCAGAATTACCATTTATAGGCTTTAAGCTGTCAGATATTTGACGAGCAGAAAGTTGGTATAATATCAAAGATGCCAACATCTCTTAATTAGTCAGGAGTCTGATCTTAGATTCACATGTTTTCACGGAAATTTTATTTAACTAATACTTTCAAAGATAAATAAAAATATATCTCATTGAAAGAATACATATATTGTTACATATATTTTTTCCGGTTTTAACATGCACATTTTGGATCAGACTCCAGAATAATTAAAAGATGTTGGTATCTATGTAAAAGCTAACGAGCAAAATTACAAAATAAATATTGCAACTGGGATTTAATTCTGTAGTGCCTACTTGTGGCGCACATTCTAAGAATTGAAGAATTATGGACATAACAAACATTTATTAAATGAAAACATCATCAGACACATATAACATAATTACAAGAAGATGTTTGAGGACATATGCTGCACATATGTAGGCACATTGTTTAAGGCGTACAACAGTTAAACGGTCAGGAGCGTGACATTTCTTATATCGGACTAATTCACAAATCTCGTGGGGGGGTGGAGTAAGAAATAATGTTCCGTCCAAGGAACGAATGGCAAACAGCATCCTATGGGCTCTGAAAAGCATAGCGGAGGGAAATGTGCGTCACATACTTATATTTTATATTATAATAACCAATCTGAATCTACATAAATTTATGTTTAAAGCATTTTTATATATATAATACAAAATTTTGACAATTTCTACTCAATAATCAAATAAAACATTTCTTTTTCTATGAATACGTTTATCTAGATTAACGTGAAGCATACTTTTAGAGAATTTCATGAAAAAATATTTAGAAATTTTTAAAATAACCTACGCGTTAAGCCTATAAAGTCATTTGGAGAAGTATAACTTCGAAGTTTAATAAATGCCGCTTCAGCTATTGAGTGAGTATATTCCTTAAAGCTAGAACTTCTGTCACAATAGAAATTTCAAGGAAACAATCATTCTAATATGTTCGGAAAAAATAGACGTTTAAAAACTAAGAAATGAAATTTTCGAAAATTTTGAAGCTGTTACAGAGAGGTTATTGGTCAGGGAAAATCACAGTTGAAAAAAGGGTTAATACAAGTATTTGTTAAAGAGAAATTTACCTTCATTAAACAAATTATATTGTTGCAAGTATTTTCTTTAAGAAAATACTGATACTTTTCTTTTTCTCCATCTCTGTCTCTCTCTCTCTCTTTTTTTTTTTGACTGTTTACTTGCCAACTTGTTTAAGAGCCTGAGATCCTTTAACCGCGTATTTAAAAATGTTATAACATCGTGGCAAACCTTTGGAAATCTTTTATTAAAATTCAATTTTATTATATTCCAAACTATTCTAGCTGCCTACATAAACTATTTCACAAACTTTACGTGGATATACTAATTACTTACTACATACATAAGACGAATCATCTCAATATTATTGGAGAGAATACAACTCATGTCATATTAATGCTGTTTCAACTTAGTGTCACTTTAATTTCATATATTATCGTATTTTTAATAACTTTTTGTCTTTTTTTTTACTTAATGCACATTTTATTTAATTTTCATTATTTTAATAGTAAATTTGGTGTTTCTATAATCCTTATCTAAATCCATTTATGCATTATTTATTTAATTCTATAATAAAAACTTTTAAATTTATACTATTTTATCTCTTAATCTTATCAAATTCATTTGCTACCGAATACACTGGTGTGCAAAATTCAAGGACGAAGGGATTTTCAAGCGATAATTTTCACGCGAATATTCAACAGGAAGCAATATAATTGGAATAATTACTATCCCTGCATAACAGCTAGTCCATATAACACCTCATTCAGGTCACACATGGTCACAAGAGTCACAGTCACTACGGTGAAACAAAAAATAGGAAAACCCATGTGTATCTTTTATGAGTCTCAAATGACTACTATATGTGACTCCACTGCCAGATCACTGCGACTGCTGCTTTGTGACGAGTCACCAGATGACTTTACAGTGTCGTTTTATTGAGACTCTTATGTGATTGTCATTTGGAGGCTCAATTTCAAAGTCATTGTGAATGTTGCTTTATTATAAATAACCAAATAATGACACATTAAAGTCACATGGTGACTTTCTGTCACAAGACTTTTTCAACTGGTAACAGAGACCCTACTGTGAAGTAGCCACTGTGAAAAGTTGTGAAAACTCAGCATGTGACTTTAATGGGGCATTGTTTGGTGATTTATCATAATGTAACATCCACAATGACTTTGAAATTAAGCCTCCAAATGACAGTCACACGAGTGTCTCAATAAAACGACACTGTAAAGTCACCTGGTGACTCGTCACAAAGCAGCAGTCGCAGTGACCTGACAGTGGAGTCACATATAATAGTCGTTTGAGACTCATAAAAGAGACGTATGAAATTTCCTATTTTTTTTCACCGCAGTGACTGTGACTCTTGTGACCATGTGTGACCTGAATGAGAGGTCATATGGACGAGCTGTTATGTAGGGATAGTAGTTATTCAAATTATACATTACATCCTTTTGAATATTCGCGTGAAAATTATCGCTTGAATATCTCTTGAAAATTGGCAATTTGGAATTCTGTCCTTAAATTTTACACGCCAGTGTATTTGATAAGTGATTTTTTCTTCCACGAACATTGAGAAGCTAATGTCCCGTAATAAATAATAATAATAACTTAAAATAAAATTTTATTAAAATAAATAATCCATATTTCTGCCCCCTCTATTTATAAAGTGCGAAAGTGTTTCAGTATATATTGTATACAAACACTGTTAAAAAAAGTCCGTTAAATTTACGGCTGAAACTTCTGGCAGCAATGTTGCCAGCACTTTTTGCCGTAAAAAATGTAGTAAAATTAGATGCAATAAAAAATATGTGTTATTTTACTGTACTTTTTACGGAAAAAACTGCCCTCAACATTGCTGCTAGGAGTTTTTGCCGTAAGTTTAATGCATTTTATTTATTTATTTTTTATTTTTTTACAGTAAAGTATAGAAAAAGAAAGAAGAAACTGAAAATTCTATAATTATTTTTAAGCAATTTAATAACTATTATTTTTTTTAATTTTGTGTATACGTCTACCTTTAACTTAAATTAATCGATAGATGCACAGATGAATATTTGCTATGACTCTGTCAGTAGGTACGTAAAATTAATTTCGAGACAGATAACACTTATTCTAATCCCTTTCACAATACGGGTCAACTTGTTTCTAATTGCATTAACCACAGCTCTTCTCTCTAGCAATGTTTTGGGCTACTCAATATCAGTCCAAAATGTTTTTTAAAAAATATTTTTTTTAAATTACATATTAGCTTTATTTAAATTATATATCTAATATCCTTATCTAGCTGATAGAAAAAAATATTTAACTGAACATTTAAGAATATAAACTAAAAATCTCGATATTTCTAAGTAAAGTTATTTTTAATTCCCATTTCATTTTTTTTAAATAAATGGAAATTATATTAAGCATTCTAATTTCTAGGTCACTGAATAGTTATTTAAATTCTGCCAACCGTATAAGAATAACGAGCAATTTTTCACATAAGAGGATGTAAAAGAAATGTTTTTGAACATGCAGAATGTTCTGGAGAAAAAATATCGATCTGATTGATTTATTCCAGCAAAAGAAGGATTAAATTAAACTTTCGTTATATGAAATGAGTTTTCGCGAAATTATTTTTTATTTATTTTTTAATTGATTAATTAATAGTTGGTTAAATGTGAATATTACTCGTGCACAGAGGATACGATTATTTAGGAACTATAATATTGCACAAAAAAGTACTGTTAAAGAAAAATAAGATTTTGTAAAAAACTATTAAGCGTAATATATTGGATACAAGTGTTTGATCTATGCTTTTAAAAATGACATTATTTATACATACAACGGAAATTTTTATTAATACCATTGTTCCTTAAGAAAATTCAGCATAGTATTACACTTTTCTTTTTACACTGTACTTAAAACAAAGACGTATTTTAAAGTTTAAACATGGCATCGTGTTACTCATGCTTCGAAATGAGATTGCAAAGTTTGAATGCCACCTTAGTCTGAGTTGCGCTTTTCCAGACAGGTTTTCAATTAACTCATAAAGACAGAAATGGGGTATAGAGAGCGACACTCATTCCGTAATATGTTCAGTTCAAAATTCAGTATGTGATATTTTTATGTCAATATTATTTAAAAAAATAATGAATCTAAATATTCCATATAATTGAACGATTCATTATAAATGACTCTTTAAACAATGATGCAGTCTATAGACATATTCAACTATAAAATTATCAATTGTTGAATTAACTGAGACTGTGCTGTAAATGCCACAGGTATAAAAATTTACAATCATTAATATATACATATATTTTTATATTGTTTTCTCTGCAGTTAATGGAAAATCTTATTTTGCCAAGATTTTTTTCGTTAATTATTCACATTTTCTTCCTTTTTCATCATAAGTATTAACCAGTTGTTTAAAAATAATGCAATTTATGTATTATATACATGTTGTAATTGCAATAAGAACAGAACTTGTAAAAAAGTTTCTTTATTGGACCAATAAAACAATTTCTTCCATTTATTTATAATATTTACTCTCGAAAAAAAGATATATAGTAGAATAACTTAAAATAAAATACCTGCATACCGTATAACAATCAATTATTTTATATTTAATAACAGAAAAATATCAGTTCTAAGCGAAAATGGTAAAAAAATTATATCATTTAAGAACCATGGATTTTCATTATTTCGTTATTAACGCAACATCTTCTGTGTAGAAGACTTTTATTATTATTATAATTAACAAAAATGTTTATCAAAGATTGAGAATAAATAGTGTTAGAAAAAATAATGTAAACTTTTATCTATATTTTGCTTTAAACAATTTTTAACTTTTGTTTATGTTTTGCTTTAAAAAAAATTAAACTTTTATCTATGCCTTGCTTAAGAAAAATAAATAAAAAAATAAAAAATAAAAAGGAGTGTGTGTTTGTGCTACAGTACTTGCTCCAAGTTTAGAAGGTAAACATAAACGAATGACAACAATATTAATCTGAAGTTTTTTATTGTAACTATCAATATAGCGGTGCTACTTTTATTGAAGGATTATTTTATGGGAGACTGGAAGAATGTTTAGAAAATTTTTTGCATTCGTCATTTGAAAAATATTATTTTTACAATGTATTTATTTTGTCTATTTTTGAAAAAAAATATTTTTTACATAGAAATTTCTTTGCATCTTGTTTTCGTTTTGAACAATCATAATAATATTCTTTTGTGCATAAATTGATAATGAACTTTTCCGGATGTAGTTTCAGCACAAAATAATCAACTGGAGTAATAACGATAGTGGATGGTATTATTAAATTGGTATAATTATTACACGGTGTATTTTAAACAACAAATTACCTCAAAAACACTTCCTAAATCTTCCACAACATTTTGAAAAACATGAAATATATACAATTTATGTAACAAGCAATAAATATATAGTCTTCCGATTACAGAACTTACCTCTAAAATGATTTTTACTAGATTTTTCCAGCAATAAGGTCTACGTAAGTGCCCGTAAGTGACATTACCTAGATTCCTTAATAAACAGTGTTGCCAGATAACCAAAAATCAATTTCTCCAAAAATTATAAAATTTGACCCCAAATCAGCTCTTTTTTCGAAAAAAAAATCTCCAATTTAAATTCTACTCAAAAAAGTAAATTATCATCTTTAAATTTTCTACTATAAAGAATGTTACATTTCCCCCAAATCAAGCATTTTTTTAATCCACATTTATCCCCCTCCCCTCTGCCTCCTAAAAAAAGAAAAAAAAGATCATCAATAAGGAAAATCAATGCACAATTTCAATACCTCAAATGATCAAAATCTGCAATTTTGTGATATTCACCCTTCACTGTCTTTCAATGATTTTTATAAAAAGTTTTTATTTCAGTTGTATATATCTATACTGATAAAATATGTGTTTACATGCGTCTTTGTGTCTATCTGTGATGACTAGAAATAACTGCTGCACTAACTTCAGCTGGGATGATAGTCCAAAGCAAATCGCGATGAACTGTGATACTTGTAAACAGTAAAATTGTAAACAATGAGCATGATCAAGAGAATAATGATTGATATCCGTGATTTCTCAATTTTATTTTCATTTTCCAAATCAAAATTGAATTCGAAACAGATCCTGTGAAATGAGATAAGTAAAAGTAAACTTTATGTGAAATGGTGAAACAAATTCCGCACGTTTTTCCCCAAAGTTGCTGATAATCCCCAAATATTTCCCTAAAAGCTACTTGTCACCAAAACATTCCCCTGAAGGTTCGAAAAAAATCCCCAATCTGTCAATACTGTTCTTCAATACTATTATAGTATTATTAGCATTTGGCGTATTTACCCATACTGGCGTTATTATCCCAGGACATTTTATACTGATTCTTGTGCTATCACTTTGGTTTTTATTTACAATATTGTATAAAACGTTTTAGTTTATTACATTGCTTGGGCATTGAAGGGGCTGGAGGTATGAATATTTTTATAAATCAGTTAATAATGAAATTTGAAATTTTTCAAACATAAATTTTCCAGTTGAAAAATTTTCAAATTTCAGATATTAACTTTTCTTTATATAAAGCTAATATATATCAAGCAGACTTAAAATCAGTTTATCAGAAGTACTGCAGTCCAATCAGTCCGCAGAAGATGTTATAAAATATTAATCGGGATATTACCACAGATGGTTTTTAGCGATTTTTTAAATGAGAACAATGATTTTTTCAGATATTTTACAGTTTTTTGCTGAATTTTCGATATTATTAATATTATGCGTTTTTCGCTTTTGGTGTTTTTTTTTTTAATTTTCGATTAAAATGATTTAAATTTCATTAAAATTTAGAATATTTAAAAAACGAATATCTTGTAAAATGAGTATCGATTAAACATTGAAAAAATTCTGACAAACAAATTTAAATATTTAATAGAAATATTTAATACCGTTGCTATTATGTACAAAAGTATTTCAAAATAAAAAAATTGAATTAATTTTATCGTGATGAAGGTTTGAATATTATTATTATACAAGGATATTTTAATTTTTTAGGTACATTTTGTAAGAAATACTACGGTTTACATTTTGCATAATCTATGAATTTCTGAAAACTTTTATGTAGATCTACGCCTATAAGGAAGCCTAGGTCCCAAAATCATCACTAGTTAAAACTCTCGCTTTTTGTATATATATATATATCTTTTATGGACACGATAACTTACATAATTCTGCACAAATCTCTTCGTAACTGGCAGACAATATCAAAAGGCAAAAAATCTCGAACAAGTTCGTTAATGGGTAAAATCAGACCTGGGGGATGTAAATAAGAAGGAGTTTTGTGAAAACTGAAAAAAAAAACCCACAACTTTTTAAATACTATGCATATCAAATAGATAATTTATTATTACTTCTAGGAAAAGAGCAAAATATTTATGTATCATGGATATTTCATGAAATTTAAAGTGAATACAAAGGGTGAAGAAATAGGGTTTAAAGAAGAAAAAAATTATAATTCCGTCAATTCATAAGATGTCAAATTATATTGAATTTATTATAAATTTTCATAACGTATTAATGCTATCTATAACTTTTACACTGCAAATTTTTGAGACAATGAATGATCTCTTACTGAAATGAAAATAAATAAAAATAGGGGTTGAAAAAAAAATATCTCATTAAAGTTGTTCTCAAATGAACACATTTTTAATTTTCTTACGTATTTTTAAGTTTTTTTTTTTTTCAAACACATCCATTTGCCAGGTTATTTTTTTCAGAAACTATATAATATGTCATATTGATCCATTTATTGATAAAGTCTTAATATTTTTCTAAAATTATTGTCCAACTCGATATTTTGAACCGAATTTCCAGAAGCGATAGTGGTAGAAATGAAAAAAAAATGGTGGCTATGAAAAAATATATCTTTGTATATGAAATTATAATTTATTGAATGAAAAATAAAAAGGTAGCTCGCTTATAAATCTTTTCAAAAAACCAAGTCATCTTTTTTGTTTTGTTTGTTAAGGCAGTATTAAAAATATAATATACTTTTTCCATGACTCACTACACGAAAATTTTCTAACCAAACATTTTAAAACATTTGGTTAAAATTTTACCCAAATTTCAAACATGTTTCTGATAAAGACAGAAAATACTGACTCTTACAGAAAATATTCGTTAAAAGCGGTCTAAAAAATTTGTTAAACTGTGTTTATCGCTAATATTGATTTAATTTTTGCTACTGAAATCAGTACAATCTTTAAAAAAAATCGTTAACTTTAAGGCAAAAACTGCTGGCAGCAATGTTTCCAGCAGTTTTTGCCGTAAAAATTGCAGTAAATTTAGATGTAATAAAAATTTTACATCTTATTTTACTGCAATTTTTAGTGCAAAAACTGCTGGCAACATTGCTGCCAGCAAATTTTGCCGTAAATTTAACGAACTCTTTTTACAGTGTATTTAACTTCAAAATCCCTCTCCCAACGTAGGCCGAGTCGGCAGGGTATATTCTTTTGTATAAAAATTTTGATTGATTAAAATCTTTTTAAATTTACGTAAAACTTGTAATGCTGCTAAATTTTTTTACGTGTCTGTTCAGTAGAGATAAAATATCCTATAAGAGATTTTAACAGACAACATTTTAACATTTTAGTTGAAATATGGTACAAAATGTTTCATTTTAACAATACCGCTATATCAATCTATAATTCATATATAGTGATGATTTTTTTTAATAAAAGTGTTAAAGAAAATAACCACAAAAACAAAAAAAATTAATACTTGTAAAGATAAGTCTTTGATACTCCTATCAATAACTTATGGCAAAATTTCTAAAATTGTACTTTATTTCAATACTTTTTAGGGATGAATTTCGAGTATTTCATTAAATGAGGATTACTAGTTATGTCTAGCTATTTAACTTAGGTCAGACTCAGGGCTTGACTGCACAGGCCTCCGGGGCCTCGACCCTGGACCCACCAATTTCAGGGGTCCACAAATTATGTGGCTGTTTTTTTTCCTTCATAGAATACTTTTCAAAAAATATTGTTTTATAAAATGTTCTGAATAACTCAATAACATTTTCAGAAGCTAGCCACTTTAAGAAAACAATTTGTCAACTCATTAAATAAACCATCTTTTTTTTTTAAGTGTCACAGAAAATGGGTAGGTAGAGGGGGGGGGAGCAACTTTTTAACAGGCCCTGGGCCCAACTTCAGATTGATCGGACTAAAACATGTTTATGATTATGTGATAACTAATCTTAACTAGTTCTGTTTAATTTTTAATGCCATACATTTTACTAAGCAGGTGAAAATTTAAATAAATTTGCATGCAGCACACAATGTAAACGCAATATGTTTAAGAAACTTTTCTTTTGGGCTATATTGTATTTCGGCAAATAAAGTAAAGCACATTTTTAAAAGACTTTCCAGATTTTAAATAAAATATTCTTTCAACTCCATCGGAATTTATGTGTCGCTTCTTTTACAGTTTAAGGAATTCTGTTGAATGTAAAATTTAAAATTAGATTCGAGAATAAATATACTTTTGCCTAACAAAAGGCAATAAATTTTAAAAGAGAAAGGAAAGAAAAGTCAACGATTTTAATATCATTATAACATACAAGCATAATACAAATTAGTTCATTAAAAATATTTTCTGAAAACACGCATCAGATAAATTGGCATGTTAAAAAATATAGTTTTTGTTTTTGCAAAGCAGAATTAATAACAATGTATTCTTAAAATACCCCTCCCCCATTGTACAATAGATATTTGTTTTGAATGAAAATAAAAGTTAAAAGTAAGATAGTACCAAAAAGCAAATGTCTTATTATGCGAAAAAATTCAGCAGAACATAGTAGAAGTAATTACATGATATATAGGGGAGAGTGGGGATACTTGAGCCACCCCTATTATTTCTACAGTTGGTTAATTTTTCTTTCTAATACTGGCAATTTGGTAACATATTTATAGTTCTGAACATGTAAAAAAGAAATCACATACCTTGGAACCATTTTGAAAGTATGGTGATTAATAGTTGTTTTTCCCTATCTAAAAAGTAAATATTTAGGTGCATGTTTTTTTTTTTTTTTTTTTTTTTTTTTTTTTTTTTTTTTTTTTTTTTGTTGTTGTTGTTGTTGTTGTTGTTGTTGTTGTTATCAAAGTTTTGTTTAAAGGTGGAACAATATATATATAATTTTAATAAGTAAATTTCAATTGTATTTTGAATCTAAAATAGCTCAAATAGCTGCATGCTTTACTTAGTTAAACTCTGATAAGCAAAAATCGTGGTAGTGGGGATACTTCAGCCAGTGAGATTGGGGGTACTTGAGCCATGGCTCAACCATCCCAACAAGGAAATTAGACATGGGTAAAATAAACAAAAAATAAAATTACGTCCTTATATTCACTAATAGATTTTTTCTGGATAAAAGGTATAATAATTTTTTTAGAAAAAATGTTTAAAAATGTATTTTTGAAATGAAACTATCCATTTTATATTTTATTTTGATTAACAAAATAGCCTGTCTAGATAAATGTAAAATAATCTCTAATAGTTTGATTAGTTAAGTCCAACATATCAAATATTTATTTTTTAATATAATATATTAAGATTAATATTTTATATTGAAATTGTAACCTCGTTACTATAACTTTTTTAAATCAAAGAAATGAGTCTATTGTTCCCAACAGAGGGTACTACTGAGTTACCATGTAAGTAAAAGAAAAAATATGTGTAGTTTTACAACCATTCTGAATTTGTTCTTCATACATGTTGCCAAAAAGCTGAAACATCTGAATTCTAACCTGAATTGGTTTTGAAGGACTTAATGTATCATAATTTATCATTCTGTAAAATATTTGTACAAAAATGTAGCGAAAAAATACTTTTGTAAGTATATTTCCGTACTGGCTCAAGTATCCCTTCACCATGGCTCAAGTATCCCCTCCATGGGGATACTTGAGCCATGATGTAAAAAAAAGTAAAAATTAATTAGACATAGAAAAAATAGTTCAAAATTAATTGAAAGTGGTTTTCAGTTGAAGAAAAATTATAAAATTTTCATTTTCAATATTTTATTTTGTTCTAAGAAATTATAAAAAAAATAAAAAAAAAATAAAATTTAAAAAGTGGTTCAAGTATCGCCATCTCTCCCTATATATATATATATATATATGTGTGTGTGTGTTGAGTTTATCTGTTATAGTAAAACAAATTTCGAATAAGAAAATGCTGTCAGATAAATGTACCAATCATTGCTATGTTTTAACTTCTTTCATTATACAGTAATTTAATTAATTTAAACTAAAAATATGAGCAACCGAAGAACAAAAACTAAGCAAAGACTTCTCTGTCCTGAATTTCGCAGATTTACAGAGGTTTTGAAGAGCAATGTTCTACTCTTCTTTGTTTACTGTGGGCCCTGAGATGTTGTACAAATGCCTTTGTTATGTCGCAAAATTAAGACGGAACCGCCGATGTTTAGCGCCAAAGAAATTTTATAATAATTTTATAAGCTCCGAAGTAGTTGATTTTGCCTAATCCTGTGACGGCAATTTTCGGATCTGCATTGTTCAGACGCAATCTGCTGACAAATGAACTATTTGTGTATCTGAAATAAATAATCCTGATAGATAAGCACAGTACAATGCCCCTCCCTCTCTACACGGCTTATGTTTTAAATAATGCATCTGATAATAATGCTTACCACGAGAAGACAATATAGAGGTTTTTTAGTCCTTAAACTTGAATTTTCCTTGAGATAATCGGGGAAAATATGCTGGCGCCATTATTTAAAAAAAAAAATTTTTTCACAAAAACTATAAAAGTTGCAAATAAAACCTACGTCAATTATTATAGAATATATTAATTTTCTATAGATTTTATTTATTATTTTTACACAATTATTTTTGCATGTAGAAAAAATTAAACAAAATTTTTAAAAAATATATATTTTATAATAATATTATACAAACACACACACACAAAAGAAAAAAATGCACACTACGCTCAACGTATACATATTGAATGATCGGTTAGCGAACTTATTTTGTTCAAAACAGTGTTCGCCAACAGAATTGTTCATTAACAGATTTTGCACTGATTTTTATAGGAATTCAATTAGTTCTTTCTTAAAAGCGAAAAAATGTATAAAAAATTACATAAAACTATTCTTTACAAAGGGATTAATGCACGTTCTTACTTAATATGAACAGGTTATATTTTAATTGCTTTATCCATGTGGCAGCGTGTTTTTAATTTAATTTAATTTAATTTTATTTTAATAAATGACGCTGTTCTTGTAAAACTTTCAGTATTTCATTCATTGATAAGTATCATGATTTACATTAACTTGTTTACATTAACTCCAATTAATAAACTGAAGCAGAAATATAAGATAAAAATTAATATTGGTATAGTATTGAACTAATAATATCGACGTATTAACGTACATAACTACTGTTTTGAAAGATTGAGATGTATGAGAAAGAAGAAAACTTTGGGATTGGCATATACAAATATTTTTTTCTGTGATGATATTTTATCTTCATTTACTCCTTATTATACATTATATTCATATACCTAACAGCAATTCATTACATATTAATAATAATGACATTATATATGCTAAAGAAAAATCACATATTATATCAGAATAGAAAATTCCATGTAATTTTAAGAAAACAAAGAAACCGCATCTAACTGAATTCAAATGAATGTATTTTCAATTGAAGAAATTTACGTTTTCCCTTAAATTGAATTTACATTATTCTTTTACAGTATTCTCTTATTACGTTAAGCCGCACTTCCTGTTTTCCTCTAAAGTTTAACTGAAATAAGTTTTTCTTCGCCCAAAGAATTTAAACTTATTGAAAAAAGGAATTTCAAAGCAAAGAGTTGTGAGAAAGAAATTGATGCATATCATTTTATTCAGCGCATGTTACATTTCAATATTATTGAAATATATTTTGCTTGTGAACTTATAAAATAAAGAAATTGAAAAAAAGTACTTTATCCAAATATGATGTGAAACTGCTAAAAAAACTGATTAAGATCTATCTTTTTAAACGTTAAAGCATACTTTCAGAGCTGCATTTTTTTCAAATATCTTTGCTAAATAAATTAATTTTTATAAAAATTGTATGCTTCTTTAATATAAATTTAAGATATGCAATATTAATTTTAAAATGCCTTAAAGAATGTTATGTAGATTTAAAAAAATAAATAAACTAATTGATCATTAATTAAAAATTTGTCTATTTCTTTAATTTTTTAGAATTGTTCACATATATATATATATATATATATATATATATATATATATATATATATATATATATACATACATACATATATATACAGACAATTTTATACAACATATGTATGTATGCTTATGTAGTATAGATTGATTTGTACAGAATGTAAAGGGACCCATTTTTTCAGACGTGACTGATACACTTAGCGACCATGAAAAAGACGCTTATGCATAGTACTAAACTAAATCTCACTTGTTTAATTTTTTCTGTTTTTCAAAATATCCTGGTAACTTTTCTCATAAGATAGGGAAGCTTTCTTGATCTTCCCACCCACAAGTAAGGTTCCCAAATCATCTGAAAAAGGATTTAAAATATAAAAGTTAGCTGACATAAACTTTTTACTACCTAAACGTTTTTTCTGATTCTCTAATCAAAATATTTTCAACATCCGTGAATTCTTCAAAAACCAACACACTTTTTCTTTTACTAAAATTTCTACAATTTGATATAGATCTACAAAAAAGTTTAATATAGTCATTGCTATAATTAAACAAAAATTATCAAAAAGAATAAATTATCAGTGATAAAAATTGTAAAATTGTTACACGGTTATGTTTCTTTTTAGACATTTAATTTTGCTTAATAAATTTTTATTTTTTCTTTTAATTAGTAAGTTCTTTAAAAAAAAATAATGCAAATAATTTGAGGAAGTTTCTTGATCTATCAAACATTCGTAACCTGTAATTTACTTAGAATTGATCGCAAGCATATCCATATTATCTCTCATGAAAGAAAATCTGCTAGGTTTTTTTCACATGTACAATGAAATCATATTTCTGAGACAGTATCAAAACAGTTGGCCACAAAGGACATTTTTTGCAAGATATGTTTATAATGAATATAGCCATATTTAAATCTGTCCAATGATAGATTTTAAAAGTGTTTTTATAGCAACTCTACGCATGATAAAGTTATTTTCTTTATTGGGGAAATACTGGTTTGGCTATGAAGAGAAAACACTTGATTGCATTATTGCACTCTGAAATAAACAACAGAAATATAAATCGTTTGACCTTCGTCAGAAAAGCAGTGAAATTCAGCGCTGTTATTATCAGATGACATGAAAACATCTAGGTATTTTAATCTCATTTAATTGTGAAGATTCTGAACACCATTCTATCCATTTTTCGCAGATATCAACAGAATGTTCAGTATCCCAAAGCAGATAGCGGAATCATAAATCATTCAAAAACCATGCAAGTTTTATAGTAAATGGAGATAGGATGTCTGTATCACCGTAAATTTTTGTGAAAGTCTTTAAAGCAACCCGTTTAATATTTTTCTTATTCTTCAAAAATTATATTAAACTCAAAATGGCTATGCTGATTGAAACTTTTCCAGCATCACACCATATTCCAAATGCTTTCAATTAATTTATAATTTTATGTTTTTTCTGAAATTAGTAAATCTTGAATCCTTATTACTTCCACCGTCTAGTGGCGATTTGGCATTTATTAACAATTTCTTCAATTTGAAATACACTTGAATTATAAGTATTTTAGCTCCATATGAAACTTTCAAAGCTTCGTCAGTATTATTGGAACCACTCACTCAATCATTGACATAAAAGCAAGTACCGAGAATTTTAAAGTTTAAAAAATCTGACAACGTCTCTGTTTTTTTCTGATACTAAAATTCGGATTAAATCTTTCTCCACATGCGCTAAAATATATATGCGCTAATATTCGGAAATTTCATGGTTAGGAAATCATTTTTGAAACCAATTCATTACTTTTTAACAGGTCTAGTTTGAAAAAAATATATTTTTGAAAAAAATCAATGAGATCAGTACTATCATGTATAGAGTTAGGAATCCATTTTCTATTTATGGTCGGAATGTAGAAATGAAAACAGGAGCGAAAAACTTTAAATTGTTTAAACGGAGACACCTTAACCCTTTCCGGCCCAGAGCAAATTAATTGCTTGAGTATTGAAATTGATGATAGATATCGGAAATTGAAAACAACTTTATTTGTATTTGAGAAAAAGGTATTTTGCAGGAATTTAAGAAACCAAATATTTTTTAAATTAAAATTCCTATGCCAGTATAGCGTTTGGGAAATACTATTAAACTAGATATTGCCCGTCAAGATTTGACGGTAAATAGCTTGAATGTTTCATTCTTGAATGTTCACTTGAAATTCTTCAATTTTAAATTGGTTGCTTTTAAATTTGTCTATTCAAATTGTGATAAAATACTATATTACATTTTTTTAAAAAGATGATAGGTGGTCTAATTTATTCGATGAAGTAAAATAGTTTTAAGTTTATGATTTACAACTAATTATTTTTGTATTTTATCAGAAATTTAACTAAAAATACTGTGTAAGGTATTTATTTTTGCTTACTACGGACTATTTTCTTTCTGCCTCCCCCCTCTCAAAGAACAATATTTAAGCGACCGTTAAAAGCTGCCATGATTTTTATTTTTATCTGTCTCATTCTCTAAAATCCTACAATTTGAAATTTGATACAGCTAACTATTTATAATATATGGCACTACTCTGTTATCCCGTCGACCAATTTCGCCAAATTATACAAATCACCAAACTAGTAGCCAAATTATACACAATGACATAATTTTTATTTTTAATAGCAAAAATACAAATAATTAGTAAAATATTAATAAAAAGTAGAAATAAAAATCACTTAATGACAATTTAAACACACAAATCGTATTTAATGCCATTGAACGTGACATTCACGATCATCCATTATTGGAATTTAATGTTATAGTTTGGCGATAATTTTTTGGTCGACGGGATAACCTAGTAGTGCCTAATATATTTTTTATTACTTGAATTTTTTATACATTTTTATACATCTTTTCAAATATTAAATCATGGGTATCAATATAATTTATTTTATAGCTGTTATACTAATATTTTTATTTCTTTCCTTTTTTTAATGAATGACAAACTTTCTTTCTTACATACATTTATAATCTTGATAACGGTAGAAAAAATGTAACGAAAATTATAGATCAGTTCAATTTCTGTAATAAATAATTGCATGTAAAATATTTTAGGTTAAGAATTTTAAATATAAATAATTATTTTTTCAAGATGTTGCTCAGTATTATATTTTGTTCAATTATAAAGCACTCAAATAATATTAATAATAAAAGTCCCAAAACATTTCTTACTTATAAAATATGATATTATTGAAATGAATTATCAACAAAAATTCTATACAAATCATTTTGCCGCTTTTGGATTCGAACCTGCATCCTGTACAAAAACTCAAAGCTTAAACAAAGCAAAAACAGCTGCGTTAGCCCTCTACGCTACCAGGAACACATTGAGTAATCTTATATATATATATATTATAAATGTGAAAGTGTGTCCGAAAAGTTGGAATGAAATTGGCTTCAAAACGGATGGATAGAGTAGTCTTTGAATCTTTGCATATAGTTAAGTTGAAGCCCGGAAATGAACATAGGCTAATTTTTAATTAATTTATTCAAATATTTTCCTTAATAATTCAAAATTTCATTCTTTTTCATACTGAATAAATAAGCATTTTTTTGAAAAAAATTAATTAATTTTTTTTCCTGTTGCCAAGAAAATTAAAATCGGGAATAATAATTTATCAGCGGCAATAAATTTTCAATTGAGCTATTTCCATACGAAAAATGAAAATAAAAAGAATTTAAAAGAAAATAAATATGACGTCATAAGCGAAATAAAAATAAAGGGAGTATTCGAATTTTTCTGTCAAAAATGGTGATATAATTAGAATTTTTTTTTAAAAAGTGGAAAAGAATTTTATTTTTAACAAAAGATTTCACTTCGAAAAATATGACGTCATAGTTGAAGTAACACAGATATTTTATAGTAGTCGTTAAAAATACTAGACATGGATATCAGTAATTATTGTTGCTAGATAAATAATGAAGACATATTTAAAATGAATGAGAAATATTTTTTAGTTATACTAATTAATCCTTATATATATTATAAATGTGAAAGTGTGTCCGAAAAATTGGAAAGAACTTGGCTTCAAAACGGATGGATTAATGTCTTTGATTCTTTGCATATGGATAGATTATAGGAGTGGAATGAACATAGGCTAATTTTTATTTATTTTATTAAATATTTTCCTTAATAATTCAAAATTTAATTATTACTTACCCATCATACGTAGTATAGGGTAAGTCTTGCAATCGTTTTGAAAATCGAAAAAATTTTTTTGACGGATTTACACGTTTTAGATAGTGGAGATTCCGAAAAACATATTTTTAGAAAAATTTTTTGCCGTCTGTCTGTCTGTCTGTCTGTCCGTCTGTCTGCCCGTCTGTCTGTCAGTCTGTCTGTCTGTAAACGCTCTATCTCCCGAACAAATTGAGATAGAGACTTGAAATTTTGTATGTAGTTAGTATGTAAGAATGGGACGAACCCTATTTAATATCAGCAACCTCGATTGTCCGGAACTATTTTTTTCGGACTCTAGAAAAATTCGTTCTGATGAAAGGTATATAAAATTTTTCGAATTTTTTTGTTCTAAGGATGGATGTAAAAGGCAATAAAATAACACACATTTTGCATATAGAACGAAGTCGATCGGATTATTAGTTGCCGAGATATTTGTAATCTTGTTTTCCACATTCTTCGATTTTTCATGACCCTGTATTTCATTCAAATTTCAATTCAGAGGTGTATTTTAATTGGAAATGAGACGCTTAATCTGACACAGTTAATTGTTAGTTAATAGGATTATTATTTTTGGAGTTATAAGGATGTTTCTTTTACGCAGTTCGGTACTACTTGAGTAGTTTGGCGTTTTATATAATTTGTCGAAATTGGTACATCAGCAGTTCTTTAATATAGCATTACTATGTATATTAACAATATTTAAGTATTGTTTATGAATTGCAATCCATTGTATAAATAGTTTTCACATGTTTTATTTTCATATACATATCCATGATGGGTAAGTATTACGGTGGTCCCCAACGACTAGTTTTTCATACAAAATCAATAGGCATTTTTCAGATAAAATTTAACCATTTTCCTTTCCTGTTGCCAAGAAAATAAAAAAATGGAATAATAATTTTTCAGCGGCAATGAATTTTTAATAAAAAAACTTCCACGCGAAAAATTATAATAAAATAATTTAAAAGAAAATAAATATGACGTCATGTTTGAAATAAAAATAAAAGATGTATTTTTTATAATATATTTAACAAGGACATTTTTTTAGTTAATGGGAATGTTTGTGTAAAATATGGCGACACAAATTAAAAGTAAAAAGAATGAAAAAGAATTATATTTTTAATAAAATTGTTCACTTATGAAAATGTGACGTCATAGTTGAAATAAAACAGGTAATTTATAGCAGTCGTTAAAAATACAAGGGGTATGAATATCAGTAGCTAATGGAGCGAGATAAATAATGACGTCATATTTAAAATGAATCAGAAATATTTTTTAATTATATTAACTAATAAGTTATCAGTTACATACAAATGGATATTTTTATTCAAAACTCATAATTATCAATGGAAGAATTTTTTTGTGGGGAAAAGGCGGAAAATAAAACTACTGATTAATATATTTTTGGCTCGATTTTTTACCACTTCCGAACAAAGTTGAAAAGTTATTATGCTTTCGGTTTGTCTGTCTGTCTCGGTTTGTCTGTTTCTTCTAACTTTCGTAAATATACTCTGATTTCCATGAAATTTTTGGACGTTCTTAACGTTTACCTAGAACGAATACTTATTGAAAATAAAGTTTCTACCATGATTAGTTTATTTACAGGGATTGTCAAAAAATTTCCTTACATTACGGCATTATGGGGAAAATCGTTTTAATTAAATTTAACGATGTTACACCCTGTGAAACATATTCAAATTTATATGCATTTACAAAGTGCATTAAAATATGCATTTTGTAAAGTATGTAGTGAAAAGGACGCTTATTATTCATTTACAGGGTTACACAGAAGAATTCCATTGCATAAGAATAAAGGGAGGAACAGTTTCCGACATATTTTAATTATGGTAAACGATTTCATGTGTAATCAAATTGATATACGTTGCTGAGGCTTAATGTGAGTTATTTCATGAATAATACGAAGTGCATAACATTTACAGGGACACACAAAAGATTTCAAATATTATATATTCTATTCGAAGTACTGTATATGATGGATGATGACCGTTGCATGGATGAAATGCATTTTGAATTATGATATGTGCTTTTAAGTTCCGCTAAATGTATGCATATTAAATGGAGGGTATAAATGGTAATAGTATAAATAGTTAAATTTAAATGCACAGGGTTACACTAAAGATCTCGGAAAGGTTACTGTATATGAGCGTAATTTACTTAAAGGTGGTTTTTAAATAAAATATGCAATTTTTTTTAACTGCATTTAGTAAACTAAGAAATGTTTGTAGTATATATATAAGATGATGTACAGGGTCCCGCAAAGAACTGGATACAAGGTTGTCTTTGGATGATAATTTCTGAAAATGTAATTTAGGTAGTAATAAGAAATATTTTTGTTTGAACTAAATTTTAGAAAGATACTTTTGTGTACTAGAGGCACTTGGAAAACTACTGAACAAAAGAATTCAAGAATGTTTCTATCTATTAGCATTAATCGCTGAAAGGAAAATTTTAACCAGCAAACAAATTAGCAAATAGGGATTATCAGAAGTTTTTTACCATAAATTCGTGATAAAAATTTAATTACACATGCTTTTCATCATCGAAATTTTTTGCTTGATTGATCAATTATTTCTTCTTTAAATGTTATGTGAACGAAGTCACGGGTAACTGCTAGTACTGTATAGGTTACATACAAATTCATTTTTTTTATTCAAAATTCATAATTATCAATGGGAGAAGTTTTTTGTGGGGAAAAGGCGGAAAAAAACTACTGATTAATATATTTTTGACTCTATTTTTTAACACTTTCCAACAAAGCTGAATAGTTATTATGCTTTCGGTTTGTCTGTCCATCTGGTCGCTTTCTAACTTTTGTAAATATATTCGGATTGCCATGAAATTTTTGGACGTTATTAGCGTTTACTTTAGCTTGAATACCTATTGAAAATGAAATTTCTACCATGAGTGGTTTATTTGCAGGGATAGTCAAAAATTTTCCTTACCTAACGGCATTATGGGGAAAAATCTTTCAAATGAATTTTAATGATGTTACACCCTGTGAACATATTCGAATCTATATGCATCTACAAAGTGCATCAAAATATGCATTTTGTAAAGTATGCAGTGAAAAGGACACTTATTCTTCATTTACAGGGTCACACAGAAAAATTCCATTGCATAATAATATAGGGAGGAACAGTTTGCGACATATTTTAATTATGGTAAACGATTTCATGTATAATCAAATTGATGTATGTTAATGAGGCTTAATGTGAGTTATTTCATGCATAATACGAAGTGCATAGCATTTACACGGACACACAAAATATTTCAAATAGTATATATTTTATCCGAAGTACTGTACTAAAAAATCATATTTTTGAAATGTTAATAACACTGAAAGAGACAAATAATAAGTTTGTGATAAAAAGATGAGCTTGTTTACAATAAGATCGAATAAATTATATTTGAAATGCAGACGCATTTAAAACTAAACTTCTAGCTGTGAAGTGGTCGTTCACCTGAGCGAGAATCTCTACGGATGTGCAGCGCGTCACTCCAAAGACAGACTTGTACTTATGTACTATGCATGCGCTTGCGTGAAATTTTAATTGTAAATTGTGGCTAATTAATAAAATTTTTGAACAAACAAATGTACGATAACAAATCTGTGGACAAATACCTTTCGTTTAGGAAAAGAATGGTGTGATTTGATGCCGTAGTTTGCTCTCACGGACTGTCGAAAGTAAATGCTTAGCGTTTTAAATATATAGATGGTTTCATAGATATACCAGCGCGCCGCAAAAGGTTTTAAAGAAAGACAGAAATACAATATTTTAAGTATGAACTATAACGAGGATATGATTTTTCGAGTATGTGTCTTATTCCGCACAAGTGAAATGTGATACACTACATGACCTTTGATGAACGTCCACTTGCGATTTTAGGTGCTTTGTTAAATATCTAGAAAAATACATGAGTAATCCTGGAACTCTATGTGTATAAATATAGTAGTACGAGTCATACATTTTCGTGAAGATTTTTTTCCTGAAACTCCAATAGAGGACCGTCAACAAATTAAAAAAGAATGAATACATTTTGGATAACCCTGTCAAAAGTAATGTAGCAAAAGCGCTCAAACTGTAGATTATGATTAAGTAGTTTATTTTAATAAACTATGTGATTTTATGTCGACATCATGTATACTCGTAGAGATATTAAGCTATTTATAAAAACAGTATTAAATTTTTCCAAGATTTTTGCTTATAATTAGCGGAGCTCTAAATATAAAATAATATTTTTTTCCGAAAATATGAAAAACAACATTACACACAATATCCTGTTATTAGTATTAAAAATAATGAAAATCGTATGAAAAATGAGTAGGTTTAGTAAATATTTTTTTAATGTGCATGCATCAACGATATCAAAATTTCATTTGCATATTGTGTTAGCTAGATGTATAGAGCAACTTTTGTGAAAGTCTCAAAAACATAGCTTGAAAATTCTGAAAATATTCGTCAATAAAATAAGTTGAAAATCTGTTATTTCCAAAATAAAGTACAAACAAGAGGGGTTCTAACCATATATTCATTGATTAGTGTCAATATAGAATAAACAATATGGGACGTACTACTACATTTAGGTAAAACCCCTCATTTTTTTGCTTCATTTCGGGAACAACGGATTTTGTACTTATTCTATCAACGATTATTTTCAGAATTCTCAAGCTATGATTTTGAGACTTTCACAAAAGTTGCTCTATTCATTTAGCTAACATAATATGTAAATGAAATTTTGACGCATGCGCAGAGAAAAATTATTTAGCAAACCTACTCATATTACATATAACTTTTTATATTTTTAAATTCAGAGTATGGAATATTGTGCGCAGTGTTGTTTGTAATGCTTTTAGAAAAGAAAATTATTTTATATTTAGAACTCTGCAAATTAAAAGCAAAAAATTGGAAAAATTTGGGAATGATTTATAAAAACCTTACATTTCCTACGAGTATACATCCTATCTACATAAAAATTAACACAGTTTATTCCAATAAGCCACTTAATCATAATCTACAGTTTGAGCGTTTTTGCTACATTAGTTTTGACAGAGTTATCCAAAATATATTCATTCTTTTTTAATTTGTTGACGGTCCTCTATTGGAGTTTCAGGAAAAAAACCCTTCACGAAAATGTATGGTTTGAACTATTATATTTATACACTGAGAGTTTCAAGATAATTCCTCATAATTGTTTCTAGATATTCAACAAAATGTCTAAAATCGCATGTGGATGTTCATAAATGCCATGTAGTGTATATTGCTAGCGAAAAGTTCATTTTGTGGAATATATGTTACGCTGCGTTTTTATTAAATTATACTTTATATCGATTTTGTTTTGTATTTCTTTTAATTGTTTTTGAAATGATTAAAAAAAATTCTATTTATTCCTAATAACGTATATAGAGATATGTATGTATATGTGCGTGTGTGTTTGAAATGGAATAATATCACTTTTCTATAATATTATTGAAATAACTCCAATAATAAATTTTATTGGCATTTGGAATTAAATATTTTAAATGAAAGAAATAAATGCACAGCCCAATCATATTAATGGGACCACCTTGAGATTTTAGTCATTTTGTTAAATAGACAAACACATGAGAAATTATTCTGAAACTCCAGGATTGTAAAAAGATTAGTGCAGGTTATATATTTCCGTGAATATTTCTCTCCGAAATTCCAAAGGGGTTCGTCAACAAAATGAAAAAGAAAGAATACATTTTGTATACCATAACAAAACTGTTCAAACTGTTCAAACTATATATTTGATTTAATTGGTTACTGTCATAAACCATGTTTATTTTTATGAGGTTAGAAGGTATACTCGAAGAGAAATTAAGATTTTCATAAAAACAGTCCCAAATTTTTACAAGTTTTTTGTTTATAAATTGCAGAATTCTTAATATAAAATAAAGTGATTTTCAAAAAACATGACTAATAATATTGTACACGAAATCCTGCACTCAGAAATTAAAGTATATATATAAAAATTATATGAATTTTTGACTGCACATGCGTAAAAGCAATCAAAATATAATTTGCATAGTACCTTAGCTAAATTTATGCTGCAACGTTTATGAAAATCTCAAAAACATAGCTTGAAAATTTTGAAAATTATTGTTGAAAGAGTAAAATCAAAATCAGTTGATCCCAAAATGAAGCAAAATATGAGAGTCTGTATCCAAATCTAGTAGTACGTTCAATATCTTGTATGCTGTATTGACACTAATTAATTGATAAATTGATAGAACCCCTTGTCTTTTTGCTTCGTTTTGTAAAAAGTACATTTTAAGTTTATTCTATCGACGATAATTTTTAGAATTTTCAATCTCTGTTTTTGAGACTTTCACAAAAGTTGCTATATATATTTAGCTAACACATTATGCAAATTATATTTTGGTCGTTTTTACTCATGCGCAGTAAAAAAGGTTTTAGTAAACCTGCTCATTATTCATTCACTTTTATTATTTTTTAATTCTGATTACAGAGTTTTGTGTAAAAAGTTATTTGCCACATTTTCGGAAAAAATCATTATTTTCTATTAAAAAATCCGCAAATTATAAGAAAAAATTGGAAAAACTCGGGACTGTTTTTGTTAAAACCTTAATTTTCTACGAGTATATCTTCTATTCTCATAAAAATAAACGCAGTTTATAACAGTAACACATTTAATCATAATCTTAAGTTTGAACTGTTTCACTACTTTAATTTTGCCAAGGTTATCAAAAGATATTCTTTCATTTTTCATTTTGTTGTTGGTCACCTAAGGGATTTCGGAAAAAAAATCATGGTTTCTCATTTACACTATATTACACATCTAAAGTCCTACGAAGTAAAATTTTAATTGTACAAAAAAAATTTTAAACTCGGTGAGTCCCCTCTGACAGTCTTTCAAAAGGCCAAAATTGTAATGTTAATTTCTCAGCATTTTGTTTTAAATGCTAAAAAAATATGATTCTTTCAAAATTATAGAAAAATCTTATTTACGAATATTAATGTTATCCTTGAGTGTGTTAATCATTGCACAATGTATTAAAAATCCATTAAATCAACTGAGTTATATCATTTTAATTATTGCTTGCATTGCAGTGAAACCTGGAGCTTAGGCAACATCTATAGACAGGCTTGTCAGTGAGAGGGTTTGAAATATTGACTGTGTAAAAACTATCTTAATAAATATTTCAAGGAAGATTCTACTTGAAAATATTTATTATTGCATTCACTTTTATATCACTGTTCAAAGTGTAAAGATGTCGAGCAAACAAATTTAAGACGAAAAACACTCTAAAAGTAAATTTATTTAAATTATATCTACATAACACATTGTATTCTACATTATATTTAAAATATAATAGGTATATAAAATTCTAAATAATACTTTATTAAAGTTACTATCAACTAACGCTTATTTAATGAACTCCAAAAAAAAATATTACTCTTTATTGACATTAATCGGAATTCTTATTGTTGTGCACAGTAATGATTGGCCATGTTGGGGATACTAAACTGTTGAAAATCTTAAACAAACTATCCGCTCTTTCGACTAGTTTTAAAGAAAACGGTTATATTATCATAATTCAATCCTCTTATTATGTTCTTACTTAATGACCATGATGTGGTTCTTATAGACTTAAATTGCGGTTATGTAGCCGTTTTGTATATAGCGATAGAATGTTTTTGCTGTAGATTTTTAAAGAGTGCACAAACATTATAAGATTGCTTCTCAATCTAATGAAAAAACCTTTTTTTGACATATTCTTTTGGACATTACTATTTTACTTTCATGCTGTACTTAAGAATACATCCAATCAATTTGTTTTGAGCGTAATCGTGCGACAATGTAAGGAACAATATTTGAAGGAAAATGAATTTTAGGTTTAGTTTCATTTTTTTCTTTGTAAAACTTTTTCACCAATGCCCTAAAATTTGAGTATTTAGTAAGTCTTTTAAGAAGGTTCTATCTTTCATCTTGTTAAAGAAAGAACAACAGATATAAAGATACAAAACTAGTCTAGTTCAAATTGCAAATCTTGCTACGGTTTTTTTAGAAATCCTTTTCACAGATCCCACCATTTTTATAAAAGTCTTTAGCTATCATAATACGGATCGCCGTTCTAATTCCCAAAAACATTCGGAAAACATCAAACTTTGTGTTGCTGGCACTGTGACGACCATCAAATGTAGAACACTCAATGTAGTATCAAATGTATCAAATGTAGAAACGAACAACATTTATTAACATCACACAACAACATACGGACACCTATACACAGAAGTTGAAAACATTTACAATAATATTATTATTATTGTTCCACTAGAACAATGCTTCTTCGCGACACACGAAGAGCGCTTTTTGGACTTCCTCCCATCACACCTCTGCCCCGACTGCCGAACGCAGTTTTCTCTTTCGTCGAGGGCGCGCCACTTGGCAATAGTTTATCTCTTATTTGGCGACGCCAACCATTGTTTTTTTTTTTTTTAAAGTCAAAGTTTGAATTGTGGAACCTTACATGTCCCTCCGTAAAGAGCACATAGTTCTCCTTAGAGACTATGCTGCTAAGGAATGTTTTTAGCATATTTCACACAACTGTAAGTAAGTATTTTTAGTTAATTTTCAAAAACCATAGAGTAATTTTTTTTAAGCATATTTCACAAACGTAAAAGAAGAACTCGTTCGCTAGCCCAACATTTAATACTTAAATGAACCAATATAAATATATGTATATACAATAATATTAATACTAATAACTAGATACAATATGAAATATTCAACATGAAATATTATAATGAATAATAATGCATTATTTACACAATTACTTTATATGTTTCCCTAGGGGAACCTGGAAAGTGCATCAGCATTACCATGTTTGCTTCCTTTCCTATAAGTAATTTTCAGGTTGTATCTTTGAAGTGCTAAAGCCCACCGTGCTAGTTTGGCACCATGTGGCAAGCCCTGGGTAAGGTAAGAAAGAGGATTATGATCTGAAATCACTTCAACTTGCGATCCGAAGATCCAAGTATCAAATTTCTGAAGCGCAGCTAAAACGCTGTAAGCCTCTCTTTCTATAGTAGACCACCTGGTCTGGCATGGGGTAAGCTTTTTGCTGTAAAAAGCTATAGGATGCTCCTTCCCATTCTCATCTAACTGTGATAAACACGCTCCAACGGCTGTAGCGGAAGCATCGGTATAAAGCTGAAAGGGTTTTTCAAATTGTGGAGTATATAAAGATGGCATTTTAACTAACTGTTCCTTTAGTTTTTGGAAGGCTTCTTCTTCCAACTTTCCCCAAGGGATATCTTTGGGAACTCTCTTTTTCGTCAGATTAGTCAAAGGTAATACAATACTCGCAAAATTCGGAATGTAGTCTCTATAATAACTTGCTATCCCCAAAACCGTTCGCAATTCTTTCTTGTTAGTAGGTGCCGCTAATTTCTTCATAGCTTCCACCTTTTCAGGGTCCGGGGCATGTCTTCCTGACCCAACTATATGCCCTAAAAATTTTACTTCTTTCTTTCCAAAATCGCATTTCTCTAAATTAACAGTAAGACCTACTTCACGAAGAGTTTGTAAAACTGCACTAATATGTTTCAAATGGTCTGCCCATGTTTTTGAGAAAATTGCAACATCATCAATGTAGGATCGACAGTAATCTTTATGCGGAATCAGAACTTTATCCATTGACTTTTGAAAGGTGCTACCAGCATTTTTCAGGCCAAATGGCATGACTCTCCATTGGTAATGGCCAGAGTGAGTTACGAAGGCAGTATAATGTTTGCACTCTTCTTTCATGGGAATCTGCCAATATCCCTTAGTAAGGTCAAGTACGGTGATTATTTGTGCTTTCCCTATTTCATACAGCAGTTCATTAGCATGTTTCATGGGGTAAGCATTTGGAATAGTAAAACTGTTTAGTAGTCTGAAGTCAACACACAACCGCACGCTGCCATCCTTTTTAGCAACGCACACTAACGGATGGGCCCATTCACTATCGCTTTGTTCAATGAGTCCAGTTTCTAGTAGCTCTCGAATTTGACGATCTACTTCATTTTGGAGGGCTATAGGAATTCGATACGGTCGAAGTCTTTTCGGTGAACAATCAGGTGTAACCTTAATCACATGCCCTTCGACTTTCGCCATTCCAGGTTTAGTATTAAATATGTCATGGTATTTACAAAGTAAGTCGCTTAGATCATGCCGTTGCTTAGCATCTAATGGGCTGGTCATATCCCGGACATGTTGCTCTACTTCACTTTTATTGAGAGTCATTTTCTCGGTTGGAGCAGAATGTAATTGTCCAAAATCTTTATCCTGCTCAAAAACAAGACCTATGTGTTGGACACGAGCCACATATGGTCGAATTTTATTGAAATGTAATTCTTTTCTTGTACCATCATCAAATTCAACAATGGCTGAATGTGGCCTGCTCAATTGAACCACAGTCGCCGGTCCTGACCAAGTTTTCAATAGCTTATGAGATGATGTTGGCAGCAGGATCAGAACCCTGTCACCTACTTGAAAGGTTTTCTCTCGAGCTCTCAAGTTATACCTTTGGGCATAACTTTGTTGATTTAGTTCAGCATTCTCATTTGCAATTCTATGAGCGTTTTCTATATTCTCTCTTAACTCTTCTAAATATTTTTCGACAGACCTAGAAGCCGTTGTAGGTATCACCTTCTCACCTGTCCAAATTTCTTTAAGTAATGCGGTCGGTCCCTTAGGAATTCGTCCATACACTAATTGGTATGGAGACACACCAGTCGTGCAGTGAGGAACTTCTCTATACGCAAATAAGAGATGCGGAATGTGGATATCCCATTGATTTCCATATTCCTGAACATTTTTGTTCAGCATATTCTTTAAAGTTCTGTTCCATCTCTCCACAGCACCCATGCTCTCGGGATGACCCGGCGTTGAAAATCTTGGTGATACTCCTATTAAATTTATAAAAGCCTCGGTCAGTTCTGCGGTAAAATTTGGACCTTGATCTGTACATATCATTCTAGGGAAACCAGTGCGGCTGAAAATTTGCATCAATACATTGCACGTAGTTTTAGCGTTTATATTTCTAGTCGGTATTGCTTCTGCCCATCTGGTACATAAATCAATCGCACAAATGATATACTTGTGTCCTCTTCTGGAAGGAGGTTCTAAAGGGCCAATGCAATCTACGCTCCAAACTTCAAAGGGGTATTCTGGCCTGGTAATTGGTTGGATCGGAATTCTATCTCGGTAAGTTTCAGTTCTTCTAACTTGACAAGGTTTGCAACTTTCACAAAATTTCCTGACATCATTTTTGATAGTCGGCCAAAAGAATGAGTACTTTATTCGCTCTTTCGTTTTCTTTTCACCCAGGTGTCCAGCCAGGGGAATTTCATGGGCAACTTTCAATACGAAATCTCGCTTGCTGTAGGGTAACACCACTTGCTTTATTTTTTCGCCACACACCCATTCAGAGTGTAACAACAGTCCATCCTCTAACTCAAATCCGTTTCTCCGTTCTTCTGCAAGCTTCCAAATATTGGTTAAGGATTCATCTTCCCGTTGTAGCTTTATAAACTCTGATCTACTTTCTTTACAACCCTCTTCTTCACTGGAGATAGCAGGACTTTCTATCTCAAGTGCTTCTTCTTCTTCATCACTCTTTACAATTTCATTCAGACTGTAGCTTTGTTTCTGTTCATCTTCTTGCACAGGAGGGGAAGTCACGGGTTGACATTCTTGAATTCCATCATTTAGTGAGTCAAACGCTGTAGAACATATCAGCATATCGCTTACCAATTTTTTGGATACCGCACATACGACAGGGACTTCACAATGTCGCGAGTCATTTATTTTCATTTTAAAAACTACTAACGGGGCTGTTTCAGTTGATCCAAATGCACATACTAGTTTTACATTTCCTTCACCATCGCCTTCTTTAATAGGAACCAGGTCATGTCTTATGACTGAAATTTGAGCCCCTGTGTCTAAAATGCCGTTAAGAATCGTAGAACCACATTTCAATTCTATTTCCTTCAGTTCATCACACTTCACAGAATTTGCCTTGAGAGGGAATGACATAGGCACGGAAATTCGAGCAGTCAATACCTCTTTATTCTCTATGACTTTTTCTGTAGTGACCGAATTGCTACGAACATTTTTGATTCTGCCCCGATTTCCTTGGCTATTATTCTTAGGACAAGCTCGTGCAAAATGCGTTGGATCACCACATACGAAGCATGTGACTTTAGATATTCTAGGACCCCTGTCCCTTTGATACCCTCCTTGGTATTTTGTTCTGTCAACTTGCTTGTCATTTCCGCCATATTTGGTTACACCTGCTAAATGATTATTTTTATTGCCTTCGAACCTTTCCTTGAATTTACACTTATCTTTCTCTTCTGATTGCCATCGGGGAACATCCCTTGGCTTTTTGTGCACTGGATTATTCTTCAAACCGTCCTTCAAACTTTCGTATTCATCAACCTTTTCTGCGACCTCCAAAGGATCAATCATTTTATTCCATTGGTCCAAGAAATGTTCTTTTATGTCGTTTGGTACTCGGCGTTTAAGTTGGTCCGCAACCAGTAGCTTCTTTAATTGGTCGAAATCCTCGACTTTTAATTCATTTATCCATTCGTTAAAATAACTATTCAATGCATGACAGTAACTCCTCCAAGATTCTTCTGGTCCCTTTTGATGTCGGAAAAATAGCTGTCTCAATTTTTCAGGATTCAGTTTGTAGCGTTTAAGCAACATTTCTTTTATGAAATCATAATCATTGGCTCTCTCAGGAGGCTCCCGGGCTATATTGTTAGCTATCTCGGTTGGTAAAAGTCCTAATAAATATGCCACCCATTCGGTTTTTGGTACACATGCCATTGCCGCCCGACGTTCAAAGTTTACCAAATACAATTGCATTTCGTCTACCTTTTCATCGTACTTTGGGGTTATCTGCATCAGCTGTACTTTAGACCTTGTTTCATTCGAATTTTCCACTACTTCACCCAAATGTACGTTATTCCCCAATAATTCCAAGCGTTTTAACTCAATTTCATGGGCTCGCTCCTCTGTTCGGATTCGATCTTCTCTTTCTTTTTCCCGAATTCGTTCTTCATCTTCTTTTTTCTCACGCCGAAGTCTGTCTTCTATTATTCTGCTCAAAGAAACTTTGGCTTCATCTTCAATGAAATTCCCACTGTCAACGATTAGCTTTCTAATTTCAGCCCTCGTTAGATCTGAGTTAACTTTTAACCCCAGTTCGACCAGATCCTCCTTGCGACCCTTACCCAAGAAAGATGATGCCATGGTAACCCGGAAAAAGAAACGAAATCCCAGTAATTCTAACAATCAGTAACAGTGTAATAACCCCCAAGAGTTATTCATTCCCTCCAGGAAACATATTTACAACCATGACAATATAACCTATCGCTCAAATAATAATTTATTTCATTTGTTTACTTCTACTCAAAAAAAAAAAAAAAACGCAGCATAAGTAACCAAAACTTAATACTTTATCAAAAAAAAATTTTTAAATAAAATAGTTCTAGAAACCATATACATCAATAGTATATCACAACACAATAGTATATTCAATGATCAATCGTTCGATTTCGTTTTCAGCACTCAACATAATAAAACAATTCTACAATATCTAAGTGTAGCAATATTTTCTCAAAACAATTAATTTTATTAATTAATTACTCTTAATGAACATTTAATAGTGTTCACAATACCCCAAAAAAAATCACAAACCTTAAGAACATTCAATGTTGTCATAACACTATACTCGTATCATTTATTTCAAAACAACAACATAAAAAAAACAACCGAAAAGAAAATAATATCTATGTATATTTTGTTTGTTTTCTTAAAATACCATCAATATAATTTTAATTTTTTTTTCTTTAATCACTCTGTATACAGAAATGAAATTGCAAATTAAAAAAAAAAAATTCTTTACTACCAAGAGTATAATTTTTTGGCAACCATTCAAAATTCATAAACAAATTTTCCTTTATTCATTTCTTATAACACTCTATATACGTTTATATTATTGAAATCATAACGTCGGTTGCACTACAAGAGAGAAATAAAAAAAAATATTTCATAAAAGAATTCTTTCAAAACACTAGTTTCGATTTACCGAATTTAGACAGTGAATGCAAAAAATAATAATAAAAATATGTACATATATATATATATATTATCCAATCTATATCAATAACAATTGAACACAACCAATTTCTATTACTTCTTTAATCAACGGTACTCCGTTGCAAAAAAAAACCAAACAATAATTATTTTATTTTATCCTTTTAACACTTCTGAAATAAAAATTCCTATTCCAGCCATTTGTTCCAAATTACTTCATCAGTAACACAAACAAAAAAAAAAATCATTTTCGAGAACAATATTTCGTAATTGTCAATGGATAATATTCTAAAGTACAATTTATCGGCTAAACAAAAACACATTTTTTTTTCAATTTAATGATTATGAAAGATATTTTTCATTTGCACAGAAAATACTACACAGAACATACTATTTATTCTCAATTCTTTTTATTTCATTTTTCATTCACTAGAAAGAGAAAAGAGATTTTTTTTTCTTTTTTTTTTTAATGTATTATATTTTTCTGTATAATACCGATATAGGATTACCTATATATATACTTTTTACCTATAAAGATATATATTTTTCTATTGGGCTAACGAAGAGAACTTCTTACCTGTAGATTCATATCCACTAGGCTCCGCCAATACGGATCGCCGTTCTAATTCCCAAAAACATTCGGAAAACATCAAACTTTGTGTTGCTGGCACTGTGACGACCATCAAATGTAGAACACTCAATGTAGTATCAAATGTATCAAATGTAGAAACGAACAACATTTATTAACATCACACAACAACATACGGACACCTATACACAGAAGTTGAAAACATTTACAATAATATTATTATTATTGTTCCACTAGAACAATGCTTCTTCGCGACACACGAAGAGCGCTTTTTGGACTTCCTCCCATCACACCTCTGCCCCGACTGCCGAACGCAGTTTTCTCTTTCGTCGAGGGCGCGCCACTTGGCAATAGTTTATCTCTTATTTGGCGACGCCAACCATTGTTTTTTTTTTTTTTAAAGTCAAAGTTTGAATTGTGGAACCTTACAATCATGTCATACTATTGTACTTTCCCACATCTTACCCTACATTATTTAGTATTCGGTTAGCAAACAAAAGAACAAAGGCTTCGTTTTTCTGAAATATAGCTGTATAAACCGCATAACTACATAAATCACGATGCTATCATGAGTATAGTATATAGAAAAAACGCTTTAAAAATAGTAATCTACCGTTAAATCAAGCAAATTTGTTTCGTTTGCAGAAACGTTTAGAGCGACTTGTAAATATATTTTTCATCATATAAAATACACATGTCTGTTTCTGAAATCATTAAACTTCTATTTAAAAAAAAAAAAAAAAAAATCATCACATTCTTTGTAAAATGTCTATCTGAAATATGTGTTGAAAAAAAAAGTTGTTATATTAAACTATTAGTATAATGTATAGTTTTGCACAAATTTATTCAAGTATATAAATTTTTCTTGTTACAGTACAATTGTTATAAACATAAGAAATCTGGGTAAGATCATTTGTTATTTTATGTGATATGATTGCATTTAAAAGGATACGTGCGTGCATAATTAACACTTCTTTGGAAATTCGACGGAAAATTCTCAAAAAATATCGAATGTTGATATAATTAAACATGTTAAACAACAAAAAGGTAAAAACTATCGGCGTAACTGTCGTTTAGCTGAAACATTTTGAACACACATTCTCTTTTCTAACAATTATTTTTCATTCTAGTAAACAACGCTTCATAAAGAATACAAAAGTCATCAGTCTTAAAGATAATTAATATTTAACGGTAAAAAAGGTAGAATGGAAACAAAGATTTACTTATGTACCTTTTAATTACATTCAATGAAAATACACTTTTTCCTTTGCTTGGATAAATGAAAAACTTGACAATTTAATGTTGAATATGTGAGAAGAAGTTTGAGAATTTAAAGTGTTTAAATGAAAGAGTGTATTTTTAATTTAATAAAAAGTAATAACATTTAAAAACGAATACAGGTATCCCACGACTTACGTAAGTAATAAGTTTCATTATGTGCGTTTGCAAAATTGTTAAATCTTTTATTTTTATCTGTCTAGAAATCATTCGTAGCATGAATGCTTTAGCAGCATAAGATACTCTTTTTTAGATTTACTAGCATATAGACATAATTCTTTTCCACTATAATTTTTACAATACTAAAAATAAAAACTAAAATCAATCATTATCAATCTATATACAATTTTTGCAATAAAAAGAAAATTTGTTTTCCAAATTATCTCCTGCAGTTCCGTTGGAAGAAAACACTGGAAATCAATAATACGAACATTATCACAGATGGTAATTTAGAAAAATCTCTTTTCGTTGTCTTGTGAAATCTGCCAATAGAACTTCAATTTTTATTAACATGCATTGAAAAATATTTTATACTATATGTTAAAAAGTCAGTCATGACATAAAAAATAATAAAAGTTTCAACACATTTCTTTATATTTAATAAAGTGTAAAAATCTTTACTTGTTACACTGTGATTTGTATAATTATAAGAAAAAAATATAATACCAATTCTGAATTTAAGCGTTATTGTTTGTACTAAAAAAAGTTTGCATGCTGAATTAACACTTCTATTGCAAAAATACTGTAAATGAATAAATCAACACTTACATACATGCAGGCGTTAAAGAAGAAATTTTTTTTCGTTTGATCTGATATCTGCCAATGTTATTGTCCTTTAGACTGACATGTATTGATATATATTTTTTCTATAGATTTTTGTTTTTATTGAATACATTAAATTTATAAAAATCGAAATATTCTGTTTTAGGCTTATATTGTTAAACGATTCACAAAACTAAAAGGGCGTTATTACGATTTTTTCACACAATAAAATACAATTTAAGAATACGCAACTTATAAATTCCCACTTAACGCAATAAAATACATTTTAGCAATTGCTTTCGATATTCGATCATTCCTACGATGTGTGCATATTTGTGCATAACATAAACAGTATAGCATACAACATAGGTATCATACTTCTAGGAATTCTCAACATTGGTGAATTCTTTAAGAAAATTAATGTATTTACCTCTGTAAATGTTACACAAATTCTATTGCAGTCAATAGTCTATAAAAGACTTGCAGGACACTTTAATGATTTCATTTTGTTTTAAAGTATCATAACATCATTAAACTCGTCGCAATACATTTTTGTTAGTGTGCAATAATATAATGGTATCTTGGTATGCGACCTCGTAAACGAACAATAAATCGCCCAAAAGAAAGCACTGCTATACTCATTTTTCACAATTTTTACACTATCTCAAAGTCCGCATTTTTATCTAACCTAGGATTCAGTTAGATGTTCACAAATGTTTTTGCTGATTAGTTTTATGTGTTAACAGCCTAATTGGTGGCGCTTTTATACTGCATTCTGGAGGATTTGCATGACAATAAGCACAGTTTAATCTCAAGAACTAATACACGGATTTTCATATTATTAGAATCCTTATGATGGACATAGATTGTTTTTCATTGCCAAATTGCATAACCACTGGGATATTAGCGAAGGATGTAGTAAGAATAGAGTTCTTTAAATGCAGATGAATGTATTTTTTTGTAATACGGACAACGCCAGACAGGTACGAGGGAAGCTAACTCATTGAATAATAAAAAAAAATAATATAAAAATGGATTTATTAAACATTCTAAAATAAAAAGTAGCTTCTCTCAGAATATTATAGGTTTTGAAGAAGATAAAAATTCGAATAAGCGAATTATTTAAATACGCGTTTTAAATTTAAACATATAGATCGGAATGAACAGTAGATATTATTAAGAAATAGGTACCATGACATTTCGAATTATATAAATGCATGCTGCAAAGAAAAATTTTATATAGCATAAATAGGAATAATATATGCTTAAAAATATTGAAAAATCAATTTAAGCATATTTCTTAAAGCAAGAGTTGTATTATCAAACTTATTGTACTCATATAGTAAAGTATATTTCTTTTAAATGCCAATATTTAAAGCCACATAAAGCTATGTAATACGATACTCTCGGATTCTTCAAAAGCGTTTTCTATTTATAAAAGATTTCTGACTAAAGTTTACTTAAAATTTATCATTTTTCAGCAACCTTATCTTTCAAATGTCTAGAAGTTGAAAAAAGTTTATAAAACTGGTGTGATTTGAGATTGCTTCTTTTATCCTTGAAATACAACTTAAATAATTCGAAATAATAATAAAGAAATAAATAATGGAGAATTTGACAATATTTTTCTAAAACAAAAGTATCATAAGACAATCATAAGACATTATGTAATTGGTTTAAATCAAGTTTTGAAGTAGTAATGTTATCTGTCTTAAGATGATTTTATTCAAATGTTGCGACGAAATTTCATATTAAAATTCTACAGAAGAGCATCGTTAAACTCAAAAAGCAATTTCCTTGTCTTATGTTTTCTTTATCCTTCTATTAATATAGAAATTCAAAATGAGGTGATACATGCTGTAGCCTTGTTAATGGCAACAGACTTAACAACATTTTAAACACCATTTTAGCATTTTTACTATCTTATTAACATCATTTTGAATTGGAATTATAAAATTAAAATTAAGATAGTAGTGGATTCTAAAAACCTTAATTAATACTCTCAAATCCCTGTTGCTAACTTAGACAAAATCCAGTCGAAAATCCTCGTACATTTGTATTAAATATGTATGATGTTTTTTATTATAATTGGTTATATATATATATATCAATAGGAAGCGAAACTAGATAAAATTCATATATGTTCAGCATTTAAGTTTTCTTAACTATTTATAACTAGTTGTTGTCTTTGGTAGAGATCTGGGAAATCTGAAGTATATCTGAATCTTTTTATAAGTTGAATTCCGCAACTTTCTGATTGGTCCATGTTTAATGTCCAAAAAAGGGAATACTTCTGTTGGTACGATGATAAAAAATACGTATGCGATGTTTAGAATTTTTTCCTTTTTTTTTTTTTTTGATGAGTTTAGGAATATTAATATTCAATCCATGTCGTACTTAATATAAAGGGGTTCTGAAGTCAGTCTGATTAACTCCATCAAAGAAAAATACAAATTTTAAACAGTTAAAATTGTATATCTATAAACTACTGCTTTTTTATCAATGATCTAGGAATATTAATGTTTAATGTATGGCGGACATAATATATGACTTGTTATGATCATCATAAAAATTATGTTTTTTATTATTATAATTAACTTCAGTATAGAATTTATTTATAAGTCTTTAAAATTCTGTCTTAGAAAATATCATTTTCCAATTAGTTGTTGTAATTTGTTAAATTACTTTTTATTTCTTTCTTTTCACTCTTTGTTGTTCTTTTTATTTTCTGTTGAAATTTAGTGTGAGTTGGGTTGAATTGCGCCAGCATTTCATGATGATCTTGTATGAAGAAAAATATAAGGTTCTACATTTTTTTTTTTATCTATTTGGAAAATAGTTTTTGTCCTCGACAGAGAACTGGGAAATCTGAAGTATATCTGAAACTTTTTATTGGTGCAATTCCACAACTTATTTTTCGTTCTCTTATTGTTGCCAAGATGAGAAAAAGTAACAAAAACCTTAAAAAAGAATTTGAAAACAAATTGTGATAAAGATTTCAAAAAAACTTCATTTAAAAGTGCATTTTTGTCCCTATGCAGTGGTGTAAAAGTTTAAAATTTTGCAGTTCCAAAAATTTTAAAACTGAAATTTCCTTTAAAATATGCTTATGATGAGTTCGGGAAAAGTAAAGTTTAATCCAAGTCGTATGTAATATAAAGCGGTTTTTTTTTGTTTTTTGTTACTCGATTTAGATATTTATGAGTTAATGTTTTGATGGTTTATTTTAATATTTTATGTATTATAGTTTTCAATTATATAGTTGTGGTGTGTGATTAGAGTTCATATTCCAGTTTGATTTTAATATACGTATATATCCATCAATATTTAAACTAGTAAGCTGTTTCTCTTATGATTTCCTTCTTCCAATTCAACTATGCGCTTGCACGTTCTGGAAACATAATTAACTGATCTTTTTTTCCTGTTCTTTAAATATTTGGGAAATAGTTGTTGTCCTCGAAAAAGAACTATCAAATCTGAAGTATATCTAAATATTTTTACTGGTTGAATTCCGCAACTTATTTTATTTTATTCTTTTTCTGGTTGGTCCATGTTTAATGTCAATTTTTAACTTTCATCACTAAAAAGATAATGCTATTATGCTATTTTTGATATTAACTTTCTATCGCATTTTCTCTTGAGCAGAAAAAAACACAGTATAATATTGGTTTGAAAATATTTTTTGACATTAGAATACATTAACCCCAAGTTAGATACAATTCCTTTAGAAGACATTGGCTTGCTGTGCTATTTTCCTAATTTCTTACTCTCAATATTAAACTGAAAAAAATGTATAATGTACTGTCATTATTATCAAATAATATGATAAGTAATCGATATTTAAGTTATATGTGGCACTAAAAATGATATAGCATAATTATTGTGAAGATTACAGTTAACTATTTTATACTAGTCTTAAAAATTCTACATTTCATGTAATTCAATAACAAATAATAGAGAAAAATGATGATTTTATACTGCATTTCAATATTTAAACTGAAATACCTATATTTACTTTTCATACTGGAAATTCTATTTATTCAATTCGTTTTAAAACTTCTGTTTCATGTATAGTGAAACCGAAATCCCTTCTGAAAGAGAATATCCTTTGATACCCAGAGATAAAATAACTTTTTTTTGTTTCATGAAATCGGTGTTAGAAAATAGAATCTGTAGGATCTGTTATGTAAAACAGACCACTTTTTATGCAAAACAATCAATAAAAAGAAAATATATTTCCTCATATTTATGTAACAAAATTCTTTACTAAAAATATGGTGCATTTCGAGAATATTGAACGTTGAGTGCATTAAATTTGAGTTTGTCTATCATAAGTATTTCATTTTAAAATCCTTTTTGATATTTAATGAAGACGATGTCGAATCAATAATTGCTAATATAATGATCTAGTTTTTAAAACAACTTCATGCTTATTTGACTCGTGATATGAAAATGTCCGTTTCAAGTTATGCAAATTAAATAATTGTTTTTAGCAGAAATTCAATTTCAAATCATCCTAGGTATCAAGTTTTTATTGCCTAATGAATACTTGATACTACAGTCATATGCTTCTAACAATATACTGGCCTGTACAACCGGTTTTTTGCGTCTCATTTGCAAATGAATGAATATAGAAACAACAAATTTGCAGGAAATATGCGCTAAATTTTATTTATTAAAAGCGACATAAAACTTTACTTAAGTTAAACGTATAAATGAAATTACAACAAAAAAGCATTCATGGTGAAAAATTTCATTCTTGGAGAAATCAGCACATCGCAGTATTGTACAGTAAAATGTGATAGAATCATTAAAAAACTGGTTCTAATACGTAACATGTCAACCCCGGACCTGGATGCATTTGCGGCATCGACTTTCTATGCTCTAAATTAAATCGTCAGACACCGAACTAGGTAGCGCTGACTAGATATGGAATAACACAATTAATACACAGAAAAAGCCGGAATTTTTATTATACTGGCATATAAACGCTAAAAAAGGGCATTTTTTGTAAAGAAAAATTATTATTAAAATTCTGATATAAAATCTATATATATATTACGCTGTTTAGTCCAGTCAAATGGTAAAAAATGATTACAAAAATTAGGGTAGAGGTAATTTTTTAATATGTTGTATGGGTAAGTACTATTACTAATTTCCACAAGTTTGCCAACAAAATTTTTTGCCGCTAGCGCCGCCATTTTGGAAAAACCTCTAATTTATCGGACTTTTTTTTAGTTTTTACAAAATATTTGCTAAAATATCAATCTAATGGTTTTAAACTTTTTTACAAAGTGGACTAAATTTGCTACAGTTTGAGTACAATTGGATTTTTATACCTATAATAGTTAGTGAGTTATAGCTCTTCAAAGTTAGACAAATTTTTTCAAAAAAAAACAAAATTCGAGAATTTTCGGGTAATTTTTACACATAACTTAAAAATTGCGAGTCCTACGATAGAAAACTATTTATAACTTTCACACAAGAGTTAATTTGTACAATTTGACTGTCGATTAGTTTCCGTGTGTTAAAAATATCACGAGATAGAAAGTTTTAGAAAATATTGTTTTCGCCAAATGCATCCCTCAAATATTATTTTTTTCATATTTATTTAAGTGAGGATCAATAACAGAATTAAAAACTAGTTATGTGTACCTTAATGATTTTATTTACATATTTAAACACAATTTATAAAAAAACTTTACATAAAGTTTATAATATTACTTAGGATTTTTGGTGCTTAGAAGGGCCTGGGCGGTCGATAGCGGAATTTTCATCGTCATTTTCAACTGATGTGCCAATGTTTATAGAGTTGAGTGAAAGATTTTTAGTATCTTCGTTCTCATCTTCTCGCAGCATGTCGATGGGTTCCATATCGTCTTCTTCCTCCAAGTAAGAGGCTAAGAAAAGTTCAGGTGCATTTTCACAGGATTGGCCATTACAATGCTTGCAAATATTTGTGCAGTTCAGTCCTGCTTTTCGAAACCCACATGCTTTCAAACATCCTTTTTTGGAAGCGCAGAATATTGTGTGGAGGATCGAATCTGGAGCTGCGTCATTGTTTTCTTTTATGGAAAAGAGACACATTGAAGTGTTCATACAACCCCACATCAGTGGATCATTTTTTTTCCCTAACCATGATTGAACTTTAAGATATGTACGCATCGTATGCAGTTGAGCAGCATCTCTTGTTGGAGGTAACCTAGCTAGGTTGAATTTCGTCCTACAAGCAGATTTTATGAACATGTAGTACCGAAGCTCATCGATGTTTTGTATTGGTTGGTCACCTCCATACAATCGAATCAGAAAATGTTCTCCCACTTTTTCCAATTCTTTAACGTTACATTAGGGTTCAAAAAAGCTGTTGTCTTTTCTTCAAGTTCAGGATGGTTTACAACCAGTGAACAAAACTGGTTTGTCCCGTGGCCAAAAAGTGCTGAGGTGGTATCACACCCACTGAAAGCGTGGAGGAACAGTAGGATTTTGGAAAAGCTGTAGCGAAACGAATTAGCTGAGTAAAATATATCAGGAGTTTTACCTCTTCCGCATTTTTGAAAGAACACGTTATTTTTGTAAGGCGATTGTAATGCTGTGAGAAGTACAAGTAGATCAATATCCTCTCCGACTATGAAAACATTATCATACAGAGAGGCTTTTCAAATCGCAGTGTTGACAATTAATACATCAGCATCTTCAACTGCCTGTTGCACATGTATTAAAGCTTTTTCTAATAAATCTTTCAAAAAATCAATGAAGCGTTTCTTTTTATTATTATTGGCAAGAAATTTTTCTTGTGTACTTTGAAATATAGTGGTTCTGTCAAAGATGATGTCCGGAGTAGAATGAGTAGATCTACGAAGTCGTTCACAGTTTTTGGTGAATTTTTGATCAGCGCTTAAAGAGTAACCATCAAAGATTACAGAAACGTTCATACTGTAATGGGTTTGCAAATATTTTATGTAGCTATCTGCTATAGCCATGAATGTAGTATGTCTACGCCACACTACTTTATGTAAAATATGACCGCCATCAACAACAACATATTTACTTCCACCGGAAATGTCTTCTTTCTTCAATGGAATAAATGAATCATAAAACGATGATTTGGTCCCCTTACGCATACCTGTACCTGAAAATAATGACATGGGGTAAGGAGGTAGCTCGAACTTGAAGAATTTCTTCAAATAAACCATCAGATTGTTTGGAAATGCACAACCTCTGAAATATTGTGAGGGGATCTATAATTAGTTTATCGTTTCCAATTTTTACGGTATTACTGGTGCCCGCGAGAGTGACTACCTTCTTCTTGCGTTGAAATTTGACATCTTGAAAATTATTGCCGACAATTCTTGCTAATCCATCTTTTCCAATCTGTTCGGACAGGTGGCAGTTTACTTCTTCGCCTGCATTGAATTTCCTGGAACTTCCACATTGCTTAAACTCTTCCCATACAGCCATAGAATATCCGTACCTGTAGGAAATATTTCACCATTTAAAGGCTGAATCTCATTCAAATTAACAATGGAAACATTTTTCAAGCCTTCATCGTTAGTTTTCTTAAACGTCAGTAGTTCAATGTTACCACCAGTTTTTTTAATAAATTCTGCGGCAGAGCACCGCACGACACGGGTGATATTATTCTGAGGTTTTACAGACTCGTAAGGATTAACCACCATTATTCCTCCCATGGCATGGAAAGTCCCCAAACCATCAAGTGTGTTCACATTGAAGTCGGCATTGTCGAACACAAATTGACAGAATGATCCCTTCTCGATAATTGGTTTTTCAGATTCCATTATTGCGGATAATTTCAGTAAAGATACATCAGTATAGCTCGATGAAAACCCAAACGATGACAAGAGATCAATAAGGTGTTTTGATCCAAAACGCTTATACAAATAAACGCCAATTCCATTTAAAAGTGGTGAAATGAAGGAACAAGGGCGCACAGCTGAGATTACTGCATGTGAAAGCGCAATACACTTTCTTTTCCATCCAACCAAAGAGCCACGCTTGTGTTTCAGAATCACTCGTTCAAAGAAATGTAAAAATGATTGAGGGATCACAGAAGTCGCATCAGTCAAAAAGTTATCAGGTGGCGTGTATTCAGTGACATTGTACACCTGTGAATGAATGTCCCCTCGGATAATATCAGCAGCAGCCTCAACTATTCGTAGTTTTTCTTCGACAGGGTCTGTCTTACGGTTTTTATACCATGATTCTGATATAACCTTGTATCCTACATTTCTGAAACAAACAATAGTCTTTTTGCGGAAATTCTCAGCAATTAACAAATCTTCTCCATACTTCTGAAAAATGCGAGCTTTAATTGTTCTTACGTCAGGGATGTAATCACATTCAACACTTGCAATCAGTTCACCCAAAGAAAATTGACATTTGGATGAATGTTTCTCAAGATATAAAAAAATCTGCTCCATTGCTTCATCGATATTATTGCTATGGATAAGTCCTCTTTTGTTACTAGTTGGGGGTAACTTAAACACCTTCCGTTGGCAAAAAAGATGATATCGTGCATCCACTGCTACTAAATCCTCCTCGTTCTTCAGACGGTCAATTATTTCTGTTCCTCACTCATCTCCTCGTTTTTCAGCTGCTTTCAATATTGTGTCTCGCACTTCCAATTTCTCAACTAATATTACTTTATTTCTTTTAGATAATTTAGTCCTCTTAATTGATTCCAAGAATTCGTTGGTTATATCTTCTGCACACAAAAAACACTTTTTTAAAAGTTGAAACTTGTCCCTCCTGAACGAAGTTTTGGTTTCGTTTGTTTATCTTTTGAACCTCGACGAATGTATGCTTCGATCATTCGTGGGTTAATGTAACTTTTATAGAAACCATCATGCAGAGTAAGCTCGTTTATAGAATTCAATAAACGTTCGTGATTTGGAAGCGCACGTTTGACACTTGCTTTTAGAAGAGTTTGTATACCCCTTTGCTTCACAATTCTAGTTTCCCCTTCACTTAAACTGTTGTTACAAATAAAACATGTATTCCTATCAGGAGTAGTCATATTGTATTAAAGAAAAGATAAGTCAGAAATGATGTCTAAGAGCTGCAGTACGCGACTGGATATAACTGACGCTCGAGCGAGGGTTTGTACTATTTTCAACTCTCTCTACCTGCTATTGGTTAGAATCCCCCTCTCCTCTATCCCCATTGCTCTCGCATGTTACAACTTGTATTGGTTCATGCGACAACGGTCGAAAGTCATTGCATTCTCCCCCCTCCCCTTTCCCCCAACACAAATCTACTTGAACGATAGAATGCAGGGGAAATATTTACTTTATTAGTTTTTCTTTTTTTTTCCTTTTTTTTCTAACCATTTTTATATACCTACTGCCTACAGTTTTTATGAGGGCAAGCATAAAATAACGTTTTAAGCGTGGAGGATGAAAAGAGTCGCTATTTAGTAGATACTATTTGATAAATATGGTAAAAATCTCCAAAATTTCTCTTTTTCGGAAAGTTTTGCCTAACTTTGAAAAATCGCAACTTCAAAACTTTTTGAGTTAAAATAACAAGTCTGAGCTTAAATTGTAAAACACTAAATCTACTTTAAAAAAAGGTAAAACTTTTTTTTATCACATGTTTAATTTCGCATATATTTTGGAAAAACTAAAAAAAGCTTGAAAATTTCGCCATTTTTTCAGGATGGCGTCGCCGGCGGCAAAAAAATTTGTTGGCAAACCTGCAGAAATTAGTCTTAGTACTTACCCATACAACATATTAAAAAATTAGCTCTACCCTAATTTTTGTATTTCAACGTAAATTATTATTACCATTTCACTGGACTAGTTGTACGTTACACAGAAATCGCGATTATTTGAGGCCCAAATAAAACGCATATTATTGAGTACTATGTAAAAATCTTTTAGCAGGATTTAGAGCGTGGTAAATTAGATTTGTTTACGTTTTGGTCTTTCTCTACACTTATAAAACTTTAAAATATGATTATTTTTTATTTTTTCTGTTCTTTTTGTTTAAAAAATAATTAAAAGTCACAACTTTTAAACATTTCACTGACAAATTGAAGTTATGTATTATAAATAAAATGAGTAAAATGATTATATTATTTTATTTTAAATTAAATTAATGAAATATGAAACAATGCCACATGTACAATATTTGGCATAAGGTAAGCTAACATAAAAATATCAAGTTCTTGATTTCTTGGTAAAGGTGTCATATATGCACCACATTAGCGCATTTTTTTTTTCCTGATGTCAATTTGGCGAAAATTTTTCTTTCAAATACAAGTTGCATATGTATGTTTTTTTCTATTATTTAAGAATAAAAGTTTAGTTACACTTTATATTAAAAAAATATAAATCATTTAAAAAAAAGAAAATAAACAGTTTATTAATAATAAAAAAATAGCCGGATTACAATGTGAGGCATATATTTGTAAATTTTGTTACAGTCTAGCCAATGTGGTGCGTATGTGACATTTATACTTATTTCTCAAGCAGAATCTTCTAATTTGGCAAATAATTGAGCAATTAAAATAAATTATGAATGAAAGTAAAATGATTTAATGGAAAACAATTCGATATCCTGTTGTAATTATTTTGGTGATTATTTTTTCTTTTTACGTTAAATGGATCGGTGTGGTTGCGAACTTCAGCTTTAAGGATTGCTCTTTTATTACTGGAATGTACTCTATTTGTTTCTTTTTTGTGCATTTTTTGCATTTACCATATTTCTTCTTAAAAGTTTATAGCTTTTGTTTTAATTTGATATGTATAATAAATATAATAAATACATAAAAATACAAAGATATATATAACTATATAATATTTATTTATAGATGTATATATAACACAGGCCTACAGAAAGAAATTTTCTTTTTGCTGCCTGAGATTTTACAACTGATTTTGAATAATTTTAGGACGCTGAATCCAAATATGAAATCAATTTTTCTCTATCAGCTCTACTTTTTTAAATATGCAAGGAGAACAAAAGATTTTTTTATAACTAAAGTGAACTTGGACACTTAAACTGACCTTCTGATACATAGCCCTGTAACGACGCTCAAGGTGATTTGAAGAACGTTTTAATACCATAAGATCTTGTAAAAAACAGATGTGCAAGCAAAACTGAGGATTTGCGCATGCTTATGATTTCGCGACTTTCATTCATAAAGTCAAATGTAAATGCCTCCAAGAGATAAGGTTAGTTTCAGAGTTCGCTCCATGGAAACAAAACTGGTTTTCTTTGACTTTCTAAAGTAGTTGAACATCCATGATATTTGTGTTTAAGGTAGAATCCGTATAAATTTCACGTAAAACGCGTTGTGTTGTAGATTGTTGTGTTTATGTTGTTGAATAGAATTTAAATGAGTTCAAGTAGAAGAAGTTGTATAAATTATCCAGATGAGTTTTGCTACATATGCGGAGAATACAAGTTAAAAGAGCACCGAAAAAATGTTACATACTTTGTAAAGAGAGCTTATCTTGGATACTTTGAGATTAGGCTTGGTGATCAGGATAAAATCTGGGTACCGCAACAAATTTGTACAGAACATTTATAACAGTGGGCTGATGGAAAAGAAGAAGTCTGAAATTCCGCTTACTAATGGTTTGGAGAGAACCCCAATATCAGTTAGATGACTGTGCCTAGACCTGGAATACTATTCCAATTAATCGAAACAATTGTAAAAAGTAAACTTATCCTGATTTAGTCTCTTCAAGTTGTCCGGTTCCTCACTCAACCGAACTACCGATCCCAACGTTTTCCCAGCTACCTAAGCTTAATGATGATGAATACTGTCCTCTTGATTATCTTACAGGTAGCTATGATGGTGACAGTGATTATGAGGTGATGTCATCAAAGCCTCAACGCTTCAACCAGAATGACTTAAATGATTTCAGAAGAGATCTCAATATTACAAAAGAAGATTCTGAATTTATGGCTTCAGGATTGAAGGACAAAATCAGAGAGCCAAATCTACATTTTATCGCACAAGACAAAAGAGTTTACGACCATTCTTTTCCCAAGAAGACAATCTAGTATTTTGTCAAGATTTTAGAGGATTGATGAAAAAATGGGTTTTCTTGAATAATTTCCAGATGATTGTCCTTGGACACCAAAGAATTTACACCAAATGCCCTTGTTTTTGTGTCTTTGGGATAGAGGGATGAAACACACCACTGGATTAGAAAAGCTTCCTAAGAGAGATAAAGCATGGATGTTTCGGAAAGGAATGATATTAATAACCCCTTATTTGAACGAGAGAAAGTCATACTTCCTCCACTGCATATCAAACTCGATCTTATGAAGTAGTTTGTAAAGGCTCATCAAAGGAATGAAGAAATTAAAACCGGAATATTTTACGGACAACTGATTAAGGATCCTGCCTTCATAAATTCGACAAATGAGGATGAACAAAATGCCTGGACTTCTTTTGTGGCAGTTGTCGAAATTTTACAGGCAAACACAAAGCCGAAAAATATGTAGAACTGGTAAATGAAAAGCATAATAGTTTTAAATCTCTTGGGTGTAATATGAGCATTAAGGTTCTCTATTTACGAGGCCAGTTACAGCATTTTCCTAAATATTTAGGAGACACAAGTGAGGAACAGAGTGAAAGATTTCACCAGGATATTAAAAATATGATGGATTTCTACCAACAAATTTAGAATACATATATGATGGCAGATTACTGTTGGAGTTTAAAAAGTGACTGTTTTAAAATAAATTCAAGTATGTCACGTAAGAGAAGCTTCTGAAGTTTTCAATGAGATTCGTTCTCATTGATGAGTTTTTCCTCTATTTTTGTGAGTAAAAATATTTGTATAATGTATATTTTTTTTAAAAATCATTTGAATAAATGTGTATTATAATAATACAAAATAACATTAGTATAGTATAAAAATAAAAGCTCTGTGTTTATTTTATTTATATATATTTTTTTAATACATGGATTTACATTACAATAACAACATATATTTCACAAAAAGTTGTTTGTCTTACAAATTTGAGCAGTTAGGGAAAATCTAATGCCATATTTGTTCTCAGGACATCAAATTCGTATAAAATCAGCTTCAAATACCAAGGATCCAAAACGGCTGTTGACCAGTGTTATGTATTTATATATTTGTACCTCTCTCTCTCTCTCTCTCTCTCTCTCTCTCTATATATATATATATATATATATATATATACATATATATATATATATATACATATATATATATATATATATATATATATATATATATATATATATATATATATATATATATATATTACATGCAACTTTTATTAAATAAATAATTTGTTTCTAAATTATTGAAAATTAATGTTTTTCTGCCATCATGAGAAATCTGATAATTTGCTAAAATAGTTTTTTTCTCCAATCATGCCAACGAGAACAGAATGTGGAACTCTTTCCATTTAATGCGTAATATACATTTATGGGAGACCAGACTGGTCGCCAAAGATGGCAGTAGTCTGAAATCAGTTTATTTAAGAAAAAGCGTCTAGATTTGCTGTAGATTAATAAATTTCTCAACATAGTGTACTTTATCAAGTTTCTCTGATTCTACATGGATGTTGTTCTGTACAATGTTACATGACATAAAATATAAATTATATTTGCAAGGTAAAAAGTTTTTTACACCAGTAGCTGAAGTGTTACATACAAATTCCTAAGTACTGGGCTTATCACATATTTGGTATATTTAATTTTACATATAGTTCATTTATCATTAACAATCAAGATCTAAATGTATAAATTGAAGCGAAATTTTACGCACTTTAAATATCTATAATTTAAGAAACATTCAAACATAGCGAGCAGAAGCTACCAAAATAACATTTTAAAAGTCTAAAAACAACAAACAATCTCAACATGTCTACAACTACTATCTGAAAAAGAAAATGCAACACAGTGATACACATTATTTGAAAATCATTTTATATTTCAAGTTATTCTATTCTTTAACTATTAATACTCATTACATATATATTAGCCATATAAATCCAGCCATCACAAGGTTTCATGTATGCTTCAGATATCCTATTCTCGACCTACAGAATCAATCATTTTCCAAAGGATTTATAAAAGAACATCATTTTAGGGCAACCGACGAGATCTTTATTTGTAGGGAGAAAACGGGTTAATTCCAAATTTTCATGAATGGCCACCAGTTGTTGCCCTAAAAATCTATTTTACCAGCAGCATTCACTATTGGCCAACATTAATAACCAATTCTAAAATACATTTTAAATTTTTAAGTGCATAAAAACTGCAAGCTGAATATCTTATTGTAATAGGATATAAATTGTGATCCTTGGAGAAAATATGATTAATTTTCTTTAGAAAATGAAAAGTATATTTCATTCCCCTTTTTTTATTCGCTGCATTTATTTAAGAAAATATAAACAATTTACACAAGAAACACACTCGGCAGAAAATTAAGTTGATCAGAAGGTTTCTCTTGTATCTCATGTTTTATTCATGAGAAAAAGACTTAAAAGAATGACTAGAGCTAGAGAAGAAAGGATAAAATTTGTATATTTTTCGGAACTGAAGAAAACATTATGTGCTGATAGTAAAATTAAGATGTTGAAAACATAGTTCATTCGAACTTAAAAGAATTATATTTATTGTTATGCATTTTCGAATTGAACAAAACTGAGCCGTATTTCTTAAAGTAATTGTTATTAGGTTTGTCCGTAATTATAGACTTATGTAACACCTATATAAAGTCGCACATCTCTCTGAATATAAGTACGCAAAAGGAAAAAAACAACAAAACAAACGAATTATTTGAAATTTATTATACATAATCATTGCAGAATTTTGGCGAGTTACTTTAAATTTTATTAAAATGGAACTTAAAACTTAATAAGATAATAATAAAAGTTCTCTTCATTTTATTAATTCCTATTATACACAATTAATTCATCAAAATCCCATGATGGGTAATAATTCTAAATTGCCATGAAGATTACGTCAGATTTAAAATGGAGTCATATTATTTCCATATTACTTAATTTTTAATATACAGTGAAACCTCCAAATAAGGGACACTCCGAATAAGGAACATCTCTATTTAAGTGACAAAAATTGCGGTCCCATAGTAACCTTATTTGGAGGTTTCACTGTATAAGAAACTCCGAATAAGGGACACCTGTATAGGGAGAAACGTTTAGGTGCCATATGTGTCCCTTATTTCGAGGTTTCACTGTATATATAATCGTAAGATATTTTATATTCGATCATTTTTGAATGAGAGTGCAACAACTTTTGCGCGAAGATATGAAAATATATAAAATTAGTTACAGTACGAACGAACCTCGTTTTCCAAATTTTACGTGCAATTTCAGACGTATTTTATTTACACTAATAATCATAATTAATAAAATTAAGTTAAATTGAGAAAAATTCATTTTTAAACAAGTGTCATTCTGGGAAACTGTAAATATCTAGAAAAGATATAATATATTATGTAAATTTTTATATAAACTTAAATCAATAAAATGTATAAGAGTAAAAATGGAAAGGTTTCTATTATACACACACAATATATACTATACATTTTTCACAGAAAAAAAGGAGTCAATATGAGATATATATCTTAATAAAAAAAAAAAAAAACAATACCCTCTCAAAAATATATGAAAGAAAAATTAACCAACCAAATTTCAATGAAAATAAGTAACATTTTTCCCCCTCTCTAAATAAATGTTAGAAAATAGAATTAATCATTTCAATGTCCTTTTAAAGTCGAAAACCAAATAGACTTTAAAGAATATGATTTGCCCAAAAATTGTCAGAATCGCATATAATAATAGAGTAATAATTATGACAAAATTGGCATAATTAAATGTAATTTCCAAAATATCTGGAATGAAATAATCCGTATATTCGCATGGCTAGCCTGAAATAATTTTATAGAAAAACTGATCACTAAACTGATATAAAGCATAATAAAGAAATCTGAACCATCTCAAGATACCAGTACCCTCCGAAGATACAAGACGAAACCCTTAAAATATATTTTAATTAAATTAAGATATTTTTTACCGGCTCTATATATTAACCATGCATTATAAGAGAAAGCATACAGATTGTAGCTGATGAAAAATAAATAGGCAACAATGCAGCATAAATTAGCTTACTGAAATTATAAGTTGAAAAATTCCGTGATTATGATAATGGCTGCAAACACCGAAATATAAATAAAAATGAAATAAAATAACATGTAATGTGAGAGAATACATAAAAAAATAATAAAGCGTTTCGAATCATTTCTTGTGTGAATCATAAATTGTGTGACTACAGATTATTCTTATTTTAATAATGTAGTCGTATCATTTGAATTATATAAACAATTTATGGAATCCATTTTTATTGTTTTTTATAGTTTTATTTAATATTTTAGGCATTTAATGAAGTTTATATTTATAGCAGAAAAAGATGGAATGCTGTTATTATTTTTTAGCTGCATTAATAGAAAATGATGCATTTTATGTCATTAATAGTGTGCCTTTATTTTACAGTATATAGTCCTCTACAATTAAAAATACAAAGAAAGCTAACGTTTCTGAAAATGTAATTTGCTGTAAATAAATTATATTAAAATTGATTACAGGACATTGGTTTATTCATAACAAACAATCAATGAACAAAACGATCAACAAGCTGTTCTCCTTTTATTCAGTTTGTTCAAATATATTTTTTCTTTGTTCTACAACATATTATTAATAAAATTTATGATATATAAAAACATTTGGAGCTTATTATAATTAGTATATGCTTAAGTTATTTTTCTTTTAATGCAACAGAAGTAATTTATAAAATACAAAGTGTTTTTTTTTTTTTTTTTTTTTTTTTTTTTTTTTTTTTTTTTTTTTTTGTAAAGAAAAAACATTAAAAAATTATATGTAAATAAATAAAGCATAAATAACATATGATAATGAATGATGTAACAATGAAAAATATCAAAGTAAAAACTTAACAATTAATTATGAAATAGGACAATTTACATTAAAAAATATTTATTCAATGTGAAAGACTGTCAAGTAAAAGATATAATTGAATACATTTTGTTATGTATTAAGAAACATTAAGATATAAATGTCTTTTTTTTTTTTTTTTTTTTTTTTTTTTTTTTTTTTTTTTTTGTAATCTACTCAGCAATTTTTAAATATAATTTTTTTTTAAATCCTTTATATCTAAGTGATTAATTCAATGATTACATTTAGTCGTTTTATCTAGTTACTTTATGTAGTCTCTATTACTTTAATATCCTGTGACTTATTTCTTTGATAAATATTTGTTTAGTTACGCCATATATCGAAAATTAGTTTAAAAAAATAACTTTATGTTGAAATTATACATTTTTATGCATTTTTTGCTTATAAAATGAATATCTCTTTTCAATTCTTATTGCAAATAAAATATAAGCAATGCATAATATCGTGGTACAATATATTTTAATTATATACATATAAATACAATGTTGAAATTTACCATAAGTTTGTGGGAAAAAGAGAAAAAAATATTAATTAAAAGAATTAAAAAAACAGTCATATTAAGAAAATAATTATTTTCAATTTACTTCGAGAAATTATGCAGATTAGAAATTAAAAAAAAATTCTAATACTCAATATTTCAAAATTTAATTTTTGAGTTGTAAAATAGTTTATAACTTACAAAATTAATATCGGGTAAAGAATAACTTACATAAATAGCATCTTACTCATTAACATAAATGTGTAAAAATAATTTATAATATGCTTTGTAGAATTATGCGTAATTTTAGCATAATACAGATATTTGTAGATTAGGTTAGATATTTATTGTAACCTCCACCTTTTCCTATTTCATGATGAAATATGTTAAATGTGATTTTAGTTTTAAGTTTACATGATATATTTGTTTTAGTTATACAGAATCAAAAAAATTTATTCAGAAAAATATTTTAATATAAAATTTTATGATTAAAATGTTTCCGATAAATGTACATCTTCTTATAGAAATTCATCCCGTAAACTTAACTTAAAAAAAATACCTATACATTTGTCAATCATTAATCTTTCTTATTATCGTTCATATTTATAGACCATTTAGATTTTTGTAATTTCAAAATAATAATAATGATAATAATAAAATATCCTATGGCATTTAATGCTGCCATGTAAATCAAAAATAGAACTAAAATGATCATGTGATTCTTAGATTAGAAGCAGCAGCGCCATAAAAGGATTACTATTTTTGTGTCTAAGGCATATGACGACAAACCTATCTTCATTTCATTCCTTCTATCTTATTCTATTTTCATGGTTTAAACATTTTGAAGATTTATCATTCGCATTAAGTCATTTCTGATTATTCATATCATTTCATTGGTTATATACTAATTTATACATAATTTGCTGTGATAATTTACTATATATGTCCAAATTTACGTTATTTAAATCGGTGGCTCCTTAAAATGCTGTTTTTAAAAACTTCCCCATAACATGAATTCAGTTTTTCCACCTGAAGAAAAAGCACATTAATATCTCACGCTAATTATAACGTCTAGCTTCTTTCTTAACGGATTATACAATATAATACATTATATTGATTCAACACTTAGTAATATTAAAATAGAAAAGATATTAAAATAATCTTTAAGGTGGTTGATGATAAATATGCTATGTAAATTGCTACAAAATAAGTTATTGAAATAATTTTGAATTTATTTGTTTGGAAATTAATATTTTGTATTTTAATTGAATAATAAAAAATATGTATGTTATTTTGTAGTTGAATGGAGAAAATGCAATCGAAATTATTACTTTCAGGAGTATCATTTTGTCCTTACTATTTTTATATTGCCATTTATACATAATTATAGCTCATTCTCGAGTACGCAAATTTAAACTACATTCATTAAAGTGTTAGAAAAACAACAAAAGAGCAGTGGAAAATTTAACGTTATAGAAAGCTTCCAATTAAAAAAAAAGCAAAAAATCTATTTTTTCTGTAATCTTCTATAATCAAGTTCATGCCATTTTAGCTTTTTGCCCTTGAATAAAATTATATAATTTTAGAAACAACGAATTTTGAAAATATATTTTACTCAGGCTGAAATAAAAAAAGTACTCCTTATTTTTGTTGTTAAAATATACTGTGTAGGTTTATTATTATTATTATTATTATTGTTATTATTATTATTATTTAGATGATGATATATTTTTTCCATTAAAGTGTTTATAGTTCTCGAAAAATAAGGTATTGTGCATGTTATTTGTTCGACTGTCACTTAATAATGACAACACATTTTTTTATTATCTTCTTTTATTATCTCGTATTCGTGCTATATTTATTATACAGTATTGCATATTTTAAAACAATTTTTAAAAATATAAACCAGCGTTTTGCGCTTACTGTCATTAATATTGCTTGGAAAAAAGAATATATAACATTTGCTTTACCTTTAAAGCTGTTTGGCTTGAAATATCCAATTGCTAAAACAAAATAACCCAGCGTTAGAAATTCAAATTGCTTTTCATGCATGACATGTAACTTTCTATTTTGAGTTCTTTAATATTTTCTTACGCTTTGCAAATTTATTCGCGCGAAAGAAAATAAAAATTGGTGTTAGGGAAATATGTTTTTATAGAAAAAAAATTAAAAGATAAAATGGAACATGAAATTGTGAGAATATTGTCAGGTAGCTGCTTTCATTTATTCAAATATATATTTAAAGTTAATAGAAAGTTATAGAAATAAAAAATGAAACCGAAAATAATATTCATTATTTCGATAATTTTTAATACTTTAATATTAAACTTCACTTATAAATTGTCGAAATTTTAGTATTAAAAGGAAACATTTTTGTTTAATTTTGTCGCTGTTTCTGTTAGTGTAGTTTCTTTCATATAACTGTCATTTTATGAGAAACAATATACATTTTTATTAAAAATCATAGAGTGTGTAAATGTTTCTCTTTATAGCTTTTTTTTGTTGATGTTGTTAGTAATGTTATTCAATTATAAAAATCTCACGGGAAAGTTTTATTTATTTAATATTAACTACACATTCGTATTTAACTTCTTGATATATAATTAAAAAGGTATAATATGTAACAAAGTAGGTTAATTGTGTTTTGAAGACTAAGTTGTTAACTCTTAAAAGCCCATGGTTATCTTTTTTTATACCATCATTGTTCCCTATTTATTTAATTAAATTGTCGACATATTCAATGTTCCCAACAGATATTTAAAAGATAAATTTTCAAAATTTTCGTTAAATATTTCATTTAATAATTTTAGTTTGATTTAATAAACCACGTTTCTTTAAAAATTTCGCGAAGACGGGTAATTTAGGGTGAAAAGTACAGCAGACAACATGCGGGCAAAATGGTTAATTGATCAAAGGTTTATCATGCAATCATATAGAAATGTGAAGAAGTAATATTTCATCATTATATCGCTACACTGTTAAAATTTTTGTCCCAGTTTGAACCAAATGTTTTTGCTCAGCAGCTGCCACCATAAGATAGTAAAATCTTGTATCGATATTTTGAGCTTTCTATTTCAATCTCGTTCCATCAATTGGAACTATACTTCAATAGGAGCTCCAAAGTTTTGTTCGAGATTCCACCATCTTACAATGTTAAGTATTGAGCACTAAAATTTGGTTCAATCTAGGACAACATTTCTAACAGAGTGTGTTTTAAGCTAAGAACCTCTGTGTAAAATGAAAAATATATATATATAAAAGAAAACAACAGGAGAGTCTAATTGTTCTTGCTATTAATCAAAGAGATTTCTCTTAAAAGTAATTTTTTATCAAGTAAATATTCTTGTAAATTTCATTAGTTTAATGTACAATCTTTTTTTTTTTTTACACTGAAAATTCTGAGAGGTTTTACATGTTTTGAAATTATTTCTTTATGGTATCTGTTATGCATTAATGGCATCTATTCTCTCAAAATGAAACAACGTTTTTGAGAAAACTCTTTGTTGTATACAAAAAAAATTGTACTACACTGTAAATCAAATCTGTAATCTTACAGATGTAAATTTGGCGAGATAAAATGTTTGCTTACTGACAATTTACCTGTGCACTGTACAAGAAAAGAAGTAGATATACACAGCTAACTTTTTTTAAGCTAGTGACATGTAACTTTACAAACGAATATACTAAAATTACAGTTATCTTACTAAAATTTTTCCTGTAACCAGATTTGTAGTTACATAAAAAATTCTCGGAATCCCAGTTTTCTTAAAAAGTTTTAGTAACCTTACAGATTTTTTGGTTTTCAGTGCAAATCTGTATCTGTCACATGAATTTTTGCTGTTACTGTTACATAAAAAGTTCTAGGAATCCCAGTTTCCAAGAAAACTTTTATTAACTTTATAGATTTTTTACATGGTAATAGTGTTTGACGTACATGATAATGGGTAGGTTTTGCGCATTCCCGTTTTATTTATTTATCTAATAAAAGGAAAGCTGGGATTTAACTGCTTTCATCTCACTAAATTACCTACTTTAATTACTTATACTTAAATATTTCGGATAATTTATCTTTGAAAAAATAGTAAGGATTTTTAAAGGTTGCATTCCAATAAAATGTAATAGTTGTTCGTGGCAAATATATAATTCAGTGATAATGAGATTATGTAACTAATCATAATATTTACCACAATTACAGCACATCATATATGATTTCCGTAACGTAGTGAAAATAGGCTCCCACATAACATGCAGGAAATTCCAATGATTTAAAAAATGGCTTAAATTTAGAACTTTTTTTAATCGGACAGGCAAATTGGGTATTTTAAAACAGGCAACTTCACATATATTAGGGGAGACGATAATGCTAGAATAGCATTTATATTTGATATTTTACAGTAATGATGATTTTCTAATCTGCTCAACATTTTATTATACTCCGTTAGTAATAATATTTTACATTCATATCTATTTGCAGTACAAGACAATAACAACAAACAAAAGAACTCAGAAAATTCACTATTCTTCACATAGCCTTTTAAAATTAATTTATGTACATAATTAAAAATGATTCTTGTAAATTAATTTAAGTAAGGCAACGAAACAGCTCATGTAATATGCTACTAAAAAGTTTGATTCGTGTAAATCATTTATTTAATGAAGTTTATATTTAAATGGCTTCTGTAAGACAACAAAAATGTACAAATAAATAAAGATTTAAAATAATTCTAAATAGGAATAACTATAAATTAAATATTTACATATGCTGAAAAGTTACACCAGTAATATATGTTTAAATTACACCATTATATAAGTGAAAAATTGCTCTGTAAAATGGAATTTGTTGTTGCCACCAATTTTATGGAGTAACGTAACACAAATGTTGTACAGTGCAAGAATTCGGACTGCCCTGTCCTTTCATTATATGCTCCCACCTTCGTTTTTACCTGTCGCTCTTTTGTTATATTCTACCGCACTGTCACATATACTCAATTTTTAATTTAATTTAAATAGCAAATAAAGAACTTCTTTCCGCAAAAATTCGGAACGCATTGTCAGATATGAAGAAAAACAGATTCAATGTTACTTCATTTATCATTATGCACAACGTATATGTTAAACTTAGCATGCGATATCACATGTGGGCAAAAATCTTATAAAAAGATACTACTTATATCAATGTGAGCTAAATATTTATTCTATGCATATATATGACGTCAGTGTTGGAGTCACCTACAAAAAAGTTGTGTATCTAGCATATATATATTACATTTTTCATGCAAATAAATCAAGTAAATTCATTCGTAAAATATCTATTTTTAATTTCTACGAATTATCATGCGTAAAATGCATATTAGAAAATTCATATATACTTATTAATATTGCATTAAAAAAACAATTTGCATTTGAAAAATAATGTGAAAACTCTAAATGAGCTTTAAAATGAAGAAAATATTCATTCATAAGCTATATCTTTTTCTCAAAATATCTAACATTCAATATAGACATAATATGTAAGAGTAAGCTTTCTAAACACAGTGCCATTAGACGCCTTGGTTAAAATGCGGACAAAATGGTTAATTGATCAACGGTTTATAGTGAAATCTTATGAAAATATGAAGTATTATTATTTAATAATCATGTAACGGCAAACTCACGGTGGGCGCTATTTGTAACGTTATATGCAGACATACTCAGTAGTTTAGGTTAAAACAACAAAGTTTATTCAAGTGATAATGGCCGAAGGGAAGTGGAGCAAGTCTAAAATTTTACACACTGAGAACACTAAGAACAGCTAAAATCATACTCACAGGCCCCAACCTAGCTCAGTCGTGGCACCGCCTAACACCTGACACTGTCTCCTGGCTGAGCTGCTGAACAAAGTTTAGTTAAACAGCCCGTGGCTGTGGATAATTCTTTATTTCATCAATAATTAAAATGGAACTACTATTAAACTTTCTCACCACGGCCGACTCTTAAATCCACTATCCAAACTTCTTTCCACTTTACTGGAGGCCGTTGCTACTTTCTATTCGTCAGCACTTCGCTAAACAATCATCCACTTCGTTGTCTAATGGCAGAGGTCCGCACTCGCTGGCTGCTGGCTAATGCCAGAGACACGTACACACCCAAACTCACCCCCAAGCTTTTATATGCTGCAAACTGAGATTCTTCACATTAACATAATACTAATAACCGCGAGCTAACTGCGGAATTCGAAAGAGCATACACACTCTAGAAAGTTAAAGTAAAAGAGAGGATAGATGTCGCTTTTACGCCTACAAAATGTTAAATTATTGACGTCACGATCTCAGAAACACTAGAGTGCCTTTATGACAAAAGGTCACTCCCTCACAACCCCCCCTCGGATTCCGCAGAGAAAAAGGGCTGGGCCAAATGCATGCCCAGAACTTTTTCTTGTTATAAATTTCGAGCCGTAATAAAACACAGTGATGGGTGAAATTTAGCGCCGAAACATAACTTTTAAAATATTAACTTTAACCCATCACAACCAAAAAAAAAACTCAGTTTGCCTCAAATATTCACATATTCAATCCAATCATTCTTCTATCTTACAAATAGCCTCCGTAAAACTTCCAAAAACTCGTAAAATTTTCAAAACTAATTACTTCTTTCAAAACAGCCCACTCCACTGGGAGTGCTAAAATTTCTCAAAACACTAACCTTCCGAAATTTTCCTCAATATTGCAATACAACTATAATATGTAGTAGTTATAAGTATAACAACTATACTTTACCAAAAATTTCTCCACAACTTTTAATATACTAGAATTCGCACCAAGTCCAAAAAACCCAATGCGCAAAAATTTTCCTCATCCAAATTCCGACTTCATCTAGAATTACAATTACTTCACACTAAAATAACTCTGCTACTACGTAATACCTACATACCCATTAGCCAATGAACTAATTCCCAAAATTCTTCAGAACTTAACTCCACTTTAACAATAATTGGGGCACATACGTACAGCGGCATATCGCTGTGCTTATGCAACAATCAAAAAATATCAAAAATTTACAAAATGACGTCATCATGCTCTTCATCTGTATTAACTAAAAGAAAAATAGCAGAATCAATACATAACACAGGTATACTTCCCTGCAAGAAAATCACATTAACATTCAATTTTTAATACAATACAATTTCAAATTCAAACGCAGCTAAAAAATTCGCAACTTGCGGAAACCATTCCCAACTAAAGTACAAAACGCAACTCATAAAACACGAACGATAAGAAGAAAGTTAATTCATTAAATGTTAGTATAAGAGATAGAAACGCGTGTCAAGGACTTCTTGACCGAAAAACACGTGCGCGTCTGAACCGCGGCGCGTGTACAAAATAACCCAAATTACTATCTGTACTTTCTGAAAATTTAAACATACATTAACATACATTTTATAACACATGAACAATATAACAATATAGTAACATTTTCAACAAATAACACAACAATTTAACAATAGATCCAGAATTTTTAAAAGCAGTTAAGACCAAAATCTCAAACATACATAAAACTAACAATTTTGCAAACAAATTTTGAACACAATTAAGCACCAATCGTGAGTCCGTCAAAAAATTCCAAAAATGGCCAAAAAGTACCAAACAGTCTTTCTGCTTTCTATTCTTTCACATTGCTACCACATATATGCACTCTAATAGAAATTTAATAAAGAACATTATCACCCAATCATAGAGATGATTCGCTGCTGGCAGGCTTCATACTACAGTATGGCTTTCTCCTCCTGTCCCAGAAACCTTGTACGAAGGATCTTTCGTCATCAGAACTGTACGGTGACGCCACAGTTGACTGTCGTGCCTGCAGCCTGGTTCGGAATGGATGCCGCGGGATACTTGTAGGTTCCGCTCGACGACTCTGCTCTGGCCGGTTTGCTGGGGTCACTCCATGGCGAGATTCACACTGTTGATGCCGGTAATCTGAGCGTTGTCTCCTCTTTCCAGATGCACCCGAAGTTACTGAAGATCCTAGACCACGTTTCTTTCCAGACCTACGCTGTTTCTTATTGGGCAAAAATTCCGACTTTAAAGTCCTTTTAACAGTTTGTCGAGTGTCCATACGAAATCTTTTCCGGGGATTAATCACTGAAGATGGTGAACTATTAGATAATGTATGTTTGTGAGGTTGCTGTCTCATAAGTGGAGGAACTGGACAGTTTATAATTTTTTGTCTTTTATGGCACACAGAGTCCGATGTATCTGACACAATTCTCTTATTTTTATTATCATACTTTACTCTCGGATTGTTAGGCTTTCGACTTTCAAGAACAGTTTTTGGAGCCGTTTGACCAAATTTTCTTCTTGAATATTGATGAAAAGAATTAGATGAAGAAGTGCTGGACTCGGGACACTCATTGGATCGGGAATTTCGCGAAACACCACTCGACACATGAGAACCTTCACTACCATTTTCTCTAAACTTATAAACTCTAACCTGATCCAAATTAATCGTCATTCTTTCACCATTGACATCAACAACCAAATTATTATTTCGAACTTCCAAAACCTCGAACGGACCTACAAACTTCGGACCAAACTTAGCTACACTCTTTTGACGACTTGAATTTAACCAATGCTTTTCTACTAACACAAAATCTCCAACTTTCACTTCTAACTCTCTTCTACGCATATTATAATACTGAGCTTGCTTTTCTTGCGCTTTTCCCATTTGAACCTGAGCTTCCTTAACCAACCTCTCAATATCCTGACACATGTACTGACTTTCCGCATCAGACACCATAACTAGCCTTTGGAATGGAGCAATGACTTTTCTACCCAAAAACAATTCAGCAGGCGTTTTCCCCGTTGACTCGTGAACTGCTGTACGAAGTGCGTACGCAAAATGCTGAAGAAACTGGTCCCAATTTGCATGATGAGAACCAACATATGAAGAAATCATTTGAATTAAAGTACGATTTACACGTTCAGCCATATTAGACTGAGGTCGATACGGAACAGTAAAAGAATGATCGATCTCCAGCTTCTCACACAGGGCCTTAAATATATCAGAAATAAAACAAGGGCCATGATCGCTCACTACCCTAATTGGTGCACCATATTTAGAAATATAATTATCGAAAAATGCATCGGCAACTGCAGGTGCAGAAGCCTTCCTGAGGGGGACTAACTCTACCCATTTACTAAAATAATCAACTATAACTAGCACAAATCTATATCTTTTAGGATTAGACAATGGATAAGGACCGATTAAATCTACACCTACACATTCATTAGGAAAATTTACTTTAATAGGAATTAATTTGCCAGCTGGACTTACATTTTTATAATTATAACGTTGGCATGTGCTACAGCTGGAGACATAAGCGCGCACTGCTTCCCGCATTTTAGGGAAGTAGCAGGATTCACAAATTCGAGCATAAGTTTTCCTGATTCCTAAGTGACCTGCTAATGGATTATCATGAAATTCTTTCAAGATGGCCTTACGAAGACTAGCCGGAATAAAAACTCTTAATTCACCACGTGAATTTACAGTTTTAGAATAAAAAAGAAGACCATCGATAATCTTAAAAGATTGGGACCACTTCTCAAACATAGGCACATCTGCGCTCGGGACATCATCAGGATTTTCCAAGTAACGATACAAGCTACCAAACTCTTCATCTTGCTTCTGTTCTCTTATCAACTGCTTTCGCGACCTTAACACCAATGAAGACAATGCACAACACTTGACTTCCTCCGTGACCTCTAAACCACCATGCGGGTTTCGTGACAGAGCGTCCGCTACCGCATTCTCCTTGCCAGCCCTATGTTCTATAACCACATTATACTCTGCTAACTTCAAACACCATCTGACCATACGAGACGACAAACCCTTTCCATTAGTTAACTTTGTCAAAGCTGAATGATCCGTAATGACTTTAACCGGTATATTAGTGAAAAAACAACGAAATTTATTCAAAGCCCAAATTACTGCAAGACACTCCCTTTCCGTAATCGAATAATTCCTTTCCGCTGCATTTAAAATTCTTGCCGCAAACGCTATAGGTCGACCTTTCTGTGCTAACATCGCTCCAACCCCCACTGCACTCGCATCGCAATACACTTCAAACTGAGACGAATAATCGGGGTGAGCCAAAACAGGAGGAGAAACTACTGCCTCTTTTAATAATTCAAACGATCTCTGAGCCGCTGATGACCATACAAACTTCACCCTTTTCCTTTTTAAATTATACAACGGTTCACATAACTCCGAAAAACGTGGAATGAACTTAGCAAACCAAGCCACCATCCCTAAAAATGTCGCCACTTCCTTACTATTTTTGGGGGGACTCCTTGACGTAATTGCCTCAATTTTCTCATTATCTATATTAATACCATCACGCGTAATTTTAACTCCTAAATACTTTATCTCTTTTCTCAAAAATTTACATTTTTCTAACTTAACTGTTAACCCAGCATCTCTTAACAACGTAAATACTTCCCTCAACAATCTTAAATGCTCTTCAAAAGTAGCTGCCATTATAATTATGTCGTCCAGGTAGACCAAGACACCCTTACCAAGCAAAGGTTTAAGGATATTATTCATGGCCTTCTGGAACGTTGCCGGCGCTCCCGATAAACCAAAACTCATTCTCTTAAAAGCAAAACAACCGTCCCGAGTAATAAACGCAGTCTTAGGTATGTCCTCCGGCTTCATTGCAATCTGAAAATAACCCGACGTAAGATCTAACGTTGACATATAATTCGTACTCGTTAAATTAGCCAAAATGTCGTCAATTACTGGAATAGGATACTGAGGGTATTGCGTTATCGCATTTAACTTTCTATAATCTACTGCAAACCTGTATGCCTCTGGATTATCTAAACTTTTCCCAATATTTTTACGACATAACACTACTGGAGATGCAAAAGGCGACTGAATTGGCATTATAATATCGTCCGCTAACATTTTTTGAATATGATAATCAATTATACCTTGTTTAACTTTATCATAACGATATGGTTTACTAGCAACAGGTGCTTTCAAACCAGTATCAATCTCATGCCACGCAACATGCGTTAAACCCGGTTTATCAGAAAAAACCTCTCCAAATTCATTCAAAAACTTATTAAATTCCTCCTTCTCCATTTCACTTAACCCCGACTCCTCCAAATTAACTGACACTAAAACAGGCTCTTTCTTACTCACATTCTCATCATTATTCACGATTAACGACTTTTTAAAGAAATCCAAACTAATTCCTCTATCCTTCATATAATCCACACCAACTATACAATGCACTGTTAACCCATCTAACACACAAAACTCCCAACATGTCTTAACCGAACGAATTTCAACTTCCAATTCTACTGAACCTTTATTATCGCAAGCTACTCCCTGTGCTGACTGAACCACAAGACTTGACCTTTTCAACTTCTTATACGAAAAATATTTCCGATAACAATCAAAAGAAATGAACGACTTATCTGCCCCTGTATCGAAGACACTTTTAACGACAATACCATCTAACACAATTAACACTTCAGGTAACTCAACCGGATTAATGGTAATTTTATTTAAACTCACAGAAGGCTTTTTCGATTTAACCTGTGACTGCATACCTTCCGAAATACAGTCACTTACCAGTTTAACTGGCCCGACCTCCTCACACCTCTCCTTTGCACTGATCTACCTTCAAAATTCTCATCCGAAGTTAATCTCCTTACTTGCGAAGAAACATTCCTGTCCCGTACTCCCCCACTACGATCATAACCACTATTCTGTCTATTTCCATACATATTTCTCTCACCACTTCTAAAATTATTAGCACCACCACCATTCCTATTCCCATTATTCGTATTCGACATATTACGACCAAATCCATCATTTCTATTACGCAAATTACTATCCGGAAATCGCTGCCCCCCTCTCACAAAATTACGTTTTTTCCTCATTTCTCAAATTACTATCCGTGACAGGTCTCTGCCGAGGGCTACGCAAATCCCGTTGATCCGAGCTATGCCGAGTCTCGTACTTCGATAATATCTGATGCATTTCTGCAAAATTCTTCGGTGCTCTAACTTCAATAAAGTCCTGTATATTTGGATTAAAAAGAGGAAAAACAATGTCCAACAATTCCTCAAATGTGATATCTAAATCTAATTTATTTTTTTGTTCAAGCTTACGAAGATAAAATTTTGACGCCGACTCATAAATATTCTGCTTATTACAATAGAACTCTTTTCTCAAAATACTTTTATCTTTAACGGGAGGAAATGCCTTCTTTAACTCGATCACAGTTTGTTCAAATCTTTTCGCTTCTTCAGTAATCAAAAACTTTCCTATATTTTCTAACCACAAAAGTGCTTCGCCCTTTAACGAGCATTTAAGCACTACGTATCTACTTTTTTCAGGTATATTATTAAACAAAATATAATCATCTAATTTAACTAAAAATTCACTAATATCACCCTCACCGGTGAAATACACACGTGGCACAATCTCATAATGTCCGATGTTTCGTTGGGCGCCATTTGTAACGTCGAACTCACGGTGGGCGCTATTTGTAACGTTATATGCAGACATACTCAGTAGTTTAGGTTAAAACAACAAAGTTTATTCAAGTGATAATGGCCGAAGGGAAGTGGAGCAAGTCTAAAATTTTACACACTGAGAACACTAAGAACAGCTAAAATCATACTCACAGGCCCCAACCTAGCTCAGTCGTGGCACCGCCTAACACCTGACACTGTCTCCTGGCTGAGCTGCTGAACAAAGTTTAGTTAAACAGCCCGTGGCTGTGGATAATTCTTTATTTCATCAATAATTAAAATGGAACTACTATTAAACTTTCTTACCACGGCCGACTCTTAAATCCACTATCCAAACTTCTTTCCACTTTACTGGAGGCCGTTGCTACTTTCTATTCGTCAGCACTTCGCTAAACAATCATCCACTTCGTTGTCTAATGGCAGAGGTCCGCACTCGCTGGCTGCTGGCTAATGCCAGAGACACGCACACACCCAAACTCACCCCCAAGCTTTTATATGCTGCAAACTGAGATACTTCACATTAACATAATACTAATAACCGCGAGCTAACTGCGGAATTCGAAAGAGCACACACACTCTAGAAAGTTAAAGTAAAAGAGAGGATAGATGTCGCTTTTACGCCTACAAAATGTTAAATTATTGACGTCACGATCTCAGAAACACTAGAGTGCCTTTATGACAAAAGGTCACTCCCTCACAATCATATCGCTACACTGCAAAAATTTTTGTCCCAGTTTGAACCAAATTTTGGTGCTCAGCAGCTGCCAGAATCAGATAGTGAAATTTTGTATCAACATCTGGAGCTTCTTATTTAAATCTCGTTCGAACTATTAGAACTATGCTTCAATAGGAGCTCCAAATTTTGGTTCAAGATTTCGCCCTCTTATAATGTCAAGTATTGAGCACTAAAATTTGGTACAATCTAAGACAAGATTTTTAACAGTGTATGCGTTTCACTAAGAACCTTACTGTAAAATATTTGTTACATGTGTTACTGGTGTAACGTTACATATTAGTACAATATTACACTGGTTATCTTGGTTAATCGTTATTCCACCATAAAATTGGTAGAAAATTGGCTGCCACCAACTTTATGGAGTAACGTTACACAAATGTTTTACAGTGCTCTGTGTAAAATGAAAAAAATGATGTAAACAGAAACACTATGAGAGTCTAATTGATCTTGCTATTAATCAAAAACAGGTTCTCTGAAAAGTATTTTTTAATCAAGTAAATATTCTTGTTAATTTCTGTAGCTTAGAGTACAATGCGTAGGTATACAAACAAAAATTGTACTACTATTGTTTGACGTACATGATAATGGGTTGGTTTTTGCTCTTTCCCGTTTTATTTATTTATGTAATAAAAGGAAAGCTGAGGCTTAACGGCTATCGACTCACTAAATTACTTACTTTTAATTACTTATGATTAAATATCTTGGATAATTTATCTTTGAAAAAATTGTAAGAATTTTGAAAGATTACATTCGAAGAAAAATGTAATAGTTGTCCGTTGCGAATACAAAATATAGTGATAATAAGATTATGTAACTAATCATAATATTTCCATTAATTACTACACATCATATTTCATTTCCGTAAAGTACTGAAAATAGGTTTTCATATAACATGCATCGAATTCTAATGATTTTTAAAGTGGCTTAAAATTGGGACGTTTTTGAAAAAGGACAGGCAAATTGGATATTTTAAAACAGACAACTCACAAATACATTAAGATAGAAAAAAAATGTTTGTGTAGCATTTACTTTTGATATTTTTCAGTAATCATAGCCTTCTTATCTTCCCTAAATTTTACTATACTTCTTTAATAATAATATTTTACATTCATATCTATTGGCAGTACAAGACACTAACAACAGACAAAAGAACTCAAAAAATTCTGTATTTCTTGCATAGTCTTTTAAAATTAATTTATTTACATAATAAAAAAATTTTCTTGTAAATTCATTAAAGTAAGACATCAAAACAGCTCACGTGATATATTACTAAAAATTTTGATTCGTGTAAATCATTTATTCAATCAAGTTTATATTTAAATGGCTCCTTTGAAACAATAAAAATGTACAAATAAATAAAGATTTAAAATAATAGAAATAAATAGAAATAAATGTAAATTAAATATTTACTTATTTGAACGCCTTAGTTTTCTTAAAATAAATTTGAATTTCAAGAACATAGCACTCTAATGAGAAATAAATTAGTTTACTCTTTGTCTTCAAACCAATTGTTTCCTTAAATTTTTCAAAAAGTAAGCCAACGGTAATAAATTAAATGCATAAGAAACATTTTCTTCCTTTTCAGAGAAATCTGTTAATTTTCCTTTCCTATGGCAATTGACAGAACACGCAAACTTAATAAAATTTTACTCCAGCAAATAAAATGAAACAAATGCATTATTTTCTTCAAATGGAAAAATAATTCTTTAAAAGGAAATTCAAGTCCATTTATATATTTGAAAAAAGAAGAATGTATGTACATTACAAGTATATATGTAATAAAACGACGACGATGTTCTATAATAGTGTATAATCACTAATAGAATACCATGTTGGTTGTAGAATACTACTATTCACTAAGATTCAATAGTGGGATGAGCAGTCGTTCTGGTAAGTGGATAAGCCATGGATTTGTTCTCGTAGGAGTTTCTCCAATAACAATGCAAGAAAATCAGTGTTTTAGTTCTTTATTATTTAGAGCACGAACTTAAGTTACTCCACAGATCACCGTTCCACACCTCTATCACTACGGCCTTCGCTCACTAAGCTGCAACATTCCGGCGTTCTACAATCTCGAAAAAAAAAAGACATTTCTAATTCAGCGGAGAAATAAAACGCGCGTCTTGATAGTTTAAAGAAAAGGTGCATTCTACTCTCCTGAAAAGCCAAATGAAAAAATCATTTTCACGACAAAACTAGCGCCCTCCTACTCCGCGTCAATCATTTTAAAAATCCAATCAGGATGGACTCGAGCCTCTGACGGACAAAATGATCAATTCTAATTGGCCGTAATAGGCGGTCTACTGGCAAGAACTATATTTTTTTCTCGGAACACTAAGCCCTTTAGCAACGCGTAGTAACACTTGTCACGCGATGTTAAAAAATAAAAAATAAAATTAAAATCGCAGGAATATGCCAGAAAGTCAAAAGCTTACGAAATACTTCCCGCCTTTTTGAGAAGCAAGAAATAATTTATTAATAACTAAAGTAAGAAAAAGAATTTTAGCTGTTACAAGACGAAACTAAGATTGAAATATGTTCCACAAATTTAGAATTGAAGCTAAGAGAGAATAAAAAAAAAATGGCGCAAATTTTTTTTTTATTTTATTACAAATCCCCCCTCCCAGAAAGACGGGTGAAAAAGTAGGTCTGAGACCTGCAATTTCACAGAAAGGGAGATGATGCAGACTTAGCTCACGAAGTTGTTGATATAAGTAATAATAATTAGATACTGAATAAAAAAAAAATTTAAATTAATTTCTCTTTTTTATATAGAATTCAAATTTAAAAACACCAAGGTGATGCGTGGAATAACTTCAAATTCAAATACAATAAAATAGGCTTCAATACAAATACAAGATATAATCTTGTTTAAAGTACACATCAAAAAGTAATTTGAAAATATAAGCAATTACCCATAGTAATAACATAAAAATGAAACATAAAAATGAAAAACAATAACGTTAAATTCTTTTTTAACAATGTCAAATCTAGAAATCAATTTTTAAAAGTTTATTTCAAAAATTTTCTTAAAGTCATATTTGGAATGGCATAGTTCATTACCTCATTTTAAGGATGTCTAATTCATTTAACTGTCCAAATTCATCAGCTAACATTATAATATTAGTTCAGTTTTTGTGTGAGTAAGTCCTTGAACATTCATAACAGTTCCATTTTGGAATCTTTGTGAAAATACTTTTATAATTGTATTTTTAATTAATAACACATTTTATAATATAGTAATAATAAAATTTAACAATGTAAATAATAAACAATATAATTAAGAAACATAATAAGGAAAAATATCAATAATAATAAATATCATAAGTGTAAGTAAATCTCATAATGGGTATAAGTAAATCTCTTAATAAGTAATAATAAATATCACAAAAGACATTCTTTAAATACTTAATCTCGTTTATCTCATCTCATATTTTTGGGATGAAATATAGAGAGAAGTGGAATAAAATAAAAAATGCAATCAACTATGAAATCATTTACTTAATCTGGTAATCCGAGTACAGGATTAAGTAGGAATATGTACAAAAAAAGAAAAAATTAAAATATAATATGATAAATTAAAATAAAATAAAGATAAATAAAAATTTTGTTCATGTTTGAGAATGCACGTGACCTTTAAACTACTAAGATTCTTAAAAAGAAATATTAATAAATGATAAAAATAAAAAACAAGATCTATTCATGTCAAATAATTACGCAATAAATATTCTCTCGGTGTGATAAAACATTGCAAGATGCAAGTAGGAAAGAGAAAAAGAAACAAAATTATATTATAATTGACATGTACTTGGACTGGAATGCAGAAGTAAAGAAAGAGAGAAAGAAAAAAAAATATATTAAAATAAAGTGATAAAAATTTTGTTACTTGGCAAATAATTAATTTAATAATTGATAGATTAAATTTAATATTACAAATAGGTTCCGTTGAAAGAAAAAAAAATATTCTAAGTAGAGTAATTCAGTACAGAATAAGAAATTTCCACTTTGTTCGTCTACGCCGGCATAAATAAACAAATATAAAAATTTCCAGACAAGTGACACTCTCGCTGCAGTCAAGAGATATCATTGCCATTCTGTGAGAATTACAGGATATTATCTGAATTAAAATATGAAAAGAAATTTACTGTTTAAGAGAAAAAATTATAAAATGATAAACTAGAGATATAGTTTAAGCTACAGTTTTTACCTGAGTTTGTTGTTGTTGATTAGGGGGTTGTTGCTCATGACTTAATTTAAATTTATCAGGGGAATAATAAGGCCTTAATTTAGATACATGTACTATTTCTGAACTTTTGAACTGGTTTTGCCTATCAATTTCAAAATTTACTTCGGATAATTTGTTAAGAATTTTATAAGGGCCACTAAATACTTGTGACAACTTTCTAGTATTAGGGTACTGAAATTCTTCATAGATAACTAGATCTCCTATTTTAAATTTTGGTTCGATATAATCTTTATCATAATATCTTTTATTTTTTAAATGAAATTCATCAGTTCTTGTTTTAGCAATTTTAAGTGCTTCATGAACAGGGGGATAATAATTTTGTTGTAAGGGGGAGTCATAGGGTAATTGGCCAAAAAGTAAGTACGCAGGTGGAAATTTGGTAATAGAATGGGGTGTATTATTATATTCATTAATTACCTCTGTTAAAAGCTTAGTCCAGGGAATTTTAGAGGTAGTGGAGTTTACTTTACATTTTAATCTAGTTACTATTGTCTGATTTACTCTTTCACATTTCCCATTCGTTTGTGGATGATGGGCAGTGGTCAAACGTTGTTTAATATTATGATTTCGCAGGAATTTTTTGAATCTTGAAGAAGTAAAAGCAGCATTCCTGTCACTAAGTATTTTTTGAGGGGACTGTACACTTGAAATCTTACTAAAACAGAATAATTGTTGAGGGATTTTGATATTGAAAATTTGTTTCAGACAATTTGTATAAGTTTCTGTAGTGACACTTTTGGAAGGAAATGCCCAAACATATCTTGTGGCATGGTCTATTATAATATGGAGATATTTTTTTGTAGAATTATAATAATTGAACCCTCCTACAGTATCAACAGACAGACAGTCAAAAGGTTGATCTGTAGTGGGCATAGCTTGTAATAAGCCAAATTTTTTCTGTCTAGGTTTTTTATTTTTCTGGCAAATATCACAGTATTTAACAAAGTTAGTAATGTCTTGGGTCATATCTGGCCAATAATAGTTAGGAGAAATTAAATTTTGCATTTTTTGAACACCAGGGTGACCAAACTGTTCATGAGCAACATTAAGCAATTTTTTTCTTAGGGACATGGGAACTACCACTTTACGAAAACCTTTTCTTTTAACTATAATCAGTCCATTGTCATTAATATAATTTGATCCACACACATTTTCTTTTTCTTGCATCTCAATAATCTCTTTAACGTCAAGAAGAAAAGTAAGGGGTTTACAAAAATGAGAAATAGGGTTTCGGGACAACATGTCGGCTTCGACATTTGTAGATCCCTTTAAGTACTCTATTTTGTAATCGAACATACTTAACTTCAATGACCACCTAAATAATCGACCTCTTAAATGTTTGACATTTTTTAACCAAACAAGAGATGCATGATCAGTATGGATGGTAAATTGTACACCGTGAAAGTAATGATAAAATTTATCTAAAGTATCAATGATAGCAAGACACTCTAGTTCGGTAATGAAATAATTTTTCTCATAACTTCTCAATCCTCTAGAAAAATAAGCAATTGGATGTAAAAAGTTATTATGGTCGGGTTGTTTAAGAACTGCACCTACCGCTACCTGAGAAGCGTCAACAAACATGTGTAGGGGTAATTTTGGGTCATAAATCTTTAAAATTGGTTTAGCAATGAGGGCATCTTTTAATTTTTGAAAAGAGTTTTGACATTCAGTATTCCATTCCCAAATAGTATCTTTCTTAAGTAATTTATTTAGGGGGTGTCTAATTTCAGCATATTTGTCAATAAATTTATGATACACATTTATAGAACCAAGAAATCTTTGTAATTCTTTAGTGTTAGTAGGAGGTTTTAATTTTTTAATCGTTTCTATATTAGTATTAGCTGGAGTTAAAGTTCCATTTTGGATTTCATACCCTAGAAAATTGATTTGTTTTTGAGCAAAAGTACATTTAGATAATTTTAATTTAATATTTTCTATTCGGCATAAATCAAAAATTTGGATGAGATGCTGTATATGTTCATCTATTGATTTAGAAAAAATAATTATATCATCAAAATAATAACAAGCAAAGTCTATTTTATATTTTGTAAGAATTCTTCTAATTGTCCTGTTGAAAATTGGGGGGCCTACCTTTACACCAAAGGGGAGAACATTCCATTCCCAGAGCCCACAATTAGTAGTAAAGGCTAACTTTTCGGAATCGGCTGGGTGAATAGGTATGTGCCAATAGCCTGAGGCTAAATCTAGTGTAGAGAAATATTGGGCACCACTTAATTTGTCTAAAATTTCATCTATTCGGGGTAAAGGTTCAGCGTCATTTTTCATGATAGAATTTAATTTTCGGTAGTCAACACACATTCGGGTTTTTTTACCTTCATCTCGTTTATTTACTAACGTAACTGGAGAAGAGTAGGGGCTATAACTTTCTTTAATTAACCCAGCAGCTAATAATGATAGGATTTGCTGAGATATTTCTTTTTCATCAGCAGTGGATGTACGATAAGGCCTCAAAGATATTGGTAGGTCAGATTTAAGATAAATACGCTGAGGTTCAATATTAATTCTCCCTACATCATATTTATTTTTTGCAAAAATATCTAAATAATCCCTTAAAAGTTCCCTTACATTTTTATTTTGAATAGCATTCAGATTCCCCAATAGATTATAATCATCATTATTAGTTCGCGACAAGGATTGAGGAGTTATGGTATTTCCATAATCGGGTTGCACAGTAGTATCATTTTTTATAATATCAAAATGAAGCAATTCTAAGTTATCACTGGATATGTTGACATATGGGTTTAACGAAATATTGTCTTGTAACACCTGGCTTTTTGCACAATCAATTTTCAATTTAAATTTGGCACAATCAGGTAAACCTAAAATAGCATAGTCCAAATCAAGTTGACTTACTAAAAAATTAACATATCTCTTTATATTACCAAATTTAATACATAATCGACAAGATTTATTAATTGTAAGAGTTCCTTGTGCCTGTCTGATAGTAATAGGGGTAACATTATGTAAATTACCATTTAAATATCGAACAAATTTGAGGGGTAAAATTGAGACAGTTGATCCACTATCAACCACACAATACACTTTATTATTGCCCACATATCCAGGGATGATTAATTGTCAAATATTATTAGTAGGGGGTGGTTGAATATGAGCAGGAGTTTGAGATTGAAAGGAATTTGGGTTAAATATACAACTCCTCTCCCAATGATATGCATTTTCTATGCCTCTGTTTAAACATATTCTGCACGGACGACTTGGGTAGTTGTTTTGACAATGAGTCGTAGGCATTCTAGGAGTGAAAAACCTAGGATTAAAATTTTGGGATGGATTGTTTGGAGTAGGTCGAGTCCAATGTCTGGGCTGAGGATTGGGATTGTGCATTGGTCTAGTTTGTTGAAAATTTCTATTGCCGTTATTAGAGGTATGATTTGGAATCGCTGCTAATTGTTTAGCAATGCGAAACCATTCACGAGTATTGGAAGGAGCGTTAACCATCAAACAATTTTGATACTCCGGCTGAAGTCCATCAGTTAATCCCTGTATAATTAAATTTTCCCTAAGCTGAAGTTGCCTTCCAATCTCAACTTTCTTTCTAAAATAAGAATCCAAATCACTTAGATCATTTAACTTTAAGGAAGTAAATTCAGAAAATTTTGGAACTCTAACTTGAATGAATTTTTCACTTAAAATCTCGACAATTTCTTCATAAGTAGCACAATCCAAACAATCATTGATATAAGTTTTTAGCGCTTCCCCCTTTAAATATTTTGAAATATTTTGGTGTTTCCACTCATTATCTTTTTTTTCTACAGAACATTCTCGATCAAAATGTTTAAACCATTTAAATATATCCATGCCCAACCCAAATTCAAAAAGGACAATATCAAGTTTATTTTCTGACATTTTTTCTTCTTTTACTAATCCTGATCTTAATAGCATATAAGAAGGATAATTCATATGAAAAATTTTTAAATGCTATACTTCAATTATTAAAATTTAATTACTATACTTCAAATACCTCAATAAATAACAATAAAAATAAATAAATAATAAATAAATAAGTAATAAAATAATAAATATCGGGTTTCCATACATGGGAAATAACAAATAATTTTAAAAACAAAAATACTTTTCTTTACGTATGGAAAATTAATTTTGCAACAGAGTATTTTTTTAACAACAAATTAATCCATCTTTCGATTTAAAAAAAAAAAAAAAATAAATAAATAACACCTTTAAAACTAAATAAAATTTCTATGAGCATAAAATTTCAATTATAAATTAAGAACACATTTATTTTTTAATATCTGTAATAAAAGAGAAAGAAAAAATCAAGAATTTAAACAAAGAAATGATTATTAAAATTTCTTAGCCAATAAACAAATAAAATAATAACTTACAGACATGTTCGATGTGGCCTTGTTCAAATACCTAATTTTTTATTAAACTAAACAAAAAATAAAGCACTTCGTAGATACGACTCACAGGTGCAAATATCAATTATCTTGTATTACTGATGGAATATACCGTAGTTTCGCAACCACACAGCAGGTGTTCATTTATTATGAAATGAAAATTTATCAAAATATTTATGCACTTTTACCTAGAAAATACAGTAAATAAATAAATAAAAGAAAATGATGTTGAATTGATTTCATGCAGGTGATCTTTTGTAATTTTTATTTTGCATATCTCACAGTTTGGTTGCATATCTCTCAGTTGAAAAGTTTCTCACTAGAATGCGAGGTATATTTCACATTTAAAATATTTGTAGATGTAGATACCACACATAATTACAAACAAAACTTTATAAGACGATCTTTTTTCAGCTGAAAGGTTTATCATTTATGCACATGAAGATGTTTTTCCATGCAGGCCATCTCGTCGTAACATGGGTGGAAGTAGACGCAGATGAGGTTAAAGATGCGTGCAGCTAACATCTCAAAAACTCTGACTGTTAGTAACACACATTGAGTCTTATTGCAGGAAACAAAATTACAATATTAGTATTAACACACAGCAGCTGATCCCATCCATCTTCAGTCTTGGACATACCATTTAGATGGAAGATATCATAGTTATTTTTTTTTTCTGTATTAAATGTTAAGATGAAAACAATACCAGGAAAAATGTAGGAACAACTGTAAGTGTATGAAGAGCATGCAGCTTATTCTCAAAAGTTTTACGCCGGTTCATTTTTCATCCTGCCGGCTAATATGTAATAAAACGACGACGATGTTCTATAATAGTGTATAATCACTAATAGAATACCATGTTGGTTGTAGAATACTACTATTCACTAAGATTCAATAGTGGGATGAGCAGTCGTTCTGGTAAGTGGATAAACCATGGATTTGTTCTCGTAGGAGTTTCTCCAATAACAATGCAAGAAAATCAGTGTTTTAGTTCTTTATTATTTAGAGCACGAACTTAAGTTACTCCACAGATCACCGTTCCACACCTCTATCACTACGGCCTTCGCTCACTAAGCTGCAACATTCCGGCGTTCTACAATCTCGAAAAAAAAAAGACATTTCTAATTCAGCGGAGAAATAAAACGCGCGTCTTGATAGTTTAAAGAAAAGGTGCATTCTACTCTCCTGAAAAGCCAAATGAAAAAATCATTTTCACGACAAAACTAGCGCCCTCCTACTCCGCGTCAATCATTTTAAAAATCCAATCAGGATGGACTCGAGCCTCTGACGGACAAAATGATCAATTCTAATTGGCCGTAATAGGCGGTCTACTGGCAAGAACTATATTTTTTTCTCGGAACACTAAGCCCTTTAGCAACGCGTAGTAACACTTGTCACGCGATGTTAAAAAATAAAAAATAAAATTAAAATCGCAGGAATATGCCAGAAAGTCAAAAGCTTACGAAATACTTCCCGCCTTTTTGAGAAGCAAGAAATAATTTATTAATAACTAAAGTAAGAAAAAGAATTTTAGCTGTTACAAGACGAAACTAAGATTGAAATATGTTCCACAAATTTAGAATTGAAGCTAAGAGAGAATAAAAAAAAAATGGCGCAAAATTTTTTTTTATTTTATTACATATATATATATATATATATATAAATCTATATTATTAAGTGGGTTTTATGAAATAAGATTACAAGTTTAATATTTCGTACTATTTTCAAATTTCTCAAGTTTTAATATAGAAATAGTCAATATAATTATAAGTACAAATTTAAATGTCTGTTATCTAAATTTTGGAATTTTCTAAAAACATTATTTTTCTTATCCCATTAAATAAATAAATAAAGATTTTTGAAATCCGTTAATTGAATGTATTTCAGCTTTAAATTTAATTTTATTAATAAAGATTTGTGCACAGATTTAAGATAGTTTAACTAGAAATTTCAGAGTAATTGCAGAATAAAATAAATCACATTACATTATTGCACGTACATTAAAACTATATATATTGTATTTTGTAAAAATTGCACAAATTAAATTTACTAAACATTATCAATAATCTACATTACCAGATTGCTATACGTTTATGATATTTCTGATATTATGCGTACATATATGACTATAAAAATGCGATATTACTAAGGTAAGCTTCTAGAAAATATTGCACTGTGATACGTTATGATTGCATTTGTTAAGTTAAAGAAAATATATGTAATTTATTGAAAAATACAAAATTACTAGAATATATCCCATGTAAGGTGATATAACATCCAATATAATGATATCATGCACACTAGAAAATATCCAACATATTTATAGCGTTGTTGAGTAATCATTCATATAAAATACCCCCATTCCTAACATATTTTCTTAAACAACCTTTTGAATCTAAATTTTTTATCTTAATATTTGCATGTAGTAATGTAATTTGAATTTCACAGTTGAGATTAATGTATGCTTAATAACTTATTCTTCAGTTTGTGTGATCAAAAATTAGTAAGAAAGGCAATCTTTAAATGTGCAATATAATGTAAAGGCAATGAATATCGAAATTATCTCCATTTTTCTCATTATGATAATATTTTAGTGTGTTATTTATTTTTACTGCGATTTTTTTTGTCATTGACCATCAGCTGCTCCTGTAAAAAAATATTTTCGCAGTAAAATTAATTTTCGGATTTATATTAATGTAACTTTGTAAAATATGATAAAATCGGTTTTAGGAATTTGTCATTCGATTCAGAATTAATCAAATCATAAGAAATGGAACAAAGAGTTTACCAAACCTATAACTTAAAATAATAATTATTATAAATTTCACCATTTTCCCAGTTAAAATTCTGATTTTTCTCTAAACGCGAGAAGCAATTTTAAATTTTAGGAACTCACTGAATCTTCCTATAAAATGACAATCAAACAAACAAACAAGGGGAAGAGTTGCAAAGTGCTAGGAAAAAATTCCATTTCATAAAAAATAAAGAAAATTATGTATAAATATTAATGTTTAAAACATTTATAGATTAGGAAAAACATTTGTGGACATGCGGGACCCGCAACTGGGGAGGGGGAAGGAGAGGGGAAGGGTTGAAAAGTGCAAGGAAAAAAAATCCATTTCATAAAAATAAAGAAAATTATGCATAAATATTAATGCTTAAAACATTTATAGATTAGGGAAAACATTTGTGGACATCCAGGAGCCGCGACTGGGGAGGAGGAGAGGGAGGGGAGGGGAGGGGAAGAGTTGCAAAGTGCATGGGAAAAAATTCCATTTCATAAAAAATAAAGAAAATTATGTATAAATATTAATGTTTAAAAAATGTATAGATTAGGAAAAACATTTGTGGACATCTGGGACTCGCGACTGGAGAAGGGGAGAGGGAGGGGAAGGGTTGCAAAGTGCAAGGGAAAAAATAAGTAATAAAGGTAATTGAAAAGGAACTGAGTGATGATAAATACTAAATGATACAAATTTTGTAGCGCTAAATATTATTTGTTATCTTTGTATTGTTATTCTATATTATACATCATATACCTAAATAGTAAAAACTTTCAAATTTTAAACTCCAAGTAAAAGTTTAACTTCAGAACAAAGTAGGATCATCGGTACCACTGTCATCATAATTTACATCATCAAGGCCTCCAAAATTATCACATTTATCAGTCTCACCCGAGCATGAACACATTTCAGTTACAAGGTAATCCATTTTGTGAACATTTACAGGATGCTACACAAATACACTTGACACACGAACAACGAACCGATAAAAACAGTTCTTGAGGAGCACATGGCATGTTACACATGACAGGTAGGTATTATTTTTCCTTTATTATCCAACCAAAATCAGTTGGGGGTGGAATATTACTTTTTAAAATGTGTATTCTTTGCCATATTGGTAATGAACTCTTATGGCTGGGTAAAGGGCGGCTTGAGTTGGAGGCATATTTGTTCCTTCAACTTGCTCTTTTGTAAATAACCACCATCTTAGCTCACTGAATGTTTTAATGTTTAATTTTGGCATGTACACTGAACGTGAACATATGTATTCTTCAAGTGCAATATATGTTTCACTCTCAAAGATATCTGTTTGACCTTATGCGTCAAGTGCTTTCAGAATTCTGTCGTCAGCATTTATGAAGCTCTTCCAAAAACTGGTTTTTTATTTACCGCTGAATGAACCAGTGGTGTCAGATCCAGAAAGAGAATGCAGTCCCACTAAAGCTTCAGATCTTTTTTCTTACCCTTTTCAACCTTTCCCCTTCCCTCCCCCTCCCCCTAGCCTAGTTGCGGATCCCGGATGCCCACTATTGCTTTTCTTATTCTATAAGAGATTTAAATGCTAATATATATATATATGTCGCATTTTCATGAAACGACAGACTTCAAGGGGATGAGTTTTAATTACGATTTATTTAAAACATAGCAAAATCTTTTCGCAAGTCTTTACATCATGAGTTCTGGAGACCAAGTGCGTAGATGTATAGAAATTTCTCATCTCCCGAGGGGGGTTACCAGTTAAAAAGGTCATGTGTTTTACTTAAATTAATACGATAAACTTAGGTTTCTTGTTGCCCTGTAAAACCCGTGATTATTAGTCATGGGGCCCGTATCCACATTGAGGGGCGATTTATTAAAAAAGTAATAAATAGGTATGATTTTTTGTATTTTCTTACAATTTCCCCCCCTTCCAGACAAGTCTCCGGGGATGGGCCGGCTTCCATCCATGATACTCACCTGATAAGGGTAAACAATTTTTACATTAAGTGAGCTAATGGGAATGAGTTATTTCTTTCGTATACTTAACAAATAATAGAATAACAATAATAAAAAATGTACAAATATCATATCTAAACACAACACTGTTATAAAATGTACCACTATACGCCATTGAACATGATAAAAACAATTGTATTAATAAATGCAAAACACTCAGTAAATATTATACATAGAATAAGATAATCAAAATAAGAAATATGTTGCAGATGGATTATGAAAAGTCCAATATAATTTACATTTTCAAATTTGTATGGAACTGTCCTGACATAGTTCAAGAAATAGTACTTTTACACATAACACAATGTTCACAATAACGCAAAAATAATTTAAAATTCAAATATTCATAATAAATCCAAAAGGTAATTAAAATTCCAAATATTCATAATAATGCAAACCGAGATCAGATATAATATAATATCAGTTCATATGATACCAACTATTTCAGTTTGTTGGTGTAAGGAGTTTAAATTGATTACTAGGAAAAAAGTATCTTAGTTTGGAAGCATGTATTACCTCATAATCCCTTTTTGTAAGCCAATTAGGCTTATTTATTTTGAAACTTACATTGGATAATTTTTCCATAATTTGATATGGACCAGAAAAAGGCGGACTTAACTTCCGAGTATTCGGATAGTGAAATTCTTCCACTATGACAAGGTCACCAGGTTTAAAAGGCGCTTCCACAAACTTTAAATCATACCTGACTTTATTTTTCAAGTGATGTTCACTTGTTCTTTGGAAATCCTCTTTTCTGGCTTCCTCTACAGGGGGATAATAATTTTCATTGCCTAATACTGATGGATAAGGTGATTGGCCGAACATTAAGTATGCAGGAGGGTACTTGGTTACTGAATGAGGTGTGTTATTGTACTCATTAATTACTTCCTGCAGAATATTGGGCCATGGGACGTTTGAAGGGGTAGAATTTACTTTAAGTCTTAGTCGGGTGCAAATTGACTGATTCACACGCTCATTTTTCCCATTACACTGTGGTCTATGAGAAGAAGTAAGTAATTTTTTTACATTCTGTTTATGTACCCATTTACGAAGTTTAGACGCTGTAAACGCAGGATTTCTATCCGTTAAAATTTTCTTGGGAAGTTGAATATTAAAAATCTGTTTAAGAATATTAATGTAGACTTTAGTTGTAACATTTTTAGATGCAAAATCCCAAACATAACGAGTAGCGTGATCAATAGCTATGTGCATATACCTTTTAGATGAATTATAATAGTTAAAACCTCCTACTGAATCTAATGAAATTATATCGAAAGGTAATTCTGCAGGTGGTAATGCCTCCAGAAGACCAAATTTTAGTTGGTGTGATTTTTTGTTCAGTTGGCAGACCTCACAATGCTTGACAAATTGTGTAATATCGTGGGTCATGCTGTTCCAATAGTATTGTGGGGAAATTAAATTTAACATTTTTTGGATTCCGGGATGGCCAAATTCTGTATGGGTATTTATTAGTAATTTCTCTCTCAAAAAGAATGGTACTACAATTTTTTGAAAACCCTTTTTGCGAATTATTACAATGTCATTAACTTTTTGAAATTTAGGCCCTGTTATATTATCTAATTGTTGGTGTTCTTTAATTTCATCTGACGTTAATAAATGAATATGGGGATTTACAGAAAAAGTGGGATTTCTTGAAAGCATGTCTGCTTCAAAATTGGTGGATCCTTTGTTATATTTTACAGTATAATCATACATACTTGATTTTAATGACCATCTGAATAACCTACCTGTTAAATGCTTCACCTTCTTAAGCCATACTAAGGAGGCATGGTCAGTATGTATTGTAAAAGGGTTTTCCGTGAAGGTAATAATGGAATTTGTCAAGGGCATCGATTATTGCTAGACATTCCAGTTCTGTGATAGCGTAATTTTGTTCGTAGGGCCTTAATTGTCTCGAGTGGAACGCAATGGGATGCAAATTCCCTTCTTCATCCATTTGTTTTAAGACAGCACCTACGGCTTCCTTTGAGGCATCAGTATAGACATGGCATGGAAGGTTAGGATTGAATAATTTTAAAATAGGCCTAGAAATTAATGCGTTTTTAAGCAATTCAAATGATTGTTGACAGGCATCTGACCATTCCCAAGGAGAATCTTTCTTTAACAATTTATTTAGAGGGGCTCTAATTTTAGCATACTTGTCTATGAATTTGTGGTATACGTTTACAGATCCAAGGAACCTTTGCAATTCTTTAAAGTTTTTTGGAGGAATTAATTTTTTAATAGTTTCGGTGTTAGCATTGTCTGGTTTTATTTGGCCGTTACTAATTTCATAACCGAGGAAGTCAATTTGAGATTTAGCAAAGTTACATTTGGAAAATTTTAATTTTAGATTTTCTTGACGGCAAATGTTAAATATAGTTTTAAGGTGATCCATATGCTCGGCATAGGAATCGGAATAAACTATAAAATCATCAAAATAATTGGTAGCAAAATTAACTTTATGTTTATCTAGGATTCTTCGAAGAGTTCTTGCAAATTGAGCTGGGGCATTTTTATAGCCAAAAGGAAGAACCAACCACTCATAAAGACCTTGATTGGTTGCAAAGGCCAACTTCTCTGTGTCTGAAGGATGAAGTGGTATATGCCAGTAGCCAGAGGCTAAATCTAGCGTGGAAAAGTATTTGGCATTGACAAGTCTGTCCAAAAGCCAATCTATAGGGGGCAATGGTTCCGAGTCAGTCTTACAAATGGCATTGATTTTTCTGTAATCAATACAGAGACGCGTTTTACCTTCTCCTTTTTATATGCCAGAGTGACGGGAGAGGAATAAGGACTGCAGGACTCTTTAATAAGTTTAGCTTCCAGTAATTCTTCTATTTGTTTTTGAATTTCTTCATTGTCCCTAGTTTTATCATAGCGAGCGCAGAGAGTGCCCCATGCATTTTTATAATTGGCTTCCGAGAGAGGAAATCCAGAAATTAATTTATGAGCAGGACCCTTTACACTAGCCAGTAGATATTGCAATTTTGAGACGCCCCCCAACTCCAAATTTTGATCTATAGTTGTAAGAAAAATCTCTTTAAAAGAAAGCCATTGATCAGCTTCTCCGTGAAAAGGTTTTAATTCAAATTTTGGAAGATTAACAGTTTTTACACAAACATTACCTGTAGTTTTATTTAGACTTTCTGAACCACCCTCGTGAATGTTTAAACTATTAGTTAACTTATTACGTGATGTATTTATTGCTATGGTTAAATTATCCAATTTAAGTGCAATCTCATTATATTCATCAATTATAGGATCAGTTTCCGATGCATCGCTCTGAAGAATGGCATTTTCATGGAGTTTATTTAATTCGGCTTCAATATCCTGAACCTGTTTACCATATAAATCTAACTCTTCAAGAGTTACAGTTTCATTATCGATTTTGGGATTTATAATATTTTTTATGCGAGTGATTTTTCCCTTAAGAACAGTTTTTTGTTTTTTAATAGCTTCCATTTTAAATTAATTTTATGACAACTTCCTAAAAATCTAAATATAAACAAATTCTAAATGACCTTCAAAAAAAAAATAATAATAATAATATCAACATAATGCAAGCATCTGCATAGAATTGTGAAATGAAATAAATAAAAAGAATTAATTATATAAAAGAATTAGACGTAAATATGGATATCCATTTTTTCTTTCAATTTAAAATATAATTACACTTAAAACCATGGTTTGTAGAAATAATAAAACTAAACACAATATCACTACAAATAGCACTTACCTTTAATTACTTATATTAATAAACATCATAAAAACAATAAGAATAATAATATCATACGTAAACAATAACAACCCCAGGGTATAAACATACACTCAACCAAAATAAAAAAAAAGCAATTTTAGTGTGCGCACATGAAAAACTATGCGTTTTCTTTCTTTTCTTTTCGATAAATAATGAAGCAATTACAGGAACACTATTTGAAGATTATTGATGAATCACTAAAAAGCGAACACAACTGTTGAAGTCGAAAAGATTTACGCGTTTCATGATGACTCGATGACTGCATTCACACTTTGTTGTAAATAAAACGCAAAGTACCCGACATTTTTGATGAAAAAATTACTCTCATTATCACCATAGAAGAATAAACACAGGTTGCACCACACACTTCGATGAAACCAGACGAACACAAAACCTCTTTTAAGAACGCACAAAAACAAAATAAATCACAAGTTCGGAGAGACCGGCCGAAGTAATTCATGGCACGACAGAAGGCAGGAGGGGGGACGAACGGCGATAGTTGAAGTCCCGCTCAAGAAGAAATCCAATGTCCAGGACAAAGATCTTAGGATGCGGCAAAGCCCGACCGAATGGTAGAAAATAGCATTTAACCCCTTAACTGCCGAATCTTTAATAAAAGAATCTTCAACATTTTTGCTAAAAAAAATTTGCCACCACAAATTTTGGAAAATAATCTTTCCTTTATTTAATGGTAAACGTTTCTTTCTTGTTAATAAAGCAAAATTTTTAACTCGAAAAATGGGATTATTCGATAGTTAATTTCAAAAATATGCATTTATTTGAGCAAGACGTATATATACGCCCAGGGCAGTTAAGGGGTTAAGTATTCCAATATGGAATACGTTTACTGGATGATAACTCATGACGAGACATTAGCTCCTTTTCAGGGCCTCTTTCGATGTTTCGAGTCAGAATGACCACTGTCTTTGCTTTCCTTTGTGGGTCCGGTATTTTTAATGATGTTCATATTTCGTAGATTATTTTCCCGCACTAGGTATCATACTGCCGACTATGAAGAACTGTCGCATTTTCATGAAACGACAGACTTCAAGGGGATGAGTTTTAATTACGATTTATTTAAAACATAGCAAAATCTTTTCGCAAGTCTTTACATCATGAGTTCTGGAGACCAAGTGCGTAGATGTATAGAAATTTCTCATCTCCCGAGGGGGGTTACCAGTTAAAAAGGCCATGTGTTTTACTTAAATTAATACGATAAACTTAGGTTTCTTGTTGCCCTGTAAAACCCGTGATTATTAGTCATGGGGCCCGTATCCACATTGAGGGGCGATTTATTAAAAAAGTAATAAATAGGTCTGATTTTTTGTATTTTCTTACATATATATATATATATATATATATGTATATAATTAAGTGGCTTTTTTTTCTTGCCTCTTTCAACACTTTTCACTTCCCTCCCCTCCCCTCCGTCTTCCTAATCACAAGTCCCGAGTATCCTTCAATGCCACTCTCATTCTATAAACGTTTTAAACTTTAATATTTATGCATAATTTTTTTTGAAACAGAATTTTTTTATTGCCCCTTTCAAATTCCTCTCCTCTCCCTTTCCTCCTCCCCAGTCGCGAGTCCCGGATGTCCACAAATGTTTTTTTCTAATTTATAAATGTTTTAAACATTCATATTTATACATAATTTCTTTATTTTTTATGAAATGGAATTTTTGTCCCTTGCAATTTTCAGCCCTTCCCCTCCCCCTCCCCCTTCGCGGCTCCTGGATGTCCACAAATGTTTTTCCTAATCTATAAATGTTTTAAACATTAATATGTTTGCATAATTTTCTTAATTTTTATGAAATGGAATTTTTTTTGCCTTGCACTTTTCAACCCCTTCCCAGTCGCGGATCCCGGATGTCCACAAATGTTTTTCCTAATCTATAAATGTTTTAAACATTAATATTTATCGATAATTTTCTTTATTTTTTCTGAAATGGAATTTTTTTCTCTTGCACTTTTCAACCCTTCCCCTCCCCCTCCCCCTCCCCAGTCGCGGGTCCCAGATGTCCACCATCGCTTTTCTTACTCTACAATACATAAGGAACAAAATGAGACCACTCACGATACTTAATCACAAAATTGCACACGGACCTATGAAAAGCTGTAATTAGAAAACGGACTAATATAAAGAATAGCAAATTAGATATAACATTCTAACTAGAAGAATAATGTCCGATCAGAATTCAAAGCAGGAATCTCATGACGAATGCTGTACTATCTGAGCTTGGTTGATCATTATTAGCTTAGGTCTTGTGTTTCCTGTTTCCAATCCTAATCCGTTAATTTTCCGTCCGCTTAGAATGTTACATCCCATATAATTTATCTGCCAATTAGAATAATTGTGCTAAACAATGTAAAACAACTATTAGTTTTTATTTTCAAATATAAAAATAAGGAGTAATGCATCATTAAAAATAGCTATCTATAAACATAACAAAAATATTTAAATTGCAGTCATTTCAACTGTACTGTACTGCTTTTACATATATATATATATATATATTTAAATGTGCTTCAAGTACTTTATAAAAGTAATACTTATAAATAATAACAAAAAAAAAACATTTTTTTTTCTAATCTTGGTTCAGAAACATTGTTCTTGAGAATTCAGTAAGAAAATAATTTCTTAAGGCATTTGCTCTCTGGAGACTCTTGGAGCAGGTGAAAAGGAAACTAAAGGAATGATACTTGATTCAGACTAATATAAAGAAAAAATAAGTGTAAACAATCAAATGGAATTACTTCATTCTTTTCTGCCTTTTATTTTAATTCAGAAATTAGCAATATATATTTTTCGGATTGACTGACTTGTTTACATATATTTCTTGGACTAAATAAGATTTGCTTCTAGCCCTTTTACTATGTGTAATTTTGTAGTTTAATACTTTAAGGTATAGTTTTACAGTTATTATTATTTTTATTTTTTATGAATTAAATGTTGCAAAAGAAATCTCATAAATATACATCAATTTTTGAAACCTCTTATATATAAATGCATTTTAAAAGTAAATACGCAAACAATTTACAAAACATTTGCAACGGAGAAATAAAAAAATAATTTTCTTAAACATTATCATTTATTTGTTGTCTTGTTAGAAAAAAAAATAATAATAAACCTTACAAAATATGTAATTCCTCTTGTAGCATTTTACGTGTTTCCAAAAACGTCTGCACCAGAAATAGATAGTTTGGATTATATATTAGAAGAAATTTTAATTTCAATGGATAATACTAGTAACTTTTTAGAATGGTTATTAGAAATAAATAAACTTAAAACAATAAATGTAAATATCATAAATAAACATAATAAATGGAAACATAATAAATAAATTTTTAACTAAAAATCTGTTTTTTAATTCGAGTAATTTTACTAAAATATTTCAAACAATCTTCTTTTAAATTCCTTTTCTAAAAAGTGCATGGATTTAAGAAATTACTTTAAAAACTGTTTTGGTTCAACCCGATATTTTCCGTGTATCGTAAAATATTAATGGGAGCGAGCTCAACGAAATTTTCATGTTATATGTTAAGGCAGAATATTTTTATTAGAAAATATGTACCAAAAGATCTTTGTTTATACAGATATATGAAAGTATTTAAGTATAACTCTAAAATTTGGAATGCTTTCTTATTATGATTTTAAATAAGTTAATTTATGTCCTGTGTACAACACAAAAACGGAAAAATCTTCTCTTTTTTAAGCTAAAACCGTTGCAGTATAAGAAAATTTCTACAGCATCCTTATGTCAAAATGTAACTCAATCTCTTTTACTAAAAATTTAATGTATTATAATCTATCAGAAATTTCATATCAAATCCAAAAAAAATGCAACTAAAATATAGTTAATTAGTGGAAGAAACTTAAAATTAAATAATGAGCTGTAGACTTTTGCTTTGTTTTTTTAATTTATTTAAATAAAAAGTTTATAATCGAATTTGAAGAAAAATAGATATTCAAAAAGTCCTTCCGACAGTACCGGTAGGAAGAAGTAGCTTTCATATACCTTATTTATTTATTTTAAATTAAGTGATATTATTAGACATGCGAAGCTCAAATTAGTGGAACGCGAATATATAAGACTAATGCTAGTTTTTTTTTTTTATCAATACTAAATATTATTGGGAATTTTTACAAATTAGTCATCTTTTATTCAAGCTGGTTTGATTTTAAGCGATATATAAGGTCGCCAAATTCCACGATATCATGAAGTGCATGCCATTTTAAAACAACATGATGGATAAAAAGAATAACCGTGAGCTTACTCGAAGTCTTAATTCATGTGCACATGCGTACTCATATCGAAATCTATTAATATATACGAGTGCTGTCGCAGGCAAATTGATTTTTTGCGGATGAAATTGGCCCGTGAACTCTATGAAGACTATGTATACACGGAGTTACATAAAAATTTGTTAATAAATATGCGAATTATAGCGTAACAAAATTCAGGCCGTTTCAAAATGTCAAACATACTAGAAATTGAAAGTACTATAACTCAGCCATTTTTTTTATCCCACTGGCTATCAAAGGCTTAGAGCTTATGCACCCGCCCGTTCTGTATGTATGTATGTGCATACGTATGTACGTACGTGCGTAACGCAATAACTCATGATACAAATATCTGATTTGCTTACAATTTTCGATATAGGCTTATTATGAGAAGGCGCTTCCTTGATTAGTTTTGAGACTTTTTTCGATAAGCATAAGGCGGGGAACGGGGGCTTATGCCCCTCCCATTAAATTATAAAAATAGGTATTTCATGCAAAATTATAAATTTTCATTCAAAATTTAGGTATAGGATCATTCTAAATATTCATTGGATAAGTATTAAGAAGGGGTTTGGGATGTAAATGGGTTTTTCATGCCCTATTATCAGATTTCCTTGAAATCTTAGATATAGGATCATGCTGATGAGGCACATCCGAAATTACCATTAGATGTTCATTGATAAGTATTAAGAAGGGGAACGGGGTCTATTGCCCCTCCCCTTATATTATTATACATCGGTTTATCATGTAAAATTATAAGATTTCGTTCAAATCTTAGATATGGGATGATTCTGATGAGGTGCTTCCGTGATGAGTATCGGATGTTCATTGGGTAAGTTTAAAAAGGGGTAATGGGGGATAATCCCCTCTCTTAATTTAGGTTAAAGGGTTTTTCACGGAAAATTTACTGATTTGCTTAAAAATTTGAATATAGGTTCAATCTGAAAAGGTATTTCCCTGATTTGTTTTTGAAATTATTTGGATAAATAAACAAGGGAGATAGAGGAACTATCCCTCTTAATTTAGGTAAATGGCTTTTCATACAGAATTAATGGATTTGTTTCAATTTTTGGATACAGGTTTACAGTGGTAAGAAGATGCCCTCATTAGTTGTGATGATCTTTTGTTAAGTTTACAGGGGAGTACGGGTGATTACCTCCGCTTTAAGTTAGCTAAATAAAGTTTTATGCATGGTTATCCGATTTGCTTTAAGTTTTGGATATTGGTTCTTTCTGAAAAATTTAATTTCTGAACAGTTTTGGAGGTTTAATGGTTAAACATAAAAAGGGAAAAGGGGGACAACGCTTCTTAAATTACATAAATGGGTTTTTATGCAGAATTATTACAGGTTTTTTGTATAATAAAGCATATTCCTGATTAGTTTTGGGAGTTCAATGATTAAGTATAAAGAAAGGAAATGGAGGGGGGCTATTTCCTCCCTTAATTTGTTTTTCGAAGGGCATTATTACATAAGTCTGTAATCTACACCTTGTGTGCATGGCATGTGAGCTCTATGCCATTAGTTTTACTGGGGAATATTCTGTTTATCAAGATATAGATGAAACAAATAATGATCTGCAATCTTTATATCAAGGACAAACACACAAAAGAAAAGTCTTTTTCAATGTCTTACTTTTTTGTATCTAATTTTAAAACTTAAAAAAAAATCGCCATTTCGAAACAAGAGGGCGGATGGAAATATCCAACGTTCTTGGTCCAGGCATCGGTATGTACTGTGTACGCACCAAGTTACATCCAGATTGATTTATAAATAGGGGCATTCCATGTCAAATCAACTGAAAAAAATACATTTTCTGACCTGACCCCCACAGATTTCTATGAAAATTGGTCCACTATTAGAACGTATAAGAACTGTGATAAATTATTTTTTTTAGATTTTTTGGACCTCGGGTCATTGATTTATAGCTCATCAAAAATTTCAAAAAATGTCAAAAATTTGAAAATTTAAATTTTTTGAATTTTTGTTACTCAGCTCCTAATTAACGTACAGCGTCAAATTTAGTGTCATTTGAAAACTTTTGAATTGTACTTTAATATGACATATAACTATATACAATAAAATATATAATATATACAATAAAATAAAATTTTAAATAATTTAAATTTTTTTTAATTTAAATTTTTTAAATTTTAAAAAGTAGTATTTTTAAAAATCTGAAAAAAATATATTTGTTGCAAAATGTGATAATCTACAAATTCTGAAATTTTCATAGTGGGCCTATAATGGGTTCATAGGGAAAAATTATTTTAAGTGGATTGAGAACAAGAAAATAATGCATATACTCATTGGTTACATATTCACTGCATTCTTGAAATCAGTTAAACTTTTTAATTTACAGTTTCAGTTTTTGTTTAAAGTAGATACTTTTCCAGTGACTATTTTGAAATTAACACTTTACAAAATCAAAAGCTGATTATAGAATTTGTGCAAAAAAGCAAGTAAAAATCTATGGGAGTTGAGAATAGATAACATAGCTAGTGTAGTACCAATAATTTAAAAAATAATTATTTTTTTTATGATCACCAAACCTACTTGTATTGTAAGAAAAAAATTGGATTTTATAATCAGAATAATTTTGATCATGAGCCATGAGATGAAAAATGTTCTCAAGAATGGATGCAAGCTTACTACAGTTACAGAACAAAGTTAATAAAAACAATAGCGATTGATATGGAATAATAATAAAAAAATTATCCATCATAAACATTATAAGGAAAAATTTAATTGTTGAACTTAGTTTTCCAAAATAAGAGTTGATTGATATGTTTCTATGATAAGCTCTCTGGAGATAAAAGAAATGATGAAATTAATCTTTATGGAAAAACAAACAAGATTAATTTCCTCATAAGAAATAATAATGTACGATGCATACATTAAACCTTATCAATATTTTTTTCTCTCATGCACACACATAAGGTTAAATAAATAAAAATAACAGTTAATGAGAATTTACTTATACAAAATGGGATGTAAATACTTATGCGAAATTGAAATACCTATAAGAATTATTGAAAATTTATGTAAACTTTTTTTATTTGTATGTATTTCTAATATGTGATTCTATGTGAATCAATATTATAGCAGAATTTAACTATAACTTCCTTGTCAACTATAGAATTAAATGTAAGTAAAACAATTGATAATTTATTTTGGTATAAACCTGTATAATTTTGCTTTTTTTACTGTTTCATCTGTCAAAGCAAAGAGCAGAGTTGCTTGTGAAAAGGCCCTGTTCGTGAAAATGGAGGTATTCGTGTTAAATACAATATAAAACTACTTTTAAATATTTTTTAAACCTAAAATATTGGAATATTTAGCTGGACGAATATTCTGTATTCGGTTTATCTGTATGTCGAATATTCGGTATTCAGTCAAAATTATGATTCCTAATATGGTAAAAATCATGATGTTAAATAGACTAGGAAGCTATTATAAAAGTTATGATCCTGAAAGACGAAATCTTTAGTTCACAGGCTATCAAAGGCTGTGAGTTAAAAATATCAGATTTGCTTCAAATTTTGGATATAAGTTTATTTTCATAAGGCACTTCCCTGAATAGTTTTTGGGAGTTAATTGGATAAGTCTAAGGAGAGGACTGGGGAGATTAGACCGCCCTTAATTTAAATAAATGTGTTTTTCTTGCAAAATTATTAGGTTTCATTGAAATTTTCGATATAAGATCATTCTGGTAAGGTGCCTCGAAGATTAGTTTTGGGTATCCTTTGGGGGGATAATAAGGGGGGGATTGAGAGTAACCCCCTTAATTTAGGTAAATGGAGTTTTTGCGCAGAATTTACAGATTTGTTTCAATTTTTGGATACAAGTTCATTCTGGCAAGACGCAACCTTAATTAGTTTTCAGGTTTCTTTTGTTGAGATAAATGAGGGGGACAATTGCCTACCCACCTCCCCTTAAATTACATAAATGTGTTTTTATACAGAATTATTCGATTTGCTTCATATTTTGGATATAGGCTCTTTCTGATAAGGCAAATCCTTGAATATTTTTTGGGATTTAATGGTTAAATATAAAGTGGGTGGGGCGAGGGATTCCCTTCTTTAAATTGAACTTTTATACAGAATTGTCCAATTTGCTTCAAATTTTGAATGTAGGTTTATTATATGATACAGCTGATTCCTGATTAGTTTTTGTTGTTCAATGGTTAAGTATAAAGGGGGAGTTCAAAGCCCCTTACTTTGTTTTCTGTGTGGCATTATTCCTTGAAAAAAAAATAAGGCTGTAATATACAGTTAGTGTGAATAGCCTGTGAGCTTGTAAATAGTAACTCATTATTAGGAATGAGCTCATTAATAGTAAAACCATAATTGTTTTCTATAATATAAAGCAAAAAATACTATAAATTGCGTGAATATTTTTTAGTTTTTTGGGGGGTGGGGGGGATAGAGGGGAAATATAGTTCGTAAAAATGGTTTATTATGAAAAATCAAATCTATTAACTAAAGAAGAAACTGAAACTGTAAATAAAAAATTTGTTCAAAAATTTTAATCAATTTCAAGAATATACTGAATATATAACCAGTGAGTACATGCATTATTTTCTTGTTTTCAGCTCACTTAAAATTATTTTTCCCTATGAACCCATTTTTGGCCCACTATGAAAATTTCAGAATTTGTAGATTATCATATTTTGCAACAAATATATTTTTTTCAGATTTTTAAAAATACTACTTTTTAAAATTTTAAAAATTTTAAGTTTTTAAAAAAAATTAAATTATTTAAAATTCTATTTTAACTTATCAAGTTATATGTCACATTAAAGTACAATTCAAAAGCTTTCAAATGACACTAAAATTAAGGCTGTACCTTAATTAGGAGCTGAGTTACAAAAGTTAAAAAAATTTAAATTTTCAAATTTTTGACATTTTTTGAAATTTTTGATGAGCTATAAATCAAAGACCGGAGGTCCAAAAAATCTTTAAAAAATAATTTACCACTATTTTTATATGTTCTACAAGTGCATCAATTTTCATGAATATCTGTGAGGGTCAGGTTGTAAGCTTGGTTGATTTGATATGGAATGACCCAATACGCGTGTTATCACGTGACGAAAATCAGATCATTTCAAAAAGTGAGCAACACTAGAAATTCAAAGTGCTATAACTCAGACATTTTTTTTACAAAAAATACTCTGGAATCTTTGTATCAAAGTCAAATGTATAAAAGAAAAATCTTTTCCAATTTCTCACTTTTTTATACTCAATTCTAAATTTTAAATTTAAAAAAAAACTGTAAATGTCCGGCATTTTGAAACAAATGGCTGAATAACTCGATCCAGGATTTAATATGTACTATGTACAACACACCAAATTACATCCGAATTGGTTCATAAATAAGCGTGTTACTATGTGACAAAATTCAAATGGTTTTACAATATCAGCCACAATAGAAATTCAAAGTGCCATTACTCAGTCTTTTTTTTAAATATAGAGGAAATAAAAAGTGCTCTGGTATCGTTGTTTTAAGGTCTAAAACATAAAAGAAAAATTTTGAAACAAGATGGCGTATGATGCTCTCCAACGAACTCGTTTCAGACATTAGAATGTAATATTTATACACCAAGTTTCACTGAAATCGGTTCATAACTATGATAGTTACACCTATAGTTACAGCTATAGTTACAGTTATAATTATATATATATATATATATATCTTGGTTTTGATCGATGAAAACATACCAAAATTTTCTGAAAGTACTTTCCTCCGGACGACTGTAATAGGTAGCTTTTTATTTTTTTAATGAAAGCTACCTAAAATAGTAGCGATAAATATTAATATAGGCATACCTTTAAAATTTCTAAATGCATTATCTGTAATAATGTTACAATGTCACAATTCTTTATTTGATATTAAATATTTCGGACTTCAAACAACTGAATGCATTATTCCTATACTAAACGATATGGTTGACGCACAAACACATTTTTACTTTGGAAATTTTAAACGTTAAATGATTATTAATATGAAGTTAAATGATATTGTTAGATTACCATATTGTTTTTATGGCATTTAGGAGGAAATGTAAGAATAGTTTAACAAAACACTCATTATATTACCGATATATTTTCTCGTCTCTTTTAACACATTTTATACAAATGTATGCAGAATATCCTCTCTTATCTGTCAACAGAATCAATGTTTGAACGCGTAATTATTTCCTGGATGAAAACATTATTTATATTATTTTATTTGCAAAATCTTTACAATTGTTTATCTTCATTATGAAAATATATCCCTTTATCTCAAAATTGCTATTTGTTATGTAATAACAAAAGTTATTTTTTTTTACTGTAGTTGGATCTTTAATTAAATTATTTTAATTTATTTTTAATAAAAGAGTGTTTGATAAGTAATGCACTGAAAAATTATATGAAGGCTAAACCTCCACCTATCATGAAGATATTTGCCTAAAATTTCATTTGTGCGACATCACAAAAAATGTTTTTTTTTTTGTATTTTTTGATTTTTATAACGATTATTTTTTTCCATACTTATATATATGAGATATATATTTATGATTATAGTATTCCTCTATAGTGGTTAAATGACAACATTTCAAAATATTTTATTTTTACATAATTTATGTCCACACAAATCACATTTTTATTTAAATTCTCTTTTGTGCTTTAACTTTTATAAAAAAATATTTCGAAGTTTAAAGTAATATTTTTATTCATTATGCTTAGAAACTGAATGATGTTCCTTATATGGCTTAACGCAGTCTTAAATACGATTTCGAATACGATCACCGGTCATAAATATTGATAGCAATCTACAACATGTTCCATAATATGAATGTTGCATTTGATATGGAAAATCTATCGGACGACAGAATGCAATATAGTATTATGCGTAATTTGCCAGTAATTCACGCATGTAATGATTTTGAAAACATATGCATTTAATGAAATTAATTTAAATCATTTTCTATATCTTACTTTATTGAAACTATCAGATATTTCGTACGAATATTGAGTGGCCAAATTATTAGTTACACCACTAAAATAACTTTTATGATGGACCTAATGCTATATATATATATTGTAACTGTGAAATTGTTATGGTTTTATTCAGATTTATTTAGAAAGAAATTGATTTATATATTTTTAAATTGCTGTGACAAAAATTGGCACATAACTGCTGTGAGTGGTCTGTCAGGCCGCTTAATTTAAAAGTAAATAAAATGTTACATTCATACATTACATACTCTTATATTTACTCAATTTTTAATTTAAGGCTCCACAATAGTAATTTTAAAATACCCGGATGATAAAGTAAAATCTATGGGATCGTTCTTTTCAAATATCTCACTCAAATTTTAATATTTTTACACGATTTTGTTTAGCATTGGATAGTTGAAGATGATCCACAACCTACCTAGTTTATACTTTTTCAATTTTGGTTTGAGGTTAGAAAAAAAAGTTTAAATTTAAAAACCTGTTTAAACCGGTTCTGAAAAGAAAAATCTTTTCAAAAAAATCTTATTAAAATATTAAAATTTGAACGAAATATTTGAAGAGAACGCTCCCATAGACTTTACATTATCATCCTGGACTTTTTCAGCGACTATTGTGGAGCCTTAAGTTAAATAGCAAAGAAAGAACTTCTTTCCGCAAAAATTCAGAAATCATTGCCAGATGTGAGGTAAAAAACAAATTCAGTGACACTTCATTTATCATTTTGCACAACGTATATGTTAAACTCAGCATGCGATATCAAATGTGGACAAAAATCTTATGAAAAGATATTTCTTATATCAATGTGAGCTACATATTTATTGAGAAAAAAGGATTTTGCCGACAAAAATAATATATTATTATGTATTAAAAAAGGACATAACAGTATATATATATATATATATATTATATATATAAAACCCCTCCGTGTATAACGTTTCCGGGGTTCACCGATCCACGAGATAAAGAAACTTATTGTGATTCGGCGTCCACGTTAGGCTTATGTACTCCGAGCTCTTTACAAATATTTTAATTGTTCAACTTATGGAAATATACATGTAAAATATTTATTCATCACTCATTTTCTTTAAAACCTACAAAAACTATCTAATTATACTTACAAAAAACTATCTAATTATAATGTTTAAGTTCTAAATAAAACAACCAGCAATTGCGAGATAAACAAACGATTTAAGCAAGTTAATGCTGTTGCCATTTAAGAATGACAAATTCCAAACCTATAAAAAATATTGTGAAAAGTTACCTCCAATTTTAAAAGCTATCTATTTCCTGACCAATGAAAACGTTCCACAGTCGTAATGGAGCGTTCTCATTGGTCAGATTTACAGTAGGAGCTGTAAATGACGTCATTACATTTTAATGCACTTTAAAATCTTTTCAGGATTTCAAAAACAATATTTAATTAAAACTGATTATTTAATGAAAGCGAAGGTATGTTTTAATGCAATATTTTAAATTTTTTTATATTCGGGTTGCTTTAATTTTTTTTTCTGCCGTGAATGATTCTTGAGAATGACTTTTTTGTCACATCACGTTTCACGTGCGGATATTTACTCTTCACTGTGTTGATATTTGTTTTCGATAGTGTACAGTGTTTTCTATTAAGTATTGGTTATAAGACACATTTCTCGGGGAGGGACATTCGTGGTTCTGGGGGTACATTATAGAGTTCCAGGAGGAAGAGACTGCACTTTTTGACCATTGAAAACACAATCTTAAATTTTCCTGGGGCGGGGGGGGGGGCATATTCCATCCGGTCACCCCTACATTCAGAAAGAGGACATTTGTCCTTAAGTTCTGCAGACTGTTTTTAAAGTTTCTGCTTGTATTGCAGATTACAGAAAAAAAAAATCAGCTTCTAGGCCTTTTAAAAATGCAAACACGTCATTTTGACGGGCTATCTTCTAGTATATATATATATGTATATCATTTTTCATGTAAACAAATCAGGTAAATTGATTTGTAAAATATCTATTTTTAATTTCTACGAATTATCATGCGAAAAATACATATTAGAAAATTCGTATATACTTATTATTGTTTGCATTTAAAAAATAATTGCAGTTGAAAAATAATACGAAAATATTAAATGAGCTTTAAAATGAAGAATACATTCATACATAGGCTATAAATTTTTCTGAAAATATATAACATTGAATATAAACATAATATAAGGGTAAGCCTTCTAAACACAGTGCCTTTAGGTACCTTGGTTCAGATTAATGTTATTTCAGAGCAAGTGAAACTTACTAACCTCGAGCATTAATATTAAGCTCGAAGACTATTGTTCTTTGCGTCATTATAAAAGTCAGGTATGCAACGATATTTTTTATTTAAGGGTCTCATACTTTTTAAAAATAACGACGCAAGTCCAAAAGTGAGGTAATTTCAAGTTCCCATAACTTTCTAAATACTAAAATTACATATATCTATTTAATATTGTAGCGTATATGGGGTTCTTTTGATCTTATGGTTAGACAACTTGAAACTCTTGTCAGAAAAGTAGAAAATAACTTATTTACAGAACTTCAGAACTGCAGAGTCTTCGAAACTCACAAATATTACTAGATATTCAAAAATAATTGTTCAAATCTATCCAATAAGTGCAGATATAGGTTCCAGAGATTTTTTATACAACGTTTCAACACAAAATCACATTCAAAACAACGTAAATAAAACTCAAGCAAACTTGCTTAAACAATCGTAGCTCACTCAATGACTGACTGATAAATAATAACAACAACAGCTCGTATTGCTCTCCTTATATAGGCTCGTAGCATGCGCTAGAAGTTTCGAGAGGCTTCTCGAAAAATCCAGAAACCAAGGAAAAACATTCAACGTATCAGCATACCTAAGGGGGAGTTACCATAGAGAGGGAAGGGTTACCATCGCCAACAACCGCCAAGTTTGTCGCCAACTTGGTGATATATCGCCAAATTTGGCAACAGAAAATTAGTCGTCAAAAGTGACGCCAACTTGGCGATATCTTTATTGTTTCGCCAAGCTGCCATAGACATTCATTGAAAATAATAGAGAAGTTTGCTTGATAACAGGGACAAAAGCTAATATTAGTAAAGGAATGGAGCTTAATAAGATTATTTACGTTATTTTACAGTACAAACACTAACTATTTACAAAATTCGTAACAATATATTTAAAGATCATAATAACAATCAAAAGTATTCCATTACATTGTGGTCAATGGGAACAAATAGTTTCAGTGCATTATAATGATGTTACGCTCTTTCGAATGTAATGAAATTTGATATGCAGGTATGAGGATGTACTACAATATGCATTATGTACAATCTGTCGTGTAAAGAATATTTGTTATTCCTTTACAGGGCCACACAAGAGTAGTCCATAAAATAATGGTATAAGTAGAAACATTGTTTAGGGCTCGTTTTTGTTATACACTATATGGCCAAAGACGACGGTCTACTTACGATTTTAGACATTTTGTTAAATATCTGGAAACATATATGAGGAAGTATCCTGAAACTCTAATTGTATAAATATAATAGTACAAGTCATATATTGCCGTGAAATTTTTTCCCGAAATTACATAGGGGAACGTCACAAATTAAAAAAGAATGGATATCTTTTGGATAACCCTGTCAACACTAATGTAGCAAAAGCGTTCAAACTGTAGATTAAGATTAAGTGGCTTATTTTAATAAACAGTTTTCATCTTTATGTCGATAGCATGCATATTCGTAGCAAAATTAAGGCTTTTATAAAAGCAGACCCAAATTTTTCCAAGATTTTTGCTTATAATTCGCAGATTTCTTAATATAAAATATTATTCTTTTCTGATAATATGACAAACAACAATGCACTGAATATCCTGTAATCAGAATTAAAAAATAATAAAAATAGTATCAAAAATGAGTAGGTTTACTAAAGAATGTTTCAATGCGCATTTGTCAAAGATATCAACAACTTCATTTCCATATTATGTTAGCTAAATGTATAGAACAACTTTTGTAATAGTCACAGCTTGAAAATTCTGAAAATGATTGTCCATAGAATAAACACAAAATCCGTTGTTCCCAAAATGAAGGAGAAAAATGAGGGGTTTTATCCAAATATAGTAATATGTCCCATTTTGTGTATTCTATATTAACACTAATCAATTAATATATGGATTAGTTAGTATGGATATATATCAATATTCGGGTGAATTTGATACATCCGAAGGGGATGCTATAATACCAATTTTTGTACCTCTTTCAATATTGTATCACCGAAGAGTGTATGAAATTATGGATAGAATTGAACTAATTTTTATGTGTAAGTGTTTGGCAATGGTCAACAGGCCCTTCCCAAATCCACCGGAAGGGGGCGCTATAATCCCGATGTCAGTGTTATTTTCATTATTGTACCACCAAAAAGTGTATGAAGGTATACATAAAAATGAACTGTTTTTTTGTATGATTATTCGTTGTTATGGCAAGCAGGTCCTTTCTGAATTGGAAAAAAAATCCCAAAAGAGGGCCCTGTAAGAGTGGTTTCTGAATCATTTTCAGAAAATAATATTATTTTATATTAAGAACTCTGCAAGTTATAAACAAAAAACTTGGGAAAGTTGGAGAATGTTTTTATAAAAACCTTAATTTTTCTACGTGTATACATACCGACATAAAAATGAACACAGTTTATTACAATAAGTCACATAATCATAATCAGTAGTTTGAGCGCGTTTGCTACATTAGTTTCGACAGGGTTATTCAAAATATATTCATTATTTTTTAATTTGTTGACGGTCCCCTATGGAGTTTCCGGAAAACATCTTCAAGGAAATGTATGATTTGTACTATTATATATGTATATTTGGAGTTTCATGTATTTTTCTAGATATTTAACAAAATGTCTAAAATCACAATGGAAAGGTCATCTTTGGTCATATAGTGTATTATACTATTTCACATTTAATGTAATTTATACTCGTTACTGAAGTTTACTACAAGTTACTCCCTGTATAATAAAAAACAGATATAGGCAAACAGGGACACACACAAAAAATTGGTTAGTGTATGCGTAGTACTGTATTACACCACTATTTCGATAGAGTACGAATGCACCTCATTTGCTACTCGTGCAATTAATGACTTGTTTATGAAGTAAGTCTTAGATGTTAAAAAAAAAGAACGCATTTTCGTAGAGATAATAATTTTCTATTGTGTATACAACTCTGAATGTTCCAATTTTGTTAATATTTAGCTTTCTAGTTTCGTATTTTACAGGAAACAAAATATTCTGTATAAATGTATTATATGTATAAATTGCTTCTTTTCTGCAAGATTAAAAAAATATATATTGTAATATTAAATGACTTTATTTATTTGAAGATTCATTTATTTTTTTCAAGAATACCAAAATGTATTTTTCGCACATTTACTTTTCAAATTACTTGTTTGATGATCTACTGTAAATTGAAATATACGAAATTAAAACAAATTTCGTTTATTGTCTATTGTTATTTAAATAAATGTTAGTTTTGTAACAATTTAGTTATTATATTTCAAATATGTTTTAAGTTTTATATGCAAGTTTGTTAAAATAAATAAATTATAAAATATTAAACTTAGATTTTTTCATTTTAAATAATCCTATAGAGATTCAAATAATAATAATATTAAAAGTAACAATTAGTCAAATGTAATTATGATGAAACACTTTTTAACAATTTCGCTTTTATTTAAATCGGTTTTACTTGAAAACTTACAATAAAGCAATTCTATTTAGTCATTGGGAAATACTTGGATATATTTTCAATATCGAGCCACATTTACCTAAATTGAGGTTTCGTTGTAAATAATATCTCTGTATGACAAGTACATAGCAGAATTAATTAATTGGCTTTTCAAATATGGCAAATTATTATTACATCAATTTCAACATCATTAACGGAATAAGTACTGTTTTTAAAGCGACACAAAAATACTCTGGAAAATTATAGGGAAACTTATTGGATTTATAAAGATTTATAAACTCATAATGTCACTTACGAAAATTGTGCTGTTTTCATAAAAAATGATACTATTCCATAAAATAGTTCGGAAAATTTAGCGTAATTTTCATTTCATTACCTGTATCTTTGGAATGTCTTTTTTCAATATTTCGTATATCGTCGATTTTATTTCACTAATACTCGTCACTAATTCTATTCTGTTTTTAAAACGCGTTGCTGAAAATTAAAATAGTACTCGCTGTTTTATTTAATTAGAATTGCCTGTTATTTCTGCCATTAACGGAAATATATTCTGAAAACGTTCTCGTAGTTATTTCGAATGCAAAAATACGCTAATTTGGCAACACTGTAACATTCTTTTTGACCTGAATAATATCAGTGTATATTTTGTACTTTGCGGAAATGATGCTATTTTAAGCAATATTTCTTATAGGTAGAGTGTCACATCTGTGAAATAATAATTTATAAAAACGTTCGTATGCTACATATAAATAAATTAGGAACAGATAAAATTTTGTACTTTATTTTTATTTATTTATTTAAAAGAAACACGTTTAGCATAAAAATAAACTGTATCGACTGCATTTTCTTTTTAAACATGAATGAATTCCTCCTTTACAAATAGGATTTGGTATAAAAATAAAATATAAATAAATGTTGTACATGTCCAATATTTCTTCAGAGAATCCAATTTGCATAATCTTTAAATTATGTTTCAAAAAGTACTTTCTGTGCATTCTAAAATACTCGCAAATAAATTTTAATGCAAATTTGAAACATAAGGTGAATTTCTTCTAACATCTTAAAGCAGTTACTATAGGATTTAAAAAAAAAAAGAAGATATTTGAAAAAATAAAATCTGGTAAGCGCCATAGGGTAAGCACTCATTAGTAAAGGCAGATGTTATTTCTTTGTAAAAAAAAAGTCTATAACTAAAAGCTTTAAATTTATATCTGAGCGATATTTTTATGCATGTATTTTTAGGTTTAAATGTATTTCTTAAAATAACAGGATTAAATAAGAATTTTTTTTCGATTTAGAATGTTTTTACATATAAAACTTCTATTAACATACAAAAATACATACTGCTAATGGATATGGCGGTTAGTGTTATCAAATAAGCTACTCATCTTTTTACTTTCTTCTGTCTTCAATGGAAGAAATTATTGTAACCTAAATAGTATTAGATTTCTGGTTTTCAACGGATTTACTAGTTTTAATGATTAGAAATTACAAAAATATGTTTTTACAAAATGTCTGTCTGCTGTGCTTATGCGTGCGTGTCTGTGTGTGTGTGTGCCATTATACCATCGAAAAGTGTATGAAGATAAGCATATAAATTAACCAAATCTTTTGTATAAGGTTTTCGCTCTGACTAATTGGCCCTCTCTGAATTTAAAAAAAATTCGCCCGAAGGGGTTGCTATAATAGCGATTTTTGTGCTTTTTCAATATTGTCACCGAAAAGCGTATGAAATTATGGATAGAATTGAACCAATTTATGTGTGTAAGTATTTGGCTATGGTCAACAGGCCCTTCATAAATCCGCCGGAAGATAACGTTATAATCCCGATGTCTGTCTCATTTTCATTATTGTACCATCAAACAGTGTATGAAGTTATGCATAGAAATGAACTATTTTTTGTGTATGAATATTCGTTGGTATGGCAGACAGGTTTATCCTGAATTTGAAAAAAATTCGAAAAGATGGTGCTGTAAAAATGATTTCCAAGCTATTTTCATGATTAGACCATCGTTAAGTGTATGAAGTTATGTGCAGGATTGAACCAATTTTTGGTGAATGTTTTTTGCTATGGCCAGCAGATCTTCCTTGAATTTGGAAAACTCCTGTCAGTTGAATGCATTTGAGAAAAAAATTGAATTTAAAAATGAGTCATAAAATAACCGATTTGTTTTTTGAATACATCCTTAATGCTTTAATCATGATTGCTTCGGAAAATTTTGTGCGAAATACTCACTTTGACAGCATTTTTAAAAATATATTCTATTTTTATCAAAAAACTGGCCAATGCGTCACAGCATATAGTTCCTAAATAAGAGGATCTGTAAATTGGATGCGTTTGAGAGCGAAAATGGATTTTAAAACGAGTCATAAAAAATGCAATTTGCTATGTGAAAACTTCCTTAAATTTTCAAATCACGAAGACTTCCGGAAATTCTGTTCAAAATACCCTTTTTGGTAGCCTTTTTCAAAATATATTCTGTCTTTATCAAAAAACCGATCAATGCATCACATTATATAGTTCCTAAATAAGAGTATCTGTAAATTGGATGCATTTGAGAGCAAAAAAAATGGATTTGAAAACGAGTCAGAAAAAAACGCAATTTCTTATTTAAACACTTCCTTAAACTTTCAGTCACGATGATTTCTGATAATTCTATTCAAAATACCCTTTTTGGTAGCCTTTTTTTAAATATATTCCGTCTTTATCAAAAAACGGACCAATGCATCACATTATATAGTTACTAAATAAGAGGATCTGTAAATTGGATGCGTTTGAGAACAAAAATGGATTTAAAAACGAGTCAGAAAAAAATGCAATTTCTTATTTGAATACTTCCTTCAATTATCAGTACCGATGACTTTCGGAAATTATGTTCAAAATATCCTTTTTGGTAGACTTTTTTGAAATATATTCTGTCTTTATCAGAAAATTGACCAATGAGTCACTTTATACAGTTTCTAAATAAGAGGATCTAACATTTGGATGCGTTTAAAATCAAAAATGAATTTAAAAATGAGTCAGAATATAAGCAGTTTGGATTTGAGGTTTTTTTCTCCAACTCCTATTTTTGTTTAATTTTTTTTGCTATATGAATTGGTCCTACGAAAAAACATGAGAATATAAAAGTTGTAGATATTTTTGAGAAGATGTAAAATAAATTTAATCTGATTTGATATCTTAAAAATTGACGGAGTTATGGATTTTTCTCTTTTTTCAGCGCCCTTTTTCTTTTCGTTTTTAATTTTTTTCATCGGTAAAAGTTGGTCCTATCAAAAAATTGTAAAAACTAAAGTTTTAGATAATTTTAAGAACATTTACAAAAAATTTAGTTGGACTTGATATCTTGAAAATTGACGAAGTTAAGAATTTTTTTTCTCTCAAAATCCCTGTTTTTTTCGCCCCTTGAGCCCACTTCTAAATTTATCAAAAATCTGTCATGCATAAACTTTTGGCCTATTTTTAAGAAGTAATATAAACTTTAAACCGATTCGATATCTACTCTAATTAAGAAGTTATGGCGTTTTTTCGGTTTTCACAAAAACGCCCCCTATTCCGACTCCCTTGGTCCGATTTTGGCCATTAACGAACTTAACCAAGATTTTATCCCCTTTGATTTTATGTACCAGTTTGGTGGAGATTGGTGAAGAATTATAGAAGTCATCGTGTCCATAGAAAAGTGATATATATATATAGATAGATAGATAGATAGATAAACTGGCGCGATTGCAATAGGTAGTATTTCTTACGAAATCTACCTAAAATGGGGAGTTAAGTACGGGTATTTATGATAAACGTAATAATTTTAATTTTGATACTTTAAAGATGCTATATTTCGGTTCTAACGTTCATATATCTATTTATAGAAATATTTTTATCAATGGTTTAAATCGTATAAATAAATTGATTTCAAATATAGATAAAAAGATTGATGAATTTTTAAATTGGTATGACCAGGCAGTGAGTTATGGTTATCCTACGAGGTTTTTGAACAGGTTACTCTTGGACTTCGCAAAATGCAAGAAATTTCAGATAGATGCCGAAAAATGGTTAATTCAAAGGATGGTTTAACTGTTTTTGTAACTGTTTAGGATCTGCTCTCTTTCATTTGATGTTTGGCAGCGGAGGTTTGGTAACTAAGTATCGCCGGACTATGTATCTTGAATTTTTGTTTTTCAACATGGTCGTGGCGAGGTTTTGGTGAGTGTTACCGGTATAAAACTAGTTTAAGCCACACCGTTGGTCACAAGTCCCACGGCCTCGCCTTCAGTGGTTTATTTTCATTTTTTCTTTCTTGCTATTCTATGTTCATAAGTTTTATAATTGAGTTGGATTTTTGTTTATCGTTTGTTGTTCAACTTTTAGCAGTTTTCAAGTTTGTTCAAGAGGTATGTTAATTTTTCTTGTTTAGTTTAATATTATATATTTTTATCAGTTCTGTAAAATTGTATATTATTGTGTTTTTTTCGATATATATATATATATATATATATAGTGAAAATTTGATACGATAAGATCACTTGCTAGATTTTTTTTTCAATTTTTATTAATTAAATTATATATATATATATATATATATATATATATATATATATATATTTGAACTGAATCTGAAAATAATCATTATTTTTAACCATCATGTCAGGATTTTACACTAAATGTAAATTCGATGTTATAAAGTTCAAAGTAAAAATTGAATCTTCTGCCCGCACTTCACCATTCAGTTCTAAACAATATACAGAAATTATTTAGTAAAAATTAAAAAACGTAGCAATTTTCTCTATTTTATCGTATCCGATTTTTGTTATTTTTTTAATTTTTGACAATTTTTGATTTGCGAAAAATTTTAACATGTCGTTAAAAATTAAAGTAACTTTCGGATTCAGTTCTAATAAACAACTAAAAGTTTAAAAAAAATCATTGCAATTTTGTATTGTCTAATCTAAATTTTTTTCTTGAACTTCTTGGCGGCAATCTATCAGATTTTTTTTGTGTTATCCTGCCACCTAAATTTAAATAGTAACCACAAAAATTACAATATTATTAAATTGTCATCGGATAAAATTGAGTATGTAAAATGTAATCTCCATCGGATGTTTGAAAGTGAATTAAAGTTAAAAAACAATTTTTCAACTGGAAAAACATATGTACGGTAGTTGAAGTTAAATAAAAAATTATAAAAATAACACGGTTTTTGTTAAAAGAATTCATGAGAAGAAACACTCTCTTATACTTACAAAATAAAACACATATATTTAAATACAATTATTTTGGACCGTGAAACTTACTGAAAGTTATCTCAATCATAATATTTGTCGATGACTCGCGAAAACGTATCCGAGTACATTTTGCATAGTATTAAGTATTAATCATATATCTTAAAATGGAATATAGCTTTTAAAGAATGCTATTAATTCTATATGAAGCATTTTCGTCTGCTTAGTTGAAATTGTACAGAAAGCAATAAAAAATATTTCAGTTAATTTTAAAGTTAATTCTGTAAATTATCATATTTATCTGTAATAAATGTTTAATGAACTAGAAGATTTTTTTCTTCAGAAAAAATACCTTCCAAATATGCTATATTACGGTGTGAATACTGATACGGAAGCTGATGAACACTCGAAAAATAACTTTCGGACACACTTATGAAAGTCGGTGAGAGCAAAATAAGCTTTGTCTTAATAAATAAGTTATTAAATCTCTAAAAATAGTAATTTCTAGCATAGCTAATGTTAAAGAAACCCTTTTTTTAATCATGTGTAATTTGGAAATTAAATTAAGAAACATCTAATGAAGCAAAGCCACGCCATCAACTAACTCCACAAGTTAAAAGAAAATACTAGAAATATTTGAGAAAATTCGATATGAAATTATGTTTGGATCAAAATGGCCATAAATTTGAACACAGGCGCCAATTTTATAAAATGTTAATTATTATCATTCTATTTGGCAAAACTAAATGAAGTGTGTGTATTTAAAAAAAATTATAATTGTCTAAATTATGTATACATTTGTTTCAATACACTGTAAAATAAATATAACCTCCTATTTATTAAAGGTACATGTATATATTAAGACAGGCATATCCAAAGCTATAACATTAATCCAACATGGATTGAAAAATCATCCAGGGCCTGGGTTTCTAGCGTACCATGCTCTTTCACCTTAGCTACCTTGGCCCTACTAGTTTCATACGTTTTTTCTATGTTCGATAATAATCAAATCTCAATACCGCACTTTTGCATAATATTGCTTATAAGTTCATTAATAGAGAATTTCATTAATTCACAAGACGTACTATCAAAATTAAAAGGTACAGATACATAAAATAAGCAACATATCATAAAATATATTTCTTTTCTATGATTTATGTAATTTTTAATCTAATTTTTCATAAGGAGGTATTCATTCGTATCTCTTATCAATTGAAGTAAAAAAAACAAAAAGTTTTTTGGAATATAAATATATGATAATCCTTATCATGTAATTAATGATCCAAAATAACTTTTTTATTGTAAAAAAGTCCATTAATCATAATTTCGAATGGGAAGAAAATGTTCTCATAAATTAATGTCGACGAGATATTAGACAAATAAAATAAAATTAAGATTAAAAAATCTAATTACTGTTTAAAAAATTATTAATTCACTTCAATTAATAACAGTTAATATGAATGAAATGTCTTAAAATTGAAAATATTTTTTTCTTTTTAATTATTGCAGTTTAAAAATATTGATTTAAAATTATGGAATAGATGTTTGAATATTATTGCAGAAGAAAATTGCATAACATTTTATAAAAGAGGCAGATAAATAAATTAAAAAGTTAAATTTGTATTATTCTTTCTTATAGCTAACAAGCATTTGAAATATCTTATGTGTATTGTAGAACTATTTATTATTAAATAGGAATAAATTATATATCCTTGAAAAATTATTATATTTAAACGCGTACCAAAATTATGGACATTTAAAGAAGTTTTTCCATCTAAAATTCAATGCATGAAAAAAGCGTTATTTTTATTTATTTATTTATTTATTTATTTTTGAAGAAGTAACAGCCAAATTTGTTTTTTGATTTTCTTTATTTCAGATGCATTAATAATTACAGAATGCCGTGGATTAAGACAAGCATCGTTAATAACTTGCTATTCTATTGCAGATTCTTCAGCAGGATTTTTTTAAAGTTTTCTGCGATAAGCCTCATTAATAGCAATTTTTTTTGCAATTTAAAAAAGTGAATTTAAATTTATGCATCACACAATTAAAAAAATATCACAGAATAACTAATGTACCATTAATCAGGTGTTATCTGTTTTCACCTGATTCAAAAGTGATATTCAATAATGAGATTCAAAAAATTATACACGAAGTAGCATCTCCTCTAACTAAACGTGTCAATAACTGCAATCTTTTGTGCCTTTGGACACGACATAATCCGTTTTAATTAATTAATGGCTTAAACTTCAACGAGATTTAGAAATGACACCAAAAAAGTTTTTGGCTTCTGTTTGTCTGTTTTTCGTAAAGTACATCGAATTTGATTAATATTTTCTCGTTTTTCCCGGATTCTGCTACATATTTTTTGATTTATTTTGATTCAATTTGAAACTTTTAAACATTTTTTCTTGTGATAATTCTTTTGTGTGGCAATTCAGACGATTTTAAATCTTCCTATTTATCAAAAGCTGTAAGTGCTACACACTTCATTTTTAATACAGGACATGTTACGGTAATTCCCGGGCAGTATGAGAATAATTAAGCTTGTTAGAACAAAGAATGACCGACAGACATACATAATATCCAAATTTAAAATCACTTTTAAACAATGTGCTACTGTATAAATACTATGTGTTACTATAAACAGTTAATATATCTATATTATTTTTAAATTACATAATTAAATTTCCATTACGGGTCATTCCATGTCAATTCAACCAATTTTTCCCCCATTTGTAACCCGACCGACAGGGATTTGGATGAAACTTTGTGTCACACTAATTCTATCATGAAATGATGCCATCAGAAATTTTTCCTTTCCAGACCTCATACTTTGTGAGATATGGGGGGTCCAATTCTTGGGTTTTTCTCAAATCGCAAATTTCTGAGTCTGTATTTTGAGATTGCCGTTCCATCTTCAAAAAATTGTTTCTCTGGATCTAAAACATGAATCATCCTAAAAATATCACTGTAAGAAGATAAAAAAATGCAGATTTTAATAAAAAATATTTAAAAAATTTACTTGTAATTTTTAGGATAAAAAAAGTCAGCCAAAGTTGAGAGTTATGGTTATTTTTCCAAATTTTTGTGAATTCACGAAAAAGGCTGTACACAAAAAGGCAAATGAAATTTCCAATTTCTTTTTGTTTTAAATAAAAATTTACACTTTGGGCTTTCTATCTATGAAATAGAAATGATGTGTTTCGCATGGCTTATACAAAAATTTTGGGTATTTTCCAATTAGCCGGATAAGTGCTTTATTTTTATATAGTACATATGCACAGAAAAAAGCAAATAAAATTTCCAATTTCTTTTTGTTTTAAATAAAAGTTTACACTTTGGACTTTCTATCTATGAAATAAAAATGATGCCTTTCGCATGGCTTATGCAAAAATTTTGGGTACTTTCCAATTAACCGGAAAAGTGCTTTATTTTTAAATATTACATATGCACACAAAAAAGCAAATGAAATTTCCAATTTCTTTTTGTTTTAAATAAAAGTTTACACTTTGGGCTTTCTATCTCTGAAATAAAAATGATGTCTTTCGCATGGCTTATGCAAAAATTTTGGGTACTTTTCAATTAGCCGGAAGCGTGTTTTATTTTTACATATGTACATATGTGTAGATCTATATAAATACAGATGTTTTATACATGTAGATATGTATGAATATATACAGTATATTGATATATATATATGTATGACACTGGTGCCCGTCTAACCTAAAAGTACCAAATTTTGCCTTGTTTTGAAAATCTGCACCAAGTAATGGGAAAACATCTGACTAAGTTTAGCTGTGGTACTTAAATAATTACTTGAGTTTCTATGAGTTATTGAATTTAATGTTATTTGATACAAAAACAAATTGTAAATTTCATTTGCCTTTTTGTGTAGAGACTTTTTCATAAAGTCACAAAATTTCGGAAAAATAATCATAACTTTCAACTTTGGTTTCCTTTTTTGGCCGTATACAAATCTCTATTAACTGCCCTAATTGCTTTTTTCACTTGATTTTTATGCCGCTTAAATGGATCTCCACATTTATATTGATAAATTTCATATTTCATTAAGAGCCAAATTCTGTGATTCTCACATATATTGATAAAATGGTTTTCACTTAATTTTTGTTTTATAAATGCAATAGTCCTAACTAATAAAAGTTCTTTTTCTGAATCACAGAGATTATCAATGTAGTCTATTTCTCTGTTATTTGTATAGTTAGTTTTGTGACCTTCTAAACCAGTTAATATTACAATACTGCAAGCCTGAAGACTAGTAGAAGGTTTAATATCAATCTCCATATTAAAACAATAAAGCAAAAAAATATTTATACGTACCACAAACTATAAAATATGTAACAAACAGAATATATTTTAGTAGCACAATAAAAGTTAGACAATTCTTCTATGAAAAGAAACAACATAATGACAATAATTTGATTAAATTGATTTCAAAACATCTGCTTTCACAAACAAACATTACCCTGCCTTTATCAGAACGTGTTTATACAAGGCAGGTGCAATTAAATCTTTCAGACTATAGAAACAAATTTAAGTTCTGTTAAACATTTGTGTATTTAAACTTGCCAATATAAATATTTAAACTGATCAAAATTAACCAAGGAAAGGAAATAAAAGTTTTTGAACATTTTTTAAACACAAATAATTAATATATAAGCATTCGAAAGAAAGAATGGAAATGTGAGGAGAAAAAATTATTTATTTTATACTGTACAGAAAAAAAAAAAATCTGTTTTGAGTTTAATCATTGAAAATAAAAATAAGAGATTGTTTAGACTGACAAAAAATGCCCATTATCAAATAACTAAATGAAATATATGGACCATTCACTAAATTTAATGGGGAAACATATTACAGTCAGATTTTTTTTAATCAGAAAAAACAAAGCCTAAACTTTACATTGCAAATAAAAAAACATATATCAAATAACATTAAATTCAATAACTCATAGAAATTCCAGTAATTATTTAAGTACCATAGCTAAATTTATTCAGATTTTTTTCCTCTTAATTGGTCCAGATTCTCAAAATAAGGCAAAATTTGGTATTTTTAGGTTAGACGGGCACCAGTGTTATACATATATATATCAATATACTGTATATATACATATATATGTACATGTATAATACATCTGTATTTATATAGATCTATACGTATGTACACATGTAAAAATAAAACACGCATCCAGCTAATTGGAAAGTACCCAAAATTTTTGCATAAGACATGCGAAAGACATCATTTTTATTTCACAGATAGAAAGCCCAAAGTATAAACTTTTTATTAAAACAAAAAGAAATTGGAAATTTAATTTGCCTTTTTGTGTACAGCCTTTTTCGTGAAGTCACAAAAATTTGGAAAAATAACCATAACTCTCAACTTTGGCTGACTTTTTTTATCCTAAAAATTACAAGTAAATTTTTTAAATATTTTTTATTAAAATCTGCATCTTTTTATCTTCTTACAGTGATATTTTTAGGATGATTCATGTTTTAGATCCAGAGAAACAATTTTTTGAAGATGGAACGGCAATCTCAAAATACAGACTCAGAAATTTGCGATTTGTGAAAAACCCAAGAATTGAACCCCCCATATCTCACAAACTATGAGATCTGGGAAGGAAAAATTTCTGATGGAATCATTTCATGATAGAATTAGTGTGTACACAAAGTTTCATAAAAATCCCTCTGGGTCGGGTTACAAGGTCTGATTGAATTGACATGGAATGACCCTTACATATTATATTAGAACAAAACAAAATATTTTTAAAATATTATCTCTGACAATAAAGTTCGGTGAATAGTTCTGTAACATTAATGTAGATGAAATATTAACGAAAATTACCATAGCATCCTTTGAAATAGTCATCTTCCATTACTATGCACCGCTGAGATCAGCTATACATGACCTGGGAAATGCGCAACAAGTCTTCTTTTGCGATGAAGTTCAAAACCTTCGTCACGTTTCGTTGGATGTCAGCAATATAGTCAAAACTCTTTCAAAGAGAGTTTGAGTCGTAGAAATAGGAAGAAGTCTGGAGGATTGAGATGTGGCGAGTATGGTGGATGTTCAATTTGTACAACTCCTCATGAATTTCTTTCAGAGTTTTGCAAATCTTACATCCAAACTTTAAACTGATTTTTTGTTCGTTTATTTTCCTATTGTCGGTTAAGAACCAACACACTGAACAAGCATTTAGTAAAGCACGTCTTACACAGAACATAAACGACGCTCAATCGAACAACGGTGTTGGAAGATGGTCAAGATTTGCCTCTATACAGGAGCCTCGTTTTGTTTCCCCAGTGTTGCCAGATCGGTCGTTCTGAGTTCATTCACCGAACTTTATTGTCAGAGATAGTACACAGTTTTTAATTGAAAACGCCTCTCAATTGACTTTTTCCATACCTATTTCAACAATTGTATGAAACAAAAGAGGTAGTTATTTAAGAATTTCAGTAGCTTTAGTTGGCACTGGTTGAAAAAACACTGAAATATTTTTTAAATGTGAAAACTGAGTATAGGTCAAGTTCTCCGGTATTGACAATCGTCCCTAGTCTCTGCTATATTTCTAGATTATCACATTTTTACTTTAATTTCTTTTGCATTAAATGCAGTATCTATCTAACTTTACCGATGTGACGTTCCACATATTTTTTTCTGCATAACTAAATATAGATATCTCACTTTGATCACAACATATTACTGTTGTTTTTTACTCATCAATTCTTGCTAAATTTCTATGTGTAATTTTCGCGTTATGAAAAATCTTAGATCCAATCAGTTGAATCAGAATGGGCGGATTCATTTGTCCTTCTTTCCAGTTCAATTTAGTCTACTATCATAATCGGCTTTTGGCTAAGTTTTTAGGCTTTTCTGTCTTTCTTTCTTTTCTTTTCTTTTTCCTTTTTTTCTGGTTTCGTATATATTGTTTTTCTTGATATCACAAACAAAGCCTTCGTACACATGATGTCATATTCATACGAAATTCTGTCGCAAATTCTGCATATATAATACAATTTTCACGTAGTAGAACTATCTTGGATGTTTTCTTGGATGACGACTTACCACATTGCTTTAATACAATTTTTTGTATTACTAGGTGACTTCACCGCTCTTTAACCCACTCCATGATTATAACTTTAAATTAATATACGCGCATATTTTTCTGATCAAACAGTTTTATAAATTGCTGACAAATTAAGCTTTTTATTGAGAATGAAAAAATATTACAATCTGGTACATGATTATTTTCACTATTGGAATGCTTTTGATAATCATTCAGTTATAAAACACAAATAGTATTAGGTAAATTTCTCAATTATCAAAGATTATTATAAAAAGATCTTTTACATTAACTTTTAAATTGATATAATTTAGATTACAAATATCGTCTGAAGCAGGGTAGTAAATTTCTAGGTCTTAAAGAATGCTGTGATATAAAACAAAATGTATTTCCTAACTCAGTATATTCTACAGAAGAAGAAAACTTTCAAAGAATTTAAAGAATTCGCATCGTAAATAATAGAAATACAATAGTTTAAGAAACTTTAGAACTTATATATTTTTCTTTTTTTGGAAAGTTATATCGAATTGCTTCGAGAATGAATACAGTATTTGAAGATCTTCCTCGCTTTTCTAAAGAATAAGATTAATTTTGGATGATCACTGGAATTAAACTTTACTGAGCTTTTATTGATAGATTTTATTCAAATAATGAAATGCGACACTATTACAAGTAAAGGCCAAAAGGCTTAGAAGACTAAACTGTTATCTTTTTTTCTGTTAATCTATAGAGAATTAACTTTTAATACATAATTTTAAGTTTTATGTAACATTAAAGATTTGAAAAAAATATATCTGTTAAATTTAGGAAAAATTATTCAGTTAATTTGAGACCAAACTGGTCGCCAAGGGCGGCTAGTATTAATTTATTTTTAAAATCGCCAACGTTCGTGGAAATACTGAATTAAAGAACTCCAAATTGACTGCTAATAATAATATTTGATTTTTAATAAAAAAAATTGTAACCAAATTTTCTTTTTAAATATTTGTAATAAAATGTGAATACTATTTAATATTGTGTATTTTAAATTGCATGCCGAAATTAAAACAAAAATCACTTTGACGATATAACTATCAACGTAATATTTAAATTTCATTTTTATTTTTATTAAAATAAAAAAAATGTTAAGCATTGATAGTTAAACAGAAAAGGTTATGTCTTAGACTCGATCTCTAGACAGTTTTTCACTCATTTGAAAAAAATTCATACAGTATGATATCTCTCCCAGTCTGTAACATTGAACTAAAAAATTCAGAATGGAACCATAATGGTTTGCATTGTGGATTATTCTTTACATAAACTAACACATTATGAAACTTGATCAATCCAAATTGTTCAATATGAAAAATGATGAATACTAAAGCAAGCTCTCAACTTACATTTTACATATCGAAAATGACGTTTTGCTATTTACTTTGTTTTTCATTCACGTCCTTGAAATATTGGATCCTTAGTAATAATGCATAAAAACAATTTTATAGTCGTCAAATGCTTATGTAAATCTGGAAATTGATAACTCCAATAGTTGCCTGTGTTTCTGAAAAAAGGAAGCCAAAAAATTTGTTTTATTTTGGATTTGTCTGCAAAAATATCTTCAATTTCGTGAACTAAAAGTAACCTCAAAAATGTAAATAACATAACAGTATTATTTTGCATATTGTAATATTTAAAGAATTTCGGAGAGATATTGCTGATGCAAGAAAAATGTAAACAAGCTCCGATAAGTACAGAGGATATTTTCAATGCTACAATAATTTCTTCAGTTGTTAAAAAGTTTCATTAAAATTGCATTTAAAGCATAGTTTTTAAATAATCATTTAGTATCATTAAAATAATAAAGTTTTTAAATCCTCGTTTCTTAGAGTTAGTTTAAAACTATTATAATTGGCACCAATTGTTAAAAAAAAATTATTATCATGTGAAGTGCTTGCTTAAAAATTCGCATGTATTTCACTTCAGACTTCAATATTTAATAAAATATGAGCCCAAAATTGAAGTATATTATTTTTTTTCTTTTTAGTTATGTACAATGCTTTATTTATTTTTTTACATTCATATCTTCATATCAATCTTAAAATTCTTAATAACTGAATTTAAACTAATTTTACAATGATCTATAAATCATGATCAAAACTAAATATCGCTTTCGCTTCCCGTTTATTCTTTGCAATCTTGGTTATGATATGTTATTTAAAATCATATTTTGCATAGTAGTTTTCTTGAAGGAATTTCAAAATAAATTTCTTGATTTACAGCAAGAGTTTAATAATCTGCCAAGAGTCACGAATAAGTACTTAAACACCTGTCGACAAATATAAATGGGATGAATAAATACATCTTCTTAATGACTTACAAAGTTCCATGCTATCACTTTCAGCACTGTACATAGAACATTCTTCATGAATTTATCGTAAAAGGAAATCTGAAATTCGAAATATAAACTAAATAGTTAAGTAGAATAAAAGGGAGTATAGTATATATTTATTTAGTATAACTGTAGATGAAAAGGAATTACGAAATAAAATTTTATGAGTTGTAATATTACTCTCAGATAGATGCATTTGAAAAAGAATAATAAATCAAATACATTATTTTGCGACTTAAAAAAACATAGTTTCATAAAGAAGAAAAAAAAATTAGTTTATTGACCAACACAAAATGTTTTTCAATACCACTCTAATAGAACAAATTTTAATAGTACTTGTACTTTATGTCTTGTAAACTGATCAATGATTAAAAAAAAAAAAAATAGTAAAATACCGCCACCTGTTAGTAATTAAAAATTTTATTTATTAATATGCCCATTTTTAATCTTTTAATTCTATCATAAAACTTCGTGCATTTATACACCATAGAAAACAAGTCGGAAATTGACGTTAAACGTAGCAAATGAGGTGCGTTCGTATACTATAATGAAGTTTTAAAAAGATACAGATCTTGGTGATACAGTACATCGGATCCAGTGTAGTTTCTGAAATCTTGTGTGTGTTCCTGTAAATACTATTTTCTTTCTACTATACACGAAGTAACTTGTAGCAAACCTCAGCAACTTACATTATATATAAATGGTTCAACATAATTAAAATGTGCCGCAAAGATTATTTCTCTGTATACCGTTATGTAATGGAATACTTTTATGCTGCTTTAAAAATTAGTAACAAATATTCGTTGCGCAAGAGATAGTACAGAATGTATATTTTAACATTAGCACGTGACATGGTGCCAACGTTAAGGGGTCACTCACGCACCAGCGCTTGATGTAAGGTGATGTTCAATAGCCAGTCACGCGCTTGCGCGGGAAAATCTTTCACTGATTCTTTGTTATAAAAAGTAAATCGGCTTCTGGAAAAAAACCACTTTTACAGTGCGGCATTAACTATAATCACATCTTCATGTAAGCGGCAGCGAATGTGTTAATGCATAATTTATAAATGCATATCAACTTTATTATGTTCCAAAGAGTAACATCATTAAAATTCTCATGAATCACGTAATGTAATGGAGTACCTTTGATTGCCCCTGTAATGGAAGTAGATACGTGATTTTCATAAATTTTGAAATAAGTAAACAAAATTGTGCAAAAGTAGGTATAATAGGTTCAGTTTGATTATGATATACGATTGTCGATATATTACAATATATATTTTTCTCTTCCAGTTCTGAAAGGTTTGGTGGCTTATCCTTTATGCGCTGGCAGTAATTTTAAGTACCAGTAAAGATAATTTAATAAAAATTTTATTTCTTCCGTCAATTAATGACAGTTTATTTTTCTTCCACATAAAGAACTATGTTCGATCAAATTTAGACAGTTTAGAAAAACTTTGAGAACAGTTAATATTCAAAGATAAATATTTTCAAAAGAAGTTAATATTGTAAATAATTCTCATAACTAAAGTTTTTTCTTTAAGAAAAACATTATAAAGTTTTATAAATATTATAATTATTCTTTTTAATTAAAAATAAAGAAAATATTTCAATAAGTTAATTTTAATAATTTAATTATAAGCTATTATTAACAAAATTTTACATTAAAAATATTATAATTGTTTAAAAAAGATCATTCTCAGCTACAAAAGCCTTTCCATTTACAGAAATGATCAAAATACAGAGTGGCCTCAATTCAGGAAAAAGCAAAGTGAAAAAAAGAGGTAAATACCAGTATTTTTTTTTTTAAATCCATTGAATCATAATAATAATAATAAAAGTGATTAAAGAAGACGAATTTCACTTTATCAAATTACTGGTATTTAACGCCTTTTTGACTGTGTTTTTTCCACTCGCCACCCTGTAATACGTTTAAAACATTACTTTTAATAGATTTGTGATATTTTCAGTTGATTGTTTTGGTTACATTATCTTATTTTTTTTAAATAGTCTACAAAAAAATCATAATTATTGATGTATTAAATCACTTTTAATAATTAAAAAAAAAAACAAGTCTAATACATATCTACATATTTAATTATTTCTGCAGTATTCAGATATATTTCAATGTCAGACGAAGGAAAATCGATGTAATTCGCAACTGGCATGTTTGATATTTTGATTTGCTTGTCAGAAGTGCTGATGTGTAAAATCTGTTAGTGACATATAAAGTGAGAGCTTCTTTGAGCGGGCAGATATTAACTTTCTAGGGATGACGAGGCATCTCATGATTATTGACTGTCCAGTGAGTGAAAAGCAGAAACTGTAACATGTGTTTTATCTTATATAGAGTAGTCAAGATGTATAAAATAATGTATTTCAGTCGAGATTGCACTAGAAGAAATATTCATTTGATGTTTTCTCTCTAACTAATTTTTGTGAACAACATGAATGCGTAAAATGCGTATTAATGTATAAAATGTGATAAGTAAATTTGTTCACAAATACGGTAAAAAAAAGAATCTAATAGGCCATGCACTAGTAATAACAGTTAAATTTTAAACTGAGTAACAATATTCAGCATATCTCATTAATTTAAACTTTTAATTGTTAATTATTCATTAATCAATTCAATGTTTAAAAAGATATATATATACATATATATATATATATATATATATATATATATATATATATATATATATATATATATATATATATATATATATATATATTCATATACATAAGTACAGTAATGGCCAAAAAATAGGATTTTTTTTAAATATACTCATTCACCAAATTTCTTTCATTTAAAGATAATTAGGGTTCCGTACTTAAAAAGTGAAGTTGGTACCAGTTTAAGACTACTCCCGTGTAAGGGTTTTAAGGATCCGGATTTATATAGTGAAAACGGAACCATTATGATATCCCTTCGGTGTCTGTCTGTCTATCGGTCAAAGTTGTTTTAATCAGAATCTATGAAACATGAGCTCAAATTAGGTTAAACAATAAAGAACTATATCCCCACATATTTAAAGAATATTAAACATTTATAAATATATTTAGGAAGGAGGTAGGGGGCTAATTAAGTTACCTGAAGAAAATAAAAATATTTTCTTTGTATAACGTGTGGGGTATCTTGTGAAAGCTTTCTTTATGCTGAATTAAAAAGTATATTTATTTTTGTAATTTAAGGCATTATATTTACAGATATATCGCCGAAAATATAATGCAAAATATGTCCCCTTTCCAATCTGATTCCAAATCTACTGAAATTAAAATTTTGAAAAAATTAGAGGTTACAGGTATTACTTTAAACCTTGCAGGAAACTATAGCGATTACTCTAGATCGCGTAGTTTATATGAAAGGCACATTTTTCTGTTAGACACAAATTTTGATTTTGGGCATTGAGCAAAGGTGTTGGGAAACGTTGGAGGTAACAGTCTTAGCAAAATTATAATAACATTGTTGATATGGATTTTTTAAACCCTTAAAGACAAAGACGGTTTGGACATAAATAATAACGGGGTGGTGTAGTCTGCATACCATCGCCTTTTGGAGCCTAGAGAATAAGTTTTAATAACATATTTCTATAATGCAATATAGCACAGTAGTAGCAGTATAAATGCAATGAATTTCATACCGTTGCAAACAAACTAATTAAATTAGAGCTAATCACATAAATCAGGGATTGAAATTACAACAAAATATTCATTTTAATACTAGGATATTTTTAAAGTATTTTTTGTATTATATATGTATTATTTAAGTAAATTTTTAAAAAAGGAAATCCATCTTTCAAAAGTAATTTTTTCTTAGATACTTCTATGTTATTTTTATACTAAAGCGTATCTATTATTTTTAAATGAGAATTATACATAATAAAACAATACCTTAGTTACTACACCATGTGCTTTAAATAAAGTTAGACCTAACCTTAAAATCTTCATTGTTTGTTTTGTTTTTAAGTGTCAAGAGGTGTATCTTGAACCTATTAAAAGTGGTGTACCTTGGACTGAGTCCACGGTACACTAGATATTGTCTAATGGATCTAAAAGGCAGGTAAAGAAGTTAACTTTTGGATTTGACTTATCTAATTACAACTTTGGTTAACATTAAATATAATAATTAATATAAATAAGTTTTAATATCTTTTTTTATTATAGTAAGTGTAATTGCTCTGAAGTTTTATGTCTATTTAGACTTTCTTGTTTTTAAGGATGAACAATAGAACTACGAAAAATCAAGAATGTGATACAAAAATCTCTATTACAGTACTAATTGTCCACATGGTGGTTGAATAGTGAAACTTGCGCATAAATTACTATTACAGCGCCTCCTTCCGGCAGATTTTTTGCCTTTTAAATTCAGGTAGGGCCAGCTTGCGTAACAAGTCAAACACATTCACAAAAAATTAATTTAGTTCTATGCATATATTTATACATTTTTTTGATTAAACAATAGGCACAGACTTCGCAATTATAGTGCCCCATTCCAGAGGAATTTTCCCAATTCAGGGAGGACCTGCTGGCCATAGCCCAAAACATACACAAAAAATGTGTAAATTCTATGTATAGCTTTATACATCTTTAAATGGCAAATCCAAAGACTAATAGTATGGACAAAATAGACCATAGACAAAAACAAACACAAAAAAATAGGTTAAATTTTCTGCGCAACTTTATACAATTTTCTATGATAAGTTATTGCAAATAGCACAGAAATCACTTTTACAGAGCTTTTCTGACATTTTTTTTTTCAAATTCAATGAGGACCTATTTGTCAAAGCCAAGATATCATAATTAAATACTCAGTTACGTTTCATGCATAACTTCATATACATTTCAATGGTGATGCATTGAAAATTGCATAAAAATCGATGTTACAGCACTTCTTTTCGACGGATAATTTGATCTAATTCTATTCATATCTTCATTCGCTTTTTGGTATTACAATGGTGACACGCGGATATACAGATATTTTGTATAAACATGTTTTTTTTATGCTCTGATCCCTAAAAAGTGTAAATACTTCGAAAGCGGGGATTAAAAAAAATTACAGTTACAATACTTTCTTTTATTCAAGATAAAATAAAGTAAAAAGTAATTGGTGAATATATTAAAAATATTTTCAGCAAGTGTATTAAAGGTGGTAAACAAAGAACCCTTGTCCTACGTAATAATTTGAGACTGAACAAATTAACTTTATATCTGCATGAAATGCTGATTCATAATCGAATTTAACTCATTATTAACGCATATTAAAAACAAATATTTGCTTGTGTGTTTGTTTGCTGTAAAAATAAGCTGTGTCGTTATTTCAACATTAACACCAACATCACATGATATATGTAATTCTATTTTCCAGAAGAAGCCATGGTATAGTTATCAATTAAAACTGGATGTATGAAAGCTTATTATAATCCAATGATTACTTATAAGGATTAAATATATTTTATCAGGATTTTTTAACCACTTCTATTTATTACAACATACAATAATTTAGAAAGATATACTTCATTATTAAAATTATCCGAAAAGGATGTTCGATAGTTTATGTTTAATACATACTTTATTTATGTGTATTTACCCTTACTTGCAACATTTAAATTTCATTATTGTTCATTTTCATATCCGTTTATTAGCCTATTTGTGAATAAATATTCTCTACCAAGAATATATATATTTTGGACGCCCATTCTCAAATGAACGATGTTTTTTTTTTTTTTTTTTTTTTTTTTTTTTTTTTTTTTTTTTTTTTTTTTTAATGATCAGTTGACAGCATTAATTTTAACATTAAAATTAACGAGCTAGTCTTTGTCGAATTTTGACAAAAGAAAATATTTAAGAAGGAAATTTTTTATGAATTTATCACAGACTTACAAAATTACAAATATTTTAAACCATGTTAAACCATATAAAATTTACTTTTAAAGAATATCGTCATTCTCTCTTTAGAAAAATATCTTGAGAATTTTTATTATTTATTTATTTATTTGGAGAATTTAAAACGCTAAGGTTTTATATCTTTTTTCTTGTTGTTATTCTAAATATTATTATTATTTTTTGTCCTTTAAACTAAACCAAAATTCGATTTAGCATAGGCAATCTAGAAACAAAGATAATTAAATATATATTAAAATAACTTCATTAAACTCCCCCCCCCACACACACACTAATATCATGAATTGAACCTCACTATGGTAAAATAAATTTTTCCATATCCCCCCTCTAAAAAAGTCTTTTTCTTTTTTAAAAATTACGTCTTTTAAAATATTTTCATTTCGCAACTTCATAATTTACTAACACCACATAGAAGTTTTGTATTTAATATATCTTTATATTATGCGTCAATTACTGTTACCTTTGTTCTAGCATGCATGTGATGTTTGCTTAGCTTTTCATACTAAGCTCGGTATTAAGATCAACATAATGTCACAAATTGCATTACAAATCGACACAATTGTTTCGATACAAAGCTTAATTAAAACTAGTGCTTTAATCTTCGCGATGTGTTATTCTGGTATAATGCCATTCTTGATGTGAGATGTGTGTTTAAAATGTATTTAGTTTTAGAACTAAAATCTAAAGCTTCAATACCATGTGATGTTAAACTAAATGGTTAAAGCTAAATAAACTGTCATTGCGTCGCAGAAGTTTCAGAATATTTTTCGTACATTTATGAAAATTTTCATCCAAATTTCATTTACATTTAACAAAATTTTAATACAGTACTTTATAAAATTCTATCTCCTATTAATTAAGAAAACGCTGTCTGAATCAAATTCATAAATGAGTATTGAAATTTATTTTCTATAACAAGAATAATGTTACATTGTGAACAGTAATAAAAAAATTAACTTTACATTTCGTATGTGAAGATTTATGTCCTACACAAACAAACAATATTTTATAAACCAGGACATAAATTTCATAACGGGAGTAATCTAGAATCATCGTGATTTCGCTATAAAACTATTCTAATTGTAAACATGCATAGAAAAAAAATCACAAGAATCAGCAAAATAATTTTATCTTTTATTTCTAGAATTATAAATTTCGTAATTTACGTAATTTCGGAATTACGTAATTTCGTAATTTGTATTAGTTGAGTAGATTTTGTAATTTTCAACGAATTCATTTTAGAGCTAAAACGAGTTTTGAAACTTACGGCCTCATATAAAATAGTTTTTTGTACTGTTAAAGAGATGTAAGAACACAATATTTCTGCCGTTATTATTTCATATTATTTGATATTTTTACGTACAACATTTTAATTAGGTTTTTTAGGCATGTATATGACCAGTAAATTACATTTTTACAGAAAAAAATGCAACCCGTTTTTCAAAATTGAGAGCATAACCTAAAACATTTATTTAAAATATAACTATTTGATTTAAAATATTCTTTATACGAACAATTATCTGTATCAAAAGAAAACAATCGTAATTGGAATATGGTACAGAGCAACCAATTTCATTAATAAGATAAACTGAATAATAAAACCTTCTTATTTCACTTTATTATTTAAGAATATGGATGTCCTAGATTTTAGATTTTCTAATGTTGAAAAGTATGCATCACAATTAATTTTTAAATATTCACCATTGTTTACCTTAAAGAATGTATTACTTGTAACCGATTTGTTTGCATTCATTATCATATATATGTCCGAAAAGATGGATAATCAAGTTAAAACAAAATCAATCAGGTAGAGGGCCTCTGATTTTGTGAAAACGATCAAAAACATCGTCTTTTACAAAATACCAAAAAAACAAATAATATGCAATTAAATTTTTTTTCACTTATCTCATGAAGTACATCTTCTTAACTATGTTATCGAGAAAAATCAATGCTGTGTATACATAGATAATATTTAATTTTTTTATTTAAAAATTGGTCTTACAAAGCGTGTTTTAAATTGCTATGCGAATAATAAAATATGGATAGAGATTTTTTAACAGAATAGAATCAAAATGCAACTACGTCTAAATTAAAGCCAAAATGTATTAAAAAAGTTTTGTATAAAATTTAGTTTTAGGACCAAACTTAACAGGAAATCAATATTTTCAAAAGTTTATCATGTGCAATAAATAAATAAATAAATAAGGTACCCTGGGGTAATAACGCCACGTTAAGGTTCTACCAATTTTCACGGCTTAGTTTTAGATTATATTTTTCAAACAAATATAGGATCTGATACAGCAACTCATTAACTATCTGTATAAAATAAAATATTTTAACAGATATATATTCATAAAATGTAATGGCTTTTTTTCTTGACCAATGCTATTTGGCGTTAATACCCATCTATATGGGTATTAACGCCATGCAAACAAAACTATCAAATAAGATGGAATAATAGCATATAGATTGCCCAATTCTAAAAATACAAGCTCTACAGCTCTAGAAATTGACAAATTGCAATCTAAGCTATTGAAAATGTAAATTTTTTTTGTGGCTCTGTAAAATTTTTTTGTGGCTTTGGAAAGAAAAAGAAAGGTGTGGTGGTGGCGGGGGGAGGAGACAAAAGAATATCAGATTATAAGCTGCGTTTTGCTCAAAAATGACCATTTAAACAGAATTATTAGAAACATTGCACGGAATATTTGAATCAGCATTTATATTCCCATGTATGCATTCTACGCGATAGAAAATATTGATTTTTTTGTGAAAGTGAAAGAAAAAGGAGTGAGGAGGAGCTTCAACAGAATATAACACCCTGTCTCTCTCTTTGCTTAAAAAGTCCCGCTTAAATATGATTATAAGAAACATTGCATGATTTTAACCATTGATAATGTAATACTTTAATCATGTGAAGTTTTATACTAACTAGAGTTATATGTAATAAATATTTTTGTTAAACCTTAACTGCTGTTAGCGTCTCACATACCGCTGAGTTTTTCAAGTTTCAGAGTTTAACTTGCAATTTTTAGTTTAACTATAGATACCGGGAAAATTTTGTTTCATTTGGAGTCCTATTACTATCTCTAGAGACTTTTGAATAGATCATTATCTCTATATTAGCAACAAAATTAACATTTAACTGCTGTTAGCAATCTGACTGAAAACTGTACCCCCCCCCCCCCCAAAAAAAGCGTTTAACTTGTATTTTCCAGTTTAACTATAGTTACAACTGAAATTCTTTTTCGTTTGGAGTTCTCGTAATATTGTTAGAAATATTTGAATAGATTAAATTTAATTAGAATTAATTCTGTACAAAAAGTTTAGCGCAGGAACAGTATTCTATCATTTTAATCATGGTTTGCCTTTTAACCTTTAACTAATGCTACCGGTCTAGTAGACCACTATTTTCTTTTAATTTTTTTTTTAGTTTAACTTGTAATTTTCAGTTTAAATGCAAACTCTACCAAAATTTTGTTTCATTTGGAATTTTAGTACTACCACCAGAGACTAAATAAGTGAATACTTAATAGTATAATACTCTTTTATAAAAAGTTTAGTACAAAAACACAACCCTATTTGTTATTCCCGCCTTTTATTCATCTTTCAGTTTTGCGGTCTCACAAACCGCATCACATTCATACGTTACAATTCCTGTCACATCAGTTAAAGGTTAAATTTATAAAGTTTTGAAAACCCGAACGCTGAGAAAGCGGTCAGTTAAAATTTCGAACTCAATTGAACAATCCAGTGAAAATTTAATAGAAACCTGATTTTGAAGATGTTCGAATTTGAATCTCGAAAACATTTTGATATAGTTTTATTTAAAAGAGTTAAAAAACATTTTTTACATTAGTAAAAAAAATAACAATAATATAATAAAAAATAAAATAGAGAGATTATTTTTAAGTATTGGGCACCCTCCCATTAATCTTACCATTTCAACAATGATGATAATGCTGTCCCATATATATACTTCTGATATAAATCGGTCACTGTTGGGAATCAACCGGGGTAATAACGCCAATCCCTGGCGTTATTACCCCGGGATACTTATTGCGCAGTAAATCCTAAACTACAAATTATCTCGAGAAGATATCCAAAATCTTCTACAACAATTTGAAAGTACATGAAATACACTACAAATTTATGTAATAAACAAAGTATTTCCGGATAAAAAATTAGTCTTTACATCAAAAACCTTATCTCGCAGATTTTACATCAAGCGTTAATTTTAGTTGCTTGTAAAAACAATAAGACCTAAAAATGAAACAAATTAACTTAAAACTGTTTTTTGCGATTTATATGACTCAAAACCCTTCTGTGCAGAGCGCATGGGTGTCATTTACCTGATTATTTCATAATTATGCAAAATATAAGCACTTGGCGTTATTACCCCGCCTGGCGTAATTACCCCAGGATACCTTAAATAGAACAACATAATAGAAAATAATATAGATAAATAACGAAAATGTGTGCATTTTTATTTTTGCATGAAGTGCAAAAATAATGCATATTTAAACATTTTTTTTTTAGTTTGCAATTTACAGGAGTAGCTTATATAAATACATGTAGCTTGAACACGTTTTGAAATTTCACGGTTTACGATTCTTCAACTATATTCATAGTGTATAAATAATTATGAAAAAACAATGAACTCAAGAAATAATTCACATTTTTGTACATAGTAAAAATTTTAAAAAAAATAATTAAAAGAAAACAAAATCCAAAAACTGTTTTTTTTTATTATTATTTTATGCTTTTTAAGACATAACGATTTAAATAAAAGAAATCTGTTTACTTTTTAGTAACATAGAATTAACTTTGTAAAATCAGCTACTGAATCTTTATTTTTAGACGTTGATTAACTTGCCAAATATCTTATATAATGTTTCATTCAGTACTTTCATTCAAGAAATTGTGTCAATTCTATCCAATACGAAACGCACTTCAATCAGAATACAACCTATAAAGAATGAACTAATGAAAAAGCGACTTTAATTTACTTTCTTTTAAATTAGTACCCACGGCAATTGTTCTCAAATCTGCAATTTAGTCTATGGTTTCAGAGTACTATGTAAATATTAATTCTTTAATTATGGTCTCGAAAAGGCATCTACTTTTAAATTGTAAGTCATAAATTTTAAATTGCAACTTATAATTTATAATGTATTTTATTTTTGGAAAATTTCGCTTTTAAATATTCAAGCAATACTTTCAAAATATAGAAAAAATCCCTGTCGGCTTGGCCTATAGGCGGAGGTAGATTTCGAAGTGTGCTCATTTAAACAACAACAAATAAATTTGATTACAGATAAACCCAGTTTAACAACTTTATTTGTCCTCTTTTGAAAATTTTTTAATTTCATTTTTCTGTAAAGACTGGTTTTATCGGAATCATCTTAAGCTAAATTCGGCTCAAATGCCCATTCTGACAACATATTTTGAAATAATTCTGATTTTATTAAAAAATCGACTAATACGGCACATTATATAGTTCCTAAAAAAAAAAGACTGTCAATTGAATGGGTTTGAGAGCAAAATTGAATTTAAAAATGAGTTATAAAATAACCAATTTTGAATACAACCTCAATTCTTACTCATAATAGCTTCGGGAAATTTTGCGCGAAGTGCCCACTTTGACAGCATTTTAAAAAATATATTCAGCTTTTATCAAAAAACTGAACAATGCGGGACATTATACAGCTCCTATATAAGAGAACCTGTCAATTGGATGCATTTGAGAGCAAAACTAAATTTAAAAATGAGTCAGAAAAAACGCAATTTGTTATTTCAATGCTTCTTCAAATTTGCAATCACGATAACTTCTTGAAATTCTATTCAAAATACCCTTTTTGGCAGCCTTTTTTGAAATATATTCTGTCTTTATCAAAAAATTGACCAATGCGTCATATTATACAGTTCCTAAATAAGAGGACTTGCAAACTGGATGCGTTTGAGAGTAAAAATGGATTTTAAAATGTGTCAGGAAAAACGCAATTTGTTAGTTGAATACTTCCTCAAATTTCCTATCACTGTTACTTCGGGAAGTTCTGTTCAAAATACCCTTTTTGGCAGCCGTTTTTGAAATATATTCTGTCTTTATAAAAAATACGGCCAATGTTTCCCACTATATAGTTCCTAAATAAGAGGATCTGCCATTTGCATGCGTTTAAAATAAAAAATGAATTTAAAAAACGATTCAGAATGTAAGCAGTTTGGATTAGAGGTTTTTTTTCTCCAACTCCAGTTTTTGTTTAATTTATTTTTGCTATACGAAATGATCCTATGAAAAACTTGTCAATATAAAAGTTGTAGATATTATTGAGAAAATGTAAAATAAATTAAATTGGATTTGATAGTTTAAGAATTGACAAAGTTATGGATTTTTTTCTTTTCCGAAACCCCTTTTTATTGTCGTTTTTATTTTATTTTTGCCGGTAAGAATTAGTCCTATCAAAAACTTGGAAATACAAAAGATTTCAATAATTTTGCGAATATTTATAAAAAATTTAGATGGATTTGATATCTTGAGAATTGACAAAGTTATGACTTTTTTCCTCCCAAAAACCCTATTTTTTCGCCTCTTGAGCCCATTTTTAACTTTATCAAATATCTGTCATGCATAAACTTTTGGCTCATTATTTAGAAGTAATATAAACTTTAAACTGATTCTATATCTATTTTCATTAAAAAGTTATTGGCTTTTTTCTGTTTTCACAAAAACGCCCCCAATTTCGACCCCCTTGGTCCGATTTTGCCCATTAACGAACTTAGCCGAGATTTTATCCCCTTTGATTTTATGTACGAGTTTGGTGGAGATTGGTGAAGAATTATAGAAGTTATCGTGTCCATAAAAAAGTGAAATATATCTATATAGATAGATAGATAGATAGATAAACTGGTGCAAGTGCAATAGGTAGTATTTTATACGAAATCTACCTAAAACTATATTTTTTAAATGGCATTAATTAAATTTAAAATTAAATACTTCATAGGGATTTTTCAACCCGTATTCAAATGGCTAAAATCAACGATATTCCGAAGCATGCGATTTCATTTCTTTCGAATATTTAAAAAAGAGATGCTTTTTGAAAAACATAAAGTTTAACAAGTGGCAAATTTCAATGTCATAATCACTGTTAGTTCTAGAGGAAATTTTAAAAAGCTCAATTTACAAGATAGCGTCTCTAAAAACGGAGTTATTTAGAAGCCGATGTCGGGTTTTTTTCGGAAAAGAAGGCTTTACTCCTTATTACTTTGGCGAGTGTTACAGTCAATGACACTATGATGATCAGAAACTTACGTTAATGTAACACGCGATTCGAACTGCTTAGAGTAAGAATCAACCCAAAGGTAAGGTGCTTTCTTTTTCGACTGAAATCAATTCTAGAATACTTTTCATAAAATCCACATATCCTGATATGCATATCAGAAACAGCAACACATAACCGAATACATTGTGCCATATCAGCCGATTTCTTCATAAAGTTAGAATATATTTTTAAATGCTGTCAAATTGGACATTTTGAGACGAATTTTGCTTAAGATGTTTCTGATAAAACCAGATCTTAAGAATAAACTTTAAATATTCTTCAAAAGCGGCTAATAAATTATTAAACATGGTTTATCTCTAATTATATATATATATATATATATACACTATATTGCCATTGATTATGGGACACTTGCGATTTTAGACATTTTACTAAATATCTAGAAAAATACATGAGGAATTATCTCGAAACTCTTAGTGTATAAATATAATAGTATACGTCATACATCTCCGTGAAGATTTTTTACCGAAACTCCATAGGGGACCGCCAACAAATTAAAAAAGAATGAATATATTTTGAATAACCCTGTCAAAACTAATGTAGCAAAAGCGCTCAAACTCTAGATTATGATTGAATGCCTTATTGTAATATACTGTGTTCATTTTTATGCAAATAGCATGCATACTCGCAGAGTAATTAAGGTTTTTATAAAAATGGTCCCAAATTTTTCCAAGTTTTTTCTTTATAATTTTCAGAGTTCTTAATATAAAATAATATTTTTTTCAGAAAATATGACAAACAGCATTGCACACAGTACCCTGTAATCAGAATTAAAAAATAATGAAAATTGTACACAAAATGAGTTGGTTTACTAAATAATTTTTTACTGCGCATGCGTCAACGATATCAAAATTTCATTTGCATATTATGTTAGCTAAATGCATAGAGCAACTTTTATGAAAGTCACAAAATCATAACTTGAAAATTCTGAAAATAATCGTCAATTGAATAAGTTGAAAATCCGTTATTCTGAAAATGAAGCAAAAACAAGAGGGGTTTTATCCATATATTCATTGATTAGTGTCAATATACAATACACGATACGGTATGTTACGACTACTTTTGGATAAAATCCCTCATTTTTGTGCTTCATTTTGGAAACAACGGATTTTGTCCTTTTTCTATAGACGATTACTTTCAGAATTTTCAAGCTATGATTTTGAGACTTTTACAAAAGTTGCTCTATACATTTAGCTAACATAATATGCAAATGAAATTTTGATATATTTGACGCATGCGCAGTAAAAAATTATTTAGTAAACCTACTCATTTTTCATACAATTTTTATTATTTTTTAATTCTAATTACAAGGTACTGTGTGCAATGTTGTTTGTCATATTTTCTGAAAAAAAATATTATTTTATATTAAGAACTCTGAAAATTATAAGGGAAAAACTTGGAAAAATTTGGGACCATTTTTATAAAAACCTTAATTACTCTGCGAGTATGCATGCTATTTGCATAAAAATGAACACAGTGTATTACAATAAGGCATTCAATCATAATCTAGAGTTTGAGTGCTTTTTCTACATTAGTTTTGACAGGGTTATTCAAAAGATATTCATTTTTTTTTTTATTTGTTGACGGTCCCCTATGGAGTTTCGATAAAAAATCTTCACGGAGATGTATGACGTATACAATTATATTTATACACTAAGAGTTTCGAGATGATTCCTCATGTATTTTTCTAGATATTTAGTAAAATGTCTAAAATCGCAAGTGTCCCATAATCAATGGCAATAGAGTGTATATATACATATTTTTGTTCTAGAAATAAACACTTATATTCCATATCTACCTTAGGAGTTTGTATCGACATAAAATTTTTTTATGAATATCGCCAATATAACACATCATATAAACTGATCACGATTTTTCAAATATTGCTTATAAAACACACAAACTACGCAAGAGTTAAACATAGTTATTTTTACTCAAATAGATTTTTTCATCGAAATATTTATTAATAAGATGGAAAACTGTATTTGAGTGCTATTTTTAAGTGGAAACTTATTACTTACCCATCATACGTAGTACAGGGTAAGTCTTGCAGACATTTTGAAAATCGAAAAAAAAATTTTGACGGATTTACACGTTTTAGATAGTGGAGATTCTGAAAAACATATTTTTAGAAAATAAATTTTGCCGTCCGTCCGTCTGTCTGTCTGTCTGTCAATCTGTCTGCCTGTAAAAGCTCTATCTCCCGAACAAATTGAGATAGAGACTTGAAATTTTGTATGTAGTTAGTATGTAAGAATGGGACGAAGCCTATTTAATATCGGCAACCTCGATTATCCGGAACTATTTTTTTCGGACTCTCGAAATATTCGTTCTGATGAAAGGTATATACAAATTTTCGATTTTTTTTGTTCAAAGGAATGGACATAAAAGGCAATAAAATAACACACATTTTGCATATAGAACAAAGTCGATCGGATTATTAGTTGCCGAGATATTTGTAATCCTGTTTTCCATATTCTTTGATTTTTCATGACTCTGTATTTCATTCAAATTTCAATTCAGAAGTATATATATTAATTGGAAATGAGACGCTTAATTCGACGCAGTTAATTGTTAGTTAATAGAATTATTATTTTTGGAGTTATAAGGATGTTTCTTTTACGCAGTTCGGTACTACTTGAGAAGTTTTGCGTTTTTTATAATTTGTCGAAATTGGTACATCAGCAGTTCTTTAATATAGCATTACTATGTATATTAACAATATTTAAATTTTGTTTATGAATTGCAATGCATTGTATAAATAGTTTTCACATGTGTTATTTTCATGTACATATCCATGATGGGTAAGTATTACGGTGGCCCCCCAACGACTAGTTTTTTATATATTTTTAACAATTATCCTTCGTTAAATGATAAGAGATTTATAAATAAACATAACTAACTGAGTTATTGTAACTGGGTTATCTATCATTTATTAAGAAAGGACACGACTAGGACGTCACGTCCCATCACGTAAGTTTTAATTTTACATTTTGTCCTTATTTTTTCTATGCAATTAAATTTTGTTCAAATACGTGTGTATACTTTATTTTTTAATAAAATGTGACAGACCTTCACAGAAGTCAGATGCGTCTAATTTTTTAGCTCTCTGAAATATTGTACTTTTCAGCTAAAACCCAATGAAGTCCAGAAGACCTCGAACAATTTTGATAAGTTTTTATATATGTTATCCTATTTTATTTATTTATTTATTTATTTATTTATTTACTGTGTGTGGAAAATGTGTTATTATATGTGACTGACAGTCTTAAAGATTTTTTAATTAGTTTTAGAAAAAAATGAGAAATTTTAGAAAATGAATTTTTTGGGGAAATTGCAATTGTTCCAAAATTTAAAGTTTTAGTCGCAGAAAAAAACTGTATACCATAAAGTCTTGAAAATAATCTTTAAAATAACAGGACTTCCAGAAGGGACTATTTTTATTCTGTTCTCACCAGGTAATTTTCGAATAAAATTTTTTTAAAGAAATTTTTCTTACAAATGTTGTCAAAAAAATGTTAAGGTTTTCTGTTTCGAAAAAATTGGTGTTAGAATTAAAGTGCCAGTTATAATTAAAAAATAGACGCCTGTGGCAATCCTGAAATATGAATTCCAAATTAAATCAAAATCGGTCAGATATTTTCCCAGGAAACGGGTCTTAATGTTTGCATATTCCCCATAGAATCGCATCCAGTCTTTCTTCTTTTAAACTACTCAAAGGAAAAGATTTACTTTAAAATATCCTTTAAAAACTTTTAAAATAAAGAAGATCATAAGACGCTTCTCTTTTCTTTGCGGTCTTCATTCAAAGATTGGCTTAAAATGAAATTTTGCCAATGGCTTGACGGTTTGTTATTTTACTTTAACTCTAACTTGTCAAGGATTATGACATTCAACTTTTCTTTGAAATTTCCAATATTCCCAAATGCCTCTCATCTTTTCATTGCCTTTCTTTTTCAAATACTTAAAATTACTTTCAGCAAATTTTCAAATACAACAAAAATAATGTATTAGTTCATAAAATATGTTTTTATAGCAATTATCAAACGAACTTTTAAAAACAATTAATAAGAAACATTCTAATTTTTGCATTCTAATTTTTGCATATTTTTCAGAGGAATTTTTGTAATTTTTTATTTTGGAATTTTTTTCTTATGGTTAATAAAAATACATATTACATGACTTAACATTTATAATAATATTAATACTATTGATAATGGCAATAATAATATTTATGAAATCAATGTAAAATTATTTATGCCATATATATTTTAATACATAAATCTCAAATTATTCTGATATTATTTAGAAAAGAACCGACAAAAAATGAATTTTAAGCTCTAAAATTTAAAGGATTATATTTTTCATTGATTAGATTTCTTCGACGTTTTTTTATATATATATTTTCTATGGATATTTCAAATTACCAAGTTGTTGGTAGTGAACTGAATATTGACATTGTAGGAGTGTATTAATTTCTGAATCTAGAATTTCATTTGTGATATTATTTATTCATGACACTTCATTAATTTGCATCTTGGAAATGTCTGCTAGTATTACATACATATTACGTGAGTATCGGCTTTTATTTTCTTTATGTACAAAGATTGTTTGGTAATTTATTATGAGACTGTTAATTTTTGGTGACAGGAGACCCCCCACGGTGAGGGTCGAAAAATTTAAAATGCTTATAACTCGTGATCTAATTTTTGTAGCGCGGCCGGATTTTGTTTAGTAATTTATTATGAGAGAGTGTTAATTTTTGGTGACAGGAGACCCCCCAAGGTGAGGGTCGAAAAATTTAAAATGCTTATAACTCGCGATCTAATTTTCGTAGCGCGGCCAAATTTTGTTTGGTAATTTATTAAGAGACTATTAATTTTTGGTGACAGGAAACCCCCCACGGTGAGGGTCGAAAATTTTAAAATGTTTATAACTCGCGATCTAATTTTCGTAGCGCGGCCAAATTTTGTTTGGTAATTTATTATGAGGCATTGATAATTTTTGGTGACAGGAGACCCCCACGGTGAGGGTCGAAAAATTTAAAATGCTTATAACTCGCGATCTCATTTTCGTAGCGCGGCCAAATTTTGTTTGGTAATTTATTATGAAACAGTGTTAATTTTTGATGACATGAGACCCCCCCCCCCCACGGTGAGGGTCAAAAAATTTAAAATGCTTTTAACTCGCGATCTAATTTTCGTAGCGCGGCCAAATTTTGTTTGGTAATTTACTATGAGACATTGTTAATTTTTGGTGACAGGAGACCCCCCCCCCACGGTGAGGGTCGAAAAATTTAAAATGCTTATAACTCGCGATCTAATTTTCGTAGCGCTGCCAAATTTTGTTTGGTAATTTATTATGAGACAATGTTAATTTTTTGTGACAGGAGACCCCCCCTCCCACCGTGAGGGTCGAAAAATTTAAAATGCTTATAACTCGCGATCTAATTTTCGTAGCGCGACCAAATTTTGTTTGGTAATTTATTAAGCTATTGCATAGCTTTTATCGCGGGCTTTGAGCGCAGCGACCGAATCTAGGTATTCCGTAACGAGAAAAAATCCTAACACTCCGGCTAACGACGTTTCAGTTCGGCAGACTTCGGCATGGTATTCTTCGATAGACTTCGGCATACATTGACGCGGTATTTTTGCATAAATTGATAAAAAATGCTATGCAATAGCTTTATCGCGGCAGTCCCCGAGTGCCACACACATGTTTTATAGCTCAATGATTTCGCGTTTTGTTATCACTAGCTTAATTTTGAGTTGCAATGTCGTTTTATCTTTATTCTCTCATTTCTTAAATTGAGATGAGATACGTGAGATCAGACACTAAAGCTGATACTGGAAAGCTCAATTATTCATAATTTCTACGTTTAAACATCAGTTTAGTAAGTAACACTGTATTGATTTTGTATGGTCGGCTATTTAGAATTTCTTTTTAAAAATAGAAGAGCGCACTAAAATACCAAGTTTATATATATATATATATATCGTGTTTCATTTCTGAAGTTAAGATATTTGATTACATCGCATTTACGTACAAATCATCATTAAATTTCGTCATACTCACCTAATAAATATATACAAATACTTACAAGATTATTTAAATATGCTTTTGTGAATCATATTGTTAAATTTATTGAGCTGTACAAAGATGACAATAAACAGTTAATTAAGTACGGAAAATTGTTTCGATATTTTTAGAAATGTGGTGTTAAAAATATATATTTTCAAATTTATATCACTTTCCGATATATTAGCTTTTTAAACATTTATTATTTTATTTGCTAATGTTGTTAAATGAATTGAATACTATACGAATTGCAAATTAAATGGAATTAAAATATGTAGACTGTTTTGTATGTTCATTGTGCATAATTTAGAAAATATTGTCTCGATGTTAATATTATTGAATTTGTACATCTCACCAATATTTTCTCTTGGGGAGACCGGGGTAATATGTTGTAGTTACTCTTAACCACTGCCATATTTTTATTTAATTTAATTTATCGTCTATTTTTGTTTTAATCTTTATTCATTTATTATATATTTCGCATTCTAAAAATTTTCTTAATTCTCGCTTTTTTTAATCTCCCCTGTAAAGTTCTTTTTATTACCTAACTTTTTGTTGATTTCAAATATTGAAATCATTTAGAAATTTTGTTCCTTCCGGTTGTGGAATTTTCCTGTCTTTTCTCGAATGTTCGATGGGGTGTCTACTTCCGTTTTATGAATCCTCCTATTGTCCAATCAGGTACTGTTCTTCTGATGCGTAATTTAGAAATAGGTGCTTCCTGCTATCAAGTTTTGGCTCCGTATCTTTCTGGTGAGATAAAAGTTTATTCTTAAAATGCAGTTTCCCTATTCGTGGCGAGGCAGAAGTACGGTAATGAACACCTGCGGAAATGATGTGTGGGATCCCAATTAAAATGGTTTGTTCGGTTTTATAATTAAGTTTCAGCATTTTTAAATATGAAAGATGTAATTCTTTAAAAGGCAAGGGAAAACTTTTATCGCTTCGTGGAGACATATAAAGATTTGTTCGTCCATGAAAAATACTACTTATGATCTCCAAAGAAGAATTTGTGTATATTAATATATTTCGATTTGAGAGAATATTGTGTTTTCTTGAAAGAATGATTTTTCAAAATGATTGGAACATCGCTCGTCCAGAATTTTCCATTCGTGGTACGTTGTATGCTCTATACAGAAAAGAGCACTCCTTTGTTTTATTGCGTCGTCAACATGTTGCCCCATGCTCTCCAATTGAATAAATAAAAGGTATAATCATTTGGAAATAAGTTCTTCTATTATTTATAAATTTTTGTACAAGTCAAATGTGCCTTCCATGCCCGGCTCTAAAAATAAGAGAGCTATACCTACTATCAGTTATATTATTCTCCAAGAATGAAAATTCATTTATCTTCATAAAAAGAAAATAAAGAAAGAAATTTCTTTGCAAGAAAATGTTCTGAGCTTATTCTTTTGTTTGTTTCTGCTTGCATGATAACTCAAGTTTATGCAGGTAAGCTCTATTTTTATTATTCAATTATTTTTCCTGCGAATGTTTAAGGAAAAGAATTGTTGATCTATGTCGCTCAATGTCTAGTGGTCTTTTGCGGCAAAATCTATGCAGTGTACTCCAAACGATCACGTACTTATTTTCTTTTTTGGAATGTCGTTAGAAACGAAACGTTCCCAACAAAACACTACAATACTCACCTAATAAATATATACAAATACTTACAAGATTATTTAAATATGCTTTTGTGAAACATATTGTTAAATTTATTGAGCTGTACAATGAGTACAATAAACAATTAATTAAGTACGGAAAATTGTTTCGATATTTTTAGAAATATGGTGTTAAAAATATATATTTTCAAATTTATATCACTTTCCGATATATTAGCTTTTTAAACATTTATTATTTTATTTGCTAATGTTGTTAAATGAATTGAATACTATACGAATTATAAATTAAATGGAATTAAAATATTTAGACTGTTTTGTATGTTCATTGTGCATAATTTAGAAAATATTGTCTCGATGTTAATATTATTCAATTTGTACATCTCACCAATATTTTCTCTTGGGGAGACCGGGGAAATATGTTGTAGTTACTCTAAACCATTGCCATATTTTTATTTAATTTAATTTATCGTCTATTTTTGTTTTAATCTTTATTCATTTATTATATATTTCGCATTCTAAAAATTATCTTAATTCTCGCTTTTTTTAATCTCCCCTGTAAAGTTCTTTTTATTACCTAACTTTTTGTTGATTTCAAATATTGAAATCATTTAGAAATTTTGTTCCTTCCGGTTATGGAATTTTCCTGTCTTTTCTCGAATGTTCGATGGGGGTGTCTACTTCCGTTTTATGACTCCTCCTATTGTCCAATCAGGTACTGTTCTTCTAAGTGCGTAATTTAGAAATAGGTGCTTTCTGCTATCAAGTTTTGGCTCCGCATCTTTCTGGTGAGATAAAAGTTTATTCTTAAAATGCAGTTTCCCTATTCGTGGCGATACTCTTGGCCTCTTTATTTTATCGCCACTTCCTTCGATGGGGTGCCTACTTCTGTTTTATGACTCCTCCTATTGTCCAATCAGGTACTATTCTTCTGATGCGTAATTTAGAAATAGGTGCTTGCCATAAAATTAAAAATAGACCAACTGGCAATGCAAAAGGAAGTGGCGATAAAATAAAGAGGCCAAGAGTATCGCCACGAATAGGGAAACTGCATTTTAAGAATAAACTTTTATCTCACCAGAAAGATGCGGAGCCAAAACTTGATAGCAGAAAGCACCTATTTCTAAATTACGCATCAGAAGAATAGTACCTGATTGGACAATAGGAGGAGTCATAAAACGGAAGTAGACACCCCATCGAAGGAAGTGGCGATAAAATAAAGAGGCCAAGAGTATCGCCACGAAGGCAGAAGTACGGTAATGAACACCTGCGGAAATGATGTGTGGGATCCCAATTAAAATGGTTTGTTCGATTTTATAATTAAGTTTCAGCATTTTTAAATATGAAAGATGTAATTCTTTAAAAGGCAAGGGAAAACTTTTATCGCTTCGTGGAGACATATAAAGATTTGTTCGTCCATGAAAAATACTACTTATGATCTCCAAAGAAGAATTTGTGTATATTAATATATTTCGATTTGAGAGAATATTGTGTTTTCTTGAAAGAATGATTTTTCAAAATGATTGGAACATCGCTCGTCCAGAATTTTCCGTTCGTGGTATGTTGTATGCTCTATACAGAAAATAGCACTCCTTTGTTTTATTGCGTCGTCAACATGTTGCCCCATGCTCTCCAATTGAATAAATAAAAGGTATAATCATTTGGAAATAAGTTCTTCTGTTATTTATAAATTTTTGCACAAGTCTAATGTGCCTTCCATGCCCGGCTCTAAAAATAAGAGAGCTATACCTACTATCAGTTATATTATTCTCCAAGAATGAAAATTCATTTATCTTCATAAAAAATAAAATAAAGAAAGAAATTTCTTTGCAAGAAAATGTTCTGAGCTTATTCTTTTGTTTGTTTCTGCTTGCATGATAACTCAAGTTTATGCAGGTAAGCTCTATTTTTATTATTCAATTATTTTTCCTGCGAATGTTTAAGGAAAAGAATTGTTGATCTATGTAGCTCAATGTCTAGTGGTCTTTTGCGGCAAAATCTATGCAGTGTACTCCAAACGATCACGTACTTATTTTCTTTTTTGGAATGTCGTTAGAAACGAAACGTTCCCAACAAAACACTACAATACTCACCTAATAAATATATACAAATACTTACAAGATTATTTAAATATGCTTTTGTGAAACATATTGTTAAATTTATTGAGCTGTACAATGAGTACAATAAACAATTAATTAAGTACGGAAAATTGTTTCGATATTTTTAGAAATGTGGTGTTAAAAATATATATTTTCAAATTTATATCACTTTCCGATATATTAGCTTTTTAAACATTTATTATTTTATTTGCTAATGTTGTTAAATGAATTGAATACTATACGAATTATAAATTAAATGGAATTAAAATATGTAGACTGTTTTGTATGTTCATTGTGCATAATTTAGAAAATATTGTCTCGATGTTAATATTATTGAATTTGTACATCTCACCAATATTTTCTCTTGGGGAGACCGGGGAAATATGTTGTAGTTACTCTAAACCATTGCCATATTTTTATTTAATTTAATTTATCGTCTATTTTTGTTTTAATCTTTATTCATTTATTATATATTTCGCATTCTAAAAATTATCTTAATTCTCGCTTTTTTTAATCTCCCCTGTAAAGTTCTTTTTATTACCTAACTTTTTGTTGATTTCAAATATTGAAATCATTTAGAAATTTTGTTCCTTCCGGTTATGGAATTTTCCTGTCTTTTCTCGAATGTTCGATGGGGTGTCTACTTCCGTTTTATGACTCCTCCTATTGTCCAATCAGGTACTGTTCTTCTGATGCATAATTTAGAAATAGGTGCTTTCTGCTATCAAGTTTTGGCTCCGCATCTTTCTGATGAGATAAAAGTTTATTCTTAAAATGCAGTTTCCCTATTCGTGGCGATATTCTTGGCCTCTTTATTTTATAGCCACTTCCTTCGATGGGGTGTCTACTTCCGTTTTATGACTCCTCCTATTGTCCAATCAGGTACTATTCTTCTGATGCGTAATTTAGAAATAGGTGCTTTCTGCTATCAAGTTTTGGCTCCGCATCTTTCTGGTGAGATAAAAGTTTATTCTTAAAATGCAGTTTCCCTATTCGTGGCGACACTCTTGGCCTCTTTATTTTATCGCCACTTTCTTTTGCATTGCCAGTTGGCGTATTTTTAATTTTATGGCAACCCGGCAGAAGTACGGTAATGAACACCTGCGGAAATGATGTGTGGGATCCCAATTAAAATGGTTTGTTCGGTTTTATAATTAAGTTTCAGCATTTTTAAATATGAAAGATGTAATTCTTTAAAAGGCAAGGGAAAACTTTTATCGCTTCGTGGAGACATATAAAGATTTGTTCGTCCATGAAAAATACTACTTATGATCTCCAAAGAAGAATTTGTGTATATTAATATGTTTCGATTTGAGAGAATATTGTGTTTTCTTGAAAGAATGATTTTTCAAAATGATTGGAACATCGCTCGTCCAGAATTTTCCATTCGTGGTACGTTGTATGCTCTATACAGAAAAGAGCACTCCTTTGTTTTATTGCGTCGTCAACATGTTGCCCCATGCTCTCCAATTGAATAAATAAAAGGTATAATCATTTGGAAATAAGTTCTTCTGTTATTTATAAATTTTTGTACAAGTCAAATGTGCCTTCCATGCCCGGCTCTAAAAATAAGAGAGCTATACCTACTATCAGTTATATTATTCTCCAAGAATGAAAATTCATTTATCTTCATAAAAAAAATAAAGAAAGAAATTTCTTTGCAAGAAAATGTTCTGAGCTTATTCTTTTGTTTGTTTCTGCTTGCATGATAACTCAAGTTTATGCAGGTAAGCTCTATTTTTATTATTCAATTATTTTTCCTGCGAATGTTAAAGGAAAAGAATTGTTGATCTATGTCGCTCAATGTCTAGTGGTCTTTTGCGGCAAAATCTATGCAGTGTACTCCAAACGATCACGTACTTATTTTCTTTTTTGGAACGTCGTTAGAAACGAAACGTTCCCAACAAAACACTACAATACTCACCTAATAAATATATACAAATACTTACAAGATTATTTAAATATGCTTTTGTGAAACATATTGTTAAATTTATTGAGCTGTACAATGAGTACAATAAACAATTAATTAAGTACGGAAAATTGTTTCGATATTTTTAGAAATGTGGTGTTAAAAAAATATTTTCAAATTTATATCACTTTCCGATATATTAGCTTTTTAAACATTTATTATTTTATTTGCTAATGTTGTTAAATGAATTGAATACTATACGAATTATAAATTAAATGGAATTAAAATATGTAAATAAAAGATGCAACATGTATTTAAAAGATACATTTGTAACTAAACTAAAGATATGGGAATTTTTAAGTGCATTCTTACTTTTTCTATTCGTTTATTTTCTTAATTCAGAAATCTAAGCGTGAATGTATAAAAAGCAGTATGCAAATTGAAAAATAATTACATATTTTTTGTTCCTAAATACTAATTAGAGTCATCAGCGTTACACGTTAAGAAAAATTTTCGTAAATTATTCGCAAACTATAAGAAAGAACAATGAAGAACAGCACTGCTAATGAAGCACTTAGCAACGCTGTTTCTTTTATTTTTTCGCATTTTCCTAAAAAACCATTGCTGGAAGAATAATTACGCATAAAGTACATTTACATACAAATGCTTCATAAATCGAGTTTTTTACTTGTTGCTGTATAAGATAAAGTGATATTAATATGATAGTGACTGTAATTTTATTAATCATTGTAATTCATGCAAATATATATATATATATACATATATATATATATGTATATATATGAGGGATTAAAGAATGAAGTACTCAGCAATAAAAGATATTAAACTCAATGATTAAATGAACGTGATATCCAAAGTGAGGCTCATGTGATGATGCGCGAAAAGAACGAGGTACGAGGAACGAGGAACTATAGATTTTTCGGCGATGGCGAGTTTGGTGGATTTTTAATGCAAAGCTCAAGGAAGCTTTTTTATGCTGAATATTATTCAGTTCTACTGTTATTTTTTAATGTTACGTATTATATATTTTATATCTATTAAACCTTTTTATATTTTCAAGAATATTAGTTTTGCTTTAATAATAAGTTAATAACTTAATATCCCAAACATATATATACATGTGCATGTACATACATACACACACACGCACATATATATATATGTGCGTGTGTGTGTATATATATATATCAGATATAAATAAATTTAATTGTAGGTTTAAAAATAAATCTGCGAAAGGAAATCTGAACCATTTATAACACTTTTCAACGAAGTTGAAATATGCTTATGGTTTTGATTTGTCTGTGCGTCTATGCGTCTGGCCATTTCCCCGCACTTTAACTCTCGTAAATAAAATCGGATTACCATAAAAATTTTGGACTTTATTGATGTTTGCCCGAGAACGAACCCTATTGAAAATGTAGTTTTTACCATGATTAGTTTATTTACAGGGATAGTCAAAAGTTTTTCATTACATTACGTTCCATGGGGAAAATCGTTTAAAATGAATTTCAATGATGTTACACTTTTCAATCATTACACATTGCACATTTAAATTTATATGTATTTATAAAGTACACTAAAATATGAATTTTTAAAGTATCCAATGAAAAAAATAGCTATTATTCATTTACTTGGTCAGAAAAAATAATTTTATTGCATAATAGTAAAGGCAGGAATAATTTGCGACATATATTAATTATGGTAAACAAAGTCTTGTAACTAAGTTATTTCACTTACAATACGAAGTGCGTAGCATATACAGGGACACACAAAATATTTGAATGATGATTACTATTCCGTGGATAAAATGAATTTTGTGTAATAATATGAGCTTTTAAGTTTCTGAAAATGTATGCATATTAAAGGGTGTGTATGAAAGCAAATAGTTACACAATTTAGATAATTAGCGTTACACAAAAGATGTCGGAAAGTTTACCGAATATGAGCGTAATTTACTTTAAGGCAGCTTTAAAATAAAATATGAATTTTGACGTTGAACTGCATTCAGTTTACTAAGAAATGTCTGTAGGATCAGATAAAACGATATACAGGGTAACGCAAATGACTGGATACAAGGTCGCCTTTGTATGATAATTTCTAAAAATATGATTTAAGTAGTTTAAAGAGTATTTTTGTTTGAACTAAATACTAAATACGAAATACGAAACTAAATACTAAAATACTTTCGTGTATTAAAGGTACTAGGTAAAGTACAGGGCTGACCAAACGTATTCTAGTATGTTTCCATCTATTAGTGTAAATCTGTGAAAGGAAAATTTCAACCTGTTAGACATTTTCTTGCTGAACTAAATTTCCCCATTAAGAAGTCTGTATATAAACCGACAAATCAAATAAAGGTCTGTTCAGAAGTATTGAAGAACATATTTGGATATGTACAGTATTAGTAATACCTTATTTCCCTGAATAACGAATTTTTTTAAAGATTTCAGGAATTGTTAGAATTTGTTTCATAATCTATGCTTAACGCATATTTTTCTTACTTGTAATTAATAAATTCGTTAATATTTATGGAAAACGAAATCTTAACAAAATCAAAATGAGAAATTGGATAATTTGTAGCTCTTGTTATTTTTTTTATTAAACATATGTTCCAAGAAGAATAAAATACAATTGCATTATTATTTTCGTTCTATTGCTTTCTATTTAGCTTTTAAACTTATTTTTAATATTGCATGCATTAAGATTTTTCTTTTGTGGTGGTTAATAGTGCTTCTTATTTTTAATATCTTTTAATCTGTTAGTTAAAAAAAATCAAACAATTTGCTCCGATTTTGTTGAAAATTTTGGTTACACAGTCAATGATTTTGATAAGATTTTTGAGATCAGCTGATCAGATTATAATAGTAATAATTTATTTTAAATGTGCCTCACATAAGTCTGCTTATAGAAGAAATCTTTGAAACTCTTTATTTATCTCGGTTCTTAAATGAATGCAAGATATGTAGGCATTTTTTTTTAATGCACACTGTAAAACATTTATGGAAACGTTACTCCATACAATTGGTGTAAAAATGGGGAAAATGCTGCCTCCAGTTTCATGGAGTAATTGTTTTCACATATGCAATAGTGTAACTTAAACATATATTACTGGTGTAACATGACAATGTTACATCGATTTTAATGGTTAAAATACTCCATAAAACTGGAGGCAGCAATGCTGCCAACAATTTTACGGAGTAACGTTTCCACAAATGTTTCTCAGTGTATAAAAGAACTTCAAATTTTGCCAAGACACATTCAAGGAATAATGTGCTATTTTAGTGGATGATTGTATTTCTTCAGAACATTTGTTGGTTTTTATCCGTTTATAATAAGATACTTTTCACATTGCCGAAAGTTTTTAATTTCCAAAATTTCTAAAAAGAATAACAAAAACTTGGAATTTTCATGTACTGAACCCCTAAAATCTGTAAAGTTACTGAACTTTTTCTAAAAAAATGGGATTCGTAGGAAATTTTATGTAACAGTAACGGTAAAAATTCGTGTATAAATAACAGAATCGGATACATGAATTTTCGCTATTACCATTACATGAAAATCTCTAAGAATATATGAAATACATCGAATTGTAATTGGAGAACTTCATATACAGGGTGTCCCTAAACAAATTGTATATACGCTAAGGGGTCATAGAACACATCAAGACGAATAATAGTAAATATGAAACCAAGGGTCCCAAGCGTTTTCCAAAGGATATAGCCGCCATTAAAGTTTGGGGTCCAAAATTTCAAAAACACATAAAAAACGGAAAAATTGGTTGATTGATTTGCGGTTTTCACTAAAACTATCCTTTATGTCGGTATTTTATTAAAAATGAATTATAAAGATAAATTTCAAAAAATGACGATAGAGATCGCTTTTGACTTTGGATTAACGAAATAATCCATCCTAATACTAATTTTTGCCGTTATTTTTTGCATCTCATTAAATGGTTTCGTTCTCATTAAATGGTTTCGTTTTCATTAATGGTTTCAATTTAAACTTAAATTTTGAGCTCAAAATCTGAATAGTTGGAAGTGGTTAAGTAGCACAAACTGAACTGTGTTCAGAGTGTTTAAATTTCAAACGAAACGGAAAACTGTAAAAAAAAAAACGAAAAATTAGTCAATTCGTTTGCGGTTTTTGCTAAAATTACTCTTTAAATCAGTGTTTTCTTGAAAATAAATTTTAAAGATAACTTTCACAAAATACCGATAGAGGGCGCCTTAGACATTGAGTAGCGTTAAACAATTTTTAACCGTTCTTTTTTTAAATCTCATTAAATTCTTTCAAATGCTTAGATTAAAATTTTGAGATCAAATTCTGAGTCGTTGTGAGTGTTTAAGTAGCGCAAAAATGAACTGTGTTCAAGGGGGGGGGGGGTAAATTTCAACTCCTGAACGCACTTCAGTTTGCGCTTCTTAACCCCTCCCAACGATTCAGAATTTGAGTTAAAAATTTAAATTTAAATCTAAGATTTCGAAAATATCTAACAAGCTTTGGAAAGCATTTAATTGATTACAAAAAATAACGGTTAAAATTTGTTGTTGGTTACTCTGAAGTTTAAGGCGACCTCTAAGGGAATTTTTTGAAATTTATCTTTAAAATTCATTTTCAAGAAGATACTGACTTAAAGAATAGTTTTATTTTAAGCCGCAAATGAATCGACCAATTTTTCCGTTTTTTATTATCATTTGAAATTTGAACCCTACGAACACAGTTCAGTTTGTGTTAATTAACCACTCCCAACTATTCAGATTTTGAGCTCAAAATTTAAGTTTAAATCTAAGTTTACGAAAACATTTAATCAGATGCAAAAAATAACGTAAAAAGTAGTAGTTCGTTACTCCAAAGTTTAAAGCGCCCTCTATCGGCATTTTTTGAAATTTATCTTTATAATTCATTTTCAATAAAATACCGACATAAAGAATAGTTTTAGTGAGAACCGCAAATCAATCGACCAATTTTTCCGTTTTTTATAATCATTTGAAATTTAAACCCTCTGAACACAGTTAAGTTTGTGCTACTTCACCACTTCGAACTATTTAGATTTTGAGCTCAAAATTTAAGTTTGAGTCTAAGCTTACGAAACCATTTACTGAGATGCAAAAAATCACGGCAAAAAATAGTCTTTCATTACTTCAATGTCTAAAGCGCCCTCTATCGGCATTTTTCGAAATTTATCTTTATAATTTATTTTCAAGAAAATACCAACATAAAGAATAATTTTAGTGCAAACCGCAAATCAATCGACCAATTTTTCCGTTTTTTATGTGTATTTGAAATTTTGGACCCCAAACTTTAATGGCGGCTATCTCTTTTGGGAAACGTTTGGGACCCTTGGTTTCCTATTTCCTATTACTCGTCTTCAGTGCTCTTGCTGACATTTGACCAACGTTAGTAATTTGGCTAATTAAAAACGAAAAACATTCGCCAAATGAGAAAAGTATTAGCAAAATAGATTCGCCGTGCAGCGCAAAAAAAAAAAAAAAGCTTTTAATTTTTTAATATATACATTTTTTTCAATATGATCTAAAATAACCCAAGTTTTTATAACTGTAACAGCGATTGTTATTAATCTAATTTCAACTATCAGCTACAAATATAAAATATGTATACATTAAATATATATGCATATGTATGAAAAACGAAAATGAAAAAGCAAAAATTGAGCACTAGCAATTTGGCGAATCTAATCGCTTGTTTACTCGCCAAATGAAGAATTTAGTCGCAAATTGGCGCATTGGCGAGCGTCAGCGAGAACACTGCTCGTCTTGATGTGTTCTATCACCCCCTTGCGTATATACCATTTGTTTAGGGACACCCTGTATATTTGCCATACTGTGATAGGAATGCGCATCGAACATCTTTAAAAAGTGTATAGTTATAGTTTGAGGTTGAAATTGTATTTCAAAAAGTAACTCATAACAGTCAATATATATTTTTTTTATTTAAAAAACAAACGCATTATAATAGTCTATGTATGTTTTTTATGTCCGATTTTTAACAATAATCATTTACAGTGCGTCAAATAATCTCAGTAAAGATAATCATAAGATTATTTAGATATATGAGGGTAATTTTGATTATTCTATATATATAATTTTCATATTTATTTATATTATGTATTTAAAGAAAAACACACACACACACATATATACGTATATGGGTTGGGAAAATATATTTGACAAGATAAATTAATGACTTTAAGAGTGTCATTTATCAATGCGTAAGGTGCATGAAAAAGTTATAAAATATAGCTATAAAATATAGCTATGCCGGGAGAGGTTTGAAAATGAAATATTTCGATAGTGTTAAATTTTGAGAAGAAGAATGACAACTAATTAAGTAATTGAAATTAATTTATTGTAATATATTTGCGAATGTGTAAGTTATACATTGCTTTATTACAGTAATTTAATTGCAAGCTTTATATTTGCCTATGTGAACATTAACGGCTGTTTAATATTAAAATCAAGTTAAGATATAAGATAAATAAATAATCGGTAAAATATAAAATCCTACATATTTTAAGTTTCAACTGCTAAAAGAACTATCGGAACTAAAATATTCTTTGAATTAATAAAATACTAGAGGTATATGACTTCCAAAAAAGAGGCAACAGATAGTTGGCGTGACTTTTGTTTCAAGCTGAAGCGTTTTAATGAATGAGTATCTAAAATTGAAGTACTAACTTTCGACGAATTAACGGAGTTGTTAAAAACTGATCAAATTAAGTGAAAAATAACACATGAAATTAAAGAAAACTTTATTGAGGAATTGTTGAAATTTTATGAAGTAGATGTATTAGTGAAAAGGTGGATGATTTTGAGATGGCTTTAAGAGGATTCAAGATTGCCAAATTCTATCAGGCGCAAAATATCTTTGTACGTGACGGGAAAAAAAGCAACAAGTTTCTATAAAACATGAAACGGAATAGCATAATATGAAGTGCAAGAAATACTATTTCAAGAATTATCTGCAATTCTTGGTGTCAAATGCACGAATAGAAATCAAATGCACACACGGAGGTATAATAGTCACCGAATTATGAAAACAAATGAAAATTATACGCAGAAAAGAAATATAATAAATTTAACAAACTCGAAAAATAACAAAATGACAACAAACCAATAAATATATATATACTGTAAATCCAATAAATTAAAAACAGAGAGGTTTTATCTAAATATAGTATCACGTGCCATATTGTGTATTCTATATGGACTCTAATCAGCAGATAAATGGATACTATATGGATTTTATAAACAAAACATTTTATAAGCAAGGGCCACATTTGTGACCAACAGGACCGACAGGGATAATGACGCAGAATGAATGAGCGGTTCATTTAATATTTCAACTACGAATCAAGAAACATATCCAAAATTTCGACAATAAATATTAATATAAATATAATTGTATGGGTGTCATCTTTTTTACAGGAGTTAGAGAAAGCTATCACACGTAATAATATGCAAATTCAAATAAGAATAAGGGAAAACAGGTACGAAAGTATTTGTTACTGAGACTTTTAATACTTTGATCATTGACCTATATATTAATTAAAGACCGGAGTTAATCCCATTTTCCGCAGTTATCCGACATTAAGATTGCTTTCACGATTTTTTGCGGTATCAATGGTATTCCAAACACACGATGAAGAAATCATTTTGAATTTTTTTTCAGGAGTTTTAAATTATCATCTATGTGATTCGAAAGGAAATACAAAGAAAAAAATACATATTAAATTTATTTTTTGCTAAACATAGGCAGCACACGCAAGGCTCGAAGAATTTACAAGACCGACATAAATGTTTCCAAATTTATATAATTTTTACTTACCCATCATACGTAGTATAGGGTAAGTCTTGCAATCGTCTTGAAAATCGAAAAGTTTTTTTTGACGGATTTGCACGTTTTAGACACTGGAGATTTCAAAAAATATATCATTAGAAAAAAAATTTGCCGTCCGTCTGTCTGTCTGACTGTCAGTCTGTCTGTCTGTAAACGCTGTATCTCACGAACAAATTGAGATAGAGACTTGAAATTTTGTATGTAGTTAGTATTTAAGAATGGGACAAAGCCTACGGAATATCAGCAACCTCGATTATACGGAACTATTTTTCCGGATTCTCGAAAAATTCGTTCTGATGAAAGGTATATAAAAATTTTCGAATTTTTTTAGTTTAAGGAATGCATGTGAAAGGCAATAAAAAAAACACAAATTTTGAATAAAGAACGAAGTCAATCGGATTATTAGTTGTCGAGATATTTGTAATCCTGTTTTCCACATTCTTCGATTTTTCATGATCCTGTATTTCATTCAAATTTCAATTCAGGGGTATATTTCAATTGAAAATGAGACGTCTAATCCGACGCAGCAAACTGTTAGTTAATATGATTATTATTTTTGGAGTTATAAGGAAGTTTCTTTTACGTAGTTTGGTGCTTCTTGAGTAGTTTGGCGTTTTATATAATTTGTTGAAATTGGTGCATCAGCAATTCATTAATAGAGTATTACTATGTGTATTAACAACATTTAAATTTAGTTTTGGAATTGAAATACATTGTATAAATAGTTTTCACATATTTTATTTTCATATGCATATAAATGATGGGTAAGTATTACGGTGGCCTCCTACGACTGGTTTAAAATCAGATTGGCATTACTTCTTTGAATGATAAAACTAATTTTATTTAATGGCATATTAACTAAGACGAATTTTCTCTTTAAAAAATGTATACCAATTTAATTTTAAAATGTAGCCTGTCAGGCATGCTGGGCATTTATATTTTCGAACCCAGAGTACACATTTAGCTAGAAAATAACCAATTTCTCGAAAAGTCTTTATTTAGCTAATTAAATGTCAACAATATTTAGATGAGAGAGTTCTTATGGAAACGAAGCCAGTTGTAAAAATGTGAACATATTCTAAATGATCACACAACAGGTTACGCCAGGTTGCAACAGTTTAACGTTTGCAATAATACCAACACATAAAAAGCGAAAACCCGAGATTTATATTACTCAGGTACATTATGTTATTGGCATCTCACTGAAACTAAAACTGTAAATTTTGAGACAAGAAAAATGATAAATATTGTGCGAACGGAGAAAAAGTGCAAAGAGTCTCCAAAGCACTAGAATATATCAAAGCGACTTTAAAAAAAAAAGTGTTATTTGAAATATTGATGTGAGTCGAAAACAAATTTTGAATAAGGAAATGTAAAGAAGAAAAGCACATTACGAATAAAAAATAAATTTAAAAATATATATTTCATTAAATAAAATAAGAGTTTAAAATATGTTTAAGATAATATAAAAATGAAAATATATTACACATGTGTTGTGCAAATTTGTTATTGCAAACTTTTTAGAAACGAGTGAGCATTGTTTGCTACGTAACAGCATTTACTTGTACATGAATGAGAAGATGTCGTTTATTCGAGAGGTGACATTTCAGCATGTTTGTAGGTTGTATATAGACATTTATGCTTGAATCATGTGTGTATATTCACATTAAGGCATTTGATTATATCTCTATTTACATTTTTATAAGCTATATGTTCACCCTTTCTACTTCTATTTTTGTTTTCTTTTTCTTCGTTTCCATTAAAGATTCGAATTCCACCTTATTTAGCATGTTTTTCAATCCTTACCAGAATGACTATCTCAAGAAGAGTAGTGCTCATAATCAATTTCTAAAAAAATTAAACTCTTTAACTCATGAAACATGAGTTACTAGAGATTATTAGATAAAGAGATTAGACTTAAAAAAATATGAGTTAGATCAGTATAAAAAAAAACATTACATTAAAACAATTTCGCAAGAATATATAAATTGCACTACAAAATAAAATTTAAAACATAACGAAGCACTGTTTCTGCTTTTTCAATTTTCTGTTTGAATATTCTTTTTTATAGTTATCTAATCAAAGAAACTCAAAACAAAAAGTTTTTTTAGGGTGCTTTAGCAATAAAATAAGCACAAACTAAATGATATAACTAACAAGTCAAAAAAATTATATTTAAAATCAATAATTTCAATAACATAATCATAATAATAGATTTATTTTTTTGCTGATGCTACGAAATTTTTAAATATTCTTTATAAAATGCAAATAAATTCACTGAGGGATAATTAATATAAGTATTTTAAAAAATATATTCATAATAATGTCATGTGAATTTGCACTTAAAGTACTAGAATTTCTATTAAGCCTATTAAATATTCTTTTATTTTTGCAGGGTTTTTTTTATAAGAGCAACAAATATATAAAAGGAAAAGAACAGTTATATATTTACGATTTTTTTTGCATTTTTGTTCATGCTGTGTTTTCTTATATTTCCTTTAATCAGAAACCATTATTAAGAATTAATGTGTAAAATAACTGTTGTTCTGAAAAATGTTTAAATGAATGAAAAAGCTAACATATATGATAAAATTGCATTTAAAAATACATTTACAATTTTTTTTAGTGCAGAATAAATTTCATGTAAATTAATTTCTTTTATACTTTTATTTCTGAAGGCCCTTTCTGTCTAAAAGAAAAAATAACGTAATATCAAATAATCAAGAATGTCCGTGCGATTTTTTCAGATATAAAAAATTGTCTTTTCAAAAACAAAATTCTTGTATCATCTTCTTTGAATTCAACCCCCGATTCTTTGTAGTATATCATCCGAAAATACACCGTTTTTCATTTTAGGAAAAAGCCATACTTTTAACCTGTTATTATTGCAACTCTACTATAATATTTAAACTCCTTAAATCAATATTTCCTAATTTATACTTTTTTATAGTTACCTCTACTTATTATAGTAATTAACACATTTAAAATGATTGATATAGTATTTTTAACTTAAATCCTCTATAATATAAATTTTCTTAGTATCACGCAATTTACTTATAATAATAAAGTAAAATTAAATTCAGTCTGATTACAATGCAATGTAAGTTTCATGTTATGAATTAAATAATAAAATATAATTTACGTAATATTAATCATACTTTGCTAATTGAATAAAAAACTGACAACTACTAAATAGAGGTACACTCATAAAGCAATTTGCGTAAAACTACACATGTAATTTTTTTAAGTTAATCTCAATTAATAGGTATTGGTAATTCAATACTGGTTCTCACATTCAAAATAAATAAAAATCACAGATTTTTTTCCCACAGAATTTTCCCCCGGATTTCCACTTGAATTTCTTTTAAAAATTATTTCAAGGATTTTTAAATTGTATGCAAATGTGCCTTTTATCGTTGGTTATCAACACTTCAAACCTAAAACAGTATCGCCTAATTTAAGTATTGCTTTAATAATATTTTAAATTTCAAGATTAATTCAATTGTTTCTTCTAACTATAAACAGAATAGTACTAATTTTCTTCTTTAACATTACTACTTTCAAAGCGATCTATATGCTCAACTTTGAAACTGTACAAGTGTTTATAAATTGCTGGATTAAAAAAACAACAAACCTATAATAAACTTTTCCAAAAAATACAAAGTATAGCTGTTATAGTTTCACGTCAATATAAACACAATTATTAAGTTACACATAAATGACACTTAAGTTACCTTGAATTACCATCAGACTTACACAAAAAGACACAGTAGGTTCGAGAATGTCAGCAGAATAAATTGATCAAAACACCTTGCCTAAATAAATATAAAATATTTAACGGAATGAAAATTTCACCTTGCTTTTAACATAAAATGAATAATATGAACTTTAAAATGTTCATGCTTACTTAAAAGGTGATTAAATAATCAACTATAGATGTTAAAAGTTAATTTTATTTTAAAAACATCTTAATACTTTCAAACCTTTTCCAAACAGGTTCTTCCTCAGAGAATATTTTCTTTTACAAATATAAATATAAGATTTCGTTTTGAAAAATGAATGAGACTCGTGGCTTGAAGATTGAGTTAGTAATATTTTAGGTGAACGGTAAAAAGAAATATTTGATTGTTGTACCATGAAATTTTAATACGTCATTTTCTCAAATTGTCAGGGTATGATTTTTAGGATGTTAGACCATTAACTGGGTATATTATAACACAGAGCATCATTGCACACTTTATTGCTTTTGTATAGGATTTCTATGGATTCTCTTATAATGAATAAGTAATAATTGGATGTTGGGAAAAAATACGTAACTCATATTCCCAACATCCAATTATTACTTATCCATTATAAAAGAATCCATAGAAATCCTATGCAAAAACAATAAAGTGTGCAATGATGTCCTGTCTTATAATATACCCCGTTTATGGTTTAACATCATAAAAATCATATCCTGACAATTTGAAAAAAATGACGCATTAAAATTTCATGATACAACAATCAAATATTTCTTTTTACCGTTCACCTAAAATATTACTAACTCAATCTTCAAGCCACGAGTTTTGTTCATTTTTCAAAACGAAATCTTATATTTGTATTTATAAAAGAAAATATTCTGTAAGGAAGAACCTATTTGGAAAAGATTTGAAAATACTAAGATTTTTTAAATTAACTTTTAACATCTATAATTGATTATTTAATCACCTTTTAAGTATGCATGAACATTTTAAAGTTCATATTATTCACCTTGCCTAATATTTTCTCCCTAAATGTAATCCTAAATGTCTTCCTAAATATTTTCTTCCTAATATGCCTAAAATGTAATTCCACTCGACGTAACATGCTGTAATTCTACTCGAGGATAGGGCATAAACGCTCTGTACATTAACTCCATCGTTAGCATTCAATAATTCCATTCGAAGCCCAGACATCAATATATTGTAATATGAATCGATGTGCACTGATATCAGGGTGTTCTATCCCAACATTGTCACCAATGTTGCACTCTTCCTTTCTCCACACGCTAATGAATTGTCCAAGAAACATAATCAAAACTCTTTCAGACTTCGAAAAAAATGTTCTTTTTTTACATGCTCACACCACCGAAATAAATGTACGATATCAGGTAAGTTGTGACGATTATCAGAAAAAATGATAAAACCACACAATTAAACAAGTTATTTACAAATCATCACTCTTGACCCTCCCGTCACGCTGGCTACATCCGCCAAAGCATCACGCAACTCAATATGCTATCCGTCCGAAGACTTCACTCAGATAAAATCAACCATACCCCTTGGAGTCTATGGGAGAACTACATTTTTCTCTCTATGATTCCTCTCCTCTCAAAAAACAGCCTGTGGGGTTTATTTGCCATTTTTTTATCCAAACTTTTTTCTTCCCATAGCCTTAATTATCATATTAGATAAGGAACTAATTTGTTTCTTTTATCTGTGAGCTACATTCTTGATTTTTAAAAAAAACTGACATTCATTGATACAATGGGTTTGTTCATAAGGTCTGTCTCAAAAATTTTAGCACAAGCATAAAATGTCGATTTTCAAAAAAATATAAAAAATTAGAATGAATGATTTTTTTTATTTGCAGATTTCGCAACATTATTTAAATAACTAATATAAAAAATAAGTTATATAATTGTAATAAGTATAATTTAAAAAAATCTAAAAAAAAACTGTCTCAAAAGTTTATGCACAATGTCAAAAACAGCCAGATTTATTATTTTTACATAACTTTTACTTACAAATTATTTTTTCGTGATTTCTGTTTAGTTCAAATAAATGTACGTCCATCGAAATTATTATTTTTGTTGGGTTTCTGCTGGCAAAGAGTACTGTGCTTTCTCAGTGGCCTCTCCGTGTTCTTCAATGGAGACATATTGCTTTTCATTGCCGTAAACCTGGCAGATTAAAATAGCTCAGACATTCTAAATAATGTTTAAGTCTGGACTTACAGCTGGCCAGTCAAGAACTTTAACATTTTTCTGAATAAGCCAAAGTTTGGTAGAATGGGATACGTGAATTGAGGCATTGTTTTATTAAAAAGTCCATTCAGGAATAATAACTAAAGAATAGAACCATAAGAATAACTAAATATAACATCTCAGATAAAATTCAACATAAAAAATAGTATTTTATGTCAGCGCACGCTAAAAGCTGTGCATGCAGGATTCACAAGCCTCCTGGAATTTTGCAGGACAAAAACTTCTGCACAATTATTTTCTCAAAGAAAATCTCTCTTTAAAAGAAAGCAAAATATTGCATGTTTAACTTAGGTTTTTTTTTATATAAAGAATTACTGGTGGTAACTCTGTTAAAAAATTCCCTGACCCGTATAAATCCCCTACGTATGCAATACAGTAAAAAAGTAATATGTTATAAGAGTGATTAATGACATGTTCAATAGCATTAGAAACCTGACAAGTATTTTCAAGCACTGTGAAGTGCAAAAACATTCATCGCAAAGACAAAAATCTCCTTTTTCTGTTTTTAGAAATTATTTTCATTTTTTTTCTTTTTAAACTACACACATATACATGTAATAGTAAGAAATTAGATCGTTTTATATCAAAAATGAAATCTTGGAATAATTTATATAACTCTGAATGTATGCTTTCTTATAAGAACACAAAATGTCATTTATGCAAATTTCGATATTTTAAAATAGAAAAATAAAAATAAAATAGATAAAAAAAATACAGAAAAAATTGCTAGAAAATAATACATTTTCATTTTTACAGATTCCTCTTGATAAGCATGCTGCGGAATAGTTGCTCTATCAATTGTACCGGAAAAAATTTTATTATAAAGGAACTGAGTTTTCTTAAAAACAAAATTAAATAGAAAAATTAAAAATAGACTACGATAAATTTTTCTGAAATTCATATTACTGCTTTATTTGAATATAAAAAATTATTTAGAATTTTAAATTTGTTTTTTCATGAATTTCCATTAACATGCATGAGTTCTCATTTAAGATTAACAATAAAACAAATAATAAAAAGTAACAATTTGTTATGCATAGTCATTATTTATTTTTTTAACATTATATTTATTTGATTAAAAATAAATAAATTTATTCAAAATGATTTACATTTTAATTTTTTCAACTTATATGCATTATAATTTATTAATTTAAAATTTATGAAATATAAATTGAACAGTTTCCATGTTGTTTTTTTGGAATACGTCTATACAAAAACCTGATTTTCCAATCTTCGGAAAATTTCCATACCTCCATTGATATCTGGAATCTTTTAAATGTTATTTGTGGAAATATAATTTTTGTAAAGCTTTTGTGAACTATTTTAACTTTATTTTGATTTTCAACATTTTTGGCAAATTCCATTTTTTAAACCTACACTTGTTTTCAGGGATAGACGGTTTTCCAGAAAACACATTGATTAAAGAACACATTTCTGCGTAACGGTTTAATTAAAGAAAAAAAGAGGCAGCGGTTTTTTAATATATATTATAAAAATTTAAATAATTAAATTTTTAAATACTTTACATTAAACTATTTGCTTCTTTAAATCGTATAATCTTTGGAAGCCTTTAAAGTGAAGTTCTTTATTCTTCTATTTAATTTTAAACTGTTTCATTAAGTATTAAATCTTTGAACTACATTATCATGTCTTTTTTCTGATTGTCATTAAATGTTAACTTTTAAGATTTCTTAATGAAAGAATTTAATCTTAAATATTTAATGAAATTTTTCATTTAATTCGAAGTGGATAATCATTTTATCGAAAAATAAAATATTTACATAATTCTTTTTCTGAAGAATTCCGGGAAAGATGTCTTCGAAAACAACCAATCTATATGTGAATAGCATTTAGATTTTATTAAGTTTTGATTCAATGGAGAAAGGGGGGAAATAAATATAATAATAATAAAAAACTGTTATTGATGATATGTAAATAAGTATTTATGTGTGGAAATTTTTCCAAAGAGAAAATTCGCCTTGAATATAACATTTCAAATGAAAACCAAATTTTGAATTGCTTAAAAGGAGCAAATGCCAACTTCGTGAAAAATGTACCATGCCGGGAATCGAACCCGGGCCATCAGAATAGCGCACTGACATTCGACCGACTAAACCACACGGAGAGACACCCGGCAAGGAACTTATCGCTATTACGTGTTGATAAGGCTGCAAACGCAGCACAAGATGAAATAACAATCCGCAAGCCACCGATTCAAAATTTGATTTTCATTTGAAATGTAAATAAATAATTGGAAATTCGTACTGAATCCAGGGCATATATATGTGTATATCGTAAAATACAATAATTTAAGTTTGAGCTTACTTAGTGAGGAAAAGTATGTTCTACCCGCATGTTTCAACTGAAAATGTAAGAAATTGATTTTTCCAAACATTAGTATAAAATAAAGAATTAAAAATTGTATTTATTTAGGTACCCCGATTTTTTAACCACTTAACTGATTATTTTTTTACGCACAATAAGACGAAAATATTGGATAAACACCACTCTTTTTAAGCTAAAATATTCGTAATATTTATTCTAAATATTTCTTCCGTAAAATAGTATAACACGACATTTAAAAAATTCGGTAGTGAAAAACAGCTTTATGTGATGGTACAAGCAAATTCTTGTTCCAGTAATACGTACTGGCAAATCAGGTGAACAAATCTATACACGGAATTAGTGAATAAAAAATTAGTTATCGACACATTTTCAAGCCCACGGGTGTCAAATGGTAACACCTTTTCACCCCTGGGCGCCAAATGCAACTGGTTTGTCACCATTAGTTTTAACAGTGTAACGACGTAGCCAATGAAAATTCAGCCTCCAACAGCCGAATAAAAATGCATTAAATTTATTGAAATGCAGACGATAAATTAGAATAATAAGTTACCAAATTTTAACGTAAAATTGCGAGTTTAGTCTATAAAGTAACACAAGTTCTTCAGATCTTACCAAGTCTCTCGAATTCCCTATGTTAAAAGGTTAAAGTGATGCACGAAATCTTTTCCGATTTCTCACTCGCATTTCTCTAAAAGAATAACGGAGGATGCTATCTAATGCTGCGTGTTTTTAATTTTTACTTTCATCCGTTTTTACAAGAAGAAAGTATTGAATTCGTGAAAATGTTTGAATTCCGATTTTGGACTGATTTATACATTTAAAGGTTCCAATATCCCCAAATATATATATTTTTTACAAAAGTAATTCTATGAGTCTGCGGTTCTGTGAATGTGTCTTTCTGTACGTTGTATAAATTTTGTGGGCGCAATATCTCAAGAACTAACGCACGAATTTTAATTAAAAATTATATTCAGGTAGTCACTCATATAAATTTCCACTAATTACTTTTTGATGTGAATATCTCTTGAAGTGATTCTGCTGCATTGTACACATAAGCTGGATCTTAATAATTAATGCAAAGGTGTTCATCAAATTTCCAAATCAGTTGGTCCTTGACATGAATTGATGTTGATTTCACTTTTGTGTAAATCGCTTAACAGGTGGAGTTGCTATGGGTAATTTTTTACCATTTGCCCCAATCGCTCTACCTGAAGAATTAATTCACAGAATCAAACTTAAGATTCAATTAATGGTTGATATGATCTGGTTCTTGTTCTCATTTTAGCCTCCCAATAGGTGGCGCTTTTTCCAATTTCAAAATAGCTCTATCTCTTATGGGAAATTCCATGATTTCTTTTTGTTTGATTTTTAATTTCTACTACTGAAAGTATTCGTTCCTTATGAGCCTACGCTTGTCATGAGACGATTTTTGCAACATAATTTTAAACTAATTGAGCCGTCCCTGAATCTGTTTACATATACATATTTTTAAACAGTTATATTTCCACGGAAAAAAATTCTATCTTCACCTACGATGGACAGATTGTAATTTCTCAATCATTTAACTAGAAATATAGGTTTCCGAGGTATGCGAAAAGGACAAACAACTAAACTGAATAAACAAAAAGATCTAGAATTTCTAGTCTCTTGTTTATTAGATGACGAAACGATAACAAATTGTTTCAGTAGCGAGAAATTATCGCTGGAATGGTTTCATAAACTAGAATTCTAGTTACTAAAACTAACCTTATGCTGCATTTGCACTGCTTATGCATAATGTTTAGTGAGACTTTTTATACCTTTTACAGCGAGAATTTAACTAAACGACTGAATTCTGGCAAGGAACTACAGAAATCATTAGATAACAGAATTTGAATTTATAAGATGAAATTTTTTAAGGAAGAAAGTACATTTTTCCGAAATGTTGAAAAATTCACATTATTAATTTTTTTTATCCTTTTCCTGAATGTAACAGCTGAAATTCTGATGTATTATAATAACAAAGCATAATACTGAAATATAATTTAAATCGATCAATCCGGTAGAGCATTTGAGCTAAAGATTGGTAAAAAAAAAAAAAAAAAAAAAAAAAAAAAAAAAAAAACGTATTTTTGTGCTAACCTTTATCTTACTTAGACTGTGAATATTTAATTGTAATAGTTAATTACAACTTAAGAACATATGTGCTATCGGAAAATGTTGATGGATTTAAATAATATTTTAACAGTAAGTTGTGTTATTATAATACATAAGAATTTTAGCTATTAAATCGTAGTCTAATAAAATAAATCTGTAGCGTGAATTTTTTACACTTTTTACAAACTGTACGGCACATGCGCGTCCAGAAGATATATTAACCAATTTTATTTCCTTGTTAACTCAAGTGTAAGTTTCCCGAATTCGCAAGAATTCTACGGTATTACGAATTGAAAATAGATTTTTGCATTTTTAATCCCGTTGTCTGTAGACAACGCTTTCACCTTCGTTCTGTACGATGAGTAATTGATAGTGTTCCATATATTACTATCTGATATACTACCAGAAATTCTTTTATTGTGTTCATAATGAATAAAACATGCATTTATATTTTATAAAAATTAAACAAATTTAACAAAAGTAAAAAATATAAAGAGTCAATATTTGAAATAAATTTTTCATGCTGAAGATAATTCTCTAAAAATTTACATAATCGAATCAGATATTAAAATATTCTTTTATTACACTGTAATATATTTTTCGCATTATATTCCTATTTTTTCCTTAAAATATGTTTCCAGAACATAAAAGTATGCGATTGAAAATGGAATAGAAAAAAGGAAAATGTAATGCATTCACAACTGCAGCCATAAAATATTTAGAAAAAAGAATTTTTTATTAATCAATATATTTCAAGAAATATATCTATTTAAATTTATATTTTTGGTTTAGATTTGTGTATTGTTAAGCATTTTTCAAAAATCATAGACTTTATAGTGTTGTTTTGCTTTCCAATGTATTAACAATTTTTCAATATATAATTTTTTTCATTGTATTATCTGAGTAGTACAAAAATATTTTAACAACATGTAAATGATTCAGGATTTGTATTTCAAGACTAATCATTATTAATGATTAACAAAACAAATGTATTAAAATATAATGGGTGTCATAAAAATTTGAATAAGATGGGTTTCATTATTCAGAATTGAACGATGATACGATAAAAGCAAGGATCGACCGGAACAGGTTCTTTGTACCGTTACCGAATTTCTGTTACATTATACTATTCATCCATTAAAAGATAAACAGTAGATATTAGAACACATAAAAATTCCGTATGTATCAATGCAAAACCAAACCACGTACCAAAACTCTTGCAGAAGTTGCTCAGGGGTTTCAAAAACTGATAAATTTAAATCGAAGTAAAACAAAAAATAACGTGCGTCATATGAAAAACGGAATAATAGCGTTTCCGTTTAAAGCAAATCAAATCTTAAAATCAAAATAAATGTATCGGAACAGTGGCACGAGTAGCTGAATGTTTTCAAAAAATAGAAATTAAAATACAATTAAAATAAAAAATAAAGTCTGAAAAACTGAATGATGAGGTTTTATTTCAATGCATCTTAGACCGTGCAACTTTAGAATATAAGTTTTAACTTGTTGTGAAAATGGCTTTGTTATTAGATAAAACGTGAACAAGTTAAAATTATTTTTCTGTTTTTAAAATATTCATTATTCCTTTTATACAAATAGAAACAACGTATCTTCCTGTTTTCATCCTAAAACAAAACGAAAAGGAAAATCTCCAAAACCATTACTAATAAATTAAATAATACATTTAATTTTATACAGAAATATTAATTAACTCTGCTAGTTTCAGTCAGTTTTGATCCTGTCGAATTTTCAGCAGCATTTTCTCCGAAACTCAGATTTTGCGCTGAAAAAAACAAACAAACCGAATTTTCGGTCAATTTCAAGATGCGAAAAAAATGTAAATTTACGGTAAAACTAGAAGCAGAAAATTTGCGAAAGACATTTACCATTCTGTTAGTAGATTTTCCGTTTTGGGAAATAAAAGAACGGAAAACTCCGTTTGAAGAAGCGGCAACTTTCCGTTACAAGGTTGATATTTAATAGTAACAATTTAATTTTTTCAATTAATGAATCGATTAATCGTCAAAGAATTCGAACTTTCCAAGTAATTTTTGAGCTCCTATATTTTAATTTAAAGTAATTTTGTGTATAATTTACTTCACGCCGTCCAGAGGATCGAACTTGAGACATTTTGCCAGCAGAATAACTCCTCACTGACCGAGCCGAAGCTTCTCACGCTAGCTTGCGCAAAGTTTTCTATAACTTCATGGTAAAATTTTTTATATTTGCTAGAACATTCTTAATCGGTTTATTTTATATTATTTTATTTTAGACCGATGCATAATACTTGTTATTTTTTTAAAATCAATTTTAATTTTTTAACAAGTTTAAAATTTAAAAAATCACTTTTTTTTTTTTTTTTTTTTTTTTTTTTTTTTTAGGAATGAATGATTTTTTATCATTTTTTACAAAAATAATGATATAAACAATTCTCTGATATTGTCCCGCATTATTTATTTATTTATTTATTCGGGATAATTAGTTAAAAGGTTTTTTTAAATTAGAAACACGTGAAAAATAAAGAGAAAATTTGTAATTTAAAGGGTATTTTTTATTATTTCATAGCGCCTGAGGTATTCGAACCACAATCTATGCTCCCAGGAGATGAGCAGCGTGGTGCCTTGACCACTCGGCCACAGAGACCGCCAGAGAACGGAGTGTTTCCGTTTTTTCTTCCTATTTCCATCCATTTAGATATTTTCAGGAAATATACTGGAGTTTTCTGATTTTTAGCGGAAAATGCCTTTTTGTTTTAAAAATGTCCTTTTTCTGTGAAATTCAAGAAAAATTTATATCCGTAAAATTAACTTTTTTTTCTTTTTTTAACAGTGTAGGAGTATAAATGTATATTTTTTGAGCAAAATTCTAAAGTGATATATGGTCTTCTGACAATAGAAATTTTGAGATAGTTTCGAAATTCAATAAAATGACCTATGATATTAATGCTTTAAAATAATACCAGAAAGATAATGCACTGGTTTCAAGCATTTGTCTATATGCGTTCTCACAGTAATCACGTCATTTGTAAATTTAATTATGCTAGTCCAAGAATTTACCTCCTATGATGACCAAGCCTTATCGATATATCGACAAGTATGTAATTATATTAATAGCTGTTTACTTGAACAGTGGGACTCAAATGAATTGTTTTACGAAAATTCAGAAACATATTTACTTCTTTTACTCTAATACTTGAATAATAATAAAAAAATTACTGTATCTTGTGCTCGTTTTAACCTAAAAATTGACTGGCATTCGACACTATGTATCTTTTTTTCCCTTAACTAACATTAACACCACCGATAAAAATGAATTTTTTTCACCGGAGGTCTTTCTTTGTTAACATTAAGAGAGCTCTTACATACGAAAATATGAAAACTAGTGATAATAGTATCTAAACTACTGGGCAAAAATTTAAGGGGTGATAGTACACATCAAGACAAATAATATTAAATGGGAAACTAAGGGTCCCAAACGTCTTCCGAAGGAGATAGGCGTCATCAAAGTTTAGGGTGCAAAATTTGAAATGATTATAAAAATTGGAAAAATTGGTCGATTCGTTTGCGTTTTTCATGAAAACTTTTCTTTATGTCAGTAATGTCTTGAAAATAAATTATAAAGATAAATTTCAAAAAATGCCCATAGAGGGCGCTTTAGACTTTGGAATAATGAACAACTATTTTTTACCGTTATTTTTTGCATCTCATTAAATTTTTTTAGAAGTTAGACATAAACTTAAATTTTAAGCTCAAAATCTATGATTAAGTAGCGCAAACTAAACTGTGTTAAATGAGAGTGGGTAGGCTCAAATTTCAAATGATTATAAAAAACAAAATAATTGGTAACCTGATTTGCGGTTTTCACTAAAACTATTCGGTACTACTCTGTTATCCCGTTCACCAATTTCGCCAAATTATATGAATCGCCAAACTAATAGCCAAATTATACATATTGACATAATTTTTATTTTAAGTAACGTAAAAACAAATAATTAGTAGAATATTGATAAAAATACAAATAAAAAGTCGAAGTAAAAATTACTTAATGACGTTTTAAATACTTGTATCGTATTTAATGCCACTGAATGTGACATTCACAATCAACCATTATGCATTTAATCTTATAGTTTGGTGATAATTGTATGGTCGACGGGATAACCTAGTAGTACCAACTATTCTTCATGTCAATATTGTATTGAAAAACAATTATAAACATAAATTTCAAAAAATGTCGATAGAGGACGCTTTAGACTTTGGAGTAATGTACAACTATTTTTTACCGTTATTTTTTGCATCTCATGAAATTTTTGGAAGCTTAGACATAAACTTAAATTTTGTGCTGAAAATCTGAATCGTTGAGTGTGGTTAAGTAGCGCTAACTGAACTGTGTTCAAATTTCAAATGAATGTACAAAATGGAAAAATTGTTCGGTTCGTATGCGGTTTTCTCAAAAACCATTCTTTATGTCAGTATTTCCTTGAAAATAAATTTGAAAGAAAAATTTCAAAAAATTCCGTTAGAGGGCGCCTTGAACATTAGAGTAACCAACAACAATTTTTAACTGTTATTTTTTGTATCAAATTAAATACTTGCAAAAGCTTAGACTCAAATTTTGAGCTCAAATTCTGAATCGTTGGGATGGGTTAAAAAACGCAAACTGAACTTGTTTCAGGAGTTGAAATGTTATCCTGCTCACCCTACGAGCACAGTTCAATTTTTTGCTACTTATTTACTCACAATTTATTACTCTACTTATTTACTCACAAACGATTCAGATTTTGAGCTCAAAATTTAAGTCTAATCTTTCAAAACATTTATTTAGATAAAAAAAAAAAATAACGGTTAAAAATAGTTGATTGTTACTCTAAAGTTTAAGGCGCACTCTAACGGAATTTTTTGAAATTTATCTTTAAAATTTATTTTCAAGGAAATACTGACTTAAAGAATGGTTTTAGAGAAACCGCTAAACGAATCGATCAATTTTTCCGTTTTTTATAATCATTTGAAATTTGAACCTCCCCACCTCCATTTAACAGTTCAGTTTGCGCTACTTAACCACTCTCAACGATTCAGATTTTCAGCTCGAAATTTAAGTTTATGTCTAAGCTTCTAAAAAAATTATTGAGATGCAAAGAATAACGGTAAAAAATAGTAGCACGTTACTCCAAAGTCTAAAGCACTTTCTATGGACATTTTTGAAATTTATCTGTATAATCTATTTTCAAGACAATACTGACATAAAGAATACTTTTAATGAAAACCGCAAATCAATTGACCAAGTTTTCTGTTTTTTATAATAATTTGAAATTTGAACCTACCCACTCCCATTGAACACAGTTCAGTTTGCGCTACTTAATCACAAATTTTTAGCTCAAAATCTAAATTTATGTCTAAACTTCTAAAAAATTTTAATAAGATGCAAAAAATAACGGTAAAAAATAGTTGTTCATTACTCCAAAGTCTAAAGCGCCCTCTATCGTTATTTTTTTAAATTTATCTTTATAATTTATTTTCAAGACAATAATGGCATAAAAAATAGTTTTCGTGAAAACCGCAAACGAATCGACCATTTTTTTTTCCGTTTTTTATAATTATTTAAAATTTTGGACCCTAAACATTGATGGCGCCTATCTCCTTCGGAAGACGTTTGGGACCCTTAGTTTCCCATTTAATAATATTTGTCTTGATGTGTACTATCACCCCTTAAAGTCTTGCCCAGTAGTTTAGATACACTTTGTATACAGAAATGCTATAAACACGTTGATGCAGACCTTTTTAAAGTTGCACAATTATTTTAAGAGATATTTAATGCTAAATTTGGTCAAAAGCGCTCAATTAAAAAAGTTTTACAGAAGTAAAAACTATACATAAGCATTTAATCCGTTTTAGATAATTTTATAAATTAGATGTTCCCGATGTGCAAATTGCATTTACTTTTTTGATTAGACTCATATTATGAGGGTTTATTTCCATTACAAATTCAAATTTTCAGGATTTCGAGACACATTTTATATCTTTTTTTTAAAAAAAAATTATTTTAAATTGTTGTCATTTATTAAAAAAGCTCAAAGAATAAAATGGCTTTCCAATTAAAACATTATTGACACGTGACTATTATAAATAGAAAAAGCTTTTAAATTAAAATTAAAGAAATATCATGCATCAAAAATGGGACTATATTGAAAATTATGGCTTAAAACTACATATACACATTAGTTTTAAAAAGGAAAGGAAATTGCTATGTAATAAATTCATTAATATACGTTAAAAGTCGTAAATGGGTAAAAATTACGTCGATTTAAAAAATAAAATAACACAGTGCAAATAATAATAGTTACTTTCGAACTATAAAAATATTTTCACGTGGATATTACAAAAAGAACAGAAAAAATGGAAAAGAAAAGAATCACTTATTTAAAACATTTACCTTATAGAATTGTTAACAATTACCGGGAAGTTAAGAATCTGTTGACCAAATTAATTTATATTAGCTGATTTCGAAATGTTTAAAAAAATCTTATTTATTCAAGAGCGAAAACTGCCATTAATAGGAGCTCAACGTCCTTCAACATCCTCCGTAAAACGGAAAAGAATGAATGCTGTTTATAAGCCGATTGTCATTTATTTATTTTTTTGTTTATTTTAATATAAATTATAATTAAATCTTCCGCTTTTTTAAGTCGTTCAAATTAAGTGATTTTTAGAACTGGGAAAGGGGTTGACGAGTCTAGCTCGTAGGGGGCAGAACATACTGAGGTGCCTCTTCGATCCAGAACATTGTTCACAAATTCTTCTACAGATGGCGCTACACGTGCAGCTCCCAAAGACTCTGCGCAAGGAGTAAGAGACGGTCGGTGAGTCAGTTACTTAACTGATGCCGCGAACTTGATACTAAAAATTCACCTTCCTCCGCGGAAAAAACGTGTCGCGTGTTAATTTTAAAAAAATGTATTTCCTTTCTTTATAAGTTTTATTAAAATTTATGTAACGTTGTGTTTATGTATGTTCGATTAAAATTTAACGAAATACGCTGTGTTTTTGGTAAAAACGTCGAGTGCATAAAGGATGCATTTAGATCTGTGTAGCTGATATATGTATTAACCACATAGCTACCTTCACATATTGTTATATTAAAAGGCTGCCAGTAAATTTCTTCATACAGAATTGTGGAATGGATTATGTTAAATTTCACCTAATTGGTCGGATTTTTTAGGATCAAACATTTTCATGATTTATACATATAACTTAGAAATAAGAGAGATTACATTAGACATATTCTGATGAGATATTCTTAATTCGATGATCATGAATATTTCAGCCTACTAAAGCAATCTGTTTGATAATTTACACCAAAAAGCAATCATCACTAAAATATATTATGTACTAAATGAAACTGCTGTTTTATGAAAATTCTGGCATTGCTTCTTGTGTGACATAGCTATTGCGGTAGTCGTAGAAATGAAGAAAAGCAGAGATATGTTGCTTAGTATGGTACTATTACAAAGGAATTAATGTTATAGTGTTTTTTTAAATCTGTTTTGTCTGTTGTAATTAGAATATGACTTAATATTAAATTAGAATGTATAAATACATAACTAATTAAAAGATTAGAAACAAGCTCTATGGAAGAAAAATTTGAAGCTTCACTGATGGACAGACGGGGCACTAAGAAAGTGGATATAAAATGCATGGGATTATGTGTATACTGATTCGGAACAATTTTCACAAAAATGAAAGAAAAAAATATTCAAATTATCTGAAATCAGAGAGATAGAAAAGAAAAATGAAAAATCAGAATTCTTGTAAGAACCGGAATTCTTGAATTAAACGAAGTCAAGAGAAAAAAATGAGTTCGAATTAATGAAAATTCTTAACGTTATTCCGCCATTGAAAAATTTGGGACTTCATGTTTAGTTCAAATTAAGCGAAAATTCGAATTATCCGATTACAAATTAACGAGAGTCAACTGTATTTTTAATTATTTTTATTAATTTACTTTCAATTAATAAAAAAAATTAATGAGTTTTTCTTAATTAAACTAAATTTTAATATTTAATGTCACCTAAATCTAGATTTTAATAATTACAATGAAAGATACATTTTAATGCAATGATACCATCGGAAAAAATGCATAAAAATACTTTTATTTTGCAATTATTATAATAAATGTTTTTTTTAATTAAAAAGTGGCTTGTAGGTAATATCAAACATTAAAATTTAGTTTCATCATAAAGAATAAATCTAAACAATAAAGTTAATATATTAACTGATAGTAAATTAATAAAAATAATTTTTTGTAAAATTACAATTTAAAAATATTTTTCTATAATTTTAAATTATGTAATTTCTGATTTAAAATATCTTTCATTTTGATTATTAAAACATAACCCTTATGAGATATTAAACTTAATTTCCTTAATTATTGGTTTGAAAAATGATATTTTATTAACGGATAGTAAGTTAATAAAAATTATTGTGAAAATAGATAAAAATAAATATTAAAATTTAGTTTCATTAACAAAAATTGATTGAAAAATCATCATATTTTATTAACGATAGTAAATCAATAAGAATAAATACATAAATAAGTATGACAAATATTAAAAATTTATTAAATAATAAATTAATAAAAATAATTGTATAAATAAATAAAAGTAAGTATTAAAAAAGATTCATAAACAAAAATTATTTTAAAAAATTATATTTTATTAATTGATAGTAAATTAATAAAAATATTTGTATAAGTAAATAAAATTAAACATCAAAAACTGGTTTCATTGACAAGAAATTATTTAAAATCATATTTTATTAGCTGTTAGTAAATCAATTAAAAAAAAAGTTTTTAACAATAAAAAATGAGTTTCTGTAACGGAAATTGATTTAAAAATATATTGTATTAACCGATAGTAGATCAATAAAAATAAATGTATAAATAAATAAAATAAAATATTATTGAATGTATATAATGAACTTATTTTGTAAGATAATTTACTTTATTTGGCAATTCTGATATCTACTGAGTAAAATCTTGACTGATAATATGCTAGTTAATATATATATATATATATGGTATAAAATTAAAGCCTTTTTATGTGCTTCTGTTCACCAGATAATTTTACTCTTTATAAAAAAGAGAATTTTACTTCGAAAACAAACTCACTTTCAGTAACTTTAAAGTCGAAAATTGGTGGCAAAAGATTTATTTTATCACCACCGTGATTTATAAAATCACTACTCATTTCTGTCCTAATGCAAATATAAAGAAAACTCGAAGAATCTTTTGCTGCAGTAGCGGAATTCTTTCAACATAAATCTGGATATATAATCTCTTTTACTCTCTTTGTTTCAACGTATCACAGGATAATATTTCCACTGGTTTCTAAATGAATGTGCATATGTGATATACTCGTCCCGGGTGTTTACAAATGTTTTTCTCATTCTACAAAAGTTTTAAACATGGATATTTATCATATTTTTTTTTCTTTTTTATTGTGAAATTTATTTTTTTCTTGCTTTTTCAACCCTTCCCCCTCCCCTTTCGCGTGTCTCAGATGTCCACATATGTTCTTATTATACAAAATTTTAAACATTAGTATTTATACATATTTTTTCCTTTTTTATTGTGAAATGGAACTTTTTTTCTTGCGCTTTGAACCCTATTTTCTCTCCTCCACTCCTCTCCCTAGTCACGCGTTCTAGATGTCCACAAATGTTTATCTCATTCTATAAAAGTTTAAGACATTAATGTTTATACATTTTTTTTCTTTTTTATTGTGAAATTGATTTTTTTTCTTGCCCCTTTCTACCCTTTCCCCTCTCCTCTCCCTCCCCAGTCGCGGGTCCCGGATGCCCAGCATCGCTTTTCTTAGACTATGATAAATAAAGAAAAAAATGAGACAACTCACGATACTTAATCGTAAAATTACACACGGTCCTATGAAAAGCTGTAATTAGAAAACCCTCTACAGCTTATTCTACTGGTGCAGAAATGTGAAGTATTACATATGATTTCTGGGATTCATCTAGTAGAATTTTTTCGACTAAATAATTTTTGCCGTGCAATATATTAAAACCTGTTCTATAATAAATCTAAATATGCATTTCTATTCCGAGTAAGGGAATGGCAGTAGAAAAGAGAAAATGTGCATGTGTTAAAAAATTATGAGAATTATCTTTATACAGCGAGACCTAGAAATAATGAGACAAACCTTAAGGGAAGGTAGGGGACATCACAAGGATTCCGATTTGTATAACAACCCATGGTCCGAAACGTTTTACTGGCGTAGTAGTGACGGCAGAATATACAAGAAAGAAAAGACACGTACAGGGAAAGAAAGCATATTTATTATTTTCAGCGCTGCAAAAAATATGTGACAACGAGGGAAAGTGCTGAGAAACTTGTTGCACATCATAGGGTATTTTCTAGAGAACATAGATGTTCCATGCACTGGAGATGCGCCTCCCTGCTTAAGGCTCGGGATCGTATTTTCGAACACCTACTTTGACGATATTCGTTATCTATTTAATGTTCTTTTTTCTTAGTTTTCTATTGCATTAAGTATAATAAAGATGTTTTCTCCTCTTATTCACGTCCTTTCTTTCTCGTGCTTTTGTCTTGACTACCGCGGCAAGAAAACGATTCCGACCATGGATTTCTTTACAAATCTGAATCCTTGTGATGTCTCCTACCTCCCCTTAAAGTTTGTCCCATTATTACTGAGACACCTTGTATATATTTATGACAATGATTGTTTTGCGACAAGAAAGATTTAAAGGTACAGTTTTTTCTCTTCATGCAGAAATAAGGTACCCTGGGGTAATAACGCCAGGCGGGGTAATAACGCCAAGTGCTTATATTTTGCATAATTATGAAATAATCAGGTAAATGACACCCATGTGCTCTGCGTAGAAGGGCTTTGAGTCAAATAAATTGCAAAAAACAGCTTCAAGTTAATTTGTTTCATTTTTAGGTCTTATTGTTTTTACAAGCAACTAAAATTAACGCTTGATCTAAAATTTGCGAGATAAGGTTTTTGATCTGAAGACTATATTTTTTATCCAGAAATATTTTGTTTATTACATAAATTTGTAGTGTATTTCATGTACTTTCAAATTGTCGTAGAAGATTTTGGATATCTTCTCGAGATAATTTGTAGTTTAGGATTTACTGAGCAATAAGTATCCCGGGGTAATAACGCCAGGGATTGGCGTTATTACCCCGGTTGATTCCCAACAGTGGCCGAACTATATCCGAAGGGGGTTTATATATTAATATGGGACAGCATTATTATCATTGTTGAAATAGTAAGATTAAGGGGGGGGGGTGCCCAATACTTAAAAGTAATCTCTCTATTTTATTTTTTATTATATTATTATTATTTTTTTTACTAATGTAAAAAATAATTTTTAACTCTTGTAAATAAAACTATATCAAAATGTTTTCGAGATTCAAATTCGAACATCTTCAAAATCAGGTTTCTATTAAATTTCCACTGGATTGTTCAATTGAGTTCGAAATTTTAACTGTCCGCTTTCTCAGCGTTCGGTTTTTCAAAACTTTATAAATTTAACCTTTAACTGATGTGACAGAAATTCTAACATATGAATGTGATGCGGTTTATGAGACCACAAAATTGAAAGATGAATAAAAGGCGGGAATAACTCATAGGATTGTGTTTTTGAACTAAACTTTTTATACAAGAGTATTATACTTAATATTCACCTATTTACTCTCCAGTGATAGTACTAAAATTCCAAATGAAAGAAAATTTCGGCAGTGTTGGCAGTTAAACTGAAAATTACAAGTTAAACTAAAAAATTAAAAGAAAAATAGTGGTCTACGAGACCGGTAACATTAGTTAAAGGTTAAAATGCGATCCATGATTAAAAATCATAGAATACTGTTCCTGCGCTAAACTTTTTGTACAGAATTAATTCTAATTAAATTTAATCTATTCAAATATTTCTAACAATATTACGAGAACTCCAAATGAAAGAGAATTTCAGTTGTAACTATAGTTAAACTGGAAAATACAAGTTAAACGCTTTTTTTGGGGGGGGGGAGGGGGTACAGTGTTCAGTCAGATTGCTAACAGCAGTTAAAGGTTAATTTTGTTGCTAATATAGAGATAATGATATATAACCATATGAATTATGTATAAAATTGAATAAGAGATCTCTTTGGGATAATATTTTTTAATCAATAATTTTATTGAATTTATTAAAAATTTATTAAAGCATGTTCTTTTAAACGTCGACAATTTAACTGTAGGTTTGGAGAATCCGCATTAGTGTGGATTTATGGGTTAAAAACTATTTACTAGATTACTATAATAGTATTAACCCTTAACTGCTGTGACAAAAATTGTCGCATAACTTACTGTGAGCGGCCTGTCAGACCGCTTAATCTAACGATGGATAAAATGTTAAATTAACTTTTAGAATATTATTTTTGTATTGAACCTTATATACAGGACTATTATAAATAAAATTTAGCTATTCAAAAGTTTCTAGCGATAGTAATAGGACTCCAAATGAAACAAAAATTTCCCGGTATCTATAGTTAAACTAAAAATTGCAAATTAAACTCTGAAACTTGAAAAACTCAGCGGTATGTGAGACGCTAACAGCAGTTAAGGTTTAACAAAAATATTTATTACATATAACTCTAATTATTATAAAACTTCACATGATTAAAATATTACATTATGAAAGGTTAAAACCATGCAATGTTTCTTATAATCATATTTAAGCGAGACTTTTTAAGCAAAGAGAGACACAGGGTGTTATATTCTGTTGAAGCTCCCCCCTCGCTCCTTTTTCTTTCATTTTCACAAAAAAATAATATTTTCTATCGCATATAATGCATGCATGGGAATATAAATGCTGATTCAAATAATCCGTGCAATGTTTCTAATAATTCTATTTAAATGGTCATTTTTAAGCAAAACGTAGCTTAGAATCTGATATTCTTTTGCCTCCTCCCCCCACCACCACCACAGCTTTCTTTTTCTTTCAGAGTCACAAAAAAATTGTACATTTTCAATAGCTTAGATTGCAATTTGTCAATTTCTAGAGCTGTAGAGTTAGTATTTTTAAAATTGGGCAATCTACATGCCATTATTCCATCTTATTTTATAGTTTTTTTTGCATGGCGTTAGTACCCATATAGGTGGGTATTAACGCCAAATAGCATTGGTCAAGAAAAAACGCCATTACATTTTATGAATACATATCTGTTAAATTGTTTTATTTTATATAGATAGTCAATGAGTTGCTGTATCATATCCTATATCTGTTTGAAAAATACAATCTAAAACTAAGCCGTGAAAATTGGTAGAACCTTAACGTGGCGTTATTACCCCAGGGTACCTTATAATGCCAGAATAAAGATCCAAGAAGAAACATTTTATAGAGGTATGATAGAGGTTTTTTTTATTTTATTGCATATGATTTCTGGGATTAATATAGAAGAAATCTTTTTTTGAACTGAAGTTTGCTCTAAAGTGTATTAATTAAAACCTGTTTCACAATAAATATTAATGCCTACTAAGCGTAAAATACACAAAACATCGTTTCTTTTATAAGTGAATTTTAGTTTCATTCTTTCTTAAAACTAAAAAATGCAGAACGAACTGAATTACATAAACCTCATCAATTCGAACGATGATAGAGTTTCCCAACGCTGCATTTACCAAAATGCAATTCGTTATAAACATCAAAGATTTCTATTTTATATTTCTTTTTTCTCTAAGGAAATCTAATATTCTTCTTCGTTGTATATAAGGAATAACAAAATCTAGTTTTGAACACCAAAGGAAATTACCTTTGAAAATAAGATAAAAGAAAAAAAAAGTAGTTGACTATGGATTTGCCTTTTTTTTTACTTTTGACAGTCACTATAAACAGAAACTTTTATTCAAAATATACAAATATAATCAAAAAAAAATTTTTTTAACATTTCCAACCTAATAAATGTTGGGGAAATATGTTTACATTTGTAGAAAAACTATGAAGAATGCTTTGTAATAGAGTACATTATAAATGATTTCAGAACTTTTTTCTTTTTTAATAATTGCAGGAATAATTATATTTTGAATTGTAAAATTTAGCATAAGGGCAGAATTCTAATCCATGTATATGAAATATCATATTACACAAATATCTTCTAAAATTCATTTATATTTTTACCTCTAGATATATTATTAAAAGCAAAGTTTGTGTATTATATGTGTAATATAGTCTCCGATTTAAAATATAATCATGGGAAAGTTCTGGTGATCATCTGAGTATTAAAAATGCTAAATTTTATATTGGTAAGTAAATGATACGGAAAAGCTGAAACACACACAAAAAAAATTCTAAAATTGCTGTTAATCTGATATCATAAGGGTTTGAAATTTAATATTTGTTGTGGTAGTTACTATTAAGATTCACAATATTAGTATTAAAGTATTTAAAATGTTTACACATCTAAAAAGGTAAATTAAGTGAAAAACTGTTTTAAAACGCTCTAACTTACGATTAATTTACAATATTATCATTAGAATACTGAAATTTATTATGACTATTAGCTTTAATGCATAAATTTTGGCACAAAAAAATTTAAAAACAAACGATATCTAAAGAGAAAAAATGCATGAAAATCGCTCTGAAAATTAAACGCTTGGCGACGAGTGACACGCAAAAAGACTTAAGAATCCTTGTTTATCCTCACCAGTAAAATTTTGCTATAAAGTTTACCTTAATAAATCGGAGCATATTCTTGATTTAATAAGGCACAAATTTCTGTTTGTAAAAAACCGTTAACAAAACATTAAAAATTTCGTAAAAGGCTCCCTTCGCGAAGGGGTTAAATTTATATAATATTGTTATGGATTAGAAAATTGCTATTTGGTTACTTATAAATACTCTCTCAGAAAGATTTCTAAAAACCTTTAACATTAAGTATTTTAATGTTACGTGATCTCTGTCCTGTAGAATGTGTAAATCCGTCGAAAATCGGAATTCGAAATTTTTCGCGCATCCAATACTTTCTTCTGGTAAAGACTAAAGAAAGGAATAATGTACAATTGAAAAATGAATGTAAAATACATTCTAGTGATTGAAAAATAGACATTAATATGAATATATTGCATTTAAAATGGACAGAAAGGTCACAACAGAACGTTTTCTGAAGAATCCATTAATGCGTTTCTTTTATAATATGTTACATTTCAAAAAAGAATGTCTAAGCTCAATAAAACTATTTCAGAAATAAAGACAACAGACGCATCAATTAAAATGAAATGACATAAACCTTATAAGTACTTGGTGCCGTTGATTGTTTTGCGATATAATTCGCCGCTTCGTCTAATAGTGCTCGAATGTTACATATGATTTTTGGGATTCATGTAAGAGAAGTTTTACAAGTGAATAATTTTTTGCTTGGCGACGGATGATTTTAAACCTGTTTTATAACAATTACAAAAATGTGCATTTCTATTCCGAGTAACGCAATGACTAGTAGAAAAGAGAGCAAATTCATATGTTTGAAACTAATGAGAATTACTTTAACACATATTGGTGATTGTTTTACAGCAACAAAAAAGAACTTATTATTTAGGGGGGTTGTATGAATCTTGTGACGCCAGAATGAATGTTCAAAAAAGAAATTATCTATATACATGATACCAGTTTATTCTTTAAAATTTCATCGCATATGACTACTGGGATTAGTTTAAAATAAATTTTATAACTGATCTAATGGTTCTTGTGAAATATAATATTTCAAACCTTTTCACAATGAATGTAAATGCACATTAAACATAAACTATAAAAAGCATTATTTCTTTAATTATTGAATTTTTGTTGAAATTGAAAAGTATTTTTTATTATTTTGTTTGATTTTTTCCCTTTGGATAAAACTAGAATATGCAAATTGAATTGAATTATATAAGCCTCATCAATTCTAACGCTGATAGAATTTCCCAACCCTTCTTCTGCCAAAATGCAATTTGTTATAAACATCAAAGGTTTCTATTTTCTATTTTTTGACTAAAGAAATTTAATATTTTGCTTTCTTGTACATAGCGAATAACAAAATCTAGTTTTCAACATCAAAGGAAATTACAATTAAAAGTAAGTTAAAAAAAAAGTAGACTGTGGATTTGACTTTTTTCTTTTGCCAATCACAATCAACAGAAAGTTTAAAATATAATATACAAGTGTGATAAAGAAATTTTTTGTAACATTTCCAACGTAATAAATGTTGAGGAAATACGCTTAGAATTTTAGAAAAACTCTGAATAATGCTTCGCAGTTTTAATATTTGCAAGAATAGTTACTTCTTGTATTTAAAAAATAGCATGAGCGCAGAATTCTATGCCATGTATATGAAATATTAAATTATTAAAATACACTCCAAAATGTTCTTACTTTTTGATATCATTAGGGATTAAAATTTATAGTTTGGTGTGGTGGTTACTATTAAGCAGTAAAATATTGGTATGAAAGTATTTAAAAAAAAAAAAAAAAAAAAAAAAAAAACATTTTAAAAGAGTAAATTGAGTAAAAAAAAAAATTCCTAAAAATACTCTAACTTGTTACTTTGAAACAGTAATGCTTGGAATATTGAAATTTGTTATTACTGTGATCTTAAATACATAAATTTGGGCATAAAATAGTTAAAAAACAAAAAAAAATTTAAAGAGGTAAAATGGTCAGAAACCGTTCTGAAAATGCAATTTATGTGATATTTTTGTGGTTAGAAACTTCCTATTTGACATATTAATTAATGCTAAGAAAAGTTCGTTAAGAAAGTTTCGTGGAAACTTTTAATATTAAATTTTATTGTATTACAGAACCTCTAAAGGGTGTAAATCCATCGAAAATTGGAATTCGAAAATTTTCACGAATCCAATGCTTTCTTCTTGTAAAAATAGAAGAAAGTAATTATAAATAATTCAGAAATTACATGTATCCTAGTGATTTAAAAATAGACTATAATATAAACACATTATATTTTTAATGGGCGAAAAGTTACAATAAAACGTTCTTTTTATAATACGTTATATTTCAAAAAAGAGTTACTGAACTCAGTTAAAGAATGCCCGAAATAAATACAACCGACGCATCAACTAAAAATGAGTGCCTTAAGACTTTATAAGTAATGGTGGAGCTGATTTATTTTAAAATATTTTTCACAGCTTATTCTATTAATGCAGAAATGTCAAAAGTTACATTTTATTCCTGGGTATTCGTGTAATAGAAATTTTACGACTGAATAAATTTTTGCTGTACAACGGATAAGTTAAAACCTGTTCTATAATAAATACAAATATGTGCTTCTATTTCCGAGAAAGGCAATGAAAGAAGAAAAGAGAAAAGGCTGATCTGTTAAATCAAAATCATTTTTACATAAATTGATTGGCCATGATTGTTTTGTCAGGCAAAAAGGTAAATTTGTTTCTGCCCATTCAAAAATGTAATGTACATAATAAATCCTTATGGATAAATTTTTTCTATAGCATGGTACCGGTTTAATCTTTCAAGTGTTATTAGATCTGATTTCTGGGATTAGTAAATCAGCCAATCTAATACTTAACGTGCAACTTGTTCTTCAAAAACCTATTCAATAATAGATATAAATGCCCATGAAATGTAAAATATACAAAACTGTATTTCTTTTATTATTAAGTTTTTGTTTCAATTTAGTAAATACTTATTACTATTTTTTACCAAGCTCAAAACTAAAAAATGCAGAATAAATTGAATTATATAAGCTTCAACAATTCTAACATTGATACAATTTCGCAACACTAATTTTACCAAAATGCAATTTGTTATAAACATCAAAAACTTCTATTTTCTTTTTTTTTTCACCAAAGAAATCTAATATTCTTCTTCTTTGTATATAAGGAATAACAAAATCTATTTGTGAACATCAAAGGAAATCACTTTTGAAAGTTAGATTTAAATGATAAAAAAAAAAAAAGACATAGACTGAATTTGACTTTTTTTGACAGTAACAATCAACAGAATATTTTATTCAAAATATACAAATATAATGAAGGGCAATTTTTTAAACATTTCTAAAATAATAAATATTGGAGAACTGTGTTTCGAATCATAGAAAAACACTCAAGAAAGCTTCTTAATAGAACATATTAGGATTATTTTCAGGAATATATATATATATAGATTAATATTTTCAGGAATTATTACTTCTTATATTATAAAATGTAGTATAAGCGCAAAAATCTAATCCATTTATATGAAATATTATGTTACACTGTTAAGTTACAGTGTACAGTGAAATATTATGTTACTTCTTCTAAAATGATTTACTTTATATTTTAACCTCTTCAAATATTAACAATAGTAAGGTTTGTGATTTGTGGTTATAATCTTCGAATTATCGAGCCACATTGCACAAAAACAATTTATAAAATTGATGTTAATCTGGTGTAAATAGGGTTTCAAATTTAAAATTTTGATGTGGTGCTTAATGTTAAGATGCAAAATATTGGTCTGAAAATATTTAAAAAGTTTACACTATGAAAATATAGGTATGAAGGTACACGGTATCTGTAGAATTAAGATTAAAGACGAAATCTTGCTTTCCTTTTCAGATATTTTATCATATGCTGTGCGCTATAACAACATTGATTAATACAAAGGGATAATAGTTGATTTTGTGGTAACGGCCCGATTTTGATTAACTGAATTTTGGTAACATTAGGTGGAGAAGATTCTCGCTTTAAAACAATAGAATAATTGGGAATGAGACACGCTATTAGATTAATAGAATATTCTGAAATAAGACCCGCTTAAAAACACAACGTGCCAAATTGGCAGATAAAGAACAAACATAACTCGATCACAAGACTCCAAAACTGCGGAGCACGTTCGGCTTGTGCACAGGGCTAGGGCAGAAGGCTAGAACAAAAGGTAAATTGAGTGAAAAACATTCTAAAAATGCTCTAACATAGATTTTGAATCTTTTATGTTTAAAATATTGTAATTTGTTATGGCTGTTATTTTTAAGACAAATTTTGGTACAAATTAGTTTTAAAATAATGAAAATTTTAAGAGATAAAACGCACAAAAATTACTCTAAAAATGCAATTTATGTGATACTATTGTGGTTAGAAACATCAAGTTTGGCGTACTCGTTTCTTGTAATTTACTCACTAAGAAAGGTTTCTAAAATTTTAATGCTAAAAAAATGACATAAGCAGAATATGTTCAAAAACGTGCTCTCTTATGACTTATATACAAATGAAAGATTGTAATGTGAAACTTGACATGACTGAGACATATAGAATGAAAATACTCCCAACAGAGAAATTTTTAAATATTTTGAAAGATAAAAGGGCGGAATGACAAAAAAAAAATTAAAATTTCGATTTTGTGTTATTGTTTAGTTTAAAAATTTCATCTTTTGCATTTTGTGCACCTGTAAATTCTCGCTAAGAACAGTTTATCGAAAGCTCCTATTTTAAAAAGATAAAATGAGAGTTGAACATATGAGGAACGTTCTTTTATTCCGACAGATACTAGAAACTGAATATGACAGTTACTTTTAAGAAGCAAATATTTAAATGAACCAGTATCTAAAAATTCTAATAAAATATCTAAAAGTAGAAGTAACATGGAAAAAATTGTCAAATTTCGAATTCTATGCTACTTCTGAAGCTAAAAACTTTGAATTCCTCTGATGGTTACTTTTAGCACTATTTCTACAACCATATGGAAAATACTATACTTTTACCAAAAGGTATCTGTTGACACCTTTAGGTTTGAATGCAAATAATTACTAAAAGTGTTGAGATTTCAAATTATTTGTTAAATATAGCTAATTTGAGCCATATATTTATTCATTGGCGCATATTTTTGTGATCACTTAAAATATATTTAATTTTAAATTTATTCTAGTTCCTGCCTTAAATCAGCCATATACTGAATATAAATATATATTAATGTAATCAAAAAAGTTTTCTGTCAATAGCAAAAACAATTTTTAAAATAATATCTTTTAGTCCTCTCCTCCTCTCTTTTTTTGTTTTTTATTAGAAAATTAACATTTTAATATTATTAACTTTCATTTTCATGTATGAAAATACAATCTATGGAACAAAAATAATAACAACAGTGACCATAAAAATTGCAATGTACAAAAATTCTTTACTTATTCAATATGCTACACCTTTTTACACGAAAACAAAATTCATGCGTATTGAACGCTCTGGCAGAATCGGAGTACAAAACGTGTTATTCAGTTTTTAGAACTAGTTTCTGCAATGAGCAATGCCAAAATGCAACATGGCAGAAAAATAGTGAATATTATAAATATGCTGAAATTCTTGCATTTTCCGTTATAATTGAGAAACGGATTCTCTAAACCTTCACTGCACGGTGTGCCATATATGGAACATACCGATAAAATCCTTCTATTTTTCTAAGGATTTTAAATTTAGGTTATCTGAGCTTTGTGCCATATCCAGAACATTTAAACATAGAATTTTATACCAGTTTTTCTTATTTCATGGCTATACCTCTCAAGATATTAAATTTTTATTTAAAAAAAATATTTCCAGTCAGCATTAGTATACAACAGCACAATTTGTTTCAAATTTTTCACCCAAAAATATTAAAAGAATCGCAAGATAAAATTTTAGACATTCCAATATGTCACATCTTTGTTATTAAGGTTGCTTAAAACTAAAATATTTCAGTACATCAGCTTGAAATCTTGTTTTTGTGTTTATGCCAGGTACGGAACATAGAGCATAAAACTCATAAAACATTCTAATGAAAAATGGCATGCAAAGGGCAAAAACAACATTAAATTAATGATATATTATTTGCATCTTATAATTCTGATTAGTTTTTTGGAGTTTCTGATGACAGATTAAACATACATTCCAGCTAAAAATAGAACTGAAAATGCAATTTCTTCTTATGAATTGGACTGCACGATAACAACAAATGTGATCCAAGAAATGGATTCAACTGCCACAGGAGATATTTTTTTCTATTAAAAATTAAAGTAATTTAAATTTTCACTAAAAGTACCATATAAAAGTTAAAATCAATAAGTGAAATTCAACAATATTGAAGTGAGATTTTTTCTCCGCAGGAGTTACATTGTTATGTGCCGGGAGTGTGTGTGCGGGGGGGGGAGGATTGAATTTCTAAACTAAATAAATTTTCAAATTATCTGTGTAGTACATGTAAATGTTCTTGACGAATGCCCCCTCCCGGACACTCTGGATTCATCACTGGATATACATAATGAGAAGCATCAATTTAAATGAATGTGGAATTTTAAGTGCTTAATTTATGATTTAAACAAAACTAATATTCTACAAAATATAAAAAGGTTTAATAGGCATAAAATATATACGTAACATTCAAATATAACAGTAGAACTAAATAACATTCAGCATAAACAAGCTTCCCTGAGCTTTGCATTAAAAATCCACCAAACTCGCCATCGCTGAAAATCTATAGAACACCTCGCTCTTTCCACGCATCATCACACGAGTCTCGCTTGGGCTATCACGCTCAGTTAAATCCTTGAGTTTATTATCATTTATTGTTGTATACTTCATACTTTATTCCCACATTCTCGGTCATACTGACATTTCTGGAGACCTCGTCAGCTACTTTTAAAAACTTGAACATAAATTTACACAAATTCAAATTAAAACAACTAAAAATAAAACAAAAATATCTCACGTTATGCAGATGCGTTACCCCACGGCTTCATGTATTCTGCAGTAATGGATATCTTGTTGTCCATCACGGTCTCCAGTTCTCTTTGCATTATAACGATCATGTGACTTTACTTTAATGTTTTTTTTTCGGCCCATGGAATTTTCCCCTTTTCATTCCTGAACCATACTGCGTTTCTTGGATTATCACAAGATCATTTAATTCATATGTGTTAGGTACATTTTTCATTATGTTAAATTGTTTTCTATAATTACCGTTACTCCAGAAATATAGATTTCTACATGGATCATTAAAATTTGTTTTAATGTTTGTTTTACCTTCCAATTTTATATTATCCTTTCACGTAGTTCAATCCTTCCCTTTTCAAAAATTTCATGTTTTCTTTTTGTTTGCTGTACCTGTAAACATTTTTTCCGATTTTCATATGTGTGACGTTTTCCAAAATTATTTCTCGAATATTATTTCCTATCTTTATTTCTATAATTGTAATCACGTTTTTTGTAATATCTGACAAATCTCTGCTTATTTGCATTTACTCCTTCAATATTCTTTTCTTCCCTCGTGTTTTTCTGTTTATAATGTTTTTCCACTTTCGTCGTTTCAATTTTACTTTAACTGGCGCATGCACGTAATTTGCGCTTTTCTTTTAAGTCGCTCATTCGTCCTAATTTTGATACATCATTTCTTTCATTCAGTTTTTTTTTCTAATTAAATTTTCTCCTTTCACATTTATTTCCTTTCTAATTTTCAAATTTCTCACGTGATTCAAATCAATTTCATTATCCTCTATGACGCTCGCGAAATTAATAAAGAAATTACCTCCTGCATTATTATTATTTGCAACTACAATATTTCCATCACGTGAATTATCTAACGTAGACGTTTTCATTTCATTATTCATTCTGTCAGCATGATTCAATTTTAAAAAATAATTCTTTTGAATTTCAATGCAACCTACTTGAATATTGTTACGTTTGCCAACGATCTTAATTCCGTTCGCATCTATCGCCAAATTTAATTTGCTAATCACATCATATCCCAATAAAATATCATATGCGAGAGATTCTAACACATACAAATTCACATTGATTAGAAAACCATCAATATTAAATGCAAATGGAAAGTATCCTTTAGGATAAACAATTACTTTTTCTATGCCTGACAAAGAGATATTATTTGAAAGTAATCTTGGCGATCGAATCTTCGTATAGTATTCATAACTGACCAGACTGATATCACTTCCTGTGTCAAAACAGATCTGTGTTTTTTCACCGTAAATATCAATATTTACCATGCGATCAGGCTTGGCGCTGTTTGTTCGTTTGATTACTGCCGAATTCATCTCTTTGTGATTGGATAATTGCGAGTTTTGGCTCCTGTTAATATTTATGTCTATCATGCAATCCGGTTTGGCACTGTTTGTTTCTTTGATTAATGCACAATTCACTTCTTTATGGTTGGATAATCGCGGGTTTTCGCTCCGATTTTGGCTGTCTTAATTTATTTGATTATTATTCCCATTTTTACACTGAGATATTACGTGGCCAAGACGGTTACATTTAAAACAACTAATTTGTACCCGGTTCCTTTCATTTAAATAAGAAGATTCATTTATATTATCTGTATTATCTGTAAATTGTTGTTTTCTTAAAGTATCGTAACGTTGAGATGGTAACCACGGTTTTGTATTGCTATTTTCGAGCATTTTTGACTTCCTATCTTCAAAGTGGTGTAAGTTTCTATTCATGGTTTTAACATTACGCCTTGCTGTTTCATAATCATCTAGTTTACAAACTAATAAATGAACATTTTTAATTTCGGGAAGATCATCGATAAAATGTTTTTTCATTTCTATCGGTAATCTTCTCTTAATTTGATCTACTAATATTAATTATTTTAAGTATTCAAAATAGATACATCAAGACCGGTAACCCATTCTTCTAAATTATTTCTTACCTCAAACGCTAGATCGCGCCAAGTGGTTGAATTTTCTTTCTTATGTGACATTAATTTTTGCCTAAACTCTTCTGGCGTCAATTTGAATCTTTTGAGAAGCAAGTTTTTTACGTAATCGTAGTTATTTGTTAATGTTTCTGATTCTCTTGTTATAACATTAATAATTTCTAGCTGAATTAAACTTAATACGTGCATTACCCAATTTTCTTTTATTATATTTATCCTAGAAATTTGTCTCTCGAATAAAGCTACATGTATATAGTAATATCACCCTTCCCGTCAAAGTGCTACATTAATTTAGACAAATCTGGTTGCTTCCCTGAACCAGTTACAGTCGAACCCTCACTTATTTTTGTCATAGTCTCTTGAAGTTCAATTTTTCGTTTTTCGTACTCCATTTCTAATTTTCTTTCTTCTAATATTCTTTCTGCTTCTAACCGTCTTTCTTCTTTTTCTAGCCTTCTTCCTTCTTTTTCTGCTTCTAGTCTTCTTTCTTCTTTTTCTTTTTCTTTTTCTGCTTCTAGGCTTTCTTTTTCTATTCTCTCCTCGGCAATGGCTTCAACTCGAACTTTTACGAAATTTTCTTCATAATCCTTTGATTCAGTCACCAGCTTTATCAAATCAATGATTCTTGGAGTCTGAGGCACAACTATACCTAGGTCATCACACAATGTTAGCAAATCAACCTTTCTAGCTTTTTTTAGAATGGACATTATTTATTTTTCTTTACACTTCAACAAAACAAAATATTGCACTATCTTGCAGGCTTGATAACGGATAATTTCTAATCATTACACATATGACAAACAGTTCCTTTTTTATATAATGCGTTTTAGTTTAAAAACAAAACATTCTTCTTAGACTTTATCTTCTTCGTACAAAATAGCTTTCATCGTGAAATTCAAATTCAAATATAAATCATCGAAATCATTCAATCTCGGCAACGAGCCCCCCTCAAACCTGTGGAATTTTAAGTGATTAACTTATGATTTAAGCAAAACTAATATTCTTCAAAATATAAAAATGTTTAATAGATATAAAATATGCACGTAGCATTCAACTATAACAGTAGAACCGAATAATATTCAGCATAAACAAGCTTCCCTGAGCTTTGCATTAAAAATCCACCAAACTCGCCATCGCTGAAAGTCTATATAACACCTCGTTCTCTCCACGCATCATCACACGAGTCTCGCTTGGGATATCACGCTCAGTTGAATCCTTGAGTTTATTATCATTTATTGTTGGATACTTCATACTTTATTCCCACATAAATAATATTTTTCTTTCAGATGCTGCAGATATTACTGTTGGAACCAGTGTTGATAGAAAAAAAAAGTCAGAAAGGAAAGAGAAATTCCTGAAGCGCATATAAAATATAGAGAAAGTAACTCCTTAAATGCTGAAATTATGGCTGTGGAGATTCCCTATCACTTTTTACTTTTTTTTTAAATCCCGAACTTTTGAATCTTATTTCAGAAGAGACACATAGATACAGCATACGAAAAGATCGTTTCTCAACCATTACAAGTTTCTTTTGCGGATATTGCTGGAGTGATATTTCAGGTAACCAAACAATTAAAAAAGGAATGTCTGTCAAAGAATTTGAAAAAAAAAATCTGACAAATTTCACTTTTTAAAGACAATTCCTAAAGCAATGAAGGGCTATGATAGACTTCTTGAATTAAGGTTTCTAATAAAGTGTACCAAGGCAAAGCGATATATTATGTATCACCTGATTTCAATCAAGATTCACAGTAGAAGCTTTTAATTAAATTTTATATTTTTAACGTTAAAGGAAAAATAAATTTCAAAATTGATTTCTTTATTTTAAAATACTTTTTTAATATCCCTGTGTGAATTGCACATTGAAAAAAAACAATTGCTTGCCCCTCAAAGGGTTAAATACCAGCAATAAAATTTTAATACATACTATACTCCCTTTGTATGTATAATGCACGAATATTGTGAGTTTTATGCCACATTTGGTACAAAAATGTAAATATCTCATTGTGTGCTTTGAGACACATATGGCACATACCACTAAAATCCATATTAAAAATATATGCATGAAGTGAGAATTTTTTTTATTATTTTTCCTGCATTCGTGACTATCAAAAGTAACCAAAATATTTTTTTCATAAAGAAAAGAAAAATCGTTCAGTGAAGGGCTAATTTGATTATAATTGGTATGATACAGCAATTTCAAGTAGCTACAAACGCAGCACAAGATGCAGCACATTGCAGGCTTGGTAACATATGTAATGAAAAGTACCGTTCCTAGTGGTTCAATTGGTCAGAACGTCAGTACGCTATACTCGTGGGCTGGGCTCCAGTCTCGGCTTGCACACGTTTACATTTTGTTGACTATATGCCTTTTTAAGCAATTAAAATTAAAAATACTATTGACTTCAAGACGCGAGAAAATTTCTACAGAAATATTTCCAATAATTATGTCGTTTTATTATTATTAAGGTTTTAAATGGCTTTGTGCACACAGTACACAAACATTTTTTTTTTTTTTAAATTACAGGACGCCAATGCTTGTTAAAGTTAAATATACGTTCTTAAGAGGAATGGTACATGCTCCCTCTGCCCTCCATGGGGAGGGGAATCAAACTAAAGGGCCCTAATACCGTAATTATGCAAAGAAATCCAAATTCAAAGAAAACCTCGGAAAACTCCTAACTTTTAGGCGGACGAAACGGGCTCGATTGGATTCGAATCTAGCATCTACCGTCAACCAGTTTCGAGGGCAGAACCTCTTGGCCACTGATGGGATACACTGAAATAACTATAATGGATTGCTATAAAAAATAATGGTTTTTTATGTTTTGGTACATTTTTAAAAAATTTTATTTTAGGTAAACTGTTCAATTTCTTCAAAACTGTCTAACTAATTTGTTTTGTTAAAAAATATCACATTATACGTCTGAGTGAAAAAATATATAAATAATTAAAAAAAATGTTTCTAAAATGTAAAAAATTTATAGTTTTTTAATAAAATATTTTTAATTGTATAACTTATATGTGGAAATGAAACTTAATTTTTTTCAAATAGCATTTTTTCTGAGATATAACAAAATTTATGGTGATATATATGTGACATTTTGGTTAAGGAGCCAATAATACTATCTGCAAGTTTCCTCCTTTTATATCACACGAGTCGTGGCGAGAGAAAGAGAGCGAGAAAAAAATATAAATAAAGATAATAAATGTAGAAACTTCATTAAGTTACACATAAGTTGCTCCAAAATAGTTTATTAAAATCCATTCAGATAGAGCGGAAAATGCTCTCCCCGGAACGACATTCCATCATAAAAACATAGCTTGCCGCAAGTCGTCTAAACCCGAATCATCGAAGAAAAAAAATATATTCCATCACCTCTGGGCCTCCTCACTTAAGTCAATAATAAAAAGCTTCTAAAACTTTCTATAATCTCTATCCAGGATTTTTTTATGTAAACAGAATTTAATGTCTAGCGTCAAGTTTAAACACAGCAGACTCAAAACTTTTGCAAACGATAATTTTTATTTTAAAATATTATTATATAATTAATTTACAAGCGAAATCAAAATTCGAATATTCTTGAGACGATAATTTAACACAAAAAGAGCAGAAATGAATTTATTGATACGCAATAAATATTAAACGCGAAGAAAAAATAAATAAAAAGAATGAATATTTTTAAAAAGTATGGTTTTGGAAAAAAAATTAATAAGACTTTCTTAAAAAGTCTTGTTGAAAACGGAAAAAAAATAAGTTTTATTGGGAATTTTAAGAAATATAGTTTAATTAAGAATGTTTTTAATTTAGAACAATTTTTTTAATTTACGCATATTGGAGTAAAAGTTTTTTAAGGCGAATTAAGTATTTATAGTATTTATATCGCATTAGTATTTATATCGTTCCTATAAAGATTAAAAGATTAGATTTAATAACAGGATTTTAATTAAGTAAGTTGAAGTAAGTACAGAATATTTTTAAAAGGAAATTCATATAGTAGAATGTTAATTTTGGCAAAATAAAATTTAAATTTGTAATATATATGTAACGTTTTGAAGTTAGAGGGGCAGAAACATCATCGCCAAGTTTCCCTTACTGCGCACAGAAGTCATGGCCAGCGAGAAAAAAAAGAACAAAATAAATAAATGTAGAAGGTCAAAATAATCACTCCTTGGCTGCTGCAAGTTCATTTTATTAAACTGTAGCTATAATAGAGGGAAAAGCTCCTGTTGCAGACGATATTTTACCGAAACATACAAAAAATATTCCATGCTTCACTACATCAAGTCGTACTCATGCAGAGCGCACCCAAGAATCCTTCTTCTCATCTCTCATCCCTCTTACCACCTCTCGAGCTTCCTCTTTTAAATCTAAAAAGAAAATTCTAGAACATTCTCTAACCTCAAACCATCATTCTTTTATGTAAACAGAATTCTTGTCCAGCTACGAGACTTTTTTCCACAGACGATAATTTTATTTAAAAAAAATATTATTTAACCAATTTATAATCGACTCAGAATTTCTTAGGCAGACGATTTTTATAGATGATTAATTTTATGAGAAAAAGAAAAGAAATGAATTTATTGATATGCACACTATCAAAGGTTGACGGAGGGAAAATAAAAAAATAGATAAAATAAAATAATGTTATTTTTTTAAAGGTATGGTTTTGGAATAAATTTAATTAGACTTTCTTAGAAAGGGTTGATAAATACATAGAAGAAATGAATTTTATTTGGAATATTAAGAAATAAAGTTTAATTAAGAATATTTTTAATTTAGAGCCATCTTTTAAACTGGAATAATGTTTTTTAAGGCAAATTAAGTATTTATATCGTCTGCATAAAGATTAACAGATTAGATCTAGAAACAAGATTTTAATTTAATAATTTGAGGTAAGTAAGGAATATTATTATAAGAAAATTAGGATAATATAAAGGTTAGTTTTGGCGAAAAAAATTCTTAATTTGTAATATTATCCCCCCCTCCCTAAAACTTTGTATGAATTTGATACTTAAATAAAACTACAAGTTCAGACAATAGAAATATAATAAGTTAGAAAAGTTAAATTTTGGAATAAAACTGCCAAACTCAGGAAGCCAAGAGATGGAAGAAAAGAAAATTAACGCAATATAAAAAATATTAGCGATAAAAAAAAATAGTTAAGAGAAAATTAAATTGAATTAAATTTAGGTAGGAGCATTTCCCTGAAAGAAATACAATAATGTTACAGGAGATAATACATATAATTAAAGTAAATAAGTTATAAATATTGATAAGCAAGAAATATCAAAAATACAATAAAACAATAAGAAATCTCCTTCATGGGAGTTTATCGAATTTCAATAACTTAATCAATAGTCCACTAAAGAAAGTTCTCTAAATAAAAATCCTCCGGATCCAGTCTATTAAACAGCATATCTTCAATAGTCAACTAAATTTTTTCAGTGATATAGTTCATTAAATAAGTCTTTTGTTGGATTCCAACATCTTTTCATAATATATCAAATTTTCAATAATAAATAGTATCACTTCAAAACATTAATAATAAATAATATAGAAAAATTTAAATAATAATAATAACAATAATAATAAGTAGCATAATAAGACTCCATAGCCTAATATTTCTCAATAAGAATATAATTAATACTAAACTTCATTATAGAACTCATAACAATAATAATAATAGTAAAACAAGAGTATAATCAACAGAAAATATCACAATTTGTTTATTATTGACAGGGAAAATATTAGTTGAGGATAAAAATTATTCCATAGCAACTAAATAATTTTCATATCTTCTAATAGCATTAGAAAGTATTTTTTGCTAGCCGAAAGTATACATAAAAAAAATAATAATTCCAAAATCCAAATAAAATTAAATCTAACTATTTAGAAAATGGACTCTCAACCAGTATTTCCTTACAATAATTCCTCTCTGATACTCTTTTACAAAATTGTCAAATTTGGTTATAAGTTTTCAAATGCCAAATGTAAAATAGTGTTTTATCTACACATGGTTTATAAACTTTAATAATAAAAAACAAATAGGAATAAAAGTTGTCATTCTTAATTGAGAAATGGAAATAAAAATAGTTTGCTTTTTTGAAAAACTTTTAATATCTGTAGTTTTCACAATCACTGAAAATCACATATTAAGTTATAGGTTTGAGTAGAATCATCAAATTTTATAACTGTTATCACATAAATATCTGCTGAATAAATAGATAAATATTAATGTCAAATAAATGAGTAAATCTGTTTAATCTCTTTTAAATCTAAAAAGAAAATTCTAGAACATTCTCTAACCTCAAACCATCATTTTTTTTTTTATTACAGGACGCCAATGCTTGTTAAAGTTAAATATACGTTCTTAAGAGGAATGGTACATGCTCCCTCTGCCCTCCATGGGGAGGGGAATCAAACTAAAGGGCCCTAATACCGTAATTATGCAAAGAAATCCAAATTCAAAGAAAACCTCGGAAAACTCTTAACTTTTAGGCGGACGAAACGGGCTCGATTGGATTCGAATCTAGCATCTACCGTCAACCAGTTTCGAGGGCAGAACCTCTTGGCCACTGATGGGATACACTGAAATAACTATAATGGATTGCTATAAAAAATAATGGTTTTTTATGTTTTGGTACATTTTTAAAAAATTTTATTTTAGGTAAACTGTTCAATTTCTTCAAAACTGTCTAACTAATTTGTTTTGTTAAAAAATATCACATTATACGTCTGAGTGAAAAAATATATAAATAATTAAAAAAAATGTTTCTAAAATGTAAAAAATTTATAGTTTTTTAATAAAATATTTTTAATTGTATAACTTATATGTGGAAATGAAACTTAATTTTTTTCAAATAGCATTTTTTCTGACATATAACAAAATTTATGGTGATATATATGTGACATTTTGGTTAAGGAGCCAATAATACTATCTGCAAGTTTCCTCCTTTTATATCACACGAGTCGTGGCGAGAGAAAGAGAGCGAGAAAAAAATATAAATAAAGATAATAAATGTAGAAACTTCATTAAGTTACACATAAGTTGCTCCAAAATAGTTTATTAAAATCCATTCAGATAGAGCGGAAAATGCTCTCCCCGGAACGACATTCCATCATAAAAACATAGCTTGCCGCAAGTCGTCTAAACCCGAATCATCGAAGAAAAAAAATATATTCCATCACCTCTGGGCCTCCTCACTTAAGTCAATAATAAAAAGCTTCTAAAACTTTCTATAATCTCTATCCAGGATTTTTTTATGTAAACAGAATTTAATGTCTAGCGTCAAGTTTAAACACAGCAGACTCAAAACTTTTGCAAACGATAATTTTTATTTTAAAATATTATTATATAATTAATTTACAAGCGAAATCAAAATTCGAATATTCTTGAGACGATAATTTAACACAAAAAGAGCAGAAATGAACTTATTGATGCGCAATAAATATTAAACGCGAAGAAAAAATAAATAAAAAGAATGAATATTTTTAAAAAGTATGGTTTTGGAAAAAAAATTAATAAGATTTTCTTAAAAAGTCTTGTTGAAAACGGAAAAAAAATAAGTTTTATTGGGAATTTTAAGAAATATAGTTTAATTAAGAATGTTTTTAATTTAGAACAATTTTTTTAATTTACGCATATTGGAGTAAAAGTTTTTAAGGCGAATTAAGTATTTATAGTATTTATATCGCATTAGTATTTATATCGTTCCTATAAAGATTAAAAGATTAGATTTAATAACAGGATTTTAATTAAGTAAGTTGAAGTAAGTACAGAATATTTTTAAAAGGAAATTCATATAGTAGAATGTTAATTTTGGCAAAATAAAATTTAAATTTGTAATATATATGTAACGTTTTGAAGTTAGAGGGGCAGAAACATCATCGCCAAGTTTCCCTTACTGCGCACAGAAGTCATGGCCAGCGAGAAAAAAAAGAACAAAATAAATAAATGTAGAAGGTCAAAATAATCACTCCTTGGCTGCTGCAAGTTCATTTTATTAAACTGTAGCTATAATAGAGGGAAAAGCTCCTGTTGCAGACGATATTTTACCGAAACATACAAAAAATATTCCATGCTTCACTACATCAAGTCGTACTCATGCAGAGCGCACCCAAGAATCCTTCTTCTCATCTCTCATCCCTCTTACCACCTCTCGAGCTTCCTCTTTTAAATCTAAAAAGAAAATTCTAGAACATTCTCTAACCTCAAACCATCATTCTTTTATGTAAACAAAATTCTTGTCCAGCTACGAGACTTTTTTCCACAGACGATAATTTTATTTAAAAAAAATATTATTTAACCAATTTATAATCGACTCAGAATTTCTTAGGCAGACGATTTTTATAGATGATTAATTTTATGAGAAAAAGAAAAGAAATGAATTTATTGATATGCACACTATCAAAGGTTGACGGAGGGAAAATAAAAAAATAGATAAAATAAAATAATGTTATTTTTTTAAAGGTATGGTTTTGGAATAAATTTAATTAGACTTTCTTAGAAAGGGTTGATAAATACATAGAAGAAATGAATTTTATTTGGAATATTAAGAAATAAAGTTTAATTAAGAATATTTTTAATTTAGAGCCATCTTTTAAACTGGAATAATGTTTTTTAAGGCAAATTAAGTATTTATATCGTCTGCATAAAGATTAACAGATTAGATCTAGAAACAAGATTTTAATTTAATAATTTGAGGTAAGTACGGAATATTATTATAAGAAAATTAGGATAATATAAAGGTTAGTTTTGGCGAAAAAAATTCTTAATTTGTAATATTATCCCCCCCTCCCTAAAACTTTGTATGAATTTGATACTTAAATAAAACTACAAGTTCAGACAATAGAAATATAATAAGTTAGAAAAGTTAAATTTTGGAATAAAACTGCCAAACTCAGGAAGCCAAGAGATGGAAGAAAAGAAAATTAACGCAATATAAAAAATATTAGCGATTAAAAAAAATAGTTAAGAGAAAATTAAATTGAATTAAATTTAGGTAGGAGCATTTCCCTGAAAGAAATACAATAATGGTACAGGAGATAATACATATAATTAAAGTAAATAAGTTATAAATATTGATAAGCAAGAAATATCAAAAATACAATAAAACAATAAGAAATCTCCTTCATGGGAGTTTATCGAATTTCAATAACTTAATCAATAGTCCACTAAAGAAAGTTCTCTAAATAAAAATCCTCCGGATCCAGTCTATTAAACAGCATATCTTCAATAGTCAACTAAATTTTTTCAGTGATATAGTTCATTAAATAAGTCTTTTGTTGGATTCCAACATCTTTTCATAATATATCAAATTTTCAATAATAAATAGTATCACTTCAAAACATTAATAATAAATAATATAGAAAAATTTAAATAATAATAATAACAATAATAATAAGTAGCATAATAAGACTCCATAGCCTAATATTTCTCAATAAGAATATAATTAATACTAAACTTCATTATAGAACTCATAACAATAATAATAATAGTAAAACAAGAGTATAATCAACAGAAAATATCACAATTTGTTTATTATTGACAGGGAAAATATTAGTTGAGGATAAAAATTATTCCATAGCAACTAAATAATTTTCATATCTTCTAATAGCATTAGAAAGTATTTTTTGCTAGCCGAAAGTATACATAAAAAAAATAATAATTCCAAAATCCAAATAAAATTAAATCTAACTATTTAGAAAATGGACTCTCAACCAGTATTTCCTTACAATAATTCCTCTCTGATACTCTTTTACAAAATTGTCAAATTTGGTTATAAGTTTTCAAATGCCAAATGTAAAATAGTGTTTTATCTACACATGGTTTATAAACTTTAATAATAAAAAACAAATAGGAATAAAAGTTGTCATTCTTAATTGAGAAATGGAAATAAAAATAGTTTGCTTTTTTGAAAAACTTTTAATATCTGTAGTTTTCACAATCACTGAAAATCACATATTAAGTTATAGGTTTGAGTAGAATCATCAAATTTTATAACTGTTATCACATAAATATCTGCTGAATAAATAGATAAATATTAATGTCAAATAAATGAGTAAATCTGTTTAATCTCTTTTAAATCTAAAAAGAAAATTCTAGAACATTCTCTAACCTCAAACCATCATTCTTTTATGTAAACAGAATTCTTGTCCAGCTACGAGACTTTTTTCCACAGACGATAATTTTATTTAAAAAAAATATTATTTAACCAATTTATAATCGACTCAGAATTTCTTAGGCAGAAAATTTTTATAGATGATTAATTTTATGAGAAAAAGAAAAGAAATGAATTTATTGATATGCACACTATCAAAGGTTGACGGAGGGAAAATAAAAAAATAGATAAAATAAAATAATGTTATTTTTTTAAAGGTATGGTTTTGGAATAAATTTAATTAGACTTTCTTAGAAAGGGTTGATAAATACATAGAAGAAATGAATTTTATTTGGAATATTAAGAAATAAAGTTTAATTAAGAATATTTTTAATTTAGAGCCATCTTTTAAACTGGAATAATGTTTTTTAAGGCAAATTAAGTATTTATATCGTCGGCATAAAGATTAACAGATTAGATCTAGAAACAAGATTTTAATTTAATAATTTGAGGTAAGTACGGAATATTATTATAAGAAAATTAGGATAATATAAAGGTTAGTTTTGGCGAAAAAAATTCTTAATTTGTAATATTATCCCCCCCTCCCTAAAACTTTGTATGAATTTGATACTTAAATAAAACTACAAGTTCAGACAATAGAAATATAATAAGTTAGAAAAGTTAAATTTTGGAATAAAACTGCCAAACTCAGGAAGCCAAGAGATGGAAGAAAAGAAAATTAACGCAATATAAAAAATATTAGCGATTAAAAAAAATAGTTAAGAGAAAATTAAATTGAATTAAATTTAGGTAGGAGCATTTCCCTGAAAGAAATACAATAATGTTACAGGAGATAATACATATAATTAAAGTAAATAAGTTATAAATATTGATAAGCAAGAAATATCAAAAATACAATAAAACAATAAGAAATCTCCTTCATGGGAGTTTATCGAATTTCAATAACTTAATCAATAGTCCACTAAAGAAAGTTCTCTAAATAAAAATCCTCCGGATCCAGTCTATTAAACAGCATATCTTCAATAGTCAACTAAATTTTTTCAGTGATATAGTTCATTAAATAAGTCTTTTGTTGGATTCCAACATCTTTTCATAATATATCAAATTTTCAATAATAAATAGTATCACTTCAAAACATTAATAATAAATAATATAGAAAAATTTAAATAATAATAATAACAATAATAATAAGTAGCATAATAAGACTCCATAGCCTAATATTTCTCAATAAGAATATAATTAATACTAAACTTCATTATAGAACTCATAACAATAATAATAATAGTAAAACAAGAGTATAATCAACAGAAAATATCACAATTTGTTTATTATTGACAGGGAAAATATTAGTTGAGGATAAAAATTATTCCATAGCAACTAAATAATTTTCATATCTTCTAATAGCATTAGAAAGTATTTTTTGCTAGCCGAAAGTATACATAAAAAAAATAATAATTCCAAAATCCAAATAAAATTAAATCTAACTATTTAGAAAATGGACTCTCAACCAGTATTTCCTTACAATAATTCCTCTCTGATACTCTTTTACAAAATTGTCAAATTTGGTTATAAGTTTTCAAATGCCAAATGTAAAATAGTGTTTTATCTACACATGGTTTATAAACTTTAATAATAAAAAACAAATAGGAATAAAAGTTGTCATTCTTAATTGAGAAATGGAAATAAAAATAGTTTGCTTTTTTGAAAAACTTTTAATATCTGTAGTTTTCACAATCACTGAAAATCACATATTAAGTTATAGGTTTGAGTAGAATCATCAAATTTTATAACTGTTATCACATAAATATCTGCTGAATAAATAGATAAATATTAATGTCAAATAAATGAGTAAATATAGTTAGACTTAAATACACTTAAAATTAATTTATCAACATCAATTGTAAGCTTTTACAATCAAAGTGCACACCTTATGTCTGCATAAGGAACCCAATTTAGCCACAAAAACTACCAAAAACAAGTAATATTCTTGTAGCGCTCCAAGAACATACCTGCAAATGTTGAAAATTATGGTGATAACATTTTTAAAGAATAAGAATTCAAATTTAATCTACTGTCTTGACTTTAGTTTGATCTAGTGATTGTGGTTGTATCTGAGGTTTTGTTTGTTTTTTGGGTTGCTCATGAAACAGTTTAAAATCTTCAGGTGAAAAATAGGGTCTTAATTTAAATCATGCACAATAACGGAATTCTGTCCTGTCTCATAATTAAATTTATCTATTTCATAAGTTACATCAGAAAGTTTATTTATAATTTTATATGGTCCAGAGAAAGTAGGTTCTTATTTTCGAGTGTTAGGGTATTTAAATTCTTCATAAATTACAGAGTCTTTTATTTTTAATAGTCATTCGAAAAAATTTCGATCATAGAGTCTTTTACTTTTAAGGTGAAATTCACGAGTTCTCGCTTTCGCAATCTTGAGGGCTTTGTCTACTGGAGGGTAATAGTTTTGTTTTAAAGGAGATTCATAAGGCAATTGACCATAAAATAAATAGGCAGGTGGGAATTTGGTGATAGAATGGGGCGTATTGTTGTATTCTTAGATGACTTGGTTTAATAATCTAGTCCAAGGTATTTTAGAAGAAGTGGAATTAACTTTACATTTAAGCCTGGTAACTATAGTCTGATTAACCCGTTCTACCTTTCCATTGGTCTGAGGATGATGTGCGGATGTAAAAGCTGTTGAACATGATGATTTCTAAGGAATTTCTTAAATCTTGGAGATCTGAAAGATTTATGCCTGTCACTAAGTATTTTTTGAGGTGCTTTGATATTGAAAATTTGTTTTAAACAGTTAGTGTATGTTTCAGTGGTAACATGTTTGGAGGGAAAAGCCCAAACAAACCTAGTTGCATGATCTATTATTATGTGTAAGAAATTTTTTGTTGAGTTGTAATAGTTAAATCCACCAACATTATCAACAGAAAGACATTCAAAAGGTTTATCTGTGGATGGCATAGCTTGTAATAAGCCGAATCTTTTCTCTTTTGTTTTTTTTATTTTTCTGAGAGGTGTCGCAATGTTTGACAAATTGTGTAATGTCTATTGTCATATTAGGCCAATAATAGTTGGGAGATATTAAATTAATCATTTTTTGAATCCCTAAATGTCCAAAATTATTATGAGCAATATGGAGTAATTTTTTTCCTAATGACATTGGTACAACAATTTTTTTGAATCCCTTTTTCTGAACTATAATAATTCCATTCTCTTTTTTATATTTTTATCACAAACATTGTCTTTGTCTTGCATCTCTATAATTTCTTTCCTATCTAGCAATAAACTAATATGTTGATTAAAATGACAAACAGGATTTCGTGACAACATGTCTGCTTCGACATTTGTTGAACCCTTTTCATATTTTATCCCATAATCAAACATACTAAGTTTGAGGGACCATCTAAAAAGCCTACCTCTTAAGTTTTTAACACTCTTTAACCAAGAGATGCGTGGTCCATATGAATTGTAAACTTGACACCATGAAAGTAATGATAGAATTTGTCAAGAGTATCTATAATAGCTAAACATTCTAATTCAGTTATAAAATAATTTTGTTCATAACTCTTCAAAATTCTAGAATGATAAGCAATAGGATGTAAGAAATTATCTTTATCAGGTTGTTTTACAACGTCACCTACTGCTATCTGAGAGGCATCTACAAACATATGTAAAAGTAATTTAGGATCATAAATTTTGAGGATGGGTTTTGCAATTAAAGAATTTTTTATTTTTTCAAAAGAGTCCTGGCACTCTCAGTTCCATTCCCATATTGTATCTTTTTTAAGTAGTCGATTTAGAGGATATCTAATTTCAGCATATTTATTTATGAATTTATGGTAAACATTAATGAAACCTAGAAATCGTTGTAACTCTTTCACATTGGAAGGAGGTTTTAAATTTTTAATGGTCTCAATATTTGCATTTGCTGGTGTTATAGTTCCATTAGTGATTTCATAACCTAAGAAATTGATTTTATTTTGGCCTAATTTACATTTAGAAAGCTTAATGTTTTCTTGTTTGCAAATCTCAAAAATTTGAGCTAAATTGTTTAAATGTTCTTCTAAAGAGGCAGAGAAAATTATAATATCATCAAAATAGTGGAACGCAAAGTCGATTTTATATTTATTAAGGATTCTTCTAATGGTCCTATTAATTATGGGAGGGCCAGTTTTTATGCCAAAAGGGAGCACCAGCCGATCAAAAAGTCCAAAATTGGTTACAAATGCTAACTTTTCTGTATCGGATGGATGTATTGGTATGTGCCAGTAGCCAGAGGCTAAATCCAAAGTTGAAAAATGCTGAGCACTACTCAATTTATCTTAAATTCCATCGATACGGGGCAAGCGTTCTGCATCGTTTTTAATTATTGCGTTTAATTTTCTATAGTCTATACATAATCGCGTTTTTTTACCTTCCTCTCTTTTCATAAATAGTGTAACAGGGTCAGAATAGGGGCTATTATTTTCCTTTATAAGTCCGGCTGCTAACAAAGATTGAATTTGGTTTTTTATTTCTATTTCTTCTAGGAGAGATGTTCGGTAGGGCCTCAAAGATATAGGTAGGTCAGATTTCAGTATAACGCGTTGTGGTTCAATATTTATCTTAACCACATCATATTTATGCTTTGCAAAAATATCATTATAAATATGAACTAATTCTCTTAAGTTTACATCTTGAATTAAATGTTTTTCCCCAGATAAATCTGAATCCGAATGATCGCGAAAGTTTTGAAGAGTCATGGAAACTGTATAATCAGGATGCACATTAATTTCGTGATTATATTCAACACAGTCCTCATTTTTCATAATATTTCCACAAGTAGATTGTAAATCTATATTATGATTACTTGCATTCAGTGTTTCATTATCATAATTATCTATTGCTACATTATTACCAGTATTTAATTTCATATTTTTTTTTTTTATTCTGAGGTTACAAATTCATTATATTGATCCCTATTTTGTTGTACTTGGTCCATATTTACTGTATTGAAATGAAGGGATCTCTCATTATGTATGGATATACTGTTAGTTATAATTTTCCTTCCCTGCCTTACAATACAATTTTTACATTCTATAGTTAATTTAAATTTAGAACATTCTTTTAACCCCAAAATAGCATAATCCAAATTTGTATTGCATAGTAAAAAGTTAAGATATTTTTTAATTTTACCCACTTTTAGAAGAACTCTACATTTTTTATTTACATGTAAAAATCCTTTTGTCTGACCAATGGTAACTGAGGGTATAATCTCAAATTTAGTATTAAGTTTTTTAACAAATTTAAGTGGCAATATTGCAATAGTTGTGCCAGTATCTGCAACACATGGTAAGTTATAATTATTTGTATATCCATACACAATTAATTGTCAAATATTATGAGAATTATTTTGTGAGCTACTTGAAAGGGTATCAGAGGAAGTCAGCTCATTCCTAAAATTACATTCTCTTTCCCAATGAAAAGCATTATTCACACGCCTATTTGTGCATATCCTACAAGGTCTTGAAGGGTATGAATTCTGAATGTAATATTTTGACAAATTCTATGTCTTTGAAACTGAGATTGTCTTTAGGGAATCCTATTCCTAGGTGTATTATTGGGCCTAACTGGCTGATTCCAGGGCCTAGTTTATTGAAAAGGTTGAAAATTTTGCCTAGATGATGGTTGATTTATTACTTGGTTTGAAACTAGTGGGGTGGAAACTTCCACGAATTGTTTGAGAACCCGGTACCATTCGGTGGTACTACTAGGAGGATTTATAATAATACTGTTTTTGAATTCCGGTTTTAAACCATCAGTTAAAGCTTGTAATAGTATACTTTCACTAAGATGTAATTTCCTACCGATTTTCACTTTTTTACGAAAATAAGTTTCTAAATTGTCTAAATTATCTAATTTCAGATTTGAAAGATCTGAAAAACTCGGGAAGTCTAATTCAACGAGTCTTTCTATCAAATTTTTCTTAATCTGTTCATAATCCGTACAATTTAAACAGTCATTGATATAAATTTGTTGCGCCTCCCCTTTCAAATATTGCGCAATAAAATTAAATTTCCATTCCAGATTTTTCTTCTCCTTTTCACATGTTGTATCAAAATAAGTTAACCACGACAAAATGTTCATTCCAGAACTCGGATCAAACGGTACGAATTTAGGATCTTCCATAGTTTTCTTTATTCTTACTCATTAGAATAAATGAAGCACTTATATTTTCTTTATTAAATCCTTATCGTAAAATCATTCGCAATAAATTTCAAAGTTAATAATATCTATCAATTACATATTTTTTCAAAATTACTATATCAGATCCATAACATACAATAAATAATAAATAAATTAGTAAATTTATAAATTAACTTCAAATTACTCTCATCAATAAAATAATAAATAAATAAATAAATACATAATAAATATTTTCCTTCAATCATAAAAAAAATAAAATAATAATCAGAACATTTATTAAAATAACTTACAGTTTCTCGAAAAATCGTTAATAAAATTCAATCGTCTTTAAATTCCTCATCAAATACTTCTCGCATACTCACCACTTTGAAGTCATTGATTTTCAAAAATTTGTCACTATGACCATAAATACTGAATCACAAATTATGCATCGACGGCGACAGATCGACATCAAGCGTCAAGAAATCCACAATCAGACTCGAAGCAAGTCCTAATTATTTCAGATTAGCATCTTTCCAAGCATAGTTGTGAAGTTCTTTAGAAAGAACATTCTTTTACTTTAATTAAGTAAGAAATTACGGCGATTTTGGCATAATAACATTCACGAGAAGTCGATTATCGGCGATTCGCAAACCTATCATCATTTCGTTCCACAGCAGACTCCATTTGCAAGCCGAAACTACCATATAGAATGCCCTTCAGAACATGGAATTCAATAGAACTTCGGCGAAATCATGTTTTTCTTCGTTCCATAGCAAATTTCTTTAAAATCCGAAAAAGTCAGCACAGGAATAAGCTATCCTGTCGACTTTTGAGTAGATTGTGACGTTTTGAAGTTAGGGGGGTAGAAACATCATCGCCAGGTTTCCCTTACTCCACACAGAAGTCATAGCGAGCGAGAAAAAAACAAAATAAATAAATGTAGAAGGTCAAAATAATCACTCCTTGGCTGCTGCAAGTTCATTTTATTAAACTGTAGCTATAATAGAGGGAGAAGCTCCTGTTGCAGACGATATTTTACCGAAACATCCAAAAAATATTCCACGCTTTACTACATGAAGTCGTACTCATGCAAGAGCGCACCCAAGAATCCTTTTTCTCATCTCTCATCTCTCTTACCACCTCTCGAGCTTCCTCTTTTAAATCTAAAAAGAAAATTCTAGAACATTCTCTAAACTCAAACCAGCATTCTTTTATGTAAAGAGAATTCTTGTCCAGCTGCGAGACTATTTTCCACAGACGATAATTTTATTTAAAAAAATATTATTTATCTAATTTATAATCGACTCAGAATTTCTTAGGCAGACGATTTTTATAGATGATTAATTTTAAGAGAAAAAAAAAGAAATGAATTTATTGATATGCACACTATCAAAGGTTGACGGAGGGAAAATAAATAAATAGATAAAATAAAAAAAATGATATTTTTTGAAAGGTATAGTTTTGGAATAAATTTAATAAGACTTTCTTTAAAAGGGTTGATAAAAACTTAGAAGAAATGAATTTTATTTGGAATATTAAGAAATAAAGTTTAATTAAGAATATTTTTAATTTAGAGCCATCTTTTAAGTGCAATTATGTTTTTTAAGCCAAATTAAGAATTTACATAGTCTGCATAAAGATTAACAGATTAGATCTAGAAACAAGATTTTAATTTAATAATTTGAAGTAAGTACGGAATATTATTGTAAGAAAATTAAGATAGTATAAGGGTTAGTTTTGGCGAAAAAAAAATTTTAAATTTGTAATATATATAACAGCTTTTTGTAAACATACTGAACATGCATATTATTCTAAAAAATATTTTAAAACTTAAATAACTCTTGATAATTAATTTTCCCATGAAATTATTATTTTATTTTTTATACATATGGGCTATAATGCATATAGATTCTGTAAGAAAAAAATCATGTCTAATTCCATTTTATAGAAAAATACATGATTTAAATACTTCACAAATTAAACAAAGAATAAATATTTGTTTATCTTAAGCTATCAAAAATATTAAACCATGGAGGTAATCAATCTTAAAGCAAGTTTTTCATAGCGCAATTAAAAAACATTAACGTGCTTGTGATTTTCATATCTATCAAAAACTTTTTAATGCCTTTTTTTCAAAATGTATGAATTATTATATATCAATCATTATTTATTATAAACTACTAATCATTTATTTGTTGATCTCTAAATTTATTTGATATTTTAAAACACACATACACGCATAAATAACGCCTATATTGAACAATTAAATATATATACAAATATTCTACAATTACATGTACAAAAAATCCAACTGAAATGAAAGATTAGCCATAGTCAGGATACGAACAAGGCACCACGAAGTACTAGTCTGTTGTTAAATCACTGACCCACTCCAAAAGATATGCGGGCCTGCTATTTCTCACCAATAAACCAAGTTGGGGTAGGTCATCAACAATCTACTAGAGGCAGGATTCCAAACTGGGACCACAGCGTTATTTGATATTGTTTGTCATTTTGAACAATCTTATATAACACATATTGTTGAATTAAGGTTTTAAACCTCATTGGCACTTTAAAAATAATTGACCAATCTATAGCCATTTTTGGCTGAATGTCCAAACAATAGGTAAATATCGAAACATGAAACAGTACTAAGTGAATTAAGTGAATTTTATTAGGAAAGATGACATACGCAACAGCAAACAATATATGACATTTTGTCATGACCGCAAAATATTCTTGATTTCTCAGTCAAAATATTTTGATTTGTTGAATTAAGCAGATAAATTAATCTGTAATCAGAAATAACATGTTACAATACTTAACATGCATTTTAAGGCGAAAAATATGCTCGCCAGAGGCAACTAGTCGAAGATATAGTTAAAAATCTATTTATTACTTTCTCTTAAGTTTTATGATTCAAAGTTAATTAAAATATATTTTATCAAGATATTTGAAAGCGCAATGTGCTCGCAGGTTAAATTTAATGCATTATATAGGAATCTTTATAATCATTTAAGCGTAAATAAATGGAAGTATGCTAAACTTAATGAAGAAAGTAAAATTTATAATAAGTGGTATTTAATAAACTGTTTTCAACAAGCATCCTTGTTAATTATCTGAGATTTTCCAAGTATAAAATTAAATCATGAATTTATTAAATAAAATAATTGATTCTTTAAAATTTAGAATAACAAGTCTAGCAAAAAAAAAAAAAATGCATTTTTCAAAAATATATGTAAAAATAATATTTAGAAATAAGAATTATCACATATCTTTTATTTCTATTAAATTAGCGCTTCCAAAAATAGATAGAAATAAAGAAGAGAATTTGTATTACTCAGTATATTTCAGAATTTGTTGGTCCAACTAACTTCACATTCTCTAACTTGAATACATATATTTGGGTTATCATAACTGATGTATGGTACTAAGAACTACTGAAATTACTGAATCTCTATTGAAATTGAAATTTGCATAATTTTGTAATTCGTTTACAGGGACCCTAAAAGGATTTGTGTTATATTGAGGTACGTGGGTGAAAATCGTTCGAACTGTTTTCAATGGTATTACAGTATTTTTCATATATTAGAATTGACATACATTGTTGGGCTGCTGAACAAGAGGATTTCTGTAGACTGCTGGAAGATATGGCATTTATCATCCATATACAGAGACATACAAAATATTTCAGTTTTAGTCTCTCAAGAGCGATAAATGTTAGCAATGCTTTTTCAATTGTGGTAAACGTTTTAAAATTTATCTCAAGTTTTGCATATTACTCGGGGTGTTTATAGACAGTTCGGACGGATACCGTTATTTTGCAGGTAAAATATCAATATGTTTTATAGAAAAATAAATCTAGCTTAAAGGGTAGAAATTTCGTCTTATTTAAAAATATATTTCTTATAAGAAAGTATTGGAACCGAATACATTTATCGTCTGGAAATTTCAGAACCCGCACGAACCCTGTTATATGTTATAAACATAAACTGTGGTGTATAAAATAATTCGAACACGATTACGAATATTTCTGGCAATTGCTGAAGAGAAATTTAAAACTGTACTACGCATTTTTTAAATGAATAAAGTTTTTGAATGCAGGATATAGATAAAAGATTGCCAAAATATTGTCAACAAATCACAATTAAACAATAAAAAATTATATAAATTACCATAATTTTTTTATATTGCTTTTCCCTTTAAATTTAATTTAATTTATTTACTCATTTATTTTTAAAGCTATTTTTTTTTTATTTCTTTTCAGTTAGTTTTTTTCCTTCATTTTTTCTGCATCTGCTCATCTATGACTTATGTTTACCTTCCACTTAGCGCCACCTGTCGCATCCTTTTAAATCTCTCTTCTCTAGACTTTATGCTCATTTGTGACCTTCTCCCCTACAAACACTTGTTTACATTGGCGGATAAGGAAGTGCTAAAATTTCTAAACTGAAACTTGTCCTGCGCATTATTTTGTTTTTATAGGAATTCATCGATGTTTTATTGTTTTACTATGCATGATATGCGCAGATCTAATATGTATTATATGGGACACATATTCTTAACAATATCCAATGGCTAATTGCAATGCTGTTTGCCATAGGTATAAAATTCCAAACACAAAAAGGCTATAAATGAGCTAAAAATGTATTTTTAAAAAAGCGATTTGGTTAAGAAAAATATTTCTTAAAGATTTACGGCACTTGATTTTTATGCGAATCCCCGACAATACAAGTGTTATTATTACAATATCCCTGCTACAGTAAAAAAGAAAGAAGTCCATCTAACATTAAAATTGACTGACTTATAACTTTTATATAGTTAATTCACTTTTATGCATCTGAACTCAAATGAGTTGATATACTTTTAAGCCTTGTGCACCAAGTACTTTAAATCATTATAATTAACTATAAAATATTTTAACTATGAAATACTATAATTAATCAATGTTTCTCGCCTTCATCAATATCATGGGCTGAGGTGCGTTTGAAATTTTTCGTGCCAGTCACATTTCCAGTCTGGAGGTTTATTACATATATATATATATATATATATATATATATATATATATATATATATATATATATATATATATATATATATATATATATATATATACATATATATTAATTGTATATTACTAAAGTTTTTTGCGTACAAAAGGCAATTCATTTTTTTTTCAAATAAAAATTATTTTTATTAAATTCTTACTAGGTGAACCAAAACACGAAATGGTAACAAAAATCCATAAATGAAAAAAGTACAGGTTGTATCCGATTGCCATTTTAACTTTAAAATGTGTAAAAGTCATGAAACTCTTTTAGCACTCGACATATCACCTATCATATAAATACTACAAGTATTCAGCCGGAACGTTATTATTCGTTACAGCATAGTTTGAAGTGTAATACAATTCGCACATGACAATTCTTTTAGATACCAGTAACATCGGAAAGGATTTCCTCTGAAATTAATGTCACAAGATGACTAACGATGCAATACTTAACTACTTTTGGGGAGAAATGAAAAATGCATTTATTTCAGCAGTATTTTTTCTGGTATTAAAAATAGCCAATTACTTTTTTGTATTTCTGAAAAATAAGCAGCGTATTCCTCAGTATATGGTTCAAGAGAATCACGAAATTAGATTCACAAAATTTAATATCACAAAAATGAAATCACTCTATTTTTTTTAAAGTAACTAATGCCATCACCGCCGTTGACCATGATTTTTTTGTGACGAAAGATATTTGTCTGATTGCTAATATTAAGAAACCTACTGCCCTCAAAAATATGAAAATTGGTAGTATTATAGAGAAATGTTTGGTTAGATATGCATGTAGTTTCAAATTCAAATGTTATTTTAAAACATAATTAATGGTAACCTTTGGCAATATTGTTACACTAAAAATGTTTTATAAGAGCAAAAACTATATATATGAATTTAAGAATTTTTTCTAAAAAATATACAATAGAAATTTCAGGTGTGATGCTTGCTTTCATTTTATTTTATTTTTTATTTCATTTTTTACTAATGTTTTGTGTGTTTATTACATTTTTAAATTCATATTTTCAGCATTTTCAGAGACATTTTTTACATACTTTATAAAAGGGCATTATTTTAAATTGTTGACAATTGATCAAAGAATAATATTTTCTTCAGATGAAACATTTATTTACACTGAATTACCACAAACATTAAAAAAAAAAAACTTTCAAATGAGAATTAATGGTTAGTGAGATATAAACGGGAAACAGTGAAAATTACGCCGTAAAACTATACTTACATATTAGTATTAAAACAGAAAGAATATTTTAAAATAATGAATTCCTTAAAATGCTTTAACAGAAATTCAATCGAAAAAAATTACGTCATATTTAAAACAGTGAAATAATAATATTGAAGCAATTAAAATTTAAAAATATGTTTACGTAAGACATTTCACATTTATAAATGTTCTTTTAAACTATTGTTGGCAATTCTAGGGCAGAAAAAATATTTCCCTTTAAACAGCAAAAAAGTTTTCATGTGAATACTCAAAAAAGAGAAAAAAAACCTTTATAGTAACAAATTTATTAATATGCATTAAAGCACCAATAAGCCAAATAATATAGCAATACAGCTGAAGTTTAAAAATATGTGTAGAAGATACATTTATTTCATATTTTGATGTAATATTTTTAACTATTGTTGTGAATTCTAAGACGTCACAAATAATATTTCCTTTCCAACAATAAAAGTATTTTCATGTTAATATAAAAAACAAACAATAATTATCGAAAATTGCATCAGATTGAAACTATATGCATTTAAAATGTTTTACTTAATTATTTTTCTTATAGCGCGTCTGTTCTTATAATTCTGTGTGCTTCACTGTTTTATAGATCTTATTTAATACAATGTGTAAATAACCGGTAGATGTTTAATAGCGACTTAATCAACTTTAAATTTCCCAAATCAAAGAAAATGAATTGAAACCCATTTACAGAGACATCGCCCCCTTTTTTGTAAATTCTATTTAAGAGTTTAAAAAGTCAATCAAATAGCCTATTTTTAGAGTTTGTGGTGCCCAATGGACTAGTGTAGATCCTAGGAAGCAAATCCTGTTAGTTAATTTATCGAACATTAATATAACAGAAATTTTTAAAAAGAATGAAAATTATAAATATTTCTTTATAATCGGAGTCAAGATGTTTTTTTTTGCAATTAAAAGATAAGAATTTATAAAAGTACTTTCTAAGTATCATTTTTATTATTCAGTTTCTGTAAAGCTAACTTTTCATATTCAAACAGTCATTAAATACTTTTAATCATGAAGTGAGATTTTTTAAATGTAAAATTTCCTATGGTCATGAAATTGTAAAGATTCTCAAATTAAGAAGTTCTTCAAAATACATTTTATTACCGACATAGAAATACTTGGTTTATAAAGAATGTTTCAGTTCAAAAGTTTCCTCGGCTGTAATTAAAACTTTCCTGATAAGACATAGGATCTAAATACGACAATAAAAAATAGTACTTTCTATTTCAAATTTAAAGTAAACAATAATTTTTTATTCAGCAATCCTATATTATTTTAAAAATGGCTACCATATTTTGGATATTGAAAATTGCAAATTATTGCCTTTATGTTATACATATGTTAAAAATGCTTGTACATATGTCGATGTATAAACATACATATGTATTTATCTGTCATCAGGTATTGCTATATAGCTAAAATTCACCTAAAACATGTGCTTTTTCTGAGGAATAGAAAACAAAAATTGCTTTTCAACTTTCCGTTTTAGAGGAATAACTTGAATTTATTACTTAAAAGGAAAATTTAATTCCCCATGCATTGAAAAAACTGAAGTTGAAGAAGAGAAACTGCATTTAATAGCAGTCCATATAACAATTCGAAATTGCGGACGAAATTTTTGACTAATTATTTATATCATAATATCGTCTGAGAGCGATTAGATAACGCTGAATGGTGGTACAGGAGAGACTGTAGAAAGTGGACCATACGGAATCTTGAACTAAAATTCAGTATCGAAATTTAAAGTTAGACTGACCAATGTAAGATGATGTTTTTACTATAACTAGTTTTCTAGATAATTTATGAAACAATTCCTTCTTAAACATTTTCTTTCGTCGAATGTCGAGGGGTTTCACCTCATTTTAAGTAATGCAGAAATAATGAGCTTTAATTCTTGATATAAAGATTTTACAGTAAATTAGATTAAATATAATTATATTCTATACTTTTAAAAGTAGCTACGTGGGGATGTTTGACCCAAAGAGAGGTAGAGTTGACCAGATAGTCCATGTTACCTCAATTAAGTGTTTTAGGAAATTTTTCTATTATTCACTGAACATAATGTTGGTTTTATGGTTTCATCAATAAAATAATGTAAATTTATTCTGCAAAGTAACAGTAAAACTGTGTGATAAAAAGAGAAATGTTTAAAACTGAATAAAGCGAAACATTTTAAACTGATAATAAAAAGATGTAAAAAATTGCAATAGAAGCAAGAAATTTAGTTTAAAATTTAATAAAATATCTATTGAAAATTAATAGGAACTTTTATTTTATTTAAATAGCACAATAACAAGTAAATAGAAATAATTCAAAAGACTAAGAGGATAAAAATAGCAGACTTAAGAAATACTATGAATTCATGCAAAATAACGTAACAGATTCAGATTCAGATTCAGCAAGGTGAGGAGGCCTACTAATTAGTTTGAGCTCAACAAGCCCCAACCAAGCTATGTTTATTTAAAAAAGAATACAGAACAAAAACACAGAACAATTATACAGTAAATAAAGGTAGGTGACAAAAAATAATTGAGATGATGAAAAAGAACATACATTGACCAAACAATCTAAGAACGCATATAAATGATTTTCAACAAAATGAACACTAGGTGAAACCAAACTATGTGACAACTGGTGTTGCCAGATCGAGTATCACAAAAGGGGTATTTAAAACGGGATGTTTCGATTGTACCGTGATTTAAGCCTAAGCGGATTTCTTTACACATTGCATTTTATATAATAATTTTAATATTATTTTACTGATATAGCATAAAGCTATTCGGTCTTTTTATAGACTCATTTTATTTACCTTAACATATTTTTCAGTTTAAATTGAAGTAGATCAAGTTTTCCGCTGGTGGGGAGCTTTACAGTCTTCCCAACTTATTATGCCTCTAGTTATAACATTCTCCTGTTTTCCATATAAGTAATTCTTAAGATCTGGGAATGTATCGGGGCTAACAATAATAGTAATCTATCCGAATACATGTTATGTTCGAGAAATTATCATATGTTTCATGAAATTTTACGAAAATACGTTAAATTTTGGTATTCACGAGATACCTTGCTTTTTATATTGTAAAAGTGTACCCGAGATTTATATTTAAAAGTCAATGTGATTGTAAATAAAAAAAAAGAAGTAAAATGTGTATTATTTTGCATTTTCCATAATATTTTTTTTTTGAAATATAAGTGCAAATTTTAAAGGATATATAACATAGTGTAATGTATTATCTAGAGTTGTGATGAATAGGTCCCATCATTTTTCAAGAAATGAAAGCATTATACAAATGTTTTACCCCATTTATGATTCATTTTCATGTCACGTACATGCTTACGAATCTATAAAATATTTTTAGATGTGTATCAGATTTAAATTCTAATTTCATGTTTTAAAATTTGTGTTATTACTTATTAGCTGATGGTTTAAATGCTGATATTTCAGAATAATCATTTATCATACATTTCTATCATAAATATATGATGTTACACACATATTAAAAAAAACAAGGTATAGCAAATAAATTTCGAGCCATTTTGTATCTCCAAACAAATAAATCATACATGCAAATTCTAAGGATGCAAAACATTTTCTAATCAACTATCTACCATGATCAGAAAAATGTATAATTTTACAGAAATTGAAAATAAGATACAGCATGCTTACTACATTCATAATCCATTTTTTTTGTCTTTTAAAATGTATTATTTATTCGCTGATAGTTTATACAGTGCGTGTCAAAAGTTTAAGCACAATACTAATTTTAAAATAAAACTTTAAATATTTCATTTAATTTCAATATCTGTCTTGTATATGTTAATAATATCTATTTTTACACCATATTCATTTAAATTAACTTTTAAATTTTATTTCAAACCATGGAGTTTAAGAATAGAAGAAAAATGATCGCGTTAAAAGTTTAAGCACAAAATCGTTTTTATGCAAATTTTACAGTCTGACGTAAACGGTTGCGCACGCAAACAATTTCTGGGTGTATAAGAAGCAATCCGCTGTTGTTTTTGAGTTAGTACAAAATGCCCAAGTCTAAGAATTTTCAGAGGAGGAGATGATAAAAATTTGGAGTATGAGAGCAAAATCTAATTCTGTTTCTGAAATTGCAAATGTATTAAAAAGGTCAAAACAAGGTATTCATCAAATTTTGGCTCGTGATAATGATTTTAAACGAAAATTTCGTTCAGGAAGACCGCGAGTGACTAGTTTGGCTTTAACTGGTAATTACTCCCTTTCAGAAATAAAATATGCATTTGGAGAACAAATATCGAAAAAACTGTTTATAGAAGAGTTTTGGAATTCAAATACATCAAATACCGTAAAATGGCTCGATTGCCGTGTCTCAAACGACACCATAAGGAAGATAGATTACAATGGGCCAAAGAGCATCTGTCATTTGGTGAATAATGGCTGAATGTCATATTCAGTGATGAAAAAAAAAGAAACCTCGATGACCCTGATGGATTTAAGTACTATTGGCATAATCTCCGCAAAGAATCTAGGAATGTATTTAGCCGATAACATAATGGTAGTTCTGTAATGGTATGGGGGGCTAATTCTTTCAATGGTCAGAACATCTCTAGCATTCATCAGTGATCGTGAAAACTTTGAAAACTACCAAGAGACACTTGCTAATCATTTGTTTCCTGTTGCCGAGGTTTTAGGGGGAGAAAAATGGTTATTTCAACATGATAATGCTTCCATCCATACCTCAAACTCAACTTCATCATGGCTTAAGTCGAAAACAGTGTCTGTTTTGAAATGGCCGGCAATTAGTCCTGATTTAAACTTTATAAAAAATATGTGGGGTATCTCACTCATGCAGTTTCTCCAAATGGAAAGCAGTATTCAGCAGATAAAGACTTGAAAGATGCCATTGAAAACGCTTGGTTTAAAAATGAACCAGAAACAATACAGAACCTCATTTTAACGATGGAAGACCGTATATTTAAAGTAATTCAACAAAAAGTAGCAATAATCAAGTAATAATTTTTTTATTATTCTTGTTCTGCTAAACACTAAAAAACTACTGTGCTTAAACTTTTGACACACTCATTTTTGTTGTTTTGATAAATTTTATTATTTAAGATAAATTTTATAGTATTAATCTGTTAACTATCTTTTTAAAACTACAATTTGCAGGCTATGTGAAAAGGGAAGTAACTTTACCCCTTTAATAAAATTTTATTTTGAAATTTTCTGTTGTGCTTAAACTTTTGACACGCACTGTATGCTGACATTTGAGATTAACCAATTAATCGTCGCGTCCGAGACATTCACGTGCAGCAAGCTTCACGGCTTTTATGAAATTTGGGGATTTGTTGCGGGAATAATTTGATTGCCAATTTGATTCCCACTTTCTTCAATAGAAGAAAGTATTGTAATCGAAATTTTTTCGACTGTCGGTTTTCGACAGATTTACACGTTTTAGGGGTCAGAGATTACAAAAAACATGTTTTTACAAAATGTCTGTCTGTCCGTGTGTCTGTGTGTCCGTGTGTCTGTGTATCTGTGTGTATGTCGCCATTCTACCATCAAAAAGTGTATGAAGTTATGCATATAATTGAACCAAATTTTTTGTGAATGTTTTTAGCTTTGGCAAGCAGGTCCTCCTTCAGTTTTGAAATATTCCGCCGGAAGGGGCGCTGCAATCGCGGTTTTTGTGCCATTTTCAATATTGTACCGACCAAAAGTATATGAAGTTAAGCATCGAATTTAACCATATTTTTTGTGTAAGTGTACGACAATGGCTAGTTGGTACTCCCTGAATTCGAAATTAATCCGCCGGAAGGGGGCGCTGCAATCGCAATTTTTGTGCCATTTTCAATATTGTACGGACTAAAAGTATATGAAGTTATGCATAGAATTGAATCAAATTTTGTGTGTATGTGTATGACTGTGGCAAGTTGGTCCTCCTTGAATTTGAAAAAAATCCGTCGCAAGGGGGCGCTGCAGCCGCGATTATTGTGCCATTTTTAATATTGTACCGACCAAAAGTACATGAAGTTATGCATCGAATTGAAAGAAAATTTTTTGTGCAAGTGTATGACTGTGGCTAGTTGGTTTGCCCTGAATCTGAGAAAAATCCACTTGAAGGGGGAGCTGCAATAGCGAATTTTATGCCATTTTCAATATTGCACCACATAAAAGTGTATGAAGTTAGTTCTAGAACTGAACTAAAATTTTTGTGCATGATTATTTTTTGGTAAAGCAAGCAGGTCCTCCCTGAATTTGAAAAAAAATCTGCCTATCATTCTATTGTCCATCGGCTCGTGCAGGGACGGAAATTCGTTTTTACTCCGATTAATTGATTGAAGCAGAAATTTAAGATGAAAATCAAAGTTGATATGGTATTGACTAAAAATTATTAAAGCATTAAATGAGTAACTATTTTTTTTAAATATTAAAATGTACGTATGAGATAGAAGAAAGTTTTGGGATTGGCACATTCAGCTAGTTTAAATAGATTAATTGGTTTTATTCTGGTATCATGTTACCCTTTAAATAAGTTGAATTTTTTTTTCAAAAAAGTGATAGCAATCATGAATTTGAATTTTTAAACCGTAATTTATTGGGACCATTAAGTGTTGAATAATCTTCCATATATTTATATCATAATTAAATGACGTTAGATATTAATAAAATAATAATAATAAAAAAATTTAACAAAAAAAATGTTTTTTTTTGTATTATAAAATCATGTTTGCAAAATCTTAAGAATACAAACCATTTTCTAATCTAAATGATGAGAAAATGTATCATTTTTCAAGAACATAAAATATGATACAACATGGTTTACCTCATTCATCATCTCTTTACGTGTCAAGCAAATGCTTTCGAAAATATCATCTATTTTCAGCCGGGTGTAGGATTTAAATTATATTTACATGTTTTAAAACCCATTTCCTTTTTTATTCATAAATATGGTTTGTGAGCGGAAGGTAGAAAGCTATATAAAAAAATTACTACGCATTTATTTATTTATTTATTTTAAAGGGACAGGTAATATTAAAACCTAAATATTTGTTGATTCATTTTAATATTGATAGACTTTTTAATGGCAAATTCAAACAAATAAATTCAATGTTTGTTGTGAAAATCATAGAACGTTTTTAATTTGTTTGAATTTTAAAATACCGAGCAATTGTTATATTTTAAAATGTCCCATGAGAATTTCTTTTGAATGTAACATGACTTTCTTTTCAGGATCAAATCCTTTTCGGCTATTACAAAGGATGTTATCATAAATTTTTAAAGTTCATTGAACGTGTAAAAAGAAAAATATGTATATATATTATAAAATAATGTTACTTTTACGTGTAAAAACACGTTTATTTTTTTATAATGTTGCAAACTTTAGAAAGGAAGTGCTCCTTAAATTGATTTATTTATGCTAACATTTATTTATTATTATATGAAGGGTGCGCAGTTAAAATTTTAAAAAAATATGATAATTATGATTGCGCATGGAAATCATCTCAAATTTCATAAATGCGCGAAATTTTCAATTCTGGGAAAGTACCCTTTTAAGTACATTTACATATTTCAAACTATCTTTTGCAATTTGAAGTATACTATTCTAATCAAACAAACTTAATATACGTATATATATATACATACATACATATATATATATATATATATAAATATATATATATATATATATATATATATATATATATATATATATATATATATATATATATATATATATATATATATATATATATATATATATATATATATATATATATATATATATATATATATATACATATACACACACACATATATATATATATATACATATACACACACACATATATATATATATATAATGAAATTGACGTTATTCGAAAAAAATGAAAAATCTATTTTTAATCGAATGTGATGTTTTTCTGTGCCCATTCTACCCTGTATTTGTCATTTTCCAAATATACTTTATGCACCTTTTAAACGGACTATATCATATTTATTTTTTTAAATATAAATGATCTACTGCGGTGTAAACTTCTCATAGGAGAACCTTGTAAAATAATAATACATTATAGCCATCAGGATAAAGTAATTCCAATTTTGTTTAGAAATAAAATAATTGATATTTTTTAACATACTATAAAAAGGAAAAAAAAATATTTTTTTTTTTCTTTTTTAGCACAAAATTAATTTAAATGAAACTATTTTCTGCAAAAATCATTATACCGCATACAAAAATCACAAAATCACAGCCATAATTTTGAGTTATAATAATTTTGACCTACTCCACTTTATTGAGAATTTTCTAATTTAAATTAAGGCAAAAAAAAAAGTTTCATGTGTTTTTGCTTACAAATGACACGGTTAATTACCACAAAACAATTTAGAATTTTAACTCAATAAATAAAAATTATTTTAAAATGTGTCCCGGTCACCCTTAAGCAAAAGTTGATATTTTAAAGTATAATTTATTTTAAATAAATTAATATCATTATATTTAACGCTAAACATTTGGTATAATTAATGTCAATTTAAGGAATATTATCTTACTAAGTATATGATATTTCATCATACTCTGTTATTATTCAGTGCATCGTTTTAAATTCATCAAATGTATTCTACGCAAACAACAAAAATAAAAACAATCCTTTCAAAAATAAAGAAAAAATGCACTGCGATATCTTTCAAGATACCTTATATTATGCATCGGGTATGTTATTCGGAGATTTCAATATGACGTTTCTCAAACATGTATTCAAAATAGCACTTACATTATCAGTGAATACGAATGCTACTTGTCACACTATACGCCATATTTTTTTGAAAACTGTAACAGTTTCTACATTTAAAAAAATCTTACAAATCATTCAAAGTTAAATGATTTTTTTGTTACTATTTTGTTGTTCACCTCAGTCATTTTTAAGTATTATTATCTTTTTTTAAGTTAATCTCATTTTTACAGCTTAATTTGTTTCCCATCATAAGTGTTCAAACTTCTAAACGGAGTATAGCATGTTTTGTTTTCAAAATGGTCTTTATGTACTATGGTTGTGAACCTCTAATAGAAGAATATCTTTTAAAATAATAGAATATTATAGCCATCAGGATAAAAAACAATTATTATTTTATACTTCAAAATCCTTTTAGAAATAAAACAATCGACATTTTTCAACAAAATTTAAAAATAAAAATATCCTTTCATTTATTTATTTTTATTTCAGTCATTTGAAAATTTTTTATACATAAAAAAATATATAAAAGTATAAATATGAAAATAAATCTTTCTTTTATTTACTTTTACAGAACGAAATTAATTTAAATGAAAATCATTTCTTCAAAAATTATTATACCGCATACACAAATTTAATGAGATGCAAAAAATACAGCATATGTGAAGCAGAACATTATTTCACTGATAATGTTTTTGCAGAAAATGTATTGCACTTTTAGGCACCAGCTATTTTAATTTAATTAATCTTATTAATTAAAATTTAAATCAAAAATGATTTTTCAAAATAACATCAGCTTTACATAAATCGAATTCATTATATATAATGTTATACGAGGGCCGTTTTTTTTTTCAACCTCCGATGGGCCATAAAAAAAAGACAAGCATATATAGAAAGATCATTTTATTACTAAAAGTTATGTACACTTATGTTTATTTTTCAACATAATCACCTTGTAAATTGAGGCACTTGTCGTACCTGTGGACAAGCTTTCCAATACCCTCTTCATAAAAAGTGTCCGCCAATGAATTCAAATGATTCTTGACACTGTCTTCAAGCTCCACGTTACTTTGAAAACGCTTCCCTCCTAGCCACTTTTTAAGTTCAGGGAAAAGATGGTAGTCACTCGGAGCTAGGTCGGGACTGTATGCCGGGTGATCGAAAATTTCCCACTGAAAATGCTGAAGTAGACGTAAGGTTTCAGCAGCAGTGTGAGGACGGAAGTTTTCATGGATCAGAACAATTCCAGAAGTCAGCATGCCTCTTCTTTTGTTCTGAATGGCTCTGCGTAACCGTCGTAAAGTTTCACAATAAACAGCTGAAGTAATCGTCGTCCCTGGCTGCATGAACTTAACAAGCAACACACCTTTTTGATCCCAGAACACTGTAGCCATAATCTTTCTGTTGTTGAAGGTTTGTTTGAACTTTTTTGGTCTGTTTGGCGAGTTCGTATGCATCCATTGTTGAGATTGACGTTTTGTTTCAGGTGTGTCATACTGAACCCAGGTCTCATCACCTGTCACAATTGATTTCAAAAAGTCTTCTCCTTCAGCGTCATAACGGGTGAGGAATGTCAAGGCTGAGCCCATTCGTCGTGTTTTGTTGTTGTCCGTCAACATCTTTGGGACCCAGCGAGCACAAATTTTTCTGTAGCCTAAATGTTCCGTCACAATAGTGTACAGAGAAGACCTCGAGACTTCTGGAAATTTTATGGACAAATCATTTATAGTGAACCTTCGGTTTCCTCTAACTTCTTCGTCCACTCGTTGAACAAGGTTGTCTGTGGCTACAGACTTGCGTCCTTGACCTCCTTCATAATGCACATCGGTTCGGCCATCTTCAAATTTTTGGCACCATTCACACACAACACCATCGCTTATAAAGCTTTCTCCATACAATTGGCTCATTCTTCGATGAATTTCAGCTGCACTATTCCCTTCAGCTTGCAGGAATCGAATAACACTTCGCAATTCGCACTTGGCGGGAGAATCAATTAAGGCAGCCATGTTTACGTGGCTACAGCTCGCCTCACAATGGCGTCAATGAAAAGGCAGTCAAAGAGGGTGATGTGGGGAACATGCGCCGTCGCTCTATGCGCATACCGACTTCCTGCCGCTCGTCTAACGTTGATGCTGTGCAATCGGAGGTTGAAAAAAAAAACGGCCCTCGTATGTCTATTTTTAAGAATTTTATCACAGTTGAGTTTTTATCTTGATCTTTTCTTTATAAGTGCTTTGTTTCAAATGTATGTACACTAAATCTTATAAAAAACAAAAATAACACCCAAATTTTGTTAAAAATAGATAGTATAAATGTAAAATGAAGTAAAATAAATTAAAATAAAAATACTTTGCGATATCCTTTAAGATACCTTATGTTATGTTTCCAGTTCGGAGAGTTCAATATGACATTTCTTCAGCTTGTATTCAAAATTGCAAAAAGCACTTACATTACCAGTGGATATGAATTGAACTTGTCACACTATTCTTAATATTTTCTTACAGAATGTAAAAAGAACTGACATTTTGAATAAAAATCTTACAAAACTTTCAAAGATAAATAAATATTTTATTACTATTTCGTTGTTCATGCCAATCTTTTACTATTATTATTAATTATTATTATTATTACTATTATTATTACTATTATTATTATTTTTTTATAATTATTCACATTCTTATACTTTAATTTTTATTCACCATTAGTCTTCTAAATTATAAAATATCATTTTTTTGTTTTCAAAATATATTTGATGTACTATACTTGTGAGATTCACATAGAAGAATCTTGCAAAGTAATAGCAAATCATAACCATCAGGCTGAAGCAATTTTTAAAAATTCCACACATTTTTAGAATTGAAATAATCGACATTTCTCAAAAAGGTATAAAAATTATTTTTAAAAAATCTTTCATTTATTTACTTTTACAGAACAAAATAAATAAATTTAAATGGAAATAATTTCTCTAAAAATCATTATACGGCATATAAAAATGACAAAATCGCAGCCACCAAATGTGCAACAAAATAGTATATTACTAATAATGACTTTGAAAAAAATATATTGCATATTTAAGCATCTGCTATTCGAATTAAATTAGTCTTATTAATTAAAGTTTTAATCAAATTTAATTTTTTTAAAATAACATTTTTTTAATAAATTGAATTTATTATGCACTACGTTAAATGTTTATTTTTAGGAATTTCATCATGGTTAATACACAAGTTTTTAACTTACTGGGGTCTTCTCCATTGCTTCCTTTCAAATATATAAACTCTAACAACAACAAAATATTATAAAAAACAAAAACATAACAACTCTTGTAGAATAAGGGGAAATTGAAAAAAAATATATATATATATATTGCGAAATCTTTCAAGATACCTTATGTTATGTATTCAGTATCTTATTCGGAGATTTCAATATGACATTTCTCAAACGCGTATTCAAAATTGCCCAAAGCACTTATATTATCAGTGAATATGAATGCAACTTGTCACACTACTCTCAATGTTTTCTTACGTTATGTAAAAGGGTCTGACATTTTGAATAAAAATCTTACAAAACTTTCAGATAAATTGTTATTTCGTTACTATTGTCAGCCTTTTTTTTTAGTTTTTCTCATTTTTACACGTAATGTTTTTCTCCGCTATAAATAAATAAGAGGCAATGGATGATAGATGATATCTTTACTCATATTTTCTGTCCAAGGAAAAAATTATATATCAAAACTGACTATAATTTTCTATTGCTAAGCATATGCTTCTGTCATTTGGAATATGTTAAACAAAATATTATTTCACAAATAAAGTTTTTGTTTAAAATATATTACATTTAAGAATCACGCATTTGCGTTTTATTGATTTTATTAGTAAAAGTTTCAAAGTGGTTCAGGATGCAAATGCCAAAAAATTTCATAAAGAGAAAAGTATTACATTAACATTTACTCTGCTTAAAAAAGACATGGCTATCATAATTGAAATAAGGTGGTCTGGAGTAATAACGCTAGGCGGGGTAATACCATCAAGTGCTAATATTATGCATAATTACTAAATAATCTGGTAAATGACATCCATGTGCTCTGCGCAGAAGGATTTTGAGTCATATAAATCGCAAAAAACAGCTTCAAGTTAATTTGTTTCATTTTTAGGTCTTATTGTTTTTACAAGCAACTAAAATTAACGCTTGATCTAAAATTTGCGATACTTGTTTTGTGATGTGAAGACTATTTTTTTTATCCGGAAATACTTTTTAATTACATAAATTTGTAGTACATTTCATGGACTTTCAAAATGTTGTTGAAGATTTTGGATATCTTCTCGAGATAATTTGTAATTTAAAATGTACAGCGCAAGTATAACTATAACGAGGTAATAACGCCAATCCTTGGCATTAATACCCCGGTTGATTTCCAACAGTGGCCGAGCTACATCTAAATACTGATTCAAATAAACACAGTTAAAACTGTGCAATGTTTCTAATAATTCTATTTAAGCGGTCCTTCTTAAGCAAAAATAAGCTCACGGTCAGATATTCTTTTGCCTTATCCCCCCCCCCACACACACCACACCTTTATTTTTCTTACACTTTCACAAAAAATTGAACATTTTCAATAGCTTAGAATGCAATTTGTCAATTTCTAAGTTTGTAGAGTTTGTATTTTTAGTATTGGGCAATTTACATGCAATTATTCTATCTTATTTCATAATTTTGTTTGCATGTCGTTATTACAGATATAGGTGGGTAATAACGCCAAATAGCATTGGTCAAGAAATCAGGCCATTACATTTTATGAATACATATCTGTTAAATTACTTTTTTTTTTATATAGATATTCAAAGAGTTGCTGTATCAGATCATATATTTGTTTGAAAAATACAATCTAAAACTGAGCCGTGAAAATTGGTAGAACTTTAACGTGGCGTTATTACCCCAGGGTACCTTAGGTAATATAACTTTCTTCGTTTTGGTTTGATAGCGTTTTTTAACATCTAATCTTTAACCTTTTTTCTTTAACCTTTCTTTCGTATTTAAATTTTTATAAGTCAAGATACGTTAGAAATAAGATGTTCAAACTTGGAGCACGTATTTTCAAATGTTTTACAATAATTTCAATTCAAGAAATTTGACAAAAAAGATTTATTTTTCAAAATATGATTTTTTTTTTTATAATGTAAAAACGTTTGCTATAAATATTTTAAGATTTAATTTAAATTAATATTTTTAAAAATACAGAATGAAATTTAAAACTTAAATTGTTTTATTATTTTAATGAAAAGGAAATATGCTAGGAATATTTTTTCATCCTATAATTTTTTTAACTACTCTACTTTTTTGAGAAATTTTCAAGTTTAAATTTAAAAGAATTATGAGAAGATTTGTGTTATGATTTTGTTTACAAAATACATGGTTAAGCATCACAAAAAAATTCATAATTTTAACTCAATAAATCAGAATTATTTTTAAATCGTAGTGGGCCCCCTTGAGCGAAAGAAAAATGATTTTTGAAAATATCATTTGTTTTAAATAAATTGAATTCATTATATTTCAAGTTGAACGCTTGTTATATTTAACGTTATTTTAAAGAATGTTATCATGACAGATGCATGAATTTTCATATTACTCTGATCTTCTGCAGTGCTTCGTTTCAAATGTAAAAATTCTACGCAAACAACAAATGTAATAAAAACCCTTGTAATTTATATATATATATATATTAAATATATATATATATTTGGAGATTTCAATATGGCGTTTCACCACGCATATTCAAAATTGCCCAAAGCACTTACATTATCAGTGAATATGAATGTAACTTGTCTCACTACTCTTAATATTTTCTTACAGAATGTAAAAGGATCTGACATTTTGAGAAAAATCTTGCAAAAGTTTGAAAGATAAATGATTTATTTTGTTACTATTGTTAGCTTTTTTTTCTCTTTTGCAATTATTCTCATTTTTACAATTTAAAATATCCCCAAACAGAAGTAAATAAGAGACATTGGATGATAGATGATATTTTTATTTATATTTTCTGGCAGAAGAGAATTACATATCTAAATTGATTTTTAGTTCATGGCACTATTTTTATTGTTATGCATTTGTTTCAGTCATTTGAAAACTTTTTATATTAAATATATATATATATATATATAAAAGAATAAATTTGAAAAAAGACATTCATTTGTTCACTTTTTCATAAAGAAATTAATTTAAATGAAAATAATTTCTTCAAAAATCCTTATATTGCTTACAAAAATCCCCAAAATCACAGTCGCAATGTGTGAACAGATCGTTATTTTACAAATAATGTCTTTCTTGAAAATATGTTACTTTTAAGCATCTGCTGTTTGAATTTAAATTATCTTGTTAACAAAAGTTTACACAAAAATTCTTTTCTCAAAATATCATTTGTTTTAAATTAACTGAATTATTTATGTAATTTTAAATATTCGTTTTTAGGAATTTTATCACGGTAAATACATCAGTTTTTGTCTTACTCTTTTTTTTCAGTTACGTTTCAAATGTATAGATTCTATGCAATAGAAAATTTTAAAAATATAGTAAAAAATAAAATAAAACCTTTGTACAATAAATAAATATAAAAATAATAAATGCATTCACATATTTTTCAAGATACCTTATGTTAGACGATAGAGAGTTAGAGATTTCAATATGATTTTTCTCCAACACAGATTCAAAATTTTTGCCAAAGCACTTACATTACCAGTGAATATGAATGCAACTTGTCACACATTTCTCAATATTTTCTTACTGAATGTAAAAGGATCTGACATTTTGAATAAAAATCTTACAAAACTTTCAAAGAGAAATGATTATTTTCTTACCTATTGTTAGTCTTCTTTTTGTTTTCTTTTTTGCTGTTATTCTCATTTTTACACTTTTAACAAAAACATTTGTTTTTGTTAAAAGAGGCATTTTAAGATGCATAAATATTTTAAAATGGTTGCAACGAAATAGTTATTACATTTATAATTAAATAACATTTAGGTAACCGTTAATTTATTGTATAAAATTAACTTTATTTCTATATCACACCCATGGTGCTGAATATTTAATTCTCTCTTTAAACAAATTAGAAAATACATGCAATAATTTGAGATGTTCTGTCATATGTTTTAGTTTAGTCGAGAAGTTTTAAAAAAATCCATAAAATCCACGTATCTTATTGCACATATTTTACATATACAGGGTGTATTTAAACTACTGTGCAAAACTTTAAGGGGTGATAGTACACATCAAGACAAATAATAATAAATGGGAAACTAAGGGTCCCAAGCGTCTTTCGAAGGAGATAGGCGCAATCAAAGTTTAGGGTCCAAAATTTGAAATGATTATAAAAAACGGAAAAATTGGTCGATTCGTTTGCGATTTTCACGAAAACTATTCTTTATGTCAGTATTGTCATGAAAATAAATTATAAAGATAACTTTTAAAAAATGCCGATAGAGGGCACGTTAGAACTTGGGGTAACGAAAAACTATTTTTTGCCGTTATTTTTTGCATCTCGTGAATTTTTTTAGAAGTTTAGATATAAACTTAAATTTTGAGCTCAAAATCTGCGGTTAAATAGCACAAACTGAAATGCGTTCAATGGCAGTGAGTAGCTTCAAATTTCAAATGATTATAAAAAACAGAAAAATTGGTCAATTGGTTTACGGTTTTCACTAAAATTATTTTTTTTCTGTTAGTATTGTCTTAAAAATAAATTATACAGATAAATTTCAAAAAATGTCGATAGAGGGTACTTTAAACTTTGGAGTAACGTACAACTATTTTTTACCGTTATTTTTTGCATCTCATTAAATGTTTTTAGAAGCTAAGCCATAAACTTAAATTTTGAGCTTAAAATGTACATCGTTGAGAGTGATTAAGTAGCGCAAACTGAGCTGAAAAAAAATGCAGTTAAAAATTGTTGTTGGTTACTCTAAAGTTTAAGGCTCCCTCTAACGGAATTTTTGAAATTTATCTTTAAAATTTGTTTTTAAGGAAATACTGCCATAAAGAATGGTTTTAGAGAAAACCGCAAACAAATCTACCAATTTTTCCGTTTTGTATAATCATTCGAAATTTGAACTTTTTCACCTCCATTGAACACAGTTCAGTTACCGCTATTTAACCACTCTCAACGATTCAGATTTTCAGCACAAAATTTAAGTTTATGTCTAAGCTTCAAAAAAATTTTATGAGACGCAAAAAATAAATAAAAAATAAATAAATAAATAAATAAAAAACGATAAAAAATAGTTGTATGTTACTCCAAAGTCCAAAGCGCCCTCTATCGAAATTTTTTGAAATTTGTGTTTAGAATCTATTTTCAAGAAAATACTGACATAAAGAACAGTTTTAGTGAAAACCGCAAATCAGTTGACCAATTATTCTGTTTTTTATAATCATTTGAAACTTGAACCTACCCTTTCCCACTGAACACAGTTCAGTTTGCACTACTTAACTACAGATTTTGAGCTCAAAATTTAAGTTTATGTCTAAACTTCTAAAACATTTAATGAGATGCAAAAAATAACGGTAAAAAATAGTTATTCGTTACTCCAAAGTCTAAGTCCCCTCTATCGGCATTTTTTGAAACTTATCTTTATCATTTATTTTCAAGATAATACTGGCATAGCGAATATTTTTCGTGAAAACCGCAAATGAATCGACCATTTTTTCCGTTTTTTATAATCATTTCAAATTTTGGATCCTAAACTTTCATGGCGCCTTTTCTCCTTCGGAAGACGTTTGGGACCCTTAGTTTCCCATTTAATATTATTTGCCTTGATGTGTACTATCACCCCTTAAAGTTTTGCCCAGTAGTTTAGATATACCTTGTATTTGTTTTAAAGTAAGCAAATTTTCCGAAAATTCTATGGACACAGACAAACAGAAAAACTAAACAAAAGTTTTTCACAGAAGTTTATATAAGATACGAATCAATATTGGATTTGTTATTGGATTCGTCATATTGCTCATTGTCTACACCATAGGCCAATAAACTTTCAGATAATGAATTTATATTCCTGTATTCTGTTAAAAATTCTATTTATCTACGTATCCATCGTTCTATAGAGTTTCTTTTTACCCGCGGTCTATTCTGTTGAGCTGTCTGAATGACAGACCAGATGTTATGACCTACAAGGTTATCTGAACGGAAACTGCTGCCCGGTTGTCGTGCCCAGTTAGCTTAATCGGTAAAACATTTGCCTTGTAAGCTAAGTATCTGGGTTCGATTCCTGGCCTGGGCAATTTTTTTCTCAGGTGGAAATATTTAATTCGTATGATAACTTTACCATTCAGTTTGATTGTGTTAAAAATGCAATTTATCATCATAAGTTAGGAAATGTACTAAAAAATGCCTGGAATATATATATATATATATATATATATATACACTCGTATATATATTTGTTTGAACGAAATGCCTAAATTTAGCTATAGCCAGTATGCTCCGTTTCAATAATTCATTACACAATTAATAATCTTACAGACAATGAATAAAATTTAAAATGATTTTTTTTTCATTCTTATACATTGTAAGACATATTATTCCAATTATATGAAATAAATATTCAATATATATTCTTTAATTGAAGGGTTGTTAAATTATTTCTTATTTATTTTTTTTCGAATTTCACAAATTTCAAATAATCTGAGAAACATTAACAGCGTAACAGGATTTCAGATAATTATATTCCATTTTATAGAAGAAAAAAACAACAAAATATATTATGAAAAAACAAAACTCTTGTAATTCTAAATAACATCAAGTAGCTTTTAAGAAATACATTGTAGTGTATTATCAGTATTCATTTGGGTGTATGTTCTAATTCCCTGGAAAGAAAGCTTTTTTATTGTTGGAGTATCGAATCGCTTACGAGGTTTTACCCTTCCCATTGGAATCAGATTATATTAGACAAACTAAATAAATTCCCTATCCAAAGCAATATATATTGTGTATTTTTTAACCAGCAATATTTTAAAAATAGAATATAAAAGTAATCTAAGAAATGTAATTTCTGACTGTTGTGGGATAGCAAATGATTTCAAAATAATCCAGTTTTACCGTTGAAAACCACCATATTACCTAAAAAGTTTCAGGGTGCCCATGTATTTTATCAAATATGTAGGGGTGCACAACCTGTGGCCCGCGAGCTCTGTCAATATACAACTGGAAAAAATTGCAATTTTTGTGCATATGTGATAGGAAAAAATCATAAATTTCTTCAATTTTCTGCGGGAAAATATAAATTTTCGTCACTTAAGAATCGCAAATTTCATTGATCGGTACCGAAAAATCGCGAATTTCATTGATTAAGTGCGGAAAAAAGGAATTTTGTCGATGAGGCTTGTGAAAATCGCAAGTTTCAATCATCAGATATTGAAAAATCACGAATTTTGTCCATGAAGTTAGGAAAAAAATAGCAAATTTCACCGATCAGGCACAGAAAAATCGTGAATTTTGTCGAACTTACTCAAAATCGCACATTTCTTTGATCAGGCAAGAAAAAATCGTCAATTTTTCAGATGATGCTCGAAAAAATTACAAATTAAATTCATCGGCTGCAAAAAAATTGCATGTTTTCACGGTTTATCGTATTAAAAAAAAGCGAACATCGCTGATCAGGCACGGACGAAAAAATTGCAAATTTCGTTGATAAAGCACGGAAAAATCGGGAATTTATCGATGACGCGAGGAAAAAATGAAAATTTAGTTAACAGGCTGCAAAACAATCGTGAATTTCATCAATTTATCCAGAAAAAAATATCGCGAGTTTCATTTTACCGCGTTAAAAATGCAAAATTTGTCAGTTAGTACAAAAAATCGTGAATTTCGTTGATCTGGCGCTAAAAATGAGTATTTCTTGGATTAAGAGTGGAAAAAGTGTTCATTGCATCGGTCGGACACCGAAAAATCGCGAGTGTTATAGATGGGATTCCGAAAAATCGCAAATTTCATTGATCGGAGACGGGAATATTGCGAATTTTGTTGATCACTCGCGTAAAAATTGCTAATTATGTTGATTAGGCTCTAATAAAATCTCAAATTTCCTCTATCGGGAGAGAAAAAATCGCTAATTTCGTCGAATTGCTTTGTAAAAAGCATGAATTTCGTCATTCATGCGCGGAAAAATCGTGAATTTCGTCGATCGTATGCGTAAAAATTGCGAATTTTGTTGGTCAGGCGCAGGACATTCACGAATTTTGTTGATTATGCTCGAAGAAAAATGTGAATTTTATTGATCATGCGAGGAAAAATCGCGAATTCCGTAAATCAGCTTTGAAAAATCTCGAATATCTTTGATCAACTTTGTAAAAAAACGAATTTTGTAGATCAGGAGCGGAAAGATCCTGAATTTTTTCGATTGGCTTCGTGAAAATGGCGAATTTTGTCAATCAGGCTCGAAAAAATTGGGAATTTTGCCTATTATTCGAAAAAAAGTTACCTATTTCGCCGATCCTGCGAAAGAAAATCGCGAATTTTGTCGATCAGTTTCGTAAAAATCGCGAATTTCGTCAATCAGGCTCAGAAAAACAGCTAATTTCATCAAACGACTTCATAAAAATAGTGTTTTTGACAACGAGATTCGGAAAAATTGCGAATTCCGTCCGACTGATTCAGAAAAATCGAGAACTTCTTCGATCAGGTTCGGAAAAATCGCAAATTTCGTCGATCAGGTGTTGAAAATTTGCAAGTTTTGCCGATCAGGTGCGTAAAAATCGCGAATTTCGCCGATCATGTGAAGAAAAATTTAGAATTTCGTAGATTTGCTTAGTAATAATCGTGAATTTTGTTGTTCAGGTGCAGAAAATTGCGAATCTCGTCCATCATGTTCGGAAAAAATCGCGAATTTCGCTAATCATGTGAGGAAAAATAATTAATTTCGTCAATTAGCTTTGTAAAAATAGTAAATTTTGTTGATCAGGTGCAAAAAAATCTTGCATTTTCTCGATCGGTTTCTTAAGAATTGCGAGTTTTGTTGATCAGGCAAAGAAATGATGCAAATTTTCTTGATCAGCTTCATAAAAATTGCAAATTTTGTCGAAAGGTTTTTTAAAATGTGCATTTTTGGTCAATCAGGCGTGGAAGAATTACAAATTTCATTGATCGGGCACAGAAAATCGTGAATTTTGTTGTTCAGGCACGAAAATTCTTGTTGATTGATTCCTCTCTCTTTCGCTCAAAAAGTTCAAGTTTGTATCGGTACCAGCAATTTATGCTTGTTTTTTAGCACTTTTAATAAAACAAAATTTACTCTCCTGAAAAAAGTCAAAGAATATTTTTACATCAAGAAAATAAACCTTGCTACATCTGTTATATATAAACTAAAATCTGCTGATATATCCTTATCATGTAGATTGGATATTTTGATTGGGTAAGCAAACTTAAAAGGATACCCCCACTCCCCGCCACTTCCCTCTAAAATCATATTTTTTATTTGATTATAGGCCACAGATCACCTTCTTTAAATCGAATTATCTCCTTATTATTGATGTGGCCCTCGACCACCCAGACATATTTCTAAGTGGCCCTTTACTTGAAAAGGTTGTGCACCCCTAAAATATGTATATCACATTAGACAATCAGTGAAAATTTCCAAATTAATACTGACAATTTTCAAAATTGTTCAATTTCAGTTCTGAAATAACAAAGTATTTAAAAGTGTTAAAAACAATTATTAATTAAATCAACATGAAATTTACAAATATCCAAATATAAAAAAATATTTATTTTAGAGGGATTTTTTTACGTTCTGTAAAAGCCAAGAAAACTTGAGAAGATTGATAGAATGTACATTTTGTGTTGTTCATCATCATCAAAAAACAGTGGCCACAAATAGTCAGTGAGTTACACAGTTATGTAAACATCTGAATTGTATTTAGAATTGAAAGCAAAATATCTTTAATAAGATATTACGATAATGGCGAAAATTGGACGACACACAAAAAATATGGTTTAATAGAAAAGGGAAATAACATGAGCTGCTTTCGAAAATTTTACATATTCAAATACTACACTCAATAAAATACCTCAATTAGTATGCATTCTGATTATGACACATTAACCAAGAATATTAAATGAGTATTAAGATAAGTATACTAATCTATCGTGATCGAGACCATTTCTAAGACTAGCGTGAAACAAAACCATGCAAAAAATGTTTGAAACTATGTGATTTAATGTAAATGTGAGTGTTATAAAATGATTATTTCACAAAATTGCTTCAATGTAAATCCTCTTTCGAGTGCATAAAAATTTCATCAATGGCCAGATATTTGATGGAACGCCATTTGAGTTTTTCACACTTTAATCCTATCCCGATCAGTTTTTCATATGTCTTTGGGTCATCATTCTACCCTAATCATTGGTAGAAAGTTTATCGAAGTAATCTATGAGTTTTACCTCTAAAATGCGTTGACTGGTGAAAGTCTCGTCATCTGATTAGTCTTCTAAATTGCGAGATCAACTTGAATAGCAATGTGCAGATGTTAAACAACATGATATAAATTTTAAGTAACCGGAATAAAAATGTTTATGATTAAGAAGTAGGCATTGTCGATAGTAAAACGGACTAGAAGCTAATCATATTTATTTCTTTGCATGGCCCCCGCGTTGATAGCAGATTCCAAACCATTTTAGCAAGGACAACGCAAAAGGTAGGAATCTATTCATCGGTTAGGGAGCAAGAGAGATAAATCATTGTATTTTCTTTCTGTATTGCATATAGCATTTTCAATATGCCATAGTTCTTTTTCATTGTCAGATTCCAAAGACCGATACTTTTCCTTGCGAGCAGCATCTTTTGTCATTTTGTCGTTCCATGTTTAAAAGGAGAAACAAAAATATTTATTTATAATTTAAAGCAATTCAATTTTAAGAAGAATAAATGTAATACATGTATAAAGATTTTCATAAAATGATTGTGTATTGAATGTATGCACAAATATAGTCATACGTATTTACATCCCAATATAATATCTTTATTTTTTTTAAGTTCTGTAATTTACTTCAAAACAAACATACAAATTCCTAACTCGGAATTTGAAAGAGTACTGCAAAGTAAAATAAAATGTTTTTTTTTTATATAATAGTTAGCAAAAAATTAAATTAAGATAATTTTACTTACCGTGTGGCTACTATATTCGTGTGCCTTATTTATTTATTTATTTGGATTTGGTTCCAGCCACACCAAGTTCCAAATGAAATTGAATTATAAAATACAAATCGTAACAAGAATTTGGAAAAACGTTGTGAAAAAAATTCATTCTCAATCAATTAACTCAGACAGGTTTAGACTCAAGAATACTTGTTGTTGACCATGATTTGTTTTCATAATAGCTTGTGTAAAGGCATTAATTTTATATTAATCCTTAATTTAGCACAATTATTATAGCTAATCTCACTTCAAAATACAGATTTATAAAATCGAATGAAATGTTTCAAAAATGGTAAAATTAAAAATGTAACAAAATAATAACTCCTACAAACACACGTAGATATTTGTAAATTGTCTATGTGTACTATCCATAACATATATTCGCGAGCACCGACTCCAAAATATCAAATTAATGTACATAAGTATAAGAATACGCACGGTAAATACAATGCTTTTCATTTATTTTCTTATTAAGTATTATGCAATATATATATAATACATAGAAGTTCTTTTTGTAGTCCGTTTTACTTTTTGTTTAAAAATTTTATTTTTATTGTTTTAAAACTGATGCAACTAAATCTCTTATATTTCTACATACATGTGTTGCCCCGTATTTAGTTTGTGTAAAAAATACTAAAAAGCGAAAAAAAGTAGAAAAAATTCGCATAAAAAGCGATTTAAAATGTGTGCTATTTATTGAAAAAGTGTTTTTTATTTGATTCCTTCAAGTATAAAGAATATCATTTATTAAATTTTCGAAAAATATTCTTTAAAATATCATATATTCTGTTAATTAAGTAACAGAATTTATGTACATGTGTGAAGCAAAATAACGTCGCATTTTCTATATTATCCGATAATGTTATTTACTTAATATAACACAAAAGAATCAAATTCTTCATAAAAAAAATCTATGTTTTTCGAAAGTGAATAAACCGAACAGAAATAATTGTTTAAATATCAAGGCACAAGCCTTAAACCTAGCTGCGTAATTAAGAGAATAAAATACTTTCCAATAACGATGTGTGCCATTTACATATTCTTTTCTTGTTTCCACATCACGCTCACTATTTTTCGCAAAAAAATTCACTTTCCTTTAAGGCATTGAGTCTACAGAACGGTATATTAAAGTTAAGTACGTTCAATAAATCCACATTCATTTACTTTGTGAAAACAAAGACATGACAATTTATCTTAGCCATTATCGGGAACATTTTTCGAAGAATAGTTCATTCACTAAATAAATTAATAATCGGAGAGTAATTATATAATAATGCAATTAATCTTCTTTGAAAATATATCGGGTATTTAGGAATTTCGGAAAGTAATTGCCGCATTATGAATATAATGCTAATCAGTATTTTTAATTCAAAACACAAAAGAAAATTCTACGTATTAGGAAATATTTTAATAGAATTTTAACCGTTATTAATTATTCATGAATGCTGAAAATGTTTTTTTTTATTAAACAAAAGAGATATTACCTTGAATATATTGTAAAATTTAAAATAAACTCCAGGTTTTGATGAAAGTTCAAATTCAATATAGTAATTAATTTTGCAAGTCTAAGTTAAAATTAATCTATTTCTTCGTCGCAGTGTTTCAGAAATTAATTAAAATATGCATTGTTTTTTTTTCCTTAATGCTTTCGGAATAAATGAATTATAAATCATATTTTAAATGAATGCATTATTTCCTATTAAGAAAAATGCAGAATTTTCACTTTTTGATAATCGGATAAATATTATAAAGTGAATAATGTTATTTAATAAATCTGTATTTTGTAATAAATGATTACAGTATTCTTGGCAAAAAACTGAATACTTTTGTTATAATATAGACATTGCAGTGGAAACATTTAGACGCGTTACAGTTGATTTCTTGTGATATAACAAAAAAAAATTGCGTAAATAAATCGTTGAATTTACTTTTTGATTATAAACAATAAATATTTCTACACATCCATTCTAGAAAATTAATTTACTGCCTGTTTTATCCGTTATAGTTTAGTGAAATATTTATATGAGTTATAGTTCAGTTGAAGGATATAATAATGGTGATTTTTTTTATTAAATTAATTATCTCTTTTAATTTGTTGAGTAAAAGTAATACTTCGGTGCTGGCAGGTAAGAACAGACATTTACATCCTATTTTATGCGTTATTATTTAGTCTTAACACGTTCACTGCTGCAGACGTGCCAGCGCGTGATAAGGAGCCAATGTTAAGAGGCCACTCGAGAGCGAGCGCGTGATATGGGATGATGGCGAATAGCCAGTCACATGCCGCGGGAAAATATTTCACTGATTCTTTGTTATAAAAAGTAAATCGCCTTCTTGGAAAAACCAACTTCTACAGTGCGGCATTAACTGCAAGGGGTGATCAAATGAAAAGGTACGAAATGAAATAAAAATGTAAAAGTTAAATATTTGAATATTCCGCCATGGGAGAACGTAGCGAGACATCTCGTGATTCGATTGGAGTCTCTGACTGGGATCAAAGCATGCGCGGGCGCCTGCATGCAGAGTAGAGTGCAGAATCTCTTATCAAAAGTGGCGTCGAAATGATTCGGCAGTCCGTTTTTACGTCGTTTCGTACCTTTTCATTTGATCACCCCTTGTATTATCACATCTTCACGTAAGCGGCAGTGAATGTGTTAATGAGTAATCAGGAAAAATTCATGTATATTGTTTGCTATACTATTTCTATAACTTGCAGTGAATCTAAATACTACAACTTTAACATCGACATCATAGAGTATTTTATATAGATTGATATAGATTATTTCCGATAAGAAATTAAGCAAAAGATTTAAATTCCACTTATACTTTATTTAGTACATTATACTTGTCAATTTTTATAGAAAATAGAGGTTTTTTTTAACAGTTTTTAGAAATTAAATATTTTATAAGTTCTAGTTTTTTTTCATCCAGGCGGATCAATAATGTTAAATTTACTTTTAATCGTTACAATTCAAATTGAATTATTATAAAAACACAAAAATAACTTTACAGAGGGCATTTTAATGTTATATCCGCATACTGAAATCTCTCAGAAATCGATTTTTTGTTAAAAAAATATTCCATATTATAATATTTCATATTTCTTCCGAAATTAATTCCAGTTAAATATACTAGTTTCCAAATTAGTTTAACATTATTTCAACACTAGGAGTTTTTAACTTTAATACTGCATATTTCCTAAATAAATAAATAGGTTTCTCTCTTTTAACTTAAAGAATCTAGATATTATGTTAAAAAAAGGTGCTAGCTTTAAAAAAGTTAACAATTTGGTACAATTTCTATACGTAATAGATAACATAAGCTAAATGTAAGTGTACCATTAATTATTAGACAATATTACTCATCAAAAGTTATAAGTAGGGTGTTTAAAATCCGTTAATTTTACGGCAAAAAATGCTGGCAGAAATGTTGCCAGCCTCTTTGGACGTAAAAATTGCAGTAAAATTAGATGTAATAAAAAATATACATCTAATTTTATTGAAATTTTTACGGCAAAAACTGCTGGCAATATTACTGACAGCAGTGTTTGCGGTAAATTTAAGGTGAACAATTTGAGATTGAAGAATTGAGGATGCATTCAAATAACAAATTGCTTATTTTATGACTTATTTTTAAATTCAATTTTGCTCGCAAATGTATTCAATTTGCATTTTCTCTTATTTAGAAACTATATAAAGCGCCGTCTCTGTTAATTTTTTCTTCAAGTCTAAATATAGCGGGTGATCCAAAAGTCTAAACGTATTTTAAAAATGAATGATTCGAAAACGAATCAAGATACAAAGATACATTTTGCACCGAATGGAGGGAGAAGAAAACAGGTTTTTGTGTAACAACGAAAATAAAAAAAATAGTCTTGTTGGTGACCAACAAATGCCGCTTTAGTGTGTAATTGTACCAAAAGATGATTTAAAAATGAAAAAATGCTGACGACTCACAAGTCAATTGAAATGAAAAAAATTTCTTTAAACACCATAAAATAAGTTAACTGCGCAAGGCCTTTCGAAAGAACTTAGTCTTTCTTCGTCAGGCGCAAAAAAGACGTGCGTCCACAATGACGTATGAATATTTAACGTATATTGGTCAAACTAAAAGAAATCTTGAAAAACGCCTAAAAGAACACTCTCGGTATGTCATTAATCAAGAAATTTCTAAATCTTCTGTTGCTAAACACTCTTGGGATTCCGGCCATAGTTTCAATTTTCAAACTGCTAAAATTATTTTTAATGCCAATAGTTCCTCTGAGTTAGACTTTCTTGAAAATTTAGCTATTTATATTAATCGTGATATTATTGTTAATGATAAATCTGATTCTAAAACCCTCTCCGTTGCCTGGAAGAATCTTTTCAGCACTGCTTCATAATTAAGTTTAATATTTAATTATTTTTATTATTTTTTATATATATATTATGTATACTATTTTTCAGGTATATTCATGTGTGTTTATAATTGTAAACTATTTTTTATTTTTATGTATTTTTATTTTATTTTATTTTATTTTATTTATTTATTTATTTTTATTTTATTTATTTATTTTTATTTTTATTTTATTTATTTTTTATTTATTTATTTATTTATTTTTATTTTATTTTTTTATTTTTTTTTATTTTTATTTATTTTTTTTTATTATTATTACTAATTTATATATTTTATTTCATTTTAATCTCTCCTTTTAGTTAAATTTTTAATTTACCCCGCTTTTTTACCATTTCCCTTCCCCCCTTCTTCCTTTCCTCTCCTTCATTGTCTATCTAGTTTTGTTTATGCTCTTCCGTGATTGGCTGTTGCCTTCTTCTTTCCTATTGGCTGTTCCTTCTGCTTGCTCCCTCTCCCTCCCGCATTCCCCTTCAGTCGTGCCGCTACATTCATTGTGGACGCACGTCTTTTTTGCGCCTGACGAAGAAAGACTAAGTTCTTTCGAAAGGCCTTGCGCAGTTAACTTATTTTATGGTGTTTAAAGAAGTTTTTTTCATTTCAATTGTGTATAACACCAGTTTCAATTTTATACATTCACAAGTCAGTTTAATTACAGTTAATTAGTACTACAGTAAATGCTCAATGTACAGTCCATAATTCACAGCATTTAGTAGCATTTCTTGCGTTATGGCAGACACATTTTTGCGGATGGAAACTTTTAGTGCTGCTAGTGATGCCGTTGGTCGCCAAAAGAAGTATATTTCTTCGTTGTCACTCGAAACCCGGTTTTTTCCCATCCATTTGTTTCAAGCCGTATCTTTGTATCTTGATTCGTTTTCGAATTATTCATTTTTAAATTTCGTCCTGACTTTTGGATCCCCCGCTATATAGAAAAATTCTGTCAAAGTGGGTATTTGAACCTCATTTCGCTTCAAATGATTCTGATAAAAGCAGTTCCCTAAAAATGATATTAAAAATTGTTCGAAAGCGGCCAAATAAAGTTACTAAACTGTTTATCTATTATCATATTTTATTTTTTGTATTGAAATGAGTACTTAACTTCATAATCTACTTCCGACGGTAGGCCGAGACGACAGGGATTTTTTTCGCTGTGTTTTATTGTATTTTAAAAAACATATTTTAAAAAAGTAAAATAACGAAATTTATATTTTTAGATGTACATATAGAAAGATCTGTGTTAAACAAATGCTGCTTTGAATAAAAAATCAATGAATAAATCAGAATCCATGTCACGTTTCGTTGAAAATATGGCTTACGTAACAAACAGATTTTAAAGGATACATATATTATATGACTGATTGAATTTAAATTTTCTATCAGATTTCATTTTTTTTTATCATCCATACATTAATTTTAAAGGTTTAGTTATAAAAATGTATGAAATTCTAATAAGCTGTAAAATTTAAAATAACATAAACCTATTGAATTAGTAAGCAGTATTACATATTTGTTAAAATATACGCTTAAATCAAATGTTAATATTTCCCTATTATAGATGGTTTTATTTATTTAATTATTAACCTATGGAAACAAACGAATATGATAATTTATAACCTTTTATACAAATATGAAATTTCACTTTCTCATTACTAGATCGTATAATTATTTGTGTAAAACTTTCTCATTATAGAAAATCAATAGTTCTGAAACTTTGAATCGAGTCTCAAATACCAAGGGAATTGTCACCATCAAATTTCTATAGTATTTTTCACCGTGTTTGAAAATTGAGACTTCTTCCTGTTCACGAGGATCCTGAGATTTAATAAGACGAAGAATATGCATAAAATTTATTTTTGAAAATTAGCCAATTAGTTTACACTTTCTGAATCACAAAAATATTTATTTGTAGTAATATAAATGTACGTTTTAAAATATTTCTGATTTAGTCTTTAATATTTTATAGTTACCTGTGATATTTGGTTTTAAATAAGTATCACTGAACACACTTTTTTGTACATCAAGTAAAAAAATATTTATTTTTAATTAGCCTCAAACAAAAATACTTATTTATGAAGTATTCCTTAACACCATCTATGTCATTGTAGTTTGTAGTGGCGTATATTTAATGTTTAATCAGTGGTTGTCATTTAAATGCCATATTATACTTCTAATGCGTCGCAAATTCAATTACAACGTCAAATGATTGTTTCGATCTTTAATAAAACAAGAAGCTAAATCTCCTTGATATGCCACTCTGTATTAAACTTAAGCTTCGGGTATAATTCTATCGCTGTATGACATTTAAAATGTAGATAAAGTTCGAGATTATTCACAGTATACGTAACATTATTACACATTCAATTTTGCATTAAACATAATGTTGACAGCACGTCTATTATTATCAAGAATTGTGACTGAAATTTCAAAATGCCTGCTGACATCATATTATCTTTAATGCTTATTTTTTTAGAATGTTTCAATTTTAGTTGATATAATTCCATTTACTATAAAATATGTTACACATAGCTGTGTGAACTTTTAAAGGTTTGTTGTGATTAGCTCGTAACACTTAATTTATTTTTTATGTTTAATGGGATAAATAGTTTATGTTGAATTTAATTATGCATATTTTATTTACCATTTACATTAAATGAATTAATTTTATAGCATGTGTGACAGACTTTGATACGTCACAGAACTTAAGCTTTCAGTCTAAGCTATGACTAAACTTTCATGTAATTATGACTAGATAGATACGACCATCTGCGTCATTTCGATTTGTATTGGTGTATATTTAATGTTTAATCAGTAGCTGTCATTTAAATGCCATATTATACTTCTAATGCGTCGCAAATTCAATTATGACGTTAAATGATTGCTTCGATCATTACTAAAACAAGAAGCTAAATCTCCTTGATATGCCATTCTGCATTAAACCTAAGCTTTGATAAAATTCTACCGCTGTATGACTTTAAAAATTCAGATAAAATAACAGATTATTATTCAGAATATACATAACAAAATTACGCATTCACTTTTTTATTAAGCATAATATTGACAGCACATCTATCATTTTCATGAAATATGAATAAAATTCTAAAATGTTTGCTGACATTATATTAATATTAAAGTTTATTTTTCTAAGAGTGTTTTAATTTTAGTTTATATAATTTCATTATGAAATAAAATACGTTACACATATCTCTGTGTTTTGTAAGATTTGTTGTGACTAACACATGCTTCATTTTCTTTTTTTTGTAAAGTTTTACAGGATAGAAAAGTACGTTAATTTTGCTTATTTTATTTGCTACTTATGGTAAATTAATTAATTTTATAGCATGTATGACGGACTTTGGTATGTCACAGAACTTAAACTTTTTGTGTAAGCTGTGACTAATCTTTTATTTAAATATCAGCGGAAATATTTTTTAAAGAACTTTTTGATAAGAAGGGTTTTTATTGCATGAGTGAAATAGTGAAATACAATAGTTTATAATAGCTATTTAAAACTGTATATAAAATTCCATTTTTTAACTTAAAAAATAATATCTCATTAAAACTAAAAATTGTATAACGAGACATGACTTTTCCCGATTGTGTAGCTTTAAAATCAGTTATACAAATACTGTAAGGAATTTCTTGAAGTGAATTTCTTGAAGGAATTTCTTCAGTTGAAATACGAATCGGCTTTAAAAGCCTATAGGCTTTTAAAGCCGATTCGTATTTCAACTCATCGAATCCAAAAAAAGAAAAATGTAGAATCGGGAGTTAGTAAATGAAAGAAAGGATCGGGACAGTGGATACTGCATTGGCTTCTGAAATGTCTTCAACAGCTTTTGTCTCATGTTATATTAAAATCTAGAAGAAATAGAAACGAAACTTTATTTCAGTAAAAAGTTTTCATTTAAAATGTTTTGCCATGAAATTGCCTATAGATATTTTATTTTGGTTTGGTTTATATCTACACTTGGGATATAGGTCCGAAGAGGGTGGGATGCCCTCCGTGGTGGCCTTTCTAAGGGAGCCTAACTCGTATTTACGCAAGGAAATCAAAAGTTCGAAGAAAACCACGGAAAACTCCGAACGGTTAGAGGGACGGACGCGATTGGGTTCGAACATAGCACCTGCCGTCAACCAGTTGAAACGTCAGAGCTTATCGCCCACTGATGGGACCATAGATATTTTAGATAAAACTGAATGACTATTATTTTAGTTCATTTTTAAAAATGTAAGTATTACAAAATAAATTGAGCATTGGCATTATTATACGTATTTTTAAAAATGTAAACAAATCATATTTTTAATAATATTACTTATTTCAAATAAGTTACAGGATATATTTTCAGAATGTTTTTTTCTCGTTCTTTTCCTCATACCGAATAATTTAAATAAAGGGGGTGGGAGAGGACGAAAATATATTTCAGGATCTATGATGCTTTATGTAATGAAGTTTTGAAAAGAAGTGACTATAAGGATATAAAAACAGATACTTTTTTTTTCTTTTTAAACATCCTTCAATTTCAGCGTAGTGCTTGCTGTCGTGGGTGGGTGAGGGAGGTGTGTGCAAAAGACATCTTAAAATTATCTCATGGCAATCGCAATAAAATTTTTAGATACGTTAAATGACAAAATATGAATATAAAGTAGGAATGAAATCAGTTTTCGAAAAAAATAATAATTTTTTATTTTAGGCAGGTTTTTATCTTAGCAGGTAGTTTTGTATGTTTCTTTCTACATCGGGATCAATATATATATTTTTTCTTGTTTAAGACAGGATTTGTTGTAGAAGGATTCCTTTATTGTAAGATTAAAAAAAATTAATGTGCCGATTTATAAGTAATTTACACTATTTTCTTAGGCATGGGACATGGCAATGCTATTTGCTCACCATTGTTTTAAACTTTTAACTGATTTGCTCGTACAATGTACTGGCAATAATAGTTTTCTTCTTCCATCTCTTAAATCTTTCTGGCACTACTAAAATTTTTAAATGTGATTTCATACTATTTATTAGAAGAAATATTTAAATTAAATCTTACAATTATTTTAGCTTAATAAAAGTGGTGTTTACCCCATATTTTCAATTTATTGTACATAAAAAGAGAATCAGTTAAGCGGTTAAAATAACATTTTCTTAAGAGAATTTTGAAACATTAAAGAACATAATTTAAATTCATTTAAATGTTTATAGAATTGTTAAAACTATTTTTAGGATATTTAATAAATGTTTGCATGTTATAAGTATTTATCTATAGATTGATACACCTTGAGAGATGTTTTACAATAATTTTAAACTAGTTTTTGTAGTTCCTCGTGATATTTGTCTGAAGAAGTAAATATAATAGATATAGTTCAATTTTAAATGTTATTTTAAATCTCGTTCCAACGAACAAACCGTATTTCAAAAGTTGAGTGGAGAGTCGATTCAATATTTCGACGTCAGATTCTACTCAGAGCCGAAAAGATCATGAGCTTGAGAACAAGAAAAGATACTGTGTTTCTATAGCCTGATGCCGCCAGTACCATCTTTTAGCCAAAATTCGAACTGTTTGAAGAAAGTGCGTATTTTAAAGTTTATTGATAGTCTAATAACAATGCCGCAAACCGCCCATTTTTATCTCAAACCGGTTTTTTGTTATTTAATTTTAAAATGGGTCAGTCATTTACTGAACAACCTCAATATACATATATATGTAATGATAATTCGACGAAATGCTATGTTCCATAAACTCTAGGAGTCTTCAGCAGCACGAGCAAAGCAGTTGCTCCGGCAGTTGGCGAGCAGTAGAAGAGTTTCATTGGGGTATTTCCCCATTATAAAAACAAAACCATCAGTCTTCAATTTCTTTATTTAGGAACTCATAAAATCAATAAGCTATTCCCCGCAATCACCTAGACACTGTCATCAAATATTCCAAAACATCGTGATTAAGCTGCATCCCAAGGTATTAGAATTTTTCGGGGGGAACAAAAACAGCATCCGAGTATTTGAAAAGTCAATCGCATTCTAACGCTCCTAAAAAACCAAATGAGAAATACAGATTTTCACGACAAACTAGCCCCTCCTATCCGAGTCAAACATTTTAAAATCCAACCAGGATTAAATCGAGTCTACACGTCAAAAAATGATCACCTCTGATTGGTCTTAGCAGGCGTGGCCTCGGGTAGGGACTATATTTTGCCTCGCAACTAACAAGCCCTTTAACATATGCGCATTAACACAGATCACGCGATGTTAAATAAAAAAAATAAAATTAAAATCCCGAGAATATTCCAGAAAGTAAAAAGGTTACGAAATACTTCCCGCCTTTTTTAAGAAACAAGCAATAGATTATTAATTAGTTAAATAAAAAAAGAAAAAACACTTTAGCTGCTAAAATATTAATGTATTACAAAACTAAGATTAAAAATATGTTCCACAATTTTAGAATTAAAAACTCAGAGAGAGCAAAATAGCGCAATTTTTTTTATTTTATTATATATATATACTTCAAACTTCGAACGGTTTTAATAAGATGATTGTGAAAATGCTGGTTTCATTGGTTTATTGTATGGTAATATCTGAATTACAATTTATAAAAAAAAAAAAAAAAATAATATATATATATATATATATATATATAAGATGCACAGAGATATAATTAAGAAAAATCTATTTTTTTTAATATTCATCAGTTAATTTTCAACAGTGAAATTACGCTTGAAATTCTAGAATATTTAATATGTGAATTTCCACATTGCTAACTCAGCGTAGAATCAATTTAGTGAAAAATGTCCAAGCCGGGAATCGAACCTGGAAACCTTGGAATAGCGCTCCAAGTGCTCTAACATTTAAGCTACAAGGACAATGTCCAGCTTTGCATTTCTCACTTCATATGTTGGTTCGGCTGAGAAGCCGAGATGGAACAGTCTTCATGAGCACGCAATCCTGCGGCGCAACACGAGACACAAGTAATACAGCATCGGTAATTCACACATAATTTAATATTAATCATTTTCTCAGGATTGTGTGCTCATAAAGACTGTTCCATCTCGTACTGCCTGTTACAACCTAACCAATGTATGAAGTGAGAAATGCTGAGCTGTACATCTTCCTCGTAGCTTAGATGGTAGAGCACTTGAAGCGCGAATCCAAGGGTTCTAGGTTGGATTGCCGGTTTGGACATTTTTCACTAAGTTGGTTCTACGCTTAGTTAGCAATGTGAAAGTTCACATATTAAATATTTTTTTAAAAAAAATCTCTTTTTAATTTTACGAAGTTTTGAAGAAACATTTTTTTTAAATCTTCAATAAGGCTAAATGACACTTTAACTTTATGAATGAACAATAAATTACTTTCATTCTATGATTTATTTTAAAACTTTAAGCATTATATGTATATTTGTATATATTAGTACATCCATCAGGAATTAAAAAGCCTAATCCGAAAAGAGGTCATGTAATGAGGACTAAAATTACAATATAATTGTATTTTCCAGTGTATTCGAAATGTGTGTATTCTAAACATGATATTTACCAGGTCATTCAAATAACTCTACATCATTTTTTCTTAATCTCACATTTCTGACATTTAGCGTGTTCATTTAATGTGCCACTTTATCCTCGATCATCAATCTTCATTCTTACTAGTTTTTAATGTCCTTGCCTATAAAGAATCATAGGTAGCTAGTTAGGGGTGGCATGCGAATTAAAAAAATTTAAGAATTAATATGTTTCACTTATAATATTTTCTTCCATTTCAAAATATTTGAAATTCATTGAACTTTACAAGTATATCATATATTAAATCCGGAGTTATATTTCAAGATTCTTTAATTGCAATAAATTAAAATTTGTTTCAGATGAAATGAAACTTGTTACCAAAATACAAGCGTGTTTTTATTTAAAAATTCTCCAAAACATGCTGATTATTTTATTATACTAATGTTTCACTGCATTTAGAGAGCTTAGATTTGACTTTTATTTGTACTCAAATAATGTCTTTAGCATTATTTATACGTGAATGCTTGTGCCACAATTGATTAAATTATTTGTTGAGATTTTCTATGTGTAGTTCCTTCAAATGTGAAATAGTAATTTAAGTTAGAATTTATTTCACTACACACAGTATCTTTGAACGAAATCCATTAATTTTAATTTGTGAATCACCCAACCTAGTCCCAAAATTTATGAATGGTCATTTTAAACTATTTCTGTCAATAAAGGGAAAGAAGAGATAGCCTTTCATTGAAAGTTTTATTTCAAAATTTTTAGATCGTCTTTATTAATAAGGTTTATAATAAATATATAATATATATTAAGAATTCATGCTACGTACTAAAGTATGCAGGAATAGACATATTGCATTACAGTTACTATAAAATTTAATATTAACTCTTACAAGGGGACCACCAAACGTGGTACTCACAGATTTTGATGATTTCAAAGTATGTTGTAGGGGTCATACCACTAATTATTCTAGTGAAACGGTTCCTTCAAATGGGTCTTGAATTTTGAGAATTGGGGGTTAAAGTTCAGTGTATATTTCACACACCCAATTGTACGCACTCCGAATGTTAATTCGTGGCACAGTGCCAGCGGGTGAGTCTACGATTCGAAAGGTTCTGGGATCGAATCTAGCCTCGGCTTTTATTTTTCTTTTTACCTATATTTATATTTTTTACACGTTACACCTTTTAAGCAGAATTGGGAGTTCTACAGCTTTGAACCTTTTGATATTTTCTGAAGAGGACAGTTTACTTTTTCAATATTTTTTATTACTATTACTTAAAAAATATACGGTTCAAATGGTGAACTGACTGCACTTTAGGGTTCAACTAAAAGTACATTTTGTAATAAATAAATAAATAAAAATGCGTATTTAATTAAAATTTTGAAAAAGTATAAGAAAGTTTAAATATTTTAAAATCTGCACTACTTTAAGTATTAATATTTTTAGATTAATAAATCGCTTTTTGTTTTTCTTCACATGTGTATTACACAATACTGTGCATGGATTTTTAGATAATGTAATACTATATCAATATATATATTTAATTCATATAAGTAGTGTAAAATGGCGAAATCTAAAACTCTTCATATATATTTATTAATAACAACTTTAATAATAATAATAATAATAATAATAATAATAATAATAATGATAATAATAATAATAATAATAACGTTAAAACTAATCTCATGCGCATATTTAACTTATATATAAAAAACAAATTGTACAAAACATTTCAAATACCTGTATCAAATACGAAAAAAGCTTTATCATTTTTTAAACACGAAAGCGAAGAAAATATAAGGATAAAGGGAAAAATAGTTTAAAGTTATCATTTGTGTAAAGAATTTTGCCGGGTGTATTAACAAAATTTACACTATCTCAAAATATAATTGTTGTATGGGTAAAAATGACATATTAAAATATTCGCAATTAAACAGGTTTGCATGTAATGTTTAAAAACAAAAGTCGATTTTTTTATCATTTTTTTTTGGTAAACTGACCATTCAAAAACTAAAGTTTATGTTTATATAATTTTTGCGAAAATGAGTATTTTTTACCGAAATTTTAACCTAAACGCAAATCCGATTTAATTTATCTCATTTTCTAAAACTTACATAATTTATATCCTTATATACTTAATTTGTGATAAATATGTTTAAAAATACATTAAAAGTAAAAAAAAAAATTAATCATCTTTTGTATAAGTGCAAATATAAGATCAATAAAAAGAAATCTTCTTTTGTTCTGATATTATAAGAGGAAAGGAAAGCAGACGATAAAAAATGGTATTTTTATATGTATCGTAAATTTTATCTCATTAACAGACGATTTTTGCATTACAATTGAATCACGGAAAGAGTGTTTTGATTTGTAATAAAAAATAGTTTTATGTAATCTCTCATTTCTTATTTATGCAAACGAGAAATCTTGTTGAGGTTGAACTTGGGAGATAAATGTATTTACAGAAAATTGGAAAATTGAAAATTTGAATAAATGGTACTTGTATTTTAGCATTACGCCATTATTATTTTATTACTCTTTCGAAGACATTCATTACTTAAATTATCTGATCCTAAAAACAGGATGTTTTCAATGTAAGAAATTTCACCTGAAAATTATTTTGTGTTATTTTTACAAAAAAAAAAAAAAAAAAAAAAAAAAAAAAAAAAAAAAAGGATAAATTTTCTTTTAAAATACTATAAAATAAAATAAAAAAGCGACAGGAGAAAAAAAAATCATTATTTCCCAATTTTGCTTCAAGATGAAAAAATTTCGAAAATTATTAAGAAAAAAAAAAGTCCTAGGCGTAAATTAGTTTTGAAGTTTTGTCAATAGAAATATTATGATAGTTTAAAAATTGCAGAGAAAAATGAATTTTCATTAAAAATTCAAAAATGTAATTTTAATTTATTAAGAAATTGTCAAACGCTGTAAAAAATTCTCTAGTAGTAAAAATACTTAAAATTTGTAACGTGTAAAAAATATTTATATAAGTAAAATGAGAAAATAAAAAGCCGAGGCTGAATCGATCACACAACCTTTCGAATCGTAGACTCGCGTGCTGGCACTGTGCCACGAATTCACATTCGGAGTGCTTACCATTGGGTATTTGAAATATACGCTGAACTTTAACCCCCAATTTCTCAAAAACCATGGCCCATTTGAAATGACCCCTACAACATACTTTGAAATCATTAAATTCTGTGCGCACCATGTGTGGTTTCCCCTTTGTTAGTGTTTTTTGTTCATTTATTTTTATTTATTTATTTATTTATTTATTTATTTATTTTTTGAGAAATAAAAATGTCTTATAAATATTCAAAACGAGAAAATTGAGCCGTATCAGCCTGTAACAGGATATTTTTAAAAGATCTTGTTTTTTTTTTCACGCGATGGAATGAGATATTTTAATAGACAACTTAAACAAACACATAACGCACTCCATTTAAAGCAATCGCTGTCCATACTAAGTAGTATATGCGAAATTTTCGGGCATATATTTATATGATTAATACAATTTATACACATTGCATAATAGATTCAAGATTACACCAATTTAAAAAGGCATAACGCTGTGTAAATTGCATTTTCAAGAATTACCCATATTTTCCGAACTTCTAGTAACATTTTCCCTTTATCTTTGTAAATAACTGATAAATGCTATGCACTATTTATTATATAGAAGTTGTGCAATGCAGTGCTCTCCAATGATCTCGTTAACACGGAAGTATTATAATATCACTAAACCACTCCATAAATAAATTTTCCCCATAGATTTTAATTAAGAAAACGAATACCTGTGTTTCTGTATACGAACTATAAAGCTACGTATTCTGTAATCTTGAGAAAACATATCTATCCTACCTCATTATTATTATCTATGCTGATTAAAATATAAATCGCTTCGTCTGTGTGTGTGTATCAGCGATGGCTAGATAAATCTACGGCAAATACGAGTATAATTTTTTTTGGTCTGTCTGTATGAAGTTAATCCAAGGTCCCTCTTGATGTAACTGAAGCTCAGAATTTTAAAATTTTGATTAATTTCCGAGATATTAATTATGAAGCAATATTCACACCCATCAAAAAGCAATTGTTGGATGCTCGGAAAACGAGAAAGCTTGTAAATTTGCACAAACACAATTACGCACGGAAACGAGAAAAGAAGCATTTTGACTGCATTTCTGTTTTATTATTAATATTATTATTATTTTGTTTTAATCTAAAATGACCAAGCCATTCCCAACAGTTATAATGGAAAACATGGTGTAGAAGATCGGATTTGAACGTTTTAAATGGTGTGATACATTTTTTTTTAATGTCGCAGTTAACCTTCTGAAACAAAGTTTTCATAAAAGGACATATTTTCGAAAACGTGTTTTCTCCCCATACTTCGTCGCCTCTCTACGATTCAAATTTTAAGATACTGAAAAAGCATAAATATGTTTATAATGTTGAAACGTTCTTCCAAACTATGATGTAGTTAACTTTTCAAAATTAGTATTTTATCTCTTTCAAATTTACCATCAAATGCAGGTCACTTTATGGTTCATGGAGAGGATATATTTAACACATTAGAAGCAACTAAATGTCCGTATTTTACACAATCATTTTAGAAAATTGGAATAGATCAAATTTAACTCATCAAAAAATTTTCCAAACGCTTAGAGGAGTAGAAATATATGTTATAAAATAGAATAAAAGAAACTTCGATGAAAAAAAATTAGAAATCGAGGTATATTGCTGTGGTTATTCTCGATATCAAATAAACACTTCTTAAACATGCATATTGTAAGAAATTTGAAAAAAGGCTCGATTTTATTTATATTTACGATCCACTAAAATGTTAGAAAATTTGGACAATGATAACGTGATAACAATATATTTTACAAAGCTAATAAAACTGTTTTTTTCCTTACAATTTTAAGGGATTAACTTTAAAACAATTGAATTATTTGAGAAAAAATGCATTGCACATGAATGAATTGAGAAAAAAATTAAATACAATCGAATAATAAAACTATCAAATTAAAATGAAATTCAATCGAATAATAAAATTGATTTTACATACTCCAATCAATTTAAATAGTTTTATTTTTCAATTTTAAGGGATTTACCTATAAAAAAATATTTCACTTATGAAAACTCTCGCTAGAGACACCAAACAAACAAACAAACAAAAAAACTGTCTGAAGATATGAAATGATACTAATTTAAACGTACAAAGGGTCCGCACGATATGGTAATAATTACAATGCAGGGACCCCATCAGAAATAAAATAAAATAAACCCAGCTTAGTAGGAAAATTCCTTTTTATGCAGAATCTTTAAATTAAACAAAGCTTTATACTATTTTTTAAGGAGGGTGAGGACTAAAACCTGTTTTGTTTTCAGTTAATTGCACGGTTTCGTTATAAACAGCCTATACTGTATTAGAAAATAAATTTGCTGGACATTGCATTTTTTAAAAATCTATGTAGTAGTATATGATTGGAATTTAATTTTTTTTTCAGCATTGTAATTTATGATATATGTGTAATTACTTTTTCATCTAAAGATGATAAATAAAAATTTAAAATTTTGAAAACAGAATTAAAGATTAGTTGAATTCAAAATTGATTTTAATTAAAACATTTTAAAATGTTAGTAAAAAAACCCTTTACCTGGACTGTACAAAATTTTATGACTGAGCAACAGTAGGGGCTGGTAACTTGCGCAGTCTCTTCCATCTTCTTCTCACTCCTGCTCTGTACGGAGCTACAGTACAAATTCCAGGTTCTTTTAAGAGAATTATTACGGGCCCGGATAACGAGGCAGCTAGTAAATAATAATAATAATAATAATAATAATAATAATAATAATAATAATAATAATAATAATAATAATAATAATAATAATAATAATAATAATAATAATAGCGCTATTCCTTTTTTAATAATGTAATATACGGTACTAACCAGAAATCCCCTCATGACAAAAATAGTTTTTTTTTTTTTTTTTTCATTTTTGTTTTGTTTACGTTAATACAGACAGATTAAAATCCAGAGCTACCAGTAAGTGATCGGCCGACAGCCACATGCCGCTACCAATTTTTTTTAATTATTTGTAAAATGGTTGTTGTTCTCGGTAGAGAACTAAGTATATCTAAGAGAATCTGAAGTATATTTGATGTTTTTATTGGTTGAATTCCGCAACTTATTTTATTTTATTGGTTTTCTGATTGGTTCGAATTAATGCCCAAAAATGAAATATTTATCTTTTTTCTTAATTTGTTTTCCGATTAGTCACTGTTTGTCAGTCTGATTAACTCCATCAAATAAAATTACACATTTTAAGTAGTTAAAATTGTATATTGATAAACTATTGTTTTTTTTTTTTTTTTTGTCATTGTTCTTGGAACATTACTATTTAATGCATCGCATACGTAATATAGGACTCGTTATGATCATCTTTAAAACGATGTTTCTCATTATTATTAATTTAAATATAGAATTTATTTATAAGACTTTAAAATTTTCGTCTTTCAAAATATCATTTTCTAAATAGTCGTTGTGATTTGTTAAATCACAATTTCTTTTCACGCCGCTGGAATTCGGCGCGATTTAGCCACACAACTAGATGAGTATCAGAACAACACTATGCGGAAAGCAGGACGTTAGCCTACCATGCGAATTTGCAGCAGCAGGATTATAATGCAATTACATGTACCCGGTTAGTATATAAAATGCATTTTTTGAACATAAAAAAAATATTTTAATAAATAATTTCTGGCAATATATACTTTAATAAAAATTAATAATTATTTGAAAAAAATTTGTGTTTTAATAAAAATGCTAATTTTGATAATTATTTTCTTTTGGAAGATAATTTTTTGGATGAGAAAGATTTCTGAATCAGAAATTTAAGATTTTTTATGTATTTAATATGTGTTTTTTTTTAGAGAGTTTTCTGTTAATACACTTTTCTTTTTTAGAAATTATAATGTAAGTAAATGCATTACTATAAGAAATAAATATTTGAAAGGAAGAAAAACAAATATTGGTAAGAAAAATAATTATAAAATAAAATAAGTTGATATTTATTTTTTTCATTAAAATAAATATTCTTTTTGTGTCATTTGTGGATGCACTACAGACTACAGTTTTAATGACTATGTAGTTTATATATATATATATTATCAATATTTATTTATCTAAAAAAATAGAAATGTTAATTTAACCTCCTGTTTTCGCTTGATAAATAATTTTCTAGAAAGGATCATATATGAATCGTTATTTTATATCTTAATGCTAAAAATATGGATAGATTTAATTTATACTTTTAAATTTGTAAAATATTTTTTAAAACCTTTTAATAATTTGATTCTTATTTAAAATAAGAAATTTGAATAATGCTTTTAAAATGATTATTTAATTGGAAAATAAGTTGAATTAACTTATGAAGAAGGATTTTTTTTACGAATTATTTTATAAAGGGTACTAATTTTACTGAGCGTTAAAATCCCTCTTGATAATTCAAATAATTGTAGACCTTTTTCAATTAATTATAAAAATATTTTTTATATAAACACATATAATCTTTTTTTGCCAAATTTTTGTTTATCGCGATTAGAATTTAATGTGAACAGTATGATATATATATATATATATATATATATATATATATACATCATATGCAAAAAATTGAAATCATTACTTTTCTCTTATATATTTTATTTGCTTCACACGCATGTAAAATATAAGTTTTATTTCATATTAGTGCAATGTTTTTTTGAAGTAAAATAAGCAAATATGTAAAATCCATTAGTTTTAAAGATATAATTAGTATTCCCAAATAAACTCGAACATTAATGACACTATAAAAAAAAATTCCAAAGAATAAGTGTTTCAAATTTGGATAGGTATTAGCAAACCTATCTGGCCGAAATGAATTTCGATACATTGTCACCTGCTGAAATTAATTATTTGCCTAATTTTGGCCGAAAGCAGCCCAATAACTGCAATCAACATTAATAAAATAGGCTTGCTTTACATCGGCTGCAAACATGATATATAGTATATAACACCACCTCGCAGATTTAACTATACACATGTAAATACTAAATCAACTTTGGCAACTGTAGGCAGACTGTCTCCCATATAGTGTATTTCTATCTTTAATTTCTGGCGGAAGGATTGGAATCCTGGACCTCTTATTTTAGAATAAGAGCCATTACCTCTGCATCAAATTCTAAAAATTGTTGTGAATTTACCTGTAAATTTTGTTTTAATTTTTCAAAAACCGATGGCGTTAAATCGAATTCAAGAATGCAGTAACAGCTAGTTCAAGCAACACATGAATTAAAAATCGAATTATTTTTGAAATGTGCACCGCTCAAGAAATGGCAATACGAAATTTTCCAGATTTAAAAAAAGTTACAGTTTCTTAAAACAACGACAGCAACAAAACAACAGTTTGTAATTTTGCAACAGCAATTGACAGCAGTGGTTCCAGCACCTTTTATTTCAGTCATTACAGAGAATACAGTAATTTTTTCTGCACTTTATTTAACAGTTTATCAAGTACGGATGTTGCGAAATCAGATTCAAGCGATCATGTGCTGAAAGTGAATTGACACAAAAGGTAAAGTTAAATTAGACAAAACGCAGCCAATTCTAACACATCTTTTTCCAGACTTGAGAAGTTTCACAGCTCCTTAAAGACAGTAGCTTGTAAATTTACTGTAATTGTGTGGGTTGCCAATACTATGTTTAGTAAATTGATTTTTTTACAGTGTACAGCTATCTAATTGCACAGAAACAATATTTGTCCCTTATAGTTATTTTTATTCTTTTTAAAATCAATTGAATTTTTTTAAACGATTTTACACGTCATTTAACTTTTAATCCACCAGAATATTTTTACAAAATTCTAAAAAGCTTTTGAGTATAGGCTTTTGAAATAGTCCGAGCAGTTCAGTCGGAAGAATAGTATCGTGTTCACTCAGATTACACATACGCGGGCATAAACATATAAATCACATTTGAAAAAAATTTCTTGCTCTGCGCTCTGTGTTTAGGGAATAGAAAATAGAAATAAAATAATATAAAAAATCTGGTAAATGCAGAAATAAATTAGTAGAACATTTTCAATAATAAATGCTGAACATGATACAGTGGAAACATTATCATGTAATATTCGGGTTGCATGTAATTTCATTAATGCAGGTTGCAAAAAGAAATGTTCAAATTTGGTAGTAAAGAAAATCGGTTCTAAAGATTATTTATGTACAAAGCGAATCATATTTTTTAAAGTTTACAGATATAAAATCTTTATTTTGTAATTAGAAGTTTTTCATCTTTATAAAGAATGACTTCTTATTTAACAAATGAAAAAAAAGCTACTCATATATAAAATGTAATCTTTATGTGCTCTTTAGAATATATATTGAACAATATTTTTGCTCTGCCTTTTTTAAATAAAAATAACATTGAAAAAGGGTTCGATAAATTGTCTTATAAATAACTAGTTGAAAGCAAAAGTATGAAGTAGAGAATTGAGTAAAAGCATCAAAGTATTCTTTCTTTACTTCAAAAATGTACTTTACTTCAAAAATGCTCTGAAAGCAGATTTTTCTCTTGCCATGAACTTTGCTTCATATGTTTTACAATGCCAGTTCTATAACTACAAAGCACATGCTTATCTGAAAAATCAAATATAGATGTTCCACTGAAGTGGGAAACATCTATATTTTCCTCATTCCGTTCTGTCAGTTTAAACAATAACATTATGTTCCAAAAGGACCAAAATTTTAAAAATACGTATAGAGCAAGTTCGGGTATTATGGAATACCATTTTATTTTTTTGTAAGTCAACATGCTATTTTTAAGATATACTAAAATTTAGTAAAGAACATACTTTGACTATTTCTTGAAATATTGTTAGTGCATTTAAAATGGACAAAAAGAAAAACATATAAATATAAAAAAGTAACACTTTTTTGATAATCGAAAACAGTCTAATAAGATGGAGTAAGATCATAAGGAATTTAAAAATTGTAGTAATAACTATTTAATGAGAAAACTTAGTATATCATCTATAATTCTTTAGACTTTCTGAAAAAATGTCTTAACTTTTTCAGAGGCAAAGCGCTTTCATTCTTAAATCTGCTGAAATGATTGAATGACACTAGAATTTATTCAAAATACACACTAGAATTTTTTTCAAAATAAATAAAAGCTCTTCTTCATGTACTTGGTACAGTAAAAATTTTCAATTTAAAACTCTGGTGTCAATGTGCCAGTTTGCAATTAAAATTCAGTAGGATACATTTTATCCCACCGTCCTTCAAGGGGTTAATTTGTAGATTCGTATGGAAACAATTGCCTGACTGATATTCCATGGTACACGACACACCAGAAAAACATTATCTCTTCACTCGTAAACTAGTTAGAATATACGAAAACTGACAAACACCACAGTAAATATATCTATTCAACTTTATACTCAACGTTCTTAACATTACTCATAACGAAATTTTACAATTAATAGGAATTTTACAATATGTACTGCAAAAATTGCAGAATTTGGGAATAAAATTATATTTCGCCGTTTTGCTCCAACAACGAATACCCAAACAGAACTAATCAAAGCACATCATGGGAGTACTGGGAAGTCGTTGGTTGGTAAGTGTTATTTAAATTTATACTGCCAGGTGTCGCACAATGCAGCGTACTAAAACTCTGCTATCAAAACTACAATCTGCTATTAAGAATATTGCCCTTTTAATTCTGCAGTTTTTCTAAGTTATGTGAAAAGGATATTACCTTTTTTTAAAATTTGAATTATTTTTACCAGTGTGTTTCTTTTATTTGAATAAGTTATATTTTGAGATTGTGAATGTAATTGTTCTTTTGGTCTCATCGGAAAGATTTGATTAGTGATATTATCTGTAAATAAACTGGTGTAAAAGGAAATAAGTATGAGTATGGGCATTCCTATTAATAATTCCATTTTAGAGGAATAAACAAGCGTACGGCAGATTTATGCTTGACTGCAACGCCGCATGCTCGTGATAATGAAGTTTTTTATAATGTGTTACAATTCCATAAAACATGCACGTTTCTCTATATATAAAAAATTAAAAACTACCTTTGAAATTAATGTACCTGTACAGTTATTTTCATACAAAACGATGAACATCGCATTTAAATGTATTTGAATATTAAATTATAGCATTTATATACTATTTAAATTTAATAGTTGAGCAAAACAGGCAAAATTCCCTATACTTAGACGATTACATTTTAAAAAGCAGCATGTAACTTAAATACATTTTAATGAATCATTTAAAATATAAAAACTAATTAATAAATACTACACAGGTTTGAATACATTAAAAATATTAAATTTAAAATATACACTAAAATTTTTATTAAACGCAAAAACATACAAAAATAGAAATTTCGCTATATTATAGTGAAATGGATAGTTTTGTATATTTTTAATTTTAATTAAGTGTTTGTATGTATATTTTAATTTAATTTCTTTTTTAATTTAGTAAGGTATATCTAGAGTTTCATAATTAATTATCATATTATGCATTAAGGACAAATATACAGGGTGATTCAGCTCGTCGGTGACAAACTTTAAGGATCGATAGAGCACACCTAGACGAACATTTTTGAATAGGGAATGTAGGGTCCCTGACGCGATGGTAAGGCGCTAGGCGCTTTCGAAAATTTGGGTGCCGAAATTCGAAACGTCATAAAAACTAGGGAAATGGTTAGATTTTCTTGCTTGTTGCGTCGAAATGATTCTGTTTGTTTAGACTTTCTTCAGTACCAATTTGATAAGCGTATCTCTTAAAACATGGATAGGGGGCGCTGCAGACTTTGGAGAGCTAGACAACAACTTTAAGCCCGTTATTTTGATAATTTAACACATGCTCGCCAAAGTTTATACTCTAACTTAAAGTTTGAACCCAAAAGTAGAGCCCTGCAAAAAGCGTAAGAGCCGGAATAAAATGTCAAAGTACAGGGTGGTCGAAACTCGAAGGCTCCTAAGAGATAAACAAACAGATTTCTTGACTTATGGCATGCATTTTCATGATTCTGTTTGCTGGGGCTCTCTGAAACTCAGTTGAACGGTACAAAAAGAAACATCGATAGGGGGCGCTTTGGGCAAAAAACATAATTCGTTGACATTTCGGACGCTAACTGGAAACGGGGCGCTACGATCAGTTAGAAACAAAACAAGAGAGTAATTTACTTATCATAAGAAGCTATTAAAACTGCAGTTTGTTTGTTTTTTTTAACAAACATAGCTGGTTTCAATCATGCACAATGCGCGCAATAAAATTTACATAAGGTGCTTTTTGCTGATTTATGCAAAAGATATCGTACCATATCGATATGCAAAAGATACGTAATGCGTAGACGACAACGCGAGATGACGTAGTTGTATGCGCAGACACGTCTTTTGAACGTGCGGTACCTACTTAAGCTTCGGGTTACTTGTCTGCAGATCGGTAGTAGGATGGAACGGTACACAAACTCTGAATTGGCTGACATGCATTTGGCGTATGGCGCTGCTGGTTGTAATGGACGAGCCGCTCAGCGGTTGTACGCCGAGCGTTACCCCAACAGGCAAATCCCCTGCCATGCCTTCTTCGCTCGAGTACACCAGAGGTTGTCCACAACGGGATCTTTCGACGGAGGCAGGCCTGAACGGGAGCGATCAGTGAGCACCCCCGACAACGAAGAGGCTGTGCTTAACCTGGTTGAGGACAACCCAGGTCTTAGCACGAGAGATATCGCCAGACATGTTGGCATTTCGCAAGCAACTGCGTGGCGCATCTTACGTTCCCGGAATCTGCACCCCTACCACATCCAGCGGGTGCAGTTGCTCAGAGAGCAGGATTTTGGCCCTCGAGTGGAATTCTCAAGATGGTACTTGGCGATGAGATCCAGGGATCCCCGTTTTGTAAACAGCATTTTGTTTACGGACGAGTCCACCTTCAGCCGGGAGGGAATGTGGAACGCCCACAACAGTCATGTGTGGTGTGATGAAAATCCACATGAAACCAGAAGCCGAGCAGCCCAGGAGCGTTTCTCAGTAAATGTGTGGGCCGGCATTCTGGGGGATTGCCTCATTGGCCCTTATTTGTTACCTGAACGGCTGACAGGTGGAAATTACCTGATTTTCCTGGATCAAGTGCTGCCGCAGCTTCTGGAGGAGGCGCACGTACCCGAAGGTTCGCGTCGCCAGATGTGGTTCCAGCACGATGGAGCTCCGGCCCATTACACGAACGACGTGCGTCTCCATCTAAACGCAAGGTATGGCCAGCGGTGGATCGGGCGTGGGGGTCCAGTTCACTGGCCTGCCCGATCACCAGACCTCACCTGCTTGGATTTCTTCCTTTGGGGTTACCTGAAGGCCGAGGTATACCATACACCTGTCAGCAGTGCTGAAGAACTTGTGGCGCGCATTGTGGCAGCTGCAGGGCAGATCAGAGATACTCCTGGCATTGTTGGAAACACACACTCCTCAATGCGACGGAGGTGCGAAGCCTGCATCATGGCCCAAGGTCGAAATTTCGAGCATCTTCTGTAGTGTTATTTTTTGTAAATAAATTTCCAGTATCATTGATGTTTTTGGTCTAAATTTATTCAGAAGTGTTGAGCAGAGGTAGAAAATGTGTTTTCATTATTACTAACTGATCGTAGCGCCCCGTTTCCAGTTAGCGTCCGAAATGTCAACGAATTATGTTTTTTGCCCAAAGCGCCCCCTATCGATGTTTCTTTTTGTACCGTTCAACTGAGTTTCAGAGAGCCCCAGCAAACAGAATCATGAAAATGCATGCCATAAGTCAAGAAATCTGTTTGTTTATCTCTTAGGAGCCTTCGAGTTTCGACCACCCTGTACTTTGACATTTTATTCCGGCTCTTACGCTTTTTGCAGGGCTCTACTTTTGGGTTCAAACTTTAAGTTAGAGTATAAACTTTGGCGAGCATGTGTTAAATTATCAAAATAACGGGCTTAAAGTTGTTGTCTAGCTCTCCAAAGTCTGCAACGCCCCCTATCCATGTTTTAAGAGATACGCTTATCAAATTGGTACTGAAGAAAGTCTAAACAAACAGAATCATTTCGACGCAACAAGCAAGAAAATCTAACCATTTCCCTAGTTTTTATGACGTTTCGAATTTCGGCACCCAAATTTTCGAAAGCGCCTAGCGCCTTACCATCGCGTCAGGGACCCTACATTCCCTATTCAAAAATGTTCGTCTAGGTGTGCTCTATCGATCCTTAAAGTTTGTCACCGACGAGCTGAATCACCCTGTATATTCTATTAGTTACTCAAAATTAGTTATTTATTCTTAACATCATTCTTTTGAAACATTTTCAAATATAAGAAACTTTGAAGTAATATGCATATATTTTTTCTTTTAATCATTCAATAAAAGGTAGTTAAACATATAAATATAATTTTATATGATATTTAATAATAAAAAATATGAGTCAATTCGACTGTAATTCATTAAATATAAACTTAATTCAAATACTCTAGGCGTTAATGAAAATAAACCATATACTAATAGAAATATAACGATGCACATATGCTATTAATATTGGGAATAGTTATCTCATCGAAATGTAAATATATATATATATATATGTTTTTGCGAAGACGTTATGCTGTTTGTTAATAATATAAAAAAAATATGTATTACGCAGCTTAAGAATTATTCTTACGTTCATTTTATTATGTATGTGCATTAAAATATTTTTAAGTGTTTGAAATTTATTTCTGGTATATTTTGCAAATCCATTCGAAACCTATTTCTATTAATTTATACTTTAGTTCATTAAAAATGTTACGTTTAATGATTATATTTAAATATTAAGGGAAAAAACAATCTATGGAAATTGATTTTTTACATTCTTCATTTTTTTTAAATTTTGAAGAAAAAAATGAACATTAGTCGATAAACTCGTGAAAAGATACTAGTGGACTAGTGTTTGTAACTATATCTTGTTTTGTTTAGTATTTATGTCTGTCTAAAAGCTATTGTTACTTTTAAGGCTTCTGTTCTTTTGTCTGTCTTCCTATCGGACAGTGCTCTAACTCGTGTAAATACATTTGATTTTCTACGATGTTAATATATATAATATTGGTGATTACTGGGGTATCATGCCCAATTTCTAAATTGAAATTAATTTATTACTGAATGACTTTTTTTCTCAAATTTGTTGTTAAAACGGCTTTAAAATGTTGTACGTGAAATGAAAAAAAAAATACGTTAAAAGTTTCTTGTAATTATTTGATAAAATGTAAACGTCCTAATTTTGCATACGTGATATTTGTGTAATTTTAAGTACGGAAGTAATCGTAAAGATTCAATTACAGGCGAATATGCTTTAATTCAACCTCGCAATTTTCAAACAAAAGTATTTTACATTTACTTTGAGAATATTTAACACAAAGAGAAAAATACTACGAAATATATTTTTAAAAATACTCATGCAAATAAAATATGAAAATAGTTGCTTGTGATTGAAACTTTACTATTTCCCCATTTTTATATAACATTTATTATAGTGAATATCCAACATGAAATGTTTTGTCATGATTCTTATAAAAAAAATTAAACTGTATATACACTATAACTTTTTATTTGCTACTCAAAGATAAATATTTTTTTCTTTCTAAAGATTAACACTACAATACACTAATTAAGAAACAGCATTAATTAAAAATTAAGAGTAATCGTATTTGAGGCTAAAAAAAATAATTTGTTTTTATCTTGAAAAAGTAATTTACATCAATAAATCACCCCTGAATTGCTCATAAAAATATCTACTAATTCTTGCTTAGTGTTCTATTTTCGGGAAATTATGAAGGAATAGAAAAGAATATATCATTTGACAATGTAAAGCTAACATATTTCACAGAACACTACTTGCTAACATTATAATTCATTTATTTAGATAAATGATTGAAAAAATACAGAAAATAAAATTACACCGATAAACAAATTTTAAAGAATTTTCTGTTTCTCTATATATGTTGGGTGTTTCTTATAGAATTCAAGCTGCTGAAAAAGAAAATGTTCATAAAAATTTTCTATCACCCTCCAATTTTGAGAAATTACATTTATACGTTTTGGAGTATGTAGGCATCGTATAGGAATTATAATTATATTATATTATTCTCTGTCATGTATTTGATTCGTAAAGACATTTCTTTTTCTTTACAACGACAGAAGATGCAGCAAGAGAGTAGAAACAGATGTCCCCTTATAAATTTTATGTTAGCGACCTTGAACAGACAGCACTAACCACCCCCAGAGTATTTGACTTTAATGCAAATCTATGACAGTTGAAACTTTCGAGGCGCGTGTACTACTATTTCTTTATTTTGTAAGACCTTTTTAATTAAATTTTGATTATAATTATCCTATTTTCCTCTATAATATGTAAAACATGTCTAGAGCATGCGTTACTAAACCCGATTCTGTTTGCTATGTATGCGGGGAGCAAACTTTGAAAAGGCATCAAGCGGCTTTCCCGCCGTTAATAAAAACTGCCTATCATATGTACTTTGGATATAAAGTAGGTGAACAAGATTAGAAATGGAAACCTTATTCTTATTGTACACGATGTGCTACAAACCTCCGGGCGTGGATAAAATATACAAAAAAGTGTATGTTCATTGCTATACCATGATATGGCGCATGCCGAAGGATCATATAACTAACTGCTACTAATGCACTACCAAAATTAAAGGATTCTCTGCAAGAAGTAAACATAAATTTAAGTACCCGAACTTAAATTCCCTAATGTGACCAGCATTGCATAATGATGATTTACAAATACCGAAACCTCCAGAGAATTTTACATATGACGATGCAGCAGTAGAAATGGAAATTGATGAAACTGAAACTTCCTCTACATCTGATATGAACTATTATCCGGGCATAAATGAAGAACCACGCCTAATTACTCAAAAATAATTAAATGATTTTGTGAGAGACTTAAATTTATCAAAGAAAAACTCGAAATTACTTGGATCAAGATTGCAAGGTTGGAATCTCCTGAAAAACTATACAAAGATATCTATTTATCGAGATTGACATAAGAAATATTCGAATTTTTTTTCAAGAAAAGATGATTTATGCTATTGTAATGCTATAAGTGGGTTAATGTCTGCTTTAAATTGTCAATATAACTCGGAACAATAGCCTATAAGAGATCAGTTACAGATAAGACATTTACCGTTGCATAAAGTATGAAATTTCTTATTAATATAATTTCTTTTTACAAAAAGTCTTCTATATTTTTCTGAAACTTTATAAACAATGCATACTTTCAGTGTTTTAAATATTAATTTTAAGCTTTATAAGTGTTTATTCAAAAGTTTGTCATTACTAAAATACCAAATGATAAATTTCTTAAGGTATATGTGTTGAATAAATACTACAAAATTCAGATTTTCAAGATTTTGGATTTTTTTAAATCTGTGGGTGATGGAAACTTTTTAATGGCACATTTCACAGCACCACCTAAAATATAAAAGTCACCAAATACTTAATTAAAAACAGAAACCTTGTTTATCAGTGTTATTTTTTTTACTTCGCCAATTTGAACAATGTAAAATATATGAACATCGAAACATAGCTTAATTTATTGAAATAAATAATCATCTTGAACTTATATTTCCCGGTTATATATAAAGACATTCATATGTAATATATTATAATCTGAGCTGCCCTAAACATGGAACATTAATCATAAACGAATTATTTATAGCCTCAAGCCTGTTATAAAGGGTGTCCACTCTCAACGATGGCCAAAGGCTAATTTCGAAACACTTAGTTATAGACATATAGTTCCAATTGCAAAAATGCTTTAAAATGGGTAAAGATTTGTTTCATAAACGACTTACTTAAAAAAAAATACTAAAAAATTACGAAAATTAAATTTTTATACGCCCCCCCCCCGGTCCTATAAGTGATATTTAGTAAAATTTTCCCATCACTCTAACAAGCAATACAAAAAAAGGTCCCATTCATATAACACTAAAATTGACCGAGTTATAAAACTTTAAATTTCATGACTTGAACCACATTTCTGTAACTGAAAACGGATGAGTTTCACTAAGCTTTAAGGGAACGTACGCTAAGTGCTTAAATTATTATAAAGGTCGTCACTTTCCAACGCTGACTAATGGCTAATTCCTAAACCGTATGTCACAGACATATACTTCCAATTGCAAAAATATTTTAAATGAGGTAAAAAAATATTTTTAAAGCGATTTAACAGAAGTTGTAGCCAGTGTGTAAGTTTTTGGTAGAGTTAATTTTAATTAATTAACTTCTAGCTTGCTTAAAATAATCGAAGACGTGTGTTTCAAAATTCTCTTTATCGAGAAAATCAAATTTTAGGTAACCACGAAAAAAACCTTTAAATGCGTCCATTGGTTTTCATTATAAATTTGGATATTGTAGTGTTATTTTAGTGTAGATTGGTATAGACTGTTAGAAAAAACAAAAGCGATAACGCAAGTCTTGAAAATAACATCCTCAATTGTATTTTTACAGATGTTATATTTTTTTTATGGAAATGAAGCTGTATCTTTCTCATGATTTTATTTTAAAAAGGTGTTTTATTTTGATAAGCTTTTATTTTACTTATGAATTTCATATGAATGTTTACCTAGCTCAAAAATTGTATTCAAATTTTAACTCACTTCCAAATATCTCATTGAGGTCCAATTTGGAAACTTTTCCTATCGAATGACAATGTAATATTAATACGATTTTAGATGAGCATAATTTGTTTATTTTATAAGAATACACCAAATTCTATTACGTTAAATAATCTAATAGAATTTTGAATACGCATCATTTTGTAACGAATTGTGACTGTTGCTTTTCATAATTTAATTTAACAAAATTTCTGTTATTTATTAATTATATTTTTAGTACAAGCTGTATATTTTGCTTTAATATGTAAACATCAACATTAATTTAAAAATAATATTGTAAAAATCATTTTACTCTCAGTGTTAATGTTAAATTTTACATCTGACATTTATTTTTATTTCCAGTAAACTTGTGACTGATCCCTATTTTGCAGCAAAAAAAGATGCTTCATCTTTAAACATCTATTACTCGGTCAGTTTTAATGGCAGGGGAATGGGATTTTTTTTGTTTAACTTGTTAGAGTAATGGTAAACATTTACTAAATGTCACTTATAGGACCTGGGAACCGTATAAAAATTTAATTTTCGTAATTTTTTACTAAAAGTTTTTTTTTTACCTAAATTCTTTAAAAAACAATTCTTTGCCTTTTTAAAGCATTTTTCAAATTGGAACTATATATCTATAACTAACAGTTTAAAAATTAGCCATTGGCCATCGTTGAGAGTGGACACCCTGTATTGTTTCACAATGTTAAGTACAGTCGTGAAAAAAAGTAAACACCCTAACAACTATCTTTTAAAAAATATATATTGTTGAAGATAGTTATTTGTACCAAAGGAAGAAAATAATCTCTAATTTTAAGATCTGTATGTATAATTTTCTAAGGCGTGGCATCTACACATTAAAACAAGCCCTTAGTTTATTTTTTCAATACCGGTACTCAATTCTGACACCAAAAATCAACCCTGTATCCTTTAATTAAACTAAAAATAAATTTTCATGCATTCATACAATAAATTCTCGATATATTAATTATTTTAAAAAGAGCAAATTTTAGGGGATATATCAAAATTGAACTTCGGTACTCGAATGATGAACGAGAAAGCCCCCTTATTCAACAAGGCTTTTTAGGCGCCATTCAAACAGGCATTGAACACTGCTAGCCTAGAGGATAGCAGAAGAAGTTTCAAAACATCTACATCTACTATCGTAGACGACCCCTTAAACCATCATTTTGCAGTTTTGTAAGCGTAATTTAAATCTATTTGGAAGAAAATTTGAAATTTTAGATTTCCATAATGCAGGATTAAGTCCATTAAAAAAATGTAGGTTGCAATTCATATTTTTTTCAAATATTATTATCATAATTCCTAACTCATATCATAAAATTATAAAAACTGGAAATTATATGTATTTATGATTTAAAATATTATTTTTCTTTTTACACATAGGCGCATTTTGACCTATTGTAAATTGATATTTGTTGACAAATGATATGTAAGGCTATGAAAGTTAACTTGATTAATTTTTATGCTTATTTTTATATGTATTTAAATATAGAATCATTCGTTTATTATTATATATTCTTGTTTATATATATATATATATATATATATATATATATATATATATATATTACTTATACACTATATTGCCATTGATTATGGGACACTTGCGATTTTAGACATTTTACTAAATATATAGAAAAATACATGAGGAATCATCTCGAAACTCTTAGTGTAAAAATATAATAGTATAAGTCATACATCTCCGTGAAGATTTTTTCCCGAAACTCCAAAGGGGACCGTCAACAAATTAAAAAGGAATGAATATCTTTTGAATAACCCTGTCAAAACTAATGTAGCAAAAGCGCTCAAACTCTAGATTGTGATTGAATGCCTTATTGTAATAAGCCTTGTTAATTTTTATGCAAATAGCATGCATACTCGCAGAGTAATTAAGGTTTTTATAAAAATGATCCCAAATTTTTCCAAGTTTTTTCCTTATAATTTTCAGAGTTCTTAATATAAAATATTATTTTTTTCAGAAAATATGACAAACAACATTGCACACAGTACCCTGTAATCAGAATTAAAAAATAATGAAAATTGTATAAAAAATGAGTTGGTTTACTAAATGATTTTTTACTGCGCATGCGTCAACGATATCAAAATTTCATTTGCATATTATGTTAGCTAAATGTATAGAGCAACTTTTGTGAAAGTCACAAAATCATAACTTGAAAATTCTGACAATAATCGTCAATTGAATAAGTCGAAAATCCGTTATTCTGAAAATGAAGCAAAAACAAGAGGGGTTGTATCCATATATTCATTGATTAGTGTCAATATAGAATACACAATATGGGATGACTACTGCATTTGGATAAAATCCCTCCTTTTTTTGCTTCATTTTGGAAACAACGGATTTTGTCCTTTTTCTATAGACGATTACTTTCAGAATTTTCAAGCTATGATTTTGAGATTTTTACAAAAGTTGCTCTATACATTTAGCTAACATAATATGCAAATGAAATTTTGATATCTTTGACGCATGCGCAGTAAAAAATGATTTAGTAAACCTACTCATTTTTCATACAATTTTTATTATTTTTTAATTCTGATTACAGGGTACTGTGTGCAATGTTGTTTGTCATATTTTCTGAAAAAAATATTATTTTATATTAAGAACTCTGAAAATTATAACGGAAAAACTTGGAAAAATTTGGGACCATTTTTATAAAAACCTTAATTACTCTGCAAGTGTGCATGCTATTTGCATAAAAATGAACACAGTGTATTACAATAAGGCATTCAATCATAATCTAGAGTTTGAGCGCTTTTGCTACATTAGTTTTGACAGGGTTATTCAAAAGATATTCATTCTTTTTTAATTTGTTTACGGTCCCCTATGGCGTTTCGGTAAAAGATCTTCACGGAGATGTATGACGTATACTATTATATTTATACACTAAGAGTTTCGAGATGATTCCTCATGTCTTTTTCTAGATATTTAGTAAAATGTCTAAAATCGCAAGTGTCCCATTATCAATGGCAATATAGTGTATATATAATTGATAAATGGCTTTTTTCTGTTAAATAATTTGTAAAAGTATGTAAAATAAGCTATTGCATATGAATATTAAACAGTTAATAGTCTGCAGAAAATGTGTTGCCAAAATTTATTCTGCGCAAAAGTCATATTTTGTATTTTGCCACATCCATATCCTGGAAAAGTTTTGATTAATTTACATTGGTCATAAATAACAAAGCCGCTGTTTTCATAAAAGCCATATGAAAGTTTAAAATTCCAGTGTTTAAATATAGATACCAATTAAAATAGAATCAGTTGCTGATGAAATGCTTTCATAAACAGGGTGTTTCGCTACCAGACCGACAAACTTTGAGGGGTGATAGTAGACATGAAGACAAACATTATTAAATAGGAAACGATAGGGCGAAAACGTCTTCCGTAGGAGCCAGGGGCCATTAAAGTTTAAGGTCCAAAACTTCAAACGATTATAAAAAACAGAAAAAAGGTGGATTCGTTTGCGGTTACTGCTAAAATTATTCTTTATATCACTTTTTTTTTTAATTTAAAGGTTATGTTCAAAAAGTGTCGGTAGAGGGCGCTTTAGACTTTTAAGTAACAAACAACTACTTTTTACCCTTATTTTGTGCACGGGGTTGAAATTATTCTAAAGTTTAGATTTTAACTAAAATTTTAAGCCCAAAATCGGAAACATTGTTATCGGGTAACTAGCAAAAAGTTAACAGAGGAAGGGATTTTGAACGCTCATAAACATTTGACAAACTAATCGATTTTATTGCGTTTTGCGTGTAAGTCATTCCCATGGTAATTATTTTATTCAAAATGACATACAGCATTTGTGTCCTCATTTTTTGTTACAGGGCGCTGACGACACAGCTCCGAAATTTCAATGGCATTACTCCTGGGTGTTTTACTACCAGACCAACATACTTCCAGGAAGTGTTAGGGATGCAAAGACGACTCAGAATCATAGTATAATATAACGTTAAAAATATCTTTTTTCCGAGTTAGGGTTAAAAGAATAAGAGAAAAAAGCCTCTTAATATTTTTACAATACGTTCTGTCGGAACTTCTATTAAAAGCACACGTTCCTTTTTCGTTGCGCCACTCTATTGCACGATGGGGCTCCTCCACATTTTACCAATGATGTTCGCAGGCACCTCAACGTAACATGGGGACAGCGGTGGATAGGTAATGGTGGCCCGGTTCGTTGGCGTGCCAGATGGTCGCACCTACTTCATTATATCAATTACATTTTGTTACTTACCTTTCCTTTATTACTGTATAATTATGTTTTAAAATAAACATTGCTGGGTGGGGCTACTTGAGCTCAAACTAATTGGTAGCCCCCCCCCCATCACCTGGCTCAATCTGAATCTGAATCTGTATGGACTTCTTCTGCTGGGATCAAATGAAAAGTTGAATGTATGAGACTCCTGTACCTTCAGTGGAAGACCTGTCAGCTCGAATTTCTGTAGCTGCCAGAAAGCTATCCGAGATACAAGGAATCTTTCAAAGCGTAAGGAATTGCATGCGACGCTGCTGTTAAGCATGCCCGATTACTTCTGGTCGTAATTTCGGATACCTTTTGTATTAAAACCTTAAACTAAATTGCTTTCTGCCACATTAACGCGTTGCTGTTTCACTACCTGTTTCTGTTGCTTTTTTCTCTGTTTCTTTTAACCACAGCTCGCTAAAAAGGGATTTTCAATGTTACATTCCTATGTGATTCCGAGTCGCTTTGCATCCCTATCACTTCCTGGAAGTATGTTGGTATGTAGTAAAACACACAGGAGTAATGCCATTGAAATGCCAGAGATGTGTCGGAAGCACCCTCTATCAAAAAATGGATACACAAGAGCTGTAAGTCATTTGGAATAAAATAATTACCAAGGGAATGAACTACACGCAAACCGCAACAAAATCAATCAGTTGGTATAATGTTTATGTATGTTTAAAATCCGCCCCTCTGTTCACAGTTAAATTTTCACCAGTTACCCGATCCCAATGTTCCCGATTTTGGGATTAAAATTTAAGATAAATTCTAAACTTTACAATAATTTCAATCCCATGCACAAAACGACAGTAAAAAGTAATTGTTCATTACTCTAAAGTCTAAAGCGCCCTCTATCGACAATTTTAGAATGTAACCTTTATAATTTGTTTTTCTTTTAATCGTGTTATAAAGAATGATTTTAGTGAAAATCGCAAACGAATCGACCCTTTTTCCGTTTTTTATCATCTTTTGAATTTTTGGACCTTAAACTTTAATGGCCCCTATCTCCTACAAAAGACGTTTGGGCCAAATGGTTTCCTATTTAATAATATTTGTCTTCATGTCTACTATTACGCCTCAAAGTTTGACGCTCTGGTAGCGAACACCCTGTATTAAAAATATTTTGTTTCGAACTATAAATAAATATACACTATATGGCCATTGATTATTGGACACTTGCGATTTTAGACATTTTGTTAAATATCTAGAAAAATACATGAGGAATCATCTCGAAACTCTTAGTGTATAAATATAATAGTATAAGTCATACATCTCCGTGAATATTTTTTTCCGAAACTCCATAGGGGACCGCCAACAAATTAAAAAAGAATGAATATCTTTTGAATAACCCTGTCAAAACTAATGTAGCAAAAGCGCTCAAACTCTAGATTATGATTGAATGCCTTATTGTAATACGCCTTGTTCATTTTTATGCAAATAGCATGAATACTCGCAGAGCAATTAAAGTTTTTATAAAAATGGTCCCAAATTTTTCCAAGTTTTTTCCTTATAATTTTCAGAGTTCTTAATATAAAATAATATTTTTTTCAGAACATATGACAAACAACATTGCACACAGTACCCTGTAATCAGAATTAAAAAATAATGAAAATTGTATACAAAATGAGTTGGTTTACTAAATAATGTTTTACTGCGCATGCGTCAACGATATCAAAATTTCATTTGCATATTATGTTAGCTAAATGTATAGAGCAACTTTTATGAAAGTCACAAAATCATAACTTGAAAATTCTGAAAATAATCGTCAATTGAATAAGTTGAAAATCCGTTATTCTCAAAATGAAGCAAAAACAAGAGGGGTTGTATCCATATATTCATTGATTAGCGTCAATATAGAATACACAATACGGGATGTACTACTACATTTGGATAAAATCCCTCATTTTTTTCTTCATTTTGAAAACAACGGATTTTGTCCTTTTTCTATAGACGATTACTTTCAGAATTTTCAAGCTATGATTTTGAGACTTTTACAAGAGTTGCTCTATACATTTCGCTAACATAATATGCAAATGAAATTTCGATATTTTTAACGCATGCGCAGTAAAAAATTATTTAGTAAACCTACTCATTTTTTATACAATTGTTATTATTTTTTAATTCTGATTACAGAGTACTGTGTGCAATGTAGTTTGTCATATTTTCGGAAAAATATATTATTTTATATTAAAAACTCTGAAAATTATAAGGGAAAAACTTGGAAGAATTTTGGACCATTTTTATAAAAACCTTAATTACTCTGCGAGTAGGCATGCTATTTGCATAAAAATGAACACAGTGTATTAAAATAAGGCATTCAATCATAATCTAGAGTTTGAGCGCTTTTGTTACATTAGTTTTGACAGGGTTATTCAAAAGATATTCATTCTGTTTTAATTTGTTGACGGTCCCCTATGGAGTTTCGGTAAAAAATCTTCATGGAGATGTATGACGTGTACTCTTAAATTTATACATTAAGAGTTTCGAGATGATTCCTCATGTATTTTTCTAGATATTTAGTAAAATGTCTAAAATCGCAAGTGTCCAATAATCAATGGCCATATAGTGTATATCAAAAATAAAACATTGATTTTTTAAACTGATCCCCCCATTTGAAAAGAAAATGTGAACGGAAAATCTTTTCGTGCATAAATTATTAAAAGTTATCTTTACTTCGAAAAAGTTCTTATGTTTCTTTATTTATTTCACATGGAAAATAGCAAATAAAAACAGAGTAAAAATTGTCATAGCTGAAAACGATTGAAAATCGTTTCAAAACTATTTTCCTGCTATCAGTTGTTTTCTTTTAAATATTTTAAATCTTTCTGTAGATCTGAAAAAAAAAAAACACAATAAAAAATGGCATATGATATTCGAATTTATCTTAGTGACTTTTTTATTCAGTTTAACTAAGTTTTTGTAAGTTAACAAAATACTTAATAGTTCGGGAGATATCAAAAACCCCGTTATCTTGAAATTGAAAAATGTTTCTGCAAATTGATAGTGTGCGATCAAAATGTGTCTAAGTTGATCAGACTAAAAATATATTTAATTGAATTAATCATTATCTAAAAAAAACTGTACACTCTTCAAACTGAAAGAGTGGATTTCGCTTCTCGAGAAAGAGCTGTAATTTATTGAATAGTGAGTAAGTTGTTTTTAATTGTTTAACTTATCTTTATTTAAATTACTTATTTAAACAACTCATTTTTCTTTAAACTGTTTAAAAACAACTCGTCGGTTTTTAATGTTTTGTCACCGGATTTTAAAAACAAAAATTTGTATCTTAGTAAATCGAGATGATGATCCGATATAACAAGGAAAATTTTAACAGTAAAATTTTACTGGGGGTGATAAAAAAGTATTCTGAATACATTTTATGGGCTGTATACGGGTCTCTCCTCCCCAAAGAGTTAATGGCAGATAAATTGATGCAAGAATAAATGTACTATTTAAAAAATAATTGATGGGATTCACGCAATCTGAATTTTAAAAATGTGGCCTATACTGCAGTGAAAATTTAAGAGCGCACAAATTAAGGGGTTAATTGCCATAATTTCTGATTTTATACTTTTGTTCGGTTATATTGCGCCGTTACGTTGTATCCCTTCAACCCTATTGTTTGAATTAATCTATAACGCTTTTAGATGAGCTCGATAATATAAATCGTTGTTATATCATAACTGAATGTCAACATCATATCTAATTGTTTCTTTCTAATTTATTCATATTTATTAAATAGAAAAGGTAAGAAATGGAGAAATTTTGATAGAGAAATTCATTATTAAATATTATTTCCTGAAGTACATCTATAATGCAAATGAAATGTTTTTCTCTACTTGGTATTAAATGCGATAAGCAAGAAAAATAAATTAAACATAGTTATAAAAGGAGCAGAATATTAAAATTAAAAATGTAATAAATATACTTAAGCCATCTTGAACTAAAAAAATTGTTTTTCAAATGTTTGCAACGGGGATTTATTTTGTTTTATGCGTTTAAATCCTACTTGAATAAAATGAAGATAAAGACGCTTATGACGACGCCTTATCTTTTTCTTCCTTCGAAAGCATTTTATAATGCTTAAATTATTTTTTACTAACATTTAATCTAATCCTGATAACGCTAGAATGTATAAAACATTTTAGTAATTCTTAAAAGGGAGCATTACTATTTAAATTTTATCGTTTTATCACATTATATTTAATCCTTTTTTATATAAATAATAAATGTACTTTACATTATACCTTTAATGTAAGTATTTAGCTAAAATTCTATGGAGATATTCGTGAAACACAATACAATATCTTTTTTACGATTTTTACGAAATAATAATGTTATTATTTCAAATTTTCTAGAGTGACTTTTTACTCTAAATAACTTTGCATTTTATATAAGCCATAACATGTAGGTATGTATTATTGAACAATATTAAGATGTAAAAATCAGCCTTACAACCATCATAATGTAAAATTTTGTACAAAATAAAGTAAACTAATAATCAATGTCATTTTTACTTTTTTTTTCTAAAATCTAAATTTACCATGCAGCAGCTGTTTAAAATATTCGACATATTTAAGCTAACGGTATTTTCTATAAATTACGATTTAATGTTTTTTCCACTTACTTATTTTCCCTATCGCATTCATCGACACATTTATATTCAGTTTCCTTTAAGTTAATTTAAGAAAAGCGATTTTCAGTATTTATGTATTTTTAAATAAACTACTTTTCTTTGTAAGAATTTAACTAAAACAGCTGCAGTACATTAAAATAATGGTTGTATTTTCTAAAGATTTATCGAAGGAATTTTTTTTGTAAAGACAAATAGATAAAAATACAGACAGACACATGGACTATAAACAGACAGATAAATAAGTAGATAGATAAATAGGCAGACAGAGAATTATTATTATTTTATAGTATGTGCAAATGATTTCTGATACATTCAATTTCAGACAATATAAATAACAAATTAAGTAGTTGGATTTTTTTCACACTAGACAGATTATTTGGTAATTGGATTATAGCTGATAGCAATATGCAGAAAGCGAGGTGCAAACGAACTTGACATCACGATGTAATGTGATGTTTTGTCCATCCCCTGTGCAATCGTAAATCTCACACACAAATTATTTTGACAGTATTACTTGCTCTGAGTGAAGAGTTCGTCAATGACATGCAAAAAAAAAAAAAAGTATGGCTATATGGAGTAACGGGTTATCCTCGCGTCTCTTGTGAAGCTGAAGGAAACTGAAATAGAAGTTTGTGGCATCATAGAATGAATGTACCAACATAAATATTTATCGATCATTCAAGTTTTTAAACAGCTTTGAAGATTTCATCAGAAAAGACCGATGACGAGTAAAAGTTTAAAACACAATGCACGCTGAGAAAGTACGCAAATATGAAATAAAAATCCTTAGTTGTTTTCACCCGAGAGCACGCTGTCTGTCAACATTACTACATTCAAGCTCTATCTGTCTTCATGTACGGGTATGAAAATGAAGACCAAATTTGTGGAAAAATTGTTTCAGATACCTTAAACAGGACAGTACGCAGGCCTTCGTTTTTTCTGTAGACGTCGCAAGCCTTTGGCAAAATTTGCGTTTCTTTCGTGTATGAAATTCGAGTTTCCATTAAGGTTGACAAAACTGGAATTTTATCGCAACCCTATCAGAAAATTTGTGTTTTTTCAAAACCCTTCACGAAATTCACATTTAATAAGTTGCAAAATTCGCATCTAATTCATGACCCTTTCAAAAAATTTGGGTTTTTTCTCGAATCTTTTTTCTTCGAACGAAATTTGAGATTTTTTCTGCGAATAATTGACGAAATTGATTTTTTCCCCCAACGTTTTGTTTAAAATCGTGATATACTTTTTTTAATTTCAAATTTTTGGAAAATTGACCGATTTTTTTAAATTTTCGACAACTTATGCCTTAAATTTCCTAAAAATTCGGAATAAAATCCCCATTCCCCTTCTCCCTCCTCTGGCAACGGTGTTTGTGTCAAAAAGGATTTTTGTGTGCATCACAATTCAACGTACTTCGTAAAATATAGATATTTATGGATTTGTAAATTAGTCTCTCCCCCCCACACCCGAATTAAAATCCTGGTTACACTACTGTTTCATGAAAATCCTTGCGTTCGTTTTTGAGATATTTACGGTTTAATAACCAATGCGGAAACTGTGAAAAAATCTGCAAAGCAGCGACAGCTCTTGAGCATTTAATTCAAAAACTAGCCAGGACCAATTTATATCCGGACTACTTGAATCTGCATTTTGATAAAATATCATGAATTAGTTCTTGAGATATAGTTATTGTAGTAATCGTGATAAATGCAGCCTGTATCAGCGCCACACAAGTTGAATAATTTGCACCAAAAATTAAACAGTACTAATTTACATAAAAAAATAACTGAATCTGAAGATTAATTAGAATTCATGCATTAGTTCTTGAGATAGAGGTAGTGCGATAATCATGAATAATGCGGAATAGCAGCGCCACCTATTGGGCTATTTACACCAAAAAGTAATTAGCACCAATTTATATGAGAGACTAACTAAATCTAATGTTTTATTATATTTCCTTCATTAGTTTTCGAGATGGAACGCCTCAAATACTAGTGTCACATACATAAAAACAGACTGCGTTGCAGACAATGACACAGACATTTTGTAAAAATATGTTTTTTGTGTTCTCTGACATCTAAAAGTTTTAAATCTGTTGTAAACCGGAATTCGAAAATTTTCTTATAAGGACATAAGAATGTAAAATGTATATGTTAATCAATATTTTGGCACAGATGTCATACACGCACCACATTGGCGCGATTTTTTTTCTGACGCCATTTTGGTAAAAAGTTTTCATACACCAGTTTCGCATATACAGTTTTATTTATTTTCTATTATTTAATAGAGGAAAAAATAATAATTATATGTATAAAAAATAACTAAGGAACACAATAATTTATATACTTAAAAAAAATAAAATAAGATAAAATAAACAGTTTATTAATAAGTAAACAATGATAGCTGGCTTATTATGTTAGGCATAACAATCGCCGTTTTATTGCACTCCCGCCAAAGTTTTACCCATATGTCATCTGTGAAAAAAATTTTATGCGTTATAAAATATTACCAAACAGAAATGATATTATAATTTTAAATATTCTTTTAAAAAATGTTCATAAGATGTCCATTTTGTGCAATCCGCTGTAATTAAAAACATTTTGAAATATAACATTTACCACGTTAGTGTAAAATTTTATAATGTATGACATAATAATTACATTTTTTAAAATATTGATATTTATGGGATACGAAGTTTCTGTTTGTGTAAAAAAACATGAGATAATTCACAATGATGCGAAATAAAATGCAGATGTTTACTCATACGATAAAACTGACTCTCGGAATTTGCATCGTTGCTTTTTTTCTAAGAAAATGGAACACGATTTCTACAAAACAGAAGTATTTTTAAGCCTGCTTTACTGATATTGTCTTTTAGCATATGAGGTTACGACCGAGAAATCAAGTGAAATTTTGAAATGTATCCGAAAAAAATTGTTTTTTTATTTTTAACCATAATACTTCTTATAAATACTGTTATTTTTTCTTTATGACATACTGTAAAGAATGATCTAAAACATACATTGTTTAGATATTTCTGAAGCCACTTCTTAATATTACTACTACAGTCCTCAGCAATTGTTTAGACACTGGTGTTTTTAAACCTTTAAATAAAAGATACGAACACTTGAGTTTTACAAATGGCTATATTTGTTTAAATATAAATTAAACAATGTAGGATAAAAATAATGGTTATAATATAAGATAATGTTTAATTTAACTGGAAAAAAGTAAAATTTGCATAATGCAAAATTTTAGACAATTTTTTGATTTTTTTTCCAACTGTTCATGGAAAGATGGAAATTTCTAAGTTGTGATGTCACATGTCTTAATATTTAAGTATACCTTGATATAGCATCAGTTAGTGAAGATGCAGCGAGCTAAAAATATTCAGTTAGATAAGGTAATTGAAGTAGGGAAGCTGAATGTAAAGGGAAGACCGTTGCAGAAATTTCAAGAATATTAAATCGTCCAAAGTTGTTTATCTATGAAGTATAGTCTAAGGGTGACTCTTTCAAAACAAAACATAAATCTGGAAGACCTTGTGTGACCAGAAAATGAAACGACAAAAAGATCCATAAATTGGCATTTACACGAATGATGATTGCTAATCACATTAAAAGTAAGTCAGGAGTTTCTGTATCGACGAACAGGATTCGTAAATTAATTAAAGAAACAGGTAAATCCATTTACATGAAAATGATAAAACAATCAGCTTTAAAATCTTGCTACAAATTGGCAAGAATGCAACGAACTTGCAAACATAAGTCATATGGACCCAAATGGTACGCAGTGGTATTCAGTAACGAAACAAATGTGGAATTTGAATGGCCCCAACGGTTGGGCATACTATTGGCACGACTTGCAAGAGCCTAGCACTTTTTTAAGTCGACAACAAGAAGGTGACTTTTTAATGATTTGGTCCTCACTTTGCTTTGATGCATGAGTATCTCTGGTGTTATTCAATGGTTGTCAAGCAAGACAAGAATACATAGATACGTTGGAGATCAATTTTTAGTAATTTTGAAAACTTTTAGCAGGTCCAAAGTATGGACTTTAACAATATAATACATCTAGGCATGTTGCATACAAAACAAGAACTTCGTTTAACTCAGAAAGTACTACTGATCTCAACAGACAGGCGAGTATCAATGATCTGGACCCAATCGAAAATCTTTGTAACATCATATGTCGTAAGGTTTATGAAAATTTTTGCTGTACTTTTCTGTTAATGAGCTTCGATCTGCTATTGAACATGTTTCGAACAAAATAGACCCCCAAGTGATTCAGCATTTAGTTTCTTCCAAGGAAAGTCGTAATCTTGCACTAATTGCAGACAACGGGGGGTGCAACTCAATTTTAATTTGTAGTTATTGTTCTATAAATATACAAATTGTCTATACTTTCGCCGCAATGTTAATTTCGTTTTTTTTTTCATTATATATTATGTAAAAGGTCAAATTTAAAATTTATTGTTTGTGAATAAAGGATAAGTCAAAAGTAGAGAAAGATAGATGAATTACAAAAAATCGGTGCATACTTCTGAATATAGAAGCGTAATCGATCACTGTTAAACTTTTGCTGAGCACTGTATTATTATTTTTATGGTACTTGCTAGATATTTCACAATGAAATTTTCGTATGAAAAATGAAGGCGAAATATTTTAAATTGAAAATGAATAGGTTTAAATTACTGATTTTTTTCTTACAAAAATAATAATAAACTTTAACTTAATTAATTACTGATTTTTCCTTTAAAAATAGCAATAAACTTTACCTAAATTAATTACTGATTGTAATTATTATTTTTTTCTTTTAATAATAATATTATTATTATTAAAATTTATTCAGTTTAATATCATACATTATCTATATATTTATTTAAAAATTAGGAAGCTCCATCATCTGCTGATACCGTTCAACTCCCCGCCTATCTTTTCACGATTCCGTTCGGTATCAAGAAGCACTAACAGTTTTCTAGTCAACCCTATCTGTAATATTTTTGTGCTTCCATTCTGGATTGCATTGCACACCTTATTTTCTTAACATTAAAAGTTTAGATTGAACTTAGTAAAAACATGTTCCATGCATTTACATGTCTTCCCTTGCTCCATGTTTTTTGTGCGACCTCATTTTTAGGTAGATTCCGTATGAAATATTACCTATTGCATTCTCTCCCATGTTGGAATTTCTGAAAATTTTTTGCAGATCTACACCGATCACGACTCCTAGACCCCAAAACTACCATCAGTAAAAAAGTTTATCTATCTATCTATCTATCTATCTATCTATATATATGTTTCACTTTCTTCTAGATACGACAATTTCCATAATTATGCTCAGATCTTCTTCAAACTTTTACATAAAATCAAGGGGCATAATATCTCGGTCGAGTTCATTAATGTGCAAAATAGGACCAAAGGGGTGCAAATAGGGAGGGTTTTTGTGAAAACCGAAAAAACGCGATAACTTCTTAATTAAAATAGATATCAAATCAGTTTAAAATTTGTATTACTTCTAAAAAATGGGCTAAAATTTTATGCATGATAGATTTTTGATAAAATTAAAATTGGTGTCAAGGTGCAAAAAAAAAAAAAAACAGTGTTTTTGGGAGAAAAAAAAATCATAACTTCGTCAATTCTCAAGATATCAATTCCAACTAAATTTTGTATAAATTTTATCAACGTTATCTAAAACTTTTGCATTTACAAGTTTTTGATAGAACCAACTTTTATCGATGAAAAAAATTAAAAACGAAAAGAAAAAGGGGTTGGTAAAAGAAAAAAAAATCATAACTTACTCAATTCTTAAGCAATCAAATCTAATTAAATTTATTTTACACCTTCTCAGTCAAATCTACAACTTTTATATAAACAAGTTTTTCATAGGACCAATTGTTATAGCAGAAATAAATGAAACAAAAATAGGAGTTGGAGAAAAAAACTCACATCCAAATTGCTTATATTGTGTCTCATTTTTTGAATACATTTTTTATTTTAAACGCATCCAAATGGCAAATTCTCTTATTTAGAAACTATTTAATGTGACATATTGACAAGTTTTTTGGTAGAGGCAGAATATATTTAAAAAAAGGCTGCCAAAATATGAACTTCGCACAAAATTTCTCAAAGCGATCATGATTAATAAATTAAGGTTGTATTCAAATAATAAATTTGTTATTTTATGACTCATTTTTAAATTCAATTTTGCTCTCAAACACATTCAATCGGCAGTTATTTGTTATTTATGAAATGTGTAATGTGCCGTATTGGTCAGATTTTTGATAAAGGATAAATATATATTTCAAAAAAAGGTGTCAAAGTGGGCACTTCGCACAAAATTTCCCAAAGCGATCTTGATTAAAGAATTGTGGACGCATTCAAATAACAAATTGGTTACTTTATGACTAATTTTTTAATTAAATTTTGCTCTCAAACGCATTCAATTGACAGTTTTTTGTTATTTAGGAACTATATAATATGCGTATTGGTCGATTTTTTGATAAAGTCAGAATATATTTCAAAATATGTTGTCAAAATGGGCGTGTGAGCCGAATTTCGCTTAAATTGATTTTGATAAAACTACTTCTTACAGAAAAATGAAATTAAAATTTTTTTTAAAGCGGCCATATATAGTAGTTAAATTGGGTTTATCTTTAATCATATTAAATTTTTGTTGAAATGAAAACTCATCGAAATATACCTCCGCCTATTGGCCAAGCCGATAGGGATTTTTTAATACCGTTGACCTTTCTGAAGAGTGCTATTATAAACATCACGCGATTTCATTTTAAAACTTAACCTTATAGAAACAAACCAATTAGTGAAATAATAATTAATATTACAACTTGTAATTAAAATATAAGAATAATTTTCCTTCTGGTTGTGTAAGTTACGCGTTTTTACCTCCCTTAGATTCTGGGATGAGGGCCTCTTTTGAAAACCTCTCTACATTTTATTGCTGAACATCCTCATCTGTAAGGCCTGTCTTTATAATTCTTACAACTTGTCGACATGAAATAAAAGGAATTTTTTATCAATAGATTTTAAGCCGATTTTTACGGTTCTAAGATACGCAGCGGAATAATTTATGAATTTCTTAAAGAGGTTTTTTTTCGTCCACGTGTGCATATTTCGAGTTTCTCGGTCCGGTAGTTTCTAAGATTCAATTTAAAAAAAAAAAAAAAAAAAAAAAAAAAAACCCTCACTTCACCGATGCACTTTCAATGTATCAACGTAGAGTTTTATTGGTCGATTTCCAAATCGTTATTTTCTTATATATGGGAAGATAAGTATATTTCTATTAGAACAAATTTTTCAGGCCATAGTTTTATAATTTTAAGGCATATATTTCTCAGTCAACGGGTCAAGGACACATTAGAAAATATTTACACCTTATGGCTGAAGGTGGTCGGTCACTTGCTATTCTAGACATTTTGTAAATTTCTAGAAAAATAACTGTCTGGAAGAATTGTCTTGAATTGTCTTTTAGAAAAGTAATTGTCTTGAAACTTTGAGCATGCAAACATAATAGAACAGGCCATATATTTCCGTGAAGAATTTTTCACAAAACCCCATAGGAAACCGTAAACAAATTGAAAAATAACCAATATCTTTTAGATAATCCTGTCAAAACTAATGAATCATTGGCTTTCAAATTGTAGTGTATGATTAAGTGACTTATTCTTATAACTCTGCTCATTTTTTTATGCGCATAGCATGCATACTCCTAGAAAAATTAAGGTTTTTATAAAAACAGTCCCAAATATTTTCATGTTTTTTGCTTATAATTTGCAAAGTTCTTAATACAAAATAATATTATTTTCCGAAAATATGACACACAAAATTGTACACAATACCCTGTAATCAAAATTTAAAAATAATAAAAATTCTATGAAAAATGAGCAGGTTTCTTAAATAATTTTGCATTGCGCATGCGTGAAAGATATCAAAATATCATTTGCATTTTCTATTATCTAAATGCATAGAACAACTTTTGTGAATGTATCATAAACATAGCTTGGAATTTATGAAAAGGATTGCCAATAGAGTAAGCTCAAAATCCAATATTCCGGAAATGAAGCAAAAAGATGAAGAGTTGTATTTATTTATCTATTGATTAGTGTAAAAAAATATAGAATACGCAATACGGCACGTGCTACTATATATGGAATATATATACAGTGAAACCTCCAAATAAGGGACACCCATGGGACCGCAACTTTCGTCCGTTAAATAGAGGTGTCCCTTATTCAGAGTTCCTTACATAGTGAAACCTCCAAATAAGGGACATCTTTGGGACCGCAACTTTTGTCCCTTAAATAGAGGTGTCCCTTATTCGAAGTGTTCCTTATTTGGAGGTTTCACTGTAGGAGTACTACTGTATATAGCTTTGTTTTATGTTAAGAATTATAAGCAAAAATCTTTGGGTCTTTTTTTTATAAATATCTTAATTTCTGTACTATATTGAACTATCTACAAAAAAATGAACACTTTTTATAACAATCAACGACCAAATCACAATCTCCAGTTTCAATGCTTTTGCTACATTATCTTTGATAAGGTTATCCAAAAGACATTCGTTCGTTTTCAATTTGTGGATGGCCTCCCATGGGTTTTCAGGAAAATATCTTCACGTAAATATATGACCTATGCTATTATGTTTTCACACTTAGAGTTTCCGAATAATTCTTTATGTATTTGTTTAGATATTTCACAAAATGTTTAAAATCGTAAGTGACCAGTCACCTTTGGCCATATTCTGTGTATATTTAGTGTAATAAAATGCATATTTTTTTAAATGCTGGTTAACCATATAATTTTTAAACAAAGTCACTTGGTAAAACTTTTCATAATTTTATTAAAAATTTTTAAATTACAAATTTATTAAAAGAGGGAGGGGTGTTTTAAAATCGTTATAACTTGAAATATCATTTGTCCAGTTTCAATTTCTTTTCATTTAAATAAACAGAAATATTTAAATTTAAATTTTGATTCAGCTTATTTTATTAAGGATATTTTGATTAATTAAAAAAATGCAAAAGATTTTTAAAAAGATTTTGAAAAAAAAATTACATAACTTTTATTTAAAAAATCATATTTTCAAAAGCAAACTTCAAAAAAGAAATGTTTTAAACTTGAAGCACATATCTTTAATGATACTTGAGTTTTGACTATTTAAATCCAAAAGAAATTGTGAAAAAACTCATCATGAAGAAAAACACATTTTTATACGAAGCCATTTCATGGCAACTATTGCTTGAAACCTAGATTAAAATATCGAAAAAGAAATATTTTCTGATGTTAAGTTAAAATGATATAACATATCAAATATCTGAAAATCCACTAATTCACCTTACAATTATAATTAATTTAAAATAAGTTACTCAAATTACTTAAAGATGTTTTTATTTATAATAATTATTAAAGCATAGTTCTTTCGAGCATATCATGCTCATTGTCAGTGTTAAAAACAACAACAATATTTTTTGTTGTTGTTTTTAACTCTGATGATGAGCATGATATTCTCGAAAGTATTAGGTTTAAAATTCATTGCAAATAAAAACTTCGTTTAGTAATTTGTGTAATTTATTTTGGTTTATTTTTTAAAATATCCACTTCTAATTAAGATGATTCAAATGTCATTTTAAGCATATAAAAACTGAGATAATTTTCAATATGATATATTTTTTAGACAATTTGAAAATTTTTGTGCGCCGGACTCCCTTTAGTCTCTATTGTCCAAGCTTAAGTTACATTTTTTAAATGAAATTTTCGGTTCCGTATGCTTTTTTTTATTTAATGTGTTAAAATTCCTTGACAGAGTCTCGCTCAGTTTAAAGATTTATTGTTATTCTACAATGCTACTTATCGCATTTAAAATGACGCTTAAAAATATAGAGTATCATACATGTTTCCTTTACGTTAAAACATTGGGAGCTAGTGTACCTTATATAGCACTTACGATGGATTTAGTAAAAAGTGAGTCAAAAATTTCCAGTCTTTCCTATGTTTCACATTAGAAATGAAGAAATTTGTCGAACGCAATTGTATTATAGTAGAAATAGATGTTTAATGCCCCAAATCCTTAAATTTCATATTAAATAAACCAGCACATTTAATATTATATAAGCTTAAGATCGTCAGGCATTAAAGTCTTATTAATTTCAAAATTATATGTTTAACGATATTACATAACAACATTTCTGTAATTTAGAATGTATGCGTGGCTATATAATGTAAAAAAAAATCGTTACTCATTAATTTTAATATGGTACCATTTGGGAGAATTCATATTCTCTTACTCAGAAAGTATATTTTTAAATATATCATAAGAAGTATAATACATAAATATTTATTTCAATGTGATTTTCATTAAATTATGCCAAATACGCGCGTAAAGTATTTTATTTCAAGATAATCTAAGTTCTGTTTTAAATTATTAAACTTTGTATTAGGAAAAATATTTTTTATTACAGAAATGTCTTTTTTTATATTGTCATATGTAGAATAGAAATTACATTTATTATTAATTACCTATGATGAATTCGTGTGACAACATAACGTATGTAGTTTAATAAATTTGTCTAAAAACTCAAAAATGAGTTATTTGTTTTTGATTTGTTTCTCTATGTATTTTATATATAAAAAATAAAATCGAATTTTCGAACGGCTTTTACACAAAAGCGAGTTTTTTACGCTTGTATGTATATTTCTAATACTATTTAAAATGTAACCTTAAAAGTTTCGTTCGACATAAATTTTCATATAATCTTGAAAACGAAAAAAAAAAGATAATAAAGTTACATTCAGCATACAAAAAGATTTTCTTTTCTTTTGTTGTTCTCATTTTTTCCCATTTAAAAAGTTTTTTTTTTTTTTTTAATTTTTAACTATTTAATAAAAATGTTCAAGTACAGTGCAAAAACTCTTATATTTAATTTAAGATAAAGTTTACAGAAAAAGGGGACATTGCTCGATGATAAGTGTTATAAATTTTAAATAAAATTTGAAATCTATTTATTCATTCCCGTTTTGTTATAATAAAACCACTATATATTAATTTTAATTATACTCAATATCACATAAAAATATTCTAAAAGTTTTGTCCTTTGTAAGCGTTTTACTTTTATATGTAAAACATGTGGAAAATTTATCATATTTTGTGACTGTTAAAGGTGTACTATCCCCTTAAGCTCCCTTAAGAACAAGACCACTAACCTGGACTGGCCGAAATATTTAAGCCAAGTCTTTTGTTCTCTCAGACCGCAAGCATACATTTACGACATATGCTAATCCTCAAAACACCGAAAAGAGGATGAAAAAATAGGTAATTAAACTAGCAATACAACAAAGCAATATTCAAAGTTAATATGATCCGTATGTTTAAACGTTTGTCGTGGAAGAAAAAATTCAAAATTTCTAAGTTCAAAAAGATAAAAGAAGAAATGAGGAGATTTTCTCAAATAAATCTGTTTTTTGTCCTGGTCTGTTTTCTCCTGATGTACTTGAAGTTCAGAATTTTTTATTAGTTTCCGAAATATTCAATACGAATCGCGACTCACTCTCATCAAAATTACACTTTTTAAACCCCGGAGAAAGAAAATGCTTACACATGCGCGCAAACACATTTATGCACCGAAACGTCGGAAGAAATATTTTTTCTGGGCATTATTCTGCTTCTGATTCTATTTGTTTTTAAATTTATCTTTTAGGAATTAATTACTGATATTACTAATGGCAAGTGAACTTTGGAATTATAGTGTAAAAACGCACTACAACCAGTTGTGACAAAGTTCTCATATCTTATGACAATTAAAAATGCACTTTCTCCTTGAGCAAAAGTCCAATAAACATGCGCTGATCAAAGCATTTAATGCATCTGGCGTACGCAAAACGGATGCCATGAATTTATTGAATGCAATTAAAAAATAAATTTCTTAATATCAAAATTGTCTTAGGTATTTTGATACTTATTTTTCTAATTTTAAAATAGTTTAAGTTTTCTTCTTTTAATACTTTAAGATTAAAATCAATAAAATCCTTATGTTAAGAACAAAACTCAATCATTAAAAATGTTAAGATACATGTAATAATAAAATTTAGTAAAAAACGCATTTTTTTTTCAATTAAGAGTTTAAAAAAATTTTGTTTTGAATATAGCCTTTTGGTATCATTATTTTAATTCCCTTTTCACATCACAACCAGACATTTCTGCTGTTTTACAGCGTCAAAACCACAGCTATAAATTAAAAAATCTCATACCTTAATATTTTAGAAATTTCTCTTTCGCAGTAGGTAAAAGTATTAAAAGTATTACACAATCGAATACTTAATTCAATTTACATTTAAAATGATCATCCTATTAATTTAGTTAATTTATTCTTTTTTAATTCGTTGAAACAATTAAGAATAGTTAAATAATACATTTTAACAAGTAAAACATATGCAGTTGCATAAGATATTTAAAATAGTGACGTTACAAAAATTTTAGATATTTTGCAAATCTATTCTATATTCTAAAAGCTAGAAATACTTAGGAAAAGACGTGAAAATATTATACTAGTAAATACTTATCAGAGAAAAGCTATTTAGAATGCTGTCTTGGCCGTGAATCCTTTTAAAGTCTCATACATCTTTTGACGCACATTTATATTCTGTTTTTCTGAAATAAATATCATAAATAACCATTTGGCATGTTTTTTTTTCGAATACTTTTGGATTATTACTGTTATAAATTATATTTGCTTTATGGAAACATAACCGTATTTTTATTCTGCTATAAAACACTTGAGTAAGCTCATTTATAACAAAACTATAACACAAATCCACGATATAAGAAGTAATCTACAACAATCAGAAAAACAAATTGTAGAATACTAACAGAAATTTCTTCAAATTATTCAAAAAAAATTTAAAAAAAAATTAAAAAATTAAAATTAATCAGAATAAACGTACTTTGGATGATATTTAAAATATGTACGAATTTATAAATTAAACTTAAATCCGCACTTTTATGAATCTATCAGTCTTATTTAAGGATTTGCATGTTCAAAATTTCGTTAAATATTTCCTGGCTTAAAACTTTTTTTACTGCATTAAAATTATACTTTAAAAGTTAGAAATCGTTATTACAATTGACATAAATTTTAGAATTAGGAAAAAGGAACCCATTACAATCACTTATGACAAATTTCTCATTTTCTGTGTTCGTTAAAGGTGCACCATCTCCATAAGCAGAAGATCAATAAACCAGGATTGCTCGAAGCTTTTATTACATCTAGTGAGCGCAAAAAGGAGGCTTTGATTTTTAAAATTGTTATTTAAAAAAAAAACAGTTTTTTACTCTAAATTCTTTTTAGAAAATTATAGAAAACAGTTTCAGCTTTCTTTTTTTATTACTTTAAAATAAAATCAATAAAACCCGTATGTATGAATAAAAATCAATCATTAAAAAAATGCTAAGATACGAATAATAATGCAAATAAATAATGAACGCAAGGATATTTTTTGGTAACTATCGGTTTTAAGAGAAAATATTTTTAACTTTATCAATTCTTTAATTCCCTGTTTCTACCACAACTAGACATTTATAATGTTCAAAGCATCAAATTGACAACTATAAATTAAAAAAGCTTACATTTGTGTAATAAAAGATTTTTTTTCACGGTTGGTAAAAGAATCGGAAGTATTATTCAATCAAATCTTTAATTAACGCGCATTTTTAATGAACATCCTACTCAATTTATTTTCTTCCATTTCGGTAAAATAAATAAGAAAAAAAATATTGAATTATAATAAGTAAAACACATGCAGTTCCATAAGGGATTTAAAATACTAACTTGAATATGAAATAAAAACTCTTTAGAAAATTTTCAAATACATCCTAAGTTCTAAAAGCTAGAAGCACTAATAAAAATAAGTGAAAAAGTTATATTAGTATATACTTATCATAGAAGAGCTATTTAGAATTCTGTCTAGGCCGTGAATCACTTTTAAAATTTCATAAATTTTTGACACACATTTATAGTCTGTTTTTCTGAAATAAATATCATAAATAACCATTTGTCATGATTTTTTTCTGAATACTTTTCATTCTTATTCCGTTATTGTTATAAATTATATTTTCTTTAAGGAAACATAACTGCGTTTTTATTCTGCTGTAAAACACTTAAGTAAGTTCATTTATAACAAAAATATAACGCAAATAGATTATATGTACTACAGGCAAAAAACAAATATAGAAAACTAACAGGATTTTGTTGAAATCATAGAGAACAGAATTTTTATTAAAAAAACATTTAAAAAATCAAAATTATTAAGTATAAATATATTTTTGATAGTATAAATATAAAATACGTACAACTTTTTTCATTACATTTTTTCTGCACTTTTAAGAATGTATCAATATTATTAAAGGATTTCGTGTTCGAAATTTCATAAAATACTTTCTTGATAAAGACTTTTTTAACTACAACAAATTTATATTTTTAAAATTAAAAATTATATCGGAATGACAGGCTAATTTATGAACACACTAACCACTGAGCAGTTATGAAAATTTTAACACATCTTCTTACAAAATACGTAGAATTATTTTTCTTTCAGGATATTTATATCTTGTTTGTATTACAAAAAATATTCATCGAAAATTTTCATATTACTTTGTGCCGTCTCTGTTTTCGTAAAAAATGTATATTTTTGTGAACGACTGCGTATTTCAATGGCATCTAAACAGAAAAAGATATTTATCATTATACTTAGTTGCGAACAATGTGTGTAGTTGTATCCAAAAACTGAACTATTTTGTGGATGCACTAAGGCTTATCATTTGAATGCTTATATTTTTAAGTGTATCGAATAAACAAACAAACAAAAAAAAATTATATTCCAACATATACAAAGTTCACCAAAATGAAAGTGATATTGATGTAATAACTCGGCAATTTAATGAGAAAATGACTGAATATATTGACTTCAATTCCTGACCTGGTTAAACGTACGTGGTATTCTAACACTACGAAAAAAATTCACTAGCGTACGCATATTTTGGAGTTAAAAATTGCACGAACGCCCGTTGATACCATTTGGAGGCACTCATGATGCGAAGGATGCTTTTTAGTAGATTCCAATACTATTACACAAGCATTTGGCAGCATTGGAAGATATGCATGCATTCCCAGCACTTTCGCGTTTTCTATAGGAGTCTGCGTAGTTCTATTTTTCTTCAAATGGTGTTATTAAAGTAATGGCACGTTAATTTGTGAAACCCATATATAGCACTCTCAATTTGATTAATCGGTTATTATTAATAATAACCAAATGGTATCCAAATAAACCGGTTACTTTGATAAATTAATGATATTAAAACTTTTATTTTTCAAAAAAAAATTTGCGCTTAGCTGTTTTTAAACTTTTGTTATCTTTTTTAATTTTCTTGAGAAGACCAGAGATATATTTACTAATACCTATTGTAACACATTTTCTCGCATTTTCACATAGGTCAGTTTATTCAAACTGTAATTTAGGATTATTTTTGTTCATTTCCAACTTTCTGCATTGATTCATCAATGTTGTTATTTCTTCTGACATTTTCTTTGTCTCTTTTGAAATTAAACTCTTCTATGTGATTCTAAAGTTTTATAAAACCAATCATTATCATTGAGCGTTGTATAAGTTTTCTTTTTTTCTACTTTAATATTTAACAGCGGTTTGCATTTAAACAGCCTTGATCGCCTCCTGTATTGAAATTATTGAGAACGCTGAAGTCTTCAATAAGTGGCTTTTTGTTTTTAAGATGTAGTTGATTTCATTATAGAGACATTTGCACAACGTCATGTTGATTTTTTTAGCTGTTTTTTCTTCAAAAATCAATTCATGATTTTTATTTGTTCACATTCTGCAAACTCAATCAAACTTTTTTCCAATTTCATTTCGCACATCATATCCATGATTTTCTATTGATAACTCACCTTTCTTTTTTTCCCCAATCCTAGCATTCCAGTATTCCATTGTTAATCTTATGTAAATATTTACTTTTTAATGAATTGTAGCTAATTCTTCAAGGAAATCCTCAATTTCTTCATCAGCATAGCTTATTGTTAGCGCATAAACTTGGGTAATCTCCAGCTGGCATCTTCTGGACAATTGTATTTTTAATCTTGTAACTGTATGTGGTGCACTATCATTTTACACTGTGATTCGTTAACCTTTAAAGAATCAGATAACTGACGCTGCTTGCTTTTCCATCCCCTGTGCCTCTGTAGTATAATACATGTCCGCTTAACACAATAATCTCCCCTTCTCCTTTTCTTCGTACTTCACATAATCCTAGATAGTCCTAAGGGATTCTTTATGATTCTTCCCGCCAGAAATACAACAACCATTCTGTGTTGTTTTTAACAAGTTTTGAAACAGCCTCTACATTGTTAAAGAAGGTGTGAATAAATTTTAATTATATAGTTAAAGCGTTTTAAAAAGTCACTACTTAACACACTTGATTATCTTTCACATATCGAAAGGCATAAAAAGTTTTTAGATTAAAAAAAAAACTTTTAATGTTAATTCAATATCTACGAAAAAAGGAGAACTGGTGCATATTTTTGCTTAACGAAACACATATATTGAGCATTTGAAAAACATATTTTTTGTAACATATTCCTTCAATTAACTTTTATGACATTTTCCTTTCATGTTATGTAGCATTTTGCACTCTGCGGTACAAAATATTCCTTTGAATGTTTTTATTAGAGAAGGAAATGTAACGAAAAATCACTTTAAAAATATGTTTTATTTTCAAACGGATATAACTTGTGATTCAATAAATATATAGCAATAGAAGCAAAGTGATATATTATTTAATTAATTTAACGGTTTTAAAAAACAAAATATCTATAGATTGTTCATAATAATAAAGGGAACCATCAAAAATTATATAAATAACCAAACATAAATTAGAGCATTATATAGAATTTCTTTGAAATTATTAAAATAAAAAATAAGATAATTATGAATATTAATAAAATTACTTTATCTATTACTCAGACATTTTGGTTATTAGTGTAAAACAAGTACCTTTATATAGGATATCGTGTTTAAAATGATGTAACATGTAACATTTTCCTCGTGCAATTTGTGGCAATAATAGCCAAGCTATAGAAAATTCTCCTGAAAAAATTTAAGAAATCTCAAGCAATTTAAAGGTGCGGAACTTCCAAGAAGTCACGGATATTATAAAAACATTCATTTGGGAAATATAAAAGTGATTTATTTATTTAAACAGAATTTTTTTTACGCTCAAATAAACATTCCCTTTTGAATCCGAACCACAATACTCGGATTCTCTCTGCGATGCATGCACATGTTTGTATGTAATGATGTTATTCTGTTCAAAAAAAGACAATTAACAAAGAAAAACTTGAAATTATAATCCATCTCTCAAATTCTGCTTCCTAAAGTGCATTTCTAATGCAAATGTAACGTCTTTCACTACTTACTGTTAAACTAACTTAAAAAAAAAAACCCATTAAAAAGATATATATTGACTACCAAATAGTTAATCAAAGACTGGTTTAACTATTATTGTGTTATCTTAACTTTAAAAGATCCACATTGGGAATACATGAAACAAGGATTTAGTTTTATTCAGGTGTATAATTCCTATTTGCATAAAATAACGATGAACATTCTTTGCGATCATCTCTTTTTTCTCTTGCTTTAAAAGCTTATTTAAAATATTTGAATTTTATTATTTTTTCAAAGGACTTTAAATTTAATTCTATAGCTTTTTTCACTGTTTTGAAAAATTAATCTTAACTTTATAGATTTAATTATCTTATTGCATTGTATTAAGGCTATTTTGATGTAATAAATGTACTTTCTTGCACACTTTCATAGTATTACTTATTAGTCAAGTTGTTAGGAACTCGGATTTAATTAAAGAAAAGCTAGAAAATGTTTTAATCCTTTTGGTTTAAGTCTAAAATGAACTTGCTACGTTTTCTTCCTCGTACTAGATGATTGTTCGGATATATGCTTATATTTATAGTAAAAATACACTTTCAAAAATTTAAATAAAAATAAAATTTAAAAAAAAATAAAATTTTATTAATAATATCTGAAAACAGCAACGCTATGAGGAACATTGTCAAAACAAATGTTGCCTCATTTACTCTCTAAAAGTTCCCCTCTCACTCCCTAAACATCACGATGAGTTATTAGCCTTCCATAGATTCCTGCTCCATTCCCTTCTCGTCTTCCAGATTCGTTTTTGAGGCATACTGCTGTCCGTTACTGAAATATCTGGCATTCGGCTTATTGAAAAAAAAAAAAAAAAAAAAAAAAAACGAAGAACAAGGATCTTAAATAACAGGTAAACATTTAAAAGCAGTAGTAATTTCTAGGATTTAATTGGTTTATGTTATTAGATTATCTAATTTTTCGAATTTAACTGGAATAGTTATTGATTCAACCATTTTCAGAAAAGAAATCACGTATTTGTATAAATGAACAGCAATTAGTTATAACTATATTATCTGATGAAAGACCTGGATAAGGCTTGAAATTTCTGAAATATTGTCAATAAAATTATCTAATAACTTCTTTGATTATTTATAATCGTCTTTTAAGTAAAACAGTGAATGTTTTAAAGTTCGTATTATATATGTTATGTTTAAAATAAAGTGAAAATTACGTTCTGCCATATGTTTTTATTTGTGCGTCATATTTTGATATTTACATTCGAAAACGAGCAGGTAATCTGCGGCACTAAACATACATAAACCGCTGTCTTTTTATTTATTTATTTATTTATTGTAAAACGTATTAGATATTTAATAAATATGAATTATATAGCATTCCATGCAACTACTTTTCAAAAGCGTCGATATTTACTGTACATAGTTTTGCAAATTCTAGGATCATTGCATGGTAACTTACATTAAGAACAATTTACTGCAGTAATTTTAGTAATATTACTCTAAAAAATATTCAAATGTAAAATTAGCATGATTTGTCAATAAATGCTATATGAGGGTCAATTTGGATGAAATTTCATAAACAATTATAATGAAAATTACACTTTATATGATAACTTACATTCCTTTTTAAGTAAAGGTAGTTGCCATAGATACCGGGTGTCCCAAAAATGACTGATGGATTTTAAAATTTAATAATTTGCAAACGGTCACAGCTATTTAATTTTTTTTTGCAGGAGTGTTATGTATAATGTCAGGAGTTTTCTTACCGTAATTTTTATTTTACCTCGCATATCAAACAATAGGTAGCGCTGACGGCGATTGAAGGCCAGGTGATCAATGCTGAGTGAAGCGCCGACCTGGCCTTCAATAGCCGTCAGCGCCACTTATTGTTATCTAATATAGCTACCAAAATTTAAGAATAAAAAACATTAAAACTTGGTAATTTTCATCTAAATTGGGCTTTGAATAAGTTTAATAAGCAAACCATGTCAGATTTAAATTTTTTTTTTTTTTTTTTTGTGTGTGTGTGTGTGTTATATTGCTAAAATTACTGAAAATTGTCCTTAAAAGGTACCATGGAATTACACTCTATCTAAAACAAACATACTTATATGAAAGTAATTTCGTCTGTACTGTATTTAAAGGATACTGAGGTAAAGACATCCGTTTTTAAAATGGGTTTACCTGGTGTATTTATGCAGACATCTTTGATGATTAAATATATTTCTATATAAGTGCAAGATTTTAACAAATTATTTTCTTCAAAATTTTGGAGACAGTTTAAAATGGTTCTCATTCGAAATAAATTAATCTAAGTACTAGGATATTAGAATTGTGCCTGAATATTTAATATATATCGCAGATATAATAGGACATAAATCTTGATAAATATGCGATGTATGTTCACTACATGTAGTAGATACATTCAATATGTCATATGTATATCGTAGCTTAGTGTGTTAGATAATAGTAGGTTGTAATTTGCCAAGGTCGATCAATAACTTGTCATGACAAAGCACAGAATTTGTCACTGTAATGTCTATTAATAATTTATATTAATCTTAAACTTGTGATGGTTGTGACGTGATACTATGCATTTGTTATTTTTAATAGGATAGATGTTTGAAATAAATAAGAATTACTTAGCATTAGTATTCTATAGAATCATATTGAAAAAAAGTTTGTTATTTACAGCACATAGATTTTCATATAATATCTAATGGATTGATGCACACATCAAAGCAACATCATCTGTTCTCCATTTCAGGGGACTGGGTACCCAAGATTTGGCGAAAAATATTGATTTTCTAATTTTTTTCCTTATATTATACTTTACTCCATTTAGTACATTCAAAGAAGTATCGTATAGATCCGAATTCTATAAATGCATTTTGGAGAAATTTTATTACATCACTCTTTCTTTAAATATAAAAATACACCTCAATTTTTTAAAAGTTTTAAATACGAATGTTCAAAGGTATTATAAAATGCACTTCACTTAAGTTTTTTTTTTTTTCGATTTCGAATAGGCATGTTAAAAGTGACAAAAAAAATTATGTAATATTGTTTAATCTCTTTTTTATTTATTTTTATTCTTTATATTTTTTAATTTTTTTTCTGTTTGCTATTGTTCCTCATGGTCTGTTTGACAAAAATATAAATGAAATTTAATATAAAGTATGTTTACGCATAAAAATGCAAAATAAAGTCAGTTTTTACTGTAATTTTACACGATTTGCACATTTTATTTTTTTTATACTAATTATGATAAATCCTATACTTAAAATTTCTAGAACACTTCTACAAATAGTTTAAAAAAATAAATTAGCTTAAAATATTTAAAAAAAAGCTTAAATTTTTTTTAGATAAAGACATCCATTTTTAAAATATGTTTAACTGATGTATTTACACATAAGCGTAACATTTTAGCACACTATTTGCTTTAAAATGTAGGAAACAATCTAAAATTACCCTTATTCGAGATAACTTAATGTAAGTTATAGGACATTAGAATTGTGCTTGAGTATCTAATATGTATTGAAGATATAATAGGATATGAATCCTGATAACTATGAGACATATGTACATATATGTATAATAGATACATTCGGTACGTCATCTGTCTATCGCAGCTTAATATGCAAGGTAATAATATGTTGTAATCTGTCAAGATCGATCAATAATTTGTCATGATAAAGTAAAGAAATTTCAAATGTAATGCATATTTATAATTTCTATTCATCTTGAACTTTTGACAATTATCACATTGATAATTAATTGGAGTATTATAATATTAATTTATTATTGTTGATTTTTAAAACATTATTTGTAGTATTTTACAAATGATCGTTACATACTTTTTGATAGATTAAAAAAAAAAAAAAAAAAAAAAAAACAGTTTATTATCATCTTCCTTCGATGTGTTATTTAACTCTGCTCTGTGAGCAACAAATCTTGAAGTTATCTAATATATATTTTTTAATTGCTCATAATTCTGTTGCCATTTAGCAGCTTCATATTAAGTGTTAGATGAAGTATTGAAATGCAATAAATGTACGAAGATATGATTAATTAATTAAAAAAATACCGTGAAGTACCGAAAAAAAACCCCTTTGGAATAAAAGTCTAGTGCCCTCATTTATTTTACAAATTATATGAATTCTGGGAAATTTATTAAATCCAAATATATCCCATCCACCCAATTTTCCCCATTATTTCATAAAAGTTACAACTAAAAGCGGCCCATAATATTATTAGAATTTCCTGTCTGCTAAAAGGGAGCTTATTTTCCGTACTTTACGTTAGTTTTTTCTGACTAAAAGTCTCTGCTATTCGAAGTTAATCATATGAAATAGCTTTTTTAATAGAATGGAACCCGAAAAATGTATGATTTTTTGGGGAAATTACATTTTATACAGAATCCGACATACAGAATTATCATTATACGGGGTATCTGTCAAGGGAAATACAATATTTTTCAATAGTAATACAGTGAAACCTCTTAATAAGATACACTCCGAAAACAGGAAACCCCGATTTAAAGGACAAAAATTACGGTACGAAATCCTTGGTAAAGGAGATATATTGTATTTGCCTCTAAATAAGGGACATTCGATTTAACAAACACTTGAAATCGGGACGAGATTTTTTTTTTTTTTCAAATTCCCTCGTTCTCCACTTAGGTACACTCTTCGGGGATTTTCTGCCTATAACCTTCGCTCCAGTTTTTGCGTATCAATATTTTGATCTAGCCTCCTGACTGCCGCCGACTGATTTTTTCACACACTAAGCTGCAGGTTTCACTGCAACATAAGCAATATTTAAAATAGTATAATTCCACATATAAAACCCAGTTCTGAAAAATTAAGTTAGGATTGATGCTATGAAAGATTATACACCGATACTAATAACATATTTTGTATCAGGTTGGAAAAAATATCTTTTTTTTTAATGTTTTTAATAAATTACAGAGAAAACAACATTACAATATTACCCTTTGGCTGGGCAGTCAAGGGGCTAGTTTCTATCCTGTGCAACACAGCACGTGCGTGACCCAATGTCGTAGAGCAGACACATTTCCGATCCTTATTGTGATACAGATATTGTTTGGTTTATACCGTCTTTGTGCATCGTCTTTGACGATCGGCAATGCTAAACTTTAATATTATTATTATTATTGCATTTCTTTATAAAACCTATCTGATTTTAATTTCTTTTTGGTCCAGATTATTGTCATAGAGCATCGATAATAAAATTGATCGTCAAGATCAGGGTTTTAATGGTTGGTTATGGTGGTATACACCATATACCTTCCAGATTTCTTTAAAGAATACCGTATACACCCTCTTTCTCAGAAAAAAAGTTGTTCTATACCGTACTTTGTCGGGTATAGTGTCTGCCTTGAGCTTATTCCCTCTGTCTGTAGTGTATAATGTCTATTATTTTAAGACTACAGCAATGGTCAAGATACAATAGAGTTGAGCATAGTATCGATTAAATCGTTTGAAAATATTGATATCACCATCACTTATTCTAATAAAGAAAAAATACAATTTTTGAGCACTTCTGAAAATATAGTTTTGCTTTTTCATTAAAGCAGAAGAGAAAGTATATTTAACGTTAATATAAGCTGCCTCTTAGATTACTTCTTGTGTATAACGATCTTAAATCCTTTTAACAAAATAATCTAGACCAGTGATTCTTAAACTTTATTTTCATAACTTTGGGTGTCCTTATCCTATAGTTTGGGGTACGCAAGCTCAATTAAAATAGTATTTTTTAAAATCACATTATGAATAACATCATTATCTTGTCTTGAAATCTCCATTAATCTTTTAAATACCATAAAATACAAGAAGAAGAAATTAGTATTTTTTTCACTTTCCCGGTCAGAGTTTATAAGTAGTGTAATGTATAACACCGCATATGCATATTTAAAAAAATCTAGAGTCTTGTTGACTTAATAAAGCAAATAAATCGATTTGACGTCAAAGCAAATTTTTGGCACACAACGTTTTATGAAATTAAAAAAAAATGTAAATATATAGCCACAGAAGACACAACATTCTTCCCATAGCATGTATGTAATGAAAACTTTTTCATACAAATTTGATTACGCTAATGCTTTTTTATTATTATTTACTTTAATTTATTACTTTAAAACAAAATGAACCACATCTCGAACCCATTGGACAAATTATTTCATGGTTTTTATCAATTCTAGTATATTTGATTTAATTTATTGTCGAATCGTGGTGTCGATACATCTTTCCACTCACTCACAATAGTTACATTTCTTTTAAAAAAATTAATAAAAACTTGTTTTTTAGCACCACTATCCAGTTTAACTATGAAAGTATAAGTTCATAGTATGATAGTATACCAATACATCGTAACTATTCATTCAAGTCTTAGTTACATGCCTGCATAAAAAATGATAGATAATTAAATTATTTTTCTGTGCATTAATGAATGCATCTGTTTATGCTATTTAGTATATTTTGCAATAGATAAGGGCATTTTATTATGTAGGACACAATTTTTATTTTTGTATCCTTTACTAATTAACCTTTTAAGACACTAGGTTTATTTATGTGATTTTTAAAATTTGAATTTTGTATTTATATAAAAAATTGTTAAAGAGGGAAAAAATATTTTTGTACATAAAATACATAAAGATTCAAAAAGAGCTTTTTTTACGTTTTATCATATTTTTTACATATTTGCTCCAAGCCATTTTTATATAATACAGTTACACTCTACAGTTATTTATATACGTGAAAAAATTGTAAAGACGTGTATACTATAGAATACATCAGGTCAGATTAAAAAAAATAAATAAATAAAATTCTACAATTATAAAAGAGATTAATGATGTCTATTTATTCTAGCCATAGACACACAACACACACATTTTCTCTTTTTCTGTCGAACTTAGTACTTTTGACAAAATACTGATATGATTGTTAATATTAATGATCTGTGATAAATGATAATAATAAAAGAAATAATAATAATAATAATAATTATTATTATTATTATAGTGATAAAAATATTAATAATAATAATGATATTAATACGAATAATAATAATATAATTTCTAATTGAAGATACAATTTAGCCCATAGTATTCCTTCTTCATTTCGTAGTAAGTTACAAAATTTTATTAAAAAAACGAGAAATAAACACATTTAAATAGAAATTATTTCTATGGACATTATAAAACATTGATCGTATACTACTCCTGATCTAAGGTTTGTCGAATAAATAAATAATAAACTTTTTAAAAACTCGACAAATGCAACGATTGCTAACTATTCAATAATTTCCATGTTACCATATAGGAAATATTCATTAATACACATTTCTAGTGGAACTAGATTTGAATATGATGTGCAAAGAAATTAAAAAAATATATATCGAAATTTTTTAAAGAGTTTTTTGTGAAATTTTGTTAATTGATAACAATTATTATTTTATTATTATTATAAATATACTTTTAAAATATCATACATTTTAAAATGTCAATACTTTTTTAAAAAATGATGTTGCTAGTAAGGCTATTGTTTTATGTCGCTTTTTCATTGATATTCTGTTTGAAGTTATGATATTAACCTTATTTTTTCTATTAATAAATATCAATATTTATGTTTTTAAAATTTTTAAAATGAAGAAATAAGATTTAAAAGAATTGGAATAATGGCAAAATTTTTTAAAGTATCATCACAAAATCGATATTTAATTATGTATATAATCATTAGAGAAGATTTAGTAACTTTTTATTAATGAAAAAAAAACCTTTTATTGAATCATTTTGTAGGTAAATAATGCATTAATATTCCATTTACATTTAGTTTATTTACATGAATACTTAAAATGTTCAATAATCGGGAGTTTGTTTCTACTGTGATATTTTCCTATCTAATAGGTGTTAAATTAGAAATCTCTGTATTTTATAAATTACTATTAAATTTTATTGATTCTTTAAAATTTTATTTTTTTAGTCTTATCTTTATTTTTTTTTACATAAAAACTATTAAAAAGAAATTTATTCCTCAAAAACTGAATTAACAGAAAAGTCTACCAAAAATCTTTATGTAAGTTATCGGTAATATTTCTAAAACCAATTTGTTTGTTTTATGGTATCAAGTATTACACTAGTTTACAGTACATCTGTTGCCGAAAAAATTTTAGCTGTTGCTGACTACATATGATATGCTATTTTCAAAAATATAATTAGAATATTTTAATCAGCTCTAGTTTCTGAGTTTCAGCTATGTAAGTATTATATAGAAAAAACATGTGTTTACTAAGAAAAACTTTACTAAAAAAATTAATTATTCATTGAGTTCTAAAAAACTTCGTTTTAAAGCTCTTCTAAGATGTGTAGACTTTAGAAAATGACATATCAGAGACCAACAATAGTCAGACATCATATTCGTATCCCATAAACCCTGATGCATGCGTTCTCCCTGCTCTTCGTTCATATCTCCTAAATTTTCCGGAAACATGTCCAGATGACTATGGAGGAAGTGAATTTTATGCTCATATTGAATCCCATATTTTTTAATTGTAGCAGAAGATCTTCTAAAAGTTCAATATAATTTTCAAATTTAACGCCGTAATTCTGTATCTCTTTCACGATAAAAACTCATTTCAGTATCTGAGGAAAGCAAATTTATTTCTTTTAGTCTCGATGCTAACAATTCTGAAGCTTGTTTAGAAAGATTTAAATCTCTTACAAGATATCTAACTCATTTTAGGAAAAGCATTTTGGCTCATTTGACATACCTTCAAAATTAGCATCATTTTGTGATGAGATTCGACCTTCAATGTCTTGTTCTGATGGTTCAGATATAATTTTAGGCTCTGAAGAGTCAGGTGAATGCTGCACTTGACGTTGAACACAACTAGTACTTGGGTACTGCCATTTAGCTCAATTTTTTGCGTTTACGTTCACGCTACAAAACTAACAGTCTTCAAGATGATTTCGTGATTCTCGCCAAATAATCTGTGTTCCAAATTTAAAGGGACTTTTTTTACCACTTTTCCATAGTCTTAAATATTCCACACACGATTTACAAACACAATTGGGAGCCCAAGACTTCTCATTTTTATCCAAGAGCATTCCAAAATACTCAAAATAGGTATTTTTCACCAACTCTGATATAACCTTTCTACAATTGTTAAACACATATCCTACGCATATATAGCAAAAATGATCTGGATTGTTTAAACAACGTCTCCTTGAACTATGCATGACGCAAAAACTTGAGAAATTAATCTTAACATAGCAAAATAGGCCTGTTATCGATTAATATGTATGCTTAAAAGATAAAAATTAAAAACAATGTAAGTCGAGCTGCTCCAAAAAATTTTCGGTTAGATTTGACAAAAACGCATCATAATTGAACATTATCAACCACAGAATTCGCGGCAACAGACAAAAAGTTTAATTTTGTAAACTAGTGTTATTAGACACAATAAGAATATGTAATAAAAAGAAAGTAAAACTGTTCTTCTAAATGTTATCTTATTTTAAATTATTTTGTACATTTCAAAATAAACCTTAAAATAAAATAAGAATTTCAAAATAAATTACAAAAAATATATTTGCTAAAATAAAAGAAATTTAACAAATAAAAATTGCACATTTCAGAAGACATAATATAAATAGTTTTTTTTCACATGTGCATTAATTGTTAATTATTTTTTAAAGTAATATAACGGCATAAGAATGTTTAAACAAATGTATATATTTATTGGCAAAAATGAATTAAAGAATGAAAAATTCTTTTTTTTCACACTCAAAATAAGAATATTCATTTATTTTCATGCTTTTTATAAACTTTATTTTTAAAAGTACTACTACTTGTTAAGAATTTTATTTTTTTCTATTTTGAATAGTTTTCATAACAATTTATATTTTACTGTTTTAAAGCTAAATGTGTTGATTCCCCATTTATTTCTGCCATTTTTTTAGAGAAAAAAAATCCAAAGAACAACATTTTCGTGAAGTTAAGGGCTTTATCAAAACCTATTTATTTCTTTAATTTCATGTAAAAAGTTGAAATCAGTTAAAAGACATAAAAATACTCAATTACACATTTTTTAAAATGTAATATAAAGAAATTCTTCTCTGATTTATAAGACTAGCTAAAATAACAGAAATAAAAAATAAGATTATAATATTAATAGAAATTAAAAATACATAAATATAATTACTAAAGCTTTCAAAACTAAACAATATTTAAAAAAATGGTCAGAAGATTTCGGCCTTCTATGGCCACAGATTTAGGCATTACTATAAGAAGATTTGAGGACTATAATAGGCAATGTGTATAAGCTTTTTTTATTAATTTCAACGGTTGTTTTGAGAAAATGTGTGAACGGACTGACATCTATATACGTCCTGAATGTATTTAACTGAATTAGAGAAGGTTGTTTCATACAGTGTAAACCTTAGAAATTTAACATATGATTTCTCAGGCCGTTTTAAAAATGGAACAAGTAAGAAAAATCATGCGTTAAGCATGGATTATGAAGTACTTTCCAACACTTCATGAAATCTTTAAGGGTCAATCCATTTCAAGTGGTCCAGAGAGTATTTTTTTTAAAATCTGAAATTTTTTGTACAACAACCCTATCATGACGAATGTTCAAAATGACCTTTATTTTAATTTTACTATTTTTTTTGTGCATGGCGGTCATCTTTGTTTCATCGTGTTTAGCGATTTCCTCAGATACTAGGATACACAAAATTGTAAATATCTCGTCTTTTATTTTCCCAATTGAAATGGGGTTTGCAGCATTTTGTTTAAATATATCTCTGGTGGGGCACAAGATAAAAATCTGAAATTATGGCCTTTGATAATACTTTACAGTAGTGTTACGCACAAAAAATTTCAAGAAGATTTGACTACAAGCTGAGATATGCCATGGTCAATAGGTAAAAACAATACTTCTAAACTATTGTAACCTACTTTGTGTTTGTTCATACCTAGAAAATTTTAAACTAATGGTTGATGATGTAAAGTTACAAACATCATCTTCAAATTGTGTTAAATCATGATTTAAATAATTCAGATTGTATGCTAAGTCAATGCACTGTTTGTCCAGATGAACAAAACTTACTAGAAATGCTAGTCGTCCATTTCAATGGCCCCGAAAATATTTTGGTTGATTGACCGTTTTTAAAAAAATCTGTAATCTTTTTGTACAACAACCCTAATATGAGGGAATTTCAAAATTACTATTATTTTAATTTTAATATTTTTTGTTTGAGCATAATGGCCATCTTTGTTTCATCGTGTGGAGCTATTGCCTCACATTGAAGTTTGATACAGGGTGTCCAGCAAATAACACCCTGATTTCAAAATTAAATTTCTCAAAGATAAAGATCAGTAGAATTCTGCAGTAAACGGTTTGTTTATCAGGTGAGCTGTAAAAATCTTATACAGAAGTTTCGAACGGTAAATATTTTGAAAAGATTGTGTTCTGATTGCAAAGAATGCTTTAATTTGACATTTTTCTTGCTTTAGATTGCTGTCAGAAAATGTTTTTTTTTTTGGCTTAAAATGCCATATTTCATAATTTTTTTAAATTAAATTTTTGAAATTTCGAAATTCTAAAAATTTACTTCGAAAAATCTTTAAAATATTGCACTGTAAGCTGAAAAATTATTTCTCTGCAGGCAAATTAAAACATGAAAAATGTCAAAATAAAGCATTCTATGCAATCAGAATGCAATTATTTTCAAAATATTCACTGTTTGAAATTTCTATATAAGATTTTTATAGCTTGCCTAATGAAAAAACCGTTTACCCCATATTACTATCAATCTTTGTTTTTGAGAAATTTGATTTTGAAATCAGGGTGTTATTTGCTGGACACTCTGTATCTCTTGTGTGACGCAAGATAAAAATCTGGAATTCTGGCTATCGATAGGATTTTATGGTAGTGTTATGCACAAAAAAAAATTCAAGAAGATTTGACTATAAACTGAGATACGGTGATTAAAAAACGTTAAGAAATGCTATTACGAGTACATTAGGAGATATAAGATTACTCTCTTTTATTACAATATTGACACAGAAAATATCGTTTGTTGAAAACAGTTTAATAATATATGTTTAATTTACAAAGGTGCTATATATGCTCATCAAAGAGCTTAACACTATGTACGAGAGATGTTATGAGTTCGACCAGTTACTGTTGTCAGTCCATCAGGCTGTTCTTTCTCAAAATTTTATTTGAAGCCACCTAAGTCTTGTCATCCCTTGTTAACTTGAATGAATTTCTCTAGGTTTAATAATTGAAACTATGTCAACTCGATCAGTTGCAACCCATTGTCTGTAATTTACTTTTTCTGAAATGTGCTCCGAGTAAAAATGTTGCAATAACATTTCTAGCAGGTTTGTTCATCTGGACAAATAATGTATTGGCTTAACATACATTCTGAATTGTTTAAATCACACAGAAACATTTGAAGTAGAAATTTGTAATTAACATTTAACTTTGTACCATAAATCATTAATTTAAAATTTTGGAGGTATGAACAATTACATAGTAGGTTACAATAGTTTGGCAGTATTGTTTTCACATATTGTCCATGTCATATCTCAGCTTGTAGTCAAATCTCCTTCTTGAAATTTTTTGTACATAACACAACTAAACAATACTATCAAACGCCAGAAGTTCAGATTTTTATCTCGTGCCCCACCAGAGATATCAAAGCCTAAAAATGCGATTTTTGAAATTTTTGACGAATTTCGGAATTTTTTTCACAAAGAGAAATCAACTCCTAGATCTTGACCTATTTGCAGAAAAAATTGTGTGAGGTTGACCGCTTTCCTTGCATGAAACATTTCCTCTTACAAACGGATAGATTTTGGAAAAAACCTTAAAATTTGTGCTAAAATTTCACCTGTAAAAATTTATTTTTCAAAATTGCTCTTCCCATCGTACATTTAGCCCATTTTATTCTGAACAAAATGCTACAAACCCCATTTCAATTGGGAAAAAAAGACGAGATATTTACATTTTTGCAATCCTAGTATCTGAGAAAATCGCTGCACACGATGGAACAAAGATGGTCACCATGCATAAACAAAAAATAGTAAACCTAAAATAACGGTCATTTTGAACTTCCATCATGTTAGGGCTGTTGTACAAAAAATTTCAGATTTTTAAAAAATATTCAAGCGACCAGTGCTGGACCACTTAAAATTGTTTGACCCTTAACAAAACTTCGTTAATTTGGGAAATAAGGGTCTATAGCCAAATATATATTCCAATACTTTTGAACAGCCCTGTATTTGATCTGTCAGTTGATATATATACTATATAAAGGGAATATTTAATTTAGCAAGAAAAAAGCTTAAAATTTCTTTTTCAGCAATTTTTGCTTATAAATGGAAACACACTTGGAAACTTTTGTTCAGTTCTGTAGTTTACCTTGTATCTTTATTACACATCAGTAAGAAGCCAATATTTATTTTAAATTGAAACAATCTTAAAAAACTGAAATCACATTGCTATAAATTGTCATTCATAGACGTCCATGTACCCAATTCTTTGCGTTGCCCTGTATATCATTGTATCTGTATTCTGCAAACATTTCTTTTATAAATTGAATGCTGTTTAGCTTCAAAATGCATACCCTATTTCAGAACTATATTTAAGTAATATACACTCATACTCGGTAAAGTTGGCAAGGTCTTTTGGGTAGCCCTGTATATCAACAATAGAGTTTATACACACCATATAATGTAAAAAGATTTAGTGAATCTTAAACGCGTATATAGTAATTAAAATGCACTATATTCATCCATCAGGCATCATCGGAAACACATACAGATACATACAGGTCGGAAAGAATATACTATTTGAAATCTTCTGTGTGTCCCTGTAAATGCAATGTATTTCATATTATGCAAGACAATATCGTACAATTTATATTAAGCCTCAGTGACATATATTTTAATTTTATTATACATGAAACAGTTTAACATATTTAAAACATGTTGCACACTATTCCGTCTTCACCATTATCCAAAGGAATTCTTTTGTATGGCCCTGTAAATGAATAACAGCTATATTTTCACCGCATAGTTTATATAATGCATATTTTAGTGCACCTCTTAAATGCATATAAATTTTATTCTGTTTGACAGTGTGCAACATCTTTAAAATACCTTTGAAACGATTTTTCACCATAGGCCGTAATGTAATGGAAAACTTTTGACTATCTCTGTAAATAAATTAATAATGGTAGAATCTTCATTTTCAATAGAGTTCGCGATAGGGTAAGCGTCAATAACGTATAAAAATTTCAGGGCAATTCGAGTGTATTTACAGGAGCTAGAGTGCGGAAAGACCGACAGACGGACAGACAAACCGAATGCATAAACACTTTTCAAAGAATACAAAAGCACTTTTCATACTTTTGGAAAGTGTCAACAACGTTAAAATTCATTTGAAACGATTTTTTCAAATGAAGGGATTTTTGGGATTTTTGGGAATGGATCATTTTTCCGTAATGTAATGAAAAATTTTGATTGTCCCTTTATATAAACTAATCATGGTAGAAACTCCATATTCAATAGCGTTCGTGCTAGGGTAAATCTGAATAACGTCCAAAAATTTCATGGCAATCCGAGTATATTTCCGAGAGTTAGAGTGCGGACAGACGGCCATCCTTCCAGACGGACAGACAAACCGAATGCATAAGCCCTCTTCAACTTTGTTGGAAAGTGCTAAAAATAAATATGAAGTGCATATGATTAAAATATAAAAAAATAAGTAGAAAATATCAGAATGACACAAATTGTTAACAAGTTGGAAATTGCACGTGAACGTAGCAAATGAGGTGCGTTCGTACGATAACGAAGTTTTAAAAATATTCAGATCTTGCTGATATAGTAGAGCGTACTCCGGATACAGTATAGTAGTCGAAATCTTTACGTTTCTGTAAATATGCAGGAAGTAATTTTTATTACACCTCAGCAACGTATATCTTATTCATAAAATGTAAAATAGTTGAATATAATTAAAACACGTACCAAACCATGTTTCCCCGTATAGCATTATATAGTGGAATACATTTGTGTGGCCCTGTAATTTAATAATAAAAATTCTTTGCATCACAGATTGTGCAGAATGCTTATTTATGTATATATTTCATAGATTCATGCCAATTCTATTATGTTCGAATGAGTGTAACATCATTAAAATGCATTTGAAACTTTTTCCCTATTGACCGTAATGTAATGGAATCCTTTTGATTGTCCCTGTAATTGACCTATGCATCCGATTTTCATAACATTTGAAATGACTCGACAAAATTACGCAATAATTATATGTTTTAAATTTCAAACGATTAAAATGCATTTAAAACTTTTTTCCCTATTGACCGTAATGTAACGGAATCCCTTTGAATGTCCCTGTAATTGATCTATCCATCCGATTTTCATAACATTTGAAATGACTCGACAAAATTACGCAATAATTATATGTTTTAAATTTCAAACGATTAAAATGCATTTAAAACTTTTTTCCCTATTGACCGTAATGTAACGGAATCCTTTTGAATGTCCCTGTAATTGATCTATCCATCCGATTTTCATAAAATTTGAAATGACTCGACAAAATTATGTTATAATTCTGTCGATGGATAGCTATTTAAATAAGCTATCCATTTTTACGCTGAGCTGCATTCAATTTACTGAGAAATGTTTGCAGAATATAGATAAAGGGTTATACAGGGCCACGCAAAGAATTTGGTACATGGACGCCTATGAATGATGATTTATGAGAATGTGATTTCAGTTGTTTTAAAAGTGTTTTAGTTTACAATAAATTTTAGCCTAATGTTGACGTGTAATAAAGGTACAATGTAAACTACAGGGCTGAACAAAAGTATTCAAGTATGTTTCCGTCTAATAGTATGAATTGCTGAAAAAGAAATTTCAAGCTACTGGGTATTTTCTTGCTAAGCTAAATTTTCCCATTATATGAACTGACATATGAAATACAGGGTATTCTAATGTACTGGAATACATATTTGGGTATATTTGGCTATACACTATTATTTCTCTAAATAACAAAGTTTTGTTAAAGATTTCATTAAGTGTTGGAAAGTGCTTCATAATCTATGCTAACCGCATGATTTTTCTCTTGTTTAATTATAATATGTCCAATAAATACTTATTTCGAGATACAGTTTTCAAAACATATAGTTCAAATATAATACAAATCCTGCTGAAATTCAGAGGTATTATAACCGAATTAAATTTAGAACTAGTACTAGTTGAATAATTTTATACTTCTACTGAATATCTAATCTAAACAAAATTCATAACATATAAACTTCACGAACACTAATATTTTATATAATACCTTTTGCGATGATTTAAAATGTTGCCAGCTTCATCTTCTGATTATCATGAATTCCGATTCTTGGAAAAAGTTACATATTCAACTGATTAAAAAATCATATTCTATCTTGGTCATTAGCATATCAGACCCCGTTCCTCTTAAAGTTTCTGGAAAAACGTTTTTACCTCTTCCAATGCATCATCAGATGAAAAAGTTTTCGAATTTTTCTTTTTGTCTTTTTTGTTTGTTTAAAAATTTTCAGTTTTTTCCATTATTTGCTTTTTAAATCTTCTATGATCTGGCTTAATCTATTAACATTTGTCTCGAAAGTCATATCCTTGCATAATCCTTGCATTTTCATAAATCACGCCATTAACCCTTTTTCTTGTATAATTGTCTTTTTGATACATAAGCATATTTCTTCTTCAGTGATTTGCTTTGATTCAATTAACAATCACTGTATTAATTTATATTATATTTTATTAATCCTGTAGAAAATATATATTTAAAATCCAAAATAATTATAACTAACTAGAAGATTTTTTTTTCTTTTTTTTTTTTTTTGGTGGGGCGGAAGGAAATCTATTGCCGTATAGTGAATACACATTTAATTAAATAGTTCTTAGTTAGCATTTGATCAAATAAATAATATTGTTTTTTATTCTTTTACAATATTTTGAAATTGTAAAGAAATTTAGATTTATTATTAACAGTTTATTAGTTTTCAAAATTCAATGTGTAGTTTTTTACATAAAAATGTGATGCAATGTAAAGAACATAATTTTTTATTTATAAAATATTAAGCTAGACATTTTTTCGAAATTCAAATACACTGCTATAAACCTTTTTTTTAAAGAAATATTTCCTTACATTATTCATTTGCACATCTAACAATGGAAATAAAATTAATTCAGAGCAAAGTTATGGACATAAAAAAGTTAAAAAAAATATCATTGCTAATGTAAAAAATAAATATTTATTCAAATGTATGTTCAAATATTTTTTTTCTTTAAAACACTGTTGTTTTTGCACATTCATCTTTACATATCTAAATAAATCAAAATAATAAGAGCTTTCAAAATGTTAAAACAAGTTATCAGCGCTGGTGAAGAAAAAAAATATGGATAAAAAGTTTACCTTTTTTTAGAAAACAAGAGGCCTGATTTACTTTTATTTTAAAAACTTGTTTTTCAAAGCTTTGTAAAGCTTTTTATGTTAACAAGCTATTGTTTTGTTTACGTACTTAAAACTAGTTAACAATTTTTGAAATAAATTTTCTGTTATAAAATTTTCTTTTTTTACAGGATAGCAATATTATGATAAACTTCAAACGAGCTTTTTTGGGAAAAAAATAAAAATTGAAAGTAATGCTTGCAGAAATATTTTGAAAACTCAAAACTTTAATTATATGATATAAACAAATTACACAAAATTGCAGTTTACAAGTTTTAGCAAAATGTATTAATCAAATGACAGGAAGTGGATAATTTTAAATGTCATTAAAATATTCAGATTTTTTTGCTATATCATAGAATTTAAAAACATAAAGATGTTTTAAACGATTTTAATGAATTTTTCATTTTTTATGTGCTGTTTGTTTTTCCATGATTTCAGTCAATTATTAACCCCAGTTCATTGAACGCCTGTCAACTATTCATATCACTACTATTTCCTCATGAAGCCTCGCCAATGGACGATTCGAGACAAATTTGAAAGCGCCTAAACACAGACGCAAAACTATTTCTTTTTAATTTCATTCTTGTGTTACGTTCGATGAATGTGATTTAAATTAATTGGTGAGGTTGGTTTAAGTTTATGTTTTTCTTTTGAATGATTTAAATAAACACTGTGTGAAATATAAATTATTTATTCGCTTGCTTGTAAGTCAATAAATTTTAGCATTCAAGGTAATGGAGATTCTTTGAAGCCTATAGCAACTGTGGTTGTTGCCTCGAATGATACACAATCTGCACAGAACCTGTATTACAACGAGAACTTGACAACTTTTATTTCTACTCTATTACCACTCTATTCCCACTCCACCAATAGAATCTACTTCCACTTACGCCACTATGTGGCTTTGCATCCCTAATATTGAAATATTCCTGAAGAATAATTCCCAATATAACTAATATTAAGTATTTCGTAATCCTAATAACAATATCTGCAGTATAAAATATTCTTCAGACCTGACGTGTCCTATAGGATAGACTTTTTTTCACATATGTCAATAATGTTGAAAATTAAAAGTTATTGTGATGGAACCTGACAGATAACAGAATTAAAAAAAAAAGTAATTTGTTTCTTTTAGCGCTTTTTCAGCGAAGTACGTGTCAGATAAAAAAGGCTTTAAGCAAAAAATAAGAAATGTACAAAAATGAAAACTTAAATTATTTAGTGTGCGTTAAAATATCATTCATAAGGTCCATCAGTAATAAAAATTTTTAAATATACATTTATTTTATGTTTTTCAATGTTTTTACACTGCAAAAAATAAAATAAAATAAAATAAAAAAATAAAAAATATATATAAAAGCCTAAGATTTTGTCAAAAAATATACTTTTTGGATCTCCTTTATATCATAAAATTTTATGTAAAAGAATTATAATTATTTTTTTTTCGTTGTCCAGTTTTTGTTAGTTAATATTAATCTATAACTGAAAATTAAAAAAAAAATGCATAAATTCTCTGGGGTCTGAAGAGGTAAAATATTTCCTAACATCCTTAATATTAAATACTCTCTATTATTCCTTAATATACTGAGAGCAGGCCAGCAACGTGACACTATGCAAATCAATATTTAGAGTTTTTCCCACCTTCTCATGTTGTGTCATCAGGAAATTACACACACACAACACACACACACGCTCCAAAAAAAAAAAAAAATCTGTTTTTGGATATAAGATTCAGATGAACCAGTTTTTGAAAAGATAAGAATAGATGTTCTATGAAATGCGGGTCTAAGCTGTTTCCAGGCCATCTCAGCTACCCTATGTCATTCTCCATGAACAAATGCTTGTATATTTTGATATCATTTCACGAACTTTAATATTTCTGGTAAGAAAATGATGTTACATGGATAAAGATTTCTAACAGATGACAGAGACTTGTTTGGTGCGGGATGCTATAAATGTACACTGTAAAAAAATATCTGTAAAGTTACTAAAAGTTTTCTAGGAAGCTGGTTTTCCTAGAACATTTTATGTAACGACAACAGTAAAAGTGCATGTGACAGATGCAGATTTGCATGGAAAATGAAAAAGTCTGTAAGGTTACTAAAATTTTTTTTAGGAAACTGGGATTCCAAATTTTTTTTACATAACTTGAACCCATGTTACACATAAAATTTTAGTAATGCTACTGTAATTTCAGTAGATTCGTTCGTAAAGTTACAGATTTCTGTAGTTTTACAAAATTAATTCTGTAGATTTACATCTTTCCTTGTAAGGTGCACGGGTAAAATGTTAGTAAACATATAGGTTTTGGCAACTTTTCATTTGTAGGATTACAGATTTTTCTTTTAGTGTACTTTTTGCTGTTCGATGTTAAATTTTTCAAAGATTTTACGAAATTATGTATAAAATAAAAAGGAATAACTTAAAACCTTATTGATAATATCTATTAACAAACAGTTAGTTCTTACGTATAACATTGGCTTTTGAATTTTTACATTTTTACTAAGTCATCTATATTATGATTAGCTTTTGAAGGTGCTAACAAAAATAAAATTTTTGGTACATATCAGTTAATCATAAACGATATTTTTATTTTATTACATACATTATAGGAGTTATTTGTTCACAAATACTTTTTGATCCGAACCTTCAACAATATCTGAACGCCAAATTAAGTAGATTTGGAAAATTACTGGTAAATTATTTCCAATATTCAGTATTATTTGGATCACTTGCAGTTCAAATAAGCTGCTTTCATTTCCTTTTCAATAGAGTAATTTCGATTAGAATTTCAGGTGGGTAACAATTAACCTTTTGCAGAGCTATTGAAAAATGATTTATGAGAACATGTATAAGTCTAACAAGGGCACCACCAAACATGGTGCTCGCAGATTTTAATGATTTCTAAGTATGTTGTAGGGGTTATACCACTAATTATTCAGCTGAAAGGATTCTTTCAAATGGGCCTTGGTTTTTGAAAAATTGGGGGGGGGGGTCAAAGTTTAGCGTTTATTTCAAATACCTGTTAGTATTGCCTTTGGTCTGCAGCTCCGTGGCTCCGAGGAAAAGTGCTGGACTCTAGACTCGGAGGTGGCGGGTTCAACTCCAAGTTGGACCGCCTTTTTTTTTTTTTTTTTTTTTTTAATCTTTACATACTTTTTACATTTTACATATTTTAAGCTGAATTTGGAATGCTACAGCTTTGAACTTATTAACATTTTCTTATGTGGATTGTTTATTTTTTTTACTTTTATTTTTCTTACTTAAAAAAATATGGTTCAAATGATAAGCTAATTGCACTTCAAAATTTATTAAATAAATAAAAAATGCTTATATAATTAGAATTTTCAAAAAGCATAAAAAATTTTGAATATTTTAAAATCCCTTTTACTTTAAATATTAATAATTTTGCTCAATTACTTTTTTCAGATTTTCAAATGAATATTACACAATTACATATTATTTTTATCTTTATATACTTTTTACACGTTACATATTTTAAGCAGTATTGGAAATTCTACTACAGCTTTGAACTTTTTGATATTTTTTTAATAAAGTAAATTTATATTTCCGAATTTATTTCATAGAAATTTATCTGCAATTTGTAAACTAATATTTTTATTGACAAAACGGCATAACTAATTTATGCCTTGAATCTTTTTTTTTTTTTTTTGGTTAATTATTATGTAATTTCTTTTTTTATTAAGCACAATTCTGAAATAATAATTTTTCTCTTTCCTATCGCCTTTTTTGTGGAATTTTTTAAATGAAAATTTATCCTTTTTTTGTATAAATTATACAAAATAATTTTCAGGTGCAATTTCTCAGACATTTATATGATTAGTTAATTCAAATAATGCATACCTTCGAAAGTCTAACAAAATATTATTGCAGTAGTGTTAAAATATTTTCCAAATTTTTACTGATCTTTAAATACATTTATTTCTAAAGTTCATCCTCAATATCATTTATCGTTTGCACAAATAAGAAATGACGGATTATATTTAAAATAATACACATATTTTTTATTTTAACAAATTAAAGCACTATTCATAAAAAATCAACTAAATTGGGAAAATCGTTTGCTAATGAAATAATATTTACGATAGATAAAAAAAATTATATGTATTTATTTTATTCGTCTGCTTTTATTTTCTCGGTAAAATCACGCAAAAATAGAAATTCTTTTTGTTGTTGTCATTTAGTTTCTTTTGCAGAACTAGTTAAGGAATATAGGTTATGTAAATTTATACGAGTTTTAAAAAGATGAGATTTCAGTCACGAATTAGTTAAAATTTGCGTTTAGATTAATAAGTTTTGAAAAAAGTATTAATTAAAAAAAATCATAAACGTTAAGTTTTTAAGGAAAAGGTTTATATAAAAGTTGATCAAAAAATAAATATTTGCTCTTAAATATCAAGTAAGATTCTGTTAAATTGTGAATAATTTAATTACTTATTTTTATTCACACGACAAATATATCACGCGATACTGTAAATTTTGTTAATACATTCAGCGCAATTCCCTACCCAAATGATGATTCTAAACGGTTTTTTTCTGTGTGCATAATTTCTTCACTTTCATTTTTTAAAAGTGCTAAGGCCTTTTTTTGTATTTGATATGGTGATTTATTTTTTTTATATTGGTTCTGTATTATACATGCGATAAATATACTCATGTAATCAGTTTTCAGGTTATAATTATAATTTTTTCCAAATAAAAGTGTGTATAAAGATGCGTTATGTGTTAAATTTAATCTTTTTACACTGCATATATCAGTAACATAAATATATATATATGTAAGTATATTAAATGTAATAATATATTGTCTAAAAATCCATGCACAGTATTGTATAATATTCATTTGAAAATCTGAAAAAAGTAATTGAGCAAAATTATTAATATTTAAAGTAAAAGGGATTTTAAAATATTCAAAATTTTTTATGCTTTTTGAAAATTCTAATTATATAAGCATTTTTTTTACTTATTTTATAAATTTTGAAGTGCAATTAGTTTATCATTTGAACCATATTTTTTTAAGTAAGAAAAATAAAAGTAAAAAAAATAAACAATCCACATAAGAAAATTTTAATAAGTTCAAAGCTGTAGAATTCCAAATTCAGCTTAAAATATGTAACATGTAAAAAGTATGTAAAGATTAAAAAAAAAAAAAAAAGTGGTCCAACTTGGAGTTGAACCCGCCACCTCCGAGTCTGGAGTCCAGCATTTTACCTCGGAATCACGGAGCTGCTGACCAAAGGCAATACTAACAGGTATTTGAAATAAACGCTAAACTTTGACCCCCCCAATTTCTCAAAAACCAAGGCCCATTTGAAAGAATCCTTTCAGCTGAATAATTAGTGGTATAACCCCTACAACATACTTAGAAATCATTAAAATCTGTGAGCACCATGTTTGGTGGTGCCCTTGTAAGATCTAAGTTTATTGTGAAAAATGAATTCGGACAGTTAACAAGGAACATTTTAATCTGTATTTCTGTCAATTATATTTTTCAGTTTTTTTTTTTTTCATCTTTTAAATAAGTCTTCGTGTGCTACCGATGAAACTGCGCCGTGCTACATTGTGAAACGCGTGCCACGAGTTGGTTGTCCCTGTTAAAAAATATGTCTGATAATTCGTATTCAGTACCATGATTCCGATTCTATGGTAGTAAGTGTTTCTGCAGTACTTTTCTTAAATTTCAAACCCAAGTATTTTTTTGTATCACTTAATTTAGAATAACTCTACGTATAATCCAAATAATTGACATCAATTATATTCTTGAGTTTAAAAATTAAACTTTCTTTAACACTAGCAGCTTTCGTTCATTTTGCTGGTCAATTTCTCCAATAGAATCTTAAATAAATCGAAATGTAACGAAATATTTGATATGTAGCATTATTAAAAATAAATATTTGTTTACAGATGGAATTATTTTGGTTAAGGGGAAAATAAAATTAATAAGTAACAAAATAAGTTTGTCTCTAAAAGGTTAGTCCTTTGGGTTTTCTGGAACCTAATCATAGAATAATAAATATGCAATTTTACTAATGTGACATTATGCACAATGAACTTTTCGCTATATTAAGGCATTCCCTAATTATAAATGTTTTTTTTTTTTTTTTACATTTGTGATCACCACTTTAGAAAAAAAACCTTCTGTTTATTTTATTGAATAATTTATAATGATCATCAGATGTTTACTAGTTGTACACAGAGAGCAATTTAAACTTCAGTTAATTTTCACAATGCAGCATTTTTTGTTACTAAACAGAAAGAATCTGAATTACATTGTCGTCCAAAAATTACGGTACAACATGTTTTTCGAAGCTCACCAGAAAAGAAAATGTTAGTCAGATTAAATTTCATAGTTTATAGGAATGACAATAATAAGCTCTAAAAAACTTACGCAAAAATTACAGCTACCACTATTATTTAATATAAAAGAATAGATATTTGTGAATGAGAGAAAAATAAGCAATTACGAAGCTTTCATAATTTCGCGTGTAAGTTTTGTTGTATTTGAAGTATTGTTGTCCGTTTTGTTTGCAACACTCAGTAGAATCTAGAAATGTCTAAAAGAAGTCATTTGGTCGATTCATTAATGTGGCAGGCGGTAGGATAGATGGAAATGGGATTGTCACTCAGAGGCCGATACTGCTAGATGACTCAATATATCTCACAGAGTAGTCCATCGACACCGGAAATAATGTGAATCCGAAAATTCTATGTCCAGAAGACACGTTTCAGGCCACCTACGTTTTACAACACCTGCAGAAAGAACTGTTTCTAGCTCTTTCGGCCCGAAGTAAAAGACGCACTACAGTGCCATAACTTATTGCAGACCACTTTGCAGTATCAGGGAGAAGAATCTCCGCTACTACGGTGCGAAAACGCCTTCACAATGCAGGTCTCTATTCAAGGCGACCAGTTGTGTGTGTCCTCCTCAAAAGACGACAGAGAAGGGCCTGCTTATGTTAGGCAAGAGAACATGTTTCCTGGACAAGACAACAGTGGGCTTCTGTATACTTCACAGACGAGTCCACATTCACAATGGAGAACGATTCAGAACGTCTTCTGATCTGGAAAGAACAATGCACTTGATACCATCAATGAAACACTATCGAAACATACAGGTACAGAAACGATGGAATCATGATCTGGGCAGAGATCCCACACTGACTTGCAAGTATTCCATGGAGGAACTCTGATTGGTGCGATATATCGGGATGAGATCCTTGATTCATATGTGCACCCATATGCCGGTAATAATGGCAATGGTTTCATTTTAATGGATGCTAATGCAAAACCAGACGGAGCTGTTGTCGTTGAGGATCATCTTGAGGATCACGGTTTGGAGAGGATGAAATGGCCAGCTCACTCTCCAGACTTAAATCCGATAAAACATCTTTGGGACTATCTTGGAAGACAGGTTCCGGCTATAATTTCACCTCCAAAGTCATTCAATGAGCTGGAAAAAGGCTTACTTTGCCTTGTCAGCTCTACTTATTTCGGTGTCCGACAATTTAACTGAGAGCATGGAAAGTCGATGCCTCCAAAGCATTGAAGTCCGGGATGGACATATTCCATATTAGATCCAGTTTTTTACTATTTCTGTCACATTTTACTGCATTACACTGCGATGTACTGATTTCCCCAAGAATGGAATTTTCCACCATGTGTCCTTTTTTGTCGTAATTTCATTTATACGTTTAACAAAATAAATTTCTATGTCACATTTAATAAATAACAGTTTTCTTCTAAATTTGTTTTTTCTATATTAATTCATTTGTAAATTAGACTAAAAAAACTGGTTGTACCTTAACTTTTGGCCACCTGTGTATATTAAGATAAAGTAACCAAAACGCTTTAATCATGCATTTGCTTTATAATTTTTTTTAAAATATAAGCAGACCTAAGACGGTACTCAATCTTTTAGTGCGGTGAAGGTTATTATTTCCCTTTTTTATAATAAATTTGTATTTTATTTACTTCCGAGTTACTTTTATTTTTATTTGGGTTGTTTTTAATTTTCAATAAGTCAGCATTATTTATTTTGCTATATAATTTATTACAACATCATTTATTTTGTAATAAACTGGTATAAAATTATTATTTGCAGCAATTTTTATTTTACCAAAATGTATTTTAAAAAATATAGATAGAAATGCTATTTTGGTTAAGTTACAACGCATATTATTTTTCTGTTCAAAATTATTTATGCCATCTAAATTTATTAGCCAGAGCCAGTATCTTAACCAGAGCCATTAGCTAGTATTTGTCTAAAATTTCTCGAAAATATAAAATACATTTAAATAAAGAAGGAGTTAAATTTTCGATTTTCAATAAAAAAGCATATGAAGAAATATTCTTGCTGTACTTGCTTTCGTCTTGTTTCCTCATTTACCATTTGTCTTTATTCAAGTTACATTTGATTTATTTTATCAGTAGTATGAATCTCTTTAATATTTTGATATAGTAATTATTCAAAAACTAATCACCTCATTTGTGACATTCTAAAGATAATTTGTAATTTTGAAGCTTAATTTAAATTATTTACTTATTATTCCGTATGTTAAAAATAAATAAATAAATAAATAAATAAATAAATAAATAAATAAATTAAAAAAGGCTTGATTGGGTACTATGATTAAACGAAAAATAAAAGTCCGAAATATGTATTCCTTTAATATACACAGATTTGATAAATTTAAAATAAAATGTTATTAATAAACGTTTTCGACTTCATTAACATAAAAATGTATTTATTTTCATTTAAAATAATATCATACTCTTTTATTAATAGCTATGTTATACTTGCTTAATTTTTTAAAAAAATGAATTAACTGAACAACTGATTTATTTGTAAAGCAATTAATTAACATTAGTAACTACTTATGACAGCTACTAATACGAATTATCGACGATGAAATGCAAAAGAAATTCGACAAAGTATTGCTTTCCAATTTTCTAGTTAACTCATTTATTACGATGAAACAATAGAAAGATTAAAGCAAACATTAAAAAATATATATAAAGAAGCTTTTAGAAAACAACGTAATTTGTATTTAGATGTGTTCTGGTAGAAAAATTGAATGGAATAACTAGTAGTCATCATCTGTGAGCAAGAACTGAAACAAGAAAATGAGAAAATACTTTGCATAAATTCCCTAATTATTATATAAAGTAGAGAATGCGTCAAACAAAATTGCTTTTTATAACTGAAACTTTCGAAAATCGACATAATCTGATATATAGAAGTAGTATTAATGAGATAAAAGAATAGTGAGTAGTTATTTAAGAAAACACATATTTATTTATTTCATTATTATAGTGCAATAAACGCTTATATATGAGAAGATGTTTTTTAAATTATTTCTAAACAAACTTTAAAAACATATGTACGTACATTACAATAAAAGTGAAATAACAGAGCGAGTTAGCTAGTATGAATTTCAAAAATTCTAAAAGAATAAACAAATTCCACAGAATTTCGTTTTATACAGAATATCTTTAAAATAAATATTGTTTCCAGTTGATAGTTTCATAAGAACTACGTCTTTATTTTATAGGCGCGACTGGATGGTTGGTCATTTGATATACAGTGATGGTTGGCAACCCTTATATTTCATATTTAAAAAGAATTTTAAATATTGGCCAATAGAAGACATCCGAAATTACTGAAAATCCTAAACAGGAGTATTGATTTTATGCAGATAATTAATCTGATATGAAAAACAAAATATGAAATATTTTCAGCTTAAAAAGTGCATTTAAAAAAAAATATTGTGTAACATTTTCTCAAAAAAAAATGTATCATAGAAATTTAAGTATGTTGGCTTTACACACTATTTATAATTGAGGGTATTATTTTATTTCTAAAATAATGTAAATTTATTCTGTTTAACTTCAGTAAATTGAGGAGATTGAAAGAAAGGAAAATGTTTCAAATTTATTAAATGAAGAAAAGTTTTCGGAAAGCGAGAAAAATTGCAATAGAAGCAAGTAAAAATTTTAAAAATAAAAAGTGTATAAGATCGATAGAAATGATGAAAAAGATGAAAGACGCAACAATGAGAAATGTCAGTTATTCATCCGGGGGTGCCGTTTGGACTGCAAACCAGAATAATTTTGATCAAGACTCTTTAGAAATGTATGTAACAAATTTCATTCAATCGAACACAGTGAGATTAAGCCGAACTATATTACAATCAGGACTGTCAAGTGTAGAAAAAAGCGGTAATGTGCCTCATGTGCCTTGAATTACGTCTAAGCAGCATTCTTGTAGAATGCATTTTCCGAATATTATTCATTGAAAGTTAAACCTAGAAGCATAAGGTTATTATGTCTTTTTTAAGACTTTTTAATTTTCTTTAATAAATATTTCAATATAAATTAAAAGTGGATCGATTTTCCCATATCAGAGGAACCTTGTCCCATTATTTTCATATGTTTAAAAACAATCATGTTTCAAATTTATTACATAGTTTATATTCTATATGTCCATAAGTGACCGGCCACTTGCGATTTTAAACGTTTTGTAAAATATAATGAAAAATACATGGTGAATTATCCTGAAATTCTAAGTGAGTAAGTATGGTAGAAAAGGTCATATACTTCCACAAAGCTTTCTTTTTCATAAAACCAAATAGCGGACCGTTAAAAATAGAAAAAGAACAGATATCTTTTGGATAACCCTGTCAAGACTAATGTTGGCAAAACATTAAAACTGCATGTTATGATTAAGTGGCATTTTTGTAATAAACTGCGTTAATTTGTATAAAGAGAGTATGTATATGCGTAGAGAAATTAAGGTTTTTATACAAAGAATCTCAAATTTCCGAAATTTTTTCCTTAAAAATTTAGAAGTCTTAATATAAAAAAATGTTTTTTATTTCAGAAAATATGACAAAGAACATTGTATATAATATCCTGTAATCAGATTTAAAAAATAATAAAAATTATATGAATCATGAGCAGGTTTGCTAAATTATATTTCACTGCCCATGCATGCAATCAAAATAAAATTTACATAATGTGTTTGCTATATTTATAGAGAAAATTTGTGAAAGTCTTAAAAACGCAGCTTAAAATATCTGAAAATTATTGTCAATAGAGTAAGCTCAAAATCCGTTGTTTCCAAAGCAAAGAAAAAAGATGAGGGGCTGTATCCATAAATCTATTGATTAATGTCAATACACAATACACAATACTGTACGTACTTCTGTATTTGGTTACAGCCCTTCATTTTTTTGCTTCATTTTGGGAACAACGTAATTTGAGCTTATTCTATCGACAATACTTATGAGAATTTTGAAGATATCATAAAGCTTTTTTGAGACTTCCACAAAAGGTTCTCCATCTATTTAGCTTACACAATATGCAAATGAAATTTTGATAGCATTCACTCACGCACAAAGAAAAATTTTTTAGTAAATCTGATCACTTTATACACAGTACTTTCTAGGGTCAATTCATTTAAAGTGATCCAAAAATTATTTTTTGGATTTCTCTACCATTTAAAAAAAACTGAAATGCTTTGTATAATAACCCAAACATGATGGAAGTTCTAAAACGACTATTATTTTAATTTTACTATTTTTTGTTTGTGCAAGTTGGCCATTTTTATTGCATCGCGTACAACAATTTTCTGGCATTCAAGTGTTTACGGAATTACACATATTTCATCTTTTATTTCTCTATTACAAATGGGGTTTGCAGGAAATTGGTTAAAATAAAGAGCTAAAAGTCTTGCAATGGAATAGTTTCTTAAAATAAATTCTTACTGGTGTAATTTTAGCAAAAAGTTTAGAATTTGCTTCCAAAACCTGTCCGTTTACAAAAAGAAATTTTTCATTAAAAAAAAAAAAAAAAAACTGCGAGGTGTTTTTTTCCTTGCGAAAAAAAAATTCCAAAGTTTGACAAAAAATTCAATCATTTTATTTTTATCGATTCATAATTAATCGATCATTTAATCGGTTTTTATCGCCCATTTAAATCAATTTATTTTTAATTTCCCAGTGAAACTTTTTACTTACTAAACTAAAGAAAAAACTGAATAACTTATTTTCCACTTTAAATTATATTTAAACAGCAAAGATTTTTTCATTTTTGCACAAATCGACATTATCTCAGTATTCCAATGAATGGGCGATATTTTGTTTTTCAAATAAATCGATTTCTAAATTTTTAATATGTGAAAATAAATTTTATGTTCTTGAAATTTTAATTTGACAACTGCTATTCAATCCCAATATTAATTATTTATATATTCAAATAAATGCTTATTTCAATTGGAAAATGGAGTCGTACAAAGAAATCTAATAATGCTTGGCATTTAAACTTTTCTCCTTTTTATATGCAAAACTTGACCAATTTGGTCAACATCATTACAGAATCATCTTTTAAAATTACGAAAAAATGTATACCTCAAAATTTATCTCATATATGAAAGTTAAAAGATCATTTTTGACATCCGCAGCTCTATTAAAAAAATTTGCGTTAATTTGATCGCCCATGTTCTGTATTCTGGAAGGTGAATTTCTAAAATATAAATGTATGGTTACTTTTAATATGAAAATTAATAAAAGTTCGTTAGGAAAAATTATCCCAAGACAAATACTGAACTATTTACATTGTTTTAAGAGCGATTGGGTTATTTTGTATTAGAGTGATATATAGAGAGATAGATTAAAAAAAATGAAAATTGTTTTAAAAGTCATAATATATTGTTAAATTAAGATACAGATTTCAAACAAATTGCATTTGAAAGTAGATTTTATTCCTATATGACAATGTAAAAATAAAACAATATAAATAGAAAACAACAGCAAAGAAATCTTATCTGAATATATCTTTATCTTATCTTATCTAAATCATTACTCTAAGAGATTTTTAATTTAAATAGAATGTAATAATGTAAATAAATTTAAATTATTAATTTTTATTTATTTGGTATACTGCAATAATTATATTATTTTCTCTATATAAATTATATTATTTAATATATTTCTGTTAATATGACATGAGAGATAATCTTTCATTATAAAATTTTTAACGTTTAATGTTTAAAAACTTTAATGTTCTAATATAAGTTTTATATAAAAACGATTACATTATGTATTTATTGTTTTAAACTTAAAAAAAATAGCATTTTAGAAATGAGTGAATACATAGTCATGTATTATACGTGAATGAAAATTAAAACGGTAATTATCGAAACTTTAAACAATCAAATGTATATAAGCAACAATTTGCATTTCTCTTTGTACATCTGAATTACTTCCTTCATTCAATGACTCGGGAGTTATTAATTAGCTGTCAGCGATACTGTTACAATGATATCTGTAATTTTGAATGAAAATTTAATAATATTTGCAAATGTGCAAACGCTAGTTCATCAGAAGTAATCATATCAAGTACATTTATTATTTAATCCAATAATGTTGTCTAATTATACTTGTTATCTTGAAACATAATTATTTACAATAGGTTAAATCGAGAACGCTTGACAATGTTAGTGTATTTGATTAATAAGTGAACTGAAAGACTATACATGCTGTTGATTCACTTTTAACTGATTTATAGATGTTTGATTATTAACAATGCATAATTCAAATAAACATGATTGAACACAGTATTATAAACACATATTCGTAATTAAATATATTTTTAAGATACTAATAACAAGCTTTGAAGCTTAACAGAATATTGTTTAAAAGCGAACGTGTAATTTCATGCTATCAAAAATTTTATTTTTATTAGCATTACAGAAAAATGTTTGGACAAAATTGACGCAGTAATTTATATATAAAGCAGATTTTGTAAATTTTATACGCTTTTCAATATTTTTCATTAAGTAATCTTCATGTTAAAATATTTACGAAAAAGGTAATGTACTTTTATAGTAAATTGTTAACAACTTGATTTTTAGTTTAAATTTTTGTTTTAGCCAATTAATCCAAGTAAAAAGAAGTTAATATCGACTAAGATTATTTTAAAAATCAATATTTTTCGTTATTCTGTTGCATGTCAGTTGTCTCAACCTTAGCAGGATGTGATGTTTAATCATTACACAAGCCGACGATGGACACAGAACTGAGAATATTCCTAAAATTTTACAAAAGACACTATTACACTGCTCCTTTTCAGCGTTATATTTCCAAATACAAGCAGGACTTTCTTATCATAATCAAAAACATGCATATGAAATTTGGTTCCATTCTATGGATAGTTTCATATAGTATAATAATACCAATTCGCAAAAATAAATCTCTATTAAAACACCCCTTTTCTTGCTTCCTAGTGCAACAAATGGAAAATTACACATTGTAATTGAAGTATATTCGTCCTACAACTAGTTTTATAAATAGTCAGATTTTAATGAAATAGCTCTTGTACTTTTATGCAAATGTACATGAATACAAAATTTGATACGATTATATATATTAAATTCAATAAAACGAAATTTGTAGGAATCTACCTTAAACAGAACACAATCACCATCATAAAACAAGCATCCTTACTTATCATAGATTTTATCATAGAATTCATTTTGATGAATTTTTGATATGATTAAATAGAATGAAAAGAAAACGTTTTATAATATATTTCTAAATTCTGATTTGATCTTCATAAAATTTGCAAACTAAAGAACGAAAAAATTTTGCAACATTTATGTGTTTGAAATTTCAATTCATTTGGTTGAGTAGATTTTTGCTGTTAAATATGGACAGAATGACAGACAAATGGCGATTAAAACTGCTATATATTTATATAAATACGACAGTTCCCCATACACCCTAATGTAAAAGAATACTTTTGGGTGTCTATATAAGTAAATTATAAACATTACGTATCTTATTTTCGATATTGAACCTAGAATAGTAAATATCAGTAATTTATATAAAATACACCTAACTATATTAACGAAGTTTCAGACTTTCAGTTGTCTTGGACGGCTTTTAAAAAGCATAATAGGTTAAATTTGATTTTTTTTTTTAAATATAGCAATAATGAAAGCCCTTTTGAATACTTTTCTATAGCCTTGCATTTAGTTACTGTCTTTATATGCATCTTTATATAAACGTTTAAAACTAGGCAACACTTCTAGAGAAGGTTATGTATCTCATTAATACATTTTCATTAATACATAAAATGCATTTATTTTTAATTTCCATACCAAATAAAAGTTACGAGTTATAGTCATCTAATTAAATAAAAGTAGTCCATTGCGAAAATCGAAGCAGAAACAATTTGGCTGAAGCTATCAATGGATGACCAACTGACCTATCGTACAAGTATATTATCAACATATTCCTCGGAAAAGTTTTTTAAGGTTACATTGCATAACAAAATGAAAACTTGATTAATCAATAATTAAAACATTATAATTCTTAACATTCGAAAAACATTATTCGAGTAATTATTTTTAGACAAATACAGACAAATACAGATTCTAATGTTTATTTAATTTTCAATTGTGGAAAAAAAATATTGCGATACGGGTATTTTCTTTTAATCGCAATACATTTGGAAGAATGAGAAGCAATGTACTTGGAGATTTCCAGTTTTATGAACCTGGGTTCTGTTTAATAATAAAGTACATATGTTTTCAAATTCCGTACCAAATAAATGTTACGAGTTTTAATCATCTAATTGAATGAAAGTAGTCCATGCCGAAATTCGAAACAGAGACAATTTGGCTGAAGCTACTAATGGATAGCCAACTGACCAATCGTACAAGTATAGGATCAACATATTCCACGTAAAATTTTTTTCAGGTTATATTGTAAACGAAATGAAAACTTGATTAACAATTATTAAAACATTAGTATTCCAAACACTCGAAAAAATCATTCATCTATTTAATTTTAGATGTTTACAGAGACAAAAATTTGAATTTCTAGTGTTTATAGAATTTCCATTTGTCAAAAAAAATATTACAATGCGCTTTAATGATAGCTTCTATTATAGTGGTAGCTTCTTTTAACCGAAAAATATTTGGAAGAATGAAAAAAAATATAAATGGAGAAATCAAGATTTACGAAAATGGCTTCTGTTTAGAAATATAATGCATTTTTTAATGCAGTTTTTGCATTTAAAATTTCAAAATATGTACTATTTGAATTTTCAGACTGATACTTCTGCAGTTGAACTTGTATTTTCTTCGTTTAAGTACATGGGATCATGCAATTTCTTCATAATTACCTGCAATATACGATAGTCATTCAATTATAAATACAATTGAGTGATATTCCTACATGGTATTTATTGTCATAAAAATATTTAAAATCATTAAAAAATGACAATTTTCATAATTTTACTATCAAAACACACAAAAGTTGAGTTTAACATTTATTAGTGATAAAAGTTCCAAAAATATCCAGAGGTTTGTCAGTTATGTCAAAGGACATCAAAATTGTACGTCGCTGCATCGCAGTGATTTCTAACATTTTCTTAATCGCGCTTTCATCGAAACATCTGTAAAATCCGGATGCTCCTTTCCTTGTTCAATGCACATTTTGTGACATTTTACGCTTAATATTCAAAAAATCAATCCATTCAATCCAAATGGAATTCAACACAATTTTTATTGTTTTATGATCAAATTGTATATTATTAATTTGAAATGGAACCAGTGCGTCATAGCGATAAAATTTAAAATATCGCGCTTCAAAATTACTTTAAAAAATCATAATAATTCAATCAATTAAGATTCAGTTTTCAAACAAATTGCGTTTGAAAGAACACTTTTTCTCTATCCGACGGTGAAAAATTTAAGGTGTGAATTATATAGAAATTTAAAATTGTTCAATAAAATTAAATAAAAGTTAAATTTATCGTCTGCTGTTACCACTCGCAAAATGCTGTCAGTGTTACGCACAGATATGTTGTTCTTTATAAAATATATTATACGCATCACTCATAGCCTAATATAGATGCATTTTATACACACTTATCAAATACAATATATAAAATTTCAATTCATCCTCGTAATATTTTCTATATGACGTAACAAAGAATCATTCTTTTACAATAAATTTCAATTGAGATAAAGATAATATTTATGAACATTATTTTTAAATTGTTTGCCAGTCATCTTGCATCAGAATAAGAAATACAGCTATAACGCTCTAAGTATGGCTATAAATTTCGTTACTTTTGCATTTGCAACAATAAAATACCAGACATAAAATATCTATCAGCCACATTTCTATTGAGCTTGAAACATAAACTGAGAATTTGATATTCAATTCCTTTAATGTGCTTATATTTATAGTCATTTTTATTCCCTGACTGTGTTTTCATAACAACATTGGAATAGGATACATTTCAGAAATGTATTTTATGTGAGATTGGTTGAGGATTCCTATCAGCTTTAATTTTCTTTAAAAAATGCTAGTGCAATTCTAAATGAAAAGATTTTTTTTTTTGCTTTTACATAATACATAAAGTATTTTATTTACTAAAATCTATTTTTTACAGTAACAATTTTTTTAATATTTTATCATATAATGCATTGAAATTTATTTTAACTATAAAAATATAAGCTACGAATTTGAAATATATACACAGCACATACGCAGCACACACACTTACACACATACATATATATATACATACAACCTCAGAGAATAATATTCGGTGAATAGTCCCGTAACATATTAATGTAGATGAAATATTAACGAAAGTTATTTTACTGTCATTTGAAATATTCACCCCCCTCGTAAATATGCACGTATACATGTCCTGAAAACTTTGAAAGAAGTTTTCTTTTGAGATGGAGCTCAAAAGCTTCGTCACCTTTCGTTGGATGTCAGGAATATCACAAATTTATTTCTATTCAAAGCCAGTTTGAGTCGCTAGAATAGAAAGAACTCTGGAGGAATGAGATCTGGCGAGTATGGTGGATGTTCAATTTGCACCACCACCTTCATCAACTATCATGCGCACAATTAATCGACGTTTTTTCGTGAATAATTTCCTTTTTTTCTCATTGTTTTCGGCACTGAGGGATGTCGCCGTCTTTCGCTACGGGAGTTGTCAGAAACACTCTCATGGCTTTCTCGATAACGAGCGAACCACTCGTACACATACTTCAAACACAGTACTTCATCTTCATCAACACGTATCAGCATCGTATGAGTTTCTTTCGATGTCTTGCCAAGTTTAAAAACTTAAATTCATCGTTTGTTCGTTCTTTTTCGAATCCTCAGTTAAGAACCAACACACTAAAAAGAACTTTGTAAAACAGGTCTTACACAGAACACAAACGACACTCAACTGAACAAAGGTGGGGTCAGATGGTCAATACCCTGCTTCTATGCAGGTGAAGCGACTGTTTTGGCTGCGTTGCCAGATCGGCAGTTTTCAATTCATTCACAGAACGTTTTTTTCAGAGGTTGTATACATGAGCTATATAAAGTTTTAAAACTAATGAAAGTATTTATGTTTTAAGCATCGTATCTACAAATAACCACACAGAGTTATATAGTAGATAACATTTTGGTAGTACATGGTAATGTTTGTACGATAATTTCAAATTTTTTGTGCAGATAATTTGTGCATTGCTGTGTTTATATAAACATAAATGCTATGTCATTGTATATTTCATAAAAATTAGATATTTGTAAGATGCTTTCAATTTTTTGTGCAGATTATTTGTGCACTGTTGCAATTATATAAACAGAAATGCTATGTTATTTTATATTTCATATAAATTAGATATTTAATGATTAAATAAGAATGTAAGTACTATTGAATTTTAACATATTAAACTTTGTATCAAAATTATTATTATAGCTTATAGATTCTAATAATAAAATCTATATTTGTATATATAATTGATTTAATGAACCGTTATTTTTAATTAGTGAGTATTAAACTAATTCAGAGATGGTTTTCTCAGGGTATAACACTATTTCAATAATAGACAAATATGCAAAATATAGCCCCAATCTTCTGCATCCTCTGACACGCCAATACCAATCGAATTTGTATAAATAATATTAGGAAGAAGATACGGCGTATCAACATAAAAATAATAAATAAAAAATGGTAAAACATCCATTTGTGTACTTTTACAATTATTTATATTATTTGCAAACTTTATATGAATGCTATCTATTTTCTTTTATATTTGTTAAGTATTTTCTGCAATGAATTATAAATCCAAGTTAAGTAATGATCGTTGTATTTCGATTTAAAAACAAATTATTCTGGATCTAAAAAAAAGGATTATTACTGGTGTGAATTGAGAATTCATTCTTCATACATCTGTATTAGAAATGGAAAGCTGAAGAATTAGTCCCGATATACTAGCGAGAAGAGCAAAGGAGATTATTTGTAAGCGAAAGATAAAGAATGTTCAGGAAAAAAGATAATCTGATGTATTGGAACTTTAAATATCTGCTTCTTGTTACTTATAAAATAAAATATTTACAGGTTGCCTTCTCTAATCAATGCCAATGGCTAATTTTTTACAATTAGATCTAGAGACACAGTTCCGAATATAAAAATGTTTTAAAAGAGATAAGACAATAAATTTTCCAGTCGTCATTATCAAAATAACAACATTGTTTGAAGCTTTACGAAATTTAAATTTTTATTACGTCTACCAATTCTGTATGTGATATTTAATAAACAATTTCTATGAGACTAATAAATAAAAAAATCTCATATGTATAATACATAATTAACCCAGTTGTGCACATTTTCTGCATCTAAATGCAGATAACTTGCCATGCTTCGAGGTATTAGGATAAAGTTGTTACATTTCTACAACAACATATGATTCAAGCATTATATTTTAAAAAGTATGTACAATTCTTCACATAATAAAGCATAAGCAATAACACGTCCTATATTGAAATCAATAAATTCATTTAAGAATTTTAAATACCCAATTTTTGTTACTTATCAATTAAAAAAACATACATATAGAGAAATAAAAAAACCCACACATTTAATTTTCGCTCGAATTAATCACGAATTAAATAACAATATATTTGATAAAAAGATAATACATATGAAATTATGTAAATGACCATGACATATTATACGCCAAACTGCATTGCGCACTAAGCTACGATAGATGTATGACATATCGAATGCACGTAGCATGTCTAATGATTAGGTATTTGATAGTTATCAAGATTTATGTTCGATAGCATTTGCAAAATATGTTAGGCATTCACGAGCAATTCTAGAGCCCATTTACTTATGTCGAAATATTTAGGATTTCCAAGAGTATTAAATTATTAGTTAAATCTGAAAGGAAACAATGCCATGAAATAGTATGATTAAAAAAGTAGGCACTGTTATCAAATGTATGCACTGCACCTATATCTATCTGAAATAACAGAAATGTAAAAAATAGTTCTTAAAATCTATTAATTATCAAAATAACATTATAATGATTTTATGATCAAATTTGTCTTCATGTTAACAATACTCAAAAGTATCAGTGCATGAAATTTCTTGAATGTAGCTTATCAGGATAAGAATTTTTCTAATTAATTTACTTGTAAAAATACACTGGTAAGTTTCCATTCAGAATATGAATTTTTAATCTCATTGCTTGATACTGAATAAATGTATCAAATTTTAATGCAATGTAAAAGAAATTGCGCTATATGAAACGAAAATTTCTATGAAAATTAAAATTTATGTTTTAAAGAATGTGAATTTTGAAGTAGGTTTAATGTGGAAATATACATATCTATGTACATTGTTTGCGGTTCCAACGCTTTGTTATAATTACAAAACTGCCAAGTCTCCGGTATTTTTGTATAACAGCATCTTTATACAGAAAAAGTTCTTTTATTTAATTGAAACATTTGGTTAATTTAAAATAGCTTCATTTTTTCTAAAATAATAGTGGTGAGGAAAACCCGGAAACTTGCTAATACTGCAATTATGTTTCAGGTTTTTTAAGTTCAATTTTCTTTGCTTAAATCAAAATGTATGAGCTAAAATCATATCTTGATTTTTAAAATAAAAAATTTCTTTAACTATTCTTTTAAACGGGTTGCTGCCTACCATTGGAATCTTGTGGGAAAAACTGGGATATGGGGCAATTGCGAAATGATAAATAACGATTATTAATAGATTGAATAAATGGTAAGTACCTTTAATTCAAACTTATATGATCAGTTTACGATTGAACTACAGTGGACTACATTTGAACCTCTTTCTTTATGTTTATTTTTCAATAATATGACAAGGTGGAATTTTCCATCAGATAAACCAACGAATTGAAAAAATTAGACTTTATTGGCTCATTCATTTAGATGTCTTGGGTATAGTATCAATGATATAATTGACGCGTTAATAAGGATTTTTATATATAATATCTATGGTAATTTTCATAAAAGTGATTTATGGGTTCTTAACTGTCTCAATCTTTGAAAATGTTTAAAAAAGTGTGTAAAACTAATAGAAAAATTGCTCTACATCATGGCAGAAATTGCTGTAATTTTTTTAAGGATATTTTTGGGTATTCTTAGCAATTAAAACTTACTGTGAAATCTATTGTTTCAAGTATGAGATATTTCAATTGATCTCTAACAAAAGATACTATGCAATTCGTTTGTCTGTTTTTTATGGGTGTCTTTATTATTTGAATGGAACCCGTAAGTTTGATATCTTTTCTGTTGAAAAGCATCTGCAATGATGCCACTGCGATTTCATTAATACCTAAATGTATTTTGTATGTGCATAATTGCAGCTAATATTTTTGAGATTTCAATTGGATTTAAACTTAAATTTAAGATCTCGGTCAGCAGTTGATTCCTTTGTGATTTTCTTATAATATAAAATTAAATTGTCGATTCGGTATTCAGATTATCCCTTTACAATTTCAATAGGATCTAAAATTTATTGTCTACTCTTATTGACATTTTTTATTTTATCGCGTTTCACTTTTTAACATTCCAACAAATTGACTGTTTTTCACGGAATTTCAGCATGTTGTTATGGGGAAAAAGTACTACTTTAAGCTTTTAAAATATACGTCATATTAAGTGCAGTTTATTTTATTAGAACTCTTTAAAAATTTTAATTGATCTATTTGTATTTTGAATTAAATAATTAGATTTGGAAACAAGAATATTTAAATGGAATGATTATCCTCTATCATGTCAGGTAACGCGATGTTTTTGGAAAATATTGTAATCGCAATCCGTTATGGCATTAGCGGCAAAACATTACGAAAATTTACCTAATAACATGTTGGCCCACTTTTGATACGGAAAAGAGCCGCAAACCGTCTTGGCATAGATTTCATAAGTTCTCGTTGATGACATGAGATAAACTGTATTAATTGTTCAAGTGGCTGTCTTACATTTCCGGGTTCTTCCAAAAATGGTTGTTTTTGAGCTCTGTAGAGCCATTGACTGACACATGAAATGAGCTCTGATGGATTATGACCCGTCATGTTAGGTGACCATGATGTTAACTGAAATTCAGTATTGCAATCCTCAAACCAAACTAGCTCAATTCGAGTCATCTGACAGGAGATGTTGTATTGGACGAAGATTCCCTTTTCATTTTTGAATACAGATATCATGTAATGGTGAAAGTGATTCGCAATGATTTTCAGATAGTCCGTGGCGTTTATTGACAACACACACCAACCACAACAACCACAACCACAGGTCACAAAGATGCCAATGATAACGTCCCCCAAAGCTTAATATCACCTAACTTAATAACACGTAAACGCTATTTATTGTGTTTCTGCATTTTTCTAAAATATTGCTATCATTCATTTTACAAATAATTGAAATTTTCAAAAAAGTAAGAAAACTTAAAAGCAATAGCATTATATAAAATTATATAAAGTGTACTAACTGGTGACTGCACATGTTGCCTGAGATCCTGAATCTAGATTGGATTAATTCCCTTAATTTTCTAAAACAAAACAACACATATTAGAATAAAAAAATTATGAAATTTTGACATGATATAAGGTGATGTTATACATGTTATGCATGAAATATTTAATATAAAGTACCACATTTCAAATATCTGAAAGATTATTTATTTTCAATATTTATCAGATTTAGATTTAAATTCAAGTTTTAGCATATAGAACGTTTTATTTAACGATTTCGGAAAAATATACTGTGTTAAAATTTTTATATGTAAACTCCATTTTCGGTAGATGTAAACTAAAGTATGTGAAAACAACAGTTTTAATTTAATTTTTAAGGTGCGAGCTGATTCGCCATTTTAATTTTAACATCAAAATACAAAATTTCTCTCCTTTTTTTGGGATTGTCTTCTAAAAATATATCTTATGTAAGAAATAGAGACATAAATTCGTTTAGTTTAAAAGGCATAATAAGTTTAATTATTCACTCCATAATTTTTCTATCAGTTAATTAGATGAAATATGAGCAACGTTCGTGTCTGACATAGAAGGAATTCCTTATTTGCTTACTTTTTTGAATTGTTAGGGAAAAGAATGTAGTAAAAAGGGATTATTGGAATTTATTTTTATTAAACCTGCGATTTTTTTAGAGTTATTGCCGGACATAATGAGTAATTATTTTTTTTATATGTATAAAGGAAAAAGAGCAATCACTATTATGGAATCTGTTAATAGAAGAACATTGCCCATTTTTCCTATATTATCTATGAAATGAAAATAATTATATATATATATAATCAGTGCATGTTCATGTGTCCAGTAATTCATATCTATATATCAACTACATATTAAATTGAATTTTCGATAAAATATCTTTTAATAACAAGTCTAAAACATAAAAATCCTAAATTTAAACTTATTTGTCAATAAATATAGGTTAAAAAAGGTTAAAAAATGGTTTTGTACAAAATTTAACAAAACAAAATATAATATTTAACCGATTGTGTATTATGCGCAGTCATATTATTATGTGTTGGAGCGTTGTGATACAAGTTTTTTGCATGTTTTGGTCTGGAATCCCGTACAAAATGGGGATGAATATATATATATATATATATATATATATATATATATATATATATATAACCATCATTTGTATCTGCTTATGTGCAATTTTAATGCTTTTCACAACACTGAAGGTATTACGCTACATGTAGTAAATTTACATAATTAAATATTTTTCAGTATGTTAAAAAGAGTTTTCATTCTGCCAAGTATTTTTGCGTAAATTGCACTTTTGGAATCTAGTTACTTGATATTCACTCTTTTTTTCCATATTCTGAAACATTCCAAGATTTTTCGGCCTACCTTGAAAAATGAGGTTTGGTTTAGAAATTTAGAAATTATAAATAAAATAGTTTAATCGAATTGTAATATTTTGATTTAAAAAAAGATTAGCACAAATGAAATGTTGCATTAGTAGCATAAAAAGCAGATAATACAGAAGAAATACCCAAATAGATCATTGTAATACAAAGAAAATAACCCGTTTAGTGCATTTTATATCTTGCCCTATTCAAATAATTACATTGAATAAAAAGTTATCAGGTACCAAATATATTATTTTAAAAGTGTTTTCTAAACATATATAGATAGAAAGTGATAGAAAGATTTTTCTTAATAGCAGTGCAACATTTTTCCAGATGTAACTAAAAAGCTATTATATAAATGTGTCAATTTATCAGATATTAACCGAATTTCAAAATGCATTTCATTCACAATTTATAGAAGTACTTTTTCTCGTTTGAGCCTGTACCGCGGCAAATTTATGCGTCGTAAATGTCCATAAAATGCTTAATCCCAGTGAATGTTCTAGATTTTATTATATTCTCCCTTTTATTATGAGTTTACTATGTTCTCCCTTTTATAAAGTAATCAATAATGTTGGTGACTACATCTAAACTAAATGATAGTTGGTCAAAAATAAATTTTCGGTGCTCCATTTCTTGAACGAGAGCAATTTTTCATTTCTCTTCAGGTCTAATAAATGATACCTATGATCATTTCTAACCTATTTAATGGGTTATAATATATTTTTTCCCTTGAGAAATGACATTGATGTAATTTAGAAGAAGTAATAAAGCAATAAGATTAAAATTATTTTCATACTCTGTGTAATTTACGAAATTTTATGTCTAGTGTGAAATATTTTTCATTGATTCATAAAATGAATCGATGACATGAAAAAAGTAATGGATATTTCAAATTTTTAAGGGTACACACTAACTTGAAATATACCAAATTATCGATTTCCTTTTTTTTCTTTAATATTAACTGAAAGTTTCTTTAAATCCAAATATTTCGACACCTGATTTTAACTTGCCACGATACTTATATCGCGAAATATTGTGAATTTTGTTAATAGATACAGCTCAATTACCCAAACAAACTTTAAACTGATTTTCTCCCTGTTCATATTTTTATAACATGCTTGTTCGATAAATACTAAGGCTTTTCTGCTAATTTATATAGAGGTTTGAATATTTCTTTTACTTGTTTTCAATGATGTATTTAATATTTTGTGCATGGATTTAACAGTGATGTTTATATTTATTTTTTTTAAATACCAGAATTAAGATTTTGTTGAAATGTCTTTACTTCTTATTATACACGAGAGAAAAAAAAATGATATTAAATGTAAAGTCCCACACATAAAAAAATTCATGCACAGTTTCATATATCGTATTCTAAAGAAAGGGGCAAAAATCAATGCAAAAATATTCATATTTATGAAAATAGTACAGATTTTTAAAAAGTTAATCGAAACTAAACATTTTTTAATAAAACAGTGAGTTCTAAAGATTTTTTTTATTTTTAATATTAATTATTGTGCCTACACATATTATTACAGTATTATTCAAAATTGAAGAGATTGTTACAAAGGCAGCGTCCCACTTTAAGATTTTGTATAATGTCATGACAGGAATAAAAATATTTCTTGCAGTATTTTAATGAAGCGAACACACTCCTGTATAGGTGTATTCAAAAGAATAAGGCAAAAAAATGTATGAAGCTAACGGTAAAATATTTTAGAAAATATCCGGAAATAGCAAAACATCAGCTAGGGAAATAATACGTAAATTAAACAAGAAAAGATACAAAATTTATAAAATGCCGGCAAGCACACACACACTCATATATGTATTATATGGTAATTCCTCAGCATTAGCGGACTTAAAATTTGCAAATTTGATTTTTATTTACATTGTTCTTATATAATCTAAGGCATTTCAATAACAAAAGTAGTATTTTTGTTAAATTAATCTACTTATCCTTGTAAATATTTTACAAAAAGAGCTCCATTTATTGATTTATAAAATTAATTTCAGTTTAAAAAACTTGTTTTAATGCCAAATTATTATTATATAAATTCTTTCGGATAACTTCAGACATTGAAGAATATAATTATTCAGGGAAAATTTTATTTATTTATTTACAATTCAGGTCATAAAGTGTTAAAATGTATTTTTTAGCACATATCACAACAACTTTTATCGATATAATACCAGATCCAAAGATGCAGATATTATAAAAATTTAAAATGATATTTTATTAGAAAAATTAACTAAATTTTTTTTAACTAGATGAGTCTGAAGTGAAATTTTTATTTTAATTCTCTAGAAAAACAAGGTATGTTTAACACTTAAAATAAAGATTTCTTTAGAAACGAGAATGTATTTTTTGTTATTTCTTAAGTCTTTTTATCGTCATTTTATGCATACATTTGATTCATACTTAATCTCTGTTTTTTGTATGAAGAAACAAGGTTATATATTTTTAAAAAAGATAATACATTAATACTCTTTTAAGATATTTTCGAATATTTAATTCTTAATGTAAACCATATATTTTTATGCCACATTATATAGTACGAAGAGAAAACATCCCGTATGCATCAGAATTTTATGAAAGAAAAAAATATTTTTCCGGGCAAATGTCGTTAGTTTAATGTCTTACTGAAAATTAAGCCTTGTAATATTAAGTAATTAGGCGTTGGCAAAAATATGTATGAGTACTAATTCAACTTTGATGTAATGGTAATTAATTTAGGCAACTGAGGATAGAAACATATCGCCATTTGAAAAAGTATAGAAATTAATTAGATCTTCCAAATATAACGTATGGTTTACAAATCACAATACATATGGTGAAAATTGGCACAATTTAGAATTTACTTTTTCGACAAATCCCTCTTTTACTTTAAGTTATATAATAATAATAATAATGCTATCGTTCATCTAAGTAAGATTTTTTTTAATTACAATCTTTAAAAAATATATATTTAAGATTATTTTTAAATTTAAACAATAATAAAAGTTGACTTTAAGTAAAAAAAAAAAAAAAAAAAAAAAAAAAAAAAAAAAAAAAAAAAAAAAGGAATGTGAACTTTTTTTGTTTGTTTGAGTACACGTCATTCTTTAAAATTTTATCATAAATTTATGCATCATACTATTTCTAGAAATAATCTTTATATATTATTGGGATTTCTGATACATTGTAGATTAGGGTTCATAGACGTCTTGGAATGTCCAGAATAGAATATTCTTTGGTATAAGTATTTTCTTTTAGAAACTTTCTCCTGAAACAAGGAGAAAGTTCGGGCGTCTGAGTTAGACTTATATTATTTAAATAATAATAAAAAATTGATGTTTCACCTAGAAAATAAGGATAGCCGGACAGACCCTGAAAAAATATATGTCTGCAGTATTTTACAGTGTTTTTGCATCTTTCCTAATTAAAAGATCTTTCTTGTAGAACACTTTCACTGTTTATCCATAAAATGTGAAATCTAATTTCATAAAGGAATGTTTTACTAGAGAAGTAATCTTGGAAAAACACCCATGAAATTGGACTCTAAACAAAAATTGAAAGCATTCTAAATATTAAAATTATCAACACAAATAATAATGATCTAATATTAAAGAAAGCAGCGTTGTGTCATTTTGCTTACTTCCCCTTTAACTATATTTTACTTTTTTTTGATGCGCTAAGTCTTTTTAATGCGGTGTAAGTATATTTAAGTAAACACTTCGTATATCTTTAAAAAAATAAAGAAAAAAAATACGAAGGCGTTAATATAGTTTTGCACCTTAAATCTGTATTCTTCGGCGGTATTTTAAAATGATATTAAAACAATCTGCTATAAAATTTCCTTACTATATCGATTGATACTAAAGCATTTTGTAATGAATTACTGATATTTTACTTTATCTTATATCAAAGTTATTAATAGTAGCACAAAACAGAGAAATATTTTTAGAAGGATGATATTCGTTCGATTTGCATCTCTTCAACTTTCTTGATGTTGAAAGATTCTCCGTGAAAAGTTTTAATTCAGAATTATTCCTTTATTTCCATCTTAAGCATTGTATTTGTACATTTTTCGATTCTATATAGTGCTAAAAGTTTTTTTTAAATAAATTATTTAAGTTATAAATACTGCATGAGAGCCATATAAGTACAAATTTCATTAATTAATTGTAATTTGCAAAAGCTTTCTAACATTTATTAAATTGTAAATTAAATCTTCTAATATAGTTTAGAAAATTCACGAAAAATGTTTTAAAAGGTAAACTTTCTATGTATTCTTAATGTTTAGACATTAAATACTTAAATCAGTCTCAATAACAGCATATTTTTCATTAAAGAGTGGTTTTAGTAAGGTTTATGTTAGAATATTTTCTAATAAATAACCTTTTAAAACTACGTTAGCGATCATCCCAATTTTCAAAAATTTAAATCGCATTCAAATCGCATTTACTAATTTGATGAAACAAAAACAAAACATTTTACATAATTACAATTAAATTGTATTGACTTGATATTATATACAATTACAAATGAGAGAAATACTTATAAAATCTCCGAATTACTACAATTTGGCATAACAATGACGAAAGTCAAGTAAAAAATATGCTATTGACAACAAGATTTCTGAATATATTTTGTTTAATTAGTTTATGTAAAATTTCATGAATTTTCGCTACAATTATTATATTTTTTGAGGAATTTGAGTCGATTTCTATTTAACAAAATTTCTACATAACGGAAAGATTATGTGTAATGATAAGACTTCATTAAATAGATGTTTCACAGTTTGTGTGTCTTTATCTCTCTTTGATTTCGGATTGATCATAAATTAATTAATCGAACGTCCAACTGGATGCATTACGTTGACTTGTTATTGTGATTTAGTAAGCATGTCAACAATCTCCTCACCATTCAGTGCATTTCACGGTTTACTAAATTTGCATGCATTCTGATTTCTTTGATCCCAGGTTTACTTTTAAAATTCAGTTCCGTGTTATTTTGATTCCTGGATTCTTGCTTATTTATTATAAATACATAATGTACATAATGCTTATTTATTATATGTACATGTTGTTATTGCTGCACGGTAAACATATCGACAGTGTTCTAATTTTTTAATGCATTTCACGGTTGGCTAAATTTACATGCATTCTTATTCTCTTCGCTTCCTGACTTTCTGCTAAAATTCTGATACCCGAACCGTGATATTTGATTTTTGTACATAATGCTTAATTATAATATTATATATTCTTATTGTTGCACAGTAAGCATGTCGACAATCTCCTGATTGTTCATTGCATTTCATGTTTTACTATATTTGCATGCATTCTGATTTTCTTCGCTCCCTGGATTTCTGCTAAAATTATGTTCTCTGAACCGTGATACTTCATTCTGGGATAATTGCTTAAAAATTATACCTAAATAATGCAATCACTAATTAATAAAATAATTAGTATATCTGGGGAGTACATTCCACTCATCATCATTAGATCTATTCATTAATGTGTTTATTCTTGATTTGAAGTTATATTTTTGTGTTTATTACAGAGCAAATTCAATTGTTCGTGACTGAAATACTTTTACGAATTTTGTAAAATAACATTTTGTCGTGATGAAAAATGGATGATCTGTCAATAAATGATCAGTTCGCAAAATATTTTTTTTTATTAAATTAAAATTTAATTTTAAGATATGGATTGAATTTCAGTAAACAAATTACATAAAGAGAAATATTTAGATACGATATGTTATTGGGATATAAGAATTTTATATATAAAAACAAAAAAATTATAAATAGAAAATATATTAGCTTTACATGATTTATGAGATCTAAAAATCGATAACAGTTGTAAAAAGCTTTTCAATTGCTTTTCTACGATAAATAGCTGCAAGTGTAATATTTTCACGTCTTCTCCTAAGTGCTTTGAGTTTTGGAATCGATTTAAAATATTCGTAAGTAACTTTTTTTCCTTTGTTTGGTAAATATTTTTCATATTTGATTTTCAAACTTATTTTGTAATAATATAATTGTTAAATTTCAATCGTATGTACAATTTTAACTTATAATGTAAAAATAATGTAATTGCAAGATGACTATATATTGTGACATTCTATTCTTGATTCCTATTAAATTGAAAGATTTTTTTAATGTTACAGTAGAGGGTCGATTAAACAATTGATATTATGCATTGTTCAATTTGCTTTTTCTTTCAATTATATTGTTTCAGGATTAGGAAATGGTTATTTAACAATTAACTTTTTTGACATCCAGTCAAATTCATCCTACCACACATAAAGAAGTATCATTAAAAAATAGTTAAAGCGAGGGAAAAAATGTATGTTTCTGGATTGATCCCATTAATCGGCGTACGGATAATTGGTGTTCAACGGTATTTTGTAAGCTAATCGGTTGTTGTAAGTCTCAACAGTTTGTTAATGAATGATCTTAGAAGAAAGACAAAAAAAATTAAAGTGATACAAGTGACGAAAATGGGCCTGAACTTCAATGTGCATTAAAAACTCTCAAATTGATTTAGGCTAGCCATTCTTTTTCTTTTCATTGGATAGAAATTTCAAGAAAAAGTGCACTTGTTAAATTATAAAGAGAAAATACATCGAAAATTGTATGATAAAAATCTTGCAAAAGTAGTTTTGAAACGATTTTTAAGTTCAAATTCTATCTCTTTTGTTCGATATTATCCTTATTGTACACGACGGACACATTTCATGGATACTAAAAATTAATATTTTACGGAAATTTTCTAATTTAGTACTCACAATATTTATATTTTAATTAATATAATTTTTTTCTACTCATCTCAAATTCATTTTTTTAATTAAATTTGTTCTTATGCCGCATCTATAAACAATCTTTACTTTTATTTTACGTATGTAGAAATTAGTAAGAAGGTCTGAAATTTTTACTATTATTTGGACAATTTATGACTGCATCCCAGATCAATTGTCTATCTTATAGATATTTAGGACTCTTTCTATTAAGCTTAATTATCACAAATCTAACAAACTACGATTAGTATTTTACTTAGTAGTCTTCAAATGAAGTAAGAATATTTTTTAATGTGAAATGTGTTGATTTTTAATCAAAAATTTTTATTTTTGAAATCCTGACTATGTTAAAATAGACTATATATATATATAATTCTTCGGAAAGAAAATTTCTCAAAACAGTTTTCTATCTTTCTTTATTTTATTTTATTTATCCCTCCAAGCGTCTGGCAAATGGGTAAAATTGTAATGTTGTTTTCTCTGAATATTGTTTTAAATGCTAATAAAGTATGATTCTTTCAATATTACATAAAATTTTTTATTTAGGAATATAAATGTAATCCTTGAGAGTCTTAATCATTCTTCAATACTTTGAAAATTCATTAAATTTATAGAAATATAATATCTTAAACATTGCTTATATAGCAGTGAAACCTGGAGCTTAGTGTACGGAGTATTACGGGCCAAATGCTTAGAGGTTTTTATTAGTTTTTATCTATTACTTATCCATCATACCTAGAGGTAAATGTTGCAATCGTTTAAAAAAATGACGGATTTACACGTTTAAGACACAAGCGATTTTTAAAAAACATATTTTAAAAAGTATTGCCGTCCGTATGTCCGTGTGTCTATAAATACTCTAATTACCGAACAAATTGCGGGACACTTAAAATTTGATGTGTACTTAGTTTGTAATAACGTAAAGAAGCTTATTGAATATCACAAACATCGATTATCTGTGAAATTATTTTTTATTGGATTCTCGAAATATTCGAAATTGCATAACGGCACCACTTTTTGGGTAAAAAACATCACAAAATATGGATATGAAGTTTGATGAAAATCCATGCATTAGTTCTTGATATGCACTATTACAAAATCTGAAACATACAATACAACAGAGACATCTATAATCTGATTTACAGCAAAAACTGGACAATATCAGGGACTAACTGAATCTTAAGTTTAATAAAAATTCATGCATTAGCTCTTGAGATAGAGCAGTTGCGATAATCAGGAATAATGCAGCATAACATTGCCACTTGTTGAAGATTTACACCAAAAAGTTATAAGCTCTTAATAACACCAAGGAATAACTGAATCTAATTTTTTATGAAAATCCGTGCATTAAGACTTGAGACCGTGTTATTGTGAAAATCAAGAACAATGCAACATAACAGCACCAGTTGTTGAGTGATGTACGCCGATAACTAATCCACTCCAGTTTCTACCAAGGTCTAACTTAATCTAAATATTTGTAAAATTTCGTACATTATTTATTGAGATAGAGCAACCACAACATTTGTCTCACATACAAATTCACGGAGTAACAGAATGGAAGTCTGATTCACAGACAAACTTTTTCTAAAAAATATCAAATCGTGTTCAGAATCTTCTAAAACATATAAATCCATCAAAAATCAGGTGTTGAAGTGTTTCCAAATCTCATATTTTCGTTTGGTAAAGATAAAAGAAAGTAATATGATCAAAATGACCAGTGATTACCCATTGGTATTAAACTGATTAAAAACTGGATTTGCAGTATCAATTACTGAGGATATGACAATTGAAAAACGATTTTTTTGTAATTTTGTTACTAATTTAATTTACGCGGATTTAATTTTTGTATATTATAGGACATTCAATAAGGGATATATAAATCATGTTAGTTTACTTTCAAAACTTAAAAAGAAGGAAATATAATAATCCAGGTAGCACAGGCTTTATTTGATCAACTATTGAGTCGGCCACCTTAGTTTGCTTAGCTAAAAATATCAAGGTAACCTCCTTTGTTACAACTGAAAAAAAAAACTAGATTTCAAAAAATTCGTATAATCGAAATACTCTCTTAATAAATTACTTATGAGTACTATCATTCTCCCGATCTTACTATCCAAATAACTTTTTAATTATAGATAATTCAAAGGTTACTTTTTAAAATATTGATTATCTCTCTCTCCCTCTCTTTTTTGTTGGTTTGTTTGTTTTGGTTTTGGTTTTTGATTGGCGATGATGCTTTTCTTTTAATTTATTAATAAGAAAGCAACCTTATACTAAAAGAAAAAAGAGACCTTATACTAAATATTTGTTCTAAAATGTTAAATGTATTGCTGAAATTTTATATTTAGTAATTTATTTTCTTAAAATAAAAAAAAAAAATATTCAAAATGAGACCATTTACATACCAACATTTCTGATGCCTAAAATTTGCTGTTAGGTTTTTTAAATTGGTGATAATAATATGAAGTAAATGAAATAATAAAAAAAGAAATCTACACACATAAAAAATTCCAAATGAACATGTTATATTTATTTAATAACATACATTTCGTGACTACATTAAGTAAAATTTCTTTTGAAATTAGCTGTATGATTTCTTGATTTCTCAATGAAAGAGAAATTTCTTAAATGTATATATATACGATTAATGTTCCAAATTAAGTTTGTGCATTAACATTCATTGCTGTGTAAAATGTTGTGCTCACTCTCTAAATTTGTAATTAAGTTTAATAATACTAAAACAACCATTTAAATTTGTGGCATAAGCAATTTCCGAATGTTTGATTATAATACTACTGACATTCCAAATCTATTAATTCAGATTTCAAATAATAAAACAGCATTAAAAGTGTAATTATAAGCAGCCGGCTCTCGTTAATTCGAAATCAGATAAATTGAATCTTTGCTTAATTCAAACTAAACATGAAGTCCCGAAATATTCAATGCCAGAATAACGTTAAAAATTTTCACTTATTCGAACTACTTCAAATGAAAATAACTATGAAATAACTCCCCTTCTTTAATTTTTGTCAGAATTGTTCTGAAACAAGTATACATATTATCACATAACTTTGATATTATATGCATTTGATACCTAATTTCAGGTTTAAAAAAGGAATAGTACAATTAATAAAGCAAATAATTCCGTTGTTTTATACAGTATAATATTTTTTTTTACTTTTTTACATTATTTTAATATTATTAATTATTTTATGTGTTTGTATCTTTTAATTTAATATTTAGTCACATTCTAACAAGAAGTGCTCAGATAAATAAAAAATAATCTATGACATTAATTAATTTCTTTGTATCAGTCCTCCTTTAAACACATTTCCCTCTCATATTTTCTATAATTCGACAGGTTAGATTTCGCAGCTAACATTCTAGGTTTGGGTAATATAGTTAATTTTAAAATATACATTCAAAATCATGCTTTATACCTGTAAGAATTTACGATATGTAAAAGGTGCTACTGACACTATGTAATTAGTAATTTACATATTGATATTAAAACATTCATTAAAAATTGCGACAGTGTGTTTCTCATATTTTCTAAGGTAAAACGTTCGATGATGAAATTCTAAATTTCGTATTTTTCACCAAAACTGACATTTGTTCTGAAAAAAAAATCAAAAAAGTTATGTTTTAAATTTTTACTATGAAAATAAATTTCGACACGAATCTACATCTTCCCAAACTGAAAATATTAATCTATTTATGCTATATAATACGTAGTTGTTTCAGAATTTAAAAAAAACTGTAGATTCATAAAATACTAGAAGCAAAACATTTTCAAATAATATATATATGTATATTTTTTAATATATATAGATGCTGAAGGAAAAAATACCTCTTCTAAATGACATGAAGTAGCTTTTTAGGAATTACATTGATGTACATTATCGATATACATTTGAGTATAAGTTTTAACTCCCTGGAAAGAAAATTTTTTTTCCCTTGAAAACAAAATTACTTCCAACGTTCAGCTATTCCCAGTGGACTATAGTTTAGATATACTCGGTCGTTTTCTCTATCTAAAAATCTTTATAAATATTTGTTTTTATTAAGAAAAATCTTTGAAGCAAAATATAAAAAACTATTAATATAGATTTTATTGATTTTGTTCCGTTTAATAATAGAAAAATTGTATGTTTCCTTCTAATATAAATTCATAAAATTATTAAAAATAATATTACAAAAAATATACCATGATTAAAATAAATCAAGAGAAGTTTTATTAAGTAGTTTTGTGAGAATAGCCGCTCTTGGGGTCCAGTTTGTCCTCCCTTTAAATGTATACTAAGCATTAAATCATATTACTTTTATTCATAATTTATTTTAATTGCTCATTTTTTGGCCCAATTAGAAGATTCCGCTGAGAAATAGACACACATGACATACGCGCATCATATTGGCGCGATTGCAACAGAATGACAATTATATGTGCCTCACAGTGTAACCCGGCTATTGTTATTTATTTATTAATAAACTGTTTGTGTGCTTTTATTTTTTTTTTAAATGATAGAAATTGTTTTATTCTATAATTATTAACTAAACTTTTTTATTTGTTATCATTTCCTTTCTAAAATAATAGAAATTAGTTAAAAGAAATACGTATGTAACTTGTAATTAAAAACGAATATTTTTGTCAAATTGGCGTCAAAAAAATAACCCGCCATTGTGGTGCATACATGACATCCGTGCTGATAAATCAAGTACTCAGTGTTTTTATGCTAGTTTGGCGCAGATAATAAATCACCACATATTTTACCCGTTGCATTTTTTATATTTCATTAATTATTTAAAATATAATAATATAATCCTTTCACTCATTTTATTTACAGTAAATAACTTTAATTTGAAACTGAAAAGTTTAAAATTCATAAATTTTATTAATTTTTTTTAAGTAAAAATAACATAAAAAATAAAAATTATGATATTTTGAACCTCTGTAATTGCGGCGAAGGAACAAAATATAAATAAATCCAATTTATTACAGCCTAAATCTTATCAAATGCTTTTGCAAAGTCACCATTAAGATGCGCTTCATTTGGACGTTGCCATTAAACAATTAACAAATAATCGCGATTTTTGTGCCACATGCGTTAGCGTGATGCATATATAAATATATATATACAAGGTGATTCTAAATTGTGTTTACAATAAAAGAGGGATGATAGTACAAATAATAACAAACAATATACTAAATCGGAAACCAAGAGTCCCAAACGTTTTCAAAGGAGATAGCTGCCATTAAATTTTAGGGTCTAAAACTTCAAATAAACATAAAAAAACGGAAAAATTGATCGATTTATTTGCGGTTTTCACTAAAACTGTTCTTAATGTCGGTATTTTTTTTTTTTGAAAATAACCCAGCTAGAAAAAGTTTGTAAAAAAAGTGTAAAAAAAGTGCACAAAAAGTGAGCGTATTTGGCACCTCTGCTTATACACAAAAAGTACAAACCGAATTGTGGACAAAATGTTCATACCTAAATTGTTCACTTTTTATGCACAATCAGAGGTGCCAAATACGCTCACTTTTTGTGCACTTATTTTTTTTTTTACTTTTTTGCATACCGTAAAATGGGGTGAATCGGAACACTTTTCAACTTCAACGTTAAAAAAAAGCAACAACTGATTTTTTTATTTTTTTATTTTTCTACTAGAAACTTCGGTCTTGTTCTTTCTTTACTTTTTAAGCAAAAAAAAATTTTTTTCTGTTTATATATGCATTATTTACTTTTTTAATGGTGTTCCGATTCACCCCGCAGATAGGGGTGAATCGGAACAAATGTTATAATCTCTATTTATTCCGATTTAAACTTTAATAGGGTTAATAAAAACAGGTAATAATAATAAGGGAGGAATAGGAACACGTAGTTACTGTGAAACCAAGCCTTTATCTCATATACAAGTAAAGGTATGCCTTTTTGAAAATTAAAATCAACTTTGAAATCAAGAAAAATTTAAATTTATTTTAAGAAATTATATTCGAATTGCAGAAGTAGAATTTAATACAAATTCAGATTTGTTCTGTGTTAGCCTTTACTAGAAGTCATTGGATAAGTGAATCTATTGAGTAGTCCCAATCGCTGCATGTATTAATATGATCTACTAATACGCCCTCATCCCCAGCCCTTAGTACTGTTTGCATCCCTCTCTTTTTTAATTGGTTTTTAATTTAGAGATGTTTGTGTAATGTTGTGGATGTCAGAGAAAAATTCTGTGCAGTTTTTCTAACTAATTTGGTATTTTTGAATTCTTTTATTGAGTGTTTCATGTCTGTTGGATTAGGCGTTGACCTTTTTTGTTTAACCAAGTAATTTCTGGGCACCTTTAATCTCTTCAAGTAATTAGAACAAACATAATATTGTTACAATACATATTCTTACATATGTTTTCATATATTACATGAAACTATTACTGCGTAGAAAAAATAACCATAAGAGAAAACGTGTTCCGATTCACCCCGTAAATCTTAAACCTCTGATATTACAAGTCATTTTTTATTTTTTCATTATGTAGTTTAGAAATAAATAGAATTTAATATAGCATAACGTTTACAGGTCTATCATTAATTAAAAATCCCCTCTCTTAGGTTTAGAATACGAAAAATACTGAAGTTACATACAAAGTTTTGAAGGCATTGAAAAAATGAGGTTTTTAAGCATCCTCTTGAAATTTTTTTATATACCCCAGTAGTTGTGCAAACATGTCAAAATTGAATTTCCCAACTCTTAATGTTATTACCTTCTTATAAAAAAATTGGCAACTAAAAATATCAGAAAATATATTTATAATAAATTTATTTGTATGACCGGGAAGTTTCGTTCCTATTCACCCCATTTTACGGTACCTAAATTGTTCGCCTTTTATTCACAATCAGAGGCGCCAAATACGGTCACTTTTTGTGCACTTATCTTTTTATACTTTTTTTATACCTAAATTGTACACTTTTTATGTACAATCAGAGCTGCCAAATACGCACAGATTTTGTGCACATTTTTTGTACACTTCTTTGTATACTGAATATCCCTAAATTGAATACTTTATATGAATAATCAGAGATGCCAAATACGCTGATTTTAAGCACTTTTCTTTTTACATGCCAAATAGTCTTACACTGTACACTTTTTATTAATAACCAGAGGTGCAAAGAAAAAATATACGCAGGTTCTTTTTTCTACTGAATAATTAAAATCTGCAGAAATTAAACTTATATCGATAAAAATGCATATAAATTTTAGATTGTGCACAAAAGTATACATTAAGCAAATAAACCTGCAATGAAAATTGAAATATCATAAAAAATACTCTGTTAAATAATTATTTCAAATAAAAAAATTGTAAAGGATGCTTCTATTTGTTTAACCTCTTCAGTCCCTGAGTACCCAAATGGGTACATCAGTTTTGTCCCATTTTATTAATGATACTCAAATATAAATGAAATTTCGATATAAGAATAATATGTTTCGAATTCTAAGATTCGAGCTAATGAAAATAAAACACAAATCTCGCTCAGAAGTCAAACGAGAGAAGAAATAATTCAGTAATAATTAAAAATACTGTAATAATCGTCAGTAGCGAAGAGGTTAACATTAGATTTTAAGAATTGTCACATAAATAGTTGTAGGCTCATCAGGATAATTCCAAAAAAATATCGCCAGATCATCCTACAGCCGCAGGTAGATCTAGATTTCGAAGGTAACTACTAATTTTATCAACAAAAACTAAATCAAGATTAGGCATAATCCTAGTTTAACAATTTTATCTGGCCATTTTCTATGAGTTTTTATTTCTCAATAAAAGTTTGGTTTTATTGGAATCATGTTAATATTTAACACGCTTTTATTAGCTTCACCTGTATGTTTGTGAGTTTGTAACTCTCCTTATTTTATGTATGTTCACCGATTACTCCGAAACCATGAAACCGATTAACTTGGTTTTGATGTTAAATGAAAGACGATGCTCTCGAACTGATACCACTTCAGTTTCATCGAAATTGGTTCAGTACTTTTTTTAGTAATTAGTCAAAAACTGATAAAATTAGTGATTTTTCGCTAATTAAAAGTGTTGAATACGTTCACTGAATGGAGAGTGTAGACAGCATGGCCGAGCGGTCTAAGGCGCCGAATTGAAGTTTTGTTTTTCGAAAGAGATTGTGGGTTCGAACCCCACTCCTGACATTATTTACATCTATGTAAAATTTAAAAAAAATTCCGAATTACAATTTTTATTTTTAACCGGCTTCAGAAAAGGAAGAAGTTATCAATTCGACGCGTATGTATTTCTTTTCTATGTATGTTCACCAATTATTCTGAAACTATCCAACCGATTAATTTGATTTTTGTATTAAATATAAATATAGTTTAAAAAAACTAAAAACCACGCTTTTAAAGTAATTAAACTAAAAAGTGAAAAATAAATATAGTTTAAAAAAACTAAAAAACACGCTTTTTAAGTATATGAAGCTAAAAAGTGAAAAATAATTCGTACTATAAGCTGAAAACGAAAATATATGAAAAATACTATATTATTATAAAATCATTGTTATTATAGAAATCAATCAATAAGCAATAAATAAAATTATCGTGGAAAAAAAGCGTGGGATGCTTTTTAAGAACTGATAAATGGAGCATGGTACCCATATAGCACACTTGCCTCCCCAGGATGTCCTGGGGAGGATTCACATCCCAGGACCCTCATCCCCCAGGCATCCCTGAGGATGCAGAAAATTGTCACCAGGAGGTCCTCAGGAACCGAAAATGTCCGCTTTACAGCGTCCTGGGGCGCTCCCCAGGACCTCCTACAGGGTCCTCCCCGGGAGGTTCTGGGGAAGATTTGAGGAAGTGATATAGGAGGACTTTGGGAAACTTCAAGGTCACTAATATGTTAAAAAAAAATTAAAGCTATGGTTTAATTAAAAAAATTTTTAGGAGAAAACGCGAATGTTTTATTTTTTCTATTATTCAGACGGATTTACATATATAGAGATTATTCAGGAACAAATTTCTTACCTTTATTTCTCCTGCTGGATTTGAACCCGAGTACCTTGGTATTCCGGACGCGCACTCTGACCGTTATGCTGTCGGGACAGTAAGGAATAAAGGTTTCTAAGGTATAGATGCATTTTTACTCCGCTTTTGAAACTTAAAACTAGGAAATGTCCTCATATTTTGTGCCTTTTGCATACACTCGAAATAAATTTAAGTTAATAACTCTAAATAAATTGTCAATAATTATTTGTTATAACATAAATGTCTTCGGCTTTAAAAAATTTTAAATGAAATTGTATTTTTAAATGATAAAAATATCCTTTTAGCATTTAATACTTAAAATCCATTAAAATTGTTCAGTAGTTATAAAATTGATTATGAATTATATATTTTGACACACAATGAATGATGCAAACCGTTTCTGACGATATCCCCTATAAAATTTAATTTTAGTTAATAAAAATATTATTTCCAGAAATTAAAATAGCAAGAGATTAAAACACATAGTTTCTTTAAAATTATGAATTTTACAGAAATTTTAATCGATTTTTTTTCTTTTTTCTCTTGGTGATAGATGGGAGATGGTGAGATTGTACCCAATCGCACGCGTCGGCCTAATCGTTCGGAGTTTTCAACGGTTTTCTTCGAATCTTAAACTTCCTTGTGTAAATACGGGTAGGTTCCTTTAGAAAGACCCTCACGGAGGGCAACCTTCATCCCTTAATATGTACCTTGTTTTATTTATTTATTTATTTATTTATTTATTTATTTATTGAGTGACAAATAAAATTTAAGTAAATCCTTTCAAAAATAAAACTTTTTCGCTGTATCTCGATCTTACTTTTTTTTACAGAATTTTTTATCGATATTTTTTCTTTTTACGCTTGTTTAAAGGTGCTCTTATTATACGAATTTATGAAAAAAATATGTAAATTTGCTTAGTCTTTTCTTTCCTACTTTTTACTCTTTGAAATATTTCATTGTTACAGTTTCATTGTGGGTGACACCAGCGATCAAGAGATTCTGCTTTCGAAGGTGGTAGATGGGAGGGGCTGAGTTTGTACCCAATCACGCCCGTCGGCCTAATCGTTCGGAGTTTTCCACGGTTTTCTTCAAATCTTGGATTTCTTTGCGTAAATACGGGTTGGGTTCCTTTAGAAAAACCCTCACGGAGGGCAACCTCCCCCTTCTCTTGATATGTCTTTGATGATTTTTTGTTTATGATAGACATATAAGCTCTAAGTGAATCTTTCAAAAGTAAAATCTTTTCGCTCTCTCTCTCTCTTATTTATTTTATTTATTTATTTATTTATTTATTTTTTTTTACAGAAATTTTAAGCGATTTTTTTTTTTTTTACGCTTGGTAAAAGGTGCTCTTATTATATGAATTTATGAAAAAAAAATATATAAATTTGCTTAGTCTTTTCTTAAGCCTTTTCTTTCCTACTTTTTGCTCTTTGAAATATTTCATTGTTGCAGTTTCATTCTGGGCCCCACCCGTGGTCAAGAGATTCTGCTCTCGAAGCTGGTAGATGGGATATGCAGAGTTTGTAACCAATCGCGCCCGTCGACCTAATATTTCGCAGTTTCCCGGGGTTTTCTTCGAATCTTGTATTTCCTTGCGTAAATACGGGTTAAGTTCCTTTAGAAAGACCTTCACTGAGGGCAACCCCCCCCTTCCCTTGATATGTCCCTCATGTTGATAATTGGCCGTCATAAATACAACCAATCAACAAACTCGTTTTAAAGTTATTAGGTATATTTTGACGAGTATTTATTAACAAATAATTAAATCCGTTACTTATGAAATTCTTATACGACGGTACGAGTTACAGATGTTTGGAGATTTACCACTTGTTGCGGGATTAAAAAATACTGTAAAACCACTGTATTATTTTATAACATAGGAAAATATTAAAATTTTGTATTTTCATCAATAACACACCATTGTACAAATTTGTATAATTTTATTATATCAGAATTTGGTGTGAAAATCATTTGTAAAATTCTCTCATTACACTGAAACACTGCTTGAGTTATATAAAATAGAAACTATTAATAAAATTTTAATTTGTTACAAAATCATTTTATTTTCTTATTGTTATAAATAAAATTACTTTTCATTTAAATCTCCATTTAATTGTCTTTGAAAATTGTATGAAATATTTATATGCATAAAAAATGCAATATGCACCATTTTTCATTTAATTAAAGACGGGAATATTTTTGTTGATTTCTTTACATGTAATTTTAGAAACTAAGATTTTAGGCAATTTAAAAAGCCTAAAAAAACTGATATTTTTATTTAAAATATAAGATGTTTTCAATATATGTATATATTTCTTTTACATTTACTAACAAAATTCTTTGTAACGCTTTTTCTTACAAATTCAGAAATAGTCTATTCTTGGAATATCGCACTTTCTTTTTCTCTCTCCCATTGAGTGACCGACAAAACGCATTCTCAGCTGACAACTGACTGGGGGGCAGGATAATCTTGTTAAAAATTCAATTGTTGAAAGGTTGGGAAGGTGACTGCCTGAAGGTTGGGAAGGTCACTTGGGGTAGTGAAATTCCATTCAATTCAGTTGAAAACTGTGATAAAAATATTTGTTACGTAGGAAATACAGATAAATATTTATCTGTAATTTCAGAACCAAAAAATTATTTATATATCTGAAGTTTTCGAAATAAAGACTTCATTTTATCTTTCAGAATTTAAATAATAATATGTTTGATAATCTATAAAAGATATTAGAAAAATAATTTGTTATTAAGTACAACTTACATTTAAAAAAAATATTAATGACAAATAAAACAAAATAAGTTAAACCTTCAAAAATGACATTTAAATTGAAGCTTCTATTTAGAAAACAATTTCTTATCTTCAATACATATGTAAATTACACTGGATAAATAATTGATAATAACCTAAATTAAACTTTAAATTAGCGTGAATTTATATTTTTTAAACTGATTTTATAAGAATGTATATTTTTGAACAGAAAATCTTTTCAAATAAATCATTTATCGGTATGTGTATGCGGAGGGGTGGGGGGAGCGGCTCAATATTTATGTATTTTAAATCCAAATATACCATTTTAAATGAATTATCTTTGATTTTGTGTTATGTGCTGTGATAAATATTTCTAATTTCGTCGGGACACTTTTGTTTATTCTATTTCTATACATAACATTTGACATTAAGATGCATCAGGACTCAATTTAGATAATTTTCATAACAAAGTTTTAAAGGATACTCATAAACAAACTTACATTAAGATTTTTTTTTTTTTTTGCATAAATATCTTTATTTCTAAATATCAGAAAGATATATGATATAGAAATTTCTTCAATTTAGAGATTTTAGTGTATTAATTTAGAAACTTACTATTTAGTTAATTTAAACAAGTTAAATTAATTTCTTAATTAATAAAACATATAATAATAAAGCAAAACGCAATAGGTTATTTATTAATAATTAATAAAATATTGATAAATGAACAAAACTTGATTTAAAAGATATATAATAGTACTTAGTATATAAAAATAGTAAGTAAATGAAATAATAAATAAAAATTTTTAATTTAACTAAAAAGATTAAAAGTTACAGCAATAATTAAAAATAATAGCAATTTAATAACAATTATCTAATTTGCTAATAAATAAGGAATTGAATAATTAATAAAATAAAATTAAGTCATTAAAATCGATACTGATTAAATTGCATTCGATATTTTAAAAAAAACAATTGAGTATTGTATTCCTGAATCATTCATCAGATGGCGCCAGCACTGTGACTTCCTGGGCACTTCCCCAGGAATGACTAACCGGGTACATCCCCAGGAGGGATTTCCCAGATACTTCCTCAGGAGTAGCGTCCCTGGGAAATTGCTCCGTGGGATGTTACTGGGAGCTCATTCCTGAGGACATCGTAAAAGACTCTTCCACAGGACGTCCTGATCTTGTCATTTTAGTTTTAGGAGGAATATGGGATGGCTTGGAGCTCCTGGGGAGGTATTGAGGAGCTTTTGTGCTATATGGGTAGATGGAGCAGCCCACGCTTTTTTTCCACGATAATTTTATTTATTGCTTATTAATTGATTTCTATAATAACAATGATTTTTTAGTATAATAGTATTTTTCATCTATTTTCGTTTTCAGCTTATAGTACGAATTATTTTTTCACTTTTTAGTTTGATATACTTAAAAAGCATGTTTTTTAGTTTTTTAAAACTATATTTTTTTTCAACTTCATTTTAATCGCAAAATCCAGATTGTAAGCATCCCTTCAAACTTTTCCACACTCGGCTATAAGTCCTTTTTTGTGGTTAAAAAAAAAAAAAAAAAAAAAAAAAAAAAAAAAAAAAAAATTAAAAATTAAAGAGGATTTTCGAGTAGTGAAAAGAAAAATATTTAATAATGGTGAAAATGTCTCACAATTATACATATAAAAGTGAATTTGGTACAAATAACTTAAAAATGCAAAATAAAGTACAAGAATGTTTTAACAATTGAGAACCCATTAACGGAAATTCCCGTGCTATGGTGTTTTTTCTTGTTTTAAATTAGGCAGTGGCAAGTAGCGTTGCAGAGGTTTGAAAAAACCCGGGAATAAACCGGGTTTTTAGGAATAAACCTGGAAAAAAACCGGGATTTTTTGGAATAATTCGGTTTTTTGGGAATAAACCTGGGAATAAACCTGGTCTATTGGAAATAAACCCGGGAATAAACCGACTTTTTGCAACTCTAGTGGTAAGCACCTGGTGGTTCTTTTTAATTACATGCTAGGTGGCTATTTTCTTTGCCATTTTTACAATTTTTTTTCCTTCGAAACTTTTACAAAATCAGATCCTTTGCATTTAACAAAATTCACATTTTTTTGAGGTACTTCGATAAAATTTGCATTTCATCATGATTTTCTGCAAAATTTAGGATATTTTAAACGGTCTGGATAAAATTCGCATATTGTCCACAGTAGTTTGAAGAAATTTATATTTTTCTGTGATTTTTTTTGACAAACTTTAGGTTTATTTACACTAACTACCGTTTGAATTTTGTGTTCATTTTTTTGACTTTCTTTTTATTTTTCATCAAAGGAAAAAATGTAAATTTCTCCATAGGATCGCAAAAAACCTATAAATTCCTCAAATGATTGTGGGAAAAAAAATTTCTTTAAAGGATCGCGGAAGGTAAACTTTCTATCATAATATTTTAGAAAAAGCGCGACTTCAGTCAAAGGATTACGGAAAAAGACATGGCTTTTGTTAAAGGTTTACGAAAAATACTCAACTTTTTGTCGAAAAGTGGAAAAAACTCGAATTTTCTCGAAAGATCGAAAAAATGTTCTAATTTTGTCGAAAAATCGAGGAAAATACGCAGATTTTGTTGAAAGATCAGGGGAAATATGCGAATTTTGCAGAAAGATTGCGGAAAATATGCGAATTTTCCCAAAAGATCGTAGAACATGCCCTTTTACTCAAGATCACGCAAAACCGATCGAGAAAATTCATTATTTTTAAAAATTAGATGACGAAAATCCACAATCTTTCTGCGTCTGGTCAACAAAATTTACAATTTTTGCAAAACCAATCGAGAAAATTCATTATTCTTACAAAATCAATGAAGAAAATCCACAATCATTTCGCATCTGATCAACAAAATGTACAATTTTTGCAAGATCTATTGAGTAAATTCATTATTTTTACGAAACCAATGACTGAAATCCACTATTTTTTTGCGTCTGATCAACAAGACTCACAATATTTGGAAAACCGATCGAAAAAATTCATTATTTTTACAAAACCAAAGAAGGAAATCCACAATCTTTCCATGTCCAATCGATAAAATTCCCAATTTTTGCAAAAGCGATCGAGAAAATTCATTATATTTACAAAATCGATGAAGAGTAAGTAATGAATTAAAATGGCTCGTACGTAATGAATTAATATAATACATTAATATAATCATTAAAAATACACTATATACTAAGTTATCAAATGATTTCTTATTGTAATTAAATATTTCTTATCGACTTTCTATTTTTTTAAAAATAATTTTAATAAATAGAAAATAGTTTTTTCTTTAATTATTTGGATTTTATAAATAAATAATATTTGTTAAGATATTTATTCCATTCATTAAAATAATAAATTAACTTATAAATTCATGTCTATAAAACGAATTATTAAAAAACCCCTTCAAAACTCCTTTCTTATATCAATCATTAACTTAAAACGGCAAATAATGATGATTTGCCGAAACGCTTTATTCATATAACGTTTTATAACCTCAGCTCATCATCCCCGTATGGCCGAACGGTTAAGACAATCGTCTCCCATTCCTGCCTACCCCAGATCGAATCCCAGCTTTTCCCAACTATGAACTGCATTAGTAAGCTTGGTTCCACGTATTCCTAAAAGATGGCGCCACAATAGTTGATGTAGGTATTATTTTTTAATAGATAGTACCATAAATAATTACCATACACTTAACGTTTATATGGTTTTTCATAAAAATTATCATACGCTTAACGTTTATATGGTTTTCCATAGAATCACTTTTACCATTGGCAAAAATCCATATGATTGCACTAATGTTTTTTTTATGGTAATTCTATGCCCTTTTTTGCTAAGGGGTGAAAATTCATTATTTTTACAAAATGATGAACAAAATCCAAAATCTTTCCGTGTCTGATCAATAAAATTCACAATTTTTGAAAACCGACCGAGAAAATTCATTATTTTTACAAAACCGATGAACCAAAATCTTTCCTTGTCTGATGAATAAAATTCACAATTTTTTTTAAAACCGATCGAGAAAATTTATTATTTTTACAAAATTCGATGAAGAAAATCCACAATATTTCCCCGTCTGATCAACAAAATTCACAATTTTTGCAAAACCGATCGAGAAAATTCATTATTTTTACAAAATCAATGAGGAAAATCCACAATTTTTCTGTGTCTGATCAACAAAATTCTCAATTTTTGCAAAACTGATCGAATAAATTCATTGTTTTTAAAAACCGATTAAGAAAATCCACAATCTTTCCATGTCTGATCAAACAAAATTCACAATTTTTATGAAGCCAATGAAGAGAATGCACAATCTTTCAGCATCTGATTAACAAAATTCTCCATTTTTTCTCACATAATTGATAAAATTAGCAATTTTTCTGCATCTGATGGAAGAAATTTGCAATTTTTCCATTTTTTTCGCGATAAAATGAGAAAATATGCTGTTTTTCTGCAGCCGATGAATTTAATCAGGTATGTGATTCTTCAGACTTTTCTGCAATTTTTAAAGAAATTTCACCAATTAAATTTTTGGGAAAATTTTATATTTTACACAGTAGATGAAAATCGTTTCTAATTGAAAACTGTAATAGATACCAAATTATTTCCAAACTAGTAAATTTTTGTTTTTATATATAGTTTTTTTTTTCACTTTCCATCAAAAATTCCCTTTTTCCATACAACAGATCTGAAACAGTAAAATTCATGTTTTGTTTTCTTTAGTTTTCGATAGTTTGATTTTCCGGGTTTGTGAGATGTGAAATTGAAAAAAAAAATACTGTAATACAAAACTGTTCTTTATTATTATTATTATTATTATTATTATTTTGAAAGTGCAATCTGCTTTGGAGAATCTCAGCATGTGTAATTTCAATCAAACGATCACGAAAAAAATATGATTTTTGTCGAAATATCATAGGAAAAACCACAAATTTCATTAAAGGATCCCGAGAAAATTTGATTTGTGGAAAAAAATGAAATTTACTTGAAAAGATTCCAGAAAAAACTGATTTAAGTCAAAAAAAAATTCCTTAAAAACACAATTTATGTCAAAGGATGAGATTTACTTCAAAAGATCACAAAAAGACGAGAATTTCAGCAACACATCATTGAAAAAAAGCGAATTTTATAGAAAGATCAAGAAAAATACTCGAATTAACTCTAGCACCGAAATAGTAGCTAGACTTTTTTTAGTTACTATTTTGGTGCTAGAGTTAATTTGAGTATTTTTTCAGATCTTTCTATGAAATTCGCTTTTTTATCAACGATGTGTTGCTGAAATTCTCTTTTTTTGTGATCTTTTAAAGTATCTCATCTGACATAAGTTGTGCTTTTAAGATTTTTTTTTTATCCTGGCAATATTCAAGGTTTCTTCCAAGGTTATTACATTATCATATGGTTGTCACGTTGATATGAAAAAGAAAGGTTTCAATTAAGATTGATTTTGTAAACCGTAGAAGTTTTTAGCTTGTAACAAAAAAGTAAAAAGTTTTCTTCCAGCAAGCCTTGATAGAAATGAATTGCAGAAAAAACTGCAGTTGGAAGACTGCGGTGAATTGGCCGATTCCACTAAAGAATTTTTGAGATTGATGCAACTACAAAATAACTGCAGTATTTTTTAGGTCGATACAACCAAAAAAATTACTGCAGTATTTTTTTAGGTCAATACAACTACGAAATTACTGCAGTTTATAAACTACAGTAATTTTGTAGTTGTATCAACCGCAAACATTCTAGAGTAGAAATGGCCAATTCACCGCAGTCTTCCAACTGCAGTTTTTTTGTTAAATTTCTGCAGTTCATTTTTTGCTGGGTTGGCTTCAAATTATGTAACTCTATGTAATGCGTGACTGTTTGATGGTGTCATAAGTATCAAAATAAGTGTTTTAGGATGTGATTAAGTTCAATGTTTTAACGAGAAAAATTGCATCTGAGTTTCTGCCCGTAAATTATAAAATTTATGGAATTGCTACCAAGACATATTAACAACGAATTTTCAAAACACATATTGCAACAATATACTTAAATATAAAACAAATTATTGATAAGTGTTTTCATCCATCCCAGACGGTTAATTATAAAAATATGGCATTTATTTAAACAGGCGCCATTGTAATAATCGAAAATATATATTGAAAATTGTAATGCAGTTTTAATAAAGAAATATTTATATTTCCGCATTGTGTTATATATTTTTTTATTATATTTCATTGTAAAATTGCGCAGCACAACGAAAATTGTCACTCAATTTTTAATGCATTAAATATTTTTTTTAATTCATTCATCACAATTTCCCGGAAACTTAAGCAAGAAAGAATGGAAAACACGCTTATCGATTCTTTTAGAATGCTTTTTAATTATTTATTTATTTAGGAAAGAGACTCTCACACATTTCCTCTAAATTTGATATTTACCTTTCGTTATTATTATTTTACTTTTAGAATAAAGAATGCTCCATATTCAAAAGCAGATTTTTTCAAAATTTCATATTCTATGTATCATGAATAAAGAGGCTATTTTGTAAAGAAAATGGGATGAAAATGTAAACCTTTATTTTTTCACACGATTTTACATAATGGAATTTACTTTTTAATAGACCAAGACATCTACAACTTGAGCTGTTGATTTTTCTATCAATTTAGCAACAATGAACTTGAAATTTCTATTTCTTACACATATTCTAGTCTAGGGTGTTCCAAAAAAAAAGACAATATATTTCTATGAAATCATTATTATATTGGTTTTTTTTATTGGTGTTTGAAGAAATGCTTTCCCTAAAACAAAGAATATTCATCGTTTCTCAGAACATGAGTGATAAAACATGTGAAGAAGTGCGTCAACTGTACCATGGAAAATACGGAAAAAAGCCACTTACAAAGGCCAATATCGGTTGACATATGAATGTTGGATTCTTTCAACTACCCCACGAAAGCTCTTGATAGTATCGTCAGATGTTGATGGTCGCCCAAGTCCTTTTTCATCCACCATGCTACCGGTTCGTCTGAATTTGTTTATAAGTGGACTGATATTGTCCCTTGCTGGTAGTTTGCGTGTTTTTGATGGTATAGTGGACGCACCTCTTCATATTTTTATCAACCAGTTTCCAGGAAATATTGAAGATTATTTCTTTTTAAAAACATTTATTTAAACATTTTTCATAGAAACATGTTTGAAGATTGTTTTCAATAGAAATAGAACGTTATTTCGGAACACCGTATATTTTATTTATAACAGTATTTATTTAATTTAGCTTTAAATTTTATTTAAAAAATACGAAATATTTTTGTTTCGTATTCAACACACGATCAGTAATTACTGCACAAAGGATTTACATTCATTAATACCTTTTTTGTTCCGATTTTATATGCAGTTTATTGATTAAAAAAAGAAAAAAAATGCTGTTTATATCATACCACTTAAATACAACGCGCGTTATTAATGCTTAAGCCAGCAGTACTACAAATTCTCTTTAATATAATAATTTTTCTAACCTCTATTATCTTAGCAACGATTTCTTATATTATTGATTAAGCTGCGTAAACTCATATTTGCATTTTCTGTGTTACAGATATTGTCTGAGCTTTATCATCATTGTACAAATATATTTCATTTTAAACCGAGAATTTTAGATTTATTTGGAAGTATTATATAGTTATAAAAACGTAAATGAGTATTTGTCTATGCAGTGCATATTACAATCCTTTACAATTGTTCACACTTTTATTATCTACTGTAAAATTGCGATATTTTCGTTCTTACAAGATATGTGAAGCGCATGCTTGACATTATTAAAATATTTGCTTAGTATAGTATTTACTTTTATGTATTTCAAAATTTACATTCAACACAAACATCTTATGAATAAATAATCTGTTTGTTTTGCGAAAGAAAAAAATTAATTAAAATAGATTAAAATTAAAAAAAATATGTAGCAGTATACAATGTGATTAATTTGTATTTCACAGCAAATTATCTTTCTAGTTTTTATTATTACATTTCATTACATTTCATTTTTACACGATATTCATATCATTATTATACAAAATGCAACTCTGTGATCCAAAGGGTGAAATATTTACAGATTTTACTAATCAAATCTGACAGTTTTTGGTGTCTACATGTTTTTTTCCTAATACCGCAAATTTTCTGACCAGTGTCTACGTGAGGTCATTATATTATTTTTTATCCCGAAGTAATACTCAAAAATCAAAGTTACTGATAATTTTTTCGAAAATTCTTCGTAATAATAATTATACTTGATTTTTTATAAAGACCCACGTTTAAGCACATTTACTAGATTCATATGAATATGAAAAGTTCTCCAATTGCCTCGCTAATTTTGCAGTAAAATTCAACGACTACTTTAAAATTTATATTTAGCTTATACAAAACATACCAATAAAGCATGAGACACGCCATTCAGGCCTATCAACGTGAATGAAAATTATGATATACATAGATTTAAGAATACAAAACAGGTTATTTATAAAAGAGAACAAAAATATTAGCAATGGAGAAATTAGATTTAATTGAAAAAATTAAATATAATGTAAATCAGACAGCTTCAGAGGAGGAAATACGTTCATAAAACTTATTGAACAATAGCTTTGTCAACGCATTTCCTTACTTCCTTACTTTTTGTTATACGTGAACCTAAAAGAACTTTAGGTAACTTTAAAAACTATTAATGAAAACCTGTGAGTCTGAGTATTTTTTATTTGAAGGAGAAATGTAAATTTATTACCAATAAGGAAGAAAATAGTTTTTCATATATAATAACATTTCTTTTATAATTTTTAAACCCAAATTTCCAATTTATTCATTTAATGTGCCTTATTTTCGAATATCCCATTACTCAAATGCAGCAATTAATAAAAATATTTTTTTAAATGTATCAATAAGATATAAAAATTAACTATTTTTATATAATTTGTTTATAACCTTTAAATAAACATTCATAAAAAAAATTCTTTTTAACTCATAATATGTATTTTTGGTTCATAATTGGTCATCTATCAAGTAATATTTTGTAACAACACAACACATGCAAAAATATATAATATAATAAAAGTAATTCTCATTGATATAAAATATGTAACATGACATATGATTTTTTATGTATAATGCTTTAAAAGTAATGTTGGTCTCAAAAGCTGAGTAAGATTTTAATTTTAGATTTTTAAAATGTTTAAGAATTACTCAAATAATGTCAAGTGATTAAATCTGTGATTATGTTCTTGTGATGGATTTCAGAGAACTTTATGTATAAAATACTGATTTAAAACTATTTTTCTAACAAAATCACCGTTGATAGAAATATGTGATAACATAGAAAAATACTTTAGTCTTCTAAAAATATAGTTGATGATGCTTGAAATGGCAATATCATTCCACATGTTAGAAATTATACTTTTTTCTAAATCGCAGTGAGCGTCCATAACTCATTGTATACCAAAAGGTATGTATAATGGGTGAAATATTTATAAATCATTAAATCTTGCTTACTGATGCTGTATTATTGATCTACTATTACTCGCAGGATTTCGTGCAATACTTTTCATCGGAATTGTATTTACATTAATTTCAATTCAGTACTGTCGACTTTTGTTTAAGGTTGTTTGAGATTACGCTAAATATGTTTCGCTAAGTTATTATAATATGCAAAAATAATATGATGCCAATGATTGAATTTTAGCAACGTTTAAATATTTACATTAGTGACATGAACATCGTGCACTGTAAAAAAAAAAAAATCAAGAGGTTGCTAAAAATTCTTTAGTAAATTTGTATTCCACAGTATTTTTTAGTAACCATTACAAACTTTTTTTTTGCAAGTGAAACAAGCATTTCTTTTGTAAACTGAACAAAATAATTTTTTGTATAACTAACTTAAAAATTTTTAGTATGAGCCACCAAGAAAATTTTAGTAATAGCTCCAAAATTGTTTTTAATAACCTTTACGTGCTCCCGAAGGATAGGAGATGCATCGAAATTTCTGAAGCGATAGATTTTCGGCAAAACCGCAATAGATGGCAGCACCAAAAATTCTACCTGCTCTGACAGGATTTTCATAATCCCTTTTTTAACGAGTACTCACACTACATACATTCGGGACGTACTTGACGGCGCCCGTTATCGAACCCGTGACCTTTTAGCCTGGAATCCGTTACTATAACCACTATGCTATCAAGGCCACACCAAGTGAGTTTTAGTAATAGCTATTAAAAATGTAAAACTATTAACTCTATTGCTAACTTTTTTCTAGTAATTCTTACAGGTTTTCTAGTAACCAACTACGATTACTAAAAAATTTTTAGTAATTACAAGGATCACTAAAGTTTTTTTAGTAGATCGACCCTTTTTTTTTACAGTGTGTATAGAAACCCAGACTTATATCACACAAATAACATTTGTTTTTTATATAGTAGTAGATGGAGTTATTTTACTAATTAAGTTTAAACAGCAACTGTTTTTTTGAATTTTAGTATACTACATTTATAGTCACTTAGTTGCAAATGGTGCTGATTTGCTAAAATAACTGTGAACAACAATTGCATTTTTTAAATTTTAGTATACTAAATTTTCAGTGATGTATTAGTATATTATTTGGATACAATTTATTAAATAAATATGTTTGAACAGCAACTACATGTATCTTTTTATTTACCGTAAGATAAAATCAATCATTTGCACCTTACGCTTTTATATAAAAAAAGAAAACAATCTTTATTTTAATGCAGATTATATATATTTTTTATATTATAAAAGTTGTATAATATTAGATACAAAATATTAATCCAATATTTAATTATTCCGATTATTTATCTGTAAAGGAGTTTTGTCTTAATGGTTTGATATCAAAAAGCAAGTAGAAAAACTAACACTAATATTATTTTCAATTGAAAAGTTTTTAATACTTATAACAGGGGTCACATATGTTACATCCTGTGCTTTATGTCAACTTTATTGAAGAATTGTTGGTCGCTGTTTTTTACTACTTTTACTAGTAAAGTTAACGCACTTTATCATAAGTTTTATCACCCAGTTTCTTGGAAACGATGGCTAGCCTTTCTTCTAAGGCGAGCATTTCTACAAACACCTGTGGGAATAATATACAAATTAGTGTTTTAATAGAAATGGATCATTATTTTTGATACACCCTATACTAAACATGTACTAAACAAGTCATTTGAGCAATTGTCTATCATCAACCAAAAACAATGTGTTTAATATTAAGTTAACAAGGAAGATCTGTGTAGTGGACATACTCAGAATATTAACAAAATACTAATTAAACCACTTACGCATATAATAAAGGACCAGTGAAATTTAACGGCGGAATTACAGTAGAAATAAAAAAAATAGAATACTTACGAATATTTGACGTGAAAAGGCGAAAGCGTCATGCAATTTGGCGAGCATAATTTTTCCTCGCCAAAAATAAATGATCTCATATAACTGAAAAGTTTTTGTTAATAGATTTTAAGATTGTGTGCAAATGGTATTTAATGGATTTAAACTTAAACAATGTAAGAATTTAAATATATATTATATTGTATTATATATATATATATATTTCTTGTTGCAGCAGTTATTTATTCTTAACACTGCAAAAATAATTTTATGTAAAAAAATAAATAAATAAATAAATAAATAAAAATATTTTCACATTGAAAAATGTATTTTCATATATTTAAGTTTATTCCAAAACAAAGGCCAGATGAAGAAGGCTGCTATAATACATTTCATTATGGAAGAAGTTTCTGTTTCCATAGCAATAGAGTTGATTCGCCAGTGCTTAAGTGAACTTAATTTAAAAATTGAAGCATATGTAATTAGTATAATTTTCGTTTTAATTTATAAAATTTCGTTGTTAACTTTCATTGTAAATATATATATCACAAAACTATAGTTATAACAAACTAAAACCAACAAAATTGCTACGATTTAAATAAATATTTTTAAAAATACTTCAACATGAAACATTTTTATCTTAAAAGTATTTGAAAAAAAAAATATATATATATATTTTCTGAATTTTTATTTCGTCGGCAACTAGTTATAAATAGCCAAATAAACGATATGTTCATTATTTTTTTTTACGAACGTTCTATTGGGGTACTGCCGAATTTTTTTTATAAACATATATATCCACATAAGAGGAAGATTCTGTAAATTTCATAATTTCCTGAGTATGCCCGTATGGATACCTTCTTGCAAATTAGGAAAAACTATTTATATGTCAGATTTCTGTCTAAGAATACACAAACTTATATATTCATTTTCCGTTATTCTGAGGTGCAACTGAAAAGTTTTTAATACGATAGAAATAAATTCTCTCTTCCTTCAGTAAAGCAACAACAAAGTAACTATTTAGCATTGAATGCTTTGTATGATTTTTATTTAAAATGCCATAGGTTTTTACTTTCCAACACAAAAGGTTATTTGACAGGATTTATTTGACACGATTCATGTTACGTTAACCTTTGAGGTAAATGCTTTTGACAATCTAAACATGGGTCGAGATAGCGTCATATTTCAAGTCTTTGAATAAGATGCAGCATACTTAAAACCATATATCCTGAAAGTGAATAAAACTATTTTATTGTGTGTTTTCTAGTATTTATATTTCGAGAAAGTTTACAATTGAAAGAACACACTGAAAAAAATAAATTTATTAGAATTTTTTTTTTTTTTTTTTTTTTTTTTTTTTTTGAAAAATACTTTAATCTTCAAAGGCATAATAAAACTACTTTATACGTTTGAAGATAGGGAACAATGAAGTTCAATTTAGTGACATTAACATGCTAAAATATTTTTATTTTTGCAAAAAAAATTGTTTATATGAAATGTTTGTCAGATACTTATATGAAATACTTTTTTACTTATCATTATTAAAATTTTTCATGAAAAGATTTCAATTTTCAAAATATCATATGTAATATTTATTACAAATCTGTTCTCCCAAATATATTTGATATTTAATTTAATAAACGTAAAACAGGATGTTGAAAGCGTATTCATTCATTTTAATAAGATATTTAGTTTGACAGTAAAATTTATTTGTATGTTTTCAAATGCTAGAAGAATTATTACAGAAGAATGATCTCCCTCAATGCTTTCCAATTACAAATTTTAACATGATTGACTGATTTGTTTTTCTTTCATTTAAAAAAATACTTTATGCATTATTTAAATAAATAACATAAATATGTATATAAATACACTGCTAAACGAGTAAAAAAGTATGTTCTAGGTAAAGAAATGAACCATATAAAAATAATTCTACATAGCATTACAATATAAAAAATTTAAGTCTTAATAATGTCCACCGATAACTACATTGTAATAATATATGTTCTAAAACCAAAAAGCAAAAAATATACACTAAATATATATATATATATTACAAATTTAAAAATTTTTCGCGAAAATTAACCTTTATACTATCTTAATTTTCTTATAATAATGTTCCGTACTTACTTCAAATTATTAAATTAAAATCTTGTTTCTAAATCTAATCTGTTAATCTTTATGCAGACGATATAAATTCTTAATTTGCCTTAAAAAACATTATTCCAGTATGCGTAAATTTAAAAAGATGGCTGTAAATTAAAAATATTCTTAATTAAACTTTATTTCTTAATATTCCAAATAAAACTGATTTCTTCTACGTATTTATCAACCCTTTTTAAGAAAGTCTTATTAAATTTATTCCAAAACCATACCTTTCAAAAAATATCATTATTTTATTTTATCTATTTATTTATTTTTGCTCCGTCAATCTTTGATAGTGTGCATATTAATAAATTCATTTCTTTTCTTTTTCTCTTAAAATTAATCGTCCATAAAAATCGTCTGCCTAAGATATTTAAAATCCTGAGTCGATTATAAATTGGTTAAATAATATATTTTTTTTTAAATTAAAACTATCGTCTGTGGAAAATAGTCTCGTAGCTGGACAAGAATTCTGTTTATATAAAAGAATGATGGTTTGAGGTTACAGAAAATTCTAGATTTTTCTTTTTAGATTTAAGAGGGGAAGCCTCGAGCTGAGAAGGAGGATTCTTGGGTTTTTTTCTTCGATGAGTACTGCTCGCTGAAATAATGATGGAATGTTTCGGTAAAAGACAGTTTGCAAAAGGAGCTTTTCCCTTTCTCATGACTACGGATTAAATAAATGAACTTACAGCAGCCAATGAGTAATTTATTGGATCTTCTACATCTATTTATTTATTTTCCTCGGTGGCCATGACTTCTGTTCGGTGAAAGGGAAACCCGGCTTTGATGTCTCTGGCTCCTAACTTTTAAATCGTCACATATATATACTTAAAAAACGTCACTTTACTAAAAATACATTAAATGTATATTATATGACTTTAGTAAAAATAAATTAATGTTTATTTTTGATGTGTTTTTAGTAAAATGCCGTCTCTTAAGTTAATAAATATTTTAAGAACATACCCCAAAAATATTTATTAATTTAAAAGACTGATTTTTCGTTTTAGAATACAGTAAAACCTCGGTTATCCAAAATTCTGCTTAACCGAAAAGCCCAATTTCCTTAAAGTCCTTTTTAAATTTGAAAAAATATTGCTAACACCACTTTTACAGACATCAAACGACACCTTTCAACATGTTTTACTTTATGATTACTATTTTATTTGTAAATTTTAGATCAAAACGATTTCGAATCATTTTTAATATAGTTGAAGAGTTGTTTTAATTCTTATTAACTTTAAAATTTAGAGCGAAATGCGAAAAAATCGAAACTTTGAAGGATGTTTATTGGGCCCTCGCAGAAATAGTGTTAAAAATGCATGTTCTTTATGAAATAAATAGAGTCAACTTACTGATTTGGTTTATTGCGTAATTTCGAGCTCTTTATTGACTAGATACGTAAGACACTTTTTTATTACAAAATATGTCGAAATTTCCTTTTGTTTTTCCACTTTGCATCATTTGAATGCTGTTTAATCACCCCCCCCCCTTTTACAGAACAGCACTTTTCACCTTGCTGTTGGAGCGACTTTAAATTTTGATTTGTCATTCAGAGTGTTTTGAATACGGTACAACCACATTTATTACAACGATGTTCTAAATTATCTCAGCTTTTCATCAAACAAGTTTTCACCCCAAAACGCCCAGTTATTCGAAAACTCCTATGGAAAACTGATTATACGAAAATTCAAATAGAACTGTGGTTAACTTAAAATGCTTCGGTTCCATGCATTTCGGATAACAAGGGATTTTAATGTAAATATATTATTATGATATAAATATACATAATCATGCATAGTAAAAAACAGTAGATTCCAAATTTTCGATCCGAGTAATTTTAAAAACTTTCTTAGTGGATTTTTTAGCACATTCCAACAAAGTTGAAAAGTGCTTATGCATTTAGTTTATTTGGCCGTCTGTCCGTCTGTCCATCTGGTCGTCTGGCCGTCTGTCTAACTCTCGTAAATATACTCTGATTGTCATGAAATATTTGGACATTAATGATGTTTACCAGAGCACGAATCCTATTGAAAATGAAGTTTCTGCCATGATTAGTTTATTAACAGGGACAGTCAAAAATTTTCCATTACATTACGGCCTATAGGGAAAAATCGTTTCAAATTAATTTTAAAGGTGGTGCACATTGTCAAATGCACTAAAATATACTTTTTTTAAAGTATGCAGCGAAAAGAATAGTTATTATTCATTTACAGGGCCACACAAAAGAATTCCAATTTATAATAATAAAGGAGGGAATTGCTTGCGACAAATTTTAATTATGGTAAACGATTTCATGCATAGTCAAATTGATATACGTTGCTGAGGAATAATATGAGTTATTTCATGCGTAATACGTAGTGCATAACATTTACAGGGACTCACAAAAGATTTCAAACAGTATATTCTATCCGAAGTCTTGAATATTATGGAAGATGGCTGTTAGATGGATGAAATGCATTTTTTAATTATGATATACGCTTTTAAGTTTCACTAGATGCATGCATATTATATGATTTATATAAATGCTAATAGTTACACAATTTAGATATACAGGGTTACACAAAAGATCTCGGAAAGGTTACTGAATATGAGCGTAATTTACTTAAAGGTGGTTTTTAAATATGTTATGCCTTTTTACGTTGAACTGCATTTAGATTACTTAGAATTGTTTGTAGAATATAGACAAAATGATTTACAGGGTAACACTAAAAACTGGATGCTTCTTCGCCTTTGAATGATAATATCTGGAAATTTGATTTAAGTATTTTAGCAAAATACATTCGTGCATTAAAGGTATTATGTATTTTATAGGACTAAACAAAAGTAATCAACTATGTTTCCATCTATTAGTATAAATTGATGAATGTAAAATTTCAAACAGTTAGGCGTTTTCTTGCTAAACTAAATTTTACTATTATATAGTCTATATATCAATCGACAGATCAAATGCAGGGCTTTTCAAAAGTATTGGAATACATATTTGGATATGGACAATAATACGTTATTTACCTGGATAACGAACTTTTGTTAAAGATTTGAAGAAGTGTTGGAAAGTTCTTCATGATCTATGCTTAACACATGATTTTTCTTACTTGTTTTCAAATTTAATGATTCAAAAAGAATATTACCAAGACGGCTAATGTGTATATCATGCAGGTATAACCATGATTGGTGATTATAATTTCTTGATTTCTTGTTATTTTAGACGAAAAGATTTCCAATAGTCTTCTTTTAACAAAAATTTTTTTGATTTAAGAATTGGAAGGACGATATTCGTTTAAAAAATAACGTAAACATCTTACAAAATTAAATGAAATTTGCTTTTGTTTACTTTGAAAAAAGAAAAAGAAAACCCCTTGAAACGAGACATAATATCATTAACTGACATTATTTAATTTAAAGGAGGTATTTAATTAAGAATTAAGAAGATATATTCGAGTCGATTAAAAATGAATTCGAAATGAAATATTTCAATTGATAGAAATTGAAAAATATGGCATCAAACGACATTAAAAAACAGTAATAATTATTTTTTGTTTAAAATTAGTTGATTAGTCTTTTAAAATTAATAATTACCATGCATTAAAAACTGATAAATACTTACTACATAAAAAGGTAATTTAATTACGCATTATTGCTTTCATTATTGGCTTTCAGCTTTATGAAACTTGATGAATGGTGTTTTGTTTGATCGTAACAATAACATGCTCAGTGTTTTTAGCAAGAAAGTAACATTGGCTTTCATGTGCAGTTCCTTTCTACACCCCGATTTTTTAGTGTATTTTTGACTGTGAGAGAAACTTTGGACGCATGAGCAACAATCAGTACATTAAGGATTTGTCTCTTCATTTATGTCGGAATCTGCGTCTTAATTATTTGTTCTCTGCTTGACATTTTTAAAGGCACGAATTAATCCACTATTTCTGTGCCTAGTATTTTACTGGATTTCAAGCGATATTCGTCAATTTAATCCTCGTAATTAATAAAACACTTCGGGATTCCTTAAACTGACTAGTTATGTTTTTGTATGTTTAAAATATACAGTAAACTTTATCTAATGCAGATTCTATGTAAAACATAAATCGCAGAATACACTCTAGGATAAAACATTTTTTTCATTACGTATTTAATAATATTTCACAGTTTTTTTTTGTCTGTCAAACATTCGTTTTATGGTACATAGATTATAATATTTTTTTCTAAAAAAATATGTAGTAAAATCTAATCGCTTCATTTACTAAAAAATGAAAACATGACGACAAATGTGAGCTTTTTCGTATTACAAAAAGTCTATGAATCATGTCAAACTTTCTTATTGCAAAAACACTAAAACCTTTAAGTTTTTTTTCCAAATAATTATATCTCAATTTTTAACTCAAATGTTCTGTTTCATTTAAGTAAAAATATATACATTAGAAAAATGTTATAAAATTTTGAATAATATATATTGTAAATGTAAATATGTTTAAGATATGAAAAAAAAACAATGTTTAGAACCTAACAGAATAAATATCATGTAAGCATTATGATCAACTGTAATAGAGACTGTATGCTAATTTATAAATAGGATACACTCTCATGATCTTTATAAAATATTGAATACAAAAAAATTATTCAGAAATATAATGCATGGTGTTCTATTATAATATGAGATAAATAGTTATACGTCAATATATGGAATAATTAAGTTATGGTGTTTGAATCCACCTAGTTTACAACCAAAGCAGGATAATAAATACATATACAGGGTGTTTCTAAATTCATGGTACTAACTTTAAGTGGTAATAGTACACATCAAGACAAACCATATTAAATAGGAAACTAAGGGTCCCAAACGTCTCCCGAAGGAGACAGGCGCCATTAAAGTTTAGGGGCCAAAAATTCAAATGATTATAAAAAAAAAAGAAAAATTGGTCGATTCGTTTGCGATTTCACTAAAACTATTATTCATGTCAGTATTATCTTGAAAATAAATTATAAAGATAAATTTCAAAAAATGCCGATAGAGAGCGCTTTAGACTTTGGAGTAACGAACAACTATTTTTTACCGTTATTTTTTGCATCTCATAATTTTTTTTTTTCTAGAAGCTTAGACATAAACTTAAATTTTGAGCTCAAAATCTAAATCGTTGGAAGTCGTTAAGTAGCGCAAAATGAACTGTGGGGGGGGGAGGCTCAAATTTCAAATGATTATAAAAAACGGAAAAATTGGTCAATTGATTTGCGATTTTCACTAAAATTATTCTTTATGTCAATATTACCGTGAAAATAAATTATAAAGATAAAATTCAAAAAATGCCGATAGAGGGCGCTTTAGACTTTGGAGTAACGTACAACTATTTTTACCGTTAATTTTTTATCTCATAAATTTTTTTAGAAGCTTAGACAAAAAATTAAATTTTGAGATGAAAATCTGAATCGTTGCCAGTGGTTAAGTAGCGCCAACTGAACTGTGTTCAATGGGGGTGGGGTGGTTCAAATTTCAAATCATTATAAAAAACGGAAAAAATTGCTCGATTTTTTTGCCGTTTTTGCTAAAACTATTCTTTATGTCAATATTTCCTTGAAAATAAATTTTAAAGATTAATTTAAAAAGGGCGTCTTAGGCGTCTTAAAATTTAGAGTAACCAACAACTATTTTTAACCGTTATTTTTTGTAAAAATGCTTGCAAATGCATAGATTTAAATTTTGAGCTCAAATTCTAAATCGATGGGAGGGGTTAAGAAGCGCAAACTGAAGTGTGTTCAGGAGCTGAAATGTTACCCTGCCCACCCCTCGAACACATTTCAATTTTCCGCTACATAATTATTCACAACGATGCAGATTTTGAGCTGAAAATTTAAGTTTGAATATTTACAAGCATTTATTTAGATACAAAAAATGACGGTTAAAAATAGTTGTAGGTTACTCTAAAGTTTAAGGCGCCCTCTAACGCTATTTTTTGAAATTAATCTTTAAAATTTATTTTCAAGGAAATATTGAAATAAAAAATAGTTTTAGCGAAAACGGCAGACGAATCGACCAATTTTTACGTTTTTTAAAATCATTTAAAATTTGAATCTTCCCACCCCCATTGAACACAGTTCAATTTGCGCTACTCAACCACTCCCAACGATTCAGATTTTCATCTCAAAATTTAAGTTTTTGTCTAAGCTTCTAAAAAATTATGAGATGGAAAAAATAACGGTAAAAAGTAGTTGTATGTTACTCCAAAGTCTTAAGCGCACTCTATCGGCATTTTTTGAATTTTATCTTTATAATTTATTTTCAAGATATACTGACATAAAGAATAATTTTAGTGAAAATAGCAAAACAATTGAATTTTTCATTTGTTGTTTTCGAATTTTTCCGTTCTTTATTTATAATCATTTGGAATTTGAACCCCCCCCCACACACACACACAGTTCACTTTGCGCTGCTTAACCACTCCCAACGATTTAGATTTTGATCTCAAAATTTAAGTTTATATCTAAGCTTCTAAAAATATTTAATGAGATGCAAAAAATAACGGTAAAGAATAGTTGTTCGTTACTCAAAAGTCTAAAGCGCCCTCTGTCGGCATTTTTTGAAATTTATCTTTATAATTTATTTTCAAGATAAGACTGACATAAAGAATAGTTTTAATGAAAACCGCAAACGAATCGACCAGTTTTTCTGTTTTTTATAATCATTTGAATTTTTGGACACTAAACTTTAATGGTGCCTATCTCCTTCGGAAGACGTTTGGGACCCTTAGTTTCCTATTTAATATTGTTTATCTTGATGTGTACTGTCACACCTTAAAGTTTGTACTATGAATTTTGAAACACCCTGTATATATATATATATATATATACATATATATAAAATCTCAGAATATAGTACATGTATTAAAAGAAACTGCGTACCCTTTAAACATTTCTTTTTTATTTAAGTTTTAGAGATACATTTTTAGTATAAAAATAAATGGCTCAATGAAGGAAAACGATTCGTCAAGAATTTTTTCGATTTCTCAAGAAAAATTGGATTTTCTCAATTTTTTAAAAGTATTTAGGTACAATTTTAAACATTTTGAGCTATTTTTTAAAACAATTCATAGACGTCTGCTGTATAATTTTAAATATTGGATTTCTCGTAATTTAATGATTTTGGGAGAAAGAAAATAAATTGCGCAAATATGCGTAAAATTGTAGTAAAAACTGAATTTATTATATATTTTTATATGTAAAAAAAATTTTGTAAATCAGATACTTACTTTTATGATATATACCATGAAAAACACCCAAAAAAAAGATCGAGTAAATTGAAAACTGTGCATCAAATTTTTATTACTTTTGCAAGCCTATTCGCCGGAAAACACAAACTGAGATAAATCTCTTGTAAGAGGAGTGGATTGTCGCATATAAAGGGACAATGGTGCAGTAAAATTCATTTAAACTGCATTTATAATACTCAGTTCTTCACGAAACTTTACGAAATGTAATAAGGATAATAATGTATAATTTAAGCAAAAAATAGCTCATTTAAATTATAGAATATTTTACCTATTCGCATTTTTTTCAAATATGTGAAACGATTTGATTTACAAATACATTCCTATGCTGTACAATTATACATTATTTCATTTTTAATGTTTTCTTCATGTTAATATATATTTTTAAGAATATAACAATATCACTGAAGAAATATTTTTGAATATAATTCAAATAATAATTACATAAGGCTTGTTGCTCACATAATAGCATACCTATACATAATATGTTTATACATATCTAAAGTAGAAATAAATTTATTTTTAAAACCGGAATAACAATAGAAAGAACTTTTATTTAATTTTCCTTGATGAAGAATGAATTTACATTTATTATTATACGTCTAATGTTTGCAACAAATCTGCTTGTGAAAATCTTGTATCTAACATACAATAATAATGCCAGTATAAGTGAATCTGATAAATACATATTACAAGCATAATCAGTTATAAGTATATTTAAATTTATAAACTTAATATAAATACCAGCTAATAAGATTACTAATTTCAGTTAATAAGATTCAGAAGTATGATTTTTACCTTCACTCAAAAGAGGACACTAATGCAGATAGTTGAAAACAATCGGTAGAAATATAAATCTACCACTATTATTAATATTTTTATTCGCCATCATTAGGAGCAATATGATTCTATGCCACATTTTCTCACGCAGTCCGTACATTAGAAATTTAAATTAAATAAAATTTAACTTTCTTTTCATTAAACAAAATTGGGAGTTTTTTTTTGCGATTAAGTAAGTATTTACATTCGACTTTTAACTAAATAAGCATGTATGTATAATTTTGTTACATTTGTTACATTTAAAAAGTAAATTTTATATTTAAATAATCCTAACTGGTTCGGTTTGTAGGCGAAAGTAAATTTCAAACTTGAGAACCTGATTTCCAATTGATGATCTAAGAAACTATTTTCGCAAGCATTATATAGATTTTCATGCAAAGCTGTCAACGAATTTTGTATTTAAACCTTTGGAACGCACTTTGCGACCAATTCTGTATGGAAAATTACTTTTCAAATGTGACAGAGAGTAAATGATCAACATAGAAATACATGTGATTAATCATTAGTATCTCTGAGAAGGCACTTGTTAGTGTTTCATTAGAGGCTTAAGTCTCAAAAATGGAGTCTTTAATGATTTAAGCCAGCAGTCTCCACTGTGCAAAAATTTTATATCAGTGGGCTATAATAAATAAAATGTTCGGTAAGTCATGTGCAATTACATCGGAATTTTCCTACTTTTTTGCTATTACTATTCTAAAATGATTGTTCAATATAGATCAAAAATGTGCATTTCGGTCATTAAAATTGTACTTATGCTGTTTTCCTAAAACTAAATATACAGGGTGAACCAAACGTTTTGCCATGATTATCGCGTTTGTACTATTATAACTGAACGGATGCTTATTTGGACACATTGTAAGTAATATTATAATAATTTTATAGGACTTATAGCTCAGTAAATTTCGATGTTTGATCACTACTAGCTCAGGGAATGTCTAAGCGGTATTTTAGCTCCTTTCAATTGTTTTAAGCATGTTTTTGTTACAGTACACACATTAGCTTTTAAAGCAGATTTATTACGTTCATGTGATGCTTCAGGCGTTGATTGTATTGGAGCTACAATCACAATAGGCATGCCACTTCTACGCAGACTAGCAACGCTGCCTGTAACTTTAGACATGTCATACAGTGCATGTCAAAAGTTTAAGCACAATAACAATTTTCAAATAAAACTTTAAATATTCACTTTATTTCAATATTTGTCTTGTATATGTAAATAATATCTATTTTAACACCATATTCACTGAAATTAACTTTTAAATTTTATTTAAACCATGGAGTTTAAGAATAGAACAAAAATAACCGTGTCAAAATTTTAAGCACAAAATCGTTTTTTATGGAAATTTTACAATCTGCCGTAAGCGGTTGCGCACGCAAACAATTTCTGGGTGTATAAAAAGCTGTTAATTGTTGTTTACGATTTAGTATAAAGTGCCTGAGTCGAAAGAATTTTCAGAGGAGGAGGTAATAAAAATATGGAGTATGAGAGCAAAATCTGTTTCTGAAATTGCAAGTACATTTAAAAGATAAAAACGAGGTATTCATCAAATTTTGGCTCGTGGTAATAATTTTAAACGAAAATTTCGTTCAGGAAGGCCGCCAGTGACTAGTTTGCGCTAAGATAGCCGTATCAGAAATTTGGCTTCAACTGGTAATTACTCCCTTTCGCAAATAAAACATGCAGTTGGAGGACAAATATCGAAAAAAGTGTTTATAGAAGAGTTTTGGAATTTAGATACATCAAATACCGTAAAATGACTCGAATACCGTGTCTCAAATGACAACATAAAGAAGCTAGATTACAATGGGCCAAAGAGCATCTGTCATTTGGTGAAAGGCGGCTGAATGTCATATTCAGTGATGAAAAAAAAATGGAACCTCGATGGCCCTGATGGGTTTAAGTACTATTGTCATGATCTCCTCAAAGAACCTAGAAGTGTATTTAGCCGACAACATAATGGTGGTTCTGTAATGGAGTGGGGGGGCAATTTCTTTCAATGATCAGACATCTCTGGCATTCATCAGTGGTCGTGAAAACTCTGAAAACTATCAAGAGACACGTGCCAATCATTTGTTCCCTGTTGCCGAGTTTTTTTTTTTTTTTTTTTTGGGGGGGGGGGGGAATGGTTATTTCAACATGACAATGCTTCGATCCATACCTCAAACTCAACTTCATCGTGCCTTAAGTCGAAAAAAGTGTCTGTTTTGAAATGGTCGGCAATTAGTCCTGATTTAAACCATGTAGAAAATATGTGGGGTATTCTCACTCATGCAGTTTATCCAAATGGAAAGCAGTATTCTTCAGTTAAAGATTCGAAAGATGCCATTGCAAACGCTTGGTTTAAAATTGAACCAGAAGCAATACAGAATCTCATTTTATCGATGGAAGACAATATACTTAAAGTAATTCAGCATAAAGGAGCAATAAATAGATATTAATTTTCTTTTATTATTGTTCTGCTAAACACTAAAAAACTACTGTGCTTAAACTTTCGACGCACTCATTTTTGTTGTTTTGATAAATTTTATTATTTAAGATAAATTTTGTTACATAAATCTGTTTACTATCTTTTTAAAACTACAATTTGTAGATTATGTGAAAAGGAAATTAACTTTAATTCATTAATGAAATTTTATTTTGAAATTTTCTGTTGTGCTTAAATTTTTGACACGCACTGTAACATCTTTTTATTGATACTACACTAGGAACACTGTGTCCGTAATAACTTGAAATGTTCGTTGAGCATTATTGGGAGATTTATTTTGTGATAATCAAAGAACACATTGAGATTTCATTTGCAATCGGTGCCATTTCAACAAAAATTGCCTTCCTTATAAGTTGTTCCTTTTCTGAATCACTCTTGACGGGGAAATTAATTTATCTGTTGAAAAAACTTACCCAATGAAACAATATGTTACATTATTATCTAAACGATTAATTTGACATGATTTTTTATTTTAAGGGCATGATTTATTGCTTACCTTTCGTTTGCACAATTTTCATTACAGCAAATAAATTTTGTTGGCATTATAATTGCTCACATTAAAAATTAAATTTTTAACATAATCTTTTTTTTAATTCTAAATAAGTTTAATGTTGTTATTATAATTTTCATTCTGTTTTAAATTTTAATTGCAAACTAATAACTATAGTTGTGGGAATGTTTGCTGTAAAATATTCCTCATGATTTATGTATTCCCAAGTCCTTAACAAAGTAAATATCGAAGATAATTTCAACTTCAAACAAACATAAAATTTCATGCACTGCAAAATTTATGTATTATACAAAGTGATTTCGAGCGTGAAGGAATTTAATCACTTTTAGGATGCGAAAAGGAAAATGTTGAAAAATAGAAAAAATAAAAGAATGTTTTACAACAACTTTTATAATTCGCTATCTTCAAGCTACAAAATGAAGTTATTGTCTTATCTTCTTTCGAAAGTCAGATTCTTTATAGTTCTTTATTATAAAAATATAAACTAAAATGTTAAAAAGTGTAACTATATGCTTTAAACTATTTTTTAATGTATTAAATTCTCTAAAACTGCGACTTAATATATATATATATATTTGGGGAGTATTTTTGGTGATATTTTTTATTGATATACAAAGTGATTTCGAGCGTGAAGGAATTTAATCACTTTTAGGATGCGAAAAGGAAAATGTTGAAAAATAGAAAAAATAAAAGAATGTTTTACAACAACTTTTATAATTCGCTATCTTCAAGCTACAAAATGAAGTTATTGTCTTATCTTCTTTCGAAAGTCAGATTCTTTATAGTTCTTTATTATAAAAATATAAACTAAAATGTTAAAAAGTGTAACTATATGCTTTAAACTATTTTTTAATGTATTAAATTCTCTAAAACTGCGACTTAATATATATATATATATTTGGGGAGTATTTTTGGTGATATTTTTCTTTAAAAAAATCATTTTCTTTATTTCATTTTGATAATTTTTTGGGAAAGGGGAGAGGGGAGCTAACAATGTTTTTCTTTTTTTTTTAAACTTCATTTTCATATTTTATGTGCATTTTATGTAAGTTAACTGTTTTGTGTAGTATACATTAATATATTAAAAACTGAATATTTCTGCATTAAGTAAAACATTTAAACACTATATGGCCAAAGGTGACCGGCTCCTTGCGATTTTAGACACTTTGTTAAAAATCTAGACAAATACACGAGGAATTATCCTGAAACTTAAGTGCGTAAACATAATAGTATAGATAATACATTTACGTGATTTTTTTTTCCCAGAAACTCCATAGGAGACCGTCATCAAATGGATACAGAACAAATATCTTTTGGATAAGCTTGTAAAATCTAAAGTAGAAAAAGTTTTCAAATTGTAGATTATGATTAAGTGGCTTATATTAATAAACTGTGTTCATTTTTGAAGGATAGCATGTATAATCGTAGAGAAATTAAGGTTTTTATAAAAAAAAGTCAAAATTTTTTTTCGAGTATTTTGTATATAATTTGCACAGTTCTTAATATAAAGTAATCTTTTTTTTTTTTTTTTTTTTTTTTTTTTTTTTTTGAAAATATCAGAAACAAAATTGTACACAATAACCTGTAATTAATATTGTAAAAAAATATGAAAACTAATCAGGTTTATTATTTTTTTATTGCGCATGCGTGAAGGTTATCAACATTTTATTTGCATATTGTGTTTGTTAAATGGATAAAGCAACTGTTGTGAAAGTGTCAAAAACATAGCTTGGAAACTCGGACAGTGATTGTCATTAGAATAAGCTCAAATTCCGTTACTCCCAAAACGAAGTAAAAAGGTGGGGATCTTAAAAGTATGGGGAACATTATCACTATATGAGTTGCTTGCTTTTGGAGCGACTCCTCTCGTGCCATAGAATTACATAGAGATGCCTGGAATTTGAAGCGATTTTAACCCCTCGTGCAATAGCACTTTCAGTCTTCCTTGATCTTCAAATCAGGGATTTAATGGTGGTGCAAAGGACTGTCCCACTCCACTTGGAGAAATTTCTTCGAGACACGTGTTAAAACTGTTTGTATGGTCCTACAATCTATCAGAAAACATAATTTCAGTTTTAGTTTAAGTGTTTTAAATAAAGAGTATTGTCAGTGGACAAATGAATAAGCTAAATGATTAAACTCCTGTACATTTGTTTTTGGAGAAATTTAACGAATGATTTTTTTTTCTTTTGTAAGTTGCAGTTTTTATATATAAAATTTTTATAATATAAAATAAATAATATAAAATTTTTATAATATAAAATAAATAATATAAAATTTTTATATTATAAAATAAATAATGTAAAATTTTTATATTATAAAATTTTTATATGTAAATTTTTATAATAAAACTATTTTTAATGTATTAAGTTCTCTGAAACTGCGACTTAATATATATATATATATACAGTCGAACCTCTATATAACGAAACTCCATACATCGAATTTCTCCATATAACGAATTTTTAGTAAGAACGGTCCCTTTTTCGCATGATTACATTAAAAACAGACTCTATATAGCGAAATATCTATCTCCATATAACGAATTTTTTCATAAATTGATCTTAATTTATTCAGTTTTAAAAAAGCTTCGAAATCATATAGAATCAATTTCCCATCACTTATTTTTGATTTATCGTTCAGTGGAGAGGTTTTTTTTTAAATAAATTTTACTTCTCTCCTTATTCTTTAAATCTAACAAGTTCATCCCACCTCCCACACACCTTTCGACATCCTTCTGAAAACACAATCAATTGAATTGTTACACATATAAAAGAGGAATCAATGAGAGCACATAAGAGAGACCTTCAAATGGAGGAAAATATCAACTACAATTTTTCATTCCTTGCTAAAATTTGAGAATTTTTTTTGAGAACGTAACAATTGTAATTTTAAAATCAAAACAACAAAAAATTACAGATTTCTTCCTCTGAAATTTATGTAAGTCTTCCTTATTTGATTTTCATTAAGCTTTCAAATAAATGACTTTTCTCTTTTTTGAAACTGTTTAAATAAGTAAGAAATAAAATGTTAGGTTAATATATACTTTTAAACATTTCAAATTCTTAATTAAAAAGATCAAAAATAATATTTGTTCAAAATTTACACATTAAATACTATTTTTAAAATCATACTCTATACATCGAATTTTTCTATATAACGAATTTTTTACTGGAACGATGGATTTCGTTATATAGAGGCTCGACTGTATATATATATATGTTTGGGGAGTATTTTTGGTAATGTTTTTTTCTTAAAAAAGAAAAATCATTTTCTTTATTTCATTTTGATAATTTTTGGGGAAAGGGGAACTATAGTATTAATTTTCTTTGAATACTATGTTTTGTAGGTTTAATATTGACTATTGCGATTACTATCCAAGCCGTGAAAAGGAGAGCGACAAAAGACAAGTAGGAAGCCAGGTACTTTTTTTTAAAGTAAAGTTTTATTTTGCTTTTTCGAGAGAGATGGGCGCTCAGCGTGATACTGGTAATCACAGCAGGGAGAGGCAAAAAGTGTAAGTGACTCTTCTTAGCTCCCCGAACTCAGATAACATCAGTTGTCAGATATCGCCAAAGGTAGCAATGTTTGGCATGTATATGATATTTGGCAAAAATATACGTGCAATTTTTTTTCTTCTGAGAGAGAGATTTTGTACTTAGCATATTAACAAGATAATCGCTAATTGGCGACAAAAGAGTTTAAACTTTGATATTGGAATTTGAAAAAGCAAAGGAATTTTGTGGGCTAGGCCAAGGGGCTCTTGAAGCGGTCTAAAATTCGCGAATGGATACCATATAAGGAACGGTAGCATGAGAAGGAGATATATTCGAATATGTACAACGCGCAAAACATCTTTTGCAGCATTTTTGTTATAGAGCAGCTGGCTTAAAGAAAACCACATTCGGTTTTTATGACCATATAAGGTATGGAAAGAGTGAAATACATGTGTCGGCATTTCAGTGACCGTTATATTAAGGGGATAGTTTAAGTATTACTAAAATGAGAAAAGGGGCGATTTATTTATAACTTCAACTGTAATGTAGATCTTGTTGTGATCATGATTTTTAGTTACTTTAAAAGAAAGGTTTTTTTTTAATAGAGGAAAAGATAAGTTTATCAATTTGTTACCTAACATCGTCATATTCAATGATGTATGATATATTGATATCATATATCTCCCCCGCTGGTTTGGGTTTAAAAAATTTTTGGACCCGGTACGAAAATGTCTCTCTCAGAATTACATACGAAAGTGCAAGATTATGCTGGTTAAATATGATGAATTGATTACATATATATATTTGAATTTATACAGTTATACACTATGTCGACATATGCTTATACATCTTCAGAGTCTCTCTCTTTTTTTTTTTAATGTTCATTTATTGTGATGTTGTTCCGGAGCAAATTGGCCTTTTATTGCTCAGAGTTCCGGCCTTATTTGTGCTTTTGTAGCACTTTGCACACAACAAGACATTCTTCCTGTTTTTTTTTTCTAGGTATACCATATATTGTTCCTTTATAAAGGTTATTTTTTCAAAATCAAAGATAAGGCGCCAAATGCAATATAAGGATGTTTAATATGTAAGATACTCATGAAGTTCGTACCATCAATTGTTTATAACATATATGTTTATGAAGAATGTTAGCAATAGGTCACGAATAATATAAAGACATAGGTTATGGATAAAATGAAATCTCGAATAAAATATGAAGAACAAATATGAAGTATATAATAAAAATATGAATTATGTGGTACAGATATGAAAATATATATTAAAAATACGAAATGGATAGTAAGAATATGAAATGTAGAGTAAAAATATGAAATGAAGGTTGCAACCATGTAAGTGTAACATACTGATGTGAAAAATTAATGAAATGTTAGGGATGAAGTGTATTTTGTGACAAATAAGTATGTTTAAAAAAAAAATAAAATGAAAAAAATTCGTGTATCCACACAGGACAAGCAAAAAAAAAGGAAAGCGACACGCTATCCATAAAAAGGTGTTGCCCTTAATCTTGTTAAGTGACAAGGTGATGGCATCGGCTTATGACCTAGCCCTATGAGAAGTGGGAATATTGGCGAGAGCCCACATTACATGGACCCTCTGCTACTCCCGAAATCTTTTGTTTTCTCAGAGGAGCGCACGTCGCATTATGTAAAAATATAGGGACTTTAAGTAAAATTGGTGTGAACTGCACCAATCCGAAATTTGTTTCTCACTACAATGAAGTTACAGGTCCTTTGGGCGACTTTTGAACGGGCCATCACTACGAAGGGGCATAATTAAAAATAAAAAAAAAATAAAAATCTGATACATATGGTATTTATATATATCTGAAAGGGAATGTCAATCCTAGAGTAGTGAGAAATGGCTTTGTCATAATCGGTTAGAGATTTATTGTGCATCATGATTATGTTTGATATGACTAAAATTTAATGTATGTGCAATGTGATATGTTCTTTTTATTATTACTATTATTATTATGTATGAACAATAAAACTATTGAAAGGGAAAAGTAACAATATTGGTAACACCCCTGCAATTAAGGGGCACAACTGTTATGTGGAAGCCCCCTGTGATGGAGAACCTGGACCAGCCATAAACTCCCTCAAAGGAAACTCCAACACAACATGTGTATCAGTGTGATGTACTGCATTTACTGTAAATCTATGTTAACCTGATATTGTGATGGGCTATGTTAAAAACGAGATCTTAGGTTGTATTTTATGGAGCTCTTTCCTGGGTGACATATATTTTCCTCATGACGCACAAATAAATGATCATTTCTAGGGGGGGGCTATAATTAGCCTGTCAATGTGTACTCTGAATGCAGATTCATCTGGCGAGTGTAAACGCTTAATGGAAACAGAAACTGGCGAATGTTTATGTACCACAATAAAAGGTCCGGTGTATTTTGGTTTAAACTTATCCACGGATTTGAGGTACACTATATCCTTTTCTAAGATTACTCTTAGTTTCGATCGTTTCTGGAAGTGTTGATTTCTCTTTTCTTGTGAATTTTTGATGTTAGTGTATGCTTTTTTGTAAATTGAATTCAAATCGTTTAGCAACTGGTAAGTTTCTATGCCCTTGTCAAGGATTGGCTGATTAATAGTTTGATCAAAAGTATCAAATAATAAAGATAGTTCTCTTCCAAAGTGTAATAGTGGGGAAATATTTAGTGGAAGAATGTGTGGAACCGTTGTATAGTGATTTATGTATACGTAATGCATTTTCAAAAGAATGGCCTTCTTCAAGTAAAGTGGTAATTGAATATTTTATTGATTTATTTACTCTCTCTGAAATTGCATTACTTTAGGGGTGACATACTGAGGAATGGAGTATTTTTATGCCCAATGTATCGTTGAATCTGTTGTACATGTCAGAAGTCAGTTGCTTACCTAAATCGCTGAGAATAGTGGCAGGTCTGCCAAAGGTAGTTATGTAATCAAATAAACATTTAGCAATTTTGTCAGTTGTTGTTGTATGCAAAGCAAATAGTTCGAGGTGCCGGGAAAAACGATCTGTTACCGTTAAAACTGATTGTCCGTTTTTAAATGGTCCTAGTAAGTCAATCCCAATGGTGTGTCCTGGGTGGGTTGGTGTGTAAGTGAGCTGAAGTGGAGCAGGTGGTGTTATGTGATGTTTTGTTTGAATACACTTAGTACAAGATGCCACAAAATTTAACGTGTCGGTATACATTCCTTTCCAGAAATATCTAGCTATTACAAATGCATACGTTTTAGTTAACCCAAAGTGTGACAGATGACAAATTGTTAAAACTTTAGCCTTAAGTGAGTCTGGTACAATAATATGGTACGAAAATGTGTTATTATATACGTTTTCTTTTTTTGTCATGAGAACCTTACTGTCAGGATGTATGAAGTACATCGGAAATTTTTTAGATGATCCATTTCTTAAAATATCATTGTAAACTTCGGCCAATTTTGGGTCCTTTCTTTGCTCACTGACAAATGTGTCGTTTGATATTTCAAGTAATGGATCCTTGTTTGTATCTCTGCCTGAAATTAAATAATTTATTGAGTTGGGTTTGTTGTTATTGGATTCTTCGATATTGTCCGAAATATCATTATCTACAATTGGTAAAGCATGAGGGTCATTAAGGAGTTCAGGATTTGATTTAAGATCTTGGGTATTGTTTTCAAATGTACACCTTGATAGATAATCAGCAAGTACATTAGATGATCCCGGTACATGTTCGAAGGAGAAGGTGTATTCAGAAAGTTCAGTTAATCAACGTGTGGTTAAATCCGCAGGGTTACATGTGTTCTTGTATTTTTTTAAGGGAGCACTATCTGACAAAATTACAAATTTCCTGTTGTATAAATAGTACTTAAATGCGATTACTGATTTATAAATGGCCATTAATTCAAGTTTTAAAGCCGGGTAACGTTTTTCTGCGTGTTTAAGAGATTTAGAAAAATATGCAATAGGAAGTAATTGTCCTTCATGTTCCTGTAATAATGCACTAGCTATCGCTACCTTAGATGCGTCAGTGTTGACGTAAAAGGTTTTTGACCAATCTGGTAAGCGAACCATAGGGGAACTAAAGAACACTTGTTGCATTTTTTTGAATAATTCTTGGTGTTTTTGTGTCCATTTAAATGTAGCTTTAAGATGGTCAAATCAATGAGAAGTTGAATAATTTCCGAAAATGATGGAACCAATGATTTATAAAATGTTACTAAACCAATAAATTTTTTTAATTGTCTCTTAGTTTTTGGTCTGGGAAACGAGTTAATTTTAACAATGTTTGCATGAATAGGTGCAATCGAGTGATTTTCAATATGGAACCCTAAGTAGTCAACTTCTGATGCATGAAATGTACATTTGTTTGGAGTCAATGTTAAATTATACTTAGTTAAGATTTTAAGTATTTTATCTAACTTTGAACAAGTTTCCTCAAATGAGTTTGACCCAAATATTAGATCATCTTGATATGAATATATTCCATCAATTTGCAATTCATCAATTAAAGAATAAATTAAATGTTGAAAGAATCCACTTGATGACTTTAGACCAAATACTAGGCGTTTATATTTAAAAGTCCCATAGATACATGTAAAGGTTAGTGGTTCTTGAAATTGTTCCGGAAGGTCTATTTGATGATAAGCCATTTTGAAGGCCAGTGAAGTGAAAAATTTGTATGCGGATAAATTTGAAATTATGGTTTGTATTTTTGGTAGGGGGTATGATGAGCCTTGTAGCACGGAATTTAACATACGTAAGTCTAGAGCGAGTCTGTATTTCTGTTTTCCAGACTGATCAGTCTTCTTTTTTACTAGCAAAATGGGACATGCCCACTCAGAACAGTTTCGTTCTATAATATCTGCTTCAAGAAGTTGATTTATTTGCTCTTTCATTTCGTTATGTACTGCTTGTGGGAGGGGAAATGGTAATGTTTTTATGGGATAGTCATTTATAAACTTTAAATTTGGGACTACCTTGTCTGTGTGGCCTAGTGTCTTTATGGACTTGGAAAATGATGCATAATTATCAAGCAATAATTTTCCTAACCTTTTTGCATTCTCTTCCTGTAAATGATTTAAATTAAAGTCACTAATTTTTTGTTCTTCTTTACGTTGATTTAATGTTTCATTTGATGCCTGAATATAATTACAAATGTAATCCTTTAAGTTATCCTGAGATTTAAGATTAAAATTCGAAACATTTTCACATGAATTCATAATTTGATGAAAATTTGTGTTTTGTGATGGGTCCATAATGTCCATTGTTTCAAATAAAGTTCCTATTCGTGCATTTTTGTTTATGTGTACAGGTTTAGTAGATGAATTTTGTATAAAAACATAAAACTGGAATTTTTGTGGGGATCTAGTTGTGTTTTGAGTTCCTTCCTTATCTGATTCATAACTTTGACCACCTACAATACTATCGTAAGAAATTATATTCTTTTTTGTTTCATATTGAAAATAGTAATGTTTTCTTGGGTCAATTGAATCAGTTTTTATAGAGATCCACCTCTTTTCCTGTGGTTCTAGTTTAAGTTTATTCTCCAATAGAATATCTTTTGGGAATTTTTCCGATTGATGTATTTCATGTGGTTCAAGATGATGTGTTTCATTCTCACAGAAGGCAGAATCAAGTAATGGTATGCTAAATTCATTTGTTGACATTTTATTCTTATGAATATCTATCACAATTCTGTTTTTGTGAATATAATCAAAGCCTAAAATTTCCTGGAAGTTAGCGGAATTCGATATGTCAACAATGTAGAAATTATGCGAGAATGACTTTTGGTGTATGCGAATAGAAGTTTTAATGCATGCAGTGAACTGAACATCTGAATTAACTGTTTTAATAGTGACGCCTGTTCCTAATCTTTTATATTTTAGTTTGTCTTTAATTTTTTCAAACAAATCTTGTGATATAATTGAAATGGATGAACCAGTATCGAGCAAGAAGTTAGTTTTATGTCTTGCAATGGAGGCCTTTATGAGGGGGAGTGTTGGGGATGAATTATTTACATTGCAAATAACTGCAACTTTGTCATCACATATGTTAACAGTTTGTGAAGCTACTTCATTATTGTTTTCAACTGTCTGTGATGCAGAATTTTTGAACAATTTAACTTCACATTTTGTTTGCGAAGCAACGGATTTAACCCTACTGTCTGGACAGAGTGTAGGCAGTGTTGGGTCATGAGTCCATGGAAATTCGTCTGAAGTTGCTGATGTGTTAGACTTCTTTTGAGATGTAAAGCCATCAGTATAAGTACATCTCATTAGTTGTTTAAATTACCATTTCTGTTATTATTTCTTCTATAGTTATTGTCGTATTTATAATTATGTTTATTTCTATTTGAATTTGCTCTACGCCATTTAAAACAATGTTTTGCTGTGTGGCCACGCTTCGCACATAGCTGGCAAGCGGGTGGTGATGTAGATTTATTTTTACGTGTGTTATGTTTAGGTGAAACAGTATGCTTCCTTTTAAAGTCCTTGTTCGCATACTGTTCACGTTGTTTTGAATTTTGTGGGGTTATACTGTGAATTGCGTCTATGTTTTGTTCATTTGGAATGCTTGTTAGGGTTAATGCATTGACTCTTTCAGTTAAAATTTTTAACTGATTAGCAATAGAGTCTGCTACAGGATTTGTTGTGTTACATGTTTGTAGCAATTCTCATTTTGCATTATATCCTGCAACATTTGTGCCCTATCAACAGCAGTGTCATAATCGAGAATGTTTTCCTCTTGCAATTTAATTCTCAGTGGGGTGGGATGCACGAGATTAATTTCGTGTATTTAATATTGTCTAACGCTTCTTTATCTTTTATGTTATCATGTAGTTAGAATATTTATTCGGTGTGCAAGATTTCTAATCGTTTCTTGAGGCAGCATTATTAAATTGTTAAATTCCACGAGCGCTGTTGTTTTACTAGGGGGGGCAAAGAATTTTTTGAATTCTTTTTCTACAAATTTTAATTTGTCAGCTTTATAAATGGATGGGTTCTGAGTAAAGAAAGTAAGTGCAGGTCCGGATAACTTACTACCTAGAAATTGGATGGTGTCCTGATCCTTCCATCCGTGCGCTTTGGCTAATGTTTTGATTTGGTTGAAGAAAAAATCAACCAAATTAGCATCGCCATCAAAAGTGATGGTTTTGAAAGTAATCTTAGAATTAGCCATATCAGTTAAATATGTAGCTGATCTAATGAAACAAATACTAAAAAAAAATTAAAAATATTTGTAAATGTTAATTGGTATGTGTAGGGCTACTATTTAATTGCACACGTATTCCTTTGACTACTTGTAAAGATTCTAAATGCACACAAAATCATTTAAAGTCACATAAAATAATAAAAAGACAAAATATCACTTAAATAATAAAAATAGATACCATAATAAAATTGTTAAAGCACTTAGTTAAAAAAATCTATCTCGTAAATGAGATAGTATTATAGATGTCTTACTCTTATATATTTTTTTTATCTATTACTGAAAACATCTATTTGTTCTCTCATGACTATCACAAAAATAACACTTTGAAAATTACTTACTTTGTAGCAAAAATATTTTTTTTATGAAAATATCACTTTTTTTTTAAAATTAAAGAATAAGAAAATGTATGTATGCATAATAAAAATATAAAGAGTATCTTATTAATGCTTGGATACAGGATTATAAATGAGATGTTTCAATACCATAAGAAAAAGTTTAGTCAAATAAATATTTAAAAAGCATTATTATTGTCTTTTTTTTTTTTTTTTTTTTTTTTTGAATGCTCTGAACAAGAAAGTGTTATTTAAATAATCATGTATCCAAATCAAATAATATTAATAATAATTGCACAATTAAAATCACGGTGTCGTGGCATCCATCATGTTGTTTTGGAAGATTTTCACTATTTTTCATATCTTATACAGGGATCATATGCATATTTGACTGATACTTTTTGTTTACGACCTGTTGACTCATTAATCGCCACGACTTTTTTTTAGATTTATTATTTTTTGTGTATGTTGAAAATTCTGCTGAGAAAAGGGAAACAAAAACTTTCGTTGGTATCACATTTTTTGCATATCTTCACACACACTTAGGACACGCATTGCAGCTGATACACGCCACTGAAAACACTGCTGACCGGAGCATATTTCACACAAAAATTTCACCTGCATATTCATAAATTTTTTTTTATGTGCGCTGCAGCCTTTGCTGGTTTCACATTTCCCATGCATATTCACAACTTTTCTAATGAGCGCTGCAGCCCTTGCTGGTTTCACATTTCACATGCATATACACAAACGTTTCTAATGTGCGCTGCCGCCGATAACCCTGCGTCACACCGACTTGACTTCAGCAAGGCGAGATAACGAAACTAATGCTGCATGTTGAACAGTGGACGGAGCGATCAGGGTCGAAAAAAACCTTTTGATTTTGACATCACTTTTCCAGCTGGCTAAGGCTTGAGTAACTGTCATACTGGGAGCGACAAGCCCCTTTTGCCGCATCCAACACCCTGCGACACACAGAAGAAGGAATAAGTTTCGAATCCCGCGATGCACAGACGGAACAATAAATCTTGAGTTGTTCGAAAACGCCGCAGTCCGTGAAGAGAAGATGCGAAACCGCTAGAGTCAGCAGCGATTTCTCCGGATTTTATAAGCGCCCATACTCCTCTAATCGGGCTAAATGTGGTCGTTGAAGCGCCAACTTATATAGTATTAATTTTCTTTGAATACTATGTTTTGTAGGTTTAATATTGACTATTGCGATTACTATCCAAGCCGTGAAAAGGAGAGCGACAAAAGACAAGTAGGAAGCCAGGTTCTTTTTTTAAGTAAAGTTTTATTTTGCCTTTTCGAGAGAGATGGGCGCTCAACGTGATACTGGTAATCACAGCAGGGAGAGGCAAAAAGTGTAAGTGACTCTTCTTAGCTCCCCGAACTCAGATAACATCAGTTGTCAGATATCGCCAAAGGTTACAATGTTTGGCATGTATATGATATTTGGCAAAAATATACGTGTTTTTTTTTTCTTCTGAGAGAGAGATTTTGTACTTAGCATATTAACAAGATAATCGCTAATTGGCGACAAAAGAGTTTAAACTTTGATATTGGAATTTGAAAAAGCAAAGGAATTTTGTGGGCTAGGCCAAGGGGCTCTTGAAGTGGTCTAAAATTCGCGAATGGATACCATATAAGGAACGGTAGCATGAGAAGGAGATATATTCGAATATGTACGATGCGCAAAACATCTTATGCAGCATTTTTGTTATAGAGCAGCTGGCTTAAAGAAAACCACATTCGGTTTTTATGACCATAAAAGGTATGGAAAGAGTGAAATACATGTGTCGGCATTTCAGTGACCGTTATATTAAGGGGATAGTTTAAGTATTACTAAAATGAGAAAAGGGGCGATATATTTATAACTTCAACTGTAATGTAGATCTTGTTGTGATCATGATTTTTAGTTACTTTAAAAGAAAAGTTTTTTTTTTTTTTTTTTTTTTTTTTTTTTTTTTTTTTTTTTTTTTAAATGGAGGAAAAGATAAGTTTATCAATTTGTTACCTAACATCGTCATATTCAATGATATATGATATATTGATATCATAGGAACTAACAGTGTTTTTCTTTCTTTTTTTTTAAATTTCATTTTCATATTTTATGTGCATTTTATGTAAGTTAACTGTTTTGTGTAGTATACATTAACATATTATAAACTGAATATTTCTGCATTATATAAAACATTTAAACACTATATGGCCAAAGGTGACCGGCTGCTCGCGATTTTAGTCATTTCGTTAAAAATCTAGACAAATACACGAGGAATTATCCTGAAACTTAAGTGCGTAAGCATAATCGTATAGATCATACATTTAGGTGACAAATTTTTCCAGAAACTCCTTAGGGGATCGTCAACAAATGGATACAGAACAAATATCTTTTGAATAAGCTTGTAAAATAGAAAGTAGAAAAAGTGTTCAAATTGTAGATTATGATTAAGTGGCTTATATCAATAAATTGTGTTCATTTTTGAAGGATAACATGTATAATCGTGGAGAAATTAAGGTTTTTATAAAAAAAGTCCCAATTTTTTTTCAAGTATTTTGTATATAATTTGCACACTTCTTAATATAAAGTAATGTTTGTTTGTTTGTTTTTTTCGAAAATATCACAAGCAAAATTGTACATAATAACCTGTAATTAAAATTGTAAAAAAATGTGAAAAATTATCAGGTTTATTTTTTCTTACTGCGAATGTGTGAAGGCTATCAACATTTTATTTGCATATTGTGTTTGTTAAATGGATAAAGCAACTGTTGTGAAAGTGTTAAAAACATAGCTTGGAAACTCTGACAGTGATTGTCGATAGAATAATCTCAAAATCCCTTATTCCTAAAATGAAGTAAAAAGGTGGCAATCTTAAAAGTATGGGGAACATTATCAATATATGAGTTGCTTTCTTTTAGAGCGATTCCTCTCGTGCCTTAGAATTACATGGAGAAGCCTGGAGTTGGAAGCGACTTTGACCCCTCGTTCAATAGCACTTTCAGTCTAACTCGATATTCGAATCAGGGATTTAATGGTGGTGCAAATGTCTGTCCCATTCCACATGGAGAAATATTCTCGATACACGTGTTAAAACTATCTATCTGTATCTCTAAACTATAATCTATCAGAAAACATTTTTTCAGTTTCACTTTAAGTGTTTTAAATAAAGACTATTGTCAGTGGACAAATGAATAAGAGTAAAGATTAAACTCCGATATTTGTTTTTCGAGGAAATTTAACGGATAATATATATAAATATATTCTTATATATATATATATATATATATATATATATATATATTGTAAGCTGCAATTTTTATTATTTTTTTGTTTTTTATGAAACAAATTTAGCACAGATTTGTTTTTCTCCAATTGTTTTTCATGCGGTATAACTTTTGCTACGAAAAACAATTAATTTGTAAATAATCTAAAGTTATTTATATGAACTTTGTTTTTCGGTATGCTCGTCAATTTTCTACCGTCTATCTTGCGTCTATAAAAACTGTTGTATCAAAAGATAATAATTTGATAGACTTATACACTATTCATCATAAACTGGATTAAGCAATGACGAGGAATATTTACCAAGTTCGAGTTAAGCTAAACATTTTTGTTCTATCGTAACAACTCTGCTTGAATGAATAGCTTGAATTTATAGCGTATCCATGGTTACACTAATAGCGCGAAACAAGGACGTTCAGACTTGCATAGGCAGTATGTTGAGAATAAGTTAAAAAATTAATAGACACAATGCGAATTCAAGCATTTTAATATTATTTAGAAACATTATAATCACGCTTTTTGAAAAAAAAAATATTTCAAACTTCGTGAAAACTAAACGAAATTAAATACAGGAAAATGGTTTTAATTTCATAAAAAATATGTAGTATTTTTTAAAGGTTCCCGAAGAAAGTAACAACATGCAAATTCCAAGATTAGCAAATATATGTTTAATTATCTTGTGATATCTGAAAATAACAGTAATATCTAAATATATAAGATATAATGGAATTAGTATATAGAAACAGGAAATAATAACTTTCAGTTAAATTTCATATTGTTTTTCTATTTTGGATGTATACTTTCTAGTTCAAAAGAAAGTGTGAAATAGATTTATAATAAGCAAAATATCTTTGAACGCAGAAATTTTCAATTTCTGTAAAAAGTAGCTTGATAGAAAACGAAAATATGTATATTAAAAATTGAAATTCAATTTTCAGACAAGTACAAAATGAAGTTGTTGATATTAAAGAGTAACAAGTACTAGGAATAAAAAGAATATTTTTACATTTTTGAAAAATAATAGGATTTCATAAGGCCGAAATATTATATGTAAAATGTAAAATGGAATGGAGAACACAACGTTAATATAAATGTATTTGTCGTGTTAAAATTATTTTATGGGTTAAAATACAATTCACTCTAATAAAAAAATACGTTATATTCGAGAACAGAATTGTTGTTTACGTACGAATTTTTAGTGTTTGTTATAGTTGTTGGTTTGAATAAAAACTTAAAAAAGTGTATATATTTTTTCGAAAATGTTAAAATGAGGTTACATAGTACCTTCTTATTCTATTTTAACAATTTTACATGAAATAGCGTATTACTCTAACTAAAGAAATAATCAAAACATTTTTTCAGCGATTGAAAAGAGATTTAACTTTATAACATACTCAAAGACTGACTCACTGACTCAAAGACTTTTGTTAAACTGGCAGTGCCAAACAAGGCTTATAATGAGTCTGGCTGACACAGAAAATTGAAAACAAGTTTAAAAATTAATAAAAACAATGTGTATTTAATAATTTTATCATTATTTTAAAACATTATAGTCACACTTTTTGATAAAAAATATTTCTAAATTCGTGAGAGATAAATGAAATTAAAGACAACTAAATGGTTTTAATTTCTTTAAATATATATATAGTGTTTCATCTTAAAAATATGAAATATCAATGGCATAAAAATTTCATGATTAATAAGTGCACTTTGTTTATTTTGCTGGTGATATCTGAAAATACCAGTATTATTTAAATATATAAGATGTATTGGAATTAATATAAAAAAAATATATATATATATACTCAGTTAAATTTTACATTTTTTTTCATTTTTAAATATCTATTTTCTAATTGAAAAAAGATGCAAAATAGATTCACAATAGGCATATTTTTGAATGCATAAATTTTCAATTTGTGTAAAAAAGAGCTTCATTAAAAATGAAAATATTTATATTCAAAATTGAAATTCAATTTTCAGAAAAGTGAAAAAATGAAGTTGTTGCTATCAGAGGTTAACAAATACTTGGAATAAAAAAGAATATTTTTACATTTAGGAAAAATAATAGGGTTTCATATCGTTACAATTTCATTTTATGGAAAATGGAAAATGTAATGGAGAATACATCTTCAATATAAATTTATCCTTTATCTAAAAATTATTTTATAGGTGAAAATACAATTCACTTGAATAAAAAATACGTTTTTTGAAAGAACAGAAATATTATTTTTTACGAACATTTAGCGTTTGTTATCGTTGCTGATTTGCATAGAAATTTGAAAAAGATACATATTTTATTTTCATTATGTTTAAATGAAATTATATATTAACTATACTTACTATTAATGTTTATATTTATTTCATATGTTTAACATTTTATTTAAATATTGAAAGATACATGTTCAATATTCGTATTGAAATACATCAATGGCACTAGAATTGAATAATCAAAAAATATTTTCAGTTATATTTTTATTATTCTACCCAAAGTGTATATTCTACTGATTGTCAAAGTATGTTGAAAAAATATACATATTGCCTTCTTTTTAGGTGCGTTCGTAATTATGCAAATACGTAGCACCTATTGTTGTCGCACAGTCCGTCCGTCTGTCTGTCTGCCCGTCCGTCTGTCTGTCCGCATATAACAACGCAGAAACTACCCAACTGAATCATTTGAATTTTAAAATACATAATTATAACATAATTTTGTCGAGTCATTTCAAATTTTATGAAAATTGCATGGATAGATCAATTACAGGGACAATCAAAAGGATTCCGTTACATTACGGTCAATGAGGGAAAATGTTTCAAATGCGTTTTAATCGTTTGAAATTTAAAACATATAATTATTACGTAATTTTGTCGCGTCATTTCAAATTTTATGAAAGTCGGATGCATAGATCATTTACAGGGACAATCAAAATATTCCCTTACATTACGGTCAATGGGAAAAAAGTTTCAAATGCATTTAAAAGATGTTACACTCATTCGAACATAATAGAGTTGGCATGAATCTATGAAGTATGTACTAAAATATGCATTCTGTACAATCTGTGATGCAAAGAATTTTTATTATTAAATTACAGGGCCAGACCAAAGTGTTCCACTACATAATGCTATACGGGGAAACATTGTTTAGGGCGTGTTTTAATTATATTCAACTATTTCACATTTTATGAATAAGATGTACGTTGTTGAGGTGTAATAAAAGTTACTTCCTGCGTATTTACAGAAACACAAAGATTTCGACTATTATACTGTATCCGAAGTACGCTATACTATATCAGCAAGATCTGATTATTTTTAAAATTTCGTTATCGTACGAACACACCTCATTTGCTATTGCTTCACGTGCAATTTTCAACTTGTTTTACCTATAATAATAAAATTAATTTTCTGTATTTCTGTCCTTCAGTGTATGCATGCGTGTGACTGTGTGAGTGTCTGTGTGTATCTCAGCTAGATAAATTTATCGTATGTAAACTGTAAAAAATCTATAACGTTACTAAAGTTTTTCATATACACTTGAATTCACAGAAATTTTTATGTAACGAAAACCATGTAACAGATGCACATTTGCACTGTAAATAAAAAAAAACTACATGGTTACTAAGAATCTTTAGGCAACTCAGAGGACTAGAATATTTTATGAAGCTGCAACTCGTGCAATTGATACAATTTTAGTAAGATCATTGTAATTTTAGCAGATTCTATTGAAAATCTACGTTTTTCAATAGCTTTTCAAAAATTAGAGATGTAGATTTGTATAATTTTTTATTCAGTGTACCGATGAATTTAAGTAAGTAAAGAGATTACGTAAATTTACATTTGCAAAATTACATATATATATATATATGTAATATTATATATTGAATTCGACGAAAATAAACTATGTTGCATAAATTCTAGGAATTCTCAGCAGCACGAGCAGAATAGTCACTCCGACAGTTGGCGAGCAGTGGAAAAATTACATTGGGGTATTTCCCCATTATAAAAACAGACACCATCAGTCTTCAAGTTCTTTATTGATGAACTCATAAAAGAGATAAAGTCTTCCCTGCAATCACCTTAGCACACATCGACACTACAACTTTCGTTATCTAGTCCACATCATCAGATATTCTAATTCAGAGGAGAAATGAAACGCGCGTCTTGATAGTTTAAAGGGCAATCGCATTCTAACGCTCCTAAAAAGCCAAATGAAAATAATCATTTTCACGACAAAACTAGCTCCCTGCTACTCCGCGTCAATCATTTTAAAAATCCAATTAGGATGAACTCGAGTCTCAACGAAAAAAAAATGATCAGTTCTCATTGGTCTTAGCATGCGAGTCATCGGCAGGAACTATATTTTTTCCTCGCAAGTAAGAAGCCCTCTAGCAACGCGTATTAACACCTGTCACGCTATGTTAAATAAAAAATAAAATTAAAATCCCGGGAATATTCCAGAAAGTAAAAAGGTTACGAAATACCTCCCGCCGTTTTGAGAAGCAAGCAATAATTTATTAATAAATAAAATAAGAAAAAGAATTTTAGCTGTTACAAGTTAATACGTTACGAAACTAAGATTGAAATATGTTCCACAAATTTAGAATTGAAACTAAGAGAGAACAAAAATGGCGCAATTTTTTTTTTTATTACATATATATATATTTACTGTGTGTATTTTTTTAAATTTAGTTTCTTATAGATAAAGGCAGGTCTAGGTGTAATCTGGGTTTAAATTTTTCGGAATTGATCCGTAGTTATTACGCTATTTTATACTGAACGGATCCATTGGCGTATTTCTTGGGTTTTCAAGGTGAACCCACGATTTTGATACTATATTAAAAGCAATCCAAATGCGATCTGTTGACCAATGCAGAAAATTTTATAACCTTTTTAATCAAGGTTTTTTATGGGAATCTGTCACTATTTTACTTTAACACTTAACTGATTTGTCCGTACGTCTATTGTAAAGACAAAAATTGTTTAATTGGTTTATCACTTAAAGCCTTTTTTTTATCATTCAAACTTTTAAATACAATTTCATGTTATTTAATGACGGATACTTTGTTACTAAATATTATTACGAGTATTTAAGGTTAAAAAAATGATGTTTTTCCCTTGTTGCAATTTATTGAATGTAAAAAAAGAAAAAAAGAATAAGTTATGGGGTTTATACGTCTATTTCTCCAAAAATGTTTTTTTTTTCAGTATTGGTTTTGCAATCTCATTATTCTAATCTTTAAAATTATAGACCTCTATTGAGTCGAGTTATGGGAATAAATTAAAAAAAATAATAGTTAAATACAAATGCTGACAAAATTTTTCAGATTTTATATTTTTCTACACTAACTTTCTCTGTAAGTAAAACTACTGAACGATGTTAATTAATATCCTGTATACATTTTTATAGAGAAGTGATAATATTAAAACAATTGTGACATACATAAGGATTAAAAATAATTGGAAAATTTGTAAAATTACTTAAAGATAAGACTTAATAAATTCAACTCTTTCAAACTTTTATTGAAATAAAGTGTTTTAATATAACTAAATACTGCAAATATTTAATATTTAGTTGCATATAGTTGTGTTTTGAGGACTGTGGCACATTCTCTAGGCAGTGAATTTACAGGGATTACTATATTAGCCATAGGGATTTTCTCCCATTCCGATTGAAGATTCTGAAGGTGTTCTGCCTTTGCAGAACACTTTCAAGTACAGAATGCTCTTCCGATGTATTCTTTATGTTGTTCAGTTGGTTTAAGCAGTTAGCCATCTGACCCAGCTAGTCGAAAATTATATTTTTCGTAACTGGAATCCAATTCGTCAACAGTTTTGATCTGTGCTTCGGTGACCTGCTGAAAATTTGATTTGTGAGACATTATTTTACGAGCATGCGGCAACGTGTAGTCTTCTAAAGAAATTGTAACTATTTTTATCCCTAAGCCTATTGATCTGTACGAGAGGAATAAAGCAATCATCATGGAAGCTCCCTATGCTATTAGTTAGTAGTTCTGCTATAGTTTCCGTGCTTCACTATGATCTATTCTGACAAAAATAGAATTTGGACATTTCTATTCAAAGAACATTCTTCGAAATTTAGACTGCCTACGTTTCATGCTTCTTAGCGAATTTCAATAAGTTTTTTTTAATTCTTTGCACAAATAACACTTTTTTGTAAGTTTGCATTTACACAATCCAGCGGCATTCGTAAGTTGTCTTATACAATTTTGCTTCAGTGTGCCTCGATGTTCGGTGGTCAACTAATTGCATATTTCAGCAATTTTCTTGTTTGCATTCGACTTCTTTTCGGATCAATGCATTTTGATGCTGAGTGTTTTCTCACGAGTCTCCTAATCTTTGAAGATCACGCGCACATTTACCATCCTTCCACTGTCCCATTCACCTACGTGACGAACAGCTAATTAATTAACTGCTTACCATGTAGAATAACTAAAATTATAAACTATTGTTTTACATTATTAAAATCTTTAGATTATTAAAATAATAGTACAGAAATTAACATACCATCTTAAATCTTTTTCCAGGTATCTTAGCTTGTTTAATCAATTTTAGAGGAAATTCGAACAACGATTCTTTATTATTGTTATTCAAAGGAACAATGAGAGAAATTTCAGTATTATTCCAAAGTAACCACTTTCACTGTAAGCAGAAAATCATGATGATAAATTTACCAGTCATATACAAACAACTGTTTTGCAGGTGGTCTTTATAAAAACATAACTGTGTGACCAGTTTAACTTAGAAAGGCAAATTTATTTTTAATTAATCCTAGAATTTCAGCAGCCGCTTAGATAAGGTCTGGCTTTTGCAGCCTCAACCAGTGCAATTAGTGCTGCTTGACTTATCACTCTAAAACAACGAAGAGTACCTTCTTACAATAAATAATTTAAAATCTCAATATCATATTCTCTTTTATTGATATTATTACGGAAGTACGAAATATATTTTACTCGAAAGTCCAATTACAAAAATATTTTTATTCTAAATAAAATATTCTTTTACAATCAATTCACGCCCATACACAACAGTTTCTAACAGGAGATTAACATTCTTTAAAAAGAGTAATGATGCAATAAACAGTTTTTGAAAAAAGACATTTTTGTGCCAAATCACATTTGCTAAGCTAAAATATTTGTTTAACGATCTTCTTGTTTTGAAAGTTTACTATAAAGATGCGGCACGTGCCATAAACCGATAACTGTTCATGAAAAAAAAAATTGACTTTTTAGCATGAATTTCTGAAATAGAGCGAAATATACCCATTACGAGTTTTAAACCCTGAACCTTAGACTTACAATATCAATGCTCAACTTACTGAGAAACATAGATCGACAACTGATTGGCATATCACTCGGTCAGAAGATAAAAATAATAATCGTAAAACTGATTTTTATTTTATATTGAATATGAAATAAAAATGAAATTATTCTAAAATCGTTGTTCGGAAACCAAGTGGGTATTATAAAAAACAATAATAATAAATAAAAAAAATAGCATGTGCTAAACGTGTTATTTGCATTTTATTATCTTCTTTTCTACCATACTCATATATTTAAAACGTGACTAAAATTAAGGAAAAAATTGAAAGTTTTACATAGTTTATTTTGAAAATCTTTTTTACATATAAAAGTAAAATTTTGAATATTTATGAAACAGAATGTGCTTTATAATATGCTACCATTAGCAACTGGTTAGCCATTCTTAAAACTTGTGTATTGTTATTTTTTTATTATTCCGTAAGTCATTGTTCGCACGATATTCTGAGAATGTATGTATATATGGATTGTTATGAATTAGGCATAGATATCAAGCCGATATGTGTGTTAAAAATGATCCACATTTAAGTATTTATTGTGGTAATAGTTTTAGTTATGACCATTTTTATTCATTAAAAAATTTAATTATTTTTATTTTTAAACAATTTTTTTTAAGCTAATGAAATATTTTGGATGTAAGAGTAAGCCATTTTAATAATACATATGAGCTTATTATGTGCACTGAGTTTCATATAAGTTAATACATACGTTCTCAAGATATTATCCACGGAATAAATTACAAAAAGCAGTGAAAAAAAGGGCTGTTTTAATTTCAGAAATACACAAATTCTGTAAAAGACTAGTCAATATCTAAGTGGTATTATATTAAAAGTATAATCAATTTAATCAAAAATAAAAAATCCATGTTTATACATTACAAAAATAAAGGAGAACTAATTCAAACTTCCAAAGTTTTTTTTTTTTTTTCAAGGAGCTTAAAAGTTTCAAGACCCCTTAAGAGTTTAGTAATGGCTATCAATATATGGATAAGGAAAATCCTACGTATTTATAAGGTTTTATTTCGAGATTTAGAATTCTGTACAGCACTTGATTCTTATTTACTTTTTTCTTCTTTCATTTGTGCTCAATTTAATAGTTTTATCTCGACAATAAATTTTAGCCACAAAAAGAAAGTACATTATATCTTTTATTTTTATTTTTTTATTTTTTTACTCAATTACTTTTAGATATGAAGAAGAAATACCTCTTCAGGCGTATTTCTATAACAATCAACTTTCCAGTATTTAACTAGCAATGTTCCCCGCAGCGTTTACTTTTAACTCACTTATGAAAGAAAATATATAAAAAAATACATTGGTTAGTAGTGTGATAAAAACGAAACTTGCATTTTTTTCTTTTTTAACAATTTTTAAAATATTTAATGGAACTTCTTCTTTTTTATAAGTTATGAAAAATATGAAGTCCTTTAATGAGATGCTTTTTCAATATATTTAATAAATTGGGCAAAGAAATTTAATATATTTTTAAACTAATTTTGCCGCAAATATTATAATTTATTATGTAATTTCCACTTTACACTTAATAATTTTTTCTTAATAAATATAAATAAATTTCAAAAAAGTCAATTGAAATCAATTTTAAGCTTCTCATCAAAAGACTACTTGAATAACTGGAAGAATATACATAAAGTAATTACAAAAGAAAGAATTTCGACTACTACGAAAGGAAGAAAAGGGGAAATAAAAAAGTAATATTGATATACTATATATTCTGTGTTAAGTTTTGTGCTCAGTTTTATTTTATGATTTTCTAAGATTCGATACAGATATTATTTGCTTTTAATTCATTTTAATTTTTTTCTCTAAATTCTCAAATTTCACATTATATTTATTAATTCAGAGTTCGTACGAATTCTGGAATTTCAAGACCAGGAAGCTCTTTGATATAATTTTTTTCTTACTGAAAATAGCGCCTTCTATAAACCAGAATTTCGTGTATTTAACACAGATTTATTTTTCTACAAAAAATATTAATATTTCAACTTTAAAATAGCTGATCGCATACGATCACTACAATTAATTGTTACATAAATAATACAGTCGACTCTCGTTAATTCGAAATCGGATAATTCGAATCTTCGCTTAATTCGAACTTAACATGAAGTCCCTAAATTTTTAATTGCAGGATAATGTTAAAGATTTTCATTAATTCAAACTCATTTTCTCTTGACTTTGTTTAATTCGAACTAATGAGAATTCCGATTTTTCATTTTTTTTCTATCTCACTGATTTCAAATCATTTAAATAACTTTCTTTCTTTGATTTTTGTAAAAATTGATTCGAACAAGTATACATGTAATCCCATGCATTTGGTATCCATTTTCTTAATGCCCCGTCTGTCCATCAGTGACACTTCAAATTTTTCTGCCATTGCGCTTGTTTCTAATCATTTAATTAGTTTATGTATTTATACATTCTTATTTAATATTAAGTCATATTCTAATAACAGACGAAATAAATTTAAAAACATTATAACATTAATTTCTTTGTAATATTACCTTATTAAGCATGTTTTCATTTCATATTTTCCATAATTCGAACATTTCTTGTGGTCCCGGAGAGTTCGAATTAACGAGAGTCGACTGTATTATATAAATTTTAAGAACTATTTAGGTTGTCATCAATTAAACCAAAACATGAGATTATAGGAATTTTTATACAAACATTTATAAATTTCAGTATTTTGTCATAAACTGGTACAATTAAATAAGCTATTTATTTAGAGATGTATCTTGAAACTTATTTTTACATGAAAAAATATGCATCTCATTTTCCATTGAAATATAAAAAAATGAACGAATTTTAAAGTTTATTGTATTTGTTTTATAATAAAAAATTAATAACTAATACATACAGGGCACTAAAAATTTAAAATGACATCGTTAATCAATGATGATGGATAGATAACCATTACCATTGTTATATTTATTGGAGATTATTCTTTCAATTTTGAGGTAATTTATTTTTCTTCTTTTATTTTATACCGATATTCACATTGTAAAAAATAAGCGCATAAATTTACACATTAAGGCAGGTATTCTGTTGATGCAAAAGTGGTTTGTCTAATTGTGTAAAATGACGCGTAACTTACCAAATGCATGTCCTGCTATGTCAATTTCGAAATAAGCAATTTCCTGTTTAGCGCAACAAACGGCTTAAGTGTGTAAAATGTCATGAGATAACTCTCAAATACACAATTTAACAAATAATTTGCACACGAATACACATATATATGTGTAATATACAAAAAAGATAGATTTTGTGTATGTAGTACATAACCTTGTAATGTGGGATGTAAATTTTGAATTATAGTGTATATTCTTATTAGGGCTAAACTAATTTACATGAAGAATAAGCACATGTGCTTGGTATGCTTGTTTATACTCTAGAAGGTGAGCTTTTAGGCCACAAAATAGTTCAATATAAACGCGTTAGAAAATTTATTTATTGAATATCACTTTTTGCAAAAATTTGTTTTGAAGTCAAAAAACAGTATAGTATTTATTTATGAATAGTATCTATGTAATCTGAATAAATACACTGTAAAATCAAGTTTTAAAAAATACGAAAATCGCCATGCTGCTAAAATTTCTCAATTTCGTAGGATTATTTTCTCCTCTATTTCACTTACAGATTTTGAAAGCTTCAGCTACATCGAGATTAAAAATTCACTATTTAATTCAAAATACCGAAACAAGGTTTAAACTTAATATTTGCAAGTTTTGCAATATCTGCAAGTTGCTATCAATTTGAACATTCAGTTACGATTAACTAAACTAAGTTTTTAAATATCGTCATTTATACATACCTATACTAATATTTTATTTTGATACACACTTTTGCATGTAATTGTTATACACTGACCTGTGAAATATTCTGTTTTTACACATATAGCCGTGTAAAACTTTTACACATACTTCTGTGTGATATTCTGTTTTTACACATATAGCCGTGTAAAACTTTTACACATACTTCTGTGTGATATTCTGTTTTTTACGCATATATTTATTATACTCTTAAACACATGTCCGTGTAATATGCAAAAATATACAAATACTTGTTAAATATTGAAAATTGAAAAAATTCCTTAAAACAACAATTCGAGTAAATTCGTAACTTTTTATACTCTATACACACTTGTTTGAATTTTTGAAGGAATAGCAAATTATACACTTTCATTAAGAGAATATGCATGCATACATACAGTTACTTTTTAAGTAAGTAAATTTTATGACAAAAGTATAATTTTGCACACATGCATATCAAAAAGTTACTAATTCACGCTTTTACTTTTTAGAGTATGAAAAAGTAGAAGATTGCACTCCAGAAGGCGGAAATCTAACATATTTTACTGTGTTTTTTTTTTGGTGGTTACGAAAATATTTAATAAAATTTCTAGAGCTCATTCAAACATGGTATTATTTTTATATAAAAAATAATGATAATTGTTTTATATTACGACGAATGTTTTCACTATGTACCCCAATACCATTAACAATCAAATAATAGATACATCGTTAATCATCCACTGTTTAATGAAAAAAGTATGTTATATAAAAATGTACTGGCATAAATCATACTTTTCTCACGTCTGAAGAATGATCTATATTTACAAATATCGATCAACTGCATGAGACTATCAGTTTTATGTATTGCAGATTTACGAAAAATTTAAAATTCATACGGAAACAGTGAATAAGTATATTTTTCTCGGTTAAGTCTGCATTGAACGTCTGCATTGCACCAGAGTTTAACTAAATGAATACTAGTGTGAAACGCAAAATATCGCACAGTTGGAAATATCATACATGAATATATTTACAATATTTGTGATATTTATGTGCTAACTGATCTGAATCAAATCTTTAAAATGTATAACTATAATGAACGGAAAATGGTGCACGTTTTTTATGAAACAAAGAAATCAGAAATCAAATTAAGTCGAATTTTTAAAAATATTTCATGAAAGCATTAAAAAAATATGAGATTATTTTAAAAAGAGGTTAGAACTGAAATGAAAATAGATAAATGAGAAAAAAAATATGTGATAATTTTTTTTTCCTTACACAAAATTTATTTTATTTTTGAAATGCCAAATTTAATACATACGGAAATAATTACATTTTGTGTAAAAAAATTAATTGAATTAACTGGAAAATTGAAATCTTAGTGTAATGTGTAAATGGTTAGATTTAAAAGAAATCATCACAAACATGAGTTTACAATATTTGCAACAGAAAATAAATCTTAGACAGAGGTGGTTTTCTTCATAATAAAAATATGTATTATATTACATAACAAGATAGGTAACAAATGAAAATGTATTTCTGATGCTTTTTCAAATTAACGGTATTTTTTAACAATGTATCTGCCAAGCATAAATCGAATAAAGAGACGTTGCCTTAACATAAAGCCTGGTGAAGCAAATCAGTCAGTTTAAAACATTTAAAAGCAATGTTTTCTGGTATCTTAATAAGATTTTTCTTAAAATAAGAAAATAAAATTGCCATGTATCAAATTTCTCAGAATAGCTTAACGAACATTTAATGCAGAAGAACAAAATATGAGATAATTCGTCTGTTAAAATTTGTTGTTGTTGTTGCTATTATTGTTTTGTTTCGTTTTTTAGGTTTAAAGAAATTATTTACGTTTCTTAAATTTCTCAGAGAATCGCTCCCAAAATCTACACTCTACATGGTTTCGCCAAAAGAAAAATTATCATAATTTTACAAAAATTTTCTTTTAAAAATCTTTTTCTTTATTTTTAAGATTGAGGAAAAGGATAAATTTTAAATTATTATAACATAAAAAAATATTAGATGCTTATTAAAATAGTTGTGAATAAAATCATTTATCCGGAGAAGAGACATTTATGATGTTTGGTAAATTAATTTGAATTAATATTTATATTTTTCACAAGCAAGTTAAAAGAAACAAGTTGGTATTTTCATGTCTAGCATAGCTTATGCTAGGCGATCGAATTGTGAGGAAGTTTTAAAAATATTCAGATTTTCGTGTAATAGTATACTGTACTTCTGATACTGTAGAATATCCAAAATCTTATTTGTATACCAGTAAGTATTATCTAAATCCTATTATACAGGAAGTAACTTGTAGTAATCTCGAGCAGCGTATATCAATTTCATAAAATGCGAAATAGTTTAATATTATTAAAATGCGCATCAAAAAATGTTCCCCCCTATACCATTATGCAATGGAAGACTTTTGTGCAGCCCTGTAAATTAATAACAACTATTCCTTGAACCACAGATTGTAAAGAATGTTTATTTTAGTATGTATTTCATAAATGTATATTAATTTTAGTTCGAAGGAGTGTAATACCATTAAAATGAACTTGGAACTACTTTTCTCCACTGGCCGTCATGTAACGGAATACTTTGGATTTTCCCAAACAACTGTACTGTACTGTACGGTTCAACTATGTACTATTGTACTATGTACTAGTAACTATGTACTGTATGTACTATACAGTACATACAGTACAACTGTTACTGTAATTAAACTATGCATCCGAGTTTCATAAAATTTGAAGTGACTCGATAAAATTAAGTAACAATTATACATTTTAAATTTCAAATAATTCGGTTGGGTAGTTTTTGCTCTATTATATGCAGACAGACGGACTAACTGAAGAAACGACTGTAGATGCTATATATTTACATAATTACGAACGCATCTAAAATTGACCTTAAAATGTGTAGCAAAAAATTGCAAATTGTAAAAATGTGTGAATGATCTTTATCAAAGATAAAAGAAATACAACTAAATTTGTCAGCCATTATTATTACCTTAAAAATATATACGATTATTTCTCGTAGAAATGATACTTTAGTATTTGTCTTTTCCTTTTGAATTCAAAAGACGATAATACTTAAATCTAAATTAGAAAAGAAAAAAAAAGTACTTTCTTTTACACAAATAACAGGCTATTTGAACATGATTCATGACAGGTTTAAATTGAACAACGGGACATTTCTTGGCGTTTAAGTTGATTTTACTATTAAGTATTACATTCAACAGATGACATTTGAAAGCGACATTTCCTTTAAAGACAGCAAAATTTCTTTGAAATTGATAAATAAACTTTTCTCCAGTATCAAAAATCTAAAGGCTCAAAGGCCTTTTTTCTAAATCACGAAAACATGTTTTATTTTGTAATATTCAGAAGAACTCTCAATGCTGTAAATATAAACAGATGTTTCGTGGTTTTTGGAGAAATCGGAAATTGTACGTCAAGCATCGCAAATAAGGTGCGTTCGTATTATAATTAGTTTTCTATGCATTCAGATCTTGGAGTAATAGCTATTCAGCTCTTATGCAAAAATGCTTGAATGCAAAATTTATTAAGATTATTTCTTGTTTAGTAATAGGGAAATAATAAATTTTGATTTACTTTATATAAAATTTGAAAAGACTCAAAAAAATTCTTTAACTATTACATATGTTAAATTTCAAACCTTTCTGTTGGGTAGTTAATGCGCGGACAGACAGACCGGTGGATCAGAAGACGGCTATAGGTACTACATATGTAAATAATTACTAATGCACATAAAATTGCAGTATATAAACGGATAGAAAGTGGATAGTTCAAAAATTATTGTGCCTAGTGTATATAGAATATTTGTATTACAATGGTTCATATAAAATATCAAAGTTTCATGTTTTATATGCATATAAGCTCAATTTTAAAACCTTAGCTTGTAAATTAATATTTTTTAGAACAGGGATGAAAAAGGGGGGAATTGAAACTTATTCATTATTATTAATTCATTCACTTATTTTTAATTGGAGCTTATAGGTAAGATTAGTGACAATGGATGAGATGTGTCTAGTGTTGTTTGTACTCGTGATCGCAGTGATGTAACCACGTCTCATCCATTGTCTCAAATCTAACCCGATAAGCTCCAAAACAGCCTTTTGCTCCCCCATTCTTAAAAAAACCTTTTAAAAATAGATCTTTTAAATTTCACCCCTCTCTCCAAAAATATTTTAATATAACAGCTACTGTTCTGAAATTGAGTGTATGGGCATCGATACACGAGGCTTCGACCATCAACCATCGCGTCACAAAAAAAATTATATACACTAAGGACAGCAACAAATTAGACCATCCACGTATATATTCGACATTTAAAAACATCTAACGAAAGCAATTGTTTTATTGCTGTCATTGACTTTTGGAATAATTCAAAGTAGTTTGTTTACTGTATTAATACTTTTTCACAACTTGAAATAATAGTTTTTCGTAGTTTATCAATTATCAAGTAACATCACATTCAACAAGCTGGTTGTACACATTAACATAATAAAATAATAAAATAAATACTATAATTAAATATTTTATTACTCTTGAATCTAAAAATTACATTGCGCAGCTATAAAGACTTACTTCAAAATTAATATTATGAATAATATCCCGTTTTCCTGGTTTAGATAACCGATTAATGTATTCTAAAATCTAGTCGGAAAAGTATCTGAAATTCAGAGTTGTCAATAGAAAACTCACTTTTATAAATATTTGAACAAATCTAGAAAATATATTTGTCTCCAAAGTTCATAAAGAAGACTTTTTAGAATCAGATGTTCATCAGTCTTCGGTAAATCGGAAATTTTTGTGTATATTTTCTTGTACTGCTTAAAATATTTTCACAGATTCATTAACTTCACTAATTTTAAAGTGTAGTTTAATATGATGAAATAATTCATTTTCAATATATACCTGAGAGAAAAATTCTTTAATAAAATTGCACTATTAACTGCGTTACCGAAAACAATAAAAAATATATAAAATAATAGATAAATGATATATATTTACCATAAAACATTTCAGAAATAGTATATTTAAAAGAGATAAACATGAGGTTAAAAAAACAAGTCAGAATTTACATGTCAAGCCTAGCAAGTAGGGTGCGTATGACAACGATATTTGAAAAGTATTCAGTTCTTAAAGAAATAGTAAATAGAACTTCGGATTGGACGAAATCTTTTGTATGTCATGTAAATATAGAGACGTGTCATAGGGAAATAATTTTTCAAACTGGCGACTTTTTCCTGGTGCCTAAGAATTTTCAAATTTTGTCAGTACCAGTTCATAAATGATAAAAATCAATAGACTACCTCTTTTCTAATTTTGAAAGTCCCCAGACTTTGTGATCGTGATCGTGAATTTTGCATAAATGCTTTCAAATCAATGCTTTAAAATTATGGCTAAGAAAAATACCAGAGGGTCAGTTAATTTGATGATCATGCACGCCATAAGGGGAATTAAGGATGTTTCAAAACAAAAACCATACATATATATTCTTTTATCAAAATTAGGTTTATTTTACTTCATATAAATATATATGAATTACATCGAAAAATCTTAAATTTTTCTTAAACACGTTCAATACTCGAATGTCTATAATTTCTATACACAGTTTTCATAAATAACTATTTTTTTAAATTTAGAGGAAATGGCTTATTAAAGTCATTTTATAATAAAATCTAGAAATAACCGAATGTTGTTTTTAAATGAATGCCGCTCCATTTTAAGCAAGTAAACAAGAAGCTAATGCTTAATAAACTAATGCTTAATGATAATTAATTTTAAAATGATCAAGAAAAATAATAATGTGAAATAAGCGTAACATTCTCTCCAATGAAAGCAAAATTTATGAAACGGCGCTATTTCTGACAATGATAAAATCTACAATGTTCACATTTCAATCAACAAATAAATTCTCAGTTCTTCTGAATTGCTTTTTGAATAAAAGAAGACGTTTTTTTATTGCGTTCTCTGACGCATGAAAATCGAATATCTATTTTCATGACATATAAGTTTATTTTTGTGCTACATTTAGCATTCAAAAAAAGGCATTTGAACCTTTTTTCCGAAAACGTAATAAATTTCAAGTTGAAACAGTAAAATGTCATGCACAAAATTTCTAAAAGAGATAAAATAATTTCCTTTTAATCATTTGGAAAATAGTTGTTGTTCTCGGCCGAGAATAAATATATCTGAATTTCGTTGGTTGTATTAACAAGATCCAGAATATCTCGCGATGTAACTACTACATAAAAATGAGATGTCAAAAATTCACAATTAAACGCGTTTTTTAAACATATTTGAGACAAACAGGCTATTTAATCAATAAATACTTTCATATTCATTAAATTAATATTATACATTGTAAAAAAAAATTAAATTCCCGAAAAGATAGTTCAGTATAATAACATACAAATTTACTAATTTTAATTGAAAAAAAGACTTTTCATATGCTCGAATTTTCTTCTAGTCGTAAAAATATAGTAATTCTTTGATACGTGCGCAAAAAGGTATTCTTTAAACTCTTGAACAATTTTCAAAATTAATTAGGTCAATTTTAGTATAAAATATTATATATTTAACATATTTTAGTTTAAGAAAGCATTTATTCTTATTGTCGTAAATTAAAAGAAACGGTGCTAAAATTATATATATTTTTTAATAAAACTAAATTTTTTTAAAACTATAAAACATAAGATACCGTTGCATTTTCAATAATCGAGTTTTGCCTGCTAGGCTATATTAAATTATTTTAAAGTGATTATTTTAGACAGATTCTCAAAATGTCGTCATAACTTTCAACGTGATTTCTTTAAAATCTTTAATTGTTACAAAAGAGTTTACTGATAAAAATATTTATATATATATATATATATTTTTTTTTTTGGAACTACTTGTCCCATCATTTTCTTTTGCTTTCTTTCTTTCCCCTTTTATCCCCTTGAAAAAAATATTGTGTTGAAAACATATATTTAAAATATATAGTTTATTTTTTTTAAATTAATCTTGGAATTAGTTTTGAGCAGTGAAATTACTCCTGAAATTATTGAATATTTAATAAATGATTAAGCAACAAAGTGATAAGTGTATAATATAAAGCATTGCTGCAAAAAAAGTAAACGTAAAGCAGTATGTAAGCAATAATGTGATAAGTGCTACGAGGACGGTAATGTCACAGCCTAAATGGTAGAACACTTGGTAAGCTATTCCAAGAGTTCCGGGCTCGCTCACCAGCTTGGACATTATTTACTGTGTTGGTTCTATGCTTAGCTAGAAATGTGATCAATCACTTATTAAATATTCAATAATTTCAAGTGTAATTTCACTACTGAGAATTAATTGAAAGATTAATATATATATATATATGTGTGTGTGTGTGTGTGTGTGTGTGTGTGTGTGTGTATGTGTGTGTGCGTGTGTGTTTTCATTGATGCTGCGTTCAATTGTGTCACTTATTACGCCACAGATTTTTATGCTTATGCAGACGTTTCGATTTTTTGCTACAGTTGAATCCTTGCCCACACATGTGAGTAAGAAATGAGAAGTTGGCCATCATACTTGTAGCTTAAATGGTAGAGCACTTGGCTCTCTCTTTTTCCATGGTTTCAGGTTCGTTACCCGATTTGGACATTTTTCACCATGTTGGTTCTACGCTTAGCTAGCAATCTGATAAATTTCTTATTAAATGTATAGTTTAGCCTTTTTGACACCGGCGTATCCTACACAAATGTTATTAGGTCGGAACAATTTCTTCAAAAGAAGTGACTTTCAATTACTTTGTATCAAAAATTTTCAAAATCAATCAGTTTTATTTTATTTTTTTAATACTGAAGCCAATAAAATTTATAAAGAAAGATGATGTGTAGTCACACTGGACATATGAGTGCAATATGAGTGATTAAATTTATACAGAAACAAAACAACAATAATAATTAAGTATTTATATTTATAAAAGAAATACAATTGCATTATGCATTTAAAAGAAAATAATATTTTCTTTTTTTCTCCAAATAGCAATTTTCCCTATTAATTAAAATGCTTATACTTGTTATTTTTTTATCGTTAATTTTGTAAATTATACAATACATTATTCATTATTGCAAAAAAATTTTTGAAGGATTATTGGATAGCAAAAATGAAATGTAATATAAATGCAACAGAGTTTTATATTCGTCATCTCTATCTTTTGGAAATTTTCCAGAAAATTCTGAGATGCCAAGAAAAAAAAATGAAATGTACATAAATAATCTATGTTTTACATCGATCATTTTTCATTTTTACAGTTTGCAGAATCGATTATTGGCTCTAGTATTCTTTCAGGTTATGTACAAATATGAACATTTCCGTGGTGGCTACTTCTGTGTTTCTACTAGGCCAAAAAACATTTCGATAGTAATATCTTATTTCCCCTAATGTTAATGTATTTTATTTATTTTTTTCTCTGTAAAAGAAAGGATTTTTTTATTAACGCAAAATACATTTATGTTAAGAAACAAAATATATCACATTTCTTATTCTGTTTATTGTATAAAATTCAGATATTCATTTTAAAATGAATGATTTTTATAACCGTCATTATAGAAAACAATTAGAAAAGTAAGTATGTTATGGCTCTAATAAAGTCCAATATGTAGATCATTAAGAAAAATCCTTTATGAACATTGTTGAAGTAAATTTGTGTTATGGCTCTTATAAAGTCCAATATCTAGATCATTAAGACAAATCCTTTATGAACTTTGTTGAAGTAAATTTGTGTAAGAAATAGGAAATTTAATTTTAATATTTTAGAAAATGCTTGTTGGATTTGTTAAAGAAGCGTAGGAAATACAAAGTAGTATTTTTAAATTTTCTTCTAGATTTAAAACAGGTGTTTAAATTTAAATAAACACCAAAATGTAAAGCATTTATAGTTTTTATTAGTGGTAGTCATAAAAAATAAATACGTGTTCTTTAGAAAATATGTAAATTATTTTTTTTTACATTAGCCGCTTATTAACTATGTTTTATTACATAAGTCTAATAAATTTCTTTCAAATTAAAACTATTTTCTTCTCAATTTTGCTCATTAAATAATTAATGTGGATAACAATCATTTAATATTTTATGCATTTTTTTATTTTTGCACATTTAAAAAAACATTCTATTGTAAATAACATCCATTAAAAGAAGTATTTATAGTTATGATCAAAAATCATTAATGCTATTGTTGAGTTTTTAAGGCGGCCAGTAGCAAGGCACTTCTCACTGCAATAGCATCCCGAAAATTGTTTTGTTTGTGCATTCTCTTCTTGGATTACGGAAATTATATAAGGTCTCATTATACGTCTTCAGTTTATGCTCTCGTGTTATCTTCACAAGTGTTGTAAAAATGTCGTCACGTATTTTATAAATATTCATTCATTTTCTCATCATCTCTTCATCAACGAGTTTTCTTCTACAAATCTAATGTGCCCAATTCTTCGATAATCTTTTTATTCTCCATCCTCTGAGAAGTAGGCAGAGGTGAAGAACTGTTTTGTTTTCAAGAAATAATATTATAGTTTACATGACGTCTTGGTGAAGATTTTTCTTTCGTCAGGTGAAGAAATTTTATTTGCATAAGTCCTTTTTACTTCATTATCTGGCCCAATATATATATAATTTTTTTTAAGATTTACGGGGCGTTATAAAGAAAATATTGGCATGTATCTATACAATATGAAGTATGATGTATTTTGTTTTTGAAAGTTCATATTATGAGAGGTGTTCTTTTTCAAAAAGAAATAATAATTTATTCTCCTTTTATGTCATGAAGAAAATTGTTTAATTACATGTTGTTGAGATATCTAGAATATGTTATGAAAAGAATTTTTATTGCTTGGAGATAGCAATAGTTGTGATTAACATATGTTATGAAATGGTTGTTTATCAAGTGAGAAATTAATATGTACGAGTCACCAAAAATATAAATTTGTGAAGAAATATTTATTCATGAAAAAAGCAACAAGTTCTTCATGAAATAAAATATATTTTTTTTTCTTCGAAAATTGTTCGTATAATAATTTCTGGTGCCTATTGTCTGGATTTATTTGTCATCAACAGCCAAAGACTTGACAGGTAACTTTTTTTACCTTTTCAATTTTATATTTTTTAACTATATGTTTGACATTTTATGTCATCATGGATAAAGAATATTTTTATTATTTTAAATGAAATAATGAAGAGAGTAATTAGGGTCGTTTGCAGGCCCCCATTCTCCGTGATGTGCTATCATTATCACGATCACTTTGGCCTAATTGTGGGTAGAGGCAAATAAAAAGTGCTTTCTCCACTTTCAAATAAACATAACATTATATTTTCTTTGATACCCTGACCAAAGCGTCAGCTCAAACATAACCCTAATTTCTTTTGGTGCCGTGACCAGGATTCATTTCCAAAAAGAGAAGGCACAAACGAATACATTCAGGAATGCATTAAACCACTTCATTGCTCCTCGCAGCACAGAGGGACTTGGCTTAACAGAAATCAACATCACTTTCCTAGATGAATTTTGAGGGCAGCACTTTTTCTTTGCCGCACTTAAAAAAAATCAGCATCGTAATAATCTCAACATAACAAAAAAAAAAACCGTTCCATCCTTCGTTAACGGGGGAGCACCTCTGCCCCGAACTTTCACTCATGCGACTGCATCTATCACAGCAGGTGTCTATCGGCGCAACTGACGCAGGTGGCCGCGAGCCCAGGGGAAAAAGAGAAAGGGGTTACTGTAAATGCAAAATACGCCAATTTGGCAGTCAGCAAAAAAGGGGGTGAGGAAAAAATAAGCCAAATTACAATATACAGTATGAAAAAATATGTAACTATTAAGAATAAAATTGATAACCACCTTAAGAAGGAAGGCCAAAGCTGGTGGCCATGTACATAACGGCTTGAAATACGTCACCTGTGAAATTTAATTTGATAGGTTAGGGGTGTGTCCGAATAAACGGAAGTTCCACCCAAAAGAACTAGCGAGAAAGTTCTCGAACAAATTTAAAACCGGAAGGAATGATTTCAAACAGAATTTTACCGGCTTGGAACATTCGAAAGCTAAGCAAGAAAGAAAACATTACAGGCGACGAAATGAAAATAAGCGAAACCGAAATTAAATTTAAATTGAGAACATTAATAAAAAAGAGGAAATAGGAAATAAAATGACTAATAAAAATGAATTAAATTAAATATATGGGGGGGTTATGGAGTAACCACCACATATTACCCAGGGTCCCCCAAAAGAAAATATTGGTGAGATGACAAAAATGACAATTTTTCATCGAGACAATATTTTCTAACACATGTACAAATATACTAAATAATTACACAAAATAAATATCAGAAATAGTTATAAAAATATACATAATTGTTGTACATGATATTTAAATAATAAAAAAATAATTACTGTTATGATAGTAATCCTTATGAAAATATACCAACTGTAGTAAATGTTAACATGAAAGGTATATAAAGTTTCTTTCAGAGGTATCTATCATATATCAAAAAAATTAAAGTCTATGTGCAGAACAACAGTCCATAACTTTGTAGAGTCTCTTGTTAGGCTGTGCAAAATGCACTTATAATAGTAGAATGCTTTAACATATGTCGCAATATGTGATTATACAATAATATGTATATTTATATTCTCAGTTGTGAACAAAAATGAAATATACTATAACTGTATATGAATCATGTTATAACTATATATAACATATATGGTTTCAAATAACACATAATAAATTAAATGAATTTGTAAGTTGAAAATTGAACAATAAAAATATATATATAAATGGTGCAGAGAGATTAGTTATGCTCTCATAAAAAATTATTTACTTATATCACCACATAGGCTTTTAAACTTTCAATAAATCTTAAATGAATAAACTTTAGTATTATTCAATAACACATTTTTGCAGAAAATAAAAAATAATTAAGTTGCAAAAAGAATGGTAATAAAAGCATGATATTATTTTCCAATAAAAATATCTTCAAAGTGAATATAATAATTTTCAAAGAGAGAATTTTTACACTCTCATAAAGGAATATTCTTAAACATTTTCACTATAAATTGACAATAATTGCATAAATACCTTTAATACTATACTTCATTCAAAATAAACATAAAACATAAGATGTTTAATATTCTGAAAAAAAAGGAAGAAACTTATATGAATATGTCAATCTTATATATGACTTGATAATGTCAACTTACAAAGAAAAATCAATTGTGTCAAAATTTCTATATAGAAGATATCTAGAACATATTTACTTGTAATTTTTCAAACATTTTTAAAAAAAATTAAGTAAGTGATCACTTTTGCATTTGTCATAAATCAAGAATTTGCTTTATATAAATATATATAATGACTCATTAAACATCTTTGGATAAATATATATATAATGCCTCAATCAACATCTTTGGATCCAAAGTATAAATACCCAAAAGTATACAAAAAAAAAATATTATATACTACTTATGGTGAGTCATTCACTTTCTATATTTCACCAAGAAGAGAAGAAATATTAGTATATATAAGTTTATCATGCATTTTCTTTTCTCTTTTTCTTTTTTTTAAAAGAGGTTAAATGTTAAAACATGCATGCATTGTAAAGAGCAGACACAATAGAGAAAATAATTTGATGAGTACTCATCTTTATGTTTACCTTATATCAATTACAATTTCACCTTTCTTATTAGAATGAAACATTTGTCAAAAATCACTTTAAATAATGATATAGTATTATAACAAGAATATAAAAAGATAAATTCTTTCTCCATTTTTTGCATCAACTATTGTAATTAAAGACTTTATAAAATTTAAAAGTATGGCATACATGAGATTATGTGTAAATATTGTAAAAATTATGACTTATAGAAAAATACAGTAAATAATAAAACTATTGAAAATTCATACATACATCCCGAGGATGACCGTTGAGTTGTACCAGGGAGAAGAAGACTTAAATAAAATGAAAAAAAAAATAACAGCTGCCTGCAGCCTGGAGAAAAGAAAAAAAAAATTACATAGCGATTCTTCTTGCTGGACAATCAGTACGGCTAGCTTCGACTGAATATATTACAAAGCAAAAGTCATCCTGTAAAAGGAAAAAGAGAGTTAGTCTATTTTTTATGTAGTTTATGATTGCGAGGACGAAGATCATAACTTCTATATTGAGTGGATTTGTTTTTAGCACCAGTATGAGTGCCATCAGGAGGAGCTTGTGACAGTACCGATTTACTGGAACATGAAGATGTTTGCTGGCATTTAGAAGAAGAAAGAATTTGAGGAGAAGTATTACAAGCTGCATCATGATTTGAAACTTGAATAGAAGAGTGTTGTCTCACAGGAGTGGAGGATGCATTATCAACAGCTGGTTGATCATGTGATGCACCTTTTGAAGAAACTGAAGGATGTTGCAGTGCTTCATTTCTCTTTTGAAGCTTCAAGATTCGATTAGTGTGAATCAACATTGGTGAAGCATGACTATTATTGGGATCTTGAATTTGAATGAGCACAGGAGAAATTATTTTCTTGACCACGTATGGGCCTTGTATCTTTTTGTTAAACACAGTAGGAAATTTTGCATAAACAATGTCATTAACATTGATGTTGGAAAACTTTAATTTTTCTCTGGATTTTTGGTACACCTTTTGTCTGGATGATTCGTTATTCTTGTAAGCTTGATAGTATATTTTTTCAATAACATCCATCAATTTATGAATTTCATATGCAGTGTTGAGAATTTTCCATGAAACTTGAGATTTATAATTGGAATAAATATCATTTATTTCTCTGCCAAAATGAAGAAGATTTGGAGTGAATTTTGTAGCTGGATGAGGTGTAGCGTTATATATGGATTGATGAATTTTTAGAGCAGTGGGTACATCACATCCTTGTGAAGCCATTGTGTTCACAGACGATTTTATTTGAGAATTGACACGTTCACTTAAACCGTTAGCTTGGGGATGGGCTACAGAACTATGTTCCAACTTAATGCCAAGCTTTTTGTTAAAATATGCAAACATATCACTAGAAAATTGAGAACCATGATCAGTAAGAGTTAATTCAGGTTTTCCATGAGTGGAAATATAATGCAATAAAGCCTTTGTAACTGACTCAGCACTGATATTATTCAAGGCATATAATTCTAAATGACGAGAAAAATGGTCTATCATTGTTAACACATATTGACGATTTCTCAATGGGCCGAGTAAATCCATAGAGACCTTTTGATTGGGAGCTGTTGGGAGTGGTGCAGGTAGGTATGGAGCAGTGTTTTTTTTATGATTCTTATTTACTAAACAAATTTCACAAGAGTTGACATAATTAATGGTATCAGAAACAAGGGTTTTCCAGGTAAATCTTTTCTTTAAATTAACAATGGTTTTATGAATTCCAGTATGAGTAATATGAGCAATTCTTAAGGCCTTTGCTCTAAGTGACACAGGTAAAACAGCTTTGTGTAGCTCGATATCTTCTGAAGAGAAATGACCATTATAGCAAAGTAACTCATTACTTGGATTAATATAGTAGCCATTTAAACTTTTAGATTTTTTGTTATTTTTAAGATCTTCATAAATTTGTTTGATTTTTGGGTCCTTTTGTTGTTCAGAGAAGATGGTGTGATCAAGAATTTCTAATAAAGGATCTTGATTATTATCCTTAGTTAGAAGTGAAGAGTCACTTTGAAGATGACATGTGTGGTGGACTTTGTGAACTAAACCACATGGAAATTGGGAAATGTCATTATGTAAATCGTTTTGATTATCAACAATAGGTAGAGGTTCTTGTGAAGAAATAAGATCTGGATTATTATTGAGATCTTCAGTAGGAATGTGAGGAGTTCTACTCAGAAAATCTGCCAAGACATTTTCTTTGCCTGGAACATGTTGGAATGTGTACGAGTATTCTGACAGTTCTAACATCCAACGAGTAGTAATATCAGCAGGTGATGTAGCTTTTTTATAATTATTAAGTGGTTTGGCATCAGATAGTAGAATAAAGGGTCGACCAAAAATATAGTATTTAAAAGCAGTTATGCCTTTGTAAATGGCATAAAGTTCCAATTTGATGGCAGGGTAGTGTCTTTCTGATTGAGATAGAGTTTTGGAATAATAGGAGATAGGTTTTAGTTCACCATCAAATTTCTGCATAAGAACAGCTGATATTGCTGTTTTTGAGGCATCTGTATTAACATAAAATGTTTCATTCCAGATAGGAAGATTGAGCATAGGTTTATGAAAGAAAATGTCCTGTAATTCTTTAAATGCATTTTCTTGTTCAGATTTCCAAGAAAACTTATTTTTAGGTTTGGTGACTTCGATGAGAGGAGCAATCAATTTAGAAAAATTAGGTATAATTGATCTATAAAATGAACACAAGCCGATAAAACTCTTTGTTTGCCTCTTGGTTTTAGGCGTTGGAAAGGAAGTAATTTTTAAAATGTTACTTGTAATAGGAAGAATTTTATGGTCTGTGAGTTGGAAACCCAAAAAGTTAATGCTAGTTTGCATAAAGGTACACTTTTCAGGAGACAAAGTAATGTTATTAGCAATGAGGGTGTCTAACAGCTTTGTGAGTTTCATGGACATTTCTTCAAATGAATTAGCACCCACTACAATATCGTCTTGATATGCATAACAGGAATCAATTTGAGATAATTGAATAACAGAGTCGATTAATTGTTGGAAAGTGCTGGCGGCCGTCTTCAAGCCAAATACTAAACGTAAATAGGTAAAAATTCCCCATGGAGTAGTAAAACTAAGTTTATCTTGCATATCTTTAGGTACAGCAATCTGCCAATATGCAGAGGGTAAGTCAAGAGTGGTATAATATTTAAATTTTGACAACTGCACCAATAGATTTTGAATCCTAGGAAGAGGATATGAAGATGGAATTATTATGGAATTTAACAATCTTAAATCAAGAGCCAAACGATACTTTTGAGGCTTAGACATATCAGTTCTCTTCTTTTTAACAAGAAGCATGGGACAGGCCCAAGATGAATTTGATCTCTCAATAATGCCAGCTTTGAGCATTTGATCAATTTGGTCAAGAGCTTCTTGTTCAAGAGCTTGAGGCACGGGAAAAGGTAAGGTTTTTACTGGATGAGAATTTAACATGGTAAACTGAGGATTGACCAGGTCAGTATGACCTAAAGTGTCAAGAGATTTCGAAAAGGCAAGTGCTTTACTACATAATAATTTTGTTAAAGCTTCCCTTTCATGAGGAGGTAAATGTTTAAGATCAAAGTCATTTGGAGATAATTCTTGAATACGTTTTCTCTTAATCTCTTCAGATGGCAAAATTAGGTTACAATACTCATTTTCAAATTCTAAATCAAAAGAGTATTCCTCAATATCTTTTTCATCTACATTGATACATTCACCAATAATTGAATTTTTATTTAAATGAATATCGAGCTTTGAAACATTCTGACATACAACCAAAAATAAATCATTTTGAATGGAAGATTTTGAGTGTAATGATTCATGTAATACCAGACCCTTGTTTTTTAAATTGGGTTTAAAAAGAAAATATTCAGATGGAGGATTCAGATACTTCACATGTAAATACACAAACGAATTAGGAGGTATTAATTCTCTATTGAGTAATTGTACCATATTGGAACTCACCAAAATTTTATTACCCATACTTAAATGAGGTTGCTTTTCACCAAAATAGTTACCATCATTAGTATTCTCAGCTGAGAAATTCTTGCTAGGAATATTATTGTCATTAGTAGACACATAATTCACGATATTACCATAATCAGTTGGAAAATAATTAGAAAAATAAGTAAAATGACCATCAATATAAGGATTATGAAAATTCATAGCAGAATGAGCCATATTATTTGTAAACAAACCATTATTTTGAACATTATAACAATAAGGATAGGTTGTATAATTGTTGGACAACTGCAAACTTGAATTATCACAATTTGCACAAGTATTATCAATGTAAGTATCACTCGTTAGATTATTTGATATAGGCCTTTCATAAGAAGGCATTCTGTGTGCATCAAGAGAATATGGTACATTTGAATTCACATAATTATATTCAGAATTCATAAAATAGCAAGTAGGAGATTCATTATAATTTTGAAAAGGAATGTGCTTGTCTTTAAGTAATATAGACTTAAAGCTTGGTGAAATAGTAATAGAATGTTTGTTAATAAACTCAAAGCCAAGTATGGCTTGAAAGTGAACATTTTGAATTTTTGTAAGGTAAAATACATGATGAAAAAAAAATTTATCAATCTTAAAAGCTATCTCTATGCATCCTTTGAAGAAGACCTTAGAATTTATGGTCGATACAGATACATTTCTGGATAAAAATTTGTAATGAAGCCTGGATTTAATGCTATTAAAGCATTCTTCATCCAAGAGAGATAAACTTGATCCAGTATCTATTAATGTGGAGATTTCATTATGTTGTACATTTATTAGGATGCATGGAAGAACATACGAGTTATTAAAAGAACTGCATATAACATGATTTTCTTGTACATCATCATTATTTTCAAAATTTTGTTTAGATGTCAAATAATTATGTAAACAGGAAGATTTGTTAGACTTAGATGTCATAGGAGAAGTTTGGACAGCTGTGGATGCCACTAAAGTGACTGACGAGCGTTTGTCTAATTGTTGATGTTTGTTGTTGTTGTCAAAGTGTACTGACCCTGAATGAGAATTACGGGAGAGAAGGCGGTCAGTAGAACCAGTCTCCCTTATTTGTTTAAATGGTAAACATTATTATTTTCAGAAGAAGAAGAGGTGTGGCTTTTCTTTCTGTAAGGGTGAGACGAAACCTGAGTTGAAGAGTTTTGATTAGAATTACCAATAATGTTTTTGAATTTGTAGCATGAGTCCATACGATGATTAAATTTCCCACAGAACGCACACTGCACAACATCTCGTCTGTGATAAAAGGATGTAGAATTTTTTTTGTGAGAATATTTGTCAAAGGTTGGTTGATAAGGACGTTTCCGGTGAAAGTTTTGATGACGAAAATTATTGTTACGTTTATTTGTAGCCTCTTGTCTCGGTGGAGAAGGCGAAAATGTCCTAGGTCTTCTTTGAAAATTACGAGAAGTATGAGAACTGTCCTTTTGAGTTTGTAAAGGAGAGTAGTTGGTTTGAGAATTGTGATAAATTTTATCCTTCGTATGCTTTATAGGAGTTTTATGAAGAGTATTACTAGAATTATCGTGGACATTTTCAGAATCGATACAATAGGCTTGATTAAAATTTTCATAAGATTTTTTAGGGGGAGAGTCATAAATATTTTGAAGAAAAATTGCTCGTTCAAGAGCTAATTCGAAGGACGTAATATTTTCTTCTAAGATTTTACGTTTGATTTGCTTAGGTAAAGCCTCAAGAAAATGAGTAAACTTTAATGAATTAAGAGCAGAAAGATCCAATTTTGGGTAAGCAAGTCGAAGTTGTTTATCCAACCGAAAAGCAAAATTTTTAACTGATTCATTTGAATCTAAGGTCAAGTTCTGTAAAGATTTTAGAGAAACAGACTTTTTTGTGGGTAAGAAATAGTCTATAAATGCCTTTCGAATTTCACTAAAATTAGAGTTCTTGAGCTGTGACTGAGTTTCCAGAAAGAAGAGTAAGGCGGTGCCCTCAAGTTTTGATTTAAAGAGAACAAAAAGTTCCTTGTCTGTAAAGTTATTTAGTTCCTGTAAGTCAGATAATTGATCGAAGAAAAATTCTACAGTCTGAGGGTTACCGTCGAAAGGTTGGATTGCAATGTTTAGTTTGGCTTTTGGAGGCATGATGAAAAATTTAATATAAGAGCTCAATATATGACATGATAAATTTGGTTATTGACTGGTCTTGTGATGAACAATATATATATATAAATTGACTCGTTATTTAAAATATTGATGACTTTCATTTACTTCATACATCATTTTTATATGTAAAAAAAAGAAGAAAACGTATACTAACATATTAGTATCATATGAAGAATATAAGACCCAAATATTTTATGTAAATATTTATATATAATATGGCTCAAAACATAAATTATTATATGTATGACAAGAAGAATAATTTATCTTAGCATGAACAATAATTTTTACCAGTACCACCGTTAAATAATGCATATATTAGTTATAAATTATAATAATGCAAGAAGAAATATATTGATAAATTATGTTGTATATATAATGCACTGCTCCAGAAAAAGATAATATTTCAATACAAGATCAATATAAATATTGTATTTGATTACTGCACCATACCCAACAAAATATAATTATATAAAACATTAATCACTATATGAAGAAAAATAACTTGAAAAAAAAAAATAATGAAGAATGTTCAAGCGTTGGTCACTGCACCAAAAGAAATTAGGGTTATGTTTGAGCTGACGCTTTGGTCAGGGTATCAAAGAAAATATAATGTTATGTTTATTTGAAAGTGGAGAAAGCACTTTTTATTTGCCTCTACCCACAATTAGGCCAAAGTGATCGTGATAATGATAGCACATCACGGAGAATGGGGGCCTGCAAACGACCCTAATTACTCTCTTCATTATTTCATTTAAAATAATAAAAATATTCTTTATCCATGATGACATAAAATGTCAAACATATAGTTAAAAAATATAAAATTGAAAAGGTAAAAAAAGTTACCTGTCAAGTCTTTGGCTGTTGATGACAAATAAATCCAGACAATAGGCACCAGAAATTATTATACGAACAATTTTCGAAGAAAAAAAAATATATTTTATTTCATGAAGAACTTGTTGCTTTTTTCATGAATAAATATTTCTTCACAAATTTATATTTTTGGTGACTCGTACATATTAATTTCTCACTTGATAAACAACCATTTCATAACATATGTTAATCACAACTATTGCTATCTCCAAGCAATAAAAATTCTTTTCATAACATATTCTAGATATCTCAACAACATGTAATTAAACAATTTTCTTCATGACATAAAAGGAGAATAAATTATTATTTCTTTTTGAAAAAGAACACCTCTCATAATATGAACTTTCAAAAACAAAATACATCATACTTCATATTGTATAGATACATGCCAATATTTTCTTTATAACGCCCCGTAAATCTTAAAAAAAATTATATATATATTGGGCCAGATAATGAAGTAAAAAGGACTTATGCAAATAAAATTTCTTCACCTGACGAAAGAAAAATCTTCACCAAGACGTCATGTAAACTATAATATTATTTCTTGAAAACAAAACAGTTCTTCACCTCTGCCTACTTCTCAGAGGATGGAGAATAAAAAGATTATCGAAGAATTGGGCACATTAGATTTGTAGAAGAAAACTCGTTGATGAAGAGATGATGAGAAAATGAATGAATATTTATAAAATACGTGACGACATTTTTACAACACTTGTGAAGATAACACGAGAGCATAAACTGAAGACGTATAATGAGACCTTATATAATTTCCGTAATCCAAGAAGAGAATGCACAAACAAAACAATTTTCGGGATGCTATTGCAGTGAGAAGTGCCTTGCTACTGGCCGCCTTAAAAACTCAACATCATTTCCAAAAAGAGAAGGCACAAACGAATACATTCAGGAATGCATTAAACCACTTCATTGCTCCTCGCAGCACAGAGGGACTTGGCTTAACAGAAATCAACATCACTTTCCTAGATGAATTTTGAGGGCAGCACTTTTTCTTTGCCGCACTTAAAAAAAATCAGCATCGTAATAATCTCAACATAACAAAAAAAAAACCGTTCCATCCTTCGTTAACGGGGGAGCACCTCTGCCCCGAACTTTCACTCATGCGACTGCATCTATCACAGCAGGTGTCTATCGGCGCAACTGACGCAGGTGGCCGCGAGCCCAGGGGAAAAAGAGAAAGGGGTTACTGTAAATGCAAAATACGCCAATTTGGCAGTCAGCAAAAAAGGGGGTGAGGAAAAAATAAGCCAAATTACAATATACAGTATGAAAAAATATGTAACTATTAAGAATAAAATTGATAACCACCTTAAGAAGGAAGGCCAAAGCTGGTGGCCATGTACATAACGGCTTGAAATACGTCACCTGTGAAATTTAATTTGATAGGTTAGGGGTGTGTCCGAATAAACGGAAGTTCCACCCAAAAGAACTAGCGAGAAAGTTCTCGAACAAATTTAAAACCGGAAGGAATGATTTCAAACAGAATTTTACCGGCTTGGAACATTCGAAAGCTAAGCAAGAAAGAAAACATTACAGGCGACGAAATGAAAATAAGCGAAACCGAAATTAAATTTAAATTGAGAACATTAATAAAAAAGAGGAAATAGGAAATAAAATGACTAATAAAAATGAATTAAATTAAATATATGGGGGGGTTATGGAGTAACCACCACAGCTATGATTGTTTAAGCGGTTAAAAATTTAAACTTTGATGAAATTTTATAAAAAAAATGAGGTTAGACTTATCAATCTTTTATAAACTGAATTCCAATGCAAACCATAAATCTGTCAAAATATAAAAAACTGTAGTAAAAAGAACCAACGAAAGGTTTAAGGTATGAAAGTGCATTCAGGACACGTTTTTTGCAAAAGATAAAATGTTTATCATTCACATATATTTTTTATTTAAAAATAATAATGGAAATTAAATTAAATTTTTAATGAATATTTAATTAACTTTTTTCAATTTAGGTAATATTTAGTCAAATTTTAGCAAAGAATTGCGTTTATTCCAAACATTTTATAACGGAATCTATTTATATTAGCTATTCTATAAGCTATATTCCTTTATTTTCAATATTAAAATTCGCAAACCATTTACGTGTGTTATAATATTATATATGCTGTATATATGGAGATACTGTGCCTAATAAGTTTACTAACATACATCAAATTTTGTAAACAAAACACGATTTTTACTTTTTAAAAAGGTCTTTTTTCAATAAAAACAGATCTTAAATTTATATATACATACTTCAAAGCAGTATTTTGCTTCATAATATACTAATATAAGGTACCCTGGGGTAATAACGCCACGTTAAGGTTCTACCAATTTTCACGACTTAGTTTTAGATTGTATTTTTCAAACAAATACAGGATATGATGCAGCAACTCATTGACTATCTATATAAAATAAAATAATTTAACAGATATGTATTCATAAAACGTAATGGCGTGATTTCTTGACCGATGCTGTTTGGCGTTATTACCCACCTATATGGGTAATAACGCCATGCAAACAAAACTATGAAATAAGATGAAATAATTGCATGTATATAGCCCAGTTCTAAAAATACAAACTCTACAAACTTAGAAATTGACAAATTGCATTCTAAGCTATTGAAAATGTTCAATTTTTTGTGAAAGTGTAAGAAAAATAAAGGTGTGGTGTGGGAGGGGGGGGATGAGGCAAAAGAATATCAGACCGTGAGCTTCTTTTTGCTTAAAAAGGACCGCTTAAATAGAAATATGAGAAACATTGCACAGTTTTAACTGTGTTTATTTGAATCAGTGTTTAGGATGTAGCTCGGCCACTGTAGGGAATCAACTGGGATATTAATGTCAAGGATTGGCGTTATTACCCCGATATAGTTATTGCGCAGTACATTTTAAATTACAAATTATCTCGAGAAGATATCCAAAATCTTCAACAACATTTTAAAAGTACATGAAATGCACTACAAATTTATGTAATTAACAAAGCATTTCCGGATAAAAATATAGTCTTCACATCACAAAACTTATGTCGCAAATTTTAGATCAAGCGTTAATTTTAGTTGTTTGTAAAAACAATAAGACCTAAAAATGAAACAAATTAACTTGAAGCTGTTTTTTGCGATTTATATGACTCTAAACCCTTTTGCGCAGAGCACATGGGTGTCATTTACCTGATTATTTCATAATTATGCGAAATATAAGCACTTGGCGTTATTACCCGGCCTGGCGTTATTACCCCAGGGTACCTTATAAACAGAACCTTATAATTAAATTTCATTTAAATCTTTTTAAGAAATAACTTTCCCGCAAACGTAAACAATGAAAAAGGCAGTATTCTACACTGTAAAAAAAATCTGCAAAGGTACTAAATCTTTTCTAGGAAACTGGGATTCCAAGAACTTTTCCTGTAACTGTAACAGCAAAAATTTAAGTTTCAGAATCGATTACATGAATTTTTCCTGTTATAGTTACATGAAAAGTTCTTGGAATCCCAGTTTCCTTGAAAATGTTTAGTACCTTCACAGATTTTTTTTTTTTTTTTTTTTTTTTTTTACAGTGTAGAAAAAATAATCTAGATTTTCATATACCGCTTAGTTTATGTATAAAGGTGTATAAAGGTTTTTATTATGAGCTAAAATTTTGCTTCTAAGCTTTGCTGAATCAAAAGTCATTTTTTGTCTCCTAAATGTTTGAATTTTAATTAAAAAATATAATAATAGAAACAAAAATTTTCACATATTTTATACATACATAGGCACATACTTTAAAAACTACGTTATCAGCTGTTAAATAAACTCACAATTCTCATCAAAATTTGTGTAGATATATGAATGACCGATGTAAAGTAGCATATATTGAAATATTTATCATTTTTAAGTTTGCTCTAAAGGCATTAATATATTTTGTATTTTTCAATTATAACATTTTAAATTTATTACTTTTCTTATGCGAAAATATAATTCTTTGTTCAAACAACATTTCCAGCTACATTTTTAAATGCATTTGCATTTTGTAAAGAAAAGTAAATCATGTATCATACCTATGAAATTAAGAATACCGTAACAGATTTTCACAAGTTAATAAGATAAAAGGTGATGGCTAAAATAAACAATATAAAAAACGCTTGACACCGTTGAAAACATAATTCCATTAATTACAATTTACATTCGGAAAATAATCTGAATACTTTTTATTCTTTTTACCGCCCTGTATGTGTCCTACACTGTAAAAAAAATTCTGTAAAGTTACTAAACTTTTTCTAGGAAACTGGGATTCCAAGAGCTTTTCATGTAAAAGTTACAAGAAAATTTCATGTAACCGATTCTGAAACTTGAATTTTTGCTGTTATCTTTACAGGAAATGTTTTTGGAATCCCAGTTTCCTAGATAAAGTTTAGCAACTTTACAGATTTTTTTACAGTGTACATATATATGTGTTTGTGAAATTTTAGTTCAGTTTGGAATGTCGAAAATTTCCATCAAGAAATTTTTGTGACGAAGCGGGAACTTACTCCAGTACTTTGATGTAGCATGATTTACGATTTACATACATTTTTTGCAGAAGTTAAAATGAAAAAACATAGCAAAATTTAAAAGCATGGTCAGAAATACGAGTGTAGTAATTGTCACTCATGGGCAGTACTGTAATTAAATTCTTTTTTGTTTACTAATAAATAACGTTTAATACAATAAATATAATTTTTGTAGTACACTGTAAAAAAAAATCTGTAAAGGTACTAAACATTTTCTAGGAAACTGGGATTCCTAGAACTTTTCCTGTAACAGTAACAACAAAAACTCAAGTTTTAGAATCGGTTACATGGATTTTTCCTGTTATCGTTACAAGAAAAGTTCTTGGAATCCCCGTTTCCTAGAAAATGTTTAGCACCTTTACAGATTTTTTTTATAGTGTAGGTATATAGCTGTCCCTATCATGCATATGTGATTTCCATATGTTTAAAATAATGTAACATCGTTAAATACTCGGAACTATGTTTTTTCCCATACTCTATTATGAAGCGGATTTTTTTTAAGTGCTTCTAGAAATGAAATATAAAGTTTAAAATTTCATTTTTGCAAAACAAAAGCAAAGGTGTAAGTCACGTAAAACTTTAACTGCACTAATGATACAGTTACATGCGTATATTTATGTGAGTTAAGGAGTCTAAAGATAAAAAGCAAAAAAGACAGTCAAAACAACTTAATGAACAGTTTTAAACATTAAAATATTAAAAATGGAAACGTGTCTCTGTTTTGAGCGTTCATGAACTATATGCATAATTTTTAATATAATGAATACAAGTCCGAAATAATATGTCAAACGTGGCAAATGAGATTCTTTCGCGCTTTAACTAATTTTATTAACTAATTGTTATTAAGTTTCATCATCATAAAAAAGATGTTTTTATTATACTTGTTTTAAATATAGAATTTATTTATAAGCCTAAAATCTTAGTCATCAAAAATATCATTTTTCAAATGGTCATTGTAATTTCTGAAACTATATTTTCCTCATTTTTTTATTAGTATACAAAACATTTTTAAAACTTTCAATAAAGTAAGATTACAAAAATGATTGAATTTCAAGAAGTAAAATTTCAATTAAAAAAAACTTATTTATTTCATCTTATTTTCTCTTACTGATTTCTTTACTCAAACGTTTTTTTATACCATAGTGAACAATACAGTAAATAAAAAAAATCTTAAGTATTTTTCACCGTAAAAAACTCCAATTTATTGAAGATATACAAAAAAGAACTAAAAATACGAATTGCAGTGTTTTATGGCAGCTAAATAAAACCAAAACCACTGTCTACTTTTTTTTTGTTTCATAACTATTTTACAGGGAATTTTTACATGTATTTAAAATGCAAAGGCAACGATAATATTTTTTATGAGCTTAAAAACACATAGAAAAAAAAGGGAGATTAATTATTTTTAATATGATATTAAACATAAGTTTTTTCTAACGCTGTTTTTAAAAATCAATCTTTTAAAGCTTAAAATAACTTAAAAATATATAGTTGATTCATTAATTTTAATAAGAAAAAAAGAACAACGCTTTTTCACCGTAATTTTTATATTTTAAGTTTAGACTTGCAATCATTTCTTTCTTTAATTTTTGTTATCCGTTTTTTCTATTTCTTTTTTTTAAATTATGAAAATAGTTTACTTTTAAAATGTATAGAAATTTTGCAGATTTTTATATTCATTTCCTTATGAATCTAATGAAATATGATTAAGAGCCCTTGAAATATAATATGATTACAATTTTTGAGTTGTTTTCTGCCTAAAACGTAGAAATAAAAGATCATGGTGCTAAATGGTTATGGGCCTATGGTTATGTTAAAGGAACGTTAAATAATATATTTTAAGGACTGTCAGTGTGTATTCATTCTATTTTGGTTTTTATAAGAAATATTATTTTTTTATGCTTTGGTATACATTTCTAAAATTCTATTTTAGGCAAACAGCTGCAACTTTCCAAAATTTTGTAAGTAAATTGTTTCAATACGTAGGATTTTAAGTCTGTGCTAAAAATAGTCTAAAATAATGGTATGCATATGTTACTGTCCAAACTCAATTTTAGGCCAGATTAGACTGGCCTAAATTCGATAATCGTTGTTAATCGAGAGAGTTGATTATTGTTCTGTGATACCAATCGTCGCACTCGTCGAAATTCAATCAATGTCATGCGAGTCATAAATCAATGGGTTTCTGAGGGTTATTCTGAAATACATGCAGAATCTCAACGCCTTCGGACGATTAATGGTCGATTGTACAGGCTTATAATGACACAGGCCTTGAAAAACTATACAGCCACATCACGGAACATTAGTCAGAAAATAGACTTGTTTGCAGCGCACTCAGTAACGCTTGCGATGAGGTTTGCAACATCATGATCTGTCACCATAGTGATAAAATCTACGACTTTCCTTGACAATATTGCACATAGACAGTTAGCGACTCTGGTGCACTGAACGACGAAGCTGGATAAGGAGTGTTTTAATGTAGTCTATTCAAACGAGTTTCGATTCTTCGTGCAGTATTTTAATGGCTGTGTACTGTGGGATTTGATTAGAGCGATTCGGGTGCTTGCATTCGATAATAACATAAAGTCTCTGGTTATTGAGTATATCACATGGACATATCTAGTTCAGAGAGACGGTCAATTGACAGAGATCGGCGAACTTTTAATATCTTAAGTCCAGTAATAGATCCTGTCTTCGAGGCCTGACAAACGTCATATTCAAACAAGATAACGCAAGACCATGTGTTGTATATGATGTTCTGATTTTACTCAATACACAGGACATTAAATTCCTTCTGCAGTCTAAACGGGCACCATATCCATTGAAAACATCTTGTCGTGGATCATTGAGAAACTTTCTTGCTACCCTTCTCCATCTAATACAGATAATGAAGACAGCAGAGAATGCGATGCTCATTTTTATCATCCAAACCCCAATCGATTTCATGCCTGACAGGTAAAGGGCCATTTTAGCTGCCCCCTGCGGCAGCAGCTTCTATTAATTTTGCACTCCTGTAAGCCCTCAAACTTCTTAGAAATTTAATCATTTTGTTTTTATGTATACAAAATATATATTTCTTCTTTTTTTCTTTCACTGTGTTGCAGTTTTAATCGCCAGCAGTGTATTATTCCTAGTTATTCTCATAAAAGTTTGCTATAAAAATTCAAATTTTTAGAAAATTGAAAATTAAAAAACTTAATTCTGTACAAAAAAATAAATTTATGAAGTATGTTAAACAATTAAATTGCAGCAATTTATTAAATCTTGTAAAACAAATTATAAGAATTCGTTTTGAAAATCAGTCATCGCATCGAAAGATTAATTAATAGAAGTGGTAATTTCTAAACTTTGTTAAACTCAATTTATTAAAGATTAAATCATGCTAGAAAACACGAATGGGTTTACTCGTGTAATATAAAGGGAATGAATCTAATCAAATTAATTATTATTAACATCTTTGAGAAATGCATTAACTTTAATACGAGTCATTTAAAATTTTCTAAATGTTGGATAGATTCGATTTTAGTGTATGTATTTTTCATTATTCAGTTTTTAATTTTAGAGTTATTTAAACAGTTTTATGATGAAAAATAATGTGCTATTTAATTTTTCCTAACGCTTAAAATAGTGTATGACTTCTCATAGTATTCCTGTGTCTTTATTTAAATATTGGTTGGTATTATAATTGTGTAAAATGTTCAGTTCGCCGATGATTTATAATAAAATTATATAACCAAATCATACTGCTTTATTTTAAAGCTATAAGAGATTAGAAAACCGACTATAAACATACTCCATTTTAAAGAATAAAATTACATTTTTTCCAATAAAAAAATAATTACAATTTTTTTCGCTTAAAATATATTAGTAATATAGGAGGAAAAATAAGGAAATGGGCTTCAAAATTAAAAGCATACATCTGGAAACATTTTCTATGATGCCTGCAAGCGGTCGAAACCATTTATAATGAATGGTTGGTGTGCAAATAAAAGCTGAGTCACTCAGGTGATCAAACTTTCCTAAAATATGAAACAAAGTAAACCGAATACGCGAGGAGTTTCGTATGATATTATGCCCTTAGAACAATTTACTGCTTGCGTTAAAAATTTCAAAGATTCTCAAAATGCACAGCTATTAAAATAAAAACCCGATAAAAATCCTACCCCCTTCGTTCTCTTAAGACTATTCCATACTAAATGTATCGACATCATTTTTAATAGAACGAGAATCATTATACGGTCTTCTAATTTTAATACGTGAAATTCTACAGTCTGGAAATGGTAACTTAAACAGGCCATAGGTATAATGACATATTATCATATTAAATCCACGTATTTAGTTTAATATACTTCACATTATTGAAATGTTTGTTTTCTCGAGTAACTGAGTGGTCTCTACATTATTCTCTTCACTATCAATGGCTTCGATCGTATACGAGCATTCAAGAAAATGCCCCCTTTTATTGTATTTCAGTCTTCAGACATGCATTTTGTTACAAAACGTAACCGAGTAGCTATGAAATTTAAGTAATCTTATTTCCAAAGCCACATTCGCGCAGAATGTCTCTACAGGGATTTTGTACTGTTAAATTGTATAAAACTATTTAATATAGTGTTAAACAAAATGCATTCAGAACTTCAGAAATATTGATGCCATTAAATAATTGAATGCTCATTGTGAAGCTAAATAGGTTAAATCTGAATGTGACAAACAGGTGCCTTTTGGAACCCCGGCGCTAGGGAAACGACGAAACATTTCAAACTTTATTTTACCATATGATGGCATTTCAAGCCCTGTGGTGTAAAAGGGGCAGCATTTGGAACACTAGGTTGTCATAGAAGCTCTGGAAGCCCATTGAAAGCCACACTGGGGCATTCAAGATAAATATATTTTCGTGGACTAGATATTAGTAGAAGTGTGGCACCCTACTGGGTGACTGTAAATTGAGCACTGGCAAGTGAAATTTATAGTTGTGAGTGAATCAACGTATACAATTTACAAATTGGCCATGTAAAATATAAATAAAGATTTTTGAGGTCACAAAAAACCAGATTGTGTAACCTTAAGCTGTGAACTTCATTCCTAGAATATATGCTGTAGCTGCATTTAGTAAAAAGATATCGGCCTTTGCCTCTTCTAACATTGGTCAATATTTTGTAAAGTCACTGAATGCTGTAGATTGAATTTACAACATCTGTCAATATCCACAGTTGAAACTTAAAGTTAGTTTAAAGAAAGTTTCTAAACGATTTTTTTATTACTTATTACGTTTTAATACATAATATATATGCAAATAAATGTACCACCAAACGTTCAATATTTTAGGAGGAATAGCCTGAAACACAATCAGTATTTTCATAAATTCTTTCATAAATTCGTTTCATTAGGATTTTACACATAAACGGTTGATAGATACATTTATATATGTATATATAAAGAGAGTGATTCTTAAAGATAGAAGCAATAGGTTATTTCTTTAAATATTCTCTCTAGATACATACTTTCGATCGAAAAATTTCATTAAGGAAAGCGCAAAATTTGATAAGTTGGAAATCCAACAGGGGTCTATTTGAGAATATAAAAATACTAAATCTTCATAAGGCCATCGTAGGGTAAAATTCCCAATTAGGAAAAATGTTCTTTTTCCATTTCTTAATAAAATTCACAAAAAATTGAAATGACATATTTATTCATTACATAAATTATTAGTTTAGCCAATTGACACATATATATATACACATATATTTATTTATTTAAAAAAATAAATTAGTAAACCATTAAGACAAATACAAATGTAGCGCCGGATTAAAATCAATTAACGTAAACACACGTGATTGAAATCACGTGACATAAACACATGTAATGTGTTTAGTGTCAAGTGAATGTAAGATTTTCGATGAGCGACAATTGGCTTTTAATTTTAATGGCGAAACCCGTCGAATCTGATATAAAGGAAATGTTTAAGTATAGAAATCCTTCTTGTATTTATAATAATCCTACAAAAGTACCTACAGTAAAAATGCATCTTACATTGGTTAGTCTAACTATAAAATGTATAATATTTTAACCTATAGTTAACAAAAGTCTTTTTCTGTAAAACTCAGATGTCCGATTTATTAAAATTTAACTTTAATGTATATGTAATCAATAAAGTATAATAAAGATCAGTTATTATCATGAAGTCATCATTTGAAGCTTCTATTATTGGTATTTCGGAAGGAAAAACAGTAAAATGTAATCAACTATGATCCGATTATACATTGTTTGTAATTGTCCGTGAACTCTAAACCTGACATCATTTTCATCTTCTCAATATTTACATACGCTTATCTCATTTCGCATACATCATTTTTAAAAAATTGGCATTTTATGTGATCATTTTAAATATTTTTAACAGAATACCTGAAGAAAGGATTGTCAGCAATACCTTTCCACGTGAATAGTCACTCTCTTAATAATTTCAGATTTTTAATATCTATAACAGACAGTAAGATTTGCCGTTATTTATATCTTTAAAACACAATTCTGTTAAACTGTTTAGTTTTATCTAAGGAAATGATAATTTTTTTTTTTTTGTTAAATGTGATGTCATATTTACTTAAGAATTTCGATTAAAGCTTCAAACACAGTATCAGTAGCCGTGCAAAAGAAAAAATGTGGGAAAATGAGCGTTTGCTAAGTAAATTTCATTATTTCTAGCTCGTCTGTATTAATGTAAGATATCTATTTACCATTATTTGAAAACAATTTCATAAAATTATTTTAAAATTAAAATATAAAATGATGATATTTAAAAAAATCATATAATGTGGATTCATCAAATAAATAACTTTCAGTTTTTAAATTAATATATATATATATATATATATATATATATATATTAATATATGGGAACTGGGGGACATTGATACAGCTTTTTTCAAAAAAAAATTTTTGGTGTCTAGATAGCAGAAATCTCAAGTTATTTTTCTATGTGATGTCAGCAAAACCTGTGTAGTGTGTTATAAAAATGTGCAATCGTTGTTTTATAAAATTTTTTTGAATGTAATTTTAAAAAAAATCAAAAAAAGTAATTTGTATCAATGTGCCCCATCCCCTGGGTAGATTAGCACACTTTGACACGTCTGGGAAAAAAGGAGACAAAATAACACAAATGCTTCTTTTTCATAGAAAAATAGTTAGCAATCCATTTTATATATATTTATAGACATTAAAATCACACACAATTTATTTGTAAGCGATATTAAAGCAATCAAAATGAAATGAATAATGACCTGATGTTCTGGCTGTTCCTTGTCCGTTTGTTGGCTGTGGTAACTTTGTCATATCTGGCACTTTAACCCCAGAATTATCTTCTTTCTTAGGAAAGGTGAAAGAATTACCAGGTTTTCTGTTTATAAATCGGTTTACAAACAGAAAATAAAGGATAATTATATTAAAAATTATATTTATAATGTAATTATCCCGTCCATTTCTTTTGTTAATTCTACTAGCACTAGATATTGTGTAAGTTTGTACGTCTTCTGTTTGCAGAAATACTATAAAATGTTCTAATATAAAGACTTTAGAGCTATTTCACTTCAATAAAAACTAATAGTAGAAATTTTTGACGAAATATGGTTGAATTAAGGAGTGTATGGTAAAAATAAAATAAAATAAAATAAAAGGTAACGAAAAAATGAACTAGAAAAGGATTTAAGTTGTATCAATATGCCCCGACAAAGACTGTATCAATGTGCCTAATACAGCCATTTTGAATTAAATGAGTCGCAAATCCAACACTTCATAATTTATCTAACAATAAAGAAATGAGGAACTGATAAAGAGTAGCTTTACTTGCCAGGGAGGGTATTCTTTTCGGTTGAAAATGCTGGAACAATTGTACAATACCATTTCAATTGTACAACTCAAATTTACTTTTGATCTACAAAAACAATTAATCACCCATCCCATTTCATCAAACTATTGAATCATTCCAAAACTTTCTCTATGTGGTTAATTTCACTAGTATCACCTTTTGGAGCTGTTGTGAAACTTCCTATAATGACCCTGTGTGCTGTACAGGTAGTGTATCAATGGGCCCCAGTTCCCCTTAACAGAATTTTATTTCAGTTAGAAAGCTGAAAGCAGGTGATTTAAAAACTGGCTCATATTTTAAGTATGGAGATAATATAAAATTATGAAGAATTTAATTAAACAAATTATGTTATCTTAATAAAATTATAGTAGTAGTATTTCTTCAAAAGTAGCTCTAAAACTTTATTAGTAGAGAGAATTATGGACAACTTGATATTATTTTAAACCTTAAATTATTTCCAAGTCCTTTTTTTGCTTGTCTAAATCGGTGAAGTGAATTCATCTAGTCAAGAATCATCCAATTCTGTAATATAAATCACTATTTTTCTAAGCAATCTTTTCCGATCATACCATACTCACAATATATCAGGGTTGTTCTTTAAAGACACTAATTTTTTCTAAAACATTACGTTTTATCAGTGCATGATTTCGATTACGTGATTTTAAAAGGTCAAGTATTTTGAGCGCAGGGTATTTTGAAATAAGCCGGGGTAAAATAGATGCCTTTCAATAAAGCTCTATTATTTCAGTTTTAAGTATTAAAATACACGCATTTTTCATAAAATGGTGTTATTTACAGTTTTTGGTTGGTTTTTACAGTTGGTGTTCCAATTTTTCTATCCATTCTTAACGAACATATATTAACAATTATGCATATGATGTTATTATTGCAGAGCAATACGCAAAATGAAGAAAAATCAATGTTACCATTCAAGAATAAAATCAGGTCAATGAAGATTCATATGGCTTTTTGACCTGTTCAACATATCTCCATGTTTTAGTGAAAACCATTCATTTATATTTTTTCGAAATTTGGAAAATACTTTTACATATGGATTAATAAATTTTCATTTTTTTCGACTATTTAAACTGCATAATGTAAATGCGGAAAAAATAAGTTATACAACTATTTTTTTAAATAGATTTTTGAAAAGCGAAGGAGTGTATCGTATGAAGTTTACAGCGATTTCTCGGCAACTCTACAACTTCACAAAGATTTACAGTGATAGCTCCACAGACATGGCTTAGATGTTTGAAGATTCCTTTTATGCATTCAAACTAAAAATAATACAAATAATAAATAAAAACAAAAGAAAACCAAAATTCACCGTATTTTATAACAGATGATATTCTTAACGTAGCGGGTAGTGTAGTTTCACTTTTTATTCGAAAACTTAAACAAGAAAACTATAGTAATCATTTTCCCCTTTATTTTCAAAAGAAATGGAGCACTTCTGTTTCCAGAATTACATAAAATGTATTAAAAACTACAAAAAATTAATATTTCAAAAGGGAATTTAGATAAAGATATTTAAATTGCATCTAAAAGTATGTTTTTTCTATACACAATGATGTGAAAATTAAAAATGTACGATATTTAGAAGTTTAAAAATTTTCAGTAGCAAAATTTTCAAAACTGAAATTTGATTTCAAATTTTAAAAGGTGGTATTCGTAAAATGATGTATGCGTTACCCACAGATGTGTTTGTCCTTTATAGTGTACATATATATAGGCGACATATTGTTGATTGACTAAGTAATCAAGAAGTATGCATCATGAAAAGTAAAGTTTGTGTCACAAAATTTATTTAATTAATTTATGGACAATTTTTTGCATATAATCAGATTAAAATTTTAGAAAAAATCCTCCTTTTAAATAAGATAACTATTTATATTTTAGTAATATGATTTCTGTCTATGAGGCTTAAATTATAAACCACTAAGACGCTATTATGCATCATTAAACCCAAATATTTTAAAAGGAAATGTTACAGAAAATGCAACGCCTTAGATTTTCTTATCTTAGTAATCAAATATCCAAATGGGAAAATAAACAATAAAATAAAGCAATCAGCTATATTATCAACAAACTGGATACTGAAAAAGCTGAGAAATGTACGGTAAAAGCTTTATTGTATTTTTTACGCTTCGATTTAATTTACGATAATTGAGGTGATAAGTGGCAATTATTTTTTCCCTAAAGCCATTAAGACCTTAAACTGGTAATAAACCTAATGCTTTTAAGCGCCTTTTAAAAATAAAAGTGAAAAAATCTATTCTCAAATTTTTTCATTGAATGAGCGCTGTCTCATTTTCACCATTATTAAGAAAGATTGCTTTATATTACTTCTTCTTTGAAATAGCTAAAATTACCTTAAATCAAAATATTTGTTTACAGGAGCATGAAAGTAAAATATTTACATATTTTTATCATCATTAATATATATATATGTATATATATATATATATATATATATATATATATATATAGTATTAAATAGAGGGATTAAAAACGTACGTTACTCATAAACTAGTTGGATGTGCCAATCCAAAACTTTTTTCTATCTCATACGTACATTTTAATACTTTTAAAAAATGGTTACTCATTTTAATGCTTTAATAATCAATACTATTTGAACTTTGGTTTTAATCTTAAATTTCTGCTTCAATCAATTAATCTGAGTAAAAACGAATTTCCGTCTCTACACGAGCCGATAAAGAATAGAATGATAGACAGATTTTTTTTTTAATTCAGGGAGAACCTATTTGCTTTACCAAAAAATAATTATATACAAAAATTTTAGTTCAGTTCTAGGACTAACTTCATACACTTTTAGGTGGTGCAATATTGAAAATGGCATAAACGTGGCTATTGCAGCGCCTCCTTCCGGAGGATTTTTTCAAATTCAGGGAGGCCCGACTACAAAAAATTGGTTCAATTCGTTGTATAAATTGATATACTTTTCGTCGGTACAATATTGAAAATAGCACAAAAATCGCGATTACAGCGCCCCTATCCGGCAGATTTTTTTCAAATTCACGGAGGACCAACAAGCCATAGAAATACAATTACACAAAAAATTTGGTTCAACTCAATGCATAACTTCATATACTTTTGGCCGGTAGAATATTGAAAATGGCACAAAATTCGCAATTGCAGCGCCCCTTCAGACATTTTGTAAAAAACCCGGACAGACATTTTGTAAAAAACCCGGACAGACATTTTGTAAAAACAGGTTTTTTGGAATCTATGACCCCTAAAACGTGTAAATCCGTCGAAAAACCGAAGTCGAAAAAAATTTCGATTACAATACTTTCTTCTATAGAAGATAGAAGAATATAAAAAAGAGGGTCATACTTATGCATTTTTTAATTTTTCAATAAGTTTTAAGCTAATAAACACTTTACCAAAATCAAGTTTCTATGCACATGTTTAAAAGATGTAGTACATAAATTGTGCGACATTAACTGCATGTTGCTATTATTGACCTAGAGGCCATTTAAAAAAATAGTCTTTCATATTAAAGAAAAGGAAAATAATACATAATTTAAACGAACATATTACTTAGGTACTCTTACATATTAAGTAACTTTTAAGTATTAACTGTTATATTGTAAAATAAGTAGCCCCACCAGTGGCAGACAGATACTGTCCTTGAAACTGATAGACGGCAGGTGATGTGTTCGAACCCTATCGCGGCCGTCCGCTTAACCGTTCGGAGTTTTCATGGTTTTCTTGGAATTTTGCGTAAATGCGGGTTAGATTCTTTAGGACTTTCCTTAGAAATACCACCCTTGAAGGGAATCTCATAATATTTTCTGAAAAATGCAGTATAGGAGTACCATCAATATTTAGTCTGTAACAATTTCTGTTACAGAAGTTTCATAAAAATCCGTTCATTAGTTTCTGAGATAGAAATATTTCGGAAATTTTGAAAAATTCATAATAACAGCGCCACTTGTTGGTTGATTTACACCAAAAATTAATTTGTATGAATTAATCCGCATTGTTTTATTGTTTATTTTTAATAATATTAAAATTAATTTTACATGATATATTAGAGTATTACTTTGTAGTATTAAATATACTAGCATTTAATTTTTCAAATAAAAGAAATATATTTCTCACAACAATAACAAATCCACATCTTGCCCCAGTACTGGGGCAAGATAAGGATTTTTTATTGTTGTGAGAAATATGGTTTAACAAATGATAACTGTGTTTTTACATCTTACAAAGAATCAAATTAAGCATAATGCATTGTAACGTAATATTGAAGTGTTTGTTTGTGCTGCTAACAATAGTCACGCATAAAAAATGTCATTTTCATACTTGGAACATTCTTCATGCTGCCAAATTTTGGCATTCAAGCACAGGATCCATTTTTCTATTGGTGGCTCTCAATATGCTTTGGTGGCCTTAAAAGCTTTTTAAAGTTTAGGGGGGAAGTTGGTAAAGGTCATGACCCCGAGATCAAACGTTGTCGAACAGTATCTCCTCGTACCTATCGGACGTTTGGGAACAGAGATGCAGACTGTGATAGGGTTTTTCTTTCGAGGGGCTATGGATGGATAAGCGGATGGCAAAACGTGATCCTCTGGTCGCGTCCATTTCGAACGACATCTACCCTGATCCGATGCACTCATTAACCGCAGAGAAGATAGAACCACAATGTCGCACAGACAAACAAGCGTTTGCAGGATTTAAATAGAACAGACAGCATAGTTTAATAAATACTGAAACACGCGGTAAGATGATGAGCTCGTCATCTTGCCCCGGTCGGCTTGTTAAAAAATATTTGTTTTCATTTTCATGAAGGAAAGCAGTTACTTGACATTTATTTATGTCAGTAAGTAGTATTTAAATTAAATTATTCATAAATATTAAAGAGAAATGGTGTATCTTACCTGTATCTGGAGCAGAGCTTATTTTCACAAACATAAACGTTATAACATGGCAGCAGTAAATAATTAAATCTTCATAACTAAGACAAATTCAGCGATTACAGAGTCTCTATTCTATACTATTGTTTAACGAAGGACTGATAGGAGAGCTAATAGTGTCCGGTTTATGCAGTCAACTAGTGGAAAACTGATAATTAAGACAATCGTCATCTTGACACGCTCTTCATCTCGACCCGGTCTCTCTTACTAACTGAAGATGAAGTTTTTTGAAAAACCGTGCATTAGATCTTGCGATAAAGCTATTGAGACACACCTATTGTGATACAGTTATTACGATAGCATAGTAGCGTCACTTGTAGGGCAATTCACACCAAAAACTAAACAACTTTAATGTATATTAAAGACTAATTGATTCTAAATTTTGATGAAAACTAGTGCAAGCTTGAGATAGAACTATTGACCTAATCATGACTAATTCAGTGTAGTAGTGCAACCTCTTGAATGATCTGCACCAAAAAGTAATCATAATCAAGCTATATCATTGACTAACAGAATTGAAAATTCATGCATTAGTTTTTGAGATAAAGCTATTGTGGAAATTATGAATAATGCAACATAGCAACGCAACCTATTGAGCGATATATACAAAAAACTAATCAATTCCAGTTTATTTCAAGGTCTAACTGAATTAAGGTTTTGTGAAATTACAAGGATTAGTTCTTGAATTATAGCGCCCATAAAATTTTTGTCACAAATAGATTCACAGAGTGATAGACAGATTCATAGACATTATCCATAAACCATCAAATCTTATTCAAAATCTTTAAAATGTACAAATCCCTCGAAAACCGGAAGTCGAAAATTTTCACGACACCAATGCATTTTTTTGTAAATATAGAATAAAAGTAATAATAAGTGGAACCTGTCTAAAGTGACAATCTTTGGGACCAGCTAAACCAGCTATAGAGGTGGTCACTTTATGGAGTAGCGTATTGAAATTTTTGTAATCACAAAAAATAAAACCAAATATATATATAGGGAAAATGCATTTTTATTTTCATTGTAATTCCATAATGATAACGTTTCTATAAGTGGTAGTAATAAACTTTTCATTAAAAATATCTCCACACAAGTGGAAATAGCATTACAATAAAGGGCAAAGTGGTCACTTTATGCATTAAGCAAATAAAGTAGAACCACGGTTATCCGAAAATTGGCTTAACGGAAAGACAAACAAAATAAGGAAAAACTAAAACTTTGGAATGTGTAATACTTGTAGAAATTGTGTTTAAAAGCGTGTTCTTTAAGAAATAGATAAACAGAGTCAGCTTACCCTTTTTTATAGCCTTTGGGATCGGTATTATTTCATTACAGTACGTGATGTGCAGTTTTTTTTAAACTGTTGCACGTATTATCTCATTAACGACCTACAAAAATTACCATTTGTATTTGCTTTCTGTGGCTCTGTGTTGTGTGTATATATCTCTCTTAGCATATTAAGCAAACTCCTGTTACGTCACTATCAACGTTGAACTTCGATTTTAACTAGTAAGTTATCCCTTTGCTTGTGAAGCGACTTGCAATTTGAGTTTGTCAATCATGGTGCTTTTACCAGAACATTTTTATTACAACGATGCTCTAAATTAAATCACATTTTTCATCAAACAAATTTCCACCATCCTCCCGCTTATTCGAAAATTCTTATGGGATCCCGATTATCTGAAAATTCCTATGGAACCATGTTAACCGAAAATTCCTATGGAACCATGTTAACCGAAAATTCCTATGGAACCCAGTTAACCGAAAATGCCTTAGTCCCATGCTTTTTGGATAACCAGGATTAAACTTTATTCACTATCATCGATAAATTCCTGTACTTTTTAAATGATCAAAATAAAATTTCAGAAAATGACCACTTTGGTCTTTAAGTTTATTAATTTTCCATACAGAAAAATTAACAGTCACATTTTACAGAGTCAAATAACATTGACAATGACAGGCTAACTGGTCACTTTACATAAGTAAACACATTAGACAAATGGTCTCATTACCGGACAATTCTCATGTTATTTTATGTAAGCATAAATAAAATTTTCCAAAAGCAGTCACTTTAGCCAAGTGGCCGCTTTATCAAAGTCGTCACTTTAGCAGGTTCCACTATACTAAAATTATGATATGAGTTTAAAAAGGGTTATTTTTGACGCATATTAAAATATATTTTTCTTCGGAAATGCATGAAATTGGCAGGTATTGTGATTCAGAAACTATTCAATCGAAAAGTGTTTTCACTTTTTTGGACAGGAGATTTTTTTGGAACTACTGTCTGATTTGACTCGAGTTTCTCGATGTAACACAAAGTCATGTGACCAGAATAGTGTTAAAATTTACACATTTGTATTAATAAGAAAATAGAAAATGCTATTCCATTTCAAATCCTATAACTACCAGTTTTCTACATTTACACTTAAAAATGAATCAAAATCTGTCTCAGAAAATTTCGCGTCGTTGACAAGAATTTCAGAACCAAGTTAAACAATTTATAAAAGTATATATTTGAAAATAATATAAATTTATGGAGATTTCTCAACAAAGTTAAATACAAGACCCATAACAAAAATTCTCAATTTTAATCACTTAGCATTTATAAACATTAAAAGTCAAATAAATGGAAATTTCTACACCACACCGATAATAAGTATTCTTCTCAAATTATGATGTTAATTTTCAGGTACATAAATAAACGTTGGTAATTAAAATGAATATTTATACGCCTTGCTTTCCAAGTAAGAAACTAATCAACGCAATTCTAAATAAATTATGTAGGTTTTGAAAAAGGGAAAAAATCTCACTTGTTTTGGGTCATTCCACACCAAATGAGCAAATCAGGTGTGGTTGAGATGTCACAGATTTTATGGAAAATCATCATATAAGATCGGTCAGATCACACAGTAGTAGATCACAATCATTTACGAGGAAACGCAAAGTAGTAGAGTTCAGACTAGTTTATTTCAGTATAAAAATTTACATTAAAGTTGATACGAAATCAAGGTCTTGTGTACATGCTTGAAATTTCAAGTTTGATTATTAGCGTTAGGAATGGAACGATTGTAATAAAAATTATTTACACTTAAGAATGAACTATAAGTAACAGATTAGCATAATTTAGTAATTATATTTTTATTTCATAATTTAAAAATAAATAAATAATAAAAAAATCGTAGAAAAAATAAAATATTTCAGTTGTGTGTTTTAAAATAAAGGACACTTTTTCCAAATTCAAATTTTTTTGCCATTATAGCTAATTGAATATATTTAATACATCTATAATTTAATTATTGCCTTTTTCATTCCTTTATGAGATACAAAAATAAATAGTGAAAACTACTGATTAAAAATTCAACATTTTTATAATTTTTTTTGGAGACGAATAAAAGCTTTCAAAAGCTTTAAACTCTTTGATATTACAAATAAAAGTGTATATTTTAAGTATACAGAATTTTATTCGTGCTTTCAGTTTATTTTTGCCTCAATAATATTTTTAATTTGTATAGAACAAAAATGACTTTCTTCATAAAATAACTGTATTTTAATCTTAAAATCAAGTAGCAAACATAGATGGCAGCACACGTCTATTTTTAGCAAGAAACTAGCAAAAAAGCGCGTGTTTTCAAAGAAAGATTGTCTTTAGAATATATCGAATATTAGTTTTTTGAACACATTTTTGTTATTTTAGAAATTAAAAAGGCAGTATTGAAACTTTTTTAGTGTTTCATGGACTTATTGATTCTTATATATGTGTAATATTGTTGATGTAAGAGCTTTCCTTTAATTATTTTTTTGAGGTAACATAAGAGGAATAATTATGATTTTGGCATTTTTTTTAAAGTTTCTAAGTTTTTTTGAAGATGAAGGAAATAAATAACAACTTTGAAACTTTGAGAATTCGATCTTCATACATAGTAATACATCTTGCATCAATTTCACAGATGTTTTCTTTTAATCCTTTGATTTTTATTACATTTCAAAATTTTTAAAAATTTACAAAGTTTCAATACTTACAACCAATTTATGATTAATTATGATATTACCAGATTATTGTTACTCAATAAATATAAAGATTGATATACAGAGATTTCAACATTATATAAAAACTTCATTTTTGTTAAATAGTTTTAAAAATATAGAACTTGAAACTTGCAACTTTCGGCGATTATCCGCAAGCCATTCTAAATCACAAGTTTTTTAAATGTCCGAAATTGATAAAATAATTTATTTTTCGTCAAAATATTGTGCAGACATACATTTGAATATGAAATGAACATGTATCTCAAATTTTATTAAAATCGGATTCTATACAGCCACGTCTTTTTTTTTTTACATTTTTACTCATTTGACATGGAATGACTATTGTATAACACATTTTTTTTTTTTTTTTTTTTTTTTTTTTTTTTTGCATTTGTGCATTTGTGTATATCTTCATTTTTTTCCATTAAAAAATTTAATATATATATATATGTTACACTTGGTGAAAATGTAAAGTTATGTTCTGCTACTTTCATATCGCTAAATCGATTTGCAACCTTTCTCAGTGGGTTGTGAAGAAAGGAAGTCACAAAATATATCGAACTGACAAAAAAAGGGATATTTCCCTGTACAATTATCTTCCCCAATCATAAAGCTGTAAATGCATTTGGCGTCCAATTTCTGTTTTGCATCTGTCCTTCCTTGACATGGAAAAGTCATTATACAAAAAATACGCCGCCTCGAGAAAACACAGACACCGACGACTGACTGCAAGTAGTATGTGAGTCTGTCTGAAGCTTAAATGCATCGACACTTTCTAATCTTTAAGCTCGTTGAAATAGTCTGCGTATTATTTCAATGTGAAATCTTTCTCAGTAAACCGCCAATATTTCAAAATCGGAACATGTGTATTTAAAACCTCAAAAAATATTTCATACTCAATATTTTTCAGGAGTATTTTTTGACAAGTAATCGTTTTCTTCCAATGCCAATAGTATCAATCCAGTGCCAATAGTATCAAGTAGTTTTCAATTATATCTATAATAAATGTTCATGGAAATTTCACTAGAAATAGTTGAAAACTTTCCTTAAATTGTAAGATTCCATAAAATGGTACATTTTTTTAAATAATAATTTTAATTTTATGTAAAAAATATTTCAAAGTTTATCTATCATTAAGAGAAAACGTTATAACTCGAAGGTTATTTGCATTTAAACATTTATTTAAAACTTCTAGTCCAATATTAGAACACTGGTTACAAATGTTCAATTTGTTTTGCATGTATAAATGTAATTAATGTATTTTTGTGCCTTTTCTTTCGAAAGAAAACTTAATGAATGCTTTATGTTAAGAGAGTATATTTATGCTTTCGTTTACAATTTTCTGAATAAATTTCAATACATTTTTCACTAAAGACTTAAAACAAAATCCAGACATATATTCAGGGATTTATATGATTTTGAATTCATGATATCATTTTTATATTTTATGCATGTAAAAGAGAGATGTCTTGAAAAACGTTACTTTTTTATGATTCATTTTTGTGACGGTTTTCAGAGAAGATAATCAGATAAAATATTCATGGGAAAAGCTCTGGATATGAAAGTATTTTGTATGATAATGGATTCATATGCATTATATATATATATACATATATGTGTGTTATATATATATATATATATATATATATATATATATATATATATATATATATATATATATATATATATATATACATATAATAATGTTCGCCTTTACACATATCTGCTTTTTGTTTTTGAAATGTGAAAGCACTTATGGTTTTAGTAAATTACGGCGTATTTATTTTTCCATGGAAGATTACATTTTTTTTTACTTATTTTACAAATTATTCTACATGTTGTTTATTATATTTTATTGAAATATATTGAATCTGATAATATATTCTTAAATTATGTTGAATCATAATGTATTAAAATAGATTATGACTACCGAAATCGAACATCTTCATGAGTTTATTTCAACTATTTATTTATTTATTTTTGTTTTGTTCTTCATAATATATATATATATATATATATATATATATACCGGGTGTATCTAAACTACTTGGCAAAACTTTATAGGGTGATAGTACACATCAAGACAAATAATATTAAATGGGAAACTAAGGGTCCCAAACGTCTTCCGAAGGAGATAGGCGCCATCAAAGTTTAGGGTCCAAAATTTGAAATGATTATAAAAAAACAGAAAAATTGGTCGATTCGTTTGCGATTTTCACAAAAACTATTCCATATGTCAGTATTGTCTTGAAAATAAATTATGCAGATAAATTTCAAAAAATGCCGATAAAAGGCGCTTTAGACTTTAGAGTAACGAACAACTATATTTAACCGTTATTTTTTTCATCTCATTAAATTTTTTTAGAAGTTTCGACATAAACTTAAATTTTGAGCTCAAAAACTGTGGTTAAGTAAACCAAACTGAACAGAGTTCAATAGTAGGGGTAGGTTCAAATTTCAAATGATTATAAAAAAAAAACAGAAAGATTGGTTAATTTATTTGCGGATTTCACTAAAATTATTCTTTATGTCAGTATTGTCTTAAAAATAAATTATACAGATAAATTAAAAAAGAATGCCGATAGAGAACGCTTTAGACTTTGGAGTAACGTACAACTATTTTTTACCATTATTTTTTGGATCTCAGATTTTTTTTAGAAACTTAGACATAAATTTTGAGCTGAAAATCTGAATCGTTGAGAGTGGATAAGTAACGCACACTGAAATGTGTTCAATGGGAGTGGGGAAGTTAAAATTCCAAATGATTATAAAAAACGGAAAAATTGGTCCATTCGTTTGCGGTTTTTTCTAAAACTATTCTTTATGTCAGTATTTCCTTGAAAATAAATTTTAAAGATAAATTAAAAAAAATCCGTTAGAGGGCGCCATAAACTTTATAGTTACCCACAACTATTTTTAATAGTTATTTTTTTTTATCTAAATAAATGTTTTAAAATCTTAGACTTAAATTTTCAGCTCAAATTCTGAATCGTTGGGTGGGGTTGAAAAGAGCAAACTGAACTGTGTTCAGGAATTGAAATATTACCCTGCCCACCCTACGAACACAGTTCAATTTTTCGCTACTTAATTACTCACAAAGATTCAGATTTTGAGCTCAAAATTTAAGTCTAAACTTTTAAAACATTTATTTAGATACAAAAAAATATCGGTTAAAATTAGTTGCTGGTTACTCTAAAGTTTAAAGCACCCTCTAACGAAACTTTTTGAAATTCATGTTTAAAATTTATTTTCAAGGAAATACTGACATAAAGAATGGTTTTAGAGAAAACTGCAAAAGAATCGACCAATTTTTTCGTTTTTTTTTACAATCATTTGAAATTTGAATCTCCCCACCCCTATTGAAACAGTTCAATTTGCTCTACTTAACCACACTCAACGATTTAGATTTTCATCTCAAAATTTAAGTTTACTTCTAAGCTTCTAAAAAAATTAATGAGATGCAAAAAATAGCAGTAAAAATTAGTTGTACGTTACTCCAAAGTCCAGCGCGCCCTCTATCAATATTTTTTGAAATTTATCTGTATAATTTATTTTCAAGAGAATACTGACATAAAGAATACTTTTAGTGAAAACCGCAAATGAATCGATCAATTTTCTCGTGATTTATAATCATTTCAAATTTTGGACACTAAACTTTTATAGCGCCTATCTCCTTCAGATGATGTTTGGGATCCTTAGTTTCCCATTTAATATTATTTGTCTTGGTGTGTACTACCAGGGTACACGACATTTCGGTCCCGCCATTTCGGTCCCAAGACATTTCGGTCCCTGGCCATTTCGGTCCCGAGACATTTCGGTCCCCGGCCATTTCGGTCCCGAGACATTTCGGTCCCGCGGTAATTCGGTCCCAAGACATTTCGGTCCCGAGACAATTCGGTCCGTGGCCATTTTTTCTCCAGAACTTTGGTCCCTTGCCATTTCGGTCCCTTGTTACTTCTTTCCTCGCTACCTTATTATAAGTCGGATTCTAATTGTTGTGAGCCTGCCAAATGGTATAAGTTCAACATTATTCGGGCCTTTTTTAATTTTTTTTTTATTTTCCCACTCCCTCCCCCCAAATTTTATTAAAAGTTGTATATAAATTGTCCGATAAATTTAAACTTTTATAACTCGTGATAATGAAATCACAGCAAGTTGAAAATTCTGTTTGATTAAACAATGTGATATAAATTTAGGGGATATTGTCTTTTGCTTCTAGTAGTATTATTTTTAATCAGAATAAATATTTTAAATTTTATAATTAATTATTAGTATCAGTATTTTATATAAACATCTATAAACTATTATAAACTAAAAAGTGTTTTATATAAACTGCCATAAATATTTTTTTTTGGCTGTTAACGTACATTTTTTTAGAAATTTTAAATTAGCATTAGTTAAATAATAAAAAAACTGTGCTTAATTTTTGTTTCTTCCAATTACTTTAGTTTTAAATATCTTTAATAATTCAATTAGACAGTTATAAGTTATAATATATACATATTTCCTCAAATCACCTATCACACCCTCTCCTTTGATAATTCAGAAATGAGATATATTTACTGAAGAACAATTTTTTTTTAATTATTATTATTATTTTTATAATACAATGTTGCATCTTATAAATTTGCTTTCATAAGTTACCTTCCATTATAAACATTGCGAAAGCAATAGTGATTTCGTAAATGAGCATGCTGTGGGGGAAAAAATTGCTTTCAAAAATTTGCTTCCGCCATTTTATTTTTTTAAATAATAATAGTTAATTTTATTGAAACTGGACCTATTTCATTCTAATAAGATAATTATTTTTTTTATTTACATAAAAGTAATATAATAATATAAATATTATAAATAAAATAATATATATAATTTATTATATAAATTATAATATATAATATATATTATAATTTATTTAATATAATTAAATGTAATATAATAATATTTTAAATAATTTTATTTTCAATTTTTAAGTGACAAAACTAAGCTTTTATTTATTTATTTATTTATTTGTATTATCTTTTCGCTCCTACTTTCCCAGAAAAAAAAATAATTCTTTTTTTAGTTTTATTTTTAACTATACTAATTATTTTAAATTTCTGTAATTTTAAATATACAATAAATAAACAAGTAAAAGATAAATTTCTGTTTAGAACCACCACGAAATATAATGATGTATTGAATATAAAATGGATTATCTATTGAGTTTATTTTAAAGTAAAATTCATTAGGTAAATCAATAATATTATTAATTAATTAATATATTTAATAAAATATTAACTTGACTTTTATATAAAAATTACTAACTGTTTTTAAAATTAGGCTTACCAATTATTATTAGGATCACCAATTATCATTAGGATTACCAATTATCATTAGGATCACCAATTATCATTAGTATTACCAATTATGATTAGGATTACCATGCAAAATTTGTGTGAATTATAATATTTTGGATAAGAGTTATACGTGTATGTGGTTTCCTTATAACAACATTATACTAAAATTTTATGGCCTTCAGTTTAAAAACTCCTCCAATGTTCTCTCAACTCCAATGTTCCCTATAAAATTATGTCTTATTTCGCAAAATTTCAGTTTGCAGGAAAAGGGACCGAAATGGCTAGGGACCGAAATGTCTTGGGACCGAAACGGCTAAGGACCGAAATGTCTTTGGAGCGAAATGGCTAGGGACCGAAATGTCTTGGGACCGAAGTGTCTCAGGACCGAAATGTCTCGGGACAGAAACGACGGGACCGAAATGGCAGGACCGAAATGGCGGGACCGAAACGTCCTGTTTCCGTACTACCACCCCTTAAATTTTTGCCCAGTAGTTCAGATCCACCCTGTATATATATATATATATATATATATATATATATATATATATATATATATATATATATATATATATATATACTAGCAAGGATATAATATGAATGATAAACGCATAACTTTAGTGCAGTTGCTTTTTGTTGCAATTCTTGAGCATTTTTGTATATATTTCGAAGAAAGAAACAAAAAAGTAAAACAAAAAAGTAAACATTTTCCTATTTCTTATTGATAGCTTACCTTTTCAGGAATTCCATGGATAGAATAAAAGAGAAAATCAACAAAACGAACTATTTCTTTATTAAAAAAATAATGGTTCTTGAAATATCTACGGGTGTATTTCTATATTTGATAACCTATTAGTAAATCTAATAAAATGAAACAGATCTTATCAATTAGCAAATGATATCATAAATTTATCTTCAAATATTGTATATATATATATATATATATATATATATATATATATATATATATATATATATATATATATATATATATATATATATATATATATGTGAAACATGTGAAACATGTTGCGTTAAATCACCCTGCCATTTTATTTGGAAGAAGAACATTTTAAAAGTTTGCTTGTCTCATTTTCATAATTTTCTATTACTTATGCATTATCAAAAGAATAATAAGTTTTTCATTCTTGTTTTTTGTAGTAATTCTTGAGTCAAGATATGTTTTCCGGAAATGTACGTTTGTTGTTTGCATGACTTATGATTTCACCAAATAAACATTTTAGTGTCAAATCATTAGCAGGGTGTCATTATTGGTTAGCCACCATATTACACATTAGAACTCACAATATTTATCTGAAACATACACATTAAGACGAGTGTAAAAGTCTTTTACGAAATTCATTTCCTACTAGTGCGAGAATGTAAAGTTGTGGAATGGTCACAGAAAAATATTCATAAAAATTTAAAATAAACAATAAACAATTTTTGGGTACATTTTAGGGAACAAATATGCAACTCTATCATTCATATTGATGCAAATTTTCACATTTGAATGTATTTTTAACTTCTGACTTTTTATAATGCAGAGAAAGTAATAGAATATATAAACATAAATTAAAAATTTTAGAGAAATTAATTAATATCTTCTAGCTCCAAATTGGGGTCTAAAGATGGAAAAATAACATAAAAGGATGATAATTTTAACATTTTAGTGATTTAGTAAGTTTTCGAATTTTATCTCCGCTACCACGAAAATATTGCAAAAAATATACAAGAAAGATATATGAAAAAATCAATAAATATCTTCCGGTTCCACTTCGGGGTCTAAATATGAAAAATTATACAAAAATATAGAAAAGTTAGGAGTCGAAATGTAAAAAAATTAGAAAACTTTTGCCCAAAAATTTATTTATGGAATCTTTTAATATTTTTTTTACAGAATTAGACATTCGTAAATAATAATTATAAACATTAAACAAAAAATTTATAATTCATGCAATTCACAGAGCTTGTATTAATAAGTGCTCAGTACTTTTCACATTACACTGGTTTTGATTTCAATTATATATGACACGCCTGAACTCCATACTAGACCTGATGTAACCATCACGCTACTTCTTTCTAACGACTGGAAGGGAATCTTCTTTTGTGTTTTACTCCACTTTAATCATATTGAGTTTGACACAGAATATTTTTGTTTCATAATACCGATACAGGACATCTGTAAAGCTTTATCAAGTGCATTATTAATTCGTTGGACCAGCGTGTGATAATCGGAGGTTCCGTTGGTTGGCAATTCTGTCAGTCTGCGAAGTGTAAGTATGTAACGATTACATTTAAAATATGAAAACATTTTACGTATCGTGTAACACAAACGATAGATTAAAAAATATTAATTAATGCTTCGATTTTAAATTAGTTATATCTCTTTAAAAATATTATTATTTTGTATCTAAAAAATACTATGTTAGTACATTTTAGTTTAAACTTCTGTGTGAAATTATACCACAAATACATTTTCTATAATAAAATTATTTTTACATACATTTCATATTTATATGAAACTCGCAACCTTCTCTAATATTTACGAAGGCATTTTTTTCTTTTAACCTCTTCGCTACTGGCGATTATTAGAGTATTTTTAATTATTGCTGAATTATTTCTTCTCTCGTATGACGAGATTCGAGAGCGAGATTTTTGTTTTATTTTCATTAGCTCGAATCTTAGAATTCAAAACATATTATTCTTACATCGAAATTTCATTTATATTTGAGCATCATTAATAAAATGGAAGAAAACTGATGTACCCATTTGGGTACTCAGGGACTGAAGATTTAATAGAGCTACATTTTTTAATGATTTCATTGATTGTTAGTATACAATATCAAATAAATTTTTTTTTTGTACTTAATATTTTTTTCACTAACTGAAATAGCAATTATACATAATATTTATAACGAAAAATTATATTTAGTAAACTTTGTTCCTCTTAATCTGTAATTTTATTTATGCCTTTCAAAACTACTACAAAGAGAAATAACGTTCATTATTTTTGCACTGGTAACCAATGTGTACTGTTACCCTGCCAGTTCACTGCACTTGGCAATTTAGTTTTTGAGATATTTAAATTCCGTTAAAATCTGTATACCGCAATTTCGAATTGTAATTTAAATTAAACGGAAAAACATTTTTGTAAGGAAACATTATTTTTATTCCACAAAATGCAATGCACACTGTTAAAACTAATGGTGATAAACCAGTTGCATTTGGCGCCCAGGGGTGAAAAGGTGTTACCATTTGACACCCGCGGGCTTGAAGATGTGTTTGTGGAGCCGTTTAAACTCTGACTGGGTGATTCCACTAATTAGCACGCGCAATGCATAACGTTGTAAGATTTTCAACCCTTAGTCATTTGCGTATGCTCTGTGACGTGCATCTTTGCCCTTCAACTCGCCGTCATTGGTGGATCAAAACAGAAATTTCTCTCTACGATAACTATCACCGCTATACGCTATCATAATTTTGTTTAGAACTTCGGATGGCTAATTTTTGGCGAGCTTTTTTATATAAAGCAACCTTTGAATTTCCGGACATTTGAACATTTCTGGGAGGCTTTGAAGGTTAGCTCGATGACCGAGCGATTAGAGCGCTGAGCTTGTAATCAGACATAGTGGGATCGAATTCTTCGAGGGACAGAAGTCGGTTTGTATAATTTTTAATTTTTTATTATTGGGCACTCTGGATTAAGGGTTCCATCTTTTCACCCTTATTAAAGGTGCCGTTCTGATTCTTTTAGGGGTATCACCAGTGACACAAGCCTTTCACCCTTAAAAGGTGCAATGTGTCACCATTAGTTTTAACAGTGCATGTTGTGTTACACACATTTTTGAAATTTTCATTTTTTGCATTTAACGTGGAGACAATTTAAGCCATCATCGCTAGTTAAATGTTACAAAATCCTTTATAAATTCAATTCTAATCATAATTTGCTCAATATTATTAATAGATACTTTTTATGATGTTGAACAGTAATGGTCCAATAACTTGTCTTTTTGAAGTTTTTCAAAAGCGATAAATTATAACTGTGTACAGAGTTTAACAATACTAAACAATAGTCTAATTTGTTTTAAATTGAAACCAATAAAACTTCTTTTCTTGCGATTTTTATAAGTGATTTTCGTTTCTTCTTAGCACTTTCCAGAATAATTGAAAAGCATTTATGACTTTCGTCTATCTGTCCGTCTGCGCAAGCTCCATCCCTATAAATACATTCTGAATTCTCACACTCTGCACACTAGGGTGGAGCGAAAAATTTTTTTTTTCGAAAATCAAAAACGGGTAGGTGCCAAAAGTTGCCTTTATACTAGGACATCAACTGCGTGAAATTTTACCGCTGAAAAAAAATGGCTTGAGTCTGCGCTTTTGCTCCAAAAATCGAAATTTTGGGTAAAATTTGTCATTTTTTGACATTTTTTCAAAATAAATTAAAAATTTCCTACAGAGCTGGTTAGTATTTAAAAGTGTTGCTTAGACCTATATATTTATCTGCTTAACATATTTAAACTATAAAACAATATCTGTAGTCTGTATAATTGGAGCAAATCTGACAACTTTTTGTGAAAAATCAGCGTTAACCTCTCTATTGGAGCATACAAAGAAATGTTGTTTTAAATGCATTTTTCACCTGGCTGCTTTCAAAACTACTGTGTATATAACTCATAGAGGTGGTTGCATTATCCCTCCCGTCTCAACCACCCAATCATCTAGGCCCAGTGTTTTATTTATGTATAGAATTGTTATTTTTTCCCGAAGACGAGTATAAGTTTTCTATATATCAAAGTAATTTATCTCTTCTTTGTATTCACTGACTTTAGATGATTTGGATCATGCTGGTGTGACCTGCTGCACGTATATTTTTATACCATGTATAACAGAAGGGAAGCTGAGTAATGTATTGGATATGTTTTTAATTGAACCTATTCAGTAGTCTATTATCTTCATTAAAATTCCATGCAATTAGTACATTATGATTGGAAGTTCTGTTATTACAACATTCTTTCAATAAATTACATTTTATATGCAATGATTTGCCTAATAATTGATTGTATGAATTCAATTTCTAGTATGTCATCATTTTTTGAACCTATTATATATTGAATATATGCTGAGAAGCTAGCTGTTTAATATTATGACGATCGTCACAGAGGATTGCAAACAAAATTTGCGTGTAAAACAACAATATTTCTAAAGAAGTTTTAGCATGCTTTATGTCGTTTCCTGTGTTGTGCCGTAATCTAGTAATTTCTAATAAGATTTTAGATCTATTATTCAGGTGTGTTGTACATTTGGTATAAAACATCCCGCGGTATAAACTTGGATTATACATTTTGTGAGTGAACATATAGACGCTAATTGCCAGTCTGTGCTTATATAAAGTGGAAAATTTTATTAACTTTATGAGCTGTCTTTTGTGTGAGATGTTTTCTAAATTCATATTCCCCATTCTTTTTGAGAAATAGCTTTCCTTATGAATTAGCTTTGCAATTTCCAACAGAAATTTCTAGTCTGTTCTGAGTATCTTTTTCTCAATTTGAGAAAATAATTTTTCAAAATTATTCTCTATTTTATATAAAAAAAATTGCAATAGGAAGTGAATAGTACCTAGACAAAGATTTTCCTTATTGATCCTGTGAATCCATGTAGCTTAGAACGTTTTATATCGACTTCTCTAATAATTGACGCAGAGGAAATTCACTGGAGTTGGAGTAGCGAATGATTCAATATTATACACAATTCTAAGCTTACCCCATGCAAAATGGTTCACAGTGACAAATAAAATTCTCCTAATTTTAAATGAGCACTTATAGTCGATTAGAATCCGTACATTCCCTCATAAAGTACTATGCATTATAAGTTTATGCCCAGGACATTTCACCATCAAATGTTGTCCGTTCATAAAAAGGGGATCTAAAAGTTAATAGGAAATTACCTGGATACGAAAACACTTAGAAAACGGCATAAAACTAATGCAAAAAAAAGGTTCTTTACAACAGCGGTTGCTTTACACATGGAGAACAAATTTTCATTGCAATTCTCTCTGACGATCACCATTACATTAAACAGCTCGCTTCTCAACATATAAAAAATGCAAAAGCCAATATAAGTATGCCAATAAATGATGGCATACTTATAGTTTAAATATCTGAAATCATCTTTGAAGCAAATCATTACGTAAAAAAAATACAATTGACGGAAAAAATGTTGTGGTAACAGAACTTCCAATCACTATTCATCAACTGAATGTAAGTTTGATAAATATAATAGATGGACGAATAGATCCCTTTAATAATATTCCCGTACATTACTATTCTTGTCATTTTTTTGTATAAACTGTAAAAATATGCATGAAGATAGTTACAGCAGCATGTGGATGCAAAGAACAGATAAACAAGGTGGAAGCATCGCAAACATGCCAAATTTTTATAAAAAAAATCACAAATCAATGTATAAATAAAACACTGTACTAAGATGATCGAATAGTTGGGCCGGGTGGTATAGGAAATATAGCCACCTCCACGACGCATGTCCAAGGTAGTTTTGAAAACAAGAGCTGTATTAAAATAACAATTCGTTGTATGACCCAATAGAGAGGTTAACGCTGATTTTTCACAAAAAGTTGTCAGATTTGCTCCAGCTATAGGGAATAAACATATTGTTTTATAGTTTAAATATGTTAAGCAGATAAATATAAAGGTCTAAGCAACACTTTTAAATACTAACCAGCTCTGTAGGATTTTTTCAATTTTTTTGAAAAAATGTCAAAAAATGACAAATTTTACCCAAAATTTTGATTTTTGGAGCAAAAGCGCAGACTCAAGCCATTTTTTTTCAGCGGTAAAATTTCACGCAGTTGATGTACTAGTATAAAGGCAACTTTTGGCACCTACCCGTTTTTGATTTTCAAAAAAAAATTTTTTTCGCTCCACCCTACTGCACACTCTTACACTCTTAAATACACTTTGAAAACGATTTTTATAGTTGTTGATATTTAATATAGCATAATCCAAAATTAAAATGAAGAGTGGCATGAAATAGCCAAAATTATTCCTTTATTATGGTCAAGTGTATAAATTGTTTAAAATTTATTTTATGATTCTTACATCATTTCAAACATACTGAAATTGCTTTGCATTTATTAAGTACGTTAAAAATGTACTATGTGGAATGTGGGTTGCAAGCATTTATTATTAATTTACAGAGCCTTACAAAATAATTCCGTCACATCACATTCAATGGTTTGAAAGTCACACTACTTTAGATATGCTGATAATGATATACATTACTGAGGATTATAACAAAGTACTTTGTGTAGAACATAAATTGCATAGCATTTTTCGTCCAAGGAAACAAGAAATAGTTTTCATGTATTTCGGATGCAGTTCGGATGAATTTACAGTTGCATAAAAAACTCTGGGAATCCCATGTTCCAAAAAAAGTTTAGTAAATTTACAGATTTTTTTTTAATGTAACTTGTAGGATGACATCAAGATAAAGTTTCTGAATAAATTCATTGTATTTTATTCATTTGTGTATTAAAACTCCACTATAAAATAAACCATTATGTTTCTAAAACGTTAAAATTTAATATATAATGACACATAATGATATATTACCAACATGTTCCCCAATAGTATCGGCTGAGTTACTCGATGATTATAAATATGCAAAGAAGCATTAGAGTAAAATAAAACTACATTTGTAATCCGAAAGCAAATATCAATAATATGGACTAAGTAGTTGTCACAAATTTCATAAAAAATATTTTAACTCTAGAAAATTATTATCACTTGTATAATAAAAAAGAATTACTTAATGGCATCAACAATAAAAAATCACAAGAGATAAAAGCTTTCAAAATATTTAAAATAAAATTTCAAAAGCCTTAAAACCGATGTTTTACAGCTAACGTCGGTGTATTTATTTTAATAACATGTGAATATTGTTAAACAAAATCGTTAAATATAAACCTTCGCCAAACAAATGTTTGGCAAAGTTTTTTAAATCTTTGAAAGTTTTTACCTTTTGTACATAATACACGCCTTTACGTAAACATTTTTAATGAATGTGTAGTGCTAAATTTCACGAGGTAACGGTCCTTAAATTTATCTATCTCTAGAAAATTATCATTTTTCTTGGAAAAAGATACGTTCATTCCGAAACATGTAACCAGATTATATATAACGCATTTTTGCTCTTTTTATTGTTTTATTTACAACATTTTTGAAATTAGTGAAGATTAGTATATTTTGACAATCGAATTTTTACTTATTATTCGAGACACATAACTATAGAATAATATTGTTATTTATCTAAAACACACCGGTTTTGGGAAAACAACATTTTTAAATTATCTTATTAATGTATTGTAAAGCATTAGTGTAATTGATGTATCAGTAGTCCTTTTGAAGTTCTTTATGTATATACATATTTTTTAAACTTGCAATTCAAATTACAAATCAATGAATGTAGTAACAAAAGTAACTTTTATATAAGAATTTTAAAAATAAAAAATCACTCAGAAAAAGGAAAATAGTAAAAATTTATGTTCGAAAAAGTACATAAAATGCAAGTGCCTTATAAGATTTATGAAATTGCAAAATCAATAAACAGTACAATGGGTGCATGGATTTCCAAATAGCTTTTGAACAAAAAGTAGGAATGTGTATAATGTTGCTCCTTCTTTTCTTTCTAACGTTTAGCATTTATACTTTTATAGATTTTATGCAGTTTTGTGGAAATGCTTTCCATATTTCACTATTTGATTTAAAGTTTATTTTTTCTGTTAAGGTTTTATACCGTCCAATAAATTAGTATTGATAAACAACATAATAGGTATACTTTCGTATGAAAGTATATTTCCATAGAAATTTTAGGAAACTGCGATTGTATTTCTTATAAAATATTATGTATAAATTCCTTTTTTTATTTGAATTTGATGAATAATGCAAAAGTAGGTCGTATTTTCTTAATATACAAAGTAAAAACTGTAAAAAAAAACATACTTTATTCTTTTAAAAGTATTTTTATCGAAAATCAAGACCTAAAGGAACAATGTACGATGACTTCTTAGTAAAGAATGTTTATAATTGTTTTAAAGGTGATCAAAACACAAAAACAGAAAATCTTACATGTAATACGTGGACAATAGCAAAAATGAATTTCATGTTTATCACTTCTGTGATTTTAACTGCCGACTAAATCACTGAGCTTCATAATGATATGGGGAGCTTGCTCACATATGTACTTTCTGTCTTCACAGCGTCACACTTTCAATCTGCCAAAGTAATTTGTCCTTCATGTTTCTTATTATTAGAAGCCTTTTTTGAAACTTTTTATCATTTTTGTTTATATTTCTTTATTATTATCATTTTTTTAAATAATTTTATAAGCAATTCTTAGCAATTTTTCATTAATTGCTGTTGAGTTTAGCTAACTTTTCATTATTAACTAATATAAAATACAGAACTAAAGATAATTTTTGAGAAAATCTAGTTTTTTTAATAAAAAAATATGTATCAGTGAAAATTGTAGAAAGTTTGCTATAATTTCCAACTAAAATCCAATTTGAAAACATCTATTCCCTTCTACTCAATTTTTGAAAACCTACACTGTTAAAAATTTTGCTCTAGTTTGAACCATATTTTGGCATTCAGAAGCTGCCACCATAAGATTGTGAAATCTCTTACCAACATTTGGAGCTTCCTCTTTCAATTTCGTCCCAACTATTGAAACTATGCATCAACAGTTGCTCAAAATATCGGTTCATGATTTGACCATCTTAAAGTGGAATTTAAGCTATTGAGCACCGAAATTTGGTTCAAACTAGGACAAGATTTTTAACAGTGTATGTTTTTCCAAAAACATTTTTTCTGAAAATCTTTGAAATTGCATTCATGAGTGGATTGCAGGATTCAGTTTGTCGGACTAGGGTGTTAGCCCTTTCGTAGTAATGTGGAACTCAGTGGGTCATGTACGCCGAATTTACCTTTGGCCTAAAGAAAGCATAAATGTTATTTTCGATGAGCGATACATTGCATTAAAATTTCGTTTTCGTTTAAAACAATCGTCAGATCAAGAGTATACAATGCTAACGGAAAATTATGGGGAATCTGTCTTACCCTATAGCGCAGCTAGAAGATGTTTTATGTGATTATTAAATGCAATTGTTGTATGCAATTGTTTTCAAAGAAAAAAAAATGGAACTGGCAACTTCGCTAAAGGAAGTAGCTATTAACAACCAGGTAGCGAAAGTGGTAAAAATCATACGATCTCATTAAGATCGTTATCGGAAAGAATGACTATTTCATTGTGTCCCAATAACGTGCATGTGCGCGGATTGTGCGCGGATACACGCGCGCGGATTGTGCGCGGATGTGATTTCCTAAATAGCTCATTCATGAACAATAGTAAATGAATGATTAGGTTTGTTCGGATTTGAAACAAAATGATGCGATGTTTTTATTCAAAAATTATCACTGCTGGTGAAAAACATTTTTAAATCATCAGTAACAATGATAAAAACAGCGGACACGAATAATAAAAAAAAGGTTTGCGATTGTATTCCGGCATGTATTTGAAAACTGCATAAAAATGACACAAATGTCTTGCATCTAATTGAAAGTATTTTAAGAGAGAACAACAAAATTTGCAGAATTAATACTGGTACTTATTTTTTTTTTTTTTTTTTTTTTTTTTGAAAAATTCTTTTACTTTAAAGTTTGAAAAGAAAGGTACAGCAAAAAGGTATCTACCTCTGAAGGATAATGTCCAACATCTATCGAAATACCTTGTGTAATCTTTAATTTTCTGGCATTAATGAGACCGTTCAGCATTATATTTATGTATTTTTAATAAAAAACCAAATATCTTAATTTAAATTAAAAGCATTTTCTTAATTAATGCACAAAAGAAAATGATGTATAAATATCATTCCGGAACCAGAATTTTACATTTATTTTATTTAATACGTTTTGTTAAAAACATTAATTTGAAAATTGACTTTAATAATCTCTTTCTTAAAAACTGATAGTAATATTTATTTGCGAATATAGCATATGGCATGTAAAAAAAAAAAACATGCTTTTTTTTGCTGTTATAATTGTCATAATGGGGAACCAGGAATTGCTAAAATCACATAACTATCAGTATTTAGAAAAATTTCAACTTAAATAAGAACTTTTACATTAATTTGACATTAAAGTTAAAAAAAAGGGGAAACGTTCCATTTTCACAATTTTTTTATTGAAAAAATTCGCTTTGATTGATTTGAAAGAAAAATAAAAACAAAAATTAAAACATTAAGTAAAACATTCGACTCGGAAACATTTGAAATCCTCCCCATCACTGTATGTCAAGCACTAAGATGCGTTGTATAAAATCCATTGAACATGAGGCTAATAGATCTCTGTTTTACAAAATGTATTGAAACAATCAAAATCTTTTATCACAAAGATTGGCCCTCCCCTTGTAAGGCGCTTTTTAACCCCAACGCCGTAAACGACCGAAATACTTCATAATTATTTATGTCCAGTGAACTTCCTTTTAGTAAACTAACATTTATTATTTTTTATATTGGTTTTCTATAGCATCTAAAAAAAATTAAAATGCTCTGAAAAATGCTCCTTCTGTCACTTTGGGCAACAAACCTAGAACTTAGACTGCCTTGTCCTAGAGACTGTTCATTTTTAAACTGGAGAGAGATTATATTTTTAGCTCACAGGCTATCAGAGCCTGAAAACGTATGTTACTGCCCGTTCTGTATGCATGTATGAATGTAACATAATGACGCATGATATTAATATGCGATTTGCTTCAAATTTTCGATATATGTTTATTGTGATAAAGTGCTTCCCTAATTAGTTTTGCGAAATCATTGGATAAGTAGAGGAGAGGAGACTAATCGGCACACTTAATTTAGATAAATTGGTTTTTTTGCTGAATTATCCGATTTCATTCAAATTTCATATGTGGGATCATTCTGATTTGGCACATCAACGTTTAGTTTTGGATGTTCATTGGTGAAGCATAATGAGGGGATATAGGGGATAGCCCTACTTAATTTAAGTAAATGGGTTTTTTACGCAGAATTTACCGTTTCCTTCAAATGGTAGATAGAGGTTTACTGTGATAGTCATTCATTCTGATGAGGCGAATACATAAATTAATTTTAGGTGTTCATTGATTAAGGGAGGAATACGGGGGCTGGTGAATAATAAGGTCTCAGAATAAGATCGAAACATTGAATATCTTTATTTAATTTTAATTTTTGTATAGTTTTAGAATTTAAAGCGATTTGTATGCTGTTTAGTAAATAGGGATTTTTATTTTATCATTTATTGTTTAATTGTAGCTTTTCATTGTGTAAATGTCTCTTTTACTTTAAATTTTATTTTATTTTATAAAGTTTAAAACTATTCTTAAGAAATATAATTTTAAATTTGCTTAATTATTCTTAGTACGTTATTATTAACTTTACTGAAAAATTTTTTTTGAAACAATTTAATAAATGCAAGTAATTTCAAGCCTTCTTAAATCATAACATTAAATATTTTGGAAACATGAGATTAATTCAAACTTTAAATTTATAAAGTTCGCGTCCACGTTGTCATAAATTCAAGAACAATTTTCCGTAAAGCATATTATCTTATAAGTGTTTAAGGTGATAGCTTAACACTACCCGAAATTGTAAATTTAAATGATATAATACTAACTACCCGATTGCGATGCGAATCGTGCTGCTACATGCATCACAAAACATCCAGGTTCTAGTTTTATTAAAGTTTTGAATAGAAGCAATTGTGTCACTTTGTAATTCTATTTATGACACTTTGTCGACTTTAATCAGATTCTTATTTGCAGATGTTGAAAATACATTAAATGCGGTATATTATAAAACAAGAACTAATTGACAAAATAAAAATAAAATTATGTAATACGTTTATTGTGTGTTTATGCGATACAAAAATAATAACTGAAGTATTTTTAAGCCCTACTATTGGATTTTATTATTTATATTAAATTATGTGAACAAATATCAGAACACTATAGCAATAATATTCAGTATTTTAAACACACGATTAATTTTGAATATTTTTTCAATAAATAAATTGATATGTATGTATACTCAAATCTCTGTTCAGATGATACTTTTTTTTTAATTTCTCTACATTAAATATGCTTTCTTATTAAGATTTTTTTTTCCATTCATGTATATTTTTTTAATGTTGAGTGAACGTAGTGAAACAGAGAACAAGGTGCAGAACAAGATACCAAGAAAAAAATGTAATTTAAAAATACAAAAAGGTTAGTTAAAAAATTGAAATTTTTTTATGAACACATTGCAATTATGATAATCAGAAAAAATTAATAATATTATAAATAAAGAAAAGAAAAACATATTTTATTTCAGAAACAGAACGTTATGTCAGTAGTCCATTCTGCTTCGTGTATAAAGGATTACGGGGAGATAGGGAAAAATATTTATTTTTAAAATATATATAGAACTATTAAAAATGCACAAAAAATTTTGCTCTATATTTATTTAGCTATAAGTGAACATAAATGCACAATTACAGTTTTCTTTGATTGTTTCGTTGTCTTAAGCATATTGGCAAAATTCACACACAAGGATGAATTTTGTCCACACTCATAATAGTCCCTATCTATTCCCAAATATAAATTATGTACCCATTTTTAACACATGGAACAAGGGGCCTGGCTTTCAACTAACATTAAGTAAAATTCACTGTAATATATGAATATTCAATCATGAAAAAGTTAATTAAGACTATGGGATTCTTCCCCATTCTGTCCCACATGCTCAGCCCCAGGGACATGATTTAGGTTAGGGAGGTAATGCCACTCGAGAAAGATATGTAAAAAACTTTTAACAACGGGAAACTAACGACAATACTTCAATTATGGATTAACTGCACTTAGAATGTAAACGTTTATTTTTGACACACCTTTTTTTCAAAATCATTAGAACTTACAATACAGGAGCCAAATTCACACAATGAAAAATTCCTGCACCAACGTTTGAGAAAACTATACTAACATGTCTGCCAAAGTTGAAAGGTAGCAGATCCTAATACTTCTGCTTATTGCCACTTGTGTGGACCAACTTCTTGACACCAAAAAACGTCAAACTTCATTCTGCTACTCAACCCAATATGTCGCGGGTTCCAATAAATTAGTTGTACAAGTACAATCATTAATTTGCGTAGTTACTCATCCAAAGTTCAGTAAAAACATAATTACATGAATCACGTAAAGTTTTGTTTTCTACAAATGCTTTACAGCATTTCCCTTCTTTCTCTGCAAATGTACTTTCAGTAGTTTATTTTTTGAAATATTTTTATGAGCATATTTAAATAGACAAAAACATATGCTGTCATAATTTCAAGGTTTCAATTTCGAAAACCATTTTTTGAACGGCAGATTAAAAACCTGGTCTTTTAGAAAACCATACACTAAAATATAAGTTCTAAAAACTAATGATGCAAATGGGTTGAAAAAAATTCGCAAATTGGTCATTCATAAAAGACACATCAGCACTGAAATAAGAACTATATTCACAAATATATTATATAGACGAGTGGACTATAATTTATTGACATTGGTCTTCTCTTAAAAATTTTCATCCGTCGATAAGCACGGAGCACTGCTGAAGCATCGTTGTCAATCTGATAATACCGCGATCCTTCTTGTTCAGGGTATATTCACAGCAAACGAATCATTACATTGAACCATACGTATCATTTTTACAAAAGTAATTAGCTATTAATTTGGAAATAACTTTAATAATATAGTGCCATCTGTACCTAATTTCAAATTTGTTTTTACGGAAATATCAGGCACAAGTTTTGTTCATATCCGCACTGTCAGAAAAATTCGTCAATATACACTAAGTTATCGTTATTTTTTCACAAATAATTTCTGTTCTCCCAGAAAACGTATTTGTTCTGTGAGTTCATTCCGAGCGTCGAAAAATGAGGAAAAGTTTCCGTTTATATCCAGCACGCATGCGCATTGGGTCTGTTAGTAATAAGTTCGAATTTATTTTTAAAATGAAAAACAAAAATATTCTATTGATTAAAATGTCTAATTTAGTTTTAAAAGACAAAAATGTTTTCGAATTTAAAAATAAATAACAATTACTTTCTTTATTCGTTCAAAAATTCTCACAAATAGAACATCCATGTTTTTTCTCTAACATTCTACGTAATATATTTAAAATTCACATTTTTATACTATATTAATACTAAACGTAAAAAAAACTCAGCCACAGTTTCATTAAAGATGAAATCTTTCCGAGATTAACTGCATAATTAAAAGCTTTTTAACGAAATACACCAACCCACACCATATGAAATGAAGGGTTCTATTTTAACGCACAATCATCATGAGCAGCCGTAGCGCCGTGGATTAGCGTTGGTCTGGTAATCCTGGGATCCTTGGTTCGATCCCCGCCTCTTCCGCATTGATTTTTTCCAAACTTTTTTCAAGTGACGGATATTTTTCCTTTTTTGACAGAGAAAAAAATAAACAGAAAATCGTCAATATACAGACAATTTCTGGCAGCAGTGCTGCCAGTGCATTTTCTGTGAAAAGACGGAAGTTTTTTTGAGAGTGCGCTCAGTAGAACCGGAGCTATGAGCTTCTGCGCCGTCAGTTAAATTTTAATCACTCTGCATTGAAATTAACTTTAGCAATGGCGAAATAAGTATTACACAAATTTGCTTTTATATGACCTACATAATATTATAATCTGCATAGAATACTCTGTAATAAGAAATGTTTAAAACATTTAAAGAAAAACACAAAACCGTTTTAAAATATAATGAAAACCATTAATTGTAATTTGAGACGTATATAGAAATTTTCTAAGATGAAATGGAGACGTAACGCTTTAACGGAAACATGTTTTCGAATATCATGATATTCGAAATATTTATGATGATATTTAGACGTTGATCCCGTATTTGACGAGACAATTTATAACCATGACATGGAAAGACCAATTCATTACGTGACATTCATCTCGATGAGAACCAGTTTCAAATTACATTTGATTGCTTGGAATTCATATTTGAATGAAAATCAATATCCGCAAAATTTCGAATGAGATATATCCATGTATACTTATGAATATGAAGCAATCGAGTGAGCGCGATATTAAACCATTGGATTTTCATCCTAAACGTATATACTACTATATTTCTTATTTATAACTGGAAAATTAATAATCGAATTAGTAGATTGTATTAACAATACATTTTTCCTAAATTATTATGTGTTTTTTTCTAGCAATTTCATTCCACAGCAGAAATTTGTGTTTGGATTTTTTTCTTTTCTTTTTCTTTTTATTATGCATTTTGTACTATATTTTTTATAAATGAAAAATAATTGTAATCGAATTGTTCTTTTCGGCTTTCAATTTTGGGGGAATTTGCAAATTTTAGAGATAAGTTATTCCTAAAAACATGTTAATAAAAAATATCTACCTGTCCGTGAGTATGTGTATGTTCATTTTGAGTAATCGAGAAATGTATGAAGTTATGTTTAGAATTGTACGAAAATCCATATACATATTTTTGACTATGGAAAACAGGTGTTCCTTGAATTTTGAAATATCCCTGCGCTATACCAACAATTTCTGTGCCGTTGTCCTTATTATATCTAAAAGTATGTAACAAAATCCCTTTCGGCATCACCTATAGGCGGAGGTAGATTTCAAAAAGTTTTCATCACAAAAAAAAAAAAATAAATAAATAAATAAATAAATAAATAAATAAATAAGTAAATAAATAAAAAAATAAAAAGATTAGAGATAAACCTAGTTTAACTAATTTATTCAGCCACTTTTAAAAATTGTTTAATTTCATTTTTCTGTAAGAACTGGTTTTATCAAAATCATCTTAAACGAAATTCTACTCAAATGCCCATTTTGTCAACATATTTTGAATTATATTCTTACTTTATTCAAAAAATTTACCAATATGCTCATTATATAGTTCCTAAATAACAAAAAACTGTTAATTAAATTCGTTTGACAGCAAAATTGAATTTAAAAATGAGTCATAAAATAACCAATTTATTATTTTTATCCATCCACAATTCTTTAATCAAGATCGCTTTGAGAAATTTTGTGCGAAGTGCCCAATTTGGCAGATTTTTTTAAATATATATTTAGCCTTTATCAAAAATCTGACCAACACGGCACATTGCACAGCTCCTAAATAACAAATAACTGTCAATTGAATGCGTTTGAGAGCAAAATTGAATTTAAAAATGAGCCATAAAATAAACAATTTGTTATTTGAATACAACCTCAATTCTTTTATCATGATCGCTTTGGGAAATTTTTTTGCAAAGTATTTACTTTGGCAGCTTTTAAAAATATATATTCACCCTTTATGAAAAAATCGACGAATACACACATTATATAGTTCCTAAGTAACAAAAAACTGTCAATTGAATGCGTTTCAGAGAAAAATTGGATTTAAAAATGAGTCATAAAATAACCAATTTGTTATTTGAATACCCACAGTTCATTAATCATGATCGCTTTGGAAAATTTTGTGCGAAGTGCCCATTTTGGCAGCTTTTTTTGAAATATATTCTGCCTTTATCAAAAAACTGGCCACTCCGTCACATTATATAGTTCCTAAATAAGAGAAGCTGTAAATTGGATGCGTTTGAGAACAAAAAAAGATTTAAAAATGACTCGGTAAAAACGCAATTTCGTAAATTTCCTCAAATTTCAAACAGGATAACTTCGCGAAATTCTGTTCAAAATACACTTTTTGGCAGCCTTTTTAAAAATATATTCTGCCTTTATCAAAAAACTGGCCAATACGTCAAGTTATATAGTTCCTAAATAATAGGACCTGTAAATTGGATGGGTTTGAGAACATAAATGAATTTAAAAATGACTCAGAAAAAACGCAATTTGTTATACTTAATCAATTTTTTAATGACGATAACTTCGGGAAATCTGTTCAAAATACCTTTTTTGGCAGCCTTTTTAAAAATATATTCTGCCTTTATCGAAAAATAGGCCAAACCATTATATAGTTCCTAAATAAGAGGATCTGTCATTTGGATGCGTTTAAAATCAAAAATGAATTTTAAAATGAGTCAGAATATAAGGAGTTTGGATTTGAGGTTTTTTTCTCCAACTCCTACTTTTGTTTAATATATTTTTGCTATAAGAATTGGTTCTATGAAAAACTTGTCAATATAAAAGTTGTAGATATTATTGTGAAGATGTAAAATAAATTTAATTAGATTTGATTGCTTAAGAATTGAGTAAGTTATGGATTTTTTCTTTTTCCTCCCCCCTTTTTGTTTTTGTTTTTAATTTTTTTCATCGGTAAAAATTTGTCCTATCAAAAACTTGTAAATACAAAAGTTTTAGATAATATTGAGCGCATTTATATAAAATTTAGTTGGATTTGATACCTTGAGAATTGACGAAGTTATGAATTTTGTTCTCCCAAAAACCATGTTTTTTCGCCCCTTGTGCCCATTTTTAACTTTATCAAAAATCTGTCATGCATAAACTTTTTGCCCATTTTTTAGAAGTAATATAAACTTTAAACTGATTCGATATCTATTTTAAGTAAGAAGTTATCGCGCTTTTTTTGGTTTTCACAAAAACCCTCCCTATTTCCACCCGCTTGGTCCGATTTTGCCCATTAAGAACTCGATCGAGATTTTAAGCTCCTTGATTTTATGTAAAAGTTTGAAGAAGATCTGAGCATAATTATGGAAGCTATCATGTCTAGAAGAAAGTGATATACACCGATAGATAGATAGATAGATAGATAGATAGATAAACTTTTTTACTCATGGTAGTTTTGGGGTCTAGGAGTCATGATTCGCGTAGATCCGCAAAAAAATTTCAGAAATTCCAACATGGGAGAGAATGCAATAGGTAGTATTTCATACGAAATCTACCTAATATGCATATGATAGAATAAAATTTCATGTGTACATTTTTTTTCGTTATTGAAAGTAGATTCCAACTGAATTTGGTAACAATTTGCCAGAAAAGGACTCGACAATAATGATATTTCATTGTTTAATTATATATTGGCTGTTCATGCAGTGACAGGCAAATCAAATCTAGCTAACCCGGCGTTTCTCAATGAACTAATATACAACAGAGTAACGAAAAAAATCTCTTTATTAAACATAATAAATTTCGTAGACAGTTTTTTACTCCGATCGGTAAAATGAAGTATAAATTTAAGATGAAAATCAAAAATTATGCAATATTGAAGGAGTATTAACATGTGTAGAAACATTTTCATGCATTAAAAGATAAGAAGAAGAAATTTTTTTGAATTTAGTACATATGGCTTGTTGACTCTAAAATTAATATAGATATAGCGCTTGAAATAAATTAATCTACAATTAAACAAAATGTACAAACCGAAATGCACGATAAACAAATATTGGTTACACAAATTTTATATGGCTGGATTTAAAAAAAAATATGCAATTCATTTTATATCTGAAGGGAATAAATAATAATGTATAAAAGCTTTTAATATGAAACCTGTAATGACATTCAAAATATGGGTTGAGTATAAATTTTATTCTTTTTCTAAAAGTGATATCTACTAATATATAACCACCGTATTGAATTCAATAAAAGATTGAAAATGTTGATTATAAGGAAAAGCTTGTATTAAAAAATATTCCAACATTATGATTGTTTTATTATTGATTTATTTTAAACATAAGATAAAACAAATCTTGATTGGAATTTTTCAAGGAAGACACGATTTTGCACAATTTTAAATGCTAGAAAACAAAAATTAATACATTTAATAAAATTTTATAATAGATAAAAGCAATAAATAAATAAAAATAAATAAAGGAACAATAAATAAAAAAAGTACTATTTTTAAAAATTAGCATTATTGGAAGCTATTTTCTTTAACGTTAAATCATTTATGTTTATTTGTGTACCATAAATGTATTTCTTTCAATTTTAGGCATGTCCGTAATTACATAAATACGTAACATCAATACACATTACCTAATCAGTCCGTCTGTCCGCATATAACAGCGCAAAACCAAATGCTTTGAAATTTAATATCATAATCATTTCAGAATTTTATGAAGGCACTTCAAACTTTATGAAAATTGAGTCAAAATGGAAAAAGATATTAGTAAAAGATTTTTTTTAATTATATTTCATCCCATCATGTGTAATTAAGTCAATGATATTCCAAGATAGGTAATCATTCTAAGTTGCTGTTATACTTAACATTGAGAGTATTATTTTCGTATTTCTGAATTTAATGCATATAATCGTGATAAATTTTGGTTAAGAGCGCATTAGTTATTTCATTAAGATATGAATATTTTTACGAATTTTGAAAATAGTTAGTGTTTGTACTGTAAAATAATGTAAATAATCTTATTAAGCTCCATTCCTTTACTAATATTAGTTTTTGTTACATTGTCTCTGTTATCAAGTAAACTTGTCTATTATTTTCAGTGAATGTCTATGGCAGCTTGGCGAAATAATAGAGATATCGCCAAGTTGGCTTCGCTTTTGACGACTAATTTTGTCGCCAAATTTGGCGATATATCGCCAAGTTGGCGTCAAACTTGGCGATTGTTGGCGATGGTAACCCTTCCCTCTCTATGGTAACCCCCCTATAGAAATACTGATACAATGAATGTTATTCCGTGGATTTTTCGAGAAGGTTGTAGAAATTTCCAGCACATGCTGCGAACCTATATAAGGAGAGCAATACGAGCTGATGTGGTTATTATTTACCAGTCAGTCATTGAGTGAACTTCTTGGGTACTGTTTAAGCAAGTTTGCTTGAGTCTTATTTACGTTATTTTGAATGTGATTTTAGTGTTGAGACGTTGTATAAAGAGTCTCTGGGACCTATATCTGCACTTGTACGATAGATTTGAACAGTTATTTTTGAATATCTAGTAATATTTGTGAGTTTCGAAGACTCTGTTGTTCTGAAAATCCGTAAATAAATTATTTTCTACTTTTCTAAGAAACGAGAGTTTGAAGTTGTCTAACCATAAGATCAAAAGAACCCTATATACGCTGGAACAATATATATTAAACAAGTTATTGTAAGAATGTACGTCATTTGCCTCATTTGATGTACAATTTCAGAGATGTTTAAAACTTAGTTGATTGTTAAAGTACAGAAGTTACTAAAAAAAAAAAATGCGAAATTTAATTTAGATAAATTCTTAAATCGTATTTTTTTGTTATAAGTATGTCTTAATTCAACGCATCATATATATATATTACACAGCACCTGTTATGCGAACAAGAAACGCATTAATATAATCGAAATTTCTATAACCGAATTTAAAAGTGCAAAGCAAAGTGTAAGACTGTAAAGATGAAAAACATGTATTGAAATGATTTAAAGTCTCTGCATTGTATGGAAAACGTTAAATGTAATCTACAATAAAATCTTTTTAAAACGAATCACTGCGGAGCATCAATAATTTTCATATACTGAAATATTCATTAAAATGAGCTTTTTTATTATGGAATAATATAATATTTTCTTTCTAAAAATTGCAAATAATATTTGTTAAACTGGAAAAGACATTTGTTGTAATGAGATCCTTCTATGTGTAAATTTAATTTAATTTATTTTTATATAATTTCTGAGATTTTAAATATGTTGTTTTCGCTTACTAATAGAAAATTCTATTATAATTTTGCATATTTTTATTTACCCATCATACATAGTATAAGGTAAATCTTGTAATCATTTTGAAAAACGAAAAAAAAATTGCGACAGATTTACATATTTCAGACACTGGAGATTTCGAGAAACATATTTTTAGAAAAACATTTGCTGTCCGTATGTCTGTAAACGCACTATCTTCCGAACAAATCGATATAGCGACTTCAAATTTAGTGTGTCTTTAGTATATAATAATGGGGAAAAAATCTATTGAAAATAAGTAACCTCGAGTATTCTGAACTACTTTTTTCGGACAATCGAAATATTCGTTCTGATGAATCATGTATTAAAATTTTCGAATTTTTTTTATTTTAAGGAATGAATCTGAAAGACAATAAAAGAACACAAATTTTTCACAAAGAACAAAGTCGATCGGATAAATAACTGACGAAACATTTGTAATCCTATTTTCCATACTCTTCTATCTTTCATGACTCTATATTTTATTAAAATTTCAATTGAAATATATATTTTATTGGAGATAAAACATTTAGTACGACGCAGTAAATTGTTTATTAACATGATTATTATTTTTGGAGTTATAAGAGTGTTTCTTTTACGCAATTCGGTATTACTTGACCAGTTTGACGTTTTAAATAATTATTCAAAATCGGTTAATCCGCATTTTATGATCATATTAGAACATCACAATCTGTTTAAAATATTTAATACACGTTTAAATTTTATTTCGTAATTGTGGTGCATTTTATAAATATTTTAAATATGTTTTATTTTCATATTTTATGTTGCACAAATCCATCATGGGTAAGTATTACGATGGCCCCCAACGACTATTTTTTTTCTGTCACCGAAATTATTTAGACCCTTACGTATATTTGACAAGAGACTCGTCATGCATTTGGCCATTTGCATCTGTTCTTATATTCTAGTAGATAGTGTTTGATAAGATTTGACGGTAAACAGTCTAAATATATCATTAAAAAAATCTAAAATTTTTAATTAGTTGCGTTTAAATTAATTATTGAAATTGCGAAGATTTTCTGATTCGTATAAGTGATTCTTATTTCATTAACCCTTTCGGGTCAAAATTGTTTTTCAACTTTTAGAAAAATTAATTTTGATGTTAATAACATTATCACTAGCTGTTTAAATATATTAAGTAGTGTATAAAGAATATTTCATTATCTGTATGATAATGAATTTTGTTGAGTCCTCTACCGAAATTCAAAGACTTAAACTGCTGCTTTTAGTCCACTACGCTAGGAGGAACTCGCTTTATTTCTTTCTAAATTGAATAAGTTCAAATAACAATTGATGCATGAAATTTTTCTGAAATTTCGGTCTTAATCTTACAGAAATAATTTTGCGTTTTAATGTTTATGATATCTTATTTTTTTAAAGAACCAACAAAAAATTTCAATGCTAGTTTCACAATCTTCGTGTATAACAGTTAGTGCTTATAATACAGATCACCAGTCAATTAGCTCCAAATAATTTTGTTTATATTGTGTGCAAAACAATACCCCCCCCCCAAAAAAAAATATATATATATATAACTAGCTCTTTAGTGTGACACACACAACAGATTTTAGAATTTTTAAGAATGCTGAAAGAGCCAAATAATATTAACATTGTGAAAAAATAAAAGCTTGTTTACAGTAAGCTGGAAAAATGTATTTGAGATGCAGCCGTACTTAAAACAATTTTTGCCTGCGGTGTGATAGTTCAAGTGAGCCATCATTTGTTGGCATGTGCACCGCGTCTGTATAAAGGCAGACTTGTTCTTATATACTGCACATGCACAGCTGTAAAATTTTACTTTAAAATTATGAGTATTTTTTAAAATATTTGAACAAACGAATTTATTATAACGGATTAGTAATCAAATATCTTTAATTTGAAAAAAAGAAGAATGGTGTAATTTGATGCAATAGTTTCTTTTGACGGACTGTAAGAATAAAACGCTTAGCGTTTTAAATATATAGACTGTTACCACTATTTAAAGATTGTATATAAATATGTATATGTTACGGCCTAAACCCGGAGCCTGGCCAATTCTAGAGCTGGCTGGCGAATACCCAAACTGGCCAGGCTTCCTGACCAAAATCCGAAATACTTAAATTATGAATAGCGTATTTCGGGTTTTGGTCGGCTAATTCGCGAACTGGCCGAAAAAAATTCGCCAACATCCGAACTGGGGATTTAAGGTTACAATTTAGATATGCGCAACCGTCATGAAACTTCTCTTAGAAGTTGTTCCTTGTTTAGAGAAGAAAGTTTTTTCGAGACATCCCCTGAAGATGGCACTGACATGTACACATGACAGGAATATTTCCATGCTATTCTCATATGCTTGGTAATAAAAAAGAAGTAAAAATTTTATTTCATCAGACGGTACCCACAAACAGTAATCTATTTAATTTATTTTTCATGCAAGCTAGCATATGATCTATAAACCTGCTTTACAAATAAATTTTAAAAGCTTATCACTTCTGGAAACACACATCAAACAGTAATGGCTGATAATTAATCCAACAAGCAAATAATTTAAGTGAGTCTATTACATAAATGACAAATTGCACCTAGTCAATAATCTATAGAAAACATGTTGTAAAGCATTTTAGAAATGTATAAAGGCTTTATTATGTTCGAAGTTGTGAAATATCGTAAAAATACTCTGTAAAAGTATTTTTCGCATACATCACAACTCCTTATCGGAATACTTTTTGGTTGGTTCCTATAAACAATTTATAATAACTTTTTAATCAATACTCTAAAAAAAACCTTCGCTTACCATATGAGTGTAGCATATAAATTTTATTATGTTTCAAATATAACATAATTCTTTATCGGATTTTTTTTGCGTGAACTAAAAGAATGAACTATACGAAAACGAATAAATGACTAACACGAATAATACGAATACCAATACTAATACGAATAAATTAACTGTAATAGCTATTTAATCAATACTCTACAAAAAACACATTGGTTCCCACATGAGTGAGACTTGTGAATTGCATTATGTCTGAAATAGTGTAACATCATTAAAATAACCAATAACAGATTTTTTGGCATATATTATAATTCTATATAAGAATTCTTTTTGGCGTTCTTATAAAAGAACTGTAGTGCCTACGTAATCAATACTTTACAATATATATTCAGGGTGTATATATTTTGGCCGTAACAATTATATTTCTCTTGTACATTTGTCAAAATTTATATGAAAGATTTTTTTTAAGAAAAAGTGATTCTAGATGATATTAAAAACAAACATACAAAAAAGGAAGAAAGAAAGAAAAACGCCAGTGGAAGTCTTAAAGCAAATGTTTATTTAAGACGTCTCCAGTTCTGGGTTAAGTACCTAATGGAAAGTACTCAAGTTTTTTATAATATGATTATAAAACGTTATTTATGATTTTATTACTCATACAAAAACTGTCTAAAGCGAAATTTACTGAAATAGGCATTAATCCAAAAAGCACATTTGAGTATAATGCACCGTTAGATGTTCAAAATGTACTTATATATATATATATGTATTTATATACAATTATATTTCTCTTGTACATCTGTCAAAATTTATATGAAAAATTTTATTTTAAGTGAAAGTGATTCTAGATGATATTAAAAATGAACAAACAGACAAACATACAAAAAAGGAAGAAAGAAAGAAAAATGCCAGTGGATGTCTTAAAGCAAATGTTTATCTAAGACGTCTCCTTAGTTAGTTCTGGGTTAAGAAACGTTTTAAGGTGCCTAATGGAAAGTACTCAAGTTTTTTATAATATGATTAAAAAACGTTATTTATGATTTTATTACTCATACAGAAATTGTCTAAAGCGAAATTTACTGAGATAGGCATTAATCCAAAAAGCACATTTGAGTATAATGCACCATTAGATGTTCAAAATGTACTTAACGGGAAAAATTACAAGCATTACTTAGAAAAACCAATTTATTAAATTGCATTCTCCCAAAATAGAAACAACTTGAAATAATATACGCTTGCTTAGTTTACTTATATGAATGTAAATCGATATTTATGAAATTTTCCATGATTTATGATTATATATCTATCTCTAGACTAATAATGATGATGTAATCAAATGAGTGTAATTTCAAAAGTTCAAATTTCATTCCAAAGCATATAGTATCTAGAAACTAGAAATAACGGCTCACATGATTACTTTTAATGACAAGTAAATTATAATCCTTTTCAGAAGCTTATAACCTTTTAAATTAAAATCTGAAGATATTTTAAGGTTATATGAATCGTAAATTGTTAAATTTATAATTAAGCCAAATATTTTAGCAAGAAGAAACTTTTACCATTGATACGTGTGGTATTGAGCATTGAATTTATGTATTTTGTTTTTACGAAAAAAATAATTAACCTTTAAAACACACATGCACAGAAAAGAAGAATCTTTGAATTATGTTAAGAACGAAGAATATTTTTTAAACCTAAGTCAAATTACGAGAGGGAATACGAAAATAAGTTTCCCCTGTTGTATGTGAACAGAGGTGTGTGTGAAAGTCGAACAATATAATGAGGTATGAAAGATACGGCTCAACATTATTTGTCAACATTAGTACTAAGCACGTTGAGACATTTGTCATACCGCTTGGAAAGCTGCAAAAGCCCTCTAAGATAATTTCAGGGCTTTTCTTACGGACAAGCGGTTAAACGCTTTTTCCTATGAGAAGCCCAAAGTTTTTCCTCGGAAGCTTTTTGAAGCTTATCAAGCGGTATGACAAATGACTGAATGTGCTTGGTAATTATTTGGAAAAATAAAGATATGTCTTATCTTTAATGCCTCGTTCTATTTTTAGACTTTCATACACAACTCTGACCACAGTAGACAGAAAAAAAGACTCCTCCTCACACCTTATATACACTGCACCGAAATCTATGGGAACTGTTACTAAGAATTCTATAAGAAATTGGAATGCCTAGAACTTGTTTATGTAACTACAAAAAGGCAGATAAATGTATAAATAAAAGTAAATAAATAAATCATGTAACACATTCATGTTTACAATGTATAAAAAACATCTGTAAGGTTACTAAGAATTTTCTTAAAATCTGGAGGATACCTAGAACTTTCTATGTAACTGAAAAGAAAAATTGCAAGCAAAGTCATTTTTAAAGCTTTCGAAAAACTAAACTATAAAAAAAAATTGTAAGGTTACTAAGAATTTTCTAGGAAACTGGGATTCCTAGAACTTTTTGTGTAACCGCAACAGAACAAAATCATGTAAAATTACAAAAGCTGTTTTAGTAACGGTTACTAAATATTTTTTAGTAAACATACTAAAGACTTTTTAGTGAGTTTCGCAAAGAATCTTCGGTAAATATACTAAATATTGTTTAGTAAACTTACTAACAATCGTTTAGGGAGTCCAAAAAAGAAAAAATCAATTTTTTTTCATTTTTCCCCTAAGTGTTAACGTGCGAATAACAACCAATAATTTAAAATTTTCAAAATAATAACTTTTAATATAAAGAATGTTTTTAGCTTTTATTAATTACAGTAGTTATAAATATTGCAGTAATTTTCATTAGTTCGTAGTATACAATGTTATATACATTAATATTTGTCATAATAATGCAAAATCACATTAAATAACGATGATATTTACATACATTAAAATTATGGATTGCATTTATCATTAAATAGTTAACACTGCTTAAAATTAATAATGATTAAACAATTGACCATTTAAGAAAACAATTTATATTTTTATGTTCTTATTATTAAAATAATAATTTACTATTAATTCTAGAAAGAAAAATACCAAGGTGATAGTTCCCCCACCCAAAAAAATGTTTAATTAAAGAAAGACGTTATTTCTTGAAGAATTATATTACTGATTGAAAAAGACAGATGACATTATTTAATAACGTCATTTAAAAAAAATAAAGTTATATAAATTTTGCAAAGTGTTTGGCCCACAGTTTTAGAAATATTGTAATAGGGCGGGGGGGGGGGGGGCGGATTCCTTTATAAGAAATATCTGGGCACAACTAAAGATCGAATTCGCTATTTTTTTCTAAACAGGGTGAATGCTACAAATTTTAAAAACAGCAGGATGCTCTAACTCTAAAAAATGGCTATAGAGAACAAAACTAACAATAACTATAACAAAACTAACAAAAACTGCAAATAAATAAATATAACTTCATTAGTTAGAAAAAAAATTATATGTAGCTCATTTTTTGTTTGTATTTAGAAAAATTAATGTCAATTGCCTAAATGTAAACTTATACAACGTATGATATTTTTTGATTCGATTTTGATTAGATTTGATCATTATTTTTAACGAAAATGCTTTAAAAACAGATAAAAATTTCTTTTTACAAAATATTGTACTTAATTATAGAAAGTATAAGGAATAGTTTAAGATAAAAAATTATTTATACTTTTTTTTTTGTTGCTGCTGATGTTGGTAATTCAAAAAGCAAAATCTTACAGAGACTTTCAAAATTATGTTAACCTTAAATTTTCATACTTTTATTTAAATTTTAAACATTTAGAAATTTTAAGATTTTACTCAATGATTTAAAAAAGATAGTTGATTTTTCACGATTTGATTACTGTCGTAAATCATTTGATTCAAATCTTTAACATCCGAGGCCAAATAATATAGTTCAATTATATTTAAATGCATGTAGAATGATATTTTTCTTTTAAAATAATGGTGCAAAATATACAGCCTGAGTATAATCCTTTTTTTTAAATCTTACGTAGGATCATTTTGTTTTTTAACTTGGCTGACTAATATTTTGCAGGGTACTTAAAATTCATATCATAAAAATTGCCCAATATACCAACATCTCTTAAGAAGTAAGAGAACTTTTCTTTTAAAATTTGGAGAATTAAACAAAGATTTTCGTCTATAGTTTAATTTCCATTCTCCTCAACAAGACTGGACTTGTTCATCCTTTTCAAGATTTCTCTAAATAGTTTTCTTTACATCACAAACAACAATCCTTTTAATTTCTTGGCTAATCTAAATGAATAAAATAAAATGAAAACATAAATAAACACATAAAATAAGAATTAATATATATATGAACATAATTAAAATGATACGATACAACTCAAGTCTGCTAAAAAAATTAAGCCTGGGCTCAGACACAAAATAACAATCCGTTAGAGATCTCAAATATTTTCGTAATTTCATGCAATTGATTTGTTATTTAAGTTTACTGAGGAATATTTAGCGTTGGAAATGACACACATTCAGTGTTCTACTGAAAAGACTGTACAGTAGGGTGGAGCGAAAAAAATTTTTTTTTGAAAATCAAAAACGGGTAGGTGCCAAAAGTTGCCTTTATACTAGTACATCAACTGTGTGAAATTTTATCGCTGAAAAAAAATGGCTTGAGTCTGCGCTTTTGCTCCAAAAATCGAAATTTTGGGTAAAATTTGTCATTTTTTGACATTTTTTCAAAAATATTAAAAAATTCCCACAGAGCTGGTTAGTATTTAAAAGTGTTGCTTAGACCTTTATATTTATCTCCTTAACATATTTAAACTATAAAACAATATGTTTATTCCCTATAGCTGGAGCAAAAGAGACAACTTTTAGTAAGAAAACAGCATTACCACTCTATTGGGTCATACAACGAATTATTGTTTTTAATACTACTCTTGTTTTCAAAACTACCTTGGGCATGCGTCGTGGAGGTGGCTATATTTCCTATACCACCCGGCCCAACTATTCGATCATCTTGGTACAGTGTTTTATTTATACATTGATTTGTGATTTTCTTTATAAAAATTTGGCATGTTTTCGATGCTTCCACCTTGTTCATCTGTTCTTTGCATCCACATGCAGCTGTAACTATCTTCATGTATATTTTTGCAGTTTATACAAAAAAATGACAAGCAGAGTAATTCACGGGAATATTATTAAAGGGATCTATTCGGCCATCTATTATATTTATCAAACTTACATTCAGTTGATGAATAGTGACTGGAAGTTCTGTTACCACAACATTTTTTTCAGTCAATTGTATTTTTTTGCGTAATGATTTGCTTCAAAGATGATTTCAGATATTTCAACTATAAGTATGCCATCATTTATTCTACTTCTGCATTTTTTATATGTTGAGAAGCGAGCTGTTTCATGTGATGGTGATCGTCAGAGAGAATTGCAATGAAAATTTGTTCTCCATGTGTAAAGCAAACGCTGTTGTAAATAACTTTTTTTTGCATTAGTTTTATGCCGTTTTCTAAGTGTTTACGTATTTAGATAATTTCCTATTAACTTTTAGATCCCCTTTTTATGAGAGGACAACATTTGATGGTGAAATGTCCTGGGCATAAACTTATAATGCATAGTACTTTATGAGGGAATGTAAGGATTCTAATCGACTATAAGTGCTCATTTAAAATTAGGAGAATTTTATTTGACACTGTGAACCATTTTGCATGGGGTAAGCTTAGAATTGTGTATAATATTGACTCATTCGCTACTTCAACTCCAGTGAATTTCCTCTGCGTCAATTATTTGAGAAGTCGATATAAAACATTCTAAGCTACATGGATTCACCGGATCAATAAGGAAAATCTTTGTCTGCGTACTATTCACTTCCTATTGCAATTTTTTTATAAAATAGGGAATAATTTTAAAAATTATTTTCTCAAATTGAGAAAAAGATACTCAGAACAGACTAGAAATTTCTGTCGGAGATTGCAAATCTAATTCATAAAGAAAGCTATTTCTCAGAAAGAATGGGGGATAGGAATTTAGAAAACATCTCACACAAAAGACAGCTCATAAAGTTAATAAAATTTCCCGCTTTATATAAGCACAGATTGTCAATCAGCGTTTATATGTTCACTCACAAAATGTACAATCCAAGTTCATACCGCGGGATGTTTTATACCAAATGTACTACACACCCAAATAATAGATCTAAAATCTTATTAGAAATTACTAGACTACGGAACAACACAGGAAACGACATAAAGCAGACTAAAACTTCTTTAGAAATATTGTTGTTTTACAACAAGTAGTTTTTGCAAATTTTGTTTGCAATCCTCTGTGACAATCGTTATAATATTAAACAGCTAGCTTCTCAGCATATATTCAATGTAATAGGTTCAATAAATGATGACATACTAGAAAATAAATTCATACAATCAATTTTTAGGCAAATCATTGCATATAAAATGCAATTGATTGAAAGAATGCTGTGATAACAAAATTTCCAATCATAATGTTCTAATTGCATGAAATTTTAATGAAGATAATAGACTGCTGAATAGGTTCAATTAAGAACTTACCCAATACATTGCTCAGCTTCTCTTCTGTTATACATGGTATAAAAATATACGTGCAGCAGGTCACACCAGTGTGATCCAAATCATTCAAAGTCAGTGAATATAAAGAAGAGATAAATTACTTTGATATACAGAAAACTTATACTCGTTTTCGGGAAAAAATAACAATTCAATACATAAATAAAACACTGGGCCTAGATGATTGGATGGTTGAGACGGGTGGGATAATGCAACCACCTCTATCAGTTATATACACAGTAGTTTTGAAAGCAACTAGGTAAGAAATGCATTCAAAGCAACATTTCGTTGTATGCTCCAATAGAGAATTTAACGCTGATTTTTCACAAAAAGTTGACATATTTGCTCCAATTATACAGACTACAGATATTGTTTTATAGTTTAAATATGTTAAGCAGATAAATATAAAGATCTAAGCAACACTTTTAAATACTAACCAGATCTGTAGGAATTTTTTAATTTTTTTGAAAAAATGTCAAAAAATGACAAATTTTACCCAAAATTTCGATTTTTGGAGCAAAAGCGCAGACTCAAGCCATTTTTTTTCAGCGGTAAAATTTCACACAGTTGATGTACTAGTATAAAGGCAACTTTTGGCACCTACCCGTTTTTGATTATCAAAAAAAATTTTTTTCGCTCCACCCTACTGTACAGTCTACAGGGAGAATTCATTCTCAGTGTATTTGATCGATGTTACGCTATTCGAAGCACGTTGAAATTGATATGCATAACAGAGGTGTAATACAACGTGCTTACTATAGAACATGATGCGCACGGGATTCATCGTTCATATACGGGGAGGACACACAAAAGAATTCGGTTGTAGTACTGTAAGCATAAACAATAATTGCTCGTAGTTCATTATATATTGTAAACAATTTTTTCACTCAGGAGACTCGCTGACAGACATTTTGTAAAAATATGTTTTTTGGTATCTCTGGCACCTAAAACTTGTAAATCCGTTGAATACCGGAATTTACATTAAAACTAATCATCGCCAATTAATTTCAGAGACAGACTGGACATAATTTCTATATCAAACTATATATTTCAAACATTAAATTGTATATATTAGTTAATGAGATTAAGTACCTACAAAACAGAGTCCACATGCAAATAGAGTCACAGACTCACATTTCGTAAACACGAGATCTCTGGCCCCTAAACCGTGTAATTGTTTCGAAACCTTTTACGAATCCTATACTTTCTTCTTGTTATGATAGAAGAAAGTAAAAATACTAAAAATTATCTTTTAAATAAATAACTGATAGAAGTTATCTTTTTCTGTGTATTTTACTGTACAATGCACGTTAAGTTTATTTTAAGTAAATACGTACACTTGGTTTTATGCATTATAAATATAGTTGTCTTACTGAATGTATATGGTTTTAAAAACAATTTTGAAGCATGAAATATTTTTTAATTACTCTGTGTCGCGTAGAATTCGATTACGAAAGGGGCTGTGCGAATATAACGTTACTAACTTTTTGTTAATTTTGGACCCGCTCCCCCCCTTCTCATATAATACGTTATCATCCCTTGAACACTCCCCCCCCCCTCGTTCATGATATCGTTATCAAAGTGTAGAAAATTTTTGATTTCTATAATTTATTTTATTCGAAAAGGTATACAAAACTGATTACATTTATTTTTCGCATATTTTTATGATTCAAATGATAAAAAGTTAATAAAATATCACTTTTCAAATGAAAAGAAAAAACTTTCTATCACATATCAGTTAAAAGAAAAATTACTTTTTAAAAGAGTTTTATAATAGCTTTTTGTTACATAACGCATTCAATTACAACAATAATAAAGAATTCTTACTGTTGTACGTGTACCGAACGGATAGGGGTAGGGGGCAAATAGATATTTATATCAACAAAACAAAGGCAGCATTCTTTCTTTTTTTCTTTATTAATAAACACAAGATTCATTTCAAGTAGCCTTCACATACGATTTCTCGAGCTGTGATTATATATGCATACACATATGGAGAAAAATAAGAATGCTAAATATTGGAATATACTATGTTTTAGAATTAAATAATTTTATAAAAAATTAGTGATTTTTTAACAACTTTGTATTTTTTAAAAAATGTAGCAGGCTATAAAAAGGTAACGTGCTATTTTGTAACAAAGACCAAATAAAAAGAGAAAAATATAATAATCAGAAATGATATAGATATCAAAAGACAATCTTCCTCGCCCTGACATGATAACGTTATATTTGCACAGCTCCAAAGATTAATTTGTTTGCTCTTAAAAGAGCAAAAAGAGTTCATTTTCTTACGGCTAATTTTACATAAGAATAAAAATTTCCTGTATGAATAATTAAAATATAAATAAAACACAAATTTATCAAACATGCAATACTCGCTTAAAGCTCTGAAATTATCAGAATATAAAATAAATTATGGGAGAAATATAATTTTCAGAAACGATTTTATAATTAACGAAATTGTAACTAAGGAAAAAAAAAGTAAAAAAATTGTGCTTGTCCCATTCTTCTCTAAACGTTATGCTAAACTTCTTGTATAGACAGAAATCCTGTTATTAGACATAGTTTAAATTATTGATGATATACAGTATAATGTTCTATATATAGGGAAACAATTATACATATACAGTCAAACCGTGTTAACATGAAACTCAAGAGAAATCAAAATTTTGTTCATATAAACAGTACTTCGTGTTATCAGAATAAAATCTTTGTATTTTTTATAGGGGATTTAGAAAATAGTTCATGGTAAAAGTAATTCACGGTAAGCGTAATCATGTTAACGAGGCTTGACTGCATACATAAACAAGTCGTTAATAAACAGAAAGCATAAAAATATGTAAAGCAATTTTACTTTTAGTTCTTGAAATAATCTTTTTATAATTGTAAGCTTATACAAATCAGCTACTTTATTTAACTGAAGATTGAGGATGATTTTGCTTATCGAATTCGTCATTGATGAAATGTTTATAAATGAAATATAAAGAGAAAAATCTACTGTCCCATTCTATCCCACTCTCCTTTACTACGTAACAAAATCTTGCGTTAAGGAATGTAGGGAAGATTTTAGGTGTTTAACTGCTGTTGTAATAAAGTAACAAATACAGCAGGGGGGAAAGTAGACATTTAAAGATTTTTCATTCTACGAGTTAAGATGGAGAGAAAGATAATCATATTTTAATTTATTATTGAAGGAGGGGGATATTTCCAAACTATTGATAAAATAAGTTATTGAAGACTTACAAATAGCGCAAAAAAATAAAAATTAATCAGAGTACGAGACTAAATTTTGTATGCTTGTAAAGAAGGGGAGGGAGAGGCAACGTTCTTTTCGGGGGAAGGAAGAGAAACTATATGATATATTATTTATTTTTACAACAAAATATTAGATCAGGATTTTTTTTTTAATGGAATGACTTTTAAGGTTTTAAACTTTATATGTTGAGGGGGAAGAATTAACGATTTATTTTTCTTTTTCGAAAGGGTAAAAATAATAAGTAAATAAGTAAAAATATTAAGTAAAAATAAAACATAAATAAGTAAAGTGCTAATAACCCAGTCATTATTTGGTAGAGTTCGATATTAAGAGAAAGTAGGAAATTGGTTTAATTCTTATAGCTTAGATGTACAATGAAAATATTAAGTTTTTCTCCTCTTACTAGGTGAGAATTAGAAAATATCAAACGTACAGTTCGTTTTTTCTAAATACCATAACAATATCTCAAAAGAACTAATTATCAAAACCATTGTCAATACAGATGTTGTAAAGCTTAAAATTCTAAGTAAAATGAAAACTTGCATTTAGTATTTTTTCTGAACAAACCACAATTTTATTTCAATTTCAACCACAGTGGTCAGAAGGTTTAACTTAAAACAATTAGAAGAAAACTGGTAAGTGTTTTAATCCCTTCAATTTAGATCTAAAATTAATGTACTGAATTTTCCACCAAGTACTAGATGGACGTTAGAAAGTATGCACATATAGTGGAAATATACTTTTTAAAAATTATTTCAACAGTATCTCAAAACAACTAATTCTATAAAATCCTTTGTCAATACAAATGTCTTGGAGTTTAAAATTCGCCATAAAATGAACTTAATTTTGTCGCAGTTCTGTTTCAAAATTTTCTCGTAATCGCTAATCCAAAACTTGGAACCTGGAGGGATCAAGTTATCCATCCGCCCGTCTCTATTTGTAACATACGCGTATATATTTTTTAATTGTTGAGGCCTTCACGGTATTTTTGTAATTATGTTAGGGTTTTATTTTATATATTTTGATAATTATAATTTATGAGTTATCGAGAAAATGATGCATGAATGATAGCTGTTTTATATTTCATTTCGCAACGTACACCGTTAATCTTAAACCATAGTTTTAAATGAAAGATTTTTTTATTTAAAGACATCAGTTTTCCTGAGATTTTAAACTTTTATGAGTTTAAATGAAGATATTTGTATACTAGTAGAAAATCATTTTATTAGAACAATCTTTGTACTTTACGCAAAATATCGAAGTTTAAAATCGTGCTATTAGTTGGCCTTGAGTTCCTCTAGGGAAAAATCTTATGCACACTCATTTGTTCGCTCTACCCTCTCCCTCCCATCCTTACACTTTACTTTCAATTTCCTTGATTCTAATAGATACGCACTGTTGTTCACTCTATATACATTATATTAAGTGCTACACACATTTCATATTGGAAATAATAAACAATATTTTCCATCATTTACGAGTCATTTTTGAAATATTCTAAAAATTTTAAAAGGATGTACTTTTTAAGTTAATTTGTTCGTAGCATTTAGCAAAAAGAGGAAACATAGTAGAATCATTTCTATTGTATGTCGATGGGATTAAAACAATTTTCGGATTTTCCGTAATTAAATCAGACTTTGGTCTTCCTTTCATACACCGCCACTGGTCTATAACCCGCATTCAAGAGGTTAAGTCATAATTCTCAAAATATCCATACTAAGTAATGCATCAATAACTAAAAATTAGATGTACATAATAATAACAATCACGGATAAACTAATAACCTGGTTTTTTTGCGCTGAAAGATCTTGTTTAACGATTAAGGCAATACTTTGAAGATGAACGTGAAAATTCAAGAAAAATGTTAAATACCGGTTGCCATTTTATTCAGAATTTTAAGTTCTACAAGTTTTGCATTAACAATGCTTTTGATAAGTTTATTTTTCTTTAGATATTTTTATGGTAATTAATAAAAACGTGTTTTTGAATTATAAAATTTGTATCTATTTTTTAACGCACACATAGTAAGAGGGGTGAAACTTAATACATTCATTCTTGACCTAAAAAAATGAATTTACGTAATTTTCTGCTTTCCATTAACTGATTCCGATTTCGGCTATTTTTCCCCTCCTCTATCACTGGTCTATAAAGAATTTTAAAGACTTTCTGAGATCTTTAAGTTGAGTAAGAAGTAAGGAGGAATGGGAAAATATTTTTTGGTGGGAAGAAATGTCTTAATTGATAACTTATTCTGACAATAAAATAACGCATATAACACATATTTTATTTTATGTCATTTTACATTAAGCAGTTTTAAAGAATTTTTATAAATGGAGTGCTGTTATTGTGTGAAGAAAGTACAGGAACAAAATTTTAAAGGTGAATTTCACATGAAGTTTTAATTGAAATGAATGCGATGTAACGAATGGTTAATGGGATTTATTCACTATACAAAACAAATAGAGTAATAATTTTTTTAAGCAAGTTCTAAACAATTTAAAGTTTGGTAATGTGGAGAAGGGGGCAAAAAAGAGAAATGAAGTTTCAGTAAAAGAGCAGGTAAATTTGATTTATTACATAAAACATTAGAAATTTCGTACTTGTAATAAACACAGATGTGTTTAATAAAGCAAACATTTGCCGCATAATTCTAACCGATCGATGTAAAGAATAATTAGTAATATTAGCTTGCTAAAAACTAAAAATCAAATAGTAGAACGGAAATACAATAAAATTTAATTCATGAAGAATAAAAATTTACTTATTCAGTTACTGGAAATATTTCTACAGATTCAAAATGGATAAATTTCACGGCTCTGTGGCTGCGTGAATAGTCATTACGTCACCGCTGAAACCCTTTCTATTTGGCTCATAGGAGAAACTAAGATATTTCATGTATTTGTACTATGCGAGTGCTAAAAATAATACCAGGCTACAAATAAAATTTTAGTAAACTTGCAGATTTCTGTAGCTTCACAAAAACTAATTTCGTAGATTTACAGATTTTTTTTACAGTGTAGTTTTGTAGATTTGGATCGATTTTTATAAGGTGTACACATAAAATTTTAGTGAGCATACAGATTTCTGTAACTTTACAAAAACTAGTTTTGTAGGTTTATGTGATTTTCTTTGCAGTATAAAATAGAGTCTTACAAATCATATGCCACATACACTGTAAAAAAAGCCGTAATGTTACTAAAAAATTCCTAGGAAACTGAGATTCCTAGAAAGTTTTATATAACATATAACTACATAATGTTATTAATTTGAAATACATAATCACTGAAAGAATTTTAATAAAAACTACCATTTACATATTACCTTTACTAAGATAATTCCTATTATTTTATTTCTAAAATGAAACATCTGTGATCATCACTTGTAGTCACTTATGGATCAGCCAATAGTCCTGAGATCTCTAATCATCTCCAGAAAGTTAATATCTGTTCTAAAGAAAAAAAATCCCGCTGTGTATGTCAGTAACAGAATTGACGCATCAGCAATTCTGACAAGCAAATCAAAATGTCAAATATACTGGAGGTGCATTACTTGCTTTTTTCTAAGTATCGCGTCGAGAAATATCTATAGTGTAGTAAGCAAAAAAAATATGTTTATATTATACATGCATGGATCTTATGATTTAAAAAGAAACCACATCCTCTTTAAAAAAAGAATCCACTTCTTCCCATTAGATAAATAATATACAATTATAAGTTGTTTGAAAACAATATAAAACAGATTATGATTTGCAAAAATAATAACAACAACATGAATAATGATACTACTACTAATAATAATAATAAGAAGAAGAAATATAATTATAATAACAATAAGTTTTCTCATTAATTAAGTGCCAAACAATTTTGTATACAATTTTAAAACGCAAATGACGAAATATTTACAAAATAATTAATTAAATAAAGAAAAATATAAAAAATCAAACTTTGATAAATTCAGTTTTCGAATTTTTTGAAACAATCTATGACATCTACCTACATATTATTACTAATTTGAAATGTGTAATCACTGAAAGCATTTGAATAAGAAATGCCGTTTTCATATTTTCTTTACTGAGATAATTCCTTTTAAACTTTTTTTTTCTAAAATGAAACATCTGTGACCATTCTTTCTAGTCACTTACTGAATAGCCAATAATCCTAAGATATCTAATCATCTATAGAAAGTTAATATCTGCTCTAGAGAAGAAATTCCCGTTTTGTATGTCAGTAACAGATTTCACGCATCAGCAATTCTGACAAGCAAATCAAAATGTCAAATAAAGTAGAGATGCATTACTTACTCTTTTCTGCGTATCGCATCTCAAAATATCTATATTGCAATAAGCTAAAGAAATATGTATATACACGTCTTAAGATTTATAAGACATTACCTCTAGAAAAAAAATAACCCGCTTGTTTCCATTAAATAAATAATATATAATTATATGTACAATATCTACAATCTCTTTAACATTTTAGACCCCATATTTCATACAAATTACAGTTCAAATTTATTTTTTAATCTAAAATGAGACGCTTAATCCAAAGCTGTAAACTGTTAGTTAATACAATTATTATTGACGGAGTTGTAGGGGAGAGTGGGAATGAATGGGACAATTTTTACATTTTTACTAATAACTTGAGATGTATACAGTTGCTAATTTAAAAAATATTACTTAAAGAATACTTCAGCATATAGCAACTTATTGACATACTAATTTAAATAAACAATTGTTTTTTAAAATTTTAATAATTTTTTTAACATGCATGCCCATCCATCCCCATGATGGGGATGAATGGGACAGGTAAAAAAGTATTATTCTAAACATATTTTATTTGAAAGACTGATTGATACTATTTATTTTACTACATATTGACTGAAGTTAATATCAAATGACAACAGTCCTTTGGTTCTGGCAGTTCCCAGAGGTCTAGGTTTTAGTAGTTTCATAACAATATCCTCCAGATTAACAAAATTAATTTCTGATGGATCGGTATAGTAAAATAAGAAATTATTATCCTTTTTTCTCAAGAATTGTACTTGAAGGTTATCATAATTGTTCTTTAAAACCCTAGCAACGTAATGATAAATATTTTTTCCACATATCTTTCTTAGGAGAAAGTCGTCTTCTATTATATTATCCAAGCTGCAAACTTGGTGGTCCATATCACTTGTAATCATGTTCAAATCACTTCCATCTTCATCATGAAGTGACAAATTGTCAGATTCATCACTAATGTCCATATCTTTACTAAAAATATTTCTTGAAGGCAAGCAATTCATTTTTCTTGGTTTCTGTTTTTTTTTTTTTTTTTTTTTTTACAATTTCCTTTTCGAAATATTGTTTTTCTAGTGTATCGGTTAGGACACGACAATGGATTCGTTTTCTCCTTTTAACATCTGGTTTCTAGGTGATGACAAAGTGTAATTTTATTTGTTATGGAATAGCCCTTTGGATGAATGGAACAGTTCCATTCATCCCCATAAACACTGTCCCATTCATCCCCAAAGCTACGAGGTTATATAAAACTGTAATTAAGCTTAGCAAACACTGTCAGTATTGTTCATTTGCATCATAAGTATGAAAAGAAATTATAACATTCAACATCAAAAAAATTATAAGGTTTTGAAAAGGTTAACTATCAATTAAATACTAAAAAGTTTAAACAGAAGAACTTACTTTTGTTCTTGAAAAATACTCTTTGTACAATATCTAATCTTCTGTTACGGACATTGCTTTGAAAGTATGTCTGTTGAATGATCTTAGTACTGCCATCAGTCAGGTAAATTATCAAATAATCTATATTTCGGGAACATACATAAATTTCTGTTGTCCCATTCATCTCTTGCACCATTCATCCCCACTCTCCCCAAAAGATGTTTCTTCTACGTAAGTCTCAGCTACTTAACAACTTTCCAATCAAAAAACTATCTCCAAACTATAAGATTAAATGCCAATAATGCCTTATCGTAAATCACATTCACCTGACATTAAATACATTACACTTGTTCTTAACGCCCGCCGTCAAGGGATATTTAATAAGACATTCTACTAATATTTTTATTAATCATTTACTAATTTATTATTTTTTCGTTATTCAAAATAAAAATTATGGCAATTTGCATAATTTATCAGTAGTATGGCGATTTATAACATTTATAGAAATTGGTCGACGGCATAATCAAATAATAGGCGCATTTCAGTAACAGAACATTACTATGTATTAATACTTAAATATGCGTTTAAATTTTATTTTGGAATTTCGATGCATTTCATAAATAGTTTACACATATTCTTTTTCATATCTTATATAATACATATTCATGAAGGTATTCCGGTACCCCTAACGACTTTTTTATATAAAATTTTAATAAAAAATTATTAGAATAAGGTTTTAACCTTTTAATTAAAAAAAACAGAAAAAAAATCCGTTGCTAAAGGGTAACATTACAGTAAACAGAGTATGATAAAAACATATCAAATAAATTTTTAAAATACACAAATTACATTTATACCATTATTATTTATCTGGTATTAACCATGGATTCTCGTGTAACAGAATGTACCTGAAAACCATCATGCATATTATTTAAAAGGGCAGGGTGCCATTTTCGCATCTTTTATTTTATTTAAGAAATTTAAGGAACATTTTTCTCATAATAAAAAATGGATCAATGAAGGAAAATTGTTTTACCAATATATTGTTTGATTCCATTAAAGATTTTTTTTTTTTTATTTTAAGTAAATTGATAATATTTATCCTATGGTACAATTTTGAACATTTTGAGCTATTTGTTTTAAAATGTTTTTAGAAGTGTATAGTTTAAAATACCTAGCTTATCACCAGCTAATTAGTTTGGAAAAAGAAATAAAATATTCAAATATATGAAAAAATTACAGTAAAAACTAAATGTATTTCATGAGAAAAAGAACAGTTTATGTTTCAAATTAAATTGGATATTTAATTTTAACAAAAGAAAAAAAGCCCAAAAAATTCAAGTCAATTGAAAAATTTACATAAACATGTTAATTTATTTTTAAAAAAACTGAAAAATCATTTTAAAGCTTTTAACTTTAAAAATAATTTTTCTAAATCTACAACGTTTATTCTTGGCTGCGATACATTAATAAAAAGATCGGTAATCAACTGATATCGCAACGCAAACCGGGAAGAAAATGTGGAATTTAAAGGGACACTAAATGTAATAAAACCACTTTTAACTGTATTCATAATACGCGATATTTATGATATTTCATGAGAATATACTCCAAATAAGAAAATAAAATTAAATAAAAAATAGAATATACATATTGTCGTCGTTTTTCGCGGAATGAAGAGTACCAACATCTTGATTTCTCTTCATATATACGAGGAAGTACTGTAAGGTTCATGGCTTTGATTACTTCAAAAAGAAAACCAAAATTGGACTCCATCAAAAGTTTAATACCTTATTATGTAGCTCTAATAACATCACGTGTTTCTGATTATTTATTTATTTATTTATTTATTTATTTATTTATTTATTTATTTTGCGAATGAAAGTTGCGATGGCAGAGGCAAAAATTTTTTTCACATCTTTGCAGTTATCAGGCATCATGAATGTCTTGTTTCTAAAGGGAAAAATCAGCAAAGTAGGTCTTTTTTGGCTAAGTTGGTAACTAAGGAAGAAACATGACTTTATGCTATGGAAAGCATAAATTAGTTAAAAGAATGGCATGACAGTCGGTCTTCGCGGCAGAAGAAATTTTTCTAAAGAAATCGGCCTAAATGGTCATGGTGACAGTTTTCTGGGACAAATACGGAACACTGCAGGAGGACTACATACCTCAGAGATGACGTACAACTGATCGATAGCCACATTTTTCGCTAACGGCTATCGTCTAGTTAGCTTAACAGGTAAAACATTAGCCTTGTAAATCAAGTATCGGGGTTCGTTTCCCGGACTGGGCAATTTTTTGCTCATTTGAATATATTCAATTCGTATGATAAATTTGACAATCAGTTTGATTGTGTTAAAATAATATATCTACGTATCCATCGTTATATAAAGTTTGATTACCTGCGGTTTATTCTACCGAGCTGTCTAAATGATAGACCAGATTTTATGAACAATAATGTTATCTGAGCGAAAAATGCCAGCTGGATATCACCCAGTTAGCTTAAAAGGTAAAGCATTGGTCTTGTAAGCCAAGTATCTGGGTTCGATTCCCGGACTGGACAATTTTTCGCTCAGTATGAAATATTCAAATTGTATGATAAAAGAATAACTACTTGATAGGACTAGAAAAACTACAAGAACGATTTTAGAAAGGCATCAGTCTCATGCGATAATATGCTGAAAAAATAATTTAATTTCTTAATTCTAGCTACTTTCATTCTATTCAAAGGCAGCAATCTTTCAGTACTCCCTCATACTAAACTCAAAGCGACGTAAAAAGTATTTGTCGAAAGTTGTAGATTTATGAACACGAGTAGCTACGTTGCGACTAAATTTTTTGATTTGGCGACAAAGTTTCTCTGTCACCATACATTGGCGAATTTTGCTTTTTTTCTGGCGATCTTAAACGAAAATTGCGTTTTTCTGTAATACTCTAACGACAATCTGACTTTTTAGCGATCGTTTGATAAAAATCAATTTTTTTAGTGATTCATTCACCAAAGTTGCGTTTTCGGTGAACATTTTATGAAAATCGCGTTTTTTAGCGATTTTCTGACGAAAGTTACGGCATCTTTTGCGAAACTTTGATAAAATTAACTTTTTTTCTGCGACCTTTTAAAAAAATTCAAGTTGTTTCCCTCTTGTTTCGAGTTGTTTCTTAATTTGTCTATGAAATATTTCTCAGTCGCTTGGTGGCGATAGGAGTACTTGGGTATAAGAGCCATTGTATCCTTAAACATTTTTGAAATCTATATTCATACTCGAAAGGTTCTGCAAGCGGCTTTTGGCATGGCATACTTAAATGTTGTTGAAACACGTTAGTTGATAAATAAAACTGTAGTTAATCAAGGAAAATTGAAACGGCTTATCACAAAATAATATCAACGATTACGATTAGAAAACTTCGCACGGGTATAATAAATCATACCTTTACATTGAGGGGATAAACACAAATTGAAATCCGAATGCATCGATAGTTTAATTTTGTTATGAAATTTTATATTTCAAATATCGCAGTACAACGTTTTCACTTCTGGAATTAAAGAAATACTCATTTTATAACAAAAATATCTTTTTATTCTTCAAAGGTAGAAAACTTCACCAGGATAGTTGAATATATTCACAGTGTTTCATTTATTATGATTTCGAACTAAACACCCTTATCAGTAATATTTTATAAAATGAAATGTCGCGAACTTCATTTTTATTGTATTCGCGCAAGAACACTTAAAAGCCGCCGTAATGTTATCGATGAAGCTTGGAATTTGTTCTCCTGCCTACAAAACCAAAGTAAGGATGAATTTTCAAAACAAAGACTTCGAAGGTGGAATTTGACAACAACCAACAATGTACAAATACAAACATGATATTAATGATCGATATCACAAGCAAAGCGTCATTTATTACCGTAAACACTTTTATTTATACAGTTGGCAAAAAAAGTATTTGTACACTCTAAAATTTTTAACTAAATAAAAACAGATATTTTGTCAAAAATAGTTTTAATACAGTCTGTTTACCGTGCGTTTTAAATTACACAAGAGAAAATGTCGATAAAGATGTAAAATAATTTTCTAATAGGAAAAGTTTAAAAATTTCTTGCAAAAAAAGTATTTGTACATTTCTCCATCCTGATATGTACTGTGTTTTATAGTGTTTATGGTTCAAAGGACTACTTTTACAGAAGCTGTAATAATTTTTAACTTCATATTATATTTGTCTGACATTTAATCTAATTTGCTCTTGAAGTAATTGAGAATAGAACCTAAAACTAGAGAGGCACCTCTAGATATATGAAATCCTAAGCTTGAGCATAATAAAAATTTTAATTCGCAACAAGAATTTGCAAAAGCTATTAAATTACCATTTACAAGTACTGGATGTATAGTGAGAAACTATGAATAAATTAAAAGCATCGAAAATCAATGAAAACCAGGACTTCTCAGCAAACTAACAATGAGGGAAAAAGGGAGTGTTGTTAAAAAAGCTTTAAAAAATCCTTTGCGTTCGGTTCAAAAATTTGCTGGAGACCTTGCGACATCTTCTCGCATCAGAGTAATACATCAAACAATAAAAAATATTCTTCTCAATGCAGATTTAAAAGGAAGAACCTCAAGGAAAAATCCATTCATCAGCGAAATAAATAGGCGAAAACGCATAGTATTCGCTTTCGCATTCAGAAGTAAATCATTGGATTTTTGGAAAACATAAATTTTTTCTGATGAGAGAAAATTCGGAATTTTCTTACCATTAAGCATTCGAAAAAATTGGCGTAAAAATAAAACTGTTCTAGATCCAAAACGTATACTTCAAACTATCAAGCATGTTGGGGGGAATATTATAGTTTTGGGGTGTATAGCTTCTAATGGAGCAGGACATTTAAAATTTATTGACAATAAAAGGACAGGTTTAACATACATTGATGTGTCGCGGCATAATTTGTTAAACCGTGCCAAGAAATTATGCGTAGAGGAAGCTTTTCACTTTCTGCAGGATAAAGACCAAAGCATACTGCTGTGATCACCAGCACATGCTTACGACAATACTCGAAGACAACTGGTAACACCACTAAAATCTTTAGACTTGAATCCAATAGAAAATTTGCGGATGCTATTGGATGCAAAAATCCAAAAAAAAAATATGTATCAGTAAAAAACAGTTTTAAAGAAGCTTTTATTGTGTCATAGAATAACATTAACCAGACCGCTACAAAAAAGTTGGCGGAATCTATGTCACACCATCTAGAAGTAGTCCTAAACGCTAAATGAATTCACACAAAATATTAATTTGAATCATTTTACTAAATTTTCATTAATTATATTACATTAATATAGTGTACAAATATTTTTTTGCATTATATTTTTGTATATTTGTTTATTATAATGTAAAAAATCGATTCGTTTAATTTTGTTTTTCCTTCTATAATATTATAATGCATTAAATTAATGTATTACAGTTATTTTTGCTTAAATCTTTTGTTTAATTTCATTATAATTTAAAAAAATGAAGTGTACAAATACTTTTTTTGCCAACTGTAAGTTTAAAAAACTAAATGAACTTCGTACATGAAGTTATGTATTAAGTATCAGATTTTTTTCAATTGGTTTGATTGCTTTAACGCAAACAATAATTTTAAGCATTTACAAACATTTTATTTTTTGATAAACATTTTCATATAACTGCGATTTTTTATGTTTTACTAACTTTTTAATTATTTTAATTAAATTATCAAAAATAACTGAATTAGTTTTAAAGAATATATTTCTTTTAATTTGGTTATCTGCTGTTCCAAACATTTAAACTCTCATTAAGGAACAAAATGAATTTATTGCTCAATTTCACATAAGAAAAAACTTCGTAAATAAATGATTTTTAGTTTCCAAGTGAACGATAAAATTGTATGCTCATAAGATAATACCTTTAAAAATAATTAGTTTTAGATTTAAGTATAAGATAAGTAAACTCTTTAATATTACATATAATTTCATTTTCTAAATTAATTTACAAGTATTTCATGGTTTATCAAGCATAAAATTAAATTAGAAAACCACTTGATTAATTTTAAAATGTTTATAAATTATATAAGCATTGTAAATTATAATTATACATAATTGGATCAAGTTTTGAATGATTGCAAATATTTATCAAGTAATTTATATAATCTCATAAGTGTTTGCGAGAATAGTTATACATATCTTTATCGAAAAAAAAATTTTGAAACAATTAATTAAAGTGCTCCAAACTCAATCTGCTGACAATAAAGAATTTCAGCTTGGTAATCAAATCAGGTGCTTGTTTGCTCCACCTCGAAACTTTTACGGTTAGAAAAAAGCTGTCGGCAAACATTGTTACTTAATGCTAATAATGCATAAGTGTGTCGTAATGCACTTTCATGTCGATTACGGCCCTACAAAGCACGTAGAATGTGTGTAATAAATTTTTATGTTGCGAATAATTTAGTTTGGTTTTTGAAATAAAATATATCAGTTAATTGTTATTTCTCTGTTGTTTTAATGTATTTGCATAAAAAATGAGGTGATGGTTTTTAGTATTTATAAAATGTGACATAAAATATTGTGTACTAATGGACGAGTTATCAGGCTTTATTTAGAAAAGAAAAAAACATCGCGACGAAATAAGAATAACATGCAATGGTTCACATATACTTTTTAAGGGTGTTTGAATGACGCCGACTTCATAAAAAAATTATTATTGTGTTTCAATATTAAATTGTATTTGAACTGACTGGCCTCACAAGGATAACACAAACTCATAGATTTGCTTCATCTATCATTTCAAAAGATATATTAATATATATGCATTATTAAAGTAGTAACTCTATAACCTAAATCTGGTACATCTATGTATTATATTTTCCAATATTGATGTCAAGTGAATGTCTTACATGTGATGGGCGATAACATGATGTTTTATCGATTTTGTCGATTGTTTAAACAACTGGATATTTTTAGATTCCTAACGTTTTTCTGGATGACTCCGTTTTGCCAATTGCTTTTATATAATAAAAGATTCGATCTTTTCAATAATCGTCTGCAGGCAAATTTAAAGGTGTCAGTGTTATTCATATTTTTTTAATACTGAGTTATTGTTGTACTAAAATATAGGGTAATATCTTTTCTCTTGTCTGAAAGTGAGAGATTTATGTTATTCGGGAATGTATGTTTCTGATACTTCGGTGAACTACAGTATATAATGTGCCCGTTCCAATATCTTTTCCAACACTTTTTTTTTTTTTTTTCTTTACAAACTCTCAAAATCGTGTCTATGTTATTCAAAGAATGTCTGTTTTTTTTCGTACTATTTATCTAAAACATTAATATGGGAGTAAAAGCCTAAAAGTGGATTATATTTTAACAAGTGTCGACACTCGTGTTATAGATATCTCGACTTCATATGTTTAATTTGATGGAACTTACCCCAGCTGGAAAATAAATCCTCTCTGCATTTGAGAAGTTGTCAAATGGCAACAATAGTATTCATGGAGCTACAAGTGCAGATTAGGAACGAGGGTGAATAGAAGAAGGGAGGGGGGGGTGGGTGATGGACTCCAGACCTTTTCAACGGTGATTAAAAGAGGAGTCTGGAGAAAACAGAAGAAATCCTCTCCTCCCTCACAGATACACATAAAAGACAATTAAACTCCGTTTATTCAAATGGACCCCCCCCCCATCTGAATATTAAATCCTTATTGCTCAAGAAGAAAAGCTGCCAAATGACAACAATTGTATTCATTGATCCAGAAGTGGAATGTAGGAACGAGGGAGAAAAATGGATGATGGAATCAATATTCTCCATCCATGTATTTAAAGATGATTCCGAAAAAATAGAAATCCATATAAAGTGTGTTCTTAGGCTTGTTTATTCAATTTGAACCTGATCAACTAAAAAAAACTTCATTACGCTTGAGAATCTGCCAAATGACAACAATAGTTTTCATTTAGCCACAAATGGAGAGCAGGAACGGGGGGGAAAAACGAAGGGAGTAATGGATAGCGATACCGAGACCTATCCTTCGATGTGTTAAAAGATGAATATTGAGAAATAGAAGAACCCTCCCCCCCCCACACACACAAAGAGAAGCCATTAGACCCGCTTATTCAAATGGAAATAAGTGACTTTAACCTCTTCAGACCCGAGGGTTTATTGATCTACTTTTATTAATTTCAGCTATGGATTTAGATTAATTAATTGATAACTGAGAAAGAATGGACAACGAAATAATTAAAATTTATTTTGTGTACATAATTTTTTTTGATATATGGGGACTTGTAAAACACGAATTTTAACAATTTCTTAGGTTATTTTAAATTAAATTTTACTTTTCTGCATTGTAAAAACATAGAAAAAGATCAAACAAATATATATTTAATAATTTGTATTACTAATGGAGTCTACAAATGGTATCTTAACACACTGTAAAAATTTTTACGTTTTCTTTTTTTGTACATTTCGTGCATTTTTGCTGCAAGCCATTTTTGTATATCATGTAACTCACTGAAAAAGCACTTCGGGAGACAAATTGCTATTTTTTTTATTTCTGCTATCTCTTAGGCTCCATTCACACTAATTTATCCTTTTTTAATAGTATTTATATATGTGAAAAAAAATTATAAAGATGTGTATCCTATAGGATACTCCAGGTCTGAAGAGGTTAATTAGAGATTTGAAAGATACCATTGAGAACGGGTTGTTTAAAATTGAACCAGAAGCGATGTAGAACTTCATTTTTTACAGTTTCTACGTAACAGCATTCCGTACAAAGTTTTCTGGATCTGTCATATTAATCACACAATAGCTTAACATTTTTGAAAAACACTTTCAAATAATGTCTATTTTTTGCATGTCTTTTATAGAATATTTAATCTTTTATCACCGATTTTTCAACGCAGAAATTTTTGTCTAACGGTATCAAAAAAATGCTCGGTTTGTATATTGCAAAGATTATAATAAAATTTCACTAATGAGAATAAAAAAATATGAATGGCCTATGAATTCCCAAACCACGTACTGGCAAATCATAATTTCCAAAAACACGTTGCCTGTTTGACGTACGAGCAAAACAGGTAAGCGATTAGAAAATCATAATTTTCTGGTTGAATACTGAATAAATCTTGCACTGCAATCTAATGAAAGTAATGTTTTTATTAAAAAAATAATTCATGAGGTTAATTGTAATGTCAAATTAAGTGCCAAAATCATGCCGTTTTGAATGTTAAGATTACTTTATGAACAGTGACACGACGAAGTTATAAATTTAGATATAGTTGTACACCAATGTATACATATTTGAAAATTTTTTATTAAGATAAATTATTTTGCTTAAAATCCTCAGATTGATTCTATAAGCATAACTGAACGAAATCCTGAATAACACTTCCGAATATGAAAAATTCATGAATCAAGAATAACTCGTACTTTCACAGATCTGTCTGGGATTTGTGTATCAATGAAATTGCATCCAAGTCATCAATTCGTAAACTAACATTCATTTACTTAGTAAAACATATTACTTTTAATGAATTCACTTTTAAATGGAAGAATTTTCATTTATTTTCTCTGAAACAAAATGTTTATCAACAATATTCAATATTTAGAAAATAGTGGCATCGCCTACAAAATGTGTTTAAAGTAAAGCTGAAATTTTGTCAGAATTTGCGTTTCAGTAGCATTTTAGTTAATACAATATTGGTCAAATATCGGATGGTTGAAAGTGCGTTTTTTACTTCTAAAAAATAATTAAATTACAATATCTTAATGCACTGCTTCATTTTTAAAAAATTGCAATTTATACATTTTAAAAATGGACCCGAAGTCATCTGTATAGTGAACCGACGTTCCACCAACTGAACTAATTGGAAGCATATGCAACCTAGTACTTCTTACTGTCATAGGTTCGCAAAGCTACAACACAGTACGAAATGGAATATTATTCCCTAAGTCACGGACTCTTGGGGGCAAACTTGAACCAGTGGAGAATCCAGCAATGATGAAATATGTGTAATAGAAGTAGTGAATTATATAGATGTCAAGGATTTATTATCTAATCCGTTTTATTTTCTAGTTTTATTAAAATTTTCAATACCTTACAGAAAAATAAATATATATAGAGCCAAAAATATAAATTTCCGTTTTGAAATATTGGGTTCTATATTTTCTCCGTATCAGTAATAAAATATAATAGAATGTGAATTTCAATGAAAATTTAAATTTCTATAAATTTTCTTTCTTAATAATTCACTGTCTGCTTATAAACGGAAGCATAATTTCCTAATATATATATGTATATATTTAGAGCACAGGCTGTCAAAGCATGTGAGCTTTTGTGCCGCCCGTTTTGTATGTACGTATACATGTAACGCAATAACTCCTGATAAAAATATCCGATTTGCTTTAAACTTTGGATTTAGGTTGATTGTGAAAAGGCGTTCTCTTATTAGTTTTGGTAATTTATTGGACAAGTATAAGGGGGAAACAGATGCAAATTCCTCCTACTTCTATAACAAATGAATGGGTTTTTCATGCTAATTTATCAGATGTCATTCAAATCATAGGTACAGGATTATTCTGATACTACACCTTCATGATTAGTTTTGGGTGTTGATTCGTTAAGGGTAAAGAATGGAGGGTAATAGGTGGTAACCCCCTTAATTTATTTAATTGGAATTTTTACGCAGAAGTTAATGATTAGCTTCAAATTTTCGATATAGGGTCATTCTGATGAGGCACCTCCATGATTAATTTTCTGTGTTCATTGGTTAAATATAATGGAGGGAGGGGAGTAGCGTATAACTCCTCCTTCATGAAGGTAAATGTTTTTTTATACGTAGAGTTTACCGATAAGTTTCAAAATTTGAATATTGGATCATTTTGATCTTATATTCAAGCCGCTTCCTTGATTTCTTTTGAAGATTCTTTGCTTAAATATAAAGGGGTGATCTTGGGGCCGCTAATTTAGGCGAATGGATATTTCATGCAGAAGAAATTGATTAGCTTCAATTTTCGTATTTAAGTTCAAACTAATAAGACGCTTCTCTGATTAGTTTTGGGATTCTTTTGTTACGTAGGGGGATGGCGGAATTACCCCCAAAAATTTGATTAACAGGTTTTTATGCAAAATTATTCGATTTGCTTTAAATTTTGGATGTAGAATCTTTCTGATAAGGCGAATCCCTGAATAGTAATGTAGATGTAATGATTAAGTACAAAGGGGTGATGGGGGATAGCTTCTCTTAAATTAAATAACTGTGGTTTTATGCAGAATTATCGGATTCGCTTCAATATTTGGATATAGATTCATTATGATAAAAAGTATCCCTGATTAGTATTGCCTATTCAGTCATTGAGTAGAAAGAATGGAAATTTGGGATCTAATCTTCCCCTTATTTGTCTCTCGAATAAGCATTATTCCATGAAAATATAAGGCTATAATATACAACTGGTGTGAAAAATAAATTATGAAGTTAATAATTATAGGTAGGATCATGATTAATTAAAAAAGTAAATTTTTTCCATTATTCAGCGAAAATATGTCCAAAGCGTTTTATAAAATTTAATTAAAGAAAGATTTTCAGGTTTGATAGAAATAAATTGTGATCTGTAGATTCTGAAAAAAAAAAAATGTTTTCTTATCGAATGATTAGAAAAAAATATTTTAAATATATTTTTTCATTACACGGAGTCATTTTTGTAAACGATAATGAAACGTGCGTATTTCTTGTAATAAACAAAAATTATTGAATCAGTAAACATTAATAAAGTCATGAATGATTAAGTACGTAAAAAGTTATCGCTGCATCAAAATTTCTCATTTTTAAAAATTATTTAAATAATGAAAGAATCCTATATATCTCCATTTTACAAATACAAAATACATTAAATGTTGAAAATAACTGCAGAATTTATACTTCAAATTTTAAAAGACCATTAATTTTCTTACATTAAACATGAATATTATTTGAGAGGAAAATATACTTTTTAACAGAATACTTCATTATGATTAGTTGGAAATATCGTATATTGATACTCATTAATTTTAATCATATAATAGTTTCATAATTTTTATTATAAAATTTTTAAGCTATCTTTTTTATAAAAAGTATAGCATATTTAAAAAAATAAAAAATTGTGAAAATTTGATTATTTACATTCAGTCATAAAAGTATATATCAGTATCAAAAATTCACACAAGCAATTTATTCTTATTGTTTGACTGTACTTATACCTATTTTAAAAGAACTATATATGATATTATTTTGTAAAATGGAAACAAAAGAATTGCAAACAAATAAAATTAATTGTTATAATTAATTTTTATCATAAATAAAACATCCAGATTAAATTCTTAGTTATTTGGCTGAATTTACATTTCAAAAAATTAAATTTCACCAAACCATAAAATAACAGTTTTGTTTAAAAATATGAAAAAAAATAATATAAAAAATATTCTTGCATCAAAATATTTATCTTAAGGTATAAAGATTCGCAAGTTCAAACAAAGAACGGCTTTTAGTAGCAATATTATAAACAGTAAAATTGGGTGATACAAATACTGAATATTTTAAAATACAGTTCTCAAACAGAGTAGGATATTAAGCAATAGATATGTATCTAAATATATCCTTTACATGATACTTAATCTTTACATGATATATAAAGAGCAGACTATTAAGATAAAAGAAGTATTACGTAAATGAGATATATCAAATGCTGACGTGTGATTTTTCTATTTTTATTGTAGAAGTTAAATATTCAAAGGGTTTTTTTATTTTCTTAAAAAGTTATAAATTAATATTCCGTTTAATGTCTAAAATAATATTGAAAATAGACAAAAATATTTCCCACACTAAATAAAATCTAAAATATTGTTTTGCTAAAAACATTTATTTAGTATTTAAGTATTTTAAATATAAATTTCCAAAAACAAACAACAATCACATTTCAGTTCATCTTACTACTGTGAGTTATATAGTAAAAACATCACATGAATATTTATACATGCTTTTCATTTTCAAACACCGAAAATTAAATTATAAGACGTTCAATAGTATCTCATTTAAATGTTTGAAAATTTTAAGTTTCATTTCATGCTAAATATGTTAGGAACGGCCGAAATGCAGTGTTGTGAGTGATAAATGGAATGAAAGCGTTATAAAATTCAGCTTTCTGAATCGTTAAAGAGATCTGTGCATTTGCTTTATATCCCTAGACAGGTACTTAACGAGATTCTTGTGTCGTCATTAAACTCTTGATGTTATTCGAGAAATTTGTTTCAAATTTCCTTCAACAGTAATGCTATGCAAAACATATTTCTAAGTGATAATGGATTAGACGGAATACACAGAGTATAATATATAAATGGAAAGATGGTTCAATTTCTTTGTAAGAGACATATTTATTTCTTCTTTAAGTGAGATTTATTTTTAAATGTAACAAAATGTATACTTAAAAAACTCCTATTTTCGAAAACAATGATAAAAAAAGAAAGAAAAATCATGCGCCAAGCATTAATTATTAAGCATTAGAATATGTAACAGAGTGTATCCGTAGCAAAAACATTGTGATACTTTAATAGCGAAATTGAACTTTATGATTATAAATAAAAAAAAAAGACTTTTCTTTGCTTCACTTGATAGAAACAAAGGATATTTGTAGGCTAAAACTGATGTCACTTTATCATTTTCAACTGTTAAGAAATTTAATGTAGGCGATCAAGGATGCAAACGATGAAGCAGCAGGATTGCTCTTATTCTGTCGACAAGGATGTTGCCTAGATTTTGTTACACATCAATATCAGCTGCACTCACATGATCTTTAACCCTTTGAATTTTGCCATGTTTAATTTGAGCATTTTTGAAATTGTGTACTTGAATGAAACTTGTTTGAAAAAAGTTGTGGCGACCAAATGAAATTTGTGCAAGAAACGCTGAATCGAAAGGATTAATGGTGACGGTTCTGGATTACTCTGTGTTCATAATTATACCAATTGACTTTAGCTATATTACAGGCTTTTAATTTATTTCAGTGAAATGCAATATAATAACAACTAGTTGGGTGTGCCAATACCAAAACTTTCTTCTATCTCATACGTACTTTTTCATATTTAATAAATAGTTACACATGTTAATGATTTATTAATTTTATTTCAATTTTCTAGTAACTTTGATTTTCATCTTAAATTTCTGCTTCATTCAGTTAATCAGAGTGAAAGCGAATTTTGGTCTCTGCACGAGCCGATGGCCAATAGAATGATAGGGAAATGATATTTTTCAAATTCAGAGAGGAACTATTTGCCATACTTCAAAATAATCATACACGAAAATTTTAGTTCACTTCTATGCATAACTTCATACACTTTTTGATGGCAAAATAATGAAAATGTCACAGATATCGTGATTATAACGCTCCCTTTCACTGATTTTTTTTCAAATTCAGGGTGGACTTACTATTAATATCCAAACACTTACACAAAAAATTCGTTCAATTCTATGCATAACTTCATACACTTTTAGGTGGTGCAATATTGAAAATGATACATAAATCGCTGTCACAGGGCCCCCTTCTGAGGATTTTTTTTTTTTTTTCAAATTAAGCAAGGACAACTAGCCATACTCAAACACTTACATAAAAAATTTGGTTTAATTCTACGCACAACTTCATAAATCTTTAGGTGGTACAATATCGAAAATGGCACAAAAACCGCTTGCAGAGCACTCTTCCGGCGGATTTTTTTTTTCTTTTTTTCAAATTCAGGAATGACCAACTAGCCATAGCCATACACTTACACAAAAAAATTGATTTAATTTGAGGCATAACATCATACACTTTTAGTCCATACAATTTTGAAAATGGTACAAAAAGCGCTATTGAAGCGACCCCTTCCAGCGGAATATTTCAAAGTTGAAGGAGGAACTGATTACCACACTCAAAAACATTCACAAAAAACTTGATCAGTTCTATGCATATCTTAATACACTTTTTAATGATAGAATGACGACATACGGAGAGACACACAAACACACAGACACGCGGAAAGATAGACATTTTGTAAAAAACAAGTTTTTTGGAATCTCTGAACCCTAAGACGTGTAAATCTGCCGAAAGCATTTCGATTACAATACTTTCTTCTATTGAAGATAGGAGAAAATAAAATGACTAAGAATAAATAAAAGCAAAGCATACAAAAACCAAAATATTTTCTAACATTAGAAAAATATTGTTCATATAATTTACCCACAGTAAGAATAAACTGTAATATTTGAGAAGATAAAATGTGATTTTGACAAGGTTTGCGGGTGAATAATGCAAAAGTATGAGATTCAGATTATGAATGAATTAACATATTGTTATTGTGATAGTTAAATATATATCTTATTAAAAATTAACTGTACAGTTAATAAAATTAAGATAAACATTTATCATGATAAATTTAAAAATAAGGTTTATAATTTTTAAAAATAGATTATTGTTTCCTTATTTAAACGCAGTAGCTTTTGTTCCGTGTGTAGGGGAAACAAGGGAGGTTTGACCCACCCTATACTTTTCATATTTAAAAATTTGTTTAGCTGATATGCACCAGATGGCAGCATGGTAGCAAGCAGAATAACACATTTTTTTTTTTTTTTTGTCTGTTAGCCATTTGCAGGAAGAATGAAGGAGGAATCACATGTGATATCATTTTCTAGAAGAATTTTTTTTTTTTTTTTTTTTTTTTTTTCGTTGCAAGCTGTTCTCTCCAGTGCCATCAGTCATTAACATATATAAAAGTAAGTTGAATTGTTTGTGTACTTAGATTAATATACTAAAAGGCAGTATACTAATATTTTATTTTTACTTTTAATTTTAAGGTGATTTTTACATTTTTTTTTTCCAAAATGACTATTAAGGGAGGTTTGACCCATGTCAATTCTGGGAGATTTGGCCCAGGTCAAACCTCCCTATTTTGTTTAATTTGATGTTTTAACACATTTAAACTGTACTATAGAGAATTTCTAATAGAAATATTGTTCTTAATCAAATCAAATGTTCTTAATTCAAATCAAATAAACATTGTTCTTAATTCCAAACATACTGAATATAATAAAATTCAATTGAAACACTTCTTGTTTATGCATTACTTTTATAAGTTTAAATATAAATAAAATCTGCTTTTTTTTTTTTTTTTTTTTTTTTTTTTTTGCTTTGTTTTGTTAGGAACAACCCATGCTTTAAATTCTTCATTTACAAGTTATCTTGTAACTTTTATTTTATATTTATATTGTGAAAATTCAATAAAGTTAAACAAGAAAAAGTGTCAGGTAGGGGTAAAATAAGCAGATTTTAAAAAATAAATACATAAAGATTTGTAATTTTTGCAATTATTTTGCCAAATGAATATGCTACAGGTATCACATCATTTTTCAACAAATAACAGAATATTTGGTTCTATATTATTATTCTTAAGAGCCATTTTAAAATTTTGGATTATATGACTTGGTTGTAATGATGAGAACAATTTTGGTTGTAACGTAAATAAAAACATATTTTCAGCTTATTTATCCATTGTAAAGCATGAAATATTTATTCAAGATAGACTTTCTGCATTTTTTATTACAAAATAACATAATTTTTCTTTTTCTCACTTGCATATACAGCCAAAAAATATATAAGTTAAAAAAGGAATAAAATAGTTTTACTGTTAAAATTGTCCTTGAAATGTTCAAAGCAAGATTGATTTGCATGTTCTATGTAATTTTTTGTAGATTTAAATGAAATATTTTTAGCAAACTAAGTATACAAATAAAAAGGGCTTTTTTTTATAACTATTTTATCCCCCTGACTCTACCCATTTTTCTACTATTTTTTTTTTCTAAAATGAACATAGTATAATAATTTCCTTATGGTTATTAAAATATAAGTTAACTTTTTCAGATGTCTTTTCTATGGAATTCAGAAAATAAAAGACGGAAGATATCTCCAACTAAAATGAAAACTGCTGTTTTATTAGTCGCTGAAAAGGATAAAAGTGTAAGAGCTGTGGCTGCTGAGTATGGAATTGACAGAAAAACTCTAGGTAGATATGTAGAGAAATATAAAAAAGCTGAAGATGGAAATATAGAATTTAAGGCAAACCACATTTCTTGCCAAGTGTTTTCTGATAAAGAAGAGCATGTGCTTAAAGAATATTTGCTACATGCTTCAAAGTTAAATTATGGTTTAACAGCAAAAGCAACACGAAACTTGGCATATCAGTATGCTGTAGCAAATAAGAAAAAAATCCCTAAAAATTGGTCAGTAAACAAAACTGCAAGTTATGATTGGTTAAAGGGTTATTTGCACAGGAATGCAGATTTGTCATTATGGTGGCCCGAATCAACTAGTTTGCCCAGAGCCACTGCTTTCAATAAGACAACGATTGGTGAGTTTTTTAATAATTTGCGCTGCATCCTTGAAAAAAAGAAATTTGGGGCAGAAGCAATATTTAACATTGATGAGACAGGAATCACTATTGTACACAAACCCGGAAAAATTATTGCTATGAAAGGAGAGAAGCAAGTATCTCAAGTCACTTCTGCAGAACGTGGAACTTTAGTCACAATGTGCTGTGATATCTCTGCAATTGGGAAAATCAATTCCACAATTTTTAGTATTTCCACGAGTTCACGTAAAAGAAATAATGACAAGGGGTAGACCTCCAGGAATGCAAGTTGCCGCTCATTCCAGTGGATGGATGACAGCAGAGAACTTTCAGTTATACCTCCATCATTTTATAAAATATAGCAAATGCAACAAAAATAACGAGGTATTGATTATTCTCGACAACCATGAGTTACACATATCTGTTGAGGGTTTGCAGTTTTGTAAAGATAATGGGATAACTTTGCTAACTTTACCACCCCATACAAGTCATAAGTTGCAGCTACTTGATAGATCTGTTTTTAGTCCCTTCAAGATATTTTATAATTCTGCTGCCAGTGATTTTATGGTCACGAATCCAGGTAAACCTATCACAATATACGACATTCCAGGTTTGATTCGCAGATCATTTTCAAAGGCTTTTACTCCAGAAAACATACAAAGTGGATTTGCATGTACTGGAATCTGGCCATTCAATTCAGATATTTTTCCTGAATCTGATTTTTTTGCTTCTAATGTGACAGACAGACCAAATCCGGATGTTACAAGTATGCCTTCAACTACATCTTCTAATCCATCTACCAGTGTATTGAATCTACCATCAACATCTGCAAGTTTCACAAATCTTTCTTTTTCTTCCAATTCTAGTATTCCATCTACAAGTTCAATGAATTCACATTTTCCAGTGCAATTAGTAACACCTGAGCAGCTTTGTCCATTTCCTAAAGCAGGACCTAGAAAAGGCAGAGGTGGTAGAAATCGTACAAAGTCAAGGATTTTGACAGATACCCCTGTGAAAGCAGAAATCGAGAAAAAGCACAACTTGAAAAAAATAAAGAAAACTTCGCAAAATAATAAGAAGGTTAAGAAGCAAATAAAAAAGCGAATATTGGATTTGTCTTCAGACAGTGAAACTGAACTAGAAAACTTTCATCTTTCAAGTGATGAAGATGCAGTTGATGATTTTGAAGATTCTCGAACCAACATTGAAATTGGAGATTTTGTTTTGGCAAAATTTACAATCAAATCTAGTTTACTGCATTATATTGGTCATGTCATTGAAGAAAATGGCAATGATTTTTCGATTAATTTTCTGAAAAGGTCTGATGCATGTATTTTCTGTTTTATTTACCCTGAAAAAGAAGATATTGCCACAGTATCAGGAAGCGATCTCACTAAGCTACCTCATCCTATGATTAGTGGAGGCACTGAAAGAGTTGCATTGAAAATGAAATTTAACTGTGATTTTTCAAAATATCAGAATCTTTACTGATTGTATCTAAATTCCTTTAATGATTTTTGTCCAGATTACTTGCTGTTTCGAATCATAAAATACATATTTGTTAATTTCTATTCATAATTATTGCCTGTAGTTTGTAATAGTATATTTTGAACATTTAATTACTGCTGTGTAATTTTTAATAACACTCCATTCCTGTGATGGGTCAAACCTCCCTCACAGTGGGTCAAACCTCCCTTAAGTAGGAAGGTTTGACCCGGTTTTTGAGATCTTGAAAAATCATTAATCAGAAAGATAATTTATAATTTAAATAGAAAAAAATAGTTTAAAATGATGTCAAACATTATAAGCTATCAAATAATGTCAACATGGAAATTTTATTATGCTAAAAAAAAATAGAAAAATGTTTTTGTAAAAAGTGGTTCAAACCTCCCATGTTTCCCCTATAGTTTTATAAAAAATGACGAAACATTCAAGTACATTATATTAAAATCAATATTCATATTAAAATACATTTCTCATAGGTACTATATGAATTCTATTCCTTTTAATAAATAATTCAAACCTATTAATAGCAAGTTCAAATTCAAACCATGTGTTGATCATTGATTATTTCAATTATAATGCACAATGAAATACGTATGTAACGAACTATCGAATGATGCGAGTATATTTAAAACACTCATATGGTCGCTGGTTCAATTATTACTACTAATATTGCTTAAAAATTCTTTATATACAAATTATTTACACACTATATTTACATTTTAAATAAAGAATAATGATCCAGCGAACAGACGATAGGTCCGCTAAGATCGCCGAAAACCAAAACAATAACAAACGATATTCCAATGTTGCCAAAGCGGTAAACCTAAAGTACAATAGAATGCGCCAAGGAGACGCACGACATCCAAGGTTATGGTGAAGCCGTTACAAAAGAATGCGCCATGGAGACGCGATATCCAATGTTATGGCGAAGCCGTAACAACGTATCAAATTACAATACACCATGTTTTCTGAGTGGAACATAGACTTCATGATAAAATCTGACAGACTAGATGAAAACATATCCGTGTAAGATAAAAATTAAATTAAGATTAAAAAGCCAGATTTATAATATTTACAACATAAAATAAGTATATCATTTTTTTATACTTCTAGGTTATCCCGTCGACCAATTTCGCCAAATTATACAAATCGCCAAACTAATAGCCAAATTATGCATGTTGACTTAATTTTTATTTTAAATAACGAAAAAACAAATAATTAGTAGAATATTAATAAAAATATTAATAAAAGGTCGAAATAAAAAACACTTAATGACCTTTTAAACACGTGAATCGCATTTAATGTCATTGAATGTGACATTCACGATCATCCATTATTGGCATTTAATCTTATAGTTTGGCGATAATTTTTTGGTCGACGGGATAACCTAGAAGTACCCATTTTTTGATTAGGTAGTGCCATTATAATCCCTTATTAATTAAAATTCGATTACGTAAAAAGTATTTTTTATTGTGTTTATAACTCCAATTGTTGAGTTAAATCAATTTTGAGATAGATGCATATCTTTGACATTCCTTGGCAGTCTTATAATCATCACCCATTATTTATGATTTATTAAGCTTATTTGTGTTAATTATTGTTTCAAAGGTAGGTTGTTAATATTTTTTTTCTTCTAAAAGTTTCTCTTTGTTTCAAAAAGTTATATGATAGTTACGTTTTACATAATTAATTAAACATTTACTCTTTACTCGGCTTTTATTAAAATATGTACATAGAAGAGAAATATGTGGAGGATAATTTAAATATTTTATAAGACAGATATATTTACATGTAGAACAACATACTAAATGTATTTTGGTATCAAGATCAAGCGCAAAACTTGACAATTATTTCTAGGTGCATTTTTTGTTTGGCGAAGAAACATGCTTTTTAGTCAGAAATATGGGAATAAATTTAAAAGTATTTTACCTGGGTGTATTTTCAGTGTAGAGATATCAATTTTTAATTGTTTTATTTAATTATTAGGTTTTAAAACGTAAATTTTGGAAGCATGGATCTTGCAATTTTTTAAGTGAATTTTTATAGGCATAAAAATTTATTTTTTTAATACATTTTTCGCGTTAACTTATTTTTATGTAATAAATATCAAGATTTTTGCTTTCTGTACTGTACATCAAAAAATAACTGTTTTGAAATAAGTTACTAGGAATTACTTATTGACGATAAGAAGATACATTCTGCATATATCCAAATTTAAAAAGAAATATCTTTCCGATGGCATTTCTTAAGAATAAAAATACACAGTAAATACTGATGAATGTTTTTTTTGTAATTGAAAATGATAAACATTTTCATTTTTAAGAATTAACTATTTGACTTTTTCAAAAATAAAATCATTGAATGCATATCAGTCTGAAAAAAATATATTAGTACCTATCTTTAAAAAAAAAAACGTGTTAACACAAATAAAGGACATACACAATATAACACAATTACTATTAACACAATCCTATTATAGCACAATATAATAGGAATTGACAAAAAACAAATTCTGTAAAAATAAATAAATAAATAAATAAAATATCAGGTAACCAAGAAAGTTCGTGCGGTTTTTGAGAACAGCTACTTTTGTTGCATAGGCGTGCTCATACTGATTCTGATGACGTCATTTCTGTACATTGCCTTTAAATTGAAATCAGTAGAGAGTTGTTTAACGTATCTCACGTTTCGCTATCAGTTTTGTAAGAAGTATAATCGTTGACAAAGTATGTTATTGACAAAGGAGATTTTGAGGCCTATTTTGCTCTACGAGTTCAATTTTGGAAACAAAGCTTCAGAGGCCGCAAGAAGAATATGCTCCGAGTTTGGAGAGACTTAAGTGAGTGAACGGACAGCGCAAAAGTGGTTCAGCAGATTTTCGTCCGGAGACGACAGCCTCGAAGACAAGCCCCGTGTTGGTCGTCCATCCATCTTAGAATTGGAAGAGGAAATCAAACAGAATCCTGATCTAACATGGCAGGAGCTTGCGCAAAGGTTTGTAATATCTGACGAAACCATCCGATCGCATCTTCATAGCCTTGGAATGTCGTGGAAACTTGATAAGTGGGTTCCTCATGTCCTGTCCTAGGAAAACAAGCTCCAACGATTGATCATCTGCTTCTCATTGCTGTCGTGCCACAACAAAGCATCTTTCCTCGATCAGATATTGGCATGTGACGAGAAATGGGTCATGTATGATAACCGAAAGAGAAAACATCATTGGTCGACTTCTGGTACCGTCTCATTGGTTGCTAAACCCAAACATCCATCTAAAAAAGATAATGCTGTGTATTTGGTAGACTAGCGCTTGAATAGTTCACTATCAACTCTTAGAAAGAGGGAAAATAATCACAGCCGAAGTCTACTCGTCGCAGTTGAAAAGGGTTTCTGCTGCTTTGCTCGAAAAGCAGCCAGCGCTGGTCAAGAGGAGAGGAGTTCTTCTCCTCCACGATAACGCCAGACCTCATACGGTCAAAGCGATCAGGGACGTGATAAAAAGATTGGGCAGGGAAGTTTTGCCTCACCCACCTTAATCCCCGGACATCGTCCCATCGGACTATTAGTTGTCTTTGGCCATGGATAATCACCTGCGGGAACAGCAGTTCCAAAACCAATATGATGTCACAAAAACTGTAACCCAGTTTTTGGACTCAAAACCAAAAGATTTTTTCTAAAAGGCTATTTATAAGCTTATATCTCGTTGGAAACACGTAATTGAAGCCAATGGTGATTATTTCAAAGAATAAAATAAACAGTTTGAGATTTTTGTGTGTCGTTTTTTATGTCTGATGAAAACCGCACGAACTTTCTTGGTTGCCTGATAAAATGAAATAAAAACTTTTAAATTTACGGCAAAAGCTGTTGGCAACAATGTTGCCAGCAGTTTTTGCCGTAAAAATTGCAGTTAAATTAGATGTACATTTTTTATTACATCTAATTTTACCGCAATTTTAACGGCAAAAATTGCTGGCAACATTGCTGACAACATTGCTGCTCCGCAAATGTAACGGATTTTTTTAGAGTGTACAACTATTTTTACAATATTTTAGTCGCACATCGTTATTTTTTGTATTTTTAATTAATTCGCTGTAATCGCACTGTATCACTCTTGTAAGAGCACATATTTTCATTAAATATTTTAACATTAATGATGACATTTCAGCAAGATTATCGAAACATAAATTTTTTATTTTTTTAAATATAATGAAAATTTGATGAATGCTAGAAATAAATTGTAATTTAGTTCGAATTATTGGATATATATATTGCGAAAGACGCAGTTTATTCTGTTGAACATCTAGCTCGAGATTTTTTTAAAGCAAATTTGGGCATTACCTTAATTTAATAATATTTTATCAAATTCACATTACATAAAATCAAAACATCCTAAAACAAAGAATTTAAACACCTGACCACTCAGAAAAAGGGTAAAATTGTAGTGATTTTTTTCTCTGTAATTTATTAAAAACAGTAGGAAAAGATGTTTTCTCCTATGTCACATAATTTTTGCTACACTGTTAAAAATTTTGCTTTAGTTTGAATTAAGTTTTCGTGCTAAGTAGCTGCCACCATCAAATGGTTAACACTCTTACCAACATTGGGAGCTTTCTATTTCAATCTCGTTCCAACCGTTGAATCTATGCTTCAAGAAAAGCTCCACATATTGATTCAAGGTTACAACATCTTACAGTGGCAGCTACTGAGGCACCAAAATTTGTTTGAAATTAGGACAAGATTTTTAACAGTGTATTACATATAGAAAAATAAGTCTTGAAAGTATTATTCATAATTTAGTTTTTTTTAACTGTCTTTTATCTGTAGAATTGTATTAATTTAAATAATGTTTCTGTTGCGGTAAAAACTACAGCTCAGTACACGTATTCATCAGTCAGTAGGAGTGAGAATGCTAATGTTTCAAAACTTTTCTTTTACGTTATATAAAGCAATAAAAAGAAATTATACGCAAAAATTCTCATTTAAATGTGTAAATCATTGTGCATTATTACAATGAATAATTTTGATGGATTGTGTTTACGGAAATATTTATATAAAGAAAATCTATATTACTTGATATCATTAATAGCGATAAGCATTGTTTAAAATCAATAATATTGATCATAATTTTATGTTGCATAATTATTATTCGATAATGTATAGTTAAATTTCCTTTCAGACGGGCTCATAATTGACATAATCGTCAACGGCACTTACTGTGAGAGGAAGTTTAACGACTTCTGAATTTTTGCTGCTGTTATACTTTGCCAATATTGTCGAAAAATGTAATGATAATTATTCATTTTATGTAACCTGGCTAACTAAAATTTTCATCCACCAGATTTATTAAAACGTCTTAACAGGAAATGTACTAATCCCACCAAACTGAATATTTCTAATTACTATATTTAGTACTTTGCGCGAAAATATAGCCGGTTACCTGTCTAGAGTTTTAATCAATTGATCGACAGATTTTTAAAATTATCTTTGATATTTTTAAGATTTTAGTTGTTATTCTGTTATATACGTTGTATGATTTCTCTTACAAAATTTTAATTTTCTTAAAAAAAAATACTATGTTTGTTTTTGTTTTGCGGAACATCACAGACTTTGGATAAAGATTGCAATGTAACATAACGAAATATTACAAATTTATTAAATGTAGTCTGTGTAAGAAAAAATTAAATGAAAGTTATTATTTTGTACTTGTACCGGAGTAGTCGAAACCAAACACTGCTAGGCATAGAGTGCCTTAAATTGTAAAAAAAAAAAAAAAAAAAAAAAAAAAAAAAGAAAAGAAAAGAAAAAGAAAAACTAGAAAACAATGTAAAGATGTTTTGAAGTGGTTTTGCTCATGTTTTGTTTTGGTAATATGAGCACACTGATCATCCGTATTATCCTTAAGATAAAATCTGTGTAGTTCTAATCTTTGTATTTTTGTCTGAGATTTTCATGTTTGATATGGTTTTATTCCAAACATGCTGTATGAATTCATTATTTGGATTGAAAACTTTGGAGTGAACATCGACTGATAAGAATATCTTTAGAAAATTAAAAGAAATCTTTTAAATAAACGAGAAAACAAGTTGAGAAAGATATTTATGTTTCGTTTTTTCAGCTCTAAATAAGAATTATCGAATAAAGACGAATTTTCTATAAGACTTAAGCAATGACTAGGACATAATTTGTCAGCATTTTATAATCATTAAGTAATTTTATTTTCAACTGAAACAACTTTTAGCTGTACTGTATAACTGTATATTTTAAAGGGTATAATTTTTTAAATATATTATTTTAACTTTATTTACAAGTTATAAAATTCATATGTAATATCGACAGTTTTCTGTTCAAAAGAATTTCTACTCAACATTTATTTTTATTTAAGATTGTGCCTTATGAAAATTTATAGGATTAAAATTCACGTAAGAAACAGGATATTTTTTTAACAATTTGAAAATTTGTGACAAGATTTTCTTAAAAATTCAAATATATTTAAGAATAATTATGGCATTGCTATGTTACTATTATACACATTTGCATTTAAAGTTTTATCAAATTCATAATTAATTTTTTAAGGCAAGTAATTTTATCGGAATAAAATCATACGAAAATATAACCGAAAATTGTCGGCATTATAAATATCTTATTATCTTGCTCTTCGCTTTTAAATTTCATTTCATAGCAAATCACAACGAAAATATTTTTTATTTTTCTCTTTAATTCATTTACCTTAATTTTAGTTCTACTTATGATTACGTTAATGATTATTCATTATTTTATTTACAAAATAATGAGGAAATAGCAATTAGAAAAAGTAAACTTATCAAAAGAATGTATGCCGCCTTAATTAATTATTATCACAATATCTCTGTTAATCCAGCTGTTTTGGCGCGTGTTTTTATGAAAATGTCTTTTCCATTATAAATATAACTTTACATAACATCGAAATTTATATAACATCGTTGTATAATATCTAAGAATCATTTGTATATTTAAAATAAAATATTTATTTAGAATGAATAAAATCCAATTTAACTTTTAAAAAAGCTATTATATATCTTTCAAGTTCCTTAAACTGTTGTATTTCTATTCTTTACGAAGACAGATTCCTTAAAATAATTGAGACATTCAACGTTTTACATAAAAGTGAATGTGAGAACGTCATTCTTTATGCCGTAGATCAAATAGCTTTGCATTTACTCCGATTGTAGGAATGTACTTTCTTTTGCCCCGCACTTCGGCAATTCCGTACAAAACATTGTATTTAATGAAATTCAATTCTTTACTTCTTGCTTTTAGAATCGAATGCTTAAGTGTAACGAAATCATATATATCATAATTACACATTATGTAGTATTATCAAAAGAAGTTTCAGACAAATTATTATTTTTCAGTTTTGTTCTGTTTTGCAGCTAATAAATATATAAATTTAAATGTTAAAAATCTATTTTAAAATAGAATCGATACGTAGACAAGTATGTCGAAAGAAAAGTATAAAAGTATACATTCTGAATTCAAATGTCTGAAATTTAGGCACTCAAGTATCTGCAGAATTTTAGATACTACAAGCGCTTAAATTGCTGCTATTTATTGTAAGAATTATATGTAGCCATGTTTTATTAATTTGAATCTTTCGAAAATATTTGACCATGGTTTGTCCCTCCATCCCATGTATTATAGGAGCTTTCAAAGTTGGAGTTAAAAATATCATGAATCTGGTGATTTATCTTTTTCGACGTCATATATGTTATGATCAATATTTTAAACTCCTTGAGTAAAACAAGATTAAAAATCAAAGTAATATTTATCTAAATACAAGAAAGCCTCTCAAAAGTGGGCACATAAAAATATTGTCCTCAATTAGAAGGTGTCTGCATTTATGAGGTAAAAGTATATAAGACCTACGCACGCAGTAAAAAAAAATGTATTCCCTAAATAGTGTTCTCTATTGAGGAGTGTTTAATGAAGACTTTATTGCAAAAACTTCATATGGACAGCTGTATTTAGCGGAAACTCACCTTTCCTACATAAGAATCTACTTTTAACTCAGAAAAACGAACACCGTCGAATAGCAAAGAAAAATACATCGTTCTAGCAGGGCTCGTTAATGAGAGGTTTTGCTGCAATTACATTTTTTTTATTTTTTTAGTTTCTAAACTTTACTTATTTTACAGGTTCAAAACATTGATCTATAATCACAACAATGTCGAAATAAATTTAAAATAAAATCGTTACAAAATTTGCATGTCTCATCTGATTCCTTAAAATGGTAGGATGAGGAGAAGATGCACTGTGCAGATTGCTTATGCTTCAATCAAATACTTTTTCTGAGAAAATTATACCTTGCATTATGTTCGTTAAACAGAGGTTTGCGGTATTCAGGAGACTCTGCTATAAATGTAATGAATATTCCCTAAATTCGGACAACTTTATTTAGAACCGCTTATATATTTGTTTATTTTTACCTCACGATACCAGACACCTCCTATTCTCGAACAAATTCTAAAATCCCGATATTTCAATTTCGATTTTGGTATTTTAATTTAGTCATACTATGAAAGCTCACATTTCATAATATGCAATGCAATGTAAAACATATTTAAAATATCAGCTTTCCGAAAATTGCATAATAAATTCTGCCTAATCTCCGGGGGAGAAAAATAAAATTCATATAATTTTTTTTTTCTAAAATTTATATTGCCACATGAGGAAGTTTTATATAGATCAGACAGTCAAAATCTATCAAATGCAATTCGTGATTGTCAATGACAAAAACAAAAAGCTATTTAAATATCAATAAAAGCAAAAAAAAAATAAACAGTCTATATTGATAACACGAAGATAAAAATAACTTATATTTTTCAAACTTTGTATAAGTGCATAAAAAGGTCATAAAAACCACAAATTTAAATGCAAAATCTAGTTATAGATTTTGAATTTTTTTTTTATTTTTTTTTTTTAATTCAAACTATTTTTTTATTAATAATAATCAAAAAACAATGTTAGGCGATCAACATTAGAAGATTTGAAAGATTTCAAACTAAATATATAATTACATTGTTTATGGGCAGTTTTACAACTATTTGTGCATTATACTGTATAAAATTTCTGCAAAAACGCAGGAAAAGAGCCATACTTTCTGTAAATTTACACTACACTGTAATATATATATATACATGTATATATATATATATATATATATATATATATATATATATATATATATATATATATATATATAGGTACAGTTACTAAGATTTTTCTAGTAGATTTGTATTCCAAGAACTTTTCATGTAACGATAACAGCAGAAACCCATGTAAACCTCCTCGGTTCATGAGTGCTGTTAACCGCTTGAGCTCTGATGGTAGAATTTTCTACCACATAATTTTAATTCCGAAATGTGACAATGACACCAGAAATTTCCATTAGATTTATTTGAAAAAGATTTAATGCATTTTTTCTTGTTTATCGTTAAGTGGTTTTTTTCTTTGCAAAATGCTGGTGCCAATGTGAAATTTGGAATTTTGAAGAAATTTACACACCAGAGCTCAAAGGGTTAACATGAAACATGAAAATATGAAATTGTAACAATAGGTTTTGATGTTATCATTATATGAAAAATTCTTGGAATACAAATCTACTAAAAAAATCAGTAACAGTACATAATTTTTTACATTGTAGTACTCGGGTAAATGCATTTTACTGAATTTCTTGGGGAATCATTTTACAGACATTTTCCTTACCTTATACCTAGTTTCCTAATCTTACATTTAATTTGCTATAGGGATTCCCACGTGTTTAATTAAAGATATTTCTATCTTTGTTAAAACTTGCAATTCAATATACACACTTATAAAATTCTTTTGCGATTTTTACAGGAGTATTAAAAAAGAAAATTTAATTTTAGATTTGTTTCTTCAAAACTCATAACAATTTAGAAAGGAAAAATATATTTTTTTCGGAGTTAGTGGGGACTTCTATTGACAATCATTTGTCATTATTATTATAATGCTATTGTTATTACTATTATTTCATTGGTAAATACGCTATAAAACACTATTAATCTTCTAAAAAATTATTTTACAAAATGAATAAAATATGAAAAAATAAAAAATCATTTTTAAATAATAAATTAATTTTTTTTTCTTATTATTTTTCTGTTATTTTTTATACAAATAAATAAATAAATAAATAAAATATTAGTATACACTGCTCAAAACAATTAAAGGATATTGTAGTTTTAGGTGGATTTTATTTCTGGGAAACTTTTTAGCTGATTGATACATGGTCGACAGACATAGTAGGCATATAATAAATTACACATGTTTGGCAGAAAAAATGCATTCTATTGTGCATTTGTGTACAAAAGGAAAAAAACACAATTTGTGCATATGAGAAAAAAAAAGGATAAGAAAAGGTGTTTTCTTGAAAGAAAATCATTTTCAGTAGGGGGTATGGTTTCCACGGGCGGCCAGCAACGTTGAACAACTTTGAGGCATGGACTCAATGAGGCTATTAATGACGAGTTGGGGTATTCTGCCCCACTCTTCCAGAAGAGCTCTTTCCAGTTCTTGGAGAGTTTGTGGGGGTTGTTGGCGGCCAGAAACTCGTCTTTCTAGAGCGTCCCAAACGCGCTCGATTGGATTCTTGTCTGGAGAACACGCTGGCCATTCCATTCGAACGATTCCTTCCTCGAAAAGGAAATCCTCCTCCAGGTTTGCACGATGTGGCCTGCAGTTATCGTCCATTAAAATGAAGTTATCTCCGATTGCTGCAGCGTAAGGGACTACAATAGGTCTGAGGATCTCATCCCTATATCGGTGACCAGTCAGAGCTCCATCTCGAATGATGTAGAGGTCAGTGCGCCCGTCAATGAAGATGCCACCATACATCAACACTCCTCCACCGCCAAATCTAACACTTTCGTGCACGAACGTAGGATTATTCCTACTGCCACGGTCCCTCCAGATGAAAATACCCCTATTATCCGGATGCACAGAAAAACGGACTCGTCAGAAAACAGAATATTGCTCCATTCATTTCTCCTCCAGTTGACATGCTCGGTTACCCACTCCCTGCGATCGGGACGATGCCTTGATGTTGCCATACCATCGGTCGGCGAGCATACACGCCTACAGCATGGAGCCGGTTTCGGACAGTCTGAGTTGAAATCGTGGTGCATGTAGCCGAACGAAGGTGTTGTTGGAGAAGAGTAGCGTTCATGTTTCGGTGTCTCCGAGCTGTTAACAGTAAATACCGATCTTCACTGGGCGTTTTTGCCCGTCTACGACCTTGCCCTGGTCTTCGGCCTGCACATCCACTCTCCAAAAAACGGTTCCAGATCCTGGAAATGACACTTTGTGACACTACAATGGCTTGCGCTACTTCGGCTTGAGTTTGGCCCCCTTCTAACCTACCAACAATTCTCCAAGCTTCTGAATCTGTGAAATGACTTCGCTGTAACATTGTACTCATAGAAACAAAGCAATCACTGAATGCCGATCATCCTTGTCTTCATTCTCTTTCATCCAGTTGAAAGTCACATTTCATTCGCTGCCGCTGAAGCGATGTTTTTGACGTCGAACTCAAAATTTGCATACTCCACAGTTTGAAAACCAGAAAAATTTGCATTTGTGATTCTCTTCTTCTATTTTCGGCAAAAAAATTTCGTTTATATCTTTATTTTATATAAAACTTCAAATATCCTTTAATTGTTTTGAGCAGTGTATTACAAAGTAAATAATGGGTGACGATTTTGAAAATTCTCTAAAATATTGTTGTAAAAAATTAATTACTTCAAATTTTTGATAAAAAAAATCTACTGATTCTTTTTATTTATTAATTAAACTAATTAAAAAAATAAAACTGATTAAAAAATATGTATTATGTATCGCTTTAAAATGAATCAAAATACATCAATTACGAATTTTAAAAGGAATATATTTAATCTGAAATCTTTTTGAAGCACACGTGCAATAGATTTCCGATGAATCATAGAAAACATACTTTGTACTCAAAATCAGCTGCTGTTGGAGCTCTGTTAGCACCGTGTTTCATGAGTGTCCAGCGGTCTCGGGTTCAAACTCCAGGATGACCAGAAAGAAATTGAGTAAAATGATAGAGCATTTCAAAATTACTCGAAAAATTTCTGGAGCTTAAAGCTCAACGAACTACTGATTTTAAAAACTAAATTAAATTATTATCATAAAAAATCAACGCTTTGAGTATTTCAACGATGTTAAGTTACAGAGTCTATTGTTTATATACCGAATAACATATGTATTATTTAAGAGAATCTCTGTATTTCTAATCAGTGTTTTTAAACAGTGTAACAGCAGTTAATAACATGAGTTTTATGCCAATTTCATATATTTCCATGTACTTATTTAATTTTAATCTGCGGTTGCGGATAGGACGAGATTAGCTTAGTAGCTTCTTCAGATCTTATGTATCTTGTAGGATACACATCATCACATTTTTTACGTTCAAAATATTGTTTTAAAAAAAGCTCATGTGAATGCAGCATAACAGGTATCAGAACTAAACAAAATAGCAATTTGTCTCCTACAGCCCTTTTTTACTGGCGTTATCTAAAAATGGCTTGTAACCGACATGTACGAAATGTACAAAAATGAAAATGTAAACAATTTTACTGTGCATTAAGATATCATTTGTAGATTGCATTAGTAACAAAATATTAGTAAACATATATTTTTTTTCAATGATTTTGCAACTCAAATAATGTAAAATAAAAATAATCCTAAAAAATTGTTAAAATAATGTGCTTTATAAGTCCGCATGTATCATGCAATTTCATGCACAAAAAGTTTTTTTTTTTTTTTTTTTTTTTTTTTTAACCATTGAAAAATGGTTGTTGTTTCGGTGCAGGATTGACAAAATGACGTGGTTACTTTTGAATTTAAATTAAATTCTTTACTTTTAGAAGAATTTTTATTTGAATTTAAATTAAATTCTTTTCTTTTAGAAGAATTTTTATTTGAATAGGAAATTAAAATGTTTAAAATATTTGTAATAAAGGAGAAAACTAACAAATTAAAAAATGGGTAGACGGAAATTAACATATACGGAAAAAGCCGAAGCCAAAGAAATCATACAAAAAACTGGTGGAACCAGAGAGAAAAGTAGAGTTCGATTAAAAAAAAAAATCTTACAGTAAAATTTGGGAAATATTTTCAATGTGCGTGCAAAAGAAAGGGAATCAGATGATCTGTAAAGCTTATGAAATAACCCAACTTTTTGTTAGCTGAAAATGAGGACTGAGCTGTACTGGTGCCTTATATTCAGAATTATACTATTATCCACTCAAAATGATTACTGAGGAAAGTAGTCAATAGAATATATTGTTATGTTGTCTCAAATCGGTTAAGCCCTACAATGTTAAACAAATATAAACCATGATGTGATAATTAAAGTATAACATTAATATAATCAAGTTGTTGAGGAATTGGTGTAGATAAGTATGTTTGAACACAAATATTTAGTATATGATTGAATCGTAACTATTCAAGGTTTTGAGTTTACTTGGAGCTTTGATCTTCCAGTTATCAAAACAGCTGGTATGAAATTGTGTTCACACTTTGTTCAGAACGAACCGTTCTCATACTTCATTACATCAGCCTGTAACATATAGATATGAACCCAAATTTTTAAACTGGTTATGGATGATTGAAATACGTTAAAAATGCCTCTTTTTCCTGATTGATTTTAAAGCACCAGTAAAGCTCAGTCCTCATTTTCAGTTGCCAAAAATTTGGGTTATTTCATAAGCTCTACAGATAATCTGATTCCCTTCCTTTTGCACGCACATTGAAAATATTTCCCAAATTTTACTGTAAGATTTTTTTTAAATCGAGCTCTACTTTTCTCTCTGGTTCCACCAGTTTTTTGTATGATTTGCTAGCTTTTTCAGATCCTTTCAGAAACTTTATTTATCACCTTCAACTACAAATCTAAACTATTATTAGTATTAGTTTAAAATTATTAGTAGGCATATTAGTTTGGCGAAATACTTGAAATGACGCCAAGTTGGCTTTAATTTTGGCGAGTAATTTTGGACGCCAGATTTGGCGATATATGGCCAAGTTGGCGATATATGGCCAAGTTGGCGAAAAACTTGGCGACGTGTGGCGACAGAACTGGCCCCTCCCAGATGGTACTCCCACTGTAGTTTCTCGGTATCTACGTAGATTTTCTTATGACGATAGGTATCTACACAGATTTTCATAGCTTCGTTTTCAAATAGTTATTTTTATAAATATAGAAGAATTTTTTTTTAACTGTCCCTTTTTAATTGAAATATCTATATTGTAGTAACTGTTTTATTTCGAAAACACTCAAATAAAGGTGCGATGTTGTTTTAACACATACACTATCTACCAAAAAGTATTTGTACACTTTCAGTTTTTGACATTTTGTCAAATATTTAAAAATATACTGGTCGGATTCTTCTGGAACTTCAGAAATAATAAGATTATGTTTCACTTTATATTTATTTACATTCATTTGTTAAGCGGGTAATTAGGGGGCCGGCAAAAAAACAAAGAATAATAGAAATATTTGGGATCGCCCTGTACATGAAAATGCACGAAACGACTTATCGCTTTACAATACAAATATATGAATAAAGTAGAATATGTACACTAATTTTTGTGAGAATAGCATGTATATTTATGGTGATAGAGCGATTTTTTTGAAAAATTCAAAAAATTCTGGTATGTTTTTTGTTTATATCATGCTGGGTTTTTGACCAAATTTAACGCAAATTTCAGAAAAATTGGCAAAATGCAGTAGAAAAAATGTAGCGCAATTGGAATATAAATATATTAAATATTTTATGAAATATGAGTAGTTGTATAAAATAATTTTATCTGCGCATGCGCGAAATAGAAAAACATTTTTTTTTACATCATTTAATAGTCAATTCTATGGAGTGACTTATAAAAAAAAATCAATCAAATATCGTGAAAATTCAAAAAGATATCATTATTTTAGTGAGATGTTTTTACTCTGCTCTCTAAAAACGGCTGAATCTTAAGGGATTCTCCACAAATTGACATTTTTTAATAACTGACTTAAAAAAAACTAGTATTGAATTAATACAATATCTAATACAATATTGCTGCTAATAAGTACTTGACAATTGTGATAGAAAAGAAAAAGAGCTTTATTCACATTCAGGGCCAAAGCTAAGAGAGGGGGGGGGGGGAGAAGGGCATGTGCTCCGGGCGCTAGGATGAAAGTGTTCCAAATGTATCTTTCGTTTGGCGATTTTTTTCATGGCTATGTTTAGCATAATATTGTTAAAATTATTATATCTGGGCTATGCTAAAGCATAAAAAAATCTAATGATGATGGCTTAAGGTCCCTGCCCCTACCCGCGAAGATGCTCACGAGCTAATGCTATTCCTATGGGGATGCATTTTTCTAACTCTTTTGCATTTGGACATTTTTAAATAATATGTTTTGCATTGGATAGCGGAAGTCCTTTTCAAGATCGCTCCGTGATTACTTTTTCAATTTTGGCGTAGATATTTTTATAATGTTTCTTTCACTTCCAAAAGCGGTTCTGAAAGTGAAACAAACTTTATAAAAAATATCTATGACTTAAATCGAAAAAGTAGTCAAGGAGCGATTTTGAGAGGGACTTCCGCTATACAATGCAAAAAAAAAAAATTAAAATTTTAAAATGCGAAACAGTTATTAGAAAAATGTCTCCCCACAGGAATAGCATTAGCTCAGCAGTGTCTTCGCGGGCAGGGACAAGGACCTTAAAGATCCTGTTGAAAATAGAGTTTTTTTGATTCGGTTTAAAAAATCAAATGAAAGTATTTTAATAAAGCAGAATACGTTATTTTATATTACATATTTTAAGTTTTAAAATAAGTCGGCTATTAATAAATTGGAGAAATTTTCTTTGTAAATATGCTTTGCGAAGGAGGGGGAAAGGGGTACCTTCAAAATCCACGTTTGCCTCGGGAAAAAAGACTGGTTTTGGCCCTGTTCACATTTAATAATTTGTAGATCCTCCTCGAGAGGCAATTACAGCTGAGACTCTCCTGGGCATGCTCTCAACTAGTCCTTGTATTACATTTAATGGTATTTTATTCCACTCTGTTTGCACAAGGCAGGTAAGCTCTTTTACTCATTTTGAGCGTGTGTCACCCGCCTTAATTCGACGATCCAACTCGTCCCAGAGGTTCTCTATTGGGTTCAGGTCTGGGCTCTGGGCAGGCCACTCGAGTGGATGCACTCCATTATCAGCATACCAATCCATACTGGACCTCGCTACATGGCAGCTTGCGTTGTCATCCTGGAAATAACATGGGTCCAATCCATAGTATTGCCACAACGTAGGAAGTACACTGTTGTCCAGTATATTACAGTAGGCATCGGCATTGAGCTTACCATGAATTGGGACCAAGGATCCTAGTCCGAACCAGGAAAAACAATTCCAGAACATAATTCCCCCTCCGCCAAATTTAACTGTGGGCACAATACATTCTGGTAGGAGGCGTTCTCCAGGCAGACGCCAGACCCAGACCCTACCATCAGAACGGTTGAGGGTGAACCTGGATTCATCACTCCAGAGAACCTGTTTCAATTGCTGTACAGTCCATTGCTGGCGTGTTTTGCACCAACTTAACCGAGCTGCGCGGTTGGACTTGGTGATTAAAGGCTTATGGGCGGCAGCACGACCATAAAAATTAAGCAGATGAGGTTCCTTACGGATGGTATTGATGGAAACAACACATCCTGAAGCTTGTTGAAATTCTTGGCATATGTGTAACATTGGTTGGATGCGGTTCTTCCGAATTTCTCTAGACAGAACCCGTCGGTCTCTATCTCCCAGTTTCGTCGGTCTGCCTACTCTGGCCACATTCTGAAAATCACCATTCAGCTTCCATTTTCTAATCACATAAGCCACAGTCGTTTGGGGTAATTAAGCTCGCTAGATATGTCGATTAAAGATCGGCCATTTCGGTGGTACCCGATGATCACACCTTTCTCAAAATCAGACAGCTCTGTTCTTCTTGGCATCATGCATGCGATTGATGTCAGTGTTGTTTTCGACACCACATTTAACAGTGAAGAACTTGACGTATTTCAGGATCACAGATATCGGCATTTGCATAAGAGCCATTATCAATTATGTATCAATGGGTAGATTTGACAGAAATGCTTCGATTTTTTATAATTATTTTTATCCTGAAATAGGTTCGTTCTGGTAATTATCTAAGAAAAGAAGTAAATCACCAGTAAAAAACGTAAATGGAGATTTGGCAATTTGCGTAAAATCTGACGTCATTCAACTGCTTTCAGAGACCAATTGAAAATCAGTTCACTCCTATCCACAATAACTTTCTGAATTTCCACGAAATTCGATCGGATTTTTTTATGGGTAGCTCCATAGAGTTGAATATTAAATTATGTAAAATGATAAATTTTATCGTTCACGCATACGCTGATTAAAAAATATTTCATACAAATACTCATATTTTAGAAAACTTTAAATATATTTATATTTCAATAGCACCTTATTCTTTCTACTACATTTTGCGAATTTTTCTGAATGTGGCTTTATATTTGGTTGAAAATATTGCATGACATAGAAAATGTTAGAAAATATTTAATATATTTATATTTCAATGAATTTTGGTGAACTCCCCCCCCCTCCCTTTTCTTCTTTGCAAAGCATCTGCAAAAGTATTTGCAAAGAAAAATTTTCTAATTTATTAATAGCCGACTTATTTTAAAACTTAAAATATGTAATATTGATTAAAGTAGTCTGCTTTGTTTAAAAAAAATGATACCTTAAAATCGTGAAACAGAATCAAAACGAAAAAAAAAAATCTGCTTTATGCGGGATCTTTATGCCATCATCATTAGATTCTTCTATGCTTTGGTATAGGAGAAATGCTTTGAATGGGACGATTTTGACAATATCATGCTAAACATAGACATGGAAAAAATCGCCAAACAAAATGTACATTTGGGACACTTTCATCCTAGCGCCCGGGGCACATGCCCTTTTCCCCCAACCCTCTCTTAGTTTTGGCCCTGAATGTGAATAAAGCTCTTTTTCTTTTCTATCACAATTGTCAAGTACTTATTAGCAGCAATATTGTATTAGATATTGTATTAATTCAATACTAGTTTTTTTTTTTAAAGTCGGTTATTAAAAAATGTCAATTTGTGGAGAATCCCTTAAGATTCAGCCGTTTTTAGAGAGCAGAGTAAAAACATCTCACTAAAATAATGATATCTTTTTGAATTTTCACGATATTTGATTGGATTTTTTTTATAAGTCACTCCATAGAATTGACTATTAAAGATGTAAAAAAAATGTTTTTCTAGTTCGCGCATGCGCAGATAAAAATTATTTTATACAACTACTCATATTTCATAAAATATTTAATATATTTATATTCGAATTGCGCTACATTTTTTCTACTGCATTTTGCCAATTTTTCTGAAATTTGGGTTAAATTTGGTCAAAAACCCAGCATGATATAAACAAAAAACATACCAGATTTTTTTGAATTTTTCAAAAAAATCGCTCTATCGCCATAAATATACATGCTATTCTCACAAAAATTAGTGTACATATTCTACTTTATTCATATATTTGTATCTAAAGCGATAAGTCGTTTCGTGCATTTTCATGTACAGGGCGATCCCAAATATTTCTATTATTCTTTGTTTTTTTGCCGGCCCCCTAATTACCCGCTTAACAAATGAATGTAAATAAATATAAAGTGAAACATAATCTTTATATTTCTGAAGTTCCAGAAGAATCCGACCAGTATATTTTTAAATATTTAACAAAATGTCAGAAACTGAAAGTGTATAAATACTTTTTGGTAGATAGTGTATTTAATTACAGTTTATATATATGTTTATGAAAAATATGCATTTTCTGTTTCGAATGACGTCAATTTCAAAGGTTCGAAATTATCAGGAGAATGAGAAGTTTTATTGATCTATATAAAAAAAAAGAACACGCGTTAGCGTTTCTTTTTGAAACTATTCAATTGTTTTTTAGTAGGTGGCTACACGAAAGAAACAATTGAATTAGCAATTAAAAAGAAGAGATTTCTACAACGTTAAATTATGAAAGGAATAACGTTATATAAATTTTAAATGGGTGCCATTTCCTTAATTTTTGATTTTTTTTACCGGACCTTCGAAAGGCACATCCTTAAAATAATAGCTTTCGAACAAGCTATTACACGTCGCTGAATGTTTCCTGGTTCGGGTTATAATTGAGTTGTTGCTCTTTTTTTGTTGTTTCACGAGCAAAAAGTGCCAAAACAGGGGTTCTGGATCTCCAAAACTAATCGGTGGTTTTGAATGAATTTTTGTAAACTTTGAGATCTAGGGTAGGACACTTCCCCTTTTGAATTTCGTCGCGATCCGATGATTGGGTCCAAAGTTATTAAGAGGCAAACTTTGGATTTTAACATTAGAGATGCAGCTGAGCTCTACTATACAGCACTATCGTGCTTTATGATGAATGACCATGAATGTCGCATTCAATGACATTAAACACAATACACGTACTTAAACAATCATAAAGTGATTTTTATTTCGACTTTTTGTTAATGTTTTACTAACATATTTGATCTTTTGTTATTTAAAATAAAAATTTAGTTAACATGTATAAGTTGCTTATTACTTTGGCGATTCGTATCATTTGGCGAAATTGGTCGACGGGATAACTAAGTAGTACTGTATTTGGTTTGGCGCAAAAACGTCTTTCAATGCAGAAAACGAGAAAATCAAAAGATTATCGAGCCGCTGAAAACCAATTACGTGTTGAAACTCGATCACGAAAAAGGAAGCAATTTAATGCCGAACCGATTAATTGTAAAACATCATGTCTCGAGGGCGACCAATCCACTAGCCAGCATGGCCTTTTACAATCGGTCGGTTCTAGCCAGGAAAATTTGATTATAGTGATTTTAACATGCCGGAAAATGTTATAGCTATTACTCTTGATTTTCCACCACCTAAAAAGAAAACTAAAAAGCAATCGGCTTGGGAAAAACTGGAAATTTTTTTTTTGATTCAATGTCTGATGGACCCATTCACAGATGCATGTGCTGCGATCGACTTTGGTTTAAAACCTCCATCACCAAGTCTTACAAGTACAGGGTGATTATAATTAAAGTCTGAGTTTCAAAACACTCTAAAAAGCGAACCACTCGTCAGAATGGCGTCAAAATTTAACAGCGTATTATTGAAGAAATGGGAAAGAACACGAACCAAAAAAAAGTTCCAAATTTGAGTGACAGATGGCGCTGTAAGCGTCAGTATATGTAAATTAAAATACCTGGCATGCGCACGACAATTTCAGGTGTTATAAAAGCGTTGAGTAAACGGCGTTTCCTCATTTCGCATCTCAGACGTTGGCCATGAGTGTCTTAATGAAGGATCGTGCTCTGCTTGTAAAGCTTTATTACAAGAACGGTGATTCTGCACCAGTGGCTCTGCAGAAGTTCAGAACTCTCAAGGGTATAAAAAAAGACGCTGGACCGATGACTGTCAGAGGTCTGGTGAAAATGATGCAAAAATTCGAAAATACAGGTTCGTTTGATGTGTAGTCTGGTAGAGGAAGGAAAAGATGTGATTCGGCGGTAGTTGAAGAAGTGGCCACAACAGTTCAGGAAAAGTCTAGCGGTGGTGAGCAACCATGCAGTGCACGGAGAATTGCCCGAACGTTGAACAGGCCTGTGAGCACGGTACATAACATTCTACGAAACATCCTGCAATGCTATCCGTATAAAATTTGCCATGTGCAGGAGTTGTTCCCTTCTGACCTGCCAGCAAGAGAGCGTTTTGCTTTGGAATTTCTCGCTCGCATGGAAGTGGACAATGATTGGCCGTGGAAAATTCTGTGGACAGACGAAGCCCATTTCCACCTGACGGGATATGTCAATACACAGAATTGCCGTATATGGGCAACAGAAAATCCACTCGCAACGAATCCAGTACCACTTCATCCTGCAAAGGTCACTGTGTGGTGCGGATTTACGGCATCATTTATCATAGGGCCGTATTTTTTCGAGAAGACGGGTGATTTAGGTCCTGTTACCGTTACCGTCAATGGTCAGCGCTATGAGTCTCTTTTGCGTAATGACGTCATTCCAGTTCTGCAACAGCCTGAATGTCTGGATAATATCATTTTTATGCAAGATGGCGCTCCTCCGCACATTGCAAATCGAGTGAAGCAGTTGTTGAGGCGGCATTTCGGAAATGCTAGAATTATCAGTCGTCATTTCCCTACACCTGGCCGGCCCGATCACCTGATCTTAATCCGTGTGATTTCTGGCTGTGGGGTTATCTGAAAGATATTGTGTTTAGTACACCGATTGCCAACGTAGCTGAATTAAAGACACGCATTGCGCAACACATTCTGAACTTGACCCCGGATACACTTCGATCGGTTGTGGAACATGCTGTTTCCCGATTTAATCTTGTTGCCCACATCGGCGGACAGCATATTGAACATGTTTTGCGCCAGTCTCGCCAAACTTAAAAATCGATTGGATGGATGCTTTTTATGCAATTTTTGGCCTCAGAACAATTAAAAACCGGTTAGATGGATGCTTTTCATGTGGTTTTTGGCCTCAGGACAATTAAAAACCGGTTAGATGGATGCTTTTTATGCGGTTTTTCGCCTCCGGACAATTAAAAACCGATTTTTCCCATCCGATGTGCTACGACCTTGCCGTGGTGGACGGGCTTACGTAACTAACAGTATCACACGCGTACAGTCATGCATACTGAACAATACAGTTGGTTTATATCGCTTAACTTGCATATAACTTACGCGTAGCCGTTGTTTTACGATTTGTCCTTTGTAGTCGAAATTCTGACGCTTACAGCGCCATCTGTCGCTAAATTTTGGAACTTTTTTTGGTTCATGTTTTTTTCCCCTTCTTCAATAATACGCTGTTAAATTTGAGGCCATTCTAACGAGTGGTTCGCTTTTTAGAGCGTTTTGAAACTCGGACTTTAATTATAATCACCCTGTATAACAGTATATGCCAAAGCTCTATTTTAATAATGATTACTTTCGCACCAACAATGTTACATATTTTGAAATGTTTCTTTTGTCGCCAACGTTTATGCTTGGCAACAATGGAGTGATGTAACTTAAACGAACCGTACCTTCAAATTGCAGCATGTATAAAGTCATTTATAGCAGTGGCACGGATAATACACAATAAAACAACTGGTATTTAGCTTAAAATGATAGATGAATATTTCGAGTGAAACATTTTTCAAATGGTTGATGTAATTTCTTATATTAAAATTTCTTTTAGCTGTTCAATCTTTCTTAGCTGTCAGAGTGAATCCATAACAGAAATTAAACGAGTCGTTAGGGACCATCGTTATACTTACCCATCATGGATATGCATGATGTAAAATATGAAAATAAAACATGTGTAAACTATTAATAAAATGCATTGCAATTCCTATTTAAAGATTTTTAATACATAGTAATACTCTATTAATGAATTGTTCATGAACCAATTTCGAAAAATTATATATAACACCAAACAACTCAAGTAGTACCAAATTGCGTAAAACAAACACCCTCATAACTCCAAAAATAGTTATATTAACTAACAGCTTACTCTGTCCATTCCTTAAAATAAAAGTAAAATTGAAATTTTTGAAACACCTTTCGACAGACGAATGTTATAAGAGACCGAAAAAAATAGTTCCGGATAATTAAGATTACTTTAATTCAATAGATTTCTGTCTATTATTATATACTAAGCACACACCAAATTTCAAGTATCTATCTCAATTTGTACGATAGATAGAGCATTTACAGATAGGCAGACATAAAGACAAACACACAGACAGGTGGACGGCATTCTTTTCCTAAAATATGTTTTTCGGGATCTCCAGTGTGCGAAACGTGCAAATCCATAATTTGTATCAAAACGTTTGCAAGACTTACCCTACGGAGTAAGATGTTTAAGTATATAAGTACATAAATATATCCTGTTAAAACTTCCTTTTCGGTAAATCGAATTATCTTTTCTATTTTTGCGTGTGCTTCTATCAATCTTTTTTTTTTTTTTTTCATGGTATGCATTACACTTTATAGGTTATTCAATACAACGTACTTTACGTTTATTACGAGCCATATTTTCTAATCCACGGAAAGTATGTTATAACTGGTGTCGACTGTATTATTTTTTAAATTGTGCATGTATGTCTTTATTTTTACGCTTAAAGGAACCTGACAATAAGTGGGTGAGCTAAAATTTTGAATGTGCTCCTCTAAAATGTCATACCCCTGGAAGTTACGCCTTACATTAGGAACCTCTGCATTTGACGATACCAGAGAGCAGACTGCATTTATTTTTATTTTTTTAGTTTTATTCATTTTTTAGATCTTATTATAGAACTTTTAGATTCCTATTTTCAGAATTTCGAGAGATATATTTTACACATTTTAGAAAAAAAATAGTATTAAATTATTACTAATTTTATGAATAGCACAAATAAAAGAAATTTTTGATTTTCTTTAAAACTATCTTGATATACGGAGTTTTGTATAGTTTTCTAAAGATGATGCTTTTAGATCAAATATCTTATTTCGTGTCAACCATCTACTACAAATTATATGGCTGCATAATCAAACTTCCAAATGTCAAAAGAATGTATACCTTTATTACAGTTGTTATCTTTTTCTCGTAGACTTCAGGAAGAAATTTAAGAACCTGAGACAAAATATATTCGAATTCAAAATTCAAGGAGTTTCTTTCTTTCTTTCTTTTTTGTAATTACTGGGTTTTTATTTATTTCGGAACGATAAAATACGTATATTGATTATAAGAATTCTAATTTAAATAATTAAACCAAAAGTTATTAATTTTGCAATATTTATTTCATGGTTTTATAGCAGCATAAAAATGCTTTCATGCACTTTTTAGGTGCGTTCTTAATTATGTAAATACGTAGCCCCTATTGTTGTCCGTCTGTCTGTCCGTCCGTCTGTCCGTCTGTCCGTCTGTCTCTTCGCATATAACAACGCAAAAACTACCCAACCGAATCGTTTGAAATTTAAAATACATAATATTACATAATTTTGTCGAGTCTTTTCAAATTTTATAAAAATCGGATGGATAGATCAATTACAGGGACAATCAAAAGCATTCCGTTACATTACGGTCAATGGGAAAAAAGTTTCAAATGCATTTTAATCGTTTGAAATTTAAAACGTATATTTATTACATAATTTTGTCGATTCATTTCAAATGTTATGAAAATCGGATGCATAGATCAATTACAGGGACAATCAAAAGTATTCCGTTACATTACGATCAATGGGGAAAATGTTTTAAATGCATTTTAATGGTGTTACACTCATTTGAACATATTAGAATTGACATGAATCTATGAAGTATGTACTAAAATATACATTCTGTAGAATCTGTGATGCAAAGAATATTTATTATTAAATTACAGGGCCACACAAATGTATTCCACTAAATAATGTTATACGTGGAAACGTTGTTTGGGGCGGGCTTTAATTATATTAAACTACTTCATATTTTATGAATAAGATATACGTTAATGAATTATAATAAAATTTTATTCCCTGCATATTTACAGGAACACAAAGATTTCGACGACTATACTGTATCCAAAGTACACTCTACTATATCAGCAAGATCTGAATATTTTAAAACTTCGTTATGGTACGAACGCACCTCATTGGCTACGATTCACGAGCAATTTCTAACTTGTTTAAATAGTTATCGTCTCAATTATCTCTTATCTCTTCATATTCACATAACCATTATTTTTTACCGACTATTATTTTAGCACATTTTGTAAACATAATTAGTTACATTTTAAACATTGTCTGTACAAAAATCGAAACATTATACTTTTATGTTTCATTATCAATAAAAAAATTCTAAAAAATTATATATTTCTGATCTAGTTGTATGAGCCAATCCCAAAACTTTCTTGTATCTCATACGTACATTTAATATTTTAAAAAGTAGCTACACATGTTAATACTTTAATATGTAAAAACTTTAAACATTTAACCTAATACAGTAAGTTTGACCATTTCAATTTTCAAAATTTACAGATTTTTCATGCAATATTCAATGAGTTTTTGCTTTCTACGTTAAATTTTTGTCTTTTATAAACGAATTTCGAATACATTTTCTCTTTTTTCAAAATATAGACCCATGCACTTTTTTCAATATTTTAATACGATTTGTAACATTTTAAGAAATTTTGACACCAGTGAAACGGAATTTTTACGCCAATATCGCTAACAATTAAAAAATATCAGCGAATTTTAATAGGGTATTTTATGCAGCTTTTAAAAAAATCTAATATTTTTTCAAGTCCAGCTCATATTTTTATATTCGTAAAAAGAATATCAAGCATTTGACTCAATACAGTAAATTTTGTCCACTACTATTTTTTTTTTTAATTTAAGTGATTTTTTATTGAGACTTTCAGTGTGATCCATAATCTATAATAAGCGTTGTCAAAGTTCTGATTTAAAAGAAAGCGTTGCTTGTAGAGTTAAATCCGCACATTCAAATCAAAAATATATCTACGTATGTAGATTTTAACCCGAAGTCCGATGAAAAAAAATTAATTAGATTTTTGTATTTTAAATTGTCTTTATGTTTCGATACGATTTTTCTACATTAGTAAAATGAATATGGTTTATCATTCTTTTAATCCAAGACAATAAATTTTGTTCTCACTTCAATGAAATTTATCCACATGTTGTGCTTCGATTTTTACATTTTTAGAAACATGTTCAACGCGAAATTTACTGATTTTTGAAATTTTGCATTCAGTATTATTTTTTCCTTATTCCTGAAATATTTCCAATTGCAATGTTTTACCCCATGAGAGAGAATTTTTCAACTGTCACTTTTTCACATTTAGCGATTTTTAATGCATTTTGCAATGCGATTTTTATAATTTTTTCAATTTATACGAAATTTTTTGAATTTCTGAATAAAATTTGGTTTTCGACTTTTAATTTAATATATTAATTTTTGCCTTAAATGAATTTTCAATGTTAGTAAATTTTCATGCAATGTTCATGCAATTTTCAATGCTATTTCAGCAATTTTTCGTATTTTTTTGCGATTTACATCATATTTTTGTCCTTCACAAAATCTTTCCAATTACAATGTTCACCTCTAATATTGTAAATTTTGACTCCTGCAATACTTTAATATTTAGCGATTTTTAGTGTACATTTTAATGCATCTTTTTGGTGTTTTTCGAAGCGATTTTTTAATGTTCGTAAAATGAATTAAGATTTCAACTTTTTACATAATACAGTAAATTTTTCAATCTAACTTTTTTTCATGCGATATTCAATGCCATTTTTACTATCTTTCGGGATTTTTTTATGCTCCGCGTTTATTTATTTATTTTTTTTAACCTATTATAATAAATTTTGACTCATTTTATTTTTATTCGAACTTTAGCGATTACAAGGCAACAGCAACAATTTTTTGACTTTATAAAAAGAATTAGCTTTCACCATTTTAGCATAATGTAGTACATTTTGTACTCTAGAAATTTTTAGTTCTATCAATTTATAGTGCAATATTTAGCAATTTTTACAGATTATTTGCAATTTGCTGCGAATTAGATTATGTATGAAAGATTTCATGTGACACAATTTTACTCCATTAATTAAAAAATTATATTCTGCTACTTTTAAATAATTAAGCTACTTTTAATGCATTCGGTTATTCTTTTTTTCAAGATTTTTTCCTTTCCACGAAGCCATTTTTTTATTCTTGAAAATTTCCAATCAGTGTTTCAGCATTTCAGAGTTTTAAATCGATTTTCTTTTGTAATTTATAAAAGAATTTAGATTACAATATTTCATCCAGTTACACTCATTTTTGTTCGCAGCTATTTTGTCAGTATTCACGGACTATTAATGGATTTTTCAATGCGATTTACTAAAACTACGGAGATTTTTTGAATTTAAAAAAAAAAAGTTGGTACTTTTTTTATAGTTCCGTGACGTTTCAACTTTAGTGATTTTTAGAGTTTCGGGGTAATTTTTTTAACATTTATAAAAATATTTCTGTGTTTAACTTTTAGCCTAATATAGTAAATATTGCCTTATATGCTTTTTGAATTTTATCAATCTTCCATGCAATAGTCATTGTGATATTTGTCTATTTTTTTGCTATTTTTAAAGAATGACTGATTACAAATTTTTTTCCACTTGGTATTAGATTTTTTAAGCAATGTCATTTGAATATTTATAGGTTTTTAATGTGGAAAATGAAAAACTTTACATTATTGAAGCTTTTCCAAATATTCCTTTTCTATTCTGAATAAACTATTCCATTTAAGAAATTTATAGAGAAGAAATGTAACTTTATTTTTACAACTTCAAAGGAAAACCACAAAAAACGATTTATTATATATTTTTTAAATTTCTACATGCAACATCATTTAAAAATACCTGTAAATTTACACCAAATAAAGACCAATAAATAATTAGCCATAGAAAGCCTATTCAAAAGTCCATAATCCAAATATTCACAATCCTTATAGTTATAACAATTTTAATCCGGGGCTTTCTTCAATAAAAGTGGATTAAAACGATGAAACAAAAGGGAAAATCTTGTCAATTTACTTTGCAAATCGTTTAAAAAATCTCCCACTTCTAAAATGCCAATTACGCAAGAAACTATATATTCTTTCAATATATGTTTATAAAAAAATCTTAGTTTTTTTTTTTACCTTAGGATACAAAAGGGGAGGTCATTCGGTGAGATATATTAGGAGAAAAGGAAATATATATTTTTGGATTGCTAATTTTAAATTTTACACAAAAAAGCACTGTTACTAAATATACCGAAACTTTTACAAATTAGACGACAAAACATGACTTGTCAAGAATTATCCACAATTTTAAAAGTATTTTGACTTTCAGAAGCATCAGAAATTAATATATTTCTGACATTTAACAAAGCTCTATTCTGAAACAAATGCTTGTTTTCAGCACTTCTCAGAAACAAAACAAAACAAAACAATAAAACAACAACAAAAAACACCTAAGTGTTTCTAAGTAGATTTCTCAGTGTATTAATCGACATTTCGAAATAGGATATAAAATCACAACAATCCATCTTTAGTTTGGGATTGGTATATTTCAAAGTTGTAGAAATTTACATCCACTCAATAAACTCAATAAACTCACAATCTATATATTTTTCAAACAAATTTCAAATATATATATATTTTTAAAATTAATTTGCAAACATAAGCTATAAGTCTTTTAATGTAAATCGATTTCTGGAAGCTAAAACGAATCCAATAGAAAATAACGACTGATTTAGAAAAAAAAAAATGATGATTTCAGATTTAAAAACTAAAACGTTGAAAAAAAATCATAGGGCAAAATTTATATATAATTTAAACAAATTCCCAAAATATACATATTTTAAAATCAAAATGGAAGTATAAGCTATAAGTGTTTAATTCGATTTCTGGAAGTTTAAAGAAATAGAATAGAAAATAACGACTCATTGCGTAAGAAATTTCATGATTTAAGCTTAAAAAACTTAAAAAGTTCAAAAAGAAAAATAACAGGGTTCAATTTATACATATTTGTTTATTTATTTATTTTTTGAAAATATGCATATTTTAAAATGGATTTGATAATATAACCTATAAGTCTTTAAACAAATCGATTTCTGGAATCTTCAAAGAATCGGATACAAAATAACGACTCATTTCGAAAAAAAAATGTTGATTTAACTTTAAAAACTAAAACTTTAAAAAAATCACAGGGCACAATTTGCATATTTTTGAAACAAATTTTAAAACTATAAATATTTTAAAATGGAAAATATATTTCTGACATTTAACAAAGCTCTTTTCTCAGAAACAAAACAAACAAAAAACAAGAAAATAAACACCTAAACGTTTCAGAGTAGATTTCTTAGTGTATTAATCGACATTTCGAAACAGGATATAAAATTACAACAACTCATCTTTAGTTTGGGATTGGCATATTTCAAAGTTGTAGAAATTTATTTCAACTCAATAAAATCAGTGGGCACAATCCATATGTTTTTCAAATAAATTTCAAAAATATACATATTTTAAAATTGATTTCCAAACATAAGCTACAAATCTTTTAACGTAAACCGATTTCTGGAAGCTCCAACGAATCGAATTGAAAATAACGACTGCTTTCGAAAAAAAAAATAATCATTTAGGTTTTGAAATCTAGAATTTTGCGTTTTAAGACATCAAAATATCTAAACTATGGGAACAAATCATTGCTTATTTGGTGTCCTAGGATACAATTTGCATTTTTTAAACAAAATGTGCAATCAAAATTGGTTGTTCGTGTTTAAGAAAAGGTATAAATGACACAAATTTATTGGATCATTTTTTTAAAACATAAATTTAAAGTTCTCACAATTTCAAGTCGAATAAATAATACTTTTTTATTTCGGTTATATATAAATGTAATAAAATTTCGTTTTACTTGAAAATATAAAAAGGTTTGCTTGAAATAATGTATCGATTATCGTGGAATAACATCTGTCTTTTTATCAATCTGGGTTTAGCAGCCGTGGGTGGGAGCAATGGAGTTATGGTCTATGGGAGTTTCTCCAGTAAAAATGCAAGAAAATCAGTTTTTAGTCCTTAATTTTTTTTTGAGCATGACCATCAGTTATTCCACATCTCTCAGTCTCCCAAAGTCCCAATCGACAACTTATTCTAAGCCTGCATCATCTCAAACATTTTAAATTATTCCGAAGATGAGACGGGAATCCTGGCATTTTAAAGGTCAAAAGCATTATGCACGCTCTCCCAAAGGAAAAAGACTCTCTCAAAATTCCAAGCCAATCTAGCCCCTCCCTTTTTTACGTAAGGCTTTTTAAGATCCATTAAGATCGTTTTCAACGTAGAGATAATCCAAACAACTATCTACCATTGGACGCTAGGCGAGACTAGACGTACGAACTCTTTACCTAATCATGTAATAGCGTAATTTACCTATGCGAAAAAGCGTATAAATCCCCTAGCAGACGATTAAGTAAATAATCAAACAAAATTAAAGTTTCGATAAAAGTTTTTTAATTCGAAAAAGAAAAATGGATTTGTGTACAAAATGTAAGATTTCGTAATAAGATATTGGCATTCAAGAAACATTCTAGCTCTTTTTAAGAAGATAATCAATAGATTATGCTAAGGTAAATAAAATAAAATAAAAGAAAGTCGTTAAACCTATTAATACATTACGGAAACTGAGAATAAAAGTATGTTCCATAAAACGTTAGAACAAAACTGAGGGCGGGCAAAATGGCGATTTTTTTCATTTATTACATATATGTGTGTGTGTGATTTTATGTGAATAACTTATTACTTAAGCAAAAATAATATTCTTCAAAATATAAAGAAAGTTGAATAGACATAAAACATATACGTAACATTCAAATATAAGAAGAAACTCCAATAATAGACAGCATAAACAAGCTTCCCTGAGCTTTGCATTAAAATTCGACGGAACTCGCCATGGCTGAAATCTAGAGAACACTTCGCTGTTTCCCTGCATCATCACACGAGTCTCGCTTGGGATATCACGCTCATTAAATCCTTGAGTTTATTATATTTTATTGTTGAACACTTCGTCCTTTATTCCTATATATATATATATATATACATATATATATATATATATATATATATATATATATATATGTGTGTGTGTGTGTGTGTGTGAGAGAGAGAGAGAGAGAGAGAGAATTTGGAAATTAAAATTACCAGTGATCTGTTTTTTATATTTATATCGTTGTGTGCTGAGGTAGGAGGCGAATATAAATTTATTTTTCTTTTTTAGTTTCGAGAAAGTATTTTAAATATGAATCATTTCAACTGCTTTTAGTTATTTTTAACAAATATTTTCAACAATTATTTGCAACAAATGCGTCATAATTTTTTTAGTGCTAGATATAGCTTATTTTAAGCTATATAAAATAGTATATAATAGTATAGTGTATAAAATGAAAACACTAAAAATAATACATCGATTTAAATAATATATCGCTAGATCAACTTTCATATAACCTTATTTTTTGGAAGAAGTAAGTTATTTCTTAATAAATAGGCATGATCAAGCACAGTCCGTCATAGATTGTTAAACCAAATAATTATATATTTTTTAAGTATTAACATTTTTTATTTTAAAATTTTAAAGGGGCAGAAGCATTACATCGAAATATTATTCTTTATTTTGTTTCTTTATTTTTTTAACTTGGAAAAAAAAAAAAAAAAAAAAAAAAAAAAAAAAAACAAGTAATTTTTTATTTCTGTTGTAAACATAGACAAGGCCGCAAAATATGTCATAAAATGAGAAATCACATGGTGGCAGATGTTATAAAGGATCCTATTGAAGATTTTAAAAAAAATGTTTACTTTTTTTCGATTTAATACAAGAGGGTTTAGATTGGGATAACAACTATCTATAAAATTCCAGAATAAAATGATGACTCAGCACGCAATTTGGCTGTTAACACAAAATTTTATATAAATGTGTTTTATTGACTTCTGAAATTACTTTGTTCCTTGGATGATTGCAGTTTGTTATGAAAAGTCCTATATACTTTAGCATAAAAAAAAAAACGAAGAATTAATTTATAGGATTATTCACAACTCTACTTACAAACTAAAAAGAGAGATAAAGCACATTATAATAAAAAGTTTGTGTATTGTAAAACTAAAGTGTAAGTTAGTAAAATATACATCTTAAGGTATCCACTTATGCTTAAAACGTCAATTTTGATGACAATTCGTACACTGTAAAAAAAATTCTGTGAAGGTACTAAACATTTTCTAGGAAACTGGGATTCCAAGAACTTTTCATGAAACGGTTTCAGGAAAAACCCTGTAATCGATTCTAAAACGTGAATTTTTGCTGTTACCGTTACAAGAAAAGTTCTTGGAATCGCAGTTTCCTAGAAATGATAAGTACCTTCACAGAATTTTTTTTAGAGTGTAATTCTTTTTTATTAGATTTTCTTTTCGAATTAATATTTTTGTTTTTGTTTCTATTTTTTTTTTTTTTTTTTACTATACTCATGTTAAAAATGAATTTAGAGCTCTTAAAATAAAGCAGATGTCGTCAATTACAAAGGAAGAGGAAAACTTTAAATGCGTTTTCTAAAAAGGAAAAGTCTCCATCGAAAAGTTAAATTACTGTTCCCCTAACTTAAAATTTTATTATCATATAACCATGAAATTTTTAGTGTAGCTTTTCAATAATAACAACTGTGTAATGAACTAATTATTAATTAGCTCTAAAGGACTTATTTGTTGATGTATAACTATTTTCATAAAGACTTACACGTAAAATGACTGAAATTTACTAACTACTGAAATTTTCCGTGTAATTGTATGTAATCGATTGTATATCTTTTACATTTCTATATATTGACTAGTTTTTAATTCATTACACTCAAGAGTGTCTAATATGAATATGTTGAAATAAAAATTGTGCTATATTCTTTTTTTTTTTTGAGACAGAGTTGTTTTTATTTAATTTAAAAATGCTAACTAATGATCAAAATTCTTCAAAATTAAAAAAAATGCATAGATAGTACACAATTTTTTAAATAATTTTCTTTATTCTATTTTAAATTACACTGAAAAATAAAAATAAAAATGTGTCAACAGTAGAGTTTTTTAAAAAAGTCTCCTAGTATAGTCGAATAATCTTAATCCAAAATTGAATTTTCATCCGAAAAAAAGCAGGGTGTTTCATTTTAATATGATATAGAATTTTTATAATTTTAAATATACAATGAAAAAAATTTTATAATTAGAAATATTTTTTATTAAAACGACTATTGATTTTTATATTATATGATAAAATATTATATAGCTTGTTTAGTTGTGAATAATTGCAGATATATTTTTTATTCGTGCTAAAGTTATATTGCGAATTATTATAAATTTAGTTAATACACGCACCAAAATTACTCACACAAATGAAACCTTTCAGTGTCTTTCAACATGTTACTATTGTCTACACTTTCATCTTTTAAAATTGTATGGCCTTCTTCTTAGTCTTTTTTTTAGATAGAATTTTTTGTACATAATCTTTATTACATATGTGGTAAATTTGCACATGGAATTCGCCTTAAGGTTTTTTTTAATAAGTACATAAAGATGTGTTAGGTTTAATCAGACAGTATAGTATTTCTGTAAATAAATTATATTAAGTATAATATCATATGTATCGAAAAAGGCATGCACAGTCTTCTGTAAGACACATTCGAAAATCGAAAACAATATTATTAATATATAAGTAATTTCTAAATATTTCCTTTTCAGTTTTTTTAAATGTTAATTTAACATGCATTTTTTAATGTTTTTTTTTTATTTTTTTGCATGTTAATTAAACATTCATTCAAAATGTACTTTTAATTAAACAATGAACATCATTGACTTCATCACTTAAGCATATTTAAAAAAAATGTTGAAAAACGAAAATGTCCCCTTAAAATCTATTTTTTATACTCATACCTAATGTTTGATAACGTACATATTAAACGGTAATTATACATTTTATTAATTCGCAGAACTCCGTGATTGAAGTTAAAATTTTGTTCTCATTCTTTAAACATCATATATTAATTTGAAACACAACATGTGAGAAATTTTTTAAACTGTAGAAAAGAAATTATTTTAAGAGAGGTTTTTTCCGTTGTTTTGTGTATAAAATTTGTCGGTAGTTCCTTGAAAAGGGTAATTTGAAAAATTTATCTTTTCCATGTCAGACATCTGTTACAAACTGTGTGGTTACGAAAGTCAAACTTTCAAATGTCAAAAGAATTCGGATATTTATTGCAACTTTTATCGCTCACCTGGATTACTTTTTTTCCGAAAGAGAAGTTGAATATATATATAATCTAGGTCCGAATTCTACAGAAATTTTATTTCTGAAGTTAAAAGCACTGCATTTCAAGGGAAAAAAATTGTCAATATAAAAAATGACGTTAGTGATAAATATATTAAGAACAGGTATTGAATCATGCAAAATTGAAAAGACGTGTCATTTAAAATTTAACATGTGTGATAACTGATAATACCTAAAAAAATATTTTTCAGAATTCTCTTTAAATTGTTTAAAACTGGAACTCTGTGTATAAAATAATAAGAATCTGTATCTAACTACGCAAAATGAAAAATATCGTTCCGTTCCAAAATTTCACAAGTTTAGTAACTGATAATGCCTAAATAATTATTTTCCAGAATTCATTTTGAAATATTTAAAACTAAATAAATATATATACAGGAGTCACTTTTTACGACTCATGATTAAATTAATTCTATAGTGGGAGTTTTATATGTATAGTTTTAATTGCTGAAATATTTTAGTTATTTTTCTTCATCTATATTACATACTCATGTCGTATACGCATGTTGTTTATAGCTATTGCTATAACTTACAAGATTAAAATTTTTTATGCTGACCTTTTGTCCCAATAGTTTTATTTATGCAAAAAACTTTACTCATATACGGCAAAGTGTTTTATTGTGGAATCTTCAAATAATCGAATATAAAATTGACACTCCTTTCGACAAAATGTTGATTAGTTAAGTTTTATAAAAACAAGAGTTCAGAATTTTTTAGCTGTATAATATCTAAATTGTAGGACCATTTGATATTCTAGGATAAAATCTATTTTTTTTATTCACACCAAATGTGCATCTAGAATTGGTTGTTCATGTTGAAAACATCAGAGTGTGGTACAAATTTTGTACGAAGTCCAGCTCTGAATATTAAAATTAAATATAAATTGAAAGAAGTCACACATTCGAGTCGAGCGCATAATTCCATTTCTAGTTTATGTATACTTATTTTTTACACAATCTGGTGTTTTAAGTTACCATTGCTTTGTTTTTATGTTTTTTTATATCTGTTTAAATGTGGGGAGATTAAACATATAACTATTTATTTTGTGAAAATAATTTAAATAAAGATTCAGTTTAACGGCTACATTTTTCAACAAATTCGTAGATGTGACATTAAATTTTCGTGCTTTATTTATTTCATTTTAATCAAAAATAACAAAAGTATAAATGAAAAATAAAATATAAAGTAAAACCCTCAAATAACGTTATTTTGAACCACAAGGCAGTTATTCATTAAAACATAGGCCATTACCAAATTCAGTCATACCTACTTTCCTAGCTTAAATATGAATATTTATAATTTTTATAAGTATTCTCGTTCTTTTGTAAAAATATTAAAGGTGCAGAATCAGTACATTAAAATATCTTTCTTTCTTTGTTATAAAACCCCCCAACATTTTCTATGCAGTAGTTTTTCATTTTTATCATAAACATAAACCAGGCAGTAAAATAAGTCATAAAACGAGAAATCACATGGTGGCAGGTGTAGTAAAAAATTCTATTGAAGAGATAAAAAATGTTTACTGTTTTTCTATTTAATAGAAAATTTTTTAAATCAGAATAAGAACTCTCTATAAAACTCCAGAGTAAAATGATGACACAGCACGCAATTCGGCTGTTAGCACAAAATGTAATTTCTTCTTTATGTTATATAAATGTGTTTTATTGAATATCTTCTTTTAATGATTTTTTTAAAGAAATGTCCAATATTTTCAAGCGCATATAAATAAGAATGGGTTAATACAATTTTACTACAAAGAGTGACACAGCACATTATAACTAACAGTTCTTTTTCTTTTTCTAAACCAATTGTATTGCCAAATATGGTTGTTCTTGTTGAAAACATCAGGGTGAGGTTCGAACTCACTATGAAAGACAGTATTTAGCTCATTTTAAACATATGTTGAAAGAAGTTATATTTTGTAGTGATGTGCGTAGTTCAATTTGCGTTAATTATATAAGTAATTTTTAAATAATTTGGCGGTTAAAGTAAACATTGCTCTGCTTTTACTTTTTCTTTTCATGTTTCAGTCCAGGGGTTGGGTCTGCGATACATATAACTAATAGATTCGTGAAAATATTAATAACGAATAAGTTTTATTGCTTTTACATTTTTCAACAAATACGTAGATGTACGTCAAATTTTAGTGATTTATTTATTTCATTTTCATATACAATAGCAAAAGTATAAATGGAAACTATTATATAAAGTAGAACGATTAAATAACTTTGTTTAACGCCGCAAGTAATTTATTCCATAAGAAATAGGCTATGATCAAACACAATCATACATGCTTGCTAACTTAAATATAAATTTTTATATTTTTCATAACCATTCGCGTTTTTTTTATTTAAAAAAATTAAAGATATTGAGTCATTGTATCAACGTATTCTTTTTTATAAATTAAAGTTTAATATTATTTAAAAAAAAAAAAAAAAAAAAACTTTTCCTATCAGGTTGTTCTTCATTTTTGTGATAAACATAAACCAGGTAGTAAAATATGTCATAAAACGAGAAATCCCATAGTGGCCGATGTTATAAATGATTCTATTGAAGAGATAAAAATGTTTACTGTTTATCCACTTAATAGAAAAAGGTTTAAATCAGAATGAGAACTATCTATAAAACTCCAGAGTAAGATGATGACACAGTACGCAATTCGACATTCTTCTTTTAATAATTTTATTCTTTTAAGAAAATCCAATATTTTTCAAGCATATAAAAATAAGAATAGGTTAACACATGTCTACTATAAAGGGAGACGCAACACATTATAATTAACTGTTTTTTATGTTTTTAATTATTTATTATTATTGTATTTTTTACAGTGTAACAAAAGATACAAGCTGTTTCACTTTAATATGCTATATAATTTAACTAATAAGGTGGTGTGGGGTAATAACGCCAGGCGGGGTAATAACGCCAAGTGCTAATATTTTGCATAATTATGAAATAATCTGGTAAATGACACCCATGTGCTCTGCGCAAAAGGGTTTAGAGTCATATAAATCGCAAAAAACAGCTTCAAGTTAATTTGTTTCATTTTTAGGTCTTATTGTATTTAAAAGCAACTAAAATTAACGCTTGATCTAAAATTTGCGAGATACGTTTTGTAATGTGAAGACTATTTATTTTATCCGGAAATACTTTTTAATTACATAAATTTGTAGTACATTTCATGGACTGTGCAATGTTTCTAATAATTCTATTTAAGCGGTCCTTTTTAAGCAAAAAGAAGCTCACAGTCTGATATTCTTTTGCCTCATCCTCCCCCCCCCACACACCACACCTTTATTTTTCTTATACTTTCACAAAAAATTGAACATTTGCAATAGCTTAGAATGCAATTTGTCAATTTCTAAGTTTTTAGAGTTTGTATTTTTAGAATTGGGCAATCTACATGCAATTATTCCATCTTATTTCATAGTTTTGTTTGCATGACGTTATTACCCATATAGGTGGGTAATAACGCCAAATAGCATTGGTCAAGAAATCACTCCATTACGTTTTATGAATACATATCTGTTAAATTATTTTTTTTATATAGTCAATTTTTTATTCGATTGTCAATGAGTTGCTGTATCGAATCATATATTTGTTTGAAAAATACAAACTAAAACTGAGCCGTGAAAATTGGTCGAACCTTAACGTGGCATTATTACCCCAGGGTACCTTATATTAACTAATGTGCTAAATTATATAAACTAACTTTTTTTTAGTATACAAACTTTTACACTTTAATCTGTTATAATGTTTTCAGAACTTTAAAAATACAATGATATTTATTTTATAGTTTGAAGCAATATTTATTTAAGCTCTTTACTTCAAAATTTAATTATAAAAGCTATTTTTATTTTTAAATAATAAATGGAAACCTGTATAAATGTGATTATTTGTCACCCCTCATTTTTTAGGTAGATTTCGTATGAAATACTACCTATTGCATTCTCTCCCATGTTGGAATTTCTGAAAAACACCGATCATGACTCCTAGACCCCAAAACTACCATCAGTAAAAAAGTTTATCTATCTATCTATCTATCTATCTATCTATCTATCTATCTATCGGTGTATATCACTTTCTTCTAGACACGATAACTTCTATAATTATGCTCAGATCTTCTTCAAACTTTTACATAAAATCAAGAAGCATAAAATCTCAGTTGAGTTCGTTAATGGACAAAATCGGACCAAAGGGGTGGAAATTAAGGGGGTTTTGTGAAAACAGAAAAAACGCGATAACTTCTTAAATAAAATAGATATCGAATCAGTTTAAAGTTTATATTACTTCTTAAAAATGGGCTAAAAGTTTATGCACGACAGAGTTTTGGTATAGTTAAAAATGGGCTCGAGGGGCGAAAAAAAATGGGTTTTTGGAAGAAAAAAAATCATAACTTCGTCAATTCTCAAGGTATCAAATCCAACTAAATTTTTTATAAATGTACTCAACATTATCTAAAACATTTGCATTGACAAGTTTTTGATAGGACCAATTTTTATAGATAAAAAAAAACTAAAAATGAAAAGAAAAGGTGTGGGAGGTAGAGAAAGAACAAATCCATAACTTACTCAATTCTTAAGCAATCAAATATAATTAAATTTATGTTACATCTTCTCAATAATATCTACAACTTTTATACTAACAAGTTTTTCGTAGGACCAATTCTTCTAGCAAAAATATATTAAACAAAAATAGAAGTTGGAGAAAAAAACCTCAAATCCAAACTCATTTTTAAATTCATTTTTGATTTTAAACGCATCCAAATGGCTGATCATGTTATTTAAGAACTATATAATGTTAAGTATAAGCCAGTGTTTTGATAAAGGTAGAATATATTTCAAAAAAGGCTGCCAAAACAGTATTTTGAACAGAATTTCCCGAAGTAATAGTGATAGAAAAATTGAGGAAGTACAACAAATTGCGTTTTTTCCGAGTCATTTTTAAATCGATTTTTGTTCTCAAACACATCCAATTTACAGGTCCTCTTATTTAGGAACTATATAGTGGGACGGATTGGCCAGTTTTTTGACAAAGGCAGAATATATTTCAAAAACTGCTATCAAAATGCGCACTTCGAATAAAATTTTCCAAAGTGTCCATGATGAAAGAATGGTGGATGTATTCAAATAACAAATTGGTTATTTTATGAATCCTTTTTAAATCCAATTTTGCTCTCAAACGCATTTAATTGACAGTTTTTTTGTTATTTAGAAACTATATAATGGGCGTATTCATCAATTTTTTGATAAAGGCTAAATATATATTTTTTAAAAGCTGGTAAAGTGGGCACTTCGCAAAAAAATATCCCAAAGTGTCCATGATGAAAGAATGGTGGATGTATTCAAATAACAAATTGGTTATTTTATGACTCATTTTTAAATTAAATTTTGCTCCCAAACGCATTCAATTGACAGCATATATTTTTATTTAGGAACTATATAATGTGCGGATTCGTCGATTTTTTGATAAAGGCTAAATATATTTTTTAAAAAAGCTGTCAAAGTAGGCACTTCGCACAAACTTTCACAAAGCGATTATAATTTAAGAATTGAGGATGTATTCAAATAACAAATTAGTTATTTTATGATTGATTTTTAAATTCAATTTTGCTTCCAAACACATTCAATTGACAGATATTTGTTATTTAGGAACTATGTAATGTGCCGTATTGGTCAGTCTTTTGATAAAGCTTAAATATATATGCTTTTAAAGCTGTCAAATTGGGCGCTTCGCACAAAATTTCCCAAAGCGATCATGATTTAAGAATTGAGGATGTATCCAAATAACAAATTGGTTATTTTATAACTCCTTTTCAAATTCGATTTTGCTCTCAAAAGCATTCAATTGACAGTTTTTTGTTATTTAGGAACTATATAATATACGTACTGGTCGATTTTTTAATAATAAAGTCAGAATATATTTCAACATATGTTGTCGAAATGGGCATTTGAGCCGAATTTCGCTTAAGATGATTTTGATAAAAAAACAGTTCTTGCATAAAAATAAATTAATTTTTTTTTCAAAAGCGGCCAAATAAAGTTATTAAACTGGATTTATCTCTAATCATATTTTATTTATTGTTGTTGAAATGAGCACTCTTCGAAATCTACCTCCGCCTATAGGCCAAGCCGACAGGGATTTTCTTCTTTCGGCAGTTATGTTGCGGGATATTGTAAATTTTGTTAATAAACAAAATGCACTTAATCACACAATGAAAACTTTAAAGGACTTTTTATCCATGTTCATATTTTTTTTAACTTTCATGTTTTAAAAATGCTAAGTATTTTTTTCTTTTATTTGTGATAGAGATATATTTTCTTATATATACAGTGCAATCTCGATTATCCGAGCTGATTGGGGCCGCCAATACCTCGGCTATCAAAAATCTCAGTAAAAAGAATTTTGTATTTTGAGTTTCAAGCAAGTTATTCCATAAGAAACAGGCCATGATCAAATACAGTTATATATATTTTTCTCTTTCTTTTATAAAATACTAACTATTCTCTTTCTTTTATAAAATATTAAGGGTGCAGAAAAATTACTTCAAAATATTTTTGTTTCTTTTTATATAAAAAACCCGTTTTTTCCATAAGGCAGTTCTTCATTTTTGTCATAAACATAAACCAGGTAGTAAAATATGATATAAAACGAGAAATCACATGGTGGCAGATGCAATAAAGAGTTCTATTGAAAAGATTAAAAAAAGTTTACTATTTTGCATTTAATAGAAAAATGTTTAAATCAGAATGAGAATTATCTATAAAATTCCAGAGTAGAGTAATGATACAGCACGCAATTTAGCTGTAAGCACAACGTTATTATTATTATTTTTTTAGTGTTATGTAAATGTGTTTTATTGAATTCTGAAATGACTTTCTTCTTTGAATGATTTTATTGATATAAGGAATATCCAATATTTCCAAGCATATAAAAATAAGAATGGGTTAATACAAGTCTGCTATAAAGCGAGACGCAGCGTGTTATAACTAACTTTTTTTTTCATTATACAAACTGTTTCACTTTAATCTGTTATAAAATTGCTATAACTTTAAAAATATAATGATAGTTATTTTATAGTTTGAAGCAATATTTATTTAAGAGCACACTTTACCTCAAAATTGATCAAAAAAGCATTTTTATTTTTAAATAATAAATGAAAACTTGTGTAATTATGATTATTTTGATTACTCATTTTTTCTTCTTTCGGTAGTTATATTGCGGGATATTTTAAATTTTGTCAATGAACAAAACGCAGTTAATTACACAATGAAAACTTTAAAGGGCTTTTTATCCGTATTCATATTTTCTTCACTTTCATATTTTCAAATTGCTAAGTATTTCTTTTCTTGTATTTGTGACAGACATTTAATTTTATATATATACAGTGGCAAGCTCGATTATACGAGCTAACTGGAAACGCCAATACTTCGAACATCAAAAATCTCAGTTAATAGAAATTTTGTATTTTTGCGCCAAAAGTAAATTATTCCATAGAAATAGGTCATGATGAAACAGAATCAAATTTTTTATAACTATTATCGTTCTTTTATAAAAATAAAAGAGTTCAGAATCATTGGATTAAAATATATTGTCTTTAAAAAAATGTTTTATATGAAATAGTTTTTCATTTTTATCATAAACATGAACCACGCAGTAAAATATGACATGCAACGAGAAATCACATGGTGGCAGATGTAATAAAGAATTAAATTGATGGGATAAAAAATGTTTACTGTTTTTCCATTTAATAGGAAAAGGTTTAAATCAGAATGAGAATTATCTATAAAACTCCAGAGTAAAATGATGACACAGCACGCAAATCAGCTGTTAACATATTTTTTTATTTTTTTAGTGTTATGTTAATCTGTTTAATTGACTTCTGAAATGACTTTCTTCTTTTTATGAGTTTATTATTTTAAGAAGTATCCAATATTTTCAAGCATATAACAATAAGAATGGATTAATACAAGTTTACTATTAAGGGAGACACACCAGATTATAACTAACTTTTTGTAGTATATAAACTGTTTCACGTTAATCTGTTATAGAATCTTTAAAACTTTAGAAATACAGAGATAGTTATTTTATAGTTTGAAGCAATATTTAGTTAAGAGACCATTTTACCTCAATATTGATGTAAAAACCGATTTTTATTTTTAAAAATTAAATGAAAATCTGTATAATTGTGATTATTTTGAGCCTTCATTTTTCTTCTTTCGGCAGTTATACAGAGTATATCTAAACTTTTGGGCAAAACTTTAAGTTGTGATAGTACACATCAAGACAAACAATATTAAATGGGAAACTAAGGGTCCCAAGTGTTTTCCGAGGGAGATAGGCGCCATTAAAGTTTATTGTCAAAAATTTCATATAAACATAGAAAAAGGAAAATTGGTCGATTGATTTGCGGTTTGCACTAAAACTATTCATTATGTCAGTATTTTCTTAAAAATAAATTATAAAGATAAATTTCAAAAAATGCCGATAGAGGGCGCTTTACATTTTGCAGTAACGAACAACTATTTCTGCCGTTATGTTTTGCATCTCATTAAATATTTTTGGAATCTTTGACTTAAACTTAAATTTTGAGCTCAAAATCTGAATAGTTTTGAGTGGTTCAGTAGCGCAAACTGAACTGTAATTAGAGGTCCAAATTTATATGATCATTAAAGAAACGGAAAAATTGGTCGATTCGCTTGTGGTTTTCGTTAAAACTTCTCTTTAAATCAGTATTTTCTTAAAAAATAAATTATAAAGATAATTTTTTAAAAATGACGATAGAGGGCGCTTTAGACTTTGGAGTAACGAACAACTATTTTTTACTGTTTTTTTTTGCATCTCATTAAATTGTTATCGAAGCTTAGACATATCTATAGACATAACTATTACCTTCTTTTATAAAAGTATTACGAGTGCAGAATCATTACATCAAAATTTTTTTTTTCAAAAATTCTTCTATGAAGTAGTTTTTTATTTATAGTAAAATTTGACATAAAACGAGAAATCACATGGTGGATGATGTAATATAGAATGCTACTGAAGAGATAAAAAATGTTTACTGTTTATCCATTTAATAGAAAAACGTTTAAATCAGAATAAGAACCATCTATAAAACTCTAGAGTAAAATGATGACACAGCACGCAATTTGGCTGTTAACACTTTTTTTTTTTTTTTTTGTTATATAAATGTGTTTTATTGACTGCTGAAATGATTTTCTTCTTTTAATGATTTTTATTCTTTTAAAAAATATCCAATATTTTCATGCATAAAAAGTAAGAATTGGTTAATACAAGTCTACTATAAAGGGAACGCAACACATTAAAACTAACTTTTTTTTCAGTATACAAACTGTTTCACTTTAATCTGTTGTAGAATTTTTATAACTTCAAAAATACAATGATAGTTATTTCATAGTTTGAAGGAATTTTATTTAAGAGCACACTTTACCTCAAAATTGATCAAAAAACCGATTTTTATTTTTAAATAAGGTGTTCTGGTGTAATAACGCCAAGTGCTAATATCACGCATAATTATGAAATAATCGGCTAAATGGCACCTATGGTCTCTGCGCAGAAGGGCTTTGAGTCTTATAAAACAAAAGCAACAGCTTAAAGTTAATTTATTCCATTTGCAGGCCTTATCGAATTTAGAAGCAACTAAAATTAACGCTTGATCTAAAATTTGTGATGTAAGTTATGCAATGTGAAGACTACATATTTATCAGGAAATACTTTGTTTATTATATAAATTTGTAGTGCATTTCATGTACTTTCAAAATGTTGTAGACGATTTTAGCTATATACGCGAGATAGTTTTTAGTTTAAAATGTACTGCGCAATAAGGCTATCGGGGTAATAACGCCAAAGAATGGCGTTATTACCCCGGTTGATTCCTTACATTGGGGGAGCTACATCCGAAGGGGGTTTATCTTTTACTTCACACTGTCAGAAAAATTCGTCAATATACACTAAGTTATCCTCATTTTTTCACAAATAATTTCCGTACTCACAGAAAACGTATTTGATCTGTGAATTCATTTTGAACGTCAAAAAATGAGGAAGGGTTTCCGTTTATTTCTAGCACGCATGCGTATTGGGTCTGTTAGTAATAAATTCGAATTTGTTTTTAAAATGAAAAACAAAATATTCTATAGATTATAATGTCTAATTTAGTTTTAAAAAAACAAAAATGTTTTCGAATTTAAAAATAAATAACAATTACTTTCTTTATTCATTCAAAATTTCTCACAATTTGTTATTCAAAATTCGATAAGTTGAATAAAGTTGAATATACTAAGTAATTTAAATAATAAATGCGAAATATAATATTTCACATTTAAAATATACTTTAAGTGAACACATTTAAAAGATATTTTAATTAAAAAATAAAATGAAAAAAAATTGATATTATTAAAAAAAAAATCTTATCGAATAAAAATATAATATTCATACTTTTCCTTTAGCAATCTACGTAATATATTTAAAATTTACATTTTTATAGTATATTAATACTAAACGTAAAAAAATTCCCATCCACAGTTTCATTAAAGATGAAATCTTTTCCAAATTAACTTCAAAATTAAAAGCTTTGTAACGAAAAACACCAATCACACCCATATAAAATGAAGGGTTCTGCTTTAAAGGACTTCGTGAACGTGCAACGGTGGCTCTGAGGTAGCGCGTTTGTCTGCCAATGCTGGGATCGTGAGTTCGATCCTCAGCCGTTTGATCTTTTCAAGAATTTTTTTCAAATGACGGATATTTTACCTCTTTTGACGGAGAAAAAAATAAACGGATAATCGTCAATCTACAGACAATTTCTGGCAGCAGTGCTGCCAGTACTTTTCTGTAAAAAGACGGAAGTCTTTTTGAGAGTGCATGTATGAGACAAATTTATCATTATTGAAATGGTTAGATCAAGGGAAGCCCAATACTCAAAACTGATCCCACCTCCCTCTCTCTCTCTTTTTTTTTTCACCGAATATAAAAACAATTTTAAACTCTAATAAATAAAACGATATCAAAATGTTTTCGATATTTTAATTCCAATATTTTCAAAATCAATTTCTATTAAACCCCCAATTGATAGTTCAATTGAACTATAAATTTTAATTGTCCACTTTCTCAAGTTCTATTTTTCAAGATTTTACAAATTTAACCTTTAACTGATTTTACGGAAATTGTTACACAACTACTGTGAAGCGATCTTTGACACTACAAAATCGAAAGATGAATAAAAGGCATGAACTCATAGAAATGGTGTTTTTGTACTAAAATTTTATACAAGTTATAATAAACATTCATCTATTTAAAAGTGTCTAGTGATAGTATTAAAGTTCCAAATGAAACGAAATTTTGGTAATGTTTCTAGTTAAGTTAAAAATTACAAGTTAAACTATAAAAATTGAAAAGAGTAGTCGTCTGTGAGACCGATAACATTAGTTAAAAGTTAAAAGGCGATCAATGTTTAAAACTCGCAGAGTACTGCACTAAACTGCTCGTGCACGGTTAAATCATATTAAATTTAATCGATTCAGATATTTTTAACACTTAACTGCCATGACATAAATTGTAGTATAACTACTGTGTGCGGTCTGTCAGACCGCTTAATCTAAAGATTAATAAAATGTTAAATTAACTCTCAGAATACTACTTTTGTATTAAATGTGCAGGACTATTATAATTAAAATTTAGCTATTCAAAAGTCTCTAGAGATAGTAATAGGGCTCCAAACGAAACAAAATTTGACTAGTATATGTAGTTAAACTAAAAAATACGGGTTAAACTCCGAAAATTGAAAATCTCAGCGGACTGTGAGACCGCTAACAATACTTAAGGGTTAACAACAGAACGGGGACTCAAAACGAAAGAGAATTTCAGTTGTACCTATAGTTAGACTAGAAATTACAAGTTAAACTCTGAAATTAAAAAAAACAGCGTCTAGCGATATTACAATTAGTAGTTAAAGTTTAATTTTGTTGCTAATATAGAGATAATGAAATATAACAATATAAATCATGTATAAAAGTTAATAATGGATCCCATAGGGATATTGGTTTTTTATCAAAAATCTTATTTTATTTTATAGCAGTGTTAAAAAATATTTATTATACATAACTCAAATTATTAGCAAATTTTCCATGATAAGAATATTACATTAAAAATGGTTAAAACCATGCATTTTTTTATAACTATACTTAAGCGGGAATTTTTTAACAAGTAGAAGTTCAGTATGTTATATTCTGTAGGATATCCCCCCTGTCCTTTTTCTTTCACTTTTATAAAAAACTGAATATCTTCTTATCGCATAGAATTCATACATTCAAACTTAAATACTGACTTAGATAAATACAGTTAAAATAGTGCTTTTTGTCTAGTAATTTTATTTAAGCGGTACTTTTTAAGCAAAAATAAGCTCATGGTCTGATGTTCTCCCCCTCCCCTTTTTTCAGTACTTCTTTTTCTTACACTTTCACAAAAAATTCAACATTTTATATGGCTTAGACTACAATTGTTTCAATTTCTAAGATTGTAATTCTTTTGTTTTTAGAATTTGGCAATCTACATGGGATTACTTTATTTTATTTCATAGTCTTGTTTGCATGGCGTTATTACCCATATAGTTGGGTATTAACGCCAAATAGCATTGGTCAAGAAATCACGCCGTTACATTTTATGATTAGATATCTGTTAAACAATTTTTTTACCTGGATAGTCAAGGCGTTTCTGTATCAAATCCTATATTTGTTTGGAAAATGCAGTCATTAAGCCGTGAAAATTGGTAGAACCTTAACGTGGCGCTCTTACCCTAGGATACCTTATTAAATGAAAATTTGTGTAATTGTAATTATTTGTCAAAGCTCATTTTTCTTCTTACGGGACATTGCGGGACAATGTAAATTTTGTTAATAAACAAAATGCAGTTAATCACACAATGAAAACTTTAAAGGTCTTTTTATCCATATTCATATTTTCTTCATTTTCATGTTTTCAAAATGCTAAGTATTTTTTCTTGTATTTGTGATAGAGATTTAATTTTTTATATATACAGTGCAACCTCGATTATCCAAGGTAATTTGGACCGCCAATAACATCAAAATTCATCAAAATTCTCAGTTAATAGAAATTTTGTATTTTTGCACCAAAGGTAAATTATTCCATAAGAAATAGGCCACAATCAAACAGAATCTTAAATATTTTCTTACTGAAATATATTTTTTTATAACTATTATCATTATTTTATAAATATATTGTGCAGAATCATTACATCAAAATATTTTTTTCTTTAAGAATATGTTTTTGATGAAGTAGTTTTTCATTTTTGCCATAAACATAAACCAGGCAGTAAAATATGACATAAAACGAAAAATCACATGATATTAGATGCAATAAATGATTCTACTGAAGAGATAAAAATTATTTACTGTTTTTTTTCATTTAATAGAAAAAGGTTTTAATCAGAATAAGAACTATCTATAAAACCCCAGAGTAAAATGATGGCACAGCACCCATCTTCGGCTGTTAACACAATTTTCTTTTGTTATATAAATGTGTTTTATTGACTTCTGTAATGACTTTATTCTTTTAATGATTTTAATCTTTTAAGAAATTTCCAATATTTTCAAGCATATAAAGAAAAGAATGGGTTAGTACAAGTCTACTATAAAGGGAGACACAACACATTATAACTAACTTTTTTTCAGTATGCATACTGTTTCACTTCAATCTGTTATAGAATTTTTATAACTTTAAAAATACTATGATAATTATTTTATAGTTTGAAGCAATATTTATTAAATAGCACACTTTATCTCAATATTGCCAAAAAAATGATTTTTATTTTTAAATAATAAATGAAAACCTGTGATTATTTTGAACGCTGATTTTTCTTCTTTCGGCAGTTATATTGCGGGATATTGTAAATTTTGTTAAAAAAACAAAATGAAGTTAATCACACAATGAAAACTTTGAAGGGCTTTTTATCCATGTTCACATTTCTTCACTTTCAAGTTTTAAAAATGCTAAGTATTTTTTTCTTGTATTTGTGATAGAGATTTAATTTTTTATATATAAAGTGAAATCTCGATTATCTAAGCTTATTGGGACCGCCAATAATGCGGACATCAAAGATCTCAGTTTCTCGAAATTTTGTATCTTTGCGGCAAAAGTAAATTACTCCATAAGAAACAGGAAATGATCAAACAGAATCATACATATTTTGCTAAGTGAAATATATTTTTTATAACTATTATCGTACTTTTATAAAAATATTATGAGTGCAGAATCATTACATCAATTTTTTTTTTCTTAAAAAATATGTTTTCTATTAAATAGTTCTTCACTTTTGCCATAAACATAAACGAGGCAATAAAATATGACATAAAACGAGAAATCACATGGTGGCAGATGCAGTAAAGAATTCTCTTGACGGGACAATAAATGTTTACTGTTTTTCCATTTAATAGAAAAAGGTTTAAATCAGAATGAGAATTATCTATAAAATTCCAGAGTAAAATGATGACACAGCACGCAATTCAGCTGTTAGAACAAAATTTTATTTTTTTAGTGTTATATAAATGTGTTTTATTGACTTCTGAAATGATTTTTTTTCTTTTAGTGATTTTATTATTTTAAGAAATATCCAATATTTTCAAGCATATAAAAATAAGAATGGGTTAATACAAGTCTGCTATAAAGAGAGACGCAACATATTATAACTAACAGTTTTTTCATGTTTTTTTATTTATTATTATTTTTTTACAGTGTAGCAAAATATACAAGCTTTTTCACTTTAATATGCTATGTAATTTTTGTAACTTAAAATATATATTGATAGATAAATATGAAAGATATTTTATAGTTAGATTCAATATTTACTTAAGATTACAATTTACCTCAAAATCAATAAGAAAATATCTATTTTTACTTATTTACACGTTTCAGACACTGAAGATTCTAAAAACATACTTTTTGAAAAAAAAATGCCGACCGCCTGTCTGTACGTCTGTCTGTAAACGCTGTATCTCCCGAACAATTTGAGATAAAGGGTGAAATTTGGTGTGTATATAGTATGTAATAATGGAAAAAAGCTTATTTAATAACAAGAACCTCGATTATCCGGAACTATTTTTTCTCACTCTCAAAATATTCGTTGTGATTGAAAGGTGTATAAAAAATTTTGAATTTTTTTTTTATTTTAAGGCATAAATGTAAAGTATAATGAAATAACACAATTTTTACATAAAGAACGAAGTCAATCTGATAATTATTTGCCAAAATATTTAACATCCTATTTTCCACTCTCTTCGATTTTTCTTGACCCTATATTTCATTCAAATTTCAATTAAAAGGTACATTTAAATTGGAAAACAGAAGCTTAATTCGAAACAGTAAAGTGTTAGTTAATAAAAGTTAGTTATTATTTTTGCAATTATAAAGATGTTTCTTTTATGCAATTCAGTACTTCTTGAGTAGTTTGGCGTTTGATACAATTTGTCGAAATTGGTTCATTAGCAATTAATTAATAGAGTATTACTATGTGTTAAAATATTAAAATTTACGTTTAAATTTTATTTTGGAATTACAATTTACTTTGATATGTATAAGTATTACGGTGGCCCCAACGACAAGTTTTAAAGTTATAAATGAAAGCCTCTTTAATTGTGAATATTATAACACTGCCCATTCTTCTTCATGCGACAGTTGTACCGTAAAATATTGTAATTTTTGTGAGAAAAAAAAGTTACACACACAATGAAAGCTTTTATCCATGTTCATATTTTCTTCGCTTTCCTATATTAAAAACGCTAAAGCTTTTTTTTTTTTTTTTTTTTTTTTTTTTTGTATTTGAGATAGAGTAATGATGAGATTTTTTAATGTATTTTCTTTAAGATATATGTGATAAATCTGTGCTTTGAATTCGTCTTCAATTTTTATTATTTATATATATATATATATATATATATATATATATATTTTACTTTTTCACAATAAAAGTGCATGAAGACGTGTCAGATTTTATCATTTTAAAGTAAATAAATTATATTAACTGTTATGTTAAATGTATCTAAAAACCCATGATCATTCTTTTGTGATACACCTTTCAAAATTTATAAAGAATGGGGCATAATTATTATTCTTTAAAAATGGAGTAAAAATTAAATAATAATAATAATAATAATAATTAAGTATTGAATAAATTTCTTTTCGGGAAAATGCACTTAAAGTTAAGCAGTGAAATGCAATTAATTCCTCGTTTGGAACATATATTAAAAAAAAACTGGAACGATAAAACGTTCTCTTTAAAATTACTATTTAAAATGTTGTGGAAGCTTCATTTAATGACACTAAACTTTTTCGTTTTGTGTCGATTTTTTTAATTTCGATGTTGTCATCTATTTTTATTAATTTTTTTAGTGAATGCAACAATTACATCTTCCTCTGTTGTAACATCTGAGAGCAGCAAATCGTCATCTATGCAAATGTACTCGCCAAACATTTTTTCCAGTTAATTCCATTTTTTCTGCCTTTTAAATTAAATTATTTTATGGTATTTAAGGTTCTGATCAGTGTGGAAAAACATTCGAATATCAGAAGACAAAGATTAGCCAGGCATTAAGTATTTCACCAGTTTCTGAAACTCTTTTCTGCTTTATGTTATTTTCTAAGTGTTGAGAAATTCCATTTTTTAAAAACAGAATACAACAAATAGTTTGAAATAACAAAAACTTTTTACACAGAATCATATTTTAAATTTGGAAGAAAAAACCGTCTTAAGTGGATTTAGAAAAATTCGATTTCGCGTTAAATCGAATTATTAACTATTTGGAAAATAGTTGTTGCCCTCGGTAAAGATCTGGGGAATCTGAAGTATATCTGAATCTTTTTATTGGTAGAAATCCGCAACTTATTTTATTTTATTCGTTTTGTGATTGGTCCACGTTTAATGTCCAAAAATGCAATACTCTGTTACCACAATGGCAAAAAAGTAATAAGTCTTTAAAAAAATAATAATTTGAAGACAAATTGTGATAAAGATTTCAAAGATATTTTATTTAAAAGTGCATTTTTTTTCTTTACGCATGGTGTAAATATTTAAAATGCGCAATAGTTAGAAGTTTAAAAAGTTGCAGTTCTGAAAATTTTAAAACTGAAATTTCATTTAAAATTTGTTTATGATGGGTCCTGTAATATTAATGTTTATTCCATTCGTACGTAATATGAGGCATCAAAAACCAATCTGATTAACTACATCAAATAAAATGCACATGTTAAACAGTTAAAGTTCTATTTCTATAAAGTTATGTTTTTTATCATTGGTCTAGGAATAATAATGTTTAATGCATGGCGTAATGTATGACTTGTTATGATTATCATAAAAATGATGTTTATTATTTTTAATAATTTAAACATAGAATTTATTTATAAGTCTGTAAAATTTTAGTTTTTTAAAATATCATTTTCCAAATAGTCGTTGTAATTTTTAAATTACATTTTTTAACATTTATTTTGAGATGTAAATTGGCGGAATCTCAACATCATTTCGTGTTAAACAAAATTTCCTATGAACAATGTTCAACTGTATATTGACATTTATGGATATCACCGAAGTGTATAACAAGTCTCCTACTGGAGACTACTTACTGTCTATGGAATTCATCTTTCCTTTACAGGCACACAAATGAGATTTTGGCTTTAAAAAATGTAATTATTGAATTATTGTAGCATGTGAAAAGTATTTGCTTGAAAGGCTTTTCCAATTATAATGCGCATTTTTAATTAAAGTTTTTTTTAAATATTAATTCATATATATAAATTCAAGAAATCCTATTAATGGTTCCACAAAAGTAATCAAGTAGATTTCCGTTGTGAACTGGTAGAGGAAAAACTGTTGTATGAGTTCACTTTTAAAATACTATGTAGTATAGTAACAAACAAATAGATCATATTCAGAAATGCACAAAAAAGCAATCTGTCTGTTGAAAATCATCTTTTATCTCTATAAATTGCAACCCTTATTCGCAATATTCTGAACGTTTAAATTTGTTGCACTTCAGCTGCTTAGGAATCGGTGGGTTATCTGAAAGCAAAACACCTTTCTCTACATGAGCTGTCTATGTAAATCATAACTGAAAAAAAATGAGAAAAACATACAACAATCGATATTTCAGTGTCTAATTCTTGTAGAATATTATAAGTTTTAACACAGGCCTGACGTCAATGTTAAATATACATATACATATAAAAATAGGTTTGATAACATCTAATACCTCATACATATTCCAATAATACAAAAAAATGTTCTACCACAGTGCTCTCTTTTAGATAAAAGTACCTTTTTTTCAACCCATGGCCATAGTTTGGTTCAGTTTAATAAATCCCTTACGCATTTCTATAGTACAAAGATAACAAATTCAAGGGCGCACGAAAGCAAGCACAAATGGAGAAATAAACATTGAAAAGTTCTTCAGGCCAGTCACGGGAGGAATATATAGCTTTCATATACTTTATTAAGAAAAAATCTAGTTATATTATTCAATCGCACGAAGCTAAAATTAGTGGATCGCGATTATTGTAAATACAACACTAGATTTTCTCAATACTGAATATTAATGTGAATTTTGAGGAATTAGTCAGCTTTATATAAGCTGGTTTTGTATAAAGTGAATTGTATTTTGTTGCCAAATTTTGGAATACCAAATTCTGAAATATCATGAAATACCTGCCGTTTTAAAGCAACATGATTGTTAAAACTAACCAAACAGCTTGGCCGAGATCTTAGTAATTCCAGTGCGCATCGTACTCCTTTACATCAAAATCGGTTGATATACATTGACGAGTTCTAACACAGGCAAATATATTTTGTAAAATATCACCCACAGTAGAAATTCAAACTGCTATATCTCGCGTATTTTTTAAGATAAAGATAAAACAAAAAATTATCCGGAATTCTTGTATCAAGATCAAACACTTCAAAAAGAAGCTTCTTATGATTTCTAATTTGTTCTTTTGTGCATCATTATAATCTAACAAGCTTTTCCATAATTTTAAATACCGTACACATCAAGTTACACCTAAATCAGTGAATTAATACGCGTATTATCGCGTGGCAAATATCAGATCGTTTCAAAATGTTAGTCACACTAGAAATTCAATTTGCTAAAACTCAGCCATTTTTGAGATCTAGCGAATTTAAAAGTGTTCCAAATTTTTGGTATCAAATATAATACACAGAAAAAAAACCATTTTTGAATTTCTAATTTTCTTGTACCACATTTAATTTTTTTTTTAAATGGTAGCTATTTTAAGACAAGATGGCAGATTATTTTCGCCAATCAACTCTGTCATTACATCAATGTGTACTGTGTACATACCAAGTTACATCCGAATTGGTTCATAAATACGCCTGCTACCGCATGACAAATATCAGATCATTTCTCAATACCAGCCACATTAGAAATACAAAGTAGTATAAATCAAACAATTTTTAAGATATAGACGAAGAAAAAATGTATCCAGGTCAAACACATAAAAAAATAATTTTTTCAGTACTTCATTTTCAATTTAAATTTAAAGAAATTAAATGTTCGCCATTCTCTAACAAAATAGTGGATGAAGTTGGTCAACAAATTCATTAGCCTGTTGAGTTGAATGATTAATAAAATTAGTTTCCATTTTCTTCATTTTTCCTGTTTCTCAGTATACTTTAAATTTTTGTAAATGATTTTTTTCATATGTTGGAGACGAGAAAATATCAGCATTTTATTAGATATTTGAATTTTATTCAAATATTGAGATTTTTTTCAAATAAAAAATATACTGATTGTTTAATGAAATCGATCGCAGAATTTGCTAATTGAGTTAGCATCTTAATGTATGCACAATAATTCTGTTGGTTTATTTATGCAGTATCATAAATTAATACCGTGAGAATTTTTAATGTTATATGTATATGAAGAACTATAAAACAGTGTTATTTGAAATATAACTAAAAAAAGTTAATTTCCACATACTAATTAAATAATAATAATTTTAAACGAAATCGAATTATATATATATTTAAATCATTTTATTTTGAAATTTACATTGAAAGTCAAATATCTAGTAAAATACTGATATTTCGTCGTCTCCAACATTCATAAAAAATCATTTATCGAAAGTTGAAAATTATATTATGAATTATTGAAAAACAGGAAAAATGGGGAAACTGGAAGGCACTTTTAACAAATAATAAACACAACGCTGTAAAGAAATATTGATGATAGATAAATAAAAAAAAGGAAAGAAAATGTAAAATTAAATTTAATAATTATTATTATTTTCGTTTAATGCAAGGTAAAGGGGAAAAATATGCATTTACAGATACAAAAAACTTATCGGTCATCATTATTTTTTAAGTGCTTTAGTTTATTTTTAAAGATACTTCAGCTTATAATGTTTTATGGCAATTCTTATTTACTTTAACGAATCCCAGGAAAGCATTTTTTCAGCTACAATTATTATTATTTATATATTTATTTATTTCTTAAATAATTTTTTCGAAAGTTTTATTCAGCAAGATTTTTTGTGAGATATTTTTTCACCACTTAAAAAAAGTAATAACTCGATTTCGTTTAAAATCATTATTATTCCCTAGTAGCAAACCAATATTGGTCCAACGTTGTGCCAATATTTCATCTATTGGGAATATTGCCAATAAAACGTCAATGTTGCTTCAATAATGGTATGTTTACATTTTGTCCTTATTTAGCCAAAATTTGCTGCCAATATTATGCCAGTATTGGGTTTCATTGCACATAATGCCAATAAAACGCCAATGTTGCACAAATGTTGGTATTTCATAGGAAATATTCCCAATGAAATTCCAATATTAAACCAATATTGATGTTTTAATGGCAATATTTCCGACGAAACCCCAATATTGACAAAATATTGGCTGGCAATTTCGGGGTAAATAAGGGCAAAATGTAAACATCCAAAAAAATTGAACAATATTTCATGCCAATATTGTGCCAATATGCCAATATTGCTCCAATATGTAGCCAATATTGCTCCAATATTGTTTGGCTATTTGGGTTTAATTAATATTTGCAAAAAAACCCTTTTTAAATTATATATTAAATAATATTGTTTGATACTTCAAGTCCGTAAATGCCATTACAGATTCATGAACTTCAGTGATGGATATGTTTTCCTTTTCAAATACTGAAAATTTAATTATATTAAAAAAATGCATCTTAGAAACACATTTTGATCAATTGTAAGGGATGTATATAATTATACATAATTTTATTATGAAGCAAACTTTTTTATCACTTTAAAATGAATTTTTTTTAGACAAATAACACTTTAGACGATATTAAAAATATTATAAATTTTATATAATGTTTGCAGTTAATGTTCTCATTTCTTTGTGATTTTGAAATTGTAAATCAATATTTTAAATGTACACTGCAAAAAAATTAAATTTACTATTAGAATTTGATATTTCAAACAAAAAAGAACATTAATCTTTTAAATACATATATATCTTTATATATTAATTGCCGAAGACGGTTATTTTTTTGTTTTTCTTATGCACGAAAGAGCATAATTGTCATCCTTGAAAGCCAAAAAGGACACAGAGAAATTTGTATGTCCCTATTTCTGCTAATATATTTTATGTCAGAAGTATAATATATTAAACAACTATTACTACATCCTGATATCACAATTAATGATTAGTAAGAAAAATCTTCCAATTTCGAGGGCTTTAGAGTTTGTGCCTTAAGATGTTTAAAACATATTCATGCTATTATTCCATCTTATTTTATAATTTTGCTTGCATGGAGATAGTTAGAAATGCCAAATGGAATTGGTCAAGTAATCACGTCATTATATTTTATGAATACATATCTACTAAAATATTCGTTATTGGGTACATAGTCAATAAATTTTGATATTAAATCACATATTTATTTGATTAAATGTCAAAAACTAAGCTGCGAAAATTAGAAGAACATTAAAGTGGCGTCATTATCCAAGGGCACCTTATATTCTTCGAAAAAGAAACTAGCCTTATTAAAAATAAATAAATTCAAAATGTACAAATAAACAACGTTGTAGATTTTCCTCTGCTGCCCCCCAAAAATATAAATATCACAAAATGAAAAAAAACAGTAAAACGGAAGATATAAATTCAAAAAGAATTTATACAATAGGTTTAAGTTTGGCATTCGAATATTTTCTCGTAATTAGTATAGGATCTTATGAACCAACACAAATATTCCAATTTTACTCACAAATTAATGTTAATAGATTTCTTTTCAAGTACTTCATTTGCAGTTTAGTTTTTAAGGGCTTTTTTTCAAAAAATAATCGATATAATAAGTAATTGATAATATTGAGAATATTCAGAGTCGTATTTCTTAAGTGTTAACTTGGCGGTATTCGTGTGCTGGTCTTTTTTGAGACCAATACAAATTATTTTCTCTTAACTTATATACCCTTAAGAATACAATGCAGAATGACCATGTAGCTGAATTTAAATGGTTCTCCACCACCATAGTGATGTAACGAGACGTCTCTAGTTTTCTTCAAGCACATTTTTATAAGCAAAATTGAGGTTACTGAAAAAGTCTATCCATTGATTTCTAATGTCAGTTATTTTTAACTTTTCCCGACATTACAAATCTCATGATTAACATGTATAATTTAAATAAACTTTTAATTTATAAATTCCTTAAAATGTAATATTAGATCATTAAGAGAAAAAGGTTTCTTTTTATTTTACTGGCCTGCCGTCAACGAAAGACTGAGCGCGACTAACAACGCTCTGAAAAAAGACGCAACAGCTCTTGAGTTAAGATAAATTTAACAAGTTGGAAGTTGCATGTCAAAAGTAGCAAATGAGGTACGTTCATACAATAATTAACTTTATAAATATTTACAGCTTGATGCAATAGCTGTAAAACCCTTATGCAAAAATGAATGAATACAGAATTTTACATGATTATATTCTTCAATTAATTAATACGGAAAAAATGGAACTTTATATTAAATAGGACGTAATCAACATGGCAAAAATACAATCATTATCTATTATAGGATATCGTAATAATGCTTAACTAAATAAAAAATTATTTTTAGCTAAACTGTTAAAAAAAGAATCTGTGAATTCAAGGTAAAACTACTGGCAACAAATTTGACAAGCATTTACTGTTCCCCTAGTAGATTTTCCATTTTGGGAATTAAATGAAAGGAAAACTTTGTTTTAAAAACCGTTAACTTTCCGTTACAAGGTTTGATTTTTAATGATAATAATTTAATTTAACTTTTAAATATAATGAATGGATCAATCGTCAACGAATTCAATCTTTCCCAGTCATTTTGAAATTTTATATTACTTAAATTAATTTAATTTTTGCATAATGTACTTCAAGCCGTCCTGAGGATCAAACTCGAGACAGCGGAATAAATCCTTACTCAGTGAGCCAAAGCTGCTGATGCTATTTTGTACCAAGTGTGTCTTTTATGATTTAGTGGGAAAATCTGTTGTACTTTTTAAAGATTTCCTTTTAAATATTTTCGTTAGAATATTTGTAAACAGTTTATTTTATTTTATTTTAGACCGATGCATAATACTTATTATTTTTTAAAAATAATTTTATTTTTTTAATTAATTTAAATTTAAAAAAATCACTGTTTAAAAACACTTTTTTTAATGAATGAAGGAATGAATTTTTTTAAATTCATTTTTTATAAAAATAATGTTATACCGAATTTTTCTAAATTGTCGCACACTATTTATTTTAATTTTTTTTATTGGGGGAGGAGGTAATTAGTTAAAAGATTTTTTAATTAGATAAAAGAGATAAATAAACAGAGAAGTTTTTATTTAAAAGTGATTTTTTATATTTTCTTTATTTTATTCATTTTGTGTAATATGTTTTTATAAAATAAATATATTTTTATACTACATTTACCAATGAAATAATAATAATAACAGCATTGTAATAATAAAAAAATGTACATACCAAAATAATAATACATTGTAATAATAAACTCCTTCGAAGTAACACTGCACAATTTAATTTTAACATTACCAAGCTTTGTGCATCAGGTGAAGGAAACAATTAGAAAAAGATTGTCAATGAAAATCATCACCAACCCTGAGATGACGATTTGTCCCTTTCTAAATTATTCTAAATAAAAAAAATAACACAATTTAAAAAAATTCTTTAAAATTTTTAATATAATTGCAAAAAAAAGTGTTATTTGAATTGCAAGTTTTAACAAAGATATAAATATCTTTAAATAAAGACATAAAAATAAATACTGGAAAATTGATAGTACATAAGACAAATGCATGCAAAATGATGACCGAGAAAATTACAGAATGCTTTTAACCAAGAACTAATGCAAATTTATAGAGAATTTTGCTTTATTTTCTATGTTTCAACAGAATTTACTTCGCTGTATAAATTTGCTAGAAAAATGGCAATATATATAATAAGATTTTATCTCGATGTCCATAAAAACAATACAGTTGCAATTCAGCAGAACGATACAAGTCTCAGGAAAGAGATTCTTTCATTGAGTTTTTTCATTTCTGTGAAGCAACATGTCAGTTTTTTAAACATTCAAAATAAATTTGTGCAGATAATGGTGTTTTATTTTTATTGAATACATACATCTGACTTGTGTGTTCGAAGTGAAAGTTTGCTTATAAGTCATCTTCAATATATAGGGCACGGAAACTTTACAAATAGCACAAGGAAACTTTACAAAACGAAGGAAATACAGGTGGGAGTTTCACACAAAGAGTTTGAGAAATGGAGCTATTGGGATTCGAACACACAATCTCTTACGCAGGCTTGACCATTCGGCCACGAAAACCCCCAGATAACGGAGTGTCTCCATTCTTTCTTTCTATTTCCATCCGTTTCATTATTTTCAAGAAATATGGTGGATATTTCTGAATTTTGACGGAAAATGGCCTTTTGTTTTGAAAAAGGACTTTTTTGTAAAATTCAAGAAAAATTTATCCTTGAATTTCAGATTTTTTTAACAGTGTATTTTCAGTCATGCTCAGTAACTCTTATAGACTATTTTGTTTCTTTAGAGTTACCCTGTATATGATCTACACACAATGTAATATGCAAAAATTTAGTTGAATTTAAAACCTCTTATTACAATAAAAAATGCACTTCCATGTAATATATAGTATTTCTTGTGCAGTATATTATCCGAAATCTATTGTGAGTAATCAAATACTGTAAAAAAAATACAGTTAGCTCTTTCTATTATACATGAAATTACTTGTAAAAAATCTCAGCAACGTATGTAAGTTTCATTATACATGAAATAATTTAACATGATTGAATTACACCGAAAACAATGTTTTCACATGTATCATTATGTTACTGAATTATTTTGTGAAGCTGTGTAAATGAAAGACAATCATTTTTTGCACCACATATGACTAAGAATGTATATTTTAGTACACGTCAATGAATGAATAGCAATTTTATCTTCTATGAAATGCTGTAACACCATAAAAATGAGCTTGAAACGGATATAACAGAATAACTTTCATTGTCCCTGTAATCAAACTATGCATCGGATTTTTATAAAATTTAAAATGAATAAACAAAATTATACAACAATTATATATTTTATTTTTTAAAAGATTCAGTTGGGTACTTATTGCTCTGTTATATACGGACAGCCGGAGACAGACGGACGTGCGGACTGAAAGATGACTATAGATACTACGTATTTTCATAATTGCGAATGCACCCAAAATGCTTACTAAAATAATATTATAAATGTTTTCACATATAAAAATTTTATTTAGACCAAAAATGATTAAAAAGTCTGCTTAAAATTCAAAATGAATACTTAGACCGGCCAACTGAGTAAACAACATCCGGATCTGGCCGAATAGGGAAACAATACAGTGAAACAATAAAATAATTTTTTTATTTATTATCTATGCTTTGATGTAAATTTAATCAAATTTCAAATATAAAATAAAATTTTTAAGAAGTGTATTGGATAGAATAAGATATATTTGTACTTGTCCAAGCTAAAGATGCCAGCCAGTAGACAATGCAGGAATGCAAATGTAGCTATCAAGTTTAACAACAAATCTTTGGCGAAAACTACACTTTCTAACAATTTAATTAAGTTTAGACATACTGATTTTTAAAGAATAGCAATCAATAAAATGAAGTTTTCAGATTGTACATATCCTAAATATTATAGGAACGTTTATGATAGCTTGTATAAAGAAATATTATATGGCATTTCTGTAAGACTATATAATAAATATTATAAAGAAATATGTAATGACTTTTATAAAGTAATATTGAAATTATTGGTAAATATGTATGCGATACCTTATAAAATAATTTAACAAAAATGTATTTGTTCAAAACAATACACAGGCTGCTTCTAATTCCCTGCAACAAGCAAGGAGTAGTGAATGAAATAATAGATAAAATAGTGGATAAAATGATTAAAATAGATGTATAATTATAAAAAGAAATGTATCATATCACTTCTAAAATTTTTATTTTAGCTTAAAAATGAATATTTTTGCAAAATATCGCAACCGGAAATATTATGCAAGAATTTTATATTAAAAATATTAATATATATATATATATATATATTTGTCTGTGTGTGTGTGACTATAAATATAAATAAATATAAATATAGATATGTTTATTCATATCAATAAATGTTCGAATTTGAATTTGAATTGTTAACTTGATTGTCTTATTAAGTTATAATTTAGATACAGCTGGATTTTTTAAAATATATATTAGATCATTTTATGGGCTAAATTAAATTGTGTAACTACCATATTTTATATTGTAATTAAAGAAAAGATCACTTGTGTAGCCTGATTGTTATTTAAACAATTGTCCATAAAAGTATATTAATAATATTTACAAAGTTGTGTTTTCATTCCGTAAATCTATATACAGGGTGTCCCCTCTCAACAGTGGCCAATGGCTAATTTCTAAACCGTTGGTCATAGACATATAGTTCCAATTGCAAAAATGCTTTAAAAAAGGCAAAGAATTGTTTTTTAAGCGATTTTGATCAAAAAAATGTTTTACTAAAAAATTAAGAAAATTAAATTTTTATACGGGCCCCCGGTCCTATAAGTGATATTTAGTAAATTTTTATCAACACTCTAGCAAGTAATACAGAAAAGGCCCCATTCATGTAACATTAAAATTCACCGAGTTATGAAACTTTAAATTTCAGGACTTAAACCACTTTTCTATAGCTAAAAACGGATTAGCTCGACTGAGCTTTAAGGGAACGTACACTAAGTGCTTAAAGTATTATAAAGGGAGTCGATTTCCAACGCTGTTCGAAGGCTACTTCCTAAACTATTTGTCACAGACATATAGTTCCAATTATAAAATGTTTTAAATGAGCTATTTAACTGAAGGCGCTGCCACCGTATAAGTTTTATGGTAGCGTTAATTATAATTAATTAACTTTTAGTTTGGTTATTAAAATAACTGAAGACATGAATTTCAAAATTCTCTTTATCGAAAAAATTAAATTTTGGGAAATAGCGAAAAAACTTTAAATGCATCTATTGGTTTTTATTATAAATTTTGAGATTGCATTGTTACAATAGTGGAGGTTTGTATAGACTGATAGAGAAATCAAAAAGCGATAAGTCGAGTTTTGAAATTCATATCCTCAATTGTATTTTTACGTATGTTTTATTTTGTAAGCAAATGAAGCTGACTCTTTTCGTGATTTTATTTTAAAAAGGTATGTTATTTTGATAAGCTTGTGTTTTATTCATAGTTTTCGTATGTAAATTTTCCGAATTCAAAATTCATATTCAAATTTTAACTCACTTCCAAATATCTGATTGAGGTTCAATTCCCATACTTATTTAAACCCGATGACAATGCAATATTAATACGATTTTAGGTGCGTTCCATTTATTTATTTTATAGGACTACATCAAATTCTATTAGGTTGAGTAATCTATTAGAGCTTTAAATATGTATCATTTTGTAACGATTTGTGACTTTCTTTTCATAGTTTAATTTAACAAAATTTCTGTTATTTTTTTTACTTACATTTTTAGCACAAATTGCATATTTTACTTTAACATGTAAATGTCAACATAAATTAAGAAACAACATTGTATTTTTTTTTTTTACTCTCAATGTTTAAAGTTAAATTTTCTATCTGATGTTTATTTTCATTTCCAGTAAATTTGTGACTGACCCCTATTTTGCAGCAAAAAAATATGCTTCAACTTTGAACAGCTATAACTCGGTCAATTTTGATCGCATAGGAATGGGACTTTTTTTTGTCTTACTTGTTAGAGTAGTGGTAAATATTTTCTAAATATCACTTATAGGACCGGGGGACCGTATAAAAATTTAATTTTCGTAATTTTTTAGTAAAACAGTTTTTTGACCAAAATCGCTTAAAATATAATTCTTTACCTTTTTTAAAGCATTTTTGCAATTGGAACTATATGTCTATGACCAACGGTTTAGAAATTAGCCATTGGCCACCGTTGAGAGGGGACACCCTGTATATGTAAAATAGTTTGTCCTGACTGACTGATAATCAAAGTAAATACCTAACTACTGAATCTAGAAGCATGAAAAGTGCGGTTATTCATTATAAGACTATATATTCTTATAGACAATATATTTTAAGACGTAAACATGCAATAAGACGGAATAAAAAAAATTCCTCTAACGGTGAAAGTGCGGCATGTTGAAAATTCTGGAACAGCTTAATAATCTCAGCAGCGTTTATGGTAAGAGCGTGAAATTGCAAAAAATAAATCTACTAAAAATAATTAGAGATGTATTTTAGCGATTTCAGAAATCCCCTTTGCTAAGAGCATTGCTAAGGGCAAATACTTAAGAGTATTTTTCACAGCAGTTTTTTTTTTTTTTGTATAGGAAAATGAAACGGCAAAAATAAATGTCCTAGAAAAATAATTAAATATATGTTTCAATAGTTTAATAATTTTCATGCTCGAGGGAGAAAAGAGAGGATCGAAAAATTACAAATAAAAAATTTTTGACCCGTCATGCGATTTATTATCCGAAGCTCTTAGTGTATTCTTTCGAATAATACGCTTTAAAACTATCACTATAGAAGATACACTATCGCATACATTGCAGCACATTTTGCCATAATTTCTAGTGTTAATGTTATTTTCGCTAGTACCAAAATAAGTAAATTATAGAGATAAACCAATTTCATATATAATAATAATAATAATAATAATAATAATAATAATAATAATAATAATAATAATAATAATAATAACGATCATGTGAATTTGAATACTATTACTAGTGTTTTATACTGAATGCTATAATATTTGTAGATGATATTTATCTAAAAAGGCTTCTATATGTGTCTATGCTGCAGCCAGAATTCGTAGGCCACAAAAAAAGAGAACGCGATCATTATTGGTTTGAAAAAAAGCGCTACTACTATCGAAATGTAAAAGTCAACGAAATATTGATATTTATATATAATTCTCCATAACATTATTATATTAATTTCAAATACAGTTAAATGTTCGATTTCGGAAAACATATTCATATATATATATATATATAATAAAATTTAAAAGCATATAAATGAAATAAAATGCTTTTCTTAAAGTTACATAATTACGGTTTGTATTTATATTTTATTATTTACTATCATTACCTAAAATTGTCATGGAAAACTCATGCTGCATAAATCGATAAGAAAGGTTCTACGCTCAATTTAAAGATAAGCACAAATCTTTAATAATGCATTATTATTAAAGATTGTCTTTAAATACGTCTATTAAAAAAATCAATAAATGTAAAAAAAATTAATATTTCACACAAATTACAAGAAATCGAACGAACATATTTGGGGAGAAAAATATTCCTGGATTAAAAAAGAAATATTTCTCCATTTTTTTTCTTTTAAAACGACAAGATTAAAAGTAGAAGAAATCGCTTCGGAGTATGTACATTTCCTGAATAATAAACGTAAGCTGGAAGATGTCTTGAAGATTTTAAATAAGAAAATCCAGATGCTTTCATATCTAAAAAAAAGAAAAGAGAAAAAAGGCGTTTCTATGTTTCTTTAGCAGTTTTTTTTTTTTAAAAAAAAAAGAAACAGAAACGAAAAGAAGAAACTCATAAGAGTCGCATTCAATCAACTGCAAGTAAAAAAAAAAAAAAAAAAATACGTGGAATGAAATCCTTCGTACGAATGAAAGAATAAAATGCAATTTTTCGGCAGAAAAAATGCTTTAATGATGCAAAGTTTAGATTGCAGCTGTAATTTTCGTGTTTTCTTTTTTCTTGAGCCAAGAGACTTTTTTATATGAATCTAATTAGAAAATAATAATGTATAGAGCATTATTTTGACACATTTTTAAATTAACAAAAATATAAAAATATATTATTTTTATATAAAGTTACATGCCATAGTAAAATTAATTAATAGTCTAAATAATACTCTAACGAGACATAACTCTACTTAACCGAATCCCATTGATCCAAATTGTGAAGTGCACCTATCGATGATAAGAAATAAAATTCATACCATAAGCATAGATTATGGAACATTTTCTACGCATCATTATGCTGTAATGAAACTTCGCCTTTTAAATAAGAAAAAATACTATCAAAGTTCATACTTTATGAAACGCTTAACACATTTGAACACTCAACTTAAACAATTACCATCTATTATCATAAAGTATTTGAATTACTCCGTGCATCCTTGTATATGACATACAGATTTTCACATGCTACATGATATGCAAAATGTACTTCAATTAAGAAATACACCAATTTAGAAATCCCTTTCAACATATTTTGCTAATATGGGTAAATTACTCGAATTCTTTTTTTAAGACTTGTTTAAAATGTACAGAAAATACACACAACAATAATACATAGCAGAAATTTGCATAAAATCGATTACACTTGACATGCCATTTTCTTCTATCAGTCATTTCCTGCGGAGAGTGCTGTGAACATTTCTGTGTCTCGGAAAATGTAGAAAAAATACCTCATAGATTATAATTCCCTCTAAAGCCTGGCATATAAAACGAACTTTTATTTTCAAAAAATAGATCTATATCTACGGGCTGCACCAAATATAAAAATGATAGATTTAGAAAGAAGTAAAAAGATGGGCATAAAAAAAAGATTTTTATACTTATAGTAAGTGCTGTTTATTTTTTAAATAAAACGACTTTATCTTTTGAACTCAAAAATATTCATTATCTCATAACGTAAAAGTTCTTTATAATTTCTTTTCTGTTATATTTTCAAGCACACCCACGAATCCTGTTTCATGTTCACCATCACTGTCACTCTCTCTGTAAATAAGTAACCATCTTCTGTCCTATTTTAATTGTTAGATATATTACATCTTTTAAATGACTTTTGAATTAGTTCAGGTTTCATTTTTTCCATACTTTTCTTACTCACTCATGCGCGATTTCTAGGCTGGTATGTTTCATATGACCTCCTTTTTTAAGTCTTTTTGTAAGATCCATGTATTGATTGCCACATTAGCGTACCACTGTTCGAAAGCTATGAAAATCCTTGGAATGTATAATTTTTAAAGATAATGAGCATCACATCTGTACGTACATTTCAGGCTTCTTCGTGAAGAAAAGGGTTCGCGTTATGTGGCAAATGTACCTATAAATTAAAAAAAAAAACAGTCTCAAATTCTAGGTGTGCATTATACGCTAAAATTTGAGATTAACTGAATTATTTTTTGTAGCTTTGTAAATTAACTATAATTTCTATTACATATTTCATTTCCAATACCAAAATTCGAACTTCAAGAAAATATTAGGAATGTACAAATAAAAAAGTAAGAAATCTCGTAATAAACATATCGATTGAAATGTCAATATGCCGCTTTGGGACAACGACGTAACCAGATACGAAAGTGGATTATCCAGTGTGGTTCTGCACATGCCTGGGCTCTCGTTCATGAAGTAGGAGTTATGTGTTCCGTCCAAATGACGCAGTCATCGGCGCATGCGCATATTCACGCCGGACACTCCATTCACATGATTTGATGTCGAACTACGTTATCTCAAAGCGGTATATTCCAATTTTAACTGGGGTGGATATTACAAACTTTTGCACCTTTCATTTGAATACCTTTTGTATATAAAGCGCATTGCAATCGTAGTATATTTATACGACACTGAGTAATAAGAGACAGAGAAGGCACATTGGACTTCGTGTATGTACTTTTGAACTATGTCGGTATCGGTTAAAAATCACTCTTATCCTTGTGATTATAATTATTTTAAATGATAATTGCATTTATACATAAGTATAAATATAATTTTAAAAAATCTCAGTTTCATGAACATAAAAATTTAAATCTAATCGAAATTCTCGAAACCTATATCACAAATACTAAATATGAATTTGCAGTTTCATGAAAAAAGAATTGACCTTTTTAGACATGTTCAACCTTATACTGATTAATATGTGTGTAAGTTATATTTTAATAGCAAATTGATAATATTAAAAAATAATCCTAATCTCATTTAAGCGACTTTGGGCTTGTTGTTTTATTAATAAAAAGCGTTTCATAACATATATTTTCGAACATAAACAGGATGAATCTTAATTCTTAGGCAAAACATCAAAGGATGATAGTACGTATCAAGACAATCAATATTAGATTGGAAACTAAGGGTCTCAAACTTCTTCCGATAGAGACAGGCGCTATTGAAATTTGGGTTACAAATTTTTAAATGATTATCAGAAATGGAAAAACAGATCGATACGTTAGCAGTTTTTGCTAAAACTGCTCTTTATTCTTCTTCTACAGTATTTTCTGAAAAATAAATTGTAATGATAAATTAAAAAAAAGGCCGATAGAAGGCACTTTGGACTTTAGAGTAACGAGAACTACTTTTCCCCGTCATTTTTTGTATCTAATTAAATGCTTTCAAAAGCTTAGACATAAACTTAAATTTTGAGCTCAAAATCTGAATCATGGAAAATGGTCAAGTAGCGTAAACTGAACTGTATTCAGAAGTTAAAATTTGAAAAACCCCCTCCCCTCCTGAACACAGTTCGGTTATTCCCGATCTCGGTGTCAAATATCAGGCAGAAACTACTACCCCTTACACGTGAAACAAACGAGAGAGGGATGACAAAAAAAAAATCATCATAACACAGAGAAATTTCTCTGCGCAAAATAAAAAGTAACAATTTGAAAGTATGATAGCGAGCGCAATATGAATTAAGGTTGACACGTAGAAATGGCACACCCAAGATGGTTCGTCTGTTGGTTGTGTGTATGACGGTCAATAATCACACGTGGGATATAGGCCCTAATGGTGGGTATGGCCTCCGTGGAGGGTCTTTCTAAGATAATCTAATCCGTATTATTATAAGATAATCTAATCCAAGAAATCCAAGGTCTGGAGGAAACCACGGAAAACTCCGATTGATTAGGGCGATTGGGTTGGAACCCAGCAGCCAACACCTCCTGTCAACCAGTTTGAAAGCAGATTCTCTCGACCATTGGTGGGATGTACACGCAATATGTTCGCGCGGAATTACAAAAAGTGTTCGAAAGAGTACCCATCAGCAACAATATGTCTGATACCACCGACGAAGGGAGTTGCGAATGTTAGTGAGTGCCCCGGACGCGGTAATCGCTTGCAACGTGTAATCCATTCTTCTTTTCTCGCATCGCCGGGCAATATCCAGTAACACGGATTGTTACTAAATAATGGTCACGTAACTGTAAATTATTTCACGTTACTTTGCGCGGAGAAATTGCTCATGTCTGTTATGAATAAATATTTTATTTAATTTTGTCATCCCTCTCTTTTTTATTTTACGTGTAAAGGATAGTAGTTTTTGTCTGATCTCCAAGATCGGGAATAAGTGAACTGTGTTCAGGAGGGGGTACAAACTCCTGAACGCAGTTCTGATTGTGCGACTTAACTACTCCCAACAATTCAGATTTTGCGATCAAAATTTAAAGCTTCTAAGCTTCTGAAAGCGTTTAATGAGACAAAAAAATAACAGTAAAAATTAGTTGTTCGTTACTTCAGAATATAAAGCGCCCACTATTGGAATTTTTTGAACTTTATCTTTAAAAATTATTTACTGAAAAATACTGACACAAAAAGTTAGTTTAGCAAAAACCGTAAACGAATCGACCAATTTTCTGTTTTTTTTTTATAATCATTCGGAATTTTGGACCCAAAACTTTAATGGCACCTATCTTCTTCGGATGACTTTTGGAACCCTTAGTTTCCCTTTAAATTTTATTTGTCTTGATATGTACTATCACCCCTTAAAGTATGTATGCTTTCATAACAAGTCTTTGCTGATTATCTCTCCAATTAAATTGACTTCGGTCCACGCAGATTCTTCAAGAGTGTATTACGCCGCACAGTTTGAGATTAATTGAATAAACTATGATTAGTTAAATCTTCACATGCATCTTTACTATCTTTTTCTTTTGTAAAATAGATAATTTAATAAAAATAACTAAAAAATAGAATTGAAAAACACATTTACTTCCTCTAAACTTTGCATAATTTATTGTTTATGTTATATCTTAAATTATGCGGATTGCTTTAAGAAAACATTTCTCCAAATTATTTAAGTTTGTCTGTGTAAAGAAAAATTTCTCATATCGTAATGAGAAATCTTAATTTCTTATTCCGTTATAAAATTTGTAATTAAAGTTTATAATTTAAAAATAGAACAGAAAACAAAATTCGTTCTCTCTAAGTATTTACGAATGGAACAAGCTAGGATATTATGACAGATTCACTAATCAATTTTGTTATTTTGAATAATTTTTTTATCCTCACGCGTTCTGTAAGAGTTTCATCAGATGGATTGATCATGTTATTTATTATGCCAAAACTAAGTTGACTAATTTATAATTTCTTATGTAATTGCAGAATAAGTTTTGTTTCTAATAGGATACTTTAAAGTAGAAACGTAAAGTCAAAAGCTTCACAATTCTCACTCATTAATGTTGAGATTTGATTCCAGAAAATAAAATTCTAATCAATTTTGTTAATTTGCATTAATTATGTTGTTTTTACTAAAGCTACGGAATTCATGGCTCCAGAGACTCTATATAATAAATTAGATTTTAGTTCCAAGTATTACAAAAGAAAATACTCAACTACTTCTGATGATTTTTATTTATCAAAATAGACCCATTCGAAAGATTATTGCAAGAACTATTAAGGTATCTCGGGACTCTTACTTTTTACTTGACATAGCAATTCAGCAACATGTTACTATTAAGTTTTTTAAATCTCGATAGAACATAATTGAGTATTTTTTTTCATAACTTCAATGCATATATTTTTTAAATATTCTGTATTAAAATTTTATTTCAAAGTTTAATTTTGATGAAACATTTCAAAGTGTTTTTTGAAAGTCATCCATTTTGCACAATACTGAAGCAAATCAATTTGTTCCTCCCCCCCCCCCCCCAATAACAAATATTGATAATGATGTAAAAATAATTGATCTGGAAAGTATACTTTGTTTGTTAGAAATTTATTTATTTATTTGTTTAAAATTTAAATTTAGATAATAAAAGTTTGAAAAAAATCATTTTTAATTGAAAAATTACCGATTTAAAATAAATAAATAAAAAAATTGCTTACAGATGAAGTATACGTTTAAGTTACATTAGTTCTATATATTTATCAAAAGTTTTGGGACCTCTTGAACCGATAGCTTTTGTAACGTCTTGCGCGCAATGAATAAATAAAAAAAACGATATTTATCAATTTTAAGCAATTTTTTAAAATCAAAATTAAAATTAAAAAAAATCAATGTATAATATTGAAAAAATATTTTAAATTGAAAAGATATTAAGATGTCTATATTAAAACTTTTATGCATTTATATTTTTTTCTAGGGGCTGAGAGAAAGAAAAAAGTAATATGGTTCTAAATTGCACCGCCAGGTAAAATGTAAAACGCATAAGACCCCTTAAGGTATCTGCACAAATGCAAATCTGCAAAAATGCTGATAGCAACATATTTCATAATAATCCATTAGATACTCTAAAATAAAAGTACACCATGAAGCTTACAAAATTTCACGACATATTATATTAAATAATTTTTTATTAAATCCACTTGAAGTAATCTGGCTCAAGTAAAGGTTTTTTCTTGCGGCAGTAGATTGAAACAAAACAGTAATTTTTTAGCAATACTTTTTTGTTTGTTATCTAGATAAATTTTATAATACACTGTTTGCTACATATCTTAAAACAAGTTAACATTGAACCAATGAACCATTGCAGTAGATTAGAAGTGCCTACTGGAGTCGTTATGCTTCAGTTTACCTTCCATCGATGTTGATAAGTCGAATATCCGATTGCATAGTCGATCTTAGATTGAAAAAAAGGGCGGTTACACTAAGCTTGTTTTTTTATTATACTTAATGCAGGCATGATGATAACTAAATTATAGTCGATTTGCGTATAGACTTTTCCCTATTTGTGGATATTGAGAATATAGTAAAGCAAAGATGAAACAAAATTTATTAACACAATACCAATGTTTCTGTTTTCATCAACATTTAGTCAGGAATACCATAATAATAAGTCCCTCCCCACACAAAATACAAAAAAAAAGGAATGCTTAATAGTTATACAATAGTTATTATATATATTTTAGAAAAAACCTATTATTTTGACTACTTGATTTAATATATTAATAATTCAAACTAATTAAAGAATGTGAGATATAAATGAAAAATCAATTATTTTATCTTCCAAACATGCTTCCAAAAATATCTTCCGCTGTAAAATATTTATGATACACCAGCCTAGTTTATCATTAACAATGTTTTAGTTTACTTTAGCAGTTTATCTAGTAGATATAAAACTTCTTTCAAAAACAGCATGAAAGGAGTTTATATTTTGTGAATAGATTACCTAAAATATTAGATGGGAAATCCTTTTTTATCACACTCGTATATCAAATGGAAGTAATAAAAAAAGCACTAAATGATGCAAAGTCTGTATTCTGGTGACAGTTTTTATAACATGCTTTATAAAGATGGCGAGATTTATGGACCCTTAAGGAATACTTTTCTGGAAAACGAAAATCTCAAACCGCAAAATATCATACGTGAAACGAAACTTTTGATAAAGAAAGTTTGGTTTTTATGTTATTTTATGTGAATTTCATTAACATGTATATTGCTCATCCAATATTATGCGCTTTTGTAGTACTCGACATAAGTTAAATTTTAAATAAAAAACATAATATTTTTAAATTGCATTAATTCAAAAAATACTAATTAATTTGCATTTTAAAATTGAAATACTTTCCCTTTCTTAAGAAAATTGTTAAACAGTATATTAAAAATTCCTTCCACGAAGAAGAGGTAGCTTTCATATTTCCTTATATATATATTTAAAAAAATCAAGTTATGTTATTCCGTACAAAGCTCAAAATAGTGGAAGCAGATAATTAAAGATTCAAGACTTGTTTTTGTCAAATCTGAATAGGAATAGGAATTTCAAGAAATTAATTGACTTTATACAAGCTAGTTTTATTTAAACCGATTTACATTTCATCGCCAAATTCGGCGATAAAATGAAGTTTTGCCATATTAAAACAACATCATAAAAGAAATGAACCGATGAGATTGCTCGAGATATTAGTCAGTTCCGTACACATGCTCGCTTACCTTGAAATCGGTTGATATATGCGAGTGATGTCGCCGTGAAATAGATTTTTTAAAACGCCACAAACTTTAGAAATTCAAACTGTTATATATAAGCCATTTTTTTAAAGATAAAAACAAAACAAAAAATGTTCCATAATCATTACATTAAGATCAAACACTTCAGAAAAAAACGTTTTTCTATTTCTCTCTTTCTCTTTCTATATATATATATAGATATATAGATATTTGTACAGTATTATAAATGTAAAAGTTTTTTGATTATTTTAAATGTCCGCTATTTTGAGACAGGGGGGTATTTATAGTTTTCCAACGAACTCGGTCAAGACATTGCTTTGTTCTATTTACACTCCAAGCTGTTTCCAAATCGGTTCATATATGTGCATATTATGCGTGACAAAAATAAGATTATTCATGTCAGCTACTCTAGAAATTCCAGTGCTATAAGTTAGGCATTTTTTAAGATGTAGGCAAAAATGTTCCGGAATCTTTGTGTTAACAGGAAACACGCAGAATAAAAATATTTTTTAATTTCTAATTTCAGTGCACCCAATTTTAAATATTAAATAAAAAAAACTTGAATGGTAGTAATTTTGAAACAAGACAGCGGATGAACTAGCCAACAAACTCTGTTTAGACATCCGTATGTACTATGTAAACACCAAGTTACATTCAAGTCGGTTCAAAAATACGCATGTTACTACGTGACAAAAATCAGACCGTTTCAAAATGTCAGTTTCAAATTCTAAGTGCTATAACTCAGCCATTTTTTGTGATATAGACAAAAAAAAAAAAAAAAAATGCTCTGGAATCTTTGTATCAAGAACAAAGACATAAAAGAAAAATATTTTCCATTATCTAATTTTTGTACTTAGTTTTAAAATTTAAATAAAAAATAAATAAATAGCCGCCATTTTGAAACAAGAGTTGCACACCAAGTTTCAATCAAAATCAGTACAGAAATACGACTGTTACAGCATAACAAATGTCAGATATGTATTTATATATATATGTGTGTGTATGTGTGTATATATATATATATATATCAATATTTGAACGGAGGGTAGTTTTGGGATCTTGGCGTCACCAAAATTTACCCGAATTGCTTTCCTCCGGACGGCTAATATAATAGGTAGTTTTTTACTTTTTGTAATGAAAGCTACCTAAAATAATTTATTTTTCTCATGTTTCAGTTCCAATTAAGATAAGAACTATAATCATAAAATAAAATTCAAGTCGCTGTCAAAAGTGGTTTGATTTTAATGTATTGTGTATCACATTTCGTAATTAATGGAAAATGTTTGAATTTCAAAATGTTTATGTAAAGGTGATAGTCTTTTCAATCTTCTGACTTATAAATCTAACTGATTTAAAAAGATTTTTCTCATAATCACTGTTTGTCAAACCATTTGTATGGGGATGAAAATTTATAAAATATATAAATTTTATTCTTATTACAAGCTTTTTCAAACTAAAATACTACATTGCTTTTTTATAATATTTTCTATTGTTAATATTATTTAAAATTTTAAGTTCTGAAATTAAATAAAATTAAAAATGTACCAAGAAGCAAAAATGTGGTTTAAAATTTATTCATGATTTTGTCATTGAATCATTTAAATTTCGGGATTGTTTCTAGATTGTCTTATGCGATATCTATCAAATGGCATTTCTTAATTTATAAGTTTCCTGTCTGCCTTTTTAAATAATTTATTTTTTATTTTATTAACATAAACAAAGTGCATGAGAAAAAGAATAAAAAATCTTTTCTTCCAGATTGGATGAACATCAGAAATACATTAAAAATCAGGAATTATCTAGGTCTTCCATTGCTTCTCACTGTTGGTCGTCCGGTCATTATTTCAATTTTTCCATGGCCAGAATTATTTCTAATCCTGCCTCTCCTTCTCATTTAGATACTCACGAAGCTTATTTTATTTATAAAAATTGTAATACTCTTGTCAACGATCTCTCTTCATCCCCCTCCCTTTCTCCTGCATGGAAATTACTTTTGTAGTTTATTATTATTACTATAATTATTTTTAGTTTTTATTTATTTTTTTTTTTACTATTTTGTTATCTATTATTTTTATTTATTTATTTTATTATATCTTTTTTTTTAATTAATTAATTTTATTTTATTTTATTTTTATTTTGATTTATTTATTTATTTTTATTTTATTTTATTTTATTTATTTTTCAATTGTTTTCTTTATCTTTTATTAGTTTTTCTCTGCCACCTAGGTTCTTTTAGTCAGCGCCACCTGGGGCACACTTTGTAATCTCCTCCCTCCTTCTTTGAGTTTATCTTTACTTTTCTCTTCCTCCTTGGCGATGACAAGCAGCGCCACCTGTCTCACTCTGTGTAATCTCCTCCCTCTTTATTTCACTGTTATTTCCACTCTGTCCGTTGTGACACGTGTTTGGATCAGCTGATGACGAGCGGTAATTTTGCAGCTCGAAACGCGTCCTGATTATTTTTTCTTTTTATGGTGATTTAACAAAGTTTTTATATTTATTGATATATATTTATCGCCAGTATTTCCGGTGTTTCTCAATATTACTTTTTAATTCTATCTCGAAACACTTGTATAAAACTAATTCATATGCATAAGTTTTCGTATGCACTTTGACAACATCAGCAAAAAAAAAAAAAAAAATCTTAAGATAGTGGCACCCCTGCTTCTATAGCGTTCAAAATTATAAAATCAATCTTTTTGAAAATCAATACTTTACTAAAAAAATTTGACACAAGAAAGTGATGAAGCAGATGTTCGGGAGGAAAAAAAAATTAATCTGTCATTAAAATATGTTGCTTGACGTATGACGATTAATATTTTTTACCTTTTGACATCTTAAGACAGTTTGACATTTACTTGCATGTTAATGTCTCAAACAAAATTTTACTATAATTTATTCAAATTTGACGAAGCATTTTTTGTAAAAAGATTTTTATTATTTTTGAAAAATAAAGAAACCGTATTTAAATTTTAATATTTAATATTTCTATCATTATCGGTGTTAATCGAATAATTTTAAAAGAACATTTTTTTTAAAAAATTTTAAAGTAAATAGGCTACATCTTTGTTGTAACAGCAGCCCATTATAGAGATTAATCCATTATAACGGCTTATGTAAAATGTCATGAAAAATACACAATGTGTGCTATGTTATTTTTAAATCACACGTAATGACCGGATAGGAGCTTTTTGGAAAAAATTAATCTTTTTTTTTCCTTCTTAAAGAACTGAGTTCACATTACCGAAGACCACATTCTCAAAGAACCGGGTTTATATGCAAAATCTGAAACAAACAATAAAAAAGAGAGAGAGAGAGAGAGAGCTATTCTTGGAGGGACGTTTAGTAACAAATTGCCTGTATCTAATTTTACGTAAGCATATGCGCATGCGCGTATTCTCTCTAGCACACCTTCAGTTTCGGGCATGTGTGCATTTTTCCAAGAATGCTATTTCAAAATACTATTTAAAACAATCGAAAAATGTTGCTTGCATTTCCATTATGATATTTAAAGAAACAAAATTCGATTTTGAGGGAAGAATTAATGCTTATATAAATTTTCTACATTACACACAATACCTTAATAATAAAGGAGGTGTAGTATTATAACATCTCTGGATTATTATGTCACAATACCTTTCTTCATTTACATCTCTATTTCTACGTCACGGTTAATTTTTATGTGAGTATTTCTTATAACCTCAAATGAAATATACAAGTGTAATTAAACAGTCAACAAGTATCAGATTCATTCTGTGATGATTTGGAACAAACTACTGTATCAGTTTCTTTCATACAACCACGCATTGCAACATATTAATAAATTAGCAACATTGATTAAAGTATATTCTTACTACTTTGCAAATTTTATCTTAATCACATTTACACTGGTTTGTAAAACATCTTACATTTAAAAGATATTTTTATTTTATACGCTATTTAATTTTTTTTTCAAATTAATAAAAAATATGTAACGTAAATTATTCGGACGCATACTTCTTTATGTTTCATGAAATGTTCTTCAATAAGAATTACTGTCACAAATCATTTGATAGCGAGCCTTATCACATAAAATGGAAAATAAAACAATAAAGGATGAATTAATTTTATTTGAGTGTTTAGGCTTTTTTATTATATTACCATAGAAGAATTATGAATCCTGATAAAGATTATATTTTAGCTTTTTATTAATTTAAAACTACACTCTCAAGAAATCTTTTTCCGAACCTGACAAAAAACGAGGAATTAACACGTTCAGTGCCAAGGTGACTGGCATTAAACTTTACGTTTAGACCTCGTTAATCATCGGTGACGGACAATGTAAAGTATGATATAAAAGTAAAAAAGTTATATTGTTTCAAATACTTTTTAAGAAAGCATAATTCTATAATAAAAAAATGTTCAGAAAATTTCAAATAAATTTTCTGTAATTACCTAAAACAATATTATTTTTTTAGTTTTATCATATTTAATATTGTCTCTTTTCTGTGACTGACGCGGCCTAAACGGAAAGTTTAATGTCAATCACCAGTGACTGATACGGCACACAATTTGTTAAAGAAATTCTTTATATAATAATATTACGTATAAATTTATATTCCATATATTAGCATAATTTGAAATTTTTATGGTAAAAGTAACATTTTTTAAGAAAACTATTTTCATATACCAAATGCAGCTTTAATTAATACAAAGTTGCAATATATGAATAAACTTTTTAAAAAAATCTTGCTTTTAAATATTTTTATTTTGTGTGTGTGTTTGTCAGAAGTGAACACCATTTTTTTTCTCTTTCAGCATTATTTTCCAAAAGATCGAGAGTAAAGAAAATAATCTCAGTAACTTTTCATTATGTGTATTATTAAAGAAAATAAAATAAAAAAATAAAACAGCGGTAATGGAGTGCATTCATTTGATTGTTTACGCTTCTTGTTTCTGTTATATTAGTCTAATGTCTAAGGCAAGTATTATCCTTGATAAAAAACTATCTTTAGTTTCCATTTCGGTTTATTCTGTAGAGACGAAATACAAAAATAAAATTTCTTCTCTCTGAAATTCCACTCGAGGGATACATTTCAAAAGCAAATTCAGAAATTAACGACATCCGTAGTTTACGTATAAATTATAAAAATCACCTTAGAAATATTTTGTTTATATGTTAAATGTAAAAGAAAATTCAGAGAACTATATAGATTGTTAAATACTCTTATAATCAGCAGTTTTAGTGTTAAAATGCGTATGACCGATTCTTAAAAAAAATCTGAAATTCACAGCTATATTTTTCCTGAATTTCACAGAAAAAAATCCTTCTTTTCACGATTAAAGGTGATTTTCCATTAAAAGTCCAAAATTTTCATCATATTTTCTGATAATAACGAAACGGCCGAAGATGGAAGAAAACAACAGATGTACTCCGTTTTTTACTGAAAATGTATTTTGAATTTTTACATGTTTGACATTTGTTGTTCAGAAATGAAAAACTCAATGAAAGAATCTAGGCTCTTTTGTAAGGTTATTTATCATGCTGCTGAAGTGCAATTGTAATGGTATTTACAATTTTCTAAAAAAAAATTAACCAGACCATATTTTAACCATTCATTTACGAAAAAAAAATCCCTAAAAATATACAATGAAGTCATATTATATTTATTCTTTAAAAATAAGAAAAACGTAATAATAAATTAGCTTTAATAACTAAAAGTTGCAAAAACTTATTGAAGCATCGGTAAGATTACATTTTACCTTATAAAAATATAAGCATACTGTAGAATCAACTATTTACCTTTAGAATCACTTGCTTTCGAAGAACCTATGGCGTGATCACTAAAGCAATGGACTGTCACGCCAAAGGTCGTGAGTTTGAATCACTCCTACTATGTAAATTTTTCCCTCGGTCAATAAATGTAGGTACTTTTAAATTAAATAAGTGCTATCGAACAGTGCGTCTGAACTGTTCGATAGATGGCCCCATCAGCCTGTATTTATAGCAAATTTAGAATGGAAAGTTCCCGCTTCTTCAGATGGAGTTTTTCCTTCTTTTATTTTCCAGAACGGAAAATCTACTGAAAAAACGGAGAAATCTAAAAATCTGGCAACTTTTGAGAGAGTAGTTCTTCTGTAAATTCAGGGATTTATTTTAACAGTATAATGACTTTATAATAAAATAAAACTAAGCTAAATATTATTTAAAATAGATATAATACATTTATTCACACTGACTTACGATTTTACGCAGCGAGAGTGTTTGCAATCATTCACAGTCCCTTGAGTTACTTATAATATGGTATGTGATGCCATAAAATTTTAGTAACAATGACAGAAATTAATTCACGCTCACAAATATCAAATTCCGTTTTAATTTATGCTTGCCTTGATTTGCATGAAGTATCGTGCCATTATTTTCCAAGCTTGTATTTAAATTTTGATAAAATATTTCTATCATTAATGATTTTTAAAATGTCGCCATTTGTGTGTCGAAACGCATGGCAGCCTGCATAATAGTATTTATTAATTTTATAGTAAAATCTTGGTATAAAAACTTTTCTCACACGAAGACAATTCGTTTTTTTAAGTTAAAATAACTCGTTTAAATAGACAGAGTTCAAACGTTTGCGTCTTTATTTATAAAAAAAAAATAATTTATATTAAGAAAAAAAACACAGCTGTAAAATTTTCTGGTGATTTCGAAATTATTATTTTTACTTTGCAATTTTCATAAAGATTTATATGTGTAGTCATATGTATAGTTATTTTGACACAGTATCGATATATTTTCTTGTGATTTCGCAATCAAAGGTTGAGACATTTCAAAAGCACAGATGTGAAACTGCACAACTTTGATCATGTTCCAAAGTGCAACATGAAATTTACGATCATAAATTGCAAAATAGATTGTGCCAGTGTTTTCTAGAATGCCGTATTTAAAAAGTGAAATAGAAATCATTATAAGATCACACCTGTGTCTGGCACAGTTACTTATTCGTAATCTATGGATCATGGAGTCTTTAAAATTGGAGAGGTAATAAAGACTACTGATCCACATATTTGCAGATTATTAAACATTCAGAAGTATATTTAGAAAGAATGTAGAGAAACGACTTTAGTTACCTGAAAAAAACGTTTATTATTATTGTTATTATTGTTTAGTTGTGGGTATCATGTGAAAGTTTGTGTAGCGCTGCGCTCAAAAACACATTTCGTTTAATTGTATGTATTATATTTTTAACGATATTGTTGAAAATGTAGAGCAAAAATATTGTCACCCCATCTGTACCCGAATCTACTGAAAGTAAAATTATTTTAAAAATGAGAAAAAGTACGCATTAATTTATATCTTGCAGAAAAATTAGAGCGATTATCCTGGATCATATAGTTTTTGAGAAAATAGCACTTTTCCGTTCCATACAAATTTCGATTTACGGTGCATTCAAAAAAGTTGTTGAGAAGCGTTGAAGGTACGATACGTAACAGAATTATAAAAGCTTTGTTAATAAGGATTTTTGAAAAAAAAATCGTCCAAAATTAGCCGATATATTAACCCTTAACGTTACGAACGAACAGTAGCAGCATAAAACAAATAAACGTCAAGTTGTAAGAAAACAGACTAATATAATTAGAATTTATGACATAAATTTCATGGGAATCTCGATTACTTTCTATTGAGATTATACCTCAAAACGCTTCCTGTATCTTTAAAAGTTAAGTAAAAACCTATCTGGAAAATCGCAGCAAGAACCAAGCCGGCGTTCCATCTTTGCGAGCTTCTTTCGAAGCAAACTTAGACAATGACAAGTTTAAACTTTAAAGAAGGGTATTGTATTATCTACGTTGTAAAAATAAACTATTATTAATACGCTAAATTTAAATTCATACAGTGCCAAACAAAGTTTATGCATGCACTAAATTTATTAACAGTATCGAATTAAGTTCATAAAACAAAGATTAGAATACGATTAAAATATGTTTTATACAGACAATCAATAATTGATATTAATTAGGCTTCATATCCTACAGAAGTTTTGTGGCATATAAGCATGAAGTATGGTTTTCTAATAAATACAGTTATACACAATGCTACACTGTACCTTTTTTTCACACATTCTTGTTATTCTCTTAGCAGCTATTCTTTTAATATTACAGTTAATCATTTATATATTTAATGTATGGAACCATTCTGAGCGCGAGTAATACTCGTTCTTGACCATTTATTTTAAATTAATAATGTCCACTTCGGAAATAAATTAAATTCAATGAAGAAATTTTTTCTAAATAGTAATAGGAATAAAAGACATAAATATTTAAAATCTTACACGGATGATAAGTCACCATCCAAATAATTGATTTTAACCGCTAAATTTATAATAGTATGCCTTGCTTTATTAAATGTTATAAATTTTGTCATTAAATAAAGCGAAAAATACCATCACAATTTAATGGTAGCCATCATTCATTTGGAACGCAGACTTCTCATTCTTGAATACCAAGTAATAAAAATCATAAGTTAAGCATAGATTATGAAACACTTTCCAACACTTTCTGAAATCTTTAACAAAACTTCGTTATCCAAATAAAGTATTACTGTCCATGTCTATAGCCAAGTATGTATTCTAATACTTTTCAACAGCCCTTTATTTAATCTGTCGGTTAATATATAGTCTATATATTGGGGTAATTGAGTTTTAGGAAGAAAACGTCTAGCTAATAGAAATTTTCTTTTCAGCAATTTATACTAATAGATGAAAATGTGCTTGAGTGTTTTCGTTCAGTCCTGTAGTTTCCCTAGTACCATTAATATACGAAAATATTCTGATAAAATTTAGTTCAAACGAAAATATTCTTTAAACTACTTAAATTACATTTCCAGAAATTATCATCCAAAGGCGACCATGTATCCAGTTTTTTGCGTGACCCTGTATATTATTTTATCTACAGCCTACAATCATTTATTAACAAACTGAATGCATTTCAATGTAAAAATGTTTAACTTACTTAAAAACAACCTTTAAGTAAATTACGTTCATATTCAAAACCATTTCCGAGGTCTTTTGTGTAACCCTATATATCTAAATTGTATAACCATTAGCACTTCTACATACCATATAATATGCATACATTTAGTGAAACTTAAAATCACATATCATAATTAAAAGGCTTTTCATCAATTCAACAGCCATCATTCATAATATACAGTACCTCGGATAGAATGTACTATTTGAAATCTTTCGTGTGTCCCTGCTATGCACTCCATATTATACATAAAATAACTCATATTAAGCCTCAGCGATGTATATCAATTTGATTATACATGCAATCGTTTATCATAATTAAAATGTGTCGTAAACAATTCCCAGCTTTATTATTATGTAATAAAATTCTTTTCTATGGCCCTGTAAATGAACAATAACTATTTTTTCACTACATACTTTACAAAATGCATATTTTAGTGCACTTCTCAGATGCATATAAATTTGAATATGTTTGAAAGGGTTGAACATCTTTAAAATTCACTTGAAACGGTTTTCCCCCCATTTGCCGTAATATAATGAAAAACTTTTGACAATCCAAGTAAATAAACTAATCATGGTAAAAAAATTTATTTTCAATAGGGTTCGTGCTAGTTTAAACGTCAATAACGTCCAAACATTTCATTGTAATCCGAGTATATTTACGAGAGTTAAAGCACGGACAGACGGACAGACGGCCAGGCGGTTGGACGGACAGACTGGCAGACGAACCGAAAGCATAAATACATTTTAATTTTGTTGGAAAGTGTTAATAAAATTATTATCTAATTAATATTTTAAGAGTTAAAATTAAAAATTACTATTTTTTATTTTTTATGATGTTTCATAATTTTTAATAATTGTAAATTAGATAAATAAATGCATTCTAAGTACATGTTTAATTTATTTTACATTTCTACATTGTCATAATTTTTAATTTACTTTTCCGGCCATTTTTTATCACTGTCATAAAAAGTTATTTTTGTATGGTTTTAGAATTTTTAATCCTTTGGAACTGATGAGTTTTAAGTAAGAGAAGACAAGGTTGTCTGCAATCTTATAGTTAACATGCAAGCTTTAAAACCCGTTTACTCGGAAACTACTCACCAATGCTGATGATATTTTGAGTTTATATTCACTTGAATTTCCTCCAAACTTTTGGTAGACAGTTTTTTTATTAAATTTTTCTTTTTTGAAACATAGCTTTTAAAAAAAAAATTCTACTTTTTTTTCTGAAACTAATTTTTTAACTATCTGCAACATATGACCTTATGTTTATTCAATATCACAATTTTGTTTAAAAAAACATTAGAGTAATGTGAATTTTAGCTAAAAGTACGCTTTTTTAGACCTAAAGAACTTAGACACTTACAAATTGTGTGATGTCCATGCTGAATTTTACAAACATGCTAATTATTGTACCAAAATTTCCGGCGCATAATCCGCGGATCAAACAAATCTTTTTCGATCCAGAAATTTTATTTAGTAATATAAGTCAAATATTTACCACGATCTAAAATGTTATTTTTTTTTTCAAATATTTTTGGGGTCAAAAAAGAATTGTTTGATCCGCGGATTATACGCAAGAAATTGCGGTATATAAAAACAATGGGATAAATTTTAGTTGCATATTTAAAATGAGTATAAAAGGTGCGGGTTTGAGTATAAATTGAATAGAGGTGTCGTCCCAGTAGACTCTTCTTTTAATGCTGAAATCAATTATTATAAAGATTAACTTCTGATTTTCAGGTACATTAGGTGTTATGCTGTAGACTATCTTTAAAAAAATCTACACCTGCAAGCGTGCCGTAAATAAGACAGCCATTACAGACATAGAGACCGAAAGCTTTTTTACTAGTATGGATAAGGAAAAAAAAAATACTTTTTAAGAATTTCTTTTTTCGATTTGGGGGGAAAACACCCAATTCTAGAAATCATTTAAAGTTTCAGATTTAATACAGGTCTCAGCAAAAATTTAGATAATGATCGATGACGCATCTGTTATGAAAAATATGCAAAGAGTCGTTTTAAATCAACTGTCATATATTACTTATGACTTATCCTTTAATCATAAACAATACATTTGAAATTATACACGTTACGTAATATATAACAAAAAAATTAATTTTGTTACAAATTTAACAAATTACTTAACAAATTTAAAAAAAGTATAGACAATCTATATATTTAGAGGAAAAATAACCATAAATTAAAATTAAACTGAAACCACATTGTCTACAGTTAGTAAAAAATGTGACGTTTCATCGAAAAAATTAAATCCTGCGACACTTAAGGGTTTATTTTGTACCAAACACGTTCAGCAGCAGCTCCAAGCTCATTAACAGAAAAATCAGAAAAGTATTGTCAAAAATTAGCATAAATCTTATGAGATATAATGTCACAAATATTTTCGATTGGGTTCAGATAGTAAATATAAGGCGTTCAATAAAAATCAGTAATATTTTTAGAGTTTAAGCCAAGTTTTGTTTTGTATGTGACATGAATAATTGTATTTTCTTGCTCAAATAATATTTTGGACCAAAAGTTTTGACTAAAAGTTCCCCAAACGGCTGTAAATTGTTCTCCAAGGTATGTATGTAGCCTTGTGCTGTTTGGCAATCATCGAGAAGCTTTAGACATGCGTAAGCATTAAAGTAAAGTCAAGCCCAAATCATTAAGGAGTCACCTCCTTAAAGATGAGTCACTCCTTGTTGATGACTAAAGGAAGTCCATGGTTCTTTATGCAAGTCGTACCAATAGCATGCGCAAACATCTGAACTATCCATATTGGGCTTTGTTTACCTCACTAAATGTCACAGTACACCACTGTGGTGCGTATGATATATGTTTGCGAGCCCACTGTATTCTCATCACTTTTTAGTGAGATTTCAAAGCTGGTTGTTTTATTCTTTTCGTGTAAATTATTTTTTCTCTTTTTATCTACAAATCGTTTCCGTTGGCACATAAAATCTTGACTCATTTTTAATATGACAAGAAAATATCATTTGTGTAGATGCCAGTTTATGTATCTTTCTACCATCTCGTTTTCTGGTCAAACGAGATCTTCCATCCCTGTGTTTTACTTTGAAAGAGTCACCTTTAACAATACTTGACAAACTTTTTTGGACGATTGAAATTAGCTGAAATTTCTGCAATAGTATTCCCATTCGATTTCAGCTTCCATACTTCAATTACTTCATCTGACTGAATATTTATAGCTCGCACATTCTTCACAATTCGATGCTATTGAAAGAAACACTTAGATATTTCATGCATGTGACGTGTTAAGTTTTAAATTTGCATTTTTCTGTGAACAGTTGCCATAAATTAAGAAACTGTCTTAACTGTTGTAATTTGCAAATTTCAATTTTTTGGTTAAATTAAATATTATCTTACATTAAAACCATTATTTTCGTCATAAAATATTTAAAATATATTTGAAAATAAGTATAACCATTTATATAACCAAAGAGTTCGTGTTTTTTATTTAAAGGTTAAATATCATCAGTGTCTAAACTTTTGCTGAGCACTATCTGACAATTATTTTATATATTTTTAATTCTTCTGTATTAAACAATAACAAAAATACTTCTGTGCTATTACTAGATTTGTTTGTTTGTAGTATATCTGCAAGAATTATAAGAATAAACAATATAAAGAACATAAAAAACAATACTTAGAAATTCGTCTCAAGACAATAAAAATTCCATAAAAGATTATCGTTGGAATTTCAAATTCTTAGAATTTACTTTTTTCTATTATAGTTATGTTTGATAGTTTGTAGTTAATCTTTAAAGTTAAGTTTTATATAAGAAGACTTAAAAAATAATAAAAATTAAAGACTAAAAATTCATTTGATAAGAACAAAAATTACTGCAAATCTTAAAGGTTAATATCTATATAATACTAGTTAAATAATAACTAAAAAATTTAAAGTGAGGAAATAATCTCAGCACAAATAAATAATTGCTAAAAATATTATCGCTATTGAAGTTAAAATACCATGCAGAATTTTGTTTATTCGCGTTGGCTTTGAAATCCAAGGTTTCCATTTTAAATTATGGCCTGGATACATTACATTATTTATTTCTTAATTGTAAAAAATGTTCCAATATTTTAAGAAAATAAATATCTAAATGAGATGAGAATAAATAAATAATCATCAAATTAATGTATTTACTTTTCACACATTATGCTAAATTATCGAAATTAATCATATTTGATAGACAAATCAAGACATTATATGTTACGTTTGTTTTCACTCTGATGTGCAATATCCAATAATAATTACTTAAAAGTCATTGTAATATAAACATTATAGACAGTATAGACGGGAGACGGTAGAACAGACAATCACCTCATTGAGACCACGGATGAAATTCTAAGATGAGTTTAATTTCGATTCGCATATTAAAACGTAATCTGTCTGTCAAGTGATATCTTGGTGGAAAATACATACAAAACCGATTTTAACGATTGACTCGTAGGTTTGCCATAGGGTTTTCCGGCACCCAAAAATGTGAAAATATGGAGGATTGGAAACAGTAAAACATAATAGTAAACCTATGATTCAACAATTAAAATTGGTTATTTAGGTGTTTTCCACCAAGATATGACTTGGCAGGTCGATTGCGATCCGTGTCTATTGATGTAGTGAAGTAGCACGTGCAAAAAGTTTGCTGACTAATGTTTCACGTATTGGCAGTGAAAAACATACTGATTTAACTGATGTATTGATGGCAAGAGATTTCGAAGACATGAAAAAGTTAGGGTGTATTTCGATTCAAACTGCTTATTTTCCGATTTATTTTTGAAGTCACTTTTGCTCTCAAACTCATCAAACTCGCAGACTCTCTTATTTAGATACTACTCAAGGTGCCGTAATCGTCGATTCTTTGATAAATGCAGAAAATATTGCAAAAAAAGCAATCAAAAACGGCAATTTGAACTGATTTTTCCGTAGCGGAAGATCTGTGGTCGAAAAAAAGGGTCATGCTGAGAAGGTAATTGTTTATAAATCAAATTGTAATGAATGGAGCGTAAAATGGCATTACTCGGCACTTTATACGTCTCTTCAAAAATCCCCTCAGCAAGTTTCATGTTTCTACTTTTAAAAATGTGTCTGAAATTGTATTGGAAAGTTTCAAGCTGTTGAATGTGGAAAAGCGTTTTTTCGAATACACCCTTAATGCAAATTTTTATGGACCACAATCCATTTATTGCTACTTCAACTAATTTATGGAATATTTTTAAAGAGATTACAGGTAGTAAAAAAAAGTAATTGTACAAAAGCTGACATTATTGGGAGAGGTATTCAAGGTAAACTTACCTGTAAACCTTTTAAAGATGAAACTTTATTGAAATCAGACCAAGCAGTAATCATGAAAATATCGAAAAAAGGAATTATTATTGCTGGTTAGACTCACCATGTACACTCGCATCTTCTAACACAGAGGATGCTTGCTTGTATCTGATTGAATAATAGCGCACAAGATACTAGATAATTTTTCAATTACGAGTTATCCATTCTACCAACTTCAGTATTTGACCATAGAAAAATGCGATAAACGTATAAAATATCATTGGCACACTGATCTACTCTTATATATAAAATACAAACGGAAATTTCGTATTTTCGTCGTTCGAAATTTCGTTCGTTTTTCCTACTCTTCCAATTCTACTGAAGGGATTTTGAAGTAACTTATATCGTTAAATATATATTATTTCAAAGAAAGTTTTCGTATATAGCACATTGTTCTATGTGTATTAGTTATAAAAATATGACGGGAAGTTCTTTTATTTTGGACAAAAGGGTTACCATTTGGCATATGTTTTTCATTTGGCACGGTATGTTTGTTAAAGAATTGAAATGTTTATATTTATTAGAAATGAAGAAAAAAACGCACTTTTCTAAAAATAAAATAAAAAAATTAATACTGATTTTATTTAATACACAAATAAGAAAAAAAAATCAATTAGAAATAATATAAAATAACATTATTTTATTTAAATATGGGGGCTATTTTTATGCGATTTAAATGAAATATGCGTTGTCAAAATCGATTGATTGAATCAATATCTGGCAATTTATCAATTTTTTGCTCCCATATTTGGCTACGGAATAACAAAAAAAAATTATCTAAAATTAAAAATAAATAAAATATAAATGACACCATTTTTAAACAGAATTTTTTAAAGTATGAAAGGGTTAATTTCAAGAACAGCTGTATGCATTTAAAAAAATTACTTACATCTTTGAATAGGTTGGCGACGTATTCATAATATAACGATACATCTATTTTTCCCTTTTAACAAATTCAGATTTTTTTCCGCAAAGATTGTTATTTCTTTATGTTTTTCAACTGCGCAAACGATATATTATGCTGTTGTTGATTAAATAATTATAACTCCTATATTAGTTGGAAAAAGTATGATCAGAGGGAAAAAACTATTAGTAATTTTATTTAAAATAAGTTGGATATTGCACGTGAAGCGTAGCAAATGAGATCCGCTCGTACGATAACGAAGTTTTAAAAATACTCAGATCTTGATGATATTGTAAACAGTACATCGGATACAGTACACTGATCGAAATCTTTGTGTTCCTGTAAATATACAGGAAGAAATTTTATTACACCTCAGAAACGTATATCATAATCATAAAATGGGAAATAATTTAATATAATTAAAACACGCCCCAAACAATGTTTCCCCGTATAGCATTATGTAGTAGAATACTTTTGTGTGGTCTTACTGGGTCTTACTTTTTGTGGGTTATACTTTGCATCACAGATTGTACAGAATGTATATTTTAGTATATATATATATATATATATATATATATACAAATATACAAATATATACAAATATATATATATACAAATGCATTCGAAACTTTTTCCTATTGACCATAATGTAACAGAATATTTTGATTGTCCCTGTTATTGATCTATGCATCCGATTTTCATAAAATTTGAAATGACTAGACAAAATTAAGCAATAATTATATGTTTTAAATTTCAAACGATTAAAATGCTTTTGAAATTTTTTCTCCATTGACCATAATGTAACGGTATCCTTTTGATTGTCCCTGTAATTGATCTATGCATCCGATTTTTAAAAAGTTTGAAATGACACGACAAAACTATGTAATAATTATGTATTTTAAATTTCAAACGATTCGGTTGGGTAGTTTTTGTGTTGTTACATGCGGACAGACAGACGAACGGACTGAACGACAACTATAGATGTTACATATTTACATAATCACGAACGCACACTGCAGATTGACTACAGATTTGAAGGCTATGTAAAATGCAATATGAACGATATAAAACATAAATTGCGCATGAAGCACTCGTCTGTTGTAGTATTCTCAGATAAAAATTCACCCGCAATCATCAAGAAAAACAAATTTCTTTCTTACTCCACAAGCAAACAAAGCTTTAACAATATGCTCGGGAATTATTTTCGAGAAAGCAATCATGCTGTCTTTGAAGCAGAAGGAATTGTAAACTCATTAATCGTAAGAGAAGCTCTAAAGTTACCCCAAAAAACATGCCACTGTAGTAGCTGCTGACGCTGACATATTAATCCTATTTCTATGATATTCATTGATGAATATTTGCATGCAGTCTGCGACATAATATCATAATGTTCGTGACATTCAAGCGTGCAAATATCTATTGGAGAGATAGATCGCAAAACTTTATTTTTTATTCATGCATTAACAGGATGTGGCACTACCAGTGTGTTATTTGGAAAACGTAAATCTGCTTTCAAAAAGATCATTCAATCGATAATTTTATGCGAATGGGCTTTACATCATGGATCATCTAAAGATGTTACTACGGAAGAATTAATTGAAAATAGCAGTAAAGTTCTTGCGTCATTTTATGGAGGCAACACTGAAACAAGTTACAGTTGGCTCTCGTTAATTCGAGCTCGTCGGGACCACAAGAAATGTTCGAATTATGGAATGTATGAAAGGAAATTATTTTTAAAGGGGTACTATTAGAAAAAATAATTTTATATATTTTTAAATATATTTAGGCTGTTATCATTAAAATATTACTTAATATTAAATTAAAAGATATAAATACATAAACTAATTAAAGAATTAGGAACAAGCACAAACGAAGATGGGATGGATTTGTCATTGATCAGGGCAGACGGGGCACTAAAACAGCGGATGTCAAATGTATTTGATTATACATATCCTATTTTCACACAATTCTGAATAAAATGAAAGAAAGAAAATTATTTCATGGATCTAATGTTCGAGAGAAAATAAGGAAAAATAGAAAATCGGAATCTCGTTAATTCGAATTAAAGGAAGTCAAGAGAAAATGAATTCGAATAAATGAAAATTTTTAATGTTACTCTGCTATTGAAAATCAGGACTTCATGTTTAGTTCGAATTAAGCGAAGATTCGATTTATACAATTTTAAATTACCGAGAGCTGACTGTACCTGAATGTGCTTCGTTATGAACAATACTTGAAGAAAATAGCTTCAGCTAAAAAAGAATTCGACATAGATTGTTTGCATCCAACGCAAAATGCATCGAAAAACCATACACTTAGAGTGCTTTTGCAGTGTTTTATATAGAGAAATCTAAATATGACAGCACCTGATCCTACACTATGGAGTTAACAGTTATTTGATGGATAATTCCAAATGTTATTAACAGAATTGAACCCAGCATCAGACAAAGTGTTAAAAATGATTACATATGTTTGCCGAATTACAACTAAAGATCCATGTAACATTAAAAAGTCTACATGTCGCCGATATGGACCGCCGATATGTTCTGTTGTGTTAAAGACTACCAACACATGATACACTTTTAATTCAGATGAAGATGAAGAGGATATTTGAATTAGTTACATAAATATGATTTTATAAGTATAATTCTTTTTCTTGTGTACATATTTTAATTGTTTTAAATAAAATTATATTTTTCAAAAATCCGAAATCCTTCATTTTTTTTGCTATATTTGTTTCTCTTTACATCTACTTTAAAAAACAAATATCATATTCTTTATCAGCTGAAAATTTTCTTTAATTTGATAAACCACATTTCTGTTTTCGATTCTTAATTTGTTTCATGTTTTTTTTTTTCAAGATGCCGCCAAAAAACGCATTTTGCGCAACAGTACGAATATATATTTATTAGTATATTGATTAGGAGCGCATAAACTACCATTTACAACAAGAATCATTTCTGTTCCAATTAGTTCCACCTAAAGGTGTTTATTTCTACTAACTAAATAAAAGAAATGAAGTCTTGTTTCAAACGCTCAAATAATAACATTGCAAGCAGAATAAATTTAAAATATAGTTACACGTCCGTGGGTGATTTATTTCATATTTTGAGATGATCATTTCAATTATTGTTGAAATTTCGAAGATAGCACAGATAATAATGTTATCTTTCAAATAATAAAAATATTTTCAGTTGAGTATTACAAAGGGAAAGATAAGTTAGCTGAAAATTATGTCAGATTTAAAACATTACATTAAAAATCATTTTTGCGTAGAGCAGTTAAAAAATACCGCGAAATAAAGACTGTATAAACTTAGTTCATATATATAGTTTTATATTAACTAATTTTTAAATGTTTAACTAATCTTATTTAATCAAACACGAAAATAGCAATGACCAGCAGCTGATTATGTGCTTAAAACACCTAGTAAGAGGAAAATCCACTGGAAAATCGCCACTGGTATTTTTTATTACAATTCACTCTTCCGCAATCTTTTTTAAACTTATTAAATCAACAAATTTAGATATTGACCGATATTGACGAAATCGTAATAAAGTGAATATTTTAAATTTTATTTAAAATTGTTAATGTTCTTCAACTAATGACACGCACTGCATATCATGAATATACTTTTCACATTTTTACGACAAGTGAAAAATGAAAATTTGGTTTTATCATAAAAATTAATCAAAAATGACAGTCGCAATAGTAAATGAACTACAGAGATATTCCCCTTTAGCTGTAAATCCCCCTTTGTACGTTTTAAATATATACCTAGTATGTAGTACAATTAAATAACAAAGTTTGAATTATTTTTCATTTAATATAAAAATATATTAAAAAGTAAACACAAAATAAAACATGGACATACAAAAGTTACATTATCATAATTATTTATCATAAAGCAATTAATAGAACAAAAAATATTTTCAGTAATGTAAATTTCACATTTATCAAAACGGTGAGCAGTAATTATTCGCTTAAAATTACTAGTTGTACAATGCAGAAAGTAATTAAATTTAAACGACGAGAAAATGATGATTAGAGTATATTAACTGGAAATTATTTTAATTATTTTTCGAAAGTTTGTTTAATTTTCTTAGCAATAGTTGAATTGATTACAGCGCAATGAATATATGTCGAGCAACTTTCATATTGCTATTTAAATTATTTAATCATTATGTAAAATCACCTGTGTGTAAGGATGCATAATTTGTTGAACACGTAATTGCGATTTAAATTATTTTAAACAACTCTGATTATAAAAATAATAAATGTAATTTTCAACAAAATATGAAAATAGATTGCTAATACGTTCGCAGAAAAAGAATGTTTAAGAAACCCTTTAGAGTACATTTTCTTTTATTTTGTTTAAAGTGCAATCTCTTATATTTCAAATTTCAAGAGATTTTACTATTGAAGAGATTTTTTAAAAAATAATAATCAATCATTAAATTGTACGAAGATTTAATGTTATAAAATTAGTTCATTTCAACTCAGAAAACTTGGAAGAGAGTGAGGGTTTGTGGAAGAATAAAAAAAGTTTTTTTTTTTTCGTCATTATCCAATTATAGGTTTCTGTTAAGAGAGCATTTAATATACAATAATTTTATAAATAATACGCGCTTATGAAAGCGTTCCTCTAACTGTTTATGTATTCATATTCATATTAATATAAAAAACTGCTTATCCATTGATAGATTTGAATTTATCACTAAAATACTGTATGCTATGGTTAGTCTGGATATTTTATTGTTTTCCTGTAGGCCAATTAGGTGCTGATTGTGATATTTCTACTACTAGTTACTTCACATTAAAATAGAAAAAAATATATTCCTTTGTAAATTGCGTTTTAAAAACATTAAAAGCTTGAAAGGTTTTTAAAGTTGTACAGACTAATGAAATAGTGCAAGAGTTTCGACAGAAATGTTCTGGACCTTATGCGCATGCCGAACAAGATCCACAGTTTTACGGTCATATGGCCCAGATCAGTTAGAATATATTAACTGGAAACATATGTATTCTGAATATATATTCAGAATAGCGGCCGTTGTGATACGTAATTTTTAAGGGGATCTCATCCCCAAGTACTCTATTTTTATAGCCCATATAAGGACTTACGCACATTAATTAAACAAAAAGTAAATCTTCACCCCAAAATCAACTTAGTGTTTAATGGTTTATTAGTGTTTTGTGATTGTTACGTTTATGTGCTATGATAGTATATGTGATAAATGTACATTACAAAATTATTTTTTTTTGCCAAAATTATTTGAATACTACTCTCTTAAAATGTCAGCCAAAAAATTACACAAGGTGAGCCAAAATTCGCTCCTCTCAAAGGGCAGCTTGTCATAAAGAGTTGAAACAACTTAAGTGAGTGATTTGTTTTTAAGCAATTTAAATCAAGATGAGTTATCTAAATAAGCAATCAAAATCAAGATGATTAAAGTATTTAAAAACAACTCATTCACGATTTAATAAATTACATCTCTTTCCTGAGAAGCCAAATCCACTCTTTCGTTTTAAGAGTGTATATTAGTTTCCTTTTAACAATAACCCATATTTATTCTATCTTATGAAATTTAAATCCTATTAATGGATATAACCTATTAATCTTTATAGAAAATATATATATTCTTAATTCGCCTTAAAAAAATATTTATTCCGATACGAGTAAATATAAAAAATGGCTCTAAATCAAAAGTATTCTTAAATAAAATTTATTTCTTAAAATATTTCATAAATCTCACTTTTTCCCAGTTTTTATCAAAACCTTTAAAAAGTCTTTTTAAATGTATTCCAAAAAAGCATACTTATTAAAAAACATCATTATTTTTTGCGTTTTATATTTATTACGTATGAATAAATTCCTTTCTTTTTCTTTTTTTCTTTTTTTAATGAAGTTATCGTTCTTGGAATACATTTGAATTTTAACTACTTTCGATTATTAAATAAGTTAAATAACACTTTTTTTAATAAAATTATCCTTTGTGGGAGACATTCAATTCCGCTGCTTTTATCTCGACAGATAATGGTTTCTGTTTACATGAAAAAATTGGAACTGAGATTATCGAATCTTCTAGAGAGTTCTTTATTATTGGGGAGGAAGTTTGGAGATGAAGGTGGAAACGAGTCATTTGAAACGAGTCATCGGAGTTTTACAATGGATGGCAGCTCTTTCGTATGCAATGTTATTGTTTTAATTACATTCACTCCGCTGGAAAAATAAGATCATTTCTCTATTGATATGACTTCATATAAAAAATGAATCTGGATCTGCCAATGTTTTTTTTTTTCGATTAAGCCATTACATTTTTCTATGTATTATTTTGTTAGCAACGACTCCAGTGCATGGAATTGGGAAAAACAGGACTGTTTGATTCATTCTCGGTGGTTAAATCTATATCCACCCAATAGACGTTAAGGGAAGACAAGACTGGATGTAATCCTGTGGGAAATATGAGAATTTTAACAACTTTTTCCTTTGAAAGGAAACAAACGATTTGGATGTAGTTTGGAATCCATATTAAATGAATTATGCTAAAAAACTGTGGTAGACTGTTTTTTTTTTTTTTTTTTTGGTTAAAAATATATAAAGAGCAATAGCAATTTTTCATAAATTTTGAAAATGTTTTTGCTTGAAAATAATTTTTTTTTCTAAACTGTTTGACACATTTACCCTACCACTTAAAGAAAAAATTAAGCAAACCACTCGACTACTGAACGAGGTAATGAGAGTTTTAGCTGAAAAGTAAAATTTTTAACTTGTGTGACGTTATTGCATACTTTCATCAAACAAGCAAATTATAATTACTTCGAAAAAAATTAGTTGCATACAATAAATGAGCATAAAATGTTTGAGAAAAAATAATGTATATTGGCGCAACATTCCAGTCTTTTTCTCTCTTAAGTAAAGCGATACTTCCATTCGCATTCTATACATAAAAGATTTCTAAAGTTTAAATGTTGTAAAAGAAAGTTTAATTCGTACTCAGTTAATATTTGTAATCAGTTTTATTAGAATTCACTGTATTGATTACCTATTTAGTATAGCATTAAAACCATCTACTGTAAAATAAATGCAACTACATAAATTATAAAAATCATACTAAAAAATATATTTATTCATATTTTAAAAACTTTAAATTTCATATATTTAAGAATTTTTCAGAAAATTATTTTTTTTACAAATTTAAGACTTTTACTTCACTTATTGATTAACATAAAAAAAAAAATCTGCTAAATTTACGGCAAAAACTGATGGCAGCAATGCTCCCAGAATTTTCTGTCGTAAAAAATGCAGTAAAATTAGATGCATTTTTTTTTAATTACATCTAATTTTAGTGCAATGTTTACGGAAAAAACTGCTAACAATTTTACTACCTGCAGTTTTTGCCGTAAATTTAAAGACTTTTTTTACAGTGTAGATCCGAATTAAAAATAGATATACAAAGTAACATGACCTCCTTAAATTTCAGAATTAAAACACGAAACTTGTCTATTTGGATTTTAAATTACAAAACGATGTTGAAAATATAATTGTCTGTTTATTCATTCAAATGATTAAAATTAGACTCTAACAGAAATGAGTAGCAATTTATTCATCACGTGTAAGACAGTGATTGCATGTTAGATGTTTTAGTAATTATCACCGCCGTAAATGAAAACATAGATTACGGATGTTTTCTCTAAGGTACACATAGGCATTCATAAATTATTCGCAGCGAAATATATCGATAATATGCATTAGTAAAGATAGAGATAGAATAAATATTTGTTTGATATAGGAATTTGCTGGTAGACTGATTTTAATAATTCGGAAGGTTATATCATTGAATTGAACAATCTGTACACATTTTCTATTAAATAAATGGATAATGTATTAATAAAGAACAATAATTAATAAACTTGGTGATTTCATTCAAGGTATGACTTGAGAGACCGATTGTGCTTTAATATGCAAATTGTCTTTAATAAATTCAGGAATTCAAGGAGTGAATTTGATGAAGGTGATTATCTGTTCTGCCACCCGCCGTTCCATAAGAGATAAAAAAGAATTATTATTTATGTAAAACACATTAGTATATTTCTAAGTAGGAAAGAAACTCTTCCTCTTCTAGAATTTATTTTCGTGAATTATGAATTTTCTAGAATTGAAAAAGATAAATATTGGGTAATTAATAAAACCGAACAAAAAAATATATACTTTTCCCCATGTAATTTACCGTAACGTTACATAAATACACACTTTAGCACTGATAAAATAATAAATTATAATGAGTTTGTTTTTTAATATAATTGCATAGCATAATGAATAATAAATAGGAGCATAATGTACTATAGAAACATGTTTTAAATGCAATGTTCAACGTCAGTAAATCCATGTGTATCTTATAGACCGTGAGAAGGTTGCACAGGGAATCATCTCATCGAGTTCATGACTGAGAAGTTATTAGTTAAATTTATATATATTATATATTATATATATTATATTTAAATTTATAAAAGTAATTAGTTAAATTAGTTAAATTTTGATTCACATATTAAAACGCAATTGACCTGCAAAATCATATCTAGATGTTGAAACACCAAAAAACCCAATTTTAGTGGTAGACTCATTGATTTACCATTATGTTTTCCTCCTATCAATATTCCATATTTTCTTACTTATGGGTGCAGGAAAGAACAATGGTAAATCCATGAGTAAAACGTTAAAATTGGTTTATTAGAATTTTCACCACCAAGGTATGACTTGGCAAACCGATTACGTTTTAATATGAAAATCTAGATTTAAATAATCATAGATTCTTATCCTTGAACCCAATGAGGTGATTGTCTGTGCTGCCCGCTTCCAATCTATTATGCTTTCTAAGAATGATGCATGCTGATTTTCGATGGGATGTATAAAAAATCCCAAAGAGCGGGTCAATGAAGGGATAGAAAGCTTAGAGATTTCGGCTTAATCGAAAAATCCCCAAATAATAGAGATAAAACAGACTTAGGGATTTTCATATTGGATCAGAAAAAAGACAATTCCTGACATTTTCATAACTTCTCAGGAATAAAGAATCGATAAGCACCAGCAACAAACAAAAGTCTATAAAATGTCATTTCTCATATGTTTGATAGTTTTACATTGCTCTATTGCGTTAGTTAAGACTTGAGATTTGTTTGAAATTTATCTATTTTGCGTAATTATTATTATTATTATTATTATTATTTTCTTTGCTGCACACGCAGTTTGTGGCGCTGGGTTTGAATCCCTGACTATATTGATATATTAACGGTTTGAAAGCTTATTAATATAGTTAAAATTTGTATAATCTTTGATGACACCACAAGACATTACTTTGATATTATTATTGGGAAATGTTATTCTTTAATAATAAATTATCACTAAGAGTTTTGATACTTAAATAATGTTTATTTCAAATTTAATTGTATGCATGAAATTCTTTGACTTTTTGTTGTTAAATTGTGATTGTATATAACTATTAAAAACAAATGTAAATTGCTTTAGTTCTTATTATTTGAATCATGGTAAGTATATTACGATGGATTATTTTATGGTAGATTAATTATTGAGATATTTCTTTAATCCATGTAAAGTTGTATTTTTGAAAAGTGAAAAGAAAACTCAATATATATTTTTATTTACTAAATACGAACGCAAAGTACATAGAATGAAATCATTTTACGACAATAACAAATAAAAATAAAAATGATGTCAAATATTTGCGGAAATTTGCTTAAAGAATTTTCTTTATTAATCCGTTTTTCCGCTGCCTCTATAAAGACACTGTCTACAAAATAAATAATTTATATAATAGTTTTTAAAGAAGATGATCATTGAAATCAGGTGATCAGGCAAAAATTGAATAACACTTATCTGATTAAATTAATGTTACTGAGCTGATGGTATTCATTGGTAATTAAAACTGATAAGAAATGTATTAAAAACTTATTTCAAAACTAAAAGTCTTCAAAAATTCCCTACAGTGAATAAAATGTTTTAAAGCATTTGGAAATTTTTTAAAATGAATCTAAAAAGTTTAACATAAAAAATAACACTTAATTTCATTATTTAGACATACACAAACTTAAAGATCTTTCAATTTTATAAAGAAATTTAGGTAAGAGCCTCGATTTAGTCTTCAAGTTTATTGTCAGAATTGAAGAAAATAATTTGTTAGTTTTAGTTTAGTTGCTTCAGTAAAATTTTATAAAATTCGTGTATTCTAACAATCGTCTTAGGAAAACGGTATTAACTCTTTTATCAGAAAAGAAATAAAATGTTTCTCATGACTTTAATTTATTAACATTGGCTTGAGTTCTGGAAAATTTAACGGCAAAATCATTTCGAAGACAAAAAGCAAAACATTTTTTTTTCTCTCAATTTGGATTTATTGTCTGAAGTTGAATTTTATTTTCAGCTTACTAGGCCTTCCAATGTAGAAAATATTTAATCACTACTTATTACTTTTTTTTATATCGGTAAGTCTTTATTTCTTTTTCTTATCCGTTTAAGTCATCAAAGGAAAACTATTAAAACAATAACCACGATTTATATTTCTTATTTATTGAAGAGTTGGTGTGTTTTTAATTCCTCGTTTTTCAATGGTTTACATAAATTATTTAATGTTAATCCAAATTAACTGTGTGTCGATGGAGGTATGTTTTTTGTCAAACATAGAAATTAATTTAAATATTTTATGCTTAGTTATATAAATATTTCTAAAGAATTTAAATTCCACTAGATATAAAGTATTTATTGTTGGTGAAATCCTGCCTTTTGTAACTGAATAATTTCAAAATCTTGCATTTAGTTTTCAAAATATACCTATCATTTAAAGCAATTATCTTAAACTCACTTACCGTATATTTATGATGGATTATTTTATAGTAGAAGTATTATTGAAATATTTATTTAATCCATCTAAAGTTGTATTTTTGAAAAGTGAGTAGAAAACTTAACATATATTTGTATTTACAAAATACGAACGCAAAGTATACAGAATCGAATTATTTTACTAAAATAACAAATAAGTAATAAAATGATGTCAGATACTTGCGGAGATTATCGTAAACAATTTTCTTTACAAAACCCTTGTTCTACTGCTTCTATAAAAAGATCATCAACAAAATGGATAATTTAGAAAATAGCCTCATAAGAAGATGATTATTTAAAAATTGAATAACACTTATTTGATTAACTTAATCTTACTGAATTGTTTGATTTGTACTTATAACTGATAAGAAATGCATTAAAAACTTATTTAAAAACAAAGTCTTCAAAAATTCTCTATCCTGAAAAAAATATTTTAATGCATCAAGAAATTTTGTAAAATAAAACTAAAATATTTAACTAAAAACACTTAAATTTCATTATTTAAGCATCACATACAGACAAATTTTTCGATTTTATAAAGATATATATGTGAGAACCTGGATTTCTTCTTAAAGTATTTTTTTAGTATTTGAAGAAAATAATTTTATATTTAGAATTTATTTCCTCATGCAAAATTCTATTAAAATCGTGTGTTCTATCAATAATATGAGGAAAACGAGATTAAAAAAATGTTTGTCATGACATTAGTTTATTAACATTGGCTTGCATTTTTCAAACTAACGAAAAATGATTAAAAAAAAAAAGTAAAACAATTTACCTCTCATTTTGGATTTGTTACCTGAAGCTCAATTTTTGATTTTCAAATTACTAGGCTTTCCAAAGAAGCAAATACACTGCTCAAAACAATTAAAGGATATTGCAGTTTTAGGTGAATTTTGTATCTGGGAAACTTTTTAGCTGATTGATACATGGTCGACAGACATAGTAGGTTATATGAGAATAAATTACGCATGTTTAGCAGAAAAAAATGCCTTTTACCGCGCATTTGTGTACAACAGGAAAAAAACACAATTTGTGCATATGAGAAAAAAAGAATAAGAAAAGGTATTTTCTTCAAAGAAAATCATTTTCAGTAGGGGGTATGGTTTCCACGGGCGGCCAGCAACGTTGAACACGTTTGAGGCATGGACTCAATGAGGCTATTAATGACGAGTTGGGGTATTCTGCCCCACTCTTCCAGAAGAGCTCTTTCCAGTTCTTGGAGAGTTTTGGGGGGTTGTTGGCGGCCAGAAACTCGTCTTCCTAGAGCGTCCCAAACGTGCTCGATTGGATTCATGTCTGGAGAACACGCTGGCCATTCCATTCGAACGATTCCTTCCTCGAAAAGGAAATCCTCCACCAGGTTTGCACAATGTGGCCTGCAGTTATCGTCCATTAAAATGGAGTTATCTCCGATTGCTGCAGCGTAAGGGACTACAATAGGTCTGAGGATCTCATCCCTATGTCGGCGACCAGTCAGAGAATCAGTCCCCATCTCGAATGATGTAAAGGTCGTGCGCTCGTCAATGAAGATGCCACCATACACCAACACTCCTCCACCGCCAAATCTGACAATTTCTTGCACGAAAGCACAGTTATTCCTACTTCCACGGTCCCTCCAGATGAAAATACGCGTATTATCCGGATGCACAGAAAAACGGGACTCGTCAGAAAACAGAATAATGCTCCATTCATTTCTCCTCCAGTTGACATGCTCGTTGCCCACTTCCTGCGGTCGCGACGATGCCTTGATGTTAATCTAACACATACCATCGGTTGGCGAGCATACAGACCTACAGCATGGAACTGGTTTCTGACAGTCTGAGTTGAAATCGTGGTGCCTGTAGCCGAGCGAAGGTGTTGTTGGAGAAGTGTAGCGTTCATGTTTCGGTGTCTCCGAGCTGTTAACACTAAATACCGATCTTCATTGAGCGTTGTTGCCCGTCTACGCCCTTGCCCTGGTCTTCGGCCTGCACATCCACTCTCCAAAAAACGGTTCCAGATCCTAGAAATGACACTTTGTGACACTCCAATGGCTTGCGCTACTTTGGCTTGAGTTTGGCCCCCTTCTAACCTACCAACAATTCTCCAAGCTTCTGAATCTGTCAAATGACTTCGCTAAGAGATCGTACTCATCGAAACAAAGCAATCACTGAATGCCGATCATCCTTGTCTTCATTCTCTTTTATCCAGTTGAAAGTCAAATTTTATTCGCTGCCGCTGAAGCGACGTTTTTGACGTCGAACTTAAAATTTGCATACTCCACAGTTTGAAAACCAGAAAAATTTGCATTTGTGATTCTCTTCTTCTATTTTCAGCAAAAAAAATTTCGTTTCTATCTCTATTTTATATAACACTTCAAATATCCTTTAATTGTTTTGAGCAGTGTATTTGAAAAGTATTTATCACTTCTTACTTTTAACATTAAATCTTTATTTTTTTCGTAACTGCTAAAGACATCAAACGAAAACCATTAAATAATAACCTGATTTTATGTTTCTTATATTTTATTGAGTAGGTGTGCCTATTTTTGATGTTTTTTCAATAATTTAAATGAATTATTTTACATTAGTTCAGATTATGTGCGTGTCGATGGAATTTGTTTTTTGTCAAATATAAAAAAAATATTTACTTACTTAATTATTTCTAAGAAATTTAAATCCTATTTCATAAAAAAAAAATTCTTCTCGGTTAAATCCCGTATTTGTTTACTGAGTAATTTCAGAATCTTGAATAGATTCCAAAATATACCTACCATCTTAAGTAACTATTTTAAACGCATTTACTGTCACGGGCCAGTCTAAATATTATCTAGAAACTCGCTTGACACATAAAAAGGATAATACTATTAATTTTGTTCAGAAAAAATTCTTTATACGAGACACAGCCATTTAAAATAAGAATAATTTTCTAAATTTATTCTTAACCATATTTACTGCAGTCTATTTAAATAGTTTAGCATTTTGAAAAAAAAATACCTGCATTCAAAAGATAATATTCCAAAAGATTTAATTGCTAAAACATAATTAGTATCAACTTTTAACAGTCTGTTGCGGAATTTGTGTACTGTTGAATTTAGAACATCCCTTTATTTTACTCCGTAAGTCATTGCGCGAATCATATCTTGAGAACGTATGTATCGATTTTTATGAAATTTAATGTATATAATATGCACATATGTATTTTTAAAATGAACTACTCTTAGATCAAAATTATGTCACTAACTATAAAAAATCAATATTTTTGTTTAAAAAAATCAAAAAATTATATTTTTAATAAATAAAACTAGACATAACTAAAATTATTATCACTCTGAATAATGAAAAGTAGTTCATTTTAAACACACATATCTGTTTAATATCTACACTATATTTCATAATAATCCATACATACGTTCTCAAGTTATCGAGCGCGCAATGACTGATAGAGTGAAAAAAAGAGATATTTTAATTTCAACAATACACAACTTCTGTAAAAGACTTGTCAGTATCTAGTGGTATTGTATTAAAAGCATAATGTATTTAATCAAAAACCAAAATTTCATGTCTATCCATAAAAAAAATAATGGAGATACGCTAATTTAAACCTTTAATGTTTTTGTTGATTTTCAACGAGTTTAAAATGTACAAGACCCCTTAAAGCGAAAAAGTTCATTTTCTAAGACTGTTGCAATGAATCTTCATATATGTAAACAAACTATAATAAATGTTCACATGAAAAAAATTATATTTCGTCAATGCGCAATGTGTCAATATTATGCTGAACGCTGGAACTACCATGAGCCTTCATTTTGAGCCCATGATATGATTATGTTTCGGTTCAAATGAGAAATTTCACTATGAAATAATTTAAAAAAGCAAAGATGAGAAACGTTAAATAATAAAGTTAATCTGTTTAAAATCAAAGTTCTGGTGCAAATTAATTTTATAAAACCTGACTCGAACATCCGGGAATTATAGTGTTAAAATATAATGTAACACATAGTGGGATTTATAGAAAGTATGTTTTGTTTCATTTCTTGAGTTTCGTGTTAATGAATTTAAGTTTAGACCGTACAAAATGGCAATTAAACCATATGTGTACTAAATGATTTGCAATGAAAACAAATGTTTATTGAATCCCAGTTGTATTTATCAGAATTCTTTTACTTATAATGTGTACATGTGAATTTGTCTTTTTGTATAATAATATTACCTATAATTTTTGAATAATTTGTAAATTCTTAGTTTCCTGTCATGAATTTAAAAATGCTATAAAAGGCATTAAATTCGCAGAATGTTCATTTTTAATGAATGATTTGGGATGTTTGGCTTTTAACTTGTATGAACTTCAGATATCATTACTTTTTTGCTGGGCGTAAAGATTAAGGAACACCTACAAATAGAGTGCATTTGAAAACTGCAAACTTTATACACTTATTTTTTTAACAACATGAAAAAGTTAATTTCATTTTTCTTCAATACTCTGCTATTCATTATGTACACGTTTACGAGAAAATTCATTTCTTATTTTTTTTTTTTTTTAGATATTGAAAGAAAATTACGTCACGAGCCGCTGTATCACTTGTAATATGTTATAAAGCAAAATGTAGCTTATACGTTTGTAGATATTAATTCAAGAGCTAATTTTGATGAAAAATACACAATTTTTTACTAAACAAATTCAAGTTTTGCCGAAAAAACTTTGTATCTGTTAGTAGTTTGAAGTGGTATTGCATATCTTTTATTTTATAACAGAAGTAAGTGGTTTGCTAATATATTGTTGAATAAAATTGATATTCAATAAATTATTAGATCGAATAGATTTTGTTATGGAAGATTTAGCAAATACTCAATTATTTACTAACATTTTATTAAATATCGCCTAAATATTTAAGAATTCACCTTACACTATGACTAAAATTTGAAAAATGAGCTAAACTCAGAGTATTTATAGAATCGCTAAAAGAAAATTTAATGTTAACAATATAAAGAGTTTAAAATCAATATGACATTTAAAGTATGCATGATATTTAAACATTAAAATGATGTTAAAAACTCCCAGATTATTTCAAACAAAATACTTGATCACTAAGGATACAGTGATAAAACTACACTCTCGAAAGGGAGGGAGCCATACGTGTTTTCTACTTCCATAAAGTCGAATCTTTTATTGCCTGTTGTATTGGGTACATATTTTACTAGAAATTTAAGTTCCTTTAAACATTAGTGTATTTCATGTCTTTTCGAATTATGAATTCTTGAGATTTGAAGGATCAAACGTTACGTGATTTTAAAGTCTGAAAACTCATTAACAGAAAAGTTAAGAAGTTCTTTATGTTAGTTATCTGGATTACTTTGAAATCCGTTCTGTGATCAGCAATTATAACAGGTATATTACCTTTTAATTAGTATAGTTTAAAACAAGCAATTTTAAACATGTGTCTTAAGTAAGGTATTAAAATAATAATAGCAGTGCTGCCAGGAATATTGTCTTAGATTAAAGAAAGATTTTCTGAAAGTGTTATAAATATGTATTACGTATTTAATGTATCCACATATCTTACCATAAAATAGTAATTATGTTAAAAAGACATATTATTTTACTCATTTTGCACTTTTGTATTTCAATATTTAAAAAAAAAAAATGTAATTTATATTCTTTAATCTCTCACTATTCTACATTTATTCTTTAATTAACCTTATATCTAAACAAAACTACATATGAGATTTATTTATGGTATTAATAGAAGTGGTAATCAAGCTTGTTTATACGCAAAATGACATTTCCATACCTAACATCTATTTGACTCATTTCTTTTTTCGTGATTAGGTATTTACAAATACAAATTAAATCTACTTCTTGAAACATACATTAAATTGTAAATAGTTCAAAGAAATGCATATTTTAACACCTGCTTTCCGAATAAGAATATCTTAAACTGGAAGCAAAACATATAAATAGAAATTGCCTCTACAAAATCAGCAGTGAAACTGCTTCATCTATGTTCCATATTGAATTCCTAAGAGAGTGTAATTAATTATTCTCAAAGTTACATACCGCAGCTGCGACTATCTGCTTAACATAAAACTACAATTACGAAATATGTATTTTTAAAAATTTTCCTAAACTCATTTAAAGGATTTTTTACATTGGTTTAAGTTACTCAGAAGTATTTACATTTGTTTTAATCAACAAAATGTGAATTAGTTTTAAGTTAACTAAATCTATTCAAAAAATTTCCTTAGTAAATTCGTTTAAAGTGTATTTAGATTTAAACTTTTCAAAATATATAACCTGAAGTTTTAAACTGTGGTTGAGATTTTCATATATAATTACATTACAAATTAAGCATATTTACAATTTAATTTTCTGATGCAAATCAATGAATTTAAAGAAACTTAAATTAATTTTTGTCTCTCAAACCCTTTTTAACTATTTATAAACGATTAGGCAGAATTAAAAGCAGTGTATTCAATTTAGAACTTTCTGATATTACTATTACGATATTTGTTGACCACTTTTTCTAAATAACTATGCTCACTTTATTCAATATCAGTCATCGGATGGTTTAATAAATGATTATAATCATTAAGAAACATGATGAGAGTTTTATTAAAAACTCGGTTAATTCACAACACAATGAAATAACTTATGTCACAGTTCCTATTTGCATACCAAATCATACCATCTTATAAAAGAAATATAAAAGAATAATTCAATAACCAGGACAACAGAAAAAAGACACATTTATTAGATTTGTAGTAACTGTGTAAAAAAAATTGTAACAAATCTAAAAATAAAAGGAGATTTCTTGAAATTCTATGTACACATGATATTTGGAATATATTTATGATAATAATGAAGATAATTAACGTCTGGTTTAAGGGATACTACTTAAGTTTTTAGAAATGAATATAAGAAAAATATTCTTAAAAGAATACGTGTTTTACACGCTTCTAAAATGTAAAATTTCTTAAAAGTATTCCACTAAAAAGTTCTTACCAAGAACATATTTTTTATTCCTTTTCAAAATACTCTCTAGCAGTATCCATATATTTTCGGATTTGAATGAATTGTGAAAATATTTATGCCACTCTTAAAGTGTAATGGCAGAAAATGACATTTGTAAGCAACAAATGCGTCTTTGGAGTTCTTAAAACGCTGACCATGCATTTAATTTTTTATAAACGGAAGTAAAAAGTACTTAATACTAAATATGGTAAATACGAGTAATGATTCATCATTTCTGTTTTTTCACGTTGCAAAATTGAAGAACTTTAGAAATCTTGAAGAACCTGTTTTAATTTTTCATACATAATGGGAACATAATACATATTTCTGTGTTTAATCTGTAAACTTTTGAAAAAATAGGGAGGAGAGGGTTAAATTTCAACTCCTGAACACAGTTCAGTTTGCACTTCTTAACCTCTACCAACGATTCAGAATTTTAGCTGAACATTTAAGTCTAAGTTTTTGCAAGCATTTAATTAGATATAAAGAATAACGGTTAAAAATACTTGTTGGTTACTGTAAATTTTAAGGCGCCTTCTAACGGAATTTTTTGAAATTTATCGAAAATACTGATTTAAAGATCAACCATTTTTTTTTGTTTTTAATAATCATTATAAATTCGAACTTCCTCCCCCCCTCTGAATACAGTTCATTTTGCGATACTTAACCACGTACAACTATTCAGATTTTGAGCTCAAAATTTAAGGTTATGACTAAGCTTCTAAAAAAACTTAATGAGGTGTAAAAAAATAACGTCGAAAACTATTTATTTGTTTCTCCAAAGTCTAAACCACCCTCTATCGGCATTTTGTGAAATTTATCTTTATACTTTATTTTCAAGACAATACTGACATTAAGAAAAAAATTAGAGAAATTCGCAAATCAATTGACCAATTTTTCCGTTCTTTATGTTTATTTGAAATTTTAGACCCTAACCTTTAATGGAGACTATCTCCTTCGGAAAAAGTTTGGGACTCTTGGTTTCCTATTTAATATTGTTTGTATTGATGTGTACTATCACCCCTCTTTTTTCGTAAAAATTTATTTAGAATCCCCCTGTATATATATATATATATATGTATAGATATAGATATACAGATATTTATATACATATATGTACAGGTACATATATATATATATATATATATATATATAAACTTAGTATAGTATTAGTATATTTTACCTTCGAAAAAATAAAAACAGATGCTTGAAAAAATTTCTTCGAGAATATTACTTCTGAGTTTCGTTTCCTTTGTAATTATTTGCTCCCACCAAAAATGTTTTCCCAAACTTATATTTTTACTTTCTTTCATGTGAATAAAATTGCAGGCGAGAGAAATATTACACAGTTCTTTTACAAATTTCAATTTAAAAAGCTACATGTCATGCATGAAAAGTAATTTTGAAATTCCAACGCTCGGTTACTTTGTTTTTGCAATTGAATAGTTTCAGTCGAATAGTTTTAAAGGATAATAGAAGGTTATATATATTCTTCGTTCCAAAAAATATTAATGACAGTAGGGCGCGAAAACCTTTTTTCGATATTTAGGAAAGAAAATATTGTTAAAATGAGAAATTCTCATGAAATTTTAAAAAAGAATGATACATAAAATCTATTATTCCTTTCTTATGCGGCACGAAAAAATAATGAAAAATTTATACTAAGAAATAATTTTCAAAAGAGAAACGAATTCATTACCCCCATATTTATTATAATCCAATCTTTGAGCAATAATAAGTAATTTAATGAAAGCTGTAATTTAATCAAATTTTAGCACCTATAGTATTTTTTACAGCTTTAGAAATCGGATTTTTTTATTATTATTATTTTTAACTTGAACAGTTTCTTTAAAAGCTAGTAAACTTGATAAGTGAGATTTAGGTCTAGATGAACATGATATCTTTCACAATGAATTGGTGTCTGTTAAAATAAACGTGTCATAAAAGCAATGTCTTTCTACTTATCATAAAAAATATTTATATAAAAACAACACTTCATACTTGTTTAAGTTTTTCCATGGAGTGAAACTAATTGATCAGTCGGGGAATCAAACTCAGAACCTTTATCATAAATTGCAAATACTCTCCAAATTGTCTTACTTAAAACAACATCCGGCCGAAAATTAATTCGCACAACATTTTTGTATCAGAATATGATCTACCATGTATACAACTCAACAGAATGAACCCCGGGTAATGGAAATATATTTTAGTTCATAAATTGTATGATACTTTTATGAATTAGTATTGTTATCTTTTAAAAATGTAATATTCCCGCATTACCATCGTTCATTGTAGTTCAACTAACTGCAGCTTATTCTGTTGAGTTATCTACACTACAGACCTTATGTTATTATCTAAAAATTTGTTCATTGTATCGAGTTGGTCTGTGGTGCGTTCCACAAAACTCACCTAAAAAATTAGTAATTTAAGTCAAAGTTCCTGCTTTCGATTTCCGGTATCAGCTCTTATTCATTTAGCTGGGAAGATAGCAGAGACCGTTATTTGTACTGGTCAATGTTATTGTGTTAAAATGTTAAAACTATTCCATGTTTTCATCGCTTAAAGGAGTCCCTTTAATGGATTCTAATTGTTTTGAGCTTTCTTAATGGCAGACCAGAAGCTACTATAAAATGTTGGACTCAAAGAATTTTGATGGTCGTTCAAGATAGGTCAATTAGAAGAGTATTGATAATTTAAGTTCAATGTTGTTGTTTCGAGTTCGGGCATTTATATATTTTCACTCGATTAAGTAAGTTTCAAGGTGTGTGATATCTTTACCAATATTTATAATTGTACTAAAATAAAAAGTATAATTTTTTTTTTGTCTGTTACTTGACTTATGAATTCTACCTATCAATATTATATGTAAAATTTTATGTTATTATAATATGCAATATTTTTATCATTATGTGATTTATTGTAGAATTATGTAATACGAATTAAGACGACAGTACACATTCGAAATCACGAAATTTGAGAAAGAACTAGGTTTTTTTCTTTACGAGAATAATGGAACTAAATGCTTCAATCAGTCTGATGCAAAAGGAATTTTTCAATTCCGAAGCTTCTTCATTAGAGGCATAATCTTTTATATTTGTAAAAACTATGCATTGTATGCAGTTTGCTTTACTTAAAATGCTGTTTTTTAAAAATTGAAAATTTTACACATTTCTAATCTTTGAAAATTTCCATGCACATACCTGATTATTAGACTATTGATATTTTTAGTTTGTATTCTCTGTACATTAATAAAAAATATTAGCATAAAAAATTGCATTTCAGGAATATTTAAATTTTGAAAGTTATGTAAATGTGAAAATATACAGGGTGATTCAAAAAAGATAGGGAAAATTTTAAGGGGTAATAGTATACATCAAGACAAACAATATTAAATAGAAAACCAAGGGTTCCAAGCGTTGGTATTTTCTTGAAAATAAATTATAGAGATAAATTCCGAAAAATGTCGATAAAGGGCGCTTTTAACTTTGGAGTAACAAACAACTGTTTTTTGCCGTTATTTTGTGCATTTCATTAAATGGTTTCCTTCTTTCCAGGGACACCGATTAGCCACGCACGTACAACACGTGGGTGGTTCACAATTCCCCATGATTCGATATACAGCATGATAACGGCCCATGCAGAATTGTCCTCACCTCCGGAGAGGAAATCACAACGAAAGTGAAGCATAGATGAAAGGAAAACAAGAGGTGTAAGAGGAAATCGAAAAGGGAAAGATCACTCAGGTGCCCGGGGTTGTGAAGCCCGTAAATACCTAAATAAGGTATGGACTTCTGGGGACCCATTTTATTTAGAAGCAGTCAATCATATTCAGAAGATTTCTTACTACCATTACACGATATTGTGATTTCTGTGATTCATGTTCCTTAACGCTAAATTATAATAATACATGCAAAAAGTTTTAAATATACTCGATATTTTAAATTTTTTTCATAAATGTGTAGTAATATTTTATTGTTTGTGAAAATCTTATTATCTTTAAATGCAGAATTTCAAGGAATCCTTAACAGGAATCGTGGCTCCATTTTGACCGGTCAAAAATTGATAAAAGTTGAATAAAATTTGACTTATATAGTACATGAAACTTTTTTCAATGCACTTATAACCAATCTAAGTGGTAATTATATATATATTAGACAAAAACTTGGATTTTAATTAAAGAGTCCATTTGGACCCAAGATTCCAGTAACGTGGAACAATTTAGCAATTCTGGTTAAGGGTTAATATTATCTTATTTGAAAATAAATCTCTATTTTCCATTAAATGAAATGATTATTTTCAATTTCTGATATTTGAAAGGTATGATTTTCATGTTAATACAATACAGAAAAATGAAATTTTGAATTTTTTTTAAATTTATAGTGAATATTGGAACAGGATGCATTCATGCAGTCAAGTTACTTTTAAAATTTCTGTTAAAGTTTTTTTTACAATACGTTATAGAAAAGTCAATATGAACTTGAAAAATATAATAATATTTTTGTAAAATAGATAGAATTCATAAAAGTGATAACACAGCTCATGACAGACCATGTAGGTCCGTCAGCATGTAAGAGATCCATTGATACAATAATAACGAAAATATTTTAAATCTCTTTTAAGAAATAGAAATTGAACAAGAACTGAAATTTATGATTTAATGAGATAGCTTCAAGTATTTCCGTCCTTGTAAAGGAAAGGAAATGAGTTACATCTTTTCACACTTTTTCGACTGTAAACCTAACTGTAAATACAAACTTAGAAATCTATAACTGGCTAAAAGAGTCACTAAACACCAACCGTTCTTTTTAATAGAAACAAATTTCCACATAGATTAGTACTTAAACTCTAATTGAGATCTATATAGATGTCAATATCCTTTTTTTTTCTTGAAGCGGAAAACTGTAATGCATTATTAGAAACCCTCTAATCTAGTCTCTAGTCATTTGATTTGTAAGACAAATTCCATCGAATAGCACGTGTTGAAAAAAAACTAAAAATCCAATATAAACAATAAGTGTTAAAAATCTTGGGTCTCAGGCTAAATCTTACTGTATTTAAGCACCAGACAACCGTTGTTATTTACTGAACATACATTCAATGTGCTAGTTACGTCATATTCATTGACTTCTTAAAACGTATGCTTGAGAACTGATAATGAAATAGAACCGCCGTATCCGAATATTTTTTTCACCGTATGTGCTGTCCGTTATATTGGATTACTATTTTGTTTCACCTTAAAAGGACTTTTTGCCTCAAATTTGGTCAAAAATTCGATTTCCTCTTTTTAATATTTAATGATTTTTTCTTAAGTATGAATGTTATGTTTGTTTCTTAAGTATGAATGTTTTCACCCATGCGGTAATCATGTTGCGAGATATTGTAAATTTTGTTAATACATTCCTGCACAACTATCCATACAAATTAAAACTTTAAATGGCTTTATCTTCTTGATCATATTTTCATCCTTTTCCTGTTTTAAAAATTGAAAAACATGAATTGAAATTTTTGTAAACACCTATTAAGCTATTGTGCGTAATTGTACGTAATTCTAAATTCCATAGCTTCTGTTTGAATGAGAATTTCAAGGAAACAAGATATATGAAAATGTTCAGCAAAAATATAATTTTATAATATAATAAATTTGAAATTTCGAAATTTTTGAATCATTAAGAATTCTGGGACCCCTTAATTAATAACTCAGTATATTTCCACACTATAACAAACTAATAGTCGAGAGTGCAAAGTAAATAAAAACTGAAAATATAATTTTATTCTATTCAAGCTTTTTTTTAAAGTGTATCTTTTTAAATTATAATAAGAAATTACATACGTCGTACTATTAAAATTATTAAAATGTATCTAAAGTCATAAATTTCATTAAAATTATTTATGTGGAATCTTCTAGTAAAATTAATAATAATGGTAATGTACGATATATGAATGTGAATGTTTTACAAACAAAATGAATATGCGGAAAAATATTTCTTCCATGTCCCAATTTTAACAATTAAACGGATAACAAATTTAAAATATTTATTACTTACAATTTATACCAGTAAAACTTTTATTTTATGTTTATTCAATACATATTATTATTAAAACTTTATGTTGGAGATTATGTTTCCTAATTCATGTAGATCTAAAGCAGAGATACTTATGAAACAAAATTAAAGTTATGTTTTATCAAATCCCCAGTTATATTGAAATTTAATCCAATTTTCGTTACATTACTAAATTTCGTACAAAGTTTAATCAGACATTGATTAAACAGTAAATATAATCAGACCCAAGAGAAGAAGTATTTGTAAAGTAATTATTTCAATAATTAAAGCAAGCAATATGAATATAAAAATCTATATTATTATTTGACACTCTCGTTTTGAGATTTTAATTTTTAAATTTTAGTGAATTTTGCTTTAGGAAGGTGATATATCCGCAGTTTTAAACTTCTGCAATATATACAATTTTTAAAGGGAAAAAAATCTTTAAATCGAGTACAAGGAATTTTGAAATTGGAAGTTTTGTTTAAAAAAATGATAAAAAGAATTTGAAGCTTTTTTAAAAAATGTTTGAAGTATATTTGAAATACATAATATTTTTATTTTCTTTACTATTATAAAATATTTGCATATAAAGAAATCTTAATTTAACATTTAAAACATTAATTCTAATTAAAGATTTTAAAACTGTAATCTCTTTTTTTTCTGAATGGAAATAAGAAATATGCCCTATTCTTCAGGATAAATTTCCAAAACTGACGATACCTTAGTTTTATATATCTACTTCTTTTATGCAAGAAAATTTATGTTTTTGAAGCCGTTTCTCACAAATTGCCATTTCTTTATTGTTCTATATATTTTTGTTGTTATTTTTTCTTTGTTTATCCTTCTTATTAATATGATTATTATTTACACTATGTTAAAAATGACAAATTGTGTAAAACGAATGTCCATTTGCAAAACACAAGACTATTCTAATAATTTAACTAATCTATGTAAGTAATAATTACAAACTATTCATGTTATTTTTTTCATTTATTTCAATTAAATTTTATTATCATTTTTAAAAATCTGAAAACTGTGAAGGAGAGTAATATCCTTTACAGACAATACATTTTTTTTACTAGGACATGATTTTATCATATTTGTAAATCCTTGTATATAATAAAACATACTGCTAAGAAAGGCTGTTATACCACGGAAAATTAAAAAACATAAAAATACACCAATTAGGCAAAAATATATAAAAATGTATATAAACTAATGTAAAAAGCACATACACACATATACATATTATACGAAAATATAATTATGTTAAGTTTGAGATAGAAAATTTGACCTGATTAGTACAGTTGTTCTGTTTCAGATTTCTTAATGCAATAAGATATTAAACAACATTAAATTAAATATGACGTCTCTGTTTTATGTTATCAATGTTCTAAAAAAATTATTATTCTTTTTTATAAACATAACAAATACTATAATAAATAGTTGTATACATAGTTACCAGACTTATATATTATAGAAATATAATTTGAATTTTTCTTGTCGTTCATGCAATGTATCTCGAAATTGTAAATTAATGTATCACACAAATATCATTTAAATTTGTCTTAAACGAAATGAAAAAAGTCTAAAAAATAAAATATAGTGGTTATTACTTATTAAGTTCGTATTAAGATACACTTAAACGAAAACTCTGTCAATGAGATTTTCTTTTCAAAAATGCTGAATTTACCAGAATATAAAGAAAGTAAATATTGAACAATTAATAATACTACACAAAATATTCAGACGTTATTTCACATTATAGTTTACTTTTAGTGTTATATAGGTATCGGTGAGAATAGGATTGATGGGAAAATTTTAAAGTTTTAATTATTCTAAAATGAAATTGATAAATTTTTGGGTTTTTTTATTAATATGCATTCGAAAAAAAGAAATATTAGAATTAAAATACTAATAATAATATTTGTTTGAGACGGAATTTTTTGTTTTTTAAATATAACGACTTTGATATATTCTTGTATAATTACAGTATCTATATAATGGTCGCACATTTTATATCAAAATACAAAGTACGTAAACAATATGGTATTAATTATTGCATATTAAAATAAAAAAAAATATTTGCAATAATTAATATCATAATTTAAATCATTCCCTTTAATGCTTTCTGATTTTATTATCAGAAGACATTAAAGTAAATGATTCAATAGATTTATGTGACTGAATGTTTGTCAAACTCGTGTCTTCGTTGAAAGTTTTAAACTATAAGCATCTTGAATATCAACTTTACTTGTTGTTGCTAGTTTCTGACACATAAATATTGAGGAAATCAGTTTCTGCGAAATTATTTGTAATGAACGGGAAAAAAACTGGTATTCCCATTAGTATCGATATGCTGATATTTTATATATTTCTAGCCCTGTTTAACCAAAGCAATTAAACTAACTTTAATATAAAATGAAACATTTGTTTTACATAAATTAGCAGTCTCAGGAAATATTTCAGGCAATAATGACTTTTAAATGTCACTGAAATAAAAAGAAATGAAACTTTTTACAGTTTTACAAACAAACTTTCTTGATGCATATTTACAAATGGCTGATTTCTTGTTTTTGAAGATTGCTGCTTTGATGTTGCCATTTAGGTGTAATATAATGTTTTATAAAAAAAATAATTTCGTCGAAATTTAATCATTTCTCTCTTAGACCCTTCTCCTAAAGGCTCCACTCTCCCCAACATTTTTGTGGGTCCCCAACATTTTTTGTGACTGCTTAATAATACATGAGCTGTTTTATTTTAATATTTATTAACTATGCATGATATTCTAATTCTCGGTTATAAGTTTTTTTAATCATTTATAAAACTTAATGAAAGGTGAAGAAAGGTAAATAAATATTGCTTTCTGACGACTAGAATTTTTAATTGGCTACAAGATTATTTCATAATTGTAAATCCATGTATATAACTAAGCATAATGCAAGTAAAAAAATATATCACAGGAAAAAAGAAAGTACAAAAATAAAACAATATGTATAATGAAATATAAAATTGTATTTAAACTAATGTAAAATTTAAATTATACTTTAAAATGCATGGATATGAGTATGCAGTACAGGCAAAGAGACATGTTTTAAATGTAATGTTTGACGTCGATAAATTCACGTTTAGCTTATGTTTGTTAAAAATCATACTTGTCAATGATTTTCGATTGGATATTGAAAGCAAACGAAAAGAGAAAAACAATAAACATGTTAATAATAATAATAATAATAATAATAATAATAATAATAATAATAATAACAATAATAGTAATAATAATAATAATAATAATAAAATTAGAGATTTTAGGCAAAATTAAGCATTGTTTGTGCAGTATACTGAAGATGAACTGGAGGGTTTGTCGAACGATATTAAAAACTTGTGGTTCCAGACGTCAAATGATTCTGGAGTAATTAAAAAGGTTTAGACTTTCATCAAACTAACTTATACAAAATATCATATCTCATATTTTAGGTAATTTCAAACTATTCTATTCTATAAGTCAATATTCTTTCTGATTTATCGATTTGAAGCAAAAATGATAATAATAATAATAATAATAATAATAATAATAAATGTCATAATATATTAATAATAATAGCGTAGCATAGGCAACTAAGCTTGTTAACGGACGAAACTATAAAGAATTTCTAAATGATGTAATCTAGCTTTCAATTGTGCTCCAATTATTCTGATAAATATATTCCCTAACAAGTAAATTTAAATTTAATTACGTTACTGAATCTTCTTTATTATAGAATTTTCTCGTGTAGAAAAATACAGTTATTTGATATAAATTTATGAATACCTCTTTAAGCGCTTTATCCTGCAATGTGAGGAAGTACATCAATGTGTTTCGTATGTTACTTTCGCTATTTTAAATGTAGTGGTGAACTAATAACTTGAATGCGTATGAATATAGGTAAAAATTGTCATAGTCTTCACTCTCATACTTCAGATATTAATTACTATGATGACCAGAGATGTTATTATTTAATAGAAAATTGTTGTTAATAATTGTGGTAGTTAAATAATATATTATTTCTATTAATAAAATTCTTTATTTTAATGTATTGCAATTGTAAATAGTTGTTGTAAATAAATGTTATATTTTTTAAGTTCTCATTACTTTCATCATGGTAAATACATTTATGGCACCTGGTTTTATGGAATGTAACTTATTGAAGTATTCAATTTATCTATACAGCGGTATATATATTAGAAAGTGAATTACAAGTCAATGAAATATTTATAAAATAGGAACCCGAAGTTTATACCATGGGATTCTTTTACAAACATAGATAAAATAAATAAAATTGATGTGAAATGTATTAGGAGATTATCTGTAAGTAGACAATTTAAGTAGTCCGCTGTCTCTATTACATAAAAAAGCGATCATCTACATAATGCAGAATTCAGATAATTACTCCATAAGATAGTAATCAAGTAAACACTAATAACATTTATTCGATTACGTTAATGTTAGTGAACGTTCAGGGTGATGTGTAAAGCTAAAGGCATTAAAAACTGATTTAAAAAATGAAAGTGTTCAAAAAATCCTCATCTTTAAGAAAACATTTTAAAGAATTAAGCGATTTCATGAAACGAAACTAAAAAGAATAAAACCTTACAGTTTCAAAAGAAAAAAAAACCTTTAGCTTTTTTTTCAGACAGACACATGGGCCATTCCACTGTCACGTGCGGGACAATCAGACACCATAACTCCACCAAAATTGTGTTATAGGGCTTAAAATTCTTCAGAAACAGGAATAAACACATTTTTGTCAGTTTATATTTGGTATAACAATATCTCAAGCAGGGACAGATTTTTCCTAAATGGTTTTATTATTTAGTTATTAATTAATTTGCATGCGTCACGTGCAGGACATCTGAAGTCAACCACTTGTAATTTGCTCTAAGATCCAGCTAACATTTCTGCTCTACTAGTTTTGCAATTTTAAAAGAAAAAATATATATTAGAAGCTAAAGGTCTAATGTTTGTGAAATAAACATCATTTTTGGAAAAAATAAATTTTTAAACTGCTAAAAAAAATATAACGTATAGTGTCACGTGCGGGACACTGTTGTCACGTGTGGGACATTTGCAAATATCATTCAAGTAACGTTTTCAAAAATCAGAAAATAAAGGAATACAAAAAAGAAAATGCATATTATACATTTTACAATACAAAAATATTTATTTTAACTTTTTTTGTACAAAATAAATGTTCAAATTGACATTTTTAAACATAAAATAAAGTAAATGTATAAACAGAAACTCAAAAGTTTTCCATAAATTTGAATCAACCTCTATTTTTAGCTACAGTGGGAGTTGATATTTTCTTTACCACATCTTTAAATGAATATAGAATTTTATCTTTATACTGTGGTCACTTGTAGAATTTACCACTCAGACACTTCAATACTATCATGATTGGTGCTTGTAATAATATCACCAGGATAATTAATGCCATCATATTTTACAACTACCCATTCACCCATCTTAAAAGAAGCTGCTGTTTCTGAAGAGATGTTTAATATAATTGCTCCTGGAGGATTCATAGCACCATTTTCTCCTCTTCATTTTTTCCTCTTCTTTTCTCCATTTCATTCTTCTAGCACTAGTAGACTTAGATCTTTCCATTTCTGCTAAATAAATAACAAACTTTATCAATTATAAATGCTTTTGTCTAAATTTACTTAATTTCATAGAAGCATTGAACTTTAATTCTATTTTAACTTAGAAAAACAGAATATAAATAAAGCAGTTTTATTATTTATTTTCTGCAGAATAATAACAAGTTCTTAAACACATGACTCTTCTTATTATATAGAAATAAACCCTATAAATTAAGTAGATCAATTCTTATTAGAAAACAATATGTTCTTATAATAAAATTAACCATCAAAGTGTTCAAATTTTACTAAAATAAATTTAAAAAAAATAGAAATAAAAAATATTAGCATCACATAAAAAAATGGAACTATCATAAAAAATGTTTAAAAAAAAAAATCTTAATTTCGTTTTAGTTACATAGAATATGTTCTTAGGACAAAATAATCATTAAACCGTTAAACATATGCTATAATAAATCTCTATTTAGCATTCAGAAAACAAAAATAACAGTCTTGCTCATAAGGTGTCACGTGCAGGACAATTTTGTTTTTCTATTTTTTTTTTCAAATAAAAATTTGGCCCAAATTTTTAACTAGCATAGGATAAGTGTACTACACTAAACTGCTTTAGAAATGCTAATTAAACAAAATAAATGAGTTCCTTTTTTCTCCAAAATTAAAAAATGCATCTTTTGTGTCACGTGTGGGACACAGAAACAAAGCATTTTGTGTGTGCTGTAATAATTATTTGAAATTATCCTAGATTTTTAAGTTTAGTGAAATAAAAAGAATGAATATTAGACTTACCTAAAATGTTGATTTCAAAAGTTTCATTGGATTTCATAAAAAAAAACTCACTCAAAATGCATTATAAAACTCAACATACTTGTTTGCACATGCACGCCATCTTTAAACTGTTGTGTTGCCAATCCAAAAAAGACAAACTTTAAATTCTTACTCAAAACATAAAATTTGACATGTTGCCATTCAGTAAATACCAAACATATTTATTTACACAAACTTTTTAAAATAACTATCAATTTACCTTTTTTCATGGAATGGCCCACATACAGAAAATGCTTTCCACTTAATAAAGAAATGTAGATAGAAACCTGGATTTTCTCTTAAAGTATAGTTTTCCAAATTGAAGAAAATAATGTATTTGTTTGAATTTATTTGCTCGAGTAAAATTTTATTAAGTTCATGTGCTCTGTCAACCATTGTAAAAAAAGGAAAATAAATTAAAATTTAAAAAACTTTGTTATCAGAAAAGAAAAAAGTAAGAAAATGCTTCTCGTCAATTTAATATATTAACTTTGGCTTACATTCTGGAAACTTTAACGGAACAATTGGTTTTCAAGACAAAACTGAAACAATTTATTTCTCATTTTGGAATTATTATCTGAAATTCAATTTTATTTTCAACTTACTAAGCCATCAAAAGAAGTAAATGTTTAATCATTGTTTATTTCTATTTTCGTTAAGAATTTTTTTTTTTTTTTTTTTTAATCTAACTGTTAATTTATCGAAAAAAGACTATTAAAATAATAACCTTATTTTATGTTTCTTGTTTTTGTTATATATTACATGCGTTTTTATTTGTTGTCGTTTGGATAATTTAAATAATTTATTTAATATTAATTGTGCGATACCATACGCCTATGTAGTTGCTTTTTCTTAGTAATCAACATTTTTTTAAAGTTGCTTAGATGCTAAATATTTTTGATAATTTAAATTTTAATGGATGTGTAGTATTTTTCGCTCGCATTTTTTTTTTGGGGGGGGGGGAGGTTACTGAATAATTTCAAAATTTTGCAATTTGTTTCCAATATGTATTACCTATCATGTATAAAAAATTATTAGTCGCCATATTTTATTATTTTTAGTTTTTCAAAGTAGTATGTTTCAATTTTTTTCTATATAACACATTAAAAATATTTTTCTTCTGTACTTCGTATAGATTTTCTAGTTCTATCCTGGGTTCTTTTTAGAATTATTCACAAAAGAGTGATTCCTTCCCCCCCTCCAAAAAAACTGTAGAAAATCTGTAGAGAATTATTCCATTATCATGTTATTTTTAAGAATATCTTGCAAACTACAGATATTTTATGATAAAACTAAATCTGCTAAATTCCTTCACATTTTTAACAAATATCTGATGAAAGTGGAGATTCCTTCAGATAATCCTAAGATTATTTTAGTGCGATTGTTCTCTCAAAAAGCTATGTTTTTATGAACAGATAAAAATTTCTCAAACAAACCATAAAAAATTTGAATTCACAAAGCCTTTCAAAAGAACCGAGTCCGAACAAAACGTGAGTCGAGTCGTTGCCTTTCAGAGTAGATTGACGTCTTCGTTGCGCATGAAAATAAAAGTCCTAAAGATTTTTTATGGTGTGTTAAAGACATTTTTTATCTCTTAATAAAATTAAAACACATTACAACTTATTTTTATCTAGTTTGTTTTCCAAGAGAATGGGTTTTTTCAAATTTTAATCTGTCCGTTCTTCTAGTCTTTGTAAGTCTATTAATGTACATATATGTATATTACTGTAAATTACTGTACATACTGTATATTACTGTACATAATCAGATATTTCGCCTACTACTATTATTAAAGTTATGTGTATAATAATAATAATGCCCTGTTTTGAACTTCTGTTTGGTGAAGGTTACTTGGTTAAATGCATGAAAACAGGGGTTTTTATTCGGTTGATCTTTTAAATATTTTTTCTTTCAACGAGTGATTACCTTTTTAGATTTCGTTTGTAAATTTTACAGATTTTCACAAAGATATTTCATTTCTAAACGTAATATCTACCACCAAAAATTTCTTTGGAAAGCTTTAGATTTAAAGAAAAAACACCATCAGCTGCCGTAATAAGACAGTAAAACGCTGAAAATTTTTAAAGCATCCGCAATCAGAAAAAATTCGTCTTTATAAAAAATATCCGTCAGTTTCAAACAAATTAATATCCACATTACTAAAAACATGCTTTCTTCTCCTAATTTTCTTTGAAATCTAAAAGAGAGGGAAATTTTTTGTTTAATCCTTATAAAGGCTCAATTTTTTTAAAAATGAAAACCGAAAATTCAACGCATTAAAATTTCTAACTTATTTCGAAGCAAACAAATTAAAATAATGCTTCCGAATTTAATAAAGTAGAATTTTTCTCATTCATTCAGTTTTACACACAATCTCTTTTTTAAAGTGTAAAAAATATATTCACTTGTAAAATGTATGAAAACGAACAATACGGATATAAAAAAATATGCAGTTCTTCAATCAAGTTATAACAAATCTTCTTGAATTTAATTTAAAATAATATTTTCATTTTTCACATAAAATAATCAAATTGTGTCTTTAAAAAATACCTTATTAAAAATGTAACTGCAATTAAGTATAAATTTCAGATTTTTTTTATAGAAGAAATCTAAAAAGCCTTAAAAATCCGTCATTTGAAGGTAATGAGTCGTCATTTTAAACACGCCCTATACCGAGTACTTGATGGACGAATGGTGTGCGTACTCTACTCGAAACACGCGATTTCAATTTCAAACCCAAGTGAATCCACAAAAAATTCGAGATTTTTTTTTTTTTGTAAAAAACTCTGTTATTCAGATTACTTAAATTTTCTGACTTAGAAAAGACATTTATTTCATTCTCGGATGTAGGGGAGAGCGCACCTTTGAACTGGGGACACCTTTGAACACTCAAAATATTTTCCCTCAAATAAATTATTTTTAAAATCTACTGCTGCTAAAAATACATTACTGCTGCTTCAAAGGAATACTTATTCAAAGCTGTACCATTTTGCATGAATAATAATGGCTAAACAAGATATGCATTTTTTCCCTTTTGAATATAAACTTAAGAAAATAAAGTTGTAAGATTTTTGTTTACAAACTTCTATCCCTAAAATTTTAATTTATTGTTCAATGTTTAAACAAAGATGTTAGCTTTAGTTTATAAGCTTTGTTTTATTCAAATTCTTCAACCGAATCGAGTAAACCAGTGTAATGTAGAATTCCATGTGATGGGGCACCATTGAACAAAAAAGTTTGGGCACCATTGAATAGCGAAGAAACACTGAATAAACTTGTGATGAATAACAATTGAAAATAATTTAAAGAGAATACTTAAAACTATGAAGTAAAGAGTTGTAAATGCATCTACCTATTATTATTTCTAAATTTTTTTTATGTGAAAACAGGTTAATTAAGAATGTCAAAGAACATGGACTTATGCTATTATAACAATTCCCCTTACTGTACACATAGGTTCCAACCTCTGTATGTATCAGTGATGGGAAGTTTTAAATCTAAATTCATTTATTGGATAATTGTAAATCCTGGATACAAAATGTTGATTCATGATTTAACAGGTTTCCAAACATTATTTCAGGTTTCCACAATGAATAAAACGAAGTTTTATATCAGGTCTCTTAAAAAACAATAGCCAATGAAAATTTTTAATTTTCCAGAAGCATCAGATATCACATTGGCAAGAATATAGTAAAAAAGTTTTCACAACCAAACACAACTGGAGGGACACTTTTTGTTTTATCAACAGTGAGTCTTAACATCAACTTCGATAACATATGCAACTAACATATGCAGTTTTTTATAAAAACTGTGAATATTTTCATATTTTATTCATTTATTGAAAGGTGCCCCTTGCTTGTTCAAAGGTACCTCTACATGGGACACGTTTGAACAAAAATCTTTCAACTTTTTAAATCCTCATAACTTATTTAATTTCTTTGGAAAATGTTTAGATTATAGTTCATATGATGAAGAAATGTATTGTTTTTATTATATAATATTTTAAACTCAATAAATATAATTCAAATAATAAATATATTGATTTTTTGAAAAAATGTCCAAAGGTAACCCTCTCTGCTATACCGTAGCGGTGCTGTCAAAAATATTTCCGTAAGTTAAAAAAAAGAAAAAAAAATCTGGCGTGCCGTACTTATAAACTGCATATTAAATGTATCCGTATGATTTGCCATTTAAACAACTATTACTATGTATAAAAATGTATTTTAATTCTTTCATTTTATGAGTATGTATTTTTTAATGATTAACTTGCAAAATGTGCTCTTTAATCTCCCGTTAACCTACTTTATTCGTTAATATCAGATTTAACTAAAAAATACGCATCAGATTTACATAGAAATGTATTTCTGTAATTTTTTTTTCTGTGTTTAAGTTTCCTTAGACACAAGATGACTTTTTCTTATTTAACATCAATTTAACGCGTTTCTATTTTCGAAATTCTGTACTTTTAAATACAGATGAAAACCTTTTTTTTACGCATATCTTAATTTGTTATTAGTTCAAAAGAATGCTTATTTTAACCCCTGCATTTCAAAAGGGGATCTCAAAAACTAATGTATAAATAAAAATTGCCTCAGCAAATTTACTAATAAAACAGTTTCAGTAATGTTGCTTATTGAATTCGTTGTCATTAATTATTCTCAAAGTTATATAACGCAGCTGCGACTATCTGCTTAAGATATATCTAAAATAACGAAATGTGGTATTTTTAACAATTTTCTAAAATGAAACTAACTTCAAGGTTTTTGTTTACATTGTTTTAAATTATTCAGATGTACTTTTATTTGTTTTTACCTTAAAAAAGTAAAATATATGTTTAATTGGATTGAATTAATTCAAGTTATTTACGTAGAGATTCAATTTGAATTTATTTTGCTGAATATATATATTCTGAAGTAAAAATATATAGAAAAAATTATACGTAGAAAGACGTCAAATTAATCTTAAAATATTAATTGAAAGCATGAATGCTTATAATGATTCATGGTTTTATTTTTAAAGTTGGTGTAAAAATAATTATGAGGTTTTAAAAATTAAATCCAACATACGGACGTTAAACATAAAAAATATCCCCAGGGCATTCCAACAAACTCATAATCAAGGAGTGAAGTGAGCAGGATTTAAAAATCTCCAGAATATGTACAGGAGCAACACTGGATATGCAGGGTACTAAAATAATAGGCATGATACAGCATTGCAAACCGAAAACAATAATGAAAAAAGGGAGAGGGGAAGGAAGTAGTTTTGAAATGACCTATTTTCATCAAGGAAATCACTGCTTCTCCTTGATTTTTTTTCATCATTGATTTATTATTCCTTTCTTTTTATTTCAAATGATATTTCTAAATAATGCATATTTATTTATTACTATACAATCAGTGGGATTTTACGGAAACGATCAATAAGATAGCTCATGTACAGATTAATGTTTCTGGCTTTATTACTTTTACGTACTACACTAATTGCAGAAAAAAAATAACTCAATGATAGGTTTTACACAAGGATAAGAATTATATATTTTGTGTCAAAGCGGTTCGAAAACAAGGGCATTGAGGAAATTTGCTTATATCCAAATTAACATCATGCATGGAATAGATCTTGATTAGCAACACATTGCTGGAAAAAATATAAAAAAGTGTGAAATTATAAAACATATGTATATTGTATTAAGAATCAATCAAAAATATAATTTTCAATCGATTAAAGAAAATTTCACTTTAAATTATCTATATTTGTTTCACCCCTGTAGCAGGCGATGTTCAAAAAAGTAGCCGCCTAATTTTAAAAGCACTGCCAACAATAATTTTTATTTTTGTAAAGAACGAGAAAATGAATGATTTTGTAAATTCTGGCGTCAGTCCATCATTTCTTGAAATAAATTACTCCGTACCAAAAAGGATTAGCTCATGCATCTTTATAAATTGTCAGCTACATAAAAAAAATTATATAAATTAAAATCGTGAAAAAATATGTACCTAATTCAATTGCCTAGTAATAAGTCGTCAGCAAGATGCATTATTCTTACGAAAGCAAAGAAAATATACTTTGCATAGTATTGGTATATTATTTTTACCCATAATTATATTCCTAAAAATGAACAGAAATACTTGAAAAATTTCCCTATTTGTTTCGTTTTATTTAGAAGCATTTGATTCAACCGAAAATGTTTTCTCAGTCTTCAACTTTTACTTTCTTTCACGTGAATGGAATTGCATGCTAAAGAAAATATTACCAAATTCTCTTACAAACTTCAATTTTAAAAGCTACATGTCATGCATGAAAAGTAATTTCGAAATTCTAATACTCGGTTACTTTGTTTTTGCTATAGAGTATTTCAGAGGAAAAGACTAGAACGTGTGACAAAAAATATTAATTTTGTAGGGCGCGAAAATCTGTTTTAGATATTTGGAAAAGTGATATGTTAAAATAAATATTTTTAAGTGTATATATATATGAATATAGATATAGATTAAGGGGCACGATCAGAAGTAAAAATTGGCTTTTAGAAATTCTTTTGAAACGATAGAAGAGCAAGATTTAACAATAATATGTATTATATAACAATAATATAACAATAATATGTGCGTAATATAACAATAATGTGTATTAAATACAAAAAAAAAAATATTTTAATAAAATTTTTGCATATTTAGTTTTTTCTATCTCAAGGTTATTGCAGTCTACTTTATTTAATTTTTCGAGCGTATAAGTTGGATTTGATTACTTTTTATCTGAATTGTTTCTTGGTAAAAGTTAATAGAAGTTGATAAATGTGATATATAAAATTTATGACAAGATGAAAATAGTAATTTGCAACAATGCATCAGTACCTATTGCCACAATACTTAAAAACAAAACATATAAATAACATACCATAATTTTTTTAATACCAAAATTTAAAAGTTTTAACTTTTTCAACGTTGTGAACTTATATCATCGAAAGTGAAACCTGCAAAATAAATTGCTAAAGCTATCCAAATTGTGCTTCCTTGCTGACTTAAAAGCGATTAAATTCTCTCACATATTTTTTTGGCATGAAAATGTAATCTTCCATGCGCACATCTCAACAGAATAAACCATATTAAAGGAAACACCTTTCAGCAATGGAAATTGAAAAGATTTTTTCCTTTAAGACAAATACTTGATTAATAAAAATATCATACAAATGAGAAACTTCCAACAGAGGGAAATAGTGTCCATGTGTTGTCAATTTGCCAAATCATTACCAATTATACTTTATCTTTACCATTATTGATTATGTTAAAAAAATAAATCGTTCATCAATCATCAATCATCATCAATCAATCATCATAAATAAAAAAATAAATCTACGTTGACTACGTTTCCATCATTAAATGGAGTTAGCGAGTTATTCTGTTAAGTTGGCTATACAGTCACAGCAAAAAATATCTTGACATTTAACATTTCAGATGTTTTGTCAAATATCAAGAAATATACACGAGGAATGACTTTGAATCTCCAGCTGTATAAACAAATTAGTATAGGTCATATATTTAGAGAAGAATTTTTTTTGAAAATTCAATAGGGGACCGTCAAATAATTGAAAAAGAACGAATATCTGGAGAATAACCCTCTCAAAACTAATATAGCAAAAGCGTTCAAACTGCATATTATGATTAAGGGGGCTTATGGTTATAAACTGTGTTTATTATTATGCGGATAGCATGTATACTCATAGAGAAAATAAGGTTTTTATAAAAACGGTCCCAAATTTTGTCAAGTTTTTTACTTGTAATTTGCAGAGTTTTTAATAAAAAACAGTGTTCTTTTCAGAAAATATGAGAAACAACATTGTACATAATACTCTGCAATTAAAATAAAAAAATATTTCTAATTGTATGAAAAATGACCAGGTTTACTTAAAGAGCTTAAGAGCTTAAAGAGTTGTACTTGAGCAGGTTTACATTTTCACTGAGTATGCGTCAACTCTATAATAATTTCATTTGCATATAGCGTTAGCTAAATGTGTACAGCAACTTTTGTTAAAGTCTCAAAATCATACCTTGAAAATTCTGAAAATTATCGTCGATAGAATAAGATCAAAATCCGTTATTCCCAAAATGAAGCAAAAAGAAGAGAAGCCGTATCCAAATATAGCTGTACGTGCTGTACGTAAGAGGAACTGTACGTGCAGTATTGTGTCGACACTAATCAATGGAATATGGATACAACTTATGGAATATGACACATCACTCATTGCTATTCCACATTCTACGTCTATTTAATTGAGCATTGACTATCCGAATCTCTAAACAATTTACCATTTGTAACATGCAACATATTAAATTTCAACATGTTACATAAATTTCACACCTTTTTCTGGATCAAAACTAAGAAAAATGTTTAAAAGTTCTAAAAAAATTAATAATCATCTCTTACCTTTGTTTCTTTTTGTTCCTCTTGACAATTCTTTGCATAGTTTATCTTTTCTTGCTTCATATCTTCTAGTAGATTTGTGACATCTTCAACGGAATTGCCTAGTCCGTACTTGTCTCTGTCAATGAGACTGCGATATTTCGGAAAGTGTTTAAAAAGAATAATGTCTGGTAACGATTTGACTCGTATACGGATTTCAAAATAGGTACTAATTATCAGCTCCATAACGTAATGCCTGCTAGCAAATGATACGAGTTCTCTTTTTTTTAAATTTTTCTCTAAAAGAACACATTCCCCAGAATTATAATCAGAATTTCAGCCGGTAGAGTTAAATTACATTTCATGAATATTATCTACTATTCTCCAGTCTAGAATAGTTCCAAAGACAGCTGCTACCTGAGCTTATTTTACTGCAGATGAAATCTTGACAATGATGAATAGTTAAGAATCACCTTTCCCTGAAACGAATACTGGTAGAGTTACCAAGTCACCGGCTTTTTGCACACCATTATTGTCGCAAGGAAAAGACTGTTATTTTAAATCGCTTAAATGTACCAATTAAATAAAAGAACATTTTCAGTATTAAAATACTGGAATCCAAAAAGGCGGAGACTTGGCAGCTCCGTACTGGTCATAGATCAATCTTTCCTTTTTAAGTTAAATCATACATTAATTTTCCATCCCAAAGAAGTACAAAAGTTATACGTCTTTAAAACTTACTTGCTGTTGTTTCATATTTCTTGCTTCCTTCAAACATTCTTTGTCGTCAAATTAATTCATGTCAAATATATGTGAAAAGATAACATTATTTTTCAATGACATACCATGCGAACATATTTAAGATAGCCTATAAATTAGAAAATTTTCAACCACCTTTAAATATTATTAAAATGTACTAATATTTTGCCTGCATTTTTTTCATAAAAAATTAACAAATTTTGAGGATGAGAAAATTAAATTTTTTAACTTTAAAAATAAGCGCCAACGTAGTACTCTGTTTATTTAATATAAAAAGCCATTTATACAAACATATTTATATATATAAAAGAAAAAACTTGTATTAAAAAGTATTTTATACATTTTTTGAAATAATATTTTTAAACGTGTAAATACATGCATAAGCGAAAATAAAGCCATTAGATTTGATTTCTCAGCTGTTTATGTATTTTGAAAACATATTTTATTGTTTGAAGGCGCGAATTGAACTAAGCTTTTTTTAACTCCGTGCAATGGAAAAGTAACAAAATAAACGAATAATAAAAATAGCAATTAATCAATTTAAAACATTTTACAGTAAGACCAGCATTGTTTTTCATTTAGATAAATATCTTTCTTAATACTGCTTGATATATATATATATATGTATATATATATATATATATATATATACAGGGTGATTCCAAATTTTTTTTACAATAAACATGGGGTGATAGTACACATCAAGACAAACAATATTAAATAGGAGACTAAGGGTCCAAAACGTTTTCCTAAGGAGGTAGCCGCCATTAAAGTTTAGGGACCAAAATTTCAAATAAGCATAAAAAACGGAAAAATAGGTCGATTGATTTGCGGTTTTCACTAAAATTATTCTTTATGTCGGCATTTTCTTGAAATTAAATTATAAAGATAATTTTCAAAAAATGCCGATAGAGGGCGCTTTAGACTTTGGAGTAACGAACAACTATTTTTTGCCGGTATTTTTTGCATCTCATTAAATGTTTTCGTAAGCTTAGACTCAAACTTAAATTTTGAGCTCAAAATCTGTAGTTGGGAGTGGTTAAGTAACACAAACTGAGCTGTGTTCAGAGGGTTCAAATTTTAAATGATTATAAAAAACGGAAAAATTGGTCGATTGATTTGCGGTTTTCACTAAAACTATTCTTTATTTAGGTATTTTCGTGAAAATAAATTATAAAGATAAATCTCAAAAAATTCCGTCAGAGGGCGCCTTAATCTTCAGAGTAACCAACAATTCATTTTAGCCATTATTTTTTGGTTCTAATTAAATGCTTGCAAAAGCATTTTAAATGTTCTCGGAAGCTTAGATTTAAACTTAAATTTTGAGCTCAAATCCTGAATCGTTATGAGGAGTTAAGAAGCGCAAACTGAAGTGTGTTCAGGAGTTGAAATTTAACCCTTTTTCCTCCTCCAACACAATTCAATTTTTCGCTACCTAAACACTCCCAACGATTCAGAATTTCAGCCCAAAATTTAAGTCTATGCATTTGAAAGCATTTAATGAGATTAAAAAAATAACAGTTAAAAATAGTTACTCCAAAGTCTAAGGCGCCCTCTATCGGCATTTTGTGAAATTTATCTTTAAAATTTATTTTCAAGAAAAAACTGATTGATCAAGAAAACTGCTGATTTAAAAATTAGTTTTAGCAAAAACCGCAAACGAATCGACCAATTTTTCCGTTTTTTACAATTAATTTTAAATCCTCTGAAAACAGCTAAGTTTGTCTACTTAACCACTCCCAGCTTTTCGGATTTTGAGCTCAAAATTTAAGTTCAAGTCTAAGCTTACGAAAGCATTTAATAAGATGCAAAAAATAACGCCAAAAAGAGTGTTTCGTTACTCCAAAGTCTAAAGCGCCTTCTATCGGCATTTTTCGAAATTTATCTTTATAATTTATTTTCACGAAAATACCTAAATAAAGAATAGTTTTAGTGAAAACCGCAAATCAATCGACCAATTTTTCCGTTTTTTATAATCATTTGAAATTTGAACCCTCTGAACACAGCTCAGTTTGTGTTACTTAACCACTCCCAACTACAGATTTTGAGCTCAAAATTTAAGTTTGACTCTAAGCTTACGAAAACATTTAATGAGATGCAAAAAATACCGGCAAAAAATAGTTGTTCGTTACTCCAAAGTCTAAAGCGCCCTCTATCGGCATTTTTTGAAATTTATCTTTATAATTTAATTTCAAGAAAATGCCGACATAAAGAATAATTTTAGTGAAAACCGCAAATCAATCGGCCTATTTTTCCGTTTTTTATGTTTATTTGAAATTTTGGTTCCTAAACTTTAATGGCGGCTATCTCCTTAGGAAAACGTTTTGGACCCTTAGTCTCCTATTTAATATTGTTTGTCTTGATGTGTACTATCACCCCTCTTTTATTGTAAAGAAAATTTGGAATCACCCTGTATATATATATATATATAATTTAAAGCGTCTTAATCATTATGTATATGTTAATCATTATTAATTATTAAACGTATGTATTAATCATTATTTTATTCAAATTCTTAATCTAGCACTTTAATCCTTCATAACTTAACTATCCTTCAGAAACCAGTTATTGTATTTTATATCTTGAGATATTCGATGCTTGTTTTTAAATGACATTTTTCTTTTTACTAAACTTCTTATTCAATAATCCCGCATGCATTGTAAATCCACACACCTGTCTAGCGTCACAGCCTTGTCACATAAAAATCTACCGTTAATCAATAAAGAACTGATTATTTCATTCTCCCCCTCTTACCTCTTATTGGCTTACTATACACGGGTTTAGTCATCTCTAAATTTTGTTATTCTTCCGAAGTTTAAACTGGAATTTTGCGTTCGTTAGCTTTTCCGATAATACTACCATACATGAGTTCCGGAGTATGATTTCTGTGTTGTGTTCGAGTGCTTCAAAACCTATTACCTAGTTTGTGGAAGTCCTATAAAGTTTTAACTTATTTTAAGAACTTATGTAATTATATTTTTGGAGAATCTTTATCTAATGTAATTTGTTCTTGATTTACATGTTTGGAAAATAAAAATACATCAAAATTTAATGAGATATGTTTTTCTTGGAGAAACTATCAATATGTTACCCCATTGCTTTGCTGTATTTGCGTGATAAATCATAGAAATAGTGATTCAAGAACTAAGGAATACTTGTGCTTGTTACTAGAGTTTGCCGATCTCAACCATTATGACAGCAAATTCGTGTAAGTTGGTTGAATTTGTCGACTTTTAAAAATGGCACGACCTTTCATCAGCAACCAGTGTTCCTTGTTTTAATGCATCTGGTTAAAATTTTCCACTATTTTGACGAAAATTATATATATATATATATTATATATTATATATATATATAATATATGTATATACATATATATATATATATATATATATATATATATATATATATATATATATATATATATATATATATATATATATATATATATATATATATATATATTAGGGTGGTCCTTAAAACTTGGTTAAAAAAAAAACTTTCAGAATTTATACCGGGGCATCCCGCCATTTAGTTTTACTTATTATAAAAAAATTACAGTATTCTTTTCAACTTTTTTAGAATAATTTTAGGGATCGCTACAAAAAACTAAAATTTAGATTTATTCAAAATTATTGAAGAAAATAATTATTCTTATTAACAAGTAAATATATTTTTACTAAATATTTCAGTAAATTCCACAGCAACTACATTGTTATATACATTTAAAGAAGAAGAATTTTTTCTTATAAAATCCTTATATTTAACTTTTTTAAGACATCAATGTATATTTTTTATAGTCTGGATATTTGCTTCTAGACTGCTTGACTAACAAGAATAAGTGCTATTTTTGTATGACGTTCAATGTATTCCCCAATAAGTGCTACCCCACGTTCAGCTACATCATTAATAACTTTGCCTGTAGCCGAACAAAGCTTGCAAGTTTTATAGGATTCATTTTTATTCGAATTTGTCACATCTGTTTCAAAAAAGTCTGACGGCAATTCAATAATTTAAAACAAAAAACTCAGAGTGTTACTCGTTACAAAATCATGCAAGTTCTTTTTGAGGATATCATCAGGATCAACTCGTGCATGTTTCAATGGTTTCTCATTTTTTACATATTTCAAATCTTGCACCATTTTTTTTTTAAATTTAAATGAGACATTGTCATCGAAAAATGCAAAAACAACTAGTTCTTCTGACAAGTACCACAAATGTCCTAGAACTTTCTTCATAGCACACAAAGAACTGTCTTTATTTACATTTTCGTACTCTTTCGAGTTTTGAAGGAGCAATAAATCATTTCTAGGCGCTGAACAAGCAGATTGTGCCTGACTCGAACTGTGAATGTAGATTTTTATTACAAACGAGCAAGCTTGACGTACTCCATATTCTTCGTTATTAGAGAGTTTGAACTAATCTCTAAATAAATCAATCTTGAGCGAGTATATGGCCTTTGTCATCCATCGGGCTCGATACAAGCCACCAGGGGCTCTAAATGCAACACCTCTTTCGGATACACCTGCTAGGAAAATGATGACAAGCTCTAACAGTTCTTTGTAATCGTCTCTTGTTTCAAAATCATTAAGTTGATTTTATGCAAACTCTATGATTTCTGAATCATTTTCTGTTGTTTTTTTCATTGATAAAATTACCTGTTACAGAAGTCTGAAATATGTCATGATAAATAGAGTTCTACAGAATTTTAAATAGTTTAACCCTTTGCGGCATAGAGTAAATTCTTTGCTTAAGTGTTTAAATTAATAATTGACGCCGGAATTTAAAAATGATTTTATTTGTTAATATGTAAAATGTGTATTTCAAGCATTCAATAAGCCGCATTTTTTTTAGAAAAATTCTGGTGCCAATGTGGCGTTCGGGGATTAAAATTAAGTGGTTTCATAGATATACCAGAGAGCCGCAAAGGGTTAAATAAGAGTATGTCTGGTCCGCCTGGAACTCCGAGTAACTTAACAACAACTGCCTCCAGCATAATCTCTAGAATATGATGATGGCAGGCCAACCAAAACATTTCTTTCTCCATTTTCTTTTCCAAAAAAGCAGAAGTTCCTCTTGATAACCTAGAATTTACATAGTTTGTATCAAAATACATAGATTTTACTTGCTGTGTAATTTCCCATGACTCCAATGTTTTGTTAACAGCAAAGTCCGGGAGCCGACCGTCGATTTACCTGTGTATCAAGTAAAAGGACCGGACATACATCAAAATGTAGGTCTCAATATGCACATTAAGAATATCACTGTCTGACAGGTCCTATCCTGCCGGAACGTAAGGCAGCCGCACTTTTATGACGTCAATTTTGAGTGTTTACCAATGTATCGAGTACAGATCCAGACATACATCAAAACGTAGGTCTCAATATGCACATTAAGAATATAACTGGATGCCATATACATCAAAATGTAGGTTTCAATGTGCACATTAAGAATATCACTCGCTGCCAGGTCCTATCCTGCCGGAACCCGGTGGCAGCCGCACTTTTATGACGTCAAGTTTGAGTGTTTACCTATGTATCGAGTAAAAGGACTAGACATACATCAAAATGTAGGTTTCAATGTGCACATTAAGAATATCATTGGCTGCCACAAACATCAAAATGTAGGTTTCAATGTGCACATTAAGAATATCACTGGCTGCCAGGTCCTATCCTGCCGGAACCCGGTGGCAGCCACACTTTTATGACGTCAATTTTGAGTGTCTGCCTATGTATCGAGTAAAAGGACTAGACATACATCAAAATGTAGGTCTCAATGTGCACATTAAGAATATCACTGGCTGCCACAAACATCAAAATGTAGGTTTCAATGTGCACATTAAGAATATCACTGGCTGCCAGGTCCTATCCTGCCGGAACCCGAATGGCAGCCGCACTTTTATGACGTCAATTTTGTGTGCTTACCTATGTATCGAGTACAAGGCCAAGACATGCATCAAAATGTAGGTCTCAATGTGCACATTAAGAATATCACTGGCTGCCACATACATCAAAATGTAGGTCTCAATGTACACATTAAGAATATCACTGTCTGCCAGGTCCTATCCTGCCGGAACCCGGTGACAGCCGCACTTTTATGACTTCAATTTTGAGTGTTTCAATCTACATTTTGAAGTTTGTGGCAGCCAGTGATATTCTTAATGTGCACATTGAGACCTACATTTTGATGTATGGGGCAGCCAGTGATATTCCTAATGTGCACATTGAGACCTACATTTTGATGCATGTCTTGGCCTTGTACTCGATACATAGGTAAGCACACAAAATTGACGTTATGAAAGTGCGGCTGCCACCGGGTTCCGGTAGGATAGGACCTGGCTGCCAGTGATATTCTTAATGTGCACAATGAGACCTACATTTTGATGTATGTCGGGTCCTTGTACTCGATACATAGGCAGACACTCAAAATTGACGTCATAAAAGTGTGGCTGCCACCGGGTTCCGGCAGGATAGGACCTGGCAGCCAGTGATATTCTTAATGCACATTGAAACCTACATTTTTATGTATGTCTGGTCCTTTCATTCGATACATAGGTAAACACTCAAACTTGACGTCATAAAAGTGCGGCTGCCACCGGGTTCCGGCAGGATAGAACCTGACAGCGAGTGATATTCTTAATGTGCACATTGAAACCTACATTTTGAAGTATGTGGCAGCCATTTATATTCTTAATGTGCACATTGAGACCTACGTTTTGATGTATGTCTGGTCCTTGTACTCGATACATGGGTTAACACTCAAAATTGACGTCATAAAAGTGCGGCTGCCTTGCGTTCCGCAGGATAGGACCTGGCAGACAGTGATATTCTTAATGTGCACATTGAGACCTACATTTTGATGTATGTCCGGTCCTTTTACTCGATATATAGGTAAATCGACGGTAGGCTCCCGGACTAAAAAGATATTACTTCACCTGTTCCTGACTGAAGTATTGGTACTGCAAGTAATTGGTCAATATTTTTACTAGAAATAATAATTGCTAATCGATAAAAATTCTAATCCCAAACCTTCTGAGCGTTTTGATTTGTTTTCTTTGTTCCTTTTAAGCTTTTGACAGTCCTTAAGTAATCTTTCAATTTTATCAACTACATGTTTTTTTTTTCAATCTAGTAGGAATGTTAGCTTTTCCCCCAAACTATAAGGACGTCACTTGCAGCACAGTGCTCTGAATTTCTGATATTTAACCTATTTTTAATAGAAAAAAAGACTTGGCACTTCTTTTTTACTTGACAGTTTTGTTTGACTTAAAGATGAAGAAATTCGACAAACAATCCAGATAGCATTAATTTTCATATTAGAATAGATACTTTACTGTTAGCTGTCATGCTTTTTCATGTACGAAATAAAAATATTTGTATATAAAATCAAAATTCATCAAGCATACAAAAAAATATATATTCATAGAATACAGTCCTATTTTATATAAAAATTACCTTATTTACATTACATTTACTTAGGGACAAAAAAAGAAGCCTAAATGGATTTAATTCAAAGACTTTAAAATTTTTTTCACATTTGTTCAGATAAAAAATCGTTCAAGTTGCACAGTAACACTCTGCGTCTACTGAATTCACTAGCTAGCAACACACTGAGAAAGAGTCGGGAAACGATACGAAAGAATATTGACTACATTTCGTATGGAATTATATAAAAACATTCTTTTTTGTGTACTCATTAGCCGAATTTCAGCTGTTGCCGTAGCAACCAAAGGTTACATTAAGAGTAGAGGATTATGGACTACTAATGCACAAGAAAAGCACCACTTGGGCGAAAAAAAATAGGTCTCTCACAAAAGTCAATAATTTTAATAATAAATATTTATTTAGTGCTTATAAATCATATTTTTATTACATAATCATTTGTTAAAATTTAAGCTTAATTAATATTCTTTTATTATTTTTATTAATTTTTAAATTGATCTAAGCACTATTTTATGTTAAATTAGTTGACCCGTCGACATTGCTCTGGCCCATTCAAAAAAAACGCACAAAATCTCGAATATGTTTAAAAATTGCTGAAAAATGTTAAAAACTGAGCATTAATTTTGGAAAAAAAAATTGAAACATCCGACAGTCTGTATATTCTAATGTTATTTTATGACTCAATTTCGCTATGAGTATAGATATGTATTAATAACTTAAAAATTACACTAAAAAGTGGTTAAATTTTCTAATCCTTCAAATATTGAAACCTTAGTAGCGACCCTTAAAATTTGTTTTAAAATTCTGAAATTATTGTGGAGGCCTTTTTTTATACATAAAATAAAATAAAGGGGTGCCACATACAAATTTTAAAAAATTCATTTTTAAGGACCACTCTAATATATATATACCGAGTGTCCCAAAAATGACTGATGGATTTTAAAATTCAATAACTTGCAAACGGTGATAGCTATTTAAAAAATTTTTGCAGGAGGGTTATGTATAATGTCAGGAGTTTCTTCACTGTAATTTTTTATTTTAGTTCGGATTTCAAACAATCGCCGTCACCGCTACCTATTGTTTGAAATTCGAACTAAAATAAAAAATTACGGTGAAAAACATTCCTGACATTATACATAACCCTCCTGCAAAAAAAAAAATTAAATAGCTGTCACCGTTTGCAAGTTATTGAATTTTAAAATGCATCAGTCATTTTTGGGACACCCAGTATATATATATATATGTATATATATATACAGTGCGTGTCAAAAGTTTAAGCACAATAGCAATTTTATAATAAAACTTCAAATATTCACTTTATATCAATATTTGTCTTGTGTATGTTAATAATACCTATTTTAACACCATATTAATTGAAATTAACTTTGAAATTTTATTTCAAACCATGGAGTTTAAGAATAGAACAAAAATAACTGTGTCAAAAGTTTAAGCACATAATCGTTTTTATGCAAATTTTACAGTCTGACTTAAGCTGCTGCGCACGCAAACAACTTGTGTGTGTATAAGAAGCAGTCAGTTGTTGTTTTTGAGTTAGTACAAAATGCCTAAGTCGAAGAATTTTCAGAGGAGGAGAGGATAAAAATCTGGAGTATGAGAGCAAAATGTAAGTCTGTTTCAGAAATTGCAAGTGTGTTAAAAAGATCAAAACGATGTATTCATAAAATTTTGGATCGTGGTAATGCCCAGGTAAAAATGAACTGCAGTGAAACCGTAAAGAAACTGCAGTTGGCAAACTGTGGTGTTTTGACATAAATAACTGAAGTTTTTTTAAAGTCAAAATAACTACAAATTTACTGCGGTGAATGTGTAGTTGATAACTACACATTCACTGCAGTGAATTTATAGTTGAAAAGCAACGAAAAAAAAAGTTGTGGCGCCATCTGTTGACCTTCTCAGGTAACATTCCAAAAACCCACTATTTTACGTTAGAATCAGTTGGATTCGACCCGGGGACCGTAAGAACTAGAGAGGCACGCTCTATCCACTCGACTACGCAGACCTGTTTGTATGAGACCTAATGGGGCTATTATGGGAGACATTTCGGAAAGTGATTGTTTATCGCTGAGGATGGATGGGAGATGAAAAAAGTTGGAAGTTTTACGTGCTTTTATTTTTTATTTATTTATTGCTTATTGTAATTTCCTTTTGCGCGTATTTAAAAATTAATTTAATATTTAAACGAATGAAATAAATCTCTTAGCAAATTAGTTAAAGCAAAAATTGGTTTTTCTTATAAATGTAAGAAATAGTAAACATTTAATTAAATAATTTTGTTCTTGTTCAAATATTATTTGTTCAATTAATAAAATTTTAGTATGAATTATAATGTAATGATATGCGTTGTATTAATTTATGAAACACATATAAAATGGAAACATTTACTTTAATAAATAATATAGGTAGTAAATTAATAATTTTTAATTAGAATAAAAAATATTTTATATTTTTTGCTAATTAAGTAGAACATATTTTTTATTCTTATGTTACAATAATAATTTTTACTTAAAAATATTTTTTAATTTAAGAATAGAATTAAAGATATTTTTTTCTTTTAATATTTTTTTCTTTTTTTTCTTTTTTTTTCCTTTTTCTTAATTTTTAAATAGTGGATTTTCTGAATTTTTCTTATAAATTTAAGAATATTTAACAAAATAAGTGAATTTTAGAGGATTTTCTGTTAATATAATTTTCTTTTTAGGAATTAAAATGTAATTAAATGTGTCAATTTAAAAAATATATCTATTTGTAAAATAGAAAAACTAATTTTAATAAAAAAAATAGGTTCTTAATTATTTGAACTCTTTTTATGGTAATTTTTCACAAAGGGAAATTTTTTAATCTTTCTTTTAAATTTTAAATAAAAAAGATGACTAGATTTCGTATTTTTATTGATTGTAAAATAATTTTTAATCTTTTTAATAATTTAATATTTATCTGAAATATTAAATTTTGTTGTTCTTTTAATATAAATATATAATTTGAAAATAATCTCAATTAAGTCTCAAATTAAGTCTCGTCTGTCCTCCCTCTGATAAGAACGGACTGTTTTTTTTTTCTTGCCTGTATCTTGTTTATAGTTTTTTTAATTGCTTATCATTAATAGTTTCCTTTTTAGATATGCACTCTCTCTTTGAGATTTTGAACTTGCATTTCATAATATGAAATATATTTTTTAGCATTATATATGAGCTGTTTTAGCGCCAATTGTGCTGCAATTTTTCATGTTGTATTGAAACTAATTACAAAATAAGTTAAATTAACTTATGAAGTTTTTTTTCTTTCTGTAGTTAAGTTTAGAACGAATAATAATTTATAATAAGAGCGATTCAAAAAATTATTTGATGATTCAGATATTTGAATGTCCATTTTAAAATAAAGTAATTGTAAGTCCTTTTTAGTTATGAAAATGGAGGGGGATGGGGGCAGGAAGCAGAGGAAAAAAACTGCCCCTCCTTGGATTTTAAAATTAAATTAAATTAAATTTCTTTTTCTTCTTTTTTCAAAAATATAACGTAAATTTTTCGAGTAACTTAAAAAGAAAAAAGATATAGGGGTATACTCATTGCCCCTCCATGGATTTTGAAATTTATTTAGTATTTTTTTTCTCCAATTTACACAAACATAATAAAATTTATTGTTTTAGAATAATTTAAAATAAAGAAAAGAAAAATTTTCCATTCGGTGAAGGGGGCATAGATGAAGTCACTTTTCCTCCCTCGATTTTGAAAAGTAACTATTTTTTTCCCCGATTTTTTAAAAACATATTAAATTTTAATCTTTTTTCTTAGCTTAAAATATAAGAGGAACTAAAAATTTTATGCTAGGAGGAGGAAGGTAGAAGAGAGCTGTTGTCCCTCCGGAAAAAAAAAAAATCTTCTATTTTCAAAAGCATAGTAGAATGTATAATTTTCATTTACAATTAAAAATAAGAAGAAATTTCCAATTAAGGGTAAAAAGTAAAATGCACATTGTCCCACATATCTTTTGAATCTTAATATATTTTTTCTCTGATTTTGATAAACATAGCGTTATATATTCGTTAAGAGTAACTTAAAATAAAGGAACTAAGAAATTTCCGTTGTAGGCAGTTCAGATAGGTAGTCAACTACCACTCATAGTGATTTTGAAACGTAACTAGTGAAATTCATTTTTTTTCTCTTAGCTTAAAATAATAAAGGAACTAAGAAATTTAAGTTAGGGGGAAGGAAGCATAGATAGGAACGCCCATGCCTGAATTAAAAAAAAAAAAAGATGGGTTTTAACACATTAAAACTTATAATTTCCAAGTAACAAAATAAAGTAGGAACTAATAAATTTTTCGCTAAGAAAGTAAGTGGATGGGATGGGAAATCCCTAATTCGATTTTGAAGTATAATTGAATTTATTTTTCTCCGATTAAATTCTCTGAATTTATCGGACACACTTATACTAGAGATACATTAAAAAGTGTACTTCTAAATTTATGGCTGGAAAATAACTTTAAATTAACTTCAGCGATTCTACGGTTATAAAATCTTATATATTTTTTATTATAAGATGACTTTATAAAATCTACAGTGTTTTTAAAGTTAATAGCTCATAGAATGTTTAATATAAATTACTGCAAAATCACCTTCAATTAACTATAAAATAACTGAAGTGATTTTATAGTTGAGATTGCACTACAGAAAGTCTAGAGTTAACATTAGAAAAACCTCTAAAACACTTTACTTCTGCGAAAAAACTGCATTTCATTTTTAGCTGGGTGATTTCAAACGAAAATTTCGTCCAGGAAGTCCGCGAGTGACTAGTTTGCGCAAAGATAGTCGCATCAGAAATTTGACTTCAACTGACATTTACTTCTTTTCGCAAATAAAATGTTCAGTTAAAGGACAAACATCGAAAAAACTGTTCGTAGAAGAGTTTTGGAATTCAAGTACATCAAAAACCATAAAATTACTCGATTACCGTGACTCAAACGACACCACAAAGAAGCTAGATTACAATACGCCAAAGAGCACATGTCATTTTGTAAAAATTGGCTGAATGTCATATGCTGTGCTGAATAAAAATGGAGCCTCGATGGCCCTGATGGGGTTAAGTACTATAGTCTGTCTCAAAAGTTTAAGCACAAGCATAAATTATCGATTTTTAATGAATTATAAAAAGTTAGAATTAATAACATATTTTTATTTACATATTTCGCAATATTATTTAAAAAAACGATATCAAAAATAGAAAAAAATAAATTACATAATTTTAAAAAATACAATTAAAAAAAAAGTTATAAAAAAACTGTCTCAAAAGTTTATGCACAATGTCAAAAACAACCATATTTATAATTTTTACAGAACTTTTAGTAACAATTTTTTTTCCATGTTTTCGGATTAGTTCAAATAAACGTGCTTTCGTCGAAATTATTAGTTTTTGTGGGGTTTCTGGTGGCAAAGAATACCATGCTTTCTCAATAGCGTCTTGGAGTTCTTCAATAGAGTCAGACTGCTTTCCATTGCCTAAACTTGGCGGGTTAAAGTATTCCAGACATTCTCAATCGGGTTTAAAACTGGACTTAAAGCTGGCTATTCAAGTACTTTATCATTTTTCTAAAAAATCCAAAGTTTTGTAGAATGGGATACGTGGATTGAGGCATTGTCTTGCAGAAAAGTTCATGGTGAAGCAAATGGTGGTTTAGGTTGTCTTAAAACTTTTTTCACTCTTCTCTTCCTTTTAGAAAAGCTAGAGAGGGCTGGCAAATGTCACAAATGCCCCCTAAACCATAACGGATTTACCAAATTTCTGCCTGCTGAAAAATGTCCTTCGGTTCTTGCGTAACTCATGCCAATACGCCTTCCAACCATCAGGACCATCTAAGTTCCACTTTTTCTCATTGCTGAATAAAACAGTAAGCCATTTGTCCCCGTAGGTCATGTGTTTTTTAGCCCAGTTCATTCTTACCTGTTTGTGATGTTATTTAAGACACGGTTTGCGAGCCAATTTTTTTTACATGATGTAATCACACGCTTTAATACGTCTATTTACAGTGTCTTTGGACATCTGTACTCTGAAATTATTTTTAATTTGCCGTATGGGGACATATTTTGCCTAAATACCAATCTTCGTATTTTCCGATCAATCTGAACAGTCGTCATACGTGGTCGTCTGCATCTTGGTTTCCACTTAAAATTATCATTTCTAGAAAGTACTTGATATATACATAGCTTTGATCAATTTAAAGCTTTTGCAATTTCAGAAACAGTTTTATTTTGGGATTTCAATTTAAAATCTTTCAAAATCTCACATTTTGTGAATTCTTTACCCTTTGTCATGTTTAAAACATTAGGAAATAATTTCTCCACCTTTTATACTTGTATAAAAGTGCAATATGATGTCATACAACGTCATTACACAATACCAATCCCGAGTTTCTAAAAAAATTTGCATAAAGTGCTTAAACTTTTGAGACAAATTTTCTTCAAGAAAAAAAGAAAAATAAATAAAAATAAATATATTTTTTATTTTAACTACCCAAAATGACTTATGTTATTTTATTTTGATTAAATGTTGAGTATTTATTGTAAATTAGCATAAAATATTTTCTTCTTCAATTATTTTAAACGAGATTTGCAGAGTGCTTAAACTTTTGAGACAGACTATATTGGCATAATCTCTACAAAGAATCTAGAAGTGTATTTTTCCGAAAAAATAAGGGTGGTTCCGTAATGGTATGGGGGGCTATTTCTTTCAATGATCAGACATCTCTTAACATTCAGCGGTGGTCGTGAAAACTCTGAAAACTACCAAGAGACTCTTGCAAATCATTTGCTTCCTGTTGCCGAGGTTTTTGGGGGAGAAAAATGGTTATTTTAACATGATTGACACACCCATTTTTGTTGTATTGATAAATTTTATTATTTAAGATAAACTTTATAACATAAATCTGTTAACTATCTTTTTAAAACTACAATTTGTAGATTATGTGAAAAGGAAAGTAACTTTCACTCACTAATAAAGTTTTAGTTTGGAATTTTCTGTAGTGCTTAAACTTTTGACACGCACTGTATATACATACATATATCCTAGGGAAACTTCATCTGAAATTAGGTTAACAGATTAAAATCTAATTCCATACCTAACAAATACAGGTGATTACTAAAAGAGGAGATTATTATACATTTTTGTTCGCCGATATACATAACTAAGGATTAAGGAACATTTATATCATTTTATAAGCATCTCATTCTATGTGAAGTTTTTTTGTTAGAAAATAAACCAATTTTCATCTAAATATAAATATTTAATATTTCCGCAGAACAAACAATTCAATTAAAATGTAGAGATAAGACACTTTATTTTTGACATATTTGTAAATCAATTTAAAATATTTTTCAAATTCCTTACTTGTCTTGACGCATATATATATATATTTCTTCAGTAATAACAGTACAAACATTTTACCTATTCATCACTAACTTTAGTTATTTCTTAAAGTCTTTTGAAGATGAATAAAATATGAGGTACATGTGGCGCCTTCAGATTAACATATATTTCTGCTCCATATATCTTACTGTAAAAAAAAATTACATTTCCTCCAATAAAAATTCCAAACAAAAATAAATATAAATGCATATTATTTTGAATTAAAAATAGTTCGTGCATTTTTCGAGAGCTGAAGGTTTTCATTTCCAATCTCGTTATGAACGTAAGAAATGTTTTACACATTATTTGATTTATTTATTTTTAAGTATTTAAAATTATTGAATAAGTTAACTATTATTTGTATTATATATTAAATTATAAAACAGAAATGGATGGATTCAATTAAATAACATATACAGAAATATTTTATTCAGTAATATAATTGTAGGTTCTTATAAAATCCAAGCAACATTTTTCTTTTAATTAAACACTTTTTTTTTCTTCTTCTTAATCGCAGGTAAATTTTTTGTTGGTTTTAAATGAAGGTTTGAGTATAAATTTATGTAAGACTAGTGTTTCTGTAAGAAATATTAATCACTTTAACTGTTAACATGTAATATTACATATTAAAATAAAATACAAGTCTTATATTAAATATAATTAAATATTCAAATACTATATGAAGATCATGTTTTATATTTCACTTAACATTTTAATTTTAATTTAACACACTTCGGTTTGCCAGAATATGTTGATGTTTGATTTTTCAACAATTATTTATAACATATATTTTTACGATCAGTTTTTGTAAAATAGTCTTTATCATTTCTTCTCTTAAGGTAAATAAATTACTGTTATTTTAAAAATATGTTTTATGGAGATTTTTATCATTTATGACATCAGTAATGGAATTTTTATGTAAAAGAAACTGAAACACCTCATTGTTGAAAATAAGAATAAAAATAAAATATCTGAAAAATATTTTACTAGTTATTGACCTATGTCTGACAATATCAATAAAATTTTTATTATTCACGAATATTTTGTTAAGAAAGATTATTAGCGATATTAATCAAATGATATAGTCCGATAATCATAGCGAAATCACCCCCACGGTAGATGCCAGAAATAATATGTGTGATAATAAGTTTCATAATCAAGATGCAAAATACAGCGTTTTTAGCTCCTGTCCCTGAACTATACTTGAATTAATCGCGGAAGTATGCGCCTGTACTATTTTAATCGCGGAAGTACTATTTTTCAAATACGGTTTACACTAAAAGTAGAAAATAAAAAAAAGGAAATCAATGCGAATTATTGAAAAGTATCATTGTTCACAGTATATATTTTTTCTCATTTTCACACAAAATATAACACATAAAAATAAACGAAAATATTTATTTTTAAATTATTAATGTAAACTAACACCATGTAATGCATGCTTATACCAACCAAAAAATTACAAAATAACGCTCAATGTATGCACTTTTAATAATTATAAAAAAATTGAAGGAACCGACCTTTGAGTTATTATAAAAATAATTATAGCTTCTTGTTAAAATATTCATAATTTTCCTATTTGTATGTGCAGAAATATGCTGCTATAAATTGATTAGTGAATACTTAATATTTCCACCCAGGCAAGATGCGTATTACGCCAAATTAGGAGAATGGTTCCATACATAAATATTATATATTGGTTAGTTTCATGTATGTAAATATTCTATTATTTTATTGAGAAACACCGAAAATATTGGCGATAAATATATATCAATAAATATAAAAACTTTGTTAAATCACCATAAAAAGAAAAATTATACAGGACGCGTTTCGAGCTGCAAAATTACCGCTCGTCATCAGCTGGTCCAAACACGTGTCACAACGGACAGAGTGGAAATAACTTTTTAGTAATTTCGGCCCCCTTCTAAATTTCCGATTTTATATGTTACGATTGCTATTATACGTTATTATTTTGTTATAACTCAAAAAGCGCATCTTCGATTTTCACGATTTTTTTTGATTAAAAGTACACACTTTGACCATTATTTTATAATTTTTTTGTTGGTGTCTAAAAGTACTACATTAACAGTTTACTTTTAAATATTATTGTTCATTTTTATTTGTTTAATTTTGTGTAAAAATGCGATATATATATAAAGTGATCTGATATATTCTTTAGTAATTCGCGTTGAATTTATTTTCAATTATTTGTACTTTTGAGAAACTTTTACTTAAAAACAATAACGATGGCGCATACTTCAGCATTTTATATTCTCATGTTGAATCATATTACCACAAACGTTATTTCAAACATCGTCCCCTGGGGGGGGGGGGGGGGATTTCGATATGCTTATCCGGCTAGATCTTTTCAGACAATAACAATTATTTTTATTTAATTCTTCTTGGGGGTAGTTGGCCTGAAGTGTCAGGTGATGAACTTTTTGTTCGGACGTATTTGCTTAATAAAAGAGATCGCTTCAAAAAAAATATCTTCTTGGTAAATTTTCAGGCAGATACAGTTACCGTCACTTGAAGGGTATCTTTATTAAGATCTCATTCAGTGACATCCGTGACTATGATACTCATTAAAAGACTTGATATGCGCCTAAAATCAAAACCAGAATTAAGAGCACAATTCGTAAAAATACTTCTTTAAATTTCAAAAATGTATTGATTACGAAAAATAAATAACTCATTATGTAATCGTGAATAATTTGATGGTATTATTTTAAATTTTCCTTTGTGTATATAATTTTCAGCATTAAGGGATTTGCGTCATTTTATAGAGTGCACGTTATTTGCAGTGAACATCATCAAAAAGTAGAAATTAAAGAAAGTATTTCTTTATACATTATTATTGAATATTTATACGAAAAAATAAAACAATTAAGAGCAGACTCTTTATTTTTTACACCTGATCGAAAAATTTAAAACTATTCTTAAATCTTGCCGTCGTTCGCTATGCTATGCAAAAAAAAAAAAAAAAATCGTTCAAAAATAATAAAATTTCAGCGAGATATTTCAAAATAACGCCTCCATAGACTTAACATTAGCATCCGGGTTACTTTTCAGTGACTCGTGTAGGCTCTTTAGTAGAAATCAAACCAACTATTTCTCTATCCCTTAACATTAAATATAACATCACTTAACATTAAATATAAACAAAACAATAATAATAATAATAATAATAATAATAATAATAATAATAATAATAATAATAATAATAATTGAGAACAGGCACTTTATTTCTGAAAGTTCAATTTCAACTGGTTTTCAAATTCCTCAACTATATTGTCGCATATTTATTACTTTCTTCTGTCTTTACAAGAAGAAAGTATTGGATTCATGAAAATTTTCGACTTCCGGTTTTCGACGGATTTGAACGTTTTAGAAGGTCCTGAACACGTTTTGACTATTTTTAGAAAATGTCTGTCTGTGAGTCTGTCCGTCTGTCTGTCTGTATGTGACAAAAAAATTTTGGGCGCTCTATCTCAAGAACTAATGCTCGAAATTTAATAAAATTTTATATTCAGTTAGACCTTGATATGAATTAGTGCCTATTGGTTTTTGGTGAAAATTGGCCTGCAGGTGGCGCTGCTATAATACGTCTTTCATGATTTTCAAGATTGCTATATCTCATGAACTAATGCACAGACTTTCACCAAACTTCAGATCCTGTGACCCCTTGATATACATAGACGCTGATTAAGTTTTAGTGTAGATTGGCCAGCAGGTGGCGCTGCTATGCCACGTTTTTCATCATTTTCATGACAGCTATATCTCCAGAACTAATGCACAGAATTTCACCAAATTTCCGATTCCGCGATACCTTGAGATACATAGCCGCTGATAAGGTTTTGGTGTGAACTGCTCTATAGGTGGCGCTGTTATGCTACATTTTGTACGATTTTTGCGATAGCTATACCTCAAGAACTAATGCCGAGAACTTCATCAAATTTTAGATTCTGTAACACTAGAATATGTAACATAATTAGACGCTGATTACATTTTGGTATTGACTTTGCAATAGGTGGTGCAGCTATGCTGCATTTTGCACGATTTTTCCGATAGCTATATCTCAACAACCAACGCACAGAATTTCACCAAACTTCAGATTTTGTTACAAAATGACATATAACATAATTACACGATGATTACGTTTTGTTATAAATCCTCCAACCGATGGTGCTTCTGTGCTACATTTTACACGTTTTTTTAAAACTAGCTATATCTCAAGAACTAATGCACAGAATTTCATCAAACTTCAGATTCTTTTACACCATAACATAATTAGACGCTTTTTTACGTTTTGGCATAAATTGTCCAAGATATAGTGTTGCTGTGCTACGTTTTGCAAATTTTTTGTTACAACTATATCTCAAGAACTAATGGTGAAATTCCATCAAATTTCAGATTCTGTTAGGTCTAGACATAAATAGATGCTTATTAAGTTTTAGTATAAATTACCCAACAAGAGGCACTACTAAGCTCATTTTTCAGAATATTAATTAAATTTTGCGTTTTAAGCTTTTTGGATACCAGAATCTCATTAGTCTAGGTCAAATGTTCGAGGAAATTCGACAGTGGGTAACTTTGGGGTCACCACGATTTTTTTTTTTTTAGATATTAAAATGTACTTATGAGATAGAAGAAAGTTTTGGGATTGACACATCCAACTAGTTTTTCTTTAGTAGTAAAAACACAAACACTTTACTTACTCATCTCTATCTTAAGTCATTTCTTAAAATCTTTTTGAGATGAATAAAACGTAAATACAGTGGAGCTTTCGGATTAGAATATGTTTCTCCTGGGTATGCTCTACTATTAAAAAAAACGCTTTTTTTTCATTAAATATACCAAACATAATATAGATAAAAATATACTTCCTTAAATAAAAGTATTTCATGCATTTTTTCCTGCCTGATTCTATTTAAAGTAGAAGACATACTACTTGTTTTATATATTACTAGCAGGCTAAGCCCGCTGCTCTGGTCTATTTTTCAAAACAAAACATGAATCAAACAAAATATTGAATATGATTGTGTTTTTTAAAGCAACTTCACCTCGAATGCTCTTTCACAATTCTGAAAATCATACAAAACGCCATTGTATTTAAAGATAGAAAACTAACGATTATAAATGCACCAAAAATGCATTAAAAGTTAGCAAACAGCTGTTTCGAATCTAATGTCCAGATTCTTCATCAGTGCAAAACTCAGCGAGTTGGAAAAAACAAAACTGAGCAAAAAATAAAAACAACAACAATGGAATCAAGGCCCGTTGACGCCAAAATATATTAAAATAATATTAAAATATATTATGTTGTTGTATCTGATTATGCATTCGATAAAATTCGGGCTTTTAAGAAAAAATATTTCAGTTGACCATTTATTGTAGAGTTTGATAGATAAATGAGGCAATTATGAAAAGAGCAGTATAAATATTGTCTATTCACCATACTTCTAAAATAGCGAGCATTATGATCGCAGAGATTGACCATTGAATTTAAACAATTTTCAAGTGATTCATTTTCATTTGATAGTTTTGAACTCTAAACCTCTCAACTTGAGGATATGGGTACCTGTGGAGACCTTAATACATCCTCTATCAATATTATATTATATTTCGCAACGTACATCTGCGCTTGACATATCTATTACAGTGTTCCGTTTTTGGAATGCAGCAGAATAAATAAAGTTAAATAAAGTTTTCTTTAGAAAAATAAGGTGAATGTTTTTTCAATGTGTGAAATTCATTTTTTGATACAGATGTCATATACGAATCACGTTGGCGTGATTGAAACAAAATGAACATTTTATGCCTCTTATGGTAATCCAACTTTGTTTTTAATTTATTAATGAACTATTTATTTACTTTCGTTTGCATTTTAAAATGATACAAAATGTTATGCTCTATACATAGAAAAGAAAAACAGAAATTAGAAAAGTATCTGTCATTTGAAAACGAAGTTCCCGTTAAAGTGGCGCCAGAAATGTATCACCCCAACGTGGTGCATATATGACTTTTGTGCCTCTTTCTTACAACTTGGGGCCCCACCAGTGGCCGCGAGGTTCTGACCTCCAAACTGGTAGACGGTAGGTACTGGGTTCGAACCCAATCGCAACCGTCGGCCTAACCGTTCGGAGTTTTCCGTGGTTTTCTTCGAACCGTGCGTAAATACGGGTTAGGTTCCCTTAGAAAGATCCCCACCGGGGGCGTCCCACTTCATAAGGCCTATATCCCATAGTGTAGATAATTGGCCTACATAAATACATACATACATACTTACAACATGGGTGTGTGCATTTGCACCTAGATTTAGTTATTTAGCTCTATTTTTGTAATATTAACTGGAGTTTGTACAATGTACGGCACTATTTGGTTATTCTGTCGAGAAAAACATTAATAGCAGATTATAGGAATAAATGTCAATAATCGATGATCGTAAGTATGATAGCAATTGATATTACACGTGATACACGTATTTTTTACGTCATAAGGGCTTTTTAATTCGACTTTTAATTTGTATTTTTTTATTTATGTTTATTGTTCTTGCGTTATTTAAAATGAATTTATGTAAATTTGAATAGTTTGGCGAAATTGGCCGACGCGTTAATCAAGTAGCACTCAATTTACATTTGAAAATATCATATTTCACAAAAAACTCCGGCACAAACCCGGATTTGCAAGATTTCCTTACAATACTAATGCGGCAAAATCCTCGTTTTAAAATAGCGAAGAAATGTGCATTTTTAAAAATTATGTTCGTTATTTTAAAACGAAAATATTAATAAATAAAAAAAAGTTTATAGAATTTCTAAAAAGTAATTGAAAGTAAATAAACAATTTATTAATACAGAAACAACTATTGCTGGGTTACCATATCAGGCAAAATAACACCGTTTTGGCGATAGAGATACCTCAGTGTGTATATAATATCTGTGCCAAACATGTTTCGAAAAAACAATTATCGTTATTTATACAGCATGTTTAAATACTGTAGTATGGTGAAAAAAATGTATACATGACATATACGCACCACATTGGCACTTTTTTTTTTCTTTTGATGCCGATTTGGAGAAAATTTTGTTTTCAAATACCAGTTACATGTATAGTTTACAATTATTTTCTGTTATTTTAAATAGAAAATAACAATAGATTTTAAAAAGTTTAGTTAATAATCATAAAACAAAACTATTTATATCCTTTAAAAAATAAAAGAAAAATTTATTAATAAACAAACAACAGCCAGGTTACCAAGTGGGGCATAAAATCGTAATTTTATTGCAGTAGCGCAAATGTGGCGCATGTATGACAAATGTGCCTAGATTAAAATAGTTTATGTGATTGGAGAAAAAAAAGGAAAAAGAAATATGTAAATAGACAATATATTATTAAATGGGCAATAATATTTGGGTTGCCATGTCAAGCAAAATAATGACACTTTGGCGTCAGTTAATTAGCCAGATGTATATATGGTATTGGCGTAAGAGACAAATCGCTTTAATGTAGTGCGTATGAGATATCTGTGCCAAATTTTTTTTTAAAAGTTGCAATTAAATTATTTTACAATATCTATGTACGTGGAAAGACATTTACCCTAAAATTTAAATATTATTCATTTTTGTGGTATTAACTGCTATAGATGTATTTAAGTTAAATGTAAATTTTTTTCCTAAAAATGCTCTCACTCATTAAAAGAGAGAGAGAGAGAAAATAGTTCTTGCAAACATCGCTCCGTCTTGTTTTTATTTTATTATTATTATTATTATTTTTTCTTTTTTTTTTTTTTTAGAATCGCATTGATTGGCGACAAAAGTAGATTGAAACACCCAATTGAACAAACAGCATACAAATAACAATAAGAGCCTCCTTTTTTTAATTAATTCTGCGAGTTTCTTCTGTAAAACACATAATGGGGAAATTAGATTTAAAAATATTTTTTTAAAAAGAAAGAAAAATAATACTTATGTTTTACCTAATAAAATTCTTGAGATGTTGTTTTTTTTTTTTTTTTTTTTTTTTTTTTTAATCTGGCTCGAAAGAAATAAATAGCCAAATATTGTGTCACTTCAAAACTTTCTTTCACATTGAGTTACTTTTTAAATATCATAAATATTCTTTTTTTTTCGTTAAAGATAAATATTTTCCTTTCAAATATTATTTTGCATTAAACGGATTTTTTTTTTCTTTTTATCATTATTTATTTTAAATCAATGAATTAACAGGGTTTTTTTTCGAAATGTTTATATTATTTTCCATTAGAGAAAGCATTTCATTTCCTTTTTTGAAATATAATTATCGCCAAAAAATTAGTTGTTGCAACCCTTCCGTCAAAAATAACCGAAAAATACGAAATTAAGTACGAAGAATCAGAGTTATCCCTGTATATTTGTATCATAAACCTCCGCAAAAATATTTCCTATCGAATGATATAATCTGCAAAAAGATCCATCGGGTAGTTTTTGAAAACACTCGTTTGGAAGTTTCAGAACTTCTGCTTTATAATATATATCATACATAGATTTTTAAAAAGATTCAATAATGTTATCCATTATTTGTATTATAAATTAAATTATCGAAAAACAGTTGACGGATTATGCAATTTTTTACATAAAATACCACTATAATTTATTCAATGATAAAATTGCAACATCTCCTGAGATTCCTGCAGCATTTTATTTTATTTTAATTCAAAAGGTTTTTTTTTACCGCAGGTAACTTTTCTTTAATGTTTTGAACTAAAGGTTGAGAGGGAATATTTTTAGTATTAGTGTTTCGAAAAAAAGGATAATAATCAATTTTAAACTTAAAGTAAAAAACAGTTAATACATTAAATCTGAAATAAAAGCATTCAATTACTATTCAATACTATCGTGTTTTATAACTTTGCATTTTATTTCAATGCACTTTTGTGTCTATTGGGAAAAACTGTTGATTAATCTTTCATCTATTGTTAAAGATAAATTTTTTTACAAGAATTTTTTGGAAAATAGTCGATGATTTACTGAAGGAAAATTAACTATCGTAATTTGGAAATATGCTTTATGTATATCGTTATTATTTTTGTGTGGATAGTCCTGTTTTTTTAATAATAAAAAACCCTTAAATATTCCATAATTGAAAATAGTAAAAAGTAAATCCCTTAAAAAATATACTATCGACTAATGGTCAATGATATCACTAAAAATTTTATTATGCATAATTGAGTTGTCTAGTTGCAACACCGGCCATTACTCAAACATAAAATTTTGAGAAAAAGTTTTTACCACGCTTATCCAAAACCAGTTTAGAACTAAAACGCTTTAGTTTTATGTTTCCTTATGACTTTTCTTATGACTATGTTGTTTCCTTATATTTATAATCCTTATGACAGTATGTTTGAAAACACGAAATAATGTTAAGGAACTTGCACAAAAATGTCGCTTTTCCGTGCGGTAATATCAAGGCATGTTATTACACTAATAAATATATTGTGATGGGCTTGTTGTTTCATTAATCAGAATGTACTAACTATGATGCCATTAAAATATTAAATAATTTTGTGTCATGTTATCACCACAGACGGATTACTCATAAAACAAACTAGGCTATGGTCTAGAGCCGTGAGGGAGAAAAAATAAGAAATTTAATCCATTTAAATTTTAAAATATAAGGATAACTTAAAATTTTAGCAAAATGTGTTAAATAAAAAATTAATTTACAATAATTTTATTTAAAACATTTTTTTTAACTTTTTCAATAAACCAATAGAATGTTCTCTCATATTTTAAGTGTAATGAAAGCCCGGTCATACCCCATCTACAATCCTCAAAACGATATAATTTATTTAAAAAGTTAAATTAAAGAATGTTTCATTCATTAATTAAATATAATAAAAAGTCAGTAATAGTGTTATGAGGGGGGGGGAAGTGAAGGAAACTATTATGGCTTAGAGCGCTGTAACATATTAATTCATCTCTGGGTATCACAAATTGTAACATACATTTGCAATTTGGAATTGTTCCTTTCCACGATGTAGAGTCACTTTACCTTTTTTTCTTAATTGGTTATGAGATACTTTTTTCTCAAACTTTCCCATTGTTTTATAAAACACGAAACTAAATTATTAGAAACTTTTTATGAACCAAGGGAGAGCAGTAACGGGTGTGGGAAAACACTTTAACCTTTACTCTAACATATAAGTGCGAGGTTATTTTAGAGTAGAAGGAACTAATACCGGATATGGAGATAGACGGTTTTTGTAATTCAACAACTGAATAATTTGGAAGGTTTTGCCGCGTATCGCGATTTTCCAGCGCACATAACGCAGGGATAATACATGTTTTGGCATGTTTTGTTGTTTCTACATGTATGAACATGTACATAGAAGAGTATAAAGAAGAGAATATATATATATATATATATATATATATTACTGAGGTGTTGGCCGATTTTATCAACTAGACGACACAGCTATTTTTTAAAGAAATCTTATACAGATAATAATTTATTTTCAGATAATTACAATTATTTTTCTTTTGAAAGCGATATTGAAAAATCTTTTTGATGGTAGTCTACTTGAAACGTCAGGTGAAGGATTTTTTGTTTTGAAATTTTTCATCAGTTGATCTTATGTTTTTGATCCCCAACAAGATTACTGTGATGTAAATTTCTGACGGCAAATACAATTATCTTTGATTGAAGGCTACTTTATTAAGAACTCAGTCAATACATCATGTCTATCATACTCATTTCAAGGCATGTTAAGAGCTTTTAAGGTTACTTTTTAAAATGGTTGTATTTTACGTTTTCTTTCGATCACAACTGCATATTTCAGTTAAAAGCATATCAGCTGGTTCAAAAAATCACATTGCTGGAAAACATGAAATATGATCTTCCTTTCTAGAATTAAACTTTTTTTAAAAATAATGAATAACATGTCGTGAAATAAATAATGACAAATTATTTTAAATTCTTTTTTAATATGTGACTCATAATGAACTAACATTTTAAATTCCACACCATAATTTTCCATGTTGAATGAATTAAGTAAACATTTTTTAATTGACGCTATCAGGTAACTACTGAGGTTAAATAATACAAAATTTACGTAAATGACCAGCGCGTAGAAATTATATGAAATAAATGTCGAAAAAGAGAAAAATTGTTAGCGCATAAAAAATGTGTCAACTCATTTGAATGATTTTGTACCCACTTTTGCATATTTTTTTTTCAATATCATTCTACTATTTATGATCATTACACATTTTTTACCTTAGAAAATTAATTTTGCTTATTTGCCTGGTGTTGTATTCAGATTATCTCACTATTATAAATTTTGTATCTGGCATATTTAATGGTGCATCAAAATGGTAAAGTGTATAACACATTTTTCAGTTTATTAATGCCATTATAATAATTATTTTGCACGTTTAATTCATTCATTTCAAGTTAAATCAGCATAACTTTTATTATTAAACTTTTCGATTTTTTTTTATTGTGATCAATGCCAAATCCAATTGAAATAAGTTTATTTAAAAATGAATATTAACTTAAAGCAATTTTTTTTTTTGAGCGGAATAGTTGAATTTTCCTTTGTTTAAAATAGGGCACATAAGTTATACAGACGCATATAGATACTGAATGAGATAACCTACTGGCACACTTAATCCTTTCCGGTGAAATATCGCTGAAAAAAGATGCCTAAATAAAATTCTACTCTCACCAAGAATATTTAATTAAAATTTTCCTTTTAGAAAATATTTGAAAAAAAAAAGGCAAGTTCGTATTTTCTAATATTTTTTTATGTATAAATTCTGGTAGACGGTAATTACTTCCAATAGATTTACTCCGCTCTGTAAAGGATTAAATTGTTTTTATTGGAATTAAAATTAGTGGATGACTTATTAATACTGACGTTTGAAGACAACACTGTATTAATTAGTAAATACAGAAAAGTTTAAATTCACACTTGGAATACTATCGAAATTGAAATAATAGCATAATTGAGATTAAATATAGGATAAAATGCTGTCATTTAACATTTTTTAAAGGTTTCAGTTTGTCGAAACCAAAATGACAGACTTGTGTTCTATTCTAGGAGCGCAATCGCATCTAGACAATGGACTTAAATCAATGGAATATCTATGAGAATGATGTCTTTTAGCATAAATAAGACAATATTTTAATGCAAAAATATTTAAACATAGAATATTTTAGTCATATTCTGCTAAATTAATTCTGTAGTGATAGCATACCTTCGTAAATGGAGTTGTTATTTTCTGAAACGTTAAAGTGCATCCTTGATAATATAACTTATGGCATAAACAATTTTAACTCGAATTTAAAATGTTTTATGCATTTTGCTTTTATATTTTATGGCTGTTTCGGAATTTTATAGGTTTATTTCTACAAAAAAAAATATTGTTTTTGTTTTTAATAGTCTTCATGAATATACATCGCTGATGTCATTCATGTTCATTTCCAGGCCTCATATAATCATTTGAAACAATTTTTTGAGATATCTATAAATTACTGCATTCTCCTTTCTGGTGAGAGTAAATTGAAATACATATTTATGAAAAGGAAGAATGGAAACTAGAAAAGAGAACTTTAAAACTTAAATTTCTCATTCAATTTAATGTTCACGATGAGATGAACTCTACTTTGAAATGTGTTCCTCGTGGAAAGGAATGAATCAGTCGAAACTTTCAATAAGTAATAAGGAAAAATAATTACGTTCTTTTATGTACAGATATTTCCAACAATTCTAATTTGAATTTTCAAAAAAGTACTAGATAAGCTTAATTTGATTTTCAGACATAAATACAATTAAATAAAAGATGTTAGTCTAAAATCTTTTACAGCATTCCGATGAGAAGTTATTTTAAAAAACTTAATAAACATGTCATCTCATTACTAAAAATTATGACTTGAATCACAGTTGAAATACATTTAAACTAATTATAAGAAACCATATAGTGATTGATGTAAAAATGGCGTAAAAATGATTTAAAACATATGTCATTTTTCATTAATTATTCTTCAGAAACATCAAATATAAATTTGAAAATTATATAGTTCATAAATGTTATTTTATCATTTTCTTTCTTTTAACTAATTGAAATATGAATTATTTTGAATTTTTGATCTACTCTTGAAATTTGGAAAAAAATCCGTAATAACTTTCTGAATAATATAACTAATCTTAACAGTATTTTATATATTTTTTAAAATAAACAATTTATTTATTTCTAGTCAATATCTCAGGTTAAATATTAATTTTGCACAAACTTTGAAATGCATCTATACAAAACTAATGACGTGGTTTTTATGACATTTCAACAGAAGTATTTTAAAATAAAGCTTCTCTGAAAAAGAAAAAAACATCACTTTATTCAATAACAGCAAGTAATGAAATATTACCTATCTTTAACCAAATATTATACATGCTACATCAAATATTACCTACATTTCACAAATTATTATATATGTTTGATCAAATAGTAACAATATATTTGACAAATTTTATCTATATTTCACTTAATTTATTACCATGATAAAAAAATCTATATGAATCTACTTCGCTATATCACTTATTCATATATACGCTGTAAAACAAATAAATTATAGTTCTTACACTGTAAAAAAAAATTCGATTAAATTTACGGCAAAAACTGCTGGTAGCAATTTTGCAAGCAGTTTCTGCCGTAAAGATTGCATTAAAATTAGATGTAGTTTTTTATTACATCATATTTCACTGCATTTTTTATATTGCAATTATATAAAGCTACTAAACTTTTTCTAGTAAATTTGTATTATAAGCAGTTTTTATGTAATTTAAACAACAAAAATATCATGTAACATATTTGAAGATTTGCAACAGAAATGCGAAAAAAAAAATCAGTAAGGTTATTTAGATTTTTTTTAGGAAATGTGTACTCCTAGAATTTTTTATACAACTGCGAGTCGGATTACCGATAATATTTTAATAATAATACTATTATTTTAGTAGATCCTTTTAAATTTTGTAAATAATTTTTTTTGTACAGTGTACAGTTAAAATTTTAATAAAAATACAGTTTTCTGTAACATTACGGATTTTGTTTACAGTGCATATTCAATAACAATTTGCATAATCATGTTTTGTGCATATCTCAAGCATATTTTGCTTTCAGAAGAATTCTACGATGTCAATTAATATAATTAAATTAACAGTGAGTCAATGAAGTCGTTTATGAGTTCAATGAAGTAAAACTATCCATATTACTTAGAAGCACTCGATGATATGAATCACATTCAGAAGAACTCTTACTACCATTACATGACACTGTGATTTCTGTGATTCATGTTTCGTAAGGCATCGTTATGATACTACATGTCAAAAGTTTTAAACATACTCGATATTAAAAGAAAATAATTTATATTTAGTAATATTTCAATGTTCGTTGATAATTTACAAATTTCAGTGTGTTTAAATATGGGTTAATATTGTTAGATTTTAAAAGAAATCTGTCTCTCAATAAATAAAATTATTATTTCTAATTTTCAGTTATCTGAAAAAATACGATTTTTGTTTTAGTACAAGACAGAATATGCAATTTATTTTAAACATGTGATCAATACAAATGAAAATGAGTTAATGTAGTTAAGTTACTTTTGAAATTTCTGTTAAATTTCTTTTAGAATACGTTAAATACTAATTATAAATTTTAAAGTTATAATGATATTTTTTAATGAAATAGTATAATGTTAAAAGCGATAACGTAGTTTGTAACAGATCCTTCAGATCCCCCAGCTTGTAAGAGATCTATTGACACAATATTAACGAAATTACTTAAAATTTCATTTGACAAATTGAAAATTAATAACAAGTGAAAGGAATAATTTAATAGGACGCCTTTAATTGTTATCGATAACTGACGGAACTTAAAAGAATTACTTTTTTTTCAATTTTTCAAATAAAAAACTATATATAAATTTAAATTTAAAAATCTCTTCCTGGCTAAAGAAGTCATTAAACACAAACCGTTTTCTTACTAGAAACAAAATTTCATATGTATGAGTATTTAAACTCAAAATAAAACTTCATTAATGTTATTTTTAGCACAGTCCTGTAACGCATTACTAGAAAAGTTCTAGCCATAGAAACACTTGATTGTTAAGGCGAATCTCATCCATTGGCTCGTGTTTAAACAAAATCCAGTAATAGACACTAACTGCTAAAGATCTAGAGATTCATGCGAAGACAACAGTCGTTATCTACATAATATATTTCTGAAGTACCAGAAATTTCATATTCATTACTCCTGGAACACATAGGCCATGGAATTGATAATAAAATGAGGATGTCATATCCAGATATTTTTCAGCGTTTGTGCTGTCCGTTAAATTTGACTACCAATATTTTTTAAAAGATTTTCCCTTTACTTTTTATGACATTAAAAACACCCAATTTACATCAAAATTGGTCAAAAGGTCGATTTTAAATATTTACTGAGAGTTTGTTTAAGTATGATTAATAATGTACTTTATTTTTCCGCAATCGGTAAATATGCTGCGAAATATTGAAAATTTTGTTAATACATTTTAGCACAGTTATTCATACAAATTAAAAATTTAAATGGTTTTTTTTCCCATGTTCATACTTTCACCACTTTCCTGTTTTAAAAATGCTAAGGGTTTTTTCGAACCTGAGATGCAGATTTAAACTATTTTTTGTATGTGCTATATCATGTATGTGGCAACTCTGATTAAAAAAAAAAAAATCCGAAATTTGAGATAGCTTGTGAATTATTCACAAAAACGCCATTTGGAGAAAAATCACTTCAAAGTTTTGGAAACAGCTCTTCAGCTAGTGTTCGTGTACAATTCTAAAATCAAAAACTTCGGTTTGAATGAGAATTTCAAGGAAACATATATATCAAAATGTTCAGATATGAGACAAGTTCAACATCTATTTATGCAAGTTACAAAATTATAAAATTATACAAGTTTATCACCTAATAAAATAAAAAAAATTCGAAAGTTATGAAGCATTAAGAATTCTGAGACTCCTGAAAAATAAATAAGTTTATTTCCACTCTATAACAAACTAATAATCGAGAGTGCAAGCTAAATTTAAACTAGATGGATGTGTCAATCCCAAAACTTTCTTCTATCTCATACATACATTTTAATATAAAAAAATAGTTACTCATTTTAATGCTTTAATAATTTCAATTCAATACCTTACCAACTTTGATTTTCATCTTAAATTTCTGCTTCAATCAATTAATTGGAGTAAAAACGAATTTCCGTCTATGCACGAGCCGATGGACAATACAATGATAAGCAGATTTTTTTTCAAATTCAGGGAGGACCTATTTGCCTTACCAAAATAATCATATACAAAATGTTTAGTTCAGTTCTAGAACTAACTTCATACACTTTTATGTGGTGCAATATTCAAAATGGCATAAAATTCGGTATTGCAGCGCCCCTTTCCGGCGGATTTTTTTCAGATTCAGGGCGATCCACTAGCCATAGCCATACACTTACACAAAAAATTTCGATCAATTCGATGCATAACTTCATGTACTTTCGGTCGGTACAATATTGAAAATGGCACAAAAATCTCGATTGCAGCGCCCCCTTCCGACGGATTTTTTTCAAATTCAGGGAGGACCAACTAGCCATAGTCATACACATATACAAAAAATTTGGTTCAATTCGATACATAACTTCATATACTTTTGGTCGGTACAATATTGAAAATGGCACATAAATCGCGATTGCAGCGCCCCCTTCTGGCGGATTTTTTTCAAATTCAGGGAGGACTAACTAGCTATAGTCATACATATACATAAAAAATTTGGTTCAATTCGATGCATAACTTCATATACTTTTGGTCGGTACAATATTAAAAATGGCACAAAAATGGCGATTGCAGCGCCCCCTTCCGGCGGATTTTAATTTAAATTCAGGGAGGACCAACTAGCTATAGTCATACACATACACAAACATTTGGTTCAATTCGATGCATAACTTCATATACTTTTGGTCGGTACAATATTGAAAATGGCACAAAAATGGCAATTGCAGCGCCCCCTTTCGGCGGATTTTTTTCAAATTCAGGGAGGACCAACTAGCCATAGTCATACACATGCAGAAAAAATTTGGTTCAATTCGATGCATAACTTCATATACTTTTGGTCGGTAAAATATTGAAAATGGCACAAAAATCGCGTTAGCAGCGCCCCCTTCCGGCGGAATACTTCAAAACTGTAGGAGGACTTGCTTGCCACAGCCAAAAGCATTCACAAAAAAATTTGGTTCAATTCTATGCATAACTTCATACACTTTTTGATGGTAGAATGGCGACATACAGACACACAGACACACAGACACACGGACAGACAGACAGACATTTTGTAAAAAACATGTTTTTTGGAATTTCTGACCCCTAAAACGTGTAAATCCGTCGAAAACCGGAAATCGAAAAAAATCGATTACAATATTTTCTTCTATTGAGGATAGAAAAAATTAAAAAGAATATATAATGATAAAACAGGTTTTACTATTAACTATTATGTGTTAAAAATGTGTCACAAAATGTTAACTATTTAACATTTTGTGAGAATAAAGGTAGTTTCTGTATTTATTTTTCATTTATATATTTTCTGTTATTTTTAAAAATGGTAAAATGGGGAATTAAATTCATCGCACATCAAAAATCAAAAATCATTTAAGATCTAGAGCCATAAATTTTGATAAAAAATATTCATTTGAATTTTCCTAATAAAATCAATATTATATGATATTGTATAATTTATGAATACGAATATTTTAAAAAACAGAATGATACTTCTTTCATGATTAAGTTTTATCGGAAACGAATAATAAGTTTAAAGTATTAATCGTTTATATTTTTATACCGATAAATATTTTATATTCATTCAATACATATTGTTATTAAAAATTCAAGTAGAAGAATATATTTCGTTATGCAGGTAGACTTAAAGCAGAGTTACAAGTGAAACAAAATTAAAATTGTGTTTTATCAAATCCCTAAAATTAAACTTTGTTATCAAAGTTATATTTAATCCAATTTGCGTTACACTACCAAATTTCGTAGAAAGTTTAAACATATATAGAAGAAGTAATTATAATTTCGCAGTAATCTTTTTAAAATGTAAATCTTAAGCATGGCAAATTTGTAAATTATAAATTATTTGTAAATTTGTAACGTAAAAATTCCAACAAATATGTAAAATCAATATAAATACCTATATTAACATTTAACTTTTTCGAGTTCGGATTTTAATTTCAATTTTTTAGTTAATTTTGCTTTAGAAAGGGGATGTATCACCCAAAATAATCAGCATTTTAAATTTCTTTAATATTTACATTTATTTAACTGACAAAATTTTTAAACCGCGTACAAGAAATTATGAAATTGCAATTGTTAAGAAAAAAGATAAAAAGCATCTAATGTTCTTTTGAAAAACTACTTGAAGTATAATTTAAATTTGTGCAAAATTTATAAACTTGAAAATATAACCATTTTCCTTTCTTATTACAAAATAATCGCAGGAAAAGGAAGATCTTTATGTAAACAAATCAGAAAAATAATTGTATAATCACAAATACCTTTTCATTATTGTATTTCACCATTTAAGGGAGACCCGTAAGAAAAAACCCCAAAATTCTTATTATTGATTTTAAAGCAATGAATTTAGGTGTACTACTTAAGAATATTCTTGTAAGGAATAATTAGCAAAATAATTCACTTTTCATTAAAAAGTACATTTTTTATGGGGATTTTTATGATTTTTTTTGTCGAAAAATACACTTTTTAAAATTACTACTCCTCATTCAATTTTCAATATTTTGGTATTACTAAAATTTCTTAAATAGTGTTATAGTATATAGAAAAGAACTAAGGAGAGATATTTTTAATTTTCTATTTTAATCGGCTAAAAAAAAAAAAAAAGAAATACGCATGGTAAATTTCCTTAAATTCGTTATAATTTTCATGTTTACCGATTTATGTAAAATTTTCAGAAATAGTTAAAAAAATATATATCTCCTTACTTTTGTTGCAAATTTTTTAAGATTCTTAAAACATAAACACTTTGTTTTTAAATCATTTTACCACTGAGCCTTAATGCTTTGAACTTACGCAAAATATGAGAAAAGTCATTTTCAGGAAAACACGTTTTAAATGACCGCTAGTCCTTTAAACTCTATAGTGAGTACAATTTAAAAAGCTCATTTTCTACCTGTTCCAAGTGTCCCCCAGTTCTGAAATTTTGCATGGATATTCGCAAATATGTATTTTATCGTCTTCTGAGAAAAAAATTTTTTTTTTGAACTTTTGATGATTTTTGGCCGAAAATGGGGTTCAGATCTCCCTTAAGAAGAGTTTAATCGTTAATGTGTTGGGTTGATTGTTTGTTTTATTAAAATCACAGCCACAAAAAACCCAAGTTGAACCGAAATCCAACTATCTCAAGATTTGAAAATCAACTTCTGATAAAAAGTTAAAACAACTCGAGTGAATGAGTTGTTTTTAAGCAGTTTAAATCAAAACGAGTTATTTAAATAAGCAATTTTAATCAAGATAAAGAAAACGTTTGAAAATCAACTCATTCACGATCCAATAAATTACAGACTGTTCCTGAGAAGGCAAATCCACTATTTCGTTTTAAGAGCGTATGAATTATTATCTATATTAAAAAAAAAAAAAAAAAAAAAAAAAAAAACAATGTTTTGATGTGGGCATCTGTTTAGTTGCTGCCCAGAGGTTAGAAAAAATTGTCGAACCTATAAATTTGCAAATAATTGTTAAGGATGCAAAAAAGATGGGTGTGAATGTACGGGAGATGCAAATTAGACGAGACAATAATTAAAAATCGTAAGTAACAAATTTCAACGTTTGGCATGTCACAGGCTCCTGCTCCTGCTAATATAAATATTAGTAATTAAAATAGACTTATGGGAATGTCTTATATTTCATCATTTTAAAACCGTAATCTCTATTTTTCGAACGGAAATAAGAATCTTTTTTATGATTCATTTCCAATTTTAGCAATACCTTAAGATAAAAAAAAATCTACTATTCTTTTTTAGTTTATAAAAACTTACCTTTTTGAAGCCGTTTATCTTGTTTTTTTTTCTACTTTTCCTACCTTTCCATATATATATATATATATATACATTTGTTTTAATTTTATTAATTTATTTTTTTCCTCATGTTCAATATGTTATTTTTTCTATTAAATTCAAATGGTTTATATTGTAATACAATTAATGGTTATACATATTTATAGATATTACACTGTTAAAAATGTCAATTTATGTAAACCCCATGTCCGTTTGCAAATGCAGCACAGTTTTCTAATAACTGATATGATATATTTAAGTAAAAATAATAAACTATTCATGTTACTATTTTTTCAATTAATTTAATTAAAATTTTATTACTTTTAAAAATCAGTGAAGGGTAAAGAAGAAAAAATATTCTTTACTGGTCATTAGAATTTTTTGCTACTTCAAGATTTTATCATATTTTTAAAGCCCTATGAAATAAAACATAGTGCTAATAAAAATACCGGATATCACGGGAAATTAGAAACTATAAAAATAAACCAATAAATATAATAAAATATAAAATTATATATAAACTGTATTTTTGCAGTACAAGCAAAAGTATTTTTTAACTATAATTTTTGACGTCAATGAATTCACGTATAGATTACGTTTGTTAAAAAAAAATATATATACATACTTGTCGAGGATTTTTGATTGGTTATTTACAAGAGACTAGAATAGAAAAACAATGAAGATATTAAAGAAAACCCTTAAAAATGTTAAATAAAATCGAAGATTGTTATGGCAATAAATTGAACATTAATTAAAGAGTTTTCAAATAGAATTTGAAAAAGTCGATTACAAACGTGAAAGATATTTATAATAATAGATATAAGCCTTCCGTAAACAATTTTATACATAGTATTATATCTCATGTTTTAGATAATTTCAAACTATTCTATTCTAATTTGTCAAAAATGTTTCTGATTTATCGTTTTGGAAAAAAAAATTATGATCATATTAATATTAATGATAATAAATATAAAAAATAATATAATAATATTAATGCAGTGCATACAGCGAAGGGGCAAAACTATGAGGGAATTCTGAATGATGTGGTCTAGCATCCAAATGAACTCATATTAGTCTAGTAAATATTTTTCCCTAATAAGTAATTTAAATTTAATAAAATCATTTAATAAAGCCAAACAGTTTATGAATATCCGGAATTATCGAATGTTCTCGCGTAGAGAAAAAAGTTTTTCAATACCAATTTATGAACATCTCCAAAGTGCTTTTTCGTTTAATTATCATTAAATACAGCAATATATTTTATAATTTGCATTCATCATTTCAAATGTATTGATGTATTAATGATTTGATTTTTTATTGATATAAAAAAAATAATCCTATTAGTCTTCACTGCCATATCAAGATATTAATTATTTTGATGACCATGAGATTTTACTCCTTAATACCAAATTATTGCAAAGAATTGTGATAAAAATGTATTTGTTTCAATATTACTTTTATAAATGAGGTTCTTTAAGTTTCTCTTTATATTCATATCTGTGATTATAAATAGTTGTTGTAAATTGATTAAAATCTGTTTTATTTCTCATTTATAAATCTTAGTAAATACATTTATGGTACCTGATTTTACAGTAGGTTACTTATTGAAGTATTAAATTTGTACATTTAACGATATATTTTAGAAAGTGAATCACAACTTAATGTTTATTTATATTTATTAAATACGAACACAGATTAGATAGGATGGGATACTTTTACGATCTTAGGTAAATTAAATAAATTTGTCATGAAATATTTTGAGAAATTATCTGTACGTAATTTTCTTAAGTAGACATCTTTCACTGTTATACCTAGTAAGTTATCATCCATATAACGCCGAATTTAGGTAATTTTTTTCCATAAGACAGCTATCAAGCAAATGCTAAATAACCTTTGTTTGACTAAGTTAATATTAGTAAATACTTTGGCTGATATGTAAAACTCACGAGAAAAACATTAAAAACTGATTTAAAAGATGAACGTGTTCAAGAAATCTTCATCTTTAAAAAAACGTTTTAAAGTATTAAAAGATTTCATGAAACGAAACTAAAAAAGTCCGCATAGAAAAACCATTAACTTTTATTTTTCCGACAGACACAAAAGGAAAATACTTTCCACTAAATAAAGAAATCTTGGTAGGAACTTGGATTTTCTCTTAAAGCATAGTTTTCCCAATTGAAGAAAATAATATATTTGTCTGAATGTGTTTGCTAAGTAAAATTTTATTAAGTTCATGTGCTCTGCCAACCATAGTAATAAAAAGTAAAATAAATAAAATTAAGTATGTTACAAATTAAGTATGTTACAAAACAGAAAATAAAAAAAAATGTTTCTTATCAATTTAATTTGTTAATTTTGGCTTACATTCTGGAAACTTTAAGGGAACAATTGATTTTCAAGACCAAAAATAAAGTGATTTTTTTCTCATATTGGAATTATTATCTGAAATTCAATTTTATTTTAAAATTACAAAGCAATCAAAAGAAGTAAATATTGTTTCATTATTTATCGCTTCTTATATTTTCGTTAAGTGTTTTTTTTTCAACTTCTTAACTCATCGAAGGAAGACTCCTAAAAAAATAACCTTATTTTAACTTTCGTGCTTTTGTTCTATATTGCATACGTTTATATTTGCTGTTGTTTCGATAATTTAAATAATTTATTTAATGTTATTTGTAAGTTATACTGCACCTATGGAGGTTGTTTTTATCAGTCATAAAAATTTATTTAAATTGCTTAACTGCTAAATATTTTTCAATAGTTTAAATTTTACTGAATATGTATATGTTTTCCCATTTTTTCCCTTTCTTCCCCCCTTTTTTGGGGTGGGGGGGGGGGGTTACTGAATAATTTTTACATTTTGCATTTGTTTCTAAAATATGTTACCTATTATGTAAAAACATTTCCAGACTTATTCACAAAAAAGTGATTTGCCCACTCCCCACTAAAAAAAACTGCAGCAATCTGTTTGTAATAGGCCTATTCTACAGATTTTTGTAAGAATATCTTCTAATAAAAAATTCTGCACATATTTTTATCATAATGCTAATTCTGCAAAATTTCATCAGATTTTTGAAAATATTTCTGAAGAAATTGGAGATTTCTTTAGATCATCTTAAGATTATTTTTAGTGGGAAAGCTCTCTCAAACGCTAGTTTTTTTTTTTTTTTTTTTTTTTTTTTTTCCAGAAAACTATTTTTTTTTAAAGGTTTAAACTGTTCGCTTTTCTAGCCCTTGTAAGTCTATTATTGTACATAGCTTCACGTACTAACATTATTAAAGCTACGTATGTGATAATAATAATGTCTTGTTTTAAATTTCTATTTGGCGCAGATTAGTTGTTTGAATGTAATCAAACAAGGGTTTTTACTCGGTTGAACTTTTAAATATTCTTTGCTTCATCCTTTGATTTCTTTTTGAATTTCACTTGTAAATGATGTAGATTTTTACTGTTAAATATATTTCATTTCTAAATTTAATACCTACCACGATTTTTTTTAAAATCTTTAGATTAAAAATACACACCAACGGGCACCTATTATTAAGAAAATGAAATGCTGGATTTTTTAAAAGCCTTCATTATCAGAACAATTCGTCTTTATATACTATATCTTTATATACTATTCAAACAAATTAATCTCAGTATTCCTAAAAAACATGATTTTTTCTTATAATTCTTCTTGAAAATCTGAAAAAGATGGAAAATATCAGTTTATTCCTTACCAAAATTCAACTTTATTTTTAAAATGAAAACCGAAAATTTTATAAATTAATGATTTTATTTTATGTAAGAAAATTAAAGTAAAATAATGCTTTAGAATTTAATGCAGTAACAATTTTCTCATTTTTTCAACTTCTTCACAATCTTTTTTTTTCTTTATACGAGTAAAAAATATTTGCATGTAAAATACATTCTAACGTTCAAAAGGAATCTAAATAAAATATGTAGTAATTCAATCAAATAGTAAAGAAAAATTCTCCTCGAATTTAATTCAAAACGTAATATGCATACTTTGTGTCTAATATTTAAATTGTATCGTAAAAAATGCCTTATGTAACATATACCTCCTATGTAATAGTTTTTAAGCTCTAGTATTCTATAAGGTTAAAACATCAACCATCATTTCATAACGACGAAATGTCCCTACAATAAAGTAATATTTGCAGATTTTTCTACAGAATAAATTTAGCAAGCATTGTCAATTCGTCATTTGAAGGAAATCTGTATAATCATTTTCAACTTACTCTCTAACGAATGGTTAAGTTACAGAACTAAACACGCGCGATTTCTGTTTCAAAGCCGAGTGAATCCACGGGAGAAATAGGGACAAGTAATAATAATAATAAAACTCTGTTATTCAAATTACTGAATTATTCTGTCCTAGAAGAGCAATTTATATTATTCTCTGATTGCCAGAAATATTTCCATGAGTTGAAGAAAAAAATTCTGAGCGTGCAGTGCCGATAAACCGCATATTAAATGCAATCACATAATTTGCCTTTTAAACAATAAGCATTTTATAAAAAAAATTCACCCATTTTATGACTTTGCATTTATTTATTTAAAAATGATTAATTGGAGTATTATAATCTTTTATCTTCTGCTATACTTCATTCATTCGTTAATATATGGGATTTAAATAAAAAAATACACATCATATATAGACAGAAATGTATTATTATTATTTATTTATCGTGTGTTTAATATTGTTTAGGAGCAAGATGACTTTTTCGTATAAAACATCGATTTAACGCATATTTGTTTTCATATTCTGTATTTTTAAATCCAAATAAAACTATTTTTGAAGCATGCATTAATTTCTTATTAGTTCGCACGGATGTTTATTTTTAACGTCTGCATTTTAAAGGGAATCTCAAAAACTAACGACTAAATAGAAATTCACTTTATAAAATTAATAGTAAAGCTGTGTAAGTTATGTTGCATATTGAATTCTTTAGAGAGTGTCATTAATTATTCTCAAAGTTACATAACACAACTGTGACTATCTGTTTAACATATAAAAAATTACGAAATATGGTATTTTTAACAATCTTCTAAAATGAAACTAATTTAATGGTATTTGTTTCCGGTAGTTTAAACTATACAAATGTGTTTTAATTTGTTTTTTCTTTCAAAAAGTTAAATTAATTCAAACAATTTGTTAGGCAATTTCGCTATTTTTTTTTTCAGAATAATTTATCCTGGATTTAACACATAGAAAAATCTATATGTAGAGAAACGTCGAATTCTCTTAAAATATTAATTAGAAACTTGAATGCACATAATGATCCATAGTTTTATTTCTAAAATAAGTGTAAAAACAATTAAAAGGTTTTAAAACGTTAAAACAATATACAGGTGTCAAATATAAATGCTCTCATGAGCGCTTTTGACCAAACTTTGGTCATCAACAAGCGATGAAGTGAGAAAAAACAAACATACCTACAGAGCGTACACAGGTTCAAATATTGCTATGCAAAACCAATAATGTAAAAAGGGGAGGGAAAAGAAATGGGTTTGGAATGACCTATTTCAATCTATGGAGTCAGCTGCTTATCATCTTTTTTCATTATTGGCTTTAATTTTCTTTTCTTTTTATTTTAAATATTATTTCTAAAGAACGCATATCTATTTACCACAGTACTATTAGTGATTTTTTTACAAAAATGATAAATAATACAGCTCATGTACAGGGTGGTCATAAAAAAACTTTGCCGATATACGGAGCTCTAGCGGCCAGTCCGCTCAACCGATTAAAATGAAATTTCAGATATAGCTATTCAGAGGTATGAGCTCGAGATTCTGTGAACGAAAACAAAATGGGGCTCATGGTTACGGTTATAGTTACAGAAACTCTAAAATTTCCAATGGCAACACCCATTTTTTTCATCGCAAAATGCTCAGCGCATGCGAAAACCCTAAAGAGCGTTGGAACCGTACGTGTATCGCAAGAAAAGGACATGTTATGCACGCACAAGAAAATGTTCTGCGAATCCTTCCCCCATAAAAAAACTCGATTGAGGCGCAAGGAGGAAATTTGCATATGACACAGAGTCAGTACACTAATCTCTGATTACAATACAGATCGGAGAAATTAAAACTTTTATTTTGATTACACATTTTCCACATGGATGTAATTACAGGCAATTAATGGTGATGACACTCATGTGGAAAAAGTGTAATCAAAATAAAAGTTTTGATTTCTCCGATTTGTATTGTAATCAGAGATTAGTGTACTAACTCTGTGTCATATGCAAACTTCGTCCTTGCGCCCTAATCGAGTTTTTTTCTACGGGGAGGGGAGGATTCGCAGAACAGTTTTTTATGCGTGCATAACATGTCCGTTTCTTGCGATACACGTACGGTTCCAACGCTCTTTAGGGTTTTCGCATGCGCTGAGCATTTTGCGATGAAAAAAATGGGTGTTGCCATTGGAAATTTTCGAGTTTCTGTAACTATAACCGTAACCGTGAGCGCCATTTTGTTGCCGTTCACAGAATCTCGAGCTCATATCTCTGAATAGCTATATCTGAAATTTCACCTTGATCGGTTGAGCGGACTGGCCGCTAAAGCTCCATATATCTGCAAAGATTTTTTTATGACCACCCTGTACAATATAATGCTTCTGACTTTACTACTTTTACATACTACATTAAAGAAAATTTAAAAAATATATCTTAATGATAGCTTTTACTTAACCATTTCCGGCACACTGTGCCCGGTCTGGGATATCTAATTTTAATTCCAAACTTGCAAATGGCACCAATAATATTGTAGCAAAATTTTGCTTTTAGAATAAAAGCTTAAATTAAGGAATTCATAATATCTAAAAAATTCGTTTGTGAATTCCGGTGTCAGCGGATAATTTCTCATTTTTACAACAAAATTTGGCCGTGCCGGAAAGGGTTAAGGGTAAAATTGACATATTTCGTGGCAAAACGATTCGAAGAGAAGGGTATTGAGAAAATATCCTTATGTTTAAACCAACAAGTTAAACATCATACGCAGAATAGTTTTACGTTAGCACCACATAAGACAAAAGTATATAAAAAAGTTTGTCGTAAAAAAACATGTGCATATATTGTATCAATAAAAAAACCCTTAACGGGTTAAAAGTTTTGACGCAGCTTTTTATCATATGGCTCTAAGAATTTTAAATATGAATTTTAAAAATAATGATATAAATTTTGAGTGACGCCATGATATTAATTAAAAAATTGCTTTTTGTACTATTTATTTTATTATTTTATATTTGTTCTATTTATAAAAGCATGTGCAGAAGTTATATTCAATATAAAAGATGCATAAAACTGTATTCACTGATGCTTCTTCACATGCATCTCTTATAAATTCAAAATATGAGTTTTAAAATATATGATATAAAATTTAAGTGGCGCCTTTATGTGGCTTTAAAAGGCTTGTTTTAAAATTCAATTTATTTATTTATTTTATTTGGTAAAGTATATTTACACATCTAAAAAATACTTTTTATTTTCCAATTCGTTGTTGAATTTATAATTTTAATTAAATCCATACTATGCATTGAAATGTATTTATTTCAATAAATTTATTTATCTTTGGTGCCACATTATTCAAAATTGTAACTGACATTTATGTCAATGGTTTCTTACCGTCAAATTATCGAAACTTAGTGAGACGCATGGAAATGGATAATTTGACGCAAATAAACCTTTGATCGCCTTTGATCTCAAGTTAGCTATATATATGAGTTCCGCAATTCGTTCGTTCTACGATACGATTTCAGGTTATAGGCTGTGTCACAGGAATACTACCGTCTTATATTATTCAATGAATGAAAAAGAAATTTGCTTTAAATTATCTGTACTTTTTCTATACCCTGTATCAGGTGGTGTCCAACTAATCTTAAGAGCATTGGCACCAATAATATATATTTTTTCTTTTTGTAAAGTAAAAGTAAAAGAAAATTAACAAATTTATAAATTCCGGTGTCAATCCATCTTTTTCACACAAAATAACTGCACGCCAGAAAGGATTGGCTCATGTTTCTTTATTAAGAGTTTATTAAAAAAGTACACATATTTAAATTAAATTTGTGAAAAAATATACCAGAATGAATTGTCTAGTAGTAAATTGTCAGCAAGGTAAATTATTCTTCTGCCAGCAAAGAATTGATACTTAGCATAGTTCTAGTATGTTATTTTTACCTGCTTTTACATTCGAAAAATGAAAACAAATACTTGAAAATATTCCCTACATGTTTCTTTTCTTTCTTTCTTTCCTTTTTTTAATTATTTGCGAAAATATTTTCCCAAACCTCAATGTTTACTTGCTTTCACGTGAATAAAATTGCATGCGAAAGAAAATATTACACAATTCTTTTACAAACTTCAATTTAAAAAGCTACATGTCATGCATGAAAAGTAATTTCGAAATTCTAGCGCTCGGTTACTCGGTTTATGCATTTGAGAATTTTAAAGGGAATAGTTTTAAAGGAAAATACTGGATTATATATATTCTTTGTTCCAGAAAATATTAATATCGGTAGCGTGCGAAAGACTGTTTTGGATATTAGAAAAAGGGATATTATTAAAATAACATTTCTTACATGATTATATTATTATTATTATTATTATTATTATTATTATTATTATTATTATTATTATTATTATTATTATTATTATTATTATTATTATTATTGATTCGGCGGCATGTACAAAAATAGAAATCTGGTTTAAGAAATTATTTTAAAATGATACAAGAACACACTTTTCATCATAATATAGTAGAAATATTTATTAAATAAATACAAAAATTTTCATTTAAAAATTTTTGCATATTTAGTATTTTTTTCGAAGATCTTGAAATCTTCTTTATTTAAGTTATCAAGCGTCTAAATTTATTTCATTACTTTTTATCTGAACTGTTTCTTACTAAATATTAATAAAAGTTGATAAATGAGATGTATAAGATTTATGACGAGATTAACATAGTAACTGTCAGTATGCATCGGTACCTATCAATGCACAACTTAAAATACAAAACATAAAAAAACATACCAGAATAGATTTTATACATGCTTTTTTTTTCCACGGAGTTAAACTGGTCCCATCAAAAGTTGAATCTTTCCTTGAATTGCAAAATCTACTGAAATTGTGCTTCCTAAAATGAATTCAGACGGATTAAATTCTCTGTTATAACTTTTTGGCATGAAAATATAAATTTACATGTTTTATGGAATTGCATGATGGCTTTACCAATGATACCTTTACCTTTATAGATAATGTTAAAAAAATAATATTCCTACATTTTCATCTTTAAATGGAGTTTTGGACTTATTTCGCTAAGTTGTTTGATTCCTATATTGCAGGTCTGAAGCTATTGTCTAAAAAGTGGTATAGGAAACTGAGTCGGTCAGTGACCTTTCTATAAAACTAAGTTAAAAGTTATCAGTAATTTGAGCAAAGCACCTAAATCTGATTCCTGTCATGGGCGATTTTTCATTCGATTAGAAAAATATTAACTTATTATATCTTTATTAATTAGTATGATTGTGTTAATATAATAAGCTATATACAGTGAAGCACCGTTTATACGTTCTTCAAGGGACCAAGGAAAAAAACGTATAAATGAAAAAAACGTATAAACGAAATTCACAAAAATAGGAACATATCCGTAGCTACCAACAATAAAAAAAAATCAGATATAAATTAAAACAAATGAAATACAAGAGGTATCTTATACAAACCTTCTTATCTTTAACCAATCAGTAAAGAAAGGCATCTCGTCCATGAATTCTTATTCGCCAGGTACATTGTTGGTAATGTTTTCACATTTTTAAAGCACCGGGTTTTTTTTGATTTGCCAATAATCAAAGGAGGCAATTTTTCAGATCCACCTGCATTGACACACAATAACTCTGTTAATCGAGTTTTAGATGGCAAAAGATTATAAAATAAGTCAGTTTCATCTGCATTGAAAATGTCTTTTTGTTCATATCCTTTTATCAGATCTGGCAATTGGTTTTAAATCCAATCATCCACTGTTTCGCAGTCAACATCTCCAAACTCTCCGCTTACAATTTTGCCTGTTATGCCATGTTTTAGTTTAAAATTGTGAAGCCATCCTGAAGAAAATGATGCATCGCACTGCACATCCAGCTTCATCGAAATTTCTCGTGCTTTTTCCATAAGCAAAGAACCACTGATGGGGATATTTACATTACAACATTGATTAAACCACTGTAAAAGCAATTTTTCAACATCAGCAAATTTTCCGCTTTGGACTCGAAGTTTTTTTGAAGCACTGCATCCACTTTGATGATGGCTTTCCACGATGATCTTATGCTTATAAAATAGCGTGTTTAACTTGAAACTGGTAAGCCTAATTTTTTCGCATGATCCACTCTTTTTAAATGTTGGTTTTCATCCACTTTTTTTAAGTGCACATTTTTTTTTCAACGACAGAGATTCTCTATTACGGAACTCTATTTTCCGCTAAGAAGCGGAAAAAAAGGAAAATGCACTTAAATGCTATTAGATGAAAATAAAAAGATCCCCTTCACTACACCGATTTGGCGCGCATCCGAAATGCGCATTTTTTCTCTTCTAGATTTTTTGAAAAAAACGTATAAATGAAATTTCCTATTAAAGAAAATGTATAAATTGAATTATTTAACGTTAATAACCATTGGATTTCGCCGGGACCATTAAAAAAAGTATAAACGATAAAAACGTATAAACGAGAAACGTATAAGCGAGGCTCCTGTATATACGTTTCCCTTGTTAAATTGTGTCAACATAATAGGTTATTTTTTAAAGCTGTCTAAATGGAAGAATTGTATAAATTTGAGCCGTAATCGCTATGGAGGACATTCCAGATAGCTCAATTTGAAAAAGCATCGGGAATTAAGAACACATTGTTACTCGGCGTTAAAGTTTCAACTTTTAAGTATCTTTACAAATATGCGCGATTGTACTAAAATAACAATGCATAAATGTTTTGTCTGTTACTTGGTCGACCGAATCTGCCACGAAGTTTATATATTTACATCTTCAACTATAATATAATTTCTTTTTTTAACATTATGCGATTTATCGTAGCATAAAATCATATGATTTAACATAATAACTCACCAAATGCACCAAGTGTGGGCTAATCAAAATTGAACACCTAAATTTATTTTCGAAATCATAAAATGAATAACAGAAGATAACAGAAGCTTGAAACTTACCTTATTTAGTCCTAGTTTATGTATTTTGACCGCTTCAGTCATCATTCGTGGTCATCTTTAGCAGACGAAATTTACTTTTTTGGGAGGACAAAAAAATAATTAAATTCATGAGAAAAAACAGTACAAAACTTTCCACATTAAAATCATAAACACAAAACTTGTCAGTAAATAGTTTGAATCGTTTAGCTCTTACTGGTGATCCTTCGCATTTTGGAGCAACGGCAAAGTGATACGAGTTATTCGTAAATTTATTCAAATCTAGTTAATTGAACATCTAGATCGTTGAAATTACTGCAAGATCGTTTGTTACTCATTGCGCAGGCAAACTTTCACATTAAGCTTAACTTAAAACGCTCATGTCAATAGTACTGGATTGTCAGTTCATAAAATTTGGTTTCCAATGACAAGCACTCAATGTTCAATGCCACTGACGTGATAGTTTTCTGTGACGTGATTATTTACTTAAGTTGCACATACATAAAACAAAATGTATAAATATAACAAAATTTTGTGGAAAAACTTAAAAAAAAACACATTACTATTTTGAAATATCCAACAAATGAAATATCCAATGTTACGATTTTAGTAAGTAAATTAGTTTTAGTAAATAAAGCATTTTGTTGTCAAAGAAATTCTATCAATTTAGTTAAACTTTACAATGTGAAAAATATAAATGTGTCTTAAATTTCTAAAATTAAACATAAAAATAGCACTAATTGTATGGCACTTCCGGAAAGAATTTATTCATATACCGATAACCATTTAACTTTTTCACATTCCATTCGGCCATTTTTATTCAAAATAAATTTTTCGTATAAAACTTCTTAAAAATTACAGTTTTTGAAAAATTATTAAAATAATTTAACATGCCAGAGATGACTTACATTCATTTATGTATATATTCTAAGGTAAACTCAGTTGAACATAGATTTGCAGCTCAATCACTTTATCCATGAAAGTAAACAAACAATTGATTCATTCGTCTTAAATTTTTAAAATATTAAAACACGGAGGCAATTTTTTGCAAAGAAAATCTTCGATGTATTCTGATGTTACAAAACAAGATAGAAATTCGTTATGAACTTTTATGCTTTGTTTGTGCCATCTATCAGTAGATAAAATATTCTTTTTTTTAAAAAAAGGTCTTTGAATTTTGATGATTTTGACATAAAATGAATATTATCTATAGATTTAAAAACATTAAGTTTACAACACTTCCAGAGAGAACGCATCCGAATCCCGTTAACAAAAGTTTTATTTTACGATTTCTCTTAGTTACATTACTTTTTTGTCAGAACCCAGAAATCAAATTATTAAAAACAAAATTATATTTTTATTAAATAATTATTAAATAATGAAAAATATAAATGCATGATTTGAATATTTGTTTTCTTAATACAAGCAAATAACATGGAAGTAACAACATGTTTTTGAGAAAAAATAATTTAGGTAATTTATGAAGAAATATAAGTTTAAAGACTTAAAACATTTTGCTTCTGTAAATAAGAAACCGTACTAAATAATTTTTAGTACGGAAATAATATGTGTTTGTAATTTACACTACTTAAATAAAACTATAGAGTTTCAATATCGAAAAAGATGGTCACTGTAATCAATATTATAAGCGCTAATATTGGTACGGTGTATTTAAGCGTTACAGATCTTTAAATTCCGTAGAAATTAAGCATATGGCACATTATCCAAAATACGAATAAATTATAATAATGACAGATTTTATAATCTTCCGTAATCAATTATTCTGCCAAGTGTCAAGATTAGGATGAAACAAACAGATATAATCAACAACAATATAAAATGCATATATGGATTCTGATGAGCTATGGCATATTACGACAACAATATATTTATGATATTTAAAGAAGAATAAAAAAGGGTTTTTTGTGCAATCGATTTTCTAAAAAGGAATATTTGCATTTTCTAATTCATTAAGAAGTTTTCTCAAATTAGATGATCGGTATTTAGAATGTTATCAAATCCGAAATAAACATTTTCAACAGTGACCCTTAATTTTTATATATAAAAGTAATGAAATAATACTAAATTTAATATTAATTTACATGCCAATAATTTATCCTGTTTGTCTGCATTGTGAGCTTGAAAATGCGTGCTTGAATAAAAACAACATCATAAAAACTGGTATTTATGCTTAAAAACTGAGTAATACGCTAGAAAAACGCCTAGAAACGCCTCCTAAAATAAGAGGTATAATTAAAAGCACTGATTTTATAAATGACGCTTTCTAATTTGAAAATATATTGGTTTCTGTGGTCCTTAGCAATAAAGAACCCTTGATGGAATTGTGAATAATTCGAGGAGATTAATCTACATTTTTATTTTTCCATATATAACCTTCGGTATTAAGGACTATTTCTTTCTTTTTATAGACATTTCATTCTATGCAAGCATCATCAGGTAGAAATTATTCCATGTATTTCTCTATGTATTAATATTTAATACTTCTACATAATAAACAATTCAATTAAAATGCAAACAGACATTTTCTCTGTGACATATTTGTAAGTCAATTTAACCTAATTTTTCAAATTCTTTAACTATACACAAGTACATGTATTTAAATCCAATAACAAAGCTACAAACATTTTACCAATTCATCTCTGTCTTTACTCATTTCTTAAAGTCTTTTCGAGATGAATAAAATATGAGGTACATGCGGCGCCTTTCAGATTAACATATCTTTCTGCTCTGTACACCTTATTTACTGTAAAGAAATTACGTTTCCTTCAATAAAAACGGCAAATAAAAATAACAGGAATGTATATCTCATTTTTTAAATAAAAAGTTTCATGCATTTTTTCAAAATCTGCATTTTATGAAATGTTTTAATAAAACAGAAAGAAAATTTCAACTCATTTTTATGGTTTTGTATCCACTGTTGCATGTTTTCTATCGATGTCAATCTACCGATATCACCTTGGAAAATAAATTTTGTCTTTCAGCGCGGAGGTATTTCAGGATCATTTCGTTACTATTCCGTAAGCTGCAATTTTATGCCAGGAAATAAGAGTGGAACCTTAATATCCTCACTTTGATATGCACTTTTGATTTATTTGCAATATAAATTCCCATATTTAATTGAAATGGTAAACAATCTAATGTATTTCTCAGTTTATTAATACATTTATATTAATATTTTTTTTTTGCATTTAAAATTTAGGTAACACATCCTTCTTATTGAACTGTTAGATTTTTTTTCGGCTGACTAATGTCAAATTCATTTGAGAGAAATTTTACTTTAAAATGGATACTATTTCAAAACGAAGAGCTTATTTTTTTCTGTAGAAAAGCAGAATTGTTCTTTGCTTAAAGAAAGTCATACCAAACAAATTAAGATAATACACTGATACACTTAAATTGTATTTCTTTGGAGATAAATGTTGTGGATGAGGGACACGTACGGCAGCGGGCTCGAAGATAACATAACAAGCGCATCAATTAATAAACACAGAAGCGGTTTAAATCCATAATGGGAAGGATATTAACATCAGGGACAGTATCACAAATGGATTAAAAACAGAAAAAAATCTGTTGTTTCGCATTTCTCAGAAACTTGTATATTCACTATATATTATGGCAAACTCGCTAGAATTCTGTTAAAATCAAACACAGTATTGCAAATTATTTCTGAAGCGTAATTTTTATATGACTATGTCTAAATATGATTGATTAAGTGGACTTAATCTATCTGTTGAAATGACGCTACACTGTCGAAGATTTGACCCATTTGCTGCAGCGTCACCCCACAGCTTTTATAGAATATCTCTTTTATGACCAATGAGAATGCTCCATAACACATTAAAGTAAACCTTTTCTATAAAAGCAATGGAGTGACGTTGCAGCAATTTGGTCAATTTTTTACAGTGCATGTAGCAAGGATGTACACTAGTAGGAGACAATATTTTAATAGTAAATATTCAGAAAAAGAACACTTTTAGGCGTTCTTGTCAAATTAATTTCCCTAATGTTTATGCACCTACTCTAATTGTATCAGTTTTCTTTGTTTTTGAAACGTTAAACGCATTTATGGTAATATATAATATTTCAGAAAACATTATACTTACAATTTAAATTTTATAGGAAATTTTGATGTGTTTAAATTTAAATTTAATACGAAATTTTAATATGTTATGTTTTATTTTTATATTTTTATAGATTTCTATGAAAATATATCGCTTTACCTTCAGATAGTCTTCATGGATATTTGTCACTAATATAATTCTTGTGCATATTTCCGACTAATATAAAGTTTTTAAACAAATTTCAGAAATATATACCAGTGCATTCTCTTTAGCTTTTGAAAGTATATAGAAATTATTTATAAATTCTGAAAATGACGATTGTGGACTAAAAAGGAGAACTTCGGAATTTATAATTTTCATTTCATTTCACGTTGACGATCTGATGAATTCTACTTCAAAATATATTCCACATGGAAAACTATAAATCTGCATGAACGTTCGGTAAGTATTTAAAAAAAATTAGTTGTGATTTACATATAGATCTTTTTTTAACAGTACAACTTATCTTTGAATAAAAAGACTACATAAGCTTATATTTGAAAATGAGACAAAAATACAATTAAATAATATATTTTACTGTAAAACTATTAACCGAAACATATTGTACTCATTGTAAGAATTAAAATTTTTCAATTTGAATAATACGTTATTTTTATAGCTTATGAAATCTTATTATCTTATCGCAAAAAAATACGTCTTTACTCACAGATGAAACATATTATACAAAGCATATAGTGATTTACGAACAAAAGCGGGGTCGTAATTAAAAAATCAAACTGAAAACTGCCAGGAACTGCTAAATGATATGAAAGATGTAGCATGCTTTATTATTTATTCTTCAAAAACATGAAATTTAAAATTCAGAATGCGTAGTTCGCAAATATTATTTTTATAATTTGCTTTCCTAAAAAAGTAAATCTTAAAATAAAAAGTAAATCTTAAAATTTAAAAAGATATGAATTTCTTTGAGTTTTTGATTCAATCTAAATAATTAAAAATAATAAAAACATCATTTGTAATTATCTATTGAATAACATATTTCACAAATCTTGATTGTAAAATAAATATTTATTTTTCCTTGTAGTAGAAGCAAGATTTTTTAAATTTTTTATTATTATTTCAGTATCTCAGGTTTAATGTTAATTTCACACGAAAAAAATATACTTATTCAAACTTAATATGATGTTTATGCATGATGATATTAAAAAATTTCATTATATGTTTTATTAAAAAAGATAATGACAGCACCATATTTATTTAATACATTTAACCTAATTTCATAAGTGTTTGAATAAATTTCTTCTATGTTTGACACTCCATAACTATGTAATCCATAACTATGACAAACAATCTGTAAAAATGAAATTTTACATACGTAGTATGATTCAACAATTCGGGAAAAGTTGTAAAAAACATTTCCCTTAATAGTTTACAGTACCGAAGCATATCCACTTCAAAGCAGCCACCTTGGGCGGTGATATATTTCTATCAGCGTTCGTATAAATTCTGGAAGCATCGCTGGAAGCAATTTTTCGCAGCCTCTCAGCAGGCCTATTGCGATGTTGTTTTCAACGCATCTGCTAACTCAAAAGAGCGACCTTATATATATTTTTAATTGATGGGAACATTTAAAAGCCACACGAGTCCAATTGATAGGAGAGATGTGGAAGCACATTAGTGCGAGTTTTCACGAGGAATTGTTTTAACAGTTGGTACCGATGTGCGGGTGCGTTCTCAATCACAAAGTACCAGTGTCTGGCCTCAGCGAAGGTTGTCTAACGTGTTTATCGTCTTCAAAGGGTTCTCCGTCCAATTAAAACGACGATGTCATTCATAAACCATGTGTCTGACCATGGTAGATCCATCCTACACCTTTCTTAGCATTTTAAAAGTCTCCATTGGAGTTTTACCTTATCCGTGAAGGAATTAATCCTGCAACGCTGTTCAAGAAAAACCATCTTTCTTAACGTCGCGGAGCAAAGTTAACTAACTTCCGAAGGTAAAAGCTATGCGTGCGGTTCGATCACATGGCATGGACTAAAACAACATGAGCAAGTAGGGGAGGGTTGGAAAAATACATTTCAAGGGGTTTTACTTAAGGCACTTGTTTTCGTTATCAAGAATGGCGCAGTCCACGAAATATTGAATCGTACTACTTATTATCATCACAGAATAGTCATTCATTTCTGTGCAGCAGCTCATTAAATACCTCAGTTGTATATATGTTTTTATGTTACAAATTTCAATGTAAATTATCATGTGCATTTTAAAAATATTTTTGAATAAGTTACACGCAATCAGATTTTCAGAGTTTTAATTAAAAAAAAAATAAAGCTATGGAGGTGTGACAATCTCTATCATATGCACGTTAATATTTCCTGAAAAGTGCAGCGTAGTAGCGCCATTGGTTAGGTGGTGTAACCTAAAATCTATAATTATCAACAACTGATGAAACTTATAACTGGATCTCAAGTTTATATCTAGGTATAACAGAATCTAAAGTTTTGTGACATTCCCTGGATTAGTTCCTAAGATAACAAGTCCACAAAAGTTTTGTCACATACATACAGCAGAACTGACAGACCCCACAGGCAGATATTTTGTAAAAACATGTTCTTCGGGATATCTAACTTATAAAACGCATAAATCTGTCGAAAATCGGATTTCGAAAATTTTCACGAATCCATTACTTTCTTCTTGCAAAAATAGAAGAACATGAAAACATGAATTGTACATGAACATATGACTACTGTCAATGAGCTATCTAGTTATGAGGCAACTTCATGCCCTAGTGATGAATAGTTGGCGAAAACATCATGGCTATGCCTTAACCCTTTCGTGTTTGTTTAGTATTACTAGCACATCTCTTTTACTTGCGCATTATTTTGTTTTAACAAATACTTTTCTTACTGATTATATAGTGTAATTTTGTTATGTTTCTTAGCATTTACTATACAAATTCATTGACCATTAGCATTTTGGATTAGTAATATAAACATTTGCTTATACACTATATGGCCATTGATTATTGGACACTTGCGATTTTAGACATTTTGTTAAATATCTAGAAAAATACATGAGGAATCATCTCGAAACTCTTAGTGTATAAATATAATAGTATAAGTCATACATCTCCGTGAAGATTTTTTTCCCGAAACTCCATAGGGGAAAGTCAACAAATTAAAAAATAATGAATATATTTTGAATAACCCTGTCAAAACTAATGTAGCAAAAGCGCTCAAACTCTAGATTATGATTGAATGCCTTATTGTAATACGCTTTGTTCATTTTTATGCAAATAGCATGCATACTCGCAGAGTAATTAAGGTTTTTATAAAAATGGTCCCAAATTTTTCCAAGTTTTTTTCCTTATAATTTTCAGAGTTTTTAATATAAAATAATATTTTTTTCAGAAAATATGACAAACAACATTGCGCACAGTACCCTGTAATCAGAATTAAAAAATAATGAAAATTGTATACAGAATGAGTTGGTTTACTAAATAATTTTTTACTGTGCATGCGTCAACGATATCAAAATTTCATTTGCATATTATGTTAGCTAAATGTATAGAGCAACTTTTGTGAAAGTCACAAAATCATAACTTGAAAATTCTGAAAATAATCGTCAATTGAATAAGTTGAAAATCCGTTATTCTCAAAATGAAGCAAAAACAAGAGGGGGTTGTATCCATATATTCATAGATTAGTGTCAATATAGATTACACAATACGGGATGTACTACTACATTTGGATAAAATCCCTCATTTTTTTTCTTCATTTTGGAAACAACGGATTTTGTCCTTTTTCTATAGACGATTACTTTCAGAATTTTCAAGCTATGATTTTGAGACTTTTACAAAAGTTGCTCTATACATTTAGCTAACATAACATGCAAATGAAATTTTGATATCTTTGACGCATGCGCAGTAAAAACATATTTTGTAAACCTACTCATTTTTCATACAATTTTTGTTATTTTTTAATTTTGATTACAGGGTACTGTGCGCAATGTTGTTTGTCATATTTTCTCAAAAAAGTATTATTTTATATTAAGAACTCTGAAAATTATAAGGGAAAAACTTGGAAAAATTTGGAACCACTTTTATAAAAACCTTAATTACTCTGCGAGTATGCATGCTATTTGCATAAAAATGAACACAGCGTATTACAACAAGGCATTCAATCGTAATCTAGAGTTTGAGCGCTTTTGCTACATTAGTTTGACAGGGTTATTCAAAAGATATTCATTCTTTTTTAATTTGTTGACGGTTCCCTATGGAATTTCGGGAAAAAATCTTCACGGAGATGTATGACTTATACTATTATATTTATACACTAAGAGTTTCGAGATGATTCCTCATGTATTTTTCTAGATATTTAGTAAAATGTCTAAAATCGCAAGTGTCCAATAATCAATGGCCATATAGTGTATGTCTTTACACTGTTATTATTTAAATATAAATTTCACTATTGAAATTCAAAATAAAGAATACATTCCTGAAGAATTCATGTGTGATAAAGCATAAAAAATGTTAGAATGTTGTAATATCAGTTAAATTTTAGGGTAATATTATATTTTCTTAACATCTACAAAATCTCTTCCTTTGCCTATAGTCATATGACTATGAATTGAATAATACACAATACAACAACATTCAAATTTAATAATGTTGTTTTGAAAAATGAAGATAATTATATTTTAAAACAGTGTACATCACGATGGTATAATCTAAAATAAATTAGAATACCTTCATTTAATGCAATAAAGAACAGATAGGGGTATTTTAAGTGTCATGAAGTACGATTACAAATTATTGTGTGGAATGTAGACGAATTCGACTTTCATTCCGGAGTTTTTGGAGTGATTTCTAATTGTCACCAGTATGAGACGTAGTATGCCATAACAACACTTTTTTCTGGATCCATGTTATATAATATGTAATAAGTATACATATGTTAACTTTTGACGAATATTTTTCAGATGAATAACAATATAATATACAATACAATGCATGAATACAATTAAAGTTAAAAACTGACTTGAGTTATATCTTTACTTTGAGTAATGAAACAACAATAACATTATTATTAAATATTATATTTCGCATTTGATTTGTAGTCAGAGAATCATTTAGTTTTAATCAAAATACTTTTGTTTAAAAAGAAAAAAATAAGGATATTAATTCTTTGTGGAAATTACTGATTATAATTATCATTATTATTGATATTGTGATTATAATTATTATAATTGGTTTCTATTTAGAAATTCTCTGTGGTCTGTAGGGAAAAGAAATAAAAAATTAATATGTGTCATTCTAAAAACGTGTTAAATCGACAGGTATAGACAGTTAAAATAAAGGGCCTTTTTACTTAACATATGTTTGTACGTTTGGCGCATGGCTATTGATTTCCAGTATATTCTGTCAAAACACAAAAGAAACGTTAATTTAGTATGTCATTTTTTTTTGTACCACAAACAATACGTGTGTGAATCACAATCGATGTCCACCTTTTGTATGATGCTTTTAAAAGCTGTTGTGAAACATGATAAAGCCTTTTTATTTTTCTAAATTATATTTAAAGGTATAGATTCATAATATATTTTAATGTTCTGAGTTATTTTACTTTAGTAATAGAAAACGAAATATTTGTTGATGACTGGTTGGATTATTATTGTTCTTTTATATTTCGTATTTTTATGAGGGTGTGTTGAAGATTCGAACAATTATATAATTATATGTATATGTAACGGAAAAAACCCTAAATTGGCCAATTCCCGAACTGGCCAGATGCGATTGGCCAATTCGAGAACTGGCCACATGTGATTGGTCAGTTCACGAAATAGATATAGCACATGGCTTAATCCTTTCTAACATAGTTGAAAGCGTCTATGATTTAAAATGGTCTAGCCGTCTGCCTACCCGTGCTCTAACTCGAGTAAAGGCTCGGATTAAGTTGTAATTGTTATCTTATTTAGTTTATCAATTAATTTCGGTATTGAAAAGGAATTGTGGACTATTTTTGTTTAATGTACTGGGACACACAAAAATATTTCGATTCAATATAATGAATGGTAATCGTTTTTACTGTGAATTTTAATTCTAAATTACCTTAGTTACAATAAAATTGGTATCTATGCATCATTAAGATGACGACAAACAGTTATCTATTACAGTGAGTGAAATATAGCAATTCCAGATTTTTTACAAAGACACTAAAAAGTATTTCGTAAAAAAGAAGATAATGGTGAAAGAATTTCCATTTAGTGTATTTTAATGATGTTACACTATTTGAAACATAATGAAATTCACGTATTTCTCTCCTGTGAAAAGCATTTTTTTTTTGAGTTATTGAGTAAGTAGTCATTGTAGTTCGTTTATTGGGATTCCAAAAGTAATTCCGATAAAGAATAATGATTTATGCGAAAAAAAATCTTTCATAAGGTATTTTAATGATGTTACTCTATTTCAAACATAATGCACATGTGAGATGCACTTTTTTTCTTAGAGTATTGATTAATTAGCCATCATAGATCATTCATAGGAACGCCAAAATGATAACCTATGAAGAATTATGATATTTCAACAAATCATTTTTAGGGTATTTTATGATTATTATACAATTTCAATCATAATGCAATTTACAAGCTTCACTTATGTGGGAAGCAATATATATTTTGTAGAGTATTGATTAAGTAGCCAATATAATTCGTTTATAGAGACTTCAAACATAATTCCGATAATGAATTATGATAAATTTCAAACATAATGAAATATATGTGCCTTATTATTGTGGGAAGCAATACTTTTTTGTAGAGTATTGATTAAGTAGCCATTATAGTTTGTTTATAGGGACGCCAAAAGGAATTCCGGTAAAGAATTATGATATATGCGAAAAATTCTTTAATATGATATTTTAATGATGTTACACTATTTAAACATAATGCATATGTGGGAAGCAAACTTTTGTAGCATATTGATTAAGTAGTCATTATAGCTCGTTTATAGAAACGCCAAAAATAATTCTGATAAAGAATTATGATCTATTTCAAATATAATGTAATTTATATGGCTTGTGGAAAACACTGCGTTTTTGTAGAATATTGATTATGTAGTCAATATAATTCATTTGTAAGCAAGTACGCAAAAAGAATTCCGATTAAGATTTATGATACATGCAGACAAATCTTTCACAGAATATTTTAGCAATGTTGCACTATTTCAAATAATTTCAATAGCAATTTTAAATTTCGTTAATAAGAACTCGAAAAAGAATTCCAATAAAGAATTGTGATATATGGCAAAAAATTTTTTATAGGATATTTTAATGATAGTGCACTATTTCAAAACATAATGCAATTTACAAGCCTCACTCATGTGTGAAGCAATATGCTTTTTTACAGTATTGATTAAGTAGAGATTTTAGTTCATTTATGGCGATGCCAAAAAGAATTCCGATAAAGATTTATGATGTATTTCAAACATAATGAAATGTATATGCCTCACTCATGTGAGACGCAATATTTTTTGTAGAGTATTGATTAAGTAGCCATTATAATTCGTTTATATGGATCCGAAAAAAGTATTTCAATAAGGAATTATGATATATGCAAACAAATCTTTTTATAGGATATCTTAATGATGTTACATGATTTTAAACACAATGCACATGTGGGATATACATACGTATTTTTAAAGCATTGATTAAGTAGCCACTATAATTCGTTATAAGAACGACAAAAAGAATATATGTGTCTTTTTCTAATATTACCTGAAAAAGTCGAAAACTGTAAATTCTCTCTTTTAAAAAATTCTGAAAAAGTAAAAGAAATTTATACTAGACTATGACTATAAAAAAACGTGTACTGTATAAATGAATATGTTTTATTTTAATGATAAATAGCACTCAAGTTATACAGGATGTCAAAATTCCATATTAATCAGTCTGCAAAATATAAACTACACAGAGAACTAAAAATCTTTTGTAAAATAGCTTGTCGTCATTTTGCGGAAATTCCTTTACTTAAGGTTTACTGCATTGTTATTTCTTTGGCTTGACATTAAGCGCAGTCAATTTTATATGAACCTTCTTGAAAAAAAAATCTAGGATTAGCTCCAGAAGAAAAAATAGCTGGGACCGTTGGGGAGTCAGCACAATATTTGGACAAAAGAAAAATGCATCATTTTTTCCAAGTTTAAGCTAATATGAATAAATAAAATTGGGTAATTGAAATCAAACTACTTTCATCAATAAAATAGTTTATGCTAATTCGTCTTTTACTACAAATGTTTCCCACAAATTTAATGTTTTCATTTTTATGGGAATACGTAGACACCGATATATATATTTAAGGATTCTCGATCTCTTTCTCTTTTTATAGCCCATTATAATACTGGCCTCTTCATCAATTTCTTTTACTATCATTATTTTGCTTACTACCATATGAATATTCAAACTTTATCATCTGTTAAAAATAATTATGATTGCTGCTGTACATTTTAAAACAGCATAAATAGGTGGATTCTGGAAAAGTCTAATGTTTCTATCAGAATTTTTTTGAAATAATTCTCTAATCATTTTATAAACTAGAGTTTTCCCCATTTCAAAGTCATTAAATATTTTTCCACTTTATCCATACTAATCGAATGCGCTGAGAATATCATTTAAATCCTTTATGAATGCTATGCAGAAATAAACATCAATAACCAGCATTTGTTTCTAAATACATTTTATAATTTTGTCTCAGCATATTTTTACCTAAATAAATATTTTAAAACATCTGAATAAAAAATCATATAAAAATTTCGTAAACGATTTTTTAATATCGATTTATATTACATGTACCTGAGTTTAATACATCTGCTTGAATTTAAAAAAAAAATCTGCACATCTGAATAGTAAACGCGAACTGTTATCTGTATTTTTCTGTTGTTCCTATTATTTATATAATTGTGATTATATATGAGGACCCCAGAAGCCAAGGGGTATAAGTGACAAAATTGAAAAAATTGAATTAAGTGCACAGGGTATCTGGAAATATGCTTTTTTCATTTCAGGTAAAGAAATATAGGTCATTTTCTGATTATTTGGGAAGTTATAGAGATAAACCACTTTTTTCGAAAAACAAACAATATTGATTAATTATACATTTAAAGGAAATCGTACTCTATTTTTTTAACAGTTATTGAAATGAGAGTTCAAAGAGATTAGAATGCAACAAGCAGATGTTTCCTATTTCAATTTAGTCAATTGTTATTGATGTTCTAATTTAATATCAATTATCTTTAAACTCAATTTACTCCAAATCGACATTTTGTAACTTGTACCCCTTGGCTTTTGGGCTCCTCATATATAAATGTATATACCGGGTGTCCCAAAAATGACTGATGGATTTTAAAATTCAATTACTTGCAAACGGTGACAGCTATTGAAATTTTTTTTTTTCCAGGAGGGTTATGTTTAATGTCAGGAGTTTTTTTACCGTAATTTTTTATTTTAGTTCGCATCTCAACAATAAGTGGCGCTGGCGTCGATTGAAGACCAGTTGATCAGTGCCGACTGAAGCGTCGACCTGGCCTGTAATCGCCATCAGCGCCACCTATTGTTTGAGATGCGAACTAAAATAAAAAATTACGGTAAAAAAACTCCTGACATTATACATAACCCTCCTGCAAAAATATTTTAAATAGCTGTCACCGTTTGCAAGTTATTGAATTTTAAAATCCATCAGTCAATTTTTGGGACACCCGGTATATATATATATATATGTATGTATGCTTGTATGTAAGAATGAAAATTTTTCGCCTCAATTCTACATTAATTATTTCCAAATTCTCACAATATTTGAATTTTCTCCATTTTTTTATATAATACCTTAACAGATTTATTTTAATTCCATACCATTTATCAACATTTTATTTATTTTATTTTACTCTAAAAAACATTAATCTATCAAAGCAATTCTTTTCCTAAAATCCTATTACTTAAATTTACTCTTTTATCAGTTGCATAATATCTTTGTATTTACGTTCTAAAAAATCATTTGAATAAACCTCAATTCCCTTCTAAGTTACGGAAGAAACAATATTGCATCACATAATATTTCGACGGTCTAAGAGAACTCTTTTCCTTTTTCGCGGGTTAAAATTTTCGTATTGGGGGGGGGGCATCCATAAATGAAGTCATGCATTTTTCCTTTCTTTTTACTCCTCTCTCCCCTATGTCACAAAGTTCCACACATCACTCTACCCCCTTCCTCCCCCCTCTTGTCACATGTCACTCTATATTTACGTAAAAATGTACTTGTAGTTCACAAACAAAGCGCTATGTTTTAGATCATATTTCAAATTTTAATTTTAAACTTTAACTATGCGTTTTAATGACATTTGTCAGCTGAACAATAAAAATAATTCGTATTTTGTAGAAAATATGAAATATACAATACAAATAGTATTTCGGAATTCGAAATAGAATTTCAGATATTTGGCTTTAAATCTTATATTTATGGACGCAAAATACTTTAATTTTAAAATAACTATAAACTTCATACTTTAATCTATTGAATTTTGATGTTTTTATTTTAACCAAGATGTGAGATGTCACATTTTTTCTTACCCCCTCCCGCCCCCTTGTCACAAACTTTAACAATTTTATGAACACCCCCTTCCCCCTCTTCCAGCGTGGCATCATTTATGGACGGTCCCTTGGTTGAAATCACAATTTCTAAATAAGTAATTGACGACTTAGAGTTAGCCAAAAAATCCTGTATTCTTTCGCTGAGTCTGATAAAGCCGTTTTACATTGACTCCGGAGTTAGATTTTTACGTTTTTTACTTACCCATCATACGTAGTATAGGGTAAGTCTTGCAATCGTTTTGAAAATCGAAAAAAAATTTTTTTGACGGATTTACACGTTTTAGATAGTGGAGATTCCGAAAAACATATTTTTAGAAAAAAAATTTTGCCGTCCGTCCGTCTGTCTGTCTGTCTGTCTGTCTGTCTGTAAACGCTCTATCTCCCGAACAAATTGAGATAGAGACTTGAAATTTTGTATGTAGTTAGTATGTAAGAATGGGACGAACCCTATTTAATATCAGCAACCTCGATTATCCGGAACTATTTTTTTCGGACTCTCGAAAAATTCGTTCTGATGAAAGGTATATAAAAATTTTCGAATTTTTTTGTTCTAAGGAATAAACGTAAAAGGCAATAAAATAACACACATTTTGCATATAGAACTAAGTCGATCGGATTATTAGTTGCCGAGATATTTGTAATCTTGTTTTCCATATTCTTCGATTTTTCATGACCCTGTATTTCATTCAAATTTCAATTCAGAAGTATATTTTAATTGGAAATGAGACGCTTAATTCGACGCAGTTAATTGTTAGTTAATAGAATTATTATTTTTGGAGTTGTAAGGATGTTTCTTTTACGCAGTTCGGTACTACTTGAGTAGTTTGGCGTTTTATATAATCTGTCGAAATTGGTACATCAGCAGTTCTTTAATATAGCATTACTATGTATATTAACAATATTTAAATTTTGTTTATGAATTGCAATGCATTGTATAAATAGTTTCACATGTTTTATTTTCGTATACATATCCATGATGGGTAAGTATTATGGTGGCCCCCAACGACTAGTTTTTTTCTTGTACTAGTAAAACTACTGTCACCTGGTTAGAAAAAATTATTTGATCAAGGTTCTATGTTAAAGAACATCTTTTACTTATAATGTCTACGCCGTTAATGGAATTGATTTCATGTGTAGTAGAATATGAATAAATGTGATTAAAAATATTCGACGCTTCTGTTTACTTTAAATAAAAAACATGTCAAAGGATATTTGTTTATTGTTTTACGACCCGGTGCCACACGACTGCAAAATCTACGAGTGTTCTTGAAGGACTTTCCTTAGTAAGTGGTATATTTTGAGCAGCGTTTTACATTCTATAGACAGTATTCTACATAATTATGTTCAGGTGTCACATGTAAATGTATGTAATGCGTTATCTTTCTACAGACATTCTAAAGACATATATGTATAGCTTTCTTTCTATAGACTCACGTGTATTCGAAAAGGACATTTGAAATTTCTTGAACAAATATTTTTCAAATCCTCAAAGAAAAAATTATTTATTAAATGTATATTATAGATAAGCATACATAAATTTTATGTTGATTTCTTATAACAAGACCCTCATTAATTTTGGCTTGGAAACATCAAAGCTAGAAAATAACTCAATACTAAAGATGATAATTATTATTTAGTTTAAATATTTTATTTTGTTTACTTTATATCCATTTTTTTGTTTCTAAATAGAAATTATCTAAAAACAAAAATATATATAATTCATTTTTGAATTAAGTAACTTTTCAAAATAAATTTTAAAGTAAACTTAATATTTTAATGCGTATAGGAAGAAAAAATATTATTTATATATATTTCAAATGTAAATAATGCAGAAAAAAAATCCAGATTAGCATTTTCTCTAAAGATTTATTTTCAAAACCTGTTTCATATTCGCCAAATTGATTATTTTGTTTTTCACAAAATTGAAAGAATCAAAAAACAAAAAAGTGACTTCATAACTACAGAGTCTACAGAACCTACTACGTAATTCCTATAAGAATAAAACTATTATTTGCGTTATAATAAATTCCGTTGAACGAATTGCTAATTATAGCTTAAACAAATATTTGGCGCAAAAAAAAAAAAAAAAAAAAAAACAGCTATAGTAATTGAAAACAAGTTTCTTCATAAGGTCTCTTTATTATTTTCCTTTATTTTAAAAATAAATTTATTTAAAGAAAATAAAAATTTCAATGTAGTTATTAAAAATGCGAAACTTAAAAGTTATTGGAAGGATTTAACTGAATGACTTTCACAGTATTTTATTTTATTTTACTTTATTTTTTTTAATTATCTATTTATTTTGAAGCATGCAGATTAAAAAATTATCAATTAATCGAGAAGTTAAAAATCTTGATATTATAGCTTTTATTTTTTATTTTAAAAGTATTTTATACACTAATATGCGGAAGTTATTTTATTTTTAAGGAAATTAAATTCTTTTTTAAAATATTCATATATCTTTAAATATATGAAAAAAGAAATCATGAAATCTTTCGTTTAATTTGTTTTAAATTCTTTTGTTGTTTTCCTACTTATAAATTCTTTTGTGTAAAATAGCAGTCAAAACTATAATTTGTATCGTTTTTAAAACACAAGAAAGAGGTACAGCACCGATTTGGTCACTAGGACAGTTTAAGGATTTGTAACTCACATACTAGTAAGCCAAATAATTTATAACTTCTTGAAATGTAACTATTACGTAAGTTATTAATGTCTAAAATCCTTTCTGTCTGATTACTATAAAATCAAGATTTTTAACTGTTTATCAAAAAAGACTGGAGGTATTTTACAATAACACATAGAAATTTTCGTTCTTTATTCTAGGACTAACCTGGCAATAAAACTGAGTTAATTTCCCGTTTTACATCCTCTCCTTACAGTGAAACATGTTTTTGGAGGCGGACTGATAACATAGGTATGTCTGATGTAATTGTAATAACTTAGCTCTTATTAGATTAATATGCTAAGTGGTTGGTAGCGTGTGTGCCGCTCGGCAAATAATCCAGGCAAGAATATTTGGTGGAGAATCTATTATTTAATTGTAGAACAAAAAAGATCCTCTGGAGTAAATATATATACAGCATAAAAATTATTATAGAACATGTAGGCTCTTATACCAACAAGCTTCAACTAGAGTTCTGATTGAGTTCCAAAAACACAAAGTTCGTGATAGTCGTAAAGTCTCTGAAAATGACGCACAACGTAAAGGTAAAATAGTTCAGAGATTACGGCGTTATTAATCCACTCAAGACGAGAGTTATCGCTGTCTCTCCTGGAGAGAGAATACTCCGTGATGCTGCACGAGCACTAGGATCAGAATCCCCTTTCTAAAATCCACTGGCGGTATTTATCTTACCAGCTCTCAAAACCGAGCTGCTTCACTTGATCGGGAACGAGAGAACACTCGGAGCTAGCCGCTCTGCTCTCTCTCTCCACTCTCTGCGAGAAAATCTCTCTCTGAAACCTCCTTGCAAGCCCCTGGCTTCTCTTTTTCTTACGATCCCAGAGCTCATCTAGACCTCCTTTTTGAGGTCACACACCAATTATGAACCTTAATGGTCTTTTTTTCTTACATGATTAGTAAAATCGTGCTATTATTGGTACCTGAAATTTCACACCCACGGCGCCGGTCTGTCTGGCGTTCTTGACCCCTAGGTACTTTCGCTTCGTGGCGGAGCGACGTCAAAGGCATGATGCGGGCGATCGTCCATTCACCCTAGTGTCATTCGCCTGTCGGTTCCGTTGATCGATAATGATGTAGCGATCTTATGATATCGCCGACATTCTTGCGAGAGTCACTTTGAGTTTGCAGCTTCATGGTGAAACTTCTTTCAGAAATAAATGCCTATTTCTGTTACTTTACTTTAAAATCCTATGATAATTCTGAATTATTGCACAATATTCATGTAAAGCATTGAATGAAAACACACTGGTATTATTTAGTGACACACGAAAAAGAAGATGGCTCTATGATGTGGTCTGACATGCATAGAGATTTTGAAATACACGGCATGACAATTCCTAAGAAACAGAGATTTTTTTTGGAATGAATAATCACAGGCAAAGAGGAAAAAAAATATTTGCCCATGTAAAAACATGTAATGATATATATCATGAAAAATGTTACAGCAGATCACACTAACAAGGAAGGTCTCCATACGGGCATACTCAGAAAAATCTGAAAAAATTACAGAATGTTCTTCTCATATAGTTATATATGTTTATAAAAAAATTTCGGCGGAACCTCCTTATAACGTCCGTAAAAAAATAATAAAAATTTCGTTTATTTGGCGATTTATCTTCGGTTGGCGAAAAAGCGAAATTTTGAAAAATACGTTTTTACGCTTCGCATACATTTTAAAGAAAAAACTTTCCATGTTCAATTTATTTAAATGTGTAGTTTAAGTAATTTTAGTTTTACCTTTTTAGTTTACTTAAGTGTAATTTTGTCATATACGTTTATATGTACTTATAACAAAATGAAATTAATATATTTTATCATTTAAAACACAATTTAAATTGATTAAAATTGTTCCAAATTGAAAAATACACTGTTAAAAATCTGCTGCATTTTGTTGCAACGCACTCCCTTGCTGGTATAGAAAACGGTTACTTGGCCGTGAAATGGAGGTTTCTCATTGGTTGGAATAGAGATATTATATACAAGCGGTGGAGTGCGTTGCAACAAAATGCAGCAGATTGTTAACAATGTATGACACGGTCAATTCACCGTGCTATGGAGCATTCTCATTGGTCAGAAGAGAGATATTCTATAAAAGTAGTTGAGTGACGTTGCAGTAAATGCTGCAGATTTTTAACAGTGAAGTCAATTAAAATCAATTTTCAGATTCGTTAAAATCGTCTGCTTTTGGCGAGGAAATGCACTGCTCGCCAAATCCCCCGTCGCTTTCAGCTTTTCACGCCAATTATTCCAAAATATTTTATTTTTTTCATATCTAATAATGTTATTCCGCCGCTAATTTTCACTGATCCTTTATTACCTACATCAGTAGTTTAATTCGTATTTTTTTCAAAAAATTCTGAGTATGCCCCCAATGGAGACCTTCCTTGTAAGTAGGAAGGTGTGCACTTTCCTACTAATAAAAACAAATAAAAACAAAATAAACTAATAAAATGAAATATATGAATGCTTTGAAAATTTTCAAAGCCATAAAAATAATATTTACTAATAGAAGAATGAGGCATATCAATCTCTCAGTAAAGAAAATGCCCTCTTCGGACACTTTACACATTTTGCATTTATTTTTGATTGGGGTTTTAAACTGATTACGTAACAAATGATGTGCCCTCTCTTAAATCGTTTTCTCTTTTTTAAACAGTTTGGGAAAAGTGAATACTTTGAGAAAAACGCCTACCTAGAAGACTTCGCCTAGAATTGCTCTGTAGGATTAAAGTATGGAAAAAAGCAAGTTATGTAATATATTTAATAATTACAATTTGCGATGGATCTGATATTTCGCGATCATGTATGGTTGTGCATTGTTTTCTATAAACGGAAAGTGTAGACATAGCGTACCACAAAAAAAAAAAAAAAAAAAAAAAAAAAAAAAAAAAAAAAAAAAAAACGAGTACGAACCATATTAATACATCTCTACTATCGCTATGATTCAACAGCAACTGGCTCAAAGATGCAAAGCGGTATTCTTCTATTGTGTATTATGTATACCCATAAAACAAGATCTCACCAATCATCTTAAATTACATTCTGTGTTACGGATAATTTTCTTATCTCTCTCCATAACTGTTGCTCGAAGTAGCATGTCAAAATGAAACGGGTTATCTCGGAAAATATCTCTCCGATTCATTGTTTCTGACTCCATCGAATTTTATCCTGACACCGACACATTCTTTCTCGAAGACTGCGTGATTGATCGGTTGGATTGAGCAGGCTTCCATGCATAAAAACCAACTTGATTTAATGGCTGAGAGATCTGGACAATACACATGTCCTGGTGGTGGATGTGAGATCTGTAACCATTTGACTTCGAGTGAAAATTTCGTTTCATTTTCATCTTTATGGATACATTTTAATCTCCATTACATGCATTATGACTTTTAGCATCACCGGCTAACTTTTGTACAGCAATTCCTCCTTTAGCTGTCATATTTAAATAGCGAAATAACAGTTTTTTACATTTAAATTACTTTGGATACTATAGTGACACTTTATATGGATCTTGTTGTATTTAAGCCATTTGGAAGGCCTCCCACCAAGCTGAAACTGAAACTGCAGAGACACTTTGACCTGTTTCAAGTTTTTCAACTATTCGTCTACTATTGCAAGCTCTCAAATGATTAATCAAAGATATTTTGATTCTAATTAGTACCGTGCTACAAGGAAATTTACAGAAAAAAGTTCAACAAAACTGTCGCGCTTATCTCAACTGATGAAATTTCGAATGATTAATGACAATGAATGATCTGCCTACTAAACAGATAACAAATCATGTCCTACTAAGCCGTCTAGTAATAATTTTACTATGATTGGCCGATTGTATTAAACACTATGCTTAGTAAACTAATTGTTGTTTATCAATTGTTTATCAATGCAACTGAAAAGGTGAAAGGAATTAGAAGAAAATAGATTCAAGAAATTTTGAAAACATCAGTTTAGATATAATTGAGGATTATTTTATATCTAAAGAAGCAAACATTAAAGACAATGTAAAAATTCTGATATAATTAAAGAGCAATTTTTCATCTGTATGTCTCCTCTGAGCGTAGCTCAAAATACGTATAACAGAAACACCAACAAGATTTAAAAAAAAAAAAAAACATGTATAAAAAAAAGCTACAATTTTTAATATACAGCCTGCAGTACAAGTAGATACCGGGTGTCCTGAAAAGGACTGAACGATTTTAAAAATCAATAACTTGCAAACTTTTACAGATATTTAAAAAATTCTTGCACGAGAATCATCTCAAAGGTCAAAAGTTATTTTCCTGCGATTCTGGATTTTAGTTCGAATTACAAACAATAGATGGCGCTGAGAGCGCTAGGTGCGGTGTTGAGATGGATATTGACGTCACTTGGTACTGAAGCAAAATAAAGAGTTTAAGGCTGTGGAGTGGGTCTCGCTTGACAATGCAATCTTGCTCTTAGGGCCCGATTTTGAACTTTTGTTTATTTGTTTTTATTGAACAACATACATTTGACCTGTGCACTCGACATAAAGCCCGATTTTGGACTCAGTCGGTATAATTTCAATGAAATGTGTTGTTGTCATGGAAATAATAAATCCTTTTATATAATAGCAGCGATTGGAAACTGGAAATGAATTTAACGAGCAGCATACGAGTTTTGCAGACGATTTTACATTTAAAAAAGCCGTATTTTCTCGGATTAAATTACTTTTTATCATCTAATTTAAAGAATACTTTGTGCATCATATTTTAAAATAAAGTGAAACGATTTAGTAGTTTTCTTTTGTTGTTGTTGTTAAAAATTAATCAACTTTGCTATTTTAAAAAATTTGTTATATTCTAAGAAATGCTAGTTTGTTTTAAAGAAGTTCTTTAGTACAGTTTTATGTATGTTGTAAAAAAATTGCGGAAATGGTTTATTCTTTAGAACAAAGAATATTCATAGTATGAACATTGAAAATTTGGTGCAATAGCTGTTGCACTCTTTTGTAAAAATACCCAAATACAAAATTTATTACGATTATGTATATTAAATTCATGGTAATAGGGAAATAATACTACCTCCACCTTAAATGAGCTATAATCATAATGAAAACCTAGAATCATCACCTATCACTGGATATCATTGAATTAGTCACGCAGAATAGGTTTTAATAGAATGAAGAAAACATTTATTAATGTCCTTTTAAGCTTTGATTCGCTTTTCATAAAACTTTAAATGAGTAACGAAAATTCTGCAACGAGTATATATATTATAATTCAAAGCATTCTGTTGGGTAGTTTCTGCGCTATTATGTGCGGACAGATAAAAGAACATTCCAGATGACGAATATAGGAGCTACATGTATAATTATCTTCACAGAACATAATGTAATGACATAGTTCTGAGTGTCTGTGTAAATGAATCATGAATTATGCATAATTTGTTTACAATACCCAACATCACGGCATAATAAATCTTATTAACATATATCACTTACAGACCAATTCAATTATTTCAACGCAAGTTAGAGTTTGGAAAGACAGACAGGCAGACGGCTAACTAAAAAGAAATCATAAAAATTTTTAACTATGTTGGAAAGCGTTAAAAACACATGTTAAGTTGAAATTTGACATTTAGCAATTTATTTAAATAAACGAAAGCATATTTGAACTCTTTTGTATAGCCATGTACTTTTCCTACTATCTTTAAATACACGCCATTTATCTAGCTAAAATCTATTTAAAACCGAAACATGCTTTAAACTAATGAAATCACACTTCCAGAGATTACCATCCAGAGCCGGCTATTAATCCAATTTTTGAGTGCCTCTGTATATCATTTCATTTCTATTCTTTAAACGTATCGTAATATACTTAAAGCTGTCCAACGTAAAAAAATGCATAACGCATTTACAAACCACCTAATATATTTACTTACACACTTAGTAAGGAGTGCGAATTCTTTTGTGTAGCCCTGTATATGATTTGCACCAATTATATACACAGCGTAACATGCAAAAATGTACTGAACTTTAAAAAAAATCATAGCAAAACTTAAAACTTCAAGCAATTATCGTTAGCGTACAGCATTTTTGATGCAGCATAGTTTCCGAAATCTTTTGTGTCTCCCTGTAAATTCATATTTTCTATTACATAGTAAGAAATTCGTAGTAAACCTAAGTAACTTATAATAATTTTATTATATGTGTAACAAAATTAAAATATGCCGCAAAGTATGTTTCCTTCTATACCGTTATGTTACATAATTATTTTGTGTGGCCCTGTAAATGAATAATAATTATTCTTTGTGCAGCATATTCTACATCATTTATATTTCAATTTAATTCATAAATGCATGTTAATTTCATTATGTTCGGACGGGTGTAATATCATCAAAAAACACTTGAAACTTTTTCCCCGTCGGCCATAATGTAACGGAATACTTTTGACTGTCCCTGTATTGGAAATACACATCCGATATTCATAAAATTTTATTTAACTGGATAAAATTCTTCAATAAATATGTACTTAAAATTTCAAACGATTCGACAGAGTAATTTTTGCACTGTTATATGCGGACAGACAGACGGACGGACGCACCAGAGACGAGTATAGGTGATATGCATTTATATAATTACTAATGTATCTAAAAAACAGCTAAATTTAAAAGCACATGCCGAAATTGAAAACGCATTTCCAGCAGTTATTACTTAAAGACAGTACAGTAACCGGTTTCTTTTTGTGTGCCCCTGTAAATGAACGTTAAATGCTATAAATACCAAATACTCTATTCTATCATAATCATCTTATACTGAAATTCAGTGATTTATATCAGTTTCTATACACTTGAAATAGTGTATTTCATTAATATACACTGCAAGTGATTTTCCCCCATAAACTATGATGTGATGCAATCTTTTGGGTATACCTGTAAATTAACTGTTAATCCCACATACTTAAAATACAATACAGGACATGACAAGGTGACATAAAAAAAGGTTTAAAAGATACCCAGATAAATAAATAGATAAATAAGATATCCTGTTCTCAAAATACTTACATTCTTGGAATGTAATAAAATAAATAAATAAATAAATAAATAAATAAATAAATAAAAGTCGGTAATTCGAACGTTGTTGTTTCACGCATTTCGAAAAGGAGCATTTTTTCAAAGGAGTCGTACCCATGAAAATAATATTTTTCTCTATTATTGCGCTGACGCCAGCAAAATCAAAATTATATGGATTGCATTAAAAATCGGGCGGTAAAAGCAAAAGTTCATTTTTGAATAAGATCCACTCCATAGCTTTAACCTCCTTATTTTGCTTCAGTGCCAAGTGACGTCAATATCCGTCTCGATACAGCACCTAGCGCTCTCAGCGCCATCTATTGTTTGTAATTCGAACTAAAATCCAGAATCGCAGGAAAAAAACTTTTGACCTTTTAGATGACTCTAGTGCAAGAATTTTTTAAATATCTGTAAAAGTTTGCAAGTTATTGATTTTTAAAATCGTTCAGTCCTTTTCAGGACACCCGGTAATTGTGAAAATAATAATTCATAGGATGATTTTTCTAAAAATGTTTTTCAATCTTCTGCATCTAAGAAATATGAACGTGAAAGTAAACATGAGGGAAAATCTTGTGGAGTAAAATTTGTTGTTATTCCCTGTACACCATCAAGAGGAGTCAAAGATGTTGCTTTAATTGTAGTGCTTAGCAAGCAATTGCATCTCCTGCAACAGTTGGATGCAATGTAGTTTAAAACATCCTGCGATAAGTCTGAGGGTTAATATCATGTGACATAGAAAAAAATAGTAATTTTAGTGCAGCCAGTGAAACTTCAGTGATAAAATAGCGCGCAACGTAAAATAATGTACTAAAATAGAAAATAGTTATTCAGTGAAAGAAAAGCTACGCACTGTATCCAAAAACCCAATTGGATGTTTTTTATACAAGATGTAATCAAGAAAAATTTTCTGAAATAAAGAACATTCAGGTAAGTAAATCATTGCCAGCAGTAACTGGTATGCTCGTTTTTTACAAAACTTTACTGAGATTGATTAAAATAACATCCCTTTATTGTAAAAGATTTAATAAAATAAACTAAGACAGACTTGAATACATTTAAAAATACAAATTGATATACAACAAATAAAAATACTAAAAAATATTTAAAATAAAAAAGTAAAAGTTTCGCCAAGCTACTCACGAGGCATCATCATTACAAATAAATATCCATTGTATAACGAACAGTGTAATAACAAATCAAAAGCAACTATAGTTCGTTTTTTTAGAAATAGATAATATTCATTAGGGATAGAACGGGCATAATTCATAGTCGGCAATATGTGAATAAACTTTTTAGGAGTAATATATTTTTGTTTTTGTATTTTTAGGCTTTATTTTGTATTTTTATTTTTTCTTTGTAGATTTTAATTTTTTTAATGTATTCAAGTCTATCTTAATTTAAATTATTCGATTTTTAATAGATTTTAAAATTAAGACGTATAAATGTATGTGTTGCAAATCATTTTATTTTCGCGCTTCATCTCAAATCAGAAATTAAAGAAATATTGAAAGCGAATCTTGTATTAGTGTTGTGAAATCTTTTGTTTAAAAATAGCTGTGCAAGCTAGAAACCTTCACTGTAAAAACAAAATCCGTGAAATTTACGGCAAAAACTGCTGGCAACAATGTTCCCAGCAGTTTTCGCCGTAAAAATTGTACTAAAATTAGATGTATTTTTTTTATTGCATCTAATTCTATTGAAATTTTTAAGGCAAAAACTTCTGGCAACATTGCTTCGCAGTAAATTTAACTTTTTTTTTTTTTTTTTTTTTTTTTTTTTTTTTTTTTTTTTTTTTTTTCAGTGTAGGACTAAAAACTGATTAATAATTATTCCAAGTAAATACAAGATGACTTAAGAAATTGTGCTTAAGTCATGGCATGCGTCATTTTGCAAATGGTAACGCTTTGAAATTTGAAATGAAATTTATTTTTTCCAATTTTTGCTATTACAAACTTTTAAACTTTTAAATATCGCACATTTTGAGTTTTTAAATCATCGCATAGGTATAAAATGTACTTTTAAATGCAATTTGATTGGAAATTGTATTTTAATTTATTTTTGATATATTATTATTATTATTGTTGTTGTTGTTGTTGTTTTTATTATCATTTTTAATCTTGGCCAAAAAAGCACGCCATTTCTTTTAAAAACAAAGGAAAGATAGAAAAAAACAAGGGTTACTTATCTTTGGTTGCCATTTTCTCACAAAAAAAGGAAATTAAAATCGTACTATGTCAAGAAATATCGTGTGTTATAAAACCAGGTGAATTTTGGTTTCATTTCATTTTTTTTTTTTTTTTTTTTTTTTTTTTTTTTTTTTTTTTTATCAATAAAATGTTTTTTAGTTTATTACAAATTTACTTAATGCGAAAATTTTTCGTTAGAAAAAAGTATTTTAAAGAAGAGTTGTGTGAGTTATTTTTAATAACTATACTTAATTATTAATTCGTACAAAATAGCTGAAAATATATAAATTTATTAATCCGTATATAAAGTCATTTTCTGAGTATTTACGAAATATAAGTAAATGATATCCAATAAATCACGTAATTATTATAAATAAACAGATGAAGGCATGGGAATCATTATATACCCAGTTTGAATATGAAATGGCTACATTGCATTTTTGCTGGCGTTCCACGATAATGACTTCATATGCACACTTTTCTATAGATGTTGTTTAAGAATGAATCGTAATGCAGTAATGATTTAAAGGATGCAAATAACATCTTTTTCATTAAAAAAAAACAATTTTAATTTTTAAAACTGAAATAGATTTTGTAGAAGTGTGGCATTTTCTTCTCAGCTGCTTTGAAATATTTCATATGCGAAAATACCTCACTTTAAAAAATAACATAACCGAAATCACACATTGGTAAAATGCAATGTTTTATAAGATTTTAGGGTTTTTAAATAAGAGCAGTGACACACAGTGTGTATTTCATCAAAAGTCTTTGTCCAAAAAATAGCAATTTTTGTTACAGAACTTGATAATTCTCGACTGGATTAATGCACTTCCCCGAGTTAGACAAGGAAATAAAGAAGACCTTTACAATAATTCAAGTACGAAATTTTTTAAATCACCATTTTATCTTATACGACATCGCAGGAATATTGTCCTTCATTTTTATTGCATACAGATTAGTTTAGAAAATTTCATTTACACTTAAATGAATATAAATAGTTTAGTACATGTGTCCAGCTAATAACGACTAACACTTCAAAGTTTGAGTTAAAATGATTTTAAAATGTTTCAATTAAAATACCATTTTTAAGAAAAAGGCGAATACGGGTATGAGAGGTGCATATATAAATTTTAAGATGATGAAAATAATGTCGGGTTTAGATTTCACTGCGAAAAAGTCTATGATTGAGTCAAAGTGAAAGAAACTTTGCTAATTTTCCTTTTGGAATATCACGACTACGAGCCTTAATTGATAACCATATCAGAATAACTGATCTTTATTACATTTTACTACTATTGAAGTTTAATTTTAATAAATTCCACAACTGAGTTTGTAGAGTGTTTTGTTTACTTTAGTTTAAATACCTATTTTTTTTTAGAATTTAGACATACCAATATAACGGGGCATTGTTTATTGTAATTAATTTTGTACATTTATTATAAATCAATAAAACAGTTCCTACTTAAACATTCTTTTGTCGAAATTACTCAGGTTCTACCTTGTCCCTTATAACGTAGTTTTGGAAATGTCATTTACTACCATATTAATAAAATGAAAACAACTGACAAAAAATAAAATAAAAATAAATAAATGAAAAAACAAAGCGCGAGAGTTGATTTTTGAAGATATTTGCTTGCCCCCCTCCCCCCGTTTGCAGTTTTTTCGTATTCGTCCTATTAATATATCTTTGTATTCTAATTCAGACTTCTACGTTTCATTGAATTTTTCAAGTAATATATCACCATTTTTATATTTTAGCTCAAGCTTTTCTGTAAGAAAATATTGGTGCCAAAGAATTTCCTGCTCTGGAAATTAGCTGACCGCTATGAACTATCTCAAGTTTGCAAAGCAATCCTTAATTTTCTAACTTTTTAATTAAGGTACTATTAAGAAGTTACAGGATTGTTGATTTTTTATTCCAAAGAAAGTTCAAAAGATGTTCATGAATGTTAAAGACTACTTGTCTAATCGACACGATAAAATCAGTCTTTTTAATTATACTAATCTTGTTTAATCGTACTTTATAACAAAGGTATTCTTTCTGTTTTATTCATATCATGTGTGCAATCTAATAAAGCTTGTGATACATTTTTATTTTTTTATTTCATCCAATATATACCTATTAACATTATGTGCAATTAGAAGAATTAATTCATTTTGAATGCTTTTACTCAGGTATGAGGTTTTTTTTTTTTTTTTATATAGTTTGTACAAAGCTCTTTTTACATAATGATCCATGACACAATGAAATCCAATTAATAGTTTGATTAGCTTTTAAAAATATTTCATTATGATTTTCATATAAATTTGACTAGCAATTTTATCCTAAATGGTTGACAATCAATCTACACAATAAAAAACGGGGTTTTAATGCTGGTGCTGGGCTTTTGTATTTCGAAATATATGAGAAATAACATCTCTTGTTACCAATTTACTCCGGCATATTCTATTAATTTGCAAGACAAGAATTTTGTAGAATTTTCTAAAGTTTTGGATTTTTTTTTCAGGAAATGGTCTTCAAAATATACATAGATAAATACAATAAATTACAAAAATCGATATATATATGAAAAATTGCTTCCGCAGATCATATATTATAGATTGAGTTTTATTTATTTTTTAATTATCTTATTAAGATGTGAAATTAATTTAGGTTTTTCCAATAAAAGTCATTTCTACTCCTTTTTTCAAAAAATAGATTGGGAAAAAATTCACGCTTAAAATGCACTGCATTTATCAATTAAAAATATTTTTATCTATCTAGACAACATTTAAAAGCTTAAAAAAATCAAATCACAAAAGCAAGTTATTCATGAAAACAAAAGAATATAACTTGAAATAAAGAATTTTATTTAAATGGAATAAAAAAGAAATCGTGAAAAATAAAATCAATTATTCCTGTTTTCAAGATTTTTTTTTTTTTTTTTTTTTTTTTTTTTTTTTTGTAAGGAAACAAAGGCATCGCTTAGCTTAAATATCCATTAAAATAATTCAGAAAGGCAGTTACATTTAGAAGAAATTTTGCTCTATGAACATTAATTAAAAGCAAGAAAAATGGTGTTTTCTTTTATTTTGCTTTGAAATGAAAATTAATGACTTTTTTCTTTTAAAAATATCATGATAGTAATTTCTTTCATTACATTTTTTAAATCTTTAAATTTAAGAAAATTATATTAAGGAAAAAAATGAAGATAAACTTTAATAGGGACTTTTAAAATAAATTGTTTTTGACGTAAAGTATTTTTGTTGTAAAGTATGTAAACTTCTTTATATAACAAAAAATATAATTGTTGTTTCTTACAGTTCAGAATCCAGAGGATTTAGGATTGCCTTTATAAAATTCGGTTAACTTTAAAGTAAATCACATTACCACATATTTTACCTGATGTATTTTGAAAAAAAAAAAATCTGTTATTTATTTAAGCCATTCGCGTCCGATTTTTTAAAAAAAATTTACAAAAAATGACTTTTACGTCAATAACATTAATACTAGCTATCCAGATAGATTTATTAGCAGTTAATGAACGTTTCTTAATCTGAAAGATAACGAAACTCGTTGCTTTACTTACTACTCAATTTCATATGACAATAGACTAAAGAAGAATTGTTGGAGATGATTTGAAAATATCGTATTACAATAAAATTTAATTTATTTTAGAACTTTCTAATACTTTCTACGGTTTATTACACATGCTTTTTCTGGAAAGAAAACATTTATTTTAAATTAATCAGTGAAATATATGTTTAAAACAAAAGAATTGCAAACGGCACAAAAAAATATTTTTATTATTACTAAAAGACCTAAACGTAAATGAAATCATTTAGTAAATGCATAGACATATAATACCACATAATAATACTACACAATGTAAAAAAATTCCGTTAATATACGCAAATACTTCCGTAAAATTTCACGGAATAGTTTTGTTTCCCCCCCCCCCCAAAAAAAAAAAATTAGCATAACTTCCGTTATTGATATTTTTAGATGTGAAATGATATAAATTTTCCGTAAATTGCCTGGAAACTAAATAAAAATCTCGTGCCGCCATCTGTATCTAAAATAGAAAAATATTATTGCTATAATAGTTTTCTTTTTTTTATTCTGTTTTAATAATAGAAAGATAACATATTTTTACGATATTAAAAATAATAAAAATTATAAATTTTTATTAATCCTTTTTAAGTTTGAGATAGCTAAAAAAAAGTTAGTTTATTTTCATCATGATTTTAAAATAATGTTTAATTCATTTATAGCATATTCTTTAAAAATTGCGTTGGATATTATAAAATAATAAAAAAATCTGCTTTTAATTTTAATATATTTTTTAAATCTATTCACTTTAAGAAATTCGCCCATAAAATTTAAACCATCTGATTATATTATGACAATTGTATTAACGAAATTATTATAATGTTGCGATTAACAATAAGAGAAATTGTTTTAATAACCCGTAATAATTATTATTATAATAGTGACGTTTATTTTTCACTTTCTTTCTTTACTTTTCTTTTCTTTTCTTTTTTCTTTTCTTTTCTCTAGGGCTCCACCAGTGGCCGAGAGGTTCGGACCTCTCAACTGGTAGACGGCAGGTGCTAAGTTCGAACCCAATCGCGGCTGTCGGCCTAACCGTTCGGAGTTTTCCGTGGTTTTCTTCGAAACTTGCGTAAATACGGGTTAGGTTCCCTTAGAAAGACCCTCACGGAGGGCACTCCCCCTGGTCCTATATCCCTAGCGTAGATAATCGGACGACAAAAATCAACCAACCAACCAACTTTTTTTTTTTTTTTTTTTTTAATTTATAAGAGAGTTTTTAATTTTAACGATAAAAAAAAATTAAATCTTATTCATTATTTTTCTGTGTTTGAAAAGGTTGAAAAGAAAGAGTTACACTTCACATTTCATTATAACTTTAAAAACATGTACGACTTGTTATTAATATTATTATTATTTTTAAAAATCTCTAAAAGGTATTTTAATAAAAAAAAAAATCTTAATTTTAATATTTTTATTATTTTTTTAATATTAGTCCATTTCACTTTAATAGATTCGCACATAAAACTTAAAACAAGTCCTAAAAATAACAGTAAAATTATTATAAAAGTGACGTTTATCAAACTTATAACCTTATAATAAGGAATAAAGGAAATTTATTTTAATACCATGCAGTAATCTTTGATTTGAGTTTAGAGAAGATCATCTTACAAACAGTTTGAAAAAGTGTGTGGAGGTAGGGCGGATGTTGGTATTCTTGGAAATATATATATATATATATATATATATATATATATATATATATATACATATATATATATATATATATATATATATATATATTACAATTGAATTACAAAAATCTTAATCAAAAGAAGCAATTATTACTTATAATATATTTTTTCATGCTTGTAATATTTTAAAATTTTTCTTGTACAAAGTATGAAAATAAAAATCTAAATATTAAAAAAATATGAAAACTTCAGAGTTGTATATTCAACTGAGAAATACTATTTATTATAGATAAGAAAATAGCTCCATTTTCAGTATAGCATTACTTCATAAAAAGCATCTGGAATAGGTAACAATATTTGAATTATGATCTAGAGGTAGAACATTATGCAGGAAGACGAAAGTTCCCTTGTTCGATCCCAGCCTAGGTAAATGTTGTTTCATTAGTGAAGTTTAAATTAAATAGAGATGTTGAAATTCATAAGGTGGAAGTTTCTCGTTACAAAGTAATGTGGTTATTTATTTTTTCCCTCCCTGAAAGAAAAAATTTAAAATTGATAATATGAAAACAATACGGAATACTTTTGTAAAAAAAACGGAATATTTTCTGGAATTAACGAAAAAATTTTCCGTTAAGAAACAGAAATAGTACTGGCGTCTAGATTACCAGTAGAACTTCAGTTTTTTCAACGGAAATTTTTGTTACAGTACATGTAAATAGTTGAAAATTTTTTTCTTAAAACAAAATAAAAAGCGTTTAACAGGCATGTACTATTAATAGCATACCAGACCCGAAAGGGTAAATCGTATTTGAAAATCATAACTCAATGCTGCAGTTTTTTTTACTTTACTTTTTGAGACGTGTTTTTTTTTCATTATTTAGGGAAGGATAACATATTATTAAAATAGTACATCCTTACGTTATTTAATAGCAAACGTTTCGAAGAAAACTTATTCAAGGAATCTTGACTTCAATCCGAAATACCCGACGCAGACGATAATGGAATGAAATTTTAGAGCAACTCTGATTTATGTTATTACATAATAAATGAAGTTCTATTTAAATATAGTAATAGCACTGTAACTGCTATTTTAAATCACACTGGAAATTCTGAGAGAAGAGTTTTTACTTTATGTATTCAAGAAACGTGCGTCATTTCTTAATTCCATATTAAATTCCGAACTTTTTTCCATGTTTATTCTGAATTTTCCCGAATAAATAGAGTTTTTGAATAATAAAATAATCTCTTAAATGCACACTAAAGATATTAATGTGTTACATAATGAAAGTGTAAGAGTTATTTTTTATCGAGTTTTTTCTTCTGACACTGAAAGATTTTTTTTTCTTGTGAAAACGAGAAAAGGTACGCATACCAATTTAAATATTCGAAGTTTTGGGCCTCGAAATACTTTTCTCTACGAAATAATAATAATAATAAATAAAAACAGACAGTTACATATCCTCTTGCAAAACTTAATTAATATTATTTTTAAAAAGCTTAAAAACTTACAAATCATCACTATCCAATTTTTTCAGACACCATCCTTTTTCGATTAGTTGCGTTGTTTCAATGTATGGTATTTCTTCTTTCTAACAGATAACCAAGCCCCTACCTGCCGTGTTTCCCCAGTTAAATAAGCTTGATACCTGGTATCGAGAAGGGTGATTGCCTTAACGTCGTATCGTAGCAATAAATCTGACGATCTCCTAGATTTTTAACCTAACGCCAGTTGCCTACTGCTTAGTGGTGAGCTTTGTTATTTCGGTTACTTAACATTTTGCTGTTATTGATTAGTACCTGCACTTTTCTACTCAAGTTCATCTCCTAATTTATAACCTTGATCTGGTGACAAGAACTATACCTTTCAAGGCACCACTGGAGGTGTAATTCACAGTTCACTTGGATGTCTTTGGACCCACGACAGATTTTATATGCACCCGGAGCCATTAGCGTACATAATGGACTCCAATCCAATGACCAAACCCCTAGCTGCCAGATTTCCCTGTTCCAATGTATTCCATATTTTGACCGACGTTTTAGTATAACACTGAAGATTTTATAATTAATTCTACTAAGTCTGTGAATCATTCCTAATAAAGTAGTCTGTTTTAATATACATTTTAGACATAGTTACACTTAAATTAATTTTAAGTGAAGCAAATGTTATCATAAGGAAGTATGAATCAAAGCTTATCGAATAAGGTATGAATAAAATAAAGACATTTTAAGACACTAATCAAACTTTTGATGGCTGACTATGTCATGGGAAACGATTTACTAAGCTCGGGTTTAATAAAAAATGTCATGTCATATGAAATGGAATCTACATTCTTTTAAACCTAATAAATTTTTATAGGAGCATAAATTTTATGTTGAAAAAACAATAAAATATATTGTCTTTTTATTGAACCGCAAACTGTTGTTATATTTTACTCCATAGGTTTATACGATTTAAGAAATCAATAAGATCCCTTTTTAACCGACTTCAAAAAGGAGAGGAGGTTATCAATTCGACGCGTATGTATTTTTTTTTTTTTTTTTTTTTTTATGTATGTTCACCGATTACTCCGAAACTATGCAGCCGATTAATTTGGTTTTGGTATTAAATTAAAGAGCTTACTCTCGGATTGGTACCACTTCCATTTCATAGAAATTGGTTCAGTAGTTTTTTAGTAATTAAGCAAAAACTATTAAAATTAGTGTTTTTTCGCTAATTAAAACTGTTGAATTAGTTCCTACAATTGAGGGAAGTCAGGATGGCCGAGCAGTTTAAAGCGCTTGATTTAAGCTCTAGCTCTCGAAAGTGACAATGGGTTCGAACCCCACTCCTGACATACGTGTGTACAATAATTTTCCGTATTATGATTTTTACATATATATTTTACAAATTAAATACTAATTATGCTATTAAGAATATTTTATATTTAACCGTTAGAACAGAGTATCAGAGATCTTTTATCAACTCAATACTTTATCAGTGAAAGAGCGCTAAAATAATTGACTTGCAAAAAGTAACATGACATTGAATAAGTTTCCGAACCTATTCCGTATTATAATTTTTACATATATATTTTACAAATTAAATACTAATTATGCTATTAAGAATATTTTTAACCGACTTCAAGAAGGAGAGGAGGTTATTAATTCATCGCGTATGTATTTTTTTAATGTATATTCACCGATTACGCCGAAACAATCCAACTGATTAATTTAGTTTTGGTGTTAAATTAAAGAGCTTACACTCGAATTGGTACCACTTCCATTTCATAGAAATTGGTTCAGTAATTTTTTAGTAAACAGGCAAATACTATTAAAATTAGTGATTTTTCGCTAATTAAAACTGTTGAATGAGTTCCTACAATGGAGTGCGGTCAGGATGGCCGAGCGGTCTAAGTCGCCTGATTTAAGTTTTGGTTCTCGAAAGAGAGCGTGGGTTCGAACCCCATTTCCGATATACATGTATACAACAATCTATTCCGTATTATAATTTTTACACATATGTTTTGCAAATTAAATACTAATTATGCTATTAAGAATATTTTGTATTTAACCGTTAGCACAGAGTATCAGAGATATTTTACCAACTCAATACTTTATTAGTGAAAAAGTGCTAAAATAACAGACTTGCGAAAAGTAATATGACGTTGAATAAGTTCACCGAGTATATTGTAGTCAAGATAGCCGAGCGGTCTAAGGCGCCTGATTTAAGCTTTGGTTCTCGAAAGAGAGCGGGGATTCGAACCCCACTCCTGACGTGCATGTATACAATAACCTTTTTCCGCATTATAATTTTTACACATACATTTTACAAATTATATACTAATTATGTTATTAAGAATATTTTGTATTTAACCGTTAGCACAGAGAATCAGAGATCTTTTATCTCCTCAATACCTTATCAGTGAAAGAGTGCTAAATTAATAGACTTGTGAAAAATAACATGACCTTGAATAAGTTCCCTGAAATGATTGCAATCAGGATACCCGAGCGGTCTAATGCGCTTGATTTAAGCACTGGTTCTCGAGAGAGAACGTGGGTTCGAACCCCACTCCTGACATACATATATACAAAAACCTTTTCCGTATTGTTCTTTTTACAAATTAAACACTAATTATGCGATTAAGAATATTTTGTTTTTAACCAACTTCCAAAAAGGAGAGGAGGTTATCAATTCAACGCGTATGTATTTTTTTTATGTATGTTCACCGATTACTCCGAAACTATGCAACCGATTTCTCTTATTTTTGTTTTAAATGAAAGAGAATGCTTTCGAATTGGTACCACTTCCGTTTCATCGAAATTGTTTCAGTACTTTTTTAGTAATTAGGCAAAAACTAATAAAATTAGTGATTTTTCTCTAATTAAAACTGTTGAATAAGTCCGCTGGACGTAGAGCAGATAGAATGGCCGAGCGGTCTAAGGCGCCAGATTCAAGCTCTGGTTTTCGAAAGAAATCGTGGGTTCGAACCCCGCTCCTGACTTACGTGTATTCAATAGCCTTTTCGTATTATAATTTTTACATATATATTTTACAAATTAAATACTAATTATGCTTTTAATAATATTTTGTATCGGAGACCTTTTTATCAGTGAAAAGTACCAAAATAGACATGCGAAAAATAACATCACCTTAAATAAGTTAGCCGAGTAAATTGCAGTCAGGATAGCTGAGCAGTCTAAGGCGTCTGAGTTAAACTCTGGTTCTCGAAAGAGATCGTGGGTCCGAACCCCACTGTTGATATACGTGTATGATACAATTTTTTTTCCGTATTATAATTTTTTTAACCGTCTTAAAAAAGGGAGAGGAGGTTGTCATCAATTCGACGCGTATGTATTTTTTTCTTATGCATGTTCACCGATTACATCAAAACTATCCAACCGATTAAACTAGTATTTGTGTTAAAATAAAGAGGTCACTCTCGAATTGGTATCACTTCCATTTCATCGAAATTGGTTCAGTAATTTTTTAGTAACTAGGCAAAAACTAATAAAATTAATGATTTCACGCAAATTAAAAGTAACGTGGAAGTTGAATAAGTTAGCCGAACAAAATACAGTCAGGATTGCCGAGCGGTCTAAGGCGCATGATTTAAATTCTGGTTCTCGAAAGAATGCGGGGGTTCGAATCTCACTCCTGAGATACATGTGTACACTGATTTTTTTCCGTCTTAAGGTTTTTATATGCATATTTTAAAAATTAAATACTAATAATTATTAACCGACTTCAAAAAACAATGAGTAGATTAACAATTCAACGCGTATGTGTTTTGTTATATATTTTCACCGATTACTTCAAAACTATCAATCCGATTTATGTGAATTTCGATTAAATGAAAGAGGTTGTTTTCGAATTGATGCCACTTTCGTTTCATCAAAACTGATTCAGCACTTTTTTAGTAACTAGGTAAAAACTAATAAAATTAGTGATTTCTCGCAAATTAATATTGATTGTTGTAACCATTTTCTCAATCATAAGCTAATATAAAAAAAACTAAAAAGTGAAAAATAAACTTTTTTACCAAAAATAGAACCGACTTCGAATGCTACTGCAAAGTAAAAAATAATTTTTTTTACAGAATATTTAATAAGAAATTAAAGAAAGAGCATTGTATTTACCATGCGTTTTGTTAGATTTATGTACATTAAATTTATTTTTTGGAGTCGGTGCCAGCCAAGCCAAGTTAAATGTAATTATTCAGTATTAGAAACTTAGATTTAATTTTGAACTTGGCTTGGCTGGCACCGACTCCAAAAAATCAATTTAATGTACATAAATCTAACAAAACGCATGGTAAATACAATGCTCTTTCTTTCATTTCTTATTAGTAAATATTCTGTAAAATAATTTTTTTACTTTGCAGCAGCATTCGAAGTCGGTTCTATTTTTGGTAAAAAAGTTTATATCAAATAATGTTGAAAATTTTATTGGGGAAATGTTTCAAAATGTAAACAATTGCTGAATTTCTTCACTCGTTTAAAAACAATTAATATATACCATGAAACCAGATTTTTATACAAGTAATATAGCTCGGTCATTGATTTTAGATTACATTCATCTTTTACCCTCTTTTTAACGACTTCCATTATACTAATTTTACGACTGTACATGAGATAGAAATCGGAATTTTGCTTTTACACTTAGTTGCTGGGAACGTCAAGTAATTACTTTAACTTTGTTCAACGCACTGAAATCAGATTTTAATCAAGTGTTAGGATTAATGAAATGTAAATACTTTCTTTACTTATAGAAATGATAGTAACAAATTTAGTACGAGAAAATGCATAAATCCTTTGAAGTCTCTAGAAGTTTTAAAAGTGCAATTTCTAAGCAATTTATCTTTATACAAGTCTTCATACATGTCTAAAAGTGTTATATTATACGAAAATATGGAAGAATGGAAAGATCTTGAAAAACAGGCCTATATTTAAGTGAAAAATAAGGCGTCAGATGATAATAGCAAGTTTTTTCAGCGCATTTTTATAGATTTTAAAGGCGTTTTTGATTTTAATCACTGTTTTCATACTCGCAAATTCAACAATACCCAAGATTGCATACCTAATTTAAAGAGGATTATCAAGGAATTCTAACAATATGTTTCTACCTCATAATTTGAAATTCCATACGAGAGCTTTAATTGTAGAATTAATTGAAACATAGCCTGTTTTTGCGAAATACACTGTCTATAACACAATCTTGTGATTGTTAAGAGTTCACTTAAAGAGGCACATAGAAATAATTATTTTGATGATGGCGCAGTTAAAGAGATTTGACTGGCAGCAGTTTATGACCAACTGGTTAGAGCTTTAGGATTTATTTATGATGATGTATCTAAAAAAGTTACCAATCACAGGGTGAATTCTGAAAAAAAAATCAGAATGTTATGTAGGAAAATATTATTGCAATCACAATTTTGTATATTTAGCTAAAAATTATACTGAAATTCCTCTTCCTATGCTGCTGATATAACCTTAATTCCAATACCTAAAAAAATTACTAAAAATGATGCATTTCGATCGTTAAATAATGTTTAAAAAATAATAGCAAAATTATTAGACAAAATTTCTAGATGTGATAAAATTTAGATGTGTGTGCGCATCAACAACATACAAACCGCAGTAATCTGCTTATTCAATGAAAAAAAATAAAGAGTGTTTTATCCCAAACTGAATTCAGAATTTTCATAAAGTTAGGTTTGTTAAATTGAAATGTTATTAACAGTGTTTGTATGAAATATGGTGGTGTCGCACATTTCTATATAAGCTCCCACAGTTTATGTCAGTGGCAATATGCATACATGAAAAAGCTTAAATATGAGCTAGTTGTGTTATTTATTCGTCAATATGTTCATTATTCTCAATACTTTAGTATACTAACACAACCTAACACATATAAAGATCGAGATAAATACGTACAGAATTCTTATTAAGTACCATGTCTGTTACAATAAATACAATTATAAAATTTAATTTATCTGTAATCATATTAGTTTTAAAAATGGCGGCCTTAAACTAGGGCCCCATAATGTTTGTGTAGAAACATTAAAAATTATATTTATTAAATATTATGCAATTATAAAAATCAATTTATCTGTAAATTTAACAACTTTTCAAATGATGGCCTATATTTAGGTGCCCATAAACTTTGTATAAATATATAAAAAATGAAATAAAATAATCAACAGTTGTGCAATTGTTGGTTTTTAATTTTATTTAAAGTAGTCATACACACATACACATATATACTAGTTGAATGTGCCAATACCAAAACTTTCTTCTATCTCATACATGCATTTTAATATTTAAAAAAAAGGTTACTCATTTTAATGTTTTAATAATTTTAATTCAATACCCTACCAACTTTGATTTTCATCTTAAATTTCTGCTTCAATAAATTAATCGGAGAAAAAACGAATTTCAGTCTCTGCACGAGCCGATGGACAATACAATGATAGACAGACTTTTTTTTCAAATTCAGGGAGGACCTACTTGCCTTACCAAAAAATAATCATATACAAAATGTTTAGTTCAGTTCTAGAACTAACTTCATACACTTTTATGTGGTGCAATATTGAAAATGGCATAAAATTCGGTATTGCACCGCCCCCTTCCGGCGGATTTTTTTCAGATTCAGGGCGATCCAACTAGCCATAGCCATACAATTACACAAAAAATTTCTTTCAATTCGATGCATAAATTCATGTACTTTTGGTCGGTGCAATATTAAAAATGGCACAAAAATCACGATTGTAGCGCCCCCTTCCGACGGATTTTTTTCAAATTCAGGGAGGACCAACTAGCTATAGTGGTACAGATACACAAAAAATTTAGTGCAATTCGAAACATAACTTCATATACTTTTGGTCGGTACAATATTGAAAATGGCACATAAATCGCGATTGCAGCGCCCCCTTCCGGCAGATTATTTTTAAATTCAGGGAGGACTAACTAGTTATAGTCATACACATACACAAAAAATTTGGTTCAATTCGATGCATAACGTCATATACTTTTGGTCGGTAAAATATTGAAAATGGCACAAAAATCGCGATTGCAGCGCCCCCTTCCAGCGGATTTTTTTCAAATTCAGGGAGGACCAACTAGACATAGTCATACACATACACAAAAATTTTGGGTCAATTCGATGCATAACTTCATATACTTTTGGTCGGTAAAATATTGAAAATGGCAAAAAAATCGCGATTGCAGTGCCTCCTTCCGGCGGAATATTTCAAAACTGAAGGAGGACCTGCTTGTCACAGCCAAAAACACTCACAAAAAATTTGATTCAATTCTATGCATAACTTCATACACTTTTTGATGGTAGAATGGCGACATACAGACAGACACACAGACACACATACACACGGACAGACAGACATTTTGTAAAAACATGTTTTTTGGAATCTCTGACCCCTAAAACGCGTAAATCCATCGAAAACCGGAAGTCGAAAAAAATTTCGATTACAATACTTTCTTCTATTGAAGATAGAAGAAATTAATAAATATAAAAAAATTCAGTATTCTCAGATTCTGTGTGTTCCAGTATTTTGCACAAAAAATGGTCTCATAACACAAATGGTTTCTAATTTTGCGTCAACAGAGAAAAACAGCATGTCATAATGCTCAGATCCATCTCCTGGTGCAGCTTCCAATTGTCAGTCACTATCGTCAATTTTGGGTTCTCTATGTTCTTCCTAGATGTCGAAAGGATGGTTCTTTGTACATCTCTTTGTTTCAACTTTAACTTGCCTATATTTAAAATATCGTTTTGAGAGTTTTGAAGTTCTACATTATTCAGATACCTTAGAATTTGCTTATTGTTGATTTAGTGTTGATTAGTACATGGATCGAATGAACTAGCTGCTAGAAGTGATGCCATCATAAAGAAGTACTTCGAAGGACTTTTATAAAATGTTCCACTAAAATAGTATCAACTCTTCTAAATTGTGAAGATGACTTGCTTACTTGATTATACGTTAAAGATTAGACCACTGGTGGCTAGGTCATTTTTAAAACCACTTTTCTAGACCTTTCTAAATGATTAATATATTTAATATTTACTGAGAAAATAGAATTATCGTTTAACTTTTCTCCTTTGATCAACGATATCAAAAGTATGTTATTATTTCTCTGTGTCGTGCTATACGAAAACAGACAATAACCATTAATTTAAATGTATATACACTCAAATTTACTCACCTGATAAATTTACCATGTCTAAATACAGATTTTCTAATAAATTTGGTGACTGTGATCCGTCAGTGATATAACAGCTATTTCATCTTCTTTTTGCTTTTTTAACAGTCAAACTGAGAAAATTTCGTTGGCGGATGGCAGAACCTACTTTAATCTCATTAAACAAATATTCCATTGTTAGATTCTAGCTTATTATTGTTGTAGTGAAAGTAAAATTTTGTGAAATTTTATTTTGTGTAAAAAAAATGTAACTAATTTTGTTTACAGAGATGTATGATTTTCTGTATAATTAATTGTTGAGCAGTCATGAGGCGCCAAGCTGGGGAGCCCATACAATGGGGCTGACAGTATACGTCGGCTATAGTTTATAGCCAGTCACAAAAATATTTATGACAGTCCGCAGGACTGCGCCCCTGTTCTCACCCCCTTGAAGGGGCCACTTCTGGGAAAATGTTGGAGGCAAGGGACGTCGGGGCAAGGGTCAGCTCAGCCGGACCAGGGGAGGAGCATGTAGGACCCTTGTGCAAATAGTTTTGTTCATGATACTAATCAGATGTGGGGCTAATCACAGATTGGCTAAGGGGCTTTCCGAAGGCCAAAATGATGCCCCAAAGAAAAATCTGAATATGATAATTAGAAGTCCGCCTCCAGTTTTTTTCCCAGAGAAGTTAGTCAGTTCTCTTGTTGGAAGAAGAATGAGAGTGTTGGTGAGTTCTACACGTAAAAAATGGTCAGCGATAAAAAAGTTAGTGTATGTTCGATCTTTGCTGATGTAAAAAAAGAGAACAGGTAATGCTTAATATATATTGTTGTTCCCATATTTATATTACATGTTTTGTGATTAGGGATTTTTGTACCCAGATGAGGACATGGGAAAGTGAATAATGTATAACTTTAATAAATGTAGATTCTGTTTCTAGATTAGTAAATGATGCTTAAAATAAATTATGTAACATTTAAAGGTATTGTAAATTGTATGTAATTAATAGAATTGCAAATAAAATAATTAATTTAAAATTCCCTTTTATCATTCTTCCTAGTAAAATGAGTGTAGTTATTCTTTGTATTTTGATGATTGAACCCTAATGATTTTAAGGGAATCCTATAAGCTAGAATGTCTACTAAAAATTCACAACGCTTTGGCGATGATTAAGTAAAAATATCGCTCCTTAAAGTCCAGCATAGGACCTATCATTCTAGCTAGGGATTATATATACGATCACGTAAAGTTACTCAGCTAAGAAAAAAATATATATTTAGAGTTAGAATATGAGTGGTTTGTGGAAAAGCAACTGCTGGTCTATTTCACTCCAACATCTTATATAATAATTAATGTGGTGCCAAGTTCCCTCACGGATATCTCCTTGGGTTAATTAAAATATATTATAACTATGTTTAGAGTATTTATGAAATTTCTATTCTTTCATATGTATATTCCGTTAACTTCATATCATTTTTCTCTTTTTACCCTCTTTTCGGATTCTAAATTGTAATGGACATTTGCTATGGTATATAATAAATTAACTATTCACAACTCGTGGTGACTTTTAGTATAAAATCATCTTACATAATTTAATATCTAATCATAATAACAACTATTCCCACCTCACTGGGTACACAAAGTAAACCTCTGGCAAAATTAATTTTTGAGAATGGCATTTTCAAGTTTGATATGTATATCTATATATAGGTGTTTCAGATATTAACTAGGGTTGTATATTTATAGCTATATAGTAAAGATAGCACATACTATGATATTTTATGCATTTGTAATTTGTTTCGATATTAATATTATAAAAATATTCTGGTAATCATGCTGTTAATTTTAAACTGTTATTCTTAGAAATGGTGTATGTTATCGATTTTGAATTGGTTTCTATATGTATAAAATTAAATTTAAAAAAAATACATAACAATAGCAAAATGCAAATTATAAAAAATAATAATAATAAATGAATAAAGAAACGAATAAAATAAAATAAAAATAATGATAATAAGTGTAATTAAAGAAATATAATAATTTTAAAATTATCACACTATGTGGTAAAGCAAAGAAAATTTAAATAATGGTATTATGTATTGTATAATAATATTCATACATACATATTTCTTTTCTTGTTATTGTGATAATTGTACATTTATGTGTATTGATTGGTGTGTAGCATATGTCGCGTGGGAGAAAACGAAAATCCGTTAATAGAGATAACTCAGGGGTACAAACAAGGAAGCAATTGCAGGAAGCATCAAACAAATTAACTGATAACATTATGGCGGAAGCTAAACCAGATCTAGCGAATATTTTGACATTAATACTACCCTTTGATGGAAAAAAAGTAAAAAATGTCGTCTTTTATTTGAAAGAGTTTGATACTCTAACAGACCAAGTAAAAGTCTCAGAAGACTTCAAATTGCAAATTTTAAAAGCAAAATTTATAGGGGACGCTCGCGATAAACTTGCTTCAGATGATAGTCTAAATAATGAAACTGATTACAAACAATTTAAAACAAAAATGACTAAAATTTTTCAAAAAAAGGATTCATTTGCAGATTCGCAAACAAAATTTAATTCTATTAAACAGAAACCAAATCAGTCTATTACTGATTTTATAAGTGAATTTGAAAGAGCAGCATCGGACTATCTGAATGCTTCTGGGCATGCAACAGAGGATGGAGCTAAAAAACTTTTTGATTTAATTAAAATTAATAAGTTTCTGGAAGCAATTTCCCCAAATATTTCTTTAGAATTGCGAAAATCGGAAAATAAAGATTTTTCGCGTCTATGCGAAAAGGCTAAAACTATTGAAAATGCTTTCAATTCAACAACATTAGAACAAATAAATGCAGTTTCAGCTATAGCGAGTACAGAAAAAAATGAATTTTACGAAAATTTATTAAAAATAAATGCGAATCAATCGACTGCCATATCGGAGCTTAAAATGGAAATAAATAATTTGAAATTGACTAATAAAGAAAACACAACTGAAGGAAATAAATCACAGAAATTTTGTCAAATTTGCAATGATGGTAGGCATGACATTAGCTATTGTTGGTACAATTTAAAGAGTAATAGAGGTTTTAGACAGGATTTTTTTAACACAGGTATGCAGCAAAATTACACTCAAAATGAAAATGGTTTGACCCAAAATTATGGTCATGGAAACACGAGATTTCCAGGTTCCTACTCGACGCAAAATTACACTCCGTTCAATAATCATGGTTATAACAATTATCATGGGTATCCGAGGGATAATTTTAGCAGCCAAAACGCTCCTAATCAAAATTTTATATTCCCTAATAATGAGTATTACGCCGAACACAATAATACAAATCGGCAACAACCTTTTCGGAGAGGTAATACGAGAGGGTGGCGTGGTCAAAACAACCATAACAGACGAAACACCATGCAAGACAATAGAAGTAAAGGAAATAATTCGAAAACAGATAATAATAGAAATAATCGATCGGAAAACAAATAAGGGGGTCTACAATTCAAAATAAAGAAAGGATGTACCCGGGTAGATCCCTTAGGAAGGGGTACAATTTACAAGAGAAAAACAACCGAAATGGGATGAACAAAGGAATAAAACAGCTCTGATTTCAAGTGTAAATTCTACTAAAGAAGATAGTTTACCTATCATACAATTAGATATTTATGGGATTTCAGTGAAAATACTCTTCGATTCAGGGGCAGCTGTCAGCCTATTATCACCGGACATTTTTGAATCTCTAAAAGAAACTGAAGCAAAAATAAAATATTTAGGTAATCGTATAACTATACAATCTTTTGATAACTCCAAAATATCCTTCAGACACTGCATAAAATTAACGTTTAAAATAAATAACATTTTCACAACCGGTACATTTTATGTAACATCAAAAAGTTTTCAGGGCGATTATGATATGTTATTAGGATATGATTATCTGAAAATAAATAGAATGATTTTAGACTTTAATGAAAAAGCATTGCGGTTTAAAAATACTAGGTTGTCTTTGGAACCACAGAAGGACAAGGACTACAACAGTCAAATTAATGTACTGCATAAAAATAATGATAATACTGTAGTCACAAATAAATCAAATAAAGGAATCACGAAGAAAGTTAAACGAGTTAATACGGAAATTTTCGCAACAAGTGTGAAAGATATTCACATTCAGCCAGGGGAAGTAAAAATTATGCCATTGAACTGTCCATGTTCCATTCAACCAAATCAATTGATTTTACTTGAACCTTTGGAAGATTTTAGGGATTTGATTTCTGAACAGTCAGTTCATGAGGTTAAGAGTACAAACAGAATTAATATTATTATAACAAATAACAGCGGAGAAAAGAAAATAATTAAACAAAATGCGAAGGTAGGACACATTATCACAAATTTTGATAGCAAAAGTAATTTAAACGAAAATGATATCGAGGACGGGAAAATTTATCAAATTAATAATCTGAGTTTAAAGGAAACTAGAGCATTGAGAGAAGCAGAATTTGATATCAAGGATTTTAAAATTGATCATTTATCGGGGGATCTTAAAGAGGAAGTAGCGAATTTATTACTAAAACATGCCCACGCATTTTCTAAATCTTACCAAACTTTGGGTCAAACAGATTTAGTCATTCCAAAAGTGACACTTAGCCATAATTTCCCCATTCAGCATAAGCCTTACAAGACTCAACAAGCGGCGAAAGATTATGCACAACAAGAGATTCGCAAACTTTTGGAGGCTAAGATAATAGAAAAATCGGATTCCGATTATGCATTCCCCGTACTTTTTGTTAAAAAAAAGAGTACTGACAAGGAGAAAATTCGATACCGCATGGCTGTAGATTATAGAACTTTAAATGAGATATTGGAAGGGTTTCCTTACCCGGTACGCGACGCAAAGACAATTTTACAGGCAATGAGTGGAAAAAAACTGTATTCGGTTTTAGATCTTCACTCAGCTTTTTTTCAAATAAATTTGAGGCCACAGGACAGACATAAATTAGCATTTGTTACAGAATATGGCGTTTTTTCACCATGTCGTTTAAATTTTGGATTGAAGATCAGTAGCACCAGGTTCGCAGAATTAATGGATAAAGTGCTAGGACATTTCCCCAAAGACAAAGTAAATTACTATCTGGATGACGTTATAATAGCTGCCGAAAATCCGCAGGAAATGCTTAAACTTTTACAGGAGGTCCTGCAAACATTTATAAATAATAATATAACTGTGGAGCCTTCTAAAGATCAGATTTGTAAAGAGGAGATAGAGTTTCTAGGATTTAAGGTTAATAAAAATGGGTATGCACCTTCTGACAGAAATGTGGGGAAAATTCAGCGTTTAGTGCGTCCCAAAAACAAGAGAGGGGTTAAATCTTTGCTTGGATTAGCCAATTATTTCAGAACCCTCATTCATAATTATGCGGAGATAGTTAATCCTTTGGTAGAAATGACAAAAGACAGTGCGAGATTTAAATGGACTAAGGAAGCAGATCAGGCATTTTTGAACATACAAGCAGCCATTATAAATAATCCTACGTTAAAACCACCAAATTTTAACAAGGAATTTTTCTTAATCACAGATGGATCAAAAGTTGCAATCTCAGCCATTTTGGCGCAAGAGGATAATGGGTTTTTATTCCCATTAGAATTTTTTGGACGCAAACTTAAACAAACTGAATCTGTGTATCCGAGTTTAAAATTTGAGCTGTTAGCTATTCATGAGGCTGTCATGCACTTCAAATCAATTCTCATTTGTAGAAAATTCACTATCCTAACGGATAGCAAAGCCTTAACTTATCCTCTAAAACTAGAAAATCAATCGGACATTGTTGCTAGATGGATATTAAACCTTAGTGACTTTGATTACACTATTGAATTTTTAGAAGGGAAAATTAATCCTGCAGATTACGTAAGTAGGAACATATGCAATATTACTACTCAAACTGAATTACAAAACAATTTATTTAAAGTTAATCCCCAACTTTCTGATGAAAATATAAAAATACATCAGTACCAAGATGAAAAATTATCAATTATCATTAAAAAGATTGAATCAGGCAAAAACAAGAAACTTAATAAAAAATTTGCTTTAAATGATAAGAAACTCTTAATATTAAAACAAAATGCAAAACACCCTGAACTAATTATAGTTCCAGATGATTTAAAGTTAACAATTATACAAGAAGCACATGGACCGCACTTTGGATTTGCAAAAACTTATGCAACAATAAAATCACGGTTGTTTTGGTATGGCATGTACCAACATATCAAAAACTATTGCAGTAATTGTGTAAGATGCAATAAAAGTAAACAACATCCGACAATTAAAGTGCCGATTCAGGAAATGGATAGAAATCTACAAATTGGGGCAACTATACATATCGATGTGATTGGGCGATTACCTCTGACACTACGTAAAAATTGTTTCATATTTACAATTGTAGATGCGGGTTCACGATTTTTAGAGGCAGTTGCGGTACGGAATGTGGAATCGCAAACATTGTTAAATATTTTAAATAAATACTTTGCTTCTTATGGATTGGTGTCGGAAATTGTCGCGGATAATGGGAAATATTTTAGGTCGGCGGTTTTTACGGAATATATGCGTGCTCTTAAAATAAATTTAAATTTTACGAGCCTGTATAAAGCTTGCGCAAACGGTTTAGTAGAGATCACGAACAAAATATTGAAATCATCTTTGGTGGCTATGAGCAACTCGACATTAGAATGGGACACGCGTCTCGACTATTTTAAATTGCATTACAATACGTCACTACACAGGGCTACCGGATTTTCACCAGCTAAACTATTTTTCGGTCGAGAGATAAGAAATCAATTTACGATTTATAATTCTCCCGACGAAATGTGCAAACTAACATATGTTAAGAATAGGCTAGAACATATGCAGGAAGTGTACAAACAAGCATTAGCAAATCAACAAAAAATGCTGCGTGAATACATTAAAGAAGATGATTTCCAGAAGACTACAAGTTTAAGTCTGGGTCAAAGAGTATTTATGAAAGTTATTGGCAAACCCAGAGCACTTCACCCGCGATTCGAAGAGCCATTTATAGTAGTAAAAGTAGTGCGTAACAATAATTATGTATTACAGGATGAATTCAATAAAAATGCGCCTACGATTAGAAGACACATACAGCATCTGTATGCGCCTAAAATGACAAGGAATGTCGAAAAACTTTTAGAAGATTCGGATAAAACGGGTTCAGTGCAGTAAAAACACTTAAGTACACGATGGGTTATCAACTTATAGGCCGAACATTGAATAAATATGTATATATATATTTTTTTTTCTCTTTGTAAATAAATGATTACTGTTTCGAAGATCTTACTAGAGGTACTAAAAAAAAAAAAACGTTAATTAGGTATAAATTACTCTGTTATTTGAAGTAGCAGAGGTCAGCATTGACAATAAAAGCGATTTGTTGGGACAGCTTTTTTTTTTTTTTCTTCGGCGGAGAAAGCGGTTTTTTTCCCCGTAACCCATTCGGAGGCGAGGGCTTTTCATTCTACCGGAACACACGCTCTCTCTCCCCGATGAGAAATAGGAATGTTTTTTTATGCAAATGAACTACGAGTGTCGGAGCGCCGTTTCCCCCTCCCTTTTCGCTTTTTCGTGGAGAGAGGAGAAATGCGCTGTTGGTGACGTCATACTATGTCGCTCTCCGGGGTCAGTGTATACAGGCGTAAAAGCCAGTTCGTGTATGCTGTTCTCGAGAGAGAATTTCTTTTTACGCTAGCCACATGAGGAAACTGGTTGCTAAAGTTTCATTTAAGTACTTTGAGCGATAACACATAGAGAGAATTTATTAATACGGGACAAATCACAGGGAATCGTGTTTGCAGGCATGCAAGCATATAGCTAAATTAAGTAAGCGCTTATTTGGGTCAGTAATGATAATAATATGAATAATACAGGTTTTTTCACTTTAACGTGATTCACACACACATATGGACAATCTTAATAAATAAAAAAAAAAATGGTCGGATTAAGATAAGCAACAAAAAAAAAACAAAAAAAAACAAAAAAAAATATATAGACATAATAAATTTTTAGGTTTTCCCTGTCCCCAGACGAAGTTTTATAAGCTCACTAGGCATGGAGGTTATCTGCAGTCCCGGTTTATAAATTTAACAAATTAAATATTAGTTATTTACAAATTTTGAAACACGCTTCAGTTCATTACAGTACGAACACAATATATTTAAACTTTGTGCTAACAATATAAATAATTAAACAATCAGCTGGCACACTATATAAGTAGGAGCAGTGATACAATAATCACAATATACTTGAAATATAAATAAATAAATCAAAATAATGCATATTATAACAATGAAACACAGTTTATACAGGGTAAATTTCCACGAATAAATATATAAAGATGCATACAATATAGTAAAACATAATAATTAAATAAATTTCTTTGTGACATACAGCTTCTTCTTCTGTCCTGAAAACATGTTATAATGACAGATAAAATTCATAAAAAAAGAAATAATAATATCATGCGATCTCGCTTTATAGCTTACAATAAGATTCTCATATTAAAAAAAATAAATAAATAAATAAAATAAGTAAATAATAAAAAAAAAGAAAGACAGCGTGCAAACGCATGCTTGAATGACAATTCTTCATGCTTCTTCATGCAATTAAAAAGAGGGGAGTGTCAATGTTGGAATTGATGGTTTTCTGTTCTTCTTATGAAGAGATGTGTGTGTATCATGATCAAATTACAGGATAATTGAAACATAGATATTAAACATAATAAAGAAATATATGGTTGGGATCTAAAAAAAAAAATTATTGTGGTTGGTATCTAGTTTATTTGCTTTTCACTGAGTTATAATAATAACTTTGACTTAGAAAGACTTGATGCGGGGGTCTCGCTTAGGGATTCGTCATGTAATGCATTAAAAAAAGGACTCAGAGTGAAACGATTACTCGTGATATTACGACACTTCTGGTCCCCTCACTGACTAGGTGTTGGTAAACAAACGGAGATATGTTTCAGTGGGATTGGTTGGGTCAGTTGAGTCGCTAGAATGAGGGGATGGGGGGCGTCATGCAAGGAAGATTGGAGGTCATGCTTACAAGAGAGACTTACCTCGTTTAGCTGAGGAGCCTGCTTCGATTTCCGATCTAGCTGAAGGGTCATGCTTCGCCTTCCAGGAAGTACACAGTTGGAGAAAGGCCATGGCTGGGCAGTAATATCTTCAGTGGGCGCTGAAATAAACCAAACAGATTAGATCTCAGGAATAGTGTAATAAAAATAAGATATATGATTATTGCTAGTACTTAAAATTCCCATATAAGTTGTAAAAAAAAAAAAAAAAAAATCACTAAAGGTACGATGGCAAAATTGGCCAAAACAGCACTTTGCGAGTAATTCTGTGGATCTATCATTGAAACTGTTTTTAAATAAAAAAAAGGGGTATTATAAGTTTAAAATTAAATAAAACATAAATTCGTTAAGAGTGGGAATGTTCAGTTTCTTAAAAGTGCAAGGGAAGTAACGTCGTTTAATTTCCTATGGAGACAGGATTAAGTGTTACATGGTAGGGCTAAAATAGTAATAATGATAATAAAAAATAATAATAATGAAATAATAATAATAAAAATAATAATGTTATCTTATTAACTCTCTTAAAACATAATAACAACAATAAGCTTCAATTCCATGTCAAAATTTTAAAATACAAAAAAAAAAAAAAATGCAAATACCAAGCTCCAGGTTCCATATAGAATTGGTTTTTCTGCTTAAATTTAAAAAAATAATTATTAGGCATTAAATACGTAAATTTTTCAGTTTTGTTTAAAAAAAAAAAAAAAACATAAATAAATAAATTAAGATATAAAAGCAAGGATGAGTAATGAATCATTATAATAAGATGGTACATACTTTTAACATAAAAGAGGGGTTGTCTCGATGCGTCTGATGTGCAGACAGCTTCGCAGGCGAAGGTCTCTGCTTCCGGCCGGCATCAGATCATGGAGTCTCAGCTTTTCTGTTATTCACCTGTTAAAAAAAAAAAGGGAAGAACCGAGCTATTGTTAGTATTGTGAATTTACAATATATATATAGATTTAAGAAAATAAAGAAATAAACATATACATAAAATGTATGCATAGAAGAGCGTAGTTAGATTTCGGCTTATTTTGAAAATTTCATTTTAGATGTTTTAAAATTTTAATACTATTTGGAGCTGCAGTTAGAAAATAAATAAATAAATAAATGGATAAAACATAATTATCAGGACTAAGTTTAAACTATTATTCATTGTTAGCCTTATAACCCTAAGCTGTATAAAAATTACATGGCAGTAGCATGATTAAATAAATAATTAAAAAAACTGTTCTATACTAGCACGATGAGTCGCTAACTAACCTGATTGCGTCGTGAACCGGCCGTTTAGGCAAATAATAGGTTCATCTTAGGCAGAGCTACTCTGTACGCGATGTAGCGTAAAAAAAAAAAAAAAAAAAAAAAAAAGAGAGAAAAAAATTAATAGGGTGCTTACAAAGCAGGCTAGTTGATTTATGTTTCACTGAGGATTTAATAGATCAAAATAATTGGGTGTATAAAGTTTATAGACATAAGATAGCATCAAACACTCTACAGCAAGACGGTGTGTCATGTCTGGCTCTCTGGATAAAAGTGAGAGGCCAATGATTACGGCTATCAATCATGTTGTCTAAAGTATATAGTAAATAATTCAACTTTTACGAGACACATAAAGCAATTAATATACGGGAATGACTACTGTCTCTCTCTTATAGGCTAAGATTAAAAGAATAAAGCACACTGTTTCACTTAAGTTATACAACATATACAGAGATATATATGTACTTACTTTGTATGAGTAATCCTTCCGATGACGCTTTGAGTGGTCAGACGCGTTGTATTTCTCCCGCGTCGGCAGAAGTATAGGGTCAGCTCATTTGTGGTCTTTTTAAAGGGGTGTGAAGTACTAATGACACTTTAATCGTGGGAAACTGGATTCCCGTCCCTGGCTGTCAGTGTTGGGGCGAAAAGAGGAATATATTTTGTTTCTCTTTTCACGATTTCGTCTTCACATAAATTCAGTTGTTTTGAGCGGGTGGTAAAAAAAAAAAAATTTTTTTTTTCTCTCTCACGATGACTAGGTTTTGAAAGGGAATTGAACGAATGTAGGGATCAATATAATCGGTATAGATTTTTATATATAGTCTAGAATGATTTTGCTGCATACGCGTGAACTTTGTTCTGTCCGCTGTAAATATTTTTTCTGGCGTATGTGTTAGTATAATATATATGTATTTTTTTTGCATACATTGATTCCTCTTCAGGATGTTATATATATATATATAATTGAAGATATATTGTCATAGTGTGGGTATGAACAAATATAGAATTGATTTTGAATCGGACTCTTGCATATTGAAGTGTGTTATTCTTGTTTTGTTTCTTTATATACTATTGTCATACAGCAATTTTATAAGTTGTGTGTACATTATATGTGAAAATATTAATTATATATTAAAATGCCATTTTTCAGTACAATGATGTAAATTTAGCCAGAGTTTTACTTTCTATATTAGATGCTATCAGAGTTTGGTTTAACATTTGGTCTAGAAATCTGAGCCTATGTTTACAGGGCTCATCTACCAAAATATTCAAAATTCTGGGAACAATGATAATATTCATTACCATAGTAGTTGAAGCAAGAGTGACTTCGAAGTTATATTACACGAAAAGTTCTTTGAAGAGGCCATTGCTTGAACTAGAACAAAAATTTGCTAATACCCAGTCTCTAGTAAGCCTGTGAAGGACCAGGCGAGGTCGGGACAAAGTAAAAAGTCTCAATTACGGCATAGCAGCTAAGCATTTCTTTCTCTGCTGTCTGAAGAGCTGTATCAAAGAGGTTGGCTTCACGAATTCCACGGCTGAAAATCGGATTGGGACACAGCAAAAGGACACTTATACTTGTGCCACAGACTGTTGCAATACAGTAAGATAGACTGGAATACAGCTGAAGGACACTCAAAAAGGTGTCACAGACTCTTGCACCACACTGTAATGGACGGTAAAACTCTTCAGAGACACTGATGACTGTGCCACTATGATCAATGAACTGGATTCTTCAGCGGTGCGTTGCAATAAAAAGCAGCACAGAACTCATTTTTTTAACATTTCACACACAACAGAACTTGTTTTTTTTTTCATTTATCCAAGGGGGGAAGATGTTGTAGTGAAAGTAAAATTTTGTGAAATTTTATTTTGTGTAAAAAAAATGTAACTAATTTTGTTTACAGAGATGTATGATTTTCTGTATAATTAATTGTTGAGCAGTCATGAGGCGCCAAGCTGGGGAGCCCATACAATGGGGCTGACAGTATACGTCGGCTATAGTTTATAGCCAGTCACAAAAATATTTATGACAGTCCGCAAGACTGCGCCCCTGTTCTCACCCCCTTGAAGGGGCCACTTCTGGGAAAATGTTGGAGGCAAGGGACGTCGGGGCAAGGGTCAGCTCAGCCGGACCAGGGGAGGAGCATGTAGGACCCTTGTGCAAATAGTTTTGTTCATGATACTAATCAGATGTGGGGCTAATCACAGATTGGCTAAGGGGCTTTCCGAAGGCCAGAATGATGCCCCCAAAAAAAATCTGAATATGATAATTAGAAGTCCGCCTCCAGTTTTTTTCCCAGAGAAGTTAGTCAGTTCTCTTGTTGGAAGAAGAATGAGAGTGTTGGTGAGTTCTACACGTAAAAAATGGTCAGCGATAAAAAAGTTAGTGTATGTTCGATCTTTGCTGATGTAAAAAAAGAGAACAGGTAATGCTTAATATATATTGTTGTTCCCATATTTATATTACATGTTTTGTGATTAGGGATTTTTGTACCCAGATGAGGACATGGGAAAGTGAATAATGTATAACTTTAATAAATGTAGATTCTGTTTCTAGATTAGTAAATGATGCTTAAAATAAATTATGTAACATTTAAAGGTATTGTAAATTGTATGTAATTAATAGAATTGCAAATAAAATAATTAATTTAAAATTCCCTTTTATCATTCTTCCTAGTAAAATGAGTGTAGTTATTCTTTGTATTTTGATGATTGAACCCTAATGATTTTAAGGGAATCCTATAAGCTAGAATGTCTACTAAAAATTCACAACGCTTTGGCGATGATTAAGTAAAAATATCGCTCCTTAAAGTCCAGCATAGGACCTATCATTCTAGCTAGGGATTATATATACGATCACGTAAAGTTACTCAGCTAAGAAAAAAATATATATTTAGAGTTAGAATATGAGTGGTTTGTGGAAAAGCAACTGCTGGTCTATTTCACTCCAACAATTATTGAACCTTCTCTTATAGTATGAGAAACATTTTAAATATTCGGAGGCTAAATTATCGTCTTAAAGCAAATAGCAAGCGTCTGTGTTTTTGTGCTATCATATTCCTCAGGAAGTAAAAAAAAGTACATTTAAACTGCTTCAAAAATAGATTATTGACCAATTTATGAATGAAAATCAGACTTCGGTTTAAAGCGATAGACCTATTAATTTCGACTAAATAAATGAACTTTATTAATAATTATATTTATAAAACTTATTCTTAAATAAAAAAATTTTTTTCGTGTTTAACTTGTGCACAGTAAGCTTTGATAAAGCATGCATTATTTAAAATAAATTTCCTTTAACTTTCGTTTGAAAATCTTCCTTATAAAATGGGAGGAATTAATTCTATGAAAGTTTAATCATTATGATAAAAATGGTTTAAAAATTGTATTCATATTATTTTTTATCGTTATTTATATTTATACTTACTCTTTGAAGGTTATTTTCTCACAAGAGTTTTCTTAAAAGTGTTAATATGTTTTTAATTTTGCATACCCTCATGTTTAATAGCATTCCTACTCATTTATCCAAACAACTGGATTCTATCAATGTTCAATATTAAAGGATGAACAGCGTCATTTTTCCGTTTTTTGAAATAAATCGCTATATTTGTTTTATGTGATGTGATATATGGAATGCATATCCTACTTGTATTGCGTTCTACACTGTAAAAAAATTACGTTTCATTTACGGCAAAAACAATTCAGGATATTGCAGGCAGTTTTTGCTCTAAAAATTGCAGTAAAATTAGATGTAATAAAAAAATGTGCATCTAATTTTACTGCAATTTTTACGGCAAAAACTGCAGCAAGGAGTTTTTGCCGTAAATTAAACAGATTTTTTTTACAGTGTACAAGAGCAAAATGAGAATTTCTTCTCCTTGTGTATAGTTATATCGCCCATTTGCAAATTTTGAAGGTAAATCAATTATTTTAAAATGCAGTGAATTAGCTAGATTCTATTTTGACTATTTATTGGGAATGAGTATACTCAACAAAAAGACAAAGTTCTAGATTCCATACTACTTTGATGTTTTAAACATAGCAAGAAAACACACTCCTTTAATCTTAAACAAACATACCAAATTGCGAGTGTCCAAATTCTGCACCTTTTATGTGTGTACCAATACCATCGAAATTCTTATCCGAGTTTCTGAATGATTGATGTCTCTTTACATGTTCAGTCGTATCATGCCATTTACACAGATGTATTTCTTGACATTTTAACTCAACACTAATCCAGTTTAGCAAAAGTTAAGAAAGAAAAGATTCTACGATAGGCATCTCGCTGATTTTGTTGAAATGCATTGTTGAAATTAAGGCATTTACCTTACTATATATTACACTGGTTTCCAAAAATTAAGGAAAAATCACAAAAATAGCGATAACTTGTTCAAAAAGAAAGCAATCTGTATGATATTCGCATATATTGTTAAATAAAAGATGCTGAATAAAAAAAACAAATACAAATTAGTGGCGCTGCAATCGCATTGTGTCTTCCGTGAGGCACATAAAAAATGCACGTTAGAGAGTAAGGCTGCAACTGTTGCTGTGATAGTGATATAAATCTAGGATAGCCAATTCCTTACAATGACCTCGATGCATCATTTGCCCGCAGAACTGCTGATTTAGAGCTATTGGGAGATTTCAGGCTGAACAAAATTAGGCAGAAGTGGCAAGATGGCTAAATGTGAGTCCTTCGGTGGTTCATAGGCTTTGCCAACAATTTCAAACCACTGGATCGGGTTCAAGAAGGTTCAGCCAAGGACGGCCAAGGGTTTCGACATGCGCCGATGACCGATATTTGCGATTATGTGTAAGAAGGAATAGAACCGCAACCCCATCTCACTTTAGATCCTGCCTTGCTGCATCCACTAGAAGGTTGGTGTCAATGTCTACTGTGCGTAGAAGGCTTCACGAAGGTGGACTTTACGCGAGGCGACCAGCAATTTGTGTGCCGCACACCTCACGTCACCGGAGGGAACGTTTGATGTGGGCACGTCAACATGTCCACTGGATGGTTGATCAATGGAGGCGTGTTGTCTTCACGGATGATTCCCGGTTTAGTTTCCAAAGCGATAGTAAGAGTTGTTTGATTTGGAGAGAACAGAGAACACACTATCATCCATCAAACATTCGTGAAAGAGATTCATACGGAGGAGGCAGTGTCTGCGTCTGGGGTGGTATCTCTTTGTGTGGACGCGCAGACCTCCATAAATTTCCACATGGAACCGTGAATCCTCACGTCTATAGAGATGACATAATCGATGCTTATGTCCGACCTTATGCCGGTGCAATAGGTTATGATTTCCTGTTACAGGACGACAACGCTAGACCACACAGGGCTCGCATCGTTGAAGATTAGCTTCAGCACCAGACAATTCAGCGCATGGAATGGCCAGCTCGATCACCGGACTTGAATCCCATCGAGCATATTTGGGATGCTTTAGGGAGACGTGTCACCGCTCTCAATCCCCCTCCTCTGACATTTGCCACGCTTACAACTGCTTTGGAAGAGCAATGGCTCTTACTTCCCAGCGAACTCATCAACCGCATAACTGACAGTATTACACATCGCTGTATGTGCTGTATTGCTACTAGAGTTGATCATACGGCATGTTAAAGGTAGTTTTCCCATACCAAACTGGCAAACTGATTTTGTTAATTTTATAATTATGCTATTTTTTGAAACACCATAATTTTCTGGTAATTTCTTTTCATGTTTTTTTATACCTTACTATGCGTTGTATATTGTGGCTGAGTTTCATTAAAATCTATATGTAATATTTTGAATTATCGCTATTTTTGTGATTTTTCCTTAATTTTTGGAAACCAGTGTAGTTGTATGCAAAGTATCAGAAACTGTTTATTTTTATCTATCTCTTAAGAGTCGAAATCTCATAGCAATATTTAGTATATATTTACACACCGGTAGAACAAAGATAGCTGTTTTAACACTTTCCAAGTAAATTGATAAGTGTTTATGCTTTCGGTTTGTCTGCCGTCTGGTGGCGCTTTTACTCTCGTAAATATACTCGGATTGCCAGGAAAATTTTGGACGTTATTGACGTCTTAGCAAATAAATTGCTGAAAAAATACCAATCAGTTAGGCGTTTTCTTGCTAAACTGATTTTCCCCATTATATTGTATATAAATCAACCGACAGATCACATACAGGGCCCAACAAAGTTTTGGAATACATATTTGGCTATGGACAGTAACACCTTATTGCACTGGATATGGAAGTTTTGTTAAAGATATAAGAATGTGTTAGGAAGTGTTCATAATCTGTGCTGAACGCATGGATTATCTTTCTTGTTTATTATGATTTAGACGGCTAAAATAATATTTGAAACATGAACACATTTACGATTCATTTAGAATGTATTTATTCCTAATAGCTTCTATAGCGAATAATGGAATTATCATTATATTAGCAAGTACAAAAATTAGATTATTTTAGAAAATTGGGAAATAACAGATACATTAATGGGTTAAATATAAATTTTTCGGAGCTTCACGCCGAATATATTTTATTAAAATTTCTTTTTATTTGACTACCGTGAATAATCCCCTATTCCACAAATCGCTAATGTTGATCAAAAGCCAAGGAAAACACTGCTTGAATCCCTAAATATTAAAACATGATCTCAATTTTACAGCTTGTATATTTATATATTTACTGCATAATTTCCTATGATTAAATTTTCTTTCTTATAAGACACAAAAACCATGAACTTCAGAGGTTGCCATATACACTGAGCTGACTGTGATCACTTACTGACTCTAAAGCAATTTTACTAAGCTGTAACAATGTGTTTCATCTTATCTAAATTTAAAATCTAGTATCTCTCAGTGTAATAAATTAGAAGTCGCAAAAAATTTATCATGATACTTAAAAAGTAAGATTTAAAACAACTAAAAATGCCATAGAAAGTATTCATTATGATTGAGGAAAAAATATTTAATATAAAATGGATTTCTAAGCTGTTTTAACCGAATAAAATTTTATACCAACATAAATCGCCTGATAAGCGAGTAATAAAACACAAAACTGTTATACTGAACCTAAAGTTTGGATTTTCTCTTTGAATACTTTTATTTTTAACTTTAAGGACAGCTTAGATGCTTTATTATTATTTGAATAAAATTCTGCATTTTATGAGAAAGGTATTAAGTTATACACAGAGAATAAACTTTTCATTCTTATAAATATCTCAAAGATTTATTATAGAATTTGAAATACTTAAAATTTGACAACACTAAAAATATTTCCACTTTTATTTTTTTCTTCTGTTTGATCGTTTTACATACTATCGATTTAGAGAAATATTTATAAGAATAATATGCACAATGAAGTTTAATCCAAATATGAATGTGGCATATAGTTAGATAATTATTTATATTTAACCAGAACTAATACTTTATTGAATTTTGAGACTGCTAAAGTAATATCTGAAACGTTTGAGGACATTTAAGATGCACTTATTCTAGTCAGGTTCTATAGCGATTACTCGAATTTCCACTTTATTTGTAATAAAAAACTAAATTTTTTTACAACATTGGGGAAATTAGGGATGTAATAAGGTGTTAAATATTAAAATTTCAGTGTTTCATGCCATATCTAATTTGTCAAAAAAATTTTTCATTTGATTGCTGTTAATAATTTCCTAGTTGCCAAATTGCTAATTTTGGTCAACAGCCAGCGAAAACACTGCTTGAATGAGAAAATCTTTAATGTGATTTAATATTTACATTTTGTATGTTTATGTGTTTACTGCATAATTTCCTATGTTATGATTTTCTATCTTATGAACCGCAAAAGCGGTGAATATCGATGGTTGCCAACTACACTGAGTTGACTTTACCTATCCTTTATTGTCTCTGCCTCTAAAGCATCGTTATTCAGCAGTAACAATGTGTTTAATCTTATCATAATTTTAAATCTAGAATCCCTCAATTTATTAATAAATCAGATTTAGCATTACATTTATCATGGTACTAAAAAATGTCACATAAAGTATTCATTTTGATAGGGGAAAAAACAAATAATTTATTTCAAATAAAATAAATTTCTATGCTTTCTTAACCCAATAAAATTTTATATCGACATAAACCCTCTGATAAACAAGTAATAAAACTTATAACAGTTACACTTAAACTAAAGTTTGGATTTTCTCTTTTAATACTTTCATTTCTAATTTTAAGGACACTGTGGATGTTTTATTGTTGTATTAATGTTCAGCATTTTATCAGAGCAATATTTTCGTGTAAACAGAGAATAAAATTTTTATTCTTTTATATATATCATATAGATTTATTGAAGAATTTAAAATATTTTAAAATTTGACAACACTAAAAGTGTTTCCACTTTTATTTTTTTTCCTTCTACTTGATCGTTTTACATATTATCGTTTCATCCAAATATTTATAATGCGCACAATGAAGTTTATTCCAAATATAAATGTGGCCTATAAATACCTAATAATTTTTATATTTATCGAAACTATTACTGGCTTTATTTTTGAAAGATATTTATTTTATAAGTAAATGTAAGCAATTGAAATAAAATAAATTGTTTCAATTTTATTGTTATTCGTCTAAAATTTGAAATCATATTATATAAGTTAAACAAAGAATTTCATGAGCAATTATCCGTATATGAATTTTCATATACAATTAAATATGATATCGAAAACTTTTTAAAATCTGTTGATCATTCATATTCATGATTTTCTTGAATGCACTTAGATCGGAAAGCGGCAGCACAGACAGTCACCTCATCGAGTTTACGGATGAAAATCTGAGATTAGTTAAATCTCGACTCGCTTAATAAAATGCAATCGGTCTGTCAAGTGATGTCTTGTTAGAAAACATTTAAAATCTCAGTTTTATCTGTTGTCTTGTAGGTTTACCATTGTGCTTCCCTGCACCCAAAAGTATGAAAGCATGGAGTATTGGGATCAGGGAAACATTATGTTAAATTTATTGAGTCAATTGCTAAAATCCGGTTTTTAAGTTTTTCCCACCTGACAGACATATTGCGTTTTAAGAAGCGAATCAAGATTTAAGTAATCCTAGATTTTCATCCGTGCACTCGATGGGGAAAATATCTGTGCTGCCGCTTCCCAGTATGAGTGATTTTTTCAATAGTATTCAGTGAGCTTGATGTGAATGGGATTATTTCTAGCTATGTTATTATCAGGATCAAATCTTAATTATTTTTTTTAATGTTCAGGTATCTATCCCTTGATCCATTTAAGAATGGATTCCAATTAAATGATTTTTAAAAATTTCACAGATGTGTATCACATTTGTGAAACGATTTAAATAAAGAAAACAATTCAGCAAATCATTTCTTTATTCAAGATATTTTAAACCAGTGAATAACTTATCCGTACGTATGATTAATCATCAAAAAGCAATCTTTCTGGAGAAACTTTTTAAGTATCTCTGATTTATATTTCGATATATAAATCTTTTTCATTTTAAATTTCGCAAGGAATGTACATTAAATAAACTATTGAAATGAAAGAAGCGCCAAATAAAAAGAAACGCATCTATTTAATTTTCTCTCTCACTATGCTTTGTCATTCCTTATTTTCAAAAAGTTTAATTTTTTTTATCTAAAGGAAAAGTTCTTTTACTTTAATTTCAGTTATAAACGAGAATTTCGATTTAACAAAGTAAGACAAAATTGTAAAAATAAACTGTAAACAGAACTTAAGTAAAACGAAAACACTTTTGATTCAAAATTCCCTTTCTCTAAATTCCCTTTAAATAGGACTACCTTTTCTAAATATTTTTTGACATTTTTTATTTCTAAGCCTTTTTTTTATTATCAGGTGCTTCTAATTTACATTTATGACTTATTTAATTATTTCTTCTGAGACAATTGGGCATACAATTAATAGGAAAATGATAATAATGGAAAAATAAAGAGAATATATGAACAATTTAAATAAGATAACGCATGTTTTAAAGAAATTTCAAGGTAGTTCAGATCAGTTAAATGAAATAAATCAGTAATGGAATAATTTATAGAAATATTCAAATGAAATCTTGTTTTAGATTATAATGGTCTTATAATAAATGCAAAATTATGTTCTGCTTTTTTATCATAATATTTTGCTTTAAAACCTTCGTATGGAGGAAATATAATGATTTAATTCTATAATACTTTGGTTGCTATAAAAATCGTTAAAAACGTTTTTTGCACGGCGGATTTGCAGTAAAATGCAAGGTTGTTTGAAACAATAGATAATATTTAAATATCCTATTTCTGATCAGATAAATGTATTTGTATATTCACACTTAATTTAGAAACAAGACCTTAAAGGAAAAAAAAACAACATATACATATTAAATATATTTTTTACTAATTCCCTTTATCCAACAGTTAATATCTAAACAATTAGATTTAGAGTTTTATTGAAAAAAAAAATATCTTAAATGATATTCTTCATGGTATAGAAAGTCATTATCATCGAAACATATAATTTTTAGTTATGAAAAAAGCAAGTACGAGTACTTTTGCTTTAAACGTAGCATATGAAATACTTTACAACCCTTCCATGGTAATGTAATAAATTTTCGCCGTTTAATAATGCCACAGAAGATACCTAAATAAACATTTTAAAACCAGATCTCACCAATTACTGCCTACTCCAAACTTATACTCCAAATGCACTACAAAAACTATTTTGTGTAGTTCTTTATATCATGTATGTATCTTTGTATCCGAAATTTAATTTTGCAATGCACATTATATGCTGCTGCCAGCGTTTTGTAATATTAGTAATATATATTAATTTTATCATATTTGAAATAGTGCAAATCAATTTAAAAATTTTGCGATTAGTTTATCTTCGTTGACCATTGTATAGCCATATTCTTTTGAGTGATCCTCTAAATAAATTATAAACGCCTTTCAACTATATTCTACAGAAATAATGCATTAGTACACTTCAGTAATTAATATAAATGTCATTAATTTTATTATAATGTAAAACCCTTAAAATAGGATGCAAACAAAATTATTTTCAATAACAAAACACTATATATTTGAATGCATACAAATGCTATTTTTCTAATATCCAATATTTATCTATTTGTAAACTATAGTGATCGATCATTCCGTACACTTTTTTTGCAAGGGGATCCTAAACATTTTTTTACTTTTCTTTGGTTTTTGTTCTTAATTACCTAAATGTCTTTTCGTTTAAATTACCGTTGATAAATATGAAATCAAACAAGGTTTTCTAATTTCTGAAGTTCCGGAGAAATATAACAAGTAAATCTTTAAATATTCAATAAAATGTCTAAAATCAGAAGTGTCCGGATATTAATGTCTATATAGAACATATTTGAAACGTTAAAAAAAGAAAGCCATTTAAAATTAAAAATACAATGTAAATCATAATATTTTACATTAAAATCGTCAGTTTTCTATTTTGACTTTTAATCTTATATTCGAAGTACCCTTCAACTCTGATTAGGTTTATTTTAATGCCCGAAGTATGTTACGATCATCACTAAAATCGAGAGTAACGATAAAGAGTACAACGGCAGGGAAATTATTATTCGCTTTTGCCATGATCGTTTTGCCTTGTTTTAGTTTTCGTTTGGATTTGTGCGTTGCACTTCACACATCCAGATAATCGAACAGGTCTTTATCACACATCATCTATTATCTAATTAACTAACAGAATGAAATAATTCCGACAGTTTTACAGTTTCGTACTCTCCTGCAAACTATGGGATATCCTTAACACAATTCCTGGATCTCACAAAAGTTAAGTTTTTTAGATAACTATGCCTTCTCTAATTATATACCAAAATGAGATTTAAGGCTGCTGGTCACCCATTTTCCGAATTCCCCTTCGTAATGGTAAGTCTATTGGCGTTTGATGCATTTTTATATTAAAAATATCTCTCCCAGTAATTAAAAATTTTACTTAATTTTCAGTGTTCTCTTCTTAAAGGATGTTTTTTTTTCGTTAGATCTCAAAATATTTCTAAAATCTGTGCTTAATTTTATATTTTATGTTTTAAAACGGAGAAAGAGGAAGTAAAATGTTAACACATATAAAGTTTAGTGTAACTTTTAGAGATATTTTGAAAACTAAGAAAAAAAAGTAGACACACTTAAAGAAGAGAACACTGAAAAGAGAAGCTCAAAATATTATTTTCCCGAGGAGACATTTTGAACATTAAAATGAGTCAAACGTCTATAGACTTAACATTGCGGAAGGAAATACGGAAAATGGGTGACCATCAGACTTAAGGAAAAAATATGGTTTGTCAGAGTCTCCTGCAAACTCGGGATTCCCTTATTGTATTATCGATATAAAAAAAAAGAAGTTATAATCCAAGAAGTGGATACCCGAGTCAAGTTATACTTCTAAAATCATCCTTCAATAATTCTGTACAGATATTTATAAATATATACTACATACACACTAACACATATATGTGTATATATTCTGAGGATGATTTATTATTATTATCCAAAATATATCTAAGTTATTTGTACTGCGATGGTTGATGTGGAATATCGAAGCCTATTTTGTTACATGCTCATATGCTAAATTTCCGAAGAGTAGTTACTATATTACAGCCGCAGCTACAGCAGCTTCTGCCGTAGCTGTTATACATGCTTTTGGAGGAAAAGACGAACAAGGAAAAAGGAAACGCAAGGCTGGTTTGCGGCTTATGAGGCTAGATTTGTCACAGTAGATTAGACGTGGCTACTTTTGTTTGGATTCGGGATCATAGTGATATAGTTAAATCTCCCCCACCGTCATATACGTAGCCCCATGAGTTCCAAACCTGCCTTTACCTTTCAATACCACTTAAAAACCCTACAAAGTATGCTCGTTAAATTTCATCTGTCTTTGAAAAAATATGTTAATGTAGCCGCTACGATTCTGAAATTGAGTATATATGTATCTAAGACATTAGACTTTGATATTCCACATCAACTATCGCAGTACAGATATTTTATATACACTAATGCAATAAGTAATAAACCACTCACATACATTTATGTGTTTTGAAAAAAATATATAGGTAAATGAAATAAATTTCCTATAATTTCTACCTTTGATATGCTTACAACTATACGAAGTTATACGTTTTTCAATTTTTATTTGAGAAGCATATACTCAAAACAAGAAAATTTGCTTAAATAACATATTAAAAGTATATAAAAATATTTTTCATCATGAAATTCGACAAATACTTTTTCAAAAATGCATCGTTTAAAGCAATACATATATTGATTTCTTATAAAAGCATTCTAATCTTGTCCTTGCATTTTTGTTAGCATAAATCAATGAAATCAATATTTTATTTACTAGGAGTGTTCATAACGAAATAGTGTATTCTCTATTTGTTATGCTTTCATATACAGAATTTCATTCAACTTTTACATCGGTTGACCTAATATAAATAAGTACGAAGTGACCTAGAAATTCAAACCTTCTAAAAAAAAAAAATTCCAGAAATTCTGTAACATTGAGAATCGATTCTTGATAATCATTATTGGATTTTCTTCTTTTTTCGATTAAAATTTACAAAAATATTTTAGAAAAAACAATTTTGCTTGTTTTTAACACTTTTGAACAAACATGAAAAATATTTATGAATTAACTTTATCTGGTCACCTGTTTGTCTGTGCATCTGAATTTCTGTGTTATAAATTGCGTTATAGTACATTGAAATGGATTACGTGTGACTAAAAATAAACACCCCAACTTAAAAATTCAATAATTCTTCTACGATAATATATATAAATATGAAATGAGTGACATTAACAACTGATGGGTCTTGAATTTCGCGTACTGTAAATCTAATAATAGTTCAAATTTTCATCAATAGATGTCGCTGCATCATCTCAAACTACATTAATTCTTAAACTAGTTTGTAAAACTGTATTAAGAAAAACTCAAGTTGTTTTATTTAGTCTAAATAGGGAAAATAAAAAATGTCTTTTCGTACTTCATTAATGAAGTACGAAAAGACATTTTTTATTAATAGTACTATTATTATTAAATTTTTTTGAGCATTCTTAATGTTTGATAACTGTAGTCATATATCTTGACAGAAAATTGATGTATTTTTAGATTTACAGTGTATGAAATTTAACAGCCAACACATGTAAATGTCACTCATTTCTTACTCATATTTGTTACAAATATTAAAAATGATCAGGCGATCAACAAAAAAGGTTAATATGTTTTTACGTATGAAACGTATTTTAAGTAAAAAGTGTTTAACAAGTGCTTCTAACTGAGCGTGAGAAAAAAAAGGGGGTCCCTTCTTGGATGCAGCTCACTGTCAATGACAAATTTGAAAAAAATCCCATAGGGGAACGTCAACAAATTGTAAAAGAACAAAGAGATTTTGGATAACCCTGTGAAAATTAATGTAGCAAAAGCGTCCAAATTGTAGATTATGATAAAGTGGCTAATTGCAATAAACCGTTTCTGTTTTAATTAGGATACCATATATAATCGTAGAAAAATTGATACTTTTATGAAAACAGTCTCAAATTTTGCAAAGCTTTTTGCTTATAATTTAATAAATTGTTAATATAAAACATTATTCTTTTCAGAAAACATGACAAATAATATTGTTCATAATGCCCTATAATCACAATTACTAAATAATAAAAATTGTACAAAAAATGAGCAAGTTTACTATATAATATTTCACTGCGCATGCGTAATGCAATCAAAGTGTAATTTGCATAATACGTTAGCTAAATGTATAGAGCAATTTATGTGAAAGTATTAAAAATATAACTTGAAAATTGTGAAAATTCTCGTCCATAGAATAAATCCAAAATCCATTATTCCAAAATGAAACAAAAAAAATGTGGGATTGTATACATATACAGTAGTGCTAGCGAAATTTTGTATTCTATATTGCCACAAATCAATGTATATATGCACACTCTCTCATCTTTTTACTTCATTTTGGGAGTAACGGATTTTGAGCTTATTCTATCGACGGTAATTTTCAGAATTTTCAAGATATTATTTTGAATTTTTTACAAAAGTTGCTCTATACATTTAACGCATTATGCAAACTATATTTGGAATGCTTTCACATATGCGAGGGGAAACAATAATTAGTAAAACTGCTCATTTTTCATGCAATTTTCATTATTTTTTAATTCTGATTACAGGGTATCATATATAATGTTTTTGTCATATTTTCTGAAAAGAATATATTTTTATATATTCTGCAAAATATAACTCTGCAAATTATAAGAGAAAAAACTTGTTGAAATTTGGGACTCTCTGCCTTTTCATAAAAAGATTAATTTTTGTACGAATATACATGCTATTCTCAAAGAAACGAACACAGTTCTTTACAATAAGCCACGTATTCATAATCTGCAGTTTGAAAGATTTTGCTACGCTAGTTTTGATAGGGTTAATCAAAAGACATTCGTTCTTTTTTAATTGACTATCTCGTATGAGATTTGTGAAAAAAATCTTCGCGGAAATATATGGCCTGTACTGTACTATTTGCACATCTACAGTTTCACAATGATTCCTCATGCATTTTTCTAGATATTTAACAAAATATCTAAAATCTCAAGTGGACGCTCATCAATGGCCATATAATCATATGGATTATAAAGATACACATACCTTATAGGATTCATTTCCGTATTGACGGAAATTGTTGAATGGAAATTTTAAACTATACTGTTCAAGCTAGTACTCATAAATGATCTATTTTCTAGCATAGTTTGTATCACAAATATTGATTTATTAGTCAGATACACGGATGAATTAAAATATTCTTATGTTTTTCCAACGAGTGATATGCTGTATTTGGACTATGTTCGAAAGTATTTCATAATCTATGATGAGAAATTATTTTTCATTCTTCTATTAATAAATGATTATTTGAAACATAAATGTATGTTTAATAGTTTACCGTTCTCGCTTGAGGAAAAAGGATGCTAAAGTAAAAAATAGTTTTATAATACTACTCTTTTGTTATAGTATTTAGGTATAGTATGAGAAGTATACATGTGAAGTAATAGCATAGTTTCTGTAATTTTATCAGGTGAATAATTGAGGCATTGACATGGAGAAGGTAAAAATCTAAAATCGAAATTTTATTTTACAGGAGAAACAGAAAACGTTTTTACACTGCTAAATTACAAAGTTTTATTCACAAAAATGCATATGAGGTTCGTGTATGGATGGCTCAGCTTTACAACTTTTATAAAGAACACAGATACTTACTTTAAAATTTATTTTAACTATTTCATATTAAATCTCAAATTTAATTTTTCTTGACTTACTACCTTTTCTGCATATATGCTTAAATTTTAATTTTATATAACGGTATTCCCAAATTCAATAGTGATATTTTTTGTCGGAATACGGAATTATTTACACACTTCAAATTGTTGTACTTTAATATTTAAATTTATTTTTACTGGGGAATTCAAAGTGCACAAAGAAAATATTCAGGGTATTAAATTAAAATTAATACTGTTTTCTTAGAGTTAAAAACAGAAATATTTGTTAAACATCAGGTGCGATACATTTCAGTAATTACAGAATAAGTGGAAATTGCTGTCCAAATACAGCTCTACCCAAATGACTGGTTGCATCTCAATAACGAATGCACTAGAAACATATAATATATGAATATATATATATATATATATATATAATATAGATAATAATAATAATAATAATATATAAAATGATAAAATATATGGAAAAATCTATAATTAAATACATTTGTTGTAATTATATCACTGGCTTTCGGTAATAACCAGGTAAGGCACATTTTAAAAAAATTGAGATAATTTGGAAAAATGTAGCTTTAAAAGAGTACTTTCATCTGTCATAGTCTGAAAAATAAAAATCGAATACTTCCCGTCATAGGTCGACTATAAATTTTCATTTAAAAATTGAAAAAACAGTAATAATCGGGTAAGTGCATAAAGTAACGGAAATAACCAGATAAGATTTCTATTTATTTCTTTAAATCGTCTATAATTTAAATACCTTTCCTGGTTATTAACGGAAAAATTTACATATTCCGGTAATAACCAGGTAAGGCACATTTTTAATATTTTGAGTAATTAACGATTAAAGTTTTCAAAAGTTACTTTTTATTATTACTTTTATAAAGTAGATTTGAATTTAAAATTTTTCACTACATTCAAGTAAAATTAAATTTTAATTTTATTTACATTTATTAAAAATAAATGTAAAACGGTAATAACCAGATAATATTTACTTTTTTAACTGGTTCTCAATTAATAAAAACCATTTTTATATAACTATTTTGGCAAAAAGAGAGGTTATTATATCCTAATTGAATGTAATGAAAATTATTAAGTTCTAATCTATTTTATAAAAATAATGATAAAAAGACATTTTTGAAAACTTTAAACATTAATTACTCAAAATATTTAAAATGTGCCTTACCTGGTTATTACCGAAAGTCACAGATTCATTGAAAACGAGGTGTTTCGAACAAAAATTTATCTTGGTTCTACTTCGGGAAAGATACATTATAGTTATTACACTATACAATCTCGGATCTATATCGTTTGAGATACATTGCAGTTATTAAAGAATAAATAAACTTCGACTTTTTTTCAGATTTCAAGTAAAAATTAAGAGAAATCCAATCTCTTCAAAAACAAATCGATCCCTTGTTGTATTTTGAGCGTTAAGTATTTTCATTCGTGAACGTAGTTCTTTACATAGTGACATGTTTTATTAACACCATCGCCGCATTACTATTACCTATTAATTTTCTCGTATGAATGGTTTATTCCTCAATTTATTTTTCGTAAGACGTAAATATAAGGTATTTGTTAAAATAATTTAATCTTACGACTGAGTCGCGCAACAATAAAATTTATGAATAACCGTTCTAAATGAAAAGAGTTTTACTTAATATTGTTAAACTTTCTCTAATATATGAAACAAAATGAAGCAACATTATATTTATTAATGTAAGAAATAAATGAAGAGTTGCTTAAGAGTTAATTTGATATTTTGATAACATTAGGTTGTTGAAAAAATAGTGTATGATTTTTCAATTCAGATTAAAAGTGCTATAGCTTTATTCAAACCAAAGATATTTAATTAAAATGAGAGACATTAGAATCAATATACTATTTCAACAATAATTAATTTTAATAATTTATCTTTCAAAAAAATTCCATGCTTCTGGAGGCAACAAATTTTCAGTGGATGTTTCCGACATTTAATTGATTGACAAAGTTTTTCACTTTAAGATGATATCTACGAGTTTAAAGAAGTATTATTCAGTTGGCATGAGGTCCAGTGAGTACGGTTTATGAAGTAGTAATTGATAACTCTACATTTGAAACTTTTGTGGGGAGGGGGTGAATTGTGTGACCATAAGTGTCGTTCTACTCATATGGCATCCACTTATCAAGTTTTTCATTTTACCAATTTGCTCAAAGTGTCAAACGATATTGGAATGCTAAACGTTGAGTTAATGAGCATATTATCAAAATGTTTTTCTTAAATAAACTTGGACTATGAACTCCATTTTATGTTTTCTTCCAATAGAGAAACGACCGCGATCACCCTTGTTCCGAAGGTCGAAATTTCCATGAAGAAAGTCTGAATCCATAGTTAAACTATGCTTATGATGATGATTTCTATATGCTCTAAATCTTATTAATGTTTCACACTCGTGTTATTACACTACTACCAAGTTTAGACTGTTTAAAGTAAATTTCGCGAAAATCTTGATTTGACATCACAATGTCTGCAGTCACTTAATAGACTTAGTTAAAAAAATAAAGCAATTAATTTCAAAAAAGGGCTTAAAAATCATTTAAAATAATATATAACACATGCCACTATAATTAAATTCTGTATACTAAATTCTTATAATAACTTGTATTGGAAAATCTTGCATTATTTTTGCACCACCCTAATATAAAATTATTATATTTGATAGTCATAACATAAGCAAATTTTTTCTAAATTAAAGTATAAAGAATAGTTTAATTTGTTATTTTAAATGCGCTTTCTTAATTCTAAATAAATGATACTTAATATAAAAATTGTTTATATATACTTTATATAAAAACCTTAAAACATTTTCGAAATGCTTTATCAAAACACATTACTAAATAGGTGTGATAAAACGTACACAAATACTGTGCTGCCACAGGCGACTATCTTATCACTCTATTTTGCACCACGTTTTCAATTCAAAAAAAATTTTAAGTAAGCTTCGGCAACATTTGCAAGAGAAATATGCTACGTAATGTATTTTTTTAAATAGTCACCTGGGTCAGACCTGATTTTTTTTCAGATCTGAAAATACTAGATATTAAATTACTGAAAAGACGGGGTAGAGAGGATAAGAAATGCAGACATGTTAGAAAAACAGTAAATTAGCGTATACTTTAATAAAAAATTACAAAGCTTATTAATGTTACCCAAAGTGGATTGTCAAGTTCTGAGATAGTATACGGATTTCTCTTGACAGACGTTTAGGTGTATTTATTTTTGCAACAAGTTTGTTTCATTCATTCGTCATGCAGTTCGGACGCTATTTGAAATGCCAACACTTAAACTTTTATTTCTTGCAGTCAATAATATAACCCTCCTGTGATTTAAAAGCAATGTTTCTGGTATAACTATTACCTTTCAATAGCACAAGTAAAAATTTTTCAACTTTACATTAATTTTTGTCAATAGCTTTCCGGTTTGGTTCAGTTGCAATCTATAAAATGGATGAATTTTTATTAATAATATTGTTTGTATAAGAGTAAATGTCTTTTGTTATACCTATGTGAAAAATAAATGAAAATATTAGTTCAAAAACTTTCAATTATAACATTTTTTATGCAGTCTCAAGAAGTATATTATAAATTTTAAATGATAATAGTCTGGTCAAAAATAGCCCAATGAGAAAAACGCTTTTTTTTTTATCTCAGGAAAGGCAACGTATAATTCTACACAGACCCTAAAGTACACTAAAAACGTTATAGCAACACATACTTACCAACGTCCATATGAATTAATTTACAACTTATCATACAAAAGTTATCTGAGTTAAAATCTCACGGTCTTCAATTTTTTTTTTTATTTCATTGGTGCTGCTGTGCTGGAAACGTCATAAATTACTTACACTGGACTTCCAGTCTAAGGCAAATACTGCCACGTATAATTTGACATAAAAAATGTCTCTATAATATGAACGATACAGGAAACATAGCAGAGTTAGTCATTCTTTTTTTAGGCTAAAGTTACACTGAAAGGGCGGAATTTATTCCAGTTCACGGTGCATAAATTGTTTATAAAATAAATTTCATTATACAAAAAAGTATTAATTTTCTATCAACCCAATAAAAGGAAATTTTTGTCATAATATACACGTTATGAAATAATGATGAATAACTACGCTACATACTGAATGCACTCAGTCTGCCCTTGTTTCAAGCGCTTTTCATGTTCCAGTTCTACTTCTTACTAATGTTAGAAAAAAGAAATTGCAAACACTTTAACCCGGCAGGACAGGCGCGGGGCGTTTTCACGCTTTAAGACCACGAAGTACATTAATAATTTTTACTTTGTCACCAATGAACATGAATAAAAATCGGCACCTTTTTTTTATCGGAGACAATCATTGCAAATTCTTCGATAAAAAGAATGAAGATTACTTTTAATAAAGTACTGGTGAAATTATAAAACAATGAACATTCTGAGTCCATCAGGCCCTGCACACGCTCTTCACGGTTAACAATAGAAAGGTAAGCTAATCACACCAAAGATTCATATGAAACACAACCAAACTATTCGATTTTCTGTATATTACAATAATTCATTTATCTAATTATAAATTATACAGATTTAACAAATTACTCTTCCCAACAGTTTGTATCGCTAAAGCTGCATGTTACACACAGTATCATGCAAATTAAAAGCAAATAATAATGAACAATGATAAAATATTTAAACTTTATGCTGCCTTTATCTTCAATTTTAGATGAAATGATATTTTTTCTGCTGACATGTTATACTTTTTCTTAATTAATGCAAATTGTTTCGTTTACATTAAACTGACACCTTTTGTTAAATAAATTGTATCGTTACAATAAGATGAAATTCTGAATATTTAAAATCAATTCATTTTTAACATTTTTATATTCATTTCTCGTTTGACAAAAAATCTGTATAATAAAAATACCTCAACTCTTAAAATGCCTTTTCCTCTTTTTTGTTTTCATATGCTTTCTATAAAATCAAACGGTGTATTTTTTGCAAATTTTATAAAATTGGAAATATAAAAAGGAAATAAAATAAAAAAATAAACATGTAACGGATTTGATAGTAACCAGTGCATCTTTTGGAAATTTTCCAGATAATTTTGGGTTGTCGTAACGAAAGAAATATGAAATATATATATGCTGTATTTCTCATCCATTTTTCATTTTTACTGTGGAGTTAGGAAAATCGATTATTGGCTTTGGTGCCCATCCAGTTTTGGATGCGAATGTAGTGACACTTTTCACAAAGATTTTTCGAATGTTTCTGCTCGACCAAACATTTTAATCGATTTTTCTTACTTCTCTTGAAATAGATTCTTTTATTTTTTTAATTTTATATTTTTGTTTGAATTTTTTGTTGTTGTTGTTAAATTCATGAAGCACAGTAAAACATTTAAAGTGGAATTGTTTTTTGTTTGTTTACTCGTTATCATCTCTAGGGATGCAACTTTATCTCTACGTAATGTTTTTAATTTCTGTTTTAAAAATCAATGTTTTATCTGAATTCGGTAGTATCGATAATTTTATTTTTTAACGGGCAATTATTTCGTACATTTGTATGATACCAAAAATTGATATGGCTGTCTGTGTGTCTCTCTTCTTGTTTTTACTACTTCAGATACTAAATATTTACTTTAAAATAGAACTAATCAACATAACTATCGTTCAAACATTAACTTGTTCTTTTGGAATATCAAAAATGTTCAAAAATATTATCATTTAACATTCCTTATTAACAACACTCATCATATGGTTCGTATATACTTTATTAATACAGTACGTGTCAAAAGTTTAAGCACAATAGCAATTTCACAATAAAACTTTAAATATTAACCTTATTTCAATATCTGTTTTGTATATGTTAATAATATTTATTTTAACACCAAATTCATTGAATTTAACTTTGGACTTTTATTTCAAACCATGGAGTTTAAGAATAGAACAAAAATAACCGTCTCAAAAGTTTAAGCACAAAATCGTTTTTATGCAAATTTTACATTCTGAAGTAAGCGGTTGCGCACGCAAACAATTTCTGGGTGCATAAGAAGCAGTTAGCTGTTGTTTTTGAGTTAGTATAAAATGCCGAAAGAAAAAGTCGAAAGAATTTTCACAAGAAGAGGGGATAAAAATCTGAAATATGAGAGCAAAATGTAAGTCTGTTTCTGAAATTGCAAGTGCATTAAAAAAATCAAAACGAGGTATTTATTAAATTTTGGCTCGTAGTAATGATTTCAATCGAAAATTCCGTTCAGGAAAGCCGCGAGTGACTAGTTTGCGCGAAGACAGCCGCATTAGAAATTTGACTTCAACTGGTAATTATTCTCTTTCGCAAATAAAACATGCAGTCGGAGGACAAATATTTAAAAAAGCTGTTCATAGAAGAGTTTTGGAATTCAAATACATCAAGTACCGTAAAATGGCTCGATTACCGTGTCTCAAACGACACCATAAAGAAGCTAGATTACAATGAGCCAAAGAGCATATGTCATTTGGTGAAAAGTAGCTGAATGTCATATTGTGACGGAAAAACGGTTGTGATGGAAACAAATGGAACCTCGATGGCTAGTATGGGTTTAAGTACTATTGGCATGATCTCCGCAAAGAACCTAGGAGTGTATTTAGCCGACAACATAATGGTGGATCTGTAATGGTATGGGGGGCTATTTCTTTCAATGGTCAGGCATCTCTAGCATTCATCAGTGGTCGTGAAAACTCTGAAAACTATCAAGAGACACTTGCCAATCATTTGCTTCCTGTTGCCGAGGTTTTGGAGGGAGAAAAATGGTTATTTCAACATGATAATGCTTCGATCCATACCTCAAACTCAACTTCATCGTGGTTTAAGTCGAAAAAAGTGTCTGCTTTGAAATGGCCGGCAATTAGTCCTGATTTAAACCCTATAGAAAATATATGGGGTATTCTCACTCATAACGTTTATCGAAATGGAAAGCGGTATTCTTCAGTTAAAGATTTCAAAGGTGCTATTGAGAACGCTTGGTTTAAAATTGAACCAGAAACAATACAGAACCTCATTTTATCGATTGAGGACCATATATTTAAGGTAATTCAGCAGAAAGGAGCAATAATCAAGTATTATTTTTTTTTATTCTTGTTCTGCCAAAGACAAAAATCTGCTGTGCTTAAACTTTTGACACACTCATTTTTGTTGTTTTGGTAAATTTTATTATTTAAGATAATTTTTATAGTATAAATCTATTAACTATATTTTTTAAACTACAATTTGTAGGTTATGTGAAAAGGAAAGTAACTTTCACTCATTAATAAAATTTTATTTTGAAATTTCCTGTTGTGCTTAAACTTTTGACATGAACTGTATATATCGTGTAGGTGATGCATATTAGCTACATTAATAAACTTACAATATTAAAAAGACTGTATCTACTGCATTTTACAGCGCGGTGTTTTGTAAGACCTCTTGAAAATATAGAAAAATTTTGAATGACGAAACGAATAGCGCTTTCTATGGTTACATCCATTTTTAGCATAGAATAAATAATAGCACTATTATCGTTTTGGCATATAATTGCAGATGTTACTAATGTTATTCCCTGACACAGAAGGGTCAACGTTCTGGAAAGAATCGTCTGCCTGTTTGTTCTTTTCCTTCTGGTACCAGAGATCGTCGCCTGCTTCATCTGTACATCGAAGTTATGTCACTACCTCTGGCTAATATCATCCATAGTACTGATGTTTCTGTATGACTTGACATTTAACTTCCTGCGTCTCTTTGTGGATTGACTTTTTGCTATTCGTTATTTTATTACTCCCTTGTCCTGTTCAACTCTTATAAAAAAAAGGACTTCACTCGATTCTAAGGTTTCTTCTAAGACTTCCAAAACCTTTCTTCTATGTTACGTTATTAGATTCTAAGTTCAGAGAATAACTCACAGAATCTAAATTCTGAGTTTAGTGAATGGATTGTGAAATTCAGAGTTCAGAAGCGCCGGAATGCTTAGCATTCATTAAAATTTTTAGAAGACACGATAGTTCGTTGTTTTCTATGCTTACGCAACTGCTGTAGGAGGTGTATTTCTACAAAATGACTACGTTTCTCTCCAAATGGATTTTAGTGATCAGAAAAATGCTCCATCAAACGATTTTAGGAGATACGTCTATTTTGGGAGATGTGCTAATTTTCTTAAAAAGAGGTAGCATTTGTCCCGCAGTATTTCCACACTTCATGCTTGAATTACAAGCTTGCTATGAGTTTTGAAATTTTTCGATATATTTTCTCCTTTTCGAATGATCCCTTTATTATGTCTGGGAACGTCCACTAGATTCGCTCATTGTAATTTTATTAGTATGCAGGAATATACTTAAAGCTATTTTAAAATCTCGTAATGTACATCTCAATGATTACTTGATTGGATTTATCCTGCCGTAGATCATATTTTTGAACGTTCTTTGAGAGAATTGTTTTGTGTCGCTTCATTAGACGTAATTTCTAATAATTTCCACAAAAACTTCTTGAAACTTTCCACAAAACTTTCCTTAACATACACATATGTTCATACCATTCTACCATAGTAAGCCTTAATCACAAAATGCAAGTTTAATGAAATTAATAGAAAACCACACAACAACAAGGTGATTGAGTAAGGAACGGGCATATTTTCCTCCTCCACTGTGAATAAAGGCCGTCACTTGGAATTTTAGCTGTAACGCAAGTTAGACTCCTTGCTGCCTCTCATGCAATCAATGTTACCGTATTTCATCGGGTATTGAGTCTGAAAGCAATATTTTACCATTACTAAAGTCAAATATGCAATACAGGTAAAATAAGCACTTAAATGTATAACTCAATACTCTTTGAAATACTTTTCTGGGAGACAATTGTTTTGTCAGAACAATTTGTACCGTTTCTTTTAAAAAACTACTTTTCTAATACCTGTAGAGGCGAGAACATAATATACGCTTATTTATTCTCTAAGTTTCCATCCTTTAATTTTCACACTGGAAACGCAAAATATATTTTTAATTTTTAAATAGAGACTTGGTGGACCTTTTTTTTAACTGTTTCGTTGCATTTTAAAGTATCCCCACTTACTGTACACATTTTCATTGTTATATTTAAAAACATTTCACTGTCGAAGGTTATATTACTCTGCAGTATAACTAACACAGCTTAAACAAATAATATTATTTAAGTTATTTTTTTCACATACACTTTAGACTTATGCATACAAGGAATCTCTATTTCAAGACAACAATGCAAGAGGGATTTTTAATGATACACTGGCCAGAGAGAGTAAGTGAGGGGCTTGAATTTCAGCTAATGGTCTTTAGGTGCAGCAGTGAAACGTATTAGAAGGTGGTAATGCCGTCTGTCTTTTCCTACAATCGTGAAAAAAGCGGAACACATGCAAATATGACAAACGGTTGGCAGGTATTCTGTTCCTTATTTACGCGTCTCTTCGTTAACTTGTGTACGTCAACGCCAGCTATCAGTTCTTTTTGGAGGTTTTTTTTCTTTTTTGCTGTCTTAAAAACAATTTCCTTGGCCTACCGATGCTAGCCCTGCAAACTGCTTTTTATTTAGGTTATTCTTTGGTTTTTACGAATTTTTATAGTTCAAACGGATTTTTTTTAGCACCCAGTATATATTTGTCCACATTTAGCTTTATCAAAAAAAAATTATTGTAATATTTGTGATAATTTTTTAATGTTTCATTTAAGTAATAATTTCTTTATCACGGATCAGATAAAGGCAGTTTTTTGGCCTGTTTATCTCTCTTTCATTTGTATTACTTTTCATTTTGGTAAATATTACCCAACGATTGAGAAATTTGAATGATTGCTGTTTTACCTGTACACGTAATATTTTAAGTCTATTTTTGCTGTTGATTCTACCGTTTATATCTTTATCATTGCATTTATTGTTTTGATTTTAGAAGTATACGTTAAATAATTTAAGATATTATGAAAGACTGGGGATCAAAATTTCTTCTGGGTTTCAATAATGTGATCAAAATTGAATGTGTATAACTATAAAGGATTGTTACAGAAAAGACGCTATGTTATACCAAACCACTTTCGGTAAATTAAAAAAATCATCTTTTTTTCCAACATATACTTTCGATCCCAAAAGATTCTAGTTAGTTTATCAAATTATTTTAGACTTTGCGAAACAACTTGTTTTAAAAATTTTCTTGCCTGATGCATTTCTCCATTGTGTTTTTTTTTTTTTTTTACTTATTTGCGCCAATATTATTTTTATTTGTCTTAAAGAACTTTTTGTTCCAATTTCTCCATGAGACATACCAATCGTTGCAGTTGATTATTGACATTTAGATTTAAAATAAATTATGTTTAGGATTAACCTGTATATGAGTTGCTTAATAGGATTCGACTCGTAAAATTTTTAATGAAGATTATTATTTGATTACAACTTTCACTCAAAAACAATTCAAAAATCTTTATTCGTGAATTCCGAAGCTTTTAGCATGTTTAATACTAAATAGTCTATAAGAATAAGGATTCATACTACTTTGGAGGTAAAAATTATCGATTTAACTACCAAATTCAATACTTCTTAGTCTTTGCATATAATACTCATACTTTGAGACAATGATTTTTAAACAAAAAATGGGAAAAAAAAGTTGAATATTTTTAAAAAAACATGTTATTTAACATATTTATAATATTTCATTTATACTATATTCAACGAGTTTATTGTACATTTATTCCATATCTTCTCCTGTGATATACATTTAATACTTTATTTTATCGTAAGATTAAAATTTTAGGACACGATAAAAGATAGAAATATGTATACCAGTAAAGATGTAACCCTATCTATATTTTTTAAACTGAAATTATCTGCATTTTTGAACATCATAAATAAATCTTTCATAACTGACAATCTAGAAAAATAATATTTGTTCACAAAGAAAACATAAAATCATCATACATACATTTTCCTTTAAATTCTGTCTTTATTTATTTATTTATTTATTTATTTATTGAGAAAAAAAATGAAATAATAGCTGCAAAAAGAGTATAACTTCGTCTGACTTTTCAGAACTTTGACTTTATTGTCACGTAATTTGTAACAGATGGCAGAGATAAAAAGAAGAAGGGAAAAGATAATATCTTCATCATCAGTAACATGAGAAATGATTCCGTCACGTCTTTTCATTTTATCTATTAAGTATCCAATGTCACTAAATATTACAAATGCGATGAAATTCAATCTAAAAAATTCGTTTTGAGAATTCTTAATTTTAAAATAATTTGTACACATGAAAAGCAAATATCGTATATCGAAACATATGAAACTTTTTATATACATGATAGTTTCTTTATCATTTTTGTCCTATAAAATGGTTTTTTAACTACATTTTATTTGTATTTATAGCGAAAAGAAATAAAAGCGTTAAAATAAAGGCCTAGTTAATACTCCCGAAATTCGACCATTCAGCGGTTCTGAACATGTCTTAAGTCCAAAGTCCAAAAACCTAAATGTAGATAATATCCATATAATGATCAATTAAATAAAGTTGCCTTTAAAAACCATGGTTTTTAATATTGTACAATGACTAGAATACTATGAATTCTAACAAGTGCTGAGAAAAATATAATGCCCGACGAAGTGGTTTAATTGAAAGCCGATAACATTTTTACAGCGAAAGATGGTTATTAGAGTTACCTTATAGTGCCAATTTTTGTTCTTCAACTTGTTTTTTTTTCTTTCCAGTAGGGAAAAGTTTATGCAAATTTATAAAAAAACTAGTCTACAAAACTGTCCAAAATTTGAATAAATAGATAAATCAATGCTTATCATCTATACCCATTTATTATAAACGTTACTGAAGAAATTTTAAGAATTCTAGAATGATTTAAGCTCACGTATAAAAACATTTCATATTTATTTACTTAGAAGGTGTCACAAATAAAAATTAAATTAAAGAGTTGACATGTTTCGGTTCATTAATAAGAACCGTATTCATAACGTATAAAATCAGTAGAAAATTAAATGACACTGGATATAAATATAATTTAAAAATCAAAACAAAACATTGCGACCGCTATGATCGTGAATATAGCCATTGCCAACGCGGCATATAAATATAATAAATTTTGACCATATATTAAATTTAAAATGTATAAAATTAAAATTAAAAAAAGTAGAAAAACTAAATGACTCTGGATATAAAGGTAATTTAAAACCCCCAAAACATAAAATATTGCGCCCTCTATGATCGTGAATAGCCAATGCCATCGCGGTTCCTCCTATTAGACTCATCCTTTAAATATTTATTAAGTAATTCTAACCACAAACTCGGAATGTCATAAGAATAAGAATCATTACAAACTCTATCCCTCCTAGAATTTTATATGTTATGAATACGGTTCTTATTAATGAACCGAAACATGTCAACTCTTTAATTTAATTTTTATTTGTGACACCTTCTAAGTAAATAAATATGAAATGTTTTTATACGTGAATGAAAAAAAAAGGGTGAAGTGATTTTGTTTTAGTTTTTGAAAAAACGAAAGCTAACAACAGTTTTAACATTGATTTAAGCTCGTTGATCTAATCAGGACGGAAGAGTTAAGCAAATAAATTATTAAACTCATAAAACGTTATACTGCTCCACCATTGATAATATACCTAATAACAATTGTTTAATAAAAAACATAGTTAATTTGCATTAAATTATCAAATTTATTTTCAATTTCTTCGTATTTTTAATTGCCCGTGATAGAATTTTAGTTAAATATATAGATGTAAATGAAAGATATGTGCATAAAAAATAAATCATTCCTGCACTCTTCCTATTTATGTCATGTTGTAACGAAATACTTGTTACATTCCACTGCATTTTCATCCTACTTCGGATTCGTGAAGTTGTTGAATTTATCATGATACGACTTTCTTTTCAGGAAAGTTCCTGCTAACTAGATTTCGAGAGAAAATTCTGCTTCAGCTAAAAAGTGGCTTAAATGAGAAAATATTTATACGCATATGTTCAGGACGCATCTATAAAGCAATTTATAACAGGGATATTTTGATGCAAGCCTTAGGAGTGATATTAAAGGTGAGTTTTCCCCATTTTTTTTGCGTTGAAAAAAGTTTAAGTTGGAAAAATATATTTTAGTTCTAATTGACACCAACCAGAAAATCATATAGATGTTTTAGTTTACATTTTTCAAGTGTTTTGCTCTTATTTATTTATTTTTATTTTTAAGACAGATTCGATACTTGATAACAAAATGAAACAATGGAGTAGGAAAAATAAAATTTCAAACGGTTATGCTAAAAATACATAAAACTACAAAAATTGAACATATTTTTTCATATAAAAAATTTTATGAATTGACATCTAACATTTAAAAAAATATAGATAATTGTTTTAAGTAAAATTATAAAATTTCTTTCATTACAATTTTGTAATAATACAACTACCGCATCCTTTTACATCTTATTGCACATACTGATAGTGAGCTGAAGTATATTCATTAACTAGTATGAAGTGCTACTATTGATAAGAACTGGATGATACGTCTACTGAGGTGGTTTAATATTTTCGCGTGCAGTCACTCATAAATGTGTCATAATACGGAAATTAAACTTACATTTTCTTTTTGTCTGTTTAAAAAAGCCTAATAGATTAATATATAAGATATAATTAATATAAATATAATATAACGGGACTAAATATGATCTCAAAATTAATCCATTCAGTTTAGTGTCAAAAATGACACCAAAAAAATGCATTTTAAAATGACTGCATAACTGCATAAAAGTTTAATGACTAGATAAATCAATGTTAATGATAATTATCTATTTATTAAGAAGTTCTAGAAGAAAATGTGACAGTTTTAGATCGATTTAGCTTAGTGTCTCACCAGGAGTAAGAAGTTAAGAAGAAGTAATAACCTCATAAATTGTTATACGGCTAAACTATTTATGCTATTCCTTATATCTGTACATTTTTAGTATAAAAAGAGTTAATTTACATGAAATAATAATTCTTATTTACATTTTCTTAGTTATTTTAATTATATGTGATATTATATGCTATTAAAACATATAGAAATACGGGACAGAAATGTGAATAAAAATAAAATATACCTGAACTCCCCTTTTTTTATCTTGTTATAGCGAAATACTTGTTACATTCCATTGCATTTTCCTCCTACTTTGAAGTTGCTGAATTTATCACGATAAGACTTTCTTTTCCAGAAAGTTCCTGCTAACAAGACTTCGAGAGAAAATCCTGTGTCGGCTAAAAAGTGATTTAAATGAGGAAATATTTACATGCATGTGTTCAGGACGCATCTATACAGCAATTTATAACAGGAATATATTGATGCAACCCTTAGGAGAAATATTAAAGGTGAGTTTACCCAAATTTTATATGTTGAAATAAGTTTACGTTGGAAAAATATATTTTAATTCTAATTGAAACCAACCAGAAAATCATACAGATCTTTTTGTATTTACTTTTTCCGAAAGTTTTGCTCTTATTTATTTATTTATTTTTATATTTTGAGATAGATTTGATATTTGATAACAAAGTGAAAGAATGGAGCACAAGTAATAATAAAGTTACAAACGGCGACATTAAAAATATTAGAGATACAAAAAGCGAATATGCATTTTTATATAAAAAATAATATTTTACATATCGACATCTAACATTTAAAAAATATAGATAATTGCTTTAAGTGAAATGATCAAATTTCTTATACTATAGTTTTCTAATAATAAAACTATCGCATTCTTTTAGATCTTATTGCACAAATTGATGGTGAGCTGAAACACTTATTAACTAGTATGATGTACTACTACTGATATGGGCTGGATAATACGCGTACTGTGAGGATTTAATATTTTCGTGTGCAGTCACTAATAAATGTGTTATAACATAAGAAATTAAACTTAAATTATTTTTTTGTTTGTTTCCTTGAAAAAAAGGAAGTATTCTAGATTTAATAACAGTAAAGATAATATAGATAAACCACATATTATTTCAATGTTTATTCTCTCAGTTTTTAGTCAAAAATTACCAGATGCCACAAAAAGACATTTTAAAATGACTGTAAAACTGCACAAATGTTTAATGAATAGATAAATTAATGCTTATGGTATGCTCCTAGTTATCAAAAATTCTAGGAAAAAATTGACAGTTCTAGAAAAATTTAAGCTCAGTGTCTCCACAGGTCTAAGGAGTTTTGAAAATAAAATATTAACACAATAAAGTTTTATATGGCAAAACAGTATATACTATGCCTTATATTTATATCATATATTTTTAATATATAAAAAATAGTTAATGGATATGAAATAATCATACATATATCCAACTCCATAGTTATTTTAATTATATGCAATATTATATTCTATTTAAATATATGGAAATACGGGAGAAAAATGCGCGTAAAATATAAAATGTTTCTGAACTCCTCTTTTTTTTATTATGTTATAGCAAAATACTTGTTACATTCCATTGCATTTTCCTACTACTTCGAAGTTGTTGAAGTTGTTGAATTTATCACGATAAGACTTTCTTTTCAAGAAAAGTTTCTGCTAACAAGATTTCGAGAGAAAATCCTGTGTCGGATAAAAAGTGACTTAAATGAAGAAATATTTATAAGCATATGTTCAGGACGCATATATAAAGCAATTTATAGTAGAAATATTTTGATGCAAGCCTTAGGAGCGATATTAAAGGAGAGTTTTTCCCAATTTTTATGCACTGAAAGAAGTCGAAGTTTGAAAAATATATTTTAATTCAAACTGAAATCATCGAACAAATAATATTAGAAGTTATCATTTACATTTTTGAAAAGTTTTGTTCTTATTTATTTATTTTTTTATTTTATACAAATCTGATATTTGATGACAAATCAAAACAATTGCATATGAGTATTAATAAAATTACAAATGGCTTCCTTAAAAATACACAATACTACATAAAGTGAATATATTTTTTCACATGAAAATACAATATAGGACATATAATATTTAAAAAAAAATATTTTTAAGAAAATGTTAAAATTCTTATGCTACTGTTTTTTAATAATACAACTATTGCAATCTTCTCAATCTAATTGCACAAATTGTTTTGTGAGCTGAAATTTACTTTTTAAGTAGTACAATGTTTAATAATTGCATAATTTTGTTCTGCATATTTTTTTTAATCTAATTAAGTAAAAGCAGAATTAATTGACATCTATTATGATTATGGTTTACAACTTGTGTTCATAAATTCATGAAAAAAAAAAATACGAATAAAAGAATCATTACAAGAAAAGAATCGCCTCTTGAGTGTTCTAATCTAAGAGTATGTCAATAAATAATTTTAAATCTGTTAATTTCAAACATAAAAATTGATGCATTTCTCTAATTGCAATGTGATACAGAACTCTTGCGTTTATAACAAAAATCATACATAGAAACAACCTACGTCGATTTAGGAAAGCCGAAATTAATTAAACATAAATTTTACTTTTTTTTTTCTTCAGTCGTAAAAAGTATTATATTCGATTTTTTTAGATATCCGATTTTCGACGGATTTACAGGTTTTAGGGGTAAAAGATCTTCCAAAACAGTTTTCATAAAACTGTTTTTGGCTATGACACACGGTAACATAGTCTTTGTTACCGTGTGTCTACATTTTACCATAAAAAGCGTATGAAGTTATGTATAAAACAGAACCCATTATTTATTTATTTATTTTTATTTTTATTTTATTTTTGGTTTTGGCAAGCATTTTCTATTTTAATCCAGAAATATTTTACAGGAAGGGAACGCTGTAGCAGCAATTTTTATGCCTTTTCCAATGCTGTACAATCGAAATGTGTATGAAATTATGCATAAAATTAAACCATATTTTGTGCATGTTTTTTGGCTTTTGAAAAATTATTTTTATTGAAATTGAATCTACCAAAAAAGATGCTGTAATACGGTCCTTGTGATTTTTTTAGACTTCCGGTTTTCGATGGATTTACAGGTTTTAGGGGTAAAAGATTCCCAAAAACATGTTTATGAAAAATGTCTGTCTTTGTTACCGTGTGTATACATTTTACCATAAAAAGTGCATGAAGTTACGCATAAAACTGAGCCCATTATTATTTATTTATTTTTATTTTTATTTTTATTTTTGGCAAGCATTTTCTATTTTAATTCATAAATATTTTACCGGGAGGAAACGCTGTAACAGCAATTTTTATGCCTTTTCCAATATTGTACAATCGAAATGTGTATGAAATTATGAATAAAATTAAACCATACTTTGTGCATGTTTTTTGGCTTTTGAAAAAAGATTTTTATTGAAGTTGAATCTACCAAAATGGATGCTGTAATACGGTCCTTGTGACTATCTGTGCCATTTTTATTTATATACTATCGGAAAAAATATTAGAAGTTAAGCATAGATTTAAATCTAATTTTTTTGGGTATGATTTTGGCAGAAGTTTTTTCTTCAATTTAAAAATATTCCACGTAAAAGAGGTGCTGTGATACAAATTTCCGTATAAATTTTCCGATTTTTCGTAATTTCATTCTGAATCGGCGGCACATGCATTGATGGCAACCCACGTGCTGCTGAGCAGTTGACACTATTGATTTTACACTATTGACACTATTCATTAGTCAAAAACTATTGATTTTAGTAATTATCATGATGTATATTAATTTTTTTCACTCCGATTAATTGACTAAAATAGAAATATACAATGAAACATAAAATTAATACAATGTGAAACTAATAATCTTGAAATATTAACATGTGTATCTACTTTTTGAAATATTCAGAAATATGGGACAGAAGAAAGATTTGGGAAACCAACCTTCATCAGAAGCAAAAGAAAAAAAAACAGATTTTTTAATTTTTAGTTTATATATTCTTTTTAAATATACTGCATCTTCATGCAATAGATGTCAAAATTTAGCAGTTATGCGAGTCCTGAAAAATCCAGCATAACAGCGTCTTTAGTGGGCTATAAATCGGTCAGGAACACCCGTTTAGTGATTCAAGATAAAACTGAATATGAATTTTCATTAAATTATGGTATTTTTTCTTAAATTAGAATGGTTCGGAAAATTTTAAATAAAGACACTATTTCTAAGAAATACTCGAGTCGTATTAATTAATCCTATGACTCGTAAATCCGTCAAAATAACGACCAATATCCAAGATAATCCAAATCTATCTTATAAATATAAATAGTTAAAAGTTAGACGTAACAGAAAATCATCACATACTTCAAAAAATCTAAATAAGTAAACTTATAACGTCAAATATAAAACAGGGTAAATTCAGTTTTACAACCAGTTTTCATTCATTTTTAGCTCACAAGCTATCAAAGCCTGAGAGTTTATGTGCCCGTCCGTTCGTTCGTGCGTACGTGCGTAACGCGGTAACTCAAGATAAAAATATCCGATCCACTTAATACTTCGTATATAGGTAAATTTTGATAAGGTGCTTCCCTGATTAGTTTTTGGATTTCATTCAATATGTATAATAGGGGGAATGGGGAGCTCGTGCTCTAACTCTTGATTGATATAAATGGGTTTTTCTTGGAGAATTATAAGTTTTTGTTCAAAATTTAGATATAGGATCATTCTGATGAGGCACCACCGTGATTGGTATTAGGTGCTCATTGGATAAGTATAAAGAGAGGGTGCTAATGCCACACACCTTGATTTATATAAATATGTTTTTCATGCAGAATTTATTAGATTTCATTCAAGTTTTAGACATAGGATCTCATTCTGATGAGGGCACCGCCATGATTAGTTTTGGGAGATCAATGAATAAATATAATTTTTTATCCATTATTATCCATTATTTAGCCATTATCCTTTTTATTAACCCGTGAGTAGTCGCGACTTTTTTCACAACGTAATTAGTCGCGCTCGGTGTTTTCGCCGCTGGCCCCCCGCATACCAAATAAGTAAAATAAGAAATATTTTTCACCTAATATACGAAAATAACATTACAACGAAGATAAAAATTTGCAGTTTTCTTAAATTATGCATGTTATTCATGAGATCTGGAGTAATTGGAAAAGGTAACAACAACTGACATTAGTGATTTTTACGTAGACTTTTTCGCCAATTTCAACTTTGTTTCTAAAAATGTACCTGAAAGAAAAGCAGAGATGTCCTGTTACTTCACTAAAGTGGTCGAGAAAGCTTCAAAGTCAGCTACAAGGTAGATCTCCGTTGTATTTGTAATGTGATATAAGTTAGGAGAACATAAGTTATACGGGCGGCGAAAAGACCGACACGTGACTACTGACGGGTTAAGAATTTTCCGATATGCACTAAATTTTTGACATAAATTTTTTATATGATAAAGCATATTCCTGATTAGTTTAGGTGGATCAATGATTAGGTATAAGAAAGGAAATGATGTGGAGCTGTTTTCTCTCCTTAATTTGTTTTTCGAACGGAATTAACCCTTGAAAATATAAGGCTGCAATGTGCATTTAGTATGCGTAGCCTGTGAGCTCAATGTCATCAGTTTAACTGGACAATATTTTTTTTATTGTACTTTAAACTTAATTACTTTTGCATAAATTTTATTGCTTTTTCTATAATTAACTTTATCTTGTAATGACTATATGATAAATCATCATTCTTAAGAGTCGTAGAATAGAATACAGTTTTCTAACACAATTTTTAATTTAGCAATAACTTTTGTGGATTTAAAATCGTTGTACATTGTGTACATAAAAGAATATTCCAAATTTACACAGTTATAAAAAAAAGAAATATAAACATATTGTTTATCGTAAATACAAAATAAATTTAGGAGGGTGAAAAATTTACAAAAATGACGATAGATCGCTGAGCACCGCTTGACCTCATCAATAGCCGTGACAAATCTGTAATGGAGGCTTATGTAAGAATAGTTTTCTCTTCCACTGCACCCAGTGAACTGAGAACAGCATATATGCAGCCATAAAAGAGTCTCACCAAGCATGGAGAATTTTTTTTTTCATGCCCGTTTATTTACATTATTATAAAATATATTAGTAATCGTTTTTAATACTATTACTAGTATTTTATTCTTTTAATAGTAATAATAAAAATATTTTAAACAAAATGAAATTAATCACTTAACCTGCGATGGGTATGGGGAAACAGTGCTTTTACCCCGACTTATCTCGGGGTAGACGGTGAAGTGGTAAACTGACCTAAATTTGATCTTTAATTAGAAAGTTAAATTTGTTTCTTTATGCAGTACTTCGTTTTTATACTTGCGTTTATTCCTTTAAAAAAAATTATAACGGCATAGCTCATAACAGTTTTTTTTGTCTTTTCAATCATTTTCAGATTAAAAATTATTTATTAATAAACGCAACATACAAAATTCATAAAAACATTTATTTGGTCATTTGGTATTATAAAAATGCCAAGCATGAAATGAAATTTAGCGATTAACTAATCTTTTTTACTAAAAATAAGTTTTTTTTTTTTTTTTTTTTTTTTTTTAATGGAATTTATTATATATAAAGTAATGTTATTCATATTGTTTATTTTAAATAATTATTTATTATTTCTTCAATAACAGAAAAAAATACTAATGTTTATTTTAATGTTATTCATTATTACAAAGTAAAAGAAATCATTCAGAATATGTTTTAAGAAATCATTATTATAATAAAACGAAAAAAAAAAGAGTTTTAAAAAGTCTTTAGAAAAATAATGCATGTACCCAGTTTTACATATCACGGTTTATAATTTAATTTTCAGAAACTTTGGCTGAAAAAATAATTTTTTATACATTTATAAACATACTGAATAAATTCGTAATTTGAAATGTCACAAGTATGTAAGAAAAAATAATTACTTTTTAACTTTTCATTTCAAATTACTTTCCAACGTCTTTATGTATTTCAATCTAAATGAAGTAAATAAGATAATATTTTTTTATGCTGCTCATTTTTAAAAAAATATTCAGTCACTTTTTAATAAAACTATCTAATTTATTTCTTGTGCCCCACATTTGTAAAATGAGAAAAGTTTTAATAGAAATAAATTGATAAAAGTTAGAATTGTACTTCTTTAAAATGTAATACATTTGAGCCATTCAATTATATTTTTTATTGCGTTGCATTTTTTGTTTGTAAGTTTAGAGTTGTTAAGAATATTCATGATATTGTTTAGTATTCATATTATGTTTAATATTCATTGCATTTTTCAAATATAATATTATCACAATATTCGCTTTAAGAAAAATTAGCAATCATTATAGGGCCATTCCATGAAAAAAGGTAAATTGATAGTCATTTTAAAAAGTTTGTGTAAATAAATATGTTTGGTATTTACTGAATGGCAACATGTCAAATTTTATGTTTTGAGTAAGAATTTAAAGTTTTTCTTTTGTGGATTGGCAACACAACAGTTTAAAGATGGCGTGCATTTGCAAGCAAGTATGTTGAGTTTTATAATGGATTTTGAGTGAGTTTTTTCAATAAAGAAAATCCAATGAAACTTTTGAAATCAATATTTTTGGTAAGTCTAATATTCATTCTTTTTATTTCACTAAACTTAAAAATCTAGGATAATTTCAAATAAATACTACAGCACACACAAAAAGCTTTGTTTCTGTGTCCCACACGTGACACAAAAGATGAACTTTTTAAATTAGGAGAAAAAAGGAACTCATTTATTTTGTTTAATTGGCATTTCTAAAGCAGTTTAGTGTAGTACACTTATCCTATGCTAGTTAAAAATTTGGGCCAAATTTTTAATTGGAGAAAAATATAAAAACATAATTGTCCTGCACGTGACACCCTATGAGCAAGACGATTATTTTTGTTTTCTGAATGCTAAATAGAGATTTATTATAGCATAGGTTTAACAGTTTAATGATTATTTTGTCCTAAAAACATATTCTATGTAACTAAAACGAAATTAAGATTTTTTTAAACATTTTTTATGAGAGTTCTATTTTTTTATGTGATGCTAATATTTTTTTTTCTAATTTTTTATAATTTTTTTTAAATAAAATTTGAACACTTTGATGGTTATTTTTATTATAAGAACATATTGTTTTTTAGTAAGAATTGATCTTCTTAATTTATAGGGTTTTTTTCTATATAATAAGAAGAGTCATGTGTTTAAGAACTTGTTATTATTCTGCAGAAAATAAATAATAAAACTGCTTATTTATATTCTGTTTTTCTAAGTTAAAATAGAATTAAAGTTCAATGTTTCTATGAAATTAAGTAAATTTAGACAAAAACATTTATAATTGATAAAGTTTGTTATTTATTTAGCAGAAATGGAAAGATCTAAGTCTACTAGTGCTAGAAGAATGAAAAAGATAAGGTAGAAAATGGTGCTATGAATCCTCCAGGATCAATTTTATTAAACATCTCTTCAGAAACAGCAACTTCTTTTAAGATGGGTGAATGGGTAGTTGTAAAATATGATGGCATTAATTATCCTGGTGAAATTATCACAAGCACTAATCATGATAGTATTGAAGTGTCTGTCATCATAAATAGTGGTAAATTCTACATGTGGCCACAGTATCCAGATAAAATTCTATATTCATTTAAAGATGTGGTAAAGAAAATATCAATTCCCACTGTAGCTATAAATAGAGGTTGTTTCAAATTTATGGAACAATTTTGAGTTTCTGTTTATACATTTACTTTATTTTATGTTTAAAAATGTCAATTTGAACATTTATTTTGTACAAAAAAAGTTAAATTGTATTGTAAAATGTATAATATGTATTTTATTTTTTGTATCCCTTTATTTTCTGATTTTTGAAAAGGTAACTTGAATGATATTTGCAAATGTCCCACACGTGACAACCGTGTCCCGCACGTGACACTATACGTTATATTTTTTTAGTAGTTTAAAAATTTATTTTTCAAAAAATGATGTTTATTTCATTAACATTAGATCTTTAGCTTCTAATATATATTTTTGCTTTTCAAATTGCAAAACTAATAGAGCAGAAATGTTAGCTGGATCATAGAGCAAATTACAAGTGGTTGACTTCAGATGTCCTGCACATGACGCATGCAACTTAATTAATAACTAAATCATAAAACCATTTAGGAAAAATCTGTCCCTGCCTGAGATATTGTTATACCAAATATAAGCTTACAAAAATGTGTTTATTCCTGTTTCTGAAGAATTTTAAGCCCTATAACAAAATTTTGGTGGAGTTATGGTGTCTGATTGTCCCGCACGTGACAGTGGAATGGCCCTATAGGGTCATTCCACGTAAAAGAAGAAAAAATGTAAAAAAAGGCGTGGCCATAGGGCCGGTTTTATTAAAACTCGATACACTTGTTCCATTTATATTTAAATAAAGTTCTGCTAAATATCTTGACGAAAATCAGATTATTTTAACAGCTTTAGACATTTAAAAAACGGCAGAATGCCATGCATGATTTAAAATGGCATGTTTGAAATCGTAAAAAGTTGCAAGATTAAAATTCTGTATATTGAAAACTTTTTAACACAAATGATTTTTTATATATAAATAATATTGTAACCTCTGAAAATTTATCTTGTTATTTATTGAGTAATAATGATCTGGTAAAATCAAGAGTACTCTTAAATTGGTTATAAATATTGAAAAATTGTGAACTTTCCGAAAATTAGAAATGTTATACTAATCAAAAACATATCAAGTTCTAATGCTCCAAGTTTGAATGCTATCATGTATTTCTTTTATCTTCAAAAAACTTGGAAACTTTAAAAAGAATGTATATATCCGAAAAAATAAATAAAAGAAAGGTCCTACATTAGCACACATTAACAATATTGGAAAGTAATAAAGGATCAGTAAGTCCATAATATACACAAAAAAGTCAAGATTGACTTCTGAATCTTAATATAACAAAAATGAGCTCATAAAAGTAATATTTGGTTACATTTCATGGACTATTTCTCTTTGAAATAGTGCGAATTTCCTAAAATATTTCAAGAGCAAAAAGGCTTGTACTGCCATTTACTTTTTGCATTTGTTTAGAACTAATGCATAATTATTTGTTCAAATTTTTATTTTTTATGCTCAAATTTTAAATATTATTTGAGGCAAAAATAAACTGAAAGAAAAAATAAAATTCAAATTCAATAAAATTATTTCAAATATACACTTTTATATATATCAAACAATTAAAAAAATTTAAAAGCTTTTCTTCGTGTTCAGACAAGTATTAGAAATATTGAATTTTTCTATTAATAAGTTTTATTGTTAATTTTTTCTTCATTAAGGAATAAAAAGGCAAGAATGAAAGTTTCGATGCTTAATATATGCACCATTAGTTATAATATCTCAACAATGGGATTTACCAGAATCCATGGCATGGACTTGAATCCGGACAAACACAACGAAGTGTCGCTGCAAAGCTCATGAATCGATATCAAGAAACAGGGAAATTTAGACGCGGACCATTGCAAAGTCGTCCACACACCACTATAGAATCTGATGACCGGTATATACTGTTAAAAGTTCTTCAAAACAGAAGAGACAATACTACGCAGCTGCAAAGACAGTTGCTCTCGGTAATAGAATGAAGGGTGTCCAGCCAAACAGTAAGAAATAGGCTTCATCAGGGAAGTGTCTATGCATGTAGGCGAATGACCTGCATTCCGTTAACCTCAAGCCACCGTGGGGCTCCAATAAAATGGGCAAGATTGAACAAGATTGAAATCAGTATTGGAAAGCAAGATTGGAGCCAAGTACTGTTTACAGACGAGACCCGATTCAGTCTGAAGTATGACACTCGACTTCCTTTAGTATAAAGGGATAGGAGCACTCGAAATTTCAACACATTCGTTTGGGAACAGTCACAACACATACGAGATGGTTTGATTGTACGGGGCGAAACAAATATAGTTGGATGTACAGACCTGCATATTATACGGAATGGTACTTGTGTGGCTTAAAGGTATGCAGAAGAGATAGTGAGACTCATGCCATACCTTATGCTGCAAGCATCGGAGATTCCTTTGTTTTCCTGCATGATAATGCCAGACCGCATTCAGTTAGTCTTGTGGTGAACTTATTTGAAACTAAAACAATATACTGTATGGATAAGCCAGCGTGCTCTCCTGACCTGAATCAGATCGAGCAGGTTTGATACGTGCTCAGACGATTCATTGCTGCATTATAACATCCATGAAAAACAGGTGTGCAGCAGTCTTATGCTGTTTGAGAAGACCACACGTCATCTTAAAATCTTGCATCATTTCTAAACAACACCTTTTTTTCATATGCATGTAATTACATTTTTTCCCTAAATCATCTTTTCATATTTTCTCCCATCTTCTCAAATTCTTAAAGCTTAAATCCAATTTTTTGTGTATTTTTTCTATCTTACGCATTGGTACGTGTGTGCTGTCCAGTTCTCAATGCATGGCTGCCTCGCACCGTCTTCATAACTTCTTTGCAATCTCCCCTTATTATTTTGTTCAGTATATCTTCATTTTTAAAAAAAATGAAAACATGTTTTATGTTAAACCTGTTTTTGAAGGGCGTTCAATTTCTTTAGACAAATATGTCGTTTAAACTTCCAGACTTTTTTTAATAAAAGTGTTTTTTATACGCAAATGTGTAAGTGTATTCATTTTTTAAATAATTCAGAGTGCAATTTTTTTAATTAATTTCCTTTTAAATAATATATTGAAATAACTTATATATGTAATTCAATGAAGAGAAAGTGAGTTTTCGTGAATGGCGATAACGAAGCTTTTTTCAGTTATTTCCGTAAATAGCTTTAAGCTCGTGTGAGGAAAATATTTTTTTACAGTTTTGGCAATTCTAGTTTCTAAAACGTTTATGTTATATTATTATAAGAGGAAATTTCAATTCCCAACATCGAGTTGAAAGAAATGTTTATTTTTTCGACTTATTCAGCTGTAATTATGTTTATTCTCTGATTTTGTACGATTTGTGCTTCTTTTTAAACAAACTAAAGAAAATAATTTTAAAAAAAGTTTATTTTTCGTTTACTAGGGTTATTTATATTGTTTCTCCTGAAAGTAAAAATGTTATTCTAGTATCCTCTAAATAAAACAAAACAATATATATGTATATTTAAGCAAGAAACTAAATGTAGATTAGTAATCTTTACACTTTTTGCTTTTTACATTTAAAAAATGTTTTTTCTTTGTTAGAGTTTCGCTCAAATGACTAAAACCTATTCGTCTCTGTCCTCTGTTCGTCTGCCTGTCTCACAATCCGTACACAGAAACTATTTAAGTCAAAAACTATTTTATATGCTTATCGCTGAATACATCTTGTCACACAGCAAATCATAAAACTTTGCAAAAGACTATTGATTTAATATTTTTTAATATCATTAATTCCTTTTGTTTTGTTTTTTTTTTCTTCTAATTGTTGCCAAAGTTTAAATAGATATAAAAATCATGTATCTAACTATCATGTAAGATTATGCATCTAACATAAATTAACGGATTTAATAAATCACGTGAAAAACGCGCTGATGTGTTTTTATTTTGGTAATTAACTCTAGAATTGTATTTTTTCCATGGCAAACCCTCTGACACGGAAAGAAAAAAAAGATAAAATTATATACTAGGGTTTGATAATCACTGTGCGATTTTTTTAAACTATAGAATTCTTAAAATTTGGTTGTTTCGAATCCGGATGTTATTTCACGCGTTGTTTCATAAAATCTAAATAAAATAAAATATAAACAGATCATAATTTTACAATCTAAGAAAAAATAAATTTTTAAACTTATAAAAAAAATGCTTTATCTCACAGATAATTGACGGGAATTTGGAAAACTAAACGATCGCACTTACACTTTGACATTGTTTATAACACGTAATACAAATTTTATAAATTTAAGATTATTGGAATTTTTGTTGGGGAAGGCAATGTTGTCTTTTTTTCTTCAGATAAGCTGTTTAATGCATCTTAAATGCTGAGAACTGGTGCAAATATTATTTCTTAACATAAAATATTTAAAAAAGAAAAAAAAAATATCGGGAGGAGAGGGTCGCTTGAAGAAAGACTAATTCTAAATTTTGTTAAGTGTGGGAAAATTAAAGATTGAATCTCTTTGAACTTTGACATATAGTTTATGAAGCATAATAAAAATAAGGATAAGTTTTTTTGAACGAGATATTAAACGAAGCCATCTGTGCGATCTATGATCACACTTACCCACTTGTTTTGTGGTTTATAGTTTATCTATTTCTTTACATGAAAATCAGTGCAACTTATTTATTTATTGTATTAACACATTTAGATTTTTAAAAACACACAATTTCCTTTTTATGGCTCCTTCTTTATAATGTATTATTAACATTTGAAAAATGATTGTTGTGGTTCTGTCGAGTGGTCTAGGAATATAAATGTTTAATCCATGGCTTACGTAATATATGACTCTGTTATTACGTAAGCCAAGTTTCGATCATCATAAAAGAAATGTATTTATAAATTTTCATTAACTCAAATGGAAACATTCAAATATTTTACTTGGAATAATAGATGTCCGAATTTTATATATTTTTTGAAATTCTTTACGAAATTCTGATTAGAAGAATTTTTATTTGAATAGAAAATTGAAATATCATCGTTAATAAAGAAGAAATTAAATATATGTATATATATACAAAATGGGCAGGCGCGAATTATTAGACATTGAAAAAAACGAATGCAAAGAGAGAAGTTGTATGAAAGAAGATCTTTTAAAGCAAAAAAAAAAAAAAATGTCTGATTATCGATCCAACAGATTACGAATGCACGACGATCACTTAAATGGAAACAATCTGATATTAAACCAATTTATTGTAAAACACCTTTTTTAAAAATATATATAGAATTTATTTATAAGTCTTAAGTTTTAGGCTTTAAAAAATCATTTATCAAATATTTGTTGAAATTTGTTAAATTGCAATTGTGATTGCTCCAGAAATATTAATTCACGGGGTACGTAATATATTTTATTATCTTTTATTCCTATGCTTTATAAAAAATGAGGCCCATAGAATGATTCTAATGATCTTTTTTTTTTTTTTTTTGAAAAGTATATTTATTTTATTTTTATATTGTAGTGCATGTATAAATAACAAAGAAACATAATCTTGTTTTAGGATTTTTGATTTATTGTTCTAAAGCAGAAATCTAAATGGCACTGTAACATTAAACCTAACTTGATTGGAAGTCCGTAATTTTATTAATGTATATCCGAATATGCGTTCAGTGGAACCCTTCAATTCTAAATGCATCTAAAACACCCAAATCTGTCAAAAAACTTTATAATATTTTTTTTTCTTTCGTGACAATTATTACTTTTAGAACATCTATTTATTTAGAAATTTATAGATGATTTGCATATTTTATGAAGGATTATTTGCTGCATGCGCTATTTTTTGTGGTATTCAACTGTTTTCCTGTTTTCTCTCCACGGTACTGGAGAATTATCTTAAACAAGATCTATGCCTTTATTAGAATTTTCTTGACGTGTATTTGTGGCAATAATTACTAATATTCATAATTTGTGATCAAACTAACTGAAATTTTTGCACTGAAACTATGGTATAAATTTTTTTATCAATATCTACGTTTTCTGCGATTTGATTTGAAATCTACACTATCTGTACCAGATCATGACAACTACAATGCGCTAAGAAAATTATAAGAACAAATTTGATTTTGTAAATTAAGAAATGAAGAAAAAAGATAACTCACTGACTGACTGAACTGACTGAGTGACTGACAATGTAAAATATGATAGAAAATTAATATATATGTATATATATATATATATATACGGGGTGTCCCAAAAGGTCGTTTACAAACTTAACATGCTGGCCTGTCATATCATGATGAACAATATTAAATAGGAAACTAAGGGTCCCAAACGTCTTCGAAAGGAGATATGCGCCATTAAAGTTTAGGGTCCAAAAATTCAAATGATTATAAAAAACAGAAAAATTGATCGATTCGTTTGCGTTTTTCACTAAAACTATTCTTTATGTCAGTATTTTCTTGAAAATAAATTATAAAGTTCAATTTCAAAAAATATCAATAGAGGGCGCTTTAGACTTTGGAGTAACGATAAACTAGTTTTTACTATGTTTTTTTGCATCTCATTAAACTTTTTTAGAAGCTTAGACATAAACTTAAATTTTGAGCTCAAAATCTAAATCGTTGGAAGTGGTTAAGTAGCGCAAACGGAATTGCGGGGGGAGGTTCAAATTTCAAATGACTATAAAAAACGGAAAAATTGGTCAATTGATTTGCGATTTTCACTAAAATTATTCTTTATGTCAGTATTATCTTGAAAATAATTTATAAAGATAAAATTCAAAAAATGCCGATAGAGGCCGCTTTAGACTTTGGAGTAACGTACAACTATTTTTTTTTCGTTACTTTTTGCATCTCATAAATTTTTTTTAGAAGCTTAGACATAAACTTAAATTTTGAGATGAAAATCAGAATCGTTGGGAGTAGTAAAGTAGCGCAAACTGAACTGTGTTCAATAGGGGTGGAGAGGTTCAAATTTCAAATGATTATAAAAATCGGAAAAATTGGTGGGTTTTCGCTAAAATTATTCTTTATGTCAATATTTCCTTGAAAATAAATTTTAAAGATAAATTTAAAAAAATCCGTTAGAGGGCTCCTTAAACTTTAGAATAACCAACAATTATTTTTAACTTTTTTTTTCTAAATCTAATTAAATGCTTTTAAAAGTTTATACTTAAATGTTATGCTCAAAATCTAAATCGATAGGAGGGGTTAAGAAGCGCAAACTGAACTGTGTTCAGGAGTTGAAATATTACCTTCCCCACCCCTCGAACGTAGTTCAATTTTTGGCCGCTTAATTACTCACAACGATGCAGATTTTGAGCACAAAATTTAAGTTTCAACTTTTACATTTTTTATTAGATACAAAAAATAACGGTTAAAAATAGTTGTTGGTTACTATAAAGTTTAAGGCGCCCTCTCACGGAATTTTTTGAAAGCTATCTGTAAAATTTATTTTCAAGAAAATATTGATATAAAGAATAGTTTTAGCGAAAACCGATCAATTTTTCCGTTTTTTATAATCATTTGAAATTTGTACCTCGCCACCCCCAATGAACACAGTTCAGTTTGCGCTACTTGACCACTCCCAACGATTCAGATTTTTATCTCAAAATTTAAGTTTATGTCTAAGCTTCAAAAAATTTTTTATGAGATGCAAGAAATAACGGAAAAAATATTTGTACGTTACTCCAAAGTCTAAAGCACCCTCTATCGGCATTTTTTGAATTTTATCTTTATAAATTATTTTCAAGATAATACTGACATAAAGAATAATTTTAGAGAAAATCGCAAATCAATTGATCAATTTTTCCGTTTTTTATAATCATTTGAAATTTGAACTTCCCCCCGCAATTCAGTTTGAGCTACTTAACCACTTCCAACGATTTAGATTTTGAGCTCAAAATTTAAGTTTATTTCTAAGCTTCTAAAAAAATTTAATGAGATGAAAAAAATAATGGTAAAAACTAGTTTATCGTTACTCCAAAGTCTAAAGCGCCCTCTATCGACATTTTTTGAAATTTATCTTTATAATTTATTTTCAAGAAAATACTGACATAAAGAATAGTTTTAGTGAAAACCGTAAACGAATCGACTAATTTTTCTGTTTTTTATAATCATTTGAATTTTTGGACCCCAAACTTTAATGGCGCATATCTCCTTTGGAAGACGTCTGGGACCCTTAGTTTCCTATTTAATATTGTTCATCATGATATGAAAGACCAGCATGTTAAGTTTGTAAACGACTTTTTGGACATCCTGTATTTATGTAAAAAAAGTCCTTCCGGCAATGCCAGGAGGAAGAGGTAGCTTCCATATACTTTTTAATTAATTTACTTATTTTAAATTATATTATATTATTCAAATATACGAAGCTCAAATTAATGGAACCCGATTTTTTAAAATTGAATACTAGTTTTTGTGAAGACTGAATATTAATAGAAAATTTTAGAAATTAGTCATTTTTTATTCAACCTGGTTTTATTTTAAGCGATTTGGAGAGTTGCCAAATTCCATGATATCATGAAGTGTATGCCATTTGAAAGCAACATGATGGATAAAACAAACCAATGAGCTTGGTCGAAATCTTAATTCATGTGCACATGCACACTCATATTGAAATTGAATAATGTATACGAGTGCAGTCGCGGGCAAATTCATTTTTTTTTTAATTTCACCCACTATAAAAATTCAAACTGCTATAGTTCAGGCGTTTTTTATGGTAGAGACAAAGCAAAAAATACTCCGGAATTCATTATTAAAATAAATACTTTAAAAATAACCTTTTTTCAATGTTAAATTTTTTTGTTTGTACAACATTATACATTTATAAGATTTTTGACAAACTTAAATGGCTGCCATTTTGAAAAAAGAGGATGGATTAAGTTGGCCAATGAACGCGGTCAAGACATTAGTATGTACTATGTGCACAAGGAGTTATACCCAAATCAGTTTATAAATATGCACATCGCGTGACAAATTTCATTCCGTTTCAAAATGTCAACCACACTGGAAATCGAAAGTGCTGTAACGCAACCATTTTTCAAGATATAGATGAAACAAAAAATGCTCTGGAATCTTTGTATCAAGGTCAAACACACAAAAGAAAAATCTTTTTCAATTTCTTACATTTTTGCACCTAATTTTAAAATTTAAAAATTAAAAAAAATTTTAATATTCCGCCATTTTGACACAAGATGGCGGATGGAACTGGCCAACAAACTCGGTCCAGACATTGGTATGTACTATGTACGCACCAAGTTGCATCAAAATCGGTTTATAAATACGCGTGTTATCACGTGACGAAAATCAGATCATTTCAAAATGTGAGAAACACTAGAAATTAAAAGGGCTATAGCTCAGCCATTTTTTAAGATACAGACAAAACAAGAAATACTCTGGAATCTTTGTATCAAGGTCAAATGCATAAGAGAAAAATCTTTTTCAATTTCTCACTTTCTTGTACCTATTTTTAAATTTTAATTAAAAAAAATTTAAAAGGCCGCCATTTTGAAACAAGATGGCGTATGGAACTGGGTAACAAACTCGATTCAAGCCTCAGCATATATTATGTACACACCAAGTTACATCCAAATCGATCCATAAATTCGCATGTTATCACGTGACAAAAATCAGATCATTTCAAAATGTCAGCCATATAGGAAAAATTCAAAGTGCTGTAACTGAATGATTTTTTAAGATATAGACAAAATAAAAAGCGTTCTAGAATCCTTGTTTTAAGTTCTAACACATACAAGAAAAATATTTTTCGCATTTAATATTTTAATTTTTTCGCATTTAAATTAATTTTCTTTAAATTTAAGATGTCCGCCATTTTGTTTCAAAATAGCGGATGATGATGGCCAACGAACTCGGTTGACGCATTTGTATGTACTATGTACACACCAAATTTCATTCAAATCGGTTCATAAGTACGTTAAGTACAGCATGACAAAAATTATACATATATATGGTTATATACATATTTATATATGTCAACATTTGAACCGAGGGTGGTTTTGGGGTCTGGGGGTCATGATCGGGGAAAATATACCAAAATTTTCTGGAAGTGTTTTCCTCCGGACCACAGTGGGGCAAAACCCCAAAAAGCTGGCCAAAAGTCGTAAAATGAAGTTACGATTTAGGGAATTTCGATTATACAGTTGGCTAGAATAATGTTTGGAGAGTCAGAATCTGTATTTAAAAAAAGATTTTTGCTTTTCCCTTACAAACAGCATCATTTCAAAAACGATGCTTGAAGGAGTATCATTTAGAGCAAACAAAAAACAGAAAAACAACAGTTACTCTAAACGCGTGCTACATTTTATTTTATTATCCGATTTTAATGAATTGAAATGGATTCACACTATGATAGTATGTACTTTATTTGTATGTATTACAAAATTTATATTAAGCACATAAAAATTAATAAATTCATTGTCATTTTTGATAAAAAAAATTATAAAAATTTTTATTTTTTTGCTTTTAAACATCAAAAAGTTTCAATGTTCCACAGTGTTCTGTAGCGACATTTAATGGAAATAATAACTTGGGTTATTGCGTAGTGATTCATAAAAAACCAGCTGCCAAAAACTGCCTTTCTGCATTTCACGAATACTTTAATAACTGCAAGTAAAAATGCCACTTTTTCGGCTGCCTCAAAAATTTTGAAACTGACTACTTTTCACATAATTTAGCTGATAAATAGTTTTCAAATTTTTGAATTATTTAATTTTATAACAGTTTATTTCCTATTATATTGTAAATAAGTACTATAATCATAAAATTACATTAATTTGATAAGTAAGCTTAGTAATGAAAAAAATGAAAATAATTATCTATTACTGATCCGGTAGAATAACATTTTCTTATCTTTATAGGTAGTAATTTTGTTTGTTCTATTATAATTAGAAGAATTATTTTGTCAATGGCTATATTTGCTAGATCAAACTACTGAGCGTATATCATTAATGCGAGTAAAAATCATTATGAATATCACTTTCGCTTATATTAGTAATTTGGATTTGATTTGCAAGTGAGGATGTGATGGCAGATGTATTCTGAGTACATTTAAACAAATATTTAACTATGAAGATGGCAGGATGTTTAATATGTTTTTCTTCTCTTCTGTGCTACTAGAATACATAAATGTTGCGAATAATTCACGAATCTTCAGTTTGAAAGTATCGAGATCTTCATTTCACTGATTTTATCGGGACCAATCGAGATCCATTTTTCTTATTCAAGAAATACGGATGCAACTGTCAATGAATGGGATTGTATTAAATACTAGCAGAATCAACTTATTTCGTTTAATACAATCATTGATACAGAAGAAATAGTCATTAAAAACGAATTAGTGTAATACTCAACGTTGCTACCTATGTCAAACAGCATCAAAACAGCATCTTACCGATCTGACATTTTTTATTAAAAGTGGATTGAGATAATTTAGAATTCAGAATATCTAAGTTACATTGCAAAGATATTTAGAGAGGCCTTACACCTGGCAGACAAACTGGATAGAAAAAATGAAAAGCTCGTACTCTGCATGAAAAGAAGAACACTGAAATTACAAAATAAAAATGCAAAAAATATTTCGTTTACAATCAAGACTCCTCGTCTGGAAACTAAATCTCAGATTTGGAAGCACAAATGATGGAAATACAATTCAACGATTCTTTGAAAACGCAACTATTTGTGTTTCTAAACGAGCATATACGAAGATTTGATTAAATGTTTCTATGTCATAAGTAATTTCTTGTAGTCATGTCATTTCATGTTCATAGACTGCGAAAATTTTCCCTTACAAATAGCTCGTAGATTTGAGCTGCACTCCTGGTTCTATATGCTTACTTCAGTATACAAACTACTTATTAATGACAAAGAAATAACATTATCTTCATTACTTCCAATTTGTCAAATGCCTTAAGGTACTCAAAAGTATCATGCAATAAACTGATCAAAAGACATCGAGAAGATTTATCGCAAAGATGCAGTAGCGAGAAAAAAAAGATATTTTTGCGTCTTTTAATGTCATCAGATTCTTTCCTTTCCAGTTAAGGTAAATTATCGTAGAAGAAATTAAAATCATTGATCCCAAGAGTCACAGGATCTTCCAATACCGCCAACAAGTTCTGCTAACTATTTCGACACCTTGGCCGCTGAAGAATCTTTTTTTATACTACAGTTGATTCTAAAGGTGAATTTCTGGAATATATTTTCGTTTTTATTTTAATAATATAAAAATTAAATAGTCTAATGCTTTACTTTCCATTAACGTATTTAAATTTCGTTTAAATACGTCTTGGTTTTTTGAAAATTCCTTTTTAAGTTTACCTCGAAATTTTAAATTTTATTTAAATCTTATTTTTTTTACTTTTAATCTGTAATTTTATTTATTTATTCATTTTTAAACTTTAACTTTTGAATCCTAATTAGCATCCTGAAAAGTTTACGAAATTGCATATAAATTGAATAACTTTCGAGACTTTTAAATTTTTATTCCGCCATATTGTATCCGCCATTTTTTTTTTCATTTTTAATTTTGTAGTTTTACTTAGCATCCTCAAAAAGACCTATATATGAATTTTCGTACAATTTGAACAACATTTTCATATTTTGGCCAGCTTTTCGAGATTTTGCCCCACTGTGGGACGGCTACAATGGGTAGCTTTTTACTTTTTGTAATGCGATCTAATGCATTAATACGTCTACCTAAAATACGATAACTCAGCCATTTTTTAAGATACAGACGAAACAAGAAATGCTCTGGAATCTTTGTATCAAGGACAAGTGCATAAAAGAAAATTTTTTTTCAATTTCTCACTTTCTTGTACCTAATTGTAAATTTTAAAATTTATAAAAATTTTTAAATGGCCGCCATTTTGAATCAAGATGGCGGATGGAACTGAGTATCGTACTTGATTCAGACCATAGTATATACTATGTACACACCAAATTACATCCAAATCGATTTATAAATACACGTGTTATCACGTGACTAAAATCAGATCGTTTCAAAATGTCAGCCATAAGAAAAATTCAAAGTGCTATAACTCAATCATTTTTTAAGATATAGACAAAATAAAAAGTGTTCTAGAATCGTTGTTTTAAATTCTAACACGTAAAAAAAATATTTTTCAACTTTTAGTTTTTTCGCATTGAATTTTAAATTTTAAATTAAAAAAAAATTAAAACGGCGGATGTTGCTGACCAACGAACTCGATCGAGACATTTGTATGTATTATGTACATACCAAGTTTTATTCAAATCGGTTCATAAATACGTCAGTTATCGCATGACAATATATATATATATATATATATATATATATATATATATATATATATATATATATATATATATATATATATATATATATATATATATATATATATATATATATATATATATATATATATATATATATATATATATATATATATATATGTCAACATTTGAACGGAGGGTGGTTTTGGGGTCTGGGGGTCATGATCGGTGAAAATATACCAAAATTTTCTGGAAGTGCTTTCCTCCGGACGGCTGCAATAGGTAGCTTTTTACTTTTTGTAATGAAAGCTACCTAATATAATAGTGATGAAAAAGATGAAAAAAATGAAAAAATGGGTGCAATAATAATGAATTAAAACAAGAACAACATCAAAAAACAAAACAAAACTAACTGTGACAGACCTGCATACTCCATGTATATAAAATGTAAAAGCAAAATAACTTTAAACAGTAAAATCAATGGATAACGAAAAACAAAACCATAAACCAAATCAACTCTTAATATAAATTATTCTAAAAACGTAAAAAAATAAATTCAAACAGTAAAAAATGTCTTAATAACTTAACAATAAAAAACAGACATGCAGGAAAGCCATGTCCCGACCTTGACCTGTGAAGAAAAAAAGAAAAGAGATACCTGTGAAAAAATCACGCTTCCATACTTACATAAGGGGAAACAATTAAGCCTAAAATGGTAACTGGTCAGCATCAAAACTTCCATTTTATCTTGTCTTTCCATTATTCAATTCTTTCCACAGTGAGTCCAAATCTGTTTCATGCAAAAAGTTGATATACTGACTTTCTGCTTCTGCTTCTTCTGACCTGCTGACTTTCCATACGGAATTTAATCAACCTCTCAAAAGAAACTTCCATCATGGTGTTTGGCCCTGTTGTTGCCATTTCAAAAAACCTTTCTTTAACGCATTTACATAATGAAACATAAATTTATGAAAATAAAAATTATTATAAAAAGATTTACTGTAAATTTAAAAATCCGTGACTCAAAAATTTCTTTCGTCCCGCATATATTATAATATCTAATTATTTGCCCCAAAATAATATTTATAAAAACACTTTTACTCAAGTTAGAATACCAATGAGACATTGAATGGGTCTAAAGATTAAAAAAATTCCTTTTATCAAATAACTTAACAACTACATCACCTTTATTATTAATATTCAAATCAAGATCCAAAAAATTTACATACAAACTATTGTCAGAAGCACTATTTAATTTTAAATAAGATGGATAAATATGATTAATCGATTCCAAAAATTTATAATCTAAGACAATTACATTATCGATATATCTTAAAACTTTGAAAGACTTGTTAGAATTTAAAATAAATTTAAATTCATAGAAAAAGAGAAAAAGATTAGCTGCAGAACTTGAAAAATTAGTACCCATTCCAATACCAAATGTTTAATAAAAAATAGAGCCATTAAATGTAATAAAATTATTGTAAAAACAAAAATTACACAAACTCAGAAAAAAATATCTATTAATACCCAGCTCTTCCTCAATATGAAAAGAATCAAATGAATATTTTAAAGTTTTATACAACAGATTAATAGGAATATTAGAAAAAAGATTTTCAAAATCAAATGTAAATATAATTGTGGCCGTTGTGGACGTATTCAATTTCTTTAAAACTTCAATGCTAATATCAATACACCAAAAATAACTAGTGTTTTTAAATTTAAATTAAAAAAACTTTAAATTCGCTTCAAAAAAATCCTGCAACTTATAATTAAAACTTTTACCTATACCTCTTGAATTACAGCACATATATCTAAATTTTATAGGTGTTTTGTGGAATTTAGGTGTTAAAAATAAAAATGGAAAACTATGAAAATTAATAATAGGAAAATTATATGCATAAAGATTTTTAGCTTTTCTAGAATAACCACAAAATTTTTTAACAATAGTATTATGATTCAGATTATATTCTTGATAATATTTAATATAATTTAATTCATTTTTAACTTTTTCTATATAAAATAATTTTCAAATGATTGCATAGTTAGATGAAGCTTTGTCGACAGGAACGATAACAAAATTGTCATGTAAAAATTCAATATAATTGCAATCTTCCTTACTTAGACTATGATAAGTGTATTCATTATTTCTTCATAATTTATAATTTATATCAATTCATTCATAATTTATAATCAACAAAAACTACACCTGCTTTGCGTCAGTTGCATGAAGATGTTTATATATAATATATATATATGTATATGTAGTAATTAGTAATGAAAAATAATCCAGTAAAAAATAAAAGTTAAGTAAACTTTAAAAAAAAATCAATGATCATTTAAAACAATATAAATTATTTAGTTTTATATAATATTTTAGACTCTCTGTCACCGGTGACTGGCGTGGCCTAAATGGAAAGTTCAGTGACATCATCGGAAATTGACTCAGCACTGAACTTGTTAAGTACAGATTTAGATAAATTGCGCCATTTATAACAATGACTGCCCCACCAGTGGCCGAGAGGTACGGACCTCTCAACTGGTAGACGGCAGGTGCTGGGTTCGAACCCAATCGCGGCTGTCGGCCTAACCGTTCGGAGTTTTCGTGGTTTTCTTCGAACCTTGCGTAAATACGGGTTAGGTTCCCTTAGAAAGGCCCCCACGAAGGGCACTCCCCCTGGTCCTATATCCCTAGTGTAGCTAATCGGACGACAAAAAATACACTATAACAATGACTACTTCTAGTTCATTGAAAGATAAAAATTGTTTATTATTAGCCTAGACATTGCGACTTAATACGCCCAAAAATTTTTCCATGGGGTTCAAGTCGGGACTTCAACTTGACTATATCAAAACATATCTTTTTCTCTTTTACATCATTGCTGTTTGGATTGAAATACATTAGAAGAAGCATTGTTCTGCTGAATCATCTAGTTAACATCACCTCCAGAACTTTGGAGATGTTGTACAACAATTTTAAATTTGTTTCTATCGTGCCTCATACTATTTGTAGGAGAACAGTGGCGGATAATTGAATAAATAAAATGTTACAATAAAATAGAAATTTCTATAGCGACAGTTGCAGTATTTACTGTTACAAATCTCCACGCAAGTACTAAAATATCTAAAAGGTATCAAATGATTATATAACATAGACTCATAATGCGCAGAGTTAATATGTTTTAAAATTCTTGTTAAGTAATATAAATGATCATGACTAAAAGCTTTTTAAGCCATTACTGATCCTCCTCCCATTTGTTGACTAAGACTTTGTTTGGGTTCCTTTATGAAAGCATGCCAATAGTGTTCATAACAATCCAGACCGTCAACACTAAACATTTCGTTTGAAAATATCTCTTGTTTCCTTTTCTTTCCACATGACATGTCACTTTTTTCGTTCTGATGTTTCATTAAACTTGGTTTCTTAAACAGTTTCAAACATTTTCATTACTGTTTTATTTCAGATTCTGATTTCAGAACTGTTACATGTAATATACTTTTGCTGAAACAGTTCGAAATTTTCCGATTTAAAAGACCTTTTGTTTGTTGATAGTGAAATATATGTTGATTATCCCGCGCAGCTAAAGCCATTTGTCTACCGTATACTTTAGATTTATTTGAGACATTTATCTAATTATTTCATTGCAAATAGCAGTTTTAAAACGCTTCATCATCCGAGATATTTCTTCTTCGTATTTATCAGCACCCTTATAAAATCAATCGCAAACTGCATATTATTAAAGGTTTTACATCACCTTTGACATATGAAAACGACAGTTGAAACATGGATCATATAAATTAATAATTAATTAATAAAATAATATTATTATGCATATTTATCGCCAATTAAAAAAAGTAACAAATATTTTTTCCTCAAAAACTTTGATTTTCAGTAACAAACTGATGTTACATTTAATTTTCGAACCATTTAATTTTTTTTTTAAATAACATACTAAATTATTTATTTGAAACAAAATCCATTATTAAAAATAACACGAAATAAATAGATAAAATCGAATCATGATTTTCTGTTCTTCAGGACAATTTTTCGATACTGCCAATGTTTCCGAATGACTAATAAATTATTTATTATTTTTTTCTTAATGTGCAGTAAAGCAAAAAACATTTACACAATAATTTTCTTTTACATGTGAGCTATATTTATGTTTTTAAAATTCAACTGTTTCTTAAATTATAGTAAATGCTGAAAAAGCAATCTATTTCTTTTACTTATTTATTTATAGAGGCATAAACCATAATATTAAATGCTTTACAAAATATTTTTTTTCATTTTAAATTATGAAATTAATATTTTTATTATTTTTACGGGAAATGCAAAGTTTAAAAAAATTTCTGCTAAAATATCTAAATGAAAAATATAAATCAAGAAAGATAAACTCTTTCGAGCATTTTTATTTCACACTTTTTATAATCCGGATATCTTGCAAGTCATTATTTCTTCATTATTGAAATGCTTTTGCATTAAAATATTTCAGAAATATTTTTTACTTGAACTTTGAAGATAATGTAAAAGTAATGAGAGTACAGATGGAAAAAAAATCTTATTTTATATCTTATACGGGAAAAAAAGAACTATGAAAAATAGAAACATTTATAAAAAGTAAAAAAACAAAAAACTGAATGCTTTTATTATCATTTAAAAATTTATGAGGTGTACAATCTATTCAGTTTTATAAAATACTTTTTTATGAGGTAAAATGTCATATTTTAAAATTTAAAATTCTACAGTTATTAGTAATGCACTGCCTATAATAATAGTAAAGGCGTATTAATCTCAATAACAATTAATTAAGTATTTAATTTGGATTAAAAAAATTTATTATTTTTTTAAAATTAAGACACAGTATGTGTTTTTTTTTAATATACATTTTTTAAATTTAACCACCTCAGTCTTGATGTCTATTGGTAATGACAGTAAACAGCCTTTAAATTAATTTGTTTCTAGAGTTACTAAAATTACCTTTAGACATTTTTAATAAACGCGTGGATATCTCAAGAGTCTATATATAGACTGACAGAAATTTGGGGATGTTGTACAGCAATTTTAAACTTGTTTCTTTGGTGCCTCATACTATTTGTCTGAGAACGAAGGAGGTTAATTGTTTAAATAAAATGTAACAATAAACTAGAAATTTCTGTAGTAACACCATTATAAATTTCCACGCAAGTACTAAAACTCACTGAGTTCAACAAAAATTGAATCATTTGACTAGAATATGGGCTTATTTTAACGTCTTAGAATTTCTTATTGATAAATGTGGTCAATGATTTTTTTTAAAATATAAATTTTCTTTAATGTCATTCGGAGTATCAACTTCAGGATCTGCATAAATTTAAACCTCAATCATTCGTTTTTATGCGCTTAAGTAAAATAAGTCAATAAATAAATATTTATTTTTTTACGGACATGCTATGACACCAAGTTTATAAAAATATCTTTAATGACAATATCTTTTGTAGGATCTTCACTTATGAAATTTATTCTAACTTTTTTGAAAGAAGAAAAAGTTTGTTATCTTTATATTAACTTTTGCATGAAAACTGTTTATGATTTCGGCTTGTCTGGGCGTATGTCCATCTGTCCACGTTGTAACGCACGTAAATATACTCGAATTCTTATGCAGAAGATATATGTTGAAGATGTTTAGCACAGTATGTTGTATATTGAATATCAAAAATTACAGTATTAATAGTTCAGAGTTACGCAGAGATAATTCCAATACATTATGGTCAATAGGGACTATTCATCTACGGTGTATTTTAATGAAATTATAGCATTTCAGATTTATTAAAATCCATACAAATTACTGAATTTCCCTAGAAAATGATTAGAATACGGCATTCATAGTCAATTTAGAGGGACAAACATAAGGAATTCGGTAACAGTAACAATGTCTTTATGTTTGAGCAATAATCATTGGAAGTGCGTTTTAATTTTTTTTCCTTTAAATAATTTTTTGCATATTACTTATTTTGAATAAATACTATACCTCGTATACACGGCTGCACAAGAGAATTAACGTGCCATTATCTTTATGAGTGGATATTGCGGAAGGCAAATTTTCAACAAAGATATATATTTCCGAGCTAAACCAAATTTTTGTGTACATGTACGAAAGTGGTTCAACAATTATTATCCTAATCTATTTGAAATATTTGTACTGCGACAATAGAGGTGGAATATCGAAGCCTAATCATGCATAATTTCAGAACCGTAGTTGCTATATTTAACATACTTTTGGATGAAGGCGTGAAAGAAGGGTTAGGGGTGAGGGTGAAATACTGGTATCGAGCGTGTAAGGCTAGATGTGTGACAGTGGATGAGGCGTGGTTACTGTCGTTTGTACACGAAGTCATAGTGATGTTGAAATGTTTCACCCATGGCCAGAAATAGGGCTCCATAAGTGACAACCTAGCTTTTCTCCTTCACCCTACCTTTAAAAATTCCATAAAAAATAGCCCTTTAAACTTTACCTCATCCTCCAAAAGTATGTTAATATAGTAGCTACGCGCCTAGGAGAATACTAGGGACAATAATTGTTGACCACCCATGTAATATACAGATGCAAATCTATATGTCATACACAAGGCTTCTCGAATAATTCGTATAAATTTTTGATTGTATGTTAAACTTCCAAAAAGTGGGTTTAAAATTTTGCTACGCATTTCGAAATAGTTCAATTAGACATCATATTTCAACTAATTAAATGGTAAAGTTTTGTTATAATCCTTACGTGGCATATTTTTCTTGTTATATTAACCCAACTAACCCAAAAACTTTTTGCAAAAAAAAAAAAAAAAAAAAAAAAAAAACATGCAAATAATATATATTTGTATTTTTGCATGGTACTTTATCCACGTTTTATTCTGTAATCTCTTGAAACATTAAAGAAGTCACAATAAACTTTTGCTAAATATCAGAAATATATCCTATTTAATCCTCTTCTTATCAAATAATTGCAATGTTTATTTAAAAAAGTGCAATCATTTAACTATTACAACAATACAACTGAAAATAATTTAAAAGAACATAAAAAACGAAATCCTTTTAACTATAACAAAAATATCATTAAAAATTATTCCTCTTATATGTAAAGTATTTTACAATATTTTTTTCTGAAAAGTATTTCTATTGTCATGAAAAAAAAAAAAAAATTTGGTTTAAACTTTAATAATAATTATCAAGTTTAATACAAGAAGTTTTCAAGAATGAAAACAGCAACAAAAATAAAATTGTCTTGTCAGAAAATTTACTTAATTATTTTAAGATAATAAATAAATGATGTTTAATCGTTAGATTTTTTATTTCGTTCTGTTATATCAATCTTATTATTCTAAACTATTTTTTCAGCTTATTCAGTGGTTCACTAATAATATCTGAAACTTAAAATGACATACCATTTGCTTTAAATGCTACGAAATTTTTGTATTTCCTCATTCGTCATAAAATAAACACAATTTTAATATAAAACGCTAAATATATATTTAAAACTTTAAAACATGATTCAAATTTAAAAATATCGTGTCAAATTATAGCATTTCAAATTAATTTATGTGAATCTTTAAAAGATTACTACAATGAGCTTCTCGACCAATTTTTTTTAATTTAATACTCATATATAAACATTAAAGTAATCAGTTTTACGATAGTTTGGGTACGGATAGGAAAATCCCGCCAATGTTGAAATAAAAAAAATTCATAATCGATGGAAAATTGAAAATTCGGCTTAATCAGTTTTATACATAGCTTCACGTACACCGTAAAAAGAAAAAAAAAGTCCGTTTAATTTACGGCAAAAACTAATGGCAGCAATATTGCTAGCTCATTATGTCGTAAAACTTGCAGTAAAATAAGATTTAAGAAAAATTACAACTAATTTTGCTGCAATTCTTATTGCACAAATTGCTCGCAGCACTGCTGTTATCAGTTTTTGCCGCAAATTTAACGATATTTTTTTACAGTGTATTATAGTCCTTTTTTATTTGTACTACGATAATTTGTAAAATATGCATGCAAATAACATTGTTTTTTATTTTAAATGTTCAAAAGGAATATAAAAATTTTTCATTTATTTTTCCGTTTCATAGAATGATGCAGAAGTTAACCTCACCGAGGTTTATAAGATCGCAACAACGATATTTCACATAGTATATTTATGAAACTGCTATAGAAATACTTGAGAAATGTTTGTGGAATTTTATTCGGTAGTGATTAAGTCGGACGTCATATTTTTGTTGGAAGTTTGATCACATGGCCAGTTACTAAGGTTTAACAATAACTGTATAAAAATGTATTACGATTAGCGAAAATAAATAATTCTAGTATATGCTTGTGGTAAACACCACCAGTTGATGGCCTTTCTCTTGCACAATGATTGCTTCCTTAACTTTTTGCTGGAAATTTGCAATTTAGCAAATTTTCAGCACATATAGCAACATTTTTAATTTATTTTACAATATATTAAGCATTTACTGCTACTATAAGGGCATATATTGGGATATTTTTAACTTAGAAACATAACTCGTGCTCTATGAAATACTATGCTAATGTTCAAGAGTAATCACCGCCCTCAGGCAATCTTTTTGCTACATATTAAACATTTACTGCTACAACTATGGTATATATTGTGATGTTTTTAACAGACAAATTTAAATTACTGATACTCCATTGAGTACTATGATAATGTTCAACAGTAAACATTGTTATTAGGTGATTTGTACCCTCAAACTCAAATCGCGTGCACAATGTCACTTTGGAGTTTCTATTGAAGTTTTATAAACGCTTCTGCTTTAACAAAAATATTTTCTAAAAATTTCATGCAAAATTAACTTGAAAGCAATCAAAACTTTTTTCTATCCTGATATTTAATGTGTCCGGTGTTTATTCAGCAAGTTCTACTTTCGTCAAAATAATAGTAATAATATTTGAATATCACTTTCAAATTTCCAGGTTATTAAACTTAAGAAGTATATTTTCAAGATATATGACACATTGAGACAAATTTGATTGACTTAAGGCATTAATGAATGAGGCACACTATTCAAAGTTTTGGTACTTTGTCTAAGAATGTATAACCTAAAAAAATCAGGAATGTCTTTACTGTTGCTGTGGTGGAATAAAAATCTTAAAGTCACTTAAATGAATTATTCCAATTGAATTTTAAACGCAAATGGTGTTGGGAAAAGTAAGAAAAACGATAAAAAGCCAGCACACGGGCAGTACAGCCGAAATAAGGAATATACTTTCAACGTTTGCTCTGAATAACACCAAAAATGTCATTATTTCAAATTATTCATAATTCTGTTGTCGAGGAATTTAGCATTATTATTATTTTTTTTTAAACGGTGTTTAATTTTAAAGATTTTTCAATATTACCTTTATACTATTTAATCATTTGACATTTATTTATATATTTGTGCTAAAATGTTGTTTCAAAAATGCTTCAGTATTAATATTCTCCAGTATAATACAATTTCTACTTATTATTTTTAAAATACATTTTATCAATATTCGTTTATTTTTTTATATTATGAGTTTTCTGTTTTTGTAGAGTTTTTAATTATGTTTTAAAATCTCAGATATCCTCAAAAAAGTCCAAAGAAAATTTTTGTGTTTTAAGAAAAAAAAAAAAAAACAAAAAAAAAAAAAAACATGAATACTTTCAGAAGGAAATCTAAAATGCAAATTATTAGAACCTTGTTTACCATATTGTATTAAATTTTCTTTATATTGCTTCGTTTTTAATTTGATTCAAAATCAATGTTCAACAAATTTTATTTTTTTTACTGTTCTCAAGTAAACAAAACTGTAAATTGTTTACCTTTCAATCGTATTAATAAAGATACTTTTTTAATATTTTATTTGTATTTTAAAAATGCATATTTTTTAGATTTTTTCTTAGATCCAAACATTTACATAAAATAAAATTTTAAGTCAACACCCATAATAGTAAACCATAAATCCACGCTATCTTTGTTTTTTATGAAACTATAAATACGCTACCTCGGTTTTTGCTCTCTTTGTACACATTTTATATATCTATATTTTTTTTAAGAAATCATTTGGGAAATGACACTATCTAGCGATAAGAAATGGGAAATTAGGGCGAAAAATTCCTGATTCTTTTCCATTCCATTTTTTTACATTTTTCTCTCCCTCGTTGAGGATTTTGTTTGATATCGGTGTATCATAGAGGTTTATTTTAAGATTTTTATTAGCTGTAGTAACTATTTTGTAAGAAAGAGATAGTTATTTTATTACTTATATATTTTTTTCTTGTTGGCTTTATTGTTGGTTGTGTTTAGTCTAGATAGATACTTTATTACTAATACTTTCTTTTCTTCTGTTTAACATTACATTAAAGATATAGAAACGAAGACATACAACAAAACTTACATGATAAACTTTTTGCATATGCTTCGGAAAGCTAGATGCCGTACAAAAAAAAATCTGCAATTGAAATTAATAAAAAAATATATTTATTTTTATAATAATTAATCCTTTATCACGAATTCTTCACAGAAATAAAAACTTTGCTAATAAAAATTTAAATATTTAAATAAAATATTTATTGTACACATATATTTATAATTTATGCTTGACTTTTAACAGTGATTTTGTGTTACGCGAATTTATAAATTATAAACAAATAAGGCCTTTAAAAACGGAAAAGTTTTAATAAATTTGTGATTACCTATTTCATTGCCTTGTACTTTGAAAATATCTTACCAATACAAAACATACCAAATATAATAAAAATCTGTTTATAATTATTTATGATTGTGCAACACTATGAACATATCTACTTCCGCCAGACAATTCATTTTTTATGGTTCGTTTTCTGTGTTACATGTCGCCTTTAGAAGATTATTCAGTCCAAATTTTGAGTATTTCGTGTGTGTGTGTAATAGGCAGACGTACAACGCACATGCTCAAATTAGAAACTGACGTATGATTTGTAGCAATAATACATTTATTCATACAAATAATAGAAATTCGGAGAAACAGCCTATTAAGATTCCAAATCAAAATCATTTAAAATGCAATGACTACTGTAAAAAAAAAGAAAAAAAAAGCATTTTTTAATTACCAGATCCTTTATAAGAAGATACTATGGATTTCTTTTTTTTATTAAAACGGTAATTCTTATGGTTTTGCGTTTAAAGAATTCTGAAGACAATTTCTTTTAAGAAAAAAAGCGAAAAATTGGAGATACATAAAAATATTTCACGCGACTTTCGATACTATTCACATATTGTTTTTTAAAGCGACTAAACAGCGATATTAAATAATAATATAAGACAAATGAGTATATATTTCCTGTTGATACACAGATTTGTTTTTTACGCTAGTTTTGAATAAATCTTCATCGCATCTAAATCCCTTCTAATCTCTTCATACTGCTAATACCCGTAAGACATGGTGACGTCACTGCAACGTCGTTGTGAATTCACATTGTGAGTTTGTGACCATAGATTGCCGATGTGACGTCACGTGACGTCTGTGTGAAGTCACAGTGACTAAAATGTGAAGTCGTTATGGCCGTTTTAGAGCTTTTTTGTGACGTCACAGTGTGAACAATTTGTGAAAAGTGTGTCATGTCCCTAATAGCATGCATGGTCACTGTGAGTCATGCATGAGTCACTTTGGTCGCATCACATCTGCGACCAAAATGCCACCACTCACATTGTGACTGAGATGTGACTTTCTTAAAAATCTTTAGAAATTTATGAATATCCTTCAAAACATGTTATTTACTGTAAAAAACATGTTTCTGGCAATTTAAATATCGTCGCTTTTGTTACATTTTCGTCACAATGTTAATGTCAAATTAGTCACAAATGACACATTTTTCACAAATACGTCACATTGTGACCACTTTGTGAAACGTCACAACCCGTAAGACATGGTGACGTCACAGTGACGTCGTTGTGAAGTCACATTGTGACTTTGTGACCGTCGATGTGAAGTCACAGTGACTAAAATGTGACGTCGTTATGGCCGTTTTAGAGCTCGTTTGTGACGTCACATTGTGACCAAAATGTGAAGTCACGGTGTGACCAAAATGTGAAAAATGTGTCATTTGTGACAAAAGTGTTATTAAAACTGTGACTATTTTGTGACGATAGTGACAAGGTTGTGAAGACAGTTTGCGATTATTTTTTGATTTGTGACAAATTTGTCACTAACTTTATGGCGATGGCAGCTTTGTCAATGTTGTGAAGTCACACTGGGACACAATTATACAGTTATGAACATTGTTATGTAGTGTAAAATCACTTACATCTATAATTTTATTATACTTTGGCGATACATCTCAATTAAAACCTGGGAGCTGTGATAAAAAGAATGTACCCAAAGAAAGTTGCTGAATCAAAATGTAATGCCATGCAGACTTTAATCTTTGATACTTTCTTTTCTGTTTCAATAAATGAGAATACTTAAGATAATTTAATATTCGATCTATCAGAATTATTTCAAATTTAAAAATTTGTTTTTCTAATAAGCATTAAAATTATCAAACAAACTCTTCCTTTAAGGTGCAAAACTAGTCACAGAAAAAGAAGACCCGGATGATAATAAAAAGTCTATGGGAGCGTTCTTTTCAAATTTGAATATTTTTGCATGTTTTTTTTTTATAGGATAGCTGAAGACGATCTGCAACCGGCCTTGTTTTTACCTTTTCATTTTTGCTTATATTTTTTTTTATATTTTGATAGTTTCAATATCAGAACCGGTATAAACCGGTTTTGAAATTAATATATATATATATATATATATATATACAGTAAAACCTCTAAATAACGGACACCTCGGGAACGCAGAAATTGTCCGCTATTCGGAGGTGTTCGCTATTGGGAAAACCTCAGGGATTCAAAAATCGCTAAGAAATGCTTAATGTTTCATTAATTGACTTTTATATCTATTAAAACCTCTATTATATGATTAATCAGAAATTAAAATTATTTTTTAAGCAATGAAAAAAATGAAAGTGTGTACACCTTTATCCGCTATCTCGTACACTCTTATGGAAAAAAAACTGTTACAAAAGTGTACTTTTGCTTGCGATTACATGTAATTTGTTTTTTTAATCTGATGCTATGGGACATTGTACAGTTCCGGGCGGGGAAGGGCAGCGTTATATTTTTTGAGCATTAAAAACATAAAATTTTAAAATAATCATTGAACATTTTGAATTTCTAGGAAATGTCCCTCCCGGGCAACCTCCTGAATTCAACACTGGACGTGGGAGGGGAGAACTTTCCCATCCTCTACATTTATCTGTGATCACAAAATTTTTGACCATTTCCCCGATAAATTTAGACGCTTTTTTACTTTTTTTTTTCTTGTTAAAAAATATTTTTTCATTTTTTATCGCCGAAAATAGTGTCCGCTATTCGAAATGTCCGTTATTCAGAGGTTAAACATAGAAAAATTTAAGTTTTGGGAGTGGGGATTGGAAAATTGTCCGTTAAATAGAGGTGTCCGCTATTCGGGAGTGTCCGTTATGGAGGTTTTACTGTATATATATTTTAATCTGAAACCAAAATTAAAAAAGTAAAAACCAGGCCGGATGTGGATCGTTCTCAGCTATCCTATATAAAAAAAAAATCATGTAAAAATATTAAAATTTGAGCGAGATATTTGAAAAGAACGCTCCTACAGACTTTACATAAACATCCGGGTCTTTTTCTGTGACTAGGGCTGCACCTTAAAGGAAGTTTTTCTTTGATAATTTTAATGCTTATTACAAAAACAAATTGCTAAATTTGAAATAATTGTTATCGATCGAATATTCAATTGTCTTAAATATTCTCATTTATTGCAAAATATATATATGTATATATATATGTAACAAAGATTAAAGTCTGCATGGCATTAAATTTTGATTCAGTAACTTTCTTTTGGTACATTCTTTTTATAGCTGCTGCCAAGTTTTAACTGAGATGTATCGCCAAAGTATAATAAAATTATAGATGTAAGTGTCTATAATAATGTTCATAACTGTATAATTGTGTCCCAGTGCGACTCCACAACATTGACAATGCTGCCACTGTCACAAAGTTAGTGACAAATTTGTCACAAATCAAAAAATAATCGCAAACTATCTTCAAATACTATCTTCTATAAATATTAAAATACTATTAAAATATGCAAAGAGGAATTGTAAAAAAAAATTAAAGCTAAATATTTATTAGTATATTAATGAACAAAAAATATTAAGGGGCTATCCATTACTGGAAGGATGTCCATCACAAACACATCTACCTAATAAAAATTCCAACGATAAAATAGAACAACAAATACGTTAATTGTAAGTATTAATATATTATTTATAATATTAGAGAGTAATTATAAATTAGAGACCCACTGTAACACTAGAATGCCCGGAAGGAGTCGATTCGACTCTGACCATGCGTTTAAATTTCAATTCTAATCAGAAATCTTTTCCAGAAATAAGTTAAATTCAAACCACGAGGATTTACTTTAAATAAATCAATTAAATAATGTTGAATAAAAATTCTGGTGAGAAATATTATTATCAAACTTGAGTAAAAATTTCCGGGCGTTCTAGTGCTAATCACGATGTATACTAATACTACACATAATAGATATTGTGAAATTTACCTCTGTAAAATCATTCAGGAAAGGAAATAATAAAAGTGTCTAGAATGAAAAATAGATAATAAAATACAGTTATTAATTGCTAGCTTCATACTGTTTAAGTATTTGCATTTTTTGTTTTAAATACAATCATGTTTAAATTCTTATTGATTGCATAACTTCCAAATTTTCATTCAGACTTCTAGTTCTTTCTGAAAACACTCAAATAAGAATATTTAGAACTGAAACGTTATCACCCACTATCCATTTAGAAATTTTATAACATTTCACAGTTTGAAAAATACATTAAACAATCATTATTTTTTTTAATATGAAACATCTACGATTTCTTCTAATTGTTCTTCTCGTTCTCTTATAAATTCCTCTTCTGAACATATGTATTTTTTTAAATAAATTTATGTAATGTTTCAGAAGATTACTTAATACAAAAATTAAAAAAAGAGGTTTTCAAATAATTTTATTTTATTTAAAGCTTCTTTGTTAAAAAATATAAGATTTTATGATTATGGAAACATATTATTTTAACCAGATATTTTAAATAAGGAAACAACGCAGATTAAAGTGCAGTTAAATTCACTACCTTTAACAACCAAATCCAAATTATTAATAATCAAGTGTTCTATGTCAATAAAATAAATAATGAATGTATTAGACTTTATAAAGTTAATGAGAATTAATGTTTTATAGCATGTTTTTGAGTAGCTAATTAAAATCGTTCTAAGAACAATAATAATTAAAAAGCAACCATGAAAAATATTTTTCATACCTTTTTTCCATCGAAGTCATTCATTCTATTTATTCTTTTTGTTGCACAAACTAAATCCGATAATAATTAAAGTGGCAAAGACCAAATCATTTTCACAGTCAAAGCCCCATTAATTTTCTCGGACTTATATTTTGCTGCTTGGAAGAGCTGTAGTAGACCTTGTTTAAATTGTTAAATCCGTATCAATACCAAACTATCCAAAACTGCCATAAATTCCAGCCAACTAACTTCTTGCGTCTATCATCAATTTAAAATATTTCTGTTTACGTTTATTTATTCTTTCCACGGAATAAGAAACCACGGAGTAAGTTTCTTACTCCGTGATCATTTCGTTTGCAGACGATTTTAACTTTCCACGCGCACGGCCGTTTTGTTTTTTCTTTTTCTATACAGTATTTTAGGAACTTAAATACGCAATAATTTTATGAGTGTGTCTTTGAATAAATTTTTTTATTTAAAGAATTTTTTAATGTATTTTTACCTTTTATTTTTATTAATTTGAAAACAATTCAAGTTAAAATAAATTGTAAAACCGTTTTTTGTAAATAATAATATTCATAATTAGAATTCGTTAGATAAAATATTGTTTTTAAAGAATAAAAATGATAGATTTAATGCTAATATAAAGAAAAAAAATTAAAAAATAAAGTTTGTATCACATGCAAAAATACATCTTAATAAAAAAAGGGGGGGGGGGGCTTATAGAGGATGAAAAGTTTTTTATTGGTCAATCACTAATTATTTTCATATTAATTTTCTGCAGAATAAAGCATCTTGTGAAGTAACTTTTTTTTAAAAAAACATACCTCTAAAACAAAAATTTGAAATTCGAATAAATAGTTATGTGACCTACATGCACATTATAAACTGCAGATTTAATTGTAATAATAAAAATTGTAGTTTGAAAATGCAAAAGTGGTTCGAATACCTTTGAAAAATTTCTAGTAGAACAAATGATCATTTACAAAAATCATTATAAAAGATAAATGTAAGTATTAGGCCTAAAATATTTTTTAATCAGATAAAATTCATATAATTAGAAAAGCATTTTGAGTCGCTGATGAATTAACCCGTAAAGCATGGTGACGTCACTGCAACACGTTCTGAAGTCTAATTGTGACTTTTTGACAATCGATTGTCGATGTAAAGTCACAGTGACTAAAATATGAAGTCGTTATGGCCGTTTTAGAGCTCTTTGTGACGTTTCACAAAGTGGTCACAATGTGACAAATTTGTGAAAAATGTGTCATTTGTGACTAATTTGACATTAATGTGGAATTTTGGTCACAGATGTTATGTGACCAAAGTGACTCAGAGTGACGTCACTGTGACCATGCATGCTATTAGGGACGTTATTCGCAGTAACATTACAGTGACGTCTCAAAAACTTTTTCAATTGACAGAAAAGTACTTTTTCCATTAAATAACATCTTTTGAAGAATTTTTGTACATTTTTTAAATTTTTCTAAGAAGGTCACATTTCAGTCACAATGTGACTTCACTGAGTAGTGGCCATTTGGTCACAGATGTGACGTGACGTACGTTATTTGCAGTGGCATTACAGTGACGTCACAAAAACTTTTTCAATTGACAGAAAAATATTTTTTTCCTTTAAATAACATTTTTTGAAGAATTTTTGTATTTTTTTTTAAATTATCTAAGAAGATCACATGTCAATCACAATGTGACTTCACTGAGTGGTAGCCTTTTGGTACAGTGACGTCACAGAAACTTTTTCAATTGACAGAAAAATATTTTTTCCATTAAATAACATCTTTTGAAGATTTACATATATATATATTTTAATTTCCTAAGAAGGTCACATTTCAGTCACAATGTGACGTCACTGAGGGGTGGCATTTTGGTCACAGATTTGACGTGACATTTCAGTCACAATATGACGTCACTGAGGGGTGGCATTTTGGTCACAGATGTGACGTGACCACAGTGACTCACAGTGACGTCACTGTGACGTCACTGTGAACATGCATGCTATGTGGGAAAAGAGCTCTAAAACAGCCATAACGACTTCACATTTTAGTCACCGTGACTTCACATCGACGTCACGTGACGTCACATCGACAATCGATGGTCAAAATGTCACAATGGGACTTCACAACGACGTTGCAGTGACGTCACAGGTTGGGACTACTTTGACATTAGCATTGTGACGAAACTGTGACAAAAGCGATGATGTTTAAATTGCCAGAAACATGTTTTTTAAAGTAAATAACATGTTTTGAAGAATATTTGTAGTTTTTTAAAAATTTATAAGAAAGTCACATCTCAGTCACAATGTGACGTCACAGAGTGGTGGCATTTTCGTCACAGATGTGATGTGACCAAAGTGACTCACAGTGACTTCATTGTGACGTCGCTTTGACCATGCATGCTATGAGGGTAATTATTTTTTATGTCCAACTGTTATTAAACTCATATGTTGAGAAATATGATTTTAAAATTAACTTAGTTTAACTTTAAAAGATAAATGTGGCAAATTACCAAATATAGATTATAATTTATTTCATAGTTAATTATTATTTTTTTTTAAATACAAGGAAATAATATAGTCTCAAACAAGTATTTTTTGTTAATTTCAAAATTTATTTAAAATTTATTTTTTAATATTACTGTAATTAAGTCCTGTCTGACTTTTATTTATATTTACAAACCAAAATATAAATTGCTAGTATAAAAGATAATAAAGTAATCAAAGTAACAAAAGAAAAAAGGATAGCAGCGTCTTATTAATAAGAAATAATTTACATTTAAAAGGCTAAAATATATAACTCAGAAGCAAATAAAAGATAAAAGACTATAATGATACTGAAGACAGTACGAACATCAATGTTTAATAAAAAAATATATAGTATGTGTGGGAATTACAATATGTGAGTTTTAATTTCTTGAGCCTTTACCATTAATAACAGAGAGAGAAGCGATAGGCGTTAATTAATTTGAACGTTTTCTATTATTTAATTGAAAATATTTTATTTAAAATAATCTGGGTTTTTTTTAACTAAATATGTATTTACTTTCATGTTTTTCGACGTTTTTGCTGTCAAATAATTTTGAAATAAAAATAAGAGGACTGTTTGGAAATAGCTATAACAGAATTTGGAAATAGGTTTAATAATATTTATCTTTTTTTACGCGGATTTTATTAAATTAACTAAATAACTAAACACAAAAAATTATATCCACTTTAAAAAATATCAAATTTTAAGAAACATAAAAAACTATTTTACGATTATCGGATAAAAACTAAGAAAAAAAATCCCTATCGTCGTGGCCTATAGGCAGAGGCAGATTTCGAGGAGTGCTTACTTCAACAACAAAAAATAAAAAAATGATTAGAGATATAGCCTGTTTAACAACTTTATTCAGCCGCTCTTGTAAAAATTTTAATTTCTTTTTTCTGTAAGAACTGGGTTTATCATAATCATTTTCAGCAAAATTCGGCTCAAATGCCCATTTTGACAGCATATTTTGCAATATACTCTGACTTTATTAAAAAATGGAAACATATGGCTTATTATATAGTTTTATATAGTTTTATTATATATTAAAAAAGCGTTTGAGAGCAAAATCAAATTTAAAAATGAGTCATAAAAAAGCACTTTTTTATTTGAATTCATCCTTAATTTTTTAATCACGATCGCTTCGAGAAATTTTGTACAAAATACCAATTTTGACAGCCTTTATTGATATATATTCTAGATTTATCAAAAAAAGTGCCAATACATCCCATTTTATAGTTTCTAAATAAGAAAACCTGCCATTTGGATGTGTTTAAAATCAAAAATGAATTTAAAAATGAATCAGAATATAAACAGTGTGGAGTTGAGTTTTTTTCTCCAACTCCTATTTTTGTTTGATTTATTTTTACTATATAAATTGGTCTTATGAAAAACTTGTGAGTATAAAAGTTACACATATTATTGAAAAGATTTACTCGGATTTCATAGTTTAAGAATTGATGAAGTTATGGATTTTTTTTCTTTTTCCATCGTCCTTTTTGTTTTTTGTTTTTTTTTCTTTTATTGATAAGAGTTGGTTCTATCAATAATATGTAAATACAAAAGTTTTAGATAATTTTGGGAACATTTATAAAAAAATTAGTTGGATTTGATATCTTGAGAATGGGCGAAGTTATGAATTTTTTGCTCCCAAAAAACAATTTTTTTTCGCCCCATGAACTCATTTTTAACTTTATCAAAAGTGTGTCATGCATAAACTTTTGGCATTTTTTTAAAAAAAGTAAATAAGCTTTAAACTGATTCGATTTCTATTTTAAGTAAGAAGTTATGGCGTTTTTTCGGTTTTCACAAAAACCCTCCCTATTTTCACCGCCTCCGTCCGATTTTGACCTTTAACGAACTTGACCGAGATTTTATACCCCTTTATTTTATACACAAGTTTGGAGGAGGTTTCAGAAGAATTATAGAAGTTATCGTATCCATAAAAAGTTATATGTATATGGTAATTTGGGGGTCTAGGGGGTCATGATCGTCGTAGATCTGCAATTTTTTTAGAAATTCCAGCATAGGAATGACCGAAATAGATAGTATTTCATACAAAATCTTACTAAAAATATATTTAAGATTAATTAGAGTAATATTAATATTTTAATTTAATTAATCGATAATTCAAAGGAAGATCCATCTTTTGTAATTTTTTGCAATATATATTCATTAAAATTGTGAGAAAAACTTTTTTTTGAATAAATTGAAATTCTTATATCCAATTTAGTTTTGTGCGAAAAATGCATAATTATTGGTAAAATGAGTGAGTCTTGTGTAGACTGTTTAAAAAAAATAAATAAATAAATTACTTTTTTGTTTCAGTCTAAAGTTATATTTGATGATTTTTCTTTTTTCAGTCACAAAGTCAGTTCCCATCAATCTGTCCAAGAAAATATCATAAAAGAAGAGAAAATTGATTACTGGAATGCTGATATTTTTTGATAGAGAAACTCACAATGAAAAATAAATTTAAAATGCACGTGCTTTATAACAACCTGTTAGTTCCTACATTTTTAAAATTTTTGTTTCATTATGTAAATATTTCGAAAGTTTTGAGATTTTGTAAAAGTGGTTTTGAAAGTTTTTAAACCGCACTTTTTTTTTTAATCTTATAGTAAAGAACGCAATAAAATTTTAGAAAATATATTGAAGTACATAGTTAATTATTCTAAATAGAATCATATTAATACAACATTTGAAATAATGAAAAATTAAAAAACACATCGTAAAAAAACATGCATGATTAGACGTTGCTATGTTAATAGAAAAATATACAATAAAAAAATAAAGCAACGAACTATAGAGTTAAAAATATAAAAAAATTTAAAAAAAACTGTTAAAGAATATACTTGTTTAAACGCTAATAAAGCTATATAATTTAAAAAATAATTATAGAACATATTACAGATTTATATAACTATTTTTATTTATTCTACTGTGAAAAATAGTATTTTATGAATGTGAAAGATAGTACATAAATTTTAAAACAAGCACAATTTTAAAATCTACAAAGAACAATTTGACCTTTTACCCATTAAATTCGTTTTTAAACTTTTGTTTATTATTACGCATTCGCATTAGCTTTTATTAAGTACATTATCTTTTAAAATTTCACAGTTAAAATTGATTTATATAATTTAACTACATTGTACATGCATGTGTTGGGTAAATTGCAACATCATGAAGGAATCATCAGAATTAAATAAAAATTAATACGCAAACAACTAATATTGGTAAAAATATTTGATTACGTTTTGGATGTAAAAGGAAAGCAACATTAAATGTGAGAAATTAGTAATTAGTGCCACAACCACGTGCTGCACTAAGTGCTGCTACAAGATTTGGTATGGACTGGAACAAATTTTGAATATCTGCGTGGGGGAGAATAACTCTTAAAGTTTGCATGCGTATCCAAAGTTCATCCAGACAAGATGAACTGCAGGGCGAGGATCGTGAGCGAGGAGCAAATTAAAAAAATTCCACACATTTACAATGGACGACCTACCCGACTCACATTCAGGTCTCGAGTGAAATTAAATGTTTTTTGCTGACAAGACGTCTCGGACATTCTTTTTAAAATGTGGGTGTGTATTATGCCGTTGAACGTATCTCTAGAAATGACCTGAAGGTATAGAAGTTTTTAGAGTTTCTGAACTTCATTGATACTTATGAATATTCAGAATATCAAAAATTCGTAACATCCCATACCGTCCATCACATTCAATCACACTTCCGACTTAAATTCTGGGTATTCATCCTCTATGACGTTCGATAATGCACCCTGAAAGGGGGCTTTCACGGTCTTGACAACTAACCTGTATACGACCATCACGATATCACAAATAAACGTCAGGAAAATTACCTCATGTCATTCTGAAAGCCAGTTCTCGTGCCCACTGCAGCCGGAGGAGTTCTTGGTTTGAGTGATATCATTCGTATAAAGGAGATTCTGTATGTTGTCTACGATGAAACATGTGTCTACTAATTGATAAAGAAGGCAATTATAAACTTGTAACAGTTGATCAATGAGCTGCAAACTGTCTAGAAGAGCCATACTAAACCTGCACTCTGCAGGCTGCATGTATCCCGGCGACATTTTATCTGTAGCCCAACGCACATTCATCACCATCATTACATTTTCATTCAGCATCATTGCATGAAAATGTCTTATAGATCTTAAGCATTGTTTTATTTATTTTTATTTCTATATTTTTATTTATTTTGGAAGCTAAATATAAAATGCAGAATGGATTTCAACTGAAAATTACATTCAAAGCCATTTTCTTGATTAAACAGGAACGAAACTGGATAGAGGAAAAAAGGTAGAAAATACGCATAAGCTCAAATTCAGTAAAAAAATAACTACAAAAAGCCACGCGAAATCATATTTTTCACAAAATAGGGATGAGATTCTTTAGAGAATCAGCGATTATTTGTCATTTATCACAAGAGTGATTCTGTTCCGAATTTTTCAAAAATTAAAGCATTTCGTAGATTAAATTTAAAAAAATGAGCATGAAAATTCTGACATAAAAAGTACCGTAAATTTCGACAAACTACTTCTATAGAAATTAATTTGATGAATAGTTTGTAAAAAAAGCCAATTTCGTCTAAGAATCACTTTAAAAAAGTATCGAGGAAAAAATTCACGTTTTGACAAAGGATCGCGGAACGAACGACTTTGTCCAAGGATCATTGATAAACGCAAATTCCATGAAAAAATCAAGTAAAAGACAAAACATTTGTTAAAGAATCGGGGAAAATACGAGAATTTTGTCAATATCGAATAAAATACGAATTGGGTCAAAATACCGAGGAAAATGTAAATTTCGTCAAAGGATTACAGAATAAACGCGAATGTAGTACTAAGAATCGAAGAAAATTAAAATTGTCAAAAGAACGGCAAAAATCAAATCTTTCTTTCCAGGAAAAATTAAAAATTTTCTCAGAAAATTAAGAAAATACGGAAATATCGATAAAGCTAGAAAGAATGTCATCTCTAGTAAAAAGTGCTTTTTACACGTAGGGGGAACTGGGGTACATTGATACATGGGGCACATTGATACACCCCCTCTACCGCTCACAGGGTCATTACAGGAAGTTTCACAACAGCTCCAAAAGGTGATGCTAGTGTATTCAACTACATACAGAAAATCTTGGAATGATTCAGCAGTTTGATGAAATGGGACGGGTGATTTATTGTTTTTGTTGTTCAAAAGTAAATTTGAGTTGTACAATTGAAATGCTATTATACAATTGTTCCAGTATTTTCAACCAAAATGAATACCCTCCCTGGTAAGTACTGCTACTCTTTATCAGTTCCTCATTATTTATTGTTAGATATATTGTGAAGTGTTGGATTTGAGACTCATTTTATTCAAAATCGCTGTATGGGGCACATTGATACAGTTTATGACGGGGCACATTGATACAGCCTAAATCCTTTAATAGTTCATATTTTCATTATCTTTTATTACTTTTTTTACCATACACTCCTTAATCCAACCTTTTTTTCACGAAAAATTTCTAATATTAGTTTTTATTGAAGTGAAATAGCTCTAATTTCTTTATATTAGAGCATTTTATAGTATTTTTGAAAACAGAAGACGTATGAACTTACCCAGCATCTAGTGCTAGTAGAACTAATACAGGAAAAGGACGGCATTCTGGCAAATCTCGAATTTATATCGATTCTCCAGAGAAAAAAGAATTTTCGACATGAGAAATGTTAAGTAAGAGAAACAAACTGCAGAACAGAAAATGATACTTATATTATAAACAGGATTTTTAATATAATTATCCTTTATTTTCTGTTTATGAACCTATTTATAAACAGAAAAACTGGTAATTTTTTCATCTTTCATAAGAAAGAAGATAATGTTGGGGTTGAAGTGCTAGATATGACAAAGTTACCACACCAACAATCAGACAAGAAACAGACAGAACATCAAGTCATAATATATTTAATTTTGATTGCTTTAATATTGCTTAAAAATAAATTGTGGGTGATTTGAATTTTTATAAATAAATATAAAATGGTTTTCTAACTCATTTTTTATGAAAAATATGCATTGGTATTATTTTGTCGTCATTTTTCTTAAACGTATCAATCTGCCCCGGGGATGGGGCACATTGATACAAATGACTTTTTTTGATTTTTTAAAAATTACATGCAAAAATACTACATAAAACAATGATTGTACATTTTTATAACATACTACACAAGTTTTGCTGTCACCTCATGGAAAAAAAACTTGAATTTTCTACTTTCTTGACACCAAAAAAAATCTTAGAAAAAACTGTATCAATGTACCCCAGTTCCCCCTACTCCTATTTGTCCTGGAATGATGTGTAGATTTCTTAAGCTTCAACAATCATCAAACATCATTTGAAATTAAATTTGCATTAAATGTGTCTAAAATATTTTTTTTTCCTTTTTGCAAAAGATGAATTTATTCGAGAAAATGCGCTTAGAAATTTTGCATTCGTATAATATTACGTTTCATATTTCTTTTGCAGCTGAATTTTGTCCTCGGCATTTAATCCTCGGCAATCCACTGCTTCGAAATATACAGGGTGTCCCTAAACAAATGGTACATACGTTAGGGAGTGATAGAACACATCAAGACGAGTAATAGTAAATAGGAAACCAAAGGTCCCAAACTTTTTCCAAAGGAGATAGCCGCCCTTAAAGTTTGGGATCCAAAATTTCAAATGCACATAAAAAACGGAAAAATTGGTCGATTGATTTGCGGTTTTCACTAAAATTATTCTTTATGTTGGTGTTTTCTTGAAAATAAATTATAAAGATAAATTTCGAAAAATGCCGATAGAGGGCGCTTTAGACTTTGAAGTAATGAGAAACTATTTTTTGCCGAAATTTTTTGCACCTCATTAAATGGTTTCGTAAGCTTAGACTTAAACTTAAATTTTAAGCTCAAAATCTGAATAGTTGGTAGCGGTTAAGTAGCACAAACGTAACTGTGTTCAGAGGGTTAAATTTCAAATGATTATAAAAAACGGAAAAATTGGTCGATTGATTTGCGGTTTTCACAAAATCTATTATTTATGTCGGTATTTTATTGAAAATGAATTATAAAGATAAATTTCAAAAAATGCCGATAGAGGGCGCTTTAGACTTTGGATTAACGAAATAATCCATCCTAATACTATTTTTTGCCGTTGTTTTTTGCATCTCATTAAATGGTTTCATAGGCCTAGATTTGAACTTAAATTTTGAGCTCAAAAACTGAATAGATGGGAGTGGTTAAGTAGCACAAACTGAACTGTGTTAAGAGGGTTTTAATTTCAAACGAAACGGAAAACTATAAAAAAGACGAAAAATTAGTCGATTCGTTTGCGGTTTTTGCTTAAACGTCTCTTTAAATCAGTGTTTTCTTGAAAATAAATTTTAAAGATAAATTTCACAAAATGCCGATAGAGGGCGCCTTAGACATTGAAGTAGCGTACAACTATTTTTAACCGTTATTTTTTTAAATCTCATTAAATGCTTCCAAATGCTTAGATTTAAATTTTGAGATCAAATTCTGAGTCGTTGCGAGTGTTTAAGTCGCGCAAAAGTGAACTGTGTTCGAGGGGGGGGGGTTAAATTTCAACTCCTGAACACACTTCAGTTTGCGCTTCTTAATCCCTTCCAACGATTCAGAATTTAATTCAAAATTTAAGTTTGAATCTAAGATTTCGAAAACAAGTTTTGGAAAGCATTTTATTAGATACAGAAAGTAACAGTTAAAATTTGTTGTTGGTTACTCTGAAGTTTAAGTCGCCCTCTAACGAAATTTTTTGAAGTTTATCTTTAAAATTTATTTTTAAGAAGATACTTACTTAAAGAATAGTTTTATTTTAAACCGCAAAAGAATCGGCCATTTTTTCCGCTTTTTATTATCATCTGAAATTTGAACCCTCTGAACACAGTTCAGTTTGTGCTACTTAACCACACCAACTATTCAGATTTTGAGCTCAAAATTTAAGTTTAAATCTAAGCTTACGAAAACATTTAATCAGATGCAAAAAATAACGTAAAAAGTACTTGTTTGTTACTCCAAAGTTTAAAGCGCCCTCTATCGGCAATTTTTGAAATTTATCTTTATAATTCATTTTCAATAAAATACTGACATAAAGAATAGTTTTAGTGAAAACCGCAAATCAATCGACCAATTTTCTCGTTTTTTATAATCATTTCAAATTTAAACCCTCTGAACACAGTTAAGTTTGTGCTACTTAACCGCTTCTAACTATTCAGATTTTGAACTCAAAATTTAAGTTTAAATCTAAGCTTACGAAACCGTTTAATGAGATGCAAAAAATTACGGTAAAAAATAGTTTCTCATTACTTCAAAGTCTAAAGCGCCCTCTATCGGCATTTTTCGAAATTTATCTTTATATTTTATTTTCTAGAAAATACCAACATAAAGAATAATTTTAGCGAAAACCGCAAATCAATCGACCAATTTTTCAGTTTTTTATGTGTATTTGAAATTTTGGACCCCAAACTTTAATGGCGGCTATCTCCTTCGGAAAACGTTTAGGACCCTTGGTTTCCTATTTACTGTTACTCGTCTTGATGCGTTCTATCACCCCCTAGCGTATATACCATTTGTTTAGGGACACCCTGTATATCACTCTGCCGATGTTACGTTGCACACGAGCTGCTATTGCACGATTGGAAAATCATTCTTCACGACCGTCGATGGTTCTCCCGCGTTCAAACTCCCTCAGTTGTTGAAATGTCAACCTCTTTTGTCAAAGAGGCATTATTACGTCTCACCTAATGCTTACCACTAAAAGATAACAGTAGATAAATTTCGAATTTCTGCTACAGCCCTCTACTTATAAAAATCATGGTTGGCTCGGCCTACAGGTACAGGTGGACTTCGAAGTTAAGTACTAATTTCGGCAAATTAAAGCAAAATATCATTACCAGGTGAAACCAGTTTAAAAACTATTTTTAGCCGCTTTTGAAGAACTTTTGATTTTATTTTACTGTAAGAGCTAGTTTTATCAGAACCTTCTCAAAACAATATGATATGTATATATCTATATTTTATTTCGCGCACAACCACTCAAAATTTTTTAACACTGAGTCATTTTTAAAAGATAAATATACGAAGTTTTTGACGTGAATTTTGAAGGAGTCCATAATCGACTTGATTGTTATTAATTTCATTCTGTTAAATAAAACTTGATTTATAAACAATTACTTTCTCGATCACAATTTTCATCCCCAGGGGTCCGTGGATAACAGGTTGATAACTTAAGCTTACAATCTGTGCCCACGAAAAGATATTGGTTGAAAAGATTGACTGGTTGTAATTCAAAATTTTAAACATGTTAGCACGTATTTAAAATGGATCACTAACTGACTATTGAAACTGAAATCGATGAACTTTTAAAAAAAGGATTGTGTCTTACATACACTGTAAAACATTTGAGTAACGTTACACCATAAAATGGTTGGAAGCTTTGCTGCCTCCGATTTCATGGAATAACCTTGATTCCTCCAATTTTAAGGAGTATTTTAAACGATATAACCGGTGTAACATTGTAACGTTACACCAGTAATATGTGTTTGCATTACACTATTATATAAGTGTAAAAAACAACACACCATAAATTGGAGGCAGCAAAGCTGCCACCCATTTTACGGTGTAACTTTACACAAACGTTTTACAGTGTAGTCGCTTCAAGGGATCAATTACAGGACTGAGCACTGATTTTAGTAGCCTTTTACCTTTATTCGTAATTTTGCAAGTTTATTTTTATTGCGACACGTTTATAGGATCATTACATTAAGATCGAAAGTATTTCGTTTATTTTTCTTTTTCTTTTTCTTTTTTGAGGTAGATTTAAATAATTGTAAAAAGAAAAAAAATAGTTATTTTTACTACTTTATCATATTTGATGATAAAATATTATAAATAACTCGAAAACTTGAAATGTTATGTGCGTGATGAAAGTAAAAACGATATCATAAATATCCTTAAGACAGACATTTTGTTACTTTCTAACAAAAACGCGTATGCAATATATATATATATATATATATACACGAGGGTAAGTTGAAAAATAAGTTTTTCCTGTCGACTGTGGTCAGATTTCTGTATGAAAGTCAAAAAACAGAATGAGACATTAAAGATATGACATACCTTTATTTTATTATTCTCGTACGAGTACGTTGAGACATTTGTCATATCGCTTGATAAGCTTCAAAAAGTCCTCCAAGAAAAAATCAGGGCTTTGCATATGGAAAAAGCGTTGAACGGCTATGGGCGAAAGGCGAGACAGCAGGAAAACGCGCAAGTCACGGATACACCATTGAATAGAGGTCGCTGCAAATCAAGCAGATGGCATTGTTACAGTGCATGCGCAAAGCGGAGACCAGTCTTTCATGTGAGCCCCGGTAGGTATGGAGAGAAGGTGCGTTTTGAATTCGCGGTCAAAGGAGGAAGTGAGAGTGGTTATCCTGAGTGAGAGCGGTGCTATGAATGGGCACGTGGAGTGTCAGGAACAGAAATTCATAACCGCCTCGTGCAAGTCTATGGGCCAGGTGTGGTGTCGAAGCTAATGGTGCGGAGATGGTGTCACAAGTTTAGTGATGGACGTCAGCAAGGGGAAGACATACCGAGAGCTGGACGGACGCGCTCGGCTACTACAGATGCAAATGTCAGGAAGGTGGATGGCATGATTAGAGCGAACCGGCGTATCACCATCGATGAAGTAGCGGAAGAACTTGGAATCTCACATCAGCAAGCTGAAAACATCATCCACGACATTCTTCTATACAGAAAAGTGTCAGCACGATGGGTGCCCCTACAACTGACCTCGACACACAACGAACAACGCATGGCGGTCAGCCTGGAACATCTCGTGCGTTACCATGAAGATCGTAATGATTTTCTGTTTTGGATTGTGACGGGGGATGTAACGTGGGTCCACCATTTCACGCCAGAATCGAAGGCCGCATCTATGGAATGGAAACATCCGTCATCACCTGTCCGAAAGAAGTTCAAGGCAACTCCCTCTGCAGGTAAAGTGCTCCCCACAGTTTTCTGGGACGCCCAAGGAGTTTTGTTGCTGGACTTTTTGGAGGTTGGAACCATCAATGCAACGCGCTACTGTGACACCCTATCGAAATTGAAAGAGGCGATTCGGAAAAAGCGGCCTGGCCTTCTCACATCGGGCGTTCTGCTGTTGTATGAAAATGCCAGACCATATTCGGCGACGGCAACGAAAACCATATTGCAACTCTTGGTTCGGAGTGCCTTCACCATCCGCCATACAGTCCTGATCTCGCACCAAGCGACTTCCATTTGTTTCCGGCTTCGAAGAAAACTCTCGGGGGAAGGCGCTTTGGAAGCAATACTGAAGTGAAACGCTTCTTCCTTATGCAAAGCCTTGATTTTTTCCTGGAGGGCTTTTTGAAGCTTATTAAGCGATATGACAAATGTCTCAATGCACTTGGTACCTATGTGGAAAAATAAAGGTATGTCATATCTTTAATGTCTCATTCTATTTTTTGACATTCATTCACAACTCTGACCACAGTCGACAGGGGAAACTTATTTTTCAACTTTCCCTCGTATATTATATATACGGAAGCAGAGAGAAACGTATATTATTTAATAACTCTGGTCGAAAAATTTAGTACAATTTAAATTAATAAATACCTTTTCCTATTTTACTAAAATTGTCAATATTTTATAAAATACGCTGTTTATAAACATTTTGCATCGGATAGATTCCGTGCAATATTTTACAAGCTTACTTAAGTTTTTATTTTTCTTTTAAGAGTTTAACATTTTCATGCTCTTTTTTTTAGAAAAAAACCATAAATTTGAGAATAATTTTGTTGTTGTGCACTAGAAACTTTGTTTAAAGAATTTATTTTGTTTCTTTTGAACATTATGGCAAAATGACTCTTCTGAGTTCTACAAAAAATTAAAATTTTTAAACTATTTTTAAGTGTTTTAAGTGTTTGCATGGTACAATGTAAAATATTCTACGATATAATAATTTTTAAAATGCTGTTAATAGTTTACAGAATTAATAAGTAATGCCAACTTTATTCAGTTTTTCTATACAGATAGAGAAAAACTCCAGCCTAGCATATTTTACATGAAAAATTTTATAACCAACCGGTGATAAAAAACTAAAACAAAAACAGATTTCACGGCATTAAATATTTGTTTTCGCACGTACATAATTCACAATAATTTACCAAAAGACCAATAGAAAGCACCAAATGACAACACCACGTGGCTTCCGAGTTACGTTAAGCATTTACAGGTTAACAGAAAACTGCTTAAAGCTTTGAAAGTTGAACATATAGAAAGTTAAATTTAAACTCTAAAAACTGCTGTTGCAACAGAGTTTTTTAAAGTAAATTTATTTTCATGTAGTGTATAAAGGAAAGCTTTTAAATATGGTCAAGAAAACTTTATCTTAAATTCTGCTGTCATTCCGGCATTTTAACAATTTTAGCGATCATAGAACTTAGTCGCTAATAGTGTTAAAATAAAAACTAAAAATATTCATTTTTTGGCTAAATTTAATTATTAAAAAATTATGATTGCTATCATAACTAAAAAAAACTACAATTGAAAGAAAACACAAATAAAATAAACAACAATCAAACAAATATTTTCTATTTTTGATATGAAACTGAATACTTTTATGCTTTTTTAATTATCAATTTCTTGTTCAAAGTTAATTAATTTTTTTTTTCATTTTTATTCATTCAGAAAAAGCGAATTAAAAAATCTAAGTATACTTTTTTTTAGGTTTTACTTTCTATTACTTCTTTTTAATTGATTATATTTTTCTTGTTTTATTTATTTTGCGATTTTAGAATCCGAATAAAAACATAACAAGTTTAAAAATATTAATTAATTTCTTCGCAAAAAGACCTTTATATAATTGCATATTTTTTATCAGCATTAAAAACCAAGCCAGTGTTATACAAGAAAAAAATAAATATATCTTTAAGAATATTTTTCAGAAAAATTACACTTTATTCAAAAATATTTTTTAGAAATCATCAAATATAAATGTGCCGAGAATATTTTTCAGAAAAATTACACTTTATTCAAAAATATTTTTTAGAAATCATCAAATATAAATGTGCCTGTTCATGTGACTTTATAATGACAGACGTTTTGCTAATTTGTGCAACAATGGCGCATCTTTGGAACTAAAATTGTACAAAATTTATACGAAATTACTCAGTTAAATTAGACATCGATATGAAAAATACCTATATGATCTTAACACTTTTCAAGATAGTTTAATAGAGATTAGAATTCAGTTTGTCTGTCCATCTGTTTCCCCAAACAATAATTTCAAGTAATGTAGTAGGATTTCTATATGCTATTCTATATGTTATTTGTAATTTACGTATGTTATTCATACTTTTTATGGAATATTCGGTATTAAAAAAGAAGTGCGAAGCATTCAGAGTTTATTGACAGAAACAGTCAAAATCATTCGTTACATTATGGTCTATAGAAATATATCATTTGCAATTAATTTTAATAATGTTATACTACTTCAAACGTCTTGAAAATGATATATAGCCCTGAGGAACACAATAATATCTTTATTATTAAATATGGTATAGCAATTATTATTTATATTGAGAAACACACAAAAAAGTTCGGTTAGAGTCTGTGAACAGTAATTGTCATTTGTGAATTTCCATTTGTGGTATGCACTATGAAATTCACATGCACTGTTGTTGAACGCTTAGACACATAACAAGTTAAAATAGCAAATAAAGCCTTTGTGCACAAATGTTTAAGGATAGAGAGCCAACGAATATAAATGACAAGCTCAGTTTTGCAACTTTTAGCTCGCTGAGTTTTGCACTGATGAAGAATCTCGTTAGTAGATTCGAAATAGCTATTTGCTACCTTCTCATACTTTATTTGTGAATTTATATTCGTTGGCTCTCTATCCTTAAACATAACAAGTTTTTTACTGCTGAATATGGTCTAAATCGAAATTATTATTTCCATTTAGCCTCTTCGCTAAATAGGTCCATATATGTGCACTTATATTATTTTTTATCATAAAACTTAAACAGTTTGATTTTTTAACATTTAGATGCATTTGTTAAGACCTGAACTTTAATTATTACTTTCTCCTATCTTCAATAGAAGAAAGTATTGTAATTGAATTTTTTTCGACTTCTGGTTTTCGACGGACTTACACGTTTTAGGGGTCAGACATTCCAAAAAACATGTTTTTACAAAATGTCTGTCTGTCCGTATGTCCGTGTGTCCGTGGTCTGTTTGTCTGTGTGTCTGTATGTCCGTATGTCGCCATTCTGGTACCTTTGCATTATCCAGCAGCAACCATTTTCAAAATCACATTTTATCTTCTCAAATATTTCAGTTTATTCTTACAGTGAGTAAATTATATGAACTTTATTTTTCTAATGTAAGAAAATATTTCAGTCTTTTGTATGCTTTCCTTTTATTTATCCTTAGTATTAATACTTTCTTATATCTTCAATAAAAGAATGTATTGTAATCGACATTTTTTTCGACTTCCAGTTTTCGACGGATTTGCACATTTTACGATCAGATATTCCAAAAAAACGTTTTTTTACAAAATGTCTGTCTTTTCCTGTATATCTGTATCTGTTTGTATGCCTGTGTGTCTCTCCGTATGTCGCCATTCTACCATCAAAAAGTGTGTGAAGATATGCATAGAATTGAACAAAAATTTTTGTGAATGTTTTAAGCTGTGGCAAGCAGGTGCTCCTTCAACGTTGAAATATTCCGTCGGAAGGAAGAGCTGCAATCGCAATTTTTGCGCCATTTTCCATATATTGTGCCGAGCAAAAATGTATGAAGTTATGCATCGAAGTGAACCAATTTTTTGTGTAAGCGTATAACAATGGCTAGTTGGACCTCTTTGAATTTGAAAAAAAAATCCGCCGGGAGGGGCGCTGCAACCGCAATTTTTGTGCCATTTTATTATATTTTTCCGACCAAAAGTGTATGAAGTCATTCATCGAATTGAACCAAGTTTTTTGTGTAAGTGTATGGCTACGGCTAGTTGGTCCATCCTGAATTTGAAAAATATCTGTCGGAAAGGGGCGTTGCAATAGCAATTTTTGTGCCATTTTCAATATTGTACCACCTAAAAGTGTATGAAGTTATGCCTAGAACTGAACTAAAATTTTTGAGTTTGATTATTTTTTGGTATGGCAAATAGTTCCTCCCTGAATTTGAAAAAAAACTGCCTATCATTTTATCAGGTATCGGCTCGTGCAGAGACGGAAACTCGTTTTTACTCTTATTAAAATTGACTGAAGCATAAATTTAACATGAAAATCAAAGTTAGTATAGTATTGAATTAAAATTATAAAAACATTAACATGAATAACTATTTTTTTAAGTATTAAAATGTACGTATGAGATAGAAGAAAATTTTTGGATTGGCACATCTAATTAGTTTTTAATAACCTATATTGAAAAGGATGCCAATATATGATTAGTTTGAAGGAGTCTTGAATCCATTTTTACTCATTTCCTGTATATGCTCTTCAACTCTTGTTTTGATATTTCTAGCTGACATACCAATGTGATTTGATATTATATTTGGCTTCTTTATTTCTGTAAGGGATAATATAAATTTCTAACTTATTATTCATATAAATAGAATTAACTCTTTTCTGCACAAGATTTATTAATTTCATATTATTAGTTGTATAGTTCTACAATCTTTGGAATTTATAACTTAAGAAGAATAAGTTACTTTAATATCGTGTTTCATACTAAATTTAATGTATTTGGTTTCATTTGATTTTTTTTTATATTTATGTTTGGTCTCCCGGGTGATTGAATTTTCTTGATCCCCCCCCTCTTCATTATTAATAGATTTGTCCAAAAGATCCGTAGAAGATGTGTCCTGCTGTCGTATATTACTCAACATCGAATGACAACCACTTAAGATTAGCCTTGTGGTGGTTTTTTATAAATATAATTTTAGCATCTAGTTTTTTTTTTTTTTTACTTGGAAAACTATTTGTATGCTTTATCGCAGCTATTCTATTAACGTATTTTAGTGAAGTATTTTTGAATATTTTCATATTTTGTGTATTGTAAACAAAAGTGAATATAAAAATATTAAATAAACGTCTCAAATATAACGTTTCATTTTATGAAAAATTTATAATATTATTAACAAAGTCCTTTTATTAAAATGCATAATACTATAATATTTCTTGTAAAAGGGTACTAATTTTTTTTCTCTGATGTTATTCTAAACCAATAAAGTAAAAATAAATAAATACTTTGTTAAAGTACTTCACATAGCTCATAGAATACTTTTAAATATCTCTAGATGATCTACCTTCAGAGTTTTCTAGAATCCAATTACAAAAAATAATTGTGTTTTATAAAAAGTAATTACCCTCTACCCAAGGGAATTACTGACAACATTATCTGAATTTAATAAATAGAAAATGGATATGGCGCAAACGAAATTATTATTATTACGCCTTTAAAGAGAAAAAAAATTAATCCTGATGGGAAACAATAGAATATTCCATTGCAAAACATATTAAAATGATTTTAAAATGAGTTTCTTTTTTTAAGAACTTTTACATTCATTGAGCATCAATTAAAAGTGCAAAAAGTAATTATTTTTTCTTTTATATTTCCCTTTTGATTGAAAAATAATGAGCTATTTATGTCATTTACAGTGGCGTGTTTATTTTTTTACATTACTTTATTTCAATTGGTACATTTAAATACATCGTAATTAAAACTTTTCTAATCAGATTTTTTTTAATATTGAAAGAGAACTGTGCAGACGTGTTTTCAACAATAGATTATTGGAGTTAAAATTACAGTAAAAGAAAAAATAATGCACCTAGATTACACGAATTCGTCTTTTCATTGTTTAAAAGCTCTAGTACGAATAACGTATAACCCAGGGGCAGGAAATATTATAATTGGAATATATATATATTTAAATATGATAAACAAATTTCCCCATGAAACAATGCAAATGTTCCAAGATTCAAGAACATAATTCGCCTTTCAAATGTGTTAAATTTATGGACTGTTCATACATGTTCATACAATGCATTTTGTATTGGATTCAGCATAATGTCTGAAAATGAAAAATTACTTAAAATGAATAATTTCTATTAAATGATTGAATAAAATAAAAAGAAGGACTTTAATACATTCAAAAAATAAAAATTTACATACAAAGTATAAAAATACTATAAAATATTTAAAAATACAAAAAGTAAGTGTTTTGCCAAGCTAATTTCAAGGCAGCAACAGTACAAATATCCATTGCATATCAAACAGTGAAACGATCAATAACAGTTACAATTAAATACTTTTTAGAAATAGATAATATTCTATAGGGATATCACGAGCCTCATTCATGGTTGGCGATCGCAAATATGTGATCCAGCCTTCGAGGAATAAACTACAGTGATAACGCTTATGATCACACAACAATTAAAAATATTTTCATGGATTACATTTAGTTACAAATTGATATGTTCATTCCAAAAGCAAATTGCTAACATTGATTTTTTTCAATTTCCAACGATGTTCGGTTTCTGTAATTTGCAAACTCGTTTAACTGCTCAAGAATGTTTAGACCAAGAAAGTTTAAGTTAAGAAAGTCAAGAGTAGTCAAGAAAGTTTAGTTATTGTGTTAAATATTTGTTTTCTAATAAATGACTTAAAGGAAAACTGTAATATCAAAATATTCAAAATAATTTCATTAGGAGAATTTTTTAAATCTGTAACTATATGTAAATTTAATTTAAATATATAAAAATGTTTTATCAGCAAAGGTTAAGTACTTATACGGAGTCACTCAGAATTCTGAAAAAAATATTTAAAATAATAATAATAAAATTGGAACACAACTATTGTATTTAATTTAAGGACATAAACCAAAGATGAAGAAATTATGCAGAGTCGATACATCACAACTAAAATAATAAGTAAACATTCGAATGGATAGATAATATGTTTAAGACTATCTCATTTGTCATTTGATATTGCAAATGAAAACAGAAATTTTAGTTTGAAAGGAAAGCTTTTATTTCCTGTTTGTAAACTAATAAATGAATTCAGTTGCAAAGTTTTACTTCTCTATTGATTTTTACTTTTAAAAAGTGTTTATCCTTTTTTTAAATTCTTCTTTATTAATGCCCTAATAGCTAGAATAACAACAAATAAAGTTGTTATTTAATCTTTAAAAAATATATATATAGATGCAAACATTCTTTAAATGATTTAATGATGACGGAGCCTAATTAATTAGTTGTATTTGAACAATAAGTTATACCCTTCCTTATTTTATTGCAATACTACATTTTAATTATTTTTTTTTCCTTCAATAAACCAGGAAAATACTGAGTAACCGTTAATAGAGAGAAGATAAACTGACTGAGATTTAATTTAAAGCTTGAAAAAAATGTGCATTCTCTTTTAGTTTTCTCTTTTTGATTAAAAACTAATGCTTTTTCTATGTCTTCCATTTTTTTTTTCAAGTGTGCAGAAAATTAGGTAATTTTCTTGTCGCTAATTCTATTCTTAAGTAATTTTTAATTAAAGAAATAAAATAGCATTTCAAAATATTAAAATTAATTTTTTAACAAGAAAATAATTATTACATCAATTGTTTGAAAAAAAATGTTTCTAAAAATATACTATTCTTCTTGCATGCAAGTGTATTATATAATAATAAATGTATAATTTTTGTTAAATCAGATAATTTTTAAATAAAAAGTAACCAGGATTAAAATAAAGTTTATAACTAATAAAACTGTTAAAATCTTTCAATAGTTAACTGTTAACTGTTAACTATTGAAAGTATTAGTGTTTTATTAAAATGTGTTATTTGTATAATGATACTATGCTTTGTATAATGAGACTATGCTAGTCTTTAGTTCCATGTTTATGAACACTCGAAAAGTATTTTAAATATATATATATTGTATCAAACTGTATGTCGATGAAATATACTAGACATAGGTAAATGGCCAGCAACTATGATACTAAAAAATGAAAAAAAAAGACTATTAAATGAATATATTAAAAAAATGGTTTATCTACAAATTTTATTCTCGCTTAATTAGGTCGGATCTAAACTTATGCGTTTAAAAAATAACAGTACTTTATATCACCTAATGCATAAAATCTAGAGTTTTTAATTTTTTAGAGGTTCCTATTTAATTCCGTTAGTTGTTTCTTTGAAATGATGTTCATATAAAAGTTCGCAATTGATTTTTATCCAATGCGATTGAACTGTAATGCAATTTTTCTGAAATGCTATCTGGATTATTTTTGTCACTAACGAATGCACAACAACTCGAATAGTGCTGAATTTAACAAGTAAAAAACGCTCGAAATCAGGGGATTGCGAATGATTTAATTCCAAAATGAATTTTAAAAGTTACGTCACTTGTTTTTAATGTGAAATTTCCTTATTAAAAGAATGGTGCAATCTCCTACTTCTAAAAACACTATTAACTCATCTGCAGAATGTTCAAATATCTCTATTTTTATGCATATTCTGACAATATACTTTTCGGTTAGCCAGTCGTCCATGTTATATATATATATATATATATATATATATATATATATATATATATATATACATATATGTATATAATATATATGAGGAGCCCAGAAACCAAGGGGTACAAGTGTCAAAATGTCGATTTGGAGTAAATTGAGTTTAAAGATAAATGATGTTAAAATGGAACATCAATAACAATTGACTTAATTGAAATAGGAAACATCTGCTTGTTGCATTCTAATCTTTGAACTCTCATTTCAATAACTGTTAAAAAAATAGAGTACAATTTCCTTTAAATGTATAATTAATCAATATTGTTTGCTTTTCGAAAAAAGTGGTTTATCTCTGTAACTCCCCAAATAATCAGAAAATGACCTATATTTCTTTACCTGTGATGAAAAAAGCATATTTCCAGATACCCTGTGCACATAACTCAATTTTTTCAATTTTGTCACTTATACCCCTTGGCTTCTGGGGTCCTCATATATAAATATATATATGTGTGTATGTATGTATTTACATAAATATTGCATGTATGTATAAACATACAGGGTGATTCATAAAAGATGGGCAGAACTTTAAGGGGTTATAGTACACTTAAAGACAAATAATATTAAATAGGAGAGTAAGGGTCCCAGACGTATTCCCAAGGAGATAGGGGGCATTAAAGTTTAGGGTCCGAAATTTCAAATGATTATAAAAAATGGAAAAATTGGTCGATTCGTTTGCGGTTTTTGCAAAAAATTTTCTTTATGCCAGTATTTTCTTGAAATAAAATTTTAAAGTTCAATTTCAAAAAATGCCGATAGGGGGCGCTTTAGACTTTGGAGTAACAAACAACTATTTTTTAACGTTATTTTTTGTATTTCTTTAAATGATTTCGAAAGCTTAGACTTAAACTTAAATTTTGATCTAAAAATCTGAGTCCTAACGAGTAGTTAAGTAGCGTAAACTGAAATTTGAAATTTAAAACCCTTCTCCCCCCAGAACAAAAATCAGTTATTCCCGATCTTTGTGTCGTAGATTAGGCTCTAACTACTGCCGCGTTTTGCTAAAATTATTCTTTATGTCAGTATTTTCTTGAAAATAAATTTTAAAGAAAATTTTCAAAAAATTCCGATAGAGGGCGCTTTAGACTTTGGAGTAACGAACAACTATTTTATACCGTTATTTTTTGAGTCTCATTAAATGCTTTCTAAAGCTTAGACTTAAACTTAAATTTTCAGCTCAAAATCTGAATCGCTGAGCGTGGTTCAGTAGCGAGGGGAGGGGGTTCAAATTTCAACTTCTGAACATAGTTCAGTTTGCACTACTTAACCATGCCGAACGATTCTGTGCTGTGATACGAGGCAAAGATACAACTTTCCTCAAGGACTGCATAGTCGGAATTCACTCATAAAGGCACTGGCACAGTTGGAAACGTCGCTCATGCAAATTTTAAAGCTCCATTCCTGACGCTAGTCACCGGGTGAAGAAGGAGACAGAAAGTATGCAAATGTCAAATGGGGAAGAAGAAGAACACGTATGCAAAATTTCGACACGATTCAGGCATAAAAACCACTGAACGGTGAGTCAAGTGTAAGTCGCTGTAGTAATGAATCGGAAGATGGTGCCCTTCACGAATAAGGAAAAGGCTGAGATGCATTTAATTTACGGAGCGGCAGCTGGAAATGTGCAGAGGCACAACGAATGTACGGAGAGCGATTTCCCAACAGGCGGTTGCCTAACCGCAAAACTTTCGAGCGCTTGCACAGACAGTTGTGTGAGACGGGATCATTTCTCGCTTCCCGGTCGAATGCAGGTCGTGCAAAAAAGGACGAATCAGTAGTTGTTGCAGAAGCCATTCTGGATGTAGTAGCGGCGCAGCCAAGTACAAGTACACGAACAGTGGCTAGGCAGGTGGATACCTCACAGTCCATGACTTGGAGGGTACTGAAGGATGAACATTTGCTCCCGTTTCATGTGCAACGAGTCCAGAGACTGTCTCCAGGGGATTATCCAAATCGTATTGAATTCGCCCGCTGGTTTCTGCAGCAGAACGCGCTAAATCCACATTTTGGACGAACTGTGCTTTTCACCGATGAATGTACCTTCACACGTGAAGGTACATTTAACACACACAATGCACATGTATGGGCGGATGTCAATCCACATGCTACGTATCCACATGCTCATCAGAGACGCTTTTCCATCAATGTTTGGGCAGGAATCCTCGGAGACCACCTAATCGGACCGTACCTTGTTCTTGAACGCCTCAACGGTAAAACATACCTCACATTTCTGCAACATGTGCTGCCAGACCTGTTAAACGTTGTTCCTCCACGCATCCGGCGGGTCATGTGGTTCCAGCATGATGGAGCGCCAGCCCATTACGTACGAGACGTCCGCAACTATCTGGACATCACATTTCCGAACAGATGGATTGGTCGAGGTGGTCCTGTTGCTTGGCCTGCTCGCTCGCCAGATCTTTCACCCCTCGATTTCTTTTTTTGGGGACAATTGAAGGCTCTTATGTATGAGACACCCATTGAATCCCCCGAGGAACTGGTCGCCAGACTTTCCGCCGCTGTAGGGGAAGTGCTCGAAAAGCCTGATGTTTTCGCGAATGTTCGCCGTTCCATTCTTCGCCGTTGTTCTGCGTGCATAACCTCTGGTGATCACAATTTTGAACATTTATTGTAATTACATGTTAATAAATATGCTTTGGTAACATAATCCTAATTTGTGTCTTTTTACCTCGTATCACAGCACACAATGTGTGGACATGGTAAACTGAACTGTGCTCAGGAGTAGAAATTTCAAACCCCTCTCCCCAGAAACTTAACCACGTCTAACGATTCAGATTTTGGGCTGAAAATTTAAGTCTAAGCTTTAGAAAGCATTTAATGAGACACAAAAAATAACGGTATAAAATAGTTGTTCGTTACTCCAAAGTCTAAAGCGCCCTCTATCGGAATTTTTTGAAAATTTTCTTTAAAATTTATTTTCAAGAAAATACTGACATAAAGAATAATTTTAGCAAAACGCGGCAGTAGTTAGAGCCTAATCTACGACACAAAGATCGGGAATAACTGATTTTTGTTCTGGGGGGAGAAGGGTTTCAAATTTCAAATTTCAGTTTACGCTACTTAACTACTCGTTAGGACTCAGATTTTTAGATCAAAATTTAAGTTTAAGTCTAAGCTTTCGAAATCATTTAAAGAAATACAAAAAATAACGTTAAAAAATAGTTGTTTGTTACTCCAAAGTCTAAAGCGCCCCCTATCGGCATTTTTTGAAATTGAACTTTAAAATTTTATTTCAAGAAAATACTGGCATAAAGAAATTTTTTTGCAAAAACCGCAAACGAATCGACCAATTTTTCCATTTTTTATAATCATTTGAAATTTCGGACCCTAAACTTTAATACCCCCTATCTCCTTGGGAATACGTCTGGGACCCTTAGTCTCCTATTTAATATTATTTGTCTTTAAGTGTACTATAACCCCTTAAAGTTCTGCCCATCTTTTATGAATCACCCTGTATATACAAACAGAGAAAGGCATACTTGTATATAAATAGGTAGATAGATAGATATACATGTATATATGTGTGAACAAGTGTATGCTTGCAGATATATATATATATGTATATATATATATATATAAGCATACATATGTATATTTATATATATACATAGAAAGAGAGAGAGAAAGAGAGGTGTATAGAGGGTGGTTAAATTTAGGGACAACAATTCGGGATTGTCTTGCATTAAAACCTCGTTTATGTATGACAGAAAAACGGACTCCTGATTTTCTGCACAAGTATTGTTTGTTGTGCGGTCTCTTCATTCTCTTAAAGTTTCCTTCATCCTTTTTTAATTACTTTATATAAACCTAACATGATTTTATTGAGTATTTTTAATTTTTTAAGTTAAATACAGTGAATGGTTTTTAAATTTATAATGTATTTTAATAGACATAACACCGATTATGACAAAAAAGAAGCATTGCGATTCAATTCATTTTGACTAATTCAACTTATCAGTGATTCAAGTAACTGGCGATCACCATCATCAACAACTCAAATCCTTCTACAAACAAATTCTGATTAGAATTCTGTATTTTCCACTGATATTGTTAAAAGAAAAACAATAGTTTATTAAATTATTGCTAAAGTTTAATTGATGCAAATTGTAATTATTATCAAACAACAAATGTAAAAAAACGTGAATAAAAAATTCAAACAAACAAACAAATGAACTATTATTTTTCATTTATTTATGAAATGCAATCTATTTGCTTATTTTTTATTATTAACTTCCTATTAAAAGTTAATTAATTATCTTTTTCATTGTTTTTATTCGAATAGTGTAACTTACTAAATATAAATATATTTTTGAAAAGCTTTGCTTTCTATTGATTTTTATTAAACGATTTTTTTCTGGTTTTATTTATTTTACGATTCCAGACACTGAACAAAAACATAATAATTAAAAAATATACCAATTAATTACTTCGAAAAAGTCTTTTGTGTGATAGTATATTTCTTAAATTAAAAATGAGAAAAGTAAATCCAAAACAGTGTTATTCAAGCATGGGGAAAATTAAAATATATTTTTCCCCCAAAAATTATAATTCAATAAAAGCATTTTTCTAGAAACATTAAATATAAACATGGATTCTCATGTGGTCGTTCTGATGACTGTAGCATTAGTGCATATTCTGCAACGATGGTATTGCTTCTCAACTGAAAGTTTGAATTTATTCATTTAATCCCTTGGAATCGAGCGACCAGTATATGTGCCGCATAAAAAAATATCTCAGAATCCTTAAGTATTCTCATTTGTATTTTTTTATTGTAAACTTTGCATCATTTAATCTGAATCTTTTCCCGAAACAATTAGGCAAAAAAAAATTTGATCTGTAATGACGCTCGGCCCGAAGGGGTTAAATTGAGTATCACAATAAAAGATGTGTACATCGTACCACTCCTGGGATTTATTGACCAGGAAATTCTTCAATACAGTATTTTCTTATAGAAAATCTCAAATTAAGTGATGTGAAATTTTGCATTTTTGAACTAGATTTAATCTGTATAAGAAAACTCTGGTATAATACCTGAGAAAAAAAATTACAAGTACAAACCCTGTATATGATCTTTTCAACAGTTTCCAACATAGATGAGATGGGTGTGCTTATTCCGTTTGTCTATTTGCCCGGGTTCTATCGTGCATTAATATAATCGAATTACTATGCGTTCGATATAAGTTATAGAAATTTACTATGTCATGCTTGATATTATAAATGAAGTGTGGTATATTCATAGTTTACATCGACACTCAAATAAGGTATTCTGGTATAATAACGCCAGGTGCTAATATTATGCATAATTATCCGGTAATCCGGTAAATGACACCCATGTGCTCTGCGCAGAAGGGTTTTGAGTCATATAAATCGCAAAAAAAAGCTTAAAGTTAATTTGTTCCATTTCTAGGTCTTATTTATTTTACAAGCAACTAAAATTAACGCGTGATCTAAAATTTGCGAGATACGTTTTGTGATGAGAAGACTATATTTTTCATCGGAAATACTTTGTTTATTATATAAATTTGTAGTGCATTTCATGTACTTTCAAAATGTTGTTGAAGATTTTGGATATCTTCTCGAGATAATTTGTAGTTTAAAATGTACTGCGCAATAAGCATACCGGGGTAATAACGCCAGTCTTTGGCGGTTTCATTGCAGGTAGCATGTGTACTCGTAGAAAATGAAGATTTTTATAAAAGCAGTCCCAAAGATTTTTGATAATATAAGAGCTCTTATAATAAAATAATGTTCCTTTTCAAAATTATGACAAAATAACTAGGTTTACTACGTGATTTTTCATTGTTCATGCGTCGACGTCATCAAAATTTTATCTGGTTATTGCGTTCGTTATATGCATAGAGCAACGTTTATGAAACACTTAAAGACATAGCTTGAAAATTCTAAAAATTATCGTCGATAGAATAAGCTCAAAATATGTTATTCAAACAAATCAAACAAAAAGATGAGGAAGTGTATCCATTTATCCATTGATTAGTTTCAATATACAAAGTATGGCACGTACTACTATATTTTGATACAACCCCACATTGCTTCATTTTGAGAACAGAAGATTATGAGATTATTTTAATGAATATCACTTTTAAAATTTTCAAGCTATGTTTTTGAAACTTTCACAAGAGTTGCTCTATGCATATAGCTGACTCAATATGGAAATGAAATTTTGATAGCGTTCAGCCGTGCGCCATAAAATATTATTAAATAAAGCTGCTCATTTTTCATAAATTTTTTATTATTTTTGTAATGCTGATTGCAGTTCATTAAGTATAGTGTTGTTTGTCAGATCTTCGGAAAAGAACATTATTTTATATTAAGAACTCTGAAATTTATAAGCAAAAAACTTGGAAAAATTTGGGACTGTTTTTTATAAACCTTAATTTCTCTATAGGTATACATATTAAAAAATGAACACTGTTTATTACAATATGCCACTTAATCATAATCTACAGTTTGAACGATTTTTCTACATCAATTTTGAGAGGTTATCTAAAAGATATTCGTTCTTTTTCAATTTGTTGAGAGTGCCCATTGGGTTTTCAGAAGAAAATCTTCACAGAAATGTATGACATGTACTATTTTATTTGCAAACTTAGTTTTTAGTATAATTCCTCATATATTTTACTAGATATTCAACAAAATGTCTAAAATCATAAGTAGCCGATTTGTAAGTAACCTTTGCCCAAATAGTGTATTTGCACGTACAGAAATGGAAATTCTTCAATATTTAAAATACTATAAACATTTGAAAATACACCGTCGAATTTTTTTAACTGGACTTCTTAAGGAAGACTCCTTATAGAATCCATCACTGAAAAGCACTAATAGTCTCTGCATATAATTTTCAAACTTTCATGTCGCAGGAGAGAGGAAAATTAATGTTACTGCATTTTGTTACTATATTTTTGGGGAATAGAAATTCTATTTTTTTATGCCAAAATGTGAAAATGTGATTGCAAAATTTCTCTTTTAATAAAATTTATATCATTACAATATTCTTTGATGAACATTTCCATCTTATTAAATAAAATTGTATTTAACATTTTCCCTGAACTATTAAAATAACGTAAATAAATACTTAAAAAAATATCCTATATTGTTCGTAGGTTAATCTTAAACATTTATAGATGGTTTTAAAGTCGCTATAATCCAATTATAAAAAAAGAATTTAGATTTGTAAAAAAGAAAGCATTTTACCAAAGGGAATTTGGGAGAACTTTATCTGAATTTAGTAAAAAATCAATGGATGAAGCGTAAATGTAATTATTATTACCACGCCATTAAAAGATACGAAAAAAGTTATTTCTTATGGGAAACAAGAGAATGGTTCTATTGAATACACATGAAAATGATTTAAAAATGAGTTTCTTTTTTAGGAACTTTTACATTCATTGAGTGTCAGTTAAAATCGCAAAAAATAGATATTTTTCCCTTTCTCTTTAAAATAATGTGCTATTTATGTTATTTACAATAATGTGTATAATTTGCCTCCATTTTTCAGTTTTTTTAATTGTTACATTAAAGTACTATGAAATTGAAAAACGTACTTAGAAAAAATTTCAATTATTGAAGAAAGAAACTGGCCTCTTTTGTTTAGTAGATTATTGGAGTGAAACTTATCAATCAGACAAGGGATATTTGTGACCTAAGTACTCAAACCCCATTTTTTATTGCAGGAAAATTCTGGTATCCACCACTTTTAAATATATTAATTTTCTAGAAGTGTACATTAATACATTAGTGCATTATTGGAGCACTATAGGGGGGAGGATGAGTTTATGTGAGAGAGAATATTTTTTAAGCAGTTTTTCATCTGAATCAGTGCAAATCCAAGATAAAAGAAAATATTATACATATGTATGTTAGTTGTCATTCAACGTACATATAAATCAGTTTTAAATATGTTAGTTATGATCTGTTCATGAACAGGTATATTTATACTATATTCTATTTATTTCGTACAATGCTATTTCTTAAATACAGTTTATCCAATTTGTTTTTTGCTGAAACTTTGGAAATCTACAAATTATTAAGAAATTGTTATACATGTTTTAATTAAAGCAATTTAATGAAATACTGCTACGAAGCTTGCACTAAATCCTTATAAAACGAACGAACATAATAAGATTATATAGATAGAAATCTTTTAATTTGAAATATGTTTAACATCGCTTTTACAAAAAAGAAGAAAAAAGGAAAAAGAAATTGAAAGGTTTTTTAATTATATAGTTGACTTAGCTGTTATTAACAATACATGAGGTTTCAGGTGTTAATAAACAAAAAATAATAAAATTTATGTCATAAAAGTGACATTTGGAATTTAAAGACAACATTAATTACGCACAAAGTTTCAAGTCTAAAAATACTAAATATTTGTACTGATCCAAGTGCTTTAAAATCAATTGCTTAATACCAAAACCTTTAGCAAAAATTCATTATCAATATTTATTTTTTGTAACTATATGTATAATAAATTTTAAATATATTAAAATATTGAATCAGCAAAGATTAAGTTTATTTAAGATATCATTGAGAATTTTAAACTAAGATGAAATACGGTAATTAGTCATTGCATTTGTCCAAAGACCCTGAAACTAGGGTAAGAGAATTAATTACGCGGCCGAAGTACAGAAATATTGATAAAAATAAAAAATTCACAGGGATAGCTTATATGTCTGGGAATATTTTATTTATCACTTAAAATTACAAATAAAGCAAAGAAACTATGTTTCATAAAAAAACCCTTCATAAAGTGGTCTGGTGTAGTAACGCCACACGGGGTAATAACGCCAAGTGCTAATATTATGCATAATTATGAAATAATCTGGTAAATGACACCCATGTGCTCTGCGCAGAAGGGTTTTAAGTCATATAAATCGCAAAAAACAGCTTCAAGTTAATTTGTTTCATTTTTAGGTCTTATTGTTATTACAAGCAACTAAAATTAACGCTTGATCTAAAATTTGCGAGATACGTTTTGTGATGTGAAGACTACTTTTTTTATCCGGAAATACTCTGTTAATTACATAAATTTGTAGTACATTTCATGGACTTTCAAAATGTTTTGAACATTTTGGATATCTTCTCGAGATAATTTGTAATTTAAAATGTACGGCGCAATAACTATAACGGGGTAATAACGCCAATCCTTTGCATTAATACCCCGGTTGATTCCCTACAGTGGCCGAGCTACATCCTAAATACTGATTCAAATAAACACAGTTAGAACTGTGCAATGTTTCTAATAATTCTATTTAAGCGGTCCTTTTTAAGCAAAAAGAAGCTCACGGTCTGATATTCTTTTGCCTCATCATCCCCCCCCCCCCACCACACCTTTATTTTTCTTACACTTTCACAAAAAAATTAACATTTTCAATAGCTTAGAATGCAATTTGTCAATTTCTAAGTTTGTAGAGTTTGTATTTTTAGAATTGGGCAATCTATATGCAATTATTCCATCTTATTTCATAGTTTTATTTGCATGGCGTTATTGCCCACATAGGTGGGTAATAACGCCATAGCATTGGTCAAGAAATCACGCCATTACATTTCTTGAATACATATCTGTTAAATTATTTTTTTACATAGATAGTGAATGTGTTTATGTATCAAATCCTATGTTTTTTTGAAAAATACAAACTAAAACTGAGCCGTGAAAATTGGCAGAACCGTAACGTGGCATTATTACCCCAGGGTACCTTATTACCTTTGTAGATTAATAAAGCAATTCAATCATAAAGTTTTAATTTTGTGCTCGCAAATCGTATTACTTTTCACAGAACTTCTCCGTCACTAATATCATAAAAGTTACAATAACAAACATTCATGAAGTTACTCATTCAAATTAAATACAAATAAAGAAAGATGCAAGCACTCAAATCATTCAAATAAAGAGAGATGCAAGCATTATTTAAATGTTTTAATGTTAGGGCAGTGTAATTTTCTGATGATGTTAAATAATCAGTTATGCCCAAATTTATTATTTTGTGTAAATACATTGATATTAATTTTTCGATAAAGAAGAGAATAGTTTAATAACAGGTACTGCATATAAGATAAATTCACAAACATTAAAAGTATAGATTGAAAGATAGTGCTTTTTTAATTATTACTTTTTAAAAATTATAATTATTGTTTTGATTTCTTTTTTTTTTTTCGTTTTAGAAATATTTCCATTTTTATTTTTAGAGTGCAAAATATCATGCAATTTTCTTGTTCTTGATCATGTTTTCTTACAAATTATTTTATTTACACTGCTTTTACAACTTTAAAAAACAAGAAAGTATTTATTTAATATCAACAAAATAGATATTACTTCAATTACAGCTAATCAGGGTATCTTTGTCTCACCTTTGCGAAACTTTGATCCATTCTGCCATGGTGGAATATTGACGAATTATTTCCAACGATCTAGATAACTTACACTAGTGCTGCTATCTATATTTTGAGACCAAGATTTGCCGTTAACTTAAATGACGTAGCAGATTTAATCTTTTTTTCGTATTTGGCCTAAAGTTACCCTGATTGGCTGTAATTGAAAAAAATTATCTTCATATTTATATGAGTGTTCAAAATAGTATGTGTATTACATAACTTAAATGTATTATTTTATTACATATATTATTTTTTGGCGCGACTGAGTTTTAACCCCCTTATTGGCGCGTTTAAAAAAAATTGCCATATTGATGCGTTTTTGCGTTTTATCTCCCGGATGTGATTACCAGGAGATACCACGCAAAAGCGCACAATTTAAAACGGCGATAATGAAAATACAACAGAAATACACATTTAAAAAAATACAAAATCCTATAATTTTAAAGAAAATGATTGAAAATACAAAAAAATAGATATTTTAAAATATTGAAAATCCAAAAATTGTAAATACGGCATATTAAAAAAAAATCTTACTTACCGGAAAACGGAGAAAAGCATTAAGAATGGAGACATCTACCAAACCATTCACGCGTTATCTTTAAAATTTTACACAGACTTAAATGCGAACGTTCAAACCAGGAACCCCTCCTTATACTCCTACACTGTAAAAAAAAATCTGGAAGACTACAAAACTAGTTTTTGTAAAGCTGCAGAAATCTGCATGTTTACTAAAATTTTATTTGTAACCAGGTATAATATTTACCACCCGCATAGTACAAATACATGAAATGTCGTAGTTTCACCTGTAAGCCAATCAGAAAGAGCTTCAGTAGTGACGTAATCGCTATTTACGAAGCCACAGAGGCGTGAAATGCATCCATCTTGAATCCGGTATGGATAAACATTTCTAGTTACTGAGTAAGTAAAGTTTTATTCTGTATGAGTTACATTTTATTACATTTCCTTTTTGCTTGATTCATAATAAGTAAAAATCAAAACTCAGAAAAGATTATTTGATTTTTTGTTATTGGCAAGCTAATCTGCAATTATGTTCTGTTTATTACATATTTATTTTTCGGTGAAATAACTATTCTTTACATCTGTGTTTAATACATGTGAAATTTCTAATGTTTTATGTAATAAATCAAATTTATCTGCTCTTTTTCTAAAATTTCACTTTCCTTTATTGCCCTCTTCTCCACAATGCAAAAATTTAAAGTGTTTAAAACTTGCTTTAAAAAAATATTACTCAACTGTGTCTTCATAGTAAATAAATTTCATTAATCATTCTTACATCACATTCATTTCATTAAAACTTCATATTTATTTCGCTTTTAAAATTTTGCTTCCGAATTTTCTTCAAAAACTTTTCAAAACTGCTTAATTTAAAATAACATAAAAAGTATAATCTGTGCTCTATGTGTTAATTTATTGTCGTAATGAAATATCAATTAAGTCTTTCCTGTTCTTCCCCCCACCCCTTTTTTGACTAAAAGAACGAACAGAATTACACACAGAAAGTATAAAACTCTTTTAAACTCCAGTGTTAGGAGAGGGAAAAGCCTCAATCAGAATTATTTAAAGGAAAGCTGGAAATTATTTGAATTCATTTAGTTTAGGTCTAGGATGAATGTATTAAGTTTCCCCCCTCTTGCTAGGTTGCGTTACAATTTTTTTAATTACCATTAAAATATCTATTAAAAAAACTTAATGAAAAACACTGTCAATGCAAATGTTGTAGAACTTAAAATTATAAATAAAATGATAACCGATATTTAACATTTTTGTTTAATTTTCAACAATTTTACTTCAAAGTATTGGCTAAATCGCTAAACAAGAACTTGAAACGCGAAAGGACAAGGTTATCAGTTTACCGTGCTTGTTATTATGTACATGCAACTTTTTTTAGTTATTGATGCATTATTTAGAATGGATATTTTTGAGAAATATGGCTTAATCTCTTCATTGCGGATTATAGCCCAGTGGTGGGGTATACAAGAAAGGCCAAAAGTCTGGTTTAATTCCAAGAAATCTGGAAATTGTTTTAATCCTATCGACATAGATTAGAAATTAATGTATCAAGTTTCCTCCTTTTGTAAGTGAGCTTTAGCCACTACAAACAAATTAACTTTAAAAAGTGGATATTTTCATAATTTTTAGAATATTTCAAAAATGTCTCGTAAATGATGGGAAATGTTGCTTATTACTTCCGGTATTGTATTTAAAATATGTATAGCATTTAATATGATGCATATAGAGTGAACAACAATGCGTATGTATTAAAATTAAGGATATTGAAAATAAAGAGCAAGGATAGGGGGAAGCGGGGTAGAGGAACAAATGGGTGTGTATAAGACTTTTCTCTAGAGGAATTCAAGGTCAAATAATTGCACGATTATAAATTTCGATATTTGCGTAAAGGACAAAAATGGTTATAATAAAATGATTTTTGACAAGTATACAAGAATCTTCAGTTAAATTCATAAAAGTTTCAAATCTTACAAACATGGAAAAAAAATATTATATTCTTTACGTAAAAAATCTTTCACTTTAAACTATGGTTTAAGGTTGGCGGTGTTCGCTGCAAAATGAAATAGAAAACAGCTATTATTTATGCAACACTATCTCGAAAACTACTAAATTATAATTCTCAAAATAGACAAAATAAATTCCTAACATAATTACAAAAATATCGTGAAGGCCTCAAGAATTAAAAATGTATCTGTACACGTATGTAACAAACGTAGAGAGGATGAATGGGTAACTTGGTGTCTCCTTGTTCCAAGCTTTGGATTAGCGGTTAAGGCAAAATTTTGAAATAGAATTGCGACAAAATTATGAACATGGGTATTCATTTTATTGCAAATTTCAAACTCTAAGACATTTGAATTGTCAATGATTTTTACAGTATTACTTGTTTTGAGATATTAAGATAATTAAAAAAATGTATTTTCTAACGTAAATTTAGAACATGGGGGGGGGTGAGGATCTATGTTAATTCTAGATCTAAACTGGAGGGATTAAAACAATTTCCAATTTCTCCTAATTAATTTTGAGTTAAACCTCCTGACCACTGCGATTAAACATTGAAAGAGAATTGTGGCATTAATGTTCAGCAAAAATATTAAATGTAGATGGTCATTTTACTCAGAATTTTAAATTTTACAACATCCGTATTGACAATGTTATTTAAAGTTAATTAACTGTGAGACAGTTATACAGAGAGATATTTTTATGATATTAAAAAAAAATTACTTTGCATCTATATCTTTTTTCTAATTCTCACCTCGTAGGGGAGAAAAATTAAATACATTCATTTTAGATCTAAGCTGATGGGATTAAACCAATTTCCTACTTTACCCTAATAACGAGCTCTGCAAACTAATCACTGGGATATTAGTATTTTACTTATTTCTAATTTTTAACTTATGTAAATAAGTCATCTAATACTCTCCCTTTCTTAAAAAAAAAAAAAAAATCCTGATCTGTTACTTTATTGTACCAATAAGTAATAGATCATATGCTTTACCCCTCCTTTCACAGAAAATGACGTTATCTCTTCCTCTCTCTCCTTAAAAGCATACAAAGTTTAGTTTTTTACAGCGATTAATTTTCATTTTTTGCACAATTTGTAAGTCTTCAGTAAGTTAAATTGTCAACCGTTTGGAAATTCTTCCCTCCCCTCCTTCAATAATAAAAAAAGAAAATATGGTTATCTTTGTCGCCATGCTTACTTTTTAAAATTATAAATCTTTACATGTCTATTTTCTTCTTGCTGTATTTGTTACTTTATTATGACAGTAATTAACCACCTGAAATCTTCCCTAAGTCTCTCAACCTAAGATTTTATTACTTAGTAAGGGAGAGTGGGAGTAAAGGAGAGTGGAGTGGAATGGGACAGGAGATTTTTCTGTTTGTCTCATTTATAAATATTTCACCAGTCACGTATTAGATTAAGGAAAAGCATCCCCAATGTTTAGTTGAATAAAGTAGCTAAATTGCACAACTTGCAATTGTAAAAAGAAAAAGATTATTTCAAGAACCAAAAGTAAATTTGCTTTATAATTTTTTATGCTTTCTGTATATTAATGACTTGTTTATGTATATATGTAATTGTTTCCTTTTTTATAGAGCATTATACTATATATCATCCATAATTTAAACTATGTTTAAAAGCAGCATTTCTGTCTATACAAGAAATTTAACGTAGAGTATAGAGAGGATTGGGACTTGCCAGCAAATGAAGAATTAGGACGAATCCAATTTCTTTACTTTTTTTCTCTTACTTACAATTTCATTATAATTATAAAATCGTTTTGAAAATTATGTTTCTATAATGTTCAAAAACAATAAAAATGTTTCATTTTGTATTTTATAAATCGAAATTTTGGTTTTTGTGTTAAATTTGATATTCTCATCTTTGAAAGTTGTCTCATTCCTCCCCACTCTCCCTTATTTTTTTATTTTATTTTATTTTATTTTATTTTTTTTAATATTCAGGTAATTTCAGAGCTTTAAGCAAGTAATTCAGTTGCATGTCTGTTAATTTAATTATTTATAGAGGAAGTTTTATTTTTATGTAAAATTAGGAAAAAAAGAACTCTTTATGTTTTAAGAGCAAACAAATTAATCTTTAGGGCTAAACAAATATAACGTTTTTTTTGAGGGCGGTTGTTATTTGACATCGATGTCATTTCTGATCATCAATTTTTTCTCTTTTTATTTGTAACATGGTCTTTGGTACAAAATAGCATGTTATCTTTTTAGCCTGTTATTTATTTTTATGAAAATACAAAGTTATTAAAATAACTGAATTATTATAAAATTATTTAATTCTAAAATATAGTATACCCGAACGTTTAAGATTCCTATTTTTCTTCATATGTGTAATGCATATCGCAGTTCGAGAATCCGTATAAAAAATGTACTTGAAATGAAGCTGTGTTTACTAATAAAGAAAAAGAATGTTGTCCTTCTTTTGCTGGTATGAATTTCTATTTGCACCTCACCCCTCTCTGTTCGGTGCAAGTACGACAGTTCTTTATTATTGTTGCGAAGTGATCTGCGTTTACCAGTGTATTTGAAAGAGTTAAAGTTCATATTTTAATAATCAACTGCACTATCAATTTTAGCATTTCAGCTTTTAAAGCATATATTTTGTTTATCGGAACTTTAAAATAGCATCTTGTAGTTGCTTAGGCAGTAAAAAGATTTTGGAGAAATAGTTTTTTTTTTTTTTTTTTTTTTTTTTTTTCCAAACGGCTTACTGTGGGGGCTTGTAGATATCAGAAATTTAATATCAGGATATATAAACATGTTAAAATTGGTACTGATGATATATTGCGATAACTATCTTAAACTGTATGGGAATAGAAAAATTGCCAATTTTAAAAGATAAACGCATAGCAGATATTTATGTACAAATAGATGCAAAAAGCAGCTAATCATTTTTTGTACTATTTTTGCTCCTTAAGCATCTTTTAAATCTGTGTGTATTTTTACTTAATAGAAGTATTTTTAAGCAAGCACTAAAAATCAATCTAAAACCATAGATTATAAAACACTTTCCAACGCATTCAGAATTGTATCTAAAATTTCTACCGCTTAAAAAGGTTAAGTATGATGGCTAACTAAGCATTTTATAAAACACATAACGCATTTGAAAACTTAATTTAAAAAATTGCTATCAGTTATCGGAAAAATATCAAAATTATTTTGTAGAACACTGTATATGATCTATAGCTTTGTATGTACACTACATGGCCAAAGATGACCGGTCACTTGCGATTTTAGACATTTTGATAAATATCTAGAAAAATACATGAGGAATTATCTTGAAACTCTAAATGTGTAAATATAATAGTAAGTCATACATTTCCATGAAGTTTTTTCCCCCAAAACTCCAAACGGGGCCGTTAACAAATTTAAAAAATGTTTTAGATAACCCTGTCAAAACTAATGTATCAAAAGCGTTCGAACTGTATATTATGATTAAGTGGGTTATTCTAATAAACTGTGCTTATTTTTATGTGGATAGCATGTATACTCTTAGAAAAATTAAGGTTTTTATAAAAACAGTCCTAAATTTTTCCAAGTTTTGACGGATTCTGTCAGCTAATTTTGAAATAGATGTAACATTCGATACTAAGATGAATATTAGTTTTTCTATAATAATATTCATTATAAATTTTATTTAATTTATGTTTACATTTATCTTTTCTTTTTAGATGCATGAAGAAACTGAGGTACATCTTAAAAACAATGTGAGCCTGCTTGACGGCGAAATTTGAGGAAAAAGCTCTATCAATCAGAAAAATCTCGTGAACATCATTCTTGCGCTTTAATATATTCTGAAGCACTGAAGTTTTCCAGTAGTTTTATTGTAATGACATTTTGACAATCATTGTCTAATAGTGTTTTAGCATACATATACATATGAGTTTGATTATTGTTATTTAGACAAAGCATGACTTCAAAAATATAAAGTATGATATCCATAGGCATTTGTGTAATACTTGCAAAATGTGAGTTGTATAAAAAAATATGCTTTTTTATTGCAATGAATTTAATAAATAGTTATTTAATAAATTTACTCATATTTTATTGTATTTTGTTATTTATTCATATTGCATTTATTGGTTGTACAGATATGGATATTATATTTATATCAAACGACAGTTTATAATATTTTCCAAAGCAATATACATTTCTTTTTGTTTCCATTTTAGTTTCCATAAGCTTTCTACTTTTATAAAATTGCTTAGTTATACTGATAATACAATACTGATAAACATTAAAAAGTTCGAAACCTGCCCACAATTACTGTTGATGTATCAAAGGTGTATTTTTTCCATATATATGTTAAGGTGTATATCAACTCTCATATATGCAACTATTTGAGTTAAAGATTCTAATTCCAAAGGAATGTTAACCAGATAAGAATTCTGCTAAATTCATACATATTTGATCCATTCTTCGGGATCTTTAAGTTAGGTTAGTTTTAAATTCCTGGTCTTGTCAATAATTTTTTCCTCTTTAATATTTATATTTGAAACAAAACTCTCAAGCAAATAAAGTATTAAAGACACATGTAAAATATGTAATGTATTAAGTGTAGGGGGTGCAATAAATATATGAAGAATAAATAAGTCGTGGAAAAAGATCACCCCCCCCCCTCACAAAAAAGGGGGAGAAGAAAGATTCTAATAATTAGTTATAATTTCACTGCATATTCACCTGAAATAAGAATATATAAGACGTAAAAAAATCTTAAATGCGACATTCAGGTAAATACATTAATTTTTTTGCAGATTTCCTATCTGTTTTTGTGCCATTGAATCGGTTATTATGTAGTGTTCAAATATATGTACCAGGAGTTAATGAAGTTCTTGCGACCATAGAACCGAACAAAACTTCTTTAAAAAATATATATGACTAAATGTATATTTTTTATTTCTAGTTTAGTTTAGTAGCATATTTACATAAAATGAACAGATATTTTCTCACAATATAAAAGTTTTTAAATCATGTATTGGATCAGATGAGGCACAGTGCTTAATTATGTATTTATATATATATATATATATATATATATATATATATATATATATATAGAGAGAGAGAGAGAGAGAGAGAGAGAGAGAGAGAGAGAGAGAGAGATAATATAGTCCTTACAATTTGTAAATTTTTTTTGTCACAATTATACCACTAACATATTTTAGGCATATTTTAAAACTCAATGATGTACCTTACTTAGTTTTTATTGGCTTTTTTTAATTTAACTAAAAACCGTAAGATCTGCTTCAGCTTATCTGCTCATTTAGTGCTGTTGTTATAATGCCCATTTAATATAAAATATGATTTTGCACCTATTGAAATGTCTAAAGTAAAACTTTAGTGCATAACATACAAATATTTGTGTCAATTGCTACGGTGATATTGAAACATATGTCAGGTCATATTGTTTATTTTGTTTCGAAGTATTTTGATACATGAGGAAAACTTCACTCTGAATATCTAAAACTCTAAAAAATCAACTTCATATTGAAAGAATTCGTAACAACTCCAATTAATAGAAGTATTAGTATACAATATATTTATATACACGTAAAATCTTTTCGGAATATTGCTGGTAAACTACTGGTAATACAACTGGAAAAATATTTTACAGTTACAAATATATTTTGAAAGTGCAAATAAAATGTTTTAAATACAATACTAAAAAATCATTAGCATTTTTAATGTATTAATTCTTGTACTGTTGCAAAGAACTTTCTGGCGAGAATACAAAAACTGGCTCAACAACATATAAAACAAAAAAAAGTAATTTTTCTGACGGTACCTTAATAAATTTCCATTTTTTTATAAGTACATTAAAAGTTTAGTTTGCAATTTTGAAAAATTCTAAGTAAATGTGCCATGAAGTCCCTTGCAAATGTACAAGAAAATTATTAATAAATTTACTACAAAATCATTTGTAAGAATACTAAAAATCAATAGAAAACTCGCAAAATATTGTTTAGAAAACTCCCTAAAAAATCATTTGTACGTTTACTAAATAATTCTTAGGAAATTTACCAAAATATATTTAGTACTCGCCCTAAAATATCGCTAGTAAGCTTACTAAACAATATCTAGTACTTTTATAAAAACTAATATGAGAAACTCCCTTAAAAATCATTAGTAAATTAGCTCAAAATTCTTTAGTAAACTCCATGAACAATCATTAGTAAGATTACTAAGTAATATTTAGTAAATTTACAGGCGATTCTTTGGGAAACTCGCTAAAAGAAGGTTAGTATGTTTCCTAAACAATATTTAGTAACAGTTACTAAAGCAACTTTTGTAATATTACACGATTTTCTTGTGTTGCGGTTACATAAAAAATTCTAGGCATCCCAGTTTCCTAGAAAATTCTTAGTAACCTCACAGATTTTTTTTTACAGTGTACACACATCATGCGGGTTCATACTCGATGCCGACTGATCTCGACATCGCCATTCAAAACCATCAGTTAATTTATCACACGCAGTCAATTTCATATCTTTCCCACACCTTGGACATTCATACCTGGAAGCAATCAAACCTTCTTTCATACACCAGTCTATTACAGCGCTTTTACCCATTACAGGTAAAAGAGTAAAAAAAACCACTCATATATTCTCCTTCTTCTTTCATACATTCTTTCAAATTCTTACGGAAATCAACAACAGCCATAGCAGGTAAGTAGTCTAACCAGAGGAATATAAATGAAAAAAATCCAAAATAATTTGCTCACTCGATGATGACTCTTTGAAATCCAACGGATTAATGAAACGCACTAAAATTCAATTAGTTTCACAAAGCGCGATTCCTAAATTTAAAAATATCTCCTCTCAAGTCCAATAAGAAAGCTAGAAAAGAATGAACGAACAGAGCATGCGTAATCTGGGAGAAAATCCTCTTCGAGCTCCGAGGATTGCTAGGAGAAGCGACACCTGAATTTAATAGAAAGCAAGGCTTGGCGCAGTCATCGCGCGTCAGAAAAAACGCCGCCAGAAGTGGGTTAAAACTCAGTTTACCCTATTTTTTATATAAAAAGTAACTACACGGAAAGGGCTAATTTAATTACCAAATAGCGAAAGCTGATTTTTCTCGCCCTCTCTTAATGTACCATAATATTTTTGTCACTCTCTTTGCAATGCTTCACAAAAAACCAACAGTGGAATTTCCTCATGGAAACCTTTTCCAACTGCAACAATGTCAAATATCTAACTCTTTATGTTTATTGTGGAAAAAAGATCAAACACTGAAATCAGCAATTTGTAGAGTATACAATGTTTTAAATATTTAAAATGGTTTAATTTTAAAATATTTTATGGTTTGTTACTCCACTGTAGCAAAAAATAGTTGAACGTTTATGACCAAATCGTTTCAAAATCTACACTTCTACTCCTTTGCTCACACATCTGTAAAATTCCAAAAATTTTTAAATGGTTGGCAATTTAATTTTTTCTTACTTAGTAAAAAGGAATGCTCTAACATCTGTTTTCACAAACAAATATATATATATATATATCTTTTTTCTTTGTAAGTACAGAAAGCGTAAATTCCCCAAGACCTTTGCTGAAAAAAAATTCATATTTATTATGTTTCATTATGTTCTAGAAGCAATTTTTAATAGATAAAAATACCCCCTTCTAACCTCTCCTTCTAAAAAAAGAGGGGGGCAGAGAATTTTCCCACATGTGACAAGCATAGTTAAGAAATCCAGGTTAAATAACTGGAGTGGAAATACGCACAGTAGGTCCAAATTCCGAAAGCCTGCCAAAACATAAACATGTTATTCATATTGTGTGAAACTTCATATACAGATGTATTTTAGGATACTTTTTAGGACTCAAAAATTGAAATTAAAAAAAAATGTATTACTTTTTATAATTTACACAATTTGTTTATACAAATTTACGTAATTTACGTATTTATGCAATTTACGTAGTTACGTAATTTATTATACATTTTTTAGCTATTCATGTAATTTAATGAAATACATAATTTTGAAATTTAAGTAAGCTTTAAATTAAAGATTTTGATGCAATTGTAAGCTGCAAGAGGACATTTTTCATTTTTCGCAACATCCTGTATTTTCGTGATCTTTTCACTATCTGTTAATAAACTGCATGCACGAGTCTTATACTTTTCCACATTTACCTACATGACAAGATAACTCTTGTAATTATAAAACAATGCACAAAATTATTTCTTATATCGATAAGAAAATGTAAATCTTTTAGATTATTGATTAAAATTTCTCTTTTTTTATTAATAACTTGCTTATTAATATCATTTATAATTATTAAAATACATATTAATTAACTTAAATTATTAAATATATATTAAGTAAATAATACTTAATAAAATATTATACTAAATGTAATACATAGAAATATATGGCACAAACCTGAATGTTCAAAAAATTTAAAAATATATAAATTTTCCAGATATATTGATATAAAAAAATCCCTGTCGGCTGGGCCTATAGGCGGAGGTAGATTTCGAAGAGTGCTCATTTCAACAAAAAATAAATAAAAAATAAAAATATATATATATATGTATATGATTAGAGATAAACCCAGTTTAATAACTTTATTTGGCCGTTTATGAAAAAGTTTTAATTTCATTTTTCTGCAAAAACTGGTTTTATCAGAATCATCTTAAGAAAAATTCAGCTCAAATGCCCATTTTGACAACATAATTTGAAATAGATTCTAAATTTATTAAAAAATCGACCAAAACAGTACATTATACAGTTCCTAAATAACAAAAAACTGTCAGTTGAAAGCATTTGAGAAAAAAATTGAATTTAAAAATGAGTCATAAAATAACCGATTTGTTGTTTGAATACATCCTTAATTCTTTAATCCTGATTGCTTCGGAAAATTTTGTGCGAAATACTCACTTTGACAGCATTTTTAATAATATATTCTATCTTTATCAAAAAACTGGCCAATGCGTCACAGTACATAGTTCCTAAATAAGAGGATCTGTAAATTGGATGCATTTGAGAGCGAAAATGGATTTTAAAACGAGTCATAAAAAACGCAATTTGCTATGTGAAAACTTCCTTAAATTTTCAAATCGCGAAGACTTCGGGAAATTCTGTTCAAGATACCCTTTTGGGTAGCCTTTTTCAAAATATATTCTGTCTTTATCAAAAAACCGATCAATGCATCACATTATATAGTTCCTAAATAAGAGGATTTGTAAATTGGATGCATTTGAGAGCAAAGATGGATTTAAAAACGAGTCAGAAAAAAACGCAATTTCTTATTTGAACACTTCCTTCAATTTTCAGTCAAGATGATTTCTGAAAATACTGTTCAAAATACCCTTTTTGGTAGCCTTTTTTGAAATATATTCCGTCTTTATCAAAAAACTGACCAGTGCATCACATTATATAGTTCCTAAATAAGAGGATCTGTAAATTGGATGCGTTTGAGAACAAAAATGGATTTAAAAACGAGTCAGAAAAAAAGCAATTTCTTATTTGAATACTTCCTTTAATTTTCAGTCCCGATGACTTTCGGAAATTCTGTTCAAAATACCCTTTTTGGTAGCCTTTTTTGAAATATATTCTGTCTTTATCAGAAAATTGACCAATGCGTCACTTTATACAGTTTCTAAATAAGAGGATCTACCATTTGGATGCGTTTAAAATCAAAAATGAATTTAAAAATGAGTCAGAATATAAGCCGTTTGGATTTGAGTTTTTTTTCTCCAACTCCTATTTTTGTTTAATTTTTTTTGCTATACGAATTGGTCCTATGAAAACCTTGTCAATATAAAAGTTGTAGATATTTTTAAGAAGATGTAAAATAAATTTAATCAGATTTGATATCTTAAAAATTGACGGAGTTATAGATTTTTCTCTTTTTTCAGCGCCCTTTTTCTTTTCGTTTTTAATTTTTTTCATCGGTAAAAGTTGGTCCTATCAAAAACTTGTAAGTACAAAAGATTTAGATAATTTTAAGAACATTTATAAAAAATTTAGTCGGACTTCATATCTTGAAAATTGACGAACTTATGAATTTTTTTCTTTCAAAATCCCTGTTTTTTTCGCCCTTTGAGCCCGCTTCTAAATTTATCAAAAATCTGTCATGTATATACTTTTAGCCCATTTTTAAGAAGTAATATAAACTTTAAACTGATTCGATATCTACTTTAATTAAGAAGTTATGGCGTTTTTTCGGTTTTCACAAAAACGCCCCTATTCCGACCCCCTTGGTCCAATTTTGCCCATTAACGAACTCAGCCAAGATTTTATCCCCATTGATTTTATGTACAAGTTTGGTGGAGATTGGTGAAGAATTATAGAAGTTATCGTATCCATAAAAAAGTGAGATATATATATAGATAGATATATAGATATATAAACTGGTGCGATTGCAATAGGTAGTATTTCTTACGAAATCTACCTAAAAGTTTTCAAAACACATTGCATCATACCTCAGACACAACAAATTGCATCGTAACATTTAAATCCTATTTTGAGTTAAATTATAGTACTAAAAAAATTGGTAAAATAAGTTATTCTACTTAGTTATCCATCAATAAGAATACTAAATCTTTGCTGTTGCATATAAAATATGATTATTAAAGGTGGATTATTTTCTGCATAAAAAAGAGTGTTCTAATATATTCATGAGTTTATTGTAAAAGAGTTATTGTGGATCAACTGAAAATACAATACTTCATTTATAATAAATGAATCATTTTCTTTTGTCATTCTAAGTTTTATTTTTAAACGGGGCACATTTTTTTTAAATCATCAATTATAAAGGTTTTTTCTATGAATATTTTTTATTTCTGGAGAGAACTATTAAGCTTCCATTGTTCGAAATATATAAAAGTACTTTAAAATTTTAATTTATATGATATCTTTGGAAAGTATTAAGAATAATTGTTATGTAAATTAATGTGTATATTAGTTTTCGTCGACAAAGGACTACTTGCATAAAATGCTGTCAAATTACTACAATAAAAAAGGATTAAATAAATTCAAGATTGACGTTTATTTAATACTATGCACTATTTTTATCGGAAGAAGTTTTCGCGAACATTTTAATGTATGTTTTCATGTTAGAAAGTTATTTGTGAACAACGAACATAGCTTTTAATATAAGTGAAATCACTCGCTTAATTATAAAATTCGATGAAATCAGAGACATTGTTAAGTTGTTATGTTGCGGTTATCTTTGTAAATAAAAGCCGAATTGACCGAGACTTCCGTTTAAAGTGGACTATGACAGAAAGGTTCTTTCTTCCATGCCACAGTCGGGATTCGTCATAGCACATATTATCTAGTAAGCAGTGATTAGATCTATTAGACAAACAAGTGGACTCAATATACTGAATAAGTAATGTCACAAAGAAAGACCCCTGAGTGCAAATTTACAATAAAATGTATGCTTTAGGTATGTGATTTCAAGCAAAATCGTAAACAAATTTCATTACATTTAGACCGGGAGACAGCACCACAAGTAATTACCTCATCAAATTCACGTATGAAAATCTAGTATTATTTAAATCTCGATTCGCATATTTAAACGGTCTTACTAATGATACTATAGAGAAGAATACTTAAAAACCTGATTTTATCGGTTGAATCTTCGATTTACCATTGCCCTTTCTTGGACCCAAAAGTATGAAAATATGGCAGACTGGCAGCAAGAGAACATAAAGATAAATCTATGAGTCAAACGGTAAAATCGGGTTTTAAGGTGTTTTGCACCAGAGCAAGATTAGGCTATCCAATAGCGTTTTAATATGCGAATAGATATTTGGCTGATCCTAGATTTTTATCCTTAAATTCGATGAGGTGGTTGTCTATGCCATCGCCTCTATGTCTATCTAGGCAGCGTTCTTAATAAATTTTACAATCCATGAACAGTAAATTCTAACTGGCGTTAAACTTGCTGTAAGTGTTCTCAATAGCTTTTGGTAAAACTTAATAGTTAGTACTTTTTCAATAAACAATCAAAATGAAATGGAATACAAGAAAGAAAAATCCTGAATTAAGCATATACTTTCCTAGTCGTTCAGAATAATGAAACAAAACTTCAGCATTTAATAAATTAAAATGCTGAAATATTAGTATGCTGAAATATGAAGTTGAAATATTATGCTGAATTGAAACATTTAGAGCCAAATTATACTTAAAAACCCAAATTTGAAAACTCAATTTGGGAAATTCTCATCTACAGTCGGGACATTATCCAATTTATTGAACCACTCTTTCAAGAATAAATAGATTTATAAATATTAAAGATTTATATGCATAAATTATAGGTTATTATGTAATAGCATATGTAATAAGTTATATATGTATGTAGTACAGATTTATATGTATAAATACATACATGCAGAAATTTAGTACATTTGGAAAATACATCCTGCAATTGAAAATATTCTTTCATAAATTTCCGCAAATAAAAAGAATGTTATATGAAATCTTTCGTGTAGCCCTGTACGCGAAGTATAGAATATATGCACAACAAGTAACATGTAAAATATTAGCCTTATTTAGAATTTGATACTGAACAATAAACGCACTTTCAAAAATTTTCACAAAGATAGTAGTATTGTAAAAGATTTTTTTTCTATGTCCCTGTAAATAAACTATAAATTCTATGAACGCTTTTTATATATTAATAATTTTCTACAGTGAAATTCAATAATTTGTAGCATTTTCGTTACATTTGAAATAGCGTAATATCACTGAAATACATTGCAAACGGTTTTTCCCATGGATCCTGAGCAACCGAATACATTTGGGTGCCATTGAATGAAAAAAATAATGCTACATATTTTATAGTGTTTTTTGGACACCAAACATCTCAATGTAAAATGGAATACGAACTTATTTGATTGCGGTCCGATCAGCGGCCGATTGATTCTTCCATCGAAATTGGTAGACTTAAGATGCTGCGTTCGAACCCAGTCGCGCCAATTGTTCGGAAATTTTCCATGTTTTTGCAAATTTTGGATTTCCTTGAATAAATACGGGTTCCCTTAGACAGAACTCCACGGTGGGCATTTCTCTACGGTCTACGTACGTCTTACGGTCTATATATCTTGTGTTGATAGTTAGCCGTCTCAAACATAATCATAACTTAGTCAATTATGCTAATATGAACTTAAACATAAACCGCTATTTTTTTTCAAGTTGATTAATTAAAACTTTATCCGTGAAAGAATAAAATCATATTTTTTTACATATATAATAAAATAGAAAACATTTATCATGGCCTAGCGTAATTTTTAAAATCGACTGGCAAAATAGATTCTTTATTTAATCTGTCACATCATTTATATTACTTTCAAATAAAAAGAGATGGTATGTGAAATTGGTTCATGTCATGAAGATTTCAACATATTTAAAAATGATAAATAGGAAAGCCTTTGTTTACAACTCTTTTGGAATATGTCAATAAAATTTCTTTTTGGAATCACGCGGACTGCTATACGTTCATTCTTCTAGATATAAAACTCCTTAAGCTAAGCAGATTTCATTCTTAAGCAAAGAGAAAATTAATGATATTCTTATAGAAAAAATTATAATTGGTAGGACAAATTTTGTCCTTGAAAGAAAAGAACTTTGCTTAAAGATAAAGGGAATTTCTGTTTACGATACAGAATAGAAAAATAATTAAATTATCATCAAGAAATTGGCATGTTTGCAGATAGGAAAGTCTTTGGTTAAAAATATTGTGGAATATATCGATAAAATTTGCCTTTTGGAGACACGCATACTGATATACATTCGTTCTTCTACGTATAAAATTCCATCAGCTAAGCACACTATATATTTAAGCAAAGAGAATATTAATGATATTCTTATAGAAATAATTATATTTTGTGGGATAAATTTTGTTCTTCAAAAGAAAAAAAAAAAAAAAAAAAAAAAAGCTTTGCTTAAAGATAAAGGGAATTTCTGTTTCGATAAAGGATACAAAAATAATTAAAATATCATCAAGAATTGACACGTTTGAAGATGATAAACAGGAAAGACTTTATTTACAACTCTTATGGAAAATGTTGATAAACTTTCTTTTTCTTTTTGGAGTCACGCATACTCATATAAGTTCGTTCTTCTAAATATGAAATTCCATAAGTTAAGCACACTACACTTTTAAGCAAAAAGAATATGATTGATATTTTCACAGGAAACATTATAATTGGACTGATAAATTTTGTTCTTTAAAGAAAAGAACTTTGCTTAAAGATAAAGGGAATTTCTGTTTGCGATACAAAATTCAAAAAGATCCAATTTGAAAGGAAAGTAGTTATATTTTCTAAATTGTTTTTTAATTTTTTTTACTGCATAACTGTAAATTTTTCTATTTTAATAGGTTGAAATCATAAATATTATACATTCATTTAAATATATTTATATTTTAATTTAAAATACAATACTTTACTTGTATTACAAACTCTTTTCAAATTAAAAAAAAAGATTATGTGCTTGTGAAATATTTTTTTTTTTTTTAGCAATGATTGTTAACCCTTTCGCGACGGGAGCTTTTTACAAAATTTTGAATGTTTTTCCACCGGTTTTAAAAAGCAGAAATTTGTAACTAATTTAATCGAGAAAATGCTGTGATTAAATAAGGCAAATTTTACACTAAAATTTTACTGGTGGCTATAAACACGGATTCTTAAGCCTACTTGCGACACGTATACGTGTCGCTCGTCCCCAAGGGGTTAAACTTGAGTATTTTAGAATGTGTACTTAAAGATAGGAACAGGTTTTGCTCAATATGAATGAAAAATATTGTTAAATAATATTATAAACATACGTAATATTTTATACAAGGAAATTAAATAATATTTAAATAAATATATTTTCGACTATAAATACAGTTTTACTTGGAAATTAACTATTAAAATTAAAACTATTAAAACTATAAAAAATGTTATTTCCATAAATTTAATATTAGTTTTAAAATAAAAAGTAAATAAACTGAAATGTTTTAAAATATATTTAAAGTAAGAAATTAATTTTTTTTTTAATTTACTGCAATTTCTAAAATAAACTTCTATGTTAAGTAATTTTGTTTTTCTGTTGGTTTTTCAAATTACCCTTCTCAATCCTGAGACAAATACAAAGAGGGACCACAAAAACTAGTTTAAAATTATTATGAAACACCTCCAAATTTATGGAAGTCTATACATCGATTCTTATGGTATGCATTCATTTAGATGTAATTTTGACATTTCTGAAAATATTTAAATCAATTTAAAGGTTGTTGTTTAGTGTCTCTTACAGTCGATATCAGGACTAAGAATGATAAAGATGTAAACAAGTGATAAGTGTACTTTATCAATTTTTTTTTTTTGGGGGGGGGGGGCAGAAATATATATACATATGTTACCAGCAGTAGAATTTTTTTCTGTAGTCTGCAACGCAAATAAAAACTTAAAAAACAGTTTGCAGACCAATTACTCGCATTACATTATATGCACTCAAACCTCCCAAGTACCTGTGATAGGCATAAAAGAAAAGTATACTTTTAAAAAAAGTGGAAATTTTCTAAGAATTTTTAACAGCTCATACATTGTCCGAAAGAGGAGGGGGAAGGTCTTCTCTTTGACAAAAATTGCGGGTTTTTCACGATCTTTTGCAGAAATTTACAGTTTTTTCTTTTACCGTTTTCTTTACCGTTTGATTTTTTTTATGAAATTTGCAGATTTTCGTGATTTTTTTAAAGAAATTCCATGTTGTTCCGTGATATTTTTGCAAAAACTGCCGTTTTTTCGCTATCTTTAAACGAAACCGTTTTTTCGCGATCTTTTAAAGAAATGTTCCGTTTTTTGCGGATTTTTGAAGAAATTTGCCTTTTTCGGGAATTTTTGACGTAATTTGCCGTTTTTATGATCTTTTGAAGAAATTTGCAGTTTTTTAACAATGTTTTGAAGAAATTTGTCTTTTTGTGGTTTGACGAAATTTGTCTTTTTTCGCACCTTTGGACGAAATTCGCGTGTTTTCCGCGATCTATGACGAAATTGATTTCTTTTCGAACACTATTTGTCGAAATTTGGGATACATTTTATGTCTTAATGTTTGATTTTAGGATCGTAAATTTTTAATTTTTGCTAATTTTTTAACATTTGAAAAATAGCCTGCAGACCTTCCCAAGAGTCTGGGACGTGCCTCGCAGTGTTACGCCGATTCTGCTCTCGGGCATGTGCTCATAAATCACATATTTGGAACTATCAAAAATCTACATTTATTAATTTCTATTGAGAAATTTGCTTTTTTCGACTAGGTTTTACACGAAGCAGTGCGATTTTTAGCGATCCGCAATGCTTATGTGCAATCTCTTCTAAAAAGAATGAAATAAACATTACCTTAATCTATAAAGTAAAATTTGTAAATAATGGTCATCTGAATACCACCAAATTCATCAGTTATTTGGAGGCATTTGCTATTCACAGGTAAAGTATGAAAATATTATTTGTGCTAAGGATTGAAGAAGTGTTCACTAAATGTGTCCATTGTTCAAGTGTCGATTACGGAAGTTTTATTAAATATGTTAAGAAATATCGGAATTTTAATAAATTTCAAAATAATAAACTTAGTGTACCAGTTTTTAACTTAAAAATTAATTTTTTTGTTTACAGTCGAAAAATATAGTAAAATTATCAGAAAAGACTATGAAAATAGATAAGCTATGATGTAAAAAATGAAAATAAAAGCAATTCAATCTTTTCTTAAATATCCTAAAATAGATTTTAAAAAACATTGTTTAAAACAAATCGTAATAAGTTTTGTAATAGATATATATCGCACATAGACTGTGCGGCAACATGTGTTACATCATATATAGAAATTTAAAAATATAGTTTCAAAAGAAAATAACAAAATTGTTAAACATACAGAAAATGAATATATATATATATATATATATATATATATATATATATATATATATATATATATATATATATGAAGTCAAAACATACACCCATACTGCATTATTCATAAGGAGATCATTTTATAATATATTTTGAAAATGTTTTACATTTTATTTAAAATATAAAAATCCATTAAAAATCTGTTTATTTTTTTTACAAAAAAGAATGAAATATTCCTTTTGATTTGAATGACAAGTCTCATTACACAATATTTTACAGAGTTACATAAAACTTACATAAATTCCGACGCCAGAAGTTTTTTAACGACTTGGATGTACTTTTCTGCACAATTTGTTATTAGTACAGACGGAGAGATAAAATAGTTCTTAGAAGTTCTCCACATGACTTTCGATAAACTCATAACACGTTGCTGCTTAATGTATTTTTCTCTCACTCGGAAAGGCACGTAACAACTAAAAGCAGAGATCGTACATAATGGGCTTGAATTATTCTCCAAATTTTTCGCGTTGAAAGAAGTTTTACTTATCCTTAATGGGTAAGAGCATACGGACAGAATTTAAATAGAAAGTAAAGTGTGGAAATTTTTTATGGAACGGCATGTATGTTTATAAAATATTTTATTGTATTTCTATGTTATTTCGTTATGAGTTCTTAATTTTATTTTATTTGAATGTAATATTAAAGTTGTTAAAATGCATTAGTGAAAATAGAAAATATTCAGTTTTCTAATTGTAAGTTCTTCGTTGTTTTATTATTTCTTTGCGTTAGGAAAATCGTCAGAATAATACAGTTTGTTTATATTACAAATTCCGCCTTGGTTCTGCCAAAAATTTTTATTTTCGCAATATTTACAGCGTATTTAATTCTTGTTGCACTTCTTATGGGGATCTGTTTCATAGACTTTTATGGTGGTCAAATTACACTTTCATTCCATTATACATAAAATTAAAATTGCATACGTTACTTTATTATTTGTAAATTCAGAAGAGTTGTTCATAATTTGTAATGTTTTTAAAAGCTTAAAGTGTTGTTACTAAACACACATACATATAGGGGAGGCCAAGGAGGGTTGACCCACGTTTTAGAAAATGAGATTTTTTTAATACATATTGAACCAAAAATAACGCTTTTGTGTTTCATTTTATTCTTTATACAACCAGTTATCAAAAGAAAATGGCAACAAAAGTGTAATATACAAGAAATTTTAAAAATGATCAATTTTTATCATGAGAAAATAATGGATCAGTTTCCCCTTTTAAGAAGATTGGAGTGCTTTATGTTACGTTTGACCCACTTTGTTTTACATTGAAATATTTGTCAATAGAAATACAATTAATTTTAAAAAATCAAGCTACCAGTATGCTACATGCTATAATTGTTATATCAAATATATTTGAGTATATAATACTTAAAAAATTTGTTTAGAAGGAATCACATGCCACAGGAAAAAATATTCGTTATAAAGAGAATTTTGTTTGAGGAAGTATAATTGTATAAGAGAAAAAAAATAACATTTAAGTCAGTATTTGATTAGAGACAGATTTCATTTATTTAGGATTTCAAATGTTAATATGTCCGGAATTAGAAATCAATGTTACGCTTATTTTTGTCTCGTTATGATATTTTTGCAACACTCGATTTGGCAATGCAAAAATTGTCACATTATTTGACTTCATCTCACTGTATTCTTTTAGGTGTAATTTATCTACATACCTTCCTAACATTTTTCAACTGCAGCTATATCTTTTTGGAACCGCATTAGAACATAAGAAGAGACAAGATCGGGTGCAATTCTATGAAAAAACATGCGAGTTCAGTACCGTATCCTTCGAAAATACCCGACCGATTTTGATGAAATATGGAACTCATTATTAATGCATCATGCTCAAGACTTGTTGATGGCAGTTTTTTCAACAATTTAAAAATTTCATTTTTGAACAATGGCAAATTTTCAGAAATTTTACATTTTTCAGAATTATATTTTCCGAAAGTGATTATTATTTTTTAACTGGCTGCTACATATGTTCTTATGTTTATATTATCCACCAAAAAATTTTTATGAAAATTGTTCGAGTACTTTAAGAGTTATTGGTGTTTTTTTGCTGTAAAATGTATCTTTTCAGAAAGCTAAAAAACTTAGATACTGCTAAAGTTCTTGTTTAAATTGGAATATCTTTAAATGATTTTTTTTATGGGATAGCTGAGGTTGATCGTTAATATTGTCATTTTTAACTTTTTGGACTTTGGTTGGAGATTTATTTTTAATAATGGTACTTTCAGTTTACAAACCGTTCTTGGAACTGAAAGTACCTTTTTTTAAAATAACTGTTTCAAAGGTCTAAAAGTAAAAAATAACCATTATAAAGAACACCCTCAGCCATCACATTAAATCATTTTAAAATATTAAATTTAAGCAATAAATTCGAAAGTAACCTCCTTATTCATTAACATTACAAATTGAGTATTTGCAAATAAGTCCCCTTAAACTTTCACTATGTACACTGCATAGTAAAAATATTTCTAAAACAAATATATTAAAGAAGCCTTGATCGTCTGATCAATCCTCCTTCAAACTGATTGGGTCAAAACTTCACACACAACCCTTTTATAAAGAATAACACAATAATTTGTTAAGCCTAACTTACTATACAATCTTTATGTCTGGAATGAAAGTTCAATATTTCTGCATTAATTTATATTTACTTACTTAAATTTCTATAACATACTTTATTTTTAAAAATGCCTTCAAAGTATTTCTAAAAATCACACCTTTTAGGCTGAAAATGCCTCACTATTGATTTTTCCATACATAATTCGATTATCTATATAGAACAAAGACAAATGTTTGCGCATTTCAGTAGCTTCGGTGAACACCTACTGGTAAAACACTGAAATTCTTTTAAAGTACTAAAATAGGAGAATGGATTTAACTTCCTCTGTGGCGAACCATTCCTACATTTTCATATATATAAACTGGAGAAAAATGTCTATGAAACAAAAAATTATTGAGGAATTTTTAGCATGACAAATTTTAAAACCCATATTACATATAATTAGATATCATTTTTAGTCAAAATCTGTATGTGATGCAGTAAAGCTAAAAAGATATCATTCGCACGCATAACCACAATAAATTTTTCTTGATGTACAATAAGAAAGCAAAAAATATCATTGAATCACACAAATACATATTATTTGTTTATAATGATATCATAAGATAGAAAAAAATTTTCTTAAAATGTAAAAGTTTGGTAGATTTTAGATCTAATTTAGTATCGGATCCAGAATTACTGCATATGGACCAAAACGCATCATTTGAAAGATGAATTTTTACTTTTGCTTTTCTCTCAAAAAATAATAATAGGATAAAAAAAATTGAACGGTTACATAGTTTGCTGATTTCCATTAAATGAATGGAAAAACAGAAAGCTTGAACATTTTTGCACATTGTATGAGTTAAAGTATTATTCGTAATATCATACGCTACGTATGCAGTTGCATTGATTAATAAAACAAAAACATTAAAAACGCATTGAAATTAATCACTGCAATGTATAAATCAAAGAGTGTTTCAAAAGGATCCGGAATCCATTTTAAAATAACTTTTGCTTATTGGGTTAAAATTTTGAATTTTTTTAATGGTTGCCCATATTATTTGTAAACAAAATCACATAATAAAGCTTCTCAGAATTTTTAAAATTGAAATTTTAAATTTTAAATTTATTTAAAAATGCGGAGTAAATTATAATGGTTATAATTTGAAATATTGTAAAATTTATTTTTTTTAATTTAAATAAAGAGAAATGTATAAGTTTTAATTTCACTTTCACATTTAAAAAATATTAATATAAATAAATATTTTAAATATTTTAAATAAAAATATTTAAAAAAGTTAAGTAACGTAAAAAAAATCCTATTTTCAAAAGAAAATATTTTTTTTAATTTACTGAATTAAAATTAAAGTAAAACTATTTAAAAAGCCATGTTCCAAGTTTGATATCTCTATCTTTAACAGTTCATAAATTATAAAAATTTAAACGCCAGATATTGGGAAAACCCCATCATGAAGAAAACGCATTTTCACTAGAATTCATCATTATGACAACCATTGCTTAAAAGGTAAATTTTAAAAACAAACCAACACGAAAAGAAAAAAAACATTTTTCTTTCAATTAAGCTAAAAAAATAATATTAAAAAGTCATTTTAAGCAGTAAAAAAGAGAAAGAGAGGATATTTTAGCACAATAAAATTATTTTAGACAGTTTACACTTTTTCTTGCTCCGAACTCCCCTTAATAAATGAAGATTCAAATCTGTTATAAAATTTTCCCATAATGGATAAAGAACAGTCCTTTTCAGAGCTTTTATAGATTACATAAGTGAATATATTAGTTCTGTAAATATCATTAAACCTTAATTTTGTTATACGTGAATTTTAAAGTTTTTGTATCCCGGACTCCCTTCTTGTAGAGAAATATTCACTATAAAATTTACCAGTAATGATAAAGAATAGTTTTTTTTCAGATGTTTTATAGATTGCATAAGTGAATGTATAAGTAAATATTATTAAATTTCAATAGTGTCGTTGAATTAATTATTTTAATTTGTTCCTCATTATGTATATTCTGAATGTATTTTAAAAAAAATCGAACTGTAATATTTTTATTTAAAAAAAATTCTATGCCTCTATAAAATATTCTGTATAAAAATATTCTAACCATGGAGATTTTACTTTCTTCTATCTCCATAATATATGATTTTCTTCTGTAGCATTTGCTTTATTCTTTTTTTTAAACTTCTATGTCTCTAAAAATGTCCATGATAATTCCACAAACCGAGATCTTTATATTCCCAGAGAGGTATTTTTATTTTAGTCAGAGTTGTAGGAAGTACCTTTGTATTTCATTTCTTTTGAAAATGTTGCTAGACTTGCATAAACTCTTGATAGTGTTTACTTTTATAAATCCTAGAAAGAAACTTATTTTTGTTAATATATGCACATTCAAATTTTAAAGAATATTTATACACGTTTCCACAAATTTCAAGTGCTTTCAAGCGTTTTTTTCTTTCTTTTTTAGTGATTCACTTACCATTATTTTTCCAAGAGAAATAGTGTGATTTATATACAGGGTGTCCCATGATTATTGGGACAAACTTTAAAAGGACACAATACCTTGAAATTGTTAATATTCTGACACTTTATTTTACCTATACGACAATTACATCGCGAGATATTGTATTTTTTCTTAATATATCCAGCGCTTACACCCATACAAGGGAAAACTTTAAACTATTTTTTCAGCATGTTCATATTTTTATAGCTTGCTTTTATGACAAACACTAAGATTTTTCTCTTAATTTACATAGAGGTTTGAATGTTTTTGTGCATGGATTTAACATTCAAGTTTATAGGGGTTTTTTTATATTTAAATTGAGAGTTTGTGGAATTCCTTTCATTTTTGGTGTGCACGTGAGAAACAAAATCTTAATAAATGAAAAATCCCATATATCTAAAAATCCATAAATAGTTTTATGTAGAACATTCTAATGAATATGGAAAGTAATGAAAACTGAAATATTCATATTTATAAAAGTAGTATACATAAAAAAATAATTAAAAAATAAAATCTAGTAAAATAAGCTGTTTTATACACACGTACACACATAAAAAATTAAACTATTTGTATTAAGTATTGTTCCATAAAATATATTACAACATTGTTCAAAATTGAAGAGCTCACTTCAAAGGTAATATGTCTCTTTAAGGAGAGAAAAAGCAAGCATTCAGATTTGAATAACAATCCATGGTCGTAAATGTTTTACTAGCGCGATAATGACGATACAAAATACAAGAAAGAAACGACACGGACAGGGAGAAAAAAAACAGGCTTATTATATTTGTGGGGACGATGATGGAATGTGCTGAGGAAATTGTTGCACGCATCGTGGCAGCTACTTGGAAAATCGGGCACTCCCGGTATTTTCAAAAACATTAGATCGTAGATAGAAATGAATTTCCATGTATCATGGTCCGGAATCGTAATTTCGAACATCTTCTTTGAAGACGATAGGTGTCTCTTCAATGCTCGTTTTTGTTTAGTTTTTTGCTGTACTAAGGATAATAAACATGTTTTCTGCTCTTTTTCGTGCACAATTTTGCTGTTCTGTATCGTCACTACCTCGCAAGGAAATCGTTTTTGACCATGAGTTACTGTGAAAATGTGAATCCTTGTTATATCTCTTACCTCCTCTTAAAGTTTGTCTCAATAATTCTGAGACACCCTATATAGTCACTCTTTTGTAATAATAAGCCATTTTAATCCAAGCAGGCCTGCATTTTTATTTACAAGTGGGAAAATTCAGAATTTCCGGTATGAAGATCATTAAGATAAATATAAGAATAATTAAAAAACATATAAATTTTAATAACTTTTTTTAAACGATGGCATATAGCATTAGGATTTACACGCAGAAAGACTAGAATTCCATTTGGCATCATCGAAAACAAAAGAAAAGAAAATATGCATTCAACTTTTATTGTATTGTAGCGTATAAAGGGGTTCTGATCTTATGGTGTTTCAAGTTCCAAAATCTACAGTCTCTTAAAAAAATGATAAGTAAGTTATTAACAAATCTTCACAGCTACAGAGTCTTTAAACTCAAAAATATTACCAGAGTTTCCAAAATAACTGAGGAAATCTAACGTACAAGTACAGCTATATGCCACAGAGACTCTTTACCCAACGCTTCAACAATATAACAAATGCAAAACAGCGTAAATAAATCCCAATAGTCAAGCAAACCTGTTTAAAGTATCGTGTACTAGCTCACTCAATGACTAACTGACAAATAATAACAACATCCTGCTCACAGCGCTCTTCTATACATAGGCGCGGGGCATGCACTAGAAATTTCTACATGTTTCTAGAAAAATCCTGAAAACACTGGAACAGCTTTAAATGTATATGTATACCTAAAAGGGGGGAGTTACAAAAGAGAAGGGAGTACCATCGCGAAAACTCGCCAACTTGACGAAACATCGGCAAATTTTGCGACCAAAATTAGTTGTCAAAACTGTCGTCAACTTGGCGATAGCTATAATATTTCACCAAATTACCATAGATTTTCATTGAAAATCAATTGGCAGGTTTGCCTGGTAATATGTTAACAAATAGAGACAATGTAACAAAAACTAATATTAACAAAGGTAATAGAGAATAATAAGATTATTTATATTATTTTAGAGCACGCATATTAACTATTTACAAAATTTGTAACAGTATATTTATTATTTTCAGTTTGGGTTAGGCTTGAATTCTTCCTCGTTGTCTACACCGAAGAACGATCTTGGTACCTTCTGATCCTTCCAATGCAAAACGATAGGCTTCCGCAGATGCAGGAACAACAACATTCACCTGCCACTTTGATTGTCCAGTCGTCTATCCGTGGGTATATAAATTCGCAGAAAACCACTTCTCAATCACCGAAAGTTAACTCGGGTGAAGACGGTTAATGCGTCGAATAAACTACATAATTTATACTTAAACTAATTATATTTCTTATTGAAATTAAATATTATTTTCTTCTAGAAGTTTTCTTTATCCATGCAGAATAAAATTTTACATTTAATCCCTCTGATTCTAAATTATAGCATGAAACGGAATTAATGAATTTTAATTTGGAAGTTACGCTTTGCCGCTTCTGTTATCCGTTTCAAAATTTAAATGTATAGATTTCAATTTATTTTCAACCAGTGAAAGGAATACAGTAACTGGTAATTCGTCTTCGTTTATTTCGAGAATTTTCTCATATTTCTTGAAAATATTGTAGAATGTGTATTGATCATTAAATATTCGGATAAGATATTCGAATCTGCAATTCTAATTACAGCGTTAGGTACTGCAGTTAATGAATCAGCTCAATGTCGATAAATTTTATAAAAGTGAACAAAGCGTGCATAGAAAATATTAAAGATATTGTGGATTTTATTTCGGCAATGTAAATATTTATAACCAATGTATTATTTTGAGATTATCAGAAAAAGATATGCACAATTTAAGGAATTAAAAAAAAACTACATTATTTTTCTCGAAACAAATGCAACGCAACACTGAAAAATAGTCCTATATTTGTCATACACGTTGCACTTACAAATTACACATGTTATCACACATACAAATAAAATGTCCTATATTTCAATTCAATTTTTTAAGTGTATTTTGATCAATAATTAAAGAATAAAATTCGTAAATATTTTTTAATTAATGTATTTTTCAACTATACATGTTCATTTGTAAGTCTTAAAGCTGTGTAGATTTGTAACTTAAATAATGTAAGAGAATGGTAAAACATGCTTACTTACTTTTTTTGACATATATCAATTAAATAGATTTTCCCAGAATAATTATCAAACATATTAGCAACCACTATTAAATACCTTAACTAGAGGAATTGGAGATATGCGACCTATGCTCGACAAAATCTGTTCAAGCTTCTCAGCCTCTTAAAACGTAGTAATTTGCACTTTTTGAAAAATATTACGAGGTTACGAAAGATTGAATGATATTTTCATTATAACGATGGATATCTTCTGTAATCGAAATGCCATACTTTTCGGTTACATGGCCTCATAAATTCGTAAAACAGCTATCGTAACTTACAACTGTTTCCGAGATAGATAAGCAATACCAATTATACATTTAAAAGTGAACTTTTATAAAAGAAATTAAAAAATATGCATCTATTTTTCTGGCAGTGAGGCTAGGGATAATATTCTTCCTTCATTTTCGAAACAGTTATGAAACTTTGCCTGCTTATAAATAACTATTGGAACTACGATATTGGAAAACATTGTAATTCGAAATTTTACTCTTATTGATGAAACATCAGTGGAGGCTTACTATAGATACACGAATATTTTTGGTTACCATCTGTCAGTTTGTGTACATGTTCCACGTTAAGTGATAGAAAAAAATCACTAAGCTTGACATTATGTAAGAATGTTAATCAGGTGCCCGGAATTAGTTCTATAGTTTTTAGGAACATTTCGCCTATTTGTTTGGAAAATATGGAACATTTTTACACCATAACAGACCAGATGCTGAAAGTTGTTGAGTATGCAAAATATGGGAACCGGTAATTGTATTCAGATTCGCATACCTGAGAAACTAAATAACTTAAAAGGGGCCGCTAGCGGACGAAACCAGCTAGTACTTATTTTAAAGGCAGTTATTAGAGTTTATAATGGAATGTAATTGTTATAAATCATTATAATGAATAAAATCAAAGGTAAAGTTAAAATTATTTAATATTCTTATTAAATAAATAAGCAAATTTGAGGTCTCAGCGTCAGTTCTTTATGTCATTGTTTTTTAATTAGAGAAATAAACATAGACGAATTTCAATTTATTTCTTAATAATTTTCTATACATATTTCTTCCTTTTTTTCATGCCAAAAAAACAAGTCGAAAATCGTTCATATCAAGCGTAGTAAATGCAGTGCATTCTTTTTATACTTAATTTTCAAAACATCCAAATCTTGGTGCAATAACTCTTTCTTTCTTATGTAAGAAATGCACAAATACTAAATTTATTACGATTTATACAAATTAAATTTTCTAAAAAAGAAATAATATAACTCCACTTTAAATATGACGTAATCACTATGACGAACTAGAATCATTATCTATTATTTAGAATTTTTTTAATCATGCATTAAAATTACTTTTTCAAACAGTAACAAGTAGGTAAATGAATTGATTTCACGTAAAATATGTTTGTAAAATCTAATTTTAACGATTTTTAACGACCAATTTTTGTAATGACTTTAACGTTTATTTTTTTTAATATTTAATACCTTAAAAATTAAAAATATGCAAGATCTAGAAGGTAAATAAAAAATGCAGTCTATGAGGAATTTTTGGTGAATTCAAAATTACTCTTAAAATGATGTCCGAATAACTCACTATGATGTCTTTGGCTCTATAATATACATGTTATATATATATATATATATATATATATATATATATATGTAATAATAATTCGACGAAGGCTATGTTCCGTAAACTTCCAAGAATGTTACTTCTAAGAATCAGCAGCAGCACGAGCAGAGTAGTCGCTCCGGCAGTTGGCAAGCAGTGGAAGAGTTGCATTGGGGAATTTCCCCATTATAAAAACAAAATCCATGAGTCTTTCAGTTCCTTTATTTATTAACTCATAAACTACGTAAGTTCTTCCCCACATTCACCTTGGCCTGATCATCAAATATTCCAAAACTTCGTGATTAAGCTGCATTCCAAGATATTAGAATTTTTCGGGGAAAAAGAAACAGCATCCTAATATTTTAAAAGTCAATCGCATTCTCGGAAAAAATGACATGGCTTCCGAGTAGTTTAAAGGAGAGATGCATTCTAACCTCCTAAAAGACCAAATGAAAAAATCATTTTCACGACAAAACTAGCGCCCTCCTACTCCGCGTCAATCATTTTAAAAAACCAATTAGGATGAACTCGAGCCTCAAACGGACAAAAATGATCAATTCTAATTGGTCGTAGCAGGCGGTCCTTGGCAAGAACTATATTTTTTCCTCGGAAGAACAAACCCTTTAGCTACGCGTAGTAACACCTGTCACGCGATGTTAAAAATAAAAAATAAAATTTAAATCCCAGGAATATTCCAGAAAGAAAAAACTTACGAAATACCTCCCGCCTTTTTGCGAAGCAAGAAATAATTTATTAATAACTAAAGTAAGAAAAAGAATTTTAGCTGTTACAAGTTACGAAACTAAGATTGAAATATGTTCCACAAATTTAGAATTGAAGCTAAGAGAGAACAAAAAAAAATGGCGGAATTTTTTTTTATTTTATTACAAATCCCCCCTCCCAGAAAGACGGGTGAAAAAGTAGGTCTGAGACCTGCAATTTCACAGAAAGGGAGATGATGCAGACTTAGCTCACGAAGTTGTTGATATAAGTAATAATAATTAGATACTAAATTAAAAAAAATAAATTAATTTCTCTTTTTTATATAAATATAGAATTCAAATTTAAGAACACCAAGGTGATGCGTGGAATAACTTTAAATTTAAATACAATAAAATAGGCATCAGTACAAATACAAGATATAATCTTGTTTAAAGTACACATCATAAAGTAATTTGAAAATATAAGCAATTACCCATAGTAATAACATAAAAATGAAACATAAAAATGAAAAACAATAACGTTGAATTCTTTTTTAACAATGTCAAATCTAGAAATGAAGGAATTTAATAGAACTTTCTTGAAATCAATGTTGAAAGTTTGTTTCAAAAGTCCATTTAAGAGTCATATTTGGAGTATTCATGATCTCTTTTCAAGGAAGTCTAATTATATCTTATTAATTGTCCAAGAGTCATATTTGGAGTGGTATAGTCCATTGCCTCTTTTCAAGGAGGTCTAATTATATCGTTATTAATTGTCCAAATTCAATATAGTAAGACATTTTATAATATAGTAATAATAAACTTTAACAATGTAAATAATAAACAATATAAGTAAGAAACATAATAAGGAAAAATATCAATAATAATAAATATCATAAGTATAAGTAAATCTCTTAATATGTAATAATAAATATCACAAAAGACATTCTTTAAATACTTAATCTCGTTTATCTCATCTCAGGCATTTGGGATGAAATATAGAGAGAAGTGGAATAGAATAAAGAATATAAGCAATTATTTAATCATTTACTTAATCTTGTAAATCGAGTACAGGATTAAGTAGGAATATGTACAAAAAAAATTTAAAATATAATATGATAAATTAAAATAAAATAAAGATAAATAAAAATTTTGTTCATGTTTGAGAATGCACGTGACCTTCAAACTACTAAGACTCTTTAAAAGAAATATTAATAAATAATAAAAATAAAAGACAAGATTATTAATGTCAATTCATGTCAAATAATTACGCAATAAATATTCTCTCGGTGTGATAAAACATTGCAAGATGCAAGTAGGAAAGAGAAAAAGAAACAAAATTATATTATAATTGACATGTACTTGGACTGGATTGCAGAAGCAAAGAAAGAGAGAAAGAAAAAAATTAAAATAAAGTGATAAAAATTTTGTTACTTGGCAAATAATTAATTTATTAATTGATAGATTAAATTTAATATTACAAATAGGTTCAGTTGAAAAATATATATTTTTAAATATTTATTTGTTATTATATTATTCTAAGTAGGGTAATTCAGTACAGAATAAGAAATTTCCACTTTGTTCGTCTACGCCGGCATAAACAAACAAATATAAAAATTTCCAGACAAGTGACACTCTCGCTGCAGTCAAGATATATCATTGCCATTCTGTAAGAATTACAAGATATTATCTGAATTAAAATATGGAAAGAAATTTACTGTTTAAGAGAAAAAAAAATTATAAAATGATAAACTAGAGATATAGTCTAAGCTACAGTTTTTACTTGAGTTTGTTGTTGTTGATTAGGGGGTTGTTGCTCATGACTTAACTTAAATTTATCAGGGGAATAATAAGGCCTTAATTTAGATACATGTACTATTTCTGAACTTTTGAACTGGTTTTGCCTATCAATTTCAAAATTTACTTCGGATAATTTGTTAAGAATTTTATAAGGGCCACTAAATACTTGTGATAACTTTCTAGTATTAGGGTACTGAAATTCTTCATAGATAACTAGATCTCCTATTTTAAATTTTGGTTCGATATAATCTTTATCATAATATCTTTTATTTTTTAAATGAAATTCATCAGTTCTTGCTTTAGCAATTTTAAGTGCTTCATGAACAGGGGGATAATAATTTTGTTGTAAGGGGGAGTCATAGGGTAATTGGCCAAAAAGCAAGTAAGCAGGTGGAAATTTAGTAATAGAATGGGGTGTATTATTATATTCATTAATTACCTCAGTTAAAAGCTTAGTCCAGGGAATTTTAGAGGTAGTGGAGTTTACTTTACATTTTAATCTAGTTACTATTGTCTGATTTACTCTTTCACATTTCCCATTCGTTTGTGGGTGATGGGCAGTGGTCAAACGTTGTTTAATATTATGATTTCGCAGGAATTTTTTGAATCTTGAAGAAGTAAAAGCAGCATTCCTGTCACTAAGTATTTTTTGAGGGGACTGTACACTTGAAATCTTACTAAAACAGAATAATTGTTGAGGGATTTTGATATTGAAGATTTGTTTCAGACAATTTGTATAAGTTTCTGTAGTGACACTTTTGGAAGGGAATGCCCAAACATATCTTGTGGCATGGTCTATTATAATATGGAGATATTTTTTTGTAGAATTATAATAATTGAACCCTCCTACAGTATCAAAAGATAGACAGTCAAAAGGTTGATCTGTAGTGGGCATAGCTTGTAATAAGCCAAATTTTTTCTGTCTAGGTTTTTTATTTTTCTGGCAAATATCAGAGTATTTAACAAAGTTAGTAATGTCTTGGGTCATATCTGGCCAATAATAGTTAGGAGAAATTAAATTTTGCATTTTTTGAACACCAGGGTGATCAAACTGTTCATGAGCAACTCTAAGCAATTTTTTTCTTAGGGACATGGGAACTACCACTTTACGAAAACCTTTTCTTTTAACTATAATCAGTCCATTGTCATTAATATAATTTGATCCACACACATTTTCTTTTTCTTGCATCTCAATAATCTCTTTAACGTCAAGAAGAAAAGTAAGGGGTTTACAAAAATGAGAAATAGGGTTTCGTTACAACATGTCGACTTCGACATTTGTAGATCCCTTTAAGTACTCTATTTTGTAATCGAACATACTTAACTTCAATGACCACCTTAATAATCGACCTCTTAAATGTTTGACATTTTTTAACCAAACAAGAGATGCATGATCAGTATGGATGGTAAATTGTACACCGTGAAAGTAATGATAAAATTTATCTAAAGTATCAATGATAGCAAGACACTCTAGTTCGGTAATGAAATAATTTTCCTCATAACTTCTCAATCCTCTAGAAAAATAAGCAATTGGATGTAAAAAGTTATTATGGTCGGGTTGTTTAAGAACTGCACCTACCGCCACCTGAGAAGCGTCAACAAACATGTGTAGGGGTAATTTTGGGTCATAAATCTTTAAAATTGGTTTAGCGATAAGGGCATCTTTTAATTTTTGAAAAGAGTTTTGACATTCAGTATTCCATTCCCAAATAGTATCTTTCTTAAGTAATTTATTTAGGGGGTGTCTAATTTCAGCATATTTGTCAATAAATTTATGATACACATTTATAGAACCAAGAAATCTTTGTAATTCTTTAGTATTAGTAAGAGGTTTTATTTTTTTAATTGTTTCTATATTAGTATTAGCTGGAGTTAAAGTTCCATTTTGGATTTCATACCCTAGAAAATTGATTTGTTTTTGAGCAAAAGTACATTTAGATAATTTTAATTTAATATTTTCTATTCGGCATAAATCAAAAATTTGGATGAGATGCTGTATATGTTCATCTATTGATTTAGAAAAAATAATTATATCATCAAAATAATAACAAGCAAAGTCTATTTTATATTTTGCAAGAATTCTTCTAATTGTCCTGTTGAAAATTGGGGGTCCTACCTTTACACCAAAGGGGAGAACATTCCATTCCCAGAGCCCACAATTAGTAGTAAAGGCTAACTTTTCGGAATCGGCTGGGTGAATAGGTATGTGCCAATAGCCTGAGGCTAAATCTAGTGTAGAGAAATATTGGGCACCACTTAATTTGTCTAAAATTTCATCTATTCGTGGCAAAGGTTCAGCGTCATTTTTCATAATAGAATTTAATTTTCGGTAATCAACACACATTCGGGTTTTTTTGCCTTCATCTCGTTTATTTACTAACGTAACTGGAGAAGAATATGGGCTATAACTTTCTTTAATTAACCCAGCAGCTAATAAGGATTGGATTTGCTGAGATATTTCATTTTCATCAGCAGTGGATGTACGATAAGGCCTCAAAGATATTGGTAGGTCAGATTTAAGATAAATACGCTGAGGTTCAATATTAATTCTCCCTACATCATATTTATTTTTTGCAAAAATATCTAAATAATCCCTTAAAATTTCCCTTACATTTTTATTTTGAATAGCACTCAGACTCCCCAATAGATTATAATCATCATTATTAGTCCGCGGCAAGGATTGAGGAGTTATGGCATTTCCATAATCGGGTTGCACAGTAGTATCATTTTTTATAATATCAAAATGAAGCAATTCTAAGTTATCACTGGATAAGTTGACATATTGGTTTAACGAAATATTGTCTTGTAACACCTGGCTTTTTGCACAATCAATTTTCAATTTAAATTTGGCACAATCAGGTAAACCTAAAATAGCATAGTCCAAATCAAGCCTACTTACTAAAAATTTTACATATCTCTTTATATTACCAAATTTAATACATAATCGACAAGATTTATTAATTGTAAGAGTTCCTTGTGCCTGTCTAATAGTAATAGGGATAACATTATGTAAATTACCATTTAAATATCGAACAAATTTGAGGGATAAAATTGAGACAGTTGATCCACTGTCAACCACACAATACACTTTGTTATTGTCCACATATCCAGGGATAAATAATTGTCAGACATTATTAGTAGGGGGTGGTTGAATATGAGCAGGAGTTTGAGAATGAAAGGAATTTGTGTTAAATATACAACTCCTCTCCCAATGATATGCATTTTCTATGCCTCTGTTTAAACATATTCTGCACGGACGACTAGGGTAGTTGTTTTGATAATGAGTTGCAGGCATTCTAGGAGTGAAAAACCTAGGATTAAAATTTTGGGATGGATTGTTTGGAGTAGGTCGAGTCCAATGTCTGGGCTGAGGATTGGGATTGTGCATAGGTCTGGTTTGTTGAAAATTTCTATTGCTGTTATTAGAGGTATGATTTGGAATTCCTGCTAATTGTTTAGCAATGCGAAACCATTCACGAGTATTGGAAGGAGGGTTAACCATCAAACAATTTTGATACTCCGGCTGAAGTCCATCAGTTAATCCCTGTATCATTAAATTTTCCCCAAGCTGAAGTTGCCTTCCAATCTCAACTTTCTTTCTAAAATAAGAATCCAAATCACTTAGATCATTCAACTTTAAGGAGGTAAACTCAGAAAATTTTGGAACTCCAACCTTAATGAATTTTTCAGTTAAAATCTCGACAATTTCCTCATAAGTAGCACAATCCAAACAATCATTTATATAAGCTTTTAGCGCTTCCCCCTTTAAATATTTTGAAAGATTTTGTTTTTTCCACTCATTATCTTTTTTTTCTCCAGAACATTCATTATCAAAGTGGTTAAACCACTTAAAATTGTCCATGCCTGACTCAAAGTCAAGAGGGACAATATCAAGTTTATTTTCTGACATTTTTTCTTCTTTTACTAATCCTGACCTTAATAACATGAAAGAAGGCTAATTCATATGGAAAATATTTAAATGCTATACTTCAATTATTAAAATTCAATTACTATACTTCAAATACTTCAATAACTAACAATAGAAATAATAAATAATAAATAAATCAATTCTGTTTGAATTCATGGGAAATAAATAAATAATAAATAAATAAGTAATAAAATAATAAAATAATAAATATCGGTTTTCCATACATGGGAAATAACAAAAATTTTAAGAACAAAAATACTTTTCTTTACGTATTGAAAATAAATTTAGCAACAGAATATTTTTTAAGAACAAAATAATCCATCTTTCGATTTAAAAAACACCTTTAAAACTAAATAAAATTTCTATGAGCAGAAAATTTCAATTAATTATAAATTAAGAACAAATTTATTTTTTAATATCTGTAATAAAAGAGAAAGAAAAAGTCAAGAATTTAAACAAAGAAATTATTATTAAAATTTCTTAATCAATAAACAAATAAAATAATAAATAATAAATTACAGACACCTCGATGTGGCCTTGTTCAAATACCTAAAATTTATTAAAATAAACAAAAATAAAGCACTTCGTAGATACTACTCACAGGTGCAAATTTCAATTAGCTTATATTACCGATGGTATCAACCGTGGTTTCGCAATCGTGATGAAGTGTTCATTTATTATGAAATGAAAATTTATCATAATATTTCTGCACTTTTACCTAGAAAATACAGTAATAAATAAATAAAAGTAAATGATGTTGAAATTTGTCGTGCAGGTGTTCTTTAGATTAAATAATCAGCAAACGTTTTTCATCGCTGTCAAGAAAAAAAAATACTGCAGGCATATCTCACACTTAAAAATTTGCAGATGTTAGACATAGTCACACAAATCTTCATAAGACGATCCGTTTCCCAGCTGAAGGGTTTATCATTTATGCACAGGAAGAATCGGCGTATTCGGCGAAAATGGCGCGTGCAGTTCTCTTGATGTAGTTGGAACGGGAAGTGTAAGACAAACTCATTTCTTCCTAGAACATGGCGAGCACACACTCATCGCTGTAGGTTTCTCTGACAGGAACAGTCTGCAGTTGGCAAACCATACTAGTTTAATATTTTCCCAGAGATGCACGCCGGCTCATAAATCCTGCCGGCTTTCAGTGTAATAATAATTCGACGAAGGCTATGTTCCGTAAACTTCCAAGAATGTTACTTCTAAGAATCAGCAGCAGCACGAGCAGAGTAGTCGCTCCGGCAGTTGGCAAGCAGTGGAAGAGTTGCATTGGGGAATTTCCCCATTATAAAAACAAAATCCATGAGTCTTTCAGTTCCTTTATTTATTAACTCATAAACTACGTAAGTTCTTCCCCACATTCACCTTGGCCTGATCATCAAATATTCCAAAACTTCGTGATTAAGCTGCATTCCAAGATATTAGAATTTTTCGGGGAAAAAGAAACAGCATCCTAATATTTTAAAAGTCAATCGCATTCTCGGAAAAAATGACATGGCTTCCGAGTAGTTTAAAGGAGAGATGCATTCTAACCTCCTAAAAGACAAAATGAAAAAATCATTTTCACGACAAAACTAGCGCCCTCCTACTCCGCGTCAATCATTTTAAAAAAACAATTAGGATGAACTCGAGCCTCAAACGGACAAAAATGATCAATTCTAATTGGTCGTAGCAGGCGGTCCTTGGCAAGAACTATATTTTTTCCTCGGAAGAACAAACCCTTTAGCTACGCGTAGTAACACCTGTCACGCGATGTTAAAAATAAAAAATAAAATTAAAATCCCAGGAATATTCCAGAAAGTAAAAAACTTACGAAATACCTCCCGCCTTTTTGAGAAGCAAGAAATAATTTATTAATAACTAAAGTAAGAAAAAGAATTTTAGCTGTTACAAGTTACGAAACTAAGATTGAAGTATGTTCCACAAATTTAGAATTGAAGCTAAGAGAGAACAAAAAAAAAATGGCGGAATTTTTTTTTATTTTATTACATATATATATATATATATATATATATATTTGTCCATTGTCATGTAAACCAATCAATGTGGAATTTTTTCGTATGATGTGTACGCCATATTGGAAAATCATCTATATAATAAATATTTCATTTGAGTATATATTGCGATATTTTCTCAAAAAACTAACTTAAATATAATTTTTTACATAAAAAAACTCGATTTTTCTTAATATTCGACTTTTAAATCTTTAAAGTATCTCTTGTGTTGTACCATTCTTTATATTTATTTACATAAAGTATGACTAACAGTTTCTTTCATCGAAAATTATTTTATATCAATTATTCAGACTCTGACGTAAATATAATAAGTAAATGTTAGAAGTTCAAAAGTGTTTTTCACGCATGATATGCAGCAGTTTATTTTGTAAGAGAGAATGAAGATTTTTGTTTTCGCTTTTCCATTTAATACGTTAAAAAGAAAAGGAAAATATTCAGAACATGAGAATTTTCGAAAATTGTTTTTCTGTGAATTAAATAGTAAACATTCTAGCTGAAAGTCAATTTACTGCTTAATGATTTTTGATATTGCTTTCTTTCTTTGTAGGTGTGTTCGTAATTACGTAAATACTTAGCGCCAGTCGTCGTTCAGTCCGTCCGTCTGTCCACATATAACAAAGTAAAAACTACCCAACCAATTCATTCGAAATTTAAAATATATAATTGATGTATAGGTTTGTTGAATTATATCAAATTTTATGAAAATCAGACGCATAGTTTAAATACAGGGAGAATCAAATTATTCCGTTACATTACGGCCAATGAAAAAAAAATAGTTTCAAGTGCATTTTAATGGTGTTACACTTTTCCGAATATAATAAAACTGATATGCATCTATGAAACATATTCTAAAATATACATTCTGAATAATTACTGCAAAGAATATTTAGTATTAATTAATAGGGCTACACAAAAGTATTTCATTTCATAATGGTATAGTGGGAAACCTTGATTGGGACGTGTTTGAATATTTTTAAACTAGTTCACATTTTGAAATTGGTATACATTGCTGAGGTTTACTACAAGTTACTTCCTTTATAATAGAAATCAGATGGTATTTACAGGGATATACAAAGATTTCGGATACTATACTGTATCCGAAGTAAAATAATGTTTACTATTACACCATGATCTAGATATTTTTTTAACTTCCTTATAGTAGGAAAGCAAATCAATTGGTACGCTTGTCGTGCAATTTCTAACATATATTTTCCCACGTATTCGAAAATTTTATTTAAATCTACTTTTCTGGGGGACCCTGCCCCAATTAAATTTGAAGATTTGTAAAGTTTCAGCTAAATTAAATACTATTAATCCGGGCTTCATCAAGGTCTAGAAAATTTGCGATTTTTATCAAAAAATTGCAGTTCTTCTTTCATTAAGTGAAAACTATTTTTCTTAGAAACCTGATTCTTGTTTTCTTTCTTAGAAAATATTGTTTCCTTGAACTTTCACCCTCGTGAAAATTTAGATGGCATCTTTTAGGTCAGCTTTTGAACTATACTCTAACTCATTGCATTTTTAAAAATAAGTTAAAAATGACAAATGAATACATTTTATTGCCTTTGATAACTTTTTTGTGTTACTTGCATTTAAAGACAAAATAAATTAAAATATTTTTTTCATTTTAAGAATATTTCATGTAGTGTAGTTAATTATTAGTTATCTAGTTCTGTGCCTGGGAAAAACTTGCGTTGTATTGCAGTTGAAGGGCATTAAAAAAACGGATTCCTCTTTTTATTAATTATTTGGAACATAGTTAGCGTATAATATGTTCTGATTTAGTATACCTTAATGTTTTTATTAAATCACATGGTAATCCGAGTATGTTTATGCGAGTTATAGAACATGCAGATGGCAGAAGGTTAACTTTCGACAAATTTATAGCAGACGGGTAAACCAAAATCATACACACTTCTTCAAATATTTTGTAAAGCGTTGTAGCGTAATATTTGAAAAGTGCTAAATGTTAAGTTTAATAATTAATTACATTATTTATATATTAATTTACTTCATTTGAATGTTAAATTACAATATTCGTATATCAGTTTACATTATTTATACATTAATTTATATTATTCAAACATTAGTTTATCTTATGTTCAAATTCTGTCGCTACATTCAGTTATATTTCCTACCGAATTCCAACGTAGACTTTTGGGATTTTTAGATCTAAGCCTTGTGATTTATTGAACATCGGTAAACAAAATCGTTTAAGAGAATTCGATAGCGATAGTGATGATCTTTTCAGAATTTTCTATTTTATTTTAAGAAGAAATCTTTACCCATTTAAAAGAAAATGTTTTGTTCGCTACTTTGTCTTATACGAATCTTTATCCTTTGAGATTTAGAACAAAACATTCAACTTAGAAAAACAACGAACAAATAAAAATTTGTGTGTCGAATCTAGTAAATTCGAATTCCAGAGTACTTTTATCTATGTCTCTAAAAATGTTTTTTTTTTTCTTTTACAGAGGATATTTCAAATTGTCTTAAAAGAGAAAATCATTTGGCTTATAACAAAGAAATAGAGGTATATTTTTTTAAAAAGGAGTTAATATAAGAATAATTTTCACATTTTGTGTAATATCGGGTAATTGTAATTTTCATATGTGGTATATGTTGACGATAATGCACTTACTTTCAAGGTTATCCTTTAACACAAGTTTGAACACCACTTAATCCACTTTTTTTCATAATATCTTTTTGATTTATTTTTAAATGGTTTTATGAGATACATATATATGCAGCTTAAATTTAGCAACAAGTGATGTAATTGTAAAAAAAAAAAAAACTCTGCAAAGTTACTTATTTTTTCTAAGAAACAGGGATTTCCAGAAAATTAAATAAAAAGGCAACAACAAAAAATTATATAACACACACAAGTTAGCACTGTAAATCGAGAAATCTGAAAGTTTACTGAGAATTGTTTAGGAAAATGGCATGCGAAATATCTATTAATTTAATGGAATTTACGTGATTTACTATCAACGTATATATAAAGAAATACAACATATTGAAATAATTTTACTATTAAATAATAAATTAAGTTATCGCGCTTTATTTCTACATCGAACACATTTATTTTTCAGAATAAAATATTTTCTTTATAAATATTTATTATTCAACATATTGTATCACATAAACAAAATTCTCATCTTTTTGAAAAATCAGTTTTCTATAGTATATTATTTACAGTCCTTTTTCCATTCAAGAAAAATTCATTTTGCGTTATACAAACCTATCAATGCATTTCACAGATATACTGGTGTTGCATTACTTAAGTAAAAACACACAAAAATAACTGATTTATTGTAACTCTGTGAAAATAGAAAGTCAGGAAAAATGTATTTTGAAATAAAAGCAATTTATAAACATAGTATACTATATGACAAATACGATTGCATTTGCGTCATTGTTTCATATTTTATTGGCATTCATATTATTAAGGGTTGTTTTGAACACAAATTAGATTTCAGGATGATGTGTTTTGTGCGAATTTATGTACTCATTTTTTTCGCAACACATGTACGGGTATTTTAATATCATATTAAAGAAGTTTTTCATAGATTTATTTTTTATAGTTATGATTTTTGAGAAAAATATTTTTAATTACCAACATAGAAAAGTCTATTCTTAAAAATTATAATAACATACATTTTACTAATGGTAACAATTGTAACAAGGTGGTTAATTATTTACCCACTCAAAGATGTTAGGACATTTAAGCTATATTCTTTCAGAAAATAGCAGAAAAACTTGTAATCTATAACTTTCACAGAAAACATTCTTGTAATTGGAAATATCCTTTTAAATCTATCCGTTTAGAAATAAATACGTTCCGCAATAAGAAAGGACGGACTGTAATCACTGTTAGTGAATTTATTCCTATTTAAATTTCAAATAAGACATAAATAAATGTTATTTCTATTCAGAAATGAAAAAAAAAAGTTTTCTTTTTCTTTTTATTCAAAATAATGTATTTTCAGCTTTACGAACCTGATATATGTATCAATACATTTCACAGATATGCTGGTGTTGCATTAGTTAAGTGAAACACACAAAGTAATAGTTGATTTATTGTAACTTAGTAAAAATGGAAGACCAAGAAAAATATATTTTAAAAAAAAACAATTCATAATGTAGTGTATTGTATGACGAATACGATGTTTTAAAATTCTCATTTTCTGTTAAAAATTTTGCTTTAGTTCGAACCAAATTTTAGTGCTCAGTAGCTACCACCATAAGATGGCGGAACCTCGAACCAAAATTTGGAGCTTCCTCATTCAACCTCTTTCCAACAATGTGAACGATGTTTCAACAGGAGATCCAAATATTGGTTCAAAGTTTCTCCATGTTACAGTGGCAGCTATTGAGCACCAAAATTTGGTTTAAACTACGAAAAAAATTTAACAGTGTATACAGATATTGTAAACATTAAATTAAATAAATTCAATTGATTTTTTTAGCTTTTAAATTAACATTGTGCGATCTTCTGTTTAGAACGAAGATAACAAGATAAAGGCAATAAGTAATTGCGCTAGGATTTTTTTTTTGTTTTATATTTTTATTTTTGTTTTTTTTTTTTTTTTTTTTTTTTTTTTTTGCTTTTTGTTTTTGCGAAACAGCACAATTTGTTAAGTCAGATTAAAAACTATTTTTTTTAATTCTATCTTAGCATGTATATAAATTTCATATCTTAAATTTAATAATGAATTCAAATGTTTTCTTGGATTAGAAAAAAAAAATCTTGGTTTATTATTCACCCGATATTTTTTCATATTTTTAAAATTATATTCCAGAGAATTTAGCAATTTTATAGACAAACGTGTATTCTTTTTATAAGAGTTGTATGATAATTTCTACTGAAAAAAACTTTTTTCATTACAATGGAGAAGGATTTTTAGGTGAAAAAAAGTTGTTTTTGAAGCATTTTTTCATACCCAAGAAGAAAAAGATCCTTTTTTGTGTGCGTAACATATGTAAGGCAAAAATTATTTTCTGAAATTCAATATAAGATTTTTACAAAAGGATAAAAGAAAATTAATTCGTTCTTTCAAGGACTTCAAATGAAAAGTGGTTTTCAACTCATTGACAAATCTAATAAATAAATGAAAATTAAACTTAAAATTACATAAAGTGTACGATAATTAAAATATATTTTTCTTAAATAGTTATTTTTTATTCCAATATTATTTCAAATATACAGAGTGTATAACGCGATTCTTATACGCGAGTTACGTGATTAAATACGACATTTTGCCGAGAGGTTCTGCTTCCGAAACTGGTAGATGGCAGGTTGTGGATCCGAGCCCATTCGCGGCCGTCGGTCTATCCGTTCGGAGTTTTCCGTGGTTATCTTTGAACCTTGGATTGTCTTGCGTATTGTCTTGCGGATTAGGGTCTCTTAGAAAGACCCTCATGGAAGACACCCCCCCCTCTTTACGGCCTATATGCCAATTATAAATATCTGGCCATCATAAACACAAACAAACAATCTCTTGAATTTATTTTTATATTCCACAAAAAGAGAGGTAATTGATTTTTACAACTACGTACCTGATATAGCATTAATTTTAAGCAATTCAAAATAATCATCAAAATATTTTGGGAAGACTACGGTAGGCTACAGGTTCGAACCACCCTTCAAGATTCTTATTCAAAACAAGTTCAGAATTTTGTCAATAGGTGGCTACCAAAACTACTGACATGGTCAAAGAATAGACTTTTTTGTACCGATCATAGGAACAGATGTAGAAAAATTTATAGCGATGAGTTCTAGCTTAAAAAGTGTATTTAAAAAAAAAAAAAAAAAAAAAAAAAACATTCTGAAACATTTTCTCTAGTTAAATATTATATCAAAGGAATTTAAGTGAGTGGATTCTTAGTAATGCAAAACTACTGAGTTTTCATTTCAAACGCAACCATTTTACAGTAAATTGAACTAAACATAAATATGTTCTATTCTTTGAAATGCGCCTACATGGGAAAGTTGATTCAAGTGGATGGTGAAAGCTTCAAAGGTCTCTTAATGGAGTGTTTTTGGGAATATTTTTTTATACAAAGTACATAGTGAAGGTTTAATGGTTTTATTTCTAAAATAATATAAAATTTTAATTTTTTGATTAATTTTTAATAGTGAAATTACTTTTGAAATTATGGAATATTTAATAAGTGAATTATCACATAGCTAGCTAAATGTAAAACTAACAGAGTGCAAAATGTCTATGCCGGTGCTCGAACCCTGTATCCTTGGAAACAGCATTACAAGTAATCTTACAAAACCGAGCCACAGGTATTAGTACTTATGTAGAAGTTTCGGATTTGTGCTATTGTTGCAGCCATTTTAACATACTATGTCAGTGAGAGATGACAAGATGGGCATCTTTCCGTAACTTAAATTATGGATCAGTATCTCTAATGTTTCCGGGTTCATTCTCCGGTTTGGACATTTTTCATTCTGTCTGGTCTATGGTTAGCTAGCCGTATGTTAATTCACTCATTAAGTGTAATAAAATTTATTCTGTGAGGCTACAGTAAAGTTAGTTGATAAAATTTTTTTTAAAAATTGATTGAAGAAAGATGCAAAATTTTCTATAGCGGCAAGAAAAAAATTAATGAAATAAAAATGGGAAAGTTGATTGGAATTTTTATTTCATTTAAATATTACCCACTGTGGTAAATATGCAAAGGACTAGAATGGATGAAATCAGCAGACTTAAGAAATGTTATGAGATCACCACACCATCATTTTTATATATTTTATATCATTACTTCTAAAATCTGTTTGGCAGTTACAAAAATCATCTCTTTAAAAAAAAAAAAAAAAAAAAAGTTACTATTTTATAGCATTTATGTAGATTATTTAAGAGATCAGACCGCCATCAGTAAGGCTTAGTAAGGCTTTATTTTGGCAAAATGTTAATAAACTTTTGCAGCTGTAGTTATTTTTTCGTTAGTAACGTTTTTTTATTAATCTACTTAAAAAGACTCTACCACGCTGTGGAAATATGTTCTCACGTGGCACTTTCCAATATCATGGTACTGAAAAATGCTAGCTAACGCGGTATCATTCCAGGTGGTCCAGTCATCGATGCGCTATACCGATGATTCGCGTTTGACTGCCCGCTTTGTTATTATCTTCACTCTGTTGGTTCTGTATCTTTTAAGCAGCTAAAATTTGAAATATCATTCAAATCAGGTCGTGAAAAATTTTCTGACCATAAATTTCGAAGAATTAACAAAATTTGGCAATTAATGGGATTAAGGCAATTGATGGAATTAGGCAATTAAACTGGATCTGATTAATTTTTGGTGTATATAGCCGAACAGGTGTCATTGTTTTGCTGCCTTTTTCATGATATAAAAAGTGCTCAAGAAGTTAATGGGCGGATTTTTATAAAACTTCAGATTGCGTTTGCCCTTGATATAATATTGTTGTGATTACGTCTAGGTGTAAATCGCACAATAGGTGCCGCTGCTATGGATGGTTATCATGTATTATTCATGATTAGCACGATAGTTCTATTTCAGGATCAAATGCACGAATATTTTTTAAAATTAAGAGGCGCAAATTACTCAAAAGGTGTCACTGCTATACAACATTATTCATGATTATTGAAATAGCTATATCTCAGGATCCAATGCACAAATATTCATCAAACTTCAGATTCAGTTAATACCTGGTATAAATGAGTACTCTTCTGTTTTTGGAGCAAAGTGCTTAAAAGGTGACGCTTTTTTGGGGCATTATTAAAGAATATATCAACAGTTATATCTTAGTAACTAATGCACGGATTTTCATCAAATTCATTTAGTCCCTGATTGTTTTTTATTTTTTACAGTAAATCTCTTCACGCTTGGCGCTTTTATAAGATTTTTTTTACGATTTCGGCGATAATTCTATATCAAACACTAATACACGGATTTTCATAAAATTTCAGATTCACTTAGAACTTGAAATAAAGTGCTGCAGATTAGATTTTGGTGTAAATTAGCTAACCGGTGACGCTGCTATGATTCATTTTTCTGGTAGTATTAACGTGTAACGTGTAACGTACCGCACATTTGTGTCACAAATGTGCGGTACACGCCAGCATAACATTTTAAATAAATAAAAATCCATAACAAAAAGTGTGTTTCACATAAAAAGAAAATAAATCGAAGAATTCCTTTTTAAAAAGTATGCAAATTTGGAACATTTATTTCGGATGGTAATGTTACGTTTTCCTTTTCTATTTTTTCAGCCTTAAAACAAAAAAAAGCTAATTCCTCTTAAAATACAAAAGAAAGAAAAAGACAAAAGGAAGATTGAAGTTAATTTGAATTAGATAGCAGATGAAAAGTTCACATCAAATTTGAATTTCAAATAAGAACATTAAAATCAAGTTACTGGAAATCTGCTGAATTATTTAAATAAATTAAGATATTTTCTAAAGTATAGTCTTAGATATTTGTATTTTTCATTTTAAATATTTACAATACATTATAAGTTTGCATCTTTATTTCACAAGGAAGGCAAAATGAAATAGTGGCTTTGATGTATAAACATTGCAAAATAATTTTATTTGATTTTTTGAGGTTGAAAAAAATGGACGTTTTATTTTTTATTAAATTAAAAATATATTAGTGTTACTCAAAGTCTTTAAGTAAATCAATAATTTATACCCGTTTTCGTTAACGGTAACGTCATCTTCACATTGAAGTTTTTTTTTTTGGGGGGGGGGGTATTTTACTGTTTCTGGTGAAAATATATTGAAACAATACTAAATGGTGAAATGATTCGGAAATGAATCGGAATTCTTCGGTATATGGTTGTGGGAGAATCTGACAAGGATCAACGTGGAAAATATACAGGGTATTTGAAAAATATTCGACGAATTTTTAAAAGAATAATGTACCACACTTTTCCACACCAAAAATAGTACGTGTTCTAATGCTGTCTGTTTAAATAACGTTCATAAATCTGAATTAAAAAAATAATACCATATATGAGAAAAAAATTGAACAATCGTTCCTTTTAATTGCAACTTAATGTAAGAAAACAAAATACAATCTTAGAAAAAAAAATTACCACCGCAAAAATAAATAAATAAAACAACTCAAGAATCTATATCAGAACAATTACAGGGATCTCATTTAAGTAGAATCAGTACAGTGTAGCTACATTTAAGTGATTTGGTCCCCACTTTTATTTAATCTAGCATTATGTCTCATCATAACATCATTTCTATTTCAAAATACGTTCATCTCGGCTAATTGTGTGGTGTTATTTAGTTATTTATTTCTAATAAGGACTTATCACTCCTATCATTTTCATATCCTTCTTCGAGAAAAGTACCTCTACAATATTGAATATTTTATGAAAAGTTAAGTTAGCGAATCTACATCTGGGATCATAAATATGTTCACTGTCATTGATACATGAGAATTTAATGGAAAAGAATATTTCTCTGTTAAGCTGATGCTATTGAACTCATGGGCTACGCACACTAATTGTATATTACAGCTTTATATTTTCAAGGAATAATGCCATTCGAAAACTAATTTAAGGGGGTGAAAGTCTTCCAATTTCCTCTAATGTACTTTATCATTAAACCCCCAAAACTAATTAAGGATATATTTTTTTATCATATAAAAACTTTATCCCAAATTCGGAGCAAATCGGATAATTCTCCATAAAAACCCATTTATGTAATTTAAGAGGAATTATCCCCCTCCTTTATACTTAACCATTAAAATTCCAACGTTATTCAGAGATTCGCTATTTCAAAAAGAACATACATTCAAAAATTAAAGTAAATCGGATAATTCTGCATAAGAAAACATTTATCTAATTTAATGGGGATAAATGCTCGTAACCCCCCTTTATACCTAACAAAAGAACCCCACAACTAATCAGTGAAGCATCTTATTACTATTAACCTGCATCCAAAAATTGAAGCAAATCGGTTAATTTTGCTTGAAAAACCATTTACATAAACTAGCAAAAGCCAACTTTGTTTGGATTCGCGAAGCGTTATTTCATAAAATAAATATTTGAAATTAACAATACTTTTTTATATTATTTTTGCATCTTTATTAAGCAAAAACGTTATTTTATATTTTGACGCATATTAATTTTAGAAATGTGAATTCAGCCAAATTCCATAAATTGTTTTTAAATGGCAAATAATACTAATAATAATTATTTCTTAATAATAAATATGTTTCAGTTGATTCAATTTTCAACCTTCGGATATGAATAATACTTAATGTAACGAATTTAACAATTAATTTTATTTGTTTACAGTTCTTTTGTTCCCACTTGCAGTAAAAAAGCCATAATATAATTCTTCTATAATGTTTAATTATCGTTTGCAGAAACGAGTTCGCACAATAAAAATAAATTGTGTATTTGAATTCTTACTTACACTTAAACATACTTTTATGGTTGAATGTAAATAAATGACTTTTTTCAAAAATCTCTATTCATTAAAAATATGCTATAATTTTTATAAAGAGTATTTTAAAAATTTCACAAAAGAAATCGTGAAACTATTATACGATTAAAAGGAATGTCCACCAAAATATCCACTATTTCCAATCAATTTTAAGAAAGTATTCTACTAAAGTGTATATTTTCCTCTCAAATAACATGCATTTTTAATGTAAAAAAGTTTTATTTCGCAGTTATTTCCAATAGTCTAAAATATAAAAAGTCCTCATATTCACCTGCCTGTCGTTCATTGTCTCAAAAAAAAAGCTAAGCTATTTGTTTTATTTTTCGTATTTACGTGGATATCTTGAATAAAAAAGTTATGGTATAATTTCCATTTTTTTTTCTGTAAATCGTCAAACTATTTTATATTTGTTTTTCGCGTGGAAATACTTCAGTATTAGTTTCCAGAGGTTTTTGAAATATTTTGGTAGAATAATGGGTTTTTATTTATTTATTTATTTAATCGCGATTCTATCTGTAATTACCAACTCCGTGACTTATTTTTTCTTCTGAAAATATACGTGTTTCATCTATTTTTGTAAAACGTAATAGAAAAACATGTAAAAAGAACTAAATTAATAATTTTTAAGGTTATTTTTGAAACAAAAAATATTGTGCAATTCTACAGATCATAATTTGTTATAATATTTAATTTCAAGTCAAAATACTGACTAGTTTTTTTCGTAAAGAGTATAACAAAATGTAATTTTTTTAGCCTAGTAGAGTAATCACTGCTAAACTTAGTGGTGATAATTTAAAATCTCTCAATAAAAATCACAGAGAATTGGCAACATTGCATTCCGCATCTTCTGCAATTGGCATTCCCTGTGTCGGCGAATTTAAATTTAGGAAATCCGGATTATCACCAATAAGTTAAATTAGTTATTATTGTCTTATTAGATGATATATATTCCGCAAATAAAATTAAATAAAATATCTTTTCAAATTTTTCTAGTATGAATTCCAACACTAGTGAGATATCAGTCTATTTAAGATGGTGTCACACTTTGTGTCCTCTGTTTTTGAGTATTTCGACGAAAACAATTGGATTGCATTATTCGCTGGACATATCAAGAAAAATGTGGAACCGGAAACAGCAGCCGGTAATATGCCAAAAGTACCAGTAGTGACAAGCAGCTGTCGGCCGATTGCTTACCGATAGGTTTATATTTGTTGGGTGCATGAAGACAAGTAGAAAACTGGCAATATTAGTTTGCATTCAATGTAAAACCACATCTGTGCAAGCTGACCTATCGAAATCATAATGAGTAGTAAGAAACTTTCTTTCATACACAAGCTTTTGAACGTATATGTTCTATTTTAACAATTTTTAGCAAAGTGAAATATGCGCTAAGAAATATTAAGCACTTAATTTCCGAATTTTGAGGTTCTGTTATGGATGAAACAGAATACTCTAAAGGAAACATCCATAGACTTTATCTGTTTTATTTATGCGATAAAAGCATAATAGTTGTATTCACTCTTCATGATTGCAATACATTATGAAATTCTTTAGTTTTAAATGTTAAAAAATTAAAACATTTATTAAGAAACAGTATTTTATAAACATTTATAGGAAAAATAATAATAATGTATAGAAAAACAAATCTTGATATTCCATGACAAAAAACGTATGATACGAAGACCATTAGTTTACGGATTTTTTATAATAAGATTTTTTCAAAATAAAATTTAGCTTCTATTTCATTTTATTGTTATATTTTCTGATAAAGAGAGAAAAAGGGCCACAGATATGCAGAAAAGCACAACGAAATGGCACAAAGCACAGTTTAAAAAATCATTGGTAAAGTTGAAATATTTCTAAATATTTTTTTCACTTATTGTTTTTCACATACTTAAATCTTTGTCATTACTTATGCTTACCAATTTTTTTTTTAAATGCAGCATTTTTCTGAAAATTCATGTCTTTATTAAACAGCGAATAATATTTTCATTTTAATCGTGAAAGGAAAAAAATGTAAATCGTTATTATGTAATACAAAAATACATTTAAAATTATATAATAATTTAATCTAAATGTATATATTCAGAAAGAATGCACAAACAAAACTTTTACCTTTAAAATTCTTTAAATTTAAAAGAACAAGAAAACGCAAATAAGGAAATCTATCAAAAATTCTATATTCTTCTATCGTAAAAATTCTTATTTATGTAATTTTGAAAATTTTAAGTAGAAATATCATTTTTTCCGCTAAAGTACAATTGTGAATATATATCCATCTAAATTAGATAAATATATCCATGCAGGTATATCCATGTAGAGATGCAAACTAAATCTCCTTTTGATTACTTTTCATAGAATCATAGAAACCATGTTACCGAATATTTATTTTAAAAAAGTCATTACCACAGAAAATAAATTTTAAAAGAAATGTGTTTGGGTACAACCGAAAAATATTTAAGTTACAGGGGAAAAAATAATTTTTCAACAAGGCGCACATAGATTCTCATAAAACATATTAGAGAATTTTCACATTCCAAATTTCTACCGGTTAATAAGAGGAAAGATGATTCTAAAGGTTATTTTTCATGATTATAATCTGTATTTTAAATTAAGTGATTTTTTAAACTTAACTCGGATTTAATTTCGAAAAGAAATCTTGTATATTTATAGTTTTATTTGTTTAATAATAATTGTCACAAAAACTTTGAGACATGTCCGTGGACTGTAAATTAATAACTGTGTATAGATGAACAGCGTTCAAAAGCATTTTTCTACACTGTGTAAAGAATTAGACACTTTAAATATAGCAGTATGTTAAGACTGACTGTTATTAGTCTAAAATATCTAATCATTTTAATAGCTACATTATAAAAAAATGACCATAAAGATGCGCATTATATCTGCGAAGAATATAAAATCAACAAATTATTGTAAATTATTAATATTAGTTAGAATAAAATTTACTAATAATGAACATTACACAATTCAGCAGTACCCTTACAACACAGTTCAACATTCGGTGTAATTAGGCTTATTTAGAAAAAACAAATCCCCATCCATGGGCATCATTTCCGTGGACATCGCGATTATCAATGTAAAACCTATTTATTTAAAAATTTGTAGTTTATGAAGTTACGTTCAAACAATGCGTTTTATAACCTTCCTTTTGTTTTGTTAATTATTATTATTATTCTTATTGCTTTGGAAAAGGGATTTTAAGATTTATGAAAGCTATGTTATTTATTATACATCGGTGAGAAAATATAGCTTTTTGTCGAAAAACATTTGACGTTATGTGTATTACACTTTTCTTTTCCATTTGAAAAGGAAACAAAATTATGCTTCAGTTTTCAGAAATGACAAAAAACACGGTAAAATGTCTTGCAATAACAACTGTAATCAGTTTTACACTGACACACCATTTGTTACCAAAAATGACATAAAAAAGAATAAAATCAGCAAGGCCACATTAACTGTCTTTTTCCTCCCTCATACTATATGTGTAAGAAAATACTTTTACTCAGAAATATCACTGCAAGTTTTCTGCTGTCGTTGTTCTTATAAATCAAAATGTCTTTTTTTTTCAGAATATTTCTAGAAAAACGAGTCACAACATTGGAGAAAATGATATTTTTGTCGACACAAATTATTTATTTACTTATTTGCAACTATGAATATCTTTTAAAATTAAAGTAGCTTCGAAAAAAAAAGATTCAAAGGAAAATAGGATTAAAAAAGAGCATAGAAATTTTTAAATTGGTGAATTTCAGGTTTAAAAAAAATCCCTGTCGGCTGGGCCTATAGGCGGAGGTAGATTTCGAAGAATGCTCATTTCAACAAAAAATATATGTATATATACATATGATTAGAGATAAACCCAGTTTAATAACTTCATTTGGCCGTTTATGAAAAATTTTGAATTTCATTTTTCTGAAAAAACTGGTTTTATCAGAATCATCTTAAGAAAAATTCAGCTCAAATGCCCATTTTGACAACATATTTTGAAATAGATTCTGAATTTATTAAAAAAATCGACCAAAACAGTACATTATACAGCTTCTAAATACCAAAAAACTGTCAGTTGAATGCATTTGAAAAAAAAAATTGAATTTAAAAATGAGTCATAAAATAACCGATTTGTTGTTTGAATACATCCTTAATTCTATAATCATTATTGCTTCGGAAAATTTTCTGCGAAATACTCACTTTGACAGCATTTTAAAAAATATATTCTATCTTTATCAAAAAACTGGGCAATACGTCACAGTATATAGTTCCTAAATAAGAGGATCTGTAAATTGGATGTGTTTAAGAGCGAAAATGTATTTTAAAACGAGTCATAAAAAACGCAATTTCTTATTTGAACACTTCCTTAAATTTTCTGTCACGATGATTTCAGAAAATTCTGTTCAAAATACCCTTTTTGGTAGCCTTTTTTGAAATATATTCCGTCTTTATCAAAAAACTGACCAATGCATCACATTATATAGTTCCTAAATAAGAGGATCTGTAAATTGGATGCGTTTGAGAACAAAAAAGGATTTAAAAACGAGTCAGAAAAAAACGCAATTTCTTATTTGAATACTTCCATCAATTTTCAGTACCGATGACTTTCGGAAATTCTGTTCAAAATACCCTTTTTAGTAGCTTTTTTTGAAATATATTCTGTCTTTATCAGAAAATTGACCAATGCATCACTTTATACAGTTTCTAAATAAGAGGATCTACCATTTGGATGCGTTTAAAATCAAAAATGAATTTAAAAATGAGTCAGAATATAAGTAGTTTGGATTTGAGTTTTTCTCCAACTCCTATTTTTGTTTAATTTGTTTTTGCTATACGAATTGGTCCTATGAAAAACTTGTCAATATAAAAGTTGTAGATATTTTTGAGAAGATGTAAAATAAATTTAACATCAACATCATTAAACATTTTGATATCTTAAAAATTGACGGAGTTATAGATTTTTCTCTTTTTTCAGCGCCCTTTTTCTTTTCGTTTTTAATTTTTTTCATCGGTAAAAGTTGGTCCTATCAAAAACTTGTAAATACAAAAGTTTTAGATAATTTTAAGGACATTTACAAAAAATTTAGTTGGACTTGATATCTTGAAAATTGACGAAGTTATGAATTTTTTTCTCTCAAAATCCCTGTTTTTTTCGCCCCTTGAGCCCACTTCTAAATTTATCCAAAATCTGTCATGCATATACTTTTGGCCCATTTTTAAGAAGTAATATAAACTTTAAACCGATTCGATATCTACTTTAATTAAGAAGTTATAACGTTTTTTCGGTTTTCACAAAAACGCCCCCTATTCCGACCCCCTTGGTCCGATTTTGCCCATTCACGAACTTAGCCAAGATTTTATCCCCTTTGATTTTATGTACAAATTTGGTGGAGATTGGTGAAGAATTATAGAAGTTATCGTGTCCATAAAAAAGTGAGATATATATATATAGATAGATAGATAGATAGATAGATAGATAAACTGGTGCTATTGCAATAGGTAGTATTTCTTACGAAATCTCACAATTTCTCTGTAAAACTTATTAAGTTAAAACACATTCTGGATTTATCTCTAATCATCTCTAAAATTTTTTTTTTGTTGAAAAGAGTTCTTAACATTTAAATCTACCCGCGCCTGTAGGCTGATCCAACAGAGAAATTTTCATAATTACATTATTCATTTTTAATTAAGTGAATTTTTAAACTAATCACAGATGGGATTTGAAAGAGAAATCTTGTATATTTATGGTTTTATTTGATAATAATAACTGCCAGATGTACTTGAGACATGTGTGTGGTCTGAAAATTAGTAGGCGTGAATAGATGCTTTTCATACACTTTTCAAAACTTTTTTCAATATGAATAAAGAAGTACACATTTTAAATATAGCGGTAAGTTGAGACTATTATCAGTGTCCAAAATCTAATCATTTTAACACATTTTAATATTTGTAAAGAAAAAGACCAAGAAGATGCGCATTATTTCTGTGGATACTATAATATTAAGAATTAATTATAAAATAGAAATATTAATTAGAGTAACATTTAATAATAATTAACATCACACAATTCAGCAGTATCGTCCAATGCAGTCCAACATTCGGCATGCTAAAAGCAATTAAAAGAAAGAGACATCAATTGTCATCATTTCTGTGGACATCATGAATACTAATATAAAACCTATTTATTTAAAAACGTATAATTTATTATGTTAAATGCGATGTTAAACTTATAATTTATGATGTTACGTTGTTTGATTATGATCAAAGCGTTTTCTAAACCTTCCATCTATATCGTTTATTATTATTTTTTGGTGGGGAGAGGGGGAATGAAGGAGAAATTTAAGATATATAAAGACTGTTCTACCTATTGCACATCTGTAGTAAAATATAACTTTTGACCAAATAAAATTGATATTATGTGTATTGCATTTTCCTTTTGAATTTGAAAAGGAAAAAAAATGTTTCAGCTTTCAGAAATGACGAGAAACACGATAAAATGTCTAGCAATAACAACCATAATCAGTTTTACACTGACATGCAATTTTTTACCAAAAGGAAAAAAAACATGATGTGAAAAAGAAATCAACAAAGAAGTATTAACTGTCTTTTTTCTCATATTATATGTGTAAGAAAATGCATTTACTCAGAAATATTTCTGAAGGTTTTCTGCTGCAGTTATTCTTTCCAACGCCCATTCTAAATTACATTCCAAAATGCCTTTTTCTAGAGTATTTTTAGCAAAATAAGTCACAACATTGGAGAAAATGACATTTTTGTTGACATAGATTAGATATTTGGAGCAGTACGAATATCTTTGAAACTGGAGGTAGATTTGGACAAAAGGACTCTAAGGAAAGAAGGTTTAACCCCTTGCGGCGCAGTGATTTCATTGATATACCACTTAATTTTAATTCCCACACGCCACACTGGCACCCGAATTTTGTTTTAAAAAACCACTGTTTATAGAATGCGTGAAATATCGCGTTTTCTTATTTACAAATAAAGTTGTTTTCAATTTCCGGTGTTAGTCATTAATTTCAACACTTAAGCAATGAATTTCCCCTGCGCCGCAAAGGGTTAATAAGGATCATAATAATTTTAAAATTTGGGAATTTCAGATGTAAAAATAATACCTCTTAATTTCTCTGTAAAATATATTCATTTCTTTGTAAACTATAAATATATTGTTTTCAAGAAAATATCTGTACTAAATTACATTTTTGCAGAAATTTTTGCCCCTTCTTATTCGCATTCGGTACCTTTTCAGCTTTTTTTTAATTTTACCATATTAAGGTACATTTTTGTCATGGATATAAAATAGTTATTAACTGAAAATGATTATGTCAAGAAATTGTTCGAATTTCCTGTCAAAATTTGAAATTTTAAGATATTTTTTAAATTGTATCTTCTAGAACAATTTTGAAAATTATGATCTATTATTTTAAACTATTCTTAGAAGTGTGTTGTATAATTTTATGCATGGTATTTATTGAAAGTTAATTCGTTTGGGTGAAAAATAATAAAATGTGCAAGCATGTGTAGAAATACAGTAAAAATTAAATTTATTTTAAATTTTTGTGTGTAAATTTTTTTTTACTTTGTTATAAATCTGAAACTTAGTTTTATCAAATAGACCATAAGGAACAACAACAAAAAATTGAGTCAATTGAAAAATATACACAAAAGTTTGGCGCAGATGTCATATACGCACCACATTAGCTAGAGTGCAACTAAATGGCAATTTTATGCCTCATATGGTAACCCGGACATTGATGTTTATTTATTAATAAACTGTTATTTACTTTATATTTTCTTTATAAATTGATATAAATGATTTGTTTTTAAATTATTAATTATACTTTTGTAGTTTATAATTATTTCCCTTTTAAAATAATAGAAAATAATTAAAGTACATATGCATAACTGATATTAGATGACGAAGTTTTTGCCAAACTGGCGTCAGAAAAAAAATCGCGCCAGTTTTTTGTGCATTTATATCAAACTATTATTTATTTAATTTTATTTCCTTTTTAAAAATACTAGAACGTTTTTCATTTTTTTTCAAATTTTTTTATTTTTATATTGCAATAAAAAATGAAGAGCTGTTACTGCATGCAATTGGTAATTTATACTGAAGAACAAAATTTCCACCAAATTGGCAAGGGAGAAAACACGTGCAAATGTAGTGCGTATATGACATCATTGCCAAAAGTTTTATAATTTTCAGCATCCCTATTCATAAAAAAAACCCACAAATGTGGACACAAACCGCACTCTGTCCATACCAAGGTCTGAAAGCAAAAACGCTACTGCGAAAAGCCATCTGTCTCCGATGTTGACAGTTGATAAGAGACGCCAAGATTTAAATATCTCTGTTATTTATGACATTAATTCTGATAGTCCCTTTTCAATTTCCATTAGTATTGTTAAGTCTGTGGATATTGGATGTATTCGTATATTTAAAATATATCCACATGAAATTAATCTCATAAACTTCTTTTTTCTATGTAATGTAATGTAATTCTTTTGCATGCCCCAGTGAATGAACTAGTAATTCCACTTATTTTATGTGCAATACCAAATATGCCTAGTTGTAATAATGTTTATCAATTGTATAAAAATCCAAGTATATTTACGTGTGTTAGAGCATGGACAGACATTAAAACAGCAAGGCTGACAGATAGCAGCAAAACCAAATTTATTATACTTTAAAACACATTTCAATTTTATTGGAAAGTGTTTAAAATTATTCTTATACATAATAGCGCATTCTGAGTTGTATACTCCCAGTCTTAAATTTTTGTAAAATTATTTTAAGATTTTGTGTTTTAATTGCGAAGTTTCTCGTCGTTTCAAATAAACAACATTAGTTAAAAGTGTAACTATGTCACTCTTGTGCAAGGTGACATTAGTTACGCCACAGCAGCATGCAAATATTATGACCATATCTTTGTCATTGTCCTCCTTCTATGAACGTAAATTATAATTTCTTTGGAATGACATAAACTGTCGTTTGTATTGGTATCTTTGAATTCAATACAAAATCTTTTTCTGTAAGAATTCATGTCTACTTCTAAAATTTTGATTGCTAGTTTTTTAAAAGTAACGAATACATATCATACATAACTCGATACTTGACTAATGTAAACATAAAATAATAACAAAAAATACTGCAATCTGAAATTATCATGCATATATATATATACAAACACACATGAAAATTATTTTAAATCATTTATTTTTATTAGCATTTTGGACATAAAAACTTCTTAGTAAGAATATTAAAATATATATGCTTTATTTATCAGGAAAAATCGCTGAAATAGTTTAATTTATCATAAAACAAATAGTAAATATGGAAAAACAGTTTTCCGTTTTATTTATGCTAACTGCAGAATACAGTAGCAATAACGGAAGAAAAAAAACACTGATAAAGAAAATACGTTTTTTCTGTTGAATATTTTAAACATGTCTTCATTTTTTAAATAATTTTCAAAGTTGCTTTCTGTTTAATGGTGTTTAAATGGAAGTCTTTATCAGTTGAAATTTTACTTTTTCTATTAGTTTGCTACTTGATAAATATAAAGAGATACGAAAAGAGTAAAATTAAAATTATTAAATTATATAAAATAATATCATCAATTTTATTTAATTTTGCCTAAAAGAAAATAGATAATTACAACATATTAAAACAACTCATAAATGTTTGCTTTGATTTTAATTTCTCTATTTATACGCAAAAGAACAGTATTAAACAAATAAACATAAAAAAAACAATCTATCTAAAATTCAAAATCCTTCTTTTAAAAAAATCTTTATTTGCATAATATCGAGATTTAAAAAAAAATCTAATATCTTTTCTAGAGTTCGACTGAAAATGTATATTTATTTAAATTACAGACGTAATCCAAGAATCTTGTAGCATGCACACGTAGTTGCGATTGAATGAACACTGTTCGACTGAACACTGTACAAAAATTGTAAATTTACAGTGAATTATCCAGTAAATTTACGGAATATGCCACTTTTTCTCTCAAAAATGGTAAATTTCCGTAATTTTTTGTGTTCTACGGAAAAAACCGTTAATATAATGACCGCAATAAAATAATGCAGCAAATTTCTGATGCAGCTTTTTTTCAGTGAATAGTTACAAGTGGTTTTAAAAATGCTGATTTATTCTGCTTATCTCGAGAGGATTTCCTTAATGTTTTCTGTAAACTATCCAAAAAATATTGTTGTTAGAATGTTTATAATTGTTTGAGTGAATTATGATTTGCTTGATTATTTATCTATTAAAAACTTTATAATAAAGTAAAATAAGACTTGAAAAAGTATATATTCCTGCAATTAACAGGCAATATTTCACAGCTAGAAACAGATTTTTTTAAGAAATATGTGTTAAACATCAAACATTTTTCTTCTGTATGTTCCTAATTGCACTTTATGTAAATACTTTATGGACATAAGAGCACATTTTAAGATGAGGAATAAGAATATTGTTTGTATTATATATCTGAGACGTTTTTCCCTTTTACAAAAATTTATTTAATTGTCATACAATATTAAGATTTTAAAAAGAAATCATTCAAAAACATTCTAAAATTGAAAAGAGAATGGAATAATTGAATGAATGAAAACTATAAATTAGAATTTATTAATTAGAATAAACACATAACATTCTCATATTAATATGTATTATTCTTGATTGCTGCCCCACTAGTGGCTGAGAGGTTATGCTCTTGATTCTGGAAGACTAGAGGTTCTGTGTTCGAACTCAATCGCTCCCGTCAAGCTACCCGATCGTATTTTTGCACGGTTTTCTTCGAAAAATGGGTAATCCCATAGATCTTTTATTAGGATCCCTTAGTAAGACCACCACGGACGGCTGAATTCTCTTCGGGACCTAGTGCACATAATCAGCCATCAAAAATAACACGTTCATTCTTCATGGTTGCTTATATGATTTATATAGTTGTTTTATATCAATATGTAGGTAAATTTCATGAAGTTTAAGATTAAAAAGTACAAATATGCAAAACGTTTTATTTGAAAGAAAAAATCAAAATATGTACATGAATATTTAGCAAGTTTGAAAAAAAAGTACAAAAAATTAATTAATCTTTAAAAAACATTGCAATTTTTCCTTGTATCTGTTAAAGAAAAGCAGATATTATCCATATCTAAAAGTAAATATGTCTCAAATTAAATATCTCGGTTTTCAAAAAAAATATTTTTAAATTTTTTAATTACAAATCTTTAATTAATCTTTCAGTGAATATGTAATTTAGTGTATATGAATATATATACAACTTACAAATACATTACTTATATTTAAGATATATTTCTTACTTTTTAATTATATTATTAATATCACTTGTAGTTAAATTTTCGTATCAATTTGATATTATATATACAATTGCTTTGTTAGAAAATGTTTGGTGTAATTTGTAAATGAAGTATGATTAACAGAATGTCAGATCCTTAAAAAAGTAAATTTATGTTACAATTTTTATAGCATTAATTTTATCTTTTAAAATAACAACCTTGAGCGAATAAAAATCAAACAAGATAAAAAAAATGTCTAAGTAGCGTTTTAATTTTGTTATTGTTTAATAATAAAATATGCTTTAAAAAATACTAACCGACTTAACAAAAAGAATCAAGCTAGGCGCCAATTTGGCGTTAATGCATATGAATGCATTGTTTTAATATGCTTATGATTTGAAAACGGTTGCAACAATGAAAAATGATTTGCGACAAACCATTACTTTTTTTTATCAAACCCATATTTTTTCATTTAAAAAATTCTAATCATCAGTATTTAATGAAATTAAAATGGGACCACGTGGGTATCTTAAACTGTCAAACAAAAAAAGAATTTTCAAAATCGGTTCATATTTAAAGAATTTATGAGTGAACAAGGAATACATACAGGTCGAAATCATAACCTCCTCCTTGAAGTCGGTTAAAAATAGTTTAACCTATTACATTTGTTCATTCCTTTTTCGTTGTAGCAGTTTTTTTTTAAATCTTTTTTTGTATTTACCCTGACATTTATTTAACAAAGATTCGTGAAATTTTCAGTCATCTTAAAATCTACCAGAAACCTTTTATGGTGATAGAGTAAATTTTTCCTAAAGATAAGTTAGGATTATTTTACATAGCAATATAACAATATGAAAAAAAAAGACTTCACGAAATTAATTTTAGCTAGTAGTAAACTGCAGATTACATATTTATTCTTTGAGGAATATCCTTTTTCCACGATGTTTTTTAAATAAAATAATATTTGGACATAAATGTGGGAGCGATTCTTTCTCCAACAGCCAAGTATCATGTCTTGTAAGGTTCTTCATATCGCAACTCTGATAGAAAAGGTCTTTAGAAAGCAGACGATTTTCTGAAAAAACTCCATTCAGACGAAAAGCCGAAGAAAAAAGAAATGAACGGAAGAGATCGTTGGATGGAATGTTGGGAGAGTTGGTGTTGGCTTTAGAAGAATGTTGATTAAGATGACGCGATTAAGATGTTTTAATTAAAGTTTCCTTTTGAATGTTCGAATTGTAAATATTAATATGTAAATATCTTTTTTGTAAATATTAACGTTTAATATAAGTCATTTAAAAGTTTAAAAACGGTGTCAGATTTTAATTTACCTCCGAGTTTATTTACTTATGTGTTCGAAAGAACTTTTATAAGAAGAATCTCCATAAATTTTGGTGTCAGAACCGAGACAAACGAACGCCCACAGAGAAGAAATAGATATATACTTTAAATAATCTGGAAGCCGTTATTATTTAGAATTGTGATGGAATCCTTGCTGGAAATTATTATGAGGAAATCTTTTTTGAATATATGTTTAAGGGGTCAGGTACCTTTCAAATGGTCAAAATTTCGATTTTTTTTTATTGCTTTATATGAAAGTATAATCTTTTAGATTCATATTAAAACAAACCCCATAAAAAAATTCGCATTAGAAACGAAGTTATGGGCAAAATAGTAAGGCCTCTTTTCATGAAACAGCGATATTTAAAGGGCTAGACTGTTTGTTTACATTTTGCACGCAGCAGGCGCCGGCTGTAGCTGATAAGATTCAAGGATTTCTACTCTTATTTTTCTTTACTCTGTGGTTATTTATTTTCCCTTTCCTTTCAGGAAATCAAGCAGAAATTAGCAACTGCTACTTCAACTTTAGATTCAAGCTATTTAGCTTGATTTAGAAATAAATCTATGCACGTTGTGTTGTTAACTCTTTCGATGCTGAATTTCTGATTTTTTTATAGTGATTTGTTTGCGAATAAGTTTTATTTTAGCTTTAAATTAATTTTATTTATTTCGTTAATAATCTTCTGCTACAATGAGTGAAGTTCTTAGCGAAAACACACCTAAAAGAGCTTCTGGGATACGACCGAAAAAAAGGAAATTTACTGGTAATATATATACCAGAAAGTTGGCGAAAAGTGAAAATGATTTACTGAATAACAGTGCTTCACAGAGAAAACTTTCTGTAAACAAGGAGTTTGAATATAATTCTAGCTTTGATGGATATCGTATTATGGATGTCAGTCACATGTTTTCCATTCTGGAAAAATTTTTATGCTGTAAAGCTTGTGGTGGTGAAGTAAGTATAACAGAAGAAATTGAATGTGGCTTATCATCTAAAATTTCGATTTTATGTGAAAATTGTGCTGAAGTTATTAAATTTAAGAATTCTAAGAAGATCGGCGAAAATAACAAAATTTCAGAAATTAACAACAGATATATTTATGCCATTAGATCAATTGGACTGGGGTATGCAGCAATGAAACTGTTTTGTGGAATCATGGATCTGCCTCAACCGGTTTCCAAAAAATCTTACAATGCTGCGATAAAGGTGCTACAGAAATGCTCTGCATCTGTCGCAGAAAGATCTATGATATCTGCAGCTTCAGAAGAAGTAACTCTGACTGATTCTTCATGCTTAAACATCAGTGGTGACGGTACATGGAAAACTCGGGGTCATACTTCACGAATAGGTGTGTGCACTGTCATTGGTGACAAAAGCGGCAAAGTTATTGATACTGAAGTCCTTTCCTCATTTTGCAAGTCATGTGATACATGGAAACTAAAAAAAGGGACGCATGAATATAATTCATGGAAAAAAACCCATGAAAATGATTGCCTCAATAACCACGATGGATCTGCTGGAAAAATGGAACTAAGTGGTATGGTTCGAATATTTCAACGTTCAGAAGCCACAAGAAATGTAAAGTACATTGGATATATAGGTGATGGTGATGCCAAAACTTTTCAAGCCATATCAGAGGCCAGCCCATATGGTTCTGATACAAAAGTTGAAAAAATTGAATGCGTGGGTCACATTCAAAAGAGAATGGGCACACGCTTACGAAAACTTAAACAAAACAAAGTAAAATGTAGTGAAGGTAAAGCACTTGGAGGAAAAGGTAGACTTACGGACAACATCATTGCTAAGCTAACAGATTATTATGGAAATGCAATTCGACAGAATAAAAACAATTTACATGAAATGCGTAAAGCTATCTGGGCTGCATATTTTCATACTCGTTCAACGGATGCCGAGCCTCTACATTCATTTTGCCCTACTGGAAGTGAATCTTGGTGCAAATATAATAAAGCAGTTGCTTGTGGTACCATTAAAACATTTAAACACAAGAACACAGTCCCGACTAGTGTAATGGATACTATAAAACCAATTTTTAATGACTTATCGCAGCCAAAACTTCTGTCTAGGTGCTTAGGAGGTAAGACCCAGAACAACAATGAATCGATAAATTCTTTAATATGGAAATTATGTCCAAAAACACAAGGAGTAGGTAAAAGGATTGTGGAAATTGCTACAAATGAAGCAGTTATTTTGTTTAATGATGGCAATCAAGGAAAAATGAATGTAATGCAAGAATTTGGCTTGACAGTTGGTGCACATGCTCGAGGATGTTTGAAACAGTTAGACGACCAAAGGATTGCAACTTCTAATTTACGCTTTCTTCAAAACACAAAAGAAGCAAGAAAAAGTAAGCGAATGAAAGAAATTGCTCAGAAAGATAAATTTCTCTTGCAGGAAGGTGAAATTTACAGTGCCGGTGCTTTTTAAATGTGTTAAGTTTTGTGAAAATCTTTGAGCAAAGTTTTTTTCCATCTGTTATCCCATGCGATGATACTTATCAAAGTATATGTATGTAAATTAGTGTTCAAATTTCTAAAAGGTTTATTTATGTCATGCAATAGAAAACATCAGAATGAATTTATAGATTTTTGTTTCACAAGTCTTCTAAAAAGTTTATCAACCTAATAATCTAAGTAAACAGATGATGTAGTATTGTTCTTGTAAAGGTAAATTTATTTTTATTTCTACTTTTATTTTTCTTGATTTAGTACACAATATTTATTATTTAATAGTTATTAAATTCATGTGTATAAATAAGATAAGTAAATAATTATATAAATTACTGCAATACTTAAAAATAATGTTTCATAATAAGTTTCTAAGTCAATCTTTTCTTTCAATTGAATTTTCACAAAAATAATTTTCGTTTTTACGCTTAGGATTCAATAGCGCACATGATTTCTCCGAAACTGTTGGCTAAAATTTTATAAAAAATTAACAGCTCATACAAAACATTCAAATGTTGAAAATGACGAATTGTTATCAGTGTCATGTAAGGATTTATTAAATAATGAATGGTTATTTAGAAGAATGATATGAGGAAAAAATTTTTCGTTTTTATGTTTACGATTCAATAGCGCGCATGATTTCTTTGAAATTGTTGGCTAAAATTTTATAAAAAATTAACAGCTCATACAAAACATTCAAATGTTGAAAATGACGAATTGTTATCAGTGTCATGTAAGGATTTATTAAATAATGAATGGTTATTTAGAAGAATGATATGAGGAAAAATTATTTTCGTTTTTACGTTTACGATTCAATAGCGCGCATGATTTCTTTGAAATTGTTGGCTAAAATTTTATAAAAAATTAACAGCTCATACAAAACATTCAAATGTTGAAAATGACGAATTGTTATCAGTGTCATGTAAGGATTTATTAAATAATGAATGGTTATTTAGAAGAATGATATGAGGAAAAATTTTTTTCGTTTTTTCGTTTACGATTCAATAGCACGCATGATTTCTCCGAAATGGTTGTCTAAAATTTTATAAAAAATTAACAGCTCTTACAAAACATTCAAATGTTGAAAATGACGAAGTATTATCAGTGTCATGTAAGGATTTATTAAATAATGAATGGTTATTCAGAAGAATGATATGAGGAAAATTTTTTTTCGTTTTTCCGTTTACGATTCAATAGCGCGCATGATTTCTTTGAAATTGTTGGCTAAAATTTTATAAAAAATTAACAGCTCTTACAAAACATTCAAATGTTGAAAATGACGAAGTATTATCAGTGTCATGTAAGGATTTATTAAATAATGAATGGTTATTTAGAAGAATGATATGAGGAAAAAATTTTTCGTTTTTATGTTTACGATTCAATAGCGCGCATGATTTCTTTGAAATTGTTGGCTAAAATTTTATAAAAAATTAACAGCTCATACAAAACATTCAAATGTTGAAAATGACGAATTGTTATCAGTGTCATGTAAGGATTTATTAAATAATGAATGGTTATTTAGAAGAATGATATGAGGAAAAATTATTTTCGTTTTTACGTTTACGATTCAATAGCGCGCATGATTTCTCCGAAATGGTTGTCTAAAATTTTATAAAAAATTAACAGCTCTTACAAAACATTCAAATGTTGAAAATGACGAAGTATTATCAGTGTCATGTAAGGATTTATTAAATAATGAATGGTTATTCAGAAGAATGATATGAGGAAAAATTTTCTTCGTTTTTCCATTTACGATTCAATAGCGCGCATGATTTCTTTGAAATTGTTGGCTAAAATTTTATAAAAAATTAACAGCTCATACAAAACATTCAAATGTTGAAAATGACGAATTGTTATCAGTGTCATGTAAGGATTTATTAGATAATGAATGGTTACTTAGAAGAACGATATGATGAAAAATTATTTTCGTTTTTACGTTTACGATTCAACTGCGCGCATGATTTCTCTGAAATGGTTGTCTAAAATGTCATAAAAAATTAACATCTCTTACATAGCATATAAATGTTGAAAATGATGAAGTATTACCAGTTTCATGTAAAAATTTTGTAAATAATGAATAAATATATAGAAAAATGTTGTATCAGTATATGTTATTTGTGTATTGATATTCATTTTGCATGTTTTATAGCACACTATTTACTATTTTTTTATAATGAAACTTATTGAATTTATGTTTTTATATAAATAGGTAAGTAAATAAATATATGTATACTTAAATATCTAAAGATATTTTGCATAATATGTTTTAAAAAGAAATTTTATCTTTAAATTGGATTTTCTCAAAATGCTATTTTTTCAACTTGCGCGCATGATTGCTCGAAAATGGTTGGGTAGAATTTGATGAAATTTTTACAGAAGTTACATAACATATAAATGCTTAAAATGACGAACTACTATCACTTTTGTGTATGAATTTTTTAAGTTATGAATTATTATTTACAAAAAAAAGTGCTAAATTTTGTTATTTTTCATATTTTTATGTATTTTTTATACAAAGACAGAATTTAAAGTAACTAGGGTTCGTCATTTTGATTATTGACTATTTTTCTTTATATATAAAGTGATTTTAGGTCTTTATGATATTTTTTATGCATGTCAAGCTGCGCGCAAGACTATGTATGATTTTTCTTCGAGAAAAAAAGACCTTTTGTAATTTTTTAATTTAATTTTATGGTGAAGGTATAAAAATATTCCATGACCTGTAACAGTTACAGGAAGATTATTTAAATATGTGTTAAAAATTTGAAGTTCTTAAAAGCGATAGATTTAAAGATATTGAGATCAATACTGTATGCAAATTTTGCTTCTATTTTAATCGATCAAAGGTACCTGACCCCTTAATGATATGAAGCTGTTGGATACTGCGACAACAATACTGTTTAAATGTGTGAAGCTGAGCATCTGATTATGAAGTGAGTTTATTATTTCATTTTTCTTTTCAATAATGGAAAAATTAGTTGATTTAAAGGAATTAGAGTTTTCTTTGAAAACTGAAAAATCAGCTAGTATTAAGATATTGCACAAATTAATTTTTGGAGAAATCGGTGACAGAAATAATCGACGTAGAATTCGGAATTTTACTGGGTTTACGTTTGAAGTAGATTCCGATGAATATCAAACTAAATTCAAAGAAATTAAAGATAATTTTTCTGTTAACGACTTAATTACCATTTGCAATGTTTTGTGTATAAATAATTCGGGAACTTTTGATGAAATTGCTGCCAGAATAATTTCTAGTTTATGTGATTTTAATATTTTAAAAATTAATATGATAGCCGATGTAGGTACTCTTAGTGATGACGAAAGTGTTGATGAATTTAATGATGATTTACAAGATAAAAGTAAAAATATTTCAACTGTTTTTGAGAATAATATGAGAAATGATTCTGGTAGTTCTAATTGTGAAAGTAATGAAAATCAGAAAATTCTAATTCCTGATTATGTTATTAAACCAAGCATTTCTATTAATGATATTGAAAGTATGATTACAATGTTTGAAGGTACTCAAGTACAAAATATTAATAAATGGATTGCCGATTTTGAAGATATTGTTTCATTATTTAACGTTAGTGATTTGCACAAATTGATTTTGGCTAAACGCCGTATGACAGGCAAAGCAAAATTATTTCTTGAAAGTGAAACAAATATTAATTCGTGGTCTAAATTAAAAGCCCTACTCATATCTGAATTTGGTCAAACGTGCAATTCAGCTGAATTACACGAATTGCTGTCCAAAAGAAAAATTAGACCACATGAATCGTTAGATGAATATTTTTTAAATATGAAACAATTATGCTCAAAAGGCAATATTGAAGATTCTGCCCTTATTCAGTATGTAATAAATGGAATTAATGACCCCATTTCTAAAAAGTCTTTTTTGTATGGTTGTCCCAATATTGCTGAATTTAAACAAAAATTAAAGATTTATGAAAAAATAAGATCGGAGTATGAAAATGCAAAATTTCATAAATATGAAGGAGCTAAGCCTAAAATTAAATCCGAAGTTGAAGTTAAGAACAAATTTAAGCCTGTAAAGCCAAATATGCGTTGTTTTAATTGTGGCGGGAATAATCATAATAGTATTAACTGTGTAAATAAAGATAAAGGGCCGCTTTGTTTTGCTTGTAACGCTTATGGTCATAAATCATTTCAATGTAATACATCTAAAGATACAAGTGTTAAAAATGCTCAGTCACAAGTAAACATCATTACATCCCAAGATTTAATTCTGAAAGAGATAAAGCTTTATTCTTTGCGTTTAATCTCTTTAATAGATACTGGTAGCCAAAAGACTTTGTTAAAGAAAAGTATTTATGATAATTTGAAGAACTTTGTAGAATTAAAACCTACGAGTATCTCTTTGACCGGTCTAGGAAAAGCCTCAATTAAACCAGAAGGTTGTTTCAATTCAGAAATCGAAGTAGATGGTTCAAAATTTAAAGTTACTATTTTTGTCGTTAAGGACAGTTACATTAATTTCGATTTAATTATTGGCACTGATGTTATTCATCAAGGTACATTAACTATTTCTGAAAATAAAGTGAAACTGTTTAAAGCTGAAGTTCAGTCTAATGACTTTTTAGTTAATATTGTAAATGTTTTGGATGAGCCTAAAATTGATTTAACTCACATTGCTGACAAAAAATTACGTTCAGAGTTATACTCTTTAATTGAAAATTATGTACCAATTAAAACTAAAACAGTAGATGTTAAAATGAAAATTAATTTAACTGACGAAATCCCAGTTTGTTCTTCTCCTCGAAGATTACCGCCATGCGAGAAAAAAATAGTCGAAAACCAAATTGAGGAGTGGCTAGCTCAGGGAATAATTCGAGAAAGTTCTTCTAATTTTTCTTCGCCGGTTGTGTTAGTCAAGAAAAAAGATAACACAATGAGACTTTGTGTTGATTACAGATGTCTTAACAAAAAGACAGTAAGTGAGCATTTCCCCTTGCCAGTTATTGATGATGTAATAGACCAATTACATTCTGCCGAAGTATTTACCACCATAGATTTGAAAAACGGTTTCTTTCATGTAGATGTTGAAGAAGACTCGCGGAAATACACCTCGTTTGTTACTCATGAAGGACAATACGAATTTTTGAAATGTCCATTCGGGTTGACCAATAGCCCTAGTGTTTTTCAAAAGTATATTTATAATGTATTTCGAAACCTATTAAAAGATCACATTGTTGTCATTTATATGGATGATTTAATAATACCTGCTAAAAACGAAGCTGAAGGTCTAGAAAAATTAAAACTTGTACTCGAAACTGCATCGGAATATGGATTAGAATTAAATCTTAAAAAATGCAATTTTTTGAAGCTTGAAATTGATTTCTTGGGGTATAGAATCATAAATGGTAAATTGTATCCCTCTCCACTGAAGACTAAAGCAGTAATAAATTTTCCCGAACCAAAGTGTACCAAAGATGTTCAAAGTTATTTAGGATTGACAGAATACTTTCGAAAATTTATAAGAAATTATTCGGTTATAGCTAAACCGTTAAGTGACCTGCTAAGAAAAGATTCAAAATTTAAATTAGATATAGAAGAACAAAGAGCTTTTAATGAACTCAAACGTATTTTGTCGTCAGAACCAGTACTTTTAATTTACAATCCCAAAAGTGCGACCGAAATCCATTGTGATGCCAGTATTAATGGCTATGGAGCTGTTTTAATGCAACAATCTCCAGTAGATAATCAATTTCATCCAGTTTATTTCGCAAGTAAAAAAACCACCGAAGCTGAACGGAAATACACTAGTTACGAATTAGAAGTTTTAGCTGTAATTGAAGCCCTGAAAAAGTTTAGAGTATATGTGCTAGGTATCCCATTTAAAATTGTAACCGATTGTAATGCATTTAAAATGACTATGGATAAAAAAGAAATGAGTACAAAAATAGCTAGATGGGCAATAATGTTATCCGATTTTGATTATGTTATTGAACATAGACAGGGTAGCAGTATGAGACATGTCGATGCATTAAGTAGGTATCCTATTTGTTTGGTAATCCAAGATAGCTTAACTTTAAAAATTATCCAAGCTCAAGAAACCGATGACCATATTAAAACAATAAAAGAAATCCTAAAGGTGAAATCTTATGATGATTATCTAGTTAAAAATGATGTTCTTTATAAATGTGTTAATGGTAATGATTTATTAGTTGTACCGGAAGACATGCAAATGAATATAATCAAGGCCGCTCACGAAAAAGGTCATTACGCAGTTGCAAGAACAGAGAAAAGTTTAGAAAATGATTTTTACATCCCTAAAGTTAAACAAAAAATTGAGAAATGTATAGCAAATTGTGTTCCCTGTATTTTAGTTAATAGAAAATGTGGTAAACAAGAAGGCTTACTTCACCCAATAGAAAAAGAAGAAACTCCATTACATACGTACCATGTTGATCACTTAGGTCCATTAGAAAGCACTAATAAAAATTACAAACATATCCTTTCGGTCATTGACGCATTCACAAAATTTGTTTGGTTGTATCCCACAAAATCTACCGATGCTGCCGAAGTAATTTCTAAATTAGAAATCCAAAAATATATCTTTGGAAATCCAGTTCGAATTATATCAGATAAAGGTCCTGCATTTACCTCTAAAGCTTTTGAAGATTATTGCATCAATGAAAATATTAAACATATCCCGATTACCACTGGATTACCCAGGTCTAACGGCCAAGTTGAGCGTCTAAATTCTGTCATAATATCTGTTCTGTCTAAATTGTCTGTCGATAATCCTAAAAAATGGTATACACATGTAAGCAACGTCCAACAGGTGATAAATTCGACTTTTCAGAGAAGTATAAGCACAACTCCTTTTGAATTGATGTTTGGTACTAAAATGAAACTAAAAAATAACATTGGAATTACTAGTCTTCTGAATGCTGAAATACAATCTGATTTTACAAATAATCGCGAAGATATGGGAAAAAATGCTAAAAAACAGATTTTAAAAGTCCAAGAAGAGAACCGTAAAACTTACAACCTCAGACGAAAGAAAGCTAACAAATTTAAGATTAATGATGTGGTTCCTATAAAACGCACACAACAAGGTCCAGGTTTGAAGTTAAAACCAAAATATTTAGGTCCGTACAAAGTCATAAAAGTAAAAAATAATGACACCTACGATGTAAAGAAACTTGCATTCAACGAAGGACCCATGGTCACCAGTACATGTGCAGAGTACATGAAGCCGTGGACGGACGAAGCTTGAAAAAAAAAAAAGAATTTCACCGATTGTGACACTATACCAACTATGACAAACCTCTGGACTGACAACTAATAGAATTTTAACTTTATTCTCGAAAAGACGAAAAGACGTAAGGTAAAAGAAGATGAAAAGACGTATGAAAGAAGACGAAAAGACGTAAGATAAAAGAAGACGGAAGACGTAAGAAAGAAAAGACGAAAAGACGTAAGGTAATAGAAGATGAAAAGACGTATGAAAGAAGAAGACGAAAAGACGTAAGATAAAAGAAGATGAAAGGACGTAAGAAAGAGAAGACGAAAAGACGCGAAAAGAAAATATATGAATTTTTTCAAGAAATAATCTAAGCTTTGATAAACAATTTGAATAATGACTTCTTTTTTTCAATTAAGACTTTGGATGCTGCTCTGTTTTTTTTTTCTTTATCTTTCCAGATGATCCAACTGCTGCTGCCTCCAAAGGGACGAGCATTCGAGGACGAAAGCCTAGTCAGGACGGCCGTTGTGGGAGCGATTCTTTCTCCAACTGCCAAGTATCATCTCTTGTAAGGTTCTTCATATCGCAACTCTGATAGAAAAGGTCTTTAGAAAGCAGACGATTTTCTGAAAAACTCCATTCAGACGAAAAGCCGAAGAAAAAAGAAATGAACGGAAGAGATCGTTGGATATATATATTTTATATATTTAGAACTCAGGCTATAACAATAGATTATTTCACTTTACCATTATTTGACTTTGTTTTCGAGTTCTACTGAAATTGTGACTGAGCATTTCAAGGAATATGTTTTATATTACGGAATAAAAAATTGTTTCATTAACACAAATTTGCATTGCGTACAACTACCTTTTTTTACATTTTTTGCTCCATAAGATTCTAATTAATATTTTTTTAATATTAAACTTATTAAATATTCTTAAACCCTAATTATTAAAATAAAAATATAAATATAAATTTCACCTCTCTTTTATAAGATTGTATATAGTAAGTGAAAATTATTTCGAATAAAGCAGTTTTTCTAAAGAGTATCTATTTATGAATATCTTAATGTAAGCTACTTTATGACAAAAAAAAAAAAAAAAAAAAAAAAAAAAAAAAAAAAAAAAAACTGTTGACATCAATCACTACCATTTTCGTTATAATTTAGTCATCACTCTTATTTTGTATTTTATTTTATTTTATTTATTTATTTATTTTGCGACACATTTGCTGAGTTCGATCTTAAAAGGAAATGCTTCAGACTTTCTAGAATAAAAAAAATAACAGATTAAACTCAATAGCAGTGAAATTAATCTTTAGATTGTGATTAATTATCTCGAGTAATTGTCCCTGCAAGATATACTACAACCTCAAAAATATCCCAAAAGCGATTACTTTAAATCGACATATAAAAAAACAAAAAATCCATTTTTTTTTTTTTTTTGGAATAAACTACAAGTAACATTTTTATTCCATTAAAATGCTTTTTTTTCTTCAAGATTTGAAATAAAATAGCACTGGGACATTGATACCTTTTTATATACATACATTTAGGACTCGGTACATAACATCTAATTGTTTCAATTTACCACAGATTTTGATTCCGTTTTGCTGAAATTGTAAGGCATATATGCAGAAATAAACTTTATATTATTCATTAAAATCGTTTTCAATAACACAAGCTTCCATTGGTACAACTATCATTTTTTTCATATTTTGCTGCATAGTATTCTAAAAAATATTATTTCAGTTCTGATTATTCTCACAATAATTTAAAAAAAGTTTGCTGCAAATTTTTCTAAAAAATATTCTTTCAGTTCTGATTATTCTCAAAATAATGTAAAAAAAAAAAAAAAAAAAAAAAAAAAAAAACAATCCCAAACCCCTGATTAATAAAATGTAAAATCTAAATATAAACTTTATTACTCTTTTATTGGATTATATACAGCAACTTATTTGTTCGAATAAAACATTTTTTATCAGGAGACCTATTTATGATTAGCTTAATGTAAGCTACTTTAGGAGAAAAAAAGCACCTGCCACGAATCACGATCATTTTAGTTACAATTTAGTTATCACGATTTTTTTTTTTTTTTTTTTTTTTTTTTTTTTTTTTTGTTATTTGCGACACAGTTGCTGAGTTCAATCTTAAAATGAAATCTCCGATTTTTAGCTTAATACTTTCTCAAAAAAAAGTAAATAAATAAAATAAAAATAAATAATTAATTAAATAAAATAATAATAATAATAACAATAATAAAAATACCAGATTAAACCCAATAGCAGGGAAAGTAATCTTTATATTGTGATTAATGATCTAGAGTAGATGTTCCTTCAAGATAAATACTAACCTCAAAAGAGATCATTTCAAATGCACAAATAAAGAAAATAATATAAATTATTTTTCTCTATAGTATTTGAGAAACATATTTTTCTTACAATAGAAATAAGAATGGAATAAATATTGATTTTTTTTTTTTAAATGCTAAAAATAAATGTTTAGATTATGTTTCTTTATGTAGTATTGTGCAATAAAAACTTTTTCATTAACACAAAATTCCATTACGTACTACTACCACTTTTGCATATTTTGCTGCATAATATGCTAAACAATATTTTTTGAGTTTTGAATAAAACTGTTTTAAATCCTTAATTAATAAAATGCAAAATATAAATAACTTTTCACTGCCCGTTTTTCGAATTATATACAGTAAATGAAAACTTATTTCATCGAATAAAGCAAATTTTATATGAAGTTTCTAGTTATGATTGTGTTAAAGCAAGCTATTTTAGGAGAAAAAAAACAGGTGCCATCAATCACTATCATTTTTGTTATAATTGAGTTATCAGGCTTATTTTGTTATTTGCGACACAGATGCAAAGTTCAATCTTAAAATGAAATTCTCCGATTTTCAGCTTCAGACTTTCTCGAAAAAAAAGTTAACAGATTAAACACAATAGCAGTGAAAATCTTCAGATTGAGATTGATGATTTAGAATAAATATTCCTGAAAGATAAATAAGAAATTCAGGTTAGCTCAAAAGAGATTAAATCCAAAAATAAGAAAAAAATCCAAAATATTTCTATAACATTTCAGAATTATATTTTACTTACAATGGATTTTTCATTAAGTATGTAAGGATATTAGAAGATTATTAAATTTTAAAATGTTATTTTTAAGATTGTGTTTCTATCATAAATATAAAGAAATATTTTGAATTTATTGTAATTATTATCTTATATCATAGATTTATATTATCATGAAAAATTGACCTGAAATGATGCGTTTGTAGTTATTTAACATGTTACAAAGATATTCCCTTGGTACTTAATTATATGATCTAACTCTCAGTCAGTGTTTAATTTTTTACAGAAATGGAAAATGTATTTGTTCGAATAAAACAGCTTTTCTAAGGAGTGTTTATTTATGATTATCTTACATAAGGTATTTTTTGAGAAAAAAACTGCTGCCATCAATCCCTATCATTTTAATCATAATTTAGTTATTACGATTATTTTGTTATTTGCGACACAGGGCTGAGTTAATTTTAAAATAAAATTCTTCAATTTCTTGCTTGAGACTTTCTCCAATAAAATTTTAACAGATTAAACACAATAACAGGGAAAGTAATCTTTAAATGGTGATTGATGATCTCTAGTAGATGTACCTGTAAGATAAATGATAAACTGAAGTTTAGCTCAAAACGGATTATTTGAAATCCACAAATAAAGAAAATAATTTAAATTATATTTTTTTCTATAGTACTTGAGAAACATATTTTACTTACTATAGACATAAGAATATAATGAATATCGGAAGTTTTTTTTTATTTTAAAATGCTAAAAACCAATTTCTAGATTATGTTTCTCTATGTTGTATTGGACAATAAAAACTTTTTCATTACACTCTAAAAAATAAAAGTGTAAATTAGACAAATTTACATATATATGTGTGTAAATTCCTAAAATTACACACCTGACATGAAAATTACCCACTTTTTGCAAAGTTTTACTTGTTTTTATGTGTATTTTAGCTTAACAAACTAAGTGTGTGTTTTGTTATCATTTGAAAAACATAAATAAATGTGCATTAATATTCCATAAATAACATGGTGTCATTGCATTGCTGTAACAGTATTTTTGAGTAATAAATTAATATATTTATTTATTTTTATAAGATACTCTGACCACCTCTGTCACTCTCCCCTTTTCAGCAGCATGTGAGCATTTAAGAGAAGTTAAAAAAATTTAATCTCGACACATGTAACAAATGTAACAAATATTTTGTTACATGTAACGTAAAATTTTATCCATTTAATTAGTAAATTTCAATTTCGTTTTTCGAATTCCCTTTTAAAATTTGCACATCAAATATAAGAATGCTTGATTGTATAATTATAGGTTTTGATTAAATCGTAATTTCTTTCATCGCACAGGCTGCTCTTTTTCACAATTTTACTTGTAATTTTCAGTAGTAGTGCTAGATTTCATTCTTAAAGCGACATTAGGAAGACTTCATAACGAGGAATTATAATAGAGATATAATCCCACTTTATGCTTATTCATAAAATTAAATTATATTTTTTGTACTGTTGGTATTCTTTTTTGCTGCCCCCCCCCTTAATTAAAAGGATAGTAGTTTAATCTTCAGTAAAATCTAAAGACTATTTCGAATTCATTTAATATGTAATATAAAATATAATTCATGTAATTGAGATAATTCTAAATTCGTATCCTGAGTTATTTATACATTTTGCACATCAAATATAAGCATGTTTATTTTACCCTAAATTATTTGAGCCGTCTGATAGCTTGTAAACTTTTATCCATTTCAAAGTTTAACTTGCAATTTTAGTTTAACTTCAGTTCGCATTGCAATTGATGGTTGTATTCAGGAACTACTTCAACCCCGAGTTAGACGCAAATCTAGCGTAGGAAACTAAAATCGTAATCTTCGTTGACTTGGCTTCATCATGTTTAAGTTGAAAACTAATGGTGTGTCCAGCTGATTGCAAACGCTCTCGTTCAGAAAAATATAGTATATAATAAGTTATTCTCTTATAAAATATAAGGTATGTAATGTCATACGTCCGTATTACCTCCAATTCTTTTTATCTAATTTGTTTATATTTATGTATAAATGTATATGATACATGTTGGATTGTTTTCTACGTATAAGAATTTTTTACACGTATAATTTACTTGCCTTAAAAAATGTCATCATTACATAACTCCTGATAAATGTCTATTAAAATAACAACTGTTGTATCTAAAGTCATTTATTTCTTGAAAAATTTTCATCTTAAAAAGAATTTATGAATGTATGTTAACAGTAGCAAAATAAACATTAACATCATTTTTTTGGAGGGGGGCGGGTGAGATGTTAAATTTTGGTTCGGTTGTGTGAAAGATATTATAGTTTATTTATAAACTATTATACAAAGTATACCATATCTATAAATTATATATTCTGATTTATAAGTTAAACAATTCATCTGAGTTTTATTTATTTATTGATTTTTTTTAATCATGAAACTTATAATGTTAATTAAGTTTATCATTGATTAAAACTACAGCGTTGCTTTTGAGTTTCTACGTTACATTTCCTAATTTTGAGAAATTAATTTTTTAATTTTTTTATCTTAATTACATTAAATTTTCAGCTGTGTTTTAATTTGAAAATATTACATCGGAAGAACTATGTTCCACTAAAATAGTCATAGTAAAGAACACATAATTTTTTCTTGTTAATTATAGAATTAATAAAAATACACAGAAGTAAATTGCAAAAGGGCGCAAATACGTTGATTTAAAATAACTCCAGATCAAAAATTCTGAAGAAAATTTATATTAAAGTAATGGCTTTTTCTTCAAATATGCATTTTTCCATTCCAATTTTGCATATTATTACAGAACTTATATGACATAAAACATATGATTGTATGTATATAAAAAATATAACAGTTGTGTCATAATGTATATTCAAAATCGAACTTATCATTCTCTCCCTCACCTCTACATAAATATCCCCCGCTGGGTGAGTTTTATACACTTAAGACACAAATGTAATTATCAAATAAATTCTACGAGCTTTAATTTTGAAAATTTATAAGAGTCAATTGATATTTGAATATAGACACAGTATTTCTCGTTTTATTTTTTACTATAGCTGATAAATAAAAATACACATTAGTTTGATATCTAAAATATTAATTAGAATATCTGAAATTTTCATTTATGAAGATAGGATTAATTTCATTAATGTTAAAATATATTTGTATTTTTTTTTCTTTTTTTTAAGACACAAATTTCTAAATATAAATTTAATGCAAAAGATGTTACTTTAATGATTCAACAGCTTTTTTGATAGTCCTGATAATATTTTATATGGCAAATTCTTTGTAATGATGAATATTTATGAAAAGTAAACAATTCAACATGTAATATAAGTGATTTATGTATATATAAACAAATCAGCTAAAATATTTGCAGGTAATATATGTGTGTGTTTGTGAGATGAAGTTTACATACCTTTTTTCTATTTTTTTTATAGTATATTAAATTTTACTTTTATAACTATATGTAACACAGTACCTTCAATATAATTAACTTTGTATCTTGAGTCTGAAAAATAAAAAATGAAAAATTGAGTCTGAACTCTGAAAATAAAAAGTGTGGAGATTGTAAGTTTACCAACTATGATTATTCCTTCTGATTAGTCTAAAATCTATCATTAATTAATTATTTATTTTTCTTTATCTTAATTTTTAATTGCATGTTCAGAATAATATATAAATAAGGGGTTAATGATGAAATTAAAAAGCAAGAAAGAATATATAAAATAAAAAAGCAGTTTTTATGTGTATATTTAGAGAAGAGTGGGGAGGAATGGGACACTTTTTACAAAAATAATAAAATCAACTTTAATTGACACAAATACAAAAACTTTGACACAAATACAAAAATGAAACACTTTCTAATGTCCTTGAGCAATATCGAATCATAATTTGTAGACTCACTCTTATAATTAAAGAAATTGAAAATGTCTCAATGTGCCCCATACTTTCCCACTAACAGAGAAGTAATATTTGTACTATGACGGTTGATGTGGAATATCAAAAACTAATGTCTTAAATGGCTATATGCTGAATTTTAGATCCGTAGCTGCTATAGTAGCACAGTTTTAAAGGGGGGGGGGTAAAGTTCTAAAAACCTATTTATAGGGAGTTTTTAAGAGGAGGGGAGTGAGTGTGATAGGCTGATTTAGAGCTTATGATGCTACACTTGTGATAGTAGATGAGAAGTGTGTACATCACTATGATCCCGAGTCCAAACAACGCTATTTTATCGCATCCACTGTCACAAATCTAGCCCCATAAGCTGATAATCAGACTTTCAACTACCCCCCCCCCATTTTACTCCTCCATACAAAACTATATGAATATTGCAGCTACGGTTCTGAAACTAACCATAAATATATCGATATTCTTCATCAACCAGTTGCAGTACTGATATTTCATATACACTAGACACAATAGTTATTAAACCTCCATCGAATATGCGTATATTGCATATTACGCAAAGAACTGTGTAAATTACAATAACACAATAGTATGTGTTTTTACATATTTATCAGTGTAATCACAGGAGATTGCACAGATAAATGAGTAAGAGTATAACACAGGTATATGTGTATTCTTGCGCAATTTACACATTAATGTGGGCATTTCATGAATGATCACCATAACTTTTACACACTTAGTGTTATCATCAAATTACACACTGAAATGTGTATTTTGAAATTTACACATTAGGCGTGCATTTTGGCAGTTTACACACAAATTTACCATGTAAACAAATCGTTTTCGTATCATCGATTTACACATTTTTGTGTTTAAATTTACACTTTTCTTTTTTAGAGTGTAACATAAGATTACATTATGTACAACTACCATTTTGCATATTTTGCTGCATTATATACTAAACAATATTTTTTGAGTTTTGAATATCTAAAACTGTCTTAAATCCCTAATTAATAAAATGTAAAATATAAATAACTTTTCACTGCTCTTTTATAGAATTATATACAGAAAATGAAAATTTATTTGTTCAAATAAAGGAATATATGAAAAGTTTTTATACGAAAAGTCTACTTATGATTATCTTAATGTAGGCTATTTTAGGGAAAAAACAGCTGCCATCAATAACTATCATTTGTGTTATAATTTAGTTATGAAGCTTATTTTGTTATTTGCGACACAGTTGCGAGTTCGATCTTAAAATGAAATTCTCCGATTTCCAGCTTCAGCCTTTCTCCAATAAAAAAAGTTAACAGATTAAAAACAATAGCAGTTAAAGTAATCTTTAAATTGTGATTGATGATCTAAAGTAAATGTTCCTAAAAAAAAAAAAAAAAAAAAAAAAAAAAAAAAAAAAAAGATAACCTCACGTTTAGCTGAAAAGAGATTACTTTAAATCCACAAATAAGAAAAAAAATCCAAATTATTTCTATAATAGTTCAGAATTATATTTTACTTAGAATAGATTCTTCATTAAGTAAATCTTCATTTCTTTAATCTTCATTCTCATCTTTATTCTTCAAATCTTTAATCTTCATTGGAAGATTATTAAATTTTAAAATGATATTATTTACATTATGTTTCTGTCATAAGTATAAAGAAATAAATTAACTTTATTGGAGCTATTATTTTATATCATCGATTTATATTATCAAGAAAAATTGACCTGAAATGATGCTTTTATAGGTATTTAAGAAGTTACAAAGAAGTTCCCTTTGGACCTTTATTATATGATGTAATGCTCAGTCATTGCTTAATTTTACAAACTATTAAAAAAATCTGAAATTCACGGTTATTTTCTTCCTGAATTTCACAGAAAAAGTCCCTTTAGGCAATAAAAGTGCATTTTCCGTTAAAAATCAGAAAATTCCGCCATATTTCCTGAAAATAACGAAACGGATGGAGACAGGAAGAAAAAACACAGACACACTGCTTTCTGGGGGTGTTCGTGGCCGAGTGGTCAAGGCAACATGCCGCTAATCGCCGGCGGCCATAGTTTGTGGGTTCGTATCCCACTCGTGCCTTTGCACACGCTCTTTGAGCGTTATATTAATTTTATAAAAACATCTCACACAAAATAAAAAGAATAATAAAAACATAAAAAATCACTTTTTAAATTACATTTTTTTTCTGTTTATTTTTCTATTTATTTCTTATTTAAAAAATCTTTTAACTAATTAGCACCCCCTTCCCCGAAAAAAAAATAAATAAAAAATAAATAAGTAAATCGTGTGCGACAATTTTAAAAAATTCTCTATAACATTATTTTTATAAAAAATGAATTAAAAAAAAATTCATTCATTTAAAAAAAATGATTTTTTTAATATTCAAACTAGTTAAAAAGTTAAAATTGATTTAAAAAATAATAAATATTATGAATCCGCTTAAAATTAAATTAAATTAACCGTTTACGAATATTCTGATGAATATATTTGAAATGAAACTATTAAAAAGTACAACAGATTTCTCCACTAAATCATAAAATACATACTTTGTACAAACTTACATTAGCAGCTTTGGATCAGTCACTAAGGACTTAATTCGCGTTGTTAAAAGATCGCGAGTTTGATCCTCAGGATGGTTTGTAGTAAATTACGCATAATAAATAAACTAAATTAAATAATATAGCAACTCATAAAGTTCGAATTCTTTGATGATTGATCTATTCATTATTTTCATTAAATATCAAACCTGCCAGTAGTTTTACCGAGAATTCACAGATTTGTTTAAACAGTGAACGGAAAATGAAAATGTATTTCTTCGAATAAAATGGCTCTTCGAGTGTCTATTTATGAATATCTTAATGTAAGCTACTTAATGAGGAAAAAAAAAACAACTGCCTTCAATCACTATCATTTTAGTCATAATTTAATTATCACACTTATTTTGTTTTTTGCGACACAGTGGCTGAGATGAAATCTTAGCCATTAGAAATTCTCATATTAGAAATTCCCATCTTAAAATGAAATTCTCCGATTTCTTGCTTGAGACTTTCTCCAATATAATTGTTATCAGATTAAACACAATAGCAGTGAAATTAATCTTTAGATTGTGATTGATGATCTAGAGTAGATGTTTCTGCAAGATAAATGATAACCTGAAGTTTAACTCAAAAAAGATTACTTTAAATTTAAAAATAAGAAAAAAAAAACCCAAGCTATTTTTAGTAGAAATAAACTACAAGTAACATATTTATTAGAAATTTTTTTCACTACGTTTTGAAATAAAATAGTATTCGTGCATAATTGCCTTTTTATGAACATACATTTAGGACTCAGGACATAATAAAATAATTACTTCATTTTGCCACAGATTTTAATTCCGTTTTGCATAAATTGTAATTGAGTATGTGCAGAAATTAATTTTATATTATACTTTATTATACTTTATTTATATAAACTTTCTCATCAACGCAAGATTCCACTGTGTAAAGTACAATTTTTCATATTTTGTTGCATAAGATTTAATTTTTTTTTAGTTTTACTAACAAATTTGTAAAATATAATTATAAATATAAATTTCACTGCTCTTTTATCGGGATATATACAGTAATGCGAATTTATTTGTTCGAATAAATTGTAATTGAGTATGTGCAGAAATTAATTTTATATTATACAACAAAAACTTTCTCATCAACGCAAGATTATACTGTGTAAAGTACAATTTTTCATATTTTGTTGCATAAGATTTAATTTTTTTTAGTTTTACTAACAAATTTGTAAAATATAATTATAAATATAAATTTCACTGCTCTTTTATCGGGATATATACAGTAATGCGAATTTATTTGTTCGAATAAAACAGTTTTTCTAATGAGAGTCTATTTTATAATTATCTTAATGCAAGCTACTTTAGAAGAAAAAAACAGCTGCCATCATTCACTATCGTTTTAGTTAAAATTTAGTTATCACACTTATTTTGTTTCTTTGCGACACAGTTACTGAATTCAATCTTAAAATGAAATTCTCCGATTTCTTTCTTACTACTTTCTCCAATAAAAAAGTTACCAGATTAAACACAATAGCAGTGAAAGTAATCTTTAGATTGAGATTGATGATCTCTAGTAGATGTTCCTGCAAGATAAATGATAAACTCAAGTTTAGCTCAAAAGAGATTTCTTTAAATCCACAAATTAAAAAAAAAACTAAATTATTTCTATATTATTGGAGAAACATATTTTAACTGCAATTGATTTTTCTTTAAGTATGGAATAAATATTGGAAGTTTTTTTTTTAATTTTAAAATGCTAAAAGTCAATTTTCAATTATATTTATCTCATAAATAAAAATAAAAAGAATGACTTTATTGAGATTATTATGTTGTATCATCTATATTCTCATAAAAAATCTGAAATAATGCATTAATAGTTACTGAATATGTTACAAAAAAGTTTCTTTAGTGCTTAATTATAAGATTTATTTTTTAGTTTCAGTTTCTAATATAAAACTATCTAAAACAAATGGGACAGTTATTGAATATACTTTTTCAGGTTTAGGACACTGAAAATTTTATACTTATTTTGGTGCTTTATAAAATGATTTATTGCTAAGTTTCTGTTTCTTATACAGAACTTTAAAAACACGTGTCAGTCATTGTATATAGTTTTTCCCTCAGTATGTAAAATTAATACGTTTATGACTATGAAAATTTTTTAAATGTTATAAATATTTTGGTGCTTAATTGTATAATTTATTACTCAGTTTAAGTTTCTAATATTAAAGATTGAAAAAAAAATATGACAGCTATTCAATGCAGTTTATTTTCCCTCAATATACAAAATGAACACATTTAGGACGATGAAAAAATTAAATGTTATAAATATCAAATTATATAAAGTGATTCTGAAATTCAAGGCTTTTGTGTTGAATAATATGACACGATAAAATCGATAAAATTAATATACACAGGGTGAGTCATAAATATCGAAACAATAGGCTATCCTCCTTAAATATTGCCCCTAGACCCATACTTCCAATTGCAAAAACTCCTAAAAAAATTTGAAAATTTTGATAAGATAAGTTGCAACTCCATGGGGGGGGGGTCTATTTAAAAAATTACGAATATTAAATTTTTATACGGCCCCCAGAGAATAAAACTTCCAATTAGAAAAATTTTCCTTATCCATTCCTGAACTGAACAAAAAAAATTCATCTTGATATCTTCATAACTCAGAGAGTTATGACAATTTTAATAAATCGTGAGATTTCAAGGGATCAGACACAAATTGAAATGCTTCTAATTGAAGAAACAATGTTGCTGTAATGGGTCCAGGAAACATTTATTTTATTTCTTTATTTATAGAGTTAGAATTTTGAAAGTTTTATAATGGTTAACCATATAATTTCTAAGCAGTATCACATCATAAGACTTTTTAATTTTTTTTTTTCAAAAAATTTAGAGTAAATCAAAATTGTTATAACTCAAAATATTATTTGTCGCGTTGATTTTTTCTTTTGATTAATGAAAATGTCTAATTTTCAATTTTGATTTAGCATTTTTAATAATATATGTTTTTTTTAAATAAAAATACTTAAAATAGCAATATATAAAAAAAAAGATGCAATTTTATGTAAACAAATCAGATTTTTAAAAGTAAATTTTCTGAGCTGAAAACTTCTTTCGGACGTTATGCATTTTTTTTTCTTTTTCTTTTTTTTTTGAGAGATGTTAAAAAACTATTGAATCTGCGGGACTGTTACCGTAACCGACGGTTATTGACTTATGTCAGTTTAAAAATGAGAAATACTGAAATAAAATCATTTGATGTAAAAAAAAGTGCATTTAGTTTTAAACAAAGATGGGCTCGTAACGTTTAAATGCTTTTTAAAAGTTTCTAGGTGATTAACTCCGTCCTGTATAGTTTCGGTTTCAGATTTTGTTTAAGTTTTGTCATTCTCACCCTTTTAATTACTGTTTAAATGCGTCAGTTGATTTAAACCTCATTTTTTATCACGTCGATTTAAAATATTTTCGTTGTGCAGTGACTCACAGACAGACATTTTGTAAAAACACGTTTTTCGGTATCTCTGAGCCTTAAAACGTGTGAATCCGTCGAAAACCGGAATTCAAAATTTTCATGAATTCGATACTTTTTTCTTGTAAAGATAGAAGAAAGTAAAAATAGATTTAAAGCCATCATAGATTTTGAAGCTGAATAGTAAAAAGTAGATTTTTGAAAATATTTTTGTGTAATTTATTAAAATATATTTCCAATGATTCCGTTAATAAAAGTATCATTATCGCTATTACTATTTTTACTAAACTTTTTGCCTGCGGCAATAAGTTTTTAAGTAACTTTTAATGAGAGTTTAATTAATATCACTTAATTTAATAACACTTTTGATAAGTGTTTAATAAGACGGTCCGGCTAATGGGTCGTGCCAGTTACGAGGCTGGTGCCAAGATCGAGTTATTGCAGACATCTAGCATATTTCAAGGATGTTTAAAGCAAAAACCTATACGCTTTTATTTTATATCTAAAAGTTAAAGTATTGTCTTGGATCAACATTTAACGATGCGTAAATTTATGGTCGATCCCTAAATTGTACTTCAAATGAACTGATTTTGCTGCTCTCAGAGGTGTGCTATAGTGGTGTAAGTCACGAATTTTTGAAAATTTTGGATTTTGGAATATCTTTCTGGGATTTTTAGATATCGAGATGATTTTTTTTGTTCAATTCAGGAATGGATAAGGAAAAATTTTCTAATTGGAAGTTTTATCCTCTGGGGGCCGTATAAAAATATTTTTCGTATTTTTTAAAATAGAACCCCCATGGAGTTGCAACTTACCTTATCAAAAAATTCACCTTTTTTATGAAACTTTGCAATTGGAAGTATGGATCTAGGGGCAATATTTAAGGAGATAGACTATTGTTTCGATATTTATGACTCACCCTGTATATATATAATAAATAATAAGTTATATCATGTAGTATTTCTGACACTCAAAACTTTTGTGTTTTTGAAATGATCAGTTGATGCCAAATTCAATTCAAAGGGGTGTAAGATTTAGCCAAAATATATGTAGATCAGAGTAGATTGTAGGTAGATTTAGGAATGCAGACTAGAAAAGTAGATTTAACCCCTCCGCGACGGGAGTCTTCAACGAAATTTTTAATGTTTTGTCACCGGTTTTTAAAAACAGAAATTTGTCACTTATTAAATCGAGAAAATGCTCCGATTAAATAAGACAAATTTTACAGTAAAATTTTACTGGTGGGAGTAAGCAGTGATTCTTAAGCCTGTGTAGCTTTGCGTGTAGATGGAATATAATTCAGAAATTAACATAGACTGTTCTTTATTTATTTTCTTCATTCATTGAAGTAATTTTATAAACAGCTCAAAAATGTTATTACTTTTCATACACAATAAATTGATTAAGTTCCTATAAAATTTAGCCATCATTATTTTTCCTTTGCCAAAAAATACAAAATCCTGTATCCTCTTCAGTATTTAATTTTAAACTGAAAGATTTCGACTTAAAAAAATAAATAAATTGAGAATTAAGAAAAATACGAAAGTGATGTCATATTAGAAATGAAACGGAAATTTTCTAGCATTTCTAATAATGCAAGATGCATAAATTGATTGTGTGAGTGCGTGAAGGAACCGAATTTGACGTCTTGCATGGAACATAATATACACTGACGTCACTATGCTGCATACTATGACATCATATATATATACTTTGTGGTTGCATTAAGATTGGATTGAATTACGGTATCAAATCTTATTATTTAAAGAAAAAATATTACGAAGAATTGACGATTTATCATCTACGCTTGACGGACATAAAGATTTAATTTTTGATTTAAAATTGACATAAATTTGAAAAAAGTTTAAAAATAATGTGGATAGAAAATGTCAATAATATGCATCTCAAAATTATCCATGTCGTAACTAACGTCATAACGTCATCACGTAGTTTTCATCATTCTTAAAATGTAAAGCAATAACTCAGCTGTCTGAAAAAGGAAAAAAAAGACAAAGTTAATTTTTGAAGTCGTTTAATTTCAAAAGTACGAATAAAATTACAATATTTAAAAAGAAATGCATTTTTGATCAGAAAAGCTAAAGATTTTAAAATGATTGCGTCAAAGTAATATAATTTTCCATCTGCAAGTACCGAAATTAAACATCAGGAGCTCGAAGTAAATTCGAGAAATATTTGTAAATCATAGTTAGGAAACCGGATTTTCATTCCGCATTTCTTTTACTTTTAAAACTATAAAAGATATGATGTCCCCTTTAAAAATACGTTTAATAGATTTTTGTAAAGTATTACGGAAAACATATATAGAAATTTCATAAAAAATACGAACTTAAGTACAGTTTTGCAATAAAATTCCACAGTATACTATATTTCGTTTTAAGAAGAATAATTTTCGTGGCTAACACATTTGAAAAATGTTTAAATCTTCGATTTCTGTCTGAAGACTGCCTATTGTTGCCAGTTATCTGCCTTTTGTCTATCCGTGAATGAAATTCCATAGGTGTAAAGTTTAAGCGATTAATTCGATATTACGTTATTTTTTTAAGTTTCCTTATCTAATACTTACCGGAAACAAATGCTGATCTATTTATTTGTTTTTATGTGGCTGATCTCTGACAATCAGGGTGTGCGTGATGGTTTTTATCTCAATGGCGGTGTAATTTGATTTTTAAACCATAAAACATTAGTAAATTGAGATACAGTTTTCAAACATTTTTTTTTTTTTTTTTTTTTTTTTTTTTTTTTTTTTGACAGAATGAAAATTTTAAATTGTGTAAAAGTTTCTAATATTGCAGTAAAAGCGTTTTTAGGTGTGGGAGAGGGAATGTTGCATCTTGTGTTAACGTATGCATTATTTACACTATAAATTTGTGAAACACTTTTGCAACACTAACTGCAAATAATAATGCATACTTCTAAATAAAATAAATTACAAATAAAATAAATTTTCAATTGTATTGTGAATGTGTTGTGCCAAATAAAAAGATTATGCAAAAAGTATTATTAAAAATTGCAAGAGGAGAAAATATGTTTGTAAAACATATTTCAAAAAATTCCTTTTATAAATTGTCTTATTTTAAAGGCACCATTCAGAAAGTGTGTTGAAGTATTTTACGTGTTGTTTTATAGTATTCTAAATTGTATGGTGTTTACAATGTATTGTTAATTTGGTGACTAAGTGTTGCGCAGCACACCCTATAATAAGAAAATATTTTCACTAACACCGTTTACAAGCCTGTTTCTACACAATTAACAACACTATTTTTAGAAAACATTCTTCGATTACGAATCTTTTTCAAAAGTGTTGTTATCGTATTTGTACATATCGTACATGTATTAATGAGTACATTTACATTTACACATTAATACATGTAGCATAATAAAAATACAATTCTAGATAGTAACACTTTTCAAACATATTAAAAATACATTTCTAGATAGGAATACTTTTGCAATATACAAAGATCACAATCATAACACAAAAAATGTTTTGTATCTGAATTTTTTTAATTCATAAAGCATAAATGTGTTATTCTGTAAGAACACATAAATGTGTTGTTCCATAAATCCGGTGTTAATTTGGTGACAAAAAAAATTCTAAAATGTGTAAATTTTTGTATTAGAGAATTTTCAATGAATGAAAAATGTTTGCCTTATATTATAGTTACAACACGCAGTTGATCGACACGCAGTGTTAAGAAGCATTAGATAAATAAAACTATTACTAGAACATATATTTACATTTATTCGTAAAGATGAAGAGAATTCTAAAAAAATATATCTTAATTGATCTACTTGTTATACAGCTGTTATGTATACAGAAAAAATAGAAAAAGCTAAATTCAGTCTCTCTATCTTTTTCTGAAAATAGTTGGAATTATCCAGCAAAGGAGGATCTATTTAGGGACATAAATCCTGAATTCTAACAGATCAAATACTGCGATTTTCGATCTGGCTACATCTGTCCCTCTGTGTATGTTTAACATGTAATATAGATGCAGGAAAAATTGTTATGATAAGAAAAACATAGACAGTTAAAAATTTGAAACTTTTGCTACATCGTTCCTCCACCGCTTTTATAGAATATCGCCATTTTGACCACTGAGAATGCTTCAAAATGCAGAGAAGTAATCGTTTTCTATAAAAGCAGTGGAGTGTAGAGGCAGGAACAGTTTCAAATTTATAAACAGTGTACTTTTGCATATTCTTCAAAGTCACGAATATTAAACTGTCAAAAGTCTGTCAACTGTCAACCGTTAAACAATCAACTGTCTCCCTGCCATTTAATCAATCTTCTTTGAAGATACTCGGGTACATTATAAAAATGTATTTCAAATTTTTTTTCAAATAAACATTTTATGTTCCACATAAAAAATACATATTAAAAGTACAGTTTTATTTCATGGTCAAAGAATTTTTAAAGAAAATTCTCAATAGATCTACTTGTATTACATTTACCATGTACACAGAAAAACTAGGAAAAGCTGAATTTCAATCTATATATTTTTTTCGGAAAGAAGTTAGAATTATAAAGTAAATGTACGACTTGCATTGACTTATCGGTTTTCTTGGCAGGAAAAAATATACTTTTAAATTCTTGAGACAAAAAAAAAATGGATAGATATCAAAGAAGAAACTATTTAGGGACGTAAATTTTCAATTCTAACATATCGAATACTGAGATTTCCGAGCTGTCTATGTCTGTTGATATATGTATGTTTAACATGTAATATAGATGAGGGAAAAATCCTATTGAGAAGAAAAACATACTTTCACATATTCTTAATTCACGAATATTAAACAGCGAAATTCTTCTATAATTTCCTTTTATTTAATCAATATTGTTTGAAAACATTTAGGTACATTAACAAAAATTTATTTTGAAAATCTTTTTAAATAAACGTTTTATATTCCACATTAAAATACATATTAAAAGCACTGTTTCATACCATGTCAAAGAACTTATATAAAAAATTCTCAATAGATCTACTTGTATTACAATTATCAATTTTATAGGAAAACTAGAGAAAGCTGAATTTAAATTTATACATCGTTTTCTGAAAGTAGTTAGAATTATCTAGTAAATGCGCAACTTGCATTGACTTATCGGTTTAATTGGCGAAAAGCATAAAAATGTATACTTTAATTTTTTAAGATAACAAAAAATGGTTATTTTTCAAAGAATCATTCCTATTTAAGGACATAAATTCTGATTTTTAACATATCGAATACTAAGATTTTTGATCTGTCTATGTCTGTCGATATGTGTATGATTAACATATAACATAGATGAACGGAACAATTCTAATAGAAAGAAAAACATAGTTTTATATGTTCTTAAAAGTCACGAATATTAAACTGTCAAATGCTTCTATAATTTCCTGTTGTTTAATCAATCTTGTCTAAAATACTTAGGTACGTTAACACAAATGTTTTTCGAAAATCTTTTTAAATAGGCGTTTTATATTCCATATAAAAAAAGTAATGTTTTATTCCACATCAAAGAATTTATATAAAAAAATCTCAATAGATCTACTTGCATTACGCTTATGTATATTTAAAAACTAGAAAAAGCTGAATTTTAATCTTTTTCTGAAAGTAGTTAGAATTACCTAGTAAATGTAAGACTTGCATTGACTTATAAGTTTTCTTGGCGAAAACCAGAAAAAAAATACTTTTAAATTTTTAAGATAAAAAATGGATGGTTATCAAAGAAGAAACTATTTAAGGACATAAATTCTTAACTCCAACAGATCGAATACTGAGATTTTTGATCTATCTTTATCTATCAATATATGTATGTTTAACAAGATTTTCGATCGGTCTATGTCTGTCGATATATGTATGTTTAACATGTAACATAGATGGACGGAAAAATTCTAATGTGATGAAAAACATGCTTTTAAATATTCTTAAAAGTCACGTATATTAAACTACCAAATGCTTCTCTAATTTTCTAATCAATCTTATTTGAATATATTCGGCTAACAAAAATGTATTTCAAAATTCTTTTTAAAAAAACATTTTATATTATAGATTAAACAAATATATAATAAAAGTTCTATTTTATTCTATGTCAAAGAAATTGTATCAAAATAAGTAATATATTACTCACACTAAAAAATATTTAATATTATTCTTTCAATAAAAATACCTTTGATTTCCTATTCAAATTTCTTTTTAAATGAATATTCAAAATAACATACAAATCTATTTTATGTTAGTTATAGGCATAATACCTCTCTAAATGCAAAATGTTTACTTTAAAAAAATCATGTTTGTATGAAACATAGTTAAGTTAACGATCGAATTGCGTGCTTTGTCATCATTTTAATTGAATTATTTGGAAATAGATTTTCCTTTACATATGAGACATTAATGCGAAAATAAAAATAAAACAATTTGTGCTTGACTTCGTAAAAAGATTTTGCCGCATTATTTATTACTTATTCCTTTTTTAACCCAATACTGTTTCCTTAATTATTTTTTCATTTTAACTATTTCTAATGTTATAAAAATAAAAATAAAAGATTTAATAATTATTATCTTGCAATAATTGTTAACGAAATAAAATATTGTTATAGTTGAATTCATAGCAAATTCTCAAATACAAAAAAAAAACTCATTTCGGGAATTTTTTTCCCCTAATTCACAACACATTAATGTGTTGTGATTGTGTTCTTGGTATGTTGCAAACGTGTTGCTCTCTAGAAATGTGTTCTTAATATGTTGCAAAAGTATTGTTATCTAGAAATGTTTTCATAAAATAGAGTTGTTATTTGTATTGAAATAGTATTGTAAATAGTGTTGGTGAAAGTAATTTCTTAAAATACTGTTGTCCTGCACAATACTTTGTCCCTAAGTTAACAACACAAAATTTAGAACACTATAAAATACATGTAAAAAAACATTTTCAAAATATTTTCTGCATGGTGCCTTTAAAATTACACAATTTTAAAAATGAATAAAATTTTGAAAACTCATTTTCTCCTCTTGCAATCTTCAACAACCATGTTCGCAGAACCTTATTATTTCGTACAACACATTCGCAATTCATTCACAAGCAAACAAAAACAATTTTAGTTACAAGTAGTAGTTAAAATTCTTATGTTCAGTTAGTGCTGCAGAAGTGTTTCTCGCATTTGCAGTGTGTATTTCAAAAGTCTCTTTAAATATACGACATATTCCGCATATTAAAAGTCCTTGTTTATTCCATGTCAAAGGGTTTATATCAAAATAATTAATATTTTATTCACATTATTGTATTACAAAAATATTTAATATTGTCCTTTCAATAAAAAAACAGCCTTTGATTGTATATTGAAATATATTTTTAAATGAATATTCAAAATACCATACAAATCTGCTTGAATATGCCCAAACAATCTGCTATATGTCAGTAATAGACACAATATCTCTCTAAATACAAAATATTTTTATACATAAAAAAAAATCGCATGAAACATCGTTAAAAGTCGAATTGCGTGCATTGTCATCATTTTAAATCATATTATTTATAAATTGATTTTTCTTTATATACAAAACTAATGCGAAAATAAAAATAAAACAATTTTCGCTCGATCCTGTAAATAGATTTTGCCGCATTATTCATCATACATTCATTTTTTAATCAATACTATTTTCTCATTTCTTTCTCAGCTTAACTATTTCTAATGTTATAAAAATGAAAAAAAAACAATTATTTGCTTGCTCTAATGTTTAACGAAATAAAATATTGTTATAGTTTAATGTTACATATCTTATGTGAAAAGAAAATACATTTTATTATTCATTTATTATTTAGAAAAACAAATAAAATATTTAGGATACCAATTTTACTGCTTAATTTGGGATTTTATAAAAAAAAACTCGTAGGAATCACGTTATTGCGTACTTTGTTAACCAATTGTATAATTTGTAAGACATTCATGCATCGACTTTTGCATGAATACAGGGGTATCTATGTGTTCATTTGATACAGTATGCTTAGTAAACGCTCTAAACTATAAAATTCTGTAAAATGATATTTTAAATGGTTTAATTAACTGAGTGTTAAGGCATTTAAGGCATTATGATTTTATGAAAAACTCGTAGGAATCACGTATTGCGTACATTGTTATTCAATTGCATAATTTTTAAGACATACATGCTTCGACTTCTGCGTGAATACAAGTGTAACTATGCGTTCATTTGATATAATAAGCTTAGTAAACGCTCTAAACTATAAAAATATTTTAAATGATATTTTAAATGCTTAATTAACTGAAAGTTGTGGCATTTATATGAACTTAAAAACTACACAGTTTTAAAAATATAAATAAATACTAATTGAGAACTTTTTGACATTTCTCCCAGCAATATGTAAAAAAAAGCATAATTGCGAGTATGAATGTAGTCTTTCAGAGTATTAATCATTGTTCATTCTTTAAGCGAAACTGTGGATTTGGCTTTTCAGAAAAGAGCTATAATTTATTGAATTGTGAATGAGTTATTCTCTAACTGCTTTACTCATCTTGACTTAGATTGCTTATTTAAATAACTCTTCTTGATTTAAATTGTTTAAAAAAAACTCACTCACTTGAGTTTTTTCAACTCTTTATGAGAAGCTGCTTTTCAGAACGTGAGATGAGCGAATTTTGGCTCTACTTGAGTTATGTTTTGGCTGACATTTTAAGAGACTTCAATGTAATGAAAATACATAAAATTCATAGAATTATATTGCTTTAAATAGTGCTTCCATTGCAGTGAAACCTGGAGCTTAATGAAAGTAATTATAAAGGCTTGAAGATGAGAGGATTAATGGTTAATCCATTAAACATATTTTGCACAAAATCATACATAAAAACATTCAGATTGAAACAGTAAATTATTCGTATCAACCATGATTAGTCTGCTGTATAAAACGCAAAATATCATTAAATTTAAAAACATAAAACAACGCTGAAACTTGTTAAAAAACATTATTCTCATTTTGTAATGGATTTGAAAATTAGTAAACAATGCTTTCGAAGTGCATGAATTTTCACATTACAAACTATAGTAAAATTTAGTATAATTGAAGAGCGATATCGTCGAAAAAAATCAAACTTCTCAATTAATTTAGAACAATAAAAGTGTATTTATAAATTTACCGACGGACTTTTAGACAAAAAAATTCATAAATAATTTTTATCGATTTTGAAAAGATTTAAAATGCAACATTTCTATTTGTCAGCTAAAGGCTTACTTAAAGGAATATGATAAATAACTCAATAAATAATTTAATAGCCCTAAAAAACTTTTTAAAAGCGTTATTTGCCAAAACCATTACAGTTTTTTGATAGCTCTGCGTAGAAAAGAATAAGTTAAAATAAATTAATGCCCAATGTAATTAAATATTTATTTTTCTACAAAAAATACTAGCAAAACTTAAATGTCAATTAAAAAAAGAAGTCTACATGCTACTTGCCAAAAAAAACCATACAAAATCAGAAGTAATTAATTTTCTTGGATTAAAATAAAAAAGACATTTATTTGCAAACGCATAATTGATTCTTTACATTTTATAACATAAAACAAGAAGTTAAAAATGTATTTAGTTTTTTTTATACTTGTTCGTAAATTCAAAATAAGTTATTAGTTAAAAATCGCGTTTTTGTACAAAGAAAAAAGAAAAGTATATATGTGCTTCGTTTACCTAACTTTCTCCTCAATAATAGATAATAAAAGTAAAAAAGGATTTTTGTAAAAATACATTGTAATACATAATATATTTATAACTAAGAAATACGTTTTTATTTAATATATTTGTAAAATATTCTTATTTTTGTCTGAGCAAAAGGGAAAATTGTGTTCTCTTAATCGGATTATTTTTTAGTTCCCTTACAGCACTTCCTTTATTCTTACTTCTTTGCTCTTACACTTTCCCGTTCCATTGCTAACCAGTAGATCATTCTCAGAGATACAGTACTCTATAAAGGCTTTAACTAACAATTTATTGTTTTGGTATAATGTAAAAAAAAAAATTCAATTATTGCGTAAAATAGGTATACATTACCTGCAAATTGCCAGTAATTTAAAAGTACACTTGGCACCAATTTGAGAACTAACTCTAAGTCTCCGCTAATGTAAAGACCCAACCTAAAGTTTGTCGTTTAACGTTTGAACTTTTTTTCAAATGTCATATTATTTTACTTTATTGTTTAATGGAAAAAGTAAATAAATGTAAAAGGATATCATGAAATATTAAATGGTCAACTTTTATAAATATTTAAAAAATCTATCTTACTTTCGTACCCATCGTTTATATGGAGTCCCTTTACCTGTAGTTATTGCGTTAAGCTGTTTAGTTAACATATCAGATGTTATTACTAAAAAATTTAGCTGGGTGAAATATGTTCGCTGGTTGTCAGCCCAGATAGCTTAAACGGTGTCGGATTGGCACCGTAAGCCAAGATCTGCGTTCGATCGGGATGGGCGTTGTTTATTAGTTGGAAGTATTCAATTTGTATACATTCATACATCATATACAGAGCTGAGAAGACGCTTGAGTACATTTCCGCTTATTGATAAACATTACTCAAGGGGAATTTTTAATTGTGTATGAGATTAAGTCTGGCATCATGTTGTATATCCACAAATTTATAGGTAATATACAAGACTACTCAATGGAATTTCGATATTTTTCAGATTCTTTGTCATAATTTCTGATATTAAATTTTTAAATGCGTAACGCTTTTTTATATATTTTTTATTTAGATAGTGTATTTCTTATGATCGCTCAGAAAAACTGTTCATCAATATAACCTTTTGTATCATTTACCCAAAATATTGTGATAAGTGTCAGATTTAAGGTGCTAAGTGAGGATAGTATTGTAGTATAGTAGCTAGGTGGGGGTAGATTTCCCCACCTAGCTAAACGTGTTACCGTAGACATCAAATGTCAGCGTAATTACTTTTACCATTAAATTTTACAATATTCTGAATGCATGTAAAAATGCTTCATATCCTTTGGTCGAAATATAATTTCGTTCTTTGTTTAAAGTACAATTAATACCATTGGATTTTTACTTCCAATGGGGCAAAAATACTTATATCACTTTTGAAAATCTAAAATATAATCAAGTTTAATGCAGTGTGTGAAAAACTATAAGGGCATTTTATGAATTTCAAGACAATTTTTTTTTAAATTATAATATGTATCATCAAGCTGAAAACTAATCGTAAAGAGATTGAATTTTGGGTATTTTACTTTGAAAATAAATTAATTGACCGAAAAGCATCATTTTTGCCTGTGTATAAAATATAATGAGAACAAAACAAATTCAATATAGTGACCAAAGAAACAAATATTTAATATATTAAGCACCCAACGATGAAATTAATAATTACAAATATTTTATTATTTCTCAACATCTGTAATTTTTAGCACTATTTTTTCTATTGTAGATTCGAGTTCTGGTGCTGAAAAAAATGTGACTTCAATTTTTATAAAGTTGTTTTGCTAGTTCTCCCTACAATTATCGATAAGGTTTAGATCAGGACGTCTTAGCGTCCATTGCAAAACTTCAATATTATTTTATGGATTTACAATTTTGTCTCTCAACTTGTGCGGATAGGCACATTATCTAGCTGCCACATCCGTTTTTTTCTGCCAGAAGTGTTGCAAAAATTATACATGGTCAAAAAGAGTTTGTACACATGTCTTTGAATTAAATTTTCCTGGAAGAATACAAAAGTGTTGTAAAGCAACCCCATTTCGCAATGAGTCCGTCTACTAACTGACGTTAAGAGAAGATGTCTTTTTCATTTTTCAAATTATTACAATAATATTCACAGCCATCAAAATCATTTAAGTTTCACTTATTTTCATAGGAGAAAATAAACCTGCAGCGGTTTGTCGTTTTAAGTCATCACTTGTATGGTTGGATATATTATTGAGATGGTTTATGGAAAAAAAAGAGATTTTATTGCAACATCAGTTAGGAAGCGGATTCATTGCGACATGGGGCTGCTTTTTTGTTCAAATACGTGGCGTCCACTTGTATATCCTTCAGGAACATTTAATTTCAAGACACATGCACAAACTCTTTCTGACTACTTTTCATTTGTTCCAACACTTCTAGCAGGAAAAAAGGGTAACAGCATTGAGGTAATTTGCTTACCGACAATAAGTTTTGCATTGGCCGCTCAGAAATCCTGATTTAAATTCGATCGATAACTTATGAAGAAATCTAGCAAAACGAGTTTATAAAAATAGTAGGTGTTTTAAATTGGCATCAGAACTCATTTCTGTGATTGAAGTTAAATAGCACAAAACAATCTCTAAGAGTTCAAAAAAATAATGATGGAATGATTTAATAATTGCAATCATTAAACTCAGAGGTGGGGGCATAACACATTAAATATTTATTTCATCGGTTACTATATTGAACTTATTTTACTGCATTTATATTTTTTACACAGGCAAAATTAATGTTTTTTGTGCAATTTATTTTCGTAATAAAATATCCGCAACTGAATTTTGTTGATTTTTCATTAGCTTTTCGGTTTGATGAAACATATTATAGGGAAAAAAATATTTGTTTTGAAATTTCTATATGCATAAAAAAATTAAAAAATATTGCTGTCCTTATAGTTTTTATTTGCACTATATATAGTAATAAGTATTTTTTACACAGGCAAAATTAATGTTTTTTGTGCAATTTATTTTCGTAATAAAATATCCGCAACTGAATTTTGTTGATTTTTCATTAGCTTTTCGGTTTGATGAAACATATTATAGGGAAAAAAATATTTGTTTTGAAATTTCTATATGCATAAAAAAATTAAAAAATATTGCTGTCCTTATAGTTTTTATTTGCACTATATATAGTAATAAGTATAGTTTTTCTCAACTAAAAAACAGTAATATAAAAAGAGCAAATCACAATCAACAACACAACACTTCTATTTCTTTTACATAAATAACAATCCGTATTTTTTTAATTGCTATGATATATAATGAAATTGTTTCAATATATATTTATACCTATGTGAAAACTCTAACAAGAACTTATATTAGTAGTCCTTGGCTACAAATTTGGTCTCCCTAAATACATAATAACTATTGAAATATTTATTTTTAGTCATAATTTAAATTTCTTCCTCAATCTTTGGCCAAATAGAAATATTCTGATGATAGATAACTTACTTCGCGGCATTTTAAAGATAATCTTCCGCAGGTGATACATTGCCACACATTGTTTCCATTGCCTTCCATAAATTTAACTTATTGTCATTCATTTTATTTAAAATATATAACTATAGAATTGAAACATTAAAAATTCATGATTTTCACTTATTTCTTTCTTTTTTTCTTTCTGATTTTAATGAAAAAGAAATAATAATAATGAATAATACCATTAAACAAGACATTTAGTTTTAACATCAATGCATTGTTTTAATTAATTACACGAAAAAAATCAACTGGCCAGTTAAAAAAAAAATTATTGGCATGATTTGTGCCCAGCTACCGTAAATGTACGGAAAATTCTTTGAGATCATTGTAACTGTATTGTAGTTTCATTTGAAAAAATAAATTTAATTAAGAATTGCATATGAAAAGTGAAAGGTCCACTAATAATTGTTTATAACAATTACATGATTTAGACAGCTGTGATATAGATAAAATGATGGCGATGGAACAATATTTGGTGATTTATCACCTGCGCTTGACTACCTCTAAAGTACCAAAATGGGCTCCTTCCATAGAAAAAGTGAAATGGTCAATCCGGAACTTTTGTTGACAGTTATTCATCTTAGATTTTTATTACAGAGATTAAATTTAAAATAATACATGATATGATTTTCATAACTGGATTTAACACTATTTACACAACAGATTATTTTTATTATTTTTTAATGTAATATTAATCTTTCTTATTTTATAATTTTTTAAAATTGTAAATGAACCTCTATCAATACCATCATAAAGTATACTAAAGGTATAATGTTAAAATTACAACGTAAAAAATTAATTCACTTAATATTTTTGTATCAGACTCTTACATTGTATTAACTGCAACACTAAAGTGGTGAAAAAATTTACAATGCTTGGATATTTTGTAAGCTATAAAAGTATAAATTATCAAATCCCAAATTTGTTTTACATTGAAAATTCATTTAGAAAAACATGGAACAAAATTTGTGTGAGATATTGGCGAACAAACTGTTAAAATACTGATTGTATTAAGGGGGCGTGTTTATTTTTTTTTTTCAAATTAAGACTTCACTGTTAAATATCTGCAATTTTAGCTCCATAGTTTTTCCACTGGTTTTAAAGAATATTTTTATTCTGACCAATGAGAATACTCGCTTATATAGTCAAGTTACCGCTTTCTGTATATGCAGTGAAGTTATGTATCAAATGTTGCAAATTTGTTAACACTGTAATTAAGCCAGAATCTATGTTTAAATGGACTATACTACATTATAAACATATAAGATAAGATGGTTATAAATCCTCACTATTATTCATCACTTTGCATATATTGTGAAGCGACGGTAAATAAAATTTGATTGGTGTATATGATTTTCGATAAAAGTAATTTGCGACGCATATTGTTAATCCTACCATTTTGGATAAACTTATGTTTCATGAGTTGGCCTACTATTTAACAAATTCTCCAAACACTTACTTCAAAATACTGCAATGTTGCATAGTTTGGATATTACAATCAGTCATAGAATAAACCATGTACTTATATAGAAACACCTTACTCTAGCCCTAATAACAACTGGTAAAGCAGATTTGTGTTTTCATGCTCTGTACCAACATATTTTTTAAAACAAAAAGAATTTTGTTCTGATTTGTTATATTTCTTGATATATTTTGTGAAACATGAAATCATTTTTGTCATCGAATCATGAACAATATTTCTTGAAAGTTAAACAAAGTTATTATGGTAGCGTAGATGTGTTTTATTATATATTGTAGATTTGTGTAATAGTAAAATCTATTTATCGTTGTCCGTTATCAAAGACTGTCTCATAGATTAATGATATGACTTTCCGAACATGGTTTATTAGTAATCAATTGCTGACTTAGATGTCTGTTAGTGGCTCAGTGGTAAGGAGAACAAGCTAGTACGTTGTCTACTCGGGATCAATTCCTGGTTCTGGCTTGTTTTCGACTCTTTCGTTGCACTTATTGTATATCCGTCTGAATAATATTTGTATGTACCTTTAAGAATGGAAAGCAGGCGGTGTGTATGCGTCTTATAAAAATATTGTGGCTGCACTAACACATATACACGAGTATGTTGTTCCTATTAATATTAATAATTATTTGAAATTCAGGGGTAAAACTGATATACTTAATAACTTAAAAATAATACATGTATGCGCGAAAATTCATGAATAAATTTTAATAACATTATTGGTATTTTTAAATTATTTTTCTCTCAGTTGGTAGCATAGAACTCCAGATTTGTCTGTCAAACGATCCATCCTGTTACATAAATAGTAGTTTCTAAATATTTTATCTGGACGACTATTCTCTATTTCATTCTACGAAATCATTGAAGTATATTTTAACAATGTTGTGCAACATTTATTATTATTGCTAAATTTCAAGGGAATAAAATCAGTTTAAAATATTTTCTCATGCACTTTGTTAGAGTTTTTGCTTTAAAAATAATATATTAATTGTCGTGAAAACATGTCATACAAGATCACAGTCGAGACGATTAAATGCGTAATGACTTAATACGATGGACTGCTTTAATTGTGAGCTAAAATTTTTAACATTGTATTTTAACTTTTGAAAATACATTTTTAAGATATAATTGGGAGTTGGATAATAATAATGAAATAAATTTGGAGTTAGGTAAGTATTCTATTTTCTTATTTAATTCATATAATGTAAAATCATTTAGATTGTTCTATTTATATGTAAAAAATCAAAGTATGGATTTAAATTTAAAAAATATTATCTACAAATGGATTTATACAACTTAAAGCATTTTATAACGGCAGTAAAACTTTTGTTTGTCATAAGGGTAACCTTAATTATAAATAATTTGCTGGACATACGCATATTTCACCAAATAATTAAAACATTGTTTTCACAATAAAACTATTATGTAGAGAAAGAAATGTAAGGAACTGAACGGTTCTATATTTAAAACACTGTTTTCCACAATAGTAGTTTATTATTAAGTAACTTTAATGTCTATGATACAGAAATTGTATATTTAAATACTTCGCATAAAACTCATTATGTCCCTAAAACACTTTTTATTGTTCTCTTTATAACTAAAAGACACAACAATATTTCACTGTTTTTCGTCCTTTCGTACCTATTTTAAAAATATAATAGAATGTTAATTGCTGTTTGTTATAGGAAACTGCAAATAATAACTGAACCATTTAAAAGCGTCTGTTAATGTATTAATTAACTTCATTATTTATATTTTACATTATACAGTTTTCTGAATTGTATTCCTTAAATATAATAAGTTTTTTTAATTAAAATTTGTGCGCAGCTGGAAATAATGTAAATCCATTAAATTTGCAATAAAATATCTAAAGAAAAAATTTGTTTTCAGAAGAATAGTTTAACCGATGTACATAAAATCATGACTTTTTTGTTCAGGTCTTATTACTGCACTTTTTGAATTGTAACTCTTTTAAATTTGTGATTGGAAAAACAGAAACTACAGCATTTAACTTACTATCTCTCTCTTTCTCTCCTTTTTAATATGTACATATATACATATATATATAACAGCTATGTACAAGAAATACTTTGGAAACATGTGATTTTTATAAGAGAGATATCATTTTATAGAGTATTGAATTAATTATGAAAAACCCTTTTATTCAGTTAAAGCAATCGATAGAAAAAATAAAGAATACTAGAATTTTTTTTCTCGAATTTTCAATGAAAGCTTCAATGTTTTGACAGTGAAAAATGTTGTGATTTGCTGATTATATCGAAAAGATTGGAAGAACTTTAATAAATAAGATGTTAAAATGTTTATATGCACATTCCAAAGGCCACCAGCTCCTATAGTATAAGTACCTGAATATCTATGAAACTAGCCGTCATTGATGGCTAGTTTGGTCTTTATAATATTTATGCTGAGCTTTATATCATGTTGCTTTTATTCTTAATTTAATTTACTTGCGCAGTCCTTTGCCAATTCGGAAGATTCTGACAATTTTTTTTCCGTGCTGAATTCAAATTAGAGTAAAACAATTGAAAAAGATACATTCAAGTTTGAACTCTTTAACATTAACGGATCTTGATTTATAACAATTAAAATATGCAAAATGATGAAAAAACTCATCATGAGGAAAAACACATTTTCCCAAGAAATCGTTTTTATGACAATCATTGCTTTAAAACTAGATTTTGAAATAACACCAAAACAAAAAAAAAAGATATTTTCTATTCCCATTCATATAGAAACATAATTTAAACGTGATCTTAAACAAAAAAAAAACGAAAACTATCTAATGCATGTTTTTTTTAGAAAATTTGAAGGCGTTTGTGTCCCAGACCCCCTGACAAACAAACACATCTTTGTGTTCAGTTCCTCCAAACCAATCCTTACTGTTATACATTTATTTCCTATAAATTTTCTCTCATTTATATAAAATAATTTAGAATATAAGTGTACAGTGAAAAGAACCTTTTAAAATAAGGTACCCTGGGGTAATAAAGCCAGGCGGGGTAATAACGCCAAGTGCTTATATTTTGCATAATTAAGAAATAATCAGGTAAATGACACCCATGTGCTCTGCGCAGAAGGGTTTTGAGTCATATAAATCGCAAAAAACATATTCAAGTTAATTTGATTCATTTTTAGGTCTTATTGTTTTTACAAGCAACTAAAATTAACGCTTGATCTAAAATTTGCGAGATAAGGTTTTTGATCTGAAGACTATATTTTTTATCCAGAAATACTTTGTTTATTACATAAATTTGTAGTGTATTTCATGTACTTTCAAATTGTTGTAGAAGATTTTGGATATCTTCTCCAGATAATTTGTAGTTTAGGATTTCCTACGCAATAAGTATCCCGGGGTAATAACGCCAGGGATTGGCGTTATTACCCCGGTTGATTCCCAACAGTGGCTGAACTATATCCGAAGGGGGTTTATATATTAAGCATTATCATCATTGTTGAAATGGTAAGATTAAGGGGGGGGGTGCCCAATACTTAAAAATAATCTCTCTATTTTATATTTTATTATATTATTATTTTTTTTTTACTAATGTAAAAAATAATTTTTAACTCTTGTAAATAAAACTATATCAAAATGTTTTCGAGATTCAAATTCGAACATCTTCAAAATCAGGTTTCTATTAAATTTCCACTGGATTGTTCAACTGAGTTCGAAATTTTAACTGTCCGCTTTCTCAGCGTTCGGTTTTTTAAAACTTTATAAATTTAACCTTTAACTGATGTTACAGAAATTGTAACGTATGAATGTGATGTGGTTTGTGAGACCACAAAATTCAAAGATGAATAAAAGGCGGGAATAACTCATAGGATTGTGTTTTTGTACTAAACTTGTTATACAAGAGTATTATACTTAATATTCACATATTTAGTCTCTGGTGATAGTACTAAAATTCCAAATTAAACAAAATTTCGGTAGTGATTGCAGTTAAACTGAAAATTACAAGTTAAACTAAAAAATTAAAAGAAAAATAGTGGTCTACGAGACCGGTAACATTAGTTAAAGGTTAAAAGGCGATCCATGATTAAAAATCATAGAATACTGTTCCTGCGCTAAACTTTTTGTACATAATTAATTCTAATTAAATTTAATCTATTCAAATATTTCTAATAACATTACGAGAACTCCAAACGAAAGAGAATTTCAGTTGTAACTATAGTTAAACTGGAAAATACGAGTTAAACGTTATTTTTTTGGGGGGGGGAGGGGGGGGTACAGTGTTCAGTCAGATTGCTAACAGCAGTTAAAGGTTAATTTTGTTGCTAATATAGAGATAATGATACATAACTATATGAATTATGTATAAAATTGAATAAGAGATCTCTTTGGGATAATATTTTTTAATCAAAAATTTTATTCATTTTATTAAAATTTTATTAAAGCACGCTCTTTAAAACGTCGACAATTTAACTGTAGGTTTGGAGAATCTGCATTAGTGTGGAGTTATGGATTAAAAACCATTTACTAGATTACTATAATAGTATTAACCCTTAACTACTGTGACAAAAATTGAGGCATAACTTACTGTGAGCGGCCTGTCAGACCGCTTAATCTAACGATGAATAAAATGTTAAATTAACTTTTAGAATATTATTTTTGTATTGAACCTTATATACAGGACTATTATAAATAAAATTCAGCTATTCAAAAGCTTCTAGAGATAGTAATAGGACTCCAAATGAAACAAAAATTTCCCGGTATCTATAGTTAAACTAAAAATTGCAAGTTAAACTCTGAAACTTGAAAAACTCAGCGGTATGTGAGACGCTAACAGGAGTTAAGGTGTAACAAAAATATTTATTACATATAACTCTAGTTATTATAAAACTTCACATGATTAAAATATTACATTATGAATGGTTAAAACCAGCAATGTTTCTTATAATCATATTTAAGCGGGACTTTTTAAGCAAAGAGAGACACAGGGTGTTATATTCTGTTGAAGCTCCCACTCACTCCTTTTTCTTTCACTTTCACAAAAAAATCTATTTTCTATCGCATAGAATGCATACATGGGAATATAAATACTGATTCAAATAATCCGTGCAATGTTTCTAATAATTCTATTTAAATGGTCATTTTTAAGCAAAACGTAGCTTAGAATCTGATATTCTTTTGCCTCCTCCCCCCGCCACCACCACAGCTTTCTTTTTCTTTCAGAGTCACAAAAAAAATTGTACATTTTCAATAGCTTAGATTGCAATTTGTCAATTTCTAGAGCTGTAGAGTTTGTATTTTTAGAATTGGGCAGTCTACATGCCATTATTCCATCTTATTTTATAGTTTTGTTTGCATGGCGTTATTACCCATATAGGTGGGTATTAACGCCAAATAGCATTGGTCAAAAAAAAAACGCCATTACATTTTATGAATACATATCTGTTAAATTATTTTATTTTATATAGATAGTCAATGAGTTGCTGTATCAGATCCTATATTTATTTGAAAAATACAATCTAAAACTAAGCCGTGAAAATTGGTAGAACCTTAATGTGGCGTTATTACCCCAGGGTACCTTATATTAACCTTTTCGGGTCTGGTGTACTATTGATAATTCCTGTTTTTTCATGGAGTATTATTTTGCCTTAACAATTACTTAGTTACCTCTTCATATAGAAACGATAGTATTTGACAATGCCTTTCTTATTATGTTTTTATTCATGTGTTATGATTTGGTAATAATGATAATAATAATAATATTGATAATAATAAAATCTTACCCAATTTCTTTGCGCCATTGGTGATTCCTTTGTTTTACACATATATTTCACTCTTTAAAATATAACTCACTTTTCTTAACCAATCAAGTGTGATATAACAGTAAAATATAAACAAATTGTATTACCCTCTCAAATTGTGTTGTAATACGTCATTTTCTTAACAGATTTGAAAACTCTTCCTTTGATTATTATAATATAAATATGCATTGAATAGTACGGATAAATATTACCTTTGTTAAATTTCAAGCAATCTTTAAAAATCAGTAAGTATATTTGTATTGCCACGATTAACGATATTAAAATAAAACTAATTTTGTTTTCAAAATAGAATTGAATTCAGACTCAAAATGGTTAAATATCTATTTATACATTCTTTACTTAGCTATACGTTGGTATCAGACAGAGACCTGCGTAATTTTCTGCTCGTATGTTTGACATTTTGATTCGCTTGTCAGAAGTGCTGATCTGTAAATTATGGAACTGACATAGAAAGAAAGGTAAAGCTTTTTCCTGATAACTGATATTAACTTTCAAAAGTCGATAAAAGAACTCTGAATTAGTGGCAGTTTAGTGAGTGAATGATAGAAATGGTAACAGATGTTAAAGATAACCGAGTTTTAAAATTGTTTGTAAAACAAGTTATTAAAAGATGCATTCGTTTCTTAAAAATACTTTGAATAACTAGTACATAACAAGTAAGCATAATAATATATAACAAATTACAGGGTGGTCATAAAAAAACTTCCCCTATATATGAACACCTAGTGGCCAAACTGCTCAACCAATTTATAAGAAATTTTAATTTGGAATTGAAATTAAGAAATTTGAAGCTACACGCTGAAGATCTTGATGATCTAAAACAATAGAGCTCTCACGGCTACGGTTACAGGAAAACATTTCGCAATTTCGAATAGCAACACCCATTTTTTTTCATGCACAAATTGATCAGTGCATTGAAGAACCATAAATTGTTTTAATGATAGACACACAATGATAATTGACGGCTTAAATCATTTGCAAAAAAGATCATTGCGAGGAACGGAGGGGCGAGTAACAAAACATGTTTTTCAAAAGCCTATTTTTTCGCTTATGAACTGAGTAATGTTGCACGATTTGTTTTAAAATGTGGTTGCGCATACATAATAAAAATAAAAATGTAATCATTTGTTTTACAATGCTAAATATTACATTACATAGGATTAAATTATAATTTAGTACCACAATGTTACACGGACAATTTTTAGCAACGTTCTAACGCTATTTATGATTCTTCGATTCGCTGATGAATTTGGGCTTGAAAATAATGGGCATTGCCATACGAAAATTTCGAGTTTGTTTTACTGTAAACATAACAGTTAGAGCTCTGCTGTTTTAATCATCACGATCTTGTGCCATATCATTAAATAACTAAATCTGAAATTTCCTTTCGGTTGGTTGGGTTCACTAGTTCACCTATATCCGATAAGATTTTTTATTACCACCCTGTATATATTTTACATTATTATATAGGGTGGTTAAAAATGGATGCAAAAAACATGAAGATTTGACACAGCAACAAACATTTTTACGGGGAAGTGCAATTTAAAAACCTTAGTATAATTGTAATCAAGAGCATGAAGTGAAGATGGGTACTTTTATGTTAACCATGCGCAAATCTTGGCAGTAGCATTTCTTAAATATCGCCAAAAGCATTATTAGTTTTTTTTTCATATGTAAATTACAAATAACTTCAAATATTTTTTTTTTTATAAATATTGAAAGAAATATATTTATCCAAAGTTTATTTATTTATTTATTTATTTATTTACTTACTTTTACTTACTACTTTTTATTTATTTACTTACTTATTTATTTTTTTAGTATTTTGATGAAAATGAGTAAATTTTTTTTTCAGCAGAGTGCCGATTGGGACCGAGGACGGTTAATAAAAATATGAAAAACTGAACAACTTAAAAAATTGGCTACGACAATCTTTTTAGTTATCTTCCCTTCCCACTTTTTCCGTTTTTAGCACTAACAAATCTTGTAGTGTAGACTTTAGCATATTACGAATGACGTGTTTTATTTATTTTCAATGTTTTTAAATAATATTTTCTACAAAATATGTACAAATTTATAAATAGACATTATACATAATGCATTATACACTCATCATAGGAAAAAGAGCTTATCAACAAGTGCCGGAATTCAATAGAGGTTTGATCATTGCATATCTTGTGTGAGGTATATCGCTCCGCACCCATACACTATACGCAACCCAACCACTGCTATGCAATTATGGAATCAAAGGGTTGCTGAGGGTCATACTGAACGACATATAAGATCTCAACGCCTTCCCATGACTAACGTCCGAGAAGGTCGATATATTGTGAAGTCGGTCGTGCAAGATTGTACAACCTTATCACAAAACATTAATTATGAAATGGTCAAGATTTCCGCACGCCCAGTATCCCCCCGTACGTTGAAGAGATGTTTTCAGCAGCGTGGACTGCCAGCATGGTTATCAATACTGTGGCTTATCTTGATATTGAAGCATGGTGAGAGACGACAATTCTGGTGCGTCGAACGACAAAACTGTGTATAGGATTGGCACAATGTCAACTTCTCTGACATATCTCCATTCTGCATGCAGTATTCTGGTGGCAGTATACGTGTCTGGACTCTGGAGGCTCCGAACAGAATGCTCGTCGCCTTCTTGTATACTGTATTGGCACAGGGGTTTGTTGTTTAGTCCGCCATTGGGTACACCATGACAGGCACATCTCTAGTACATATCGACGGTACTTTGAATGTATATTAGTATGTTTCTGATATTTTACATTCAGTGGTTGTGGTCTGTCTACGAGGTTCAGCCAAACGCCATCTTCAAACAAGAGAACGTATGACCATATATTGAATATTGTGTTTTAAACTACCTCAATAGACAGGGTATTCGATTGCCATTCTGGTATGCATCTGCAAATCTGTCACTTTTTGACAGCATCTGTTCATGGATTGTTGAAACACGGTCCATCTACTCCTGTCTAGCTAATACGGCAGATGAAGTTTGGAATAGACTTGAAATAACATGGAATGTGTTCACGTTTCCGTAATCCAATCACAGTTCGATTCCATGCCTAACCCGAATGCCCGTTTTAGTTCCCGTGCAGAGGCAGCCATTTCTGCTAATTTCGCGCTTCTGTAAACCCCCAAATCGCTTACAAATTTAAGCCTTTTGTTTTCATGCCATTCTGTTTACGTGCTATAAATATCTTTTTTGTATTTTCTTTCTTTTAAAGAAAGTGTTGCAATTTTAATAGCCAGCAATGTATATATAAAATAAAATAAAAAATAAATAAGCACTTTTTCGCCTCATCTATTTTGTTCAACATTTCATATTAAAAGCTGCAGTTTTTGAATGAATAGATGAATCTGAAAAGCTAAAAAAATAAAGCTATTCACTGATGGATGTTCAAAAATAGAAAAACAAAATCTACATTTTTTGTCAGAGATTTAGGAATGCATTTCAGAAGTTGTTCAGAATACTTTCACTGTATTTCTTACAACTAAAGCTAATGTAAAAGCTTTTATAGCATTCATGCTCTATATTGAGTAAAGTTAGGATTTTTTTAAACTGATAAAAATATGTTAAAATGGTTAATTTTAAAATTTGAAGTGAATTTTAGCAAAATGGATAACAAATACTGTATAAAAATGGAAAGAACCATATTTAGTGCCACAAAATACAGAAAAAAATCATGAAATGCAATTTATTATTATTTAGATTAGTTTTTCTCAGAGAGAAACACATTTATTTCTTATTTTGTTTCTCAGATTATGGGAATTTGTTTCTAATTATATCTTATAGTATCCATGGGACGTATACACATTTAAATTTTTCAAGATCTATAAAACTAATTATTTTGAAATAAATGACTTTCAACATGACGGAAAACAATCATTTGAAAGTGTAAGGTAAAGTTAGGAGAGACCGCAGAGACTTTCAACAAAATACTAATAAAGGACTATAATTATTTGTTTTTTGATATTTTACCCACCAATAATTTAGACTTTATTTGCTTTTTAAGCATTTTCATTGCTATTTTATTGTTATGTGGTAATTTAATGGAACAGCTGTAATGAAATCATGAAAACTATATTGAATATTCTCTTCCTGCAAGTTAATAGTATAATTGGACGCGCAACGTCTAGGAGATTTTGTTACTAATAAGAACTCCAAATACCGATTACAAATAATAATTGCCTTAAATACATTGTTTAACCTTTTTTGCGATCAAATATTATTGTATTAGAGGTGAATATTTCTTCCTGAGTATTAATCAGAGTATAAAAATAGTTATAATAAAAATTAAATGTTGTTAAAAAAAATGAGAAAAAACAAGCTTAGATGATTTTACAAAAAAAACACGTTGCATATAAAATTAGTTCATTCTCCATTTCACTGATTGATGTTTGATGGTAATAGTTTAGAAATATAATTTCGTAATAGTTTACCAATAGTTTAGAAAATATGAAGATTATGTGTCCCTTATCCCTTTAAGATACCCCCTTCAGATAATATATTATCTCCAAATGATATATAAATGCAATAAATTATATTTCATAACACGCTGTTAAAAAAATTATTTCATGCGTATGGATGCTTTCAAAATCCATATTTCTTAAGTTAATATCTTTTTACTAAAGGTTCCAAAAAGAAATTTTAAATTTTAATGTCTTGATTTTTTTAAATTTTTATTGTCTAGAGAAATTATGAATAATACTTTATAAAATGTTATCCCATTTCATTAAAAACTGTATTCACAAGTTTAATAACTTAATTCTCTCTAATTATATTTTAATACTATTATTTCTATATTCAACAGAATTAATACCACAAAATTTAATTGAAATGCTTGCACGCAAGCCTTTCTGATTACGCTATTATTAAAGTTCCAAATGTGTGAATATGTCTTATCGGGATTTTCATAGTTATTGCCATTCATTCAGATATAAATTTCAAGATGGCGTGAATAAATAGATAGGGATTCCGATTCACTTGAATCCTACTTAATGAAATACGCTCTAGTTGATAATTATAAATATTTTATTCACAAGTGTGGTTGCTATCAAAATTCATACTAGCTTTATTAGTTCATTTTTTAAGACAAGTGTTCTTTATTGGTATCACATAACTTAGAATGTATAGGGAGATTTTAAGTTATTCTAGATTTAGAATGTGTGAGAAATATTCTACAGTCTTAAATATTTTTAAATACACGAATTCCCTTTCATGAATATAGTAAAATAAAGATTGATTTTAAACTTGCTTTTAAAAGAAACATAAAAAAACTAGGTGTGTTGCTTCTATGTGTGTATTATTTCAATTTTTTCTATAAAATCTATTCGAAACAATCTTCACATAAACAGTAAAAACTTACTTGTGCAAAACTGAAATCTGTTACCAACCAAAACGAAAAATATAATGTTTTTTTGTTCCAGTTAAGAGAAAAACATGAATTAGACGTGATTCTTGACAGAAAAAAACCCATAAAAATTTATGTTTTTTTTTTCGTTTTGGTTTTTATGGTTCTGCTTTATTACGCATTAATTCAATAAAATGGTTTTGAGAATTTGAAGATGTTGTGTCCCTGACCCCCTTATGACACTATATTATATCCGCATGCTATGTAAATGCTATTACAAATTGTACTTCTTTCTTAAAATGCTATTTTTTGTAAGATCAAAGAATCATTTCATGCGTACAGATGCTTTCAAAATTAATTATATTTTATTAATTTTAAGCTTTTTTTTTTTTTTTTTTTTTACTCAATGATCAAAATTGGAGTTTTGAATTTTAATATCTTGAACATATATATATTTTTAATTTTATTATCTAAACTAATAATGAATAATACTTTATAAAATATCATTCCATTTCATTAAAAACTGTATTCACATATTTAATAACTTTATTATCCTTTGTTACATTTTTAGTTTTGTTATTTCTATAATCAATAGAATGTACACCACAAAATTTAGTTGAAATGTTTACGAGCACGCCTTCTTGATTACATTTATAATTAAAGTTCTAAATGTATGAATATGTCTTATCGGGATTTTCATGATTATTTCCATTCATTCAGATATAAATTTCAAGATGGCTTAAATAAATAGACAGAGATTACGATTCACTTGAATATTATTCAATGAAATACGTTCTAGTTGATAATTATAAATATTTTACTCGCAAGTAAGGTTGATATTAAAATTCATACTAGCTTTATTATTTCATTTTTGAGACAAGTGTTCTTTATAGGTTTCTTATAACATAACATGTATTGATAGATTTATGCTATTCTAGATTTAGAATTTGTAAGAAATATTCTACAGTTCCAAATATTTTAAAATAAGGTACCCTGGGGTAATAACGCCACGTTAAGGTTCTACCAATTTTCACGGCTTAGTTTTAGTTTGTATTTTTCAAACAAATATATGATTTGATGCAGCAACTCATTGACTATCGATATAAAAAAATAATTTAACAGATATGTATTCCTAAAATGTAATGGCGTGATTTCTTGACCAATGCTATTTGGCGTTATTACCCACCTATATGGGTAATAACGCCATGCAAACAAAACTATGAAATAAGATGGAATAATTGCATGTAGATTGCCCAATTCTAAAAATACAAACTCTAGAAACTTAGAAATAGACAAGTTGCATTCTAAGCTATTGAAAATGTTCAATTTTTTGTGAAAGTGTAAGAAAAATAAAGGTGTAGTGTGGGGGGGAGGATGAGGCAAAAGAATATCAGACCGTGAGCTTCTTTTTGCTTAAAAAGGATCGTTTAAATAGAATTATTAGACACACTGAACAGTTTTAACTGTGTTTATTTGAATCAGTATTTAGGATATAGCTCGGCCACTGTAGGGAATCAACCGGGGTATTAATGCAAATGATTGGCGTTATTACCCCGTTATAGTTATTGCGCTGTACATTTTAAATTACAAATTATCTCGAGAAGATATCCAAAATCTTCAACAACATTTTGAAAGTCCATGAAATGTACTACAAATTTATGTAATTAACAAAGTATTTCCGGATAAAAAAAAATAGTCTTCACATCACAAAACGTACCTCGCAAATTTTAGATCAAGCGTTAAATTTAGTTGCTTGTAAAAACAATAAGACCTAAAAATGAAACAAATTAACTTGAAGCTGTTTTTTGCGTGTTATATGACTCAAAACCCTTCTGCGCAGAGCACATGGGTGTCATTTACCAGATTATTTTATAATTATGCAAAATATTAGCACTTGGCGTTATTACCCCATACCACAAGAATTCTCAGTTATGAAAATAGTAAGCTACACATTAATTTTATACTTGTCTAAAATAAAACTAAGTAAAATACTTCTATATGTGTATTATTTACATTTTATCTATGAAATGTATTCAAAACATTAAGAAAACATTAATAAACTTAAAAGAAAAGAGTAAAGAATTCTAAATTGTATCCTTGAGCACTGAAACCTATTCTCAGTTACACTTTTTATAATCTTCCACATGAAAAAAAATCATGTAACCTTTGCAGAAATAAAAGAAGCTCAATCTTTGATGCATATTCTTGTTTGAAAGCCGGTATCGATTTTTTATTAAATACCCGCTACACAATTCAAGGACGTAAATAAGAATTATTTATATGTTTTTAAACTAATCTATGCCTCTATTATAAGGAGGTAAAATTTTATTTATTTGTAGGGACTAATCTCTGGAATTACTGAATCAATTTCAAATGTAATGATACCAAAATAATGGTATTCGCCTCAAATTAAACATGGGATATATCTTATGTCGATGCCACTAATCCAAAGGGGATGAAGGAGCTAAAAACGTTAAAAAATGCGACTTTTGTGTTACTGAAAGTCGTAGAAACATAAAATTTGGCGTGTTAAATATTTGTAAGTTATAAATAATTTCTAAGTATATTTCCTAAAGAGTACAAAATTAAAAACTATGAAAATGTGTGAAAAGCTATCTTTTTAAATTAAGATTTTTAGCAATATTTGGAAGTAACGTACTGATTTAAAGATTAATGATATCAAAATGAGGGTAAAAGGCCTTACACCAACATAGGCAATATTTTTATGTCATGGTCATTATCCCAAAGGTGATGCAGGGTCACAAAATGCTCTAAAAATGGAATTTTTGTGTTAGTGAACGGCCTGATACATGAAATTTTCTGTGATAATTATTTATAAGATATAAATGATCTCTAACAACATTCCCTCAAAAATTCGAAATTTAAAAGCGGTGAAAAGACGCAAAAACGTCCTAAAAACATTCTGAATGGCGATTTGTAAGCAATTTGAGCAAGTATAAACCGAATTCGAAAGTAAATTAGTGTTGATAGAAGCTTTTAAAACATAACAAATGTAAGCTGTATTTTATGACGGTGACACAATCAACAGATGACCGCAGAAGAAAAATACATTCAAAATAGTGATATATATTATATTGAAGAATCCTGAAACTTTAAATATGGCATGGTAATTACTTATAAAATACAAATATCTTCTAAGAACAGTCGGAAGTAAATTTGAAAGTTAAAAGTTGTCTGTGGAACGTAGACAAGGATCGAAAAATGTTCTAAAATTTCCTAAAGTATGATTTCGATGCAAGCTCAGGAAGTAATAAACCGATTATAAAAATAATGGCTGCAAATCAACGGTGGCACTCTCTGATCGGACACAGTCTTTATTGTATGCCATTAATGTCTGGCGTACACAGAAATAATAAATGTTATAAAAAGGGGTTTAAAACTTTCTTAATTACGTTTCAATAAATTATTATAAAATAGGAAACCGATTTTTAAATTAAAGTTAAAAAATTTATAGTGACAGTCCTTTTTTCAACATAGGAATTTTATGTTAGTGCCACTACCCCTAAATAGATGGCAGACCCTTAGATACTCTGATTTTGACTTGATAATTAATTTTGTGATACAAATGCATACTAAGAAGATCGTCTAAAACAATAAATTCTGAAAGAAACGTATGAATTAATCATAAAATTTTAAAAATATTTTCTAAATTATCATTTAATTAGATAAAAGTAGATTTGCATGCTATTATTATTTAAAGTCTCATTTCGGAATAATGCATTGTAATTCGGAATAATGGAGTGTAATGAAACTTAGTCAAATTATGGATTTGATAGAAATCTTTGAATTATTCTAAAAATATATTATTACTTTTAAAATAAATAAGAAATACAAATATCACTTGACAAATTTCAACTATTACGAGCAAGGCCACGTGCTTTGCTAGTGTTACATAAAATTACAATTATTGTCGTTCTGGATTATTTATAGTCCAATGAATTCCACCAATGTCCATAGAAATATAAGTTTTTTTTAAATTCTTTTAAAAGAAATGATCAATAATATATAAAATTTATAGTAATTTAAATTATTTTGCAAGCGGAGAAATGTTTTTAAAACATCTACTAAATGTTTGTAGCGTGGCTTCTATTTATCTTAAATCTTGGGAATAAATAGTATTTTAAATCACTTATTCATTTTTAATTTTATTTTTCAGCAGTATTGTAATAAGTTACATAACTTGCTGTTACTGATATATATGTATATATATTATTATTATTATTAAATACTTCACAGTCTCTATTTAAAATATATATTCTACACTGGGAAATTCACTTACAGTAAACAAAGTTTAGAAATTAGTAACAAAATTAGAGTATACATAATTATGAATAGTATTTCAATATTTTCATAGTACAATGAATCCAAAAGCAACAACTTAAATTACAAAATAATTATTCATTTAACATTTGAAGGCTATTGAAGGGCTTATTTTGATAATTATTGAGCAATTTCAATTGCTTTTTGTTATTCACTGTCCTTCCTCCGGGAAAATTTTTCTTTCACACCTAACAAAGCAAACTACTCTCTCAATTTCCAGTAATTAACAAATAGCATTAAAAACACATGTGTTAATCATCTAGTTAATGATGTGAGACGTCAATTTACATTCATTAAGCTGTCGACACTGAAAATTACTAAAAGATTGCAGCATATATTTTACATGTTTTGTATTTTTGGCAATTATTAATGGGAACGCACCCAATGGTTTCAGAACCTAAATAACAGCATTTTATGTTTAAACGAACTTCGAATGAAGAAATGTGAAATGACCAATAACATAAATAGTTGCAAAAAGAAACAATTATTAAAACATAGATTGCTTTTGAAGTTATTATTTTTCATATTTTGTAAATATTAATCGATGTATTTTTCGAATTTGCAATTTTTAACAGATCAGTGACATTGTGTATTAAGCGAGTTATGGCTAAAAGAAACGAAAAAGTACTTTTTCTCATAAGCATACTTTTATAAAATAAATGCAATTAAAAATTCTAATTAAGTGAGTCAGATTAGATTATAATGCAGAAATAAATTAAATAATCTGGATTAGTCGGAAAACTGTGCGAATCTGAAAAATTCAAAGAAACAGTATTTTGTCAACAACTGTTTAAATGACAGAATATATCTTGTTTAGGATGCGTGTTTTGGATAATTCATATTTTTTTCTGTAGACATGCGCCTTTTAATTAACTGCTGAATAAAAACAATATTTCTTTTCTTATTTATATGGATGTTTATTTTAATATCTATCATTTTGCATTAAGGGTGCATAGAACTTTTGAATTTGTCTAGACGATTAAAAAAATCGTCTTTTTCATTAAAATCAAAATGTATGTTGCATTTAAAGTTATTACTTTCACATTTTGTAAATAATTATCAATGCATTTTTCGAATTCCACTGTTTAACAGATATGTTTTACTGCGTATTTAGCGAATTAACTAATGGTCTAAAAGAAAAACGACATTTTTTTCTGATAAGCAGACATTTGAAGATATACAGGGTGTTTCGCTACCAGACCGACAAACTTTGAGGGGTGATAGTAGACATAAAGACAAACTTTATTAAATAGGAAACCATGGGGCGCAAACGTCTTCTGCTAGGGGACATTTCCGTCACATCTCCGACATTTCTATGGCATTATTCCTGGTTGTTTTACTACCAGACTAACATACTTCCTGGAAGTGTTAGGGATGCAAAGACGACTCGGAATGATAGAGAAATGTAACGTTGGAAATGCCTTTTTTGCGAGTTACGGTTAAAGGAAGTAGAGAAAAAAGCAAGAGGAGCAGCAGAGAAAGAGCAACAAGTTAATGTGAAAGAAAACAGTTTATTTAAATGTTTAACTAGAAAAGGTGTTCGAAATTTGGACCAGAAGTAGTCCGGCATGCTTGATAGCGGCTCGCATGGAATTCCTTACATTTTGAAAGATTACTAGCATCTCAGAAAGCTTTCTGGAAGCTACAAAAATATCAGTTGTGAGGTCTTTAACTGATGGTACGGAAGTCACTTACACACAACTTTTCACTTGATCCCAGCAGAAAAAGTCCATACATGATCGGTCCGGCGATCTGGCAGGCCAATGAACCAGGCCACCACGACCTATCCACCGCTGTCCATATGTTACTTTGAAGTGCCAGCAAACGTCATTGGTAAAATGTCGAAGAGTCCCATCATGCTGTTTATCGTTCAAATACTTCCTTCTGATACCTTTGGAACCGGTTCGCGAATGATAGCTTCAAAATGATCGCTGTTCACGCGCATCGCGCATTACCGTTTAGCGCCATCTACCGCCACTGTCAAACTGGCCGTAATATTTCTGGTCGTAATTTTGAACACCTTTTCTAGTAAAACTTTTAAATTTACTGTTTTCTTCATATTAATGTGTTGCTCGTTCTCTGCTGTTTCTGTTGCTTTTTTTCTTTGCTTCCTTTAACCGTAACTCCCAAAATAGACATTTCCAAAGTTACATTCCTATGTGATTCTGAGTCGTCTTTGCATCCATATCACATCCTGGAAGTATGTTGTTCTGGTACTAAAGCACCCAGGAGTACTGTCATCGAAATGTCGGAGATTTGTCGGAAGCGCCCTCTATGGAAAAATGAGGACACCAAAGCTGTACGTCATTTTGAATAAAATAATTACCAAAGGAATGACTTACACGCAAACCGCCACAAAATCGACCATTTTGTTCAATGTTTATCAGCGTTTAAAATTCTCCCCTCTGTTCACTGTTCAATTTTCACTAGTTACCCCATCCCAATGTTTCCGATTTAAGTTAAAGTCTAAACTTTAGTATAACTTGAACTCCATGCACAAAATAATGGTAAAAAGTAGTTGTTCGTTACTCTAAAGTCTAAAGCGGCCTCTATCGACAATTTTTGAACGTAACCTTTAAAATTTTTTTCTAAAAAAATCATGATATAAAGAATGATTTTAGTGAAAACCGCAAACGAATCGACCCTTTTCTCTGTTTTTTATCATCGTTTTAAGTTTTGGGCCTCAAACTTTAATGGCCCCTAGCTCCTATAGAAGACGTTTACGCCCCATGGTTCCCCATTTAAAAATGTTTGTCTTCATGTCTACTATCACCCCTCAACGTTTGTCGGTCTTTTAGCGAAACACCCTGCATATAGTACAAAATTCATAAACACCACTCAAAATATATAGTACATCAGCAGATCTACTTATAGTAAACGAAGTTCGGAAATTAATAATAAAATCAGTTATATAAATTATGAATACCATTTCAAAATTTTTAGCACAATTAATTCAAATACAACAATTTAAAATTACGAAATAATTACTCATTAATTATTTGAAAGTCATTTTTTTTTTATTCGGATAATTTTTGAGCAATTGCAATTGCTTTTATTATTCGCTGTCTTTCCTCCGGCATCATTTCTCTTTCAAAACTAACTAAGCAAACTACTCTCTCCATTTTGGGTAATTACGGTATAGCACGATAAACACATATGTTAAACATCTTGTTAATGATATCAAACGTCAATTTACATTCTCATTAAGCTGTCGACACTAAAAATTACTAACAGATTGCTGAATATATTTTTTCATGTTTTGTGCTTTTGGCAATTATTAACGGTAACGCACCTAATAGTTTCAACAACTAAATAACTGTGTTTTTTGGATGTGAAAGCGAATTTTGAATAAAGACATGTAAAATAATTAATACTATATATGATTTCTGTAAGAAACAACAGTTAGAAAATGGATTGATTTTGTAATTATTATCTTTCATATTTGTGAATATAAATAAATATATTTTTCAAATTTTCAATTTTCAACAGATGTGTTTTAAGCGATTTAATTAATGATATGAAAGAAAAAAAATCATTTTCTCTCCTAAGCATACATTTGAAAATATATGCAGTAGAAAATTGATAATCACCACTCTAAATATATCCAACACTACCAAATCTACTTACAGTAAACGAAGTTCGGAAATTAGTAACAACATTAGAGTCTACTAAAATATGAATAACATTTCAATATTTTCTTAGCACAATTAATGGAACAGCAACAAACTAAAATTTCAAAATAACTACTCCTTAACCATTTGAATGTTATTGGAATGTATATTTAAATAATTATAGAGCAACTACAATTGCTTTTCTTATTCGCTGTCCTTCTTCTGGATTCTCTTCTTTTTGGATTTTAAGACAAACTTCAACTAAATGTGAAATGTTCAATAATATAAATGATTGCTAAAAGAAACAACTATTAAACAATAGATTGCTTTTAAAGTCACTATTTTTAATATTTTGTAAATATTAATCGATGTATTTTTTGAATTTCCAATTTTTAACAAATCTGTGACATTTTGTATTAAGTAATGGACTAAAAGAAAAGAAAAAGCATTTTTTTTCATAAGCATATTTTTAGAAAATAAATACAGTAAAAAATTCTAATTAGATTAGAGTCAGATTAGAGTTTAATACAAACTATCAGGATTATTCGGAGAACTGTTTGAATCGAAAAAAAATAAAGGAGCAGTATTTTGCCAACAACTACAGCTCATATTCAAAATATTAGAATAATTACCCTTTTTTTTAGAAATTGAAAATATCGTTTGGTAATTTAATGTCTTTTAATGAAAATATGCAAACGATATTTTTATTAAGAACTTATTGTTGATTAAACTTACTTGTTATCTTAAATTTAATATCATTTTTGAAAAGATTAATTGCAAAAAAAATTATTTTGAAAAGTCAAAATATTAGAATATTTATTCAAGTGGTTCAAAATATTAGAATATTTCACATTAATTCTCCTTTAATTATTACCAATTCTTAACTGGTGGCATCATTGATTAAATTCAGACTATTTTATTTAAAATCAGTATTCTTTTTTGCAGTTTGTTTCTTTTTCGTCTTAAAATGGGCCGTGTGAGAGATATTCCTGAATCTACTAAACTTCGTATGGTTGATTTGTATCGGCACGGTAAAAATCAATGTTTTATAGTGAATTGTTTACATTGTTCGCAATCGAGCGTTAGTAAAATACTAACACAATATTCAAAAATTGGAAAATTTCAAAATAATCGCCGAAATGGTGGCCGAAAACCAAAAACATCTGCTAGAGATGACAGGAAACTGAAGCGTATAGTTAAGAAAAACCGTTTTAAAAGTGTGCGATTCTTGCACCGAAAATGGAAAGAAGAAGGAGTTGAAGTTTCTACATCGACAACATTAAGACGTCTCCATAAATTTAAATTTGAATCTCGTGTACCGAAAACAAAACCTCTCATGACTGCAAGACAAAAGCTTATAAGATTGAATTGGTGTAAATCAAGACGTTTATGGAGCAATGAAGATTGGAAAAATATATTATTTAGTGATGAAAGTATGTTTTGTGTTTCATATGGTAATCAAGGTATTCGAGTTTGGAGAATGAAGCAAGAAGCATTTGATAAAGAATGCCTTAAACGTTCCGTAAAATTTGCTGCTAGTGTCATAGTTTGGGGTTGTATGAGTGCAGAAGGACCTGGAAAGTTATGCATCGTCTGCGAAAAGGTTAACTCTCTGATATATCAAAAATTTTAGAATATTACATGATTCCATCATCAGAAGATTTATTTGAAGACGATTTCATCTTTCAACAAGATTTAGCGTCCCCGCGTACCTCGGTGTCAACTAAGAATTGGTTCCGCCAACGCAAAATTAAGGTACTTCCTTGGCCACCAAACTCACCAGATCTTAATCCCATCGAAAACTTATGGTGTATAATGAAGAAAAAACTTCAAGAAAATCCTTCTTCAAGTAAAACTGAGTTAGTGGCACGTATAAAGTCTATTTGGGCTAATATTGATAGAAATGTTTGTAAACACCTTGTATATAGTATGCAAGATCGATTGTACGCTGTTATGAAAGCTAAAGGGGATGCTACAAAATATTAACTACCATTTACTTCATATTCATAAGGTAATATTGTTGCGTAAAATAAAATATTCTAATATTTTGAACCAATCTAAATTTTATTCTAATATTCTGGTATGTTTAAGGAAGCTGTATACCTAATTTATTGTGCTGTATTTTAAATTTTATAAATGTTAAAATCTTATCTAAACATTCCAGATTTAATTTATAAGAAATTTAATTGCATTTACTTAGTATAAAAAATAAATAAATGACAAATAATTTTTTCTTATTACTTTTTCTCAATTATTCTAATATTTTGAATATGAGCTGTATTTAATTGTCAGAATATATCTTGTTTAGGATGCATTCATTTTTTTCAGTAGACATGCATCTGTCGATTAACTGCAGAATAAAAACAATATATTTTTTCCTAATTAGTTTTTGTTTACTTTAATGTCTATCATGTTGTATTAACCGTACATAGGAATACTGAGTTTGTCTGGGACGCTTACAAACATCGCACTTCTCATAACAATCAAAATTTATGTTGCATTTGAAGTTATTATTTTTCATATTTTATAAATATTTATCAATGTGTTTTTCGAATTCCAATGTTAAAAAGACATGTTGTTTTGCGTATTAAGCGAATTACTTAATGGTCTAAAAGAAAAAAAGGCATTTTTTCCCACAATCTGACTTTTGAAAATATATACAGTAGAAAATTGATAATCACCACTCAAAATATACCCTACACTAGCAAATCTACTTACAGTAAACGAAATTGAGAAATTAGTAACAACATTAACTACTAAAATATGAGTAATATCTCGATATTTTCTTAGCACAATTAATGCAAAAACAAGAAACTAAAATTACAAAACAATTACTCATTTAGCATTTGAAGATTATTGAAGTGTTTATTCAGATATTCATAGAACAATTGGAATTGCTTTTTGTTATTCGCTGTCCTTCCAGAGGCATTATTTCTCTTTCACACCTAACAAAGCAAATAATTCTCTCCATTTCCAGTAATTACCGTGTAGGCATTAAAAACACATGTGTTAATCATGTAGTTAATGATGTGAGACGTCAATTTACATTCTCATTAAGCTGTCGAAACTAAAAATTACTAACAGATTGCATTCAATCATGTAAGGTAAGTAATATTATTATTTATGTAATGTAAAGTTATATTATGACATAATATAAAACATTAGTCATATATTTTTCATGTTTTGTGCTTTTGGCAAGTATTAACGGAATGCACTTATCGTTTCAGAACCTAAATAAAAAATGAAATGTAAAATGATCAATAATATAAATGATTCCAGTCAGAAATAACTATAAGAAAATAGATTGCTTTTAAAATAAATAAATATACATTTTTTTATCTTTTCTAAATATTCATCAGCATATTTTTCGCATTTTCAAATTATAAAATATGTGATGTGCTGCGAATTAAGCGAATTAACTAATGGTCTGAAAGAAAAAAAATCATTTTTTCTCATAAGCATACATTTGAAAATATATTCTGTATAACATTCATGATCACCACTCAAAATATATCCTATACTAGCAGATCTAGTACTTAGAATAATCAAACTTCGGAAATTAGAAGTAAAATTAAGGTTTTATAAATTTTGAATATTTTTTCAATGTTTTCTTAGCATAATTAATACATAAACAACAGACTAAAATTACGAAATAATTAATCATTAATCATTTGAATATTATTGAATTGTTTATTTAGATAATTATAGAGCAACAGTAATTACTTTTGTTACTCGCTGTCCTTCCTCCGGCTCCATTTTTCTTTTATACCTAGCAAAGCAAACTACTATCTCCTTTTCCAATAATTATCGTATAGCATCAGAAACTCATATGTTAATAATCTAGCTAGTGATGTTAGATGTTAATTTACATTCTCATTAAGCAGTCGACATTGAAAATTACTAACAGATAGCACCATATGTTTTTCAGGTTATGTGCTTTTAGCAATTACTAACAGGAACTTACTTTATGGTTTCACAACCTAAACAACTCTATTTTGTGCATGTTAATAGAAATTTTGAATTAAAAATTGGTAAAAATTGGTAATATAAGTGGTTGCTGTAAGAAAATTCTATTATATAATGGATCAATTTGGAAATTATTATTTTTTATGTTTTGTAAATGTATATCAATGTATTTTCCAAATTTCCAATTTTTAACACCTATGTTGCACTTTCTATTAAGTGAAATAACTATTTATCTGAAAGAAAACAGTTTCATTTTTTTTCAGAAGCATGCATTTAAAAATATATATAGTACAAAATTCATAATCACCACTTAAAATATATCTTACAGCAGCAGATCACTTTACAGTAAACGGAGTTCGGAAATTAGTCGCAAAACTAGTGTTTTATAAATTATGAATATTATTTCAATATTTGTTACCACAATTAATGCAAAAACAACAAACTAAAATTGCGAAATAATTACTCATTAACTATTTGAATATCACTGAATTGTTTATTCAGATAATTATAGAGCGCCTGCAATTTTTTTTTTCTTATTCGCTATACTTCCTCCGGCATTGTTTCTCTTTCACAACTGACTAAGAAAACTACTCTCTCCATTTTCAGTAATTACCGCATAGCACACAAGTAACACATATATTAATCACCTTGTTAATGATGTGAGACGTCAATTTACATTCTCATTAAGCTGTCGACATTGAAAATTACTAACAGATTGCTGGATATATTTTTCGTGTTTTGTGCTTTTGGCAATTTTTAACGGAATGCACCTAATGGTTTCAGAATCTTAATAACTGTATTTTTTAACGTGAAAACGAATTTCGAATAAAGATATGTGAAATGCTAAATTATTAAGAGATATGTTGCACTGCGTAGTAAATGAATTAACTAATGGTCTGAAAGAAAAAAAAACATTTTTTTCTCATAAGCATATTTTAAGATAATGTAAACAGGGAAAAATTCTAATTAGATTAGAGTCAGATTAGGTTCTAATGCAGAAATAATTTAAACTATCCGGAATATTTGGAAAATTGTGCAATTTGGAAAATTCAAATGAACTGTATTTTGTGAAAAACTTACTAACTAGGGAACGTTCCCAGGTGTAAGTTGTGGATATGGACGAGTGTGGTATGAAAATAAGAGTTTTGAAATGTACGTTAAAAAGTGCAATTGAACTGCCCGTCCGAATCCAATCGTTTTCTAGATATCAGCACTTGAAGTTTGAATGAATAAATAAATAAATTGACAGACAGGTATATAAATTGTTCGTAAGTTGAAAATTTCTTTGCATTCCTTTTACTTTTTCTGCCAATACCGTTTTCCGAGCTACGAGAAAATCCTTTACAGCCACACATTGCCAGTTATTTCCCCTCTTTAACACAGACGCTTCACATTCTACGAAATTTTCGTGTATGGTTGTATTCGGAGAGTTTTCCCGTCTGTTTTTGTTATTTCCAGCACTTTGTTTATGCACATATTTCGGCAAATGTATCGCGTGGCATAATGCATAAACTCTATGTATATAGTGCGTAAAACAGAATGTTTTTCTTAGGTTGGCTTGACTTCCCAATAACTTAAGTACCTGACTGTTAATTTATTTATTTATTTATTTACACAAATGCTGATATTTCGAAAACGGTTGGATTCGGACAGGTAGTTCCTTTGCACATTTTAACGCAATCGACGAGATCTTTCTTTTGTTACCACACTCGTCCAAATCCACTACTTACACCTGAGAATGTTCCCTAGTAAGTGACAAAATATATCGCGTTTAGATTAAGATATTTCTTTTCTGTGTTCTTTTTCTCTTGATTAATTTACATATTTGCTTTCAGTAGGCATGTGCTTGCCATTTAACTGCGGAATAAAAATATTTTTACTCGATGCTAAACTCGATTAGAGATCGAGATCTCGACTCTGTCCCTTGTGACACGTGTTTGGATTAGCTGATGACGAGCTCTTATTTTTGAAGCTCGAAATGCGTCCTGTTTAATTTTCTTTTTATGGTGATTTTACAAAGTTATTTAGCTTATTTATCAATTTATCGCCAGTGATTACGGTGTTTTTCAATACAGAATATTTTTATCCAGATATCTTAATTATTTCCTAGAAATATTTAGAATTTTACATAACCCCGATGTGCATTAAAATATTAACTATTTCAACAACAACAAAAAAAGTTTTAAATTATACATTCTTTCTTTATATATTCATGATTAAGTTTTTCTGAATCAGTATAAATTAAAAGTGTGAATCGTAGAAGGAGAAAAAATTGTATTACTTAAAAATATGCATAACACATAAAGATTCATAATTGTTGTTAGATGATTTAAATTCGTATAGTATTTTTTTTAATTTTGTGATGAATTAAAAAAAACGTATTAAGCAAAATTCTTACTTGATTCACACGAATAAAACAGAGAAAACCAAAAAGGGAGAGAACCAAATTAAACATTAAAAAATCTTACAATAAAATTTCAAATTATTCATCAGAGGTAATTCTTAAAACATAAAAAAAATCTCAAGTCTTTTAATGCCTCAAAAAACCTCAAGTATACCTCATGATTTATTCATTTCATAGAAGATTTTAAAGAATGTCAGAATTTAGAAAAGTAAATGAATTCGGAATAATTTCTGCTTCTTTTCAGGAAAAAAATACATGCAAGAGTTTAGAAAAAAGTTTAAATAATTGAGTTGAATTACCGAATCAGGACAGCAAAATCTAATGTTTTGAATTTAAATCATATATGTAAAAAATTTCAAAATATGTATATGTTACTCAGCGTATTTTAAAGAACAGATAAAATAAAAAAATCTCTTAAAATATACTTTAAATTTTTTCTTTGGTTATTACTAATTAATCAATTAGAATAGATGTATTTGTTAACTCGATTATATTTATAAAAAAAAAAATGCATGAAATATTCGAGGATCTCAGGAACCACGGAATATGTGTTAGAAAATTAAAATAAAAACTGGGCTAAGTGCACAGGCTATGCAGAAATAACAATTTGTTTGAAAATAAATAAATATAAATGATTTTCTGGTTATATGCTGGGTTTAGAGATCAACTAATTAAGGGGTCACAGTATCTTGAAATTGGTCAAAATGTCGGTTTTCTGTTATTAATGTTAAATAAAAGCTTCTTTGATTGCAGATATTTTGACAAACGATTTTTACCAATACAACTATTGTATCATGAGTTATTGTAAAATTTGTTAATAGATCCAGCACAATTATTTATATAAAGGAAAGCATTTAACTGAATGTTCTTCCAATTCATATTTTCACTACTTACTTGTTCGAAAAATACTGAGACTTCTTTTCAATTTAGATAGTTTTGAATTTTTTTACTCATTCCCTGTGGTGTAGTCAATATTTCTGTGCATGGATTTAACATTCAAGTTTATAGTTATTTTTTTAAATATATAAATTTAGAGTTTGTTGAATTTTCTTCATTTTTTAATACACATGAGAGAAAAAAACCCATATTGAATGTAAAATCCCACACATCTAAAAACCATGCACGGTTTTAGTACATGTAGAACATATTTACATATTCATTAGAACATACAGTAATTTTTAATGAATGTGAGGAAAAATCAAACCGAAAATATTCATATTAACAAAAATAGTAGTCATTTTTAAACATATGTTTTTTTTCTTAAATTTAAATTTAAGTAAAACAGGCTGTTCTACAATAATTTTATATATTTTTTTATTTATTTTTTTAATATTAAATTGTGCCACCTAGTACATTACAGTATTATTGAAAATTGATGAGATGGTTCTAAAGATATTTTGTCCTCTTAAGCTCTTCAAACTCCTTTATTACTTAACTTTTTAATCTCTGCAAAATTTAAAAATATGTATGCTGTACTCCATTTTACTTTAACAGTTTTTAAAATAAGAGTTCAAAGCCCGCTATGAAATAATCAACAGTTTGATATTTTAATTTGGTAAATTACTACTCATATTCTAACTTTCAACTCAATTTACTCGAATCTAAATTTTGCCACGTGTATTCCCTGGCTTCTAGGGACTTCAAATATTAATTTACAAAAAAGCATAAAGTATTCATCTGCATTAATAGAAATGTCTGTTTATATATAACAAGATAAACAAGTCGGAAATTCTACATCAAATGTGGTAAATGGGGTGCGTTCCTTCTATAACTAGTATATAAATATTCGATCTTATGTAAAAATGATTAAACACAAAATTTATTACAATTATGCATATTAAATTAAATTACACCAAAATAATATGACTCCATCTTAAGTATTATCTAATCATCATGGCAACCTAAGATCAATACCTATCATGATACATCATTCAATTAATTACACATTACTCAATACAATAGAATATTATAGAATATAACAAAATAAAGAAAAAAATATTCTTGTTTTTTAATGACATTTGTCTTTGTTCGATCTACATAGAAAATGATATGACTTGACAAAACTCTGCAACTGTTACTTATATTAATCTTTAAACCATTTATTTGAGTAATTTTTGCGTTTCTATGTATGTTAAGACAGATAGACGGACCATACAACGACTATAAGTGATACGTATTTATATGATTACGAATGTACCTAAAAGGAAATCTCTTTACTTTTAACTGCCAAACTCAAGCGATTCAGTAGAATGTGTGATACGATTCCTTAATCCTAATATTTTCTTAAGTGGTTATTGACATCAACATATCCGAAAAATTCTTGATAATAATTGATGAGGAAGGGAAATTTTTTTTTCATTTTTCTGGTTGTTTCATGGTGGCAATGCAAAAAATTTAAATACATTTTATTTAAAAACTATATTAAAGTAGAGTTATATTTCTTACAATGCACATCTGATTTCAAAAGTCAAAAAATATCTAATTTGTATTTTTTTCAATTCATTTATTTCAAAATACAGTGCATACAACCTTCGAGCTTTACACTTAGTCTGTAATATAGTTACAAAAATTTTTAGAACGATTTAATGTTTTAAAAGAAAAAATATTAGAAACTTTATAAAGCTCTAAATTTTTGTAAAATTAATGTAATTTTTGTTTGAATTCAAAATGTAACGTGGCTAAAATTGTGGATTATTTATTTTATGTAAAAACAATTGACTGCACCAAAAAAACATCCGACATCCCGATGTTTAGAATAGAACCCTATATAAATGTATTTTGTATAAAGTTTACCATTTTTACAGGATGGCGAGAGGTTAGGGAAAAACATAGACAGAAAAATTGGAAACTACCAAAATTTTCTTATAGAAAATACATCACGTAATGATTAAAGAAGACGAATTTTTGTTTAACAATGCACTGGTATTGAACACCTTTTTTTGACTGTGTTTTTCCCTGACGAGTCGCCAACCTTTTTTGAAACCCCAAGCTTGTAAAAAACATCACAGACAAAAAACATCCACACAAAACCAGAAGCCAATAAAAAAGAATTGTTTCAAACAAAAACATTAAAATTCCATATAAATTCACAACTAATAAATAATTCGGAAAACTTGAAATCATCAAAAATTGGCGAAATATAGGAAGATTTGAAAAAAAAAGAGCTGCGTTATTGTGTTATGCTAAGAACAAAATTATTATCTAGGCTCTATAATACATGTTAGGAAAAAAACTATACTGATTCTTTCTTTATTTATTTCATAATTTGCCTCCAGATACAAATGAAGTTATAGAAATGAGCCACTGGATATTTTCTCTGGAGACTGATACATCTACTTACTTAATGTGAAATACAGTAGGAAGATAAAAAATAAATTACTTCATGCACGGTGTAACTTCTCTTTTTTATCTTATCCAAGTAGCTTTCATAAGAATTTTACTTTTACTTTTATAAATATAATTTTTCGCAGTAAATGTTTAAGTAAGGTATCAAATGTTTATACTCTTTTATTAATCGAATTTCTACTCGAAAAATGAGTAGTTATCTTTATAAGTTCCCTTTCCCATGTATTGAATCCATAAAGAATATCTAAAATCTTTGATGATTCGAATTGCCAAATAAGCAAAACATTTTCAGTATTACAACACATATTATCGATGCATAAATCTAATAAATGTAACTAAAAGTCTATAAAATACTAGTAACAATCGTGCATTCATTTCATAATTGCATATGAATTCAACGATTTTATCAATCATGCATATGATAATACATTCTGTTTGATGTAATTAGCATCTAAATAAAAGAGATTTTGTTTGTAAAACAAAATACTTGTCTGAAGGTGCGTAGTCCTAACTTTCTTTAATTAACTTTCTGTTGCTTACACGTATGAATAATACATGAACATTTAAAAAAATATCTTAAATTTTCACCAACACTTTGAATCTAGAAGGATTATAAAAATTACCTGAAGAAATGTAGATTCATGCAAATTTAATTTTTTATTAAAACCTATGTATATTTTTTATTAGCTTTGTTATATTTGTAATTAACACTGTTATTGATGATAACCTGTTATTGATGAAATGTGTAAATTCACTTAATAACACCGTACAGCGCAAAACTTGTCGTTTTTGTTTTAGTTTGGAAAACTAAGTCCGCCCTTCGTTTTGTACATAAAAACTCCGAGTAGCATGATGATATTGTTACTATTGTTACTGTATATATATATATATATATATGGGTGATTCTCAAAATAGGGGACGATTTGAAAAATGAAATCTTAAAAAAATTACTGTTAGCAAATTTTCTGAAAAAAATAGGTGTTGTTAATATAGTATTAGGAATACTTTCCATGTAGTCAGCAGAGCTAAATATTTAAAAATTAATTTTAAAAAATAATTAGTATTTTTTGAGCCATGCTAATGACAAAACAAATTGCATAGAATAAATAGATTATGAAATTTTTATTTTCTTCCTGTTTAATTTTTTTTCCATATTTATTAGACTTCCTTTTCAGCAAATGGTTTCCATTTTTACATATATACATATAAGGAGAATAAAAACATTACCAAAGAGCAAACTTTGGTACATGGAGCAACATTCTGACACTAACAATGTAAGAAGCTGTCTTAATGATTTTCCTACAGATTTAATGCATATTTTAGGGATAATAAATGTAATACCTAAATTTATACGTAAAATTAAACTTTATAAAGGATACAATGTAAGCACTGGTTACATTTATGTACATAGGAGTCTTTAGCATGGACAGAAAAACCATGCTAATGACACTGATATCCGTCCATGCTAATGACAAATTTTAATTTAAATAAGATTATGAGCCATAATATAATCACAATGCAATAGTCCTTTCTGGGGCTTTTTAAAACACAAAAATTCTATGCAAATAAATAAAATAAAAATTTTAACTGTAAAATAAACATGAAAATTATTATCCATTCTAATGACATACAATTGATGTACGCCCCTAATATTCAACTTCTATTCTTAAAATACAATACATGCTTCTATTTTCTGGCTGGGATAAAATGGCTACTTGTTGCCATGGAGAAACTTTATATTTTCAAACTATTGTCATGTGTGAAAATGAAATTTTGATTAATAACCAGCTGTTTTAGCATGACCTTGTTTTGAAAATCGAATATGGAGGACAAACTTTAATTCTTTTTTTTATGTACTATAATTTTATTTTTAAAAAGAAATTTATTGGATAAATCCTCTCCTTGATTAATATAAAGAAAGAGTAACATTTGTTTATTTTATAAACATAAAATTAACTCTTGAAAAATGCTAGTATACACAAGGCACAGCTGCTGTGGCCATCCATGCTAATGACATTTTGAATCTTTATTCTGTTATTTTAAGGTGTTTTTAACTAAAAAATGAGTAATTCTTGAGTGAAAATAATGAATAATATTAAGAAAAACATATCTAAATATAAAAACATGACACAAAACCTCTCATTTTTTTTTTTTTTTTTTTTTTTTTTTTTGTATGCCGAAAGACATAAATTGTCCCCTATTTTGAGAATCACCCATATATATATATAATGAAACCTACAATAGTCACTCCAAATAATGGTAATCTCCGAAAACCTGTCATATTTTGTGTTACTGAATAATTTTTATAGAAATGACGTTACACTATAAAGCAATATAACGAATTTCGAACAATCGCCACTCCGCAGCATATTTTCAGATTTTTATGTTATATTTTCGACAGTTTGCCATAATTACACGACTGAGATTGCAAAAAATGTAGAGAGCGATTTTCTTAATTGACATCATTGCGATTTGTTAATCTCTAACTGTTGTTTAGCAAAATCCATTCGAAAATTTCTGGCGAGAGAGGGAGGGGGTGTGATAAAATTTAAGCGGTAGCAAGCTGTAGTCATTTGTACTCTGTTTGAATTGCGTATGTATAGCATACGTTTATAACTATAAAATGGATTCAAAGTGAAAAGTAGTAATTTTTTAGTAATAACTCGAAAATTATCCAGGAGAACAAAAAAGGGGCAAGTACACGAACATTAGCCAAAAAATTATGATTGCAGTAGGACCCAAATAGATACTGAAAAAATGTGATTTTCATTTAGTAAAGACTTTTAAATGTGTAAATTTGCAATTTAAAAATTAAGTTTAGAAGAAGTAATTATGATGCAATTTATAAGAGGCCTTCAAACTGTCGAGAGAAAGATCTCGCTATATCTGGTCAAATATTGCAAGACATTTCCCGAGAAAATAGTGAGAACCCGCAAAGCATGGTGACGTCACTGCAACGTCGTTGTGAAGTCACATTGTGACTTTGTGACCATCGATTGTCGATGTGACGTCACGTGACGTCGATGTGAAGTCACAGTGAATAAAATGTGAAGTCGTTATGGCCGTTTTAGAGCTTTTTTGTGACGTTTCACAAAGTGGTCACAATGTGACAAATTTGTAAAAAATGTGTCATTTGTGTCTAATTTGACATTAACATTGTGACGAAACTGTGACAAAAGCCACGATATATAAATTGCCAGAAACATGTTTTTTAAAGTAAATAACATGTTTTGAAGGATACTTATAAATTTCTAAAGATTTTTAAGAAAGTCACATCTCAGTCACAATGTGACGTGACTGAGTGGTGACATTTTGGTCACAGATGTGATGTGACCAAAGTGACGCACAGTGACGTTACTGTGACGTCACTGTGACCATGCATGCTATTAGGGAAGCTATGAAATTAAAAGATTTGTGTTCCCTCAAAACGATAACGTATTCTACAGCAAATCTGTGGAAATAATTATGGATTTAGACAAAGAGATATTCTTAAATGATAATAGTATTATAAAAAAAAACATTGAGAATATGTGATTTTTTTAGTATGGAATATGTATAATAAATAATATCTAATATTTTGCTGTAGAAAAAAATACCAGTTTTTTTGGCTTTTACGCTAGGTAATTTTGAGCTTTTAAAATGTGGAATCTCTGAATAACGGTAACCACCGTTTCATTAATAAATATATTTTTAAGGTATCTGAAGACTCTGAAAACATGAAAATTTTTGATTATTGATATATTAAGCTCTTATGTTTCCTGAACATTTTGATATAATTGTTTGCTTCGAATTCACATTAGAAAAGCAATTATGGCCTTTAAAACTATATCTGCTCAATTATTGAAGAGGCATTTCCAAAACTTTGAAATAATTTTCCCCAAATGAGATTTTTTGGTATACCGCGCAGGATATCTCAAAAACTTCTGAATATTTTTTTTCATGACATTTGCAAAAAATGTGTCCTGTTAATCTTTATAAACTAAACCTAAATTTTCTTTATTTGAAATAAATTATATAAAGTTATTATACTGTTAAAAATTTCAAAATTTTGTATTAAAAATGTATTAAAAATATAAATATTTAAATAATTATTAAAATATTTAAAAATGTACTTTGTATTAAAAATATAAAAACATTTTAAATACAATTTATTTAGGTTCAAGATAATGATTATAATCTGAAGTATAACTAATCAAAAAAATTATATTTTAGTTTCAAAATCTATTTTTAAATAATTCGGGTTAGATATTTTAATATAGATTATACTGATTAAATTAAATACTGATTTTCTTACTTCGGATGATTGCGCATGAATCAATACGCACGATGTGCACGAAGTATCTGGGTTCGATTTCCAGCCTGGGAAATTTTTTGCTCAGTTGGAAATATTTATTTTGTGTGATAACTTTACCAATCAGTTTGATTGTGTTAAAAATGCAATTTATTGAGCTGAATGACAGACCAGATGTTATGACCCACAAGGTTATCTGGGTGAAAAATGCTCACTGGTTGTCGTGTCCAGTCAGCTTGGACGGTACAGCATTGGCCATGAAGGAAAGTATCTAGTTTTGATTCCCGACCTGAGCAATTTTTCGTTCAATTGGAAATATTCGAGTGATAACTTTACTAATCAGTTTGATTGTGTTGAAAATGCAATTTAATACAATATTGGCAGTATTTATTAATGTTTTTTCAGCACATAAATTAACCTCTGTACCTGCGCCATTCATTACAAGAATAACGCCAATGCAATAATCGTTGACTTTTTTATGATGTTCACAAATTGATGGACGTGTTTTTGAGAAATTTATATATGTGTGTGTATGTAACAATACTATAATACATGTTTTTAATGTCGGGGGATACCACTGAAAAATTTAATTAAGTAAATTTTAAATGATTTAATTACTCATATTTTATAGCATGGCACATTTAATTATATGAAACATAAATTAATAAATCATCCGTGTCGTTTTTTACATATTGTTATTATTTAATAAATCATTCATATATTTTTCTTATGTAATTATTTTATTAAAGTATTTATTATTCATATAAATATTCATATAAGTATTTAAATATATATTTTTATTTTTCGCTTATATATTTATAGAGTGTGGTTGATTTGAAATCTCATCCAATGATAGATATAAAATTTTAATATACAGATTATTTTTGGTCTAAGACTGTTTATTTTATTAATATACAATAGCTGGCAGTATTTCAGTAATTTATTGGACAGTTGGATTGAGTTTAATTCTTGTTGTACTATAGAGGGTACTTGTTCTCATATATAACAATGTGTACTTTACTATAATGTGCAATACTCCTTGGTTTAGAAAATAAAACAACATTTCTTCTATGGCAATAGTTGCATATAATAATGCCTATGTTTGTTTTTGTTTTTTCTCTTTTGATCGTAGATGCTGAGAACATCCCTTATTGATGGTATGTTTCTTTTTCTATATTTATTTACATTTTTATTTATATTTAGCTGTAGTTTTTTTCATTTTTGTTTGTGTCGGTTGGCTCTAACTCGTATAATTTTGCTTTTTTATGGCTAATACGAAAATGAAACCACTTATTTTATTTCTAGTGCTAAAATATTTAGCACTAGATAATTCTACTTTGTCTCTAGTAAATTTCAAAATATTCTTTTTATTTTATTTTTTCTATGTTCCTATGTGGTAATTCGCAAATTTTATTAATGGTGTTATATATATAACAAAATCAAAACCTTTTTTTTATATATAAAAATACGTTACATATTAGAAAAAATGAAAAAGCTGATACAAATATTAAATGGAATAACACTCTTGTGTAAGTTCTTACTTTAGCTCAAAAACTATTTGGAAATCCATATTGTTATTACATTTCACATTGATTTTGTAATCGGCAAATTTTTAGAAAGCACTCGCATAATATCTATTCTTTTTTCAAACTTAAATGCACGATACTTTAAAAAGTAAAATTACATTTTTTGTATTAAATCTGTTTAAAAATCTGTAATGCTTGTTTCATATATTTTCATTTAAAATATCGCCTGTCGTAAATCGCACATCTGAAAATTTACTACATTAATTATTTAATAATTGCTAAGAGTTTTTATATAAATTATTTCAATTATCTTGCTGTGAATAAATAATCTTCTGAACAGATGTATGTTTTGTATTTAAATTATTTAGTATCATACAAAAGTTATACAAAATACTATAATTAATACTTACACAGATATACAAAATATGTCTTGATATGCTAAAATCGATAATGTTTGGTATTAAGTTATTCAATATCATAAAAGAAGAGCTTATATGTTAAAGGTGGTATGTGAAAAAAAAAAACAGGAGTAGAAAAAATAGTATGTGAAAAAAAAGAGTTAATCATATAATTGAAGATGTATGAAGAAGTGTGACTTTAAGATGTATAAGTGTGACTTTTTGTTTGTTTATGTAGAGAATGGGTAGAAAAAAAAGTGTAACCAAAATAATTATAAAAGTACACATTAGAAATTATTATATGTAGCATTCACTTTCTAAAAAAATGATTGAAGTACTCTGATGTAATTCTATAACATGCAAGATAAGGGCTATTGCTGTGTTTTGCCGTTCAAAGTCTGACATGAACCTGACGTCCCTCTATTGAAAAACAGTCCCAACAAAGACGCTGTGTTGCTGAAGTTTTCGCAATTTTTACTATAAATGTATCTCAGCAACAAATACATAACATTTCATTGAACTTAATATTTAGTTAGCCCTTGATATAAATTAGTCCGGATTACTTTTAGGTGTAAATCGCCCAAGAAATGACGCTTCTATGTTGATTTTCTTACAATTTCCTCAATAGCTCTACTTCAAAAACTAAAGTACGGATTTTCATCAAACTTCGGATTCATTTAAAAGTTGACAGGATATGTTGCTGATTAGACTTTTATGTAAATCAGCTAACCTGTGGATCTGCTATATTGCAATTTTAAGGAAATATGAAATAATAGAAAGTTTTGGGTTTGAAACATCCGATTATTTTAAACATATTTTAACAATGAAAATATCAATCAGTGTTGCAATAATTTACATCAAAACATTTTCAAAGAATTAATGTTTAAGTTAAAAAAATAAAAAGACTAAATATTTAAAATAAGTTATAAAAAATCACATTTCTAATTAGAAATATATATTTTAAATTCTAAAACGCTATCCACGATGTGAGGACAAATTAATCCGTGCACTATCTTGATGTTATTTTGATGGAAGTAACAACATACGATTCAATTTAACTTTCATTAAACTACTAAATTACATATATTTTCTGTTTTTTCAATACCAAATAAAGAAAAAAATTATTTTCAAATGAATTTGAATAGAAAACTATATCATAATTTTTTCAGAACTGCAGTGCAATTTAATCAGTTTTTTTTTTTTTTTTTTTTTTTTTTTTTTTTTTTTTTTTTTTTTTTTTTTTTTTCAAGCACGATTTTTTTTATCAAATCTATCTCTATTGAATGCATATCATTACAAAATATAAATCTCTTTTGCACAATTCATATAAATAGTCCATAATTTGTTACTAGCTTATATTCCATAAGGAAATTAAAACATTCATCAATAAATAAAAGAAATATTAAAATATAAGAAACTCACGAATTTAAGATATGTAATTGAATTTAGTGCTCAAACAACTGCAACGAACAAAATCAAAAATGTTAATGAGAAATAGAGGTTTTTGGCGATTTCTTCTGATGTTAATTCCTTGCGATAGTCCAATAAAAAAATATTCCCTTTAATGTGTTTCAACAGTTTATTGGAACGCCTTATTGCTATCTTTCACATAAATAGTATTTATCTTATTGTTCAAATTGCATTCTGATAATATGTATTGAATGTAAAAAAACTATTAAACTGCTGTATACTCTTACAAGAATTTCTCAGCAAAATCTAATGAGAATATTTGCTGAAACTTTTTTCTTTAAATCAAAAAACGTATTTCAACGCTACATATGTATTTTTTGTAGTGGTAAATATAAGTAATTTTTTTTACATTAAATAAGTAATATTTATCCAATGTTCCGTCAAAATCTCACCTAAAACGATAGAAAACTATACGGTTTTAAATACTTAATCGGGGCAGACTTTTAAGTGGTTCATCTTCCCTCAAAGAGAAAAAAATAGCCCCTTTCCTTTCCCCCGGAAAGTGATGCCCCCTTGTTGGAAACTATACCTTTATTTCCAATTATTTCAAATGCTTTTCTTATAATGCCTTTCTGATAATTATTTGTACAAAGGTAATTTTCGATTTATTAATATCTATTTTTATAAATTGAGCTTGCCCTGATAACGCATGTTAAATAGACTACACACTGCGTTATATAAATTAGCAGAAACTCCACATATAAAAGCAGATTTAAATAAATATCTTTCGTTCAAATAATTACCGAGAATCAAATGAAATACTTGTCTTTTTAGATATAGCTTGCATCAATGCACTATCATACGATAACTATGGATTAAGGAAAGATCTGCTACATCATAGATCAAAGCTTTGTTTTGTTGGAATATTAACTACCTTTATCTGGCATTTCTGAAATATAACCTTTACATTATAATAAATTATTCTAAACAATTCTCGAATAAGTGCAAAGAAAAATAATATCAATATTTAAATCTCCACTGGTATTTTCCGTGTAACAGCTGAAAAACGTTTGGGTTATTTTTAATAGTTTTAAATATATTTAATGCTATCAGTTACCCGTGACTTCGTTCACATAACATTTAAAGAAGAAATAATTGATCAATCAAGCAAAAAATTTCGATGATGAAAAGCATGTGTAATTAACTTTTTATCGCGAATTTATGGTAAAAAAAACTTCTGATAATCCCTAGTTGCTAACTTGTTTGCTGGTCAAAATTTTCTTTTCAGCGATTAATACTAATAGATAGGAACATTCTTGAATTCTTTTGTTCAGCCCTGTAGTTTTCCCAAGTGCCTTTAATACACGAAAGTATCTTTCTAAAATTTATTTCAAACAAAAATATTTCTTATTACTACCTAAATTACATTTTCAGAAATTATCATCCGAAGACAACCTTGTATCCAGTTCTTTGCGGGACTCTGTTTATCATTTTATATATATACTACAAACATTTCTTAGTTTACTAAATGCAATTCAAAATAAAAATGCATATTTTATTTAAAAACCACCTTTAAGTAAATTACGCTCATATTCAGTAACCTTTCCGAGATCTTTTGTGTAACCCTGTATATCTAAATTTAACTATTTATACTATTACCATTTATACTCTCCATTTAATATGCATACATTTAGCGAAACTTAAAAGCACATATCATAATTCAAAATGCATTTCATCCATGCAACAGTCATCATCCATGATATACAGTACTTCGTATTATGCATGAAATAACTCAGCAACATATATCAATTTAATTATACATGAAATCGTTTACCATAATTAAAATATGTCGGAAACTGTTCCACCCTTTATTCCTATGCAATGGAATTCTTCTGTCTGACCCTGTAAATGAATAGTAAGTGCCCTTTTCACTACATACTTTACAAAATGCATATTTTAGTGCACTTTGTAAATGCATATAAATTTGAATATGTTCTACAGGCTGTAACATCGTTAAATTTTATTAAAACGATTTTTCCCCATAATGCCGCAATATAAGAAATTTTTTTGACTATCCCTGTAAATAAACTAATCATGGTAGAAACTTCATTTTCAATAGGTATTTGTGCTAGGTAAACGTTAATAATGTCCAAAAATTTCATGGAAATCGGAGTATATTTACAAAAGTTGGAAAGCGACCAGACAGACAGACAAACTGGAAGCATAATAACTTTTCAACTTTGTTCGAAAGTGTTAAAAAATCGAGCCAAAAATATATTAATCAGTGATTTTATTTTCCACCTTTTCCACACAAAAAATTTCTTCAATTGATAATTATGAGTTTTGAATAAAAATATTCATTTGTATGTAACTTATAACTTATTAATTAGTATAAGTAAAAAATATTTCTGATTCATTTTAAATATGACGTCATTATTTATCTCGCTCCATTAGCTACTGATATTCATACCCCTTGTATTTTTAACGACTGCTATAAAGTACCTGTTTTATTTCAACTATGACGTCACATTTTCATGAGTGAACCATTTTATTAAAAATATAATTCTTTTTCATTCTTTTTACTTTTAATTTATGTCACCATATTTTACACAAAAATTCCCATTAACTAAACAAATATCCTTGTTAAATGTATTATGAAAAATACACCTTTTATTTTTATTTCAAACAAGATGTCATATTTATTTTCTTTTAAATTATTTTATTATAGTTTTTCGCGTGGAAGTTTTCTATTAAAAATTCATTGCCGCTGAAAAATTATTATTCCAATTTTTTATTTTCTTGGCAACAGGAAAGGAAAATGGTTAAATTTTATCTGAAAAATGCCTATTTATTTTGTATGAAAAATAATTAAATTTTGAATTATAAAGGAAAATATTTGAATAAAATAAATAAAAATTACCCTATTTTTTAATCCGGACTTCTAACTTTACGTCTGCAAAATTTCAAAGCAATCGGTTCAATAGTTACGGCGTGAAAGCGGAACAAACAAACAAACAAACAAACAAACAAACTCACTTTCCGATTTATAATATTAGTAAGGATATTTTAAGTGATTTTGTATTATATGCATGAAACGAGTGGAGTGCATTTTGTTTTGTTCTTTTGATATGAAATTTAAGTATGTAACTCAAGGAGAATATTGCACTGGACAATTTTAACTTACATTTAATAAAAACTTGTGGATTAATTTATATAAAATTTAAGTTTTTAAATAGAATTTAAAGATAGGAGTAAATACGTATTTTCAAATCTCTAAATGTTGCATTTTTAAAAGTTTGACAGTGTTCCAACGAATTCTATCATAAAACGCATTTAAAGATAGAGATTAAGGTTTTTATTACTTAGCTAGTCGTGTGCGTCGCAAGCATCTGCTCCACACAGTCTGTTGATATGAACGAAATAAAAAAGAGATTTTTAAAAAGGATATTTCAACTACTTACAGAAGTATAACAATATTATCTTAGAATTTTTGAAATGAGAATTTTTTCTGTGTCTCGTTGTGCAATTATCAAATTTTCAGGCAAGATGTAATTTAAGATGCATTATTTCAACCAATAAACCCAGTACATATATATATATATATATATATATAACAATATATATATATATATATATTGGTCCTTGCATCGCAGTAATTCTATTAATCCCTGACTCTCTGTTCAACTTTTCGTAGAAATAGTCTGTGCTGTAATAAAAATACATTCTTTAGTTATATAATGGATAATTTTGAAGTCTTTTAATTTGGGTTTTTTTTTTATAATTTCTCATCTAGTTACTTAGAATTTTAAAATTCTGAGTTTAAGGGGCATCTTAAAATTCTTTTTCTTAGATTCATAAAATAATTGAACCTCAAATGTGGCATAAATTTAGCTTGCCATCACAGTCACACACACAAATACACAGAGAGGAAAACAATTTTTATTAGTATAGATGGCCAATTAATAATACTGCCATACAATTTAATTAACAATATATTTACGAGACATTTATTTCCTTTATTGAGATGATTTTTTAACGATTGTTGTCAATTCTAAGGCATCTCAAATAATACTATTTATTTTTTGACAAAAAAATTATTTCTATATGAATATTAAAAAGAGAAAGAAAAGTTTTAAATGATAAATTCAGTTATATGTGTGAAAGCTAAAAAATGAGAAAAGTGCGTCTTATTCTAAGTTGTCAAATGTTTATATTGTTAAATAGTTCAAAATAAAAAATATATCCATGCGGGACATTTATATCATCATTCGAGATGATCTTTTTAACTAACATTACCAAGGTCAGATTTCAAACGATACATTTCAAATACCTTATTTAAAACATCTGTTATGTTAAAAAAAAAAAAAAACGGGAGGAAAAGACTATGCTTGCTTAGTTCATTTTATATCAACTTATTTACAAAAATTATTTACAAAACTGATTTTATTTAATCAAACACTAAAACAACCATTATACACTGTAAAAATAAATCTGTAAACCTACAGTTGTAAAGTTGCCAAAATCTGTAGACTTACTAATATTTTACTTGTACATTTTACAAGAAAAAATGTAAATCTACATAACTAATTTTTGTAAAGCTTCTGAAATATGTAAAAATTCTAACGAAATTACTAAAATTACAGTAATCTTGCTAAAATTTTATCTGTAACCTTGGTTGCAGTTACGCGGAAAAATCAAGGAAACCCATTTTCTTAAAAAAATTCTTTATAACCTTACCTTTTTTTTTTTTTTTTTTTTTTTTTTTTTTTTTTTGTCTAAATCTGTATTTGTTACATAAATTTTTGCTGTGTCCATTACATAAATGTTCTAGGAGTGCTAGTTTCCTAGAAAACGTGTAGTAACTTTAGAGATTTATTTTCTACAGAGTATGCAGCACCCACTTAAGTCTTATAATTTCTTAATAAACTCTTAAAGGTATATTACCACTGTTTTTAATTAAAATTAATTAAAAACCAATTAATTTTAATTAAAATTCAAACTTCAGTGATCTTTTTTAAACGATATAATTACCTTGTTTTAATAATTTGCAGTCTCTGAGTAACTCACTGGGAGCATAGCCCCGAATTACATATATAAAAACCTTTAAGAAATTTGGAAATATTTTAGTAACATATTTGGTTTTTATGTATAAATTTTAAAGGCCGTTTGGAGTATTTCGTCTCATTTCAAGATAAATTTGTTATTTATGTTTATTACTAAAGTACACAAAGTAATGTTTATGCCTTAGAACTTTAACAATTTAAAACACATATTAGAAAAAGAGAACTTCCCACCATTAACTTTATTGCCAGTTAAAGCTTATAATAGCAAATAAAAATCTTAATATTATCATAAATATGATAAATAACGACACAAATGGTCTTCTTGTTTTTTGACTACATATTTTTACTTCCTTGTTTATTCAGCTTGTAAGAAAAACAAAATGCAAAATCTATGTTTGAAGTTTTTTAAAATGCATTATCAAAATGTTCTTTATTTCTTTTAACGAATTTTGTAGCTATTAAGATATCGAAGTGTATCAATAAGAATTATAGTACATAAGAAATTATTTCATTCGGATAACATTGTCTGTATACTTGAAAAATTATAATTTATTAGAAACAAATAAGAAATACAAAATAAAAAATTTTACGTAGTTTGCCAAAGAGTGCACTCCCATAGATCCCTAAATGTCCAAATACGTCGCTTATGATTTTAGGTTTTCCCTTGACTAATTTTATGGCTCAATTTTAAAGTATGTCAAATTATATACAATAAAATAATAAGGGCAATATCTAGAAGAACCCCTTGATACACGGTAAAAAAAAATACTGATGCTTCCTATTTAAGAGAATGCGCTATATTAATCCCAACTATATTCACGAACGAAAACACACTGTAAAAAAATTTGGTCACAAATCACGGTGGTTATACCGTCAACTTTGTGACACTTCCTTTTACCGTAATTTAACTGCACGGTATATATACCGTAAAAAACTTAAAGTACATGTACCGTATTTTAACTGAACATAAATTTAAATATTTTGTGGTATATGTACCGTAAAATATTTAAAGTATATATACCGCAATTTAACTGCACGGTATATGTACCGTAAAGTATTTAAAGTACATGTACCTTAAAAAAATATCGTTACAGCATATATACCATAAATTAAATATATGGTATATGAACCGTAAAAAATATTTTTACAGCACAGATACCGTAAATTAAATGTACGACATATGTACCTTAAAAAATATTTATACAACATATATACCGTAAATTAAATGTGCGGTATATGTACCGTAAAAACATTTGTAATCAGTATGTGTACCGTAAATGAAGTATGCGGTATATATACCGTAAAAATACAGGATGATCCAAAAAAAAAAAAACCTTGCACATTTGACAGGTTAAAAAAAACAAAAACGACTCTAATGAGAAACTTATTTGTTAAAAATATAGAATAGATATGACGAGAGTTTAAAATGACTATTTTTCAGAAATGACTTCTGGAAAGTGTCTTCCATTGCGAGCAATGCACAATTCAAGACGATGTCTGGAATCTATCATCACGAACGCACCGTCTTGTGGGAGAATTGCTACTCTACCTGAATTACTCTCTTGAGGTGACAATGAGTGTACGTCTTGTCACAAGATTGTCTCAAGCAGAGGTAGCAGCTTCCACAAGACATAATATGTTAGGTGATGATATATTTCAGATATTGTCTAGATATTTGCATCGCTTATAATGAACAACATTTACCAAGCATTATTTCTAAAACGTAGTCATTTTAAACTCTTGTCATACCCATTCTATATTTTAAAACAAATAAGTTTCTCTTTGCAGTCATTTTTTGTTTTATATTATCCTGTCTAACATGGGATATTCTTATGTTTTATTCTGTAATTAGAATCACCGAATATACATGGTAAGCATGAAGTCTTACTTATTATAAAAATTTATTTTGGCGGAAAATATTAGATATGTGAGGATACGTTTAAATATTTTGATAAAAATTTTAATAAGACCATTTGTTGGCCATCAAATTGTGCAAAGATATGTATACTGCTACAAAAACAAAAAAATACATTTATTTTTTATTTTTTATAAATATTAAATTTTCTGTATTTGTTAAAGAAGTTTTTTTTTGTCATTATGTATAGTTGTTGAAAAAAATATGGTAATATATAGCTAAAAACAATGAATTGCGCAATTACACTTACATAGCTGTCAACTACTACATCTTTTTAGACATTTATTTTTTATACCTCTATTTTAAAACAGTTATTACTGTCACATTTCAGGTTTAAATATATAGCGAAAATTATTATTTATAATAGAGGTATAAAGATGCTATAGAAGTAGTATGCACTTAGAGAATTAAAAAAAACAAAAAAGTATTTACGTATGACCGCTATGATAATGTGAGATGATCCCTGATAAAATAAAATGCTAATATTAATTTTCTTCCTTTCATTTCTATAAACTATTAAAACTTTAAATAATTAATAGATCTTATATTATTTTTATTAAATAGTAAAAATTTACTAAATTTTATTAAATATTAACAAATAATTCAAGAATACTAATTGCTGAAAAATTATTTCACACTTCTTTTGTTGTTTGAAAGTCATAATTATAAAAGCTAAAGGATCAGAAGGACGTGAAGAGAATACAAACACATACAATTTCAAAAAATAAAGTAAAATTAATAAAAGTGGTCAAATTTATGTACATAAATATACATATTTTAATATCCTTGTTAATTACTTGGAAATTTTTTTTTCTTTAGTTTCTTAACTTACAAATCTAAATTTTCTTACATTCAGTTAAATGTTTAAGAATATCACTGTCTAGCAAATCACCACTTTTGTATTTTTTATTTATTTATTTATTTATTTTATTTTATGGAAATGTGGTATTATATTATTCTTACAAGAATTGATATATAGTTTATAGCTTATAATCTTAATAACAAACTTTAATTCTCCACACAGATCAAGAAAAGTAAAAAAACAGTTGTTGTGGACAAAATTGCTTATAACGCGAAAAATAATTAATAAAAAATGAAAAATGTATTTTCATTCCAAATTTCTAAATAATCAAGACTAAATTTATCCATACATACTTAAAAATAAGTTTAAAATTGTATCAAAGCTTTGCATTTATAAGGAGATGGTTTGAGAATCACATAAAAATTCAAAATATAAATGTTTTAGAACATTTACAAAATAAATTAATATCATTATGATTCAGACATATTTAAAAAAACCATTAAAATATAAAAAAGATATTTATTACAATGATTAAATTACATTAATACACTATATCATAATACATAATTATAATATTTATGTAAACATTTTTTTTTTTTTTTTTTTTTTTTTTTTACACAGTGTGTCATTTACTCTAGTATACAAATTCCTATAGCTTTGCCGACTTTATAGCATTGATTTGTTGTTGTTTGTTTGCCAATTGATTTGTTGTAGTTTGTACCACAAACAGGGTTCATCAACATCAAGTACCTTAAAGAAAAAGGTTCTTTCAGCATGGATATAAGCATTAAAATAAATCATCAAAGAAAATACAAAAGTAATTTGTAGAAATGGTTTCACAAAATCATTTTAAGAAGTTATTTAAATATTCACCAGAAGGAACAAGAATGCTAATATTAATCTTATGGGAGCGTTATTTACAATTTTCTCGCTTTGATTTTAATATATGTATCTTTACATAGAATAGATAAGGATGATCTGCAACTGTGGGCTAGTTTTCTTTTTTCTATTTTAGTTATAGATTTTTATTCAGATTTGGGTAGTTTCAATTTCAGAAACAGTTCTGTAAGTGAAAGAAAACTTTTAAAAAATCTTAAACTAAAATCTAAAAACTACCCCGGGTAGATAGTCCTCAGTTATCCTACACAAAAATAACAGATAGTTTCTATTTCAGAACCAGTTCTGTAAATGAAGGAAAACTTAAAAAAAAATCTAAAACTAAAATCGAAAAATTAAAAATTACCCCGGATAGATCGCCTTCAGTTATCCTACACAAAAGTCATTAAAATATTAATATCCAAGTTAAATATTATAAAATAACGCTCCCATAGAATTTACATAAGTGTTTTAGTTTCTATCCATGACTAGTGTGGGACTTCCCACGACTCTTAAGAACCTACACAAGTCCCATGGCCAAATTTTCAATATTAATGTTAAAATAACGGGAAAATTTCTTACAAAATTCGCACTTGTGTTTTCATATTTTTATACAAGGTGATTCTAAATTTTTTTTACCAAAAAAAAAAAAAAAAAAGAAGAAAAAAAGAAAGAAGGGTGTTAGTACACACCAAGACAAACAATATTAAATAAACCAAGGGTCGTGCGGAGTTGTTAAGTAGCGCAAAGTGAACTGTGTTCAAAGGGTATTAAGGGGGGGGGGGGTCAACTTTCAAATAATTATAGAAAACGGAAAAATTGGTCGATTCGTTTGCGGTTTAAAATAAAACAATTCTTTAAGCCAGTATCTTCTTGAAAATAAATTTTAAAGATAAATTTCAAAAAATTACGTTAGGGGGCTCCTTAAACTTCAGAGTAACCACCAACTAATTTTAACATTTATTTTTTGTATCTAATTAAATGCTTGCAAAAGCTCATTAAATGTTTTTGGAAGCTTAGATTTAATTTTAAATTTTCAGCTCAAATTCTGAATCGTTGGGAGGGGTTAAGAAGCGAAAACTGAATGCATTCAAAAGTTGAAATTTAACCCTCTCCCACCTCCTCGAACACAGTTCAATTTTGTGCTATTTAATCACTCCAAACCATTCAGAATTTGAGATGAAAATTTAAGTCAAAGCATTTGAAAGCATTTAATAAGATAATATAACGGTAAAAAATAGTTATTCGTTGCTCCAAAGTCTAAAGCGCCTCTCTATCGGCAATTTTTGAAATTTATAATTTATTTTCACGAAATACCGACATAAAGAATATTTTTTTTTTTTTTTTTTTGAAAACCGCAAATCAATTGACCAAATTTTCTGCTTTTTATGTTTATTTGAAATTTTGGACCCTTAACTGTACTGGTGGCTATCTCTTTTAGAAAACGTTCAGGACCCTTTCTTAGATGCGTTCGTAGTTATGTAAATACGTAGCACCTATTGTTGTCGCTCAGTCCGTCCGTCTCTCCGTCTGTCTGTCCGCATATAACAACGCAAAAACAACCCAACCGAATCGTTTGAAATTTAAAATACATAATTATTACATAATTTTGTCGAATCATTTCAAATTTTATGAAAATCGGATGGATATATCAATTAAAGGGACAACCAAAAGTATTTCGTTCCATTGCGGTCAATGGGGAAAAAAGTGTAAAATGCATTTTAATCGTTTGAAATTTTAAATACATAATTATTACAAAATTTTGTCGAGATATTTCAAATTTTATCAAAATCGGATGCATAGTTCAACTACAGGGACAATCAAAAGTGTTTCGTTACATTACGGTTAATGGAGAAAATGTTTAAAATGCATTTTAATGGTGTTACACTCATTCGAACGTAATAAACTTGACATGCATCTATAAAGTACATATTATAATATACATTTTGCATAATCTGTGGTGCAAAGAATATTTGTTATTGATTTAAAGGGCCATACAAAAGTATTCCACTACATAATGCTATACGGGGAAACATTGTTTGGGGCTTGTTTCAATTATAATAAACTATTTCACATTTTATGAATATAAGATATATGTTACTGAGGTGTAATAACGTTACCGTACGAACGCACCACTTTTGCTACGCTTCACGTGCAATTTCCAACTTGTTTTTAATGCGATACTTTAAATTGATATCTATTGTTGGGTGTATGTACTTTTTCAACTTTTGTAACAATTTCTTTATGGGAGAATAGTTTTATTTTCAGAACTGCTTTCAAAGTAGAAGCATCTGCATATCAAAAAACTGTAACAAACAATTGAAAAGGTAGAAATGCACAGTAAAAAATAAGTACTGCACCCTGTGTAAAAAAAAAAAAAAAAAAAAAAAAAAAAAAAAAAAAAAAACATTTAAAAATATTAAAAGGGTCCAAGAGGTCTGTAAATAACACTATTATAGGATTAATATCTAGACTGAACATTTCTTACCGAGCCGAGTGTAGGCTAAGTGTTTAAACAAAAATGGAAATGTCGGTGCTGAAATCCTTAATTTAATACATTCTCTCAACAACGCAAACATTTTCAAGTAATTGTTATTAATTGAGTTAAAATTTTGAATTTTTTTTCTGATGGTTTATCACGTCATTTGGAAACAAAACACGTGACAGAATTTCTCATAATGTTTTTTTAATTTTTAAATTTAAAAGTAATTAAAAGGTGGGGTAATTTAAAATCTTCATAACTCGAAATTTATAGAAATTATTTTCATTTATGTAAACAGAAATATATAAGCTTTAATTCTGAATTAGGAATTTTAAAAACAAATAATTTGAATAAAATCTAAAAATATTTAAAGCAAAAAATTGAAAAAAAAATTACTTTTTAAAATCATATTTTCAAAATTAAATATATATACATATTTTAATTTGCTGAATCAAAATTAAAATAAAACAATTGAAAAAGACATGTTCCAAATTTAAACAAGTTTTCATTTATATAAACAGAAATATATAAGCTTTAATTCTGACTTAGGAATTAAAAAAAACATTAATTTGAATAAAATTAAAAAATACTTAAAGTAAAAAATTGAAAAAAATGTGATTTTTTAAAGTTATATTATCAAAATTAAATTATATTATCAAAATAAAAAAATTAAATAAAAATATATATATATATAATATTATCAATATTATTATCAAAATTAAGTTGCTGAATCAAAATTAAAATACAACAATTGAAAAGACTTGTTCCAAATTTAAACAAGATTTTTTTTAACAGTTCTTGAGTTAAAGCAATTTAAATACAAGAAATGGTGAAAAAACTCATGAAGAAAAAAGCATTTTCACAGAAAGTCATTTCTATGAGAATGATTGCTTTGACAGCTAGATTTTAAAAGAAACAAAAACGAAAAAAATAATATTTCTTGTTCCAGTTAAAATGGAAACAAGGTTTTAAACGTTATTAATCAGAATTTTTTTAATGCAATAGAACTGTTTAATAAAATTTGAATATTTTTGTGTCCCGCACCCTTTTAAACACCGAAAGTTACAGGTCGCAGCAAAAAATTAGCCATGTGTGGCATCTGGCGACAGTGAATCGATAATTATAATGAAGAGCAGGGTATGAAAAAAAATCGATTAAAAAACTTGATTTACTTGGAGAAGGGAGGAAGGGTTAAAAAGCTTTTTATAAAAAATTCTAACTAGAAATAAATAAAAGTATGCGTTTAATAATGATAATACTGAGACGCTATTTTAGCTAAATTATGTGTGAATTAAATGTACCGACAAATAAAATTATGCTATTAGTAATAGCTGAAGGTCATTATTTTATTATTAGCTATATGTGTTTGAAATATTATAAGAAATGTATCAAGCCGTTAATTAAAAAATAAAGCAAATATCGACTTTAGTTTGTGTTTGATTTTATTTCTTTTTGAAAAATTAAAAAAAAGAAACTATGATTAGTATTTGTGCAATAAAAAAATGCTGATATTCAGTCATATCCACTATTTGTTGCAATCACTATTCTTATTGCAAGCCCTTTAGCAGAATGTTAAAGAATGGAGACAGGTGTTACAGATTTTCTTTTCTTCCTTACAGATTATTTTTTCATCAAACATCTATTTTGCTTTGTATTATATTTAACACTTTATTACTTAATGCAAAAACTTGAGTTAGTTATTAATAGAAGTGAATAAAACGCGTAAAATAGTTGCAAGTAAGGGTTTAGTTAACGCTGCAATTGCAAAACATTTTACCTATGGATTATTTTCTGCCTCTTTAGTATCTGTCGCAGACCATCGAGATCTTTTTTGCCACTGGGTAGTAGGTAGTTCCAAGTCTACTCTTCCACCACGTTTCAAAAATGAAATTAGGTAGCCATATTCCTCCTCCATTCCAAATTTCCTGTTATTGAAAATAAACATATTATTTCTTAACTACTTAAATATACCAAATGAAAAAAAGTTTTTATAGGGTAACACCCCCAGTAATTGGCACATTAAGAATGTTTCTTTAAACTTACTTCAATTTTCATTACAAAGAAACAAGATATTTACTTGGAAATATTTTTAAATCAAAGAATGCATATCTGTGCATCTATTTTGCCCACTAAAAGCAAACAAATTTGAAAAAATATTTTTCTAAAAATATATTTATAAAAACATGCGAAATCACCAGTAATTGGCACCTAGAACACCAATGTATGACACCTTGTGATCCAGTAATTGGCACAAGTTTATGTTACAAAAAAACTTTACACTTTGAATTGGGTTTAATCGTTTTAAATGAATTTACTATAGATGAAGATGCCATATTCCAGGTTTTTGAGACTAAGAAATCAGCATATTAGTCTGAAATGTGAACACTTTAAAACAATACAATATACTTATATTAATACCCAGTGATTGTCATGCTGTCCCCAGTAATTGTCATATGAAGCTTTAGTGGATTCCAATTACTGATAATATTTCATATTTTCAAATAAAAACAAACATTAAACAAAATTAGTCTATAACTTTAAAAGTACTTCCAAAATAAGTGGTTCTCAAATTCCTTGTGAATTCTTTGTAAGTGGAATAGGTGCCAATTACTTGGAACTAGCAAAATTGAAGCACCATTAATTGGCATCTATCATTAATTCAGAAATCCAAATATTTGTGTCGAAAATACTTTTACACAATTAAAGTAACCCTTTTTAACCAAACAAAACTATTGCCAATTAAAATTTAAAATATATTATAAATCAGATATTAATGAATTGAAAAGCATGTCTTCCTTAAGCCAAAGAAGAAGCATTTGCAACAAAAATGGCTAATTTCATACAAGCCAAAATTGTTTCTCTTTCCTAGGCACTATTGTCATCTAGTAGCATAAATCAAAATTATAATATTTAGCATAAATGAGCATATAACTGGTATATGGTCTTGCATTTTTAAAAGACTGGATATAAATCTTATTTTAGGACATGTTTGTAGGATGTGCCAATCACTGGTGCATGCCAATTACTGGGGATTTTACCCTACCAGCCATTTTATTAGTAAATATCAATATTTCTTCTGGATTGCTTGTCAAAAACTGTGAAAACATGTTTTAATTTCAAAACATTTTGAAGAGTTTGGGCGATAATGACTATGAAAAGAAAAATAAATAAATAAATAAATAAAATAACAGATGAAGACACCTCCCTTTTCCGTCATATTATAATTACTCATTATCGAAAAGCAAATGTAGTTTCATAAAAAACGAAAATATAAAAACCATATTTTTTAAATTCTCTCAATAATCAATTTGAAAAAAATATATATCACACAAGGTTTTGACTTGTAAGAAACTAAATAGTTATGCTGTAAATCAATGTTTTTTACAGTTATTAATATTTATCACTTAAATTACGCAGGCTGATTTCGAAGATGTCAAATAGATGATAATTATAATTTACACTTCCCGTAAAACTTCTAATATTGAGAACATGTGATAAAATATGGATTGAAAGGTAAACCTCTTTGGTTTATGACAGGGGTGCAAAAGTCTTTGCGCCAGTTTCTTCTCTCCAGTTGCGCCTATGTTCTCACTAATAAATTTATTTCGTTTCGTATCATCTAATAATTTGTATAAATTTCTTGCTAGAATGCTATTAAATTTTAGTGGTGAGTGACCGCTAACGCTGGTGCGTAAATTTTTGCACCCCCGGTTTAGGATCTATATGTGCAAAACTGTAAATTTTGAGTGTAAAGATATGCAATCAGGCTCATTCAAAGCAACATTTCGGGCCTATTTAAAAAAAAAATCATTTAATAATAGGCCCCTTCGCAAAATCAGTCACCTCATGATTTTTACCATCTCAATTTAAAAAAACAAAAAAACTTTAACACAAAGTCCGATTCAATAAACCGATAATCCGATTCAATAAACTCTCTATTTATGCAAAAAAGACAAATTAAAAAAATATTACTCCGGTAATTTGACTTTAACTGGCTGCTTTTTTTTTCTAGAGAGGAGGTGAGGGGGTCTTATTTGGGGGTCGCAAAATTGGCCGTAATTCGCATTTATTCAGCGAAGTATTTGAATTATAAGTTACAAATTTTTAAGTTTTTTTATTAATTTAATGACATTTATATTCGTATAACATGCCGAATCACAAAATACCGGATCGACTATTTAGTCAAACACTAGTTTTAATGAGATTTAATTGAGACTTAATATTTTAGAAATATTTAAAACCAAAGAAAGTCTTAATATAAACACCATTTCTCACTCTTTTTAAAACCAGTATTATGAATGGCATATACCGGGTGTCCAGTAAATAACTGACCCATTTTGAACTTAAATAACAAATAAACAGTCGGAGATAATAATGCGCGGTTTGCGGTATTGTTATTAGAAAATCAATAAATTTTTAAACATGTACATTGTTAATACAGTTCAAATTTCGGAAAAAAATATTGCGCTGGCGATAACAGGCTGTTTGAATACAGACATGACTCTAATTTTCATAAATATGAGATTTTCGGCTGGATCTGAATTTATATGTTGTCGAATCGGAATTTATATGTTGAATTAACTCTCGAATCAGCTTCAGAAATAGGGTACGTTGGTTGGAAAGTGATTTAAAAAAAATATTTGTGATTGAACCACCCCCCTCATTTCCCCTCTTCAGTCTTGAGACTGAGATATTATTTTAAATATTATTATATTATATTAACAAAGTTCATATTTTAAAATTTATTTATATTCTAATAACAATACAGCAAGCCGCGCATTTTTATCTCAAATAGTTTTTTATTATTTACATTCAAAATGGGTGAGTCATTTACTGGGACTGAATAAGCACGCTTTTAAATGGCAACTAATGTGTAAAACAGTCATGGTTTTATAAATATATATGTATATTTTTATTTAAATCGGATTATTTTTATTTAAATCGGGCTTTATGATTTTTTTTTGTGTGTGTTAATATACTATGTTTTCAAGTTTTAATTATTGTTATTAGTAGTACGGGATATATTAGTTAGTACTAGTTCTAATACAGTGAAACCTCCAAATAAGGGACATTTTTGGGACCGGAACTTTTGTCCCTTATTTGGAGGTTTCACTGTATTAGTAATAAAGAGTACTAAAATTTATTACAGTATTAGTAAGTAAGGGAGAATGGGATGGAATGGGACAGAAAATTTTCCTCGTTACGTATTATTCTAAACATCAATCACATACTAGATGGACGCAGTGATGTAGCTAGTTGGGTGCGGAGGGAGCGGTCCACCCCGGGTATCACCCAATATTTATTTCCAAATAGACATATAATAATCTAATACAATTTTGGAAAAGAATTCTGAAATAAAATTAATTTTTAGCGTAACGACGAAATAGAGTTAATTTTCTTAGAGAAGTCGAAATTTTATGCAGACTGGTGTGTTTAAATAAGATACATGCACCACGGAACAAAAACTAACCTATCCAACGAGTTGGTATCAAAAGTAAACTTTAAAAGAAAGAGAGAATCTTCTAGATACAGAAACCACATTGATTTATGCGGATTATGGGTTAAGTAAAAAATCGCTCCTCTGTTATTTTTCCCCTTAAAGCAGAGCAAAAGGTAAATGAGGAATGGTGTGGTCATTTGTTATAATAGCGTACAATTGTGAAAGAAAAATTTAACGGATCGGCAGGGCGGGGGGAATGACACCATGGGGGCTGGGGGTAACACAATTTACATCCGCCCCGGGTGTCACCCATCCTAGCTACGCCACCGAGATGGAGCAACCAAATCTTCTGTTGAAAAAAGTTGTTGATGAGCATAAACTTAGATTTGTATAAAAAAATTGTTTATTAAAAAAAATAAATTTGCTTCATATAATTTAATGGTTTTGCTGTATATTAATGACTTGTTTACGTGTAGCTGTAATAGTTTCCCTATTTAGAAAACCTAATATTATGTATTATCCATAATTTAAACTAAACTTAAAAGCAGCACTGTTGTTTATATAAGCAGTTTAACATAAAATAAGATATGGGGAGAAATGGGACAAGCTAGCAAAAGGAGTAATGAAATAAGTCGAATTCCTTCTTTTGAATAAGATAAATGTAAATTACTAATACTATTCAAATATTCTAATAAAAAGGATTAAATTTAAACAGAAATAGTTGAAATGTTGAATAGAAAATATTCTAAAACTTACAGAAGTCAGTTGCCTATTTTTAACAAAATCTAATCCAACGCGCACTTTTCATAAACTGATTTATTTTTTAATTCTTAGGTAATTTAGACAAACAAATGAATTACATACTTTTAAGACAAAGAAATTTAAAATAGATATAGTTCAAATGATTTATCTAACGATGTAAGTTAAAGGAAAACATGAAATATAACCCAATAACTCACTTTAGTTTGATTAAGTGGAATCGCAAGTTCTTCCATTGCCGACATCAACAGTTTGACGTCATAGATTGGTTGGTTGGCAAATACTGAAACTTATGCTACTACCCGTAAAGAGGCTATGGTCTCGAAAATCTAACACCATTACTTCCGTCGAAAATAACTTTTATGTGCTGCATTATTTTACGTATAATTTAGACATTTTCAAGGAAAATGTTTTGATTAGTCAATAATTACGATGGTTTTACTAGAAACAAGAATGATAATTTTTTATTAGGTGCATATATAACATTATCATTTTACGAATGAGGGGTTGTCTGACACATGTTATCATAAGATATCTCTAGGGGGAGGGGGGATTTGCCTTTTGATATCGATATCATTTTTGACCCAATAAAAATTATCTCTTTCTTTGTAACATGGTTTTTTGTTCAAAATAGTACATTACGTTTTTTTCTTATTCTGTTATCTATTTTCGCGAAAATACAAAGCTATCATTAAAATCCCTAAATTATAATGAAATTATCTAATTCTAAAATATGGTATACCCCAACTTTTGACATTCCTATTCATCTTCATATGTGTATGCATATATGTATAATCATGGATCGAGAAACCTTATGTGAGATTTATTTGAAATACAGCTTGTATTTTCTAATAAATAAAAGAGAAAAAATGTTGTCCATTTGTTCTGTTGATGAGAATTTCTACGTCTCCCCCCGTCCCCTTCGTTCGGAGGGCAAGTTCGAGTAACGAGAGACGCTTCTATTAACAAAAATAGCAGTCTTGCCATATCAGTGTTGGATTCATGGGGTGGCCCGGGGTAAACTCCCACCCCCCTAAACAATGAAATGCATCCCCCCAGAAAAATAGTTTTTGTGTTTTCACTAGTGAAAAAGTGTCATTCCCCCCGGTATTCTATAATGTCCCTCCCCCCCACGAAGCCACAGAAGTCACTCTCGAAGAAAAATGTCTGAATTCAACACTGCGCCGTATGGCGAAATAGCGTTATTGTCAGTACATCGAGTGAGATAGGTTCTAAAATTTTGATTTAAGATTTTTAGAGATTTTGAACTTTACCACAATTTTAAAAATTAGAACAAAAGGATTGTTATTTACTAAATCTATGAGCTCATCAACATTGTGGTCTGAGGTCGTTAAAATTCCAACAACGTATGCGAAAAAGATTTTTGAATTTTAGTTATTTATGCGATTGGTAGAGGAAAAGGGACCGGTGTTTGTAGTTTTACCGATGGATTATCCGTAAATCTAAGTCAACTGACTGTTTGGTATTTTATTATATTTTTCTAATAAGCATGTATTTTTTTCTACTTTTATGATAATTTTGTCTAAATTTTTAAAGGGGGTGATTTGCGGGTGGGGGGGTATTTATAGTCTCCAAAATTTCCCCATCTGCGCACACACGATTCGTTATACAATTTCGTTTTTTCTTAAGCAGGCAACGTACTAGACGCCAATCTTCAATATTTGAGCGATGCGACTTTCGATGCATTAGTATTGTAAGGAGCGTTAAGAAATTGTGTTGCTGAATAAGGAAAAAAGAAATGGCAAAACAGATCGTGCTGTCCAGCTTGAAATTTTCGAAAAATAAGAAATACCATATTTCGGTGCTTCTCTTTATTTTGCTTCATGGATTAACTCAACTTTAAACGGAAATTTTTAACATTGTATTATTAGCTTTTTTCAATGAATTTTGAATTTTAAGTAATTTTTAGCTGGCAAATTTCTTATTTGTCATACTTTTAAAAAAATGTTTTTTAGACTTAAAAAAAGTTAATAAGACAGATATATAACATTAAAGAAAAACTTTATTAAGAATTTATGCAAGTTAAAAATGTAATAAAAATACTTGCATACTAATTACATTCACTTAAAAATAATTAAAATGTTACATACTTCTTTGTCTCGCACGTCCGGTAAAAGGATCCAACTGAATGAAACACAAAGAGCATACAAAGATGGATATATCCTTTCAACGTATGTCACTGGTATACAGGGTGTTTCTAAATTCATGGTACAAACTTTAAGGAGTGATAGTACACATCAAGACAAACAATATTAAATAGGAAACTAAGGGTCCCAAATGTCTTCCGAAGAAGATAGGCGTCATTAAAGTTTAGGGTACAAAAATTCAAATGATTATAAAAAACAGAAAAATAGGTCGATTCGTTTGCGGTTTTCACTAAAATTATTTTTTATGTCAGTATTGTCTTAAAAATAAATCATAAAGATAAATTTCAAAAATTGTCGATAGAGGGCGCTTTAGACTTTGGAGTAATAAACAACTATTTTTTACCGTTATTTTTTGCATCATTAATTTTTTTAGAAGCTTAGACATAAACTTGAACTTTGAGCTCAAAATCTAAATCTCTGGGAGTGGTTAAGTAGCGCAAACTGAACTGTAGGGAGAGGTTCAAATTTCAAATGATTATAAAAAACGGAAAAATTGGTCAATTGATTTTAATTTTCACCAAAAGTATTCTTTATGTCAGTATTATTGTGAAAATAAATTATGAAGATAAAATTCAAAAAAATGCCGATAGAGGACGCTTTAGACTTTGAACTAACGTACAACTATTTTTTTACCGTTATTTTTTGCATGTCATAATTTTTTTTAGAAACTTAGACATAAACTTAAATTTTGAGATGATAATCTGAATTGTTGGGAGTGGTTAAGTAGCGCAAACTGAATTGTGTTCAATGGGGGTGGGAAGGTTCAAATTTCAAATGATTTTAAAAAACGGAAAAATTGGTCGATTCGTTTGCCGTTTTCGCTAAAACTATTCTTTTTGTCAATACTTCCTTGAAAATAAATTTTAAAGATTAATTTCAAAAAATACCGTTAGAGGGCGCCTAAAAATTTAGAGTAACCAACAACTATTTTTAACCGTTATTTTTTGTATCTAATTAAATGCTTGCAAATGCTTAGATTTAAATTTTGAGCTCAAATTCTAAATCGATGGAAGAGGTTAAGAAGCGCAAACTGAAATGTGTTCAGGAGTTGAAATGTTACCCTCCCCACCCCTCGAACACAATTCAATTTTACGCTACTTAATTACTCACAACGATGTAGATTTTGAGCTCAAAATTTAACTTTGAACATTTACAAGCATTTAATTAGATACAAAAAATAACGGTTAAAAATAGTTGTTGGTTACTCTAAATTTTTAGGCGCCCTCTAACGGTATTTTTTGAAATTAATCTTTAAAATTTATTTTCGAGGAAATATTGACAAAAAGAATAGTTTTAGCGAAAACGGCAAACGAATCGACCAATTTTTCCGTTTTTTATAATCATTTGAAATTTGAACCTCCCCACCCCCATTGAACACAGTTCAGTTTGCGCTTCTTAACCACTCCCAACGATTCAGATTTTAATCTCAAAATTTAAGTTTATGTCTAAGCTTCTAAAAAAATTCATGAGATGCAAAAAATAACGGTAAAAAATAGTTGTACGTTACTCCAAAGTCTAAAGCGCCCTCTATCAGCAGTTTTTGAATTTTATCTTTATAATTTATTTTCAAGATAATACTGACATAAAGAATAATTTTAGTGAAAATCGCAAATCAATTGACCAATTTTTCCGTTTTTAATAACCATTTGGAATTTGAACCTCCCCCCACAGTTCAGTTTGCGCTGTTTAACCACACCCAACGATTTAGATTTTGAGCTCAAAATTTACGTTTATGTCTAAGCTTCTAAAAAAATTTAATGAAATGCAAAAAATAACGGTAAAAAATAGTTGTTCGTTACTCCAAAGTCTGAAGCGCCCTCTATCGACATTTTTTGAAATTTATCTTTATAATTTATTTTCAAGGCAATACTGACATAAAGAATAGTTTTAGTGAAAACCGCAAACGAATCGACCAATTTTTCTGTTTTGTATAATCATTTGATTTTTTGGACCCTAAACTTTAATGGCGCCTATCTTCTTCGGAAGACGTTTGGGACCCTTAGTTTCCCATTTGATATTTTTTGTCTTGATGTATACTATCACCCATTAAAGTTTGTACCATGAATTTAGAACACCCTGTATATTCAATGGTACACAATATTATAATTTTAATTACATGACTTTGATTAAGTGATTAATTACACTAGTTTAAAATCCTAGAGTTTCACGTCTACGAATGCTATAATTCTTCCATAAAAATTAAGGATTGGTTGAACTCATTCATTAGATTGAAATTTCACACAAGAAAAACGACATCTATCCAGGCCGTCGAGAGCCGTGACGTGCCCAGGATCAGTCACACATCCCCTTCCCTCTTATACAGACTCTGAAGATACATAAAAAGCATGTGAATCTTTAATAATACCTCAGCGACTTTGAAGACTACTTTGTTCGCCTCTCATAAAATTAATTATTTATTTTCCTGAATTTAAAGATACTAATTAGATATTAATACTATTTAACAAAAGTAATTATAGACCTTTCCTTTTTTGTTGTTACGTTATGGTATACGTAAAAATTATAATGTACAATGTGTATTGTAACTATTGGGCTCCTTTGTGCTTCTTGGTCCTCCAAACAATTTGCCGGCTGAACCCCCCCCCCCTTCTCTCCTCAGATCTGCACTCATTAAGCAGCAAGAACATCATTTGATAGGTTGCCGTACACCGAGGCGAGAATAAAATTTTTTCCCTTACTGAAATATAAGTATTTTACAGTATAAATGGCGTTTTTAATGAAAAAACATTATTTTATGGTACAAATACTGTTTATAATCGAAATAGTATAGATACTGGATTTTTTTTATTCCTAATATACCTTAAAAATACGGTACTCATATCGTAAAGAATAAAAGCAGTAGAAGCACCGTAAAATTTAGGCACACCTATTGAAATGCTACAAAAATGTTTAGAATGTCATTTATCTTACTGAAAAATAATTATTTTACGGTATAAATACCGAGTTTTTACTGAGAAACAATCATTTTACTGTGTAAATACCGTTTTCAATCGAAAGGGAACAAAATCTATTTTTTTACGCTCAATATAACTTAGAAATACGGTATTCACACCGTAAAGAGTGAAAATGGTAGTAGTACCGTGAAATTTACGGTACATCTACTGGAATTTTACAAAAAAATTTTACAGTGCATACAAAATCTTCTTCCAAATCACCTAAAATTCCAAAAAGTATTCTCTTATCTTTAAAAACTGCACAAAAGAGTTTACCTTTACAATTTAAAGAAGAATTTATAAAAGTAAATTTTTATTAGCTTTCCGTCGTTGTCAAAAGATTACCAAGTAGTTTTTATAGTGCATTAATCAGTTATTCTTACCCAGAAAATTGATTTTTGAATGCAATGAGGTCTCAAATAAATACTTTTATGTTCTCAATTATTTTTATCTGAAAACCATGTAGAATTAATGTAGAGAATTGTATCCCTTTTTTAGGCCTGAGTAAGTTTCCTTATTTATTAACAAAACAATTATTATTACTAGACAAAATTCTTATTATAAGGTAAATAAATTGGTACTTTCCAATTCATAGAATTTCTTCTTTAGTATGAAAATCTACCTTTTTTATCGATGCAGTAAATATCAAAAATAGATACGCAGGTCATCTAATTTCATGTATAATAAATTTTTCTTGATGCATAATGCACCTCGGAAATATATATCTGGCTTTATTATCATTATTGCTAAAAAAAAAAAATCGATTAACTGACATTTTAATTCTTTAATATGAGAGCTTTTTTACGCTCTCTATCTAAAGAAATTAAAGATTGCAGAATGAAAACAAAATCGTATACATTTTTTAAACAATAACGATAATACGAGAAACATTTATAAAACGTTTATCAATTAAAAAACAAACAGACGTATAATAATACGTTTAGAATAGTTCTTTTCTCATCACGGGGTACTCAAGGTTACGTAAATTGTTATTTAGGAAGATTTATAGTGTAATTTAAACTGTCAAAATGACTACACAACAAAAGAAATTTGTTTATTTCAGCGCATTTATATTTCTCGATATCGATTTATGTCTATCAATTAATACCTTTGACATTAATATTCGTATTCCTATTTTTCTATTACATTTGCACGAACAATTTCGATTATGCAGATAGAAACGTTTCACAGAGGTCTGATAACATCCGTGAAACGGACATTTCAGGCGGAGAGAACTGATGAACGCATTTTAAAAGTTAATCGGAAACTTTTCCAAAAACCACGACCTGAAAATAAAATGTGATTTTCATAATCTCTACATTAAATTTCAAAACTAAATTGCTTTCTGAGGTTTCTAAATATAAAAGAATGCTTTTTTCGGAATGTTTGGTGACTTGGAAACGGTTATTGAATATTTGCGTTCGTGAATGCAGTAAATTTTCGTAGTTTAAAAGAAAAAAAACTGTACTTTTTCATTCAGCAATTATGTTTAACCGAAAACGATATAGAATTAATACTTTTGACAATAATATTCAAATTAACATTTTTTCTGTTACAATTGCATGGATAATTTCCATTATACAGCAAAAATGATTCGTAGAGGTTTGATAACATCTGATAGCATAGTTTAAAAGACATCTGTAAATTTTTTTGTTTAGAAACTATTTTTAACTGAAAACTATATAGAATTAACACCTTTGACATTCACCTTTTTCTGGTACAATTGTACTCATAATTTCAGTTATACAGCTAAAAATTATTCGTACAAGTCTGATAGCATCTGTAAAACTGACTTTCCGGGCGGAGAAAACTGATAAATTTTTCGGAATTTTTTTTTAAATCGCGGGCTGATAATAAAAATTATTTTTTATAAATTATTTTTTAAGTCTCAAAAATGAATTGTCTTCTGAGGCTTTTAAATTTAAAAGAATGCTTTTTCGAAATGTTTGATGAATTGGAAGCGGTTATAGAATATTTGCGTTTGTGAATGCAGTAAATTTTCGTAATTTAAAAAGCATCTGTATTTTTCTGTTTAGCAATTACGCTTTGCACAAAACCATATAAAATTAATACCTGTAACATTAACATTTAAATAAACAGTTTTATGTTACAATTGAACGCACAATTTCAATTACGCAGCTAAAAATGTTTCGTAGAGATCCGATAGCATCCTTAAAAGTGACTTTTCATTATGGTAGAATACATTGCAAAAGTTAATCAAAATTTTCCAAAAATTACGAACTGACAATAAAAATTATATTTTATAAATTCCTCTTTAAATTTCGGGAAAAATTGCCTTTGGAGGTTTCTAAGTATAATATAATGCTTTTTTCGGAATGTTTGGTGACTTGAAAGCGGTTATCGAATATTTGCACTCGTGAATGCAGTAAAATTTCGTAGTTAAAAAAAAAAACTGCAATTTCTTTTTCACCAATTATGCTTAACTAAAAACCATATAGAAATAACGCCTGTAACATTAACATTTAAATTAACAGTTTTTGTTACAATTGAGTGCACAATTCCAAATGTATGCTAAAAATGTTTCGTAGATATTCGATAGCATCCCTAAAAATGACTTTCCATTATTGTAGAATACATCGCAAAAGTTAATCGAAAAATTTCCAAAAATCGATAAAAATCGAACTGACAATAAAAATTATATTTTATAAATTCCTTTTTAAATTTCGGGGAAAAAATTGCCTTTGAAGGTTTCTAAGTTTGCATAAGTAATAATGCTTTTTTCGGAATGTTTGGTGACGTGAAAGCGGTTATCGAATATTTGCGTTCGTGAATGCAGTAAAATTTCTTAGTTAAAAAAAAAACTGCAAGTTATTCTTCACCAATTATGCTTCAAGGAAAACCCATATAGAAATAACGCCTGTAACATTAACATTTAAATTAACAGTTTTCTGTTACATTTGAGCGCACAATTCTATTTATATGCTAATAATGTTTCGTAGAGATCAGATAGCATCCGTAAAAGTGACTTTCCATTATTGTAGAACACACCGCAAAAGTTAATCGAAAATTTTCCAAAAATCACGAACTGACAATAAAAATTATATTTTAGAAATTCTTGTTAAGATTTCGGAAAAAAATTGCCTTTGGAGGTATATAAGTATAACATAATCCTTTTTTAGGAATGTTTGGTCACTTGAAAGCGGTTGTCGAATGTTTGCGTTCGTGAATGCAGTAAAATTTCGTAGTTTAAAACAACTGTAATTTCTTCTTCACCAATTATGCTTAACTGAAAACCATATAGAATTAACACCTTTGACAATAACGTTCAAATTAATATTTTTCTGTTACAATTGCACGCGCAATTTCAATTATGCAGCTAAAAATTTTTCCTGGATGTCCCATACCATCCGTAAAATTGAGTTTCCATGCGGAGAGAACGGATGAATGCGATTGTAAAAATAAATCACATTTTTCTCTAAACAAGTAAGAAAAATCATGCGTTAAGCATAAATTATGAAGCACTTTCCAACACTTAATGAAATCTTTAACAAAACTTTGTTATTTAGGGAAATAATAGTGTATAGTCAAATATACCCAAATATGTATTCCAATACTTTTGAACAGCCCTGTATTTCATATGTCAACTGATATAATGGGAAAATTTAGTTTAGCAAGAAAATACCCTGTAGCTTGAAATTTCTTTTTTCAGTAATTCATATTATTAGATGGAAACATACTTGAATACTTTTGTTCAACCCTGTAGTTTACATTGTACCTTTATTACACGTCCGCATTAAGCTAAAATTTATTGTAAACTAAAACACTTTTAAAACAACTTAAATCACATTCTCATAAACTATCATTCGTAGGCGTCCAGGTACCGAATTCTTTGCGTGGCCCTTTATATCCTTTTATCTATATTCTACAAACAATTCTCAGTAAATTGAATGAAGCTCAGAGTAAAAATGCATAGCTTATTAAAGAACCACGTTTAAATAATTTACGCTCATATTCAGTAACGTTGGTGAGCTCTTTTGGGTAGCCCTGTACATCAACTATAACATTTAGATACACAATATAATGTGCATATATTTAGCAAAATATAAACTCGCATATCACAATTAAAATGCATTTCATCCCTCCATCAGCCATCATCGGACACATATACGGTACTTCGGAAAGGATATACTATTTGAAATCTTTTGTGTGGCCCTGTAAATGCGATGTACTTCATATTATACAAGACAGTAGCGTATAATATATAATAAGCTTCAGTGACATATATCAATTTTATTATACATGAAACAGCTTAATATATTTAAAATATGTCACCCACAATTCCCCCTTTTACCATTATCTAATGGAATTCTTTTGTAATGAATAATAGCTATGAATAATAACTCCCTCGAAGTGAATAATAGCTACATTTTCACCTTATATTTTATAGAATGCATATTTTAATATGTTTGACAGGGTATAATATCTTTAAAATTCCTTTGAAACGATTTTCTCCCATAGGCCGTAATGTAATCGGAAACTTTTGATTCGCCCTGTAGATAAACTAATCATGGTAGAAACTTCATTTTCGATAGGGCTTGTGCTACGGTAAACGTCAATAACGTCCTAAAATTTCATGGCAATCCGAGTATATTAACGATTTTTCCCCATGGGCCCTAATATAATGGAAAATTTTGATTTGCCCTGTAGATAATCTAATCATGGTAGAAACTTTATTTTCAATAAAGTTCGTGCTAGGGTAAACGTCAATAACGTCCTAAAATTTCATGGCAATCCGAGTATATTAACGATATTTCCCCATAGGTCGTAATGTTATGGGAAACTTTTGATTCTCTCTGTAGATAAACTAATCATGGTAGAAACTTCATTTTCAATAGGGTTCGTGCAAAGGTAAACGTCAATAACGTCCTAAAATTTCATGGCAATCCGAGTATATTAAAAATTTTTCCCCATAGGCCGTAATGTAATGGGAAACTTTTGATTCGCCCTGTAGATAAACTAATCATGGTAGAAACACTTCATTTTCGATAGGACTTGTGCTAGGGTAAATGTCAATAACGTCCTAAAATTTCATGGCAATCCGAGTATATTAACGATTTTTCCCCATGGGCCGTATTGGAAAAATTTTGATTCTCTCTGTAGATAAACTAATCATGGTAGATACTTCATTTTCAATAGGGTTCGTGCTAGCGTAAACCTCAATAAAGTATAAAAATTTCATAGCAATTCGAGTATATTTACGGGAGTAAGAGCGCGGACAGACGGCCATCCGAACATACGGCCAGACGGTCAGACAAACCGAATGCATAAGCACTTTTCAACTTTGTTGAAAAGTGCTTAAAACATGGACAGGTAAAAAAATGTGATTTTCATTAATTCTTCTTTTAATTTAAAACATATATTGCCTTCTGAGGTTTCTAAACATAAAATAATGCCTTTTTGTAATGTTTGTTGACTTGGAAACGGTTATCAAATATTTGCGTTCGAAAAAACAGTAACTTTTTCGTAGTTTAAAAAAAACATTTGTCTATTGATTTACGGTGTATAATATGACTTTTTTTTAATGAATTTTGTCCGAGAATGAAACATTGTATAAAATAATTAAAAGTTGACTATTATTTGAACATTGATTATAAAAATTGAGCTCTTTTTCTTGTTCTCTTTTCTTTTTTTATTAAAGGAAAGTTATTTATTTTAAATTGCTAATTACACTGCTACACTGATTGTTTTTTAATCTAGCTGCTACCTTAAGACTTTCATGATAATTAAATGTACCTCTTCCTGAATTACACGTTTCCTAACTGGGTCAATTTAATTTTATACGTTTCTGAAGCTAACAATTCTTTTTAGATTTACAGAAGTTGTTCTTAAACAATTTTTTTTTTTTAATGAACATAGCTATGGAAACGCTTACAAGTATTTTTTACTATATAGTGTTTCATTTACTTTGATACCGTTAATTTAGTGTGATTATTGAAGATTAAAGTATTTATTTGAAAATTGAATGTATCTAAAAAACTGATATTTTAGGATAAGTAAACGCATTATCACATTGTAAAAAGCAGTAAGAAATATAATGAAATTATTAGAAGGCAAAAGAAACTTTGGTTCAAAAATACTTCTTTAAATCCTTGAAATCTATTGTTTTCCGATGATTCTGAAGATACAGGGGTGATTTTTTGAAATTTTATCATGTCAGAGAAAGTTATATTGTATTATAGTATAAAAGCAATATAAGAGATAGATTTTTAAAAGTTTGTCTATCGATACAGTGTATGCAGATTCTGAAATTTAGTCGTGTTTTGTAATGTTAATATATTTGTACCTCCTTTGGTTAAAATTAGCTTTCTCTCCTTACAATAGCCATTATTTTTTTAAAAATTCTATGTTTTGATGCGCTTATCTAAAGACGGCCATAGTATACGGTTCCGTAGTTTATGTAGCGGTACGGCGTTCTCAACACAAAAATCTAATATATCATAGATCTGTAAACGTATCTTTGGATAGTTGTGTATCATTTATTTTTATTATCTCTATTAAATATAATCCATATACGAAAATGAATGAAGCTTGTTAAATGCAGCAATAGTTTGCAAAACTATATTCCTTTTCGAATATTTTATTACTGTTCATTTTTTTAAGTGTTGTTCCTTACGGCCAATTATCTGCACGAGAGATAAATGCCCGAGTTGTAGCGCCCTCTATGTGAGTTTTTACGAGAAGAATCTAAACTGTATTTACGCATGGGAATTCAAGGTGCAATGAAAACTATGGAAAACTGCCAAACATTAGGCTGATGGATGCCAACGGGTTCGAACTCAGAACCTCCATTCTACCAGCTTCGTGAACAGAAACTCTCGGTCACAGGTGGAGAAACATTTTATTAGAAATGTTTTACAAATTTGTTTTCTTCCTCGGGAGAGATTAATATTCCCATGGAATTTGTATTTTTCAATCAACAAAAACAAGGCCAACTTGTGAGATATTCATAATGAAACTTTCTTCTATCTTGTATAGTTTAATACATCAAAATTCACAGACTCTGTTTCAAAAATAAATGACAAATTAGAGCATTATAATAGTGAGCAATAATATGAGCATTATAATAGTAAACATTCGTTGAATTGACTTTATTTATAAAGAATCTATTCATAATTAAAATTCGGCAACCCGTCATCTTAGATGTCTGCAACTAAAATCTCCACGCAGAAAGCATAAATACGACATCTTACACCCAAATATTATAATGATCTAGTCTTGTAAAAAGCTTATCACAATATGAAGTTTGATCTAATTCCGTGCATTAGTTACCGAAATACAGATACCGTGGATATCGTGGAAATAAACCACAATAGCGCCACCTGTTACATGATTCACATGAAAACGTAGTAAGTAGAAACATATGTTATGATTTAACAAAATATAAAGCTTGATGAAATTGTGTGCATGAATTCATGAAATATGTCTAAAAAAATTTTATGACGATTTAAATCCTAAAAAATATTTAAAATTGTTATATAATATTTCCTTTAATTCACGAAGCTTTGTTATTTTATCGGTCAACACTTGAAAATATGTTATATTTATTCCACTAGTTACAAAACATTCAAAAGACAAAACGAGTTTGAAAAATGACACCTCCCTTGAAAACGACGTCAGAGATATTCTATATTTTCATTAAAAAAAACATTGAACATTATATTCTAATTGCGTAAAAGCACGTAATTTCCGAAATTTTTTTTCATATTCAGTGGAAATAGATAGCATGCATGATTTTATTATTATCATTATAATGTAGTACAGAAATATATTTTATAAATCCTTTTTTAATTGTACCATATATATTGCTTAGTCTCCATTCTCCTACTGTCTTCTCGACAAATTGAAGGCAATCAAAATATCGATCCAAATAGTATGTAGGTATCTTTTATACTAATAAAATTACTGTAATATTAAGAATTCTAATAGTAAGATCTAATATTTTTTACTAAAATATTAGATCAATGAATGGAACTTTTAACTGCAAACATGTTTACTGAAATATTTTTATTTGCACATCCATATAAAACAAATATGCATTTATATGTATATTAAAAAATAGAACTAGCATATTTAATATCATTTCAAGTATAAATATTTATGAAATTGATAAAAGCTTTAAATAAAATTTTTAACACCTCGGGGACAAACAACACGTATACGTGCCGCGAAAAGGGTTTAAAATCCTTGTTTATCCCCACTAGAAAAATTCTACTGTAAAATCTGCCTTTTTTAATCGGAGCATTTTCTCGATTTAATACGGAACAAATTTCTCTTTTTAAAAATCGATGACAAAAATTTAAACATTTCATAAAAGTCTCTCGTCACGTAGGGGTTAAATTATATTTTTTTAAATGAACAGATTTTTTTTAGAAATGAAAAAAGGGTGTATCTATTTTTATAAAAATTCTTAGAAAATGTGTTTTCATTATCTAATTTTATTATAGATTATGCGACAAGAAACAAAAAATAGAAACTAGAACTGCTTTCAATAAATGCATGATATCCAAGCTCAAGTGTTGGCAGTGTGTAAGTAAAAAAAAATTTCTGAGGTAAAAATTTTATTTTGATTTATCACGCTTTATCCAGTAAAATGTTTAATTTTCATCCTCAATTTATGTTTAAAATATGCTCTAAGCATCAAGCAGAAATTTATATAAAGATATGTTAAAAATCATAGAAATACATAAAATCAAAGCTGTGGAAGAATGGTTATGCAAATTTGTGTTTGGATAACTTTATCTATAATTTATTTTATGCTGTAGAAAAATCACCGTTTACATCGAAATGTTATTACATCAGGCTTTTAATTCAATCAAGTGGCGGGCAAAGAAAAATCAAAGGCTCAGTGTGTTGAAATAATAAAAATGTGTTTCCTTTGATTTCAAAGGGTTTTCTAAATTTTACTCTTGCTTTGTTGCTTTTTCTGCAAAGCCATTAATCCGCCAAAATTTTTTGAAATATCTTAAAAGGTTTCTGCAGAATTTAATGACCTAATAAAGGTTTTTATTACTGGAGTTTTAAGTATCTCTTTGAAGGTTTAGGGTTTTAAGGATTTCGCAAAGATAAATATTTGCAGTTTTACGTAAGAGGCTTTTTGCTTATCTATACAAATATAACTATTTAAAAAATATTTCATAAGACCTTTTTAAGGATTACTTTGTTTTTTTAAATATTTGGAATTTTTTTTCTGATAAAGTATGTCATAAATTTAAGAACATAATTTTTTTTCTTATATTAGATGTATATTGATTATGAAGCAAATTGTATTTTGTGCCATTCCAAAAATGTTTTATATCTAGAATATAAAGGTTTTAACTATTATGAATAAAAGTATAATTAAAATGATCAATCAACAAAGCGGTGATAAAATACAATACCCATTTTAGGTATTAAGAATTAAAATTATACCAATATATGCAATTTTTATCGTTAAACATAAATTAAAAAGTTTGTATATTCTCCACAATAGGAATATCGGACAACTATAATGTTTATCACAAACTGAATACAACTAATATTCCGTAACAATATTCATAGCCAAAATTTGACACCAATAATCATATATTCCGGCAGTGTTGTAGATAAAGTGTATGAATTTCAAAAATGAGTTTCATAATGTTGCAATCAATACTCATACGTTTCATTAATTGATTCCGGATCCAATGTAGAATATTTCTCCAAGCATGAGATACTAGCGTACCATTTTTAGTGGCCATAAATTAACCAGCATGGATTTATGTCAGGATCTAACAGTAAATGAAATTTGATGAAATTCAATGCATTATTCTGTGAGACATAGTTATCGCGGAAATAGCGAAAAAGGTGGTGTATGAGCAACATGTGAGCCGTAGTAAAAACCCAAATCTAATCACCATCTATTTATATCAAGGTGTAACAAAGTGAAATGGTTCATAAAATTCGGTACATCCATTTTTGAGATATATATATCAAGAAACACTTAACAAATGCAGCATAAGAGGGCGAGCTACTGCGCAATATACATCCAAACCAATTCAGTGCTCATTCGAGGGATAATCTACGTGAGTTTGAAATTTGGCTTAATTCAATTCAATAATTTATTAGATATCTTTATATATATTAGATATATTACAATGTTTGTGTCGCAAAAAATAAATAAAATATTTCCCTCACTGCAATATTTTCCTTAAAATTAAAAACAATAATTCTAAATCATAGGCTGCAAGATAATATTTCCGATAGATAACCAGATGAATTATCAGGGGTACATGAAATACATTTCACTATAGACGATGGACCCGAGCATTTTTATATATTGGAATGAAAAAAAAAACCCTAAAATTATGATGATTGAACATACAGCAGGCATCAAATAGAACATGAAAACTGCAGTTTTATCCTGACTATTTAATAAATAACCTTTACAGATTGATTTATGGGCAATTCCATACAAGTGTCAATTTTGATCAATTTTTTTTTCATAGTTTTTATAAATTAGATAAAAAAAAATACATTGAAATGTATTCCAAGTAATAAATTGAGGTTTTAGAGTCCAAAAACTTATTTTACTTTTACTGGCAACAGTTGCAATAAATAGCATGCCTGAAAAATTAAATGCTTGCAGTTTTGTACAAATATTATTCTTGAAGAACACTTGTAAAAATGAGGAAATCGGTGCATATTCTGCATTCTTTTAATAAACGCACGTATGTGGAATAATATCTATTGGTTTACAATAGCCCTAATACTTTATTCTTGATAATAAAAGATGCAAAATAAAGTCTTACGTGTTGTATCCAGCAAACATTTCAAATAGTAGATAATCGTGATCGATATGTTTTTGAAAAATCCCTGTCGGCTTGGCCAATAGGCGGAGGTAGATTTCGAAGAGTGCTTATTTCAACAACAAAAAATAAATTTGATTACAGATAAACCCAGTTTAACAACTTTATTTGTCCTCTTTTGAAAAATTTTTAATTTCTTTTTTCTGTAAGGACTGGTTTTATCAGAATCATCTTAAGCTAAATTCGGATCAAATACCCATTTTGACAACATATTTTGAAATAATTCTGACTTTATTAAAAAAATCGACTAATACGGTACATTATATAGTTCCTAAATAACAAAAGACTGTCGATTGAATGTGTTTGAGAGTAAAATTGAATTTAAAAATGAGTTATAAAATAACCAATTTTGAATACAACCTCAATTCTTAATCATGATAGCTTCGGGAATTTTTGCGCGAGTGTCCTCTTTGACAGCATTTAAAAAAAAATATTCAGCCTTTATCAAAAAACTGAACAATGCGGGATATTACACAGCTCCTATATAAGAGAACCTGTCAATTGGATGCGTTTGAGAGCAAACTGAATTTAAAAATGAGTCAGAAAAAACGCAGTTTGTTATTTGAATACTTCCTCAAATTTCCTATCACAGTCACTTCGGGAAATTCTGTTCAAAATACCCTTTTTGGCAGCCTTTTTTGAAATATATTCTGTCTTTATCAAAAAATTGACCAATGCGTCATATTATATAATTCCTAAATAAGAGGACTTGTAAACTGGATGCGTTTGAGAGTAAAAATGGATTTAAAAATGAGTCAGGAAAAACGCAATTTGTTATCTGAATACTTCTTAGAATTTCCTATCACTGTCACTTCGGGAAATTCTGTTCAAAATACCCTTTTTTGGCAGAGTTTTTTTAAATGTATTCTGTCTTTATCAATAATCTGGCCAATGTTTCACATTATATAGTTCCTAAATAAGAGGATCTGCCATTTGGATGTGTTTAAAATAAAAAATGAATTTATAAAACGATTCAGAATGTAAGCAATTTGAACTAGAGGTTCTCCAACTCCAATTTTCTTTTAATTTATTTTTGCTATAAGAATTGATCCTATGAAAAACTTGCCAGTATAAAAGTTGTAGGTATTATTGAGAAGATGTAAAATAAATTTTATTGGATTTGATAGTTTAAGAATTGAAAAAGTAATGGATTTTTTTCTTTTTCGAAAGCCCTGTTTATTTTCGTTTTTAATTTTTTTTTACCGGTAAGAGTTAGTCCTATCAAAAACTTGCAAACACAAAAGTTTTAGATAATTTTGAGAATATTTATAAAAAAAAATTAGATGGATTTGATATCTTGAGAATTGACAAAGTTATGTTTTTTTTTCTCCCAAAAACTCTATTTTTTTCGCCCCTTGAGCCCATTATTAACTTTATCAAAAATCTGTCATGCATACATTTTTGGCCCATTATTTAGAAGTAATATAAACTTTAAACTGATTCGATGTCTATTTTCATTAAGAAGTTATGGGCTTTTTTCTGTTTTCACAAAAACGCCCCATATTTCGACCCCCTTGGTCCGATTTTGCCCATTAACGAACTTAGCCGAGATTTTATCCCCTTTGATTTTATGTAAAAGTTTGGTGGAGATTGGTGAAGAATTATAGAAGTTATTGTGTCCATAAAAAAGTGAGATATATAGATAGATAGATAAACTGATGCGAATGCAATAGGTAGTATTTCATACGAAATTTATCTAAAAGTTACCAAATGTGAACAGTTCATGTAATTTCTAATAAACATTCTAGATAGTAAAACAGATATAAAATTTATTAATTTAGTAAAATTTTTGAAAAAAAATATTAAGAAAGTGTCAGTTATTTCGTCATGTTAAATGACAGTTAATACTTTCCATCTTAGCTGCAATAGGTTGCTCTAAATTATAATTTTGTATAACATATAGACATATATAAGATATGCATTAATTTAAAACCTAAGGGTTGTTCTAATTCACAGAAGTTTCCAGTTTTATGCAGGAGGTCAGAGTCATAGTTGTAAAAATGTCATTACGTCACAGAATAAGAAATTAATCAAAAATGAAAGAATAAAACATGCAATAAAATGATTTGCAGATTGTTTTTTTTTACTTTCTTCTATCTTTACAAGAAGAAAGTATTGGATTCATGAAAATTTTCGACTTCCGGTTTTCGACGGATTTATACGTTTTAGAAGGTCCTGAACACGTTTTGACTATTTTTAGAAAATGTCTGTCTGTGAATCTGTCTGTCTGTCTGTGAGTCTGTCTGCCTGACAAAAAATTTGTGGGCGCTCTATCTCAAGAACTAACGCTCGAAATTTAATAAAATTTTGTATTTAGTTAGACCTTGATATGAATTAGTGCCTATTGGTTTTTGGTGAAAATTGGTGTGCAGGTGGCGCTGCTATACTACGTTTTTCATGATTTTTAAGATTGCTATATCTCAAGAACTAAGGCACAGAATTTCACCAAATTTCAGATTCTGTGACCCCTTGATATACATAGACGCTGATTAAGTTTTGGTGTAAATTGTCCAGCAGGTGCCGCTGCTATGCCACGTTTTTCATGACTTTCATGATAGCTATATCTCAAGAACTAATGCACAGAAAATCACCAAACTTCAGGTTCTGTGACCCTTTGATATACAAAGACGCTGATTAAGTTTTGGTGTAAATTGACCAGCAGGTGGCGCTGCTATGCCATGTTTTCATGATTTTCATGATAGCTATATCTGAAGAACTAATGCACAAAATTTTACCAAACTTCAGATTCCTCGATACCTTGAGATACATAGCCGCTGATAAGGTTTTGGAGTGAACTGCTCTATAGGTGGCGCTGCTATGCTACATTTTGTGCGATTTTTGCGATAGCTATATCTCAAGAACTAATGCAGAGAACTTCATCAAATTTTAGTTTCTTTTACACGAGAATATATAACATAATTAGATGCTGATTACATTTTGGTATTAACTTTACAACAGGTGGTGCAGCTATGCTGCATTTTGCACGATTTTTCCGATAGCTATATCTCAACAACCAACGCACAGAATTTCATCAAACTTCAGATTTTGTTACAAAATGACGTATAACATACTCCACAAGCACTCGACTTATGGCCATAAGCTGGTTTCGTTGCAGCCAGAAAGAGTTACGGCCATTTGTGACTAAACAGTATTGTGCCATAAATGACGCGCCGCTAAATGCCGCAGCGATCGTCAAGCCGCTAACGGATCAGCGATGAAAGAACTGTTGCGTTTACTTTGCCGGCCAACTTTTAAGGGTCGGTTTCTGGCTATCATGTAACGGCCCACCATTTTGTAGAAAGCAGAGGGCTAATGTCGTTTAACCAGCATTTTTATTTAAAAAAAGGAAATGTTTTTTGTCTCCATTTCTTTCAGCGTAAGTTTAATTATTTTAAATCTGAGTTCAAATAAGGATATAAAAATTATGTGAGATATATATTTAAAACAGTGAAATAGATGGCATATTTTTATTTAGTTTGAAAAAATTGAAAAAAAATAGAAATGGTTTTAAAAATGTATATAATATCCCAAGTTTTTTTTCTTTCAGCGACGCCTTTTTACATCCATTACTCACAAAAAAAGGAAGAAAGAAAGAAATTGAATAAATATTTAAAATGATTTATAATAAATAAATAAAAAAAACTCATTTAGATTGTACTTAAAGCAGTCTATCTTTCACCACTCTCAGTAATTTCAAACTTTTGCATTACACACGCAATACTATTTTTAGCCAAAAATGCGTAAATATTTCTAAAATTGGCGATTGCAGTATGTCTAAAATTAGCTTAAATATACAATTAATTTCTCTCTCTCTCTCTCTTTTTAAGGAAAGATCATAATTTTTCTTATTCAAAATGTTTGTTTTGGTGAAAGTATTTAATAAAATGTGGAATTTATTTTGTATGCTTTAAAATGTACTCTAAACGACTTCTTTTTCACAAATTCTTAAAAATTACGAATAAAATGATCTTCTCTGTAAATTTCGTATTAAAATGTATATATGTATGTTTTTATAAACACGCTGGAATGAAATTCACTTGAAAGTATTTTCCTTAATCTACAAAAGCAAAATATGTCATATTGAATAGAATAACGAAAAATTTTCTTTTAAAGAAAAAAAAATAAACCTTTAAACGTTGAACGAATTCCAATTTGAAGAAGCATCTAATAAAAACATCTATTTAAATTCATATTTGTTCGGAAACGAATGAAATTGCAGGAGCTGTTACTCAGAAACTATGAATCGAAAGGTGGTTTATATTTTTTAGTAAATGTAAAAAATAAATAAATAAATAAAAAATTAGCAAATACTGTTAAATTGGGTGTTTTGAATCTGTGTTCTGGATATGACTGACTACTGCGAGACAGGAGGAAAACGGTTGTTACGTGACCACAACCGCTTACATCCCAATAATTTTTTAATTATAAGAAAATGGACAGCTTATTCAATTTCAAATCGCTTTAGTTATCAGGCTAGCCAGTTTAATGCCTTTTCCTTTAAAAATGAGTCAGAAATTGCATAAATATTTAGCGTTGTTGAACAGGGAATTTGGCAGTCGCCTTATAGCTGAACGAAATCTTTTGTGAAAACAAAACATTATATAAAGTTATTTGTGTAAATATAGATTATATATTTAAATATTTATTATCAATGTTTTATATGATATAATTCATATTTACAGTAAACTCTGTCTAAGACGCAATCTATTGGGACAGAAAAAATTATCCATAGTAAACAATATTTTATTTTAGATAAATTTTACTCTATGTCTATGGATTCACAAGAAAATGATAAACATTCAGAGTTAAACTAATTTCCTTCTTATACAGAGTCTGTCTTAGATAGTATACTGTATTTGTATTGTTATATTTATTTTGTTAAAAAATTAATTTCTTAAGAAGATAATTGTGAACTTAAACAAAATATTTGTTTTATTAAATTATGATTGTTAAAACCCATTTTCGTTTTCGTTAAAATATTTAAATTGTCGTCCCCCCCCATTTCTCAGCAGATGATGAAATTTTATAAAAGCTTTCTTTATCTTTCAAAAACAGAGGGAAAAAAATCTTGTAACAAAAAAAAAGTTTGAAAAGATATGACTGAAGACAAAAGTTTTCTTTTAAAATATTTAATTTATAATTATAGATTTTGATAAATAACAACTCGTAAAAAAATATCCCCCTAAAAATCTTTCTCTTTTTTCCCATTAAAACTGCTAAAAAACATTTGGTGAATACTGGAAGCAAAAGTGTAGAGTACTGCTTGCGCTCAAGGTCACTATTGCCTGAGGCAAAATGGGGTGAGGGGATTCTCGGAATTTTGCGGGGTTGGCATTGCTATAGAGGAACTGGACATACCCTTATCATTCTTCTCTGCACTGTAGTAAGAGTATGTTGTTGACATTTAACAACTGCAGAAATTCTCGAAAGAATATTATCCAGATTATAAATGGTAAGTCTTACCTAGTATGTATTTATTCATTAAAATTTTATTAAATTATATTCTGAATTTTCTTTTGCATCATTGTTTTTAACATAAATTCGTTGTAAAGTAATGCAAAATAAATCTATGAGACATTTTTATTAAATGCAGAATATTTACTTGTGATATATCTAGCGCAAAGCAATCGCAAAAATGTGATAATTTTAATTTAGTTAAAGGTTATTCTTATTGTCGTATCTTTTTTCGAAGTAATTTTTTTCATTTTACGACGATGTACACGTATGCGATATACATATTGCGACTCCTTGAATAGTTTAATATGCGTAAAATTTATGTTTATTTTAACAGGTAAAATATGCTTTCTTTTCACACGTTAGTTTAAATTAGCAATACAGAGCACGTGTTTAAAAAATACCACTAAAACTTGATTATCTTAATTTGTATAAAATTTATTCTTATTGTTATTATTGTACCTTTTCGAATAATGATTGATATTTTAAAACCGCGGATGGATAATATTACATAATATTTAAAATAGATTGCTTTTATCATATTAACATTTTGTGTAAATTACGAAATATCAACCATATATTTTTATTTTTTTTTCTCAAAGTTTGAAATTTGATCTTTTTTTAATGTTATTTTCCGATTATGTCATTAAAAATACTGTGAAAACTTGGCAATTTCAATTCATTTTTATTGTAAAAAAATATTATAAATGCTCGTAAAATTTCGACTAGTATAGAAAGTTTTATTAATTAAAAAGTAGGATTAAAAAAATCAGAATGAAATTTAATTCAAAAAAATTATGCAAAATCGCTAAAATAATGATGGCATTTAAAATTACTGCAAAGATTAAAGTATGTTTCTGAGGTAATTAAAGTAATGTTTGACTATTGTTGCTACTTTACTCTAGCGAGAGCACCTGCTTTCCCTATGGACCTACTTTCCTGTAGAAGCAAAAAATTTTAATATCTCTTTCGTATTTCAATATATGGGTGATTCTCAAAATAGGGGACAATTTATGTCTTTCGGCATACAAAAAAAATTGAGAGGTTTTCTGTCATGTTTTTTATATTTAGATATGTTTGTCTTAATATTATTCATTATTTGCACTCAAGAATCACTCACTTTTTAGTTAAAAACGCCTTAAAATAACAGAATAAGGTTCAAAATGTCATTAGCATGGATGTCCACAGCAGCTGTGCCTTGTATATACTAGCTTTTTCAAGAGTTAATATCATGTTTATAAAATAAAACAAATGTTATTCTTTCTTTAAATTAATCAAGGAGAGGATTTATCCAATAAATTTCTTTTTAAAAATAAAATTATAGTATATAAAATAAGAATTGAAGTTTGTCCTCCATATTCTATTTTCAAAACAAGGTCATACTATAACAGCTGGTTATTAATCAAAATTTCATTTTCACATATGACAATAGTTTAAAAATATAAAGATTCTCCATGGCAACAAGTAGCCATTTTATCCCAACCTGAAAAAAGAAGCATGTATTGTATTTTAAGAATAGAAATTGAATATTAGGGGCGTACATCAATTGTATGTCATTAGAATGGATAATAATTTTTATGTTTATTTTATAATTAAAATTTTTATTTTACTTATTTGCATAGGACTTTTGTGTTTTAAAAAGCCCCAGAAAGGACTATTGCATTGTGATTAGATTATGGCTTATAATCTTATTTAAATTAAAATTTTGTCATTAGCATGGACAAATATCAGTGTCATTAGCATGGTTTTTGTCCATGCTAAAGACTCCTATGTGCATAATTGTAACCATTGCTTACATTGTATTTTTATAAAGTTTAATTTTACATATAAATTTAGGTATTACATTTATTGTCCCTAAAATATGCATTAAATCTGTTAGAAAATCACTAAGACAGCTTCTTACATTGTTAGTGTCAGAATGTTGCTCATGTAAACAAAGTTTGCTCTTTGGTAATGTTTTTATTCTTCTTATATGTATATATGTAAAAATGGAAACCATTTGCTGAAAAGGAAGGCTAATAAATATAGAAAAAATATTTAAACAGGAAGAAAATAAACATTTCTTAATATATTTATTTCATGCAATTTGTTTTGTCATTAGCATGGCTCAAAAAATACTAATTATTTTTTAAGTTAATTTTTAAATATTTAACTCTGCTGACTACACGTAATACTATATTAACAACACCTATTTTTTTCAGAAATTTTGCTAACAGTAATTTTTTTAAGATTTCACTTTTGAAATTGTCCCCTAATTTGAGAATCACCCATATACATATATATTATGTACCATTTCCGGCATGTAATACGCGGATCAAACAATTCTGTTTTCACACAGAAATTTTATTTAGTAAATGAAGCCAAATATTTACTGTTATTGGATAAATTATAATTTATTTAAAATATTTCTGGGTTGAAAAAAGATTGTTTGATTAGGGAATTATACGCCGAAAATTACAGTATATATACATGTATATTGCATTATATTGCTGACGTCAATCTCTGCAAAAAGCTCATTTAGTATTGTTCGGTTTTTCATTTATTTGTTTTTTATTTAACTAAAATATTATAATTTTCAAAAACAAAGCATTCTAAAAAAGAAAACTACAGAAAAAAAAATTGTAGAGGTCTACCTCAGCTATCCAATGCGAGAAAAAATATTAAAATTTGAACGAGATATTTACATCACCCCCCACACACACCTTATGATTAGCATTAACAAGTCTGTTTTTCGTGTGAGTAAAATTTCTTCTTAAGCTGTGAAAGAAAAATCTAAATGTGAAATTTAAAAATATTTAAATGATGCAAATATAATGATTGTTTCTCAGATTATAATTTAATAAAGTTTTAATAAATATGCATATACTAGTAATAGGCTTACTAATAAATGTAAAAATCACATAAAATGAAAAAATATATATATATATTTACAAATACATGAAATTTAAATCTAGCACACATAACAGATCATATTAAGGTTATATAAATTGTTTAAGGGTAAATTCAATATTTGTTCTATGAAAAATTTTTGTCACAAAATTGTTTAAATAACAAACTGTTTTCCCTGAAAAAAAAAAAAATGTTTATAATCATTCAGTATGTATTTCAAATTATACATACATAAATTTATTTATCTTGAATTATTTTAAACACATTTCTTGGTATAGTGAATTAAATAAATAATTTATTCTTTTCAATTAAAACTTTTAAAATGTATAACAATTTATATATTTTTAAAATTATTTAAATATAGATTCAAAGTTTGATCTATAAAAATATTTTCTGTAAGATTTTTTAAATGATAACTGTTTTTACATGAAAAACATTGTATTAATTATTATGCAGGTACAATTTTCAAAAGAATTGCGAATTTACTATTTTAAAACTTTCAAAAATTTTCAAAACCAACTACTTGGCATAGTGAAATTTTTAATTAGTTTATTTTTTTTTCAATTAATACTTTTAAAAGCTATATGAAATGCAATTATTTAGAAATGGCATTACACATGAATTTTTAAAATAGAATAATTGAAAAAAAAAGAAATTAATAAATTCACTTTGCCAAATAATAAGTTTGGAAAATTTAAAAAAAAGTATATATACACATATAATGCTTTTGAAAAAATTACCTAAATAATTATTAATATATTGTTTTTACGCAAAAACACTTATTTAAACAATCTCCCAAGAAATATTTTTTATAGATCAAATTTTGAATTTATACTTAAGTAATTTTTATGGCACGAAACTGGCAGGCTTTTGGGTAGTTAAAATGGAAAATACACCAGAAAAGGCTTTTTTATGGGCAGCTTTTGGCTAAATTTAATTCTTACAAACACAAATGGCTGGGTGAGGGTCATCTCCTGACCAACCTTTATTTTTAATGGCCTTTAAAAGAATAATTGTGGCCAGTTTGTGGCTGTCTAATATTTTCGATAAATCGTTAATGGCACATCTATGGGCAACTTCTTGTATCATCTTGTAAAATTATCTTCTGGGCATATTCTGGCCGGCATGACAGCTTTTTGACGGAGCCGTTACGGCCAAAGATGGCGGGCCGTTATTAAACACTTTGGGCCACCGCTAACTACGCCTACAGTGGCCCACCAGGTATGTGTTTGTTGGGTAATTACACTATGATTACGTTTTGTTATAAATCCTTCAACTGATGGTGCTGCTGTGCTATATTTTACACGGTTTTTTTTTAACTAGCTATATCTCAAGAACTAATGCACAGAATTTCATCAAACTTCAGATTCTTTTACACCATAACATAATTAGACCCTTTTTTACGTTTTGGCATAAATTGTCCAAGATATGGTGTTGCTGTGCTACGTTTTGCAAATTTTTTGTTATAACTATATCTCAAGAACTAATGGACGAAATTCCATCAAATTTCAGATTCTGTTAGGTCTTGACATCAATAGATGCTTATTAGGTTTTAGTGTAAATTACCCAACATGAGGCACTACTAAGCTCATTTTCTCAGAATATTAATTAAATTTTGCGTTTTAGGCTTTTCGGATACCAGAATCTCATTAGGCTAGGTCAAATGTTCGAGGAAATTCGATAGTGGGTAACTTCGGGGTCACCACGTTTTTTTTTATTTTTTTTATTATATATATATATATATATATATTAAAATGTACTTATGAGATAGAAGAAAGTTTCGGGATTGACACATCCAACTAGTTTTAATTCTTTTAATCAATAACAGTCATTTGCAAACTGATAAATCGATTTTTGTTTGGAAATAGCTTCAGTGTAATTGCTTTAACTTTATTGTACAACTCAAAATGTCATTCCGTCACATGTTGATATTGCCTTTATAAAACAGTAGAGTAATTTATACATCAAGACTTTTTTTGCCCCCCCAAAATCTGACAACGCGGTATTTTTTACTTTAAGGATATATGAATGATTCAGCCTCAATCCAACTGCCTAAAATTTGGGAGGAAATGCTTCATAGAGAGAATAAGAAACGACAGTATAAAATGTGTGGTAGTGAGTTGGAGTGTGCGGTGGTGAAGAGGAGGTGAGAAGGCGGCGAAAGCCAGCCAGATGAATTGGATTGCGCGATAGAGAGTTATTATTAGCCTCCAATGAATTAGCTAGGGGTTTTAGAATGAGATAGCCAGCAGCGTTTGCCGACTTAGTTTATCAAAAGCGGAGCTATCCAGGAAAAGTGCCGGTGGTAAGAGATAATTTAATTACGTTGAGTATTTTTATAATAAAGAGTGTTTAAGGTCACGGGCTGTCTTATAAAGTTTTAATTTAGCGTTTGGCTGAATCTGAGCGAGATGTTGGTTTGAAGTGCCTCGACTGAGAGTACGCCGAGGGTTGTGAGTATATTTTCAACTTAATCTCTTGGTATTGTGACTAGTTATTGAAATTAGTGAACTGACACTCCACTTTCCCTGAGTCCTAGCAGTTTAAATAAACCGTGATTTTTAATTTATATCTAGAATTATGTCTTCATTTCATCTACATAACCACCCTACCGGTACAAATGACACAGTCTGTGTACCCACACGTTACAAATGGGGCTTAACAGAAAGTCGAATATTGTGAGCTTGTGCCAAGAGTTTATTTTACAGATGAAGGTGACATTAATGAATTTTTAGTAAAATTGGATGATTATATTGTATTTAATAATATACCAGAAAAGAATAAGTATATAGTGCTTAAAAGCTCCCTTAAGGGCGAAGCACTTTTATGGTTGGAAAATATAGGAAAATGTTTGGTTAATGATGAAACTGAACGATTCGAGCAGACAGTTATTGAGCTAAAGAAAGCATTTCCTCCGGTTAAATATAAAAGTATTTTAAGAAGAGAATTGTATTGTAATAAGCAGAATAAATATGAATCAGCGTCAAAGTTTTATCTACGTAAGCTTGAATTAAAAAAATAAGTTAGATTTGGATGTTAACTTTGGGGAGTTATTGGACATAGTTCTTCCTCTGTCTAATACGAATGTACAGGACTATATTGAGATTAAAGCACGCTCGGCATAGCCCGGATCATGGAATTCGCGTAGCCCTCGACAGAGACCTATCACGGAAAGTAATTTGAGAAAGGAGGGGGAGAGGAATTGGAGAGGGGGACAGCGATTTATGAATATTGATTTGAGTAATGGTAGTTATGGATTTAGTAGAAATGGTAATAGGAGTTTTGGTGGTGTTACTAATTTTAGAAGTGGTGACAAATATATGGATGGAAATAGGCGGAATAGTGATTATAGTCCGAGAGCGGGTGGACATGAAAAGAATGTTTCTTTACGAATAAGGAGATTAACTTTGGATGAGAATTCTGGGGTCAGGTCAATGCAAAGAAGAAGTGTTAAGAGGTCGGAGCAGTTAAACTGGTAGGTGGCTGTACTTCGGAAGGTATGAAGTCACAGGTTAAAGTGGAAATGCCTTCTGTTAATTTGAATAGAGTGACTATTAATCCAGTGGAGTTACCTGAAGTGTTAATTGTGTTAGATAGAATTGTCGTTAAAAGTAATTTCGATACAGGGGCAGATAAGTCTTTTATTTCATATGATTGTTATCGTAAATATTTTTCGTATACAAAGTTGATGAGGTCGAATCTGGTGGTTCAGTCGGCGCAAGCAGTAGCATTGATAATAAGGGTTCAGTAGATTTAGAATTTAAAATTCGTTCGCTTAAGACATGTTGGGAGTTTTGAATGTTAGATGGTTTAACAGTGCATTGTATAGTTGGAGTGGATTACATGAAAGATAGATGAATTAGTCTAGATATCTTTAAAAATAATGATCTGATCTTCTGATCGTAATGAATAATAAGAATGTGAGAAAGAAAGAGTCAGTTTCAGTGTCAATTGATTCGGGGGAGTCTGGTTTAAGTTAAAGTGAGAAAGAGGAATTTAATAAGTTTTTGAGTTATTTTGGTGAAGTTTTTGCAGATAAACCAGGTTTAACGCATGTTGCGTGGTATGAGATTGATACTGGTTTGTCGGCACCTGTTACTAGTAAACCATATCGTTATGGCAAGGTTAAGCAAGTTATAATTGATTATCATATTCAAAAAATGCTTGCAGATGATATTATAATGCCAACTGAGTCTCCTTTTGCATCGCCAGTAGTGTTGTCGTAAGAATAATGGGAAAAGCTTAGATGATCAAGAGGCATTGAGATTTGCAGTAGATTATAGGAAGTTAAATGCAATAACGCAATACCCTCAGTATCCCATCCCAATAATTGATGAAATTTTGGCAAATATAACGAGTACGAATTATATGTCAATGTTAGATCTTACGTCAGGTTATTTTCAAATTGGAATGGAGCTGGAGCATGTAGCTAAAACTGCGTTTATTACTCGGGACGGATGTTTTGATTTTAAGAGGATGAGTTTTGGTTTATCGGGAGCACCGGCAACGTTCCAGAAGGCCATGAATAATATCCTTAAACCTCTGCTTGGTAAGGGTGTCTTGGTCTACCTGGACGATATAATTATAATGGCAGCTATTTTTGAGGAGCATTTAAGATTATTGAGGGAAGTATTTACTTTGTTAAGAAAGGCTTGGTTAACAGTTAAGTTGGAAAAATGTAAATTTTTGCGAAAAGAGATAAAGTATTTAGGAATTAAAATTACGAGTGAGGGCATTAATATAGATAATGAGAAGATTGAGGCTTTTACGGCAATGAATTCCACTCAAAATAGTAAAAAAGGCGGCACATTTTTAGAGATGGTTGCTTGGTTTGCCAAGTTCATTCCACATTTTTCAGAATTATGTGAACCATTGTATAATTTAAAAAGGAAAAGGGTAAAGTTTACATGGTCGTCAGCGGCTCAGAGGTCTTTTAGTTATTAAAAGTGGCAGTAGTTTCTCCTCCTGTTTTGGCTCATCCTGACTACAACTATCAATTTGAAGTTTATTGCGATGCGAGTGCAGTGGGGGTTGGAGCAATGTTTGCACAGAAAGGTCGGCCTATAGCGTTTGCTTGCAAACCAAGATATGCCGAATCGGTCGTTTTCTCGCTTACAAATAAGAATCGCTTTCTCAGCCATTAATTTTGCGTGAAAGTCGATTGCGAAAAATATAATGTAAAATACTATGTCTATAGGGTTTGTATTGTACATTATAGCGCATTATTTTTTCTTATAAATTTCAGTCTGCCGAGAGTTTGTACCAGGATATGCGCAGGCAGACCAAAATATTCTTAAAATACTTCATTTTACTTTTAATTGGTTACCAATTTTATCCCGTAACTCGATGACGTGATATTGACGCCAAAATGGCGAATTGGCGCCCGCTGTTACTCATATCGTTCCAAGAAATGTCGAGGCAGACCAGTTAGTCCTTAATCTGCACCTAATAATCTTGTCCTATATCATGATTTCATCCCGTAACTCGATGACGTAGTCATTGAGTTGTTACATTATAACGTCATTATTTTGGTATAAATTTCAGTCTGCCGAGGGTTTGTACCAGGATATGTGCAGACAGACCAAAATATTCTTAAAATACTTTATTTTACCTTTACTTTGGCACCAATTTCATCCCGTAACTCGATGACGTGATAGTGACGCCAAAATGGCGAGTTCGCGCCCGCTGTTACTCATATCGTACTAAGAAATGTCGAAGCAGACCAGTTATTCCTTAATCTGCACCTAATAATCTTGTCCTACATCATGATTTCATCCCGTAACTCGATGACGTAGTCATTGCGTTGTTACATTATAACTTCATTATTTTGATATAAATTTCAATCTGCCGAGGGTTTGAACCAGGATATGTGCAGGCAGACCAAAATATTCTTAAAATACTTTATTTTACCTTTAATTTGACACCAATTTCATCCCGTAATTCGATGATGTGATTGTGACGCCAAAATGGCGAGTTCGCGCCCGCTGCTACTCATATGGTACCAAGAAATGCCGAGGCATATCAGTTGTTCCTTAATCTACACCTACTAATCTTATCGTACATCGTGATTGCATGCCGTAACTCGATGACGTAGTAATTTGTGTCACCGCCGCCCGCTCTGTTTAGTTTCATTAGTTTCAGACAAAAAAATCTGAAAAATGAAATTTTTTGGAAAATTTTTTCATTGTTCTAAAATAAACAATTTTCGTCGCAGAAAAAAATTGTCTGGCATAAGTATTCAGTATAATTCAGCGAATATGGATTACAATATAAGTTCATATGTGGCAGACAGTTTAGAAGAAGTTTAGTTTCATTCGTTTCAGACAAAAAAATTTTTAAAATGAAATTTTTTTGAAAATTTGCCATTGTTTTAAAATAAACAACCTTCGTCGCAGAAAGAAACTGTCTAGCATAAGTCTTCAGTATAATTCAGAGAATATGGATTACAAATTTCATTAAAATTATTCCGGTAGTATTCGACGAAATGGGTTTAAAACTCAGATATTTCACATAGAACTGCAACTAGTCTTGTCTTCCTTAAGCGAAAAGTCCTGATAAATATTGAACATGTACTCAAATATAAGGTTTCATTATTAACAATTTGGAAAATGGTTGTTTCTTTCTATCGGGAATAAAGATACCTGAAGCATATTTAAACTTTCAGATGTCTGTTTTTTTTTTTTTTTTTTTTTTTTTTTTTTTTTTTTTCCGTCTTCTGATTGCTCGATGTTTAATGTCCAGAAATAGAATACTTTTGTTCCAATGATGACAAAATATATACAAAAAACTACAAAGAAATTAATAACTCATAAACAAATTGATATATGTACATCTTTCAAACCAATTGCATTTAAAAGGATTTTTTTTTCAATATACAATGATGTAAAAATTGAAAATGTGCGATGTTTAAAAGTTTAAAAATTTCCAGTACCGAAAAATATAAAAATCAAACTTTATTTAAAATTTGTTTATGATTATTCCAGGAATATTAATGTTTAATCCATGACATACATAATAAAATGATTCTGTTGTTACGTAAGCAACGTTTCGATTATTATAAAATGATGGATATTATTGTTATTATAATTATTATTATTATTATTTACGAGACATTTAGAAGAATTTTTAATTAAATATGAAAAAGTGTTGTTGTTAACAACAAAAAAATAAAAATGTTATAAAATGGGTAGAAGCAAATTATCAGATATAGAAATAAAAAGAATATTGCCCTGTTAAACTGACGGCATTGAGCTGACAGACTACGCATACTAATTGTACATTACAGCCTTATATTCTCAAGGGTTAATTCCGTTCTAAAAGCAAATGAAGGGGGTGGGGGAAACAGCTCTCTCCATTTCTCCATTTTATATTTAATTATTGAACCCTTTAAACTAATCATATGCTTTATCATATAAAAAATCTATACCCGAATTTCAGAGCAAATTGAAAAATTCTTAATAAAAACCCATTAATGTAAATTAAGAAGAGTTCTCCTCACTTTTATATTTAACCATTAAACTTCAAAAAGTACTCAGAGATTCGCCTTATAAGAAAGAAAATACATCTAAAATTAAAAGCAAATCGAATAACTATGCAGAAAGACCCATTTATCAAATTTAAGGGGAGAGGGTAAGGGGAAGGGTAGTTCCCCCTTTATAATTAACAAAAGATTCCACAGCTAATTAGGGAAGCATCTTATACTATGAACAGCATCCAACATTTGAAGCAAATTGGTAAATTCTGTGTGAAAAACCCATTAACCAAAATTAAAGGGAGTTACCTCCCATTTCTCGCCCTCTTAGACCCTCCGCTCCTCTTATTTATCCCCCGTTCCCCCTCTTTATATTTATTCAATTAACAACTAATAATAATCACGGAGGTGCCTCATCAGAATGATCCTATAAATAAATTTTGAACAAAAACTGATAATTCTGATTGAAAAACGCATTTATTATGAAGCATTTTGAAGCATTAGCACCGTTCACCGTCTTATAAATTTCAAATGAACTCCGAAAACTAATCTGGGAAGTGCCTTATCAGAATGTACCTATATGCAAATTTTCAAGTGAATCGGATATTTTTATCATGAGTTATCGCGTTACGCACATACGCACATACAAAACGGACGAGCACATAAGCTCCCAGGCTTTGATAGCCAACTAAAAAACGAATCCAAAGAAAGATTACATATGAAAGATCTTCTTTTAAATTAAAAATACGAGTACTGCTTATCGATCCCAAGATTTGCGAAATGTGCGAACATTATGAAAAAGGAAACAATGTAATGTTGAACTAATCGATTGTGAAGTACAATTTTTTTGTTGTTGTTTCGTTTTGTATTTTTATGTACATATATATAGAATTTATTTGCAAATCTTAAATTTTAGTCTTGGAAAAAATCATTTCGAAATGTTTGCTGTAATTTATCACGTTACAAGTTTTTCTATTTATTTAAAGGCGGTAAAAAAGTAGTAGCATAAAAAATTCATTTTGTAATAAATTACTTTTTAAATAATATAGCTAAAGTATTTTGTTAAATTTGCAGTCTTTCCTGTACAACGGTAAAAAATTAATACATTTAGTTGCAGTAGATAAAATATTCGTATCGATTGACCAGCCGCGCTCTTTGATCATGATAAGAATTACAGTTGTATTATTATTTATTTATTCAACCTCATTTTTCCGCTCCTGGGATTTGTCTGATATAGTATTGCATACATGACATATAAGTATGAGGATGAGAAAAATTTATCCGACATGCACTTAGAATGATTATATATAACCCGATATGATAAAGAATATTTTCTTATATCTATTACTGTTTTGGCGATTATTAAAATAATTATTTACAAAGACGATTTAGATTACTAATTTTAATCAGTAAATGTATTGATTTATATATATTATGCAGTATCGCAAAATCTAGAATTCTTGAAAGAAATTTAATAAGATTATTCCTGGTAAAAAGAATATTGCATGCATTATATATATGTGTGAATTTAATATATTTTAATGACTTTTTTTCATTTTGTACAGAAATCGCACAATTTTCCTAAAAAAATGGTAAATTTGCTTTTATACTTAGTTGTTGAATGTTAAAAAGAAAAATGGTCCTTCCATGAACTGAAAATGCTGCTTTTCAAATAAATGAAAACGGAAACAATTAGTTAAGATTTCTATCAGTGATCACTTTACAGGCAACTTATTCCAACTGAATTCCGCACATCAACCACAATTTGAATGCAAAACAAACAAGACAGTCCAGAGAGAGACAGAGAGAGGAAATGAGTTGGCTTGGCATGGAACTAAAATTGCAGACATGAAACAGTTAAAAAGAGTTACAATTTGGCCTAGGCACTTGCTTCCCGATATGAAAACCTCTCCTCGTAAATTAAATTCAATTCTTGTTCCACGTGCTTGTGTTATTTTGAATAAAATTTAAGCTTCACATTACAAGCCATTTTGACAATATAATCCATCTCTAATACCCTCTGAACTCTATGGATTTCTTTTGGTGTAATTTGTTGTTGATATGCTAAGTTCAGCTGTTTCTAGGTCTGATAAGCTTTCGGCTATAATCAGTATACAGTGTGGCTGCTAAATTTCATGGTCAACCCAATAAATTCTGAATGGCAAGAGCTATAGTTATTACAGTAAAGTTGCCATGCACTAATGAATGGAGACACCTAAGGCTCCACCTTGTAGGATACTGCGGAGTTAGCATTCATATCTTAAAAACGTATAAAGATAGTGAAGAAAGTGATTTACCTTGTAGTAAAGCATCGTTGGTTTAATACGAAACTACATTTTGTGGATATTAATGCAAGCAATATAATAGTTAAAAAATGCATTTGTTTTTTTTGTGATATTCTACAATGCAACGTCACGAAACTTGAGCACAAAGAGACGTGATAATCTTTAGTACAATTGTTCATCCAAATGTGCATTGCAAATGATGGGGAGAAGTTTGAACATCTCAAATAAAGGTACATTGTTATTAGTTGTTTTTTCTTAGGTCGTTTTGTCACATTAAAAGATAGAAATTCTCAAATAGTTATAGTGTTTTAAACATTCTATTCTTAGCAACACTTCCTTCGCGAAGAGAGCTATTTGCTAAATTTTTAATATTTGATCACCAATTTTTCAAAACGGAGAAACTTCTGTGCTTCAATCGCGTAAATGTTTTCATTAAATAAGGTAAATTTTACAAAAATTGAATGATTGGTGAGAATGATGCGGATTTTGAGCATCTTCAGTGGCATGTATACCAGTCGCTCGTCCTGAACTGGTTAATGTCCACCAAGTGTCTTTTCTTTCTAAGTTTATTATGCTCTTCAATGCTTTTTTGTACAGTCATAGCAAAAAAAATCTTGACACTTGCGATTTTAAACGTTTTGTAAAATATCTAAAAATATATATGAAGAATAACTATATATAAACAAATGTAAACAATAATATATAAACAAAATTGTACAAGTCATATATTTTCGCGAGGATTTCTTTCTGAAAATCGCCAACAAATTAAAGAAAAAAATTAAATAAAAAAATGAGGGGCTTATCCATATTCCATTGATTAGTGTCTACACAATATTGCATGTACTACTATATTTGGATACAGCTCTTCATTTTTTTTGTTTCATTTTGGGAATATAGGATTTTAATCTTATTCTTTCCAAGATAATTTTCAGAATTTTCAAGCTATGATTTTGAAACTTTAACAAAAGGTGCTCTGTACATTTAGCTTACACAATATGCAAATGGGAATTGTATAGAGTTGACGAATGCGCAGTGAAAATTTATTTAGTAAACCTGCTCATTTTTCATACAATTATTAATATTTTTTTATTTTTATTACAGGCTATTATGTACAATGTTTTTTCTCATATTTTCTGAAAAGAACATTGTTTTTTATAAAGAACTCTGCAGATTATAAGCAATAAACTTAGCAAAATTTGGGACCGTTTTTATAAAAACCTTAATTTCTCTACGAGTATGCATGCTATATTTATACTCTCAAAGAACAGTTTTCATAAAATCCGAAATTTAAAAGTAGTCAAGTGAAATAATTGTTTTAAAATTGAGATTTCTGTTATACTATTGGACTACAAGGATAGAAATACGGCATAGTGATTAATTTTAAGATGCGAGGACTGTTTGTAAAAATAATCAAAATTTAAAAAGGTCAGATGAGAGGAAAGTGTTCCAAAATACTCTAAAACATGATTTGTAAGAAACTGGAAAGACTAGAAAATCAAATATTAAAATTGATTACGTATCGCTTTTAAATTATTAATTAAACGTGACACGACTTTTATGCTAAAGACGTAAACATACATACATTTTTTTGATAACTTCAAAATTTAAAGTTTATAGGAACGAACTTGCTAAAAATGTTATTACTATTATTCAATTCATTTAGAAATTTGGATGATTGGAATTTTTTTATTTTATTCAAGTGGTTTCTCTTAAAATGCAAATGATCGATACGATTAGTTTTTGAAACTCAGAAATTACAAATAAAGTATGAAAAAAGTGGAAAACATTAAAAAATATATTCCAATTATGGTTTGCTTGGAAATAATTTAGATTTTCTCATTAATTTTTTTTTCATGTGCGCAAAAGCAATATATAAAGAATATAATTGGTAAGATTTTAAATTTTCCATATCAGGATAACTTTCTCTACTCCAGATAGATAGAGAAATACCACCTGGAATATTTCAGTAACGACTTATACAAAGCCGCAGGCGTTGTTAGTTTAAATATACAATTTAATAGCTACATAAAATTAAAAGCCAGTTAATTTCTCAAAATAAATGTTAATATTTTGTTTAAAACTTCAGGCGATAACGCTATTTAAATTTATTTCTCGATTCAAGACAGAAACAACAAATATTTTGCGGAGATAAATTGCCCTTCTAGGTAATATTCCTAAAGGAAAATAATAGAGATTAAAATTAATCGTATTTATATGCATATGAAAGCAGAATCAAGCCATGATAATTTATAATTCTTTAGAAATTTAAGTTACTGGAATAAATTGCTCGTAAAATCCTTACACTTATTTACTAACAGAAAAACATGTCGTTTCCTTAAATTAAATCTATTGATAAAAGGAGCAATCCAATGTAAATAGCAATTATTTAAAATTGGGAATGTAAATAAGATTATATTTATGTATCCATGGAATATTTGAAGTAATTATTAATATCCACGGAATATTTTTAGTTTTTATTTTGCAATAATTTAAAAACGCTTGAGGAAGCTAAATAAAATTTATCTGGCCAAGTTAATTTGAAAATAACAGTTTGATGTCAAAAATCAGCCAGACATTCGTCATTTCTTATTTTAAAAGTATTATTATTATATTGACGGCAACAATATGTTTGTAATAACTCTTTCTAACTTTCAGTTGCTATGATCAACAGTGCAGAATCAAGAATCTTTTAGTTTTATTGATTCTACTTAAATGTTAGTCAGGCAAGATCAAATACAAATGTGCCAAATTTTGTGCCATTTATATAAATGAGGGTAAATTTTATCTTTTCAAAACTAAATACTTTATTTATTTATTAATCCGTATAGTTTATTGTTTTTATTATATTTTAACTCAAACAGTTTTTTATTATTTTTTTATTTTAGGTCATTTTCTATATTTATTTTAGTTTATTTAACATAAAAAAATATATGTATTTAATAATTTTATTTTTTTCTTTTGAACGTGGTTAGTACCAAAACTAAATAGTTATCAATTACCTACTACTTTTGGATATTTATCTCCCGACTCGGGATATTTCGTAAGTATCATAATGGAGATTTAAATTGTTCTTTAAATGCAGTATTGATATTCGTTTTATTTCCTTGTCAAGACAGTGGTCTGATAATAAAACTTATTAATTACAACAGTGGAAATTCTTTTTTTATTTTCTATTATGTGACAAAACATAATTATTATGTAATATAAAAACCCCTGATAAGGGAGCCACTGATAACCAATATTAACGTTTAGTCTGTGTCACTACTAATAATTCTTATAAATATACCTTTAATACAGATTGGTACAGAAAGTTCTTTGAGAGCTACAACAGACATAGCACTTATCGTCATGCGTGAAATTATGTGTTCACACACTGACGAATTTACGAGAAAACTTTATTACAAAATTACCATTTTAATATACTTATACTTATCAGCATAATCTGTCCGTTAGATTAAATGTAAAAAAAAAAAAAAGAACATAATTACACTTATTTCACCCTTCAACAAAATCTTAAAATAAAAACGGCACACTATAATAACAGTATAAATATAGTAACTAAAATAACAATTTGAGTAATTCAAAATTAGTTTAATACATTTGCCGGTATGTAATATTTCCTTTTCAGGAACTTAAAAATGCTTTAATGACAAAATATTCCACAACAAAGAAGAAAAAGCACATTTTATACCAAAATAAAGTAACAATCATGTCACTGTGTGACAATGAATAAATAATACGTTAACACTCATTATGAGTACATAAAGAAGGATTATTATATAAATCCTTCTACATATATATATATAAGTAACGATCTGATATGGGCCAATCAAAAAATGAGCCAAATACCGATGAGCCAATGAAAATCTAGTTGATATCTGCGTGAAAATCTGCGTTGATCTTGCTATCGAGGTTGTAAAATCCAGATCTGTCACCAAATTACAGGTTTGTCGCCAACATGGTGGTATATTGCCAAATCTGTCAAAAAATAATGCCAATTTGGAGCTATTCCCGGTATTTTGGCAAATTCCGTAACCTGTCATTGTAATCCTTGTTTTCGTTGTTAATTTTTTTCGGTTTTAAGAGTTTTTTATATCAAAAACTTGAATCATTCTAAATGTAATAGATAATATTTCGTATGAAATCTAGCTAAAACTAAAAAAGTTTAGTTACTATTATTTTCGAATTGTAATTTCATCAAATACCTTAAATTCTTCCGTAAGACCACCATCCCTTAGAGTAATATATCTACTCATAGGCTATTTAATGGAGTTCAATTCAGTTATAGGTTTGTTAAGAATAGAGTGCCTTCTCTGGTGGCGAAATGTGGATCAAACATAACGCAATTTTGTTAAAATTTACAAATATCACAAGGCGATCAATTTTAAGCTTTAAGATAGTTCATAACACATGATAAAAATGCTATAGAAAAGAAAGGCGTGACATATTTCGGAAAGCACGAACTAAGTTAAAGGGGTTAAATTAAGAGATTAATTAAATTAACAGAGTGTGAACTGTTGGAAATTTTAAGATAGTTTATTACATATAATAAAAATTTCGAAAATGAGTCGGCATCAAAAATTAGGTATGAAAGGAGCGAGTTTTCATCAATTCCAATTGAATGTTTCGAAAATAAAGGATCGAAATGTGATACAGAATTGAAACGCGAGACAATTACGTCTGAGATTGGCTAGAAAATAGGGATTGTTTCACCATACCAATCTGTATGACGAAGCGATTACGTAGGGATTGGAAATCATAGCGGACAAGTAGGTGGAGCCCCCAAGAATTATAATTTTTAAATAAAATTTGTGGATGAATGAGAACACTTACTTATTTAGGAAGCGAAAAATATAGCGTTCACTTGCTGTAAATACCTCATATGGCAAAAAATCACGATTTTTGAGTTAATACCACCGGAACAATTTCAAAGATGTGAACTTTTAAAAAGTAGTGTGCCGTTTTTCACTATCAATATTTTCATTATTACTAATTTTCTGTTACTTATTTTATTAGCAAAAACGTTATAGGTGAAACTGGTGATTATTTTTGAGGTTTAGGAAAGTTATATAGTTTACATTTCGATATTTAAATTACCACCTCGTCACAACAACATTGTACTTAACCAAATCTTTCCAGTTTTGATATATAACATCCGAGTTTTCGTAAATTTATTCATTATTTAAAATTTCTCATGCGTCTTCTGAAAAATCATGACTTTTGAGTTATGACATTGTTGCTGCAAATGGACGATATTTTAGATATCGGTAAATTAAATTACATTTTAAATGAAAGAAACAAACTGATTATTTTACTATTACAGGAAATAAATGCAATTTTCAGACGAATTCAAGAATTTTATTAAAATAATTGCTCTTTATCAAATTCAAATTTAAAAATCTTATTAAAGTAAATGTTTTCCTGTCTTAAAACATACCACAACAAAGCATTTCATTTTCTTTCAATTCTCATACATTTATAGAAAAGGATATAATAAATTTCAAACCCAATGAATACCTCCAGACATATCACAGTACTTCATTTTAAAGGTTTTGATGATAAATTCATTTAAATTTATTCCCTGAAGCGAAAACAAACAAGAAACATTGTACCAAAATGAAGTATGGGACTGAATTACAACAGGAAAAGTAAAAGACGTACGCCATATATAAACAGCATTCATATGTAAATAAAATAACGAAACAATACTCTTGATGATTATTCTTCATTCGTATGTTTTTTTATTCCGGAAATTAATGCATTTGTTTATTTTAAATCTTGTTATTTTATGAAAGGATTTATGTTTTGTCAGCTAGCAGTCCATTTTAAATTATTATAATTATTTGCATAACATTTTCTATTTTAAATAATGATTGCTAATGGAATATATTTTTTTTAAAGTATAAGAACAAAAATGTCATTTTTTGTCATTACCATAAAGTATAAATGCATGCATCATTAAAATAAAATTATAATAAATGTCATAGTAACATTATACATAAACTTTACGCTTAAAGCTCAAATACATTTTATAAGGTTTTATGTCAAAACTTTAAGAATATTGTTTGAACAATTTTTAAAAATACCTCTTCTCACTTTCTTAAAAACGTAATAATGTAATTACTTTGAAAATTTGCGCAAATGTGCTTTTTCTATCGGGCATCGGTGTGTCTGGTACTAGACTCAAACTTGAATCATTAATTTAATTACCTAACCAAACTTTCATCAAAAATGCTCTAAACATTCTTTTACATATCAAAGACATTAGAAGACGTTACTCTTGTCAACATATTGTAAATTTCTTAAAATACATATTAAAGAAAGAAAAAAAAAATTAAAATAAATTCCTCAGTAATTTTCACTATTTATTTAAGTAAACAAAAAATACATTCTTAATGTATGTCTTTATGCATAAGCATTCATTTCTTTTTTTTTTTAAATTGAACTGTCCAAAATTTAGATTATCGAATTCTTTGAAAATTGGAAGTATATTCTTTTCATTCTGTGAAATTTACTGCAAAAATACCACACATTACGAAAAAAACAAATAATATACATATGTATGTGTGTGTGTTTAATATACTTAGCAGATCAACAACGATCAAAACAATTCTTGTAAAGCAAAGATTCCATGCATTTCAAGAGGTTATTAAAACTGTAAAGGACAATAAATCCCATAACAGATGTAAATTACATCTGGTTAATTCATTAATTTACATCTGTTATAATTAATTTACCGATTGAATAATCGTGTTTAAAATTAATCTAATAAATCCCATATTACGGGAATAACTGATAGTTTTGCTAATGATTTCATGCAAACTGATCTTCGAATAAGTACTTAATCTTACTTAAAATATGCAGCTGCCGTAAGGGCGATGAAACTGCAACATATAACAATGGAATGAAACGAATGAAAGCTAAATTACTGATGGTTCGGTAAGAAATTTCGTAAATCGAGTACATATTTTTCGCATTTGACTATGCAATATGTTGCCCTGAATACTGCAACCTGTGTAATATCGCCGACAAAGAATAAGGCGAAGAAATTATCTTTAATTTTTGTGGTATCTGAACGTATAAATCATAATTAAAACACGTACGCCCAAAAGATAAAATTGTGTAGCATAGGGTTAAGATATAAATATATTTGACCAGCTTGAATTTAACAATTAACTAAAGAAATGAAGTAATCTTTCAGATTACAACACCTATTATCGTATATTTACGTATTGTAGTCAAGGAATTTGTTTCCTATTGTGGCATGTCTCCTTCCACAATATTTAAAATATGCTGAATATAGATAAAGACAGCTTACCATGCTGAATAGCCCTTTTAATAAATATAATGTCCCTTATTAAAATCATTTTAAAATTTTGTAGGTATGTAGTGTTCCCTAAAGAGAAAGTCTTATTGACAATTCTATTGTCTGTATTATTAACAACATAAATTAGTTTTGACAACCAAGGAAGGTGATATTGATGTCAGTAGATTTTAAAAAGTTATTAATATTTAGTGTCTAAACGAAGCGAAGCCTTATACATATAGTACGTAACTATATTAAAATTCAAACAAAAGTCTTTCATCAAACAAATCTCAAAAGATACTTGTCGGATTTCGAATATGTTTGTAGCAGAAGGTACCTATGAAGGTAACCTGGTGAATGCACCTACTCTCAAAAATTAGTTCCAAATAGTTTAAAAGTTATATTAAAAAAACTGATTAAAAAAAACACAATTTATTTACATACGTCACAGAAATTTGGTATGCGTCATTTTTCTCCGGCTGGATATTTTGGTATGGTAATTATGTATGGATATTATGGTAGACAACCGAATCAGAGTACATGGAGCAAATAGTTATCTGAGCGAAGAGAAGGCTAATGCACATTAAACGTAACGATATTAAAAGTGAAGCACATTTCTTTCGACAAGCAAATCTGAAAAAATACATGTCGGATTGCGATTCTGATTGTACCAAACAATACCTATAAGGGTGACCTACTAAATGCACCTACTTTAAAAAGTTAGTTCCAACTAGTTTTAGTTCCAACTAGTTTAAAGATGATGTTTAAAAAACTGATAAAAAAGCACAATTTATTCGCATACGTCACAGAAATTTGGTTGCGTCATTTTCACCGGTTGGATGTTTCCGTTAGATTCTCAAATTTAAGCTCATAGAGCAAGGCAAATACGTAAACAATTTTTAAGTACATTAAATTACTAGTATTAAAAAATGCTCTGACGAGCACCAAAAAAGTTTAATATGTTTTTAAGTATGAAAAAGGGTTTGACAAGTGCTTCTGTTAATTATTGATCATGAGGAATGACAAGAGAGCATTCTTGGCTAACACTCACTTCAATACCAACTTTAAAAAAATCATATTTGCGCTTTTTCCGTGAAAACAAATCAGTCGCAGTTACTATAAAAATGTATAGTGTAAAGACATAATCAATAAAGATGCAGCTTAATTAGACATAAATGTAAGGGAAGACGACATACTGCCAAAAACCTAGTAACCTGCAGGTATCACATTCATGCCACTGCCACCAATCATGCCCTAAGTGTATAATTGCACAGAAAATTTATTAGTAGTATAGTGCAGAGTGAACAGTGCAGTTAACATCAGGGATGTAATGCAGGTTATATGCCGTATACCTTCTGGACTTTTTAATAGAACACCATATACACTGTTTCTCAAGAAAGCTTATAGTATACACATTCTAGGGTATCCCTCTGCTTAGAGCATATATCCTATCTTATTTTTACGACTACACCCCTGGTTAGCATCTAAAGCACGGTTGAAAGTTCTACTAAAGAACTGCAAATTTCTTTTATATGGAAAAAGCGCAAATATGATTTTTTAAAAGTTGGCATTGAAGTGAGTTGTAGCCAAGAAGGGATCCCTTGTCCTTCCTCATGCTCAATAATTAACAGAAGCACTTGTCAAACCCTTTTTCATACTTAAAAACATATTAACCTTTTTTGGTGATCGTCAGAGCATTTTTTAATACTAGTCATTTAATTTTTTTTTTAATAAAAAACTGAAGATTTTCTAATATCGTAAAAAAAATAATTGCTGCTGTCAAAATTTATAAAATGATAACAACAGCATAAAATTTTGATGTATCAGAATAATTAAAAAGTCATTGCATTGCCATATAAAATGCATGATATAAAAAATAAACCATGGATTCGAACGAAAAAAGTACAGAACTTTATTAAAAGAATTAAAAGCCATACCAATTAAATACATTCAATGTAATTTCTCGAATGAAACATTCACAACTAGAAAAATTCTAGAAATTGAATAACAATTAACATAAAAATATTCCCGAAAGAATAATAATTTAACACAAAATCATTTCTAAACAAAACGAACTTACATCCAACGGGATTTGAACTCTCTACCCGCTGCTGAGCAGCTAAATGCCTTACCTCGAGAGTCCTAGTTTAACACCAGAGATGCTGCAAATTTTGCTATGGTACCAGTATAAGTCTTGTGCTGTCATCAACCGCTCCGATCTGATTGTTTTATTTTTTTATATGTCTGGCGGCTATTTTCCTACTTTTATTTTAGCTAACCGAAACTTCGCCATAATTTCATTTTAAATATAAAGCTGTCACTAACTTTATTTAAAATACATGACTTTCATTAAGGATGTTCTTAACTGCTTCGCTCAACAATCGCAAAACATTTTGACACATTTACAAATTCATTTTTTAACAGAAAGTTATAAAACTGGAATGACTGACTATGGAAGCGATTTTGAATGGAACTTATTTTTCCATTTTATGATAAGTAAATTACCTATCCAGTTCTAAGCTATTTCGATGACGTAATCACCCGTTTTCCTCCTGCTTTTCGACGGTATTTCTGCTTTCGTTGGGAAATGTGCTCAAAAGTGTCAAATTTGAAGGCTTGTTAAGAAAAATCTATTGTGTTTTTTAAAAAACTGAAAATTGAGTGCAATTAGACAGTTTCTGATTAATAACACCTGCTTTTTTTATGCATTTCCGAACAAAAATAAATTAAAGCATGTGTCGCAAAGTTGTCCTTTTCGATTTAAGAACACCCTTAAAAAACACATAAATTAAAAATACATACAGGGTCATTCATAAAAGATGGGCAGAACTTTAAGGGGTTATAGTACACTTAAAGACAAATAATATTAAATAGGAGACTAAGGGTCCCAGACGTATTCCCAATGAGATAGGGGGCATTAAAGTTTAGGATCCGAAATTTCAAATGATTATAAAAAATGGAAAAATTGGTCGATTCGTTTGCGGTTTTTGCAAAAAATTTTCTTTATGCCAGTAATTTCTTGAAATAAAATTTTAAAGTTCAATTTCAAAAAATGCCGATAGGGGCGCTTTAGACTTTGGAGTAACAAACAACTATTTTTTAACGTTATTTTTTGTATTTCTTTAAATGATTTCGAAAGCTTAGACTTAAATTTTGATCTAAAAATCTGAGTCCTAACGAGTAGTTAAGTAGCGTAAACTGAAATTTGAAATTTGAAACCCTTCTCCCCCCAGATCAAAAATCAGTTATTCCCGATCTTTGTGTCGTAGATTAGGCTCTAACTACTGCCGCGTTTTGCTAAAATTATTCTTTATGTCAGTATTTTCTTGAAAATAAATTTTAAAGAAAATTTTCAAAAAATTCCGATAGAGGGCGTTTTAGACTTTGGAGTAACGAACAAGTATTTTATACCGTTATTTTTTGTGTCTCATTAAATGCTTTCTAAAGCTTAGAATTAAACTTAAATTTTCAGCTCAAAATCTGAATCGCTGAGCGTGGTTCAGTAGCGAGGGGAGGGGGTTCAAATTTCAACTTCTGAACATAGTTCAGTTTGCACTACTTAACCATGCCCAACGATTCTGTGCTGTGATACGAGGTAAAAAGACACAAATTAGGATTATGTTACCAAAGCATATTTATTAACATGTAATTACAATAAATGTTCAAAATTGTGACCACCAGAGGTTATGCACGCAGAACAACGGCGAAGAATGGAACGGCGAACATTCGCGAAAACATCAGGCTTTTCGAGCACTTCCCCTACAGCGGCGGAAAGTCTGGCGACCAGTTCCTCGGGGGATTCAATGGGTGTCTCATACATAAGAGCCTTCAATTGTCCCCAAAAAAAGAAATCGAGGGGTGAAAGATCTGGCGAGCGAGCAGGCCAAGCAACAAGACCACCTCGACCAATCCATCTGTTCGGAAATGGGATGTCCAGATAGTTGCGGACGTCTCGTACGTAATGGGCTGGCGCTCCATCGTGCTGGAACCACATCACCCGCCGGATGCGTGGAGGAACAACGTTTAACAGGTCTGGCAGCACATGTTGCAGAAATGTGAGGTATGTTTTACAGTTGAGGCGTTCAGGAAGAAGGTACGGTCCGATTAGGTGGTCTCCGAGGATTCCTGCCCAAACATTGATGGAAAAGCGTCTCTGATGAGCATGTGGATACGTAGCATGTGGATTGACATCCGCCCATACATGTGCATTGTGTGTGTTAAATGTACCTTCACGTGTGAAGGTACATTCATCGGTGAAAAGCACAGTTCGTCCAAAATGTGGATTTAGCGCGTTCTGCTGCAGAAACCAGCGGGCGAATTCAATACGATTTGGATAATCCCCTGGAGACAGTTTCTGGACTCGTTGCACATGAAACGGGAGCAAATGTTCATCCTTTAGTACCCTCCAAGTCATGGACTGTGAGGTATCCACCTGCCTAGCCACTGTTCGTGTACTTGTACTTGGCTGAACCGCTACTACATCCAGAATGGCTTCTGCAACAACTACTGATTCGTCCTTTTTTGAACGACCTGCATTCGACCGGGAAGCGAGAAATGATCCCGTCTCACACAACTGTCTGTGCAAGCGCTCGAAAGTTTTGCGGTTAGGCAACCGCCTGTTGGGAAATCGCTCTCCGTACATTCGTTGTGCCCCTGCACCATTTCCATCTGCCGCTTCGTCAGCCTTTTCCTTATTCGTGAAGGGCACCATCTTCCGATTCATTACTACAGCGACTTACACTTGACTCACCGTTCAGTGGTTTTTATGCCTGAATCATGTCGAAATTTTGCATACGTGTTCTTCTTCTTCCCCATTTGACATTTGCATACTTTCTGTCTCCTTCTTCACCCGGTGATTAGCGTCAGGAATGGAGCTTTAACGTTTGCATGAGCGACGTTTCCAACTGTGCCAGTGCCTTTATGAGTGAATTCCGACTATGCAGTCCTTGACGAAAGTTGTATTTTTGCCTCGTATCACAGCACAGAATCGTTGGGCATGGTTAAGTAGTGCAAACTGACCTATGTTCAGAAGTTGAAATTTGAACCCCCTCCCCTCGCTACTGAACCACGCTCAGCGATTCAGATTTTGAGCTGAAAATTTAAGTTTAAGTCTAAGCTTTAGAAAGCATTTAATGAGACACAAAAAATAACGGTATAAAATAGTTGTTCGTTACTCCAAAGTCTAAAGCGCCCTCTATCGGAATTTTTTTAAAATTTTCTTTAAAATTTATTTTCAAGAAAATACTGACATAAAGAATAATTTTAGCAAAACGCGGCAGTAGTTAGAGCCTGATCTACGACACAAAGATCGGGAATAACTGATTTTTGTTCTGGGGGGAGAAGGGTTTCAAATTTCAAATTTCAGTTTACGCTACTTAACTACTCGTTAGGACTCAGATTTTTAGATCAAAATTTAAGTTTAAGTCTAAGCTTTCGAAATCATTTAAAGAAATACAAAAAATAACGTTAAAAAATAGTTGTTTGTTACTCCAAAGTCTAAAGCGCCCCCTATCGGCATTTTTTGAAATTGAACTTTAAAATTTTATTTCAAGAAAATACTGGCATAAAGAAAATTTTTTGCAAAAACCGCAAACGAATCGACCAATTTTTCCATTTTTTATAATCATTTGAAATTTCGGACCCTAAACTTTAATGCCCCCTATCTCCTTGGGAATACGTCTGGGACCCTTAGTCTCCTATTTAATATTATTTGTCTTTAAGTGTACTATAACCCCTTAAACTTCTGCCCATCTTTTATGAATCACCCTGTATATCAGATATATTTAACTTGCACGTTTTTCTTTCATTTTATAAAAAATACTATACGTAAATACATAAAGGTACTTTTTCAGTAGTTGTACATAACGAAAAGTTCTTGGCGGTAAAAGAAGTTTGGCAACATATATTCTGGCAACCTATTTACTATTTCATATACACAAGCAATTTTTTTCTCATGCGATAACAATGTATTTAAGGTACTACTTATTTATCCCGTCGAACAAAGAACTATAGACAAACTGTAAGATTTTATGCCAATAATGGATGAACATAAATGTTACACTTTCTTTATATTAAACCCTCTACACTTGTTTGTTAAGTGATCAAATGATTTTAATTCGATGATTTATTTATATTTTTATGAATGTTTTACTAATTTATTTGTTTTTTTGTTATTTAATATAAATTTTATGCCAATAAGCGAATAGCTCTTGATATTAATTGAGAAAAATATAATATGTATTTTATTAAAGTTACTCTACGGTTTTATCCGCCGACGTTATTTGGCTAAATAAAAAGCATTTAATTCCTTACAAATTTCCGCTAACATTGGTATTTTTGGTACTTACGTATTAATGCCACCACAGTAGAAGTTGTGCTAATGAGCCAATAAAGAGCGATCTTGTTGTTCGTGCACGTCATTTTTAGTACTTTTTAAGCCTATTTTTGACGCTAATTTTTGTGCGCGTGCGAACAAGATTGCTCTTTATTGGCCATTAGCGCAACTTATGCTGCAGTGGCGTTAATACGTAAGTACCATATTTTTTATACTCCTTAATAAATTCTAATATTACATTTAAAATAGTTCAATGTTATTAACATATGCGATATCTTACAAATATCTCTTTATGGTTTGATTTAATAAATTCTGCATTAAAATATGAAAACTTTTATTACTATTCTTTTGTCCGAAATCACCTGAATAAATCAAATTTTATATTTGGTACATCTCGACGTCATAACTAAATGTCATCATTAAAGTAATCCTTTTCGTTAATGACTTTTATTTTTTTAAATCTAAATTCATTAATTTTCTAAACTTAAATTTTTTTAATGGCAACATTTTTCCATTTGAGTAATTTGGCGAATAGTTTGTGGATTTCTATAAATGGGTGAAATTAGTCGACCTAATAATCAAGTAGCACCGTACGTAATGTAAATAAAATAGTTTTGCATTTTTGGCACAGATATCATATACGCACCACGTTGGCGAATTTTTTTTTTTTCTGACGCCAATGTCATATGCGCATCGGAGTATTTAACTGAATCCAGAGTGTCGTTATTTTGCTTGATATGGCAACCCGGATGTTGTTCTATACTTATTAATAAATAATTTATTTTTTTTTTTTTAAATATATAAATTGTTTTGTTTTATAGTTCTTAAACAAACCTTTTTTTATTTATTGTTATTACTTTTCAAAAAATATATACGTAACTGTATTCCAAAACGAGATTTTCGCCAAATTGGCTTTAGAAAAAAAAGTAACGCCAATGTGATTCGTATATGACATTTGTGCCGCATTTTAATATAGAAACAGAAATAAGTCGTACGACAATAAAAATTAAAGTTCCTCAGGTTTGTTTTTAGAGCTATTTATATATTTTGGCATCATACCCTCCCTTTTTGAAGCCAAAATAGCACCAAGCTTTGGCAAACAGATGTATATTAATCAGACATTCATAAAATAAGTAATAATTTAACTGACCTAGAATCATTCAAAGTACCTTAAAAAATGATGACACATTCTCACGTCCGAATCATCATGGAGCGCCCGACTCACCGCTCTTGTGTTGCGCCAAACCGGATTTCTTACCTTACGTCTGAAAGTCTCAAGTAAATGTTTATAAAAATTTAAAACCATATTTTTACGCTTATCTTTTAAATGTCCTGTAGATTTTTCCATTCATGGCTAATTATTCATAAAATAATAACTGTGAAAAGTACTGGTATGAACGTTTGTACTTAATAACTTTACATATCTTTTTGTCTTGTACAATTAAAAAAAATAATATTAATGTCAATCTTGTGTTAAATCAGTCTTTGAAATAAAATATTACGTGTTGGAAAAACACGATTACGCCGCTTTAGCGGTTAAAAAAATTTGCTATTCGGTATTCCGGCGCCATTTTTTATTTATTCGCCAAACACACCGACCAGAATATGATAATGAACTTTTCCGCAAAATCTTACCCTGATTGCCTAAATTTGTTGATTTCATCATATGGACCTTCAGATAAGCAAGTAAATAAAATTTTGAATAAAAGTATCATATTACAATGGGTAGCATAAATTTAAGAGAGACTAAACTTTTTGCCAGAGGCGGCTTTTAACTTAAATAAACTAGCAGGGGAGACCGAGCTTAGCTCGGTCAAAATTAACTTTGTGTTCAACTCGATATAGTATTTTCACTGCATCATTAACTCTGTATTATTACTGTAAAACATGTTTATAATAGTATTATTTAGAAAAACAATCAATAAGAAAACTATGTTTTTTTGCGCATGTTTATAAAATTTACTTTATTTTAAAATTTACAACGAAAGGACATCGATCTAAATCACTTTTTTAGCTCGACTCTGATTGGTTTAACAAAGCATCTCGAATCCTCTTAAGAATGTATAAAAAAATTCTTTACATTCTGAAAGACAATATTTTTTGCTAGATATAGCCAAATTTGGAGGCATTCTTTCATTTGGCTCCAAATACGTGTTTTGGTTTTCGTAATTTTTATAGTCGATTTTTTGCCCACATGTCGCCAGTATTTTGTCAAATATCACCAAGTTATTGGCTGTTGCCATATTCTCGTGACTCTGACCCGTATTACCCAAAATGAGCCTCTAATCAAATTTGATCAAGCATGTGACACAGCTCAATCGTCTTCAGGTAATCAAAAACAGTAGAATATAAAATTGAATCAAAATCGTTTAAGCCATTTTTTAGGTAAAATTAGCTTGGCAGCATTCAGCAATGAAGCGAAATGACCTACTAATATAATTTTTTTTAACATGCGACTCAGCCCAATTGTCTTCTCGTGACAAAAAACGTTTTGTTTCAAAATTTAGGTAAAATTGATTGAGTCATTGTTATATATAATTAAAATGACCCTAGCTCATTAAGACCCAAAATGACCCACTAATCGAATTTTCGCGAGCATGTGTCCAAGCCAAATGGTTTTCTCTTGCTCAAAAACGATATAATACAAAGTATAGTCAAAATGGTGAGTACCATTTTCTATATAAAATTAGCATGACCCATCATGACCAACAAATGACCGTTATAATCGAAATTTCTCGAACGTGTGGCATAGCTCATTAGTTTTGGCATGCCGAAAATTGTTAGATACAAAATTTAGATAAAATCGATTGAGCCGTTTTTTAAATATAGCTAGTTTGACTCTGACCCCTTATGATCCAAAATGACCCAATGATCGAATTTTCTCAAAAATCTGCCATAACCCAATGATTTTCTTGTGCCCGAAAACGATAAAATACAAAATTTAGTCAAAATTGCGCGAAACGTAGTTTAGATAAAATTAGAATGACCCAAAAGTGGCCCACTAATCGAAATTTCTTGAACATGTGACCTACCTCAATGATTTTCTAATGCTAAAAATATGTTGTATACAAAATTTCGTTAAAATCAACCCACTCATTCTTTATATATAGCTTGACCTTGACCCATTAAGACCCACAAATGACCCTTACAATCCAAAGCTCTCGAATATGTGACTTAGTCCATTAGTTTTCTCGTTTCTAAAAATTGTTACATATAGAATTTCGTTAAAATTGATCCTGCCGTTCTTTAATTATATATAGCTTGACATAGCTAATTTTATATAGCTTTATGATCCAAAATGACCCATTAATCGAAATTTTTCGAACATGTAACCTATTAAAATGATTTTATCGTGCCAAAAAATGTTGCATACAAAATTTCGTTAAAATCGATCCACCTGTTCTTTAGATACAGCTTGACCATGACCCATTATGACCCATCATGACCCACAAATGATCCTCATAGTCGAAATCTCTCAAACATGTGATTTAGCCCATTAGTTTTCTCGTGTCAAAAAACTGTTACATACAAAATTTCGTAATAATCCATCACGCCATTCTTTAAATATAAATAGCTTGACCCAGACTCTTAATGACCCAAAATGACCCATTAATCGAAATTTTTTGAACATGTAACCTAGTCCAATGATTTTATCGTGCCAAAAAAAAGTTGCATACAAAATTTCGTCAAAATCGATCCACCTGTTCTTTAGATATAGCTTGACCATGACCCATTATGACCCATCATGACCCACAAATGACCCTCATAGTCAAAATCTCCCAAACATGTGATTTAGCCCATTAGTTTTCTCATGTCAAAAAACTGTTACATACAAAATTTCGTTATAATCCATCACGCCGTTCTTTAAATATAAATAGCTTGACCCAGACCTTTAATGACCCAATATAACCCATTAAAATTTTTTCTCGAACATGTAACCTAGCCCAATGTTTTTCTCGTGCCCGAAAACCATAGAATGCAATTTTTAGTCAAAATTGCGTGAGAAAATCTCTAGATAAAAATAGCATGACCCACAATGACCCCAAAAATGACCCACTAACCGAATTTTCTCCAACATGTTATCTAACCCAATGGTCTTCTTGTAATCCAAAACGATAAAATATAAAATTTGGTCAAAATCGTTAGAGCCGTTTTTTAGATAAAAATGGCTTGACCCATAATGACCCAAAAATGACCCACTAATCGAAATTTTTCGAACATGTGACCCAGCCCAATAGTTTTCTCGTGCCAAAAAAACGGCTGGATACAAAATTTCCTTAATCTCGATCCAGCCGTTCTCTAGATATAAATAGCTTGATCCTGACCCATTATGACCCAAAATGACCCAATAATCGAATTTTCTCGAACATGTGACCTAGCCCAATGGTTTTCTCGTGCACGAAAATGGTAAAATCCAAATTTTTGCGAAAATCGTTAGAGCCGTTTTTGAGATAAGATTTACCCACACACACACACACACACACAATTTTTGCTCGCATTATAGTATAAGATAAATGAGAATTTAATAAATAAAAAAAAATATTTCACTTCGCTCGTCAAAATAGATAGTGAATATGATACATGAAAATAACAACAAATAAGTATTTTTTTCACGTGATTTATCTAATCTATTTATGTATGTTACACACATAGCAATTTTTATGTTCATTTAAACTTAGATGCAACAATTACAAGAAGTAACAAATGTAAGAAAAAGACTATGTTCAGCTGGAAATTTCAGACAAAAATTCGATTTTCTCAGCGACCGTCAAACATACAAATATGAAAAAAAAACTGTTTTAAGTTTTACCATGAGGATTAAAAAAAAAATTGTAATTTTAGAAATTACCCCAACCATTTGAAAAATGTTTCACTCAAAACATTCATCTATCATTTTAAGCTAAATACCAGTTGTTTTATTGTGTATTATCCGTGCCACTGCTATAAATGACTTTATACATGCTGCAATTTGAAGGTACGGTTCGTTTAAGTTATATCACTCTATTGTCGCCAAGCATAAAAGTTGACGACGAAAGAAACATTTCAAACTATTTAACATTGTTGGTGCAAAAGTAATCATTATTAAAATACAGCTTTGGCATATACTGTTATACTTGTAAGACTTTGGCATATATTGTTTGATTTTACAGAGCAGAATTTTGGTGATGGAGGTTTTAAACCAAAATCGATCGCAGCACATGCATCTGTGAATGGGTCCATCAGACATCGAATCAAAAAAGTTTTTTCCCAGTTTTTCCCAAGCCGATTGCTTTTTAGTTTTCTTTTTAGGTGGTGGAAAATCAAGAGTAATAGCTATAACATTTTCCGGCTTGTTAGAATCACTATTGGCACTCAAATTTTCCTGGTTAGAACCGACCGATAGTAAAACGCCATGGCTAGTGGATTGGTCGCCCTGGCGACATGATGTTTTACAATTAATCGGTTCGGCATTAAATTGCTTCCTTTTTCGTGATCGCCTTTCAACACGTAATTGGTTTTCAGCGGCTCAATAATCTTTTGATTTTATCATTTTCTGCATTGAAAGACGTTTTTGCGCCAAACCAAATACAGTATTACTCAGTTATCCCGTCGACCAATTTCGCCAAATGATACGAATCGCCAAACTAATAAGCAACTTATACATGTTGACTGTGTTTAATATCATTGAATGCGATATTCACGTTCATTCATTTCTTTGGCTTCGGCTTTTTCCGTATCTGTTAATTTCCGTCTACCCATTTTTAAATTTGTTAGTTTTCTCCTTTATTACAATGATTTTAACCATTTTAATTTACTATTCAAATAAAAATTCTTCTAAAAGTAAAGAATTTAATTTAAATTAAAAAAAAACTCTTCTAAAAGTAAAGAAATTAATTTAAATTCAAAAGTGACCACATCATTCAAAAGTGGTAACATCATTCAAAAGTGGTAACATCATCGGGTCCATTCTCCCGAAAACAACAACCATTTTTCAAATGGTTAATAAACCAAAAACGAAGTTAATCCATCCACGGAAACGTTAGCTAGACTTAGTTGAATTTTTTGCCCTAATTTTTTTGTTTAAAATTAAATAAAAAACTATTCTAAGCTGCAGTAATTTTTTGAATGCTATCATTTTATTTGTCTCGTCAAGTTCTATCTTTAAAAAAAAAATTCACTGCCGTATCTCAACTGGTTTGCCATAAATTTTAGAAAGTTGTTTGCACTTTCTATTTCTTAAACATATTATAAAAAACGCTACCGCGTTTGCTATGATATTTAAACTTAACACTAGAAGCGCCATTAGGGGTCAAAATGACCCCCTGCCAGATTGATAATAGTCGATTCTTACTAGAATTCTCTTCAGAAGTTTTGTTAAATGTATGCAACAGAAAAATAGACAAACTATATCAGTTAAATAGTTTAAAATTCTGGTGAGAAAGATGTTTTATAAAAATTGAGTGAAAGTTCTAGCTTTAAGAAACAAACTGGAATATAATTTTGTTGTTGTTATTAATTTAAAAGGAAAAAGCCTTAATTCTTAGTAACTTAATATTAGTATTTGAAATTTTACTATAATCTTTATAATAGCACTTAATAACCGCCATTTGCATCTTTTATATTTAGCACATGCAAATTCGAAACAATTATGTCGTGCTTAAATAAAATATTGTACTACTTGGTTATCTCGTTGATCAATTTCGCCAAATTGTACGTATTAACATATTTTTTATTTTAAATAACAACTAGTCTTTGGAGGCCACCGTAATACTTACCCATCATGAATATGCATAACATAATGTATGAAAACATAACATACGTAAACAATTTATAAAATGCATTACAACTCTGAAACAAAACATAAACGTATAATTAAGTATTTTTAACACATAATCATGCTTTATTAATGAATTTCTGATGAACCAAATTCGACAAATTGTATGAAAAGCCAAACAATTCAAGTAGCACTGAATTGCATAAAAGAAACATCCTTATAACTCCAAAAATATTAATCATATTCACTAACGGTTTCTTGCATCAAATTAAGTGTCTCATTTTCAATTATGAGATATCTTTGAATTGAAATTTGAAAGAAATACAGGGTCATGAAAATTCAAAGAATGTGGAAAACAGGATTAAAAATATCTCAACAATTAATAATCCGATCGACTTTGTTTTATGCGCAAAATTTGTGTTATTTCATTGCCTTTTACGTCCACTCCGTAAAATAAAGAAATTCGAAAATTTTTATATGCCTTTCATCAGAACGAATTTTTCGAAAAAAATAGTTCCGGATAATCGAGGTTACTGATATTAAATAGGCTTCGTCCCATTCTTACATACTAAGCACATACAAAATTTGAAGTCTCTATCTCAATTTCTTCGGGCGATAGAGCGGTTACAGACAGACAGACACACAGAGACACAGACGGAAGGACGGCAATTTTTTTTTTCTAAAAATATGCTTTCGGAATCTTCAGTGTCCAAAACATATAAATCCGTCAAAAAAAAAATTTCGATTGCAAGACTTACCTTATACTACGTATGATGGGTAAGTAAAAAAAAAAAAAAAGAAATGAGTGAAACATTGATAAAAAGTAGGATAAAAAATCCCTTGATGACGTTTTACACACATGTATCGTGTTTGATGTGATTGAATGCGACATTCACGATCATTCATTACTGGCATTTTATCTTATTCTTTGGCGATACTTTTTTAGTCAACCGGATAATCAAGTAAAACTAAAAAAGAAACAATAGTTGAAGCGAAGAATACACTGTTTATAAAAATTAAACATAACAAGTTGAATGTAGATTCTGCCATTGCAGAACTCAGTTTCGCCTCCGATTAGGAGAAAAAAAATCGATAGAGGTTTTTTAGAAGGGCGACCCCGTTTAGAATGCAATGAACTAACTTCATTTTTCTTGTGTCAATATAATAGCAAACAGAACGGCGTGAAATACCCAATTGAATAGCAATTTCTCTTTGAGACATTGGAATTGCGGAATAATAAAGATATACAATTTGACGTGCTACTTCTTCATTGACTAGATTCATCAAAAACGGATTTTTTCTTTAGTTTAAACGTTTTTTTATAGACTCTGAGTAAAAGGAAATGCAATTTAATAATAAAACGAGTGGAATCCCGTCGAAATCGACGAATGAAATGTTTAAAAGACCCGATCGATTAGGTCTAAAAAAAAAGCAAAAGTAATTACATTATTGAATCAATGTATAATAAATATATTTACAAACTAAATGTCAAGTTTGCCAGTTACAATTTTGCATGCAAATATTCGCACATCTTCGGTTAAAATTGTAATCTCAGTGCCAGCGAAATCCACAAATTTTATTTTATATGCACTCACAGAAAAATAGTTTTATATAAAAATAAATAAATAAATAAATAAATAAATAAACTAATTTTATTTTTACTGAGTTATTATTTTCACTAATTGAAGTCATCTGAAAGTAAAATCTCAATCTCAGTGTCCATAATGAAAAGATATATTGAAATGTAATATCGGGTACTACCATGTTATCCCATCGACCAAAAAATTATCGCCAAACTATAAGATTAAATATCATTAATAGATTATCGTGAATGTCACATTCAATGACATTAACCCGGGAGGACGCGCGCAGGGCCTAAAAGACCCGGAGTGCGTATGGTTTTTACAATTGCAACCACAAATATTTTAAAAGTAATCTTCAACTTATTTTATCGCAAAATTTGTAAGAATTGTCTCCGTTTTAATAAAGTGACTGTTATAAGATGATTTTATTGGTGGTAAAGTTAAAACGATTCATACCCTGGGAAGCGCGCGTTCTCCCGGGTTAAATACGATCCATGTGTTTAAAATGTCATTAAGTGGTTTTTATTTCGACTTTTTGTTAATATTTTTATTAATATTCTACTAATTATTTGTTTTTCCGTTATTTAAAATTAAAATTATGTCAATATGTATAATTTGGCTATTAGTTTGGCGATTTGTATAATTTGGCGAAATGGGTCGACGGTATAACAGAGTAGTACCTAATATCGTTATGAGTAAAAGTGCGATGTTTTAAATAATGGCGTCATTTTCTCTTCAAATGCTTTTTTAAAAGTTACTGTTATTAATAATATGAAAAAGTTATCCGTAATAATATTGTTATTCCCATTTACCTGGTTGCTGAATGACATCATTTTCCTCATTTTAATTTTTTCTTATTTTGCTTTAGACATTAGTTTTCATCATAAATTATTTTCTGTTATTTTATTTACATTATTAATACTATTTCTCAGTAAATATATTTTTTTTACCTCAATTAGTGCATAATTATACACAATTATTTTGGAAAATAAATTTTTATTATCGAGAGAAAAGCTAAACTGAGTTGCCATCATTTTTAAGAAATATCGTAAAAAAGCATTTAAAATTAAAAATAAATTATAAAAATGGAAATAAATTAAAAAATAACTAAAATGGGCACAACTACAAATAAATAGCTTTCATTAAAAAAAATTATCAAAATCGGTTGAGTAGAAAATTCAGGACTGATGACACGACATTTTTAGCTTGTCTGAAAGAAATAGCATCGGAGGCTAATGATAAATGGGTACTACTCTTTTATCCCTACGACCTAAATACTATCGCCAAATTATAAGATTAAATGCCTATAATGGATGATCGTAAATGTCAAATCAATGACATTAAATACGATACACGTGTTTAAAACGTCATCAAATGATTTTTATTTCGAGTTTTTATTTGTATTTTTATTTTCTACTAATTATTTGTTTTTTTATTATTATTTAAAATAAAAATTACGTCAATAGGTATAATTTGGCTATTAGTTTGGCGATTTGTATAATTTCGCGAAATCGGTCGACGGGATAACAGAGTAGTACCAATAAATGTAATAAAAAGTATAAATATCACAATAAATCGTAAATCGTAAAACAGTTATAGCAATATTCAAAAACAACGTTTTCACCAATTCGGCGGGGAAAAAATCGCGCTAACAGGTAGCTTTTATTTTTATACATAAATATGACATTTGTGTCAGATTTACGAGTAAAAATAAGCATAAACGATCATCAGGTTTGAAATCTCAATTTCTGAAGCCCAAACTGGACCATCATTTATAAAAACGTCAAGATAAAGGTATTATTTCAAAAGTATCCTGAAATTAGAGCAGAGATATAATATACGCATTCGGTTTGGCGCAAATCATTTTTGAATGAATTTCTATTATTTTAAAAAGTAAGTAATAATTTAAAAAAGCACGATTAAATCTAGATTAAATGAATATAGAAAAAAAATTAAATAAGCAATTTTTTAATAATCAAACAACAATAGTCGGGTCATCATGCAATGTAAATAACTATAGAAGGCTGTATCGAAACTACTGGGCAAAACTTTAAGGGGTGATAGTACACATCAAGACAAATATATTAAATGGGAAACTATGGGTCCCAAACGTCTTCCGAAGGAGATATTCGCCATCAAAGTTTAGGGTCCAAAATTTGAAATGATTATAAAAAAACGGAAAAATTGGTCGATTCGTTTGCGGTTTTCACACAAAACTATTTTTTATGTGAGTATTGTTTGAAAATAAATTATAAAGATAAATTTCAAAAAAGGCCGATAGAGGGCGCTTTAGACTTTGGAGTAACGAACAAAAATTTTTTACCGTTATTTTTTGCTTCTCATTAATTTTTTTTAGAAGTTTAGACATAAATTTAAAATTTGAGCTCAAAATCTGTGGTTAAGTAGCGCAAACTGAACTGTGTTCAATGGGAGTCGATAGGTTCAAATTTCAAATGATTATAAAAAACATAAAAATTGGTCAATAGATTTGCAATTTTCACTAAAATTATTCTTTATGTCAGTTATAGGGCGCTTTAGCCTTTGGAGTAACGTACAATTATTTTTTATTGTTATTTTTTGCATCTTATTAAAATTTTTAGAAGCTTAGACACAAACTTAAATTTTGAGCTGAAAATCTGAATCGTTGAGAGCGGTTAAATAGTGCAAACTGAATTGTGTTCAATGGGGGTGGGGAGGTTCGAATTTCAAATGATTAAACAAAACGTAAAAATTGGTCGATTCGTTTGTGGTTTTCTCTAAAATCATTCTTTGTGTCAGTATTTACTTGAAAATAAATTTTAAAGATAAATTGCAAAAAATTCCGTTAGAGGGCACCTTAAACTTTAGAGTAACCAACAACTATTTTTAACCGTTATTTTTTTTTATGTAAATAAATGTTTTAAAAGCTTAGACTTAAATTTTGAGCTCAAAATCTGAATAGTTGTGAGTAATTAAGTAACGAAAAATTGAACTGTGTTCGTAAGGTTGGTAGGGTAACATTTCAATTCCTGAACACAGTTCAGTTTGCGCTTCTTAACCCCTCCCAACGATTCAGGGTGGCATGAATTTAGTGTAGTAATTATTATCCAATTAAAATCGTCCATATATAGATTATTTGGACAATTTTAATCGGACAATAGTTATTTCAAACAATATCGGCAGAAACATGTTCTAAATAAAGACAGCATTCCTACTAGATAAATCTTGTTATCGCAGCCGAAAATTATTAGAAAGTTTTTCATTGTAACGATTTAACCTTGTGTCCTCTAGATTTTTGTTTAAAGTTTAACCTCTTTTAGATCCATACTAGTTTACATCCAGAGAGAAATTATCTACTAACATATTTACTATTTAATAAAAAAATTAATTTTTTATGAGTAGCAATGAGAATTAAAATCGACCTAATAAAAGTGATACTCCTAGTATTACAGTAAAAGCTCCATAACGGGCACTCCAGAAAAGTGGACAATTCTATTTAATGGACAGTTTTCGAATCCCTACTCAAGTTTTTGTACGTTTAACGTCTGTATAACGGACAGTAAATTTAGAAATAAAATATGAAAAGTAATTTTTTAATGAGAAATTTTTGAAAGTAAAGTTAAAATGAAAAAGTAAGCAAATTTAAGTGGATTTGATATCTTCAAACCTGATTGTTTGTTTTCTTATAACCCTATTGTTTGCCCCTTGAGACATTTTTTCAAAATATGAAATATCGGTTACGTAACTGTAAATTATTTCTTGTTATTTTGCGCAGAGAAATTGTGTCATGTCTGTTGTGAATAAATTTTTTATTTAATTTTGTGATCCTTAACTCGTTTATTTTGCGTGTAGGAGTAGTTTTTCCTTTCTGATCTCCGATACCAAGATAGGGAATAAACGAACTGTGTTCAGGGCGATGGCGGGATGGATCTATTTTCAATTCCTAAACACAAATCAGTTTGCGCAACTTAACCTCTTACAATGATTCAGATTTTGAGCTCAAAATTTAAGTTTAAGTTTAAGCTTTTGAAAGCATTTAATGAGGTAAAAAATAATTGTTCGTTATTCCAAAGTCTAAAGCCCTCTCTCGGCATTTTTTGAACTTTATATTTAAAATTTATTTTACAGAAAGTACTGATTAAGAGTAGTTTTAGCGGGTTTATTAATTTTTTTTTTCTCACTTGTTATTTATTTTTTTATTTATGAAGGAAACAATGAACATCAGATTTATAAAATATAGTCAGTAATATTATATTTAATAATATTACACTGTTAAAAATGTGGTGCTAGGTTGAACCAATTTATGGTGCTGCAATAGCTGCCACCATAAGATGGTGAAATGTTGTTCCAACATTTGGTGCTAAGGTCGAACCATAAAGTGGTGAAATGTTGAACCATAAAGTGGTGAAAGGTTGAACCATTAACTTTAACAGAATGCATTTAATGGTTCAACCTTTCACCAACTTATGGTTCAACCTTTCACCACTTTATGGTTCACCATTTCACCACTTTAAGGTTCGACCTTAGCACCAAATGTTGGAACAACATTTCACCACTTTATGGTGGCAGCTACTGCAGCACCATAAATTGGTTCAACCTAGCACCAAATTTTTGACAGTGTACTGCTAATAATTAAAATAAAACAACTTTTACTACATCTGAATTATAATAGAATAACTTTTTCTACAGGAAATTAATTCGTAAACATTTTTTAAATAGGAACTTCTTAATCATTTTACCAATTTAAAAATACACTTTTTAAATTTATTATTAAATTTTAAAAAATTATTTAAGCACAAAAAATTACGAAATTGCATTTTATCATTTTATTCTAAAATATATCAGATTCATTTTCTATAAGTCAGGTTAGTAAGTTATTTTGATTAAAATATAAAGAATTTACAAAAAGTTTATAATCAAATGATACTTTTTTCCTTTCTTACATTCAAAATCAATAATATTCTTACATTCTTATAATTCATGAGAACATATTTTCTGAAATAATATCTAATTTAGTAAATTTTGCTGCAAAGAATTTTTGTTCGTATTCATAAATTTTTTTTTTAAGAATGAGCTTGATCCGAAATCATTTTCCAAGCCCTAAGTTAAAAATTACTTTAAAACAAAAGATATGGTTAAAGTAGAATACACATTTAACAAAAACTTTGATATTTGAACCAACACATACAATATTCCACTTATATAACAAGCACTAAAAGCATGTACAGAAACTAATAAGAACATTAATGAAGGAAGATGTTAATTAAACAATATATAGAACATAGTAATGTTACATATTAAAGCCAAAAATCATGTAAATAACTATACAAAATTGAAAACTATAGAATTAAAAAATATTTTGTTTTATACACACCAATATCGGCATCCATTACTGTTTTGCTTTTGTTCTTCACGAAAAGCGTCATAGATATGCGCAGAAATCTGTGTTTTGATTGGCTGTAAGTAGCACCATCTTTTGGTGCTACTTCTTATTTTTCAAACTTACTCCATAACATGGAGTTTTCGAAAAAAAAGTAGTACCATATTTTGGTGCTTCTCTTTATTTTACTCCATAAATTGGTTCAACATTGAACGGAAATTTTTAACAGTGTAAGTGGTCAAAATTTGCATAGAATGTTTGTATTTCACGTTTCAGGGATGAACATAGTGCCGTAATTACTGTTTTTCGGAATTTTTTTGCTTTTCACACAAATTTTTGCGGCACTGTCACGGCTAAACTATTGATCAGAGAAAAACCTTTTAATACTTAAAATGTAGGAAATTTTATCCTCTTTAGCTTATGCATTGAAACATTATGCAAAATGTATAATTTTGAAGTCAGTTAAAAAAACAAAGAAAAATCACGTTTTTGGCACTTTTTTACCGAAAAAACATATTTCCTGTTATAAATTTTGTTGGATAAATTCAGATTGGTGTTCAGCGACCCCAAAAACATAAAAGTATCAAATACACTATATGGCCATTGATTATTGGACACTTGCGATTTTAGACATTTTACTAAATATCTAGAAACATACATGAGGAATCATCTCGAAACTCTTAGTGTATAAATATAATAGTATACGTCATACATTTCCGTGAAGATTTTTTACCGAAACCTCATAGGGGACCGTCTACAAATTAAAAAAAGAATGAATATCTTTTGAATAACCCTGTCAAAACTAATGTAGCAAAACCGCTCAAACTCTAGATTGTGATTGAATGCCTTATTTTAATAAGCCTTGTTCATTTTTATGCAAATAGCATGCATACTCACAGAGTAATTAAGGTTTTTATAAAAATGGTCCCAAATTTTTCCAAGTTTTTCCCTTATAATTTTCAGAGTTCTTAATATAAAATAATTTTTTTTTTCAGAAAATATGACAAACAACATTGCACATAGTACCCTGCAATCAGAATTAAAAAATAATAAAAATTGTATGAAAAATGAGTAGATTTACTATATAATTTTTTACTGCGCATGCGTCAAAGATATCAAAATTTCATTTGCATATTATGTTAGCTAAATGTATAGAGCAACTTTTGTAAAAGTCTCAAAATCATAGCTTGAAAATTCTGAAAGTAATCGTCTATAGAAAAAGGACAAAATCCGTTGTTTCCAAAATGAAGCAAAAAAATGAGGGATTTTATCCAAATGTATTAGTACATCCCGTATTGTGTATTCTATATTGACACTAATCAATGAATAATGGATACAACCCCTCTTATTTTTGCTTCATTTTGAGAATAACGGATTTTCAACTTATTCAATTTACGATTATTTTCAGAATTTTCAAGTTATGATTTTGTGACTTTCACAAAAGTTGCTCTATACATTTAGCTAACATAATATGCAAATGAAATTCTGATATCGTTGACGCATGCGCAGTAAAAAATTATTTAGTAAACTAACTCATTTTGTACACAATTTTCATTATTTTTTAATTCTTTTTACAGAGTACTGTGTGCAATTTTGTTTGTCATATTTTCTGAAAAAAAAAATATTATTTTATATTAAGAACTCTGAAAATTATAAGGAAAAAACTTCGAAAATTTTGGGACCATTTTTATAAAAACCTTAATTGCTCTGCGAGTATGCATGCTATTTGCATAAAAATTAACAAGGCGTATTACAATAAGGCATTCAATCATAATCTAGAGTTTGAGCGCTTTTGCTACATTAGTTTTGACAGGGTTATTCAAAAGATATTCATTCTTTTTTAATTTGTTGACTGTCCCCTATGGAGTTTCGGGAAAAAATCTGCACGGAGATGTATGACTTATACTATTATATTTATACATTAAGAGTTTCGAGATGATTCCTCATGAATATTTCTAGATATTTAACAAAATGTCTAAAATCGCAAGTGTCCAATAATCAATGGCCATATAATGTATCAAAACAATACCAAAACTTGCATTTATTTTCGACCAAATGCCTGCACTACTGTTTTTTTCAACGCAACTCTCCTATAACTTAGAGATTTTATAGAATCAAATATAATTAAATACAACACAATTACTTTGAAATATACAAGCAGATAAAGTTTATTATTCGTTTCCTACATACATTTCAAAAACTACTTTAATATCCATAGCGCTGAAAAATTAATCTTTTTATATATATATATATTTTTTTTTTTAGGCTTGAAAGATAGCTTCCTAAATATATCAAAAACATAAAAATGATGAAGAATTCTCACCTAAAAAAATAATTTCATTTGAGCCTGAATGTTAGTATTCTGTTAACAAAACTATTGAAAAAAAATAGATTATCTCTAATAAATATTTCATAACGTTACGTTTATTTTCTTGGACTGCCTGTGGATTTATTTCGAAGAAGAAAGAAAAGAGAAATGAAATAATATTTCGTATAGCTTCTCTTTCATGTTATAATTTATTAAAATGTACTTGAATATTTAACGAAACAATGCTGCAACATACACAGTAATTTACTTTTACTTATATGGTGGAATATTATATTTATTACTAAATGTAACAAGAGAAAATTGTTATTTTTTTCGTTTGTTGATAGGTTTTATTAACTACGAGATAGAACCCATCAAATTTTGACGAAAAAAAATGTTTAAGAAGGAACTGTTTCATTGATTTATGAAAAACCTGCAAAATTAGCGATAGTAAAAACTGCATTTTATACTGGTACGTCTAGCTCTTAAGCAAACGATATTTATTGTCAAATTAACAAAATACTATTTCTGTAAAACGTAATTGTAGATTGGATTGGTAATTGGAAAATTAAACTTTAATCGCATATGTAAGCAGTAAAAAATAATAAGGATATTTTATTATGATAAAGTTATCAATTAAAGTTCTTATGCTAGTATTCCAAAATGAAAAAAAGCAAAAATTCTTCAACTTTGACTCAATCATAAAATTTTTTTACCGTGAAATCTAAACCCGGCATCCTTTTCACCATATTAAAATTTACAAATACTTCGCATCTGTATTCACCTTTTCAAAAAAATTGGCATTTTAAATTCATCATTTTAATTCAAAATTTGAAGTCTCAATACTATTAGCTGAAACAGACGTTAAACTGTTGATATTCTTTTATGTGTAAATAAAATTTTGTAAATTAAATCAAAATTCACCGGGTTTTATAACAGAAGATATTTAAATTTAATTTTTTTTTCCTTTTAATGTGTTTTCATAATGTATAGACCTTCTAATTAAAAAATATGAAAAAAAATTTGCTCCGATTTGTCCCCCATTTTTTAAATAAATAAAATAAAATTTAAAAAAAGCTTCTGAAAAGCATTTTTTTTTACTTTATTAAACTTTTAAAATTTATTAACTGTTTACATTTAACATATACTGTAGATTTTTATTACTACTAAATATGAAACCCTTCACCCTTTTGTGTGCAGATGATAAATCTGTAAATTGAAAGGGAAAAATCCTTTTTTTAAGTTGATGGATGTTTCTTTTTTTTCTTTAAGTAAAACGTTTTTTGATTGTACACCCATAACGCGGATTAAACTTTTTTTTTTTTTTTTTTTTTTTTTTGTAAACAATGTAAAATTTTGGTTTTGTACCAAGAGTTTGTGATATGTGAATTATCTGTTATATTTTTTAATAATATATTTTAAATCAACCATAAGGAATTGCGTTCTTTACTCACTAACAAGGTAAGAAAGTTTTATATTATTAAGAAGAAATTTACTAGACATGCATATATTATTTTTTCTATTCTATTGAATAAAAAAGTCAGTAGTAATATCAAAAAATATATGAGTGATGTAATAAAAGTATTGTGACTCATGAAAATTAACGAGTTAAAGTTTCTAAAAGAGAAACTTATCGAAATTGCGAAATGTTTATAAAATTAAATACATTTGATAACGTCAGACAATAAAAACTTTCAAACATAGTTATAAAAAATGAGCTTCTATGAGATTCAATGAGCAATGTTTTTGTGAAAACAATAAGGAATGACTGAAAGGAATGCTTTATTTTTCTATAAGGATAGTAGAGAAACTTGGTGACCCAGCAAAATAGTTTAAAAATTGCTTTGGCAGAAATAAGAGATATAAAATGGAACAATTAAAATCTGAAATTAGCCAAGAACAATTGCAGTTCAACTGAGCAAAAAAACTGCAGGGCATGAAGATGTTTCACAAATTATTAAAGACATTGCATTGAGATCAACAGGGGCAGCAAATTATCGAAAAAAGTTCAATTCTTTGTCGTAGACCTCAAAGCTAAGTACATTGACATTATTACCAACTGAGGCTTTGGCCATGTTTGTTGCAGCAGATTTTACATACAATCGTTTTAATATCACTCGAGCATTTAATAAATATGTATGTCCTTGCTATATAGTTCTTCAGAGAGCTAAAGAACAGTTTTATCAAAAAGATGACTTTACTGAAAACATGGCGGAAGTAAAACTTTTAAATCTTTTAGATCACTTTACTCAAAGAAAATGTCATAGAAAATGTTTTCAAAACAGCAAGTGAAACAGAATTGATAAGTTTAGCACTCCTCTGCAAATGGTGTTGTGACAGATCTCTACAACAAATATTTAAACAAAAGCCTGAAAGTTCCTTTGATTCAAACATAACTTAAACATTTCAAAAACTCTTTAGCCTCTTTGAGACTAATAAGAAAATAAATGGATTCCAAAAGTATGGTGGCAGAACCCTGTATCTTCATATCCATGCTTTTGCTTTCTCATACTAACAAGATTTATTCATGAAAATAATATCATGGTCCTAGAGGAGGTAAAATACATTGAACAGCAAGCACAAAATTTAATAAATATAGAGACTCTCACAGTTTATGGTTTATTAAAAGTTCAATTCAAATTAGTGCTGACTAGTGTCGATGCTAAAGTTTGCAATGCTATTATTGAAAATAATTTTATCGATGCGGAGCTACTATTAAAGAATATGCATACCCCCTAATTCGGCAGCTATCAGAGTTGGCGACTGAGACCCTCCAACATGCATTTTCGTTCATATAGTCAAAACTTTTCCTCAACCGTCGCGGTAAGCGACCAGTTTTTGTCAACGACCGCTACCTACGACCCAAACAGACCTAGTCTCTTGCGCGACAGCGCTGTCGCCGGCAGGCGACCACGGATAACGCCAAAATACCCTACTTACGACCCGAATAGCCTTGGACTGTTAACAGAAAATAAAATATAAGACAAATTGAAACCGGACAAATTTAAAAGAAAAAGTAGACAAATTAAAGATATTGAGAGACGGTTAGTGGGTGGGCGGGGCTCTAAAGCCATCTTTCCCTGCTTTCATCCCGAACATATATGCAATTATTAGGCAACGATACTTTGTACAATAGTAAAGTTGATATATAGTCGTTAAGTAAGGTAATTACGGTAATTTAAAATACTTATCTTTAAGGCGACAGTGCAGATTCAAATCAAGAAATTTGACAAATAAATATTTTTTTTTGAGAATTATTAAAATAAATGTTGAAATATCTATCTGATGCAAAAAGAATTTTTTTTTATTCTGAAGCTTCCTAAAGGTACAAGCCTATATATTTGTAAAAACTGTATATATTTAAGTAGTTTGTTTTACTTAAAATACTGTTTTCTAAAAATAGAAAACTTTGCACGATTCTAATTTTTGATACATTTTAATTGCATTCCCAAATATCAGATTCTATAGAAATTTATACTTTGTATTTTCTGTAAAATAATAAATAACTGTTACAATAAAAAAATTGCTTTTTACTTTATTTTAAAGTTTAAATATACGTGACTATGAAAATATACAGTTACTTTTTTGTAAAAATGAGGTATAATTATAAAATTTTTTTTACTACTTATATACACATTGAACCTTTCAATGCATGCCAACATCCATTGAAAAATAATAATTATCTCATAAATTTTATAATAAAAATTATCTCATAAAATAAATAAAATTATCTCATGAATGAAATAAAATAAAATTATAAATACAAATTGATAATAAAAATGAAATAAAAATGAATAAAAATTATCTCATAAATAGTATTGCACAGCCACAACAAGAAAAATCTTGACACTCTGCGATTTTAGACGTTTTTTTGAATATCTAGAAATGTAGATAAGGAATTATTCTGAAATTCCAGGTGTCTAAACAAAATAGTACAAGTTATATATTCTCGCGAAGATTTCACCACGAAATCCCATACGGGATCGTCAACAAATTAAAACGTCCTTCCGGCAGTGCCGGGAGGAAGAGATAGCTTTCATATACTTATTTATTTATTTTAAATTAAGTTATATAAATCAAATATACGAGGCTCAAAATAGTGGAACACGATTATATAAGATTGAATGCTAGTTTTTGTCAATACTGAATATTAATAGGAATTTTTAGAAATTAGTCATCTTTTATTCAACCTGGTTTTATTTGAAGCGATTTCTAGGGTCGCCAAATTCCACGATATTAATTTTAAAACAGCATCATGGATAAAAAACAACCAATCAGCTTGATCGAAATCTTAATTCATGTGAACATGCACACTCACATCGAAATCGATTAATATATACGAATGCTGTCGCAGGCAAATTGACTTTTTTTAAAAATATGTCCCCACAATAGAAATTCAAACTGCTATATCCCAGGCCGCCATTTTGAAACAGCATGTCGGATAAATTTGGCCCGTGAACTCGGTCAAGACATTGGTATGTACTACGAACACACGCAGTTATATCGAAATCAGTTTATAAATATGCGTATTACCGCGTGACAAATTTCAAACCCTTTCAAAATGTCAGTCACACTGGAAATTGAAAGTGCTAAAACTCAGGCATTTTTCAAGATATAGATGAAACAAAAAATGCTCTGGAATCTTTGTATCAAGGCCAAAACACAAAAGAAATGTTTTTTCAATTTTTTACTTTTTGCACCTAATTTTAAAATTTAAATTAAAAAAAATAATATTCAGCCATTTTAAAACAAGACGGCGGTTGGAGCTGGGGTCCAGGCGAACTCGGTCATGGCATCAGTATGTCCTATCTACGCACCAAGTTTCATCCAAATCGGAGTATAAATACGCGCGTTATCTTGTGATGAAAGCCAGATCTTTACAAAATGTGAGCAACACTAGAAATTAAAAGTACTATAACTCAGACATTTTTTAAGATACAGACGAAACAAAAGATGCTTTGGAATCTTTGTATCAAGGTCAAATGCATATAAGAAAAATATTTTTGAATTTCTCACTTTTTTGTTCCTAATTTCAAATTAAAAAAAAATTAAATGGCCGCCATTTTTAAACAAGATGGCGGATGGAACTGGTTAACGAACTCGGTCCAGGCTTAATTATGTACTATGTACACACCAAGTTACAACCAAATCGATTTATAAATACCAGTCTTATCACGTGACAAAAATCGTTTCAAATTGTCAGCCGTAAGAAAAATTCAAAGTGCTGTAACTCAATCATTTTTTAAGAAATAGACAAAGTAAAAGGTGTTCTAGAATCAGTATTTTTGGATCTAACGCATAAGATAAAAATATTTTTCAACTTTAAATTTTTTCGCGTTTAGTTTTAAATTTTAATTTAAAAAATTGAAATGGCCACCATTTTGAAACAAGATGGCGGATGATGGTGGCCAACGAACTCGGTCGAGATATTTGTATGTACTGTGTCCATACCAAGTTTCATTCAAATCGGTTCATAAATACGTTAGTTACAGCATGACAAAAATCAGATCGTTTCAAAATGTCAGCCATAAGAAAAATTCAAAGTGTTATAACTCAATCATTTTTTAAGATATAGACAAAGTAAAAAAATAAATAGAGTTTAAAAAGTCCTTCCGGCAATGCCGGGAGGAAAAGGTAGCTTTCATATACTTATATATTTATTTATTTATTTTAAAGTAAGTTACATTGTTCAAAAATACTAAGCTCAAATTAGTGGAAATAATCTTTAAAAATTAGTGATTTTATAAGATTGAATACTAGTTTTTGTCAAGACTGAATATTAATAGGAATTTTTAGAAATTAGTCATCTTTTATTCGACCTGGTTTTATTTTAAGCGATTTAGAGAGTCACCAAATTCCACGATATCATAAAGTGTATGCCATTTTAAAGCAACATGATGGATCGTTCAGATCAGACCGTTTCAAAATGTCAGCCATAAGCAAAATTCAAAGTGCTATAACTCAATCATTTTTTAAGATATAGACAAAATAAAAAGTGTTCTGGAATCGTTGTTTTAAGTTTTAACACGTAAAAGAAAAATATTTTTCAACTTTTAATTTTTTCGCATTTAATTTTAAATTTTAAATTTTTTTAAATATTTAAAATGGCCACCATTTTGAAACAAAATGGTGGATGATGCTGGCCAACGAACTCGGTTGAGACATTTGTATGTAGTATGTACATATCAAGTTTCATTGAAATCGGTTCATAAATACTCGTGTTGTCACGTGACAAAATCAGATCGTTTCAAAATGTCAGCCATAAGAAAAATTCAAAGTGCTATAACTCAATCATTTTGTAAGATATAGACAAAATAAAAAGTGTTCTGGAATCGTTGTTTTACGTTCTAACACGTAAAAGAAAAATTTTTTTCAAATGTTGATTTTTTTCGCATTTAATTTTAAATTTTAAATTCTTTAAAAAATTTAAAATGGCTACCATTTTGAAACAAAATGGCGGATGATGCTGGCCAACGAACTCGGTCGAGACATTTGTATGTACTATGTACATACCAAGTTTTATTGAAATCGGTTCATAAATACGCGTGTTATCACATGACAAAATCAGATCGTTTCAAAATGTCAGCCATAAGCAAAATTCAAAGTGCTATAACTCAATCATTTTTTAAGATATAGACAAAATAAAAAGTGTTCTGGAATCGTTGTTTTAAGTTTTAACACGTAAAAGAAAAATATTTTTCAACTTTTAATTTTTTCGCATTTAATTTAAAATTTTAATTTTTTTTAAATATTTAAAATGGCCACCATTTTGAAACAAAATGGTGGATGATGCTGGCCAACGAACTCGGTTGAGACATTTGTATGTAGTATGTACATATCAAGTTTCATTGAAATCGGTTCATAAATACTCGTGTTGTCACGTGACAAAATCAGATCGTTTCAAAATGTCAGCCATACGAAAAATTCAAAGTGCTATAACTCAATCATTTTTGAAGATATTGACAAAATAAAAAGTGTTCTGGAATCTTTGTTTTAAGTTCTAACACGTAAAAGAAAAATATTTTACAAATTTTAATTTTTTCGCATTTAATTTTAAATTTTAAATTTTTTAAAAATTTTAAAATGGCCGCCATTTTGAATCAAAATGGCGGATGATGCTGGCCAACGAACTCGGTCGAGACATTTGTATGTACTATGTACATACCAAGTTTCATTCAAATCGGTTCATAAATACGTTAGTTATCGCATGACAAAAATCAGATATATATATATATATATATATATATGGTTATATATATATATATATATATATATATATATATATGTCAACATTTGAACGGAGGGTGGTTTTGGGGTCTGGGGGTCATGATCGGTGAAAATATACCAAAATTTTCCGGAAGTGCTTTCCTCCGGACGGCTGCAATAGGTAGCTTTTTACTTTTTGTAATGAAAGCTACCTAAAAAACTAAAAAACACGCTTTTTAAGTATATCAAACTAAAAAATGAAAAATAATTCGTACTATAAGCTGAAAACGAAAATAGATGAAAAATACTATATTACTATAAAATCATTGTTATTATAGAAATCAATTAATAAGCAATAAATAAAATTATCGTAGAAAAAAAAGTTAGGTGCTCCATCTACCATGCTCCATCTATCAGTTCTTAAGAAACACCCCACGCTTTTTTTCCACGATAATTTTATTTATTGCTTATTAATTGATTTCTATAATAACAATGATTTTATAGTAATATAGTATTTTTCATCTATTTTCGTTTTCAGCTTATAGTACGAATTATTTTTCACTTTTTAGTTTGATATACTTAAAAAGCGTGTTTTTCAGTTTTTTTAAACTATATTTATTTTTCACTTTTTAGTTTGATTACTCTAAAAGCGTGGTTTTTAGTTTTTTGAAACTATATTTATATTTAATACAAAAACCAAATTAATCGGTTGGATAGTTTCAGAGTAATTGGTGAACATACATAGAAAAAAAAATACATACGCGTCGAATTGATAACTTCCTCTTCCTTTTCTGAAGCCGGTTAAACATAAAAATTGTAATACGGATTTTTTTTTTTATTTTACATTGATGTAAATAATGTCAGGAGTGGGGTTCGAACCCACAATCTCTTTCGAAAAACAGAGCTTTAATCCGGCGCCTTAGACCGCTCGGCCATGCTGTCTACACTCCATTCAGTGAACGTATTCAACATTTTTAATTAGCGAAAAATCACTAATTTTATTAGTTTTTGCCTAATTACTAAAAAAGTACTGAACCAATTTCGATGAAACTGAAGTGGTACCAATTCGAGAGCATTGTCTTTCATTAAACACCAAAACCAAGTTAATCGGTTGCATGGTTTCGGAGTAATCGGTGAACATACATAAAATAAGGAGAGTTACAAACTCACAAACTCACAAACTCACAAACGTACAGGTGAAGTTAATAAAAGCGTGGTAAAATGGCAACATAAAGGTACAGGATTGAATTTTCCCCCTTTTTTTCCTTTGCTTTTAATAGAAATGGAGTACTCCTGTTGCCACAATTAGAAAAGCAGTATTAAAAGCTACAAAAAATTAATACTCCAAAACAAATTAAGGTACAGCTTTCAAACAAATTTCATTTAAAAGTTCATTTTTTCCCCTACACGATGGTGTAAGAATTGAAAATGTACGGCATTTAGAAGTTTAAAATTTTTTAGTAGCAAAAATTGCAATACCGAATGTTCATTTAAAATTTGAAAGTGTTGCCATGCGCAACATGACGTATGCGTTTCGCACAGATACGCTTGGCCTTTCCAATATAGATACATTGTCATACAGTAAAATCTCTAATTGAAATAAACCTCGGGAGCGCGCGAAAAATGTCCGCTATTCGGATTTGTCTACTATTGAGAAAACCTCAGATATTCAAAGATTTCTAAAAGTTTCTTAACGTTTCATTAATTCAGTTTTATATGTCATAAAACATGATTAATCTGAAATTGAATTATTTTTTAAGCAATAAAACTGAAATAAAAATGTGCATAAATTTATCAATTATTTATTACATTCATATGAAGAAAAAATCGAAGATATCATACACTCATTTAAAACGAAAGAGAAAATTATGTATGTATTATGGGATTCTGCAGATAAAGAAATTTTGTGCGTCTAGTGATTAGTCAGCTGATTATCCTAAATCATTCAAAGGTGGGGGGTCCTTTTTTGGACGTGGGCAGTATTGAATTCAGACAATTTTCTCTGTGAGGAACTTCTGTGTCTGTGAGGGGGGCGGGTTACATCGTATAAGAAGGAGTTACATTTTTGTCACTGAAAGCAAAAAATCTGAAATCTGGGGGAATTTCAATGGTCTGGGGGAAATGTCCTTCCCGGGCCACCCCTTCAGTTCAAAACTAGGCATGTAGGGGGGATTTTCCCAGCCCAACTCAACATTTTTCTGCGATCACAACATTTGTGACACATTGGTCTAATTAATTTAATGGCTTTCTGGATTTTTACCCACCATCGCCCTGAACACACTGCGATTATTCCCTATCTTGGTATCGGAGATCAGAAAGAAAATACTACTCCTACATGTAAAATAAACGAGATAAGGATGACAAAATAAAATAAAAAAATTATTCACAACAGACATGACACAATTTCTCTGCGCAAAATAACAAGAAATAATTTACAGTTACGTAACCGATATTTCATATTTTGACAAAATGTCTCAAAGGACAAACAATAGGGTTATAAGAAGACGAACAATCAGGTTTGAAGATATCAAATCCACTTAAATGTATCATACATCGTCTTAAACTTATCAGCAAGTTTTATGCTGACAGTCCTTGATAGGACCAACTCTTATAGCACTGTCACCCATTCCAACATTCCGTGTCACTCGATTGGAAAACAATGTGTAGTACAGAAAGATGTATCTTCCATTTAATGATTTGGTGTGATCAAAAGTAGTATAAAAGCACTCTTCTAGTTTTATCGTGTTGATGGCTGTATAAATGAACATCTACACTAATCAAGAAATGGCCGATATGCATACCATTTAAGGCACTGCAGTTGGAAATGCCCTGAAGGTCTGGCCTTGCCGGCGGTGTGAGTCCTAAATCGTTTCTTGTGGACACTCTTTCGAGCAGGTCTTGTGATTCCACAAGAACATTATGCATGTTCATTTTTTACGTGTCAACCTTCATTCATATTGCGCACTAAGAGCGTACATCAAATTTTTCCTTTTTATTTTCAGCGGAGAACTTGTTCATATTTGTTATGAATAATATTTTAATTTAATTTTGTCATTCCTAGTAGGTACTAGTAGTTTCTGAATTTAATAAAACCTGAAGATAGACATTTTAAATATATGTTTGTTTATTTATATTATTCAAAAAGTCACATATTTTTCAACAAATTCTATATTAATATTAACATCAACACTATTTCATTAAAATCAACACTATTTCGAAATGGTTTTCTTTGTCTGTTTCTGAAATGTATTATCTTCTTACTGCACACTTCACTAACAGAAAAATATTCAGTATAAATTGTGTGTTTATTCGCCGTTCTTTTTGCAAAAATACATAATATAAGTTTTACAATTAACGCTGCAGGTAAAATTTTTATTTGCTCAAAATCGTAAGAAAAACAAATTTGATTTTCTTTTTAAACATTTGATTTTATTTCTATTTCTTTATCAAACAGATTTTTTTTATTTTACTGAAATCAAAAAGATTACCAAAGTTTATTTTTGTTCACTGATGTGTTTTACTATTTCTGTTTTAAAATTTTCAAAGGTTCTATAAAGAAAAATCCTTACTTATAAAACACAATCAATTGAAATAATATTTAATGAGCATGAATTTATTTTCAATTTATAACATTGTCTGATTATTTATTAAAATGTTATATTTTCACAAAATATTAGTTTAAAAAATATTGTATATAAGATTTGTTTCCAATGCAATAAATATTTCTTGAGTCATGGAAAAAATTATAAGGACGAGAGAAATATTGTCAAATGTAGGAGCCCCTTCTCTAGAAAAAAAATATATATACAAATATCTGTACGATAAAAATGCTTGAAATAGAGCATTTTCAAACAAAATTTAAATTGAAAATTTGAAAAAAAAATTAAAAGATATGGGTTTTAAAAAGTTTTAAAAGTCTGAAGCTCGGAAAAAATTATATGAACACAGGTTTTTTTTTTATCGTAAATAAAATTTTGACTATGTATGATAGTAATGTTTAAAGTGGTCTAAAACTGTCCCGCAGTAATATTTTTCAGTTTCTATCCTTCTTAATCATGCCAAAAAGCACACAACCCTCTGAATTTGAAAAAGAAAAAACTTTTTGCTTATAGAGAATGTTGAAAGAGTGGACGTAAAATTGCAAGAAATATTAGCAACTCTAAAAGAGTAATTTATAATTTTTTGAATAATCAAAAAGATTATGTCAAAAAGAAGTATACATGTAGACCATTTTTTGTAACTATGCGAAAAAAAGTGGAAGTGCGCGTTGAGCTTCCTTAGAAATGCGGGTTCTTCTCAAATTGAAACATAAATGAATCTAGCATGCATTAACTGAGTAGTATTTAATGTTCTTCATAAGAATACCAATGTTAGATATGTTAAATTACAGTAACGTCTACCACTTACATAAAGTTTTAAGAAGCTCAGAAAAAAAATTGCTTAGAAACACGTTTCTTTTGAAGTTTGTTGGTAAGATGCAGTATTTTTGAACGAAAAAACTTTATTTTGGACGCACCAGACATATTCTTCATTATTGGCAAGATTTACAAAATGATGAACACCTTTTCTCGAAACGCTTTTTTTTCGGGGGGGGGGGGGATTCTGTGATTGTGTTGGAAAGTTTTTCGGCCGTTGGAACACACACAAATCTTGTTCATTCGAGGTCTTGTCCCTTTGATTTATTTCATTTTCATAGAAAACAATACTTGTTAGTAGTTGATTATTGTTGTCAATTTGCTGAGATAGAATTACTTAGAGAAACATGCAGTCTTAGTGTAATAATTCCGCTTATTTTCCAGCTACGTTTTCAAGATATGGAATACCAGAAATTGTGTATTCTGATAATGGACTGCAATTTATTAGTCAAATATTTAAGAAATTTTTAAAGCAATGATGCATTAAACCAGAAGCATCTAGTCCTCATTTCCCTCAGTTGAATGGAATGCTGAAGACACATGTTCAAACAGTGAAGAATAGGTTAAAAAGGCCATATATGATAACAAGGATATTTGTTTGACTTTATTGGAATACAAAAACGTATAGATTTCAAATGAACTGAAATCAACATCTGAGCTAATGTTTCGGAGAAAAATCATAGGTATTTTACCACATAGAAACTATATCACTGAGAGATTTTTAGAAATTGAAGATCAATTACGAAGAAGGCAACTGTTACAGAAAAAATATTTTGACCGGAATGCAACAAATTTAAAACCGTTTTCAAGTCACCATGAAGTTTTTATTCATAGTGAAAACAAACCATACGAAAAAACAATTTTATTGAGTCCAGCACCACGTTCCCGTTCGTATAAAATATTTAAAAAATCTACGGAAGATTCGTGAAAAAAAACCGGAAAGATATTTTAAGAGGTACGAATGATATGTATTTTCAGGTTAACAATGAGCACGATTTCATTTATGAAGAAACAGAAACCATCCGTGATGCGACATCCCGTAATGAGCAAAATGATGCGCTTACACCCAGTGATAAGATTGCTGATTCCGAAAAAGTGAAGAATCTGTTAAAGACTCGATAGGGTAGGACTGTTAAGAAACCAGAATATTTAAAAGACTTTGTAACATAAATTGTTTCTATTGAACTTTGAAATACTCTTAATATTGTTTGTTGTTTTTCTCATTAGTTTTTCAGGGGAAGTGTATAACATATCGTTTGAATCGTAATCGCTGTTGACGTCCGAATCTGATATGTAGCTCCGTATTGGTTTGTATTTGAGTTGTTCAATCTGTCTGGAGTGTTTGTCATTAAAGTCCTTCGTGTTTTCAAAGTGTTTTTTCTCTATATTTTACATTATATAAACATGGCACTTACAACGATTTTAAATTACACTACTTTTTAATAAATTTGAAATCCTTAAAAAAATATTTATGAAGCTTTAACTTACGATTTTGTTTGCGAATAAAAAGGCTAACCATCACAAAATGTTTCAAAATTTTAACTCAATAAATAAAAAGTATTTTAAAATGCGTCACCTACCCCCTTAATTAAGTCGAATAGATTGAATAACTTCAAATGTTTCAACTCGTGAGTCGAATAGGTTGAATAACTTCAAAAGTTCCAGCTTCTCAGTTGCTAAATTGAATCCCTAAAATCCGCAATGGCATTTATTGTGATTGTTTTTTTGCAATTTTCAAACGATATTCAGTAAATTAGGTAGTTATTGATAACCAGAAGATGGCCTGTCAAAATGACGTGTTTTCATTTTTAACAGGTTGATAAAAAATTACAACAACAGTGGTCAATCATAGCCACTTTTGGCTTAACAACAGTGGTCAATCATAGCCACTTTTGGCTTAAATAAATTTGAAAAATACAGAGATTAAACATGGGGGGGGGGGGGAATCTAAAAAAAAAAAAAGAAAATTTCAACAGAAATATGCATTCAAAACTATAACAAAACTATCTGGTGGATGGGGGGGATTGTAATAAACAATTGATAAATACATAAATTTTAAAAGAATGAAGCCAAAAAATCAATTATAAAAGAATATATTGTGAAACTACAGCCAAAAATTATAAAAAAATATTGAGAGAAAATAATAAAAATATCCAAAATATAAAAAAAAAATCCCATTTTTGGCCATTTCCAAACGAATGTGCAAGGTTAGCCAAACTATTAAATGAATGGCTAAAATAATGGCATAGAATATGCATTATTAAGGAATTTCACACACAAAATTAGAGTATCAATTTCACAAAAAACATGCAAATTAGCACTAAAAATGTTATTTTAAAACATTTGTGAATTAACTATTTTACTCCATGCCCATGGTATGAAGTAAAATAACCATACTCAGTTAAGAAAACCATTTATAAGATCGAAAACAAATGTCAATTTATTTCTTTATTTAGTAGAGCTTTGATGAGTAGGTGCTGCAACAAAGTGCCGGCGTCACCTCAAGTGCTCAAAAACAAATGTCAACAGTAAAGAGAAAACAATCACTCGTGAATCGTGTTGTGACAATGGAGTCATTTTCATGAGTCATTCACGGCTGTAAAAAAGTTAAACCAACCCGAATATAAGAATATAAAAATTCTAACAAAATTGCATTTAAAACGCACCTTCGCTTTCCTTAAATAAAAAGTTTTAATTAAATATTGTTTTTGAAATCGTGAAAAGATTTCAAAGTGCAATAAAATGTAGTGACGTAATTTACAGCTCCCACTGTAAATCTGACCAATGAGAACGCTCCATTTCGACTATGGAATGTTTTCATTGGTCATAAAATAGATAGCCTTTAAAATCGGAGGTAACTTTTCACATTATTTTTTATAGACTTTGGAATTTGTAATTCTTGAATGGCATTAATTTGCTAATATCGTTTGTTTTTCTCGTAATTTAGCGTTTGTTTATCTAATAATTGCTGGTTGTTTTATTTAGATTTTAAAGAATATAATTAGATAACTTTTGTAGGTTTTAAAGAATATGAGTAATGAATAAATCTTTTACATGCATATTTCTTTAACTTGAACAATTAGAATATTTGTGAACGACTCGGAATACTTAAGCCTAACATGGTCGCAATAAGTTTCTTTTTCTCGTGGATGGGTTGACTCCGGAATTACGGACGGGTTTTATATATATAATTGTTTACAGTTACAACAATTATATACAACAAATATATATATTACATAATTTACAACTATATAATCTACAATTATATAATTTACAACAATTATATATATAATTGTTGAATTCCTAATATCCGCAATAGTGTTTACTGCGATTGTTTTCTTGCACTTTTCAAAAGATATTCAAGAAATTATGTAGTTACTGATAACTGCATCGGAATTTTGTTTATGTAATATTTGTAACATTTTTGTTTGTTTATATATACCGTCTCTAAAACTACATCTATTTTTTTTTAATACGGAGGTCGCACATAGTCGCAAAAAGCATCTTCTAATTCAGCTTTACGTAAATGCATATATGGGTTTTAATTCTCTATGAAATATGAAACACTTTAACAGTGATCACATGAAACATTTAAAATAATTTTGGAATTTTTAAATAATTTCAAATTTTTAAATATTTATTTTTCGATTTTTTACGGTTTACGATTTTGTGTTACATTTTTATCTAAACTCTGCAGAAAAGAAAATGTTATTTATAGTGATTCTCACACCTCTGGAAATTTATTCTATCTATCTATATTATAAAGGCCAAATTTGTCCAAACGCATACGTCTGTTTGCGAATGGCAACTTATATTTGAAAAAAAATTCTGTTTTGCAATTTTTGCTACTGCAAGATTTTAAACTTCTAAACATCATACATTTTCAATTTTTACACCATCGTATATGAAAAAATATGCTTTTAAATGCAATTTGTTTAAAAACTGTATATTAATTTATTTTTGCGATATTTTTTTTCTAGTTTTTAATACAGTTTCTTTTTTCGTGGGAACTGTATTATTTCGTTTCAATTAAAACCAAAGAGAAAAAAAAAGATTACTGTGTCTTTTCGTTGCCATTTTCTCATAAATGTGAAAAAATTGAATTAAAAAATCGTGCAACTTGAAGAATGTCGTTTGTTATAAAACCAGGTGAATTTTAATTTTATTTCGTTTTTATTCATCAATTAAATTATTTGTAGTTTATTACAAACTTATTTGTCACTAGATACAAAAATCTCTCTTTACAAAAATGTATTTTAAGGAACAGTTATGTGAATGATTTTCGCCATTTTTACTTAATTCCTATCAAATAGCTGAATGAATACAAATTTATTAATCCGGGTGTAAGATTATTTTTCTAATTTCTAAGAAATATCAATGAGCGATTTCCAATAAATCATTGAACTATTGAAACTAGACAAATGAAAGCATATGAATCATTAGGCACTCAGTTATCTTCGTGAATGACGAAATTATCATTATCATTATTATTATTATTATTATATATTTTGCTCGATTTTCATATTATTCCGCGATAATGACGTCATATGTATACTTTTATATAGATACTGTTTAAGAATTGATCGTAAAACAGGAATGATTTAGCGGATGTTAATGACATCATTTTGTTAAAAAATAGCATGTATTTTAATTCTTGAAATTGAAATATGTTTTGTAAAAATGTGTTTACCCCAGCTGCTTTGCTATACGTCACTTTCGAAAGTAACGTAAATGAAATCACACACTCATAAAATGCAATGTTTTAATGTAATTTAGTCTTTTTTGTAGAGTCGTGACATAGCGATCTATGTTACAGAACTTGATTCTCAACTGGATGAATTCATTTCACCGAGTTAAACAAACAAATAAAGAAGTTCTTTGGATTAATTCTAGTTCGAAACTATAAAAATCGTAATTTTACCTTCTATAACGTCACAGGAATATTGTCTATCGTATTTATGGCGTGCAGATTATTTCAAAAATATTTATTTACACTTAAAAAACTATGTATAGTGAAGCATCTATTTCGAGCTAACTAGACTAATTATCAAGACTTAGAGTTTCGAATTTAAATGATTTTAAAATGATCTAATTACAATATCATTTTTTATTGGTGAATAAGTACATGAAAAATGCATATGTATTTCTGAGATGGCGAAAATGATATCGGGTATAGATTTCACGAAGAAAACTATTGATGATTATGTCAAACTTGACTAAAATTTGCTGTTTTTCATTTTGAAATACCAAGCATAAGAACCGTAATTGATGACATTGTCATAATAACAGGTCATTATTAAATTTTACAGTTTACATTATCTTATTAATGTTTAAATTTAAAAATTTGGACAAATCAATTTTATATAAATTGTATTTAGTTAATTTTAGATTAAAATAACATGTGTTTGAAAGTCAGACTAATTAAAATTAGATGCATTTTTTACTATAACTAATTTTGGAGGTTTATTATAAATCAGTGAAAGAGTTCCTTCGTAAATATTTTCTTTCGTCAAAATTCAACGGGTCCTTCCTTGTTTGTTTAATGGAGAAAGGTTCACTAACAAGGAAGTTTTCCTTCCTGAGCATATTCTGAATGGTTTTAAAATAAAAATATGAATTAAACTACATATGTATGCAATAAAGAATCAGTCAAGTTTAGTGAAGGAATTACTGTATAAAGTATGTAAAAAAAGTAAAATACTTTTGAATATTTAGCTAGAAAAGATGAAAGCGTCATCCGATTTGGCGAGCAGCCCTTTTCTCCGCAAAAAGCAAGCGATTTTAATACAAATGAAAATTGCTTTTTAATTAATTTTTAGAATGCGTGTAAGCAGCATTTAATAAAGCAATGAAAAGTTTTTTTAAGTATTTAATGAAAAGTTTAACACTTATATACTTTTTTGTGTTACATATTTATATTGCTTGTTACTACAGTTATTTATTATTATCATTGTAAAAATAATTTCATATGTTAAAAATAATTTCATATATGTAAGCGTATTCATAATTAAAGGCCAGATGAAGAATGCTGCAGTACATTTCAATATCCGAGACGTTTTTGTTTTCATATTAACAAAGTTGAATCGAAAGTGTTAAATTGGACTGAATTTTGAGAGTTAAAGAAATTTAATAAATTTAAATTTTGTTTTAATTCAGAAAATTTCATAGTTAACTTTCATTATAAATATATATATGATAGTTATGTTTATTCATATATATAACTTTAAATATAAGTATATATACATACGGCAAAATTATAATTAAAACAAACATTAATTGATAAAATAAAAAATATTTGAAATTTAACATGAAACATTTTTACCTTTAAAATTATTCGACATAAAAAAGTATTTTTTTTTTTTTTTTTTTTTTTTTTTTTTTTTTTTTTTTGACAACCGATGATAAATCGCCAAATAAATAAAATGTTCATTATTTTTTTTACGAAAGTTCTCCCGGGGTTGCGCCGAAATTTTTATTCTAAACATACATATCCAGATGAGAAGAACATTCTGTAATTCTAACAGAATTTTCTGCCCGTATGGAGACCTTCGTTGTACGTTTAATTTATAGAATATGTAATATGAAAAGTAAAAATTGTTAAAATTGCTTTCGATATCTAGTCTAATTGTCTGAGCGCAGCGAAGTCTTATATTCAGAGTACGTAACGATATTAAAAGTCAAAAAAATTCTTTCGTCAAGCAAATCTCAAAAAGTATTTGTCGGATTTCGATTCTGTTTGTACCAGAAGGTACCTATGAAGGTAATCTGGTGAATGCACCTACTTTTAAAAATTAATTTCAAATAGTTTAAAAGTTATATAGAAAAAAACTGATAAAAAAGCACAATTTATTTGCATACGTCACAGAAATTTGGTGCGCGTGATTTCCACCGTCTGGATATTTTTGTAGATAACCGAATCAGTACATGGAGTAAATAGTAATCATTTACGCACTCAGAAATACTGAATGCAATAAAACATTTTAAAATTTAATCATGCAGGAAAATGAAACTGTTATTTTTATATATTAAAAAAAATGTCGCAAAAACAGATTTTGAGATAATCTCTTTGCATTTTTTGATCGCTAAAAGAATATTTTATATATTTCGCGTGTGAAAATTAGAAACAATTACGTTTTTAAATAAAAAATTTCTTTTATGACATCATTTTCCCTTTATATTTATTTTTATTGCATGTTTTCTTCTAACTTATATTTTGTTTGTGTGTGGAAGTCAATTCTGGTCACTAACTTTTCGGCACGGATACCACAAGCGCATCAGATTCGGCGCAATTTTTTTCAAATCCCATTTGGCGGAAACTCCGTTTTCAAATAACGCTTACATACAAATTTTTGAATTATTTTCTATTTTCAAAAATAACTTACAGTAAATAAAATAATAATAATAATTAATAACTATGAAAAGACATTTTATATAATTAAAAAAAGGAAATGAAAGTAAATAAATATTTTATGAATAATAAAACTAATAATAAATAAATAAAGCCGGGGTACCATCTCAGGTAAAATAATGCCATTTTGACGCCAATTATGTACCCTGGTGCACATGTGACATCTTTTCCCATTTTTCATCCATTTCCTGTTGGCATACAACTTTGAAATTTGGAATATGTATGCATACCTGGGAGCAATACTGGAATAATACATTGTTTTTTTTTTTAATTCGATCCAAAAAGAGGCAACGGGAGCTATTTTTTAAAGATTTATACAATTTATACTGCATAAAGGAGCCACTTACCTATTTCTATATACAAGAAGAAGTAAGTGGTATGTAAAAACAATTATAGTATACATAAATAAAATACTTGAGATTATATACTAGAGATATAAGTACCGGGTTTGGCGAGATTTTTTATGCCAACTAGGCGAAAACATCGTTTTGATTACCAGATACATATAACATGCTATAATAACACGTTATTTATTTATTTCAAAATGAAAAAAAAGAATAAACGAAACATTTTCTGTTATTAAAAAAAAGAAATAACAATCAATAAATGATAATATTTTTAGAACAAATAATTTATTATAACATTTATATGATAACCAGCATGTTAGGCAACTGAACGCCATTTTGGCACCAATTAGGTACCTCGGTGTGTATAGGGCATATATGTGCCATATTTATTTGTAAAACTGAGCATGAACGTTTACCAAGTGTGTTTTCATTGTCGCTTATATCTTTTTGCAACATAGCGCACCTTTCGAAGCCAAAACTGCACAAAAGAAAAAAAATCAATATTTGCAGTTTTTTTTAATGTAATGCAGATTTTGTAATCAGTAGGCTCGATAATCAGACCTCGTTTTTTTTTTTGCTTTAAAAGATGATATTTCATACGACGTCTTTTTTGGATTCGTCGTTTTTCAATATTTGATAGTATGCGTCCACTCGTTTTGTAACTTTTTTTTGTAACTTTCTTCTTTATTAACAGCGACATTTGGATTTCCTATTTAAATAAAAATTCTTCTAAATACAAAGAATTTTGTTAAAATAAATAAATAAATGAAATGCGGACATCTATTGCTCAAAGGACAAAATTTTTCTTATTGAGTTAATAAAAATCAATAAAAACATAATTTTTATGATAATAAAAAGGTGACTTATGTAATAACAGAGTCAGATATTATGTACGTTATGGATTAAGTATGAATATTTCTCCACCATTTATAAATAATAATAATGATAAAATAAAATGCGGACAGACCAAAGTCTATATTTGACTGAAAACAACAACCATTTTCTAAATGCTATAAAAAATGGCCAATGGAAAGTGCTATTTCAAAAGTATTATGAAATTAATTAAAAACCATTTATTTTAAACTAAATGAATAAAAGATTTATATTTTTAATGAAATAAATGGGATTTGAAAAATTATAGGACATTTTTCACCATAGATGTATCAATATTACAATCAGTACTGTGTATGCAAAATGGAACAATTAGCAATACTTTTTGTACCCGAAAAATGGTCGTAGCTTTTTTTAAGGTTAAAAAGTAGATTACGAAATATTCCTATACAAGGATGCCAAGCCCCCGCTTATTGCACAGCAGAATTTTCTTATAGGAAAAGTTATTTTTTAAATCCGCAGAATGTTCCAATTTAATAAAACATTTTCTGTATTAATATACCGGTATCCAAAATGCCGGAGACTTGGCAGCTCTGCCTATAACATTTTAATTAATCACGGTACTTTTTTTAATCGGATTCAAATTTAGTGAAGACAACGTTTTTTGGCTAAAAGCAGCTTTTTTCAACATGTGTAACTACGATACAATTCCTTGATGCTGAAATAAAATGTTTTGACTTATGCTATTATGGCTTCCTCTTATTTATTTATTTGAATTTTAAATAAGATGACTCAAAATCCTGTTTTTTAAATGTACGGAAAAAATGCATTTCGAGAGAGGGCGAAAAGAACCATATTTGGCGATTTATTACCTGCGTTTGGCTAAGTGTCTTACTACCTTGTATTTAATACTCTTCACAATACTTCGCTGTTGTATGGACTTAGGCGCTTTTATAAAAAGTTTGACGTAATTCGGGCTTAAGAAAGTGAGTTTTTTACTGAATAATACAAATAAATGAAAAATGAATACTAAGAAATATTAATAAAAGAAAAATGAAGCATTATATTGATCTATGTATATTTAAAAATGCATCTACTAGCACTAATTAGATAATTTATGTGTATATAATAGGAGATAAATAGCTTTTGATTCTGTATTTCTATGCTATAAAGCATTAACGTTTGTGTGTTTTTCGTTATCATTGGGAGTACGTAGCCGATTTAAAAAATAATGTGGGCAAAAAATGTTAGTAACCATCTTTGCTGAAAAATATACTGTATTTTGCCTAGGAACAATAATCCCCACCAATGCACGAGCAAAAAATGTTCTAAAATTGAGAATTCTTTGATGTTGATATGACTAAAAATTTAAAATCGTTTTTTTGTGGCAACTTTTAAGATATAATATTCTCGTTATAAACGATTTCTAAAACATTCGACAATTTAATTTCACAAATTATTTTTTTTTTCTAGAAAAAGTTTTAAACCCAATTTATTGAGAATATTGCAATTTCTAGGATACTGTTGGGGTCAGAAACTATAACTTTGACATCACCGTAACTTATAAGATGTAAATGCCCGTTTAGGACAAATTTTTAAAAAAGGATATTCCTTAACTCTTATCGACAACCTCATTGCATCCGTGGAAAACAGATATTCAACATTATAAACTATTCGGACGAGTTTCACACCATATAAAATACACTCCATTCTCTTCAAACATAATAATTTATATCATTTATAGTTTCTCAAATCGGTGCGAAGCTTCTGTTTATGCTCATGACATCATTTCAAAGAGTTATATTTCCAATATAGGAAAATTTGGTGTTTTATTTTCTGTATTACTTTTAACATTTTGTATATTTCCAATTTTATATCCATGCATGGTTTGCTTTTCTTTTATAAAAATAGTACATGCAACTTTATATATAAGATTTTGCAATTCTATGATTCAATATGCTTATTTTCATCATATTTTATCACAATGAATGACCAATTAAAGGTAACATCTCATTTTCTTTACTTATCGCAAGTTATTAAAAGTGCATTTTCAGCAATATCGCTCAGACTAATCCCTCTGAGGGAAGTCCTAGTTATAATTATATTCAGTGTATTTTTATTATAAAAATGCAATATAAAACATTAAATTCAGTAATGAAAATAATTATGTTAACCTTATATTTATGCTGATATCATTGCTTCAAACAGAGCATAATTTGATATGGATTTCAAAGACGCCATTCCTATATTCTATACTTTTTTAATAAAATCTACTTTATTTGTGCTTTGAATACATGAAAAAAATAGTTTGGTTTTCGAAGATCAAAGAAAAATACATTTTAAAACAAAATATAGAACTAACAGAATGCTACAAAGCTGTTTTTCTGTCTATAGTTTTAGAAAACAACCTGAAATTACTTTAAAGTATATGAAAATAACAAAGTAAACTTTTTTTATGTGACTTACTACCCAATCTAATGACAAATATCATTATAAAAATAGCATGCTACTGAGATTGGATGAAAAAAAAATTAAATTACTTGTAATTTTATTATAGTTTATGAAAAGAAAAAAAAGGTTCTGAAATAAAATAGGTCATAACATTAATTAGACTAACAAGGAAAAGTATTGAGTAATATTGTTTTACATTATATTTTATTGTTTATGCACACAATATGTCAGACTATGCAAAGGATTCAACATTTCTTTACTTTTTTTTAGAAAGATTTCTTTGGGTAAATATTTCTTTCTGAACATTTGTAATTTCATATTTTAAGGAGGCTCAGGGGTTGAAAACTCTTCAAAAAATCGACTTTTTTATGATCGAATTTGATTATTCAATCAATTCCTAACTCAATGCAAAAAACCGCATAAAAATATTAGCATTTTTAACGGAGTTACCAATATTTACATAGCCGCATCCATATAATTTCAACTTTAATTCGTGTTTTCTCAAAACTTGATTTTTGACGACTAACACCAAGATTGAAAAAAACTATTTGATGGAATGACTTAAATTTTTTTTGCATGCATATAACATCATTATCCAGATTGTGAATTAAGGATATAACTATAAGTAATAGGTTGTTGCCTTTTGCAATATAATAAAGTTAAAATTATTTTCAACGTTAGAACTCCAGAATATTCGTATTCCAAGCATACCGGTTTCGGTAGCATATAGCATGCCTTCAGTGCTAAAGATAGTGGAAATTTGCATATATATAGTATATATATGAGCAAATTTCCACTATCCTATTGCACTGAGTAAGGTATGCTATATGCTACCGAAACCGGTATGCTTGGAATACGAATATTCTGGTGTTCTAACCTTGAAAATAATTTTAACTTTAAGGATATAACTATCACTTAAAAAAAACATTATTAAAAAATCTCTCAAAGTTAAAATTAAAAAATCCCCTAAAAATACAACTTTTTTTCCATTAAAAATACTCAAAATATTAAACTATCTAAAATATAATAATTCATAATCTAGATAATAATGTTACATGCATGCAAAAAAAAAAAAAAAAAAAATACCCATTCCATCAAATAGTTTTTTTTAATCTTGGTGTTAATCATTAAAAACCAAGTTTTGAGAAAATGCGACTTAAAGTTGAAATTATATGGACGCGGCTTTGAAAGTGTTGATACATAAATGCTTATAACTCCGTTAAAAATGCAAATATTTTTATGCGGTTTTTTGCATTGAGTTAAGAATTCCCTTAATATGTTTGTTTATGTAATAGAAAATTATTTGTGATGAGTGGAATATTGTTGAATTATAAAAAATATCTGGACTGGAAAAGTGACATTTTGGTTTGAACGGCAAATAAACGAAGCAACATCTTTCAAAGAATACCTTTTGTTAAAACAATTCTCTTCATCTGTTGTTTATAATCGTGTTACTTACGTTTTATACAGCAATAACATGTTTCTTTAAGTTGTGTTCAGATGTTGACATATATATATATATATATATATATATATATATATATATATATATATATATATCATAGAAGGCGGCAGCCTTCAAGTGACGCAGCTTTAAACCTACCATCGTCAAAACCTACCATCGTCATAAGGGTAGATGCGGAACTTCATATATACAGCTAACTCAACATCAAAGAAAATCGGAAAAGCCGCTTTTCTAATAACTCAGCAAATATTGGTCAAAATGGTCCAATTTTTTTAATATAGTCTTATATTCCCAGTCTAATCCTATCCTATAATTTTTACATTTGTACGTGCCGTATATTTTTAGATCTCAATAACCATTTTAAAACTGAAATTGATGGTGTTTGTTCCTGATAATGAGATCTAGAAAATGGGCTGGGAGATTTTATTAAAACTTATATATAATATGAATCTCTTTAAGATAGAGGTAATAAGACTTGCCTCGTTTCTAGGAAAACTCTTGTTTGTTATATATTGGTCTTGGAAAATTGGACTATATTAGCTCGCGGATTACATGTTATTCTATGGGTTAGCAGACAGAGCAGGAGTGAAAAACATTATGTACTTATGGTCACAGTTAAAACACCCAAATCGAAGCAATAAATGTTTTTTAAACTACAAAAACATCTTATCATGTGCTTTAAAACATTCAATAAATATATACTAAATCAAATTTCTATTTATATTGCCTTTATTTTTCGTAAAAAGAAAATATTGCGTTTCTTACATTGGATATTTTTGCATTTTGTGGAAAAAATATTTTGAATCCTTTTTTAAAATAGGAAAATATTTTTTAATTATACATATTCAATATACTTTCGACTTATGATTTTTTTTTTAAGTTTACAAACAAGAATTATTTCTAATAATTTGCTTTAGAATCCCATGTATTCATACACGTTTAGATAGTTTTGTTTTGAATCGTAATCGAATTCGCTGGCGGTAAGCTTTGTACTTGGCACTTGTTGTTGTTTTTAGCATGTATGTTGTGTAATTTGCGAAATATTCAATTCCAGGAGACGAACGTGAAGCTAAACCCTCTATAATGAAAAAGAAAAGTAAATATATATTTTTTGACACTCATTATTAAAGTATTATTTAAAAAGTGGTGTATACATTAGTTAGCATTTTGATTTGATTTCAAACCAACATAAACTATCACAGAATGTGTAAACTATTGCTAAATTTTGGTAAACAAACTATATTTATAATTGACCAACAGTTAAACCAAGTGCTTGTGAATTCTAAAATTCTCAAAATAGATTGTTTTTAAGTTTATAGATGTCCTTATCATATGAATTAATTAACAATAATTATATGAATTAATTAACAATACTAAGTTTTAAGTGTTGTAAAAATTGTGCTTTTTTATTTCATTTATTAATTTCTGTGATTAATAACCCAGGATGTTAATTTTTAGATTAAAATTGCCTGAATATGTTATTCAAAATGCATTTATTATTTTTTCTTATGCATTTTTGTCACTATTAATTTTCATTTTGAAACTGTGCCTTTTTAGCTTAGCTTAATGGCCAGTAAATCCAGGTTTTAAACAATTTTTAAAATAAGTAAGTGCACTTATTATTGGAAATTGTGAACAAACTAGTATTTATCAACAAATTACAGCAGTATTTTGATAATTCAAAAGAAAGTAATGAGTTAATTTGAGTGAGTAATGAGTTAATGAAGTTAATTTGTTCTTACATGCATTAGTGACTGTGGCTATCAAGATTTCAGAGATTTAAAAACAAATTAGTTGCACTAATTGTTTTTTTTCTTCATGTACACACAGTGCTTGTACAACATGCATTAGTGATTGCATTTTTAATTAATTTTGTGTATTTTACGGATTGTTGCACAGCAATTTTGCTGCAGCCTGAGTGTTTTGTTTTTGTTTTGTTTTCATGTACTCTAAGTGTTATACATGCAGTAGTTCGACTGCTTTAACGAGTTTTATTTTAGCGAGTGAGAGTTTTAGACCCTTTTTTAGCTCACAGGCTATCATAGCCTGAGAGCTTATGTGCCCGTCCATTCTGTATGTATGTTCGTATGTACGTAACGCGATAACTCATGATAAAAATATCCGATCCACTTGAAATTTTGTATGTAGGTATATCCTGACAAGGCGCTTCCCTGATTAGTTTTTGGAGTTCATTCGATATGTATAAGAGGGGGAACGGGGGGCTCATGCCCCCCGTTAGTTGATATAGATGGGATTTTCATGCAGAATTAAGTTTTCAAAATTTAGATTAGGATCATTCTGATGAGGCGATTCCGTGACTGTTATTAGGTGTTCATTGATTAAGTATAAATAGGGGGAACAGGGGTTCTAATGCCCCCCCCCCCCTGTTAGTTGATATAAATGGGATTTTCATGCAGAATTAAGTTTTCAAAATTTAGATTAGGATCATTCTGATGAGGCGATTCCGTGACTGTTATTAGGTGTTCATTGAATAAGTATAAGTAGGGGGAACAGGGGTTCTAATGCCCCCCTCCCCGTTAGTTGATATAAATGGGATTTTCATGCAGAATTAAGTTTTCGTTCAAAATTTAGATTAGGATCATTCTGATGAGGCGATTCAGTGACTGTTATTAGTTGTTCATTGAATAAGTATAAATAGGGGGAACAGGGGTTCTAATGCCCCCCCCCACCCCCGTTAGTTGATATAAATGGGATTTTAATGCAGAATTAAGTTTTCGTTCAAAATTTAGATTAGGATCATTCTGATGAGGCGATTCCGTGACTGTTATTAGGTGTTCATTGAATAAGTATAAATAGGGGGGACAGGGGTTCTAATGCCCCCCCCCCGTTAGTTGATATAAATGGGATTTTCATGCAGAATTAAGTTTTCGTTCAAAATTTAGATTAGGATCATTCTGATGAGGCGATTCCGTGACTGTTATTAGGTGTTCATTGAATAAGTATAAATAAGGGGAACAGGGGCTCTAATGCCCCCCCCGTTAGTTTATATAAATGGGATTTTCATGCAGAATTAATTTTCGTTCAAAATTTAGATTAGGATCATTCTGATGAGGCGATTCCGTGACTGTTATTTGGTGTTCATTGAATAAGTATAAATAAGGGGAACAGGGGTTCTAATGTCCCCCCCCCTTAATTTATATAAATGGGTTTTTCAAGCAGAATTGTCAGATTTCGTTCAAATCTCTGAATAGTTTTGGAAGTTTAATGGTTAAGTATAAAAGAGGGGGATAACTCTTTTTAAATTATATAAATGCTAAATGGGTTTTTATTAAGAATTATCTAATTTGCTCTGAATTTTGGATATAGATTTTTTATATGATAAAGCATGTCTTTGGTAGTATAGGAGGTTCCATGATTAAGTATAAAAAAAGAGAAAAGGGGAGTGCTGTTTCCCCTTCTTAATTTTTTTTTTTTTCGAACGGAATTAACCCTTGAAAATATAAAGCTTTAATGTGCAATTAGTATTTGTAGCCTGTGAGCTCAATGCCTTCAGTTTAACTGGGCAGTATTCTTTATTTCTAATGTAAACATTGTTATTTTAATGTATTTGTTTCACAATATTGTCACTGGATTTCTTTAGTTCAGGTATCACTCATTTCTTCCAGATATTGGGAATCTGCATGTTACCGCATAGTTTGCTGCATCTATTAATTTTTGTTGTTTGTTTTCATATGGGCATAATGTTCATACATTTGTTATTGACTGTGGCTTTGAGAAATTTCATGTGTTTTAGAGACCATTGCATAAGTTTGCTGCATCCAGTAATTTGACATGCACTCAGCTCTCATTATCCATTAGTTACTGTAGCTTTAACATATTTCATGCATCCTATTATTTCATTAATAATTTCGAAATTCCATGTTTATATTTTAAAATGTTATTTAGCAGTTGCCACGGAGGTACTACAGCGCATCATTGTAGTCTGCATTAGATGCTGTTCAAAATAGAATTTTTTTTTTTTTCTTCCTAAGAATCTGATTATTTAAATCCAAGCATGAAAAATTTTGTCTCAGATCACAAACTGAATACGAAAGTATTATAATAGTTAATAATACGTTATAGAAATTAATAATCAAAATATAAAAGCATTAGCCTTGCAGCTTAGAACATAGCATTATTAATTAACTGCATTTATAAATTGGACATCTAAAATGGAAAATCTTAATATATTTTTATAATGTTAGAATTCACAAGCATTTAAAGTTGGTTAAGCAAATAATTCTTAACCAAATATTAACTATAACATTGGTTTAAAAAGAAATAACTTCTCTGCTTTAATAATGAGTTTCATAAAATATAAATTTACCCCCTTTTTTTTTCTATAGATGTTTTAATTTCATATTCATTGTCTCGAAATTGAAGTATTTCTTTCTAACATTCTTTTACAAAAATGTTTGATAATTTAAGGCTTTTTTTATCTTAAAAGAAAAAAAAAAAAAAAAAAAAAAAAAAAAAAAAAAAAAAAGGCCTTGTTTCTACTTATGAACACAAAATCCTCAAATAAATTTGAATCCATTATTTAAATAAATTGCATAACATACCTAAGAAGAAAACATGTTTAAAATTCAATTTAATACAAGAAATTAAAAATTTTTAATTCAAATAATGTAAAGTTACTGTTACTAACACACTAACAAGTAAATATTTTAAAATACTAACAGCTAATAATGGGCGATAAATAATTAAATTTTTTAGTTTTGTCATTTCTAAAATGTAATTGTTTAAATTCTATTTGAGTTGAACCTCATCCAAACCCTAAAAAATATTCTATCAAACCTTAATTCAATCTAAAAAAAAAAAAAAAAAAAAAAAAAAAAAATCTGACAATACACACTGACAAGCAGAGTTGTATAATATACACGCACGCCATGTGCAGAAAATTTTATGAAGAAACAATTTTTATTTACTTATTTCGACAAAGAATTGCGTAAAAAAAAAGTGTATCTCAACAAAGAATCATGTAAAAAAAAACCAACATTTCGACAAAATACTACGCGAAAAACGTGAATTTCGTCCAAAGACCGCAATAAAAACGTTAATTCAATCAATGAATCGCATAAAAAATATGAATTCCATGCATGAATCGCATAAAAAATATGAATTACAAGCATGAATCGCATAAAAAATGTGAACTACATCCATGAATCGCTAAAAAAAAGGAAATTGCATAAAAAATGGGAATTACGTCCACAAATTGCTTAAAATGTGAATTACGTCCATGAATCATGCAAAAAAGCGAGAATTATATTCATTAATTGTATGAAAAATGCAAATTACGTTTATGAATCGTGTAGTGAAACATGAATTATGTTCATAAATCGCTCAAAAAACACGAATTTTGGCGGCAGAAAGCTGAAATGGAATTACCTCTATAAAATGCATAAAAATAGGGAATTGCATTCATGAATTCCATAAAAAATGTGAAATATGTTCATGATTCGCTCAAAAAATGCAAATTACATCCATGAATTGCATAAAAACGTGAATTAGTTCATAAATCACTCAAATAACGTGAATCACTTCCATGAATTGTGAAAAAAAAACAAAAAAAAACATTCATAAATTGCAAAAAATGCGAATTACTTCCAAGAATTGGTAAAAAAAGCGAATTACATTCATAAATCCTATAAAAACACAAATAACGTCAATAAATCGATCAAAAAACACAAATTTCGTTGATAGAAAGCTCAAAAAATGCAAATTATGTCTATGAATCGCATAAATATAGCAAATTACGTCCATAAATCATGTAAAATGTAAATTACATTCATTAATCGCATAAAAATCGCGAATTATGTCCATGAATCGCTCAAAAAAAGCGAATTTCATAAAAAATGCGAATTACGTCCACAAATCGCTCAAAACGTGAATTACGTCGATGAATTGTGTAAAAAAGTGAGAATTACGTTCATAAATTGTATGAAAAACACAAATTACGTCTATGAATTGTGTAGTTAAATGGGAATTATGTTCATAAATCGCTCAAAAAACACGAATTTTGGCAGCAGAAAGCTAAAATGCAAATTACGTTTATAAATCGCATAAAAATAAAGAATAGCGTTTTGCATTCATGATTTGCATAAAAAACGCAAATTACATTCATGAATCGCTCAAAAAATGCAAATTACGTCCATGAATTGCATAAAAATGTGAATTATGTTCATAAATCACTCAAAAAATGCAAATCACTTCCATGAATCGTGCAAAAAAACACGAATAACATTCATTAATTGCAAAAAATGCGAATTACGTCCAAGAATTGTGTAAAAAAAGCAAATTACATTCATAAATCCTATAAAAACACAAATAACGTCAATAAATCGATCAAAAAACACAAATTTCATCGACAGAAAGCTGAAAAAACGCAAATTATGTCTATGAATTGCATAAAAATAGCAAATTACCTCCATAAATCATGTAAAATGTAAATTACATTCATTAATCGCATAAAAATCGCGAATTATGTCCATGAATCGCTCAAAAAAAAGCAAATTGCATAAGAAAAGTGAATTGGGCCCACAAATCGCTCAAAACATGAATTACGTCCATGAATTGTTTAAAAAAGTGAGAATTACGTTCAGAAATTGTATGAAAAACACAAATTATGTCTATGAATTGTGTAGTAAAACGAGAATTATGTTCATAAATCGCTCAAAAAACACGAATTTTGGCAGCAGAAAGCTGAAACACAAATTACATCTATAAATAGCATAAAAATAGCAAATAGTGTTTTGCATTCATGAATTGCATAAAAAAGGCGAATTATATTCATGAATCGCTCAAAAAACACAAATTACATCCATGAATCGCCTAAAAACGTGAATTACGTTCATAAATCACTCAAAAAATGCGAATCACTTCCATGAATCGTGCAAAAAAACACTAATAATGTTCATAAATTACAAAAAATGCGAATTACGTCCAAGAATTGGTGAAAAAAGCAAATTACATTCATAAATCCTATAGAAACACAAATAACGTCAATAAATCGATCAAAAAACACAAATTTCGTTGAGAGAAAGCTCAAAAAATGTAAATTATGTCTACGAATCGCATAAATAATAGCAAATTACGTCCATAAATCATGTAAAATGTAAATTACATTCATTAATCGCGAATTATGTCCATGAATCGCTCAAAAAAAAGCGAATTGCATAAAAAAATGCGAATTACGTCCACAAATCGCTCAAAACGTGAATTGCGTCGATGAATTGGTAAAAAAGTGAGAATTATGTTCATAAATTGTATGAAAAACGCAAATTACGTCTATGAATTGTGTAGTAAAATGGTCAATTATGTTCATAAACCGCTCAAAAAATGCAAATCACTTCCATGAATCGTGCAAAAAAACACGAATAACATTCATAAATTGCAAAAAATGTGAATTACGTCCAAGAATTGTGTAAAAAAAGCAAATTACATTCATAAATCCTATAAAAACACAAATAACGTCAATAAATCGATCAAAAAACACAAATTTCGTCGACAGAAAGCTGAAAAAACGCAAATTATGTCTATGAATTGCATAAAAATAGCAAATTACGTCCATAAATTATGTAAAATGTAAATTACATTTATTAATCGTATAAAAATTGCTCAAAAATGCAAATTACATTCATAAATCTCATAAAAAACATGAATGATGACCATAAATTGTGCAAAAAATGCGAATTACACCCAACATTAAATTAATTTGCAGAAAGTTTTTTGTTTTACACAACTCTGCAAACAAGAACCTAAAAGTTATCCTGAAACCCATTCTAAACCAACAAAAATTTAATGGAAAGATAAATTTGTCCAAGAAAGACAAAATAATTTCCATTGACATACATTGACCAGAATCTAAAAATTCCTATTGAAATCTATCTTATACGATCCAAAACCAGAAAGAAAAAAATCCCTCCAAGAGTAACTCAATCTATCTGCTGCAAAATAAAATACATTGAAATGCAACTGAACAAGAACCTGAAAATTACATTTGAAGTCAAACCGAAACGATATTCAACTCCCCCCCCCCCCAAAAAAAAAGAAAAGAAAAAAAATTATCCAACCATATCTCGATTCGGGAAAGAAAACTTAATTTCCATAGATACGCGTGATCAGAAATCTGAAAATTCCAATTAGTCTATCTTAAACCTAATCTGAACCTGGAAAAGGACATTCCATATAACCAGAACCCAATATCTATGTCCTGTATACAGGACAATTTATTTTCTATTAAAGCGCAACCTGACCAGAACTTGAAAATTCCATTTGAATTGAACCTGATCGAAACCTGAAAATTTTTTTTATCGAACCTTAACCTAATCCGAAAAAGAGAAAATTATTTCTGCCGATACACACCGAGAAGAGTCTGAAAGTTAACATGTAACCTAATCCAAACCCGAAAGGGAAAAAACAATGGAAACACAAGTCTGTCCAAGAAACACCAAATAATTTCTGTCCACATACATTGACAAGAATTTCAATTGAAATCTATCCTAAACCCAGTTCAAATACTACCCCCCCCCCCAAAAAAAAAAAAAAAAAAAAAAAAAAAAAAAAAAATTTCAATTGTAACCCAATCTATCTGCGACAAAATAATATACTTGCAATGCAACTCAACTAGAACCTGAAAATTCCATTTGAGGTCAATCCGAAACCAGATTCAATTCCCCCCCCCCCCCTCAAAAAAAATATCCAATCAAATCAAGATTTTAGAAAAAAAAAAAGAACAATTTATGTCGATATGTACTGACCAGATCATGGAAATTCCAATAGAAGTCTATCTCAAACACGATCCGAACTCTTAACCTGAAACCCAATCCACCCCCCCCCAAAAAAAAGGTAAAATAAAAAAATTAGGAAATATAAATCTGTCCAAGAAAGACAAAATAATTTCCGTCCCCACCCACTGACCAGAATTGAAAACTAGTACTTGAAATGCAACTTGACAAGAACCTGAAAATTTCAATTCAAGTCAAACTGAATCGAGATTCAAACCCGAAAAAAAAAACATACATTGACCAGAACCGGAAATTTTCAATTGAAGTCTATCCTAAACACAATCCAAACACTAAAAAAAAAAAAAAAAAAAAAAAAAAAAAAAAAAAAAAAAAAATCCCTCCAGTAGTCAATCTATTTGCAACAAAATATTATAGATTGAAATGTAACTCAACAAGAACTTAAAAATTTCATTTCAAGTCAACCCATAACCAGATTTGAACCTTAAAAAAAATTTATCCAACCATATCCTGAAACGAGAAAGAAAATGTAATTTCCATTGATACGGACAGACTAGAAGCTGTAAATTCCGATTGAAGTCTATTTTAAATCCAATCCCTGCACAGAACAAAATATTTTCTGTGGAAATGCAATCTGACCAGAACTTGAAAATTACATTTGAATTGAACTCACTCCAACACCCCCCCCCCCCCAAAAAAAAAAAAAAAATTCTATCGAATCTTAACTTGATCCAAAAAAGGAAAAATAATTTCTGCTGATACACATTGACAAGAACCCAATTTGAACTGAAATGAAAATCAGTGTAAACATTAATCTGTTTAAGAAAGACAAATTAATTTCTGTCAACATGCACTACCCAGAACCTGAAAATTCCTATTGAAATCTATCCTTAACCCAATTGAAAAAAACACAAGAAAAAAAAAAAAAAACTTCTAATTAGAACCCTTTTACCTGTGACAAAATAATATATTTTGAAATGCCACCTGAAAATTCCATTTGAATCTGGTTTAAATTTTTCGGGTTTAGGGTAGATTTCAATTGGAATTTGTATTTATAGCAGTTTAGTAAATCAAATGTGGTTCTTAATGGATAAATGTTATTTTACATGATTTATGAGAAAAAAATAAAAAAATTTCAAGTCGTCAAAATATTACGTACAATGTTGAAAATCTAGAAAAGACTTTTGATGTATTGCACTGCAAGAAACCCTAAGAAAATATGGAATATTTTTTAATAGCTGTCTGCTTTTTTCATAAAATTATGTTAAAAAAAAAAAAAATTAAATCTAAAAAACATGAAATGTTTAAATTTATGTACTTTGCATGTTTTATGCTTAGTGACTGAAAAGTTCAATAAAATATATTAGTTAAGTCATTATAGTATATCGTTATAGTATAGTCGTTATAGTCGTTAGTTTATTTGTAAGTTAAGTCGCCCAAGAATGGAAAGTTTCATATGAAATGAAAATATTTAATAAATAAGAGAGTCCTGATTTTCTTTCTTTGTCAGTTAAACATTTTCCTAATTGAAGTATGAAACTTATAGGGTGGACCGGGGTAATTCCTGATCAAAAAACACTACCATCTAAATATCTTTTTAATATTTACAATAGATGTGACCAAATTTAGCATGGTTAATGATTCACCATGTTTCTATTCAATAAAATATAGGCTTTGATTAAAATATTATTTAAAGTTTGCTTAATTAAAATTTTTTGATTCTCGGTAACTACCCTGGGAACATTGTAATTATCAATTACACCGGGGCAATTACCAATCAGGACATTCTTGTACAAATGATAGGTACATTGATTAATTTAGAATATATATTGTCAATTTTAATATAAGCCTGATTTAATTAAATGCCTTCATCCATCTGCAATAATTTTATCAATGTGTAAAGGAAAAAAAAAAGAACGAAAAGTTATGTGTGCAACATAGAATATGATGCAACTTCTAACATATTCTGAATACTATTAACCTACTATTTTCATCCATATACAGTAATTTTTCCACCCAGTGCAAAGAACAAAACATACCTAACAAGAACAAAGAATCATGCATACTGCATCGATTATGATGCATTTTTCTACACATTCTGAATACTGTAAACTTATTGTCATTCATGTACAAGAATTTTACCATTCTGTGCAAAAAAACAAAGCATAATTAACGACAATAAAAATTTTTGCATACAGTATGTTTAGATACTTTCCAATTCATTCTGAATACTTTAAACCTATAGTTTTCATCTTTGTACAGTAATCTTCCCACCCTATGCAAACAGGAAAACATAAACAAACTAACAAGAATGAAAAATTACGCATAAGTATAGATTATGAAACACTTTTCAATACATGTTCAATATTGTAAACCTATCATTTTAATCTATTTGCAGTAATTTTACCAATCTATATAAAGAACAAATCATAACTAACAAGAAAGAAAAACATGTGTGCAACATAGATTATGAAACATTTCCAGAATATTCTGAATATTGTAACGCATATAGTCTTAATCAATCTGCAATATTACCAACCTATACATAGGTTGAAACATAATTAACAAGAATCATGCATGCAGCATAGATTATGAAATACTTTCCAGCATATTCTGAATATTGTATCCCTGATCATTTTAATCCATCTGCAGTATATGTATCAACATGTGTAAAGAATAAACATAGTTAACAAGAATGAGAAATGATACATACAGCATAGATTATAAAACCCTTTCTGAGATGTTTGGTGCTGAATGTACATTACCTTCTTATCTTTTACTAACTTATTTTACTACAGAGTTGTTTTTAACAAAATCAAGTAGAACAGCACACATTAATAAAATATGAAATGTCTTTTTTTTAAGTGGATGGGGGAGGGGTAATTAAAGGCGAATGAATCATGAATATGAATTTTTTGCGTTAGTCTTTTATTTTTTTTTATCATTAACCTAAAAAAAGCAATGATATCAATACAAAAAACCCTTAACGGGTTAAAAGCTTGTGACGCAGCAGTTTATCTTACATCTCTAAGAATTTTCAATTTGGGACTTAAAACTAATGATATCAAAATTTATGTGACGCTATGCTATTAATATATATATATATATATTAAAATTTATTCATTAATGCTTTATCATTTACACCTTTCTTAATTTCGAAATATGAATCTTAAAAGTTATGATATCAAAATTTAAGTGACGCCTTGATGAGACTTTAAACGATGTTTTAAAATTCTATTTATTTATTTATTTATTATCTAAATACATTTACATATCTAAACAATACTTTTCATTTTCCAATACACTGTTAAATACATCACTTTCACTGAATATATATAATGCACTGAAATGTTTTATTTGAATAAATTGGCTTATCTTTTGTGCTACGCTATCCAAAATCAAAAGTAACATTTAAATAAATATTTTTCCACCATTGTATCTAAACTAAGTTAAATATATGCAAATAGATACAATGACGCAAAAATATTTATTTAAATGTTACTTTTGATTTTGGATAGCATAGCACAAAAGATAAGCCAATTTATTCAAATAAAACATTTCAGTGCATTATATATATTCAGTGAAAGTGATGTATTTAACAGTGTATTGGAAAATGAAAAGTATTGTTTAGATATGTAAATGTATTTAGATAATAAATAAATAAATAAATAGAATTTTAAAACATCGTTTAAAGTCTCATCAAGGCGTCACTTAAATTTTGATATCATAACTTTTAAGATTCATATTTCGAAATTAAGAAAGATATAAATGATAAAGCATTAATGAATAAATTTTAATATATATATATATATATTAATAGCATAGCGTCACATAAATTTTGATATCATTAGTTTTAAGTCCCAAATTTAAAATTCTTAGAGATGTAAGATAAACTGCTGCGTCACAAGCTTTTAACCCGTTAAGGGTTTTTTGTATTGATATATATATATATATATATATATGATTTTTATCATGCTGTAACTAACGTATTTATGAACCGATTTGAATGAAACTTGGTACATACATAGTACATGCAAATGTCTCGACCCAGTTTGTTGACCAGCACCATCTGCCATTTTGTTTCAAAATGGCGGCCATTTAAATTTAAAAAAAAATTAAATTTAAAATTAAATGCGAAAAAAATTAAAAATTAAAACTTATTTTTCTTTTATGTGTTAGAACTTAAAAGAACGATTCCAGAACACATTTTATTTTGTCTATATCTTAAAAAATGTTTGAGTTAAAGCATTTTGAATTTTTCTTATGGCTGACATTTAAAACAATCTGATTTTTATCAAGTGATAACATGCGTATTTATGAATCGATTTGGATGTTACTTGGTGTGTAAATAGTACATAATAAAGCCTGGACCGAGTTCGTTAACCAGTTCCATCCGCCATCTTGTTTCAAAATGGCGGACATTTAAAAAATTTAAAAAAATTTAAAATTAGGCACAAAAATGTGAGAAATTGAAAAAGATTTTCCTTTTATGCATTTGACCTTGATACAAAGATTCCAGAGCATTTTTTGTTTTGTGAGTATCTTAAAAAATGGCTGAGTTATAGTATTTTTAATTTCTAGTGTTGCTCACATTTTGAAATGACCTGATTTTCGTCACATGATAACACGCGTATTTATAAAGCTATTTGGATGAAACTTGTCGCGTACATAGTACATACCGATGTCTGGACCGAGTTCATTGCCCATTTCCATCCGCCGTCTTGTTTCAAAATGGCGGAATATTGAATTTTTTTAAAAAAAATTAAATTTTAAAATTTGGTGAAAAAAAGTAAGAAATTAAAAAAGATTTTTCCTTTGTGTGTTTGATCTTGATACAAAAATTTTAGATCATTTTTTGTTTCATCTATATCTTGAAAAATGGCTATAGCACTTTCAATTTGTAATATTGTTAACATTTTAAAACGGCCTGAAAGTATCCGATAATACGCATATTTATAAACTGATTTAGTTATAACTCCGTATGTAGTTAGTACATAACAATGTCTTGACCGAGTTCACCTGCCTTTTTCACCCGCCCTCTTGTTCTAAAATGGTGGCCATTTAAGTTTGTCAAAAATCTTTTTAATGTATAATGATATACATACAAAAAATTAGAGATTGAAAAAAGGTTCTTTCTGAAGTATTTATTTTAATAATGAATTCCAAAGTATTTTTTGCTTTGTCTTTACCTTAAAAAATGCCTGAGATATATAGCAGTTTGAATTTCTAATGTAGGTGACATTTTTTTTTAAAATCAATTTGCCCGCGACAGCACTCGTATATGAGTGTACTCGTATATCGTTAATTGATTTCAACATGAGTGTGTATGTGCACATGGATTAAGATTTTGATCAAGCGCATTGGTTTGTTTTATCATCATGTTGCTTTAAAATGACATACACTTCACGATATCGAGGAATTTGGTGACTCTCTAAATCGCAAACAAGATTGAATAAAAGATGACTAATTTCTAAAAATTCCTATTAATATTCAGTATTGACAAAAACTAGTATTCAATCTTATAAAATAGGGTTCCACTAATTTGAGCTTCGTATGTTAGAATAATATAATTTAATTTAGAATAAAAAAATAAATATATGAAAGCTACCTCTTCCTCTCGACACTGCCGAAAGGACTTTTTCCATTGGGTCGATATCACTTGTAGGGATCCCCAAAAACTTTATTATTTACCCATCACACGAAGTATAAGGTAAGTCTTACAATCGTTTTGAAAATAGAAAAAAATAACGGATTTACGTGTTTCAGACACCGAAGATTAAGAAAAAGATATTTTTAGAAAAAAAATTGCCGAATGTCTGTCTGTGTCTCTGTCTGTCTTCCGTCTATCTGTTTTTCTGTCTGCATATTTGTATGTGTGTCTGTAAACGCTTTATATTTAAAGAAATTCAGATAGAAACTTAAAATTTTGGTATGTACTTAGTATGCAAGATTATAAAGAAACGCATTTATTATCAAGAACCGCAATTTTCCGGAACAATTTTTTTAAACTCTGAAAGTTTCCGTTCTGGTGAAAGGTCTGTAAAATTTTTCGAATTTCTTTTAAGAGGTTCATGTAAAAGACAATGAAAAAAAATGCATAAAGAATGAAATCGACCGAATAATTAGTTGCCGAGATATTTGCAATTATATTTTCGACATTCTTAGATTTTTAACGACCCAGTATTTCATTCAAATTTGAATTTAAAGACATATTTTAATTGCAAATGAAACACTTACATGTACACAGTAAACTTTTAGTTGATATAATTATCATTTTTGGGATTATAAGAATTTTCTTTTACTCAATTTCCTTTTATTTGACTATCCGGTCGATCAAAAATCTATCGCCTAATGTTAGATTAAATACTAATAATGGATTATTGTAAATATCACATTCACATGACATTAAACACGTTATATGTGTTCTTACGTCGTCAAGCGATTTTAGATTTGATGTTTTATTGGTAGTATTATTAATCTTTTACTAATTTACTTTTTATTTTATTATTTAGAATACAAATTATGTCAATTTGTATAATCATATATATTATAAAGCAGAAGTTCTGAAACTTCCAAACGAGTGTTTTCAAAAACTACCCGATGGATTTTTTTGCCGATTGTATCATTCGATAGGAAATATTTTTCCGAAGGTTTATGATTCAAATTTGCAGGGATAACTCTGATTTTTCGTAGTAAATTTCGTATTTTTCGGTTATTTTTGACAAAAGGGTTGCCAGTAGCTGTTTTTGGCGAAAATTATAATTGCTAAAATAATTAAAATGGCTATATCTATTGGAAATATTACAACTATCTTGCAAATAATAGCAGAAAATAACTACTGATAATATTAATAATAATAAAGAAAGACCGCTTAAATGAGGCGTAATATTATAAAAATATATTTATCCTGAAAATGAAAAAAATATTTGTAATGCTTAAAAAATAAATTAACGCGAAATATAACAATTGGTTCAACTTTTGGCGACTTATCCCTGGTGTTAGAATAAAAACATGAATTTCAGAAATTGATTAAATGAATTTTGAATGATAGTTATTTCCCTTTTTATTATTTTCTTTCTCTTTTTTATCGAATTTCCGTATAATATAACTTACAGCAGAAAAAGGCAGATCTGATTGTAAAAGACACTGTAAGTAGTGAATTACTATTCGTTTCTATACCATTTTCATCTTGCTTTTGTCGCCAAAGAATGTGTTTTTAAGCCGAAAATGCACTACTGACTTAATGCCTGACTTAGGTTCTTAATGGTCGCAATAATGTTGTTTTTTTTTCAAGTGAAGATAATTTTTAGAGTATATTTTAATATTCAATCGTAAATTATATACATATGGGTATAACTCTTTTATTTCTTTTTGCAAATGTTTTCATTGTTAATTTAATTTTTCTTGAGCCATTTCGTCAATTTCACTTACAGGAAAAATTTCAGTTTTAAAATTTAAAAACTGAAGAAGGACAGATTATTTTATCGATTAAAAATCTACCGCCAAATTCCAAGAATAAATGCCAATAATGGATGATCGTAAATGTCACATTCACTTGACATTAAGTATAATATAAATATTAATTATGTCATCAAGTGATTTTTAATTCGACATTTTATTTCCATTTTTATATATGCTCTGTTAATTTGTTTTTCGTTATTTAAATGGAAATTTATGCTAATCTTTATAATCTGGCTAATAGTTTGGCGATTTGTATAATTTGGCGAAATTGGTCGACGGTATAACCAAGTAGTACTGAAGGGAAAATTTTGCATTTCAAAGTAAATTTATGCAATTATGCGTTATTACTATAGATAAATTCAACATTTTGAAATAAAAAATTCCCGCTGAATAAAATTTACAAGTCTTTTTTAATTGACTATTTCCTCTTCAATATTTCTTCAATCAATATTTCGCTATTCTCTTTCGCGTAGGCTAACAAAAAATGTATTTTAAATATTTTATTAGATAAAACGTAAATAACATTTTTCTATTTTTTTAAAAAATATTTTTAAAATCTAATTCTACCATTATGTGTCTTACAGGAGGAAATAGCAGAATTACTTTTAAAAATGGTTTTATCTGTTAATTGTATTTTATTTGTTTATTTGGGTGTTTGAATTTATTTTTGTCATCAAACAAAGCGATTTTATATCAAGAAGGCATAAGCCGGAGCGATGTTCACAATTACTAAATTCTCTCACTCTCTTTTAAATGTGTGAGAGCATTTTTAGGATACTTTATTATGCATAATTGTAAACATATAAATAGCAGTTATAGCAAAAAAATGCGTATAATGTTTAAATTTTAGTATAAATGTCTTCCTCATCCAAACTGTAAAATAATTTAATTGCAACTTTTTAAAGTTTTAGCGCAGATGTCATATGCGCACCACATTCGCACGATTGCAACAAAATGGCGATTTTATGCCTCACATGGCAAACCGACTATGGTTGCTTATTTATTAATAAACTATTTATTAACTTTCATTTTGTTTTTTAAAATAATATAAATCATTTTGTTCTATAGCTATTAATTAAACTTTTTTATTTTTTTTTTCAAATAATCAAAATACTTAAAAAATATTTATGAAATTGGTAATTAAAAACCAAGTTCTCCAAATTGGCGCCAGAAAAAAATTGCGCCAATGTGGTGCATACATGACATCTGTGTCAAAGTTTTTTCACTATACATAAGTAGGGAAAATGCAGTATAAATACCGATTAAAGTTTTTTCCAAATATGGAAATTTTGTCACGGATTTGGTCATATACTCATCGAGCTATCTCACTGGCGCCAAAATGGCATTATTTGTCTTATATGGTAACCCAGCTATAGTTGTTTATCTGATGATAAGTTGTTTATTTACTTTCATTTACTTTTTTAAAATGATATTTGTTGTTTTGTTCTACAGTTACTTTTTTATTTATAGTTAATTGCTGTTTAAAATGATAGAAAATAATAAAATATATATAAATTTCTTTGGTATTCTAAAACGAGGATTTTGCCACATTGTAATTGCAAGAAAATCGTGCTAAACCTATCGCGTATATGATGTCTGGTAGGAATCTTTTGTGAAATATGAAAAGTGTAAATTGGCTACTACTTGATTATCACGTCAACCAATTTCGCCAAATCGCTCGCCAAATTATACAAATTTACATAATTTTATCTTAAATAACTAAAGAGAAAATGCTTAAATACGAAAGGGCAAATAATTTTGTTTTCATTTTTCAGGAGGAAATTTTGCAATAATAAAGTAATTGTTGTAGTGAGAATTTTAATGTGTTTTTTTTATCGTTGGCAACTTGCTGTAACGAAAAATGTTTATTTTTTCCTGCCATTGTTTTGTAAAAGCTGGTTTTGTCAAAGCCATATTAAGTTGGTATTCAAATTTTTGAACCCTTCCGAATTACCACCCCCTTGGGCCGATTTTGCTCATTTGCAATTCCCACTGAGATATTAACCATCTCAATGTACTTGAAGAGTTTGAAGATGCTTCTTGCATAATTGTGCCTTTTATTGCGCGGACAAAATTTAATATATATATATAAAGTTTTTAGGTGGGAGTAGCTTTGGGTTCCTGGCTTCACTTAATGAAAAGTTGTAAAGAAATTTTTCAGAAGTTGTACCATGGTAACGACTGTAATAATTAATATTTCTTCAGATAAGGGAAAATTTTAAATCCTGTTGCCATAATGGTCACATTTAGCTTCCAAATGTGCACTGTTAGTAATAAACTAAAATAATTACTTCTAAATAGCTGTTTTTTTCTGCAACGTTAAAGATAATATAATATCACAATGGTGTCTAAATCGTTTTCAGCAATGAGCAAGGTGCTGCTGGAGGTGCAAATTATTTAAAACACAAATTTAAATTCACCAGTTCGTTTCATCCACGGTTGATTTTGAAATATTGACCAGCGCAGCGGGCATAGCCTGCTAGTTTAATAATAGTTTGGTGATTTATATTATATGTCGAAATCGGGATACGCTAGTACCCGCAATTCCGTAATGGAAGGTTACTATGTATTAAAAACATTCAAATATACGTTTAAAGTTTTATTTTGGAATTGCGATTCATTTTAAAATAGTTCACACGTTTTTATTTTCATATTTTATAGTATGCATATTCATGATTTGTAAATATTATGGTGCCCCCCAACGACTAGTCTTCCTCATGCATTCGTGTTGGTCACTGGGGTTGACACAATATTTCAAGTCAAACAATGCCTTTTGTACAATCTGTTGTCTGTAAGACATTTCGGAGTAATTAATTATCCCTATGCACTGGGCTATATTATACTGGTACAGTTTTGTAGAAGAACTTCTTGGTGAATATTTTTAAAATTTATATTTTTGTGAGTGATTCATAATTCAAAATCAAACTTATTTTTAACTATAAACTTTGGTTTGCAGGGAGAAACAGCTGATGAATATTTTCAAGCATGAGGTGTAAAGACACTCCGATCCCATCCTGCCAGATTAAATCAACCATGTTTTATCAGCATCATCATCTATATAATAAAAGCCTAAGTCATGTGACTGTCATCAACATTTCAGGGTTGGCCTCTTCATTTTTTATTAACCCACGAGAACTCGCGCATGAGATTTTCTTTCTCCATTCTGCCCTATTTAAGACTATTTTTAAGACTATTTTTCATTTTAATAAAATTTCAAAATGTGATTTCGATTTCTTTACTTCTTTTTTGAATAAAAATACTAAGCCAAAAAAAAAATTTGATATTAAGTGACTGTAAAGTAAAATAAAAGAATTTGGCACCGCGAGAGAAATTCTCATAGCGAGTTCTCCCGGGTTAACAAGGCGGCCATTTCGCTCCTTTTGTGTTCGCTTTGCGGGTACTACTAGGTTATCCCGTCGACCAAAAAATTATCGCCAAAGTATAAGATTAAATGCCAATAATGGATGATCGTGAATGTCACATTCAATGACATTAAATACGATTCACGTGTTTAAAATGCCATTGAGTGACTTTTATTTCGGCTTTTTATTTGTATTTTTATTAATATTCCACTAATTATTTGTTTTTTCGTTATTTAAATTAAAAATTACGTCAATATGTATAATTTGGCTATAAGTTTAGCGATTTGTAAAATTTGTCGAAATTGGTCGACGGGATAACAGAGTAGTACCGCTTTGCGTATATTCGCAAAATAGGTTTCCATTGACATTTAAAATGTGAAGCGATCGCTGACTTCTTTGAAAATACGTGATTTTCAATACACATAACTTTAAAATACGTATATTAGATAAGTTAATTTTACACGTCTTTATTTTATCTGGTTTAAAATACAAGTAAATATAGAAAGGTGATTTCTCAGTATAGGTACTTGACAAAAAGGTACTTGGCGGAAAAAGAAATTTGGCAAAGTATTTTCTGGCAATCTATCTACTATTTCATATACGCAAGCATTTTTTCCCCGTGTAAATGCAATTTCTTTAATATAAAGAAGCCATTTATTTATTTTTATCAAGAAACATAAGTAATTTGTACATTAAAAAGATAATGTATATCTATGCGTGAGTGTGTGTATAAATAAAATATATATATACTAGCTGTTCTGCCCGGCGTTGCCCGGGTTCATCAAAAAATAGCAAGAATTGCGAAAAAACTTTAAAAATCATAATAAAAACCTCGAGAAATTTAAAAAATGCTGCACGAATTGCGTCTAAACTTCGTTGAAAAGAGATGGGCTAGAAAACTGAAGTTGGATTATTTTTACTAATGTGGAAAAATCTTACAAATCGCAAAAAACATTAAAAATCTCATAAAATATAAAACAAAATTCAAAAATTGTGTTTCAAAATTCGAATAAACTTTGAAGAAAAGAGATCAGAATTTAATAAATTCGGCCAAAAATTGAAACCCTAAAAAAATCGAAGCGGGTCGCGAAGAAACGTAAACATCGCTTTAAAAATGGCAAAATTTTCAAAAATCAAGTAACTCAAATTTTACTCTACTTGGATAAATGTTTTGAATCAAATTAATTTAATAATGTAAAAAGCATTGAAATACCAAAAAAACTGCTAAAAAATCGCAATAAAAATCTTTAATTGCACAGGAGAAAATTTATCATATTAGCGAAGAAATTAAAAACCGAATTCCTTTTCCGTATCTGAAAAAAATCGCCATAAACTCAAAAAAAAAAAAAAAAAGCATACTGCATTAAAAATTGCTGTAGATCAGAATAAGAGAGCAAAAGCAATTACCGTAAAGGATAAAAGTTTGAAACCAAACTCTTATTAGTCTAGAAATTTAAAATCGAATTCCTTTGAAAAATGTTAAAAAAAAAAAAAAAAAAAAAAAAAAAAAAAAAAAAAAAAAAAAAGACTGAAAAAGGCCCAAAAATTGCATTGAAAATTGTAATGAAAGTCGTAAAACATTAAAAAATCCCTAGGGTAAAAATTCATTGTTATAATATAAAATATTGTAATCAAGAAATTAACCATATTAACCAAAAAGTTTGAAATCGAAATCGATTTCCGGATGTAAAAAAATCGCAACGGAACTTGAAGAATGGCTAAAAATTACATTGAAAATTGCATTAAGAATAGCTAAATATTTGGAAGTCAATGCTTAAAAAAATAATATTAAGGCAGGGCGGGTGGGGGGGGGGGTATGATCGAAATCATTCATAAGTTACAAAATGTAGGCATGGAGCGCCAAAATCATATTAAGAGATAAAACATTGCATTCGAAACATCACTACATTAAACAAAATGTTTGATATCAAAATTGGTTTCTGAATGGCAGAAAATCGCCAAGGAATTTAAAAAAATGGCTAAAAATCGTATCGAAAACTATATTAAAAATCGCTGAATATTTAAAAGTCATGGCTGTAAAAATTTAATATTCAGTCGAAAATATTGTAATCGGAAATCGTTCATGAATAAGGAAAAGTCAACACGGAACACCTAAAATCCCCCAAACTAACTAAAAATTACATTGAATATCGCATTAGAAATTGGCAAAATTCATAAAAGCGTGGAGAACAAATTGTACTATTTATGCTAAAAGTTAGAAACCGAAATTCTTTTACCGATGTCAACAAGTGTCACAGAACTTGAAAAATCACTATAAAACCGATTAAAAATCAGTAAAATTCAAATATCCGGACAAAATTTGCCATAGTAAGATAAACATTTATATTAAATTCCTGCGGACATAATTTACCATAATGGGACAAAACATTGAAATCTGAACTCTTTCATTAATTAAAAAATATCGATACAAAACTTGCTAAACATTTTAAGAAAATACACAAAAAATCTCAATCATTGATGTCAAAATTTACTACATTAAGCTACAAATTATTTTAAAATTTCTTTTCCAATTGTGAAAATATCGCCGTAGACTCGAAAACATCTAAAAATTGTATTCAAAAATTCATTACAAATCTTTTCAAATTTAAAAATAGCGGGGGACAACATTTACATTAATAGAGTAAAATAGTGTAATCTGAATTATTTCATAAATACGAATGAAAAAATCGGCGCAAAGCGTGATAAATAATGAAAACATTGCTAAAAGTTGCATTAAAAAATCACTAAATTTCAAAATTCGTAAATGAAGTGTAAATTTTTGAAATTAATTTCCTTTTCGAAATTTCAAAAAATAGCCTTGAGATTCAAAAAACCAATACAAAACCATTGAAAAATTCATTAAAAATCGCTAAATGTAAATACATCCCGTGAATAAAAAAATATTCTAGTCGTGTAAAACGTAGCAACAATTCTTTTTTACATGAATTACAAACAAATCGACGCAGAACACAAAATATATCAAAAATCACATTGAAAGTCGACAAAAATTAAAAAAAGGTAAATGGTGAAATTTACTATATCAGGCTAAAAGTTTGAAACCAAAATAATTTTTTAATTGTTAAAACACCACTGTGGTGGGGATCGAAAAAAATAGTACTAAATTGCATTAAAAAGTTCATTTAAAACGCATTGAAAAATGCACTAAATATCGCTAGTTATTTTTTAAATCGCAGTATTCAGAATTTCATCAAACGGATAAAACATTCTAATTGGAAATCTGAACTATTTGATTATCCGGTTGACCAAGTAACTATCTGGGTCAAGCCATAAGATTGAACTACAATAATGGCGGACCGTAAATTCCATATTCACTTGACATTAAACATGTTACATATGTTTATTACGTCATCAAGTGGTTTTTACTTCTTATTTTTATATGTATTTGTATTAATGTTTTTCTAAATTATCTCTTCTTTCATTATTTAACATAAAAATTACATCTATTTGCATAATTTGGCTTCTTTCACGATTGATATAATTTGGCGAAATTGGTCGACAGGACAATCACGTATAGTAAAAGGAAATCCTTTATAGATAATAAAAAATCGACACGGAATACAATTCTTGAAAAATTGCGTTAAAAATATGTAAAATTATATTAGATTAAAAGTTTGAAATCAATTTTTACTTCCGAATATCAAAAAATCACCATAAAACTCGAAAAATTTCTAAAAATTGCATTGAAAAGTGCATTAAAAATCACTAATATTAAAAAATCACGGGGGTCAAAATTTACTCTAATAGGGTAAAACGTTGTAGTTGGAAATATCTCATGAATGACAAAAATCCGACATCAAACGCAAAAAATCTCGAAAAATCGCATTAAAATTAGCTGAAATTCATAAATCTTAACAGCTAAAATTTAATACATCAGCCTGAAAGTTTTAAGCAAAATTCCTTTTACTAATGCCGAATAATATCGGCAAAATTTACATTAAATAATTCACTAAAAATCCAAACATCGTTGCACGAAATCCAAATAAATTATATTGAAAAGAGAACAAAATTAACTAATTTAGATCGAAAGAATGAAACCGCTTTCCTTTTCGCTAATGTGGAAAAATCGCCTCGAAACCCACTAAAATTCGCATATGAATTAAATAAAAAAAACTGAAAATCGGCCTTCAAGGTGTAAAATTTCATACGTAACTTCGTGCAGCGGTCTCTCCAGAGCATTGTCAATACTTTAAAAATTTTAAAATGCGTTATAAACTACCTTAAAGTGTAAAACAGATCTCCTTATTACATTTCCAAATTTTGTTCGCGCCCCTCCTTTCACGCACCCTGAAATGTGTCACACCATTCTTTGTTTACATTTTTTATCATGTATTATAAACCATTTTAAAATTTAAAATAAATCACATTGTTATATTTCCAAATTTTAACAAAATCGCGTTCTGTTAGTTCCATTTTTCACCACCAGCTAGCGCACTGTATTCTTCAAAAACTTTATCAAAACGATACTCTGTTAAACAACCTATCAGGTGATATATATTACTTTAGGGGGTAGCGGTCTTAAGCAAGAATTTAAGATATTTTATGAAATTGCTATTCGAAAATAGTGGTAACTAAATTTTTGACATTTTAGGTAAATTTCGCAAAAAAAAGACTACTTATTTCATTCTCAACAGCTCAAGATTTTGATAGAACAACTATGAAAAAAATAGATGCTAAACGCAAAAAATCTTGAAAAAGCGTTAAAAATCACATTGAAAATCGCATTAAAAATCGTTAAAATCTAAAATTCGTAACAAACACAAAATTTAGGGCTAAAAGTTCGAAACGGTTTTCTTTTTATCAATCTTAAAAAATACATAAATAAATAAATAGAAAAAAATAAATAAAAAAGAGAAAAAACACTAAAAATCGCATTAAAAATTCGTTAAAAATTCAAAAATCGCTGCACAAATTCCGAATAAACTTTGCTGAAAAGAGAAAAAAAATTGCTATATTGGGTTAAAAGAATGAAACCGTATTTCTTTCACTAATGGGATAAAACTGCAAAAAAAAACGCTATAAATCGCCAAAAAATTATCAAAAGAATCTAATCAGAAAATTGAAAATCGGGCTTCGAGGTGCAAAACTACATGTATAAAAGTACCTTCCCTCCACATTTTGTAACTCTACGTAAGACTCTTCAGAACAGCTCTGGCACACACACAAACTTGTCTCTTTATTATTATAGATTAAAAAAAAATAGCGTTCTATTAGTTCCATTTTCCACCACCAGGTAGAGCACTCTATTCTTCAAAAACTTTATCAAAACCATACTCTGTTAAATAACTTATCAGGTGATATATAACTCGAGGGGGTAGCGATCTTAAGCAAGAATTTAAGATAATTTATGAAATTGCTATTCGAAAATAGTGGTACCTAAATTTTTGACATTTTAGGTAGATTTTGCAAAAAAAAATACTACTTATTGCATTCTCAACAGCTCAAGTGTTTGATAGAACAACTATGAAAAAAAATAGATGCTAAACGCAAAAATCTTTAAAAAACGTTAAAAATCGCATTGAAAATCGCATTAAAAATTGCTAAAATCTAAAAATCGTAACAAACACAAAATTTAGGGCATTATGCTAAAAGTTTAAAACGATTTTCTTTTTATCAATCTCAAAAAATAGCCGCAAAATGAGAAAAAACACTAAAAATCGCATTAAAAATTCGTTAAAAATTCAAAAATCGCTGTACAAATTCCGAATAAACTTTGTTGAAAAGAGAAAAAAAAAATTGCTATTTTGGGTTAAAAGAATGAAACCGTATTCCTTTCACTAATGGGATAAAACCGCAAAAATACCGCTAAAAATCGCCTAAAAAAATTATTAAAAAAATCTAAACAAAAAATCGAAAATCGGGCTTCGAGGTGCAAAACTACATGTAAAAAAGCACGTTCCTTCCAAATTTTGTAACTCTACGTGCAGCAGTCTCTTCAGAACAGCGCTGACATCCTTCTCTCTTTATTATTATAGATAGATACCTTATTATATGTACATAAACAAAAATGAATGTTCATTAGGTTTGTTTTCAGAGCTGTTTATATATTTTAGCAACATATTTCCCTTTTTTTGAAGCCAAAATTGTGCCAAACTTAAAAATAAATAAATAAATAAATAAATAAATACGTGTGGCACTCGGGGACTGCCGCAGTATAGCTATTGCATAGCATTTTTTATCAACTAATGCAATAATAATTATTTGTTTATTTTTTATTTATGCAGTTTTTTTTGTCTTTGATATTAATTCAAGTTTTTTCTTTTTCTTTGATATTAATTCAAATTACACTTTTTGAGCGTGATGACCGATAACAAAACAAATTTTTTTCTTTTATTGAATAAATGAGAAGTTAATATCGTTTAAAATATTTTTATTATCTTACAATACATGTAGGTTAATCAGGAGTTTTTACCATTGAAACTATATGTTTATGGTAGTTGAAATAAGAAATATAAGTTTGAGACATGATATCCTCTAACTATCTGAAAAATACCGAGTCAATGTCTGCCGAATTCTATTGAAAGATACCGCACCGAAGTCTGCCAAACTGAAACGGCGTTAGCCGGAGTGCTAGGTTTTTTTCTCGTTACAGAATTTCTAGATTCTTTCGCCGCACTCAAAGCCCGCGATAAAAGCTATGCAATAGCTTAATAAATTACCAAACAAAATTTGGCAACGCTACGAAAATTAGATCGCGAGTTATAAGCATTTTAAATTTTTCGACCCTCACCATTGGGGGGTGGTGTCTCCTGTCACCAAAAGTAACACTGTCTCATAATAAATTACCAAATAAAAATTGGCCGCGCTACAGAAATTAGATCGTGAGTTATAAGCATATTAAAATTTTCGATCCTCACCATTGGGGGTCTCCTGTCACCAAAAATTAACAATGCCTCATAATAAATTACCAAACAAAATTTGGCCGCGCTACAAAAATTAGATCGCGAGTTATAAGCATTTTAACATTTTCGATCCTCACCATTGGGGGTCTCCTGTCACAAACAATTGACACTGTCTCATAACAAATTACCAAACAAAATTTGGCCGCGCTACAGAAATTAGATCGAGAGTTATAAGCATTTTAAAATTTTCGATCCTCACCAATGGGGGTCTCCTGTCACCAAAAATTAACACTATCTCATAATAAATTACCCAATAAAATTTGGCGGCGCTATGAAAATTAGATCGCGAGTTATAAGCATTTAGAATTTTTCGACCCTCACCGTGGGGGGGGGGGTCTCCTGTCACCAAAAATAACACGGTCTCATAATAAATTACCAATCAAAATTTGGCCGCGCTACGAAAATTAGATCGCGAGTTATAAGCATTTTAAATTTTTCGATCCTCACCATGGGGGAATCTCCTGTCACCAAAAATTAACACTGTCTCATAATAAATTACCAAACAAAATTTGGCCGTGTTATGAAAATTAGATCGCGAGCTATAAGCATTTTAAATTTTTTTTCCCTCACCGTGGGGGGAGTTTCCTGTCACCAAAAATTGACACTGTCTCATAATAAATTACCAAACAAAATTTGGCCGAGCTACAGAAATTAGATCGCGAGTTGTAAGCATTTTAAAATTTTCGATCCTCACCTATGGGGGTCTCCTGTCACCAAGAAGTAACACTGTCTCATAATAAATTACCAAACAAAATTTTGCCAAGTTACGAAAATTAGATCGCAAGTTATAAGCATTTTAAATTTTTCGATCCTCACCATGGGGCGGGTCTCCAATCACCAAAAGCTACATTATCCACCTTTGTTTTATCTTAAGACGATTCTTTTCTATACACATTCTACAAATTTGGAAAAAAATATAATTATTTATATATTTTTTTATTTATGCAGTTTTTTTTCTTTTTTGTCTTTGATATTAAGTTTTTTCATTTTCTTTGATATTAATTCAAGTTGCACTTTTTGAGCGTGATGAGCAATAAGAAAACAAATTTTTTTCTTTTATTGAATAAGTGAGAAGTTAATATCATTTAAAATATTTTTATTATCTTACAATGCATGTAGGTTAATCAGGAATTTTTATCATTGAAACTATAGATTTATGGTATCTGAAATAAGAAAAATAAGTTTGAGACTTGATATCCTCTAAATATCTGAAATATATGAAATGAAATATATGATTTGAAATCAATGTCTGCCGATGTCTACCAAAGGATACCATGCCGAAGTCTGTCGAACTGAAACGACGACGTTAGCCGAGTGTCATTTTTTTTCGCGTTACTGAATTTCTACATTCGGTCGCCGCGCTCAACTCAAAGCCCGCGATAAAAGCTATAGAATAGCTTAACAAGGTTTATGTAATGGGAATGAATTCTTAATAGTAATAAAAATAACATATACAAAAACATCTCATTTCAATATTAAAGCACTGTTTCTAATTTACACACCCAAAATATAAAAGTTAGCGAGGCAGATTATGCTGTTGGCGACATTTTAGTCCGTCTAACGTAGAAGTTTAGGCATTTTTATTCAAAAGTTTAAAAAAAAAACTGCTCAAAATTGATTTTTTTCAGAAAAATCTTTAAAAAAATTGTTTAAGAAACCAGTTATGTTGAAAAATACGTATTTCTTTCGAGATAATTCCAGTTAAAATTAGTTTGACAGTTTCTCTTTCCATCTAGGTAAACAAAAAAGTATTCATTCTTCAGTAAACGAAAAAAAAAATTAATTTATGGAGGCAATCATTCACACAGTAAGAATAAAGGATCTTGTCGTCATAATCATTTGATTTCAGATTCGTTACACATATTTAATACTTCATAAAGAAATGTTTAGTTCGATGTTTATCTGTATTCATATAGATGTTTTTATTAGTTTATCTGTTAATTTATATAAGAACTACATCGGAGGAACTGCGTGTCTTTAAAAATTATTAAGTACTGAAAAAATAGAGCAATAGATTTGTGGAACAGATCAGCTTCAGTTGATGTCCACTATTTATTAGTTTGGTAACTAATTTGGCGAAAGTTTTTTTTCTTTTTTTTTAATGAAAAATAGTTGACAGGGATCGGAGATGTACCCAAAACAGATATTAGCAACAGATTAAAAGATTTGGTTTAATGTAAGGTTGGACATCAATAAAGGCTTTTTTACAGAAAACGTCAATGACCAAATCCTAAGACTTGGAAACCAAACTGGTCGCCTAGGCGGCTAGTAGTTAATAAAAAACGCAGTTAGATTTTCGCTTCGATCAGTATTACAGGAAAATAAAACGGTTACTTTCTTTTGTCTTTACATGATTCTCTTTTTACGGTATGAATTTTATCTAGAAAGAGATTGAAAAATAAGCCTTTCTCATCAGCATTAAAAATATTTTGCGTAATATAACTTTCTACTTGAGATAGTTGTGCATCATTTCTTAAGTCATTAACTGTGGCTTGATCGACGCTTGCGGAGTCACTGCACTTTAATCTTTACTCAAGCTATGTCTTGTTGAATCTGTCGATCCACACCTGTCATGCAAAATCCTGTTGTGTAATCTGAGAAATTTTTCAATAGTCATTTCTCTGAATACTGATGCATTACTAGAAATACTCGCAGACCTTACTTGGTGGAACTCTTAACCTGTATCAATACATATCTAATACATAATTATACTGCTATAAACAGAGACACTATAGCAACGCTGTGGAAGACACCTGGAATAAAACTGTGTTGAATCTGAGAGATCTCGAAGAGTCAAGATTTTGATGATGACACTTTTTCATTTAAACTTCAATCAGTCATGTAAATTTGTTTTAAAAATATCTTCATAACAGGTTTTAATTGATGACTATTCAGAACAAACTTTGTTTAAAAAATGATTAAGAGAACCATAAAAAAATATTTCTTTAAAATCAGCATTAATCTTCATTACACCGGGAGCTTTCTCAAAAATAACTTAAATTTAAATTATAAATAAAATCGTTCATTTAAAACATCATAAACGAAAAATTAAATATATTATTCGAACTTAAACTATAATAACTTAAATCATAACAAGAACTTCATGGAAACGAAAAGAGAGCCATGAACTCGACAAGAGGACGGCATTTATACTATCTCAGAAACTTAACTGCACGATTCCACTTCTGAAAAAGGTTAGGTCTAAGACTAGCCGATTACGGTACACCTAATGCCACTTATCGAAGCCTCGTGTCGAAATTTCATTTAATTTATGTTTTAGAAAAAAACTAAGGGTATTACTTTTAAAATAAAGAAGTCTTTTAAACTTTGAAATATAAAGAGGAAAAGCTATTTAATTAATCTAAGTTTATGCAAGGTTTTAAACTCAAAATAGCCATAAGTGACAGGTAAAACCGGCTGATTAGCCAACAGGAACCATTCAACTAGCATTTTTTTTTCAGTTCAGCATATGGATACACTTTTAAAGTTTTTACCTTTTTTGCTGCACTTTCTGTTGTATCTGATTTTGATACAACGGCATTTTGGTAAATTTAAATGGTTTTAAGTGTAGATCGTGCATGTCCAAGTGATATCGCAATTTCTGCTATAGTCCCAGAAAATACTTTGATTTATCAATAATACTGACCTTACAGATAATACAGAATCGCTTCTGTTTTTCAGTAATTTCTCGTTGAATGAAAACAAATAAAGGTTTCTAATAACATCCTTTAGTCGATAACCTAACACTGGTTGACTCGTAAGCTGAGCATTGTGTTTTCCAGCATCCAGTTCTCCTTGTTTTCGCACTTTTGATTGTAGGACAAACACAATGCTAAACCTAAAAGACAACCTTTAGTAGTATCTATTTTTGACTTATGCACCACTTCACTTCAGGCACTTATATCATTAAATTCCTGTATTACTACTCTTCTATAAAATAAAAGATTTTTTCTTGTGCTCGATGACATAGGGTTTTGTGCGGTCAGTTCTTGGACTATAACTATAAATAGATATATATATATATATTTATTGATAGATAGATAGATATATAGATATCTATTGATAGATAAATAGATAAATAGATATTTATTGATAGATAGATAAACTTTTTTGTTGATGGTAATTTTTGGGTTTATTAATTATGATCGGTGTAGATCTCTAAACATATTTACAAAATTCCAATATAGTAGATGTCGAAATACTTAGTGTTTCATGCGAAATCTAACTAGTATGTAATTTTTTATTTGAATACATCCTCAAATCTTTAATCACGATCGCTTCGGGAAATGCTATTTAAAATACTCACGTTGACAGCATTTTGAAAAATATATTCTGCCTTTATCAAAAAACTGACCGATACTTCACATTATATAGTACTTAAATAAGAGAATCTGCGAACTGGATGTATTTAGAGTAAAGTGAATTTAAAAATTAGTCAGAATATAAGCAGTATTTGATTGTTTGATAATACGATTTTTCCGTTCAACACCTATTTTATGTTTAATTTGTTTTTGCGATAAATATTAGTTCTATTGAAAACTTGCCACTATAAAATTTGTAGATATTATTGAGAAGATGCATAATAAATTAAATCGGATTTGATATCTTAAGAATTGACGAAGTTGTGTAATTTTTTTTTCTTTTTACCCCCCCCCCTCTTTTTTTGTTTTTGTTTTTATTTTTATTTTTTGCGATAAGAATTACTCCTATTAAAAACTTGTCAATGCAAAAGTTTTAGATAATATTAAGTAAATTTATAACAAATTTAATTGGATTGTATACCTTGAAAATTGACGCAGTTATGATTTCTTTCTCCCCAAAACCCTATTTTTTTGGTTCTTGAACTCCTTTTTAATTTTATCAGAAATCTATCATACGTAAACGTTTATCCTATTTTTTAGATGCAATTTAAACTTTAAACTGATTTGATATCTATTTTAATGAAAAAGTTATGGATTTTTTTTTTCGGTTTTTACAAAAAAAACTCTATTTCCATCCCCTTGGTCGGATTTTGCCCATTAATGAACTTGACCAAGATTTTATGACCCTTGATTTTATGTATGAATTTTGAAGGAATCTGAGTAGAATTATAGAAGTTATCGAGTCCTTAAAAAGTGAGATAGATAAATCGATAAGATTTTTTACTAATGATAGTTTTGTGGTCTAGATGTTTAGATCTGCAAAAATTTTTAGAAATACCAACGGAACGACAGTAATAGGTAATATTTCATACGAAATCTACTCAATATTTTTAAGACAAGTAAGGAGACATTTGGTCTAAAAAGTCCTGCCATGCGATTTAGAAAGTTATTGCACTTAGAAGTAATATTTTATAGAACTTAGCAGGTAGGCAAATAACTCATAATAATATCTTCACATATCTGATACGTCTTTGTAGCGTAAGCGTTTAACCATTTCATGGACTTTGAGAAATATACATCTCAATTAATTTTAATTAACAAATACAACAATGGCACCAGAAATTTTAAACAGAATTTTACTTTTATAATGTATGCGAACAGAAAGCTTTTATTTATAATGAAACATTTATGTTCAAAAAACCTGGTCATTGAAACATTTCAACATTTTAGCAATTGAAGTATTTTGCTGACGAAAGGATTAAGAATCTCATACCAAAGCAATAAAGATAAAATACATTCGAGAAAAGTATAATATCTTATCGCAGTTAAAGAATGCAAATATACTTAATATTTATAAGCCATTCTATCAAGGAGTACTTCTTAATATAAATGCTATTTGTTTCCAGGATTCCATCACAGCTATACAAAAGGGCAATTTACTATCTCCTTATCTTTATCAATCACTTTGAATGTATGTGGTAAAATTAATGGCGATCCAACATAATCTATTTCAAGGAATTTCTAGAATGACAAGCAAAATCTTGAATCATTTTTCACGCATTGTAGACAAGGGACAATATGATTTATGCAATTCATCATCTTTTTACGTGTCGGGCAAATGTCCGTAAATGTATTATATATCCTTATAACACTGGCTTTAAAATACATTTCTTCGCTTTATAAACTTGGTAATTTTTTTTCAAAATTTTTTTTTAAATATGAGTCAGTATATGTAAAATATAAGAGAAATATGTAAAATATATATGTGGAATTCAATATTTTAAAAAGAAACTTTTTGCACAGTTTCAAACAAAAAGAAAATTAAAGACAATTTTATAAATATTAAATGCCGGTAAGTTTTTATAAAGTATATGAATTGTTTGAAGAATATGTAGGACTTTCTATGTATACATATACAAGGTGTCCCAGAAGTAATTTGACAAAATTTAAAGGGAGGTAGGGGACATGAGAAGGATTCAAAATCGCTTAGCAACGCAGGGTCGGAAATGTCATGGGAAGGTAGTATGACAGGTACAAGGGACGAAGAGACACAAGACTGAGGTAACTGAAATCATTTATTGGTCAACGATATTACATTTACAATGATAGATGATATCTGAAAATATTACAAAAGATTTCAAAGTTCCACCATTGCTAGCGATGCATGCATTACACCGTCGAACCATGGATTATCGGTCAGCTCGGTGTTTGTAAAGTATTGCATACTTCAGTGATGGCGATGAAAGATCCAACTATCGCAGGTGTGTCTTCCCCAGCGTTTCGAGTTAAAAGCTAGATGTATCTATAATTTACGTAACCAAAAATGCTATGTGCAATTTCTGATATGAATTATGAATTTATAAATTCCCGAATCTGAGAAAGCTATTTTTCTCCAAAACTCTTGTAAACATCACAACCTACTAACGAATGAAGACATTTCCGACCATGGGTTGCTATGCAATTCTGAATCCTTGTGATGTCCCCTACCTCACCTTTAAGTTTGTCCCATTACTTCTGGGACACCATGTATATATATATACACTGGTGTCCAAAAGTTAAGCATAATTGGTAATTAAGTAAGTAATGAAAGAAATATAAATCGAAATATGGTGAAACTCCAGGTGTGTAAACAAAATAGTACGAGTCATATTTTCGAGAAGAGTTTTCCCTGAAATCGAACAGGGGACCGTCAACAAATTGAAAAAGAACGAAGATCTTTTGGATAACCCTGTCAAAACTAATGTAGCGAAAGCGTTCAAACTGCACATTAGGATTAAATGGCTTATTGTAATGTACTGTGTTTATTTTTATACGAATAGCATGTATACTCGTAGAGAAATTAAGGTTTTTATAAAAACAGTCCTAAATTTTTCCAAGTTTTTAGCTTATAATTTCCAGAGTTCTTAATATAAAATAATGTTCTTTTCTGAAAATATGACAAACATCATTGTACACAATACCCTGTCGTTAGAATTTAAAAATAATAAAAATTGTATGAAAAATGAGTATGTTTAGTAAATAATTTTTCACTGCGCATGCATCAACGATATCAAAATTTCATTTGCAAATTGTGTTAGCTAAATGTATAGAGCAACTTCTGTAAAAGTTTCAAAAACATAGCTTGAAAATTCTGAAAATGATCGTCTATAGTCTATAGAATCAACTCAAAATTAGTTTTTCCTAAAAGGAAGCAAAAAAAACAGGGATTTTATCCAAATACTAGCTGTCCTGCCCGGCGTTGCCCGGGCCCGTGATGTTATTCAGTTTTCAAATGTGTTATTTGCTTTCTAAATGACCCTTAAATTAAACTCAAATTTCTATGATTTTATATCTTTAAGTCCGTTTTGTCAAAATTTATATTTTTAAAACGGAAAAATCGCGAAAAGATATTGAAGTGAAAGCACTTGTTGTTTGGTTTTTTGTTTTCTGTGTAATTTGATTTTTTGGAAACTATGCGAGCCGAGAACGAATGAAACCGCGACGGAACATTCAGGTTTTTACTGAATTCGTAAAAATTTTCACACATTTTATTTTGTAAAAAAGAATACTATCCATACAAAATTTCCAAAATTTTTGAAAGTAATGTAAATCTGGTTTATTGAAAGGCTCTAAAAAGATTGTGCTAAAATATGGGCATCTAGTTACTTTTAGCCGGAATGTAATTCGTGTTTGTCGGTGTATTTGAACGGGTTGAATCTCATATATTTTTTTAAACAAATTGAAACATAAATTATAAGAATGTTTTAGCTTTAAGAAAAAATTTTCGGTTTGTCAGGACGTATATAGAATTGCGCCCTGCAAAGGCGAAACCGCAATGAAACGATCTGGTTTTTATTGATTTCCTCAAATTTTTCGCACTTTTTATTTTGTAAAAATTATTTCTATTCGTCCGAACGTTTTAAAAATTTTTAAGAAGGTGTAAATTTGATCTATTTAGATGCTTTTAAAAGTTTGGGCTGAAATATGTACGCTTAGATGCTTTTAAAAGTTTGGGCTGAAATATGTACGCTTAGATACTTTTAGCTTAGAAAAAATATTCTATTTGTGAGTCGCAAAGTGCCTCCTTTTGCCGGTGTATTTGAAAGGGTTAAATCTTATATTTTAAAAACCGATTGCATCATAGATTATAAAAATGTTTTTTAAGCTTAAAGAATATGTTTTTTGTGTACCGATACCTATAGGATTGCGTTTTGCTAAGTCAAAACCGCAATGAAAACGATGTGTTTTTTATTGATTTCATCAAACTTTTCGCACATTTTATTTTGTAAAAAATATTTCTATCCATTTGAACGTGTCGAATTTTTTGTAGTATAAAATAAATTTGGTCTATTGAGAAGATTTTAAAAGATTGAGTTGAAATATGCACTTTAAGATAATTTTAGCATGGAAAAAATACCCTCTCTGCTAATCGCAAAATGACCTTCTTTTGCCAGTGTATTTGAAAGGGTTAAAATCCAAATATTTTAAAACCAATTACACCATCAGTCAGAAGAAATTTTAAACTTTAAGAAATAAACGGGGGAAGAAGGTTTTTCCTCCGATTAGAAGCATAGTTGAGTTTCTGCGCATGTGCAAACGTTTTCTTTTCCAGAACATTTAAAAAATGACTTTTTGATGAGAGTGAGTTCCGCTTCATAATTAATATCTATGAAACTAATCAAAAAATTAAAATTCTGAGTCTCAGGTGCATCAGGGGAGGTATTGGGCTACTCTCAAAAAAATTTTGAGCTTCGTACGTGCTGTAGATTTTGTTAGCCATCCCAGACACACACACACACGCACATGCAGACAGAGCGTTTTGTTCTTTTATTAGTATAAAGATAGTTGTACGTGCAATATTGTGTAGGCACTAAACAATGGAATATGGATACAGCCCCTCATCTTTTTGCTTCATTTAGGGAATAAAGGATTTTGATCTCATTCTATCAACGATAATTTTCAGAATTTGTAAACTATATTTTTGAAACTTTCACAAAAGTTGCTCTATGCATTTAACTAACAAAATATGCAAATGAAATTTTAATAGCGTTCACGCATGCGCAGTAAAAAATTATTCAGTAAACCTGCTCATTTGTCATACAATTTTTATTATTTTTTAATTCTGATGACAGGATATTGTGTACAATGATGTTTGTCATATTTTCAGAAAAAAACATTATTTTATATTAAGAACTCTGGAAATTATAAGCAAAAAACTTGGAAAAATTTAGGACTGTTTTTATAAAAACCTTAATTTCTCTAAGAGTATACATGTTATCGACATAAAAATGAACACGGTTAATTACAATAAGCCACTTAATTATAATGTGTAGTTTGAACGCTTTTGCTACATTAGTTTTGACAGGGTTATCCAAAAGATCTTCGTTCTTTTTCAATTTGTTGACGGTCCTGTGTTCGATTTCAGGGAAAACTCTTCGAGAAAATACATGACGCTTACTATTTTGTTTGCACACCTGGAGTTTCACCACATTTCGATTTATATTTCTTTCATTATTTACTTAATTACCGATTATGCTTAACTTTTGAACACCAGTGTACAAGGTGATTCAAAACTTATCGTTCTAATTTCGCGATATCGAATATAGTGATCGTATAGTATCATATATAGTGAAATCAGTCAGAAAACTGATTTCACTTAGGAAAATATGTCTGAATACGGTAATTTGTACATTGTTTTCGGACGAGCTGTGCATTGCAGTAACATGTACGACAACTGGTGTTAAATAATAAAGGAATAAGAAACTTTGTAAACAAACACTTTCAAATGCAAAAACTCGCAACAATTGTTTTGGGTTCAAAGACTGATCAAAACTGGAAAAAAACCAGCGCAGTAAATACTGCAAAACGTATGAAATCATTAAGAATTACAAAAGAAATTTTCAATTAAAAAGATTTTTTTAAAGTTCTGGTACAAAATTAAAATTAAAAAATTTATGAACGAAGAAAGTTAAAAACAAATAATAAAATAAATTAATAAAGCATAAATAAAATAAATTTACAACAAAAGGTGAAAAACAGCTAATTAAAATAAAAAAAATATGTAAAAGGTAGAATAACCGAAAAGAGCAAAATTAACCCTTCATCTACCGACGGTACTTATAAACACCATTAAAATTATTTATTATAAAATTATTTTAATACGTCAATTAGTTGTAATGCTGTTTAGAATGAATTAAAGTTACATTACTTTATTTTGTTTCAAAAGCATTATTGATTGTACTGTACACAAAACAAAAATATTTTTAAAAAGATGATTTCTGTTGCATTTGTATCTTTTCAGTTTTCTTGGCGCTGAGGGAGGGGGGATGGCGATTTTTCAATTCGGAAATATTTCTATATTTATATTGTAAAAACATCATATTTATACATTATATAATTCTACAAAATACTAAGAAAACAATTTAAAATAAAAGATTTGAGTGGGTTAATAAATATTGCACGAAATCCCTGTAAATTAAAATTTAATTAATCCTTCTAAATCCTCCAATCCTTGTAAAATCCTCCAAAAGATTATTAAATGATTATGTAAATCATTTAATTTAGTTTAACCAATTTGCGCAAAATGCTTTAGAATGTAAAATTTCCGTGAATTCATAATGCGGTAGATAAAGGGTTAAACAATAAATTTTCAGTAGTAAGATAATGATGCATAAAGGTCATTAACAAGATTTTTGGAGTTTTTAAAGATTCAAAAAGCTTGGGGAAGTCCAAATGAGATTTGGAAATAGGAGAAGAAATAATATTAGTTTTAGTAAACAATATTTGGGATGCAATGGAAGATTGGGTACACACAACGCCCTCTACATACGCATGTATGCATTTGCAGAGATACTTTCTTATGTAAATTTTTTTCTACCTCCCCACGGATTTTCAATAAGTTTCGAATCAATCTGTATATGTGTATGTATGTATGCATACATTATATTCAAGACTGGAGTACACAATTGGTGTTTATTCCAATGGTGTAAGAAATATTCTGACAAGATTCGAACCTGGATACCTTGCATACTTTGCCAATCCTCTAATAATTGACTTATTTAGGAGGTAAATGGCTGGCATAATTCATTATTACTTCTTAGTCTGAAGAGCTGCAGCGCTGATTTCATTCGTACTAAAACTTCATTTAATACATATGATTTTTTTTGGAACTTCATCTACAGCCTTTTTGAAAAATTCAATGTCAAATATTGCATTGCAATTCATATGTCAGAGGAATACATACATAAGCAAAGTAGGGGTTTCGGAAAAGGTGTCAACATACATAAATAATAAATATATGTATGTAAACATATATATGTTATAACCAAACGCCAAGCTTCACCAGTTCTCGAATTTGTCGACTAATTCACGAACTAGCCTAGATGTCTGGCTAAAACCCGAAATACATTAATTGGATATTTATTTCGGTTTTTGGCTGCCCAGATTGCGAAATAGCCCAGAAGCCTTGACCAGTGTATACGAAGTAGAGACTTACTATACGAAGTAGACTCCCCGATAGGTGGCTCTGATATGCACATGTGATTGGAATGTAACTTCATTCTCAGGAAATGATTTTACAGCAATAACTATAATAAAGATATTTCTTAAAACAAAAAATACGCGCTCATAGTTCATTAACAGAAGCTTTTTTATTAGCTGGACCTTAACATCCGATATAATATTTTCTCACCGATATCAACTTGTACTAATTTCTGTACCAGTAGAGTGAAAAACCAGAATGTTATTTTACTTAAATGCTTTTAGCGTGAAATATTTCCGTTTTAGAAATGAAAATGCTTATATCTCGCAATGTTAAATATATGTCTTCTTTTTTATAAAATATGTTTGTTATCTTTTTATGACCTTTTAACATAAGTAATTTAAAAGATCGTTTTGTAAATAGGAATATTTTTATATTTGCTATTGTATAAGGAAATGACGTCAGTTAAGTTATAATATTCCCCATTATTTCTTTTTCCTTGGAACATAATAACACCAATTTTTAGAAGATTCTTTTAAAAAAAATTAAACACATCGTGTAAAATATAAATCTGGATTATCGACAAATGAACAAGTCTAATTTTAATATCAGAACGAAAATGAATCACTAAATAAATTTAAAATATTCTCAAACCTTATGTATAAAATTCCCTCGTATTCATTTAAAAGATGAGATAGTCAAATAAACATAAAAAATGGACACATTTCATTCTAGGAATGGGTTTCTGCTGCTCTTTATGTGATCTACAAACCTCTTAATACACTAAAAATAAAATAAATTTTAAAAACGTGCTACAACTGAAAATCGCATCACCCAATAAGGGCTCATAATCAATCCGATAACTTAATTATTTGAGTGATTCTGTTAATAAACGATACATTCTATCAAGTCAATAATGTATGGAAAGTCGTTGTAGAGCATCTGAGTCATGATTAACAGTTTCATTATCTTTGAAATATTGTAACATTAAAATTCTCTGCAAATGTTGCCTCACATATATCATAATGATTTATCGGAATTTTTTCGGCCATTCCAAGAAAAACAAACTATAATATCTACTTAATCAATACGCTATAAAAATATGTATTTATTCTTTCATGAATGAGGCAATTGAATTTCATTATGTTTGAAATACTGTAACAGCATTTAAGTGAACTAAAAACGACATTTCACCATTGGATGGTATGTAGCAAAATTTTTTTGAATGTCTGTGTAAATAACCTACAATTTCTACTTATTCATTACATGATAGATAGCACTTTGTCATTCATATTAACGATGCATACCGATTTTATTATAATTAAAGTAATGTAACAACATTAAAATGCACGGGAAAACGATTCCATTTGATGATATTGTAAGAAAATAATTTAATGTGTCCCTATTAACTAAAAGTAGTTCACACTACATTTTCAATGACGACATTTATTGATAAACATCAATAATGCAACAATTACAAGCCAATGCCAGATTTTACTCGAATTAGAGTACGTAAAGGCAGACGGTTAAACAAACTGAATTTTTAAATACTTTTCAACTATATTAGAAAGGGTTAAAAAGTAAAAATGATAGCGTGAAATCATACATATCCAAAAAATCTGCTCATAACTTTTTCTATTACACTAAAGCCCATTATTTTATTTTATTTGGAACAATTGTAATAGTGCCATAGAAATTCTATTCAAAACATATAAATTTAAAACAAAATAAAAACATTTAAAAAAAATATGTTTCTTTAAAAAATCAACTATTTATACCCACTACGCAAAATGGCCCATGGCGTCTTGCCAATTCCCGAGACAGTTTAAAACGTTGGCCAAACTGCGAACTGGCCGGGTTTTGGTCGTAACATATGTTTATACACACACACACACATATATATGTAAAGACTTTTTTCTTGTTGTCAGATCTATAACTACTTTATCGATATTATAATTAACTACAACTACAACTATTTTATTAGAAATGCAATTAACCACATCTAGAAATACCTCTTTTACAAAGTAGCAACTACAAGCGACATTTCAAAATGACGGACTGTTTAGTAGCTTTAAATTTTGTCAAAGGTTCAATTTTAACTTGTAACTGAAGACATAGTAATTAATAATACTATGACCTGTCATTATATCATGTCTGTCTGGATGCATATAAATAAATAAAATATAAAAATATGGGGTTAATATAATGTTAAGAAATATAATACCACAAGATATTTTATGTTTGACTATTATCTATTCATCTATCTATCTATCTATCTACATATATGCAATCATGATCAAAATTAACAGAATTTTCCGATTTGATTGACTATCACCGGAATTGATGCACAGATATTATAAAAATTATATATGTACATGGATTGATAATGCAAAAAAATTTAAAAATAAAATTCGACGATTATAATAATGTATATAATGATCTTGCGCAAAACTTATCATTGTAAGACGGTACAAAACACAGTCTACAATATTGAATAAAAGAATAGATTATAGGGTGTATTGTTATTTTTTACAGTAATACATTTATCCCTATTTGCGTTATTTCAGGAAATCACACAGGTTATGAATTTCCTTTGGGCATGTACTATCTCACCTCTCGGAAAGTTGTTTCAATTTCCTGAATGGCTATGTGAGGTTTAAAGCGGGTTCTAATTATCCTCTCCAGAGCTTCACAAATAAGGTTGATAGGCTTTATGTCTGTAGATCTGGTTGGCCAATCCATCAAACGAATTTGCTCACTTTTAAGAAATCTGTCGACCATATGAGCCCATGTTATACGTTGTAATCCATTAAAAGGAAATAATGGGAAATTGCATTCCTGAAAAGTCAAATGTATGGTGCTACGATATCAACCCTACCCACATACCACTGCAATTCCGCTGCATTAGTGATCACTTTCTCGGAAATTGAAAAAGAAAGAAATTAGAATTGAGAAAGAAAGTAGTTGATTGTTTCCATATGGAAATATGTCGAGAATTGGTTCTTAGGCTAAACCGAAACTTATCAATGGATATCAAGGTCCTCCATCAATTCCTTCACTAAAATCGATTCTATCTGTATTATCGTAGACGGGTCCTCCTATGTGCTGGAGTGAGCGTAATAGAAACTTCAGATCTTGCTCTAAACATCACTTCGACATGTAACCTTCTGCATAGAGTAATCCTTAACACTCGACTTCCTGTGGTTGCAGAAAGGCTAGAAGGAAACTGAGATGCTTTTGCGGTTCTGTTAACCTGTAATGGACAAATAGCGATCTTCATTGGGTATCGTGGGTTTTGGATCACCCTTTTTAGACCTTCTTTCTATGAATGCAGTATTTTTAAACTGTTTTTTATTATTTCGACACAACTCTGGAAGTTATATTGAAGGCTCTAAGAATCAACAGCTGAGATTTCTCTGTTTTCAGTCTCTCCGCGAGTTCTCACCTAATTCTACCATCCAACATTGGATGTTACTGATTGTTGTTGTTTGCTTTTGAATTTTCCAAAATGCTTAAAGAAAAGAAAGATAAGAATGAAAGAAAGAAAAAAACCCACTAAGATTTTAAGTTTGGTTTGCGAGCGAATAAAATGCGAAAATTGCCACCCTCGCTTATAAAATATATTTCTATATTTTTTTCACCCATATGTACGTGTAAGCTAATATAAACACTGCTAAATAGTTGAAATTTTTATTCAAAGCAATATTTTATATTTTTTACAATATTTTACATAAAATTCGAAAAATGTATTTAATTTTGTACATGAGTGCATTTAAATATATGAATTATAAATATTTTCCTCGCAGATTATCTTTTATCAGATACTTAAACTTGACAGATTCTGATTAAGTTTTCCAGTCCATTTTTCGAAGAATAATTTTATTAGTAATAATAAACATTGTTGTTAGTGAAGTGCAAAAAAGGTATTTTTTCTGAAATTTAACCAGTACATTATTTACTTAAATCTAACGAGAAATTTTACTTAATATTCATATATAAATAGTCTAGCGAAAAAATTCGAACTATGTTCAGAAAAGGCCTTGTTATAACAAGAATAAGCAGACATAAAACTTTGAAATGTTTTGTTACGTTTACTATAAACTATTCGTTGTAAAATAAGATTTTTTTAAAGACTAAAATAAAAGTTTGACAAAAAATTCCTACTGTGTAACGAAAACTAAGTACAATTTTATTATCATTTTTACTAAACATAAGTCAAATACATTTGTCCTAATTATACAACATTAATCATAACAATGAATTTATAATCATATCTATTTCTACTACTGTAGATAATGATATAAATAATAGTTAAACAAAATAACACGAAATGAAAAAAAAGTACGCCAAAACCCAACGAGTTAATATATTATTATCATTATCAATCTACTTTAAATAACCACATGTAAACATATATATTAATATATAATCTCTTCCAAGCAAATTTCTTGAACGGCAAGAAAAATCTTCGTATCATTTTTCACGTATTGTAGACAAGATACAGTATTCTTTACTCCATTCATCATCCTTTTACATGTCAAGCAAATGTTCGTGAATATATCATATACTTATATCCTCATATTATCAGCTTTAAAATACATTTTCTGGTTTATTAATGGTTGCTACTGTAAGTCCATTCTTTAAAAAAAAAAGAATAGTGAAATATTAAAGTTATAAACTTTCAATTGGTTTCTTAAACATGTTTGGGAAATTTGTGTACATTGAAATAACCAGATTTTATGTCTATGTCCCTAATGAATAAATTGCATTTAATGATTTTATTTCACTTCAAATACTTATTTCACTGCATCTGTATGTTAATTTGTCATTTTTTACGTGAAATTTATATGGAAGTATTGCTACTAACTTGTACGTATATTATTTTTTTTACTTTGAGAATTATAACTTAAGATAAAAAAAAAATTATATTATTTTTTCGGATTTTATCAATACTTTTTAAAGTAGTACGTTTAGAAGTCTATTTTTCACTACGTATATATATATATATATATATATATACAGTCGAGTCTCTATATAACGAAATCCATCATTCCAGTAAAAAATTCGTTATATAGAGAATGATGTTAAAAATCGTATTTAATGTGTAAAATTTGAACAAATATTATTTCTGATCTTTTGAATTAAGAATATGAAATGTTTAAAAATAAATATTAACCTAACATTTTATTTCTTAAATATTTAAGCTGTTTCAAAAAAGAGAACATACATTTATTTGAAAGTTTAATGAAAATAAAATAAGAAAGACTTGCGACGAAGACGAGATACAGATTTCAGACGAAGAAATCTGTATTTTTTTTATTTTAAAATTGTTACATTCTCAAAAACAAAATGCTCAAATTTTAGCAATGAATGAAAAATTGTAGTTAACATTTTCCTCCATTTAAAGGCCTCTCTTATGTGCCTCTCATTGATTCCTCTCTTACATGTGTATCAATCCAATTGACTCTGTTCTGAGAAAAATATGGAAAAGTGTGTGGGAGGTGGGATGAATTCCTCGGGTTTAAAGAACAAGGAGAGAAGTAATATAAAAAAACTCAGCACTGACGATAAATTAAAAATAAGTGATGGAAAAATGATTCCATATGATTTCGAAGCTCTTTTAAAACTAAATAAATTAAGACCAAGTTATGAAAAAATTCGTTATATGGAGATAGATAATTCGCTATATAGAGACTGTTTTTAATGTAATAATGCGAAAAGGGGACCGTTCCTACTAAAAATTCGTTATATAGAGAAATTCGATACATGGAGTTTCGTTATAGAGAGACTCGACTGTATATGGTAATTATGCTTAATGAATTTAATAATATGTGTGAAATGTATTTAAAAACACTCGAGGAAACGCTCGCGAACTAATGCTATTCCTATGGGGAAACATTTTTCTAATAATTCTTTCGCATTTTGACATTTTTGAATATATATTTTTTTTTTTTTTTTTTTTTTTTTTTTTTTTTTTGCATTGGATAGCTGAGGTGCATGTCGACAGCGCACCTTTTTTACTTTTTCGATTTTGGTTGCAGATATATTTTTTAAAAAGCACTTTCAGTTTCGAAACCGGTTTTGAAAGTGAAACTAACTTTGTAAAAAATATCTGCAACCAAAACCGAAAAAGTAAAAAAGTTGCACTGTCGGCATGCCCCTCAGCTATTTAATGCAAAAGAAATTATTCAAAAATGTCAAAATGCGAAAGAGTTATTAGAAAAGTGCTTCCCCATAGGAATAGCATTAGCTCGCGAGAGTTTCCTCGAGCAAGGACAGGGGCCTTAATACATCTATGTTACACTTAATATAATATATTTATTTCACACCAGATACTCGAGAAAAATGGGGATGTTTTGCTGAAACTAATATTTTCACTTCAAATGATAAATGCGCAAATTTCCACACTATGTGCTATATTAATGATACAAACGCATTGGTCTATATCTTTAAAGATGAATGTTAGTTGCTAAATACACGCCTTCTACATTAATGCCAAAATTCGAATTATAGTGTACAGTTTGAGGATAAAACTGTAATTTTCTGAAATTTACAGATGATTATAATTAAAGTTATTTTATGATCCGCTCATTCGTGAGATGTTAGTAAGTAAATGTGAACACAAGTAGGAATGTGCGGTGGATTTGTACATAAAAATCGTAGAGTCTAAAATGCATCGTAGCTGGAATTCAGGTATGGCGGGACGTCTTAATATTGACGCCTAGTAAGCTGCAGTCATAATGTACACAAAAGGTCCAGCTGTCGACTGCTCTTCAAAATAAAAATGGTTTAGTTATCAAACTTGCTGTTATGCCACACAAAATGATGACTATTCGATAATGCAATGGAACTGGGTACGCAACAAGTAAAAAGTAAACACTTTATTGCAAAGTGTAAAAAAAAAAAAAACTTTCTGTGTATGTTTTAATTACTTATACATATTGCTATAAGAATCGTAAGTTTTCCATGCGGGTGAAAAAAGTCCTGGCCAGGATTCGAACCAGGGATGTATTGGCTGAAGCCGCCAATGCTCTTCCAACTGAGCCATCCCAGACACTAAGACTGGCGGACTATTTCATCCAATTAACATCAACGATCATATAATCTGGTCTGTTACTATGGATCAGCTCAACAGAATAAATCGAAGGTCAATATATGGAAACTGCAGAAAACGCTGCATACGAAATTGTACTAGATTAATTTATGACACGATTTTTCAAGCGATAAATTAATTATAAGAGACGTAAATTTTTCATGTCGTTGAAAAATGTCTGGCCAGGATTCGAACCAGGGATGTATTGTCTGTAGCCGCCAATGCTCTTCTAACTGAGCCATAGGACTTTTTCCACATGTAAACATAAAATAGTTTGGCCTGATTTCAGTAGTCATATACCAAGCGCTTAAGGTAGTACGCTGACTTAGTACATGTATATCTGCGCTTTGAAGAAAAAATGGTCAATTTTTTTACAATTGAGTTACTTTTTATTTAGTTTTAGACTGGCTAAAATAAATGTTTTTCAACATAAATTTTGTTTTGTAAAGATTTGGGACTGTTTCTCTTAAACATTTCTTGTATTAAAAAATTCTATGGCATTTTTATAAGTTTTTTTTTTTTTTTTTTTTTTTTTTTTTTTACTTCAATGACTTTATGTACAGGGTGTTCATAAAAAATCATCCCCGCTATATGTACCCCTAGTGACATAACAACTCAAAATTTCGAAACGAAATTTCGGATTTTGTTTTATCAACGTATGCACTCGACAAACTTAAACATTACAGTTGTCGCAGTTACGATTAGAGTGAAAATATTTCAAAATTTTCGAATTGCAGCACTTTTTTGTTTCCTGTGCAAATTCAACAACGAATTGAAAAAACATGCATGGCGCTGGAACGAACATCTATCATCTTTGTCAACACAAAAACATTAAAGCAAGCTTACCAATAAGAAAACTTGTAGTGTAAATATATATTTGGCCCCCCACTGTGGTCTCGTCATCCATTTATTTGTGTAATTAATTTTATTCCCTCCCTTAATTACATGATCAATTTTATAATGTGATGTATATTACATTTATTCTATCTCTAAGTTATAGACGCAATCCTTCTTTAGAATAAAAACCTTATAGTTAAACAATAAAATGCATTGGTGCATTAAATACGCCTCACATCTCTTTGTGTCTGAATAAACTTTTGTGTTTTTAAAGATTAGTAGTATTCCATAAAATGATCCTTTAATGACAGAAATAAAAAACAAAAAACATTGCACTAATTTACTTTTCTAGGATATTTTTATGCGTATGTCAATGATGCTAATCTATCAATTCAAAACGTGTTTAGGTTCATGTAATTTATATATTGCTACATTATTGTTTTAAAAGTGATCCCCATATATATATTTCTAATTCTTAAATATTATTATTTTAAATGTTTCTATTTAATATCTTAAAATATTATCAAATTTAGTATTGGAATCCAAAATATATACAGGGTGTATCTAAACTACTGGGCAAAACTTTAAGGGATGATAGTACACATCAAGACAAATAATATTAAATGGGGAACTAAGGGTCCTAAACGACTTCCGAAGGAGATAGGCGCCATCAAAGTTTAGGGTCCGAAATTTGAAATGATTATAAAAAATGGAAAAATTGGTCGATTCGTTTGCGGTTTTCACGAAAACTATTCTTTATGTCAGTATTGTCTTGAAAATAAATTATAAATTTCAAAAAATGCCGATAGAGGGCACTTTGGACTTTGGAGTAACGAACAACTATTTTTTACCGTTATTTTTTGTATCTCATTAATTTTTTTTAGAAGTTTAGACATAAAGTTAAATTTTGAGTTCAAAATCTGTGGTTAAAAAGTGCAAACTGAAATGTGTTCAATGAGAGTGGGTAGGTTCAAATTTCAAATGATTAAACAAAACGTAAAAATTGGTCGATTCGTTTGTGTTTTTTTCTAAAACAATTCTTTATGTCAGTATTTCTTTGAAAATAAATTTTAAAGATAGATTTCGCAAAAATTCCGTTAGAGGGCACCTTAAACAAAAGAGTAACCAACAACAATTTTTAACAGTTATTTTTTGTATCTAATTAAATGCTTGCAAAAACTTAGACTTGAATTTTGAGCTCAAAATCTGAGTAGTAGGGAGTTGTTAAGTAGCAAAAACTGAACTGTGTTTAAGGGGGAAGGGGAGGTTCAATTTTAAATAAATTTTAGAAAATGGAAAAATTGGTCCAATCGATTGCGGTTTAAAATAAAACTATTCTTTAAGTCAATATCTTCTTGAAAATAAATTTTAAAGATAAATTTCAAAAAATTCCGTCAGAGAGCGCCTTAAACTTCAGAGTAACCAACTATTCATTTTAACCATTATTTTTTGGTTCTAATTAAATACTTGCAAAAGCTTTTTAAATGTTTTCGGAAGCTTAGATTTAAACTTAAATTTCGAGCTCAACTTCTGAATCGTTATGAGAGGTTAAGAAGCGCAAACTGAAGTGTGTTCAGGAGATGAAATTTAACCCTCCTTCCTCCTCAAACACAATTCAGTATTTCGCTACTTAAACACTCCCAACAATTCAGAATTTGAACCCAAAATTTAAGTATTAATTTGAAAGCATTTAATGAGATTTAAAAAAAAAACAGTTGAAAATAGTTGTACTAGAGGTCTGCACGGACCCGGGCTTGGCCCGTGACCCGTACCCGGCCCGGCGGAATCATTTCGAATTTTGTAACGGGCCGGGCCGGCAGATTTAGAATAGTTTTTTCAACGGGCCGGGCCCGGCCCGGGTTCAATTTTTTTTCCGGCCGGGCCCGGCCGGAAAAAAATTGAATGGGACAGATGGGCCGGGCCGGGCCAATAAAAAAATTTTCGGGCCTGCCGTCCCGTTCTGAAGATTTAAGCAGAAATCATAAAATATGTGCTATTTTCAACGAAAATGGTTTTAACGAGAATAAGTATAAATGTGGCCATACTAGTTTGACAGCATCAATATAAAAATGCACAGTGTATCGGCATCGGAGAATTACATTATGTGTAACCCGTTTTAATATTTTTTTAGCTGACTCATGCCGGTCCGATATCATGCTTGCATTGTTTTTCTACATCTAGACTGGTACTAGACTTAATATTGGCAGAAAACATGATTTGTAATAGACCGCTAATTTGTAATAGACCGGTATTAGACTTAATTATTGGCAGAAAACATGATTTGTAAAATTATTAACAGCGATAAAGAACTTATGTTAGCTTAGTCTTCGGATACATACTTCTTGATGATTTTTAAATTAATTTCTCAATAATGCGAAAGTTTGACACATTTTCTGATTAATTTTAAACTGTAAAAGTATAAAAGTGATAAGCCTAACTATTGAAGTGATTTGGAATCGAATAGCGTTTTTCATTTTTGGTAAATAAAATACTTGTATAACTTTGTTGAGATATAATAGTTTCTCAAATGATTGCAGGTTTTTCTCCTTTCCCTTGCTATTGCTTCCGGAAATTCTATTCAAAAAGCTAATTATGACAGTATTTTATTTGTTTGCAGTATTTTTAAATTCTTGTATCAAAAAATGGATAACGCCATTCGACTATATAGTTTCTGAATAAAGATATCTGCTAATCTTATGCGCTTCTGAGAAAAAAAAAAATTAATTTAGAAATGTATTAAAAGGAGCTTCTTTGAATTTAACAATCAATTTGGATTTGAAATCTATAATAAAATGATATAAAAAATATTTATAAATCTTCTTTTATTAAACAGCTTCAAAATTAACGATGTTTTTAGCTTTCTTTCTTTTTTCTTTTATTCTAAGCCATATTAATTTTTTAATGAATCTTTTTTCGAATGTTGAAAGCCTAAGAATCTAAGTAATAATTAATGTTGTTAATGTGTATTTGCTGTAAAATATACTTTAAAATCATTCGATAGATATGTATGCAGTATTCTTTAAAGGAATCTTAGTTATATGATAAAAATCTGAATTTTTTAGAAATCGTAGAAATTGTAACGGGCCAAAACGGTCCGGGCCTATTTTTGCTGATTTTTGTACGGGCCGGGCCGGGCCTGGAAATTCCGGTCCGTGCAGACCTCTAAGTTGTACGCTACTCCAAAGTCTAAGGCGCCCTCTATTGGAATTTTGTGAAATGTATGTTTAAAATTTATTTTCAAGAAATTGCTAATTTAAAAAGTCCTTCCGGCAATGCCGGGAGGAAGAGGTAGCTTTCATATACTTATATATTTATTTATTTTAAGGTAAGTTACATTGTTCAAAAATACTAAGCTCAAATTAGTGGAAATAATCTTATAAAATTAGTGATTTTATAAGATTGAATACTAGTTTTTGTAAAGATTGAATATTAATAGGAATTTTTAGAAATTAGCCATCTTTTATTCAACCTGGTTTTATTTTAAGCGATTTAGAGAGTCACCAGATTCCACGATATCATAAAGTGTATGCCATTTTAAAGCAACATTGTGGATCGTTCAGATCAGACCGTTTCAAAATGTCAGCCATAAGAAAAATTCAAAGTGCTATAACTCAATCATTTTTTAAGATATAGACAAAATAAAAAGTGTTCTGGAATCGTCGTTTTAAGTTTTAACACGTAAAAGAAAAATATGTTTCAACTTTTAATTTTTTCGCATTTAATTTTAAATTTTAAATTTTTTAAAAAATTTAAAATGGTTACCATTTTGAACCAAAATGGTTACCATTTTGAACCAAAATGGTGAATGATGCTGGCCAACGAACTCGGTCGAGACATTTGTATGTACTATGTACATACCAAGTTTCATTGAAATCGGTTCATAATTACGCGTGTTATCACGTGACAAAATCAGATCGTTTCAAAATGTCAGCCATAAGAAAAATTCAAAGTGCTATAACTCAATCATTTTGTAAGATATAGACAAAATAAAAAGTGTTCTGGAATCGTTGTTTTAAGTTATAACACGTAAAAGAAAAATATTTTTCAAATTTTGATTTTTTCGCATTTAATTTTAAATTTTAAAAATTTTTTAAAATTTAAAATGGCTACCATTTTGAAACAAAATGACGGATGATGCTGGCCAACGAACTCGGTCGAGACATTTATATGTACTATGTACATACCAAGTTTCATTGAAATCGGTTCATAAATACGCGTGTTATTACGTGACAAAAATCAGATCGTTTCAAAATGTCAGCTATAAGAAAAATTCAAAGTGCTATAACTCAATCATTTTTTAAGATATTGGCAAAATAAAAAGTGTTCTGGAATCTTTGTTTTAAGTTCTAACACGTAAAATAAAAATATTTTTCAAATTTTAATTTTTTCGCATTTAATTTTAAATTAAAATTTTTTTTAAAATTTAAAATGGCCACCATTTTGAAACAAAATGGCGGATGATGCTGGCCAACGAACTCGGTCGAGACATTTGTATGTACTATCTACATACCAAGTTTCATTGAAATCGGTTCATAAATACGCGTGTTATTACGTGACAAAAATCAGATCGTTTCAAAATGTCAGCCATAAGAAAAATTCAAAGTGCTATAACTCAATCATTTTTTAAGATATTGACAAAATAAAAAATGTTCTGGAATCTTTGTTTTAAGTTCTAACACGTAAAAGAAAAATATTTTTCAAATTTTAATTTTTTCGTATTTAATTTTAAATTTTTAAATTTTTAAAAAATTTAAAATGGCCGCCATTTTGAAACAAAATGGCGGATGATGCTGGCCAACGAACTCGGTCGAGACATTTGTATGTACTATGTACATACCAAGTTTCATTCAAATCGGTTCATAAATACGTTAGTTATCGCATGACAAAAATCAGATATATATATATATATATATATATATATGGTTATATATATATATATATATATATATATGTCAACATTTGAACGGAGGGTGGTTTTGGGGTCTGGGGGTCATGATCGGTGAAAATATACCAAAATTTTCCGGAAGTGCTTTCCTCCGGACGGCTGCAATAGGTAGCTTTTTACTTTTTGTAATGAAAGCTACCTAAAAGAAGAGTCGCTTGTCGCTCCCAGTATTATCTAGTCTACGATATCTATACATGCTTTTATAATCTAGTCTAAACTCTAAATTATGGCGGAAGGAGCAAAACATATTAAACGAAAGGCTCTTTCCATTAGTGAGAAGTTACAAATTATAAATCAATATGATGCTCAAGCTGTCTCAAATAAGTCTGCGTTTGCCAAACAAAAAGGCATACCTGAGTCAACTTTAAGGACTTTGTTAAAGAATAGGAATGCCATCGTTAACCGAGCTGTGGTTGGAGGAACAAAGAACAAGAAAATAAAAACTGCCAAGTTTGAGAACATGGAAAAGGCCCTTCACGCGTAGTTTGTTCAAGCGCGCTCTACGAATATCCCAATAAGTGGCTTGTTAATACAAGAAAAAGCTTCTGAAATCGCAGCAAAAATGGGATTGCTGGATTTCAATGCCTCAAATGGATGGCTGGATCGATTTAAAACTCGATATGGTATAAAATTCAAGCAAGTGTGTGGTGAGTCAGCTGCAGTCAACAGTGAAGATGTTCACTGTTGGACAATTAATGTGCTTTCGCAGCTTGTAAAAAACTACTCAAGTCGGGATATTTACAACGTGGACGAATTTGGGCTTTTTTACAAACTGACACCCAATAAAAGAATGGCCATGAAAGGAGAAACATGCCATGGAGGCAAACTGAGCAAAGAGCGTCTTACTATTCTGCTCGGTGCCAACTCTGATGGATCAGACAAATTAAAGCTGCTGGTCATGGGGAAATCACGCATCCCTCGATGCTTTAAAAATGTCAAGAATTTCCCCTGTTTGTACGAAAGCCAGCGCAGAGCATGGATGACGGGCAACATTTTTACAACATGGCTTCGTAATTTTGATCGGCGTATGAGAAAAGAATCGCGCCATGTGTTATTGCTTGTAGACAACTGCCCTGCGCATCCAAAAGATAACGAAGACTTGGATAATGTCCAAGTAGAATTTCTGCCTCATAATTCAACTAGTGTCACCCAACCAATGGACGAAGGGATAATTAACAGCGCCAAAGTAAATTACAAGACTCGCGTCGTACGGCGATACCTTCATCATACCATGGAACACAGCAGCAATCCTTCTTGCTACGAGTGTCGTCCAATTACCGTCCTCGACGCTATGCACATGCTTACTGCAGCATGGGAGAGTGTCACACCAACAACAATTACAAACTGTTTTCACAAAGCAGGTTTCGGAAGTAGCGAGGCCATCATTTACACAGAGCCAACCTCCCAACCTAATGTTGAAGAAGACTGGCTGGCCGCACAAGAAATTGTAGGGGAAAATTTTGTCGATTTAGACACATTCATTAATATCGACAAAGATCTAATTACCTCCGAGCTTAGAAGTCTGGATGATATCATCGCCAATGTAACTGCGACTGACAAACCGGATGACGAGGAAGATGATGATGAACCTGCGCTTCCGGCTCCATCCCCATTCTTCAAAGTTACAGAGGCATTCAGTTTCCTAAGACAATATGCGTCATCACTGGAGGAAGGACCCTCAACAAGCGAACTTTACCACTACCTAAATAAGGCGGAAAACATCATGGTGATGGCGCGACCACATGTCAAACAGGCTAAAATTGACAGCTACTTTTTTAAAAAATAATTTTTATGACATTATTGACTTCAGTAAGTTTTTTAAAATTGACTTTTTATTATTATCAACAGTATTTATTATCTTATCGCATCTATTTGTTAACGCTGGTTTTAGTTAATATGGTTAGCAGAATTTTTTGTATTCATCTTATTCAATTTTATGTGTCATCTATAATAAATCTAAATTGAAAAGACATATGATTTTTCCTTGAGAAGATAACGATTATTTGAATTTTCAGCTTTCCTGTTTAGTAAGCACATAATGATTAAAATAAATAAAATATCATTTTATGTCTTAAAAACGCTAAAAATTGACAAAAAATGTGTTTATTTTCGCACAGAATGTTATTAGATAGACCACTTGATGAAAATTCGCGACCTTCGGTTAATATGCGAACCCGTTTAATACCCGAATTTTGATCGGACCCCTGATTCGCTTATTAACGAGGTTCGACTGTAATTAACAGCACAATAAAATTGTTAATATAATAACGTAAATTAGTAAAATAAATACAAATACAAATATAAAGTAAGAACGTAATAATTTAACCTCTTCGCTACTGGCGATTATTACAGTATTTTTAATTATTACTGAATTATTTCATCTCTCGTTTGACTTCTGAGCGAGATTTTTGTTTTATTTTCATTAGCTCGAATCTTAGAATTCGAAACATATTATTCTTACATCGAAATTTCATTTATATTTGAGTATCATTAATAAAATGGGACAAAACTGATGTACCCATTTGGGTACTCAGGGACTGAAGAGGTTAATATCAGTACATACAGTTATATGATTAATATTATATTTCATGTAGTTCATTGGAATTTGGGTAAAAGTTTGCTACTTGTAATTTACCTTATTTACACAGGCTTAAAAACGTCGTTTGAAGTGGTTTGTTTACATGGGTTTGTTTCCGCATTTACTAGAATTACGCACAAAAAACATGGAAACATTTCTTAGCACTTTCCAACAAAGTTGAAAAGTGCTTATGCATTCGGTTTGTCTGTCTACAAAGTGCACTAAAATATGCATTTTGTAAAATACGCAGCGAAAAGAATAGTTATTATTCATTTACAGGGCCACACAAAAAAATACCAATGCGTAATAATAAAGGGGGGAATTGTTTGCGACGTATTTTAATTATGATAAACGATTTCATATATAATCAAATTGATATACGTTGCTGAGTATTAATATGAATTATTTCATGCATAATACTAGAACATAGCATTTACAGGGACACACAAAAGATTTCAAATAGTATATTCGACCCGAAGTCCTGTATATTATGGAAGAAGGCTGTTAGATGGATGGAATGCATTTTAATTATGATATACGCTTTTAAGTTTCGCTAGATGTATGCATATTATATGGTTTATATAAATGCTAATTGTTACACAATTTAGATATACAGGGTTACACAAAAGATCTCGGAAAGGTACTGAACATGAGCTAATTTACTTAAAGGTGGTTTTTAAATATGTTATGCATTTTTACGATGAACTGCATTTAGTTTACTAAGAAATGTTTGTAGAATATAGATAAAATGATATACAGGGTCACGCAAAGAATTGGATACATGATCGCCTTTGGATGATAATTTCTATAAATTTGATTAAAGTAGTTTAAAGGGAAGCGATTTAGTAAGTCACCAGATTCCACGATATCATAAAGTGTATGCCATTTTAAAGCAACATTGTGGATCGTTCAGATCAGACCGTTTCAAAATGTCAGCCATAAGAAAAATTCAAAGTGTTATAACTCAATCATTTTTTAAGATATAGACAAAATAAAAAGTGTTCTGGAATCGTCGTTTTAAGTTTTAACACGTAAAAGAAAAATATGTTTCAACTTTTAATTTTTTCGCATTTAATTTTAAATTTTAAATTTTTTAAAAAATTTAAAATGGTTACCATTTTGAACCAAAATGGTGAATGATGCTGGCCAACGAACTCGGTCGAGACATTTGTATGTACTATGTACATACCAAGTTTCATTGAAATCGGTTCATAATTATGTAATTTATCACGTGACAAAATCAGATCGTTTCAAAATGTTAGCCATAAGAAAAATTCAAAGTGCTATAACTCAATCATTTTGTAAGATATAGACAAAATAAAAAGTGTTCTGGAATCGTTGTTTTAAGTTATAACACGTAAAAGAAAAATATTTTGCAAATTTTGATTTTTTCGCATTTAATTTTAAATTTTAAAATTTTTTAAAATTTTAAAATGGCTACCATTTTGAAACAAAATGACGGATGATGCTGGCCAACAAACTCGGTCGAGACATTTATATGTACTATGTACATACCAAGTTTCATTGAAATCGGTTCATAAATACGCGTGTTATTACGTGACAAAAATCAGATCGTTTCAAAATGTCAGCCATAAGAAAAATTCAAAGTGCTATAACTCAATCATTTTTTAAGATATTGGCAAAATAAAAAGTGTTCTGGAATCTTTGTTTTAAGTTCTAACACGTAAAATAAAAATATTTTTCAAATTTTAATTTTTTCGCATTTAATTTTAAATTAAAATTTTTTTAAAAATTTAAAATGGCCACCATTTTGAAACAAAATGGCGGATGATGCTGGCCAACGAACTCGGTCGAGACATTTGTATGTACTATCTACATACCAAGTTTCATTGAAATCGGTTCATAAATACGCGTGTTATTACGTGACAAAAATCAGATCGTTTCAAAATGTCAGCCATAAGAAAAATTCAAAGTGCTATAACTCAATCATTTTTTAAGATATTGACAAAATAAAAAGTGTTCTGGAATCTTTGTTTTAAGTTCTAACACGTAAAAGAAAAATATTTTTCAAATTTTAATTTTTTCGTATTTAATTTTAAATTTAAAATTTTTTAAAAAATTTAAAATGGCCGCCATTTTGAAACAAAATGGCGGATGATGCTGGCCAACGAACTCGGTCGAGACATTTGTATGTACTATGTACATACCAAGTTTCATTCAAATCGGTTCATAAATACGTTAGTTATCGCATGACAAAAATCAGATATATATATATATATATATATGGTTATATATATATATATATATATATATGTCAACATTTGAACGGAGGGTGGTTTTGGGGTCTGGGGGTCATGATCGGTGAAAATATACCAAAATTTTCCGGAAGTGCTTTCCTCCGGACGGCTGCAATAGGTAGCTTTTTACTTTTTGTAATGAAAGCTACCTAAAATTAGTTTTAGCGAAATTGACCAATTTTTCCGTTTTTTACAATCATTTGAAATTTGAACCCTTTGAACACAGCTAATTTTGTCTACTTAACCACTCCCAGCTATTCAGATTTTGAGCTGAAAATTTAAGTTCAAGTAAAGCTTACGAAATCATTTAATAAGATGCAAAAAATAACGCCAAAAAAGAGTTGTTCGGTACTGTAAAGTCTAAAGCGCCCACTATCGGCATTTTTTGAAATTTATCTTTATAATTTATTTTCACCAAAGTACCTAAATAAAGAATAGTTTTAGCGAAAACCGCAAATCAATCGACCAATTTTTCCGTTTTTTATAATCATTTGAAATTTGAACCCTTTGAACATAATTCAATTTAGGCTACTTAACTACTCCCAGCTTTCAGATTTTGAGCTCAAAATCTGAACACTACGGAGTGGTTAAGTAGCACAAACTGAACTGTGTTTAAGGGGGAAGGGGAGATTCAAATTTAAATGAATTATAGAAAATGGAAAAATTGGTCGATTCGTTTGCGGTTTAAAATAAAACTATTCTTTAAGTCAATATCTTCTTGAAAATAAATTTTAAAGATAAATTACAAAAAATTCCGTCAGAGGGCGCCTTAAATTTCAGAGTAACCAACAATTCATTTTAACCATTATTTTTCGGTTCTAATTAAATGCTTGCAAAAGCTTTTTAAATGTTTTCGGAAGTTAAGATTTAAACTTAAATTTCGAGCTCAAATTCTGAATCGTTATGAGAGGTTAAGAAGCGCAAACTGAAGTGTGTTCAGAAGATGAAATTTAACCCTCCTTCCTCCTCGAACACAATTCAGTATTTCGCTACTTAAACACTCCCAACGATTCAGAATTTGAGCCCAAAATTTAAGTATGAATTTGAAAGCATTTAATGAGATTTAAAAAAAAATAACAGTTGAAAATAGTTGTACTAGAGGTCTGCACGGGCCCGGGACTGGCCCGTGGCCCGCACCCGGCCCGGCGGAATCGTTTCGAATTTTCTAATGGGCCGGGCCGGGCCGGCAAAAAAATTGGACGGGCCAGACGGGTCGGGCCAATAAAAAAAAATTTCGGGCCTGCCGGCCCGTTCTCAAGATTTAAGCAGAAACGATAAAATATGAGCTATTTTCAACAAAAATGGTTTTAACGAGAATAAGTATAAATGTGGCCATATTAGTTTGACAGCATCAATATAAAAATGCACAGTGTATCGACATCTGAGAATTACATTATGTGTAACCCGTTTTAATATTTTTTATCTGACTCATGCCGGTCCGAGATCATGCTTGCATTATTTTACTACATCTAGACTGGTACTAGACTTAATATTGGCAGAAAACATGATTTGTAATAGACCGCTAATTTATAATAGACCCGTACTAGACTTAATTATTGGCAGAAAACATGATTTGTAAAATTATTAACAGCGATAAAGTACTTATGTTAGCGTAGTCTTCGGATACATACTTCTTGATGATTTTTAAATTAATTTCTCAATAATGCGAAAGTTTGACACATTTTCTGATTAATTTTAAATTGTAAAAGTATAAAAGTGATAAGCCTAACTATTTAAGGGATTTGGAATCGAATAGCGTTTTTCATTTTTGGTAAATGAAATACTTGTATAACCTTGTTGAGATATAATAGTTTCTCAAATGATTGCAGGTTTTTTTCCCTTCCCTTGCTATTGCTTCCGGAAATTCTATTCAAAACGCTAATTATGACAGTATTTTATTTGTTTTCAGTATTCTTAAATTGCTTTTATCAAAAAATGGATATTGCCATTCGATTATATAGTTTCTGAATAAAGATATCTGCTAATCTTATGCGTTTCTAAGAAAAAAAAATTAATTTAGAAATGTATCAGAAAGGAGCTTCTTTGAATTTAAGAATCAATTTGGATTTGAAATCTATAATAAAATGATATAAAAAATATTTATAAATCTTCTTTTATTAAACAGCTTCAAAATTAACGATGTTTTTAGCTTTCTTTCTTTTTTTCTTTTATTCTAAGCCATATTAATTTTTTAATGAATCTTTTTTCGAATGTTGAAAGCCTAAGAATCTAAGTAATAGTTAATGTTGTTAATGTGTATTTGCTGTAAAATATACTGTAAAATCATTCCATAGATATGTATGCAGTATTCTTTAAAGGAATCTTAGTTATATGATAAAAATCTGATTTTTTTAGAAATCGTATAAATTGTAACGAGCCAAAACGGGCCGGACCTGTTTTTGCTGATTTTTGTACTGGCCGGGCCGGGCCGAAATAACTTTCCTACGAGCCGGGACGGGCCCGGGCCTGTAAATTCCGGCCCGTGCATTCCTCTAAGTTGTACGCTACTCCAAAGTCTAAGGCGCCCTCTATCGTCATTTTGTGACATGTATGTTTAAAATTTGTTTTCAAGAAATTGCTAATTTAAAAATTAGTTTTAGCGAAAACCGCCAACGAATTAACCAATTTTTCTGTTTTTTACAATCATTTGAAATTTGAACCCTCTGAACACAGCTAATTTTGTCTACTTAACCACTCCCAGTAATTCAGATTTTGAGCTCAAAATTTAAGTTCAAGTAAAGCTTACGAAAGCATTTAATAAGATGCAAAAAATAACGCCAAAAAAAGAGTTGTTTTGAACTCCAAATTCTATAGCGCCCTCAATCGGCATTTTTTGAAATTTATCTTTATAATTTATTTTCACGAAAATACCTAAATAAAGAATAGTTTTAGTGAAAACTGCAAATCGATCGACCAATTTTTCCGTTTTTTATAATCATTTGAAATTTGAACTCTCTGAACATAGTTCAATTTGTGCTACTTAACTACTCCCAGCTTTCAGATTTTGAGCTCAAAATTTAAGTTTGAGTTTACGCTTACGAAAACATTTAATGAGATGCAAAAAATAACGGCAAAAAATAGTTGTTCGTTACTCCAAAGTCTGAAGCGCCCTCTATCGGCATTTTTTGAAATTTAGCTTTATAATTTAATTTCAAGAACATTCCGACATAAAGAATAATTTTAGTGAAAACCGCAAATCAATCTGCCGATTTTTCCGTTTTTTATGTTTATTTGAAATTTTGGTCCCTAAACTTAAATGACGGTTATCTGCTTTGGAAAACGTTTTGGACCCTTGTTCTCTTATTTAATATTGTTTGTCTTGATGTATACTATCACCCCTCTTTTATTGTAAAAAAAATTGAGAATCACCTTATATATATATATATATATATATCATTTACTAATGAAATATGAACTTGCATTTCTGAAATAACGCCATAAAATTTTATACATGTCGTCTAAATTTCGAAAATCTAAGAAATTTAATTATTTGAAAGACTGCACTTTAAATGAAAAAAAATTCTAATTAGTTTCTTTTGCTGATAAACATTTTGTTCTATAACTTTCAGAAGACTTTCCATATTTTTTATATAATAAATAACCTCTTTACCGTGTGAGTAGTAACAGTATAACTTAACACTGGTTTGTTTATAACTAGTTTGTTATAGTTTGATAACTTAACACTAGTTTGTTTCAGAATTTATTTTCAAATAAAAAATTTATTTCAAAAAGTATATAAAACTTTGTTTCAATCCTTTAATACTCACGGGGGCATATATAATAGAAACAGAGTTTTAAGTTTAGGGAAATGTTTAATTTAGATAATCGAAATTCATGCCAGAGGTTCTATATAAGCAATATTCGATCCCTTTAATAACAGACATTCTCTCATTTAATAAAGCGGAATTTATTATTGAAATTACCTGGTATGAATTCTCATCTTCTCAACTGTAGATATTTTACTGATATAGATCTATTAGCTAAAATACAATTACCTATTATTGCTTACAATCATGTTTATTACTGGTTATACATGAATAAGGCATTATTTCCATACTTTCGACGAAGTTTTCCGTGTATTTATTTTTAAGAGATGAACATACACTGATGTGCAAAAAATTAAAGACGAGAGGGTTTTTCGAATCAAACGTCGTTCATATATTTTACATATCGACCAAAATCATACCATAAGATCTTCAAGATGTGAAAATACGGGATCTGCCGAAAACCGTCTAAACATATAATTAAAAAAATACAAAACCATTTTATTGAAAAGTTCTCTGGGAGCAACGAAGACAAAAATGTCCAACTTACATGCGTCTCGCAGGAAATACTCGATCTCTATTAGTGGGTATGGTCACCTCTGATTGCAATGTATGATTTGCAATGACCATACATGCTGAGGACGTGGTTGTCAAAGTGTTGATGAGGCATCAAGTTCCATTTCTATTGTATCGTCAATTTCAACTGCGGAATCGTTGCTGGCACTTAGTCAGGTGATGCCAAGCATTTTCTGAGAAAGCCCCACATTTGTTCTATGGGATGCAGATCCGGGGCAAGTGTGGTCACCAGAGACTAAACCTCCGTGGAAAACGTAGAGGCTCCTACGGCTGGAAATGATGATGACTAAACCATAATTCCGATAATAAACAATAATAAAACAATACCTTTTTCAGTTTTTACATAATTTACCTGCTTTGTTCTTAATTTTTGCACACCAGTACACTTTCTTGATTTTATAAATAGACTGTTTCATCTTTTACCCTCTGTCTTTATATTAAGCTTCCATATTGATACATCACCATTAACTGTCAATCGGTTTTTCATCTGGGGACACATACTGTCATTTTATCGTAGTGAATCGATTTTTCCATTTGTTGGCACTGTGCAGTTAAATTCGATGTTTAGAAACATAGTTTTCTTGCAGAATAAAACTGTTTTGTCAAAACCGAAAAACGATACAGCAGTTTTCAACAAATACTTTTTGGCAGATCGTTTTCATTTTCACGGCTTTCGTCGGCAATTACTCTGTTACTCTGTCCTCCTTTCCTGATGTCTTCTCTTTGTCGGACGATCTACCTCCTTCTTAACCCCAAAGTATATCATTATATACTTAAACTGAATGCCTTGGAATATATTTTGTACACGTTCTATAGACCATTTTTGTCATTTAGCGTAAATAAGTAAAAATGCGACCTCCAATCGTTGCAGGCATTTTGTTATTGGTATAGGTATGAATAATTGACGTATATGCAACATAATCTACAAAATAAACATAAAGCATAATAACAATGAATGATAAGCACAGCACATTAAGTCTGATTTTAGTGTTTTATTATATCAAGTAACTATAGCCATTTGCTTGTTGAGTAGAATTTTGATTGATGCTTCACGTGTTTTTATATCATCATGTTGAATTTACTAAAGATATTTATTGTAATTCTGTAATCCAGAATAATTCTAATAGACCGGGAGATGGCAGCACAGACAATTACCTTATCGAGATCAAGGATGAAATTATAGGAATAGTTAAATCGCAATTCGCATTATCACTGAAATTCTTTCGGTTCGAAATTCTTGATTACAAGTCATATCTTGATGGAAAACACCTACAATCTCAATTTTAGTGGTTGACTCATAGGTTTAGCACCGTGCTTTCCTGCACCCAAAAGTATAGAAATATGGAGGATTGCGAGCAAAAAATCATAATGTTAAACCTATGAGTTAACCGCTAAAATTGGGTTTTTAGGCATTCTTCATCAAGCTGTAACTTTGCAGACCAATAGCGTTTTAATATGCGAATCGAGATTAAATTAATCCTAGATTTTAATCCTTGAATCATTGTGCGCGCGGCAGCGCTCAACAATAATATGATTGAGCGATAATGCACAAGGATTTTTCAATTTTTCTTTTTGCAATAACTAACTAAATACTTATCCAATTTTGATGATTTTTTTTTAAATGTTCGTCTGACCAAGAAGCACAACATAGCACAAAAATTATTTTTTTATGGCATACTGTAGGTGTACTGTAGAGTATTCTGAAAATCGGACAAAAATTTTGTGTCACAGCACTTTTCTCGAAAACTACTAAAGATAAAAACTTAATTTTTTTTTAAACAAAAGACAAACTTTTTATCCCGAGGTAGTCATCGAGAAAACGTTATTTCGCTGGGCGGTTTTTCTGAAATTGCGTATTTTCCAAACTTGGTCATAAATGGGTATATCTAACGTTCTGTTGCAGATAGAATGTTGCGGTAAAGTTTATTTTAAAGATTTTGCGATGCTAATTAATCCTGCAAAAATTCATAGCTTTACGTTAAACAGTTTTTTTACAAGATGAAATAAAAGAATAGCAGTCATCAATCTAAGGTACTTGTGATCATCGGAGAGAAAAACCAGTTACACCATTCGATTAAGCATAAAAAAATACAGAATGCTTTTTTTTTCTCTTATTTTTAACTTAATTTTTTAACGAATTATGAATGTTTTTGAAATTTTTGACATGCTGATTTTTGTCATTTTTTAATGAATCATTTACTGAATAATTATGCACGGTGTCTAGCCCTGGTGGCTGTCAAATTTGATTTTTAATTTAAAATTAGGCAATTTTTTGCACCATGCCAAATTTATATTTTATCCATTTTTTTCATTTATTTATATTTTGTTTTTAGCACAATGGCATCAATGGCAAAAATGCCTGGCATACCTGTCAAATATTGGGGCCCTGTACTTTAACAAAGTGTATTTATTATAAGTATATACCGTATTTATTCTAATAGAATGCGCCCTCTAATAGAGCGCGTCTTCTAATAAAGTGCGCACCTTGGTGCTGATTGAAAAAATAAATATACGGAAACGATATAGTAGATAAGTAGAAAACGATTACTTAAATGCATTATCGAGGATTCTCATCGATCAAAATAGAGATATTCTATCAAAGCGATGAAATGGCGATGCAGCAAAAGTTTCAAATTTTGAACAATGTACCACTCCTGTAAACTATAGCGCCAAGGATATGCACGCTGTTAAAAATCTGCTGCATTTTGCTGCAACACACTCCCCTGCTTGCATAGAAAACGGTTACTTGGCCATGAAATGGCGCTTTCTCATTGGTTGGAATAGAGATATTATATACATGTGGTGGAGGGCGTTGCAGCAAAATGCAGCAGATTTTTAACAGTACACTGTTAAAAATTTGACCCATTTGTTGCAGAGTCACTCCACAGCTTTTATAGAATGTCTCTTTATGGCCAATGAGAATGCTCCATAACACAGTAAAGCAATCGTTTCCTATAAAAGCGGTGGAGTGTGTTTTTAATAAGTCCGTAATAAATACGGATTAAGAAAAAAAAGAAGCATGGTTTTTGTATCAAACTTTACTCTTGCATAAGAAAAGTTCCTGTTTTTGGCAAAAATAATGGATATTTGAATGAAAAATCTATTCTTTGAAAGGATTTATTATTTTATTCACTTTAGTAAAAAACTGATTTTTTTTTTTTTTTTTTTTTTGAAAACCACCGTAGAATTTTGGTATAGAAAAACCTGTTTAAAATTTTTTTTTAATTTGTAACACCAGAGTATTAGAGTATGTAGCATTTTTTAATTTCAATACAAATAAGATTCTGTTTTCTATATATAAAATACAAAACAAGTTGTGCAGTATCCCTATGGAATATGGAAAAATAGAAGGACTAGTGAAAAATGCTCCAAGAAGCAGTGCAAAAGCAGAATATGATTTTAATTGAGCATTAAAAAGTAATGGACAAGTGCTTCTGTTAATTACTGAGCATGAGGAAGGATAAGGGATCCCTTCTTGGCTACAACTCACTTCAATGCCAATTTTGAAAAAATCATATTTGCGCTTTTTCCGTGAAAACAAATCAGTCGCAGTTACTATAAAAATGTATAGTGTAAAGACGTAACCAGTAAAGATGCAGCTTAATTAGACATAAATGTAAAGGAAGGCGACATAATGCCAGATACCTAGTTCCTGCAGGTATCACATTCATGCACTGCCACCAAGCATACCCTAAATGTATAATTGCACAGAAAATTGATTTGTAGTATAGTGCAGAGTGAACAGTGCAGTTAACATCAGAGATGTAGTACATGCTATACGCCGTACACCTTCTGGACTTTTTAATAGAACACCATATACCCTCTGTTTTTCAAGAAAGCTTAATAGTATACACATTCTAGAATATCCCTCTGCTTAGAGCATATATCTTATGTTATTTTTATGACTACACCCCTGGTTAACATCTAAAGCACGGTGGAAAATTCTACTAAAGAACCGCAAATTTCTTTTATACGGAAAAAGCGCAAATATGATTTTTTCAAAGTTGGCATTGAAGTGAGTTGTAGCCAAGAAGGGATCCCTTATCCTTCCTCATGCTCAGTAATTAACAGAAGCACTTGTCCATTACTTTTTAATGCTCAATTAAAATCATATTCTGCTTTTGCACTGCTTCTTGGAGCATTTTTCACTAGTTCAGTGAGATGATTGTGTGTGCTGCCGCTTTCCGGCCTATATTGCAATATCACTGGGATTGCTGGAATAACTGGAAAAGTACTTCCAAACACTCTTTCTGGATAAAACAATATAAAACTTTCATGATATTTCTTTGAAACTTCTGAAAAAAAAATGTCCTTCGAAAAGGATAAACATTTGAATTCGATAGAAAAATTACTTAAAAAAATCATTTTTGCCATAACTTTCAGATTATATTCTGTATTTTGTAAAACTTTTTTGAAACGATATTTTTACTACTAAAAGGTAGAAAAATAAACATTAATTTCACAAACTAGAATTTCTTTTCAAATAAAAAGTTTTTTAGATTTTTTAAATCTTTGTATTATACTTCTAATTTTTAAAGATTATTTCTTTTTTAATAATGTATTTCAATTGCAGTTCTGTCTGAAAAAAAATTTCAAATTTATCTTTCTGAATATTTTATAAATTTTTTTATAAAATTTAGAGAATAATATATTGCACATTTGGAAATCAAAGAACTTTATTTTGGGAAAAAAAATAACTCATTTTTTCTGCAAAATATTCCGTAACTTTCAAAATACATTCTCTTTCTTCAGCAATATTTTACAAAAATATATCTTCTATGTCAAAAAAAAAAAAAAAAAAAAAAAACCTAAAAAGTCGCAGAATATTTTTTTCTCGTAAAAAGTTTATTAAAAAATCTAATAAAACTTTATTTAATGCTTGTAATAAATACTTTATAAAACATTATACTTTTATTTTGAGGGGTTAATATCATCACTGATTAATGCTTGTATATGAGTTTATGAAATCTCTGTACTGTAATTCTAAAATCCAAAGTTATTTTATTTATAATAAAATATACTCATTTTAGTTGAAAGAAAAATTTTCTTCCAAAAGTTTTAGTTTTTTATCAATTTTTTGAAAAGTGTATAATAAAACTTCTTTTAATATATGTGTTTGTTACTTAATAAATTGTTATAGTCTTATAAATTATTATTCAATTATTTTGAATAGGGGGGGGGGAGCGTTGAGACAGTCTAATGCTCTTTGTTTGAGTTTCTAAGAGCTTTCATTCCTGTCGACTGTAATTCTAAAAAACAAATTTATTCCGTTCCTAGTTATAAGTTTATAGTGAAAGATTATTTTTTCTTTACACGTTCCTTTTTATAGAAAATATTATAAAAATTGTTGTATAATGCTTTCTGGACTTCCAAAATCAGGAAACTCTATTTTTCGAAAAGAATTGAAACTCAATTTTAAAAGTTTTTTCTCTGGAATATTTTGTTCAAAAATCTCCAATTGCAATATTTTTCAGCTATTGCAGTTTCGACTAAAAACCTTGCTTTCAGTTTCTTATTCTAAAATAAACTTTGTAAAACAGTCTGAGCAGAAAAAAAAATCTTGACACCTGCGATTTTTGACGTTTTGTTAAATATTTATATATATGTAAGGAATTATTCTAAAGCTCCTGGAGTGTAAACAAAATACTATACATCATATATTTTCGCGAAGACTTTTTCCCGAATTTCAACAGGGGGACTGTCAGCTAATTGTAAAAGAACGAAGATCTTTTGGATAACTCTGTCAAAACTAATAAAGCAAAAAAAAAAATTAAACTGCAAATTATGATTATTTGGCTTATTGTAATAAACTGTGTTCATTTTTATGAATGTAGCATGTAAACTTGTAGAGAAATTAAGGTTTTTATATACCCCATAGAAATATCATAGCAAACGCGGTAGCGTTTGGTATAATATATTTAAGAAATGGAAAGTGCAAACAACTTTCTAAAATTTCTGGCGAACCAGTTGAAATACGGCAGTGATTTTTTTTTTAAGATAGAACTCGATGAGACGAATAAAATGATAGCATTCAAAAAATTACTGCAGCTTACAATAGTTTTTTATTTAATTTTAAATGAAAAAATTAAGACAAAAAATTCAACTAAGTCTAGCTAACGTTTCCGTGGATGGATTAACTTTGTTTTTGGTTTACTTTAATCCTCAAGGCAAAATTTAAAACAGTTTTTTTTTTCATCTTTGTATGTTTGACGGTCGCTGAGAAATTCGAATTTTTGTCTGAAATTTCCAGCTGAACATAGTCTTTTTCTTATATTTGTTTTTTCTTGTAATTGTTGCACGTAAGTTTAAATGAACATAAAAATTGCTATGTATGTAACATAAATAAATAGATTAGATAAATCACGTGAAAAAAAATACTTATTTGTTGTTATGTTCATGTATCATATTCACTATCTCTTTTAACGAGCGAAGTGAAATATTTTTTTTATTTATTAAATTCTTATTTATTTAAGATACAAGCCGCCTCTGGCAAAAAGTTTAGTCTCTCTTAAATTCATGCTAGCCAATGTAATATTATACTTTTATTCATAATTTTATTTACTTGCTTATCTGAAGGTCCATGATGAAATCATCAAATTTAGACGATCACGCAAGATTTTGCGGAAAAGTTCATTATCCTGTTCTGGTTGGTGTGTTTGGCGAATAAATCAAAAATGGCACCGAAAGACCGAATAGCAAATTTTTTTAACCGCTAAACCGGCGTAACCGTGCTTTTCCATCACGTAATATTTTATTTCAAAGACTGATTTAACAGAAGATTGACATTAATATTATTTTTTTTAATTGTACAAGACAAAAAGATATTTAAAGTTATTAAGTACAAACGTTCATGCCAATACTTTTCACAGTTATTATTTTATGAATAATTAGACATGAATGGAAAAATCTACAGGACATTTAAAAGATAAACTTAAAAATATGGTTTTAAATTTTTATAAACATTTATTTGAGCCTTTGAGACATAAGGTAAGGGCGTACCGGTAAGAAATCCGGTTTGGCGCAACACAAGAGGGGTGAGTCGGGCGCTCCATGATGATTCGGACGTGAGAATGTGTCAGCTTTTTTTGAAGGTACGTTGAATGATTCTAGGTTAATTAAATTACTTATTTTATGAATGTCTGGTTAATATACATATGTTTGCCAAAGCTTGGTGCTATTTTGGCTTCAAAAAGGGAGGGTATGTAAAATATATAAATAACTCTGAAAACAAACCTGATGAACTTTAATTTTTGTTTTCGTACGAATTATTTCTGTTTCTATATTAAAATGTGGCTCAAATATCATATACGAATCACATTGGCGTTAATTTTTTCTAAAGCCAATTTGGCGAAAATCTCGTTTTGGAATACCAGTTACATATATATATATTTTAAAAGGTAATAACAGTAAATTAAAAAAAGATTTGTTTATTAACTATAGAAGAAAACAATTTATACATTTAAAAAAAGAAATAAATATTTTTTAATAAGTAAAGAACAACATCCGGGCCACCGTGCTTTAGATGTTAACCAGGGGTGTAGTCGGGTCATTCCAGATCAAACCAACCAATGGACAAAATTTCAGGTCTTTGGATTTTGTTAATTTTTGGCTCAGATGTTGTACAAAAAGAGTAGATAAAAAATGCAAATTTGCAGATTTTTTTAACCATTTGTTTTTGAGTTATTTATTTTTGAAATTTTAAAAAATTAATGAAATTTGTATTTTTTGGTGTTCTTTAATTTGCTGTAACTTGGGAACTATTTGACCTAAAGTGTTGAAATTTAAGTCATTGATTTCAGTTTTTTATGCTGTTTCATAGGATATATAACATGACCAAATTATTTTAAAAAAAAATTTTTATGCAAAAAAATTATATAAAATTTTTAAAAATTCAAAATCGGAATTTTTGTTTTTGTTTTAAAAAATATATTATATTTACCATCCTTTTAGCAACTTTTGTAACAAATTTCATGATGGAACTCTTATGGTATCATAAAGAAAAAAAAATTATTTTCTATATCAATGATCGGCCAATTTCTGTAAAAAAATCTCATTATATTTTGTTAAAAAGCAAATTCACTATAAAAGGTAGTCTATTTTTGTTTCCAATGTTCATATTTCTCATTCATGCAAGTCAAGTTCAATTATCAAATAAAATATTAGTATATAATTAGCTAGGTTTTATTATTTTGTTAAATACATAACAGTAAAAATTAAAAGTAATCAAGATAATTAATATTGTGCGTAATTGACAAGCTAATTACTTTTTAATTTATTTTCTTGGAATTTAAATAGAATGTTTTTTAATTATTCTTAATTTAATATTACTTTTAATTAAATTTTGTTTAAAAAAGGAAAAAAAATGGTAATAAATGATTTAACGAAAGAAAATCTCAAAGAAGTGTTCAACAATACAAATTATGCTCCTGAAGTTGAATGCTTTAACAATCACAATGAGTCACACTCAAACAGTAACATGTTTGTTTTCTGCTGAAACCTGCATGCCTTTCCTACAAGGCTTTTGAAATCGCCAGTGTTCTCAGAAGATCTTCTGTAATGTCACACTATCTCAAGTCTGTTTGTTTATAACTTGATAACTGCTGTTTGTTTATAACTTGTACTGTACAATTTAGTTTTTTTTTACTATTATTTCATTGAGTTGAATGCGGATTTGTGTTATAAAATATTAAAAGAGAAGTGGCGTTAAACTGAAAATAGATAAAAAATGAGATAAATTTTGTTGTCATCCATTCAAAAAGCAAGAACACTAGGTCAGTAAAAATTTAAGAAATGTTACATTGTGGATGACAACATTAAAATATGGCATTGAAAAAGGCGTGAAAATCTGCACTCATTGTCGCTTACAATTAGGTAAGGAAAAGTATCCCTCAAATTGTGGAAATGACATTGATACTAATTTTTCAGACATTCCAAATGATGACAATCCAAAACCAGGTTGTAGTAAGGATGACCCTGAATTCATGGATGTGAAATCTGGTTTTGATAATTTGAATGCATCATTAACATCTATTGGAGAATCACATATTATTAAAAGTAAATGTAAAAGTAGTAAAAGGTACTTCTTTGAAGAAATTGTGGGGTATGTTGCTTGTGCCTGTGAGAATGAGTGGTGGGTGGCATGTGTTTTGACAAAAGATCAGATCGAAGAAGATGTTAAAGTTTCTTTCCTTCATCCAAGCGGACCATCTCTGTCATTCACTTATCCTAGAAAATCAGACATTTTGACAATACCAAAATACTTTATTTTATGCAAACTACATCCAAACACTGCAACAGGCAGAACATCACAGTACCCAAAGAAATTGAGCTCCACTGTGCCAAACTGAGTACCCAATTTGTTAAGAAAAAAGATTTATTTATTAAATATCTAAAATTTATTATTTGTCTTTTAATAAAACAAACTATTCTTAAAGTTTTTCAATTTTTATTTGCTTCCATGTAAGTAACACTTCGGGCTAAACTGTGCAGCATACCTTAAAGCATTTTTTATTACAGATTTACATGAATATTGATACAGAAAATATTTTTTTTCTGTATGACATTATAGGAGTTCCATCATAAAATTTGGCATAAAAGTTGCTAAAAAGGTACTAAACATAATATAATTTTTTCAAAAAAATCAAAAATTTCGATTTTGAATTTTTTAAAAATTTATAAAAAATTTTTACAAAAAAAATTAAAAAATTACTTAATTTGGTCATGTTATATATCTTATGAAACACCATAAAAAATTTAAAAAAATGATGCAAATTTTAATTCTCTAGATCAAATAGTTTGGAAGTTATAGCCGATTAAAGATAACAAGTCTATACAAATTTTGTAAAATTTTCAAAATTTCAAAAATTTATAACTTTAAAACGAATTGTCGAAAAAAAATTTAACTTCACAATTTTAATCTTATAAGTAAGTACAGTAAACTAGTAAAAGACCAGAACAATCTAAAACATTAACATAAAAAAATATTTTTTTTATTGGTTGATTTCACATGGAATTACTCAGTCGTAAAAATAACATAAGATATATGCTTCAAGCAGAGGGATATTCTAGAATATGTATGCTACATTGTTAAAAATTTTGTGCTACTTTGAACCGAAATTTGGTGCTTAGTAGCTGCCACCATAAGATGGTGAAATCTTGTTCCAAGATTTGAAATTTCGATTGAACCATCCTATGGTGGCAGCTGATAATAGCTGCGAGCACCAAATCTTGGTTCAAAGTAGCACGAAATTTTTAACAGTGTATAAGCTTTCTTAAAAAGCAGAGGGTATATGGGTGTTCTATTAAAAAGTCCAGAAAGTATACGGCGTATAGCTTGCACTACATCTCTGATGTTAACTGGACTGTTCACTCTGCACTATACTACAAATCAATTTTCTGTGCAATTATACATTTAGGGCATGCTTGGTGGAAGTGCATGAATGTGATATCTGCAGGAACTAGGTATCTGGTATTATGTTGCCTTCCTTTACATTTATGTCTAATTAAGCTGCATCTTTGCTGGTTACGTCTTTACACTATACATTTTTATAGTAACTGATGCGACTGATTTGTTTTCACGGAAAAAGCGCAAATATGATTTTTTCAAAGTTGGTATTGAAGTAAGTTGTAGCCAAGAAGGGATCCCTTGTCCTTCCTCATTCTGAGTAATTAACAGAAGCACTTGTCAAACCCTTTTACATAATTAAAAACATATTAACCTTTTTTGGTGCTCGTCAGAGCATTTTTTAATACTAGTATTATATATTTAATAACGGTCCCAAATTTTTCCAAGTTCCTCATAAAACACAATGTACTTTACAGAAAATATGACAATCAACATTATACATAACACCCTTAAACAGAATTAAAAAATAACTAAAATTGTGTGATAAATGAGCAGTTTTGCTAAATAATTTTTACTGCACATGCGTCAACGCTATTAAAATTTCATTTGCATATTATGTTAGTTAAATGTCTAGAGCAACTTTTACAAAAATTCTCAAAATCATTGCTTGAAAATTATGAAAATTATCGTCGATAGAATAATATCAAAATCCGTTATTCCCAAAATGAAGCAAAAAGATGAGGGACTGTATCCATATTCCATTAATTGGTGCCTACACAATATTGTACGTACTACTATATTAGGATACAACTTCTTATCTTTTTGCTTTGTTTTAGGAATAACGGATTTATATTTTATTCTATGGACGATATTTTTCAAAAATTTCAAGTTATGTTTTTGAGACTTTCGCAAAAGTTGCCTTATACATTTAACTAACATATATGCAAATGAAGTTTTAATAACGTTGACGTATGCGCAGTAAAATATTATTTAGTAAACCTGCTCATTTGTCATACAATTTTTATTACTTTATAATTCTGATTACATGGTGTAATGCACATTGTTGATTGTCATATTTTCAAAAAAGAACATTGTGTTTTATGAAGAACTCTGCAAATCATAAGCAAAAAACTTGAAGAAATTTAGGACCTTTTTTATAAAAACCTTAATTTCTAGACTAGTTGCTTGCTAGACTTAGTTGAATTTTTTGTCTTAATTTTTTCATTTAAAATTAAATAAAAAACTATTGTAAGCTGCAGTAATTTTTTGAATGCTATCATTTTATTCGTCTCATCGAGTTCTATCTTTAAAAAAAAATCACTGCCATATCTCAACTAGTTCGCCAGAAATTTTAGAAAGTTGTTTGCATTTTCCATTTCTTAAACATATTATACCAAACGCTACCGCGTTTGCTATGATATTTCTATAGGGTATATAAAAACCTTAATTTCTCTGCAAGTTTACATGCTATATTCATAAAAATGAACACGGTTTATTACAATAAGCCACTTAATCATAATCTGCATTTTGAACTCTTTTACTTTATTAGTTTTGACAGGGTTATCCAAAATATCTTTGTCCTTTTTCAGTTTGTTGTCAGTCCCCTGTTGGATGTCGGGGAAAACTCTTCGAGAAAATACATGACGTGTATTATTTTGTTTAAACACCTGGAGTTACAGAATAATTCTTCATGTATATTTTTAGATATTTAACAAAACGTCTAAAATCGCAAGTGTCAAGTTTTTTTTTTTAGTTGAGTCAGTATATCACTATAATTTATTTCCGACTTAAAAAAATTCATATAACGTTAAATTTTGAAACAAATTAACATTCAAATTGAGAAGATTTTCTTATTTATATAAAAAGTACATAATAAATTTTTATATTTTGTTTTACAAAATGCATTTTTAGGTGAAAAGTAAATTTTAATTTATGATTTAGTTGCTTTGTATATTTCTGTTGTTTTATGTATCGCATTTTTTAAATTTTAAATGCCAAAACTACATCGAATATAATTTGAAATTCAAAACAATTTATTTTACAGTAGAATACCTGCATTGTAGTTATGATTTTTAACTGTTTTTTCTCTTTTCAGTAGCTAAAATGAAACTTTCAGATTCGCGAATATTATTTTCAGTAAGTTATACCTAATAAAATTGTTGCTGAAAAATTATTTCAAAATTTTTCTAAAAGTTGCGAAATAACTATAGACATAATATAACAAAGAATTTTCTGAAGTGAATGAATATTCAAATTTCAAATTATTCCGAAGAAAAGTTATGTTTTCTATCTTTCAAGAATATTTTCCATAAGTTTTCCTTAACATTTTAACAAACGACATTTACCAAAATTTCTTATTTTAGAATTTATTATACAAAATTTTATAGCAAAATCTATTTTAAAGTATGTTATTGTTTCACTGAGTGTGTATTGTAAATTTAAAAAAATAGCAACAATACATATGTCTTATTAATCATTGATCTAACTCACATTTAGATTAAAATTTACCTTTGAAATACTGCTTATTACTGTTCGATTTAAAGGAGATACAGCGTGATTGTAAATTTCTTTGAACAATAGTATCGCAAAACCTTAGTAAAATAAAATATGACATTAAAATTCTACAAACATTATTCATATTATTCATATATTTATTTATTTTGACATTTAGATACACTTTTTAGGAAATGGTGGAAAAGGAAGTGCTTAAATCTTACTTATATTTCTTTTTTTTTTTTTAAAGAAAAAATGTATGCTAAAGCGCCGTTTGAAACTATTTTTATTGTATTTGTTGTTAGAACGACATGATTTACATCATGACTCATTTTTAAACCCATTTTTGCTTTCAAACGCAGCCAAATTACAGGTTCTCTTATTCGGGAATTATATATTGTGCCATATTGGGCAGAGTTTTGAAAAAGGCAAAATATATTAAAAAAAAAAAAAAAAAAAAAAAAAAAAAAAAGTTGCCAAAATGGTCCTTTTGAACACATTTGCCCGAAGCAATCATAATTGAAAAATTGAAGATATATTCAAATAAAAAATTGCATACTTTATTACTCAGCCTTAAAATTAATTTTGCACCCAAGCGCATTCAATTAATAGCTTTTTTCTTTTTTAGGAACTATATAATGTGCGTATTGGTCGATTTTTTTTAAATAAAGTCAGAATATATTTAAAAAAATGTAGTAAAATTGGCCATTCAAATTTTGCTTACGATGATTCTGATAAAACCAGCTCTTATAGTAAAATGAAATTAAAAAAATCTTCAAAAGCGAACAAATAAAGTTGCTAAACTGGGCTTAACTGTAATCATATTTTATTTTTTGTTGTTGAAATGAGCACTCCAGAATTTTTATAGTGGAATGCTACTCTAAATATAAATTAATTACGATCTGGTTTAAAATAGTTTTACACGCTCTTCACATATAATTTTGAAAATGGTGCACTGCTTAAAAACTACAGCTTTAATTGCACATTCTATCCATCGATATTATAGAATATCTTTATTCTGAGCTTTGAGAATTCTACATAGTATAGTAAAGGAATAGGTTTTTATAAAACCGCCGGAGTTACTGTGCAGCAAAGAGTACAGATTTTTAACAGTGTAGTTAATTTGTTAGTATTGAAAGATAATTTATAATAGTAATGAGGAGCATATATGAAAAACAATAGTAGATATAATAATTTAAAATTAAATTTAAATTTCTGAACCATTTTTAATCACGAAATATCCTTAAATTTACAGTAATATGAAAACTACAACCGCAATAATGGAAGTTATCAAAAAATGATTATTTTCAAATAGTTTTAGTCAAAGAAGTACAAATATACGTTTGGGCCAGTTTTGTTATTGTATACCAATGTGAGGTTCAGATAAATCATATTTATATACATATAGACTGTAATAATAAGAAAAAAATAAATTACAAACAACCAGATTAGCTCTATAGACAGCGGTATTTCTCTGCAGAGAATAAATCTACGTTATCTACGTTACAAATAAAATCTATTTGTAAAAAATGATTTACTAGACTTTTTTAAACCCGTTTTCAAAATCACATTTATGCATATGTATATATATAATTTAAATACATTAATACTTGGAAACGACATAGATTGAAAACCACTCGCAGAAGACTCTGCACATATTATTAGTATTAGTCTTTTATTTTATGTAAACCTTATTTGAAGTCCAAAATACAGCAATCTGTGCTCGATGCCTTTTCATTTATAATATTTACATAGAAAATTTGATATAAATGTTTGTGTTTTACGGGATGATTTTCTGAAATATTTTCCTATCTTAAATCTAAAAAAGGACAGTAACATAACTTTTTTTGTTTTGTTTTGTTTTGTTTTCCTTTTACAGTGACGCATCGTACTTTATACTATTATTAATTTCTACAAATATTATAAAGCTAAATATCATTAAAAAAAAACTTTTAATTATATTTTTTATTGACTTAAAAATTCATGCGAGTTTCGTTTTGCAATATTTTAGTACATGTAATTTATTGGTTAATTATTTTTTCTTCTAAGTAATCGATCTTAACTCTTTCAACACGTGTATGTTTTACAAAAATTTTAAAACTCCCTTTACAGATTATACTCCTCTCGATTTGATATGTATACATCTTATACATTATCCTTTTAATTATTCATTATATTGTCCGGACATAATAAGGACTTCTTTCAAATTCCTTTGATTTGTTGCTCTTTTTTGACACACTTCGCAGAGAATAGAGAATAGCTATAGCAGCAGAGAATTTGCCATAAAAAAATTACAACATTTAAACCACCAAGTGTTCCCTAAGAGTCCCATACTAGTTGACGACACCTGTCAAAATCCCCCTATGAACTTTGTCAGCATAAAAACATAAAAGCAATATTGCGAATAATAAAAATTTTACTGTAACTAATAAAGTGGACAGTCACTGTATATTCCGTATTTATAAAACTAATTAATATAAAACCTCTCTGGAATCATTTCCAAATCAGAGACAACATAGAAAATAAAATTTTCATAAAACTTCATTAAAAAGATTGGATTTCTATTTTTCAAAATAATGAAAGTTTTCCGAAATCGTGGGTACCAGCGAAGAGATTGTTGTATGGTTATGTTATATTCTCTTATAATAAGTAACCTTTGACTTTTTTTGGACGCATTTCCAAAACTTAAAAAGGATAATGCAAATGTGGAATTCTGATTTTTCTGATTTCAAATATCTATAAGGATTTTAAAAAATGCACTTTCAAATGTGCATTTTAGATCAAAGTATGCGACCCAGGAAGTTAACTATATCGAACATATATGAAAAGCATTTTCTTAAAATAGCATTGGTTTTATAATCTGCAAGTTCAAACCAAGTATTAAGTTTATATTTTTATCCATTTAAAATAAAAATATATTTTAGAAAGTTTCTAATATTTTGTTTCTTTAGAAGTGCACTGACCTTACTAGTCATCATACTAACATCCGTATTCTTCACAGACCGTTAACCCTATGTTTATGCCAAGTCTGAAGGCTATTTTTATTATCTCGCGTATTCTCTTTACAAACAAATTTCATTCTACTGGATTTGGTTTAAAAATACACTATTATAAGTAAACGGCTGGATTTTTTTTCCTTAAAAAGGCAAGAATGGAATAAAAAATTAGCCCTGTTAAATATATATGCCCAACATGTACCAAAGAGATTAAATAATACAAATTCGCTCTTATTTTCTCTTTTCTTAAACGAATTCATCTTAAGTTAAGAATTTTCAGAACAGAAATATAATATATTATACATTTTAAAGAGGGTAAAAAAAAGTTTCAAATTATTTACAATGGCGAAAATTCTTAAAATAATTAAAATGTTCTAGTGGTTTTATCAATGGTGCATGTGCCGTGCTTTAATCTTTCCGACATATTCTTCACAGCAGTTATCTATGTCACTACCGAAAAATTTCCCCCCAAAAAATATTTTAAACTTTTTAAAATTATTTTCTCTTTATTTGTGCCAAATATATTCCCGTAAATAAATAATGAAATTACAGTTTTGCATTTTAATTGAAATAACATTTTCTTTACTTCTTTTTTAAACTCAAAACTAGAAATGAAATATAATAGAGCATTTGATAAAGCTAATTAAGTAAATTATTTATGCATATAGCAAAATTTCGCTGTTTTTAATTTTATATTTTTGATTAATATTACATGATAAAGCGAAATTCTCCATATACACAAATATCAAGCATGCATAAATTAATAACGTTTATAAAGAACAGATTGATATTTCTCAAAAAAAGTGTATATGATCCTTTAACTTTTTTTTGTAATCTATACTTAAGATAAAGCTTTCCTAAATTTTCAAAGCAATTCTAATTATTTTTTTATCTCCTTTTAAATGCGTACATCAGCATTTTTCGAAAATTATGGATTATAAAACTTTATGTAATATGTTAAAAAAAAGAAAAGTTTTAGGAAAGTCTCCGATAGCAGTTTTAAGCACTGATTCGATCCGACTTTATATGTAAACACACACACTCACATATATGTATATATATGTATATATTATACATATATATATATATATACAACCCTTGGCAAAAAGTTTCTGATAACTGTTATCAAGTTTATGCAGTTTTGTATTTCGAAACGTATACTTCGCGATTCAAGAGCATAGGAACGTTTTGCAATATGCCAAATAAAAGAAAGAATGTTAAAATATAAATAAAAAGTGAATTCAATATTGCAATCATATAAGTTATAATTATAATGCAGGCAAAAATATTTCCTCGTGAGAAAAAAATATCCGATCAAGATCGAAGTTGGAATATAGTAATCGATCACTGAGGAAAAATGTTTGAAATTTGCATATTGAAGATAGATTAGAGTGATGCGCATGCGTATGATATATGAATCCTATTTAAAAGAAGAAATCTTTCAGTTGCTAGATCAAAAGCAGCTCTGAAGTGCTGGAAAATGACTCGTGTGAAAAACCTGTCTCACGATTTAAAAATCCGCATGATTTAATTATTAGAAGAAGTAAATTCACAATGGAAAGTGGCTTATTTATGAAATTGTGTTCAAAGTACAGTTTGCGATATTTGGAAAAAATATCAGTTGACTAATAGCGTGGAAAATTTACCTCGAAGTGGACGACCACGAATGTCAATACCTAGAAAGGAAAAGAAAACTTGTGAAAATATCGAAAAGAAAGCGGAGAGCAACCTCAAAACAACTTGATTCCGAATGGTCTAAGTATAACGTAAAGGCATGTGACCGCAGTACATAATCATCTAAACGTAGCAAGATTTAAATCTTGTAAAATTAAAACAAAATCTTACATGATAAAGAAACATAGAAAAGAGCGCCTGCAATGGTGCAAAAAACATATGCACTAGCCATTTGATACATGAAATAAAGTTATTTTTAGCAATGAATTTAGCATATCTATCGGTAAAAGTGATGACTGTGGAACATTTGCTTGGAGGAGAGTTGGTGAAAAGTTCAATGATAAGTGTATTAATACGAAGACTAAATTTTCACCTGCATTTGCAGTTTGGAGTTGTATTACATCACAAGGCGTCGGCAAGTTGTGTATTGTGTTATGTACAGTAAGCTTTGAAGTTTACATTGACATTTTAGTGGATTGTTTTATTCCCAGCATCGATCAATAGTTCGGAAATCAAAATGACTTCTTATTTCAAGATGACAATTAGCTCCCCAATGCACCAAATCAATGAAGAAATTACTACAAAATGTAGGTAATATACCAATTCAAACCATGACGTGACCGCCCAATAGTCTGGATTTTAATCCCATCGAAAATATGTGAAATATATTAAAAAGAAAAATCGATTTTCGATGAATTACAAATGCCATAGAACTTACGTAAAGCTATAAGGGAATGCTGGGGTGAAGTTGCTCCCAATGAGTGTAAAAATCTCAATGAGTCCAGTCCACTAACAATTTCGACTGTCATCCGAAATAAAGGTGGATTTACGAAATATATAATTACAGTGATCGGTTATTTTTTTCCAAATCAAAGCATGATCGGATAATTTTTTCTTTGACGCCTAAATTTCAATCACAATTTTTCTGTTTATAAATTTATGAATGGTGATTTTCCTTTATTGCAAATTGTTGTTCATTATATGTAACACAAATGTATTATCGCTAATAGTCGTTTCATTTTTATGCAGTGAGAATAAATAATCTTTTCTTACAAAAGATGGTAGTGTTGATATAATGATCGGAAACTTTTTGCCAAGGGTTGTATATATGTGTGTGTGTGTCAACATATCGGAATATATCAGTCTTTACGCAAACTGTAAAACTAATCCGTTAAATTTACGTCGCAACAGTGTTGCCAGCTGTTTTCGCCGTAAAAATGTTTGTAAAATTAGATGTAATAAAGAGATGTTCATGTACTTTTACTGCAATTTTTACGGGAAAAACTGCTGGCAAAAAGTTTTCGCCATAAAAATGTTTGTAAAATTAGACTTAATAAAAATATGTTTATATACTTTTACTGCAATTTTTACGGCAAAAACTGCTGGCAATATTGCTGCCGGCAATTTTTACTGTAAATTTAACGGTGTTTTTTACAGTGCAGTTTTCTAAGTTCAAAAGTTGTAAAATGTGGGTTTATAGTGAACGTAATTTGACAAGAATGCGATAAATTATAAAATTGCAAACAAAACTGCTATAAAAATTTCGATATTAAGATGAAATTTAATGAAAAAAATCTGAAATTTAAAAATGTATATATACGTGTGCATATATAGAGGTTGTTTCAAAAATGACCGGTATAATTGTAAAATCAATAAAAATTAAATGGGCAGCGATAGAAATACACCGTTTGTTGCAATATGCTTGGAACAACAATAAATTTTCAGACCGACAAACTTTCGAAATTAGTTACAGTTTTGAAAAACAGATGGCACTGCAGTCAATTTGAAAAACATAGGAGAAAACGCAGTCTATATGTTCGCCATTCTGTGAGTCGTCTTCCTGCTGTAAGCGTGTGCTGTTCACAGATTGCAAGTTTGCTGTGAAAAAATGGTTTAATCCTTAGAACAGAGGATTTTTGACTTGAAAGACCAGGTGTACCGCCACAATCCAGAAAAAATTGAACAATTGAAGCAGTACATCTCTTCTGGATGTGAAGCCATCCCGGCTGACACGTTTACAAATGTTTCTGGTAATTTCGTTCAGAGATTACACCCTATTTTTTTCTGCGCATGGTGGATATATGGAAAATATCGTACTTTAGATTTTTCCAGACTGCAGCGCCATCTGATGTTGAAAATTGTGACTGATTTCGAAAGCTTGTCTATTTGAAAATTTACTGTTGTCGCTGTGCCGTTTAGTTTTTAGATTTTTCAAATATGCCATATACTTTCAAAGGCCCTGTATATATATGTGACATTTTAGGGAGAAACTCGAAAAATCTTCACTGGTTCCTCTTTTCTGTCAGATACAGAATGTATCTGTCAGACACAACGCGCCCGATGGTGCAACTTTTGAGGCGCGCCCGACGGAGTGTTAAGGAGAATTAAGAATTTATATCGTTTCCTAAAAGATTAATAGATTAGACCTAGAAACAAGATTTTAATTTATTAAGTTGAACTAAGTACGGAATATTGTTATAAAGAAATTAATATAGAATAAAGGTTAACCTTGGCGAAAAAAAAAATAATATTTTGTAATATATAGTACCTGTATCCTATATGGACACCTTAAGGAAAATGTATTTTTTTCACCCCCATGTACAAGTCAGAGGACTTCAAAAATGTTTCTCCACTATCCTTGGACTATTGACTATCATTATTAAAATTAGCGACCTTGTAATTATTCTGGTTTAATTTGTATGATAAAAACAAAAAATGTTTACAAGTGTCCATATAAGGAACTACCTGTCCCTATTACGGACAGGTGTTTCCTTATTGACTTTCTACACAGTGTGTATGGAGGAGCCACTTTTCCAAGGGATTTTAGAGGAGAGGGGATAAAAAAAATGTATCTTAAAGTATTCGGAGGAGGAGGGGGGACAGTAAATATATTTAGAACATGCATTTTCGAAAGGGGAGGATCATTTTCGGCTTTTACCCTTCGAAGACCCATGCAAAGCCCCTTAGTTACTAATATTATGAAAAAATATTGTTGGTTTACTTAGCTTTATAGCATCTGTCTGCGAATTTACATCTGTTATTACCCAGTCCTCACAGCATGGACAAATAGAAACTTTTTCACCATGGGCAGTAAGTCCCATATAATCCTCATGAACATATCTGCCACATGTGATGCATGGCCGCATGTTTGAAAAAGCATCAGTACTGCAAAAGAAGCAGTACCAGCTCTCTTTTGTTGAGGAAGTCATACCATTGGTGCCTATGATTTCGCCAACAGGTATCCTACTGGCGGGGGGGGGGGGGCTTCTTTTTATTTTTCTGCAAGGGTTTTTTGGAGGAAGGTTTTGGGGGGATTGTTCAAATGGCATCTTGTTGAACAAAGATTTTACCACTTTGATGCCTTTTCAATTTATTGCTTGGCAACGTTGAATTTTCTTCTTTCTTACAGTTGTAGTCGATGGGGACATAAGCTGTCCATATTGGGAACCGGGCGTAGTTTTACTAAATCTAGTAACAAATGAATAAGGAAAATATTTTTAAGCAATAGCAATCGAAGATATGTTTTTTAGCTTTCTAATATACTCCACTTTTCAACATTTAATGTAATTTTACCATATTTAATAAGAATTTAAGCTTACAAGTAATTAAGATCAGCACATCTCGAAACAACAGGTTCACTCGTAAATAGCGAATAGCCCGCTTTTTTATACTTTCCAGCCTTTATTATCTTTTCAACTGCTTTTCTTCGCGAAAATGTTGAGCCATCTCTCGATTAAAATTATTATCTTTAAAAATATTAGGGGTGTCCATATTAAGAATCCTGTCCATATAGGATACAAATACCTTATATATATATTGTCTTTTTTCATTTTTTTTTAATTTTATAAAATTTTAATTTGGAGAGAACATTCAGAAAAATGCGATTTTTATTTAAATTAAGTATTGGAGATAGAAATATTTTCTTTAAAGAGAAGAATTACGTCAGATATCACATCGAGTTTGTAAGAATGTTCGTTCATTCCTATAGTAACGTAGTAGATGATTCTGAAATTTGAGTTTAAGAGCAAACTACTGACTGAAAAAGACCCGGATGATAATGTTAAGTCTATGAAGACGTTCTTTTCAACTATCGCACTGAAATTTTAAAATTTTTACATGTTTTATTTTGCATAGGATAGTTGAGGATGATCTACTACCGGGCTAGTTTTTACTTTTTTAATTTTGTATTAAAAAAAGATTTTTTATACATACTTTAACTTTTGATACCGGTTAGGACCAGTTACGAAATTGAAGCTATCTATATTAATAAAATAACAAATCGCTCTGTCTGTCTGCGTGTGTGTGTGTCTGCGATGGCTAGCAAAATCTATGGGACACACGAGGCTCAAAATTTTTATGAAAGTAGCCCAATATCTCTCCTGGGGCACCTGAAGCTCGGAATTTCAAAATTCTATTTATAAACTGAGTAATTAATTAAATTCCAAAGCCCACTCTTATAAAAATTCGCCTTTTTTCGTTTTTTTTCTTTCATTTTCTTATGGTTGGTTGATTGCATAAATTTTTCGCAGAAATAATTAAAAAAGCTGGCACAGACCTTTAAAATTCATAGACTGGCAAAATGTCAGTTTAAATGAGGATTTTTTTTTTTTTATCACAGCTGCTGTACACCATGGAGGAAAAAGGTGGATGCGAAGTAAACCGAAAAAAAGGTTTGCAATATGAAACGTTGTTGCAATATGAAACGTTGTATTTATCGTTGAAATTTTAATGTCTCAAACCATGGAGGATTGAGATAGGTGGAGGTGAAGTAAAGCTCAAAAAAGGTTTGCAATATGAATCCAATTTATCGCTCAAATTTTAATGTTCCAGACAAAAGGACGTGGAAGGAATTTTGTATTATAATACGAATTAAAGAAAGGAATTACAACTGAAGCATATTTTAAGAAGAAATAGCAAATTTTTAAAATGGTCTTAGTTCTATTATTATTTATTAAAATAAATGTTCGCTTTTAAAATAAAAGAAATTGGAAAATTAACAATTATTAAATATTAAATTAAAATTAAATTAGATATTGAAAATATTTGTTATGAGCTAAAAATTGTATTACTAAAAGATTCCTTCTTTAATTCAATTTTAAATATTTTATAACGTAGATAAAAAATGTTTATGACTTAATAATTGCATGTAAATAAATATTTAAAATATAATGATGAAAACATTCTTTTAAAATCATGTATGAAAACTTAAGTAATAAGTATTAATCTAAAATATAGATTTCTGACTGCAGACGATTTTAAGATATTAACAAAAGAATGTTATATTTTCAAGCAAAACGTTAAAATATTTTTCTATATTGATATTTAAAACACATATGATAAAATAATTAATATTTTTTTTTACCGGTGAAGCGATAGATTAGTTCTTTTTAAAAATCAATAGCAAAAAAAAAAAAAAAAAAAAAAAAAAAAAAACGGGTTTAAACCTGTTTCAATAGATAGGCGTGTCAAAGCATATGGTTTTGTTTGTACTTAATGTGACTTAATGTAAGGTTACATTTTTAGCATCACCCCCAGAGATAATACTTCCGCTCCACCTGTCTCATTCCTCCATGGTCTCAAACAAAAGCACGAGGAAGGAATTTTGTATTAATAAGACGAATTGAAAGAAATGAATTACAGCTGAAGCATATTTTACGAAGAAATAGTAATATTTTAAAATTTTCTTTTCTATTATATTATTTATTAAAATAAATTCTTTTAAAAAAATTGAAATTGGAAAATTAGAAATAATTAAATGTCAAAATAAAATTAAATAAAAGATTGAAAACATTTGATTTGAACTAAAAATTGTATTACTAAAAGTTTTATTTTTTTCAGAACTTTTTAATGCTTTATAACGTAGATGAAAAATGTTTATGATTTAACAACATATTAATAATTCCATGTCAATATATAAAATATATTGATGAAAACATTCTTTTAAAATCATGCATGAAATCTTAAATAACAAATATTAATCTGAAATCTAGATTTTAGAGTGCAGACGATTGTAAGACATTAACGAAAGAATGTTAAATTTTCAAGCAAAATCTTAAATGATGCTTCTATATTGATATTTTAAAGTCATATGATGAAAATAATCAAATAATTCTTGCCTACACTGTAAAAAATATGACTATTTTGCTGCATCGTCACATCGAACATTAGAATGTATGAGTCATTAGCTGTGCTGCAGTAAAAAAATTACACAAAACTTTTCTAGGAGTTTATTTTTTTAATCATTGATTAAATTTAAATGCGTCCTATTCAATTTAAAATTGTAATATGGCTTTAATTTATTTTTAAAACAAAAATAAAATAGCTATTTGGCGTACAATTGCTTGAATCCGCAAACGATTCATACACCATAATAAATTATCAAATAGCAAATTATTTATCAGAAATAATCATAAAAAGAATAGTAGCAAAACTGCTTATAACTTTAATGTTCAGATTAATTTAAACATAACCCAATCTCAACGTAGAAAAAAAAAAAAAAAAAAAAAAAAAAAAAAAAAAAAAAGACCACACTTTGATCCGTGGTAGACAAAATTTCCGTGAGTATAAACCCGACCCGAACCTAAAAATTCTGTTTGAAAAAAACTATGGATTTGATAACTGACCCGAACCAAATCTGAATCCCGGAAAAATGTTCAAATGAACCATAACCCGATCCAAACAAGGAAAAATAATTTTCGTCGGCATGAAACCTGAACCGAACCTAAATATTTTCTTTAAAAAAACCCGAAATATGACCCGAACGAAATCTGAAACTGATAAAAATATTCCAGAGAACTACAACCCGATTACAGCAACACAAAATACTTTCCGTGATCATAAACCCTACTCAAATCTAAAAAAATTCCATTTGAAAAATCCTGAACTTCGACCCAAACCACATCTTAATCTGACCAAAATATTCGAAAGAACCATAACCGGATTCGAGTAAGACAAAATAATTTCCGTGGACATGAACCCGATACGAACCTAAAACTTCCATTCGAAAAAATACTTGAAATTTGAATCGAACCAAATCTGAATATGGCAAAACTATTTCAAAGAAACGCAACCGGATCCAAACAAGACAAAATATTTCCATGGACATGAACCCAATTCGAACCTAAAAAATTTCTGTGAAAAATCCCGAAATCTGTACTGAACAAAATCTGAACTAGGCAAAAATATTCCAATAAAGCATGTCCTTATTCGAACAAGACAGAATAATTTCCGTGAACACGCAAGAAGACCCGAACCCAACCGTTATATCTGAAGAAAAACCCGAAATCTGAATTGAACTATATCTGAACCCTACAAAAATAATCCAAAGAATTATAACCCGATACAAGACGAAAGCAAAACGAAATAATTTCCATGGACATAAACCCGACTCGAACCTAAAAAATTCGATTTGAAAAAACCTGAAATTTGACCCAAATCACATCTGAATCCGACCAAAATATTTGAAAGAATCATAACTGGATTCGAATATGACAAAATAACTTCCATGGACATGAACGAAATCCGAACCTAAAAATTCTATTTGAAAAAATACCTGAAATTTGAATCGAACCAAATCTGAATCTGATAGAAAATATTCCAAAGAACCGTAACCGGATCCGAATAAGACAAAAAATTTCCATGCATATGAACCGAATCTGAACCTTAAAAATTTCTTTGGAAAAAAATCACGAAATCTGAACTAAACCAAATCTGAACTTGAAAAAAAATATTCCAGTGAAGCATGATCTTATTCGAATAAAGTAGAATAATTTCCGTGAACACGCAAGAAAACCCGAACCCGAAAATCCCATTTGAAGAAAAAACCGAAACCTGAATTGAACCAAATCTGTTCCTGACAAAAATATAACACAGAACCATAACTGGATCCGAGCAATGCAAAATAATTTTCATGGACAAGACTCTGACCCGAACATTAAAATTCGATTTAAAAAAATACCTAAAATCTGAATCGAACGAAATCTAAACCCGACGAAAATATTCTAATGAATCATAACCAGATCCGAACAAGACAAAATAATTTCCATGGACACGAACCCAATATATGATTAGGTAACATTTAGGTGTCAATTACATTACGATAAGTCTTTGATTATATTTAATTTCCCGTTAGGTCACAGTTAGGTTAGAGTTAAGTTAAAGTTAGGTTAAAGTTAAATTGCATTTATATTATGGTTAGAATAAGGATATGTTACAATAAAGTGAAGGCTAGGTTACATTTATGTTATATTTAATTTACGTTAGGGTACTGTTAAGGCGCAGTTAGGTTAGAGGCAGGTTATGGTTACGTTACAAAAGTTTACGGTTAGGCATTTATCCACAGAGTGAACATAACGCATGATTTGATTAAAAATAACACTTACTTTTGTTAAAAGGCTCTGAAATTATAATACTATATACCAACCTTTTAGCTACCATCGAGTATCGATTTCATTCATGGTATAGTCGGAATTAAGTGTGATATAATTAGTTTGAAATTCAAAATATTTCACTTGGGATTTCTATGTAAAAAATTATTAGTTACGTGACTTAACAGTGATTTTTACGGGTAAATATCAACACTTTAACACGAAAATCACGCAATCGTTGGATACATATTCCCTCCCGCGTTTCTCATTGCTCATTCTGAGTATTTTTAGAGCTTAATATTAGTTGTTTTTTTTAAACCGATTTTTCACACAGTCAGTGGCCACGTATTTCTGACAATGCATTTCTGCAAGTTTCGAGTTAATGATAAAATCATACAAATTTCAAGTTCGTTTAATATTGTTAATACGGACCCGGGCAACGCCGGGCGGGTTAGCTAGTCATAATATAAAAAATATATAACCAAAATCGAAAAAATAAAAACTAGACCGGCTGTAGATTATCCTTAACTATGGCATGCAAAAAATATCATGCAAAAAATATCATGTTTACCAAGATATGTGTAAATAAGACCAACATACACTTAAAACATTATCATCCGGGTCTTTTCAGTCAGTAGTGTGCGCTCAAAGTCCGATTTGATGATCGTGTGTCTTTGAGATGTGAGAAAATTTCTCTTTTAAAGATGGAAAATGACAAATGATGTGTGTATTTTTTCGAACTTCAACGGATCCCCAACCATAGGTACTTGAGACCGATTTATGTTTTAAAAAAAATCCCAGTAAATCACGACTCGTTTGCTGTAGCGTCAGCATCGGGGATTTTTGCTCAGTTTTATCGTATATTGTCAAAGGTTAATGAATACGTAAACAGATTTGATTGGAAAAAACAATGAGTGAAGCTCCTCAAATTATTATTAAATTTATATTAAGCTGCAAGATTTATATTCTTAGAACAATTATTGAAAAACTGAAATAGAAAAGAACTAAAATTTTGCATTCGTATATTTTATTCGGTTAAAAAATTGTTTTTATCTCTCTATTTTATTTATTTATTATCATTTAAAAAAAAGAAATCAATTTTTACCAGGTTTAAAATAAATTCTAATGTTTCAGAGCATTTCAACAGCGTTAATTTTGAATTATTATTAAAATACGATATGCATTATAGGGGGGGGGGATTTGTTGAAGCTGAATATAATATTATTAGTAAACTAGTTGTATGTGGCAATGTTGTGGATGTCCCTAAACTTTCTTCAATCTCATATGTACATTTTAATATAAAAAATAGTTACACATGTTAATGCTTTAATAATTTTAATTCAACACTATAGCAACTTTGCTTTTCATCTTAAATTTCCGCTTCAATCAAGAGAACGGTAAAAAAAAGAGTTTCCGTCTCTGCACAAGCCGATGGACAGTAGAATGATAAGCAGATTTTTTTTTCAAATTCAATTAGGACAAACTAGCCATACCCAAAAATAATCATACACAAAAATTTTAGTTCATAACTCGTGTATAACTTTAAACACTTTTTCATGGCAAAATAATAAAAATGGCACAGAGCTGGCTCTTGCAACACCCCATTCCTACGTATTTTTTTTTAATTCAAGGAGGACTAATTATCCATAACCATACACTTACAAAAAAAATTTGGTTCAATTCCATTCACAAATTCGTACACTTTTAGTCGATATAACGTTAAAAATGGCACAAAAATAGCTATTGCAGAGCTTTCTTCCGGAGTAATATTTCAAAATTGAAGGAGGACGTGCTTGCCGCGTCCAAAAATATTCACAAAAAATTTGGTTCAATTCTACGCATACGCTTTTTGATGGTACTTCATACACTTTTTAATGGTAGAATGGCGACATACAGGAACACACACAGACACACGGACAAACATACATTTTGTAAAAACATGTTTTTTTTATCTGACCTCTAAACCTTAGTAATGTAGTCAAATTAATTAAATCAGCATGTTCTTTTTTATTAATTGGGAGTTTAACGTGTAAATCGGTTGAAAACCGGAAATTGAAAAAAAATTTTTGATAAGAATGCCTTCTTCAATTGAAGATAGAAGAAAGTAAAAATTAATATCTGCGTAAATCTTAACCGTTTTAAACGAATAATTTTCCCATTGGTTTCTAGAGGTAAACTTAATCGAAAAATTCATATATCATGTAAAAATTATTAAAGGTATCATATTAAAAATTTATCATTCTGAAAAAATATTGTCTCTCTAAAAACTGCTTAAAAGACGATGTTCTCATAAGCATAATAATGCATATTCATACAGACATAACAACTTTTTATTTACGGTTATATGCAATCATATAATAATATTCGTTTCTATGATTCTGTTTGATATATGAGTATCTTTTGTTTCTGACTGGCTGTTTCATGAAATATCGTCTTGAATGATTTGTTGGTCCTCACACTCATTTCATATTTTTTCTACATGTTCATTTTGTTTCTGTATCTTAACATATCATATCAGGAATTTGCATTTCGGGTTCATATAATGAATAGTTCAAAATCCAACATCAAAATTCTTGTCGGGTCAATTTTACCGTAAACTGTGATTGTGTCGACACGCAAGAATTCGGGTTTTGGATAAATCTATGGTAAAACGCAAAATATTCATTTATTGTCATACATCTAACTTAAAGAAATCTTTTAAATGGGTAAATGCAAATAAGATATTCGTCGGTAATACAGCAATAAAACGATAATTGTGCTCTCTTTATACTATGAACAAGTATAAGAAAATTAGGATAAAAATGCAGTAATATTTTCTCCAAATTATTACTTGATCATTATTTTAAAATATAGCATGCAGATGATAAAAACACTGAAGGTTAAACGCTCCATTATGAATATTTTCAATAGTCTACTTAAAATATAAAATTATAAGTGAGAAAGACACTTTCTCCTAAGATTTAAAAAATTAGAATTTATAAACTCAAATAATAATCTGGATTCAAAACAATGTGGTTTTAGGAATTGAATATTTCCAACTGAGCGAAAAATTGACCAGGCTGGGGATCAAACCCAGATACTTGGCTTACAAGGCCAATGCTTTACCTGTTAAGCTACCTGGGTGATAACCAGCTGGGACTTTTCGCTCAGATAACCTTATTGGTCATAACATCTGGTCTGTCATTTAGACAGCTCAATAGAATAGACCGCAGGTAATGGAACTCTATGTGACGATGGGTACGTAGATATATTATTATTTTCAACACAATCTAACTGATTGGTAAAGTAATCATAGGAATTGAATATTTCCAACTGAGTGAAAAATTGACCAGGCTGGGAATTGAACCAAGATACTTGGCTTACAAGGCCAATGCTTTACCTGTTAAACTACCAGGGCGATAGCCAGCTGATATTTTTCGCTCAGATAACCTTATTGGTCATAACATCTGGTCTGTCATTTAGACAGCTCAACAGAATAGACCGCAGATAATGGAACTCCATATGACGATGGGTATGTAGATACACTATTGTTTTCAACACAATCTAACTGATTGTTAAAGTAATCATAGGAATTGAATATTTCCAACTGAGCGAAAAATTGACCAGGTTGGGGATCGAACCCAGATACTTGGCTTACAAAGCCAATGAGTTACCTATTAAGCTACCTGGGCAATAGCCAGCTGGGATTTTTCGCTCAGATAACCTTATTGGTCATAACATCTGGTCTGTCATTTAGACAGCTCAACAGAATAGACCGCAGGTAATGGAACTCCATATGACGATGGGTACGTAGATACGCTATTATTTTCAACACAATTTAACGGATTGGTAAAGTAATCATAGGAATTGAATATTTCCAACGGAGCGAAAAATTGACCAGGCTGGGAATCGAACCCAGATATTTGGCTTACAAGGCCAATGCTTTACCTGTTAAGCTACCTGGGCGATAGGCAGCTGGGATTTTTCGCTCAGATAACCTTATTGGTCATAACATCTGGTCTGTCATTTAGAGAGCTCAACAGAATAGACCGTAGGTAATGGAACTCCATATGACGATACTATACATTAAATCACATAGAACAAAATGTCATTCATATATCGTTTTAATCTACATTTTTCATTTCTTGATTTACAAATTAGTATATCTATCGAATCAAAACTATCAAAATAACATTGCAAATATTTAATCATACATATTATTATACTAATTGTTATTATTTTATAAATTAAATATTATCTGGAAAGAGTTATAGTCAATTTTAAATATAATAATCACGTGAAAGCAGTGCTAACTTACTTAGCAAAATAAACAAAAGAAATTTATTTGGAATTATTAAAGGAGAACCTTTTACCTCATTTGGATAAATAAGTGAACAGAATCCTTTTTCACTTACAATATTTGTCTTTTTATTCGTCTTCTATGTTTCTGAATCACACAATGCATTTTCACAGAGTGAGTCATATATATTTTTTAAATGAGCCCATATAAATTAATGTATATAGAGAGTATTCTGAATAAACCGCTATTTACTTTATTTTATAAGCATACAGGCATTGCGCCATTTATCGAAAGTTTTAAGTGAAAAATTTTCAGAGAACAAATAAATATTTTATTTAACAAATTATTAATATGAGTTTTCATAATAATGCAAAAATAATCGCTTAGGTCGTAAATAGATGAATAAGTGTGAAGGAGAATTATTTTTGTAATATGATTTTTTGAAAATAAATTATGTTACAGAGATTACTAATATCAGATGTATCAGGAATAAAAAATTCCAGTTGGCTCAGCCTATAAGCACAGGTAGATTTTGAAGTCAAGTATTATTTTCACCAACGAAAACTAAATCAAGATTAAATATAAATTAAACTAAACATACAACTTCTTTTAACTTGTTTTTGATTTTATTTTTCGGTAAGAGTCGATATTTTCTGAATCATGTTAATGCGATATTTATTTTCAACCGCTATGCATTTTTAGTATTTCTTCCGGTAAAAGTTGATCCTATCAAAAAATTGCAAATATAAAAATTGTAGATAATATTCAGAAGGTCAATAAAAATTTCATCAGATTTGATATCTTGTGACTTGACGAAATTCTGAAATTTTTTCTGACTAAAACTCTAAACTTTTTAAGACTCTTGAAAACCTTTTATATTTTACCAAAAATCTGTTATACATAATTTTTTTACACATTTTCTAAAACTTCATATTAAGTTTAAACTTCTTTGAGATGGTTATAACTAGGAAATTAAAAAGATGGTGTTTTCTGAAAAATATTTTACATTGACCAAAAAACGGAAAAACGTGTTTCGATTGCATAGTTTTTGAATAATAGTATCTGCCAGTTGTCTGCGTTTTTGAACAAAAAGGAAATAAAACTTGCGTCCAAAAGTTGGTCCTTTGGAGTTGAGAACAGTCTTCACAGTTTCAGAAAACATATAAAATGTATGTTTTTTTTTCAATTAAAATTTTGATTTTACCCTTTTGTGATATTTAACGATATAATTTGTTTTAAAAAATCACATCCTAAATTTTCCATAAAGTTAAAAAAATAATTAAAATGATTATTATTTTTTTTATATAAGCTAATTTAAAATCCTTATGTCTCGAAATATTATTTATCGATTTTTTTTCATTTACTAAAAGAATAAATTTTAATTTTAATTTTGTTTTTGTATGTCTTTTCAATAAAAATATAAGTTTAAAAAATAATGTTTTTTTTCAATAATAGTTAAAAAAATATTTTTTTCTTTAAAATTATCTGAAACTCTATTAATGTAAAGTAATTAAAAAAGATAAAAAAAGTAATTAAGTAAAAAGATTAAAGTAAAATCTAAGTTTGCATCTTTTTTTCTTTCACAATCCTTGACATATAATAATTTAAAGACTGGAAATGGTGAAAAAAACATCATGCAGAAAATCGCATTTAACGTATTAAATAAAATTAGCTCCTATTAAAATATTAAAATGATTTTTAAACTCCATGTAAATAACTGCTTCCTGTAATTATACATCCAATTCAGTTTAATTTTTGCCCTTTTAAGCTTCTTTTGTAGTATTTAAAAACAAGGGTTTTTCTAAAAATGATTATTAACAGTTTTTTCATAATTTTAGCCAAAACTTCAGGTTCTATATCATCCCAGCGAAGAACTTTAAAAAAAGAGGGGGTATTCTGGGGCTGAACCAGACCCAGATCTTATTTTTTCTGAAATCTTCTCACCTAATTTATTTTTTAATACGGAACCGAGATTGGCTTTTTTCCATCTAGGTCTGCCCGGTAAAAATTTTCAATCCCGGTCCTAATCCAATCCGTATTCACATGATTATTATTTCTGGTTGACCTAATCTGTGTAAAATCGGTAAATTAAAAAAAAAAATGCGTACATTTTCAGATCGCTATTACACTACATTTTTTTTTTTTTTTTTTTTTTTTTGAGATAGTAGATTTAAAGGCAAAAAAATAAAAGAAAATAAATAAAATGCTGTAAAATTAGTAAAAAAGGACTTGACTTTAGTGGAACCCTGTCTCAAAAGGAAAAAGAGTGCTGAACTATTGGAAATAAATGTAAAAATTCCTGAGGTAAGAATAGACTACATTTACACTTCCTAAGAAGGGAACTTGTCTATAACACAGTTTATCTCTTTATTATAGTCGTTAAGTCGAATTTTTTTATATTTTTATTCACTTGTACCAAATGTTTTCGAATGTTATTCTGACATCTAAAAAATGCAGTAGATGAAAAATTCATGATGCGCTTATCACTGTAAAACTCGTCCATAAACATCTGCCAGGGATTATTTCCTTTTTGGGATACAGTCTTACTTATTAACAATATTTTTTTTAGAAAATAAAGAACGTCGATTATTGTATCCAAAATAAAATACTGCCCTTTCATGCTGACAATACTTTATTTATTGAAACCCACTATTGCAATATTAAAATAACCACATGCAATAAAGCGTAGTAGATAAATTCATTCTAAATAAATTCAAATTTTTATAATATCAAAATTAAAGACAAATATTTTGCTAACTAACATAATTTTCATAAATAGAAATACCTATATTTATTTCATTTATAAAGTGTCTAATTATAGAATTGAGAAAAACTTTATTTTTTAAAGTTCGTGTATCTCTTTGACGATGGTTCTCTTTTCGCTTCCTCTAGCACAGATAGAATAAAGACACCCGTGAATTAAACAGAACCTTAAATTAATCTAATGCGATTGTCAAGTCAATCTGACAAGTCTATAATGAAATTGCAAGATAAAAGTATGAATAATAATAACAAGTGCAAATAAAAGTATGATACACTGTTAAAAATAAATCTGTGAATTCCAGGTGAAACTACCGGCAGCAATGTAGCCGAACTGTTACCGTTCCGTAAGTAGATTTTCCGTTGTGGGACATACAAGAAAGGAAAACTCCGTTTGAAGAATCGGTAACTTTCTGTTACAAAGTCTTATTTTTAATGATAATAATTTAATATAATTTTTAAAATTAATAAATCGATTAATCATCAAAGAATTCGAAATTACCGAGTGATTTTAAGCTGCAATGTTATTTTACGTATTATTATTATTGCACAATTTAGTTCACGCCGTCCTCAGGATCGAACTTGGGACGTTTTGATAGCGGAATAAATCCTTACTAACCGAGCCAAAGCTGCTGATGCCGGGTTGTACAGAATATGTCTTTTATGAGTTAGTGGGAAAATCTGTTGTACTTTTTAAAGATTTCCTTTCAAATACATTCTTTATAATATTTGTAAACAGTTTATTTTATTTTATTTTAGATTGATGCATAATGCTTATTATTTTTTAAAATCAATTTTTATTTTTTAAATAGTTTAAATTAAAAAAAAAATCACTGTTTAAAACCACTGTTTTTTTTTTTTTTTTGAATGAATGAATGAATGAATGAATGAAAAAAACTTTTTATTAACAATTTTTTTTTAGAAAAATAATGTTATAGACAATTTTTTGAAATTGTCGTACACTATTTATTTATTTATTTATTTATTGACTAATTAATTAAAAGATTTCTTAATAAGAAATAAAAGAAAAATAAATAGAAAAAATGTAATTTAAAAGGGACTTTTTATGTTTTCATTATTTCTTGCCGCCAGTGGGATACGAACCCACAATCTGCGCTCGCAGACAATTAGCGGTATGGTGCCTTGACCACTCGGCCACTGAGTCCCTTACGCAACGGAGTGTCTCCGTTTTTTGTTTTTATTTCCACCCATTTCGTTATTTTCAGGAAATATGGTGGGATTTGCTGATTTGTAACGGATAATGCCCTTTTGTTGTGAAAAGGGACTTTTTCTGTGAAATTCAGGGAAAAAATATTCGTGAATTTCAGAATTTTTTTAACAGTGTATATTGTGAATTAGGGCGGAGCGTAAAAAACTTTTTTTCGAAATTCTTTTCTCCCTAGCGCGGAAAAGTTGTCTAGTGGTATCAGTAATATATTCACAAAATTTTAAAACAATCAATAAATATCTTCCGGTTCCACTTTTGGGTCGAAATATGCAATTTTAGCCAAAAATGCTGTAATTTTTCACATTTCAGTAATATTTTAAATTTTCAATTTTTTTCTTCGCCTAGTGCGGAAAAACTGAAAGAGTACATAAGGAACACAAGTCTAAAATATTAGAGTAATTAAAAAATACCTTCTGGTTCCACTTTGGGTTCTAAATATGGGAAATTTGTCGAAAAATATACAAATTTTCACATTTTAATTATTTTTTTATTTTTCAATTTTCTATTCCCGCTAGCATGGAAATGTTCGAAGAATATGCAAGAAACATAAGTAAAAACTTTAGAATAATAAATAAATATCTTCCGTCTTCCTTTTCGGCGTCTAAAAATGTCAAAATAACCAAAAAGTATGTAACTTTTCACATTTCAGAGATTTTTTTTCCTTATCAATTTTCTCTTTTCGCTCGCGCGGAAAATTCGGAAAATCATATGACAAAGATAAGTGTAAAAATTTAAAATAATTAATAAATATCTTCTTATTTAATTTTTATTACTTAAACTGGCAAATTTATGGCATTAATGTACTCAAAAATCATAGAACAAACGAATTAAAAGCGATCTGAGGGAAATTCCTCTAATAAGTTCAGCTTTCTGTTCGTTTACTGTAGTGTTACTGTTGGTTTAGTGCTCCGCTCGTGATAGGATCTTAATGAGATATTCAATTTTAGCTTCTGTATATTATTGAAAAATAATACATCTGAAATTGTTTAAAAAATTTTAATTTTTAATATTGTGTTGAACTCATAGTGTGCATAGAAAATATTACAATATCACAATTAAGGTGCAGTATACACGGTATTTTTCTCATCCCATTTTTTGGGATCCTACTGAATTAAGAACTGGCGTTTTACCAACTTATGAAAATATAATGTACTTTTTTTGTTGGTGAAAAATGAATCGAAATATAATTAAAAATTGGACCAACCTTTGGGGTGATAGCGGATTATGGGCTGAAATGGTTGAAGCAATTTAGCAGGCTCTTCAGTTCCAACGATTTCTAGGCCAAGAATAGTCCAAATGATTGGTTCATATAATGATAAATACAAGAGTATAAGGAAGTTTGACGCTAAAGAACAGACGAAGTCAAAATTGAAAATTTTCTTATTGGAAGGGGAAAAAAACACCTGTTAAAAATTTTTTCTTACAAGAGTACATCTCTAGAACGATATAAATGCCCAAGTGATATAAAAATTCCAGAATTGGAAGACAGATTTTTGGTTAGTTAAGGAAATTGAAAGTTAAGGAAATTGTTGATAGACCCAATTGATACATTCGGAAACACGGTCCACAACACGGAAATTTAGTAAATGAATGAGCAGGCTCGAAAAAGAATAAGGACGTTTCAGAAAATGGTATAAAATGTGGTATAAAATGGAAAAACAATCACTACTGCTTCATCGAAGACTTAGAATTATTTAAATCTTTTAGTCTTGTTGATGAACAATTGTGTCACGATCTTAGTGATAAACCTTTAGTTTCATTGCATTCGAATATAAATACTATAAGTATATCACGAACAACCCGCCTTCCTGCCCTAGCCAGAACTTGAGACACAATAGGAGTGTCCGACCCAGTTGCAGTATCAGTAACAGGCGCATTTCTTGAAGACTTGCGAGTTATGACACGTGACGACATGTCCAAAGTTATAGACAGTCATAACACAGGCAGAAAAAGAAATAAATATCGCATGAAATGCCAAGTCCAAGATTAGAGTTTCATATCCACCAATATCTTGAAAAGATTGTATTTTGACTGTCGAAAAGATCCAACTTTAATTCAGAGGAATATTGAGGGAACGCTCCATGAACAAAAAGTGCTTGAAGAATACTGGACACTTATAGAAGAACCTGGCTGCGATTATACAGAGCAAGTGTCACCAAAAACCTCTTCTGCTATGTTTCTTATATGATTTTCCGTAATTTCCGCTCCAGCAAGAAGAGAAAATTGATAAGAAAAAAAAAATCTCTGAAATGTTAAAAGTTACATACTTTTTGGCTTTTTTGATATTTTTTGACCCCGAAAAGGAAGACGGAAGATATTTATTTGTTATTATAAAGTTTTTTACTTATGTTTCTTGCATATTTTTTTAACATTTCCATGCCAGCGGGAATAGAAAATCGAAAAATAAAAAAATGACTAAAATATGAAAATTTGTATAATTTTCTACAAATTTCCCATATTTAGAACCCAAAGTGGAACCAGAAGATATTTTTTAATTACCCTAATATTTTGGACTTGTGTTCCTTATGTACTCTTTCAGTTTTTCCGCACTAGGGCGAAGAAAAAATTCAAAATTTAAAATATTACTGAAATGTGAAAAATTACAACATTTTTAACTAAAATTGCATATTTCGACCCAAAAGTGGAACCGGAAGATATTTATTGATTGTTTTGAAATTTTGTGAGTATATTACTGATACCACTAGACAACTTTTCCGCGCTAGGGAGAAAAGAATTTCGAAAAAAAGTTTTTTCACGCTCCGCCCTATTGTGAATAGGACGCTAATGAATTTTAAATTATTAAAAAGTGAACGATTAATTTAAAATTTTTATTTTATTTTATCATTCTTATTCGATAATTGATAGTACTCCAAAAATCGTTGTTTTGCTTTTTGAAAAAGTATTAAGATAATATTAAGGGTTATTTAAAAAACTTTCCAAAACAAAGGCAGTTTTTCTTTCTAAGTACTTCTTTAAATAATGAACGTATATTAATTTTTATAGATTTCTAAAGATAAAAAACGTTTTTCTGAATGATTGGTAACATAGAAGTGATGACTGTGGATTATCGTTCTTACTTCATTTTTTTTCTAGCTATGGATTTTCGTTATCCTATTTTCATAAATTAAGAATCATTCATTTTTTCGCAGTTTCAGCCAAAAAGTCCCTGGTTCGAATCCGAGCGTGGCCACATTTAATACAAGGAACATACTTCGGAGCCATTGCAACTTATTTTAATCCTGTTTAATTGTCTATCCATAGTTTACTGAAGCTCAATTTCTTGCGATATATGTATATTACCACATATACTTTTTAATATTTACTTGGTGATTTTTTCTTAAGAATCGGTCGCAAAAATGTTTAAAGATGGTTAGAAATTTAATATATCGGCCAATTTTTACAAAAATCTGAACAGTTTTTTCAAAAGTGATCTGCAATATGTATATTTATCAAACAAAATATTTATCGAAAGTACCATTTGGAAACTTTTGTCTTCCCTCACACATACATACGTAATGAATACAATACTTTTCTTACACTATTCATACACTTTTACTTTTCTTACTTTACTACACTTTTCCTTCCTACGGTATTTTATACGGGAACAAAAGAGAAAATTGCAACCTAATGAAAAAAAAATGTAAAACATATAATTACAAATTGAAAGAAAGCTTCAACTTCATTTTTAACTTTTTTTTCTTGCTTAGAGATGTAAAAACCAAAAATGAATAAAAGTAATACTGCGTCAAACGTATTTTCTTGTGTGACAGCTGAATCTTCAATAATGCTGACAGCTAATTACGGAACAAATCCTTTTTGTATAAGTGTGACAGTTATATTTTATGTCGACATATGCTTTAGAGATTTGGCATTTATTAATTGAACGAAGGGTTTCTTGTAAAAACGGACGTAGCTCATTTAAATATAATTTTCTGGAAATATTGTATTTTTATAAAATAAAATTCTTTTTGGAAATTTGTTTTATAAAAGTTATAATGTAACACTAAATTTTCATAAAAGTTTTTAAAGTATAACATACATGTACTTTTGTAACAATTATTCTGGTATTTCAATCAACATTAGTAAAATAGTTTTTCAGATAACAAGAAAGTAATTGAAAGTCATTTTTTATAGGTTTTTATTAGTTATAATTAACAGGGAAATTATATACATACCTATATTGATTTAAAGAAATTCCAAATCCATTTCAAAAGTTCGTAATTTTTCTTAATAAATGTTTATCCAAGAGAATAAATAACTGTTGTCAAAAATTCTAAAGCAGATATATAGTTTGGAAAATATCACAATGTCTCAAAGAATGCGTCAAAGTACTGCGAAATTGGACAGAAAAGATCAAGTAATTTACGAATTATAAAGAATTGAAATAAAATATCATTTTTTATTAAGGTTCTAAATATATATATATTTTAATCCTCTTTAAATATATAATGAGATGTCTTCTAATATACATTGAGACTATTTAGAGCTTAGATTCGATTTATTCAATGAAGGAGTTCAGTTTGATAACTCTCGCGTTTAAAGCTATAGACGTTATAAAGAGATGCTTGAAATAAAATTCGCATGAAATGTAGGATTGTTATTATATAAAATCCATACAAAATTAAAGCTCTTGCTTTCAAATTATCGTTACCTATTCAATTAAAATATATACTGTATCTGCAAAGGTGACCGACTACTTGCGATTTTAGATGGTTTGTTAAATATCTACAAAAATACACTGCTCAAAACAATTAAAGGATATTGCAGTTTTAGCTGGATTTTGTATCTGGGAAACTTTTTAGCTGATTGATACATAGTCGACAGACATAGTAGGTTATATGGGAATAAATTACACATGTTTGGCAGAAAAAAATGCATTTTATTGCGCATTTGTGTATAAAAGGAAAAAAACACAATTTGTGCATATGAGAAAAAAGGAATAAGAAAAGGTGTTTTCTTCAAAGAAAATCATTTTAGGCGGGGGTATGGTTTCCACGGGCAGCCAGCAACGTTGAACACCTTTGAGGCATGGACTCAATGAGGCTATTAATGACAAGTTGGGGTATTCTGCCCCACTCTTCCAGAAGAGCTCTTTCCAGTTCTTGGAGAGTTTGTGGGGGTTGTTGGCGGCCAGAAACTCGTCTTCCTAGAGCGTCCGAAACGTGCTCGATTGGATTCATGTCTGGAGAACACGCTGGGCATTCCATTCGACCGATTCCTTCCTCTAAAAGTAAATCCTCCACCAGGTTTGCACGATGTGGCCTGCAGTTATCGTCCATTAAAATGAAGTTATCTCCGATTGCTGCAGCGCAAAGGACTACAACTGAGGATCTCATCCCTATATCGGCGACCAGTCAGAGCTCCATCTCGAATGATGTAGAGGTCAGTGCGCCCGTCAATGGAGATGCCACCATACACCAACACTCCTCCACCGCCAATCTGACACTTTCGTGCACGAACGCAGGATTATTCCTACTGCCACGGTCCCTCCAGATGAAAATACGCCTATTATCCGGATGCACAGAAAACGGGACTCTTCAGAAAACAGAATATTGCTCCATTCATTTCTTCTCCAGTTGACATGCTCGGTGGCCCATTCCCTGCGGTCGCGACGATGCCTTGATGTTAATCTAAGACATACCATCGGTCGGCGAGCATACAGACCTACAGCATGGAGCCGGTTTTGGACAGTCTGAGTTGAAATCGTGGTGCCTGTAGCCTAGCGAAGGTGTTGGTGAAGAGTAGCGTTCATGTTTCGGTGTCTCCGAGCTGTTAACACTAAATACCGATCTTCATTGGGCGTTGTTGCCCGTCTACGACCTTACCCTGGTCTTCGGCCTGCACATCCACTCTCCAAAAAACGGTTCGAAATGACACTTTGTGACACTCCAATGGCTTGCGCTACTTCGGCTTGAGTTTGGCCCCCTTCTAACCTACTAACAATTCTCCAAGCTTTTGAATCTGTCAAATGACTTCGCTGAGACATCGTACTCATCGAAACAAAGCAATCACTGAATACCGATCATCCTTGTCTTCATTCTCCTTTATCCAGTTGAAAGTCAAATTTCATTCGCTGCTGCTGAAGCGACGTTTTTGACGTCGGACTCAAAATTTGCATACTCCACAGCTTGAAAACCAGAAAAATTTGCATTTTTGATTCTCTTCTTCTATTTTCGGCAAAAAAAATTCGTTTATATCTTTATTTTATATAAAACTTCAAATATCCTTTAATTATTTTGAGCAGTGTACATGAGGAATTATCATGAAACTCTAAGTGTGTAAACATACCTGTACATGTCATAAATTTTCACGAACAGCTTTTCCTAAAAATCTATAAGGGAGCGTCAACAAATAGAAAAAATATATCTTTTGAATCACTTGCTCAAAACTCATGTGGCAAAAGGGATTATACAGCAGACTACGTCACTTATTTTGATAAACTTTGTTAAGTTTTTGTTGTACTACATGTATACTCGTAGAAAAATTAAGGTTTATTAATGAAGCAGTCCCAAATTTTGCCAAATTTTTTGCTTATAATTTGTTAAGTTTAAGTTTCTAAAATAAAAAAAAAACACTCCTTTCAGAAAATAAGTCAAACAGCCTTGTATATAATACCCAGTAACCAGAAATAAAAATTATTAATAACTGAATGAAAAATGAGAACGTTTTCTAAATAAGGTTTCACTGCACATGCTTTAATGCAATAAAAATAAAATTTACATGATATGTTTAATAAATGTATGGAGCAACGTTTGTGAAAGTCTTAAAAACATAACTTGAATATTCTGAAAAATTATCATAAAAAAATTAGCTCAAAATTTGTTTTTTACAGAACAAAGGAAAAAGATTATAGTTTGTATCTATACATTAATAGATTAGTGTCAATATAAAATGTGCAATTTTGTACATAATACTATATTTGGATACAGCCCTTCATTTGTTTGTCGCATTTTGGGAACAACGAATTTTTAAGATTATTCTATAAAATATAATTTTCAGAGCTATTGAGCTATATTTTTGAGACTTTAACAAAAGTTGCTCTACACATTAGTTGTTCTCTATATATTTATATTTAATACAATGTCAAAATAAAATTATGATAGCATTCACACAAGCGCAGTGAAACATTATTTAGTAAATATGTACAGATTTTATACTTTATTGTTATTATTACTTTTTTTTTTTTTTTTTTTTTACTTCTGATTGCAGGATTTCGTGTATAATGTTGTTTGTCATATTTTATAAAAATAACATTTTTTATGTTAAGAAATCTGTAAATTATAAGCGAAAAACTTGGGAGAATAGAGGACTGTTTTTATAAAATCCCTAATTTTTCTACGAGTATAAAAGTTTTCTTTCTATATTATTATACACTTATAATTATATTTTTATCACGTGATTTTTAATACGTTCCAGCCTTTAATACATAACAATTTAATTTTTATACAAAAAATTTTAAAAGTCGTAATTTTTAATAAATCTTTCGTATAAACGTATACTTTGAATTCAAAATATTTCGCAATGTTATTATTTGAACACTTGAAATGTGCACTGTTTCCAACATTTTTGTTTTTAAATACACGTTTAATAATTGATTTTTTATAGTTTTCATTCAATTTATGTTTGTGTAAAAACAAATTTTATGATGTAATGTTCAATATTTTTCTTCTTTTAAAACAAAAACATTGAGTTCTAATTTGAAAGGGTTTTTATCTGTTTATAATAGTCGCGTGGGAAGAAATTTTTAGTTTAAAGAAAATAATATTCTTTGCGCTGTTTTAATAATTGAGAGTCACTTATAAAAAAAACCTTTCCGAAAATATGTAAAGAATATCTCTGGAAATGAAGAAAGTTTGAGTTTAAAATTTAAATAAACACTGAAAAATTTAAGCAAATAAAAAATATAAAATAAATTCAGTCTGCATACCGCTAATTTGTATTGATTGTCCTTATAAATTTTTTGTCTCTATAATTTTTTTTATGGAACAACGATCTCCAACTTTAACGCTGAATGTTTCCTAATATAATTTTTCGAGTCAAAAACTTTGTAGTGCTACATGTTTACCAATTTTTCTCTATAATAATACTAATTTTCTTATTTTCGTATGTAGTAGTTTTCCTAATATTAGTGAAAAAAGAGCTAATATTACAGAAATATCATTCACAACAGCGGTAACAGTGTTATTTATTTATTTATTATTATTACTATTATTAGAATAGAGGGAAACTGATTAGTGCGATTATACGTATAGTCTGGATAAAAATGAGTAGAGTATTCTTATTGTATCTTATATAAACTTATGTCAATGTTTATTTAGTTCCTTATTTCTCTTCGTTGTCTGATATGTTAACAACTAATCTAAAGAAACAAATGAATACCTTCACTTTTTTTTAATTAACAAAAAATTAAAATTGCTTCGAGTGCAAAATGGAAGTCATTTAAAGATGCAGTTTAAAAGTTATGCAGATGTCAAATTTATAATTCTAAATTTAAAAATATGCTATCGTTATTATTTTAAAACAATCAGGAATACGGTTAATTTTTGAAACACGGCAACAACAACAACAAAAATTGGTGTAATTAATTGAAATTTTTGATTACCATATTTCCCATAAAGAAGCCAGAAAGAATTTATTTTGGAAATAAATTTCGTAAGGAGACAGGCGACTCATCGTATTGTTGAAAGAGGAATATAATGCGAATATGGAGTGCTTTGAAGTCTGTAATTATTAATAATGCGATAGCGATGTATTTTCTTTGGTAGAAGGCACACTGTAAAAATAAATTGGAAATGTTTAGTATTCTAACAGGAACACTTCGGATACCATCCGATATCGGAGATCAATTTTCACTTTCTCAAATCATCAGAATCCTTCCCATATTTTTGGGCTTAGTTTCAGCAGTGAAATGAAACCAAAACATTTTTCTACTTTCAAGCAGAAATCTTTCCTTTAGTATCGTGCAGAAGAGACCTCGATTGTCTCAGGAACGTTTCGAAACATTTGTTGCAGGTTTGTTGTAGGGAGCTTATGGTTTTGTTGGCGACTGGGTTTATTGGCCAAACCTGAAGGGAATTTCTCCATAGTAAACGGAATTTATCACAAAAAACAAAGTGTCAAAAAACACTATTTTCTGTCAAGAAACACTATTTATTTATCTTGAGTCGATTTTTTATAACGACTCTTATTGTGACTCACATACTGCGAAAAAGTAGTATTCAAAAAAATATGTTTATGCTTTAGTTGGGCCAATTTTAAATTTGGACATAAACCCAATAGAGAACATTTGCGGTACCTTAACCAATGAAATAATTATACAAGAGTAGACGAAAATGTGGCTATAAGAAAGAAGAGAATATTACCAATGAAAAACGGCATGTGCCATCAATAATATTTAAAAAGTAATTGATTGAATAACAAAAATGATTATTTATTTTTTTCCGAAATTAGGGAACTAGTATTAATAAATAGCAACATGAAATATTGTTAAATGATGCATTTTTATTTTTTCGTTGTGCCTAAATTTCTAAGGCACCAAATTTTATTTTTTTTTCAAAATTTTTACAGTTTATCTATTTATTCTTTTTTATATAATTTATTTGAACAATTGTAAAAAATATTCAAATGGCAAATTTTTGTTGCATGTATTATTTGATATATGATATTTTCTTGTACTGTCTAACTTTTTGATGTACTCTGAACTTTGAATTTAATTATCTATATTTCCCGCAGGTCTTTACCTTTTAAATGACAGAAAACATGTTTTAACATGTGTATAACCCCTTTTGAAGCAAATTCAGTTTCTTACAACTATATTTTATTTATAAACGTTTTGTGATTTAAAGTAAATTTTCAAGTTAGCGATTTAAAAAAAATTGCTGTAGCCTATTTTTAAAACCACCCAAATAAAGCTATATGAAGATTTATTTCTTGATGCAAATAAAATGTGTTCACTACACATGTTTTAGATTCACAAAAGAGAATAAATTAAGATTTGTGTTGAGTATCAAATAATCTAACAAAGATTATAATAAACGTGATAAAGTTATCTTCAATTTTTAAAAAACTCGATTTTGTAGTATGTTGAATCCAGTTTTAACATGAATCAAATATATCAATCCTTTTAGCATAAAATGGTAATAAAGGAGCTTTGTTTGGCGAAGATAAATTACTGTTGCTTTTTATTATAAATCCTATTTAGAATAATTCAAATTTAATATAATATTTTATTTTATTTTAAATAACTCTGTTTAATCTTCTTAAACTTGCGAGTTAAAAACCTCGTTTTTAGCAAAAGTCCATTTTTGCTTTCTAAATTTTCAATTTCCTTCTTTTTCATCTTGATTTTAATAAAAACCGCTCATTTAAATGTATTTCTAATGCATTTAATATGCAATAAAAAGAAAGTTTGAACAGAGTACTGAAAAGAAATGTCTCTTTTCAAAATAAAAGCTTTATCTATTATTTTTTGCGATTAAAGAATTCACAGAAAAAAATATATCAAAACACCAAAACACGTAAATCGAATTTATCTCCACATGCCTAACATAATAAGTTATGATGAGTTTGAAGGTGTACATTTCAGGCGTTTTAATATTGTTAAATTTCTGATTCTCCTGTATTCGTAGAATAAATAAGTATGATGAGATTTCATTTCAGATGTCCAAGTTATGTAATAATAACGATATGAATAAGTACAAACATCGGGCAGTTTGAAACGATAACAAGTACATCACACTTTTTTTATTACTAAAAAATCCAGCTTCCAAATATTCATCCTAGAATTTGAATATCAAATTGTTGTAAAATCATATGATATTTTTAATTTGAGAGAACACTGCGTATACCTATACATTTATGAAAAATGTGTAAACCCCGTTTAATATATTATTCACTTGGAAGTCTAAAATAACAATCATCATTAAAAATGAAAGAAATAATTTTAATTAAAAAAATTTGCATTAATGTTAGATATTTATTAATGCTTAATGCATATTTAACTATGTTCTGGCATCTGAACATGAATGAATAAAAATGCTATTATAAATGCTAACATATTATAAATGCCAACATATTATTTATTGTGCTGCTGTTTTTCTGTGTACGAAAACAATTGAATTATTATAGTAAAATTTAATGCTATTAGTATTACATTCTCTTAAATATTTTGTCAAAGTTATGCTTTTAGAAACAACTGTTATCGTAACTCATTATATAATATTTGTAGAGAAAATAATGTTCAAGTTCCAAAACACACCAAACATCCTATTAAAGATTATATAAAAATGTTTACAATCTACTACACTTCCAAACACAATAAAAATGGAAGTTCTTCCGAGTGAATATTTATAACTATTCAAAACTTCTTTTTAGGAAAGGTTTCAAACTAAAATAAGCAAATTTGTCAAAATATAAACTATTTATTTTATATAAATATTTTTATCATACATATCTTTATTTTAAATATTTTCTGTTAAGAAAACACACTATCTTCTTTTCTTTTTTTAAATACGTGATGTAGAGATGCAAAAAATAAAAATCTCACAGAATATTTTCCTTATATAATGACTTACTGAATGTTTATTTAAAATTTTAAACATCTTTAATTAAAAAGATGGTTTTATATATATTAATTTCTGATGAACATAATTATGATCATAATCATTCATTTCATTAATTTAAACCTCTAATTTGGACTGTAACATTTATCTATCATGTTTTATCATGTATAGTTTTAAATCTTACCAAAAAAATATATCTGCTATGGATAAATGTAAATAATTTCACAGTTTTAAGTGGCATAAATAATATTTTAAAATAAAAGCCTTTTAGATAATTTAATAAATCATCTTCGAAGAACTGCCGAGAAATGAAGTACTCTTAAAATTAAAATAAAAAATATTTCTTGATAAAGAAAATTTAGGGATTTTTTTTCTTCATTACTGTATTATGAAATAATTAAAGTATACATGGAAATCAGATTATATACGGTATAAAAAGCCCAGAATAATTAATGCTTGATTATCATACCGATTTTTCTTACACGAGCTTATCTCTTTTTTATTTCATTAGATATAAAAAACATTCAAGAGAAAAAAAATCGATTTCTTAAAATACATGATTAGTTTTCCTTTTATGTGAGTAATTAGTGTTAAAAACATTATTTAATATAAAACTACAATGTAAGAAAGAATTATAAAAGAAAGATCTAATCAGAATTTTTTTTCACTACAATGTTTAAAAAAACTATTTTATTCTATATATATTTGATACATAACGGTCGAAATAATCATACGTTTTTAAAATTCAAATTAAAAAATTTTTAAATGTTTTTTCTGCATTTCGTAATACTAGAATATTCACGTGTTAAAAATTCAAATTTACGTGGTTGATATAATGCACTTTCCCATGTAAAAGCCAGCAGCAGGAAATTCCATACTACGGTTAAAAATATCTTTATACTCTACTGCATGTAACAATATATTCTCACGCTGTTATTGCTATAAGATATTTTATTTTATAATAGCATCATTTAGAGAAACAATTGATATTAAAACCTTATATACCGCGGTGCAAAATAATAGGAACGAAAAATAATTGTGATGGGATTATTCAAAATAATTGTGAGGGGGTTTCATTTTCAAATGTCCAAGTCATGTAATAATAATATAAATAGTTAAAAAAATATTGGACCGTTTGAAACTATTACAAGTACAACATATTTTTTAATTACTAAAAAATACAGCTCCCTAATATTCATTCTAGAATTTGCAAATCAAAGTGTTGTAAAATCATATGACATTTTTAATTTGAGAGAACACATATTATACATACATTATTATATATACATTATATACACATTATATTATGCTTACATTATTACATATAAATTATATACACATTATATTATACATACATTTGTCAAAAGCGTTCGAACCCTGTTTATTATATTATTCACTTGAAAGTCTAAAATAACAATCATCATTAAAAATGAAAGAAATAATTTTAATTAAATAAAATTGCATTAATGTTAGATATTTATTAGTGCTTAAAGCATGTTTAACTTTTTTCTATTAACTGCTGGAATCGCCTAAATAATAAATATAATTATATTAATCCTCCTATAAACCATACAAATGTGTAGTATCATACTAAATTCTACACAGAAAACATAAATAAAACATTCTAAAACAATTGTTATAAATACAATATAACATAATACATTGCATTTTTACTCGATAAGCAAAATGATAAAAAGGAAATAGATATTTTTAAATTATAGAAATATTACGTATCAATCGGGCTTCTTTTATGTTTAATAATTTAAACGCAAAATTGTAGCATAGAGTTTACATAGTTTGAAATTTGTTGAGGTGACAAAAACGTGATATCTTCCACATTTCAGATTTTTGACCATCTTTCATTGTGTATTATGTTCAATAAAACTACAAACAATTTTATGGTATTTAGGTTTGGACCATTTGCTGGCCAATCAAGTTTAAAAATTTTATTTACCTTCAAGTCACTTTTTTTATCTTTTTCAAAGTGAATTTAGGCATTTTCATGGGGAAAATTTCCTAGAAGTTGATAATTTTTTCACTCAAGTTCAACAAATAGCATTCTAATATGCGAATAAAAGTATGTCTATTTTGTTTATTCATATAAAGAAGGAATTATAAGCTTACTTGCCGAAGAAAAAGTAGCCCAAACAATTAAGAAGCTTCCACTTAATTGTTGCTGGAAAATGTTGAAACCTTTTTTTTGGAAGGACACACAAATATGGCTGAATACAATCTGGACTATTAAAGTTAAACTTCTTTTCATCCCTGAAGATAATTTTAGACGTTTTCAACTCTTTCATTTACTGTTTCAGGTATTTCTTGGCAAACAGAAAGCGGACTTTTTTACTGTCAGATGTTACACATGAACATCGAATGATTTCATATTTTTAACAACTACCGACACATTTGTTGTTGTTTATACGATTGATATTGATTCCGGTCTCAGTATCTGGCTTCTAAATTCCTTTGCCATCATTATTTTACTTGGAACCGTGCAAATAAATGAAACTTTGGGTTCATTTCGAAAGAATTTTTGGCCTCCTGTAGATTTTGAAATAATGTAAATAGCTGAATTCTGTGAAAAATAAAAAAAGACAGTCTTTGAAATTTTAATTTCAGCAACAATTCTTTGCAATTACATTCTGATGTTGTTACAAGCTAGAATTTGCCCTCTTTCAAAATTACAAAGCATTTTGATTCGCCCTGTAATGCAAATGTTTGCGAACTAACCGAATGAGCGAAGACTGTCTTTTAAATATGTTTTTTAAATCATATGCAAAAATATCCGTTAATCACGTTCCACGGTTTTAGAAATATCTACTCCGTTCTTATCATTTTGCTTATAAATTTATCAAAATACATGTTTGAAAAAATATCAAAAAGTCACATGCAATTTTTGTAAACGATCACTTTAATATTAATAGGAATTCCGTGCATATAATTACATCACAAATATTTAAGCGTTTGCATAGCAAACGCTAACTTATTTCTTTGTTGTTTTTGTATTGTTCCTATCATTTATATACATATTTTGGTACTACTCTGTTATCCCGTCGACCAATTTCGCCAAATTATACAAATTGCCAAACTAATAGCCAAATTACACATATTGACATAATTTTTATTTTAAATAACAAAAAAAACAAATAATTAGTAGAATATTAATAAAAATATTAATAAAAAGTCGAAATAAAAATCACCTAATGACATTTTAAACACGTGAATCGTATTTAATGTCATTGAATGTTCATCCATTATTGGTATTTAATCTTATAGTTTGGCGATAACTTTTTGGTCGACGGGGTTACCTAGTAGTACCCATATTTTAAATTTTATATTACTCCAATCTTTACAGCAAAGTGATATCCTTCAAAACTGTATTTTTTTATTGGACTCCGATTGGTCGTATCATTTATTTGAATCCTTTTGAGATTTTTTTCCAAAATTTCTTTAAATTCTGAAGGCAAATTATTTACCCAAATATTGTCAAAATATTGCCAAAAACAGAGAAAAATGGCGACATTCTTCATTTGGGACAAAAAATGTGTTCTAGCATTGAGAATCTTGGATGTTTTACTGCCAAATACAGCCGAATTTTCGGAAATATTAGACATATTGTAATTTTATTTATTTTTTAATGATATTAAATTAATAACTGCTTCATTCTCTATTACCATTCAAATGTTCCTAGTTACCTGCAAAATATTCCATAATTCGAATTTACTCGAACATGTGACCTAGCCCAAATGTCTTCTTGTAATCCAAAACTATAAAATACAAAATTTGATAAAATCTTGACAACCACTTTTTAAATAAAATTTATATACACACATAGACACGAAATTTGCTTGCATTACCAAAATGATTGAATTATTATCAAGACAATTTAAAATTTTGCTCAGTTTATTTATTTATTTATTATTTTATAGCAACTGAATAATGGAAAATATTAGTTATCGATAAATTAATCAGGTCCTTAGAATGTAATATTTCACACCTAGAATATGTAAATACACAGCATCTGTTTAAGCAAATCAATAAATTACAACAAAACTTTGTAATAACTTATGTTGATAAATCTTCAAATAATTATGCAATTATTTGTAAATCTTATTATCATCAACTGCTTAAATCTAGTATATCTAATAATAACACATTCCAAAAAATTAATGATAACTTACTTGCCAATAATCGTAAAATTAAAGGATTCTATAAATTATTAGACATTAACCCTACTAACTTTAAATATCCTTATCTAGTCCTTATACCCAAATTTCATAAGCATCCTGTTAAATTCAGAACTGTTACAATTGGTTGCAATACTTACAATAATGCTGCTAATAAACTTCTATTAGTGATACTTAATCAAATATATAATATTACAAAAAAAAGTGATAATACACATTGCATAAAAAATAGTTATGAACTGGTCCATATTATGAAAAATCTTAAATATATAAAAAATATCACTACTTATGATTTTAAGGATTTATTTAATAATATTGATTTATCGGATTTACATAATATCATAAATGAGCTTTTTAAAAAATATCAACACGAGTTGGATATATCGCATAATATCGATTCTGATTATTTTCATACCTTAACCAATTTCATTATCTATAATAATTTTATCATGCATGATAACAATATATATATTCAAAATGTTGGTATACCACAAGGAGGTAGTACATCTAGTGTATTATCTGACTTATACTTATATTACTATGAACGTCATTATTTAACACTAGAACCGCGGAGCGGGTCAATTTGACCCAAATCGATATTTAATTTCTCGCCGTGCGAAAAGTATTCATCGAAAAAACGATTCCTTTTCTGACTTTTAATATTTTAAGGTAAGCAACAACTTTTTGTATTTAATAGCGAATAGCATAAATAATTTTTGAGTTATAACCATGTATACCTAGAACCGCGAAGCGGGTCAATTTGACCCGTAATAAGTTTTTACTCATAAATGACAAAATAGAGATGCATTTTTACAGAAGTAATAATAAATAATATATGTCGCACTTGTAAGAACGTTAAGGTGCCACTCACGCGCCAGCGCGTGATGTGGGGTAAAGTCCAATAGCCAGTCACGCGCTGGCGCGGGAAAATCTGTCACTGATTCTTTGCTATAAAAAGTAAACCGGCTTCTGGGAAAAACCCACTTCTACAGTGCGGCATTAACTATAATCACATCTTCACGTAAGAGGCAGCGAACGTGTTAATAGGCAGAATCGGAAGGGGGAGAATGTGAAAATTTTCAATCAAGATTTTATATTCTTGATGTGAAGAGTGGGTGATTGCAGAAAAAAATTACAACAAATATTTAGAAGTAGCATTGAATTTGCTTTTATAAAGCATTTATTAAAAGTTAAAATAAGATTTCGATGTTTTTATACTATCGCCAAAGAAGTTTTGGAATGTTAGCAACTATTATCTGAAAATTACTGAGAATGCAAATTATTGAGGATGAATATCTGCCTTTAAAAGAAGAAAAATTAAATCTAGTGATGAAAATGAAAGTGACGATGATTCTGCTTATACTATTAACATTGTTGGACTTTTTCATTGGAGTATAAATGAAAATTTATCAGTATTGAACGAAAGTTTGTGATATTTATCAGAAAAAAATCGGATATAAAAAACAGAATTAAGAATTTGAACAAAGTTGACAAAATTTAAATTTTATACTCATGAAAATTTGAAAAATAAATAAACAATAACTTGCACATTCACACCTGTAAATAAAGAAGATGACAAAAAACTGCAAGACTAACTATTTAAAAGGGCCTAACACAAGCGTAGACGAGCACTTATTTCTTTCAAAATCTGCTAGTAGGTTTATTCATTATATGTATATCAAAACGAGATAAATTGCAAATAACACAGAAACTGTAAATCGTCCAAGACGAGAAATACAAAATGTCAAAATCGAAATTGCATACGACGAAATTGCATATCTCATTTACACATCAGCATAAATATTTACCAAGGAGAAAAGTGTAAAATTGTTTTGTTGCTTTGCAGTCTACATCTAACTGTTGAAATTTTAAATAATTCTAAAAAATACTTAAGGCACTTTTTTACAACAATGCAATTAAATTCAATGTAACTGTATGATTACCCCGATGACAGGAAGTCTCCTTATGTCAAGATTATTTCTTACAGGAAGCCAATGAATGCAATTTATAATATTTTGTATTTTGCTGTTATCAATGCTTGGATTTTACGCAAACCTATAACCTCAAGATCTATTAGTATACGTCAATTTCTTCAAAATTTAGTTGAAGACGTACAAAAATAGTTTGTTACTTCTTGCGAACTTCTCCCCTCTACATACCCCCACCCCCAAAAAATAATAAATAAAATAAATAAATAAATCATTTGCGTAAGAAGAAAAACTAAAAACTGTGAAAAACACAAACTAAGCATAAAAGGGTTTGTTATCATAACTAAAAATAATGAAAATTAAATTAAATATAATTGTTCAAAATATAATGTACCCACACGTTTTTGGTAAACGTGCGAAATCTTTAACCATGTTTTTCAAGCAATGCATACAATAAATTGGATTAGATAAATCAGTAAGTAACTTGTATTTTTTATATTTTTAAAAATTGTTCTTAGATTTTATATCTAAACTCATTTAAATGGAATAGTCTATTTTTAATATTTACTAAGTCCAAGTTTATTCATGTTAAAAATATATGTTCAATATTTATTCAATATATTTTCATCATACTGATTGAAATGTAATCTTGAATAATAGCATTTTCTGAAATGTAGGATATTTCTGCTGACTTTGTGTAAAATACAATGTAAATATTAAAGAATATTGATTATTGTAATAAAATATAATCTTTTAACTAATCAAATTAAGTATTTGGGCATATTTATAAATCCTTTTCCACCCCGGGTCAAATTGACCCGCTCCGCGGTTCTAGGTATACCGAAAGTCCCGCGGTTCTAGTGTTAAATAATAAAATACATTTATATCGATATATAGATGATGTAATTTTAATTGATACTGATAACACCTGTATATCTCAATTCCCTGTTGATTATCCTTCTAGAACTTTCAAAAAACCTACTTTTTAATAATACAATCAATTTCTTAGATATTAAAATTATATTAAGAGAGAACAAATTTATAACTGATATTTATGACAAAAGGAAAGAATTTAATTTTAAAGTTAATACCTTTACTAATTTTAACCCATAACTACTGTGAGCGGTCTGTCAGACCGCTGCATATTTTCCCGCATTCATTTCCTCCCCTCAAAATAGATAATGATCCTCACCCTTTCTTCTACCTTCCTGAAACGGACCCCCAATGTCACATTCCGCTTGTCATTCAGCTAGCTACTTTTTTTTTTTACTCTTTTCTTGGGGGAGCGGTCTGACATACCGCTCACAGTAGTTGTGAAACTGTTTTTGTCCGAGAAGGATGTTTTTATTTTGCGGATAATTTTATGCTTTTTTATGATATTATAGAAAAAATGGAATGTAATTTTTCGAGAAAACGTCCTGTGTTCCTCACACAAAATGAAATTGAGGAGCTTGTAAAAAACTGGTCAGATATAGAAAAACATGTAGAAGATGCCCCCCAATTAAAAAAAGGAAAACAATCTATCAGTGCATTGATTGTAAAGATCCAATCTGCCTTCAATGTACGAAAATGTTATGCAATGGCTGTAACTCGACATTTTTTGCTGTGTAGTAAGGTATTGTTTTTTTAAAATTCCTATAATGATGTATAAATTCTCATGTATTTAGCTCCATATAAAAACAATATGTAGGTATGTAAACTTTGCGTTTTCTATTTCTATGACGATATATTTTTTTGGAATATAATCTAATTTTTATTTTTTAACTATACTTTTATTAGATATTCATACATTTTACACAAAGAAAGTACATTTTTATACAACAGTTAATAGATGAGTTTAAAATTACATATTTGTTTTCTTCGATTTTCACAGTGATTCGCTTCCCCTTACTATTCTCATATAACAGGATACCTGTCTTCAGTCTTCAAAAATCAACTTAAAGTTTCGAAAGATGATTTATAAATCAATTAAGCAGATATGTATTGGTAAGCGAACAATTTTTTACCACTTAGTTGATATTTTATTCATATTTCGATTTAGCGGTCTGAGAGACCGCTCACAGCAGTTATGGGACAATTTTTGTCACAGTAGTTAAGGGTTAAATCATGTCTTCATAATTCTGTATATCGTAATATAATACTTAACCATTTATATAGAATAAAATGTCTATGTTCTTCCCATTTAATTAATACTAATATTAAAAAGCTTGTATATGATGCTATAAATACTGGTTATCCTAAAAAATTCATATATTCTTTAATTTATAATTAGATATTACATGATCTTATAATTAATTCTTTGCGTAAAAAATGTATAAAAAAAATTATAAAACATAAAAATAATAATAAAAAATTAAAAATGTTAAAAAGTAATAAAAATATATGTATATAGGTTGGTTGGGTGGGTAGATGTTAGAGTACGGCGGAGGGTGGTGTTGTCTGGATAAAAACGCAAAGGTTAATTATTAAAAAAAATAAAAATAAAATAAATATTTAAATAATAATAATAATAAATAATAATAATAATAAAAATATATTTATATATATGTATGTATGTGTGTATGTATGTATATATATATATATATATATTTGTGTGTGTATATATATATATGTGTGTGTGTGTGTGTATATGTGTGTGTGTGTGTATATATATATAATTGAGAGTGGGTTATTCATTTTAACATAGTTTTTAAACTGTTTAATTGACATGGCTAATACGTGGATGAAACCGCACACTTCATTTGTAGTTCCAGAGCATTTGGGGCCTGATGATTCTGCTTTTGGAGCTACAAATTCTATTTGCTTTCATTTTATTTATTTTTTTTCAGATTTACTCGTTACACTATTTTTTTTATTTTATTATAATTCATTTCAATTCTAATTCTTCGTTTTGGTTTATTGTTTTATTGATAAAATCCATTGGTGAATCTTGTCTACTTTTAATGGTATTATATATATATATTATTATTATTATTATTATTATTATTATTATTGTTCTGGAAATTTTACTTTACATTATTGTACAGAAGCCAAAATTTATGTTGTATTAAAAAGGTAACAGATTAAGGAAATTTAAGTATGATAAAAATTTTAAGTATGACAATTTTAAAATCGTCAACAATCTAGTTAGAGATTTTTTAAATGTTTACCCGTCAAATAATCAAATTTTGATTAAAATTAATCGGTCATTTGATAAATATTGTTTTGTTAACGAAAACGTAAGATTGTACATAATTTCTAGAAAAAAAAGATGGAAATAATATTAAATTTACAATCGCATACAGAGAATTGTGGTGTACACATGTCGCATACGCAAAATTATTCTTCATTTTTAAACAAATTAACTTCCTTCCTCCTAAAAGGCTGTTTTTTTAAATTCATTTTGAAAATCTAAAAATTAAGAAAACATTCTGTTTATTTCTTTCACGCATACGTATTGGATCTATTAACATTTAAGTTCGTTTTTACAAAAATTCAATGAATTAACACCATAATTTATTTTAAAACATTCTTTCGAATTTAATAAAGCAGCATTTTTTTCTTAAATTATTTGCAATACATTAGAGGTAAAAATTGGTAATAAAAAGGAATCTGAAAGAGCAATCCGAATATTTCCTAATTACTCCACTAATTAATTTAATTCAGAAAAAAATGGTTTAGATTTATTTGTCTCAAATATTTTAGGACTTATGTGAATTTTTCTAGACTGCAGATATAGTGACTTATTAAAGAAAGTACTTTCATTAAAATATAGTAATACAGTTAACTTTAAAAAAATAAAAAATAAATCTTTTTTATTTTTTAAAAATATAATATTTATAGTTTAAATAAAGCGTTGAAATTCTGTTTTATTAAAAGTATTCCTAATTTACATCTTTATATTTTATTATTTTATATGTTTAAAATCTTCAATAACTATCTCATAACGAGGAAATCACAACGCAATAAAGTTTTGCAAACTTAAAAAAACTAGCAAGATTAACCAAAGTTTTCCCTCCTACTACAACCAATTGAACAAAACCGACATTTTAATTTTAAACTCTAAATCTGCCTACGAATGTTTGTACAGCGAATGGTTAATCTTTAACTGCTTTTACTAAGATTCGTCACATACCTGATGTGATATGGTCAAATATCTAATGTGATATGACAGACCACTCGAAAAAAAAATGATTGTAAAATAATTTACACGGTCGACCTTATTTGAATATATTCCTAATTAAATCGATTTTCTTCTTTTAAGAGCATGTAAGTTTAACTTAAATACAGGAAAAAGAACTTTTTTTCAAAATAAACGGTAGTTTGTTAATTTTGCTAATTAAATATAAAAATTAATTGTGTTGAAATATTTTCATAAATCATTGTTGCATCAAAGTATGAAAATTAAAATGCTGTGTTTTGCAAGAATAATGTTTACCCAACGAATATGCAAGACTCAAAGAACATCATTGCTGATGGTAATACATATATCTCGTGTACATTCAATGTATACTGGCATGAAAATCACGACCTCTGGCATGAAAATCACGCATAAGATGTTTTCCTCTAAACTGTTCTATCCGTAATAAAAATTATGTTGAAGTCAATGAGAAATGTTTACATTCACACCATTCGAAAGTTCAGAATTTGTATCATGATCGTTTTCCTCCGTAAAATCTGAATTGTCAGAACTTTCATTATCAAAATAATTTCGATCTCACCAGTTGTTCTTAATATTTTCCATTTCCTTCTGGTTGAGAACGTTTCAAGGTTCAATAATATCACAACACGCACAAAAAATAAATAGAAATAAAATAAAAACTGTTATAATAAAAAAATTACAGCGACTACTTGGAAAATGATATTTTCAAAGACTAAAATTTTAAACACTTATAAATAAATTCTTTATTTAAATTAATAATAATAATAAACATCATTTTATTGATGATCATAACGAGTCATATATTACGTACGCCGTGCATTAAACATTAACGTTCCTAGACCAATGATAAAAAAAATAGTATTTTATGGATAGATACATTTAAATGTTTAAAAAGTGCATTTTAATTGGATGGAGTTGATCAGACTGAATTCTGAACGCCTTATTTTACGTACAACATAGATCAAACATTATTATTCCTGGACCCATCACAATCAAATTATAATGAAATTTCAGTTTTACAATTGTCGGAACAGCAAATTTTAAAACTTTTAAGCATCGCACATTTTAAATTTTTAACCATTGCGTATAGAAAAAAAATGCACTTTTTAATGAAATTCGTTTGAAATCTTTATCACGATTTGTTTTGAAATTATTATTATTATTATTATTTTCTTATTCTTTTTGTTATTGTAGCAGCAGACGTATTCCATTGTTGGACATTAAATATAAACCATTCAGGAAACGAATAAAATAAAATAAATTGCAGAATTCAACCAATAAAAAGATTCAGATACATTTCAGATTTCCCCATTTTCTACCGAAAGCAACAACTATTTTACAAAATAGTTACAAATATCTAAATGAAGAGAGAAAAGTACAATTAATGGCGAATATTTTAATACAGTTTCAAACAATGACACAATTGTTGTGATGCAGTCTACCAGACCCTAACATAATGAAAAATATGTTTAAAATAAACTCACAAAATGCTCACTTCGTGTGTGGCCTTGGCAAGTTACTGGAAAATGGTGTTGTTGCGGGCAAGTAGTATCCTAACTTTTAATGAGTGGAAGTTGTTTTTTGGTGAGAGTCGCATATTCTGTGAAACCGAGCAACATCAGTTATAGATTGAGCTACTGTCACTCCCTAATTGAACTTCAAGGAAGACTAGCCGTAGGAGAAGGGAAGAGGATATATATATATATTTTTAAACTGTAAGTTGAAATTACAAAAAAAAAAAAAAAAAAAAAAAATCTCTCTTACAAAGAAAAAAAAGACGAAATGGTATGTTATTAACCTATTTTTCTCTCTTTTAACAGGGGAAAAAAGAAACGGGCGTTCTTCAATCCACAGAAACACACCGATAGAGAACTTGCCTGGAATACTCACGTGAATTTAAGGGAATAGCACTAAAAATGTATTGCTTATTCACTAACAAAAAACCCGTGCAAAACTTTGTCATTGCAATATTTCATAAATTTATGCTGGCACGTTTTTTTTTTCATTTTCAGTCAACTGCTTCTTTTATAAAACGACTTTTTTTTTTTAACAAAATGTGAGTTTACAGGATCAGCCCTCCTTACAAAAGCCTTTCATATGCTACCCCATTTATTGTTTTATGTTTTCTGTATAAATACAGCAACAGTGATAAAAAAACAAAAAAACCCATATATATACATTATAACACGAGCAAAAATTGTGTATGCGTATGTGTGCGTGTATGATGTAAATTTTATATTAAAAACTCTCTAATTGTTTTATTTAAATTTTGCCTCCTAATGCTTTGTAGCATGAAAAGCCTGTTGGACTAGGTCATACGTTTGACAAAATTCCATTAGTTGGTCGTTTTCGGCCACTGCGGATCAGGGTCAAGCTAATTACATCTAAAGACGACTGAAACAATTTTGGCTAAATTTTGTATCCTATCATTTTGGGTTAGAAGAAGACCAGTTGGTATTATTACATGTCTGAGAAAATTGGATAAGTGGATCATTTTTTGGTCATTACTGATCAAGATTTATCATCTCTATAACATTATAATTCTTACAACAATTGAAATCAACGTTTAACACACAATACACAAACACACATCACATACGTATACGTTTCGCGAGCACTAGGGCTCGCTTCCTCAGTGTATAAAAGTTAAAATGTTAAAAACAGAAACCCCCCCCAACTGACAGCAAATCAGAGACAGAAATGATCGCAAACATAATACCAAAATATCCACAAGCTTCAGCAACCAATAAGATTAAATCGGAAATGAGGTGTTATGACATAATAAGTCTAACCACAAAGTTGAGATGTACGGTACACGTGAAAGATCATTAACTAAGGAGTTTTTTGCTTTATGTATATGGAGTGCTTCGAAAAAGTCTAAGTCTAACGGAGTAGTGCATTTTTGGATAATAGTAGCAGAAGTAAAATTAAAACTATGGCCCTCCTCTCAACAATGAGAAGCAATAGAGGAATTCTTTAACTCTTTTCTTTTAACATAACCTATATGTTCAGCGACTCTTTTTCTGAGTTTACGTTTTGTTTGTCCAATATAGGACAAACCACACTGACATTGTATATTGTAAATACCCCAATGATCCAGAGGAGAAATTTGATCTTTCATTTGAGAAAAGGTTAATTTATTGACTGGTTTAAATACTACTTTCAAATCATAATGTTTCAAAATATTTGCAACTTTAAAGCTAATGCTTTGATGAAACTTTTTCTGTTTTTAACATTTTAACTTTTATACACTGAGGAAGCGAGCCCTGGTGTTCGCGAAACGTATACGTATGTGATGTGTGTTTGTGTATGGTGTGTTAAACGTTGATTTCAATTGTAATCTTCCACACAAGGTTTTAGCTATTATTATAATTCTTTTGATTTAATTTTGTGTCCTACCGTTTTCGGTTGTGAGAATATCGTTGGGGATAGGTCACAGGCTTGTGAAAATCCCATTAGTAGGGAATACCAAATAACATTTTAGGATCAATATGGATAAATACATTTTAATAGTAATAAGAATTGAAGCTGTGGGTATTAAGAAAAGCGCAAATTTGGAAACATTCCGACAAATTCGGTGATATTTGACAAAATGTTGACGACGACCGCTACATTTGGCAGGAAAATTTGAATTTGTATATATAAAAAAATAGACGATTAATGCGAAATGAAAGAAAATTGCATGTTTGTAAGTATTTGAAAAAAATCGGGACATTTCGCGTAAAAGTTAGCTTTCAAAAACTGAAGGAATTTTACAAAAAGTCCCAATAAACACAAACATACATAATTCAAACTATCAGAGTTTATAGTTCGTGGTTAAAAAACCGTGACAATGCTTCTTGAAACACTTATCTGCTGACGAAATACAACTGTCACATCAAAGTCGATGTTTAATTAAGTTGAACAAACACAAAGTTTTTTCAAACCAAACATTGCTTGGTATTATTCGCTAATATACCGGGTGATCCAAAAGTCAGGACAAATTTTAAATATGAATAATTTGAAAACGAATCAAGATAAAAAGATACGGTTTGCTCCAAACGGGTGGAATAAAACGAGTGTTGTGTGGCAACGATAAAAAATAGTTCTGTTGGAATTTTGGGAGGTACTCTTGCAAAAGGCAAAAATGACAGTATGGTATGGCTTCATTTCTAATTTCATAATTTTCCATTTTATTCGAAGAAATGACACAGACAAACACTCTGTGACTTTTGGCTGTGGAAATTCTTGAAGTCAAAAATGTACCGTGACCAACCGGCATTAACAGAAGCACTGAAAGATGCCATCCGCCAAAATGTGTCTGCCATAATACAAGAAATCTTACTAAATGCTGTGAACGGTTGGTACCTCGCCTAACAGGTGTACCTCTGATTTATGGATATCACATTGAACATTTATTGCAGTACTAATTAACTGTAAGTAAACTGACTTGTAAGTTTTCCATTTTTTCATTTGTAAATCATCTTTTGGTAGACTACTGTAGAGTCATCTATTGGTCGCCCACAGAACAATTTATTTCATTGCCACACAAAACCCTTTTTTCTTTTTTTCCGTTTGGAGCAAACCATATCTTTTTATCTTGATTCGTTTTCGAATTATTTATTTTTAAAGTTCGTGCTGACTTTTCGATTACCCGGTATTTGATATACATCAAATAAATTAGTACAGCTACAATTTAAATTGTGTGGCTTACCTTTTTCCCAGCAAAGCATTCAACTGCTAAATTGTTTAAATGATTGATGATACCAAGATTAAAGAAAAAATATTTATATATAAGAAAAGACTATATATCAGGCGCATAATTAATCGAAAATTTTTGTACCGAAATTCTGTTGGCGTTATACATTTGGGAATTAAAATTAATTGGTTTCATAAACATTCCAAACATTTTGTTCAAGAACGATCAGGATAAAATAATGGTAATAATAATATATAAATAATAATAGTAAGATAGAAATTTTCTATTTTTATGATATAGTAATCATTTTATATTTGTAAAAATGAAGGCGGGTAAAAACTATATGCATTTAATGACACAATAACGATATTATTACAGTTTTTTATTTTGAAATCATATTTCGTTTTAATATCTTTTGAAAAATGAGGAGTTTTATATAGATAAATATATGTCAAATCTAAAAATTCAATAAATGAATGAAAACTTTTGAAATTTATTGTAATAAATGTGGATATTATTAGTCAAAGAAAACCATAAAATATTTTTTCAATGGTAAGCTAAAATGATCAAAAATATTATTTATTAGACTTGGAGAGAAATAGCAAATTGCTCCCATCGAAGCAATGGGGCATCAAAAATTTATTTTCCCCCGCGAGGCATTCGCATGCTCTCCCACAAGTAATTCATTACTTCATACAGCTGAGAATTTCAGATAACAAAATATAGGCCCTTTAACCTGAAAGCCATTATTTATTGATTCTTTTCTTCAGACATTAGTGAACCGAAATATTGGATATTACTTTCAAAAAGTGTTTTAAAAATCTGACTACAGTATATTTCAAATTTAGGTTAATGATCCTAAAAGGTGTCTCTACTTTTATTGTAGCAAATTATTTGCATTAATGTTAGTCTAATAGTGTCTTTATATAGGGGAATACACAAGTATCTTGTAACAATAATGTTTAAAAAATTGTCTACAGCACAATTTAAAAATATAGTCAAGTTTTAGCATTATTGGTTTTAGATACATTCTCACTGGCTGTTATCAGTCACGCATCATAGTAGCTATTGTCGCCTTGGCGCATTATATTGGGTGCATTTCTAGAGATCTCCAAAAATTTTTGTAAAATTGAGCAATTTACAATATAAATATAATTTCTGTTTCATTTCCATAATGACAAACAAAAGTTAAACTTAATACAATTAAATTAAAGTTAATTTGAAGACTAAAGTTAATTTCAATTAGTAATGTTAATTATTTTAATAAATTTAATATTAAATAATGCTTTTGTTTTTAATAGAAATTAACCTTATTTAATAAACATTTTTATGTGAAATATTACGAGCGTTTCCATATTGTATATTCATAAATCATTGTTACAGAATTAATAATAAATTAAAGCTTCTTTTTAATGTCATATTTTGAAATGTGTGCTCCATAATAATGCTAATATATATTTAAAAGTAAATAATTATTCTAAATTTTTTTATTAAATAAAAACATTTTAAAGTATGATCTGCGTAATTTCCGGGTGTAATCTGGAAAGAAAAAAGAATCACCAGGAAATGTAAGGAGTAAATTTCAAACATTTTTGGAATCGTCCTGTCATATCATCTGTATTTTTTAACGAAACCTCTAATGTGCATTCCGGGGGGCGCAATAGTTATAATTCTAAGAAGACACTTTTCTATATTTTTTATGCCACTTTTGTGATGTTTTATTGGAAAGTTCTGTGACTACTCTTTTATTTTATATACCTCGCGCGCTCCTTTACCCAGTTTGCTCCCGCGGGAGCTCTTTTCTAAATTGAATCAATACCATTTGATATATAGTTTGAGAGCCCCATGAACATTTATTTGTATTAAATTTACACTCATGACCATTTACTCGCTTTTATTGCTCCGACACCTTTTTGCCCCCCCCCCCCGTGGGGTTCGTTTAACGTTATTTTATTGTCTTTGAAAATGTGTAACATTGTTAAAATGTCTTTAAACTAATTTTCCCATCGGCTGTAATGTAACAGAATATTTTTCAATTTCCCTGTACTATGCATCCGTTCTTTAAAAAAAATAAATGAACCGACAAAATTGTGCGAAAATTATATATTTTAAATTTCAAATGATTTGGATGGGTAGTTGTTATATACCGAAGGACAAACAGACAGATGGACGGGCGGACTGAACAAAAATTATAGGTGCTACGCATTTTTATAATTCCAAACGCACCTAAAAACTATTTTTTACATAAAGAGAACTGATTAATACATTGTAAAAGTACTTGAAAAGAATTCCGAAAATGACGGACAACTAAAAAAAATATTTTTATAAAATAATCTTTAAATTTCAAAAATAAATTATTTTCTGGGGTTTCTAAAAATAAAAGAAAGCTTTTCAGAACATTGGGTGACTTTGAAAAAATTATCAAATACTTCCATTCGTGTTTCTAGTGAACTTTTGTTGTTTGTTTGATTGATTGATTGATTTTTGACGTCCGATTATCTGCGCTAGGGATATAGGACCAGGGGGGAATGCCCTTCGTGGAGGTCTTTCTAAGGGAACGTAACCCGTATTTACGCAAGGTTCGAAGAAAACCACGAAAACTCCGAACGGTTAGGCCGACAGCCGCGATTGGGTTCGAACCCAGCACCTGCCGTCTACCAGTTGAGAGGTCCGAACCTCTCGGCCACTGGTGGGGCCTTTTGTTGTTTGAAAAACATCCTTTTTAAAAAAAACATTGTAGGAAACACGAATAAATTCACTAGATCATGTTTCATGGCAGATTCCGTACCACATATGTGCGAATCTTAAAAGAGGTTTTTACTAAGATTTTTTAGCTCTTTCGTGTCCGATATATATATTTTTTTCAATTTTAAGAAAGAATTACTTTTATTTTAATAAAATTAACACTAGCTATCCAAGTACATTTATCAGAGTTTAACGAATATTTCATTACCTAAAACATAACGATTTTTTTTTTTTTTTTTTTTTTTTTGTGTGTGTGTGTGTGTGTGTGTGTACTGTTTATTTCAAAATGTTATGACAATGGGATAAAGAAGCATTTTTGGATTTGTTTAGAAAATATAACATATTACAACAAGATTTAACTAATATTACAACTTTCTAGTACCTTTGATACTTTTTTACACAGGATTTTTTTAGGAAAGTAATCGTTGTCTTAATTTCCAAGAATTAAATATAAGAGTTAACCCTTTTTTACACATGGTTTTTTGGGAAGTAATCGTTATCTTAAATTTAACGAATTAAATATATGTTTTAAATAAAATAATCAGAAACGGGTCAAAGAGAACTGATCAAACATTTATTATTATTATTATTACTAAATTCCTAAACGTTAATGAAGAAATACAGTAATGCATAGACACATACTAACATTACTACATGTAAATAATAAAAAAAATATTTGTTTAAACAAAACGATACTCAATTAAAACTAGTTGTTAGGGTGCCACCGTAATACTTACCCATCATAATATAAAGTATGAAAATGAAACTATCTATGGCAATTCCAAAATAAAATTTCAACACATAATTAAATAATTTTAATATACCTAATAACGCTCTATTAATGAATTGCTGATGAGCCAATTTCGACAAATTATATAAAATGCAAAAATACTCAAGTAGCACGTGTACATTGCGTAAAAGAAACATCCTTATAACTCAAAAAATAACTCATAAATAATCATATTAACTAAAAATTTACTGCGTCGGATTAAGCGTCTCATTTCCCATTAAAAAATATCTGTGAATTGAAATTTGAAAGAAATACAGGGTCATGAAAAATTGAAGAATGTGGAAAACAGGATTACACATATCTCCGCAACTAATAATCCGATCAACATCGTTCTACATGCAAAATATGTGTTATTTTATTGCCTTTTACGTCCATTCCTTAAAATAAAAAAATCGAAAATTTTTATATACCTTTCATCAGAACGAATTCTTCGGGAGTCCGAAAAAAATAGTTCCGGATAATCCAGGTTACTGATATTAAATAGACTTCGTTCGATTATTACATACTAAGTACATACAAAATTTCAAGTCTCTATCTCAATTTGTTCGGGAGATAGAGCGGTTACTGACAGACAGACAACCAGACACACAGACACCCAGACGGACGGACGGCAAATTGTTTTTTCTAAAAATATGTTTTTCAAAATCTCCAGTAAAACGTGTAAATCCGTCAAAAAAAATTTTTTCGATTTTCAAAACGATTGCAAGACTTACCCTATACTACGTATGATGGGTAAGTAAAACATGTACTATTACTAGTACATCAGTCTTAAAAAGATTAAACTGCTTGTTTAAAAACCGAATTTTATGCTATGAAAATAAATTAATAATAATATACTGTTATTGTTGGCAAGTGTTTGAAATCGGTGTCTGATGCATTATTTTTAGTTCTTGTTTTTTATGTTCACAAACGATTACTTCATCTTCAAATCGAATAATTTTGGAGAATATCTCCATTATTATTTTTTAGACACAATATTCATGCTGAAATAAGTACATGTGAAAAACTATAACAAAATAAAGTAATATTATTAAAGGCTTCGCTTTTAAAACAGTTTTTCAATACATGGGGAAGAATCGCCATGAATATATATGAAGAACTAAACTTTAATTTATAAAATTTGATCTAAGCCAAAAGATGCATAAAATATAATGCACATAAATTGATTTCCCCATAACTTCATCCTACTACTTCAGTTTAAAAATAAATATTCATATATTGATTATTGATAGGCTACTTTGTTTCTGTAAGTTTTACTACATTAATATCAATATCTTATTTTAAAGGTCAGCGAAAATGTATTAAGATAAAATTTAAAAATTACTGTGTGTGAAATATTATATATTGATAATATTTAAATTAATTTAAAGTGTTGCAAGCAAAGAAAAAGATTTTTTGAAAAAAAAGAAAAGGTGTGGGAAACAAATTTCCTTTCACATAATCTTATTGATTAGGCCAATTGATAAATCATTTTCTTTGTAAACAGACCACCTAATTAAAAATTCATCTTCCTTCGCCGAATTATACTGATATTTGTCAGATCAGTGAAAAGATCATTGAAAATGTTAGACTAACTGAAAAATAACCACTTTTTTAACAATCAGCCCGATTTTTTTCAGCTTATCGCAACGACTCTAAGCAGGTTAAGACTAACTAGAAAATGACTATCTCTTTGTTCAGTTATCCTGTTGCAATCAACCAAACTTAAAAATTATATTTGAAAAGTTATCACGAAATGAAAGCCTAACACGAGAAAAAAAAATCTATCGAACCACAACAGGACAAAAGAATTTCAGTCGACATGCAGATCGACAAGAACCAGAAAATTCTATGTAATCTAAACCTGGCAATAAAATTTCATTTATCATTAACTCGATCCAAACCCAATAATTTCCTTGCAACTCTATGTGATCCTAAAAATTCCATTGAACAATTATCCGATCCGAATCTGAAAGAAGTTTTCCCATCGTCAAGCAACCCAAATCAAACCAACACGCAACATGATCTTAAATTGACCAAGAAAATCCATCTAATCGTCACCTTATCCGATCCCGAGAAAATAATTTCTGTTATCTTTCCGACCCAAACTAGAAAAAAGAATTCCATCGAATTGCAACCCCTATACGAACGCGACAAAATAATTTACATTTACATCCAACCCTATTCGAACATGAAATATCCATAAAGAATCAAACCCAAATTTCACCCGAATCCGGCAAAAATTTCCATTGAACCTAAATGTGATCCAAATCCAACAATGCTATCTTCGTCGACATGCAACCCGAACTAAATTTGAAAATTTCCATTGAGCATCAAACCAATCCATATCCGAAAAAAATTCTGTCACATGCAAAACAATTCGAACTTTGAAATTCAATTTAAAGTCAACCCGAATCGACCTCCACCCCGAACAACAACAACGAAAAAAAATCCAAGGAACCGCAATACGATCTGAACACTAAAATATTACTTCTGTTAACATGCAAGTCCACCCAAACATGAGAAGTCCATTTACCAAATACCCGATACCCGAACAGTTCATTTTCAATCCATTAAATATAAGAGATAAAATTTTTAATAATGGTATAATTGAGATTATTTTTCATAATTGTATTAAATGATGAATTTATTTCATATTTTTATTGCTCCATTGAAGCATTTCTGATTCTATTTGAAACACATTTGGTTCCATGTTAATAGAAAATATTTTGTCGGTTTTGAATCAGGTTGCTGTTAGATGTATTTTATTTTCGTCGGCTATGTGTTGGGTTGCGTTTTAACTTCGAATGGAATTTTCAGAACTAAGTTAAAAATTTTCTTGTCATTCTCATTATTAGAGGAAGTTGTTGAAGGGGATTTTTCAACTGACACATATGTGTCTCTTTAATGAAAAAATGTTAAAATGCATGTTGATAATAAGTAAATATCGCTATATCATATTCTGAGCTGCGAAAAAAATTCGGATAATTTTCTTATTCTAAGGGGGAACAACTGAAATTCGTTTTTGAAATGCGTTATACATTTTCATATGGTGAAATGGGACATTGATTAATCAGCAAAACCTAAAATGTATGTGTAGTTGACAAATCCAAATAAAATCATTTAAAAATATTGCCGATTTATTCTTGCATAATTTTTTAATTTTTTCAAAAAGGTGACATTTTGTTGCTTTATTCGGAATGTGTTGAAAACTGCTTCTTAGTCTTTCCTAAACGCATGTTTTTTCTTTCTTGTTAATATATGTATATTTTTACATTAAAAAGTAATTAGCAAACCCCACTACTTCAAGCCCAAATCGTCATATACTAATAATATCGAAATCAATCAGTTAAGAATAAAAAGCATTATTTTATGCCAGATATTAAATTTTTTTTTTTGGGGGGGGGGGGTGAATTCCAAATTAAAATGGAAACCATCTGTAAAAAGAAGATAAATATTTTTTATGTAAGTGAGAACTGATATTTAAATTTCAAAACATATTATCTGATTAGAGAAATTTACTTTTTAAAAACCTTTATAATTTTTAAAAAAACGAATTTATTTGGAAATCACTGTACAAAAACCTAAAATTTTACACAAAAAGCTATACTTTTTTAAAGAAAAACTGTATTTAAGAAAAGAAAACCCTATAAGAAATATAGAATTTGTAATTTTTACTGAAAGCAATTTACAGATTTTACAGAAAAACTTTACTTAAAAAAATACAGGTTTATATATATATATATATATATATATATATATATATTACAAATTTAAAATTTTTTCGCCAAAACTAACCTTTATACTATCTTAATTTTCTTATAATAATATTCCGTACTTACTTCAAATTATTAAATTAAAATCTTGTTTCTAAATTTAATCTGTTAATCCTTATGCAGACGATATAAATTCTTAATTTGCCTTAAAAAACATTATTCCAGTATGCGCAAATTTAAAAAGATGGCTCTAAATTAAAAATATTCTTAATTAAAACTTTATTTTTTAATATTCCAAATAAAACTAATTTCTTCTATGTTTTTATCAACCCTTTTTAAGAAAGTCTTATTAAATTTATTCCAAAACCATACCTTTCAAAAACTATCATTATTTTATTTTATCTATTTATTTATTTTTCCTACGTCAACCTTTGATGTGTGCATATTAATAAATTCATTTCTTTTCTTTTTCTCTTAAAATTAATCATTTATAAAAATCGTCTGCGTAAGATATTTAAAATTCTGAGTCAATTATAAATTGGTTAAATAATATTTTTTTTAAATAAATTTATCGTCTGTTTAAAAATAGCCTCGTAGCTGGACAAGAATTCTGTTTACATAAAAGAATGATGGTTTGAGGTTACAGAATGTTCCAGTACTTTCTTTTTTAGTTTAGAAGGTGGAAGTCTCGAGATGAAGAAGAAGATTTCTTGGGTTGCTTCTTCGATGAGGACAGCTCGCTGAAATAATGATGGAATTTTAGCAATAGGAGCTTTTCCTTCCTCATTATTACGAATTTAATAAATGAATTTACAGCAGCCCATGACTAATTATTGGATCTTCTACATTTATTATTTTATTTTGTTTTTTCCCTCGCTTGCCATGACTGCGTGTTTATTTTTAACCAGTGGAAATAATTCGAGTTCTCCTTAAATCGTCACATATATATATATATATATATAAATTAGACTGTTTTCCACTGGTGCCAAAATCGACAGTTTCTTTCGGTAAAATTGCCAGATTTTTTAAAAAAAACTTTGTTGCCCTTTTACATTGAAGTCAATAGTTTGAATACTCACATATAACAGTACATGAATTATAACCACAGCAATATGGAATATCTTAAAACAACTGATTAAGTCGTGAATCATGCAAAGTTAAAAGCTAGTAAGGTAAAATATTTTGAATTTAAAAAGCTTTAATGTATTTAATGTTTCATTAATCAGCAAAAGGTAAAATGTATGCGTAGTTGACAAATCCAAATAAAATCATTTAAAAATATTGCCGATTTATTGTTGCATAATCAACAAATTTAAGCAAAACTTATGTAGAAAAAACGTGCGTTATAATAAATAAATAACATAAAGGTTAGAAGACTTTTGCTTGTTTGATTTTTTTATGTAATATCTATATAATAAAGGCCAAACGTATCTGTGCGTAACGCATACGTCATGTTTTGAATGGCAACACTTTCCGATGAAATTTCGGTTTCGCAATTTTCGCTATTGCAAATTTTTAAACTTCTGCACATCGCACGTTTTCAATCTTTATACCATCGTATAGAAAAAAAAACACACTTTTAAATGCAGTTTGTTAGAAAACTGTATCTCAATTTGTTTTAGAGTTATTGATTTTTTTTTGTGTAGTTTTTAGTTCAATTTTTCTAATGGTGGCAACTTGAGTATCGCATTTATGTGGGAAATAAAGGGAAAATAGCCATAGAGTAAAAAAGAAAAAAAATAGAATAGAGATGCAGTTTGGTGGTTTTAAGAGACACCTGAAATGCAACCCTGAAACTCGCTTCATTCCATCAAACACAATCGCGTGCTTTCGCAAAAAAGGAAAACTTTTAGCGATACAATTTTAATTCATAATTACAATAAAATGCTAAAATATAATCAGATTTTTTACATTTAGAGAAAAAATTATGTTAAAGAAGTCGGTCTCTGTTCCACGTGGTTGTTTTGTTTGGGCCGAATAAAAGACTTAAATTGAAATAATAACGCCCATTCAAATCGTCTTAATCGCATACTGCACCTCTATTTATCTCTTTTCTCCAAGGAAAATAACCGATAACTGTATATTTTAGTTACCATTATCAACTGAAAAAAATAGCAATTAAAAACCTGTTATGAAAAAATATTGTCGGTTATAAAACCCGGTGAATGTTGTTGGTTTTATTTTGTTTTTATCTATCAATTTAATGGGACTTAGTTCATTGTAAATTTACTTTACAAAAGATACATCAATTAACCTTTACAAAAATGTATTTTAAAGAATATCTGTGTGTCATATTTTCTTAGTTGGTTTAAAAAATGAACGAATGCAATTTTATTCTTTGGCAAAATCTTTGACTAATAACTTATATCTTACGTCTAATACGGAAGTACCGATAATTTACAAAGCTTTCTATGTACATAATTATATACATTTATAAAGCTTTCTATGTACATATGATTACATAATTAATATGTTTCATATAAAATTGCTGTTTGGAATTAGTTCGCAGTTTAAAAATCATATTACGTAGGAAATTTTTTATTAGACTTTTTAATTTTAAATTTAAAAAAAAATTCACCTTTACTCTGTGACCCAGGAACCCTGGGTTCGATGTACTAGTATTAAATAAATTCCATTTATATAAAAAGTAGCAGAATGTCAAATGTAACGGGAAACTAAGCGCATAACATAAAAAAGACTACTAAATATGAGAAAATGATGTACATGAACGCATATGAAACAATAAAAATAAGAATATGTTCTTTTGAAGTTTAATGATTCTTGTCTAAAATGAAAAATCCTTTTTATTTTTAAGAAAAATGCAGCTATACCTGAAGTATCTCCAAAAAGCGTTTTCTTACTTTTTAATTTTTCAATGTTCGATATGTAAAACAAGTTTTTTCTAATCATGTTAATGGATGCGATTCCAAAATTACATCTCGTTTAGAGAGAATATAATGGATATTTTCACTGCAGAAAACCTGGCTCACTAAAATTTCTTCCCTTCCTCAACAAATATTCAAAAGTTTAAGGGAGCTTTTTTTTCTTTTATTTTATTACATTAAAAGCAAAAATAAAAAAAATAAATAAACAAAAAGCGAAATAAACTAAAAATGAGTAAAATATAGATACTTTAGTCGTAGTTTTAAGTTGTATACTGAAACAATAATTAACTAGTTAATATGTGAGATAAAGTTTAGCATCATGTTAAAATTATTTTCTATATTTTTGCAATGAACATTTTCTGTACACGATGAACTTACAAAGGATATTAAAATTCGTCAATATCAATCGAAGTGAAATGAAATTTTTGAAATTACATTTTTTATGACTATTGCCTGTAATATTTATTTATTATTAGCAGTTTAGAACAAAATCGTCGCTCACATTTTATCTATAACTTCATGCCATCGAATCATTGTATGCTAGAAAATTTATAGATTTCATAAAAACGTATGGCCAAAACCGTGTAATATTATGTATGTTAAAATGTAACAGCTAAGAATAAACTCATCATATTTCAATTTATATCTGAAATATTTTTTTAGTAAAAGCGGTTTGTAGATTATAGATTGAATATTTTGTATCTCACATTATTTAAGTTATTAGTTAATTGACTTTACCTTCTTTTTCATAGCAGTAGTATTAATATATATCTAATTGCAAATACGACTTTAAGCGAAATTTATAAAAACAAAGCAAAAATATGAAGAAATCAAACTACACTGAAACCTTGCTATATAACGTAACCCGTATTAATGATTTATCACATATCACATGCACAACTCCATTTTTCAATATTTTCAAATATTTGTTTACTTGTTGCATTAAAAAATCGATTTAACTTTATCACCTTCAAGTATTTTTCGCATTTTTGAGCGAGAAAATCTCATCGCAATTTTCTAAAATAGTCAGAAATTGTGACGAAAATCATTTTATTATTATCAATATATGAAGGACTCGAAATCTCTCTTTCTTAATAACAGTAACTGTAATTTTTGAAATATCCTCCTTTCTTATTTCTCCTTTCATTTAAAATACATAACTTTCATTTTAAACTGAAACATTTAAAATTAACGATTTTAACTTGTTGTTTTTTAAAAAAAGAAAAAAAGAAAGAAAAAATAGTAAATACTGCCATAAACATGAGATTTAATTCCATTATCAAAGCATTGCTTTAATTTAGCATGCGATAAAGAAAACAATATTATAAATGTTAATTGACAAGTTAAAAAATTCGCAATATTTTTATTCGGCTAACATGAAAGTAAAAAGAATTCTTTACGATCATGAGAACTGTTATGTTGTTTTATTCGAAAACTAATTTGATTTGAAATGGTTTGAGGATTTCGGTTTTCTAGTTAGAAGGAAATGTATTCTTTCCTAATATAAAGTGAAACGCGATTAAGATAATTATTTAATACTGTATATTTTTTTAGGCAAACGTACTATAGTGAAGACCCGAATACCAATCACTCGGGATGTGAGTGCCAACAGAGATGTCGCGTATACCGGTCGCGCAGGATGTGAGTGCCAACGGCTCCGCCCGTCCCGAATGAGTTATTGGTCATGAAGAGAGATTGAATAACCCGTCCGAACTTTTAGACATGGTCTAGAGTCGGCTATTACTAGTTGAAGGACTAGGGATCTGGATACCTTCAGATTTATTGCGTAGCATGAAACATCGCGCGAAATCACCAAATGTTCTAAACAAATATATCGTTAGAATTATTTTTGCAGCGATTACCAAATTCTGTTCATACAGTTTTAACTATTTTTCCTGAATTAGCTCTTGATAAAACAGCGAGAATCGAGGATCGGATTTCGGAAATTACTCCATCCCCAGTTTTTATATTTGCCGTGGCCTGCTCGAATGACCAGGCAATAAAAGGTACCCAGGTAAAAAAATCAGCAAAAAACCTTTAAAAAAAGCTAAGGTAAATTACCGGTATTTGGAACTAAGGTTTCTTGAAGGTAAAAAACCTCCCCCCAATTTAGAAGTCATAGGAATAGGAACCCAGCGGAATAGAATAAATATTAATTAATTAATGAAATAATTAGAAATTAGTGTTTTACGGTTGGATGGATAGTACGGTGAGTGCGGCTTAATCATGCCGACCATCGGTAAAAACAAAAATGCCGTACTAAAAAAAATTTTAAATTTTAAAGAAAATTAATTAAAATCGTTAATTTTATGTAATAATTAGTCAATTTCCCAGTTTTTATCTAAAAATTTGAAAAAAAAAATATTTTTGCGAAAAAATGAAAAAAAAGTCGAAAAATATTCTAAGTTTAGAAATTAAAACATTAAAAATGGAGAAAATAATTAAAGTTTTTTATATAAATGCATATAATTATAATATATAAATATAATTACACTATATATTTACGGGGTACACTTGAGGCGAGTGTATTGTCTTGAAGTTTTTTAATCTTGAGATTTTTTTCAAAGTTCAGAAATTCCACGTGGTTGCTACGGGGTTTGAATTGCTGCCGGCAGGAGTGAACGAGACGCTATCTTGTGGATATATATCTTAATACTTATCCCCATTAGGCTGAACTTAGCGTTATTTAGCTCGAATTCGAACACGTGGTTCTAGATTAATTTGGAAGAAATAATAATAAAACTTTAATTAATGCGAGAATTTTTATAAGAAAATTTTTATAAATTAATCTTGATTGAAAATTAGACTATTGAGATGATTTTTACATGATTTGAAAATTTTTAATTAAGAGTTTAAGCAATTAAATTCTTAGAATTGTGATGTGATAATTAATTACTTATAATTTAATTAATAATTGTCCTAAAAACATGCAACTTACCTCAAAATGTAGCTGAGATATTAACGCATCTAAATCAATAGAATGTTCCTGTCCCGCGGGCCGTGGGTCGCGCCTATTCTTGTATTTTGAAGAGCATTTCTTGGACACGTCCTCACGTAACAAAACGAAGGCTTGAACTAAGAAATTGTAAATATTCACTAAGTCATTAAGTCACTAAAGGTAAATTGAAGGCTATATTTTTCTTCAAAATACCTGAAGTACACTTTTCAAAAATTAGATAAGTCACTGAAGGTAAATTGAAGGCTATATTTTCCTTCAAAATACCTGAAGTATACTTATCAAAAATCAGCTAAGTCACTAACGGTAAATTGAAAGCCATTAACTTGCTGATAAAAGCCTCTATACAACCTTTAAAAATCTGTGCAGTTTGTTCAGTTTTCAATTTTCTTCAAAATACCTGAAGTGACCTTCAAAATACCCGATTAGTAATTTGGAGGTCAGATAAATGCCTGCATAAAATCTTTTGATTAACAGTAAATTCCCTCAAATAAACCTGCGCTTTTAATTTGCCTTCAAAATCCCTGTAGAAACCTTTAAAATCCCTGTAAAATCTTATTTTTTCTAAAGGTTTTTTTCTGATTTTTTTACTTGGGTAATTATAAAGAAAAATTGAAAAATTAAATAAGCACATAGATCAACTAACGATTTCACGTGGTCGATCCTAAGACCGCTGATATTCGAATAAACCTCGAAGAAGAAGTAATTGTAATAATCGAGAATCAAGTATTTGTTGGTACCATCAACGATTTGGGAAAAAAAAACAAAGAGGAAAATGTCATAAAATCAGGAAAAGTAGAAGCGACTTATTGTTTCATATCAAATATTCCTTTATAAATCCGTGAGGAATTTTTAAATTTTTATATAAATGGTTACGTAACGTACTTCTCATTTTATTCTAAAACTGTCAATAAAGCAACTATCATTTTTTATCCTTAAATTTGCATGGAACTTTTCCGTTAGATAAACAAACCATTCAAACTTTCCGCCATGCTGTCAAGTGTGATGTTGGAAAATGAGCAGTTTATTTCTCGTTAACAAATGTAGTAACTATTAATAAAAATCCGTGTAGAAATATTTTTTCTTTCAAGATTCGGTTTTTACAGCCACTGATTTTTTTTCAAAGTCCAATATGGCATACGTTAAATGTAGTAGTAATATTTTTAATACACTATGATAAAGTTTTTTTAAGTTCTAATTGATATCGTGGTGTTGTTTCATAAAAATTGTAAAAAAAAAAAAAAAAAAAAAAAAAAAAAAAAACATATACATAGAAATTAATGTTAGAATATGCTTTTAAATTTAAAAGCTTACTTATATCGAGTTTCGATGATATTCTTCCAAAGATATTTTAACTAAATTAATATGCAATTGTTTTTTTTTAAACATGTATCATAACATTGTCGTTTTTGGTCGTTTTAAAATAAATTAGTAATTGAGAACCCCTGAAGCTAACGGCTATAAGAAACAGTGTAGAATGAAATATATATTCGTTCAAAATAATAGAAGTAAGAAAAGTCCAGTGCAAAACATTTTCACTACAAAATATTCGGATATCAAAGAAAACACATTTAATCATTCCTATAATAACTTAGATACACACCAATGTCAATAATCGATTCTTTCAGTCTAGAGTGCAAATATGAAAAATAGATATGAAATATTGTCTTTATATTTCTTTTCTTTCAAAACTCGATCCAAAATTACGCAGAAATTTCGAAAGATAAAGTAACTTGTTTCAAGAATCTTCTCGTTTTTTGGTATATATTTCTTTCCTAATATCTACGAATTTCATGCTAGAAATAAAAATGAGCCTCATACCATAAAAAATACAATAAAAGTCGAAATTTGATAATGTCTAACATTGCTATTGGAGAAATATTTCAAATGTTTTTTCTCTTAGTTTTATAAGAAATAAAAGGCGAAAAAAACCCAGTAAAGTTACTAAACGGTTTCTAGGAAGCTGGGATGCCTAGAACTTTTATGTAACGGCAACACCAAAAATCATGTAACAGTTACAGATCTGCACTGTAAATAAAAATATCTGTAAGGTTATTAAGAATATTTTAGAAATTGAGATTTCTAGAACTTTTTATGCAATTGCAAACCGGATTGCCGATAATGATTTAGCAATACTACAGTAATTTTATTAGATTGTTTGTAAAGACACTGAATTCTCTTGCTTGACTCTTTCCGGCACACTGTGCCCAGTCCGGGATACCTAATTTTAATTCCAAACTTGCAAATGGCACTGTTTCCTCCGCACATAGGAATTGTAGTTAGAGGGCGCAACTGCGCACAGAATGTTGTTGATGTACGAGAATCTTTCCCGCCAATTGAATGGATGTAAGCGCAGTGTACCAACCACTGCCAGTCGTACGTTAATATTATGTAAATAAACTTTTTATGTTGTGTTAACAAGTGATCCTGTTATATTTATGATTCGCCTATTATTCAGAAGTCGTATTGTGAGCTATCGACATTCGACCGGCACCAATAATATTTTAATGAAATTTTGCTTTTATAACGAAAGCTCAAATTATAAGAGGTTCCTAATTTCCAGAAAAGTCGTTTGTAAATTCCGGTGACAGTCAATCATTTCTAACATTACTAACAGAATTTGCCCGTGCCTAAAGGTGTTAAAAAAACTAGTTTTCTAAAATTACATTTCTTTTTCTTTTTGTATACGTACAGATAATGTTTTAGTAAGAATAGAAATTTTTGTAAACTATTTAAGACACACGTACATTTTAACATCTGAATTGAAATATTATTTAAACTAAATATAAAATATAAGGCAGACTTAAATACATTTAAAATGTAAAAAATTAAAAAATAAAATAAATACAACATGATAGAGCGAAATATATTCTTAGTATGATTTTCTGTTGATTAAATCTTATTATTGTGTGCTTTATAATTTCATTGTTTTTTAAATGTGTTCAAGTCTGTCTAATGCTTCATATTATGTTTAAATTATAAATTACTTCGTAATTTTCATAACATTTTCGGAAAAAATTGTCTGTAGATATTGCCAAGTACATGCCATTTGTTTTAAGTTTTTCAACGGTAACATAATCTAATTTAACCTCGTCGGTTTTAAAGTATGGGAAATTTCAAAGCCATGGTGGATATAAACTGAATTAATTGATTTTTTTACATATCTGCTTTACTTGTATATAGCTGAATAATTATGGCATTGGATCAAAATTAAAAACAAAAGGTAGCACTGATGCTTATTTCTGCATAAAATCAGTATTATTACCACTAAAATTTTGAAAATGAATTCTAGCCAGCGTGTCCAAAAATGTAAATTTTTCATAATTAATTAACTTAAACACTTTACGATAAAAAAATGAGGATTTGTAGATCATTCAATTAAATAAAGATTTTCAATATGTTACTGCGTTATGTGACTCTTCACATATATTACTTCGAAATCGGAATGAATATAAACTAAACAATTATATTTTTTAAAAACATTTCTAGTGTTCTTGTATGTTGCTGCATTTTTCTGGCTTTGGAACAAAACCAAAAGATGGTAGCACGGATGTTTATTTCCACCTAAAATAAGTGTCATTAGTATCTGAGTTTGCAAAATTCATACCAGACTGTGTGATCAAAAAATGAGAAATTTTCATAAAGAATTAACTTAAACGCTTTAAGATAAAACATATGAAGAGATGTAGATCATTTAATTAAATAAATGTCTTCAATTTGTTACAGCATATTTTAGATTTTAATAATTAAATAGATATTTCCATGGTGTTAGTCATTTTAGATCTGCATTTGAGAACCTGAATTATCGCTCTCCTAATGCATCGATTTCAGAAAAAAGCCTTTTCTAGTATTTATTGCGTCTTCTTGTTTCTGAAAAATCAATAAATTTGCATTATTTTCCTGCTTGCAGAGGTTAAACATTTGTTTTCGATAAGATTGAATGAATTTCTGACTTTTTTATCTGAGATTTTTTCACATTTAACTATTTAGAAAAATGCTTTACAAACTACGTCTTGCAGATTGATCTTTTAGTAATTTCAAATACATATTAATAGTTTTCAAATATATATTATTAATATTATCTTATGCAGAAAATATATAACAAATGCGGTTGTTACCCTTTTTTCAATTAAAAATGATAGAAGAATTATAAGTAATAAGCTTCGTAAAATGTACAGAGTGATCAAAAAATAAGTTGTCCACTTCTGAGAGCTCTAGAACATGTTCTGTTGTTTTAAATGAGACCAAGTTTGAACTACACGTGATTCAAGTGATGCGCTTGAATTATCGATAATTTCGCCGCTAGGAAGTGCTGTAATTCACCTAAAACATTTAATTCGCTTTATAAATAATAAATAATATTTAAAAACTAAAACTGGTCAATAAAAATGCAAAATTCACCGTAAGATTTTCAGTACAGTGGAATACTGCATACCAATACTCAGGAAACACCTGGAACATTCATACTCCTGTGGAGGCAGTACGAAATACATTGCCCATTTCAGAGGGCTCTGGAATGCGTTTTATTGGTCCAAATGAGATCAAATTTGAATTGCAGATAGTTCGAATGATGGGTTTGATATATCAAAAAAAAATTACAAAACTTAAAATACAAAATTTCACTGCTAAGGGGCATCGTTATTCACTAAAACACATTTAAATACTAGCGGCGAAATTTTGTAATCTTCATGTTTTACTTTTTGACAAATATTAAAATTTACAAATTTTTTTATGTGTGCTTCATGTCTATTAGACCCATTTTTTTTCTATTTTTATATTAACATTTATATTTATAATTAGTATAAAAATATATTTCATTATTATATTTCCTTATTACAATCTAATTTATTGAAGTTGGTGATACCTTATAAAAATTTTCGTAGGTGTAAAGAAAACGCTTTTTTTTTTCAGGATATATTACAGTGAACCGCTCTATATATCTGCATATTAAATGGACCTCAAAAATATTTCAGCCATTAACATGCCTTACTTAACCATACAGTTTTGAAGCACCGATTTGAAGAATTTTCACTAAAAAGGGGATTTTTAAAACGAAGAAATGCAAATGGCTGCCACGAAAACGAAGTGTCGTTAATTTTTCAGAAAATTCTTTGATCGAGCATTCATCATGGATAACAGTCATATTCCATGCTCATTGGCTTTTCGATCAACCGCACAAATAGTAGAAACTGCACATCTGACGTTTCCACAACGCAACATAACTTAGATTCGCTATTAAAGCGAAATTCGAAGATCTTTTTTCGACTGATTCGATCATTCGATCATCCGGTTAGCTTACAATGGGCAACAATATTTTTAAAAGTACAATCGCCGTCTTCTCATCTCGTGCTGTACCGATTTAAACAACGGTGATTTACTCTTCTGGCCCAACTTGGTCAGGCTTAGCCAGCGGTAATTATTTCAAAATCGTTCTCAACTGCTTTTGTCAGAGAAACATCACTTTCGTAGAGAAATACGACTTTTTTTTATCAATTGAGCAATTCTATGAGTATCTTAACTATAAAGTGTAGCTGTAACTGAAAAACTTATGCTAAAGCCTGAAAATTTTAATATCCAAGAATTTATCAAGCAAGTACATTCACAAAATTGTGCAGCTAAATTTTGTGCAATGACTAGCAAGATCACCAAAAGTAAAATTAATAACGCACTACGATGCGATTTTATATAAACTTTTTAACTGTTCTACAGAGTAGTGCGGTAACTAAAATACATCACTGTGCACATTTGTATTCTTTGTTACGTGTTTTCATACTAAACGTGTTCCACTGAAGATAGTATGCTAGTAATCTGTCAGTGAACTAGTACCTTATGATTCACAATTATTATTCCACAAATTATTCAGTTACAAAATTGTTCAACTAATTACGTTATACACTATAAGTTTTCCATTACATTTTACAAGAAAAAACTGTGCAATAAAAATAATATTATTTTTTTTTTTTTACATCTCAAATGAAAAATTGTCGATGATTATTCTATTCCATAGAATTACGAATCTTCGTTTTTATGCCTTTATATGAAATATAAAGAGAAACATTTTTTTAGCTTTCAGTTCTTTAAAATATCTTTCCTATAAATTATCATACATTCCTAGAATTATAAATTTATTTTTTTTAGGGAACGCATTTTTCTTCCATGGCTGTGTTTACGAAATATAGACGCGTGCACTAAATATAGAAAATAAAATGAAAAAAAGGAATGCGTCGATGATTGTAGATATAATATTTTTGAAAGACAGACTTTTTATTATTATGTAGATATATTTTCTCGTAAAATATTTATTTGTTTTTTTGTCTGGCTTAGAATTTTGAATGACAAAAAGTTTCTTAAAAGTCGAAGAAAAAGTAAATTCTGTCGTTGGAAGTATAGTTTTGTTATTAAATTTTAACAAAATAAGGCGAAAATGCGAATATGATATTTTAATTTAATGTTGTTGATATATTTATTAGACAAGAATTTTTTTTTAAATATTTTAAAACAAAAATAAAAAGTAATAATAACATTTTGAAATATAATTCCGTTTAAAACACAATAATATACTATATAATATCACCTTTAAAGGTGTATTCTTGGAAAAACATGTAATCATCGATTATTTTTTTTCTGAAAATATTGACATAACAGAATATAAGTACAAATTAAGTGGATATCATAATGTGTACTATTAAATTCTGTCCACACATTTTTTTCGATGATAGTCTACATAATAGAAAATAAACTTATTTTCAAACAATAACAGAAACTTTAGATACTTTTTCCTGTTCTTTAGATAAAAGTTTCCGATGAAAATATATTGTTAATTCAATATTATCTCATATCTTCTTAGAGACATAAACGAAAATACATTAAGAGTTTATCTCTAAATTTAAAAAAATGAAACGTTGTAAGGCAATCAACGCAAGCATTCTGCTGCACTGTAAAAAAAAATCTGTTAAAGTACTAATTTTTCTCTTGGAAACTGGGATTTCTAGAACTTTTTATTTAACAGCAACAACAAAAATACATGGTAACAGATAGGAAACACAAAAGATTTTTTGGGAAAATGGGATGTCGAGAATATTTATGTATCTGCAAACTAGATTACAGTTAAAAATGTAGTTAAATTACTGTACGTAATTTTACTAAAATTTCTGCAGTTTCACAAAAAATACTTTTGTAGATTTACATTAATTTTGTACAATGTAGACATAAAATATTTATCTTGTGCCATGCAATAACATGTTAAAATACGTTTCGATGTTGCATAACTTAAATTTCCCTTGAATAATTTCCGATATCCTGGGATCTGTATTTGTCTTTGTATAATGAACACTGGATACTTTCGTAAATTATTGATATGTTTGATGAATCTTTCATGTACACTAGCCTCCAAAAGTAAGAGTTCAACATGATTTTTTGCGTCTAACTTTCAAATGAATAAACTTAGAAACAACACATATGGAGAAAATGTGCAACTAAATGTTATTCATTGAATGCAGAATAGAAATTTTCACGAGCTTAACTTAAAACTAATCTATACTAATATTATAAAGAGGAAAGATTTGATTGTTTGTTTGTTTGAATTGAATAGGCTCCGAAACTACTTGACGGTTTTGAAAAATTCTTTCACCGTTGGAAAGCTACACTATTTCCGGTGAACATAGGCTAATTTTTAATTGATTTATTCAAATATTTTCCTTAATAATTCAAAATTTCATTATTTTTCATGCAGAATCAATTAAAATTTTTCCGATAAAAAATAACCATTTTCTTTCCCGTTGCCAAAAAAAATCAAAATATGGAAAATAATTTCTGCTCGGCAATTAATTTTTAGTTGAACAGTATCCACGTGAAAAATTAAAATAAAAAAAATTCAAAGGAAAATAAATATGACGTCATTTATTATATTATCGGAAGTATTGTTTGCACAGATATCATATACACACCGAGGTAACTAATGGACACTAAATTAATGTTATTTTGCCTGGCATGGCAACCCGACTATTGTTATTTAATTATTAATAAAATGTTTTTTTATTTCCTTTCTCTTCTTTAAAATTATGTAAACTGTTTTGTTCTATACTTATTATTTAAATACTAATTGTTATTATTTTTTAAATAACAGAAAATAATTTAAATATATATATGGAACTGGTATTCGAAAACGATTTTTCCGCCAAATTAGTCAAAAATTATCGATCATATAATTATCGATCTTTTAGATCATAAATCCGATTACAGAAAATTAGTCAGATTATTTAATTAGAAGTTATTAAATTTATATTTTTTTATTATGAAACAGACGAAGAAAAGAAAATTTACTATTGCTGCCCGACTGGAGAATTAACCTTGATGTTATTTTAAAAAACTATCGAAATGGCGAATTTTTAATTATTTGTTTACGTTTTTTTGTTTATATTATTGCAAACATTTTTCCACTTTTATACACGCATGACCTTGGCGTGATTTTTTTTATGATGCCAATTTGGAGAATACTGCGTTTTCAAATACCAATTACATTTATATTACTCTTATTTATTTTCTATTATTTTAAAAAGGAAATAATAATAATAAACTAAGTCAATAAATAATTATGGAACAAAACAATTTATATAATTTTAAAAGAGAAAAGAAAAATAATGAAAAAATTTACTCAAAAATAATCAACTGTTACCGGATTACCACGTGAGGCATAAAATCGCAATTTGCTGCAATCGCGCCAACGGGATCCGTAGATGACACCTGCCCTACATATTATTGGCAATATTATTGTTTATACAATTTGTTTATATAATTTGGTAATACTTGATAATCCCATCGACCATTTGACATTAAATTTGTTATACGTAATTGTTACTTCATCAACCAATTTTAATTCAATGTTTATTTGTATTTCTATTAACGTTTTAGTAATTTATTGATTCTTTGGTTATTTAAAATAAAAATTATGTCCATTTGTATAATTTGGCGAAATTGATCGACGGAATAATCAAGCAGTCGAACAAAAAACTATCGTCAAGCTATAACATTAAATGCCAATAATGGATGATCGTAAATTTCACATTTATTTGAGGACAAACATGAAAAAATTCTGGTACATTTGTAACAATACCGTTTCTAGCACTTCTAATGTTTGACACTAAAAATCATAATGGAATCGATTACAGAAGGTAGAAAAATTTTATTAGATGCAAACTAACGACTTATTTTTCTACAAAATTTAGTCATCAAGATTATTCTGATTTAACGGCTACATGTTAGCAACTGTTTTATAAAAGGAAGAGGCAGTGAAACTGATGTAATTTTAATGTTATTCAAATAATACAGCTTTAAAACATACTTTTTATGCTTCATTGTTCTACTAAATATATAAGTGAAACACCCTTCTTCGTCTGCCATCCCCCACGGAGGACATCCTTTACTTAGGGCCTATATCCCACGTGTAGATAAATGGCTGTCATAAATACAAACAAACAAAAACTTTTCTTTATCTGTCAATAATTCTTTACATTTTTTACTCTATGTATTCTTGCTGGAACAGATTAAGGTAGATAGGAAACTACAGTAGACCTACTAGAAGAGGACGTTTATTAAAAAATGTAACATGAAATGACATTGTATGTAGGCTACCAGAACTACACATAGTGCAAGTTCAGATGTCGGGATTTTAAGAACTAAGAAATGATAATGTACAATCCGAAAGTTAATAGAGTTTGATAATCAATCTCACTAATCATTGCAATGCCCTCTAATGTAATAGTGTGATGACTCGAGAACATTTTGATTCCTGTTGTCATAACGGTCTCATGTTCATACGAAACTCTACTATAAATGATAAAATAAAAGAGATGGTGCTTAATTGCCCAAATTTTCGCCAAGACTTACAATAGTACAATATTGCAATGGCGTTGGCATGATTTTCAGCAATACGGAAGAACATTCCAGGGTGGTCTATACTGCTTTAAAATAAAATTTTTAAATCACCATTTTTTTTTTTTTTTAGTCAAGGTTCGTTTGGAAATATGGACCAGTGAAGCGGGCATAGCCTGCTAGTTTACAATAAAAAGCACTCATGAGTGTAAACTTCAGTCTTGCAGAAAAACGTACATCACGGAATTATGTGGTAAAATGTCCATCGCTGACTTGGATGCATTAGTGGCAACCATTTTTCATACTGCCAATTAAGTTGTCGGACACCAAAATGGGAAGTGAGGACGAGACACGAAGTAAGCCTTATTCGAGTACCTTTAACGATTTTGGAAAAAGACTTAAAACATCAAATTGTCTGCAAAGATAATTCCAAACATCTTCTAACGTATTCGGGTCTGAAGAGTGGGCTGGCCATTCCATTAGTGCCAAACCGTGACCCTCAAGGATCTCAAAAATTACTCTGCGAAAATCTCATCTCATTGTAGTCGTGAATTATTATCCATTAGAATAAAAGATTTACTAATACCACCAGATTATAGGCGGAAAAATGTATCAACGATGTCATCCGCTTATCTCCCATCAGAGAAAGTTCCTCCATGCTACAAAATCAAATCAGTGTGATAACCAAGTTAGATCCTTGCTTAAATTCTGATTTCATCACTTCTGTACCTGTGTATTTCAAGAATTTTGGATTAATGGTATCTGGTCCGTTGCTCTCACTAGATCAGTAGATGCCCTGAATTGCATTCTACAGTTAATCTGGATTCTTTGTATCGACTACAGACGACCATCGCTGATTAGTCGAGGAAACGTATTCTTTTTTCCAACACAAGCGAGTCCTTCTATAACTTTAAGTGTGATGATCACATATAAGTGGTCACTTTGCATAGAAACTAGCGCTATTAAAGAGGTATTTCGCTCCGCAGTAGCGGTGGTCTACTTTCTGGTGCTACAAGTTAGTCTGCAATGAGCTGCGGCTCAGTATGTCGTCTTTTCCTTGGAGCCTTCAGAGACATAATCTTCTGATTGATATCCCAGATTCGTTGGGCAAAACTGTAATACTCATTGAGACAACTAGCAGAATCAGGTACGACAATACCATTTTCATCCATCTAATCGACCGCCACCTTAAGAAATCAGTAAGAAATCAGTAAAAGACTTTTCCTAGACATTGATGAACTCTAATTGCTATTGTCAGCAATAAATATGAAGTTTATTGTTACATCTATTTTTTATGATTACTTTCGAAAAACATTTTGTATCTTAACATTTGAGCTAAGTGTATTTCAAACATTTTCGTTACAAAATTGTCTTTGATCTGTGATACGCATCACAGATTCTAAATCAAACACAAATACATCTATACATGCATATTTATAAATGTGTGCTTTTGTATTTGTGCGCATATAAATGTATTTTGCGTATTTTTCATGTAAAACCTAAATTGGTGTTTTGTAAATTGAGATGCATTTGAAGTATGAATAACATAACCCCATTCTAGATGTACCTAATAAATAATAAATGATTACACTGATAAACAAAAATAGACTTTTTATTTTTTTTTCTTAAATTAAAAGCTTATATTCCAATTATATACACTCTTGAGTAAATAACAATGGTAGTAAAATTTTATTTACTTCTTTAAAAAAAAGATATGTATTTATAGCTTGTTACGATACATCACAATTTAGGAGATCGTAAAATATTCCATAATAGTGATACATAATTTATTAATTTTCCTGCTATATACTCGTGCACTCTTTATACACATTTTCCAAATATGTTACACACATTTAAAGTAGCTGAAAACAATTTGAGTGTTTTAATTTGAATAGATTAGTACCTATTTTTGCTATTATATTTATTGTCAGTATCTTCTCTCTTGTTGAACCAACAGTAATCGGCAAATCGATTATGAAACTGTATAGCAAAATTTTGTTAATAAAATTGTTCATTATTCTCGTCGCTAATTGCTGACATTTTATCTTGGAAAATGTCAATGTGAGAGTACAAAAAATGAATCCTTTATAACATGTGACAATTTATCTTTTAAAAATTGTTTACCCTATTTTGAACTATGTACACGTAATTTGTCGTTTTATTTTTTCTAAGAAAATTATGCGCAATGTCCTTGAATGAAAACTCTGCATCTTTTTCTGCCGTCGTAAGAATGCTTTTAAACTGATTATATTACAAAATTTTCCAAATGTCTGGACCTACAAATGCACTTTCTTTTATTTTGCCATTCGATATTGATGGGAATATGTTTCGGGTAAACGCAAATGCTTTACCGTCCCGATTAAGAGGTTTCATGACAATTTTCATGAATCCGAATTTCACAAGGAGTGGTGTGAATAATATGTCTACTGATGGTACAAGATGTTGATTAATTAAATCTTTATCATCAGGTTCTAGAGATTTCCCTCAAGTCCACACTTGTACATAAAAATGTTTATCTTTTGCACGACTGTCTCATTCGCAGATAAAGTATGAATACTTCATGTAACCTTGCATTCCTGACAGAAAAGCAATGACATTCAAATGTGACTTTGAAATCAGCAGAAATTTTTTATTTAAAATCATTCTACTTCAAGACGAGTGATAGTTTCTTTAGGGTATCATAAGATTCTTTTCTCTCTGAAGCATATCCGACAAAAACGGATTTTTTTTCATTTGCAATATAAAGGAGTGCTGCTTGTAGACCCACCTTAAGAATATCAATTAAAAGTCACCATTTATGACATAGATCTAAAAACACCATATGGTTTAGAATGGCATTGCAAAAGCATATTTCACCATCTTTAGCATAAAAACGTATGAAATCTTTACGTCTGTCACAGTATATATAAATACGTACATCGCTAGCCAACACATTCCAAAATGAAATCTTGATCAAAGAAATACGGCTTTTTTCTTGCTTAATACAAAATCATGCACAAGTTCATTCAACTCTACTTGCGTTATCATATAAAACTTCAAATATATCTGTGAATGAATTTAATTCATTTATGTTTCACTTTCATGAGAACTAGAGGGTATGCATTCATCATAAACTGAAAGACTGTAGTTTACAGGCGACTGTGGTACCGGACGCACGTCACTGTGAGATACTGACCTCATAATAAAGTCGATGCTGAGATACTGAATATGCTTTTGCTTCTTTAAACAATTCCTTTTGCTGTTGGAGTCATACAAAAATAGCAAACTTCTAAATTATCTCTCGGTTCTCTCTAAATCAATGATAGGGTGAAAGACATTGCAATACCCTTCCCTTTAATCCATTGTCGAAGGCGGATAGACGATTGGTAACATCAAAAGTGGGGTGTGCATGGTTAATATGATCACCAATTTTACATCCGAAATGTTTATCGGCACTTTCAATTAAAGAAATAGTGTCTCTTCTGCGAGTACTGCTCGTAAATACGCCACAAATATAGCAAAATCTGTCACTGGAATTCTTTTACATTTACAAGATATTTTATCAGCTAATTAAATGATACAATGATACTTTTTTTACAAAAGACCAATAAAAACTTTCATAGCACAACAATTTCTGACGAAATACATCTTACCCGTATGGAAATGTAGTAAAAGTAGCAGATATTTGTCCACTTTAAGGCCAAGAGAGTGTAGAAACAAAGTACTTTAACAGACAATAAAATAACATAGCGAGATATAGTTAAACATATACCTCTGAAACGAAAACCAACTTTACTCTTTTGTGAATATTTCCTTAATTCTCAAGGATTTCGGGACGAAAATCTGTTAAATTTTTCCAAGAATTTTTTTTCAGTGTTATTTGTATAAATAATAATAATAAAAAAAAAAAAACAGAATTATATGAGAACAAATGTATGCCTTAAGTTACAAAGATCAAACATGTATTCAAAAATTGAGAGTTAAGTAACATATTTTAGGACGCAAAATTCAATAAGATACTTACAATCAAAAGATACACTTTATATAATATAAACATCTTACGAAAAAAATTTATCAAGAAAACACAAAAAATCACACAATATTTTCACCCAATTCATAATAAATATACCCAAAATTGTGATTCTTTGAATATTTACAGCTTTATTCTAAACCCCATACGTTGCAACTGATAATGATTATTTATTCTAAAAGAACAATATTTCACAAAGATACTCTTAAATTAATGCTTATAACATGTTCACTTTAAAAAGATCAAAAGCATTCAAGAGTAATTAATGTTTTAAAACTTGGACTTACTAAATTAGTTGCTAATAGTAGAATGCAATTACATTTTTAGTGATTTTATTAGAAATTGCATTTTCTACCTAATTTTCAAAAATAAACTTTTAAATTACTATTATTATTAATGACTTGTTGTGTTAGTACTTTGGAAAGATAACTTATTAAATATTAATTATTTACTTGCGAGAAAGAAATTAAAAATTAAAATATAATAAAACATTTTAAGGGTAATAATATATGTCCCTCGATGAAAAAGGCTTAATAAAACTCCCAGAATTACTATTTTGATGACTATTTTATACTTAAAAAAAGAGCTACCTTTAACATATAAAATAATACATAGATGTATTGTTAAGATACAATATGTTTTTCGGAGCCCAATATAAGGTCAGATTCCCAAAATTTTTAAGGAGTTAATGGCTTCTATATTCAAACAATCAAGTCGCTACATTGTGTAAAAAAACTTCTTAAAAGCATTACGTAACTTACTATTACGGATACAACTTACAACGTTAATTAGCTAACGTTGTATTGGAAAAAACGCAAGAAATGAAAGTGGAAAATAACTTGTTTAAAATATATACATGTTCAACAAAACATAGACAGAACGCAAAACATGAGCACATTTAGTTTAATCACAAAGTTCTTTTAATTTTTGTACAAATTAAGTGTAATATGAATCTTTAATTATATATAATTCAAAAGTCAAAGTAGGGAAAGATGCAAGTTAAAAAATATATGTATAAGCTAAGCAATCACAGTAGTGGAGAAAATTAGTAAAACCTTATTAGTTCGACAAACACTCCTCCCCACAATTTACTTCAAGGGAACGTGAAGCAATGGACAATATTCCCCTTCCCTTTTTTTCTACGGCAGTCAAGTGGTCGCGAATTTTCTCCACAAAGGTTTTTATAAGTTGTTATAGTGACCAATCGAGTAAATCTTTCATTTGTTTTCCTATCCGGAACAATAGATCCTGTAGTTCTATTAGAATAATGTTTACTACTAAATGAAATAAAAACGTAAGGTTTTTGATGTCGTCTCTACAGCAAAGTAATAATTAACTTTTAAATTCTCAATAAAAGCACCCTATTTAAAAAAAATATTTGTCGTACACGTAAATGTTCTAAAAATTCTAAGTCATTTCAATGAAAGAATTATTGGAATAATCCCATTATACTTCTGAAATTAAAATAATTTTCCATATTTTTGTTTATGTTTTCTAAAATAATTTTTCTGACATGGGGTTTTCTTCGTATAATAGTCTCTACACATCCCTTTCATACATTACTTTATCTACTTAATTTCATATATCCCATCACAAATTTCTATATTTTTTGCAATTTCTTTATTTTCTAAAGTAATTTAAAAAAATAAAATAATTACTTGAAATTATTATTTGAGAGAAATGTGAATATTAACAATGCTTCAGCAGCAATAATTTTCTACAGACTTCTAATATACATTTATGAATATGATTTCATTTCGTCCAATAGATATTGAGTTACTTTAATAGTCACAGCAATGCTGCATTTTCAGGATATTTGTTGAAAAAAGAATTATACTAGTAAAACATAATAGTGTATAGACATTGATTAGAACTAATCAGGAACTTAATAATTTCATTAGTGATTTATTTTCAATATATTATACAATAAATAGGATCTAAAATTAAAATAACTTCTTACTAAGCATTAAAACCCATTAAAAAATTTATTTAAAATTAACCTTGCGCTCAAGAATTTTGTTTTTTACACAGTTGCAAAGTTAGTTTATTTTCAACTATTGAATATCTCCAGAATTGAAAACGGAAAAATACTAAGAAATTAAGTTGATAAATATTAAAATGTGTGCATTATTTCTATTAGATTAAGAAGAGACTTGATAACGGAAAATATTAAAGTATTTATTGTCAATTTACATTAAATAGCTTTCTAAAGAAATTTTAAAACTGTAAATTAAAAGAAAATATTATTGCCAATTCCATGGTATAAGTTACATTTTCAAATTATTTTATAGAATATCACTTTCATTTTCCACGGCTGTGCTTCTATAATATAAAAGCATAAGTCATACCATCAATAGTTCCGGACTGACCGCTTCACTTTTTATAAATAAAGCGGGCATTTTGCTACGTTTATGTTAGCTGGACGCAGGTGATAAATTGCCAGATAGGGTTTGACCGGCATCATTTGATTGTTTCATCGATATTATAAAAAAATCCAAATCATGTGAGTATTATAAACTGTTATGAGCTTTAATGTGAATTAATTTTTTGAAGAATACTACAAAAAAAAATTTTATCGCAAAGAACTCTTGATATTTTTATGTTAGCCTAGCGCAAATCTCGCCAAAAGCATTTTTTTACCTCGACACTTAGCATTTTCAAATAAAAACAAATGATAAACAAAATTAGTCTATAACATTAAAATTACTACCAAAATAAGTCGTTTAATCTCAAATCTTGCGATTCTCTTGTAATTGGAATAGGTGCCAATTACTTGGAACTAGCAAAATTGAAGCTCCATTAATTTGCATTTATCATTAATTCAGAAATCCAAATATTTGTGTCAAAAAATTTTACACAATTAAAGTAACCCTTTTAAACTAAAATAAAAAAAAACTGTTGTCAATTAAAATTTAAAATATGTTATAAATCAGATAATAATGAATTGAAAAGCATGCCTTTCTTAAGCCAGAGAGGAAGCATTTGCAGTAAAAATGGCTAAATTGATGCAAACCATACTTGTTTCTCTTTACTAGGCACTATAGTCATCTAGTAGCATAAATCACAGTTATAATCTTTAAAGAAATGAGCATATAACTGGCATATGGTCTTGCATTTTTAAAAGACTGGATATAAATCTTAATTTAGGACATGCTTGTAGGATGTGCCAATCATTGGTGCATGCCAATTACTGGGGATGTTACCCTACTAACGAGTTTAAATTGTATCTCTATTTTTTACCATGATTTTGTTTTTTTTACATTAACCCTTTTACTCTCAGTGTATAACACGCGTACGAGTAAATGAAGTTAAACGTGCGTGTTATACCCCGAGATATACGGTATATTGTTTTATTCATAAAAACATAACATTTTAGATAATAAGAATGATTATAAGCGGTATTCAACCATTCGCTGGAAGCTTTATGTCGACGATGTGAGGTATTTGGATTTTCTTAAGTATTTAGTGCATTTCAGATGACTGTAGCAGGGAGGATCATGCGTTGAATCTACATCTTGCACACAACCCACAGATGTTTGGTACATCAGAACATTCATAATAATTCCAAAGAAATGACAAAGAGGATAAAATATAATTACGTTCGTAAGTCTTCAAGGGATGCTACGGTCATTTCTTCCGCACAAAAATAAGCAAACCAAAACCTCCTTTGGAAATAAATAAATAAATAAATAAATAAAAACAAGAGTAAACATTCAGAACTAAATTCGAATTGAAGCCAAGATCTTTGCTCTAGTATTCAGCTGCCTGGCCAATAGACATGGAAGTGTATTCGGAAATAGGATAGCAGAATCGATTTCTATCTGTTTTACTAGTTTCCCAATTATTATTATTTAAAAATGCAATTAGAAATTACTTATTTTTGTATCATACTGGAATACGCCTTTTTAAATAAATAAGCTTTTTTCAAGTTCATCTTCTAGGGAAACAAAGTGCATAAATGCTATTAGTTTAAATACAACCATAAGACGAAAAACGAATTTTAAGCTGGAGTTAATTGTAAAATATGTCATCTTTAAAAACCCACCTTTTACTAAAAGGTATATATAAACATTATAGACGTTGAAAATTTAAACTGCATAATTTATTTAACTAATGATTACTTTCGGCTTGAGTTCGCAGCCTTCACCAGGAGAAATTATAATTTTCTCTTCCATGAACTTTGCGAATGAAAACTAAAAATTCTCCAATTCTAAATAAAATATACATTTTATAATATAAGATCTATAATGTTTATGATCAGCTTTTATGTAAGCGAAAAACCTTTAATGCCTCCGATATATTTTTCTGTTAATTTTTGCCATAATATCATTGAATTTTACCGTTTATAATTATAAAAACTTCGACAATGTTTTCGGCTCTCTCTGTTAAAAAGATTTTTTTTCTTAATTTCCGAATTTAAAAACTATGTAATAAATATGTCATGTTCTATTCAAATAGAATAAAAAAAGAAAATAATAAAAGAAAGTAATAAAATAATGGAATATTCACTCTCTCACACAAACATGAACTAGCAAATAAAATTGTTTGTAAATTTGCTATGAAACTCCAGCTATTTACATTTTTTAAATTAACTATGAAAATATAATTAACGAACAAAAAAAATTACAAAAACAAATTTCAATTTTCTTTTCCATTTATTAAAATAATGAAGCTTTATTTTTTCCTAGAGGATTTTATTTTCTATAATTGGTTAGTAATTAACTACATTTTCATTTTTTTTCACTTTTGGTTGCTAGAGTTAATAAAAAAAACAGTTCTCAAAAAATAAAAATTCATAACTGAGCGAATGTAGTAGTGTATATATGATTACTGATTTCTGACACAGAACAAGATGAAATAATTGGAAAAACATTGTGTTCAATTTCCGAAAATTCAATATGCAATTTATTATCTTTCTAAATCCAAAGTAAATAAAAAAATAGTAGTATATTTTAAAGAAAAAATTAATTTTAATTTAACTAACAATAAAAAAAGAAAAAGAGATTTACTATAAGTACTATGTTAGCAGAAATATCACAGAATGGGTTACGTTGCGAAGAATTCCATGTAAATTTCAGTGGTAGCTGTTTGATTAAACAAAAAATGTGAGTGAATAACACTAACTAATTCATGTCTTCTGTTTAAACACAAATTTTATAACATTGAATCACAGCATATGATTCAACAAAGGGATGGTTTAATGGAACTACCGACGTACACCCAAATATCCTGTAACGTCAATTTTTGGAATAAACTGTATGAGAATGCAAAGAGTGAGGTCCCGAGTCAGTTATTTAATCTACTAACCATCTCGTTTAATGATCAATTGCCAAGTCATTACAGACACATACACACACACACACACACACACACACACACACACACACACACATATATATATATATATATATATATATATATATATATATATACAGGTATGATTTTATATTATGTGTAGTATCAATACATTACATATTTTATTAGCATTTTTCCACAATTTTGTATGTGTGTACGTATATTTTAAGGCCAAATCAACCATTTTTAAGAGATACGATGCCTGTCTTTGATTGGAAAAAACTAGTTAAAAATTTGAAAATAAGCTAATGTAAAAAGTTTAAGTAAGCAGGATCTTTGTTTCTCTGCATTTTTCACAACACTCTTATCAAAAGTATTTGAAATGCATCGTTTTAAATCTGACAAATGTTCACCAAAGTTTTCTTTCTCTTTTTAATATTCATGTGAATATACTTTTGTTGTTAAAAAGGAAATATCATTTTTCTTAGAATTCACAATCATAACTGAAATGATTATCTAAAAATATGAAATAAATATCTTAAGAAATCATTTTTCCTTTTTAATTTAAATTGTTTTGTATTATTAATGTTCGGTCATTTGAAGCATGACGCAAACTATACACTATATTGCCATTGATTATGGGACACTTGCGATTTTAGACATTTTACTAAATATCTAGAAAAATACATGAGGAATCATCTCGAAACTCTTAGTGTATAAATATAATAGTAAAAGTCATACATCTCCGTGAAGATTTTTCCCCGAAACTCCAAAGGGGACCGTCAACAAATTAAAAAAGAATGAATATCTTTTGAATAACCCTGTCAAAACTAAATGTAGCAAAAGCGCTCAAACTCTAGATTGTGATTGAATGCCTTATTTTAATAAGCCTTGTTCATTTTTATGCAAATAGCATGCATACTCGCAGAGTAATTAAGGTTTTTATAAAAATGATTCCAAATTTTTCCAAGTTTTTTCCTTATAATTTTCAGAGTTCTTCATATAAAATATTATTTTTTTCAGAAAATATGACAAACAACATTGCGCTCAGTACCCTGTAATCAGAATTAAAAAATAATGAAAATTGTATAAAACATGAGTTGGTTTACTAAATAATTTTTTACTGCGCATGCGTCAACGATATCAAAATTTCATTTGCATATTATGTTAGCTAAATGTATAGAGCAACTTTTGTGAAAGTCACAAAATCATAACTTGAAAATTCTGACAATAATCGTCAATTGAATAAGTCGAAAATCCGTTATTCTCAAAATGAAGCAAAAACAAAAGGGGTTGTATCCATATATTCATTGATTAGTGTGAATATAGAATACATAATATGGGATGTACTAATGCATTTGGATAAAATCCCTCATTTTTTTGCTTCATTTTGGAAACAACGGATTTTGTCCTTTTTCCATAGACGATTACTTTCAGAATTTTCAAGCTATGATTTTGAGACTTTTACAAAAGTTGCTCTATACATTTAGCTAACATAATATGCAAATGAAATTTTGATATCTTTGACGCATGCGCAGTAAAAAATTATATAGTAAACCTACTCATTTTTCATACAATTTTTATTATTTTTTAATTCTGATTACAGGGTACTGTGTGCAATGTTGTTTGTCATATTTTCTGAAAAAAATATTATTTTATATTAAGAACTCTGAAAATTATAATGGAAAAATTTGGAAAAATTTGGGACCATTTTTATAAAAACTTTAATTACTCTGCGAGCGTGCATGCTATTTGCATATAAATGGTCACTGTGTATTACAATAAGGCATTCAATCATAATCTAGAGTTTGAGCGCTCTTGCTACATTAGTTTTGACAGGGTTATTCAAAAGATATTCATTCTTTTTTAATTTGTTGACGGTCCCCTATGGCGTTTCGGTAAAAAATCTTCACGGAGATGTATGACGTATACTATTATATTTACACACTAAGAGTTTCGAGATGATTCCTCATATATTTTTCTAGATATTTAGTAAAATGTCTAAAATCGCAAGTGTCCCATAATCAATGGCAATATAGTGTATATAATTGATATATGACGTAATCCTACTTTTAGTTTCGAATGCATATCAAAGAATTTTATTTTTTAAAGTTTTATTTCTCGTTCTAAATAAAATTTTTACATTTTATTAAATTCTGCAAATTCGCGTGAAAATATTTTTGTTGCACAAATGGATTTTTTTTTTTTACTTTTTTGCTTTTTGATTGGCTACAATAGTTTAAAAGATCATTTAAAAGGGTGACATGTCTCATGTATTATAAAATTTTCATGTCGTTTTCAACATGTCGTAATCTTTTTAATATATACGAGAGAATACTTTTGTTGTTAGAAAAAAAAATAATTACGCTGTCTTAGAATTCACGGTAATAGCTTAAACAATTATCTCAACATATGAAATAAATGCCTCGAGGAAATATATTTTTTAATTTGAACTGTTAATTATTTGTCTATTTAAAAATGATGGAATTTACATAATAATGCGGCTTTTAACTTGTAATAATATATTTATTTAAAAAAATCTAAAAAACCTTTGCAAAAAATCTCTTCTAAAAATTCGTTAAAAATTCATGTATAAATACAGTTTTTATGACGTAATTTACAGAATTTTCTGTTTTTAACACGTAATCATTTAATTTTAAATGTTTTGGTATTCATAATAACCACATATAAATAAATATTTATGCTGAAAAAGGTAATATTATTTTCACTGTTTTAAAACTGGCAACATTTTCAACACTAGAACCGCGGGAAAATTCAATTTTATACAAATATTTCTCACCAGAATTTTGATTTAAAACTATTTAAGTTATTTATAGAAATATTTTTTGCTCAGCTTATATTTAGCTTATTTTATAAAGCTTATTTCTGGTGCGAATTATTTAGCTTATTTCTGGTGCGAATCAACACCTCTGTATATGATACGGGTCAAAATGACCCGTCGCCGCGGTTCTAATTTTAAATAATACTTTTTTTTAGATCTTTCAAAGTGCTGAAAATTTGGATTTAAAATGAAAATAAATCCTCAAAAAATAAGTGAAATAAAAAATAAATAAATGCAGTCTGCCCACCAAAAACTGCTAAAATTATTAAGAAATATTTAAATCCTTTGTATAGTATTACTCATATGAAACGTTTTTAATGAAACGATTTTGACCAAATTTAACAGTATGTAATACTTTAAATATTTAGTCGATTTAAAAACTGTCTGCATCAGCCTATTTATCAAGCGTTTCACTATAATATCACTTATTTTCATATTTTTGTATGCAACAGTTTAAATTTCATTGACAAAAAATGACCTCCCGGTCAACAAAAAATATGTATCTATTTTTAGCAACTGTGATAACGTTAGTTTTTTTACCCTTAGAATAGAGAAATTATTTGAGCATTAACAAATAAAATAATACATTTACTTGAATTTCTGAACCGATTTTGCGCAGGCTCTTCTTTTTATCCTGCGTATAATAATTAAAACTGATTTATCTGTAATTTAACCAATGATTTATGTCACCAATCTAAGTTTGAAATAAATTTTAAGTTTATAGCATGTTATCTTTTTTCTAGAAATAGTAACAAAACCATGTTAAAATATTTATACTTTTTTACTATTACTTTAATATAGTTTAAAAAAAAAACAAATCTTTCTGTTCAAAATCTTTCGTTACAAAATCATTCGTAATCTTTCGTTACAAAAATCTTCTAATTATGAAAATTAAGATATTTGTTTAAAAATAAATCGATAAATTTACTGAGGCAAAATTCACAAGTACATTTTTCCTATTCAGAAAAAAAAAGTTTAAATTTGAAATTATATGTAATATTGTTAAAATACTTTTATCGTCTAAAAAAATTAAATAAAAAATAAAGCAGGATTAACCGTACATAAAATACTTAAGTTGAATTATCTTTAATACCCCATTTTATGTCATATAAAATTTAAAAGAAGGATAAATATTGGAAATGTTTGCTAGTTGCGACTGTTATGAAAATATAGAAAAATATACGCACAAAATCAAATAATAAATAAATACCATCACATAAGTGCGTTCTTTTTTTCTTTTATATCTCTCCATACTTAAAATCTTTTATGATCTGAAAAAAATGTTAGTGTTTTAATATTAATCGTATAATAATGGAATTTTTAATAGGGAAAGAAATTTGTTATAATATTTAATAACAATTATTGATTACAAAATTCATTATAATATTTAAAACCATGACCCTTTAAAAATCGTTTTTTAGAAGTCGAAAGTTTTCTTCACATTACCAGTAATAAAATTTCATAAATTAAATTTACCGATGACGTACTTAAACTAGTCGTTGGGGGCCACCGTAATACTTACCCATCATGGATATGTATATGAAAATAAAAACTGTGAAAACTATTTATACAATGCATTGCAATTCATAAACAAAATTTAAATATTGTTAATATACATAGTAATGCTCTATTAAAGAACTGCTGATTACCGATATCGACAAATTATGTAAAACGCCAAACTACTCAAGTAGTACCGAACTGCGTAAAAGAAACATCCTTATAACTCCAAAAATAATAACTCTATTAACTAACAATTAACTGCATCGGATTAAGCGTCTCATTTCCAATTAAAATATACCTCTGAATTGAAATTTGAATGAAATACAGAATCATGAAAAATCGAAGAATGTGGAAAACAGGATTACAAATATCTCGGCAACTAATAATCCGATTGACTTCGTTCTATATGCAAAATGTGTGTTATTTTATTGCCTTTTACGTCCATTCCTTAGAACAAAAAAATTCGAAAATATTATATACCTTTCATCAGAACGAATATTTCGAGAGTCCGAAAAAAATAGTTCCGGATAATCGAGGTTGCTGATATTAAATAGGGTTCGTCCCATTCTTACATACTAACTACATACAAAATTTCAAGTCTCTATCTCAATTCGTTCGGGAGATAGAGCGTTTACACACAGACAGACTGACAGACAGACAGACAGACAGACAGACAGACGGACGGCGACATTTTTTTTCTAAAAATACGTTTTTCGGAATCTCCACTATCTAAAACGTGTAAATCCGTCCAAAAAAATGTTTCGATTTTCAAAACGATTGCAAGACTTACCCTATACTACGTATGATGGGTAAGTAAAAGAAAATAAAATCTCAGACGATACGCGTACAGAGATAAGTAGGTTTTGAAGTTAAATCCCCATTTAATCAAGATTAGCTATAAACCCAGCTTAACAATTTTACCTGGCTACTTATCTTAAATTTTTCATTTCATATTTCCGTACAGGTTTTTTGCATCAGAATCAAGTTTATATGACATATTTTTGTATAATTTGAGAATATTTTTAGTAATTATAGTCATTAGTACTGATAATATTATCAAAACCTAGTTATTAAAAAGTTATGGATAATATTGAGATTTATACAATAAATGTAAACTTTGTGGTGATTGTTTCCTTAAATGAAAAACACACTGTAATTTAAGTTCTAACATTTTTTTATTGAGATGCGCATATTTTATAATACAATCCTATATACAGCATTCCTGAGAATTTTGAAAACTGTTTATCATGCCAATTATACATTTTTATCTCCTTGCTAGCTTATTAAGGAAGATGTGATTTATCATTTTCTTTAACCCCTGCTCTTTTTTTGTAAAAGTTGGTCATATCAAAATTTATCATGGTACAAGTTCAAAATAACATTTAGAACACTTATTATAAATGAAGTAGATTTGATATCTTTAAGATATGGATACAAATTGACAGCGTTCTTACTTTCCTTCTTAAAATGCTGTTCTTTTAACCCCTTGATGAAATTACAAAAGACATAAAAAATCTGAAATTTTAACTGTCAATTTTAATCAATATTTAAAAATTATTCGGAGTGAGTATTTTATGTAAATATAATTAAATTTAAAATAATTATAGATCGTTTATGTTTGTAATTATATTAATTGATATAATTGTTTAAAATTTAACTAACATACATATTTCAATAATAATGATAATAATAATACGACCTAACGATGTATTTTTTCCAGAATATGTAGAAAAACAAAAAGAAAATTTCATCTCAGAAACAGATAAAGTTGATAAAAAAAACTAAATAAAAGTAATAAATCTACAATAAATGCCCCCCAAAAAATCACAACATTTCCAGCACCGAAGAATTTGAAATACATTTAAAATTATCAGATTCTACAGATTCCGAGGGAATAGAATAGAATTGCCATTGACAATTGAAAAATTATGTTGCAGAGATTATTGCAAAAAATCCAGCTCTAAGTTATTTTGACTTTTTTCTTTTAAGTATGTGGGATATATTCTCGCATGTTGGCTACACTCTCTTTCTGTTGCACCTGCATCGGACTATTTCCCTCCGCTACTCTCCGAAACGCTGGCACGAGATTAATTAAGAAACGCGAAGCTTCCAAGCTGTGTGGCCGGGAGTGAAAAAGAGCGAGAAGAAAATAGAATGTTTATTCAACGATGAACGACGTTGATTAAAAACCAAGAGGATATTTCGAAGAATAAAAATGACGATAGTTTTTACGACGAATTATTATGTGATTTTTAAAGTAGCATTTTGTAAAGTGACGAAGAATTTACCTGTTTTATTTTTTTTGTTTATTTTGTGTCCTGTTCGTCCGTCAATAAATGTATGTGTCCGTTAGAAACCGCTTTTTTATTTTGAGTCAAGACTCGACCATCCTATAAAGTGGTGCCAGAAGTGCCCACTTACCATTTTTGCTCATTGTTATGAACTAGATATTTTTTCTTCAGATTCAAGCCGGATATCATTTTACGGGTGAGTTAATTATTCCATATTTTATATTTACTATGAAGCTAGTCGACATCAAAGAACTGGAACTTGCATTTAAAAATGAACGTACTAATAAAATTAAATTACTTCATAAATTATTGTTCGACACTGATGGTGATCGCTCAAATCGAAAAAGAATTCGTGACTTCACTGGTTTCGATTTCAAAACGACCAGATGAATTCAAAAATAAAGTTACGAAAGTTCAAGCAGATTTTTCTTTAAACGATTTAATCACAATTTGTAATTTACTCTGTATCTCAAATGAAGGTTCTTTAACTGAACTTGCAACCAGATTAGTGACATATCTTTCAGACTTAAATTCACTGCAAGCTAGCATTATTCAAAACGAAAGTGATACCGATTCGGAACCTGAAATGTCTTCACATAATACCACATTGAATAAGGACACTGCAAGTAATACCGAATCATTAAATTTTGATAAAAACAAGCAATTTCCAGTTCAAAGTTTTTTTGCCATCTACTATTAATTTTAATGATGTTGAAAGCTTTATACCGCCTTTTGATGGTAGTTCTTTTCAAGATATAAATATTTGGTTAAGTAATTTTGACGATGTCGCTAGCATGCTCAATTTATCAGAATTTCATAAATTTGTTTTTGCTAAACGATCCTTACGAGGAAAAGCCCAGCTGTTAGTACAAAGAGAATTTCACATTAACTCGTACGAAAAACTTAAACAACTCTTAATTTCTGAATTTGGCATTACTTATAATTCTGCTGAGTTACATGATATGTTAAATAAACGAAAATTACAAGAAAATGAATCCCTTGAAGAATATTTTCTCGTAATGAAACAATTATGTTCGCGCGGTAACATCGAAGATTCAGCACTGATGCAGTATATTATTAACGGTATACCTGACCCTGTTTTTAGAAAATCAATATTATATGGCTGCCAATCTATAGTAGAATTTAAACAAAAACTCAAAATTTATGATAAAATTCGGCATGACTATGAGAATACTAAATTTCGTAAATCTAAACCAGAAATGCCGTTGAAAGAGAAATCTTTTTGTCCAAAACCTGATCTTCTCTGCTTTAATTGTGGTTTAGCCAACCATAAAAGTAGCCAATGTAGGCATAAAGACAAAGGCCCTCGCTGCATCAATTGTTCGAATTTTGGCCATAAGGCGGCTCAATGTGATCAACTAAGGAAATCTAGAAATAAGCCTGAACCATCCAATATTTCCACCATTAAGTCGAATACTTTTATGACCAAACAAGTAATTATTTCGCCAGTAAATGTTCTTTCTTTGATCGATACGGGAAGTGAAAGAAGTCTGTTAAAAGAAAGTTTTTATCGCAAACTCCCAACGGTTTCGAACCTCGAACATTCAACAATCACATTAACTGTATTAGGAAATACTATAATCAAACCCCTGGGTTTTTTCTCTACGGATATTACTATAGATGATTTTAATTACACCACTAATGTTTATGTAGTACCAGATTATTCCATATCTTTTGATTTTATTATTGGTACAGATGTTATACAGCAAAGTATTTTAACAGTTTCTCAAAATAATATTTCGATGAAAAAAATCAAGCAAAATGAAGATATGTCAAATAATTTTCTGATTAATGTTGCTCATGTATTAGACGATAGTAATCTTGATTTATCTCATATTACCGATAAAACTATACGTTCAAAAATTACGGAACTTATTCAAAATTATTCCCCTCGAAAAGTACAGACTACCGATGTAAAATTATCAATTCATCTGAAAGACGAAATTCCTGTTACTTGTCCTCCCAGACGCCTAGCTCCTATAGAGAAGGAATTTGTCGAAAAACAAATTTCTGAATGGCTTGAAAAGGGAATTATCCGAAAAAGCACCAGTAATTTTTCATCACCTATTGTCCTCGTAAAGAAGAAAGACGGTTCATATAGATTGTGTGTTGACTATAGAAAGCTAAATGCTAAAACACATAAACAACGTTTCCCCCTCCCAGTAATTGATGATATTATTGATCAGTTGCCCTCTGCAAAAGTATTTACTACTCTTGATCTTAAAAATGCATTTTTTCATGTCGAAGTAGAAGAAAATAGTCGAAAATACACTTCTTTTGTAACACATTCTGGTCAATTTGAATTTCTATACATGAATTATGGCCTTAGCGATGCTCCCTTAGTTTTTCAGAGATATATCTATAATGTTTTTCGCGATCTCATTAATGAAAAAGTACTTATCGTCTACATGGATGATTTCATAATACCGTCTGAAGACGAAGCCGAAGGACTCCAGAAATTACAACGTGTTCTTACAACTGCATCCGAATATGGTTTGGAACTGAATCTAAAAAAATGCCACTTTTTACAGCGAGAAATTGATTTTCTGTGTTACCACATTAAAAATGGTCAACTGCATCCCTCTCCCTTCAAAACTAAAGCTGTCCTAAATTTTCCAGAACCTAAAAGGGTAAAAGATGTACATTCATTTGTCGGACTAACCTCATATTTTCGTAAATTTATTCAAGATTACTCTTTAATAGCTAAGCCCTTAACAGATCTTCTTAGAAAGGACACTAAATTTCACTTCGGTGACCAACAGCGAAATGCATTTAATCAGTTGAAACACATTCTTGCTTCAGGTCCTGTTTTAAGCATTTATAACCCTAGTAATGAAACAGAAGTTCATTGCGATGCTTCTATTGATGGTTACGGAGCAGTCCTCCTTCAAAAGTCTTCTATTGATAATCAATTTCACCCTGTCTACTTTATGAGCAAAAAAACCACAGATGCTGAGCGTAAATATTCGAGTTATGAATTAGAAGTTTTGGCTGTCATCGAGGCTCTTAAAAAATTTCGTGTTTATATTTTAGGTATTCCTTTCAAGATAGTCACAGATTGCAACGCATTTGCCCTAACTATGAATAAAAAAGATCTTTGCACCAAAATAGCTCGATGGGCTTTAATGCTAGGTGATTATAACTACACAATCGAACACAGACAAGGTACACGTATGCGCCACGTCGACGCTTTAAGCAGAAATCCCGTATGTATGACCATTCAAGACAGTTTTACTTTCAAAATCATACAATCACAGAACACCGATGAACATATACAGGCCATCAAAGAAATTTTGAAAACAAAGCCATATGACAACTATTTCCTCAAAAATAACGTTCTTTATAAAAATCATAAAGGTTACGATCTGGTAGTTGTGCCGGATGAAATGCAGCTAAACGTCATTAAACACGTTCATGACAAAGGACACTTCGGACGCAAACGTTGTGAAGAACTCCTTAATGAAAATTTTTTTATCTCTAATATGGCAAATAAGATTGATAAAGTTATAGCAAATTGTGTAACATGCCTTTTATATAATCGGAAACGTGGAAAACAAGAAGGTGAGTTACATCCCTTACACAAAGAGGAGACTCCCCTCCAAACTTACCACATTGATCATCTAGGCCCTCTCGAATCAACTATCAACAACTATAAACATATTTTGTCTTTAATAGTTCATTTACCAAATTCGTGTGGCTATATCCCTGTAAAACTACTTCTTCTGCCGAAGTCATATCGAAGCTGCAACAACAAAGTTATACTTTTGGCAACCCTTCCAAAATCATTAGCGATAAAGGTCCTGCATTTACAAGTAAAGAATTTGCTGATTATTGCCAAAATGAAAATATAAAACACGAGACAATTACAACAGGCCTTCCCCGTGCTAATGGTCAAGTAGAGCGACTTAATTCCATCATAATTTCAGTAATCTCTAAAATGTCCAAAGACGAACCGACCAAATGGTTTAAACATGTTCCTAAAGTGCAACAAGTCATTAATTCAACTTACCAACGAAGCATTAAGAGAACACCGTTTGAAATACTATTTGGTACAAAAATGAAACAGAAAGAAGATTTACAAATTATTGAACTCCTAAACAGTGCAGTCGAAGACCAATTCATGAAAGATAGAGAAGAACTCCGAAAAGAAGCTAAGAAGAATATCCTGGAAATTCAACAAGAAAATCGCAAGCATTATAATTTAAGACGTAAGAAACCCCGGAAATATAATCTTGGAGACCTCGTAGCAATTAAAAGAACCCAACAAGGACCAGGGTTAAAATTGAAGTCTAAATTCCTAGGTCCATATAAAGTAACCAAAGTGAAGTCTAACGACACCTACGACGTAGAGAAAATCTCATCAAATGAAGGACCGATCAGTACTAGTTCGTGTGCTGAATACATGAAGCCTTGGCATGACGATAACTGAAACTTTATTTTTTTTCCTTATCTTTAATGTGTATGTCTGATCATTTTAAAAGTCAACAATTTTAAAGAACATTTTCATACGATGTTACACCATTTCAGAAAAACGACGACTGACCTTTCTCGGGTGCAAACGAACTCTATTTTTTTTTTTAAGAACAGTTACTTTTTTTTGTTTTTGTTTTTGTTTCTTTTCAGATTCTATAAGATCACAAGTCGCTGCGGCAGCTCCAGATGTCAGGATGGTCGCATGTGGGATATATTCTCGCATGTTGGCTACACTCTCTTTCTGTTGCACCTGCATCGGACTATTTCCCTCCGCTACTCTCCGAAACGCTGGCACGAGATTAATTAAGAAACGCGAAGCTTCCAAGCTGTGTGGCTGGGAGTGAAAAAGAGCGAGAAGAAAATAGAATGTTTCTTCAACGATGAACGACGTTGATTAAAAACCAAGAGGATATATCGAAGAATAAAAATGACGATAGTTTTTACGACGAATTATTATGTGATTTTTAAAGTAGTATTTTGTAAAGTGACGAAGAATTTACCTGTTTTATTATTTTTTTTTTGTTTATTTTGAGTCCTGTTCGTCCGTCAATAAATGTATGTGTCCGTTAGAAACCGCTTTTTTATTTTGAGTCAAGACTCGACCATCCTATAAGTATATATGGGCCATTTACAAATTTCGCTTACATATGCTGTCCTAGAGTAAAAAGACGGAAATTCAAACATAGATTAATATTTAAAGTTTGATTTGAGCTATGCATTAGCCAAAGAAGATCATATTGAACATTTTTAATATGAAAATTTAAATAAATCTATAAAAAATTTTAAGATTAAATCTTTAAAATTTTGACTCTAAGCAAAAATTCCTCTCCCATTCCAAGTTTTATGTTTTTAACTGTGTTTTTTTTATTTGAGCTAACTTTTAAAAATAAAAACGTTTAATTATTTTGAATATGAACTGTTAGTGTTCTATATTAATGAAAAAAAATTACTACAAAAGATATTTTCTTTAAGAAATTACCAGAAATCTTTTGTCCCTCACTTTTTGTCAAGTTCGTTACCTTGTGATTATTTTAGTTAAACTATTTACGCATCTAATACATTTTTTACTCTTCAATTGGAAGCAATGTAATATTAACAAGAATAAGTTTTTATCAAGGTTGGTATATTTTTTTTTCACTGTCAAATCTGTTACCGTAAATTTTAATATTAAAATAAGGATTTTTGCAGTTATGTAATTAAATATTGTTTACAAGATAGTTTCAGAAGGTACGTGTATTATTATCTAAGTTAGAAATTATACAAACTAGTTCATTTTAATAGTTTTTTTAGTTTTATTTGACATGTCAAATCCTTTACTTGTCAAGTCCATTACCATGAAATGTAAGCGAATGGTGAAAATGGCCCATATATAAAATTATCTAGATGTATTTTCACGCTTTCTTTTTTTTATCATACGTGAGGATTCTTTTATTAATGTGCATATATTTTCCTTGCATCATGCGCTGTAATCAGTATTTTGAAGAAAACATTCAGCCTGTGAAAATGACACACACTAAATTTCCGTAACGTATGTAGATAAATTGTGCTTTTGATTCAATTTTTAATGTAATTTTTAAATTATTAGAAGATTATTTTTTATAGTAGGTGCATTAAATAAGGTACCCTCATAGATCAGTTCTGGTACAATGAGACCTGAAATCCGACAAATATTTTTAAGTTATTCATGACGTCTAACATAGCTGGTAACTGTTCAAGTTCAGAAAGTAATATTGTTTTGTGTAATACCCTTCATTTCACTCAGACAATAAAAGATCTTGATATTCTTTACTTATGTCTTTGGAATATCAAAAACAATTTTAGACAAAATGTTAATAAATAAAAATGTCTTAAAAATCAACACAAAAAGTCTGAATGTCATAAATTCTAATTAAATTCCCAAATATTACTAATTAATGACTAAAAATTTTATGATGACAAGAAGGGAAATCTGTCAATTGAACTTAAAAGGAGGTATTTTTTTAAAAAAAATTCGTTTTTAAATTTATTTAATTACATGAACTATTTATATTACATTACTTACAGAACAGTATTATTACTTTAAAGCTTAAGTGGTTTTTGTACAGTATTCCTTTGGTAAAAGGTTAGTAACCTCTTTAAGACAATAAAAATTTCAAAATTTGGGTTCAATGTAACCTTTTCCTGGTTGTAAAGCAGAAAAGTTTAATACTAGTTAAGAAGGATGAGATTAGAGTATCGATATTATTTTTAAATGTCCATTTCTCCGTATTAAGTATATCTATAAAAAGGTTCAAATTCTTTTCAAACGTTGAACTCTTCAGCGTTTAGTTTTTCTATTAGTTTCTGTACCTTTTTTAAACACTGTAGTAATAAAAAAGTTTTTTTTATTTCTCAATTTTAAATATATTTGTTCAGGCAAGGAATTTTTATACTATTAATTTATATATTCAAATTATATTTACTTTATATAATACGAGGTGCAACCTATCGAATTTCGATGAAAAAAACAGCATGAACTGTTTCATTGATTTTCAAATAGACCTTCAAAGTTATTTACAATAAGTGTGCTAGTTTGATTGCAGATCGCAAACAGGGTTTCGTTTAATATATTTTTTTTTCAAAACAACTTATTCTTAAATTAATACACACAAACTGTTTATCTTTAATTATTAATAGAGTCGATATAAATATATTTTACATTTTATAAAAAAAGAAAAAAAAACTCTTCAAACAAACTTTTTAATGCTGAATCATTAATAAACCGCAATAGTTGTTAAAATAGAAAAAAGACTGAAGTCCAATCAGTATTATAAATGTCAGATAAACGAAAACCTAATAATATAAATCCTATAATTGGCAAAAAATACGAAATTTCTTCCAATTAAATTAATTTTAATGTAAAATTTTCAGTACCATCTGTTTACTAGCGAGATGCTTTACGCCCAAACTATAATGTCTACAAGAAAAACTTTGAAATTAAGACTCTCTTTTAAAATTTAAATCGCAAAAATAAATAGATTAAATTAAATTTTTTTTAACAATAAACTTTTTTTAAATGTTCATGGTTTATAGCGTGGCACAAGGTTTTCAGCTCTATGAACACAAAATTTAAAGTCTGAGATACAGTTTTTGAGTTCGGACAAACAGAGGACAGAGACGAATGGGGGTTTCGCCGGATAAACGAAACCATAATAAAAATGCATCTTATATTGGTTCAATGAACTCGCAAGCAAATATTATTTTAGTCAAAAATTACAAAATTCTATTAGTATAAAAGTCAGTTGTCTAAATTATTGTAAAATAAAGATTTAATCTTATATTTAACTATATAAATATAATAAAGATAAGTTATTATGACAAAGTTATCAATTGAGACTTTCATGCTTGATATTCCGAAAAAAAAAAAAAAAACTCAGAATTTAATTTACTTTGACACTATTATAGAATTCTTTCTCCATGAAATCTAATATTTTGTTACCATTTCCATCTTCAAAAATATTAAATACATATGTCTCATATCCGTATTCACCATTTAAAGTTTATTTGATCCTTTTAAAATCATTTTAGCTTCAAACTTGAAGGCTTGTTTGTCAGGTACATCTTTGTATTTGAACAACACTCTTGACTTCAGATTCTATTTTCAGTACCTGAAAGTTAACATTGTCGTAATTTATGTCTTACTGTACCAATTATCTTCCATAATTTATGACGCACTTGTGGTTAAATGCTTAATTTTAATAAAGTAAAGGGTCGTTTTCTTTTAAATATTACTTCATGTTCACTTGCTTAAGCATTTCGCCTCCTGCTTTATACTCAATATCTACAAAATGAAAAAAAAAATGGAATTGTACCAACTTTATGAGGGAAAAAGTGTGATCTTTACAATCAGACCCTCATTTTCCGTTCAAAATATTTTTGGACAGCATGACCCTACTACGATTTTATGCCATTAAATAGTATACAACAAACTGACCGTTCAAGCAATGAAAGTGACCCAATTACCACAGTTTTGAAGATATTCCATACTTTTTTTAACTAAACTATGCTGATGAGGATATTTTAAAAAACAGATACACACTCAAAAATGAATACTTAGATTTCACGAAATTTTCTTCGTTTTTGACGAAACCATTTTCTGGGAAATGCTCCGAGAAAATATTTCGTCAAATTGATGAAAATACTTTCCTCACTAGTTTGATGATACCAGTTTCGTCAAAATTTTCCTCAAAAAAATATTAGTAGGGGAGAGTGGGGATACTTGAGCATAGGGGATACTTGAGCCACCCCTATTATCTCTACAGTTGGTTAATTTTTCTTTCTAAAACTGCCAATATGATAACATATTTATAGTTCTGAACATGTAAAAAAGAAATCACACATCTTGGTACCATTTTGAAAATATAGTGACTAATAGTTGTCTTTAACCTATCTGAAGTAAATATTTGGGTGCATGGCTTTTTTGGTTTTTTGTAATCAAAGTTTTGTTTAAAGTTGCAACTATATACATACATTCAATAAGCATAATTTCAATTGTATTTTGAGTCTAAAATAGTTCTAATAGCTGCTTGCTTTATTTAGTAAAACTCTGGGAAACAAAAATAGTGATAGGGGGATATTTGAGCCAATGAGAGTGGGGATACTTGAGCCATGTCTCAACCATCCCTACTAGAAATTAAACATGGGTGAAACAAACAAAAAATAAAATTCCATCCTTATATTCACTAATAGATATTTTTCTGGATAAAAGGGAGAATAATTTTTCATTTTATTATTTTTTTTTCCTTAAAAAAATAACGACCTAAAAATGTTTTAAAATGTATATTTTTTAAATGAAAATATCTATTTTATTTTTCATTTTGACTAACAAAATAGCCTGTCTAGATAAATGTAAACATAGTTTTCAATTTAACTTTTATTAAATTAAAATAAATTTTTAAAACGGTTTTACAGGCTATAATCTCTAATACTTTAATTAGTTAGGTCCAATATATTAAAATATTTATTTTTTAATATAACATATTAAGATTAACATTTTATATTGAAATCGTAACCTCTGTTGGTGTAACTTTTTTTTAACGAAGAAAATTGAAGAAAAATTGGTAAAAAGAGCGCACAAAAAACAAGAAAAGCAACAAAAATCCCAGTTCAAACTTACCTGCATGGAGCCAAAGAGGAAGACAAAATCTTTTCCTGTGAAATCAAAAAGTGTTTGAAATAGTAGAATGATACATCTGGCTTAAATTCCGACAGCTACTAAATTAAAAACATGAGTTCGACAATATCATTAGAGGAAAATTCTGTCAATGATGGTGATGATGTGAAAAGAAAACCTTCTATTGATGGTTGGTTACTAATAAAATATGCCAGAAAGAAAACTATAAAAATATTTGTTGGATAAGTGCTTAATATTTTGAAAATGAAATTTGCCCGAAGAATTGCAGATTCCAAATTTAAATGGCTCTGAACTGAGGATGTTTCTACCGTCGTTATAACTCAAGTTGAAATTATCCTCCGACAACCAGTTTTAACGACAAAAAATGATCGTATTACTAGCTTTGTTTACTCAATTGGTTTTGAAGGACTTTACGTTTCATAATTTATCATTCTGTAAAATGTTTGTGCAAAAATAAAGCGAAAAAATTACTTTTCTTGGTATTTTTCCTTAGTGGCTCAAGTATTCCTTCACCATGGATCAAGTATCCCCGCCATGGGGATACTTGAGCCACGATGTAAAACAAAAAACAAACATTTATTATACATAGAAAAAAGTTCAAAATTAATTGAAAGTGGTTTTTAGTTGAAGAAAAAATATCAAATTTTCATTTTCAATATTTTATTTTATTCTAAAAAAATATAAAAAATTAAAAAAAATTAAAATTCAAAAAATGGCTCATGTATCCCCATCTCCCCCTACTGCTATCTATCGAATATTTTAGAAGCTTCTGCATTTATTGAGAGAAGCAAAAAAAAAAAAAAAAAAACATGTTATAGTGGAGGTTCGAACTCACAACCTTCAGTGTGGGAGTCCGATGCTCCAACTTCACGTCACAGGTTGCTCAGGTAAATGTGATTATAAAGACATATAGTAGATTATGGTGTGTGTTTAAACTTTTATAATGTGATTGTAATTTTATCGATTCTGTTATAAATCTTGTAAGTTTTAATTAAAAAGACGAATTTATTATTATGGTTAGTGAATAATTATAATGCGGCTTGATTTAATAATAATTAGAGAAATTTTTTTTGCTCAAGGAATGATTAAAATATGAACTGGTTAATTTATTGCTCAGAAGTAACGAATTATGAAGTGCCTATTGGGAGAGATTTTACTATTTTAAATAGGTGGATAAAATTTTAACACTTAACTGCTTATAGAGAGGAGAGGGAACAATTAGGTATATTGTTTTTTGAGTGAAAAAAGAGTATACATCTTTAAGGAAAAATAGATTCTGGAATTTTGTAATTTTATTGATCAAATTTGCCTTTTGAATGGTTTCGTAGAACGCAGGAAATTTATTATTTTCCAATTAAATCATAACAAAATACAACATACAAATAAATGAATAAAAAAGTAATAAACAACCCTAAAATCTTTAACTAAAAAAAAGAAAAAATACTAATGTACAAAGAGCAACTATCTATATTTCATTATTTTCTGAAAAGCGCTAAAGAGTGCTATTTTAAAATAAATTATTAGAGGGCTAACATAAACAAGCAAATATTTGCTTGCTAAAATTGCAAAATTTGAGAAGATACGATAGCGGGTCCTTTTATTAAAATCTATCGCGACAGTTTCATCAAATCTGGCAATGATTAAGGAAACACTTTCTCTAAATATTTGAGAGTTCACGTTTCTTTAAAAGTCACGTGAAAAAATCATCAAAAGCGACAAAATAAGAATAAAAAATTTCTGAATCGTCAAAAATGGGAGTTTTATTTCTGAGAGTGTATTGCTGGAACATCAATAAATGATAAATTTTCAATTAAGATAATTATTAGTAAAACTGGTTCAGCCGAAAACTATAGTGAATGGCTGAATATAAACCTTGTGTTTTAAATACATAGATTAAATACGTTTTCCTTTGCAAGTAAGGAGTCAAATTTATAATTCGCATTAACTGGAAATTATGAAAAATTACTTTAAGCAAATCATGTTGTGATAAAATTATAGTGAACGGTCTTAAAGAATATCGTAAAATCTTATTACTTCAGAAACTTTAGGTAAAATCCTGGGAAACCTTACTATTTTTAACCTGGAATTATTACCAATATCATCTTTGTTTGCTTGTCTAACTCGGCAAATCAAGTGAATCCAGATAAATATCAACAAGTTTTGTAATACAATTGCTACTTTTTTCTTTTTCTTTCTTTCTTTTTTTAATAAAAATTCCGATACTAGAATGCACACTGTATGTCCTCTGATTTTTTAAAAAGATGAGGAAATTTTTTGTATAAACATTGCGTTTTATCATTGTCTGATTTCAATTACGTAATTCTGAAATATAAAGCATTTCCATCAGTAAAGAATTTTAGAGTCAGTATCATAATACTTCTATGAAATATTTCAATTTTCAAAATTTAAATTCAAAATTTTTTTGTGTGTGTATGTTTATGTTTATGCAAATTTGATCTAAAAAACGGCTCTAATATTTTTGTATAATTCCGTATTCGAATGCATGAAGCCAATAAGTTAGATCACGTGTTAGAAAAATTCGATCAGTGGATTATTTTGAGGACATTATGTATTTTTCAATGGGAATAAAAAGTTCAAACAATCATTTAGTTTCTAAACAGTTGATAGTAAGCGAAGAGGCAAATTTGACAACAGTTTGCTAAATTTGGCGATATAGACATGATTTGGCGGGGAAAATAGACTTACAAAATTACAATTGATAAAAAACACATTCTTGGTGCCTCAAGAGAAAACATAGACGAGTTTGGCAATATTTGGTGACATTTGGGTGACATTTTGCAAAAAAATTGTGTTTAATAGTCTAAAGAAATTTTCTAAAAATTCTCAATAGGACCCGGGACACGATTGAATCTATCACAATCTTTAGAAAGTTTTTAAAGGCAGAATTCAATCAATGATGATATATAGTAATGTACCATCATTGATTGATTGTTTAATCAATGATGGTAAGTTTCTCAACACATGCTTGTCCCTAAGCAACGGCATGCTGCAAAATGTGGCGAATTTTTACGAAAGAATTGTCTTTAAGTGTAATAAGGAATTTCCTAGACTAGATAAAATAAAACGAAAATTTATGGTTATATTGAGTTAAACAAAACGGTAATTTTAATCGTGCGAATCCTGGTCATCCCTGCTGTGAATTTTTTAAAAAAATCTCTAGTTATGTTACATACGAATTTTACAGAAAATTTACAAAATTCCCACCAAAAATATTGTATGGCCGGTTTTAATTTTACTACGTTTTTCACTTAGTAAACATGGCACAGTAAAACATTTTACCAAAAAATGTAACATAATTTTACCCGTTTACATTTTGTCCTGTGTAAAGTTTACGTTAAATAATAGGTTTATTTAAACTGTTCGAAAATACGTCACCGAAGATGTCAAAAGGTCATTAAAATTTCTCTCTTCATTTTTTCCTTACGATAAAAATATGTCTTTATAAATTTCCAATTGAATTTTGTACGCCTTTAAGTAAATTAACACCACAGAAATGCAGTATATTAATTAGATCTAATAACACCTAAAAACAGCAATAAAAAGCAATTGAAAAAAAGCATCTATTTGATACCAAGCTTATCGTTAAAAAGTCTGTTTTTTATAACAATACAAGTACCAAACGTTTGGCCCTCCCTTCTATAATTAATATAACTCGTTTCTGTGTTCTTCTTAATATCCATGAATATATTACTCGTTCCTTTCGCCCTATCGTATCCAATATTGATTCTACTTCTTATAAACTTGGCAATTTTTTTCTAAATTATTCAATCCTATATATTCTACTAACTTTCACTGTATGAAGAATTCTATTGAGTTTGTAAAAAAAAAAATTAAACACCTTTTCATCTAACAATTATAAAATGGTTCTTTTATATGTAAAATATGTTTTCCTACTGTGCCTGGCAATGGGCAAATCATTAATTGGAAATTATGTTATGCGAATTTACTTGTTCTAAAATATATTTTATAAAAACATGATGATAGATTTGTAACATTAAGTTTGTAAATGTTTTTTGAGATATTAAGTATATCTCATGCATTTGCAGGTCTTCTCCACTTGCGCCATGTTTCATCACCATGATTTTAAATTTCACGTAATAAAATGTTTTAAAAGTGACATTTGATTGTAAAAAACAAAATAAAAAATTCATCAGAATTCTATAATTCCATGAATAATTCTGTATTTTGAAATTCTTTACATCATGTTATGTTTTCTGAATATCTGAAACAATTCTGAACAAAATGTTAAGAAATAAAAGTATTTGCTTAAAAGGAAAAAAGAAGGAATCCGTGAAATTCATCACAAGAATGTTGGACATGCTAATGAAGAATGCAATTAAAGAAGAAGAAATTTCCACATAAACAATCCTTATTAATGTTTAAAAATTTATGATGACAACAAGGGAAATCTGCAAATTGAATTTAAAGAAAAATAATGAAATAGCATTGTTTTTCAATTTATTTAATAACATCAAAAAATTATATTATATAAATGACAAAATAATATTATTCCTTTAAACTTTTAGTGATTCAAAGTTTTGTATGGTATATTTTCTTTGCTAAAAGGTCATTAATTACTTTAAGAAAATATAAATTTCAAAAACTGGGTTCAATGAAACCTTTTCCAGGTTCTAAAGTAGATTAAGTTAAGAAGGATAAGATTAGAGTATCAGTGTTATTTTTAAGAGTCTATTTCTCTGATATATAAGCATACCTATAACAAATATTCAAACTGTCTGCAAACGTTGAACCTTTCAACGTTCAGTTTTCTCTTTTAGTTTCCATTTCTTCTATAACTTTAGCTTTCAAAAGTTTTTCTTCTCTTTTTTTTTATTTTTTCTCAATTTTAAATATGTTTGTTCAGACTATCAATTTTTATGTTACTACTTTAAGTATTCATTTAACATAGAGTTACTTTGTCTAATATATAGAGAGAAATGCTTTTAATTTCGTTTCTTCTATCTGTTTGTCCATGCTATGCCTATCTTAAATATCACTAGACAGCCATGATGCTGATAAGCGATATTGAATTCTACTACTAAATATTCTCTTTTGAAAACATAGTGTATAGCATTTTCAGCAAATTTGAAGGACTAATAAAAAATGTATTTGTTATACGAAGATAGACATTTATGAGTTAAAATTGTCTGAAATACATTTTAATGATGTTACGGTTTTAAACGATACAAAATTGATTAAAATTGTTGATTTATAAAACGTGTTACTTACGGAAAATTGTACATATAAATAGCATTTATAGTTCCTTTACACGTTACGTTCAAAAGAAATTAATTTATTTGTCGTCTGGACTCATTAATGCCTTGAAATTCCTTTTAAGAAGTTGACACAAGTTTTTGAAGGGTCGATGATATTTTTCTTATAATAAATGAAGTTGCTCGCATTTAATGTTATTTTTCACTAAAACAGTCTAAAGTATTCTTTTCCAAAAACTTAATTACTGCCAAAAAAGCGTATAAAACACCACTGAAAACGAATTAGCTATTTGAATAGACATGAAGTGTTGAAAGTGCATTTTCAACTGTATTGCATGATTTTCAGAGAAACTAAGCATGTTGCAGTATAATATGAATAAATCCATAAGGTAAACTCAAGGATAGATGACCACAGTTTTAAAGTTAAAAAAAATGTACGTGTATCTGTCTATGTACGTCTATGTGTATGCATATGAAAATTTTATTTTAACAAAATTGTACAAACATCGCGTGTTACAAAAAATTAATTAATGGGCCATTTTAAAGATTTTATAGGTATTTCTATGGAAATGGGTGTTCAAACAAGCATTCAGTCGTCTAGCAGTTGACAGTAAACAAATTCCCAAAGATGGCAACAATTTGGTAAATTTGGTTATATTTAGAGATAATTTTTTTGATATAGGCGTGATTTGGCGGGAAATTCGACTTACAAGATAACCATTGCAAAAACTCATTCATGGCGTCAAATGACAGAATATATTCAGGATTGGCGATACGTGGTGAAATTTGGCCAAAATTTGGCAAAAAAATTGGGTTTAATAATAAAAAAAAATTTCTAGAAATTCCGAATAGCAGCCGGTATACATGATTGAACAAATCAGAATCTATAGCTAGTCCTCACAGCATTTAATCAATGATGGTAGAAAGATGTGTACAATGATTGATAATTTTATCATCATTGATTATCATCGTTCATGAATGATACTAACTTTCTCAACACATGCTTCTCCCCAAATGAAGGAATTTTGAAATATTTGGCGAATTCTGACGGGGAATTTGCTTTTACAATATGAAGGAGTTTTCTAGACTAGATAAGATAAAATGCTTTATATCAATAAAACGTTTGGTTGTATGATTTGAACATAACGCTGATTTTAACCGAGCCAATCCTGGTCTTCCCCGCTATGTAAGAATTTAAAAGAATCTGAAGTTATGTTACCTTCGAAATTTACAGGAAATTTACAAAATTCCCAAAAATATATTTTTAGTCAGGTTTCACATTTTGTTTATCATATATATTATAAAGCAGAAGTTCTGAAACTTCCAAACGAGTGTTTTCAAAAACTACCTGATGGGTTTTTTTGCCGATTGTATCATTCGATAGGAAATATTTTTCCGAAGGTTTATGATTCAAATTTACAGGGATAACTCTGATTTTTCGTAGTAAATTTCGTATTTTTCGGTTATTTTTGAAAAAGGGTTACCAGTAGCTGTTTTTGGCGAAATTATAATTGCTAAAAGAATTAAAATGGCTACATCTATTAGAAATATTACAAATATCTAGCAAATAATAGCTGAAAATAACTACTGACAATATTAACAATAATAAAGAAAGACCGCTTAAATAAGGCGTAATATTATAAAAATATATTTATCTTGAAAATGAAAAAAATATTAGTAATGCTTAAAAATGCTTAAATTTGTTTGCTTAACGCGAAATATAACTATTGGTTCAACTTTTGGCGACTTATCCCTAGTGTTAGAATAAAAACATGAATTTCAGAAATTGATTAAATGAATTTTGAATGATAGTTATTTCCCTTTTTATTATTTTTTTTCTCTTTTTTTTATCAAATTTCCGTATACTATAACTTACAGCAGAAAAAAGCAGATCTGATTGTAAAAGACACTGCAAGTTGTGAGTTACTATTCGTTTCTATACCATTTTCATCTTGCTTTTGTCGCCAAAGAATGTGTTTTTAAGCCGAAAATGCACTACTGACTTAATGCCTGACTTAGGTTCTTAATGGTCGCAATAATGTTGTTGTTTTTTTCAAGTGAAGATAATTTTTAGAGTATATTTTAATATTCAATCGTAAATTATATTGATATAAGTAGAACTCTTTTATTTCTTTTTGCAAATGTTTTCATTGTTAATTTAATTTTTCTTGCGCCATTTCGTCAATTTCACTTACAGGAAAAATTTCAGTTTTAAAATTTAAAAACTGAAGAAAAATAGATTACCCCATCGATTAAAAATCCACCCCAAATTCCAAGATTAATTGTCAATAATGGATGATCGTAAATGTCACATTCACTTGACATTAAGCATGATATAAATACTAATTATGCCATCAAGTGATTTTTAATTCGACATTTTATTTCTACTTTTATATATGTTCTTCTAATATGTTTTTCGTTATTTAAATGAAAATTTATGCTGATCTATATAATCTGGCTAATAGTTTGGCGATTTGTATAATTTGACGAAATTGGTCGACGGTATTATCAAGTAGTACTGAAGGAAAAATTTTGCAATTCAAAGTAAATTTATGCAATTATGCGTTTTTACCATAGATAAATTCAACATTTTGAAATGAAAAATTCCCGCTGAATAAAATTTACAAGTTTTTTTTTTTAATTGACCATTTCCTCTTCAATATTTCTTCAATCAAACTTTCGCTATTCTCTTTCGCACAGGCTAACAAAAATGTATTTTAAATATTTTATTAGATAAAACGTAAATAAAATTTTTCTATTTTTTAAAAATTATTTTTAAAATCTAATTCTACCATTATGTGTCTTACAGGACAAAATAGCAGAATTACTTTTAAAAATGGTTTTATCTGTTAATTGTATGTTATTTGTTTATTTGGGTGCTTGAATTTACCTTTGTCATCAAACAATGCGATTTTATACCAAGAAGGCATAAGCCGGAGCGATGTTCACAATTATTAAATTCTCTCACTCTCTTTTAAATGAGTGAGAGCATTTTTAGGATATTTTTTTATGTTTAATTGTAAATATATAAATAGCAGTTATAGCAAAAAAAAAAAAAAAAAAAAAAAATTCGTATAATGTTTAAATTTTAGTATAAATATCTTCTTCATACAAACTGTAAAATAATTTAATTGCAACTTTTTAAATTTTTGGCGCAGATGTCATATACGCACCACATTCGCATGATTGCAACAAAATGGCGATTATATGCCACACATGGTAAACCGACTATGGTTGTTTATTTATTAACAAACTATTTATTAACTTTCATTTTGTTTTTTTAAAATAATATAAATCATTTTGTTCTATAGCTATTAATTAAACTTTTTTATTTATTATTTTTTTCAAATAATACAAAATAATTAAAAAATATTTATGTAATTGGTAATTAAAAACCAAGTTCGCCAAATTGGCGCCAGAAAAAAATTGTGCCAAAGTTTTTTCTTATACATAAGTAGGGAAAATGCAGTATAAATACCGATTAAAGTTTTTTCCAAATGGAAATTTTGTCACGGATTTGGTCATATACTCATCGAGGTATCTCACTGGCGCCAAAATGGCATTATTTGCCTCATATGGTAACCCAGCTATTGTTGTTTATCTGATGATAAGTTGTTTATTTACTTTCATTTTTTTTTAAATGATATTTGTTGTTTTGTTCTACTGTTACTTTTTATTTATTGTTAATTGCTGTTTAAAATGATAGAAAATAATAAAATATACATAAATTTCTTTGGTATTCTAAAACGAGGATTTTGCCACATTGTAGTTGCAAGAAAATCGTGCTAAACCTATTGCGTGTATGATGTCTGTGTAGAAATCTTTTGTGAAATATGAAAAGTGTAATTTGGCTAATACTTGATTATCACGTCAACCAATTTCGCCAAATCGTTCAACAAATTATACAAATTTACATAATTTTATCATAAATAACTAAATAGCTTAAATACGAAAGAACAAATCATTTTTTTTTTCATTTTTCAGGAGAAAATTTTGCAATAATAAAGTAATTGTTGTAGTGATAATTGTAAGAGCTGGTTTTGTGAAAGCCATGTTAAGATGGTATTCAAATTTTTGAACCCTTCCCAATTACCACCCCTTTGGGTCGATTTTGCTCATTTGCAATTCCCTCTGAGATATAACCATCTCAATGTACTTGACGAGTTTGAAGATGATTCTTGCCTAATTGTGCCTTTTATCGCGCGGACAAAATTTAATATATGTATAAAATTTCTAGGTGGGAGTAGCTTTGGGTTCCTAGTTTCACATAATGAAAAGTTGTGAAGAAAATTTTCAGAAGTTGTACCACGGTAACGACTGTAATAATTAATATTTCTTCAGATAAGGGAAAATTTTAGATCCTGTTGCCATAATGGTCTCATTTCGCTTTCAAATGTGCACTATTAGTAATAAACTAAAATAGTTACTTCTAAATAGCTGGTTTTTGCGCAACGTTTAAGATAATTTAATATCAGAATGGTGTCTAAATCGTTTTCAGCAATGAACAAGGTGCTGCTGGAGGTCCAAATTATTTAAAATACAAATTTAAATTCACCAGTTCGTTTCATCCACGGTTGATTTTGAAATATTGACCAGCGCAGCGTTCATAGCCTGCTAGGTTTTTATATAGTAAACATGGCACAATTAAACTTTTTTCTAAAAAATACATCATAATTTAATCCGTAAATATTTAATGGGACTATCAGTGTAAATGTTAATCCACAAAAAAAAAAAAAAAAAAAAAAAAAAAAAAAAAAAAACAACTTTTCAAAAGTAAAAAAAAAAAAGCCAAGTGTAAAAAAAAAGATTAAAGTTGTGGCTAAAAAATGGCCTGATATCAAATTTTCAAGCTTATATTATGGTTCTTATTTAACATTTTTCATTTAATAAAATTACCAGATGAAAGTCGAGTGCCTTCGTATATGTTGATAGAAATCCTTTTCTCCCATACAAATACATAATTACGGCTTCTGAAAATTCAAATGTTTTAAAATTATGCATGATGGGCTTGGCGGCCATCTTCCCATATTTTACACAAATTTCTATCTACAAAAATCCATAGTCAAAATCCAAAATTCAAAATAGTTACTTAAGCAGATATTTTAAGCTTTTTCTTTAAGGATTTTTAATCACGGAATTGTATCTTACAAAACAATAGTGATTTATCTAAAGGATTCACCTTAATTTATTCTTCAAACTAATTCATTATTTTAAAGCAATGGAAATCAATTTCTTTTCTCACACTATCAGTCTTTTTAAATTTATCAGTTTGCAGTTGAAAATCAAAGTTAGACATTTTACTAAAGAAAACATTTTATGCCCATAGTTTACGAAAATGTATGCTTAGAAATTTGTGTGTTAAAATAATGGTGAATATTTTAATGATTTTTTGGTGATTGCTTTTTTAGAGTAATTAATCATTTAAAAGCAGTAACAATCAAATTCCTTTCTAATACCAAAAATCTTTTAAATTTATTTCTCCGTAGCTAAAATAAAAAAACTCTAAATTGTTGTTAATGCAAACTTATTACGTTTTTCTTTACGAACTTGTAGGCTTAGACATTTGAGTAAAATATGGGAAGATGGCCGTCAAGCCCATCATGCATAATTTTAAAACATTTGAATTTTCAGAAGCACGTAATGATGTATTTATATGGTAGGAAAGGATTTCTATCAACGTATACGAAGGCACTCGACTTTCAAATGGTAATTTTATTAAATGGAAAATGTTAAATAAGAACCATAATATAAGCTTGGAAATTTGATATCAGGCCATTTTTTATCCACAACTTTAATCTCTTTTTTTTACGCTTGGCTTTTTTTGTCACTTTTGAAAAGTTTTTTTTTTTTTTTTTTTTTTTTTTTTCGTGGATATTATTTCTTTTTTTTAAACAGATAATATATAATTTAAACAGTTCTACTCAATCTAATTAAAATGACTTTTCGTATAGCCTCTGTAAACAGGGAGAAAACACAATATTTATTATTTTTTAGCATCCGATGCTATTTCTTTCAGACAAGCTAAAAATGTCGTGTCATCAGCCCTGAATTTTCTACTGAACCGATTTTGATAATTATTTTTTTAAATGAAAGCTATTTATTTGTAGTTGTGCCCATTTTAATTATTTTTTAATTTATTTCCATTTTTATATTTTATTTTTAATTTTAAAAGCTTTTTCATGACATTTCTTCAAAAAGGTGGCAACACAGTTTAGCTTTTCTCTCGATAATAAAAAATTATTTTCTAAAATGATTGCGTATAATTATGCACTAATTGAGTTAAAAAATATATATTTACTGAGAAATAATATTAATAATGTAAATAAAATGACAGAAAATAATTTATGATAAAAATTTATGTCTAAATCAAAATAAGAGAAAATTCAAATGAGGAAAATTATGTCATTCAGCAACCAGATAAAAGGGAATTACAATATTATTATGGAGGCCTTTTTCATAAACAGTAACTTTTAAAGAGCATTTGAAGAGAAAATGACGTCACTATTTAAAACATTGTATTTTTACTCATAACGATATTAGGTACTACTCTGTTATCCCGTCGACCAATTTTGTCAAATTATACAAATCGCCACATTAATAGCCAAACTATACATATTGACATAATTTTTATTTTAAATAACGAAAAAATAAATAATTAGTAGAATATTAATAAAAATATTAATAAAAATCACTTAATGACATTTTAAACACATGAATCGTATTTAATGTCATTGAATGTGACATTCACGATCATCCATTATTGGCATTTAATCTTATAGTTTGGCGATAATTTTTTGGTCGATGTGATAACCTAGTAGTACCCGATATTATTTTTTTTCTTTTCTTCTTTTTTTTTTTTTTTTTTTTTTTTTTTTTAATAAAGCTATTTTTCTTTGAGTGCATATAAAATAAAATTTCTGAATTTCGCCGGCACTCATATTACAATTTTAACCTTAGATGTGCGAATATATGAATGCAAAATTGCAACTGGCAAATTTGACATTTACATTGTAAATATATTTATTATATATTGATTCAATAATGTAGTTACTTTTGCTTTTTTTTAAACCAAATCGATCGGGTCTTTTAAACATTTCATTCGTCGAATTCGACGGGATTCCATTCGTTTTATTGTTAAATTGCATTTCCTTTTACTCAGAATCTATAAAAAAGCGTTTAAACTAAAGAAAAAATCCGTTTTTGATGAATCTAGTCAATGAAGAAGTAGCACGTGAAATTGTATCTCTTTATTATTCCGCAATTCCAATGTCTCAGAGAGAAATTGCTATCCAATTGGGTATTTCACGCCGTTCTGTTTGCTATTATATTGATAAACACAAGAAAAATGAAGTTAGTTCATTGCAATCTAAACGGGGTCGCCCTTCTAAAAAACTTCTATCGATCTTTTTTTTTTTTTTTTCTAATCGGAGGCGAAACTGAATTCTGCAATGGTAGAATCTACATTCATCTTGTCTTCGATTTTTTTGTCAGTCTCCTATTTGTCCTCCTTATCAAATAGACATTGATAAATATAAAGTTTAATATAGTTTTTATAATTTTGAAGTTCTAGAATAATCCGACAAGTATATATTTTTAAATATTTCACAAAATGTCTAAAATTGAAAGCGTCCGGTCATTAATGTCCATATAGGGTAATTGAGGTTCAGTTCAATTGTCAATATAATTAAATAGAGCATTCAGTTAAAATATTACAACTTTGCCGTCATAAGTTTATTTTTTCATTTAACCCTATAATAACGTATAAAAACGGGAAATTTAGATAATCAAGTTTAAATACAGAGGGGCTTAAAGGGAAAGTCACTGTTTACATTTCTTTTTTTATTGCAAAATAAATATTTCTTGTCAGATGTCGATGCGTTTTGTTTTAAAATCTTTCAAAATTTTCATGATATGTTTAATGGTGTACATACAGCCATGTCCCATTTTATATTTCTAACCTTAACAATATTTAATTACTTATTTTATTCGCCCTTAAAAATTATATTTTTTTTAGAATCAAATACTAACTAACATTTACATCTCAAGATGGGAATGTACCGTCATTCTATTGTTATAACTATCGACATTTTTTTTTTTTTTTTTTTTTTTTTTTTTTTTTTTTTGTAGCCAAAGCGGTGTTTTCTGCCTTTAATGGCTTTTAAAGCAAACTGACTGATGTTTGGCAAAAGAGAAAACTTTCCGTCAAATAGAGCTAAATTCTTATCTCTTGACCCGTTTTTGATTCCCCACATTCTTTTGTGAATAAACGTCAAAACGGCGAATTAAAAAAAAAGCTTTTTTTGAAAAATAACATTAAAGAATGACAAAACAAGCATTTTCACATACGTCATATACACACCACATTGGCGCGATTTTTTATTCCGATGCAAGTTTGGCGAAAACTTTGTTTTCAAATATGAATTATTTCTATATATTTTTTAAATATTTTCTATAATTGTAAAACGGAAACAATAATAAATAAAAAATAACTAATAGATATAGAAAAAATATTTTATATCATTTAAAAAATAATAATAAATGTAAATAAACAGATAAACAATTTATTAATAAATAAACAACAATAGCTGGGTTATCGTGTGAGGCATAAAATCTCTATTTTGCTACAATAGCGCCAATGTAGAGCGTACATGACATCTGTGCCCAAGCGTTTAAACACACCTAAAACCTATCTATACATATAATAAAACAGTAGGACCCGGTGTGTCTGTACATTGAAGATAATTGACAAAAATGGAGTCAGGGCGATAAAAGAAAACCAATGAAACACAAAAAAATTTTTTTTGAATTTTTTGTCTGTCTGTCTGTCTGTCTGTTTGTTCGAGGTTATCTTCGTAACTACTGAATGGATTTTTATGCGGTTTTCACTAATGAAGAATGCACACTCCCGGGCAGTGTATAGGCTTTGTTTCATCAAAATCGGACAACAGACAAAAAAGTAACAAAAAGAAACAAAAGAAACTATTAGGTGCGCTGCTCACGTTTTTTAGTACATAACGTTTTTTAGTACATATAAAATCCAATAGATGTCACTGTGCGATTTTAAAACGCGCTATCGTTATGTTTTCGCCAGTCTACTTAAGTATGAGAAAGTTTCAAGCTGGCTGTCGTTCCATGTGGTTTAGTCGGTAGAACGTCAGTGCGCCATACTGATGGCCCGGGTTCGATTCCCAGCATGGAATTTTTTTTCACTATGTTGGCATTAACGCCTATAAGCAATTAAAAGAATTTGAAATATTGTATTCAAGGCGAATTTTCTCTCTGGGAAAATTTCCTTGCATTAATATGTCAGTGTAATTTTTTTTTCGATTTAATTTTTTTTTTCGAAACTTTGTTTTTCTTAAAAAATTACAGTAAATATTTGATATTTCCCAACGCTTTTTGAATGATCGACTTGCTTTTTTTTTTTTTTTTTTAATGTATGTCTGAACCTTATCTAACTACTTCTTCAAGATTTCTTTAGATAAACCGACCAGCGTAGCGGGCGAAGGCCGCTAGTCTATAATATATCTCGGTAATCGCAATTTCAGAACGTTTATTGATCATGCAGGGACAGTGGTGTTGCCATAGAAAAATATATATATTGGAGCAGTGTCGATCCCGATCATTTTGCCCCCATTACTTTTAAATTCGGTCCGGTAAATCTGAAGATTAGTTCCTAGAAGTCTCTTTGTCTGTGAAGCAAACAAACGTACAAAAAAGTTATATGCTAATACTGGATTTCATTTATTCATAGAAAAATGAAGCGAAAGATATTTTCTGATTTGTTTGTCTGTCCGCTTGCGAAATACCTATCGTATACCATATATATAACACATTAAACTCAATTCTTTTTCAAAAGCTTTGTTTACACTAGCAAAGAAATTTTAAATGTTGATAACTCTTAACCCCTAACTTGAAGCAACCATATTTACCTAAACTGATTTGCGCTATTGTAATGTAGATAGTGCATGATTGTTGGCGAATTTATCGCAATTTGGCATAATTTGTTAATTAAATAACAGTTTTTTAGATTTTAAGGATAGAAATTTCATTTTTTAACTGAATTTTACAAAAGCACGTAGATTGAATAATTACATATCTGAAAATGCACCTTATACGTTTTTCTGTCCCTTACTTAAGTCTGTAACTTGATTAAAAAAAAATGTTTGACGAAGAAAAAACTCATCATTTTCAATATCTCGACGGTTTTAAAAATATCCTGTATCTCTGTTTATAACTATTTTATAAAGATGAGTTTGATCTCAAATTGAAGCTTTTCTGCATTATATTCTTTTAGTTTTCGTTTTATTTCTCTGTGATACTTGATATCTGAAATATCTGAAATTTTAAAATGCCATGTTTAGTCGATTTAACATGGGGAAATTCTCTCGAGTATATTAAGCAGTTAAGCGATCGTTATGTTTTCGGCGCTTGTTCGTTTGGCGGGCATATTATTGTTTTTTTCTAGCTTGGCTTGGCAGAACGACCGTCCTGCTGCATATATAAAATAGCTTTGCAAGCTGTTCGCAAATACGTCACCGAAAGTGTCAAAAAGTCATTAAAATTTCTCTAGTAAATTTTTTTATGATTAAAGTCAGCTTTTCATTTAAATGCAGTTTTGTACGCCTTTGGGAAAATTTTCACCGCACAGACAGTTTATTAATTGAAAAAAAAAAAAAAAAAAAAAAAAAAACAGAATGCACATAATAAATAACACAATATTGTACACATACTAATATTTCTCTTCAATTATTCCGAATGATTTATTTTCTTAGCTAAATTTCATTTAAAACGAATCACATATTTATGTCCAGAATAACTGAAAATGAATAATTATTTCAGAAACATCATACTTTTTTCTCCTTATTATGTGGTGGCTTAGATTATCTCCACTTCTACTAATGGTTTCTCGTTCAAAAAGTCATTTACGTTAAGGTATTATACTCTTTCGGTTTCTAAATAAACCTTCGGAATAAATGGTTGGTTATATTCTGAAAGAGTGACAAGATTAATTTAAAGAATGGGAATGGATCTAAAGCAAAACTTAATGAGAGTGCCGTTTAATGTTAGACGCAATAAAAATGTATCTTTTGTGGACATTGAATGCGTGTGAGAAGTTTTTGAAATGAAATAAAACTCGTACAAAAGTATAGGAAAGAACATAAAAAATAAAATTTCAAAATATAGTACATAATAACTCATTCACATAATAAAATTCTTTACTCCAAAATTTCATAAATAAAAAAGTATGCAAACAATTATTTAAAAAAAAAGGACAACAATCAAAAGTTTTCTACAAAATTTATTTAACTGTAATTTTTGTCTTACAGAAACGGAACATTTAAATAATACATTTTTATAACATATAAATCGATATAATAGTAACACGACTACAGTTCAATAATTTTAAAAACAATTGCAAGTGAGAAATTATTTCTGGAACATCACGTTTTCTCTTATTATACCGTGCGTGAAAAAAAGGGTTTCTCTGACACAGGATCCCCCGCACTATTTCGGAAAAAGCTCCCCTGAAAAATCATCAACGGCATTATTATTGATATTAATGAAAAAATGTTACAAATTGCTCTGCTTGTAGTATCGCCAAAGTTACATACGCGTTTGCACGAAATACAGTACATCTCACATTGTAAACTATCAGGTTCCTACGATATAGAGGCATTCTTCTAAAAATTCCTTCCACTGAAAAAGCACAAAATAAAATTTTTAGTCATATGACTCAAAGCGAAAGGGACTTTCTCTATTTTTTTTTCTTTAACAAAAGAAGTTAATGACATAATCGTGAACTCTAATAAAACTCATGTCAGCAACATTGATTTTAAAGCAAAGTATCTCAAAAAATATCATTATATTTTCAACTAGCGGCCTTCGCCCGCTACGCTGGTCGGTTTATCTAAAGAAATCTTGAAGAAGTAGTTAGATAAGGTTCAGACATACATTAAAAAAAAAAAAAAAGCAAGTCGATCATTCAAAAAACGTTGGGAAATATCAAATATTTACTGTAATTTTTTAAGAAAAACAAAGTTTCGAAAAAAAAAAATTAAATCGAAAAAAAATTACACTGACACATTAATGCAAGGAAATTTTCCCAGAGAGAAAATTCGCCTTGAATACAATATTTCAAATTCTTTTAATTGCTTATAGGCGTTAATGCCAACATAGTGAAAAAAAATTCCATGCTGGGAATCGAACCCGGGCCATCAGTATGGCGCACTGACGTTCTACCGACTAAACCACATGGAACGACAGCCAGCTTGAAACTTTCTCATACTTAAGTAGACTGGCGAAAACATAACGATAGCGCGTTTTAAAATCGCACAGTGACATCTATTGGATTTTATATGTACTAAAAAACGTTATGTACTAAAAAACGTGAGCAGCGCACCTAATAGTTTCTTTTGTTTCTTTTTGTTACTTTTTTGTCTGTTGTCCGATTTTGATGAAACAAAGCCTATACACTGCCCGGGAGTGTGCATTCTTCATTAGTGAAAACCGCATAAAAATCCATTCAGTAGTTACGAAGATAACCTCGAACAAACAGACAGACAGACAGACAGACAAAAAATTCAAAAAAAAATTTTTTGTGTTTCATTGGTTTTCTTTTATCGCCCTGACTCCATTTTTGTCAATTATCTTCAATGTACAGACACACCGGGTCCTACTGTTTTATTATATGTATAGATTTTCTTTTATCGCCCTGACTCCATTTTTGTCAATTATCTTCAATGTACAGACACACCGGGTCCTACTGTTTTATTATATGTATAGATGTTAATGGCTTCATGTATCTTATAGTTTTTATCCTCTCGAAAAGCTTTTCCCACAGATCAGCTGTACCGAAGTGTAAATGACTTTTTAAAAGGAATAGTTCGATATAATCGATTTTTGTTTATCATGTTCCAAAGAGATTTATAACGTACATCTGAGTCATAAATAATGTGACTTTCAATGTTTATAATTTACAAATCCGTTACATCTCCAAATTTTAAGATATTCTACGTAATTGATATTTAGGGAAATTATGTTATGATCATTTCATCTAAATTGATGTTCTAAAGAAGATCACGAAATCTTTTGCTACATCTTTTACTTTGCCTGTTAAAATAGTTAAGATACCAGGATTACTTGCAAAACATCGAAACAATTCTTTACTCAAAGTATCTTTTTTTCAAGCATTAAATACATTTACTGTTATACACCTTTTTAGGTGCGTTCGTAATTATGTAAATAAGTAGGAACTATTTACATAAACACAATAGGGAGTTTGACGACAATATAACACAATACGGACTGAATGACAATTACTTGTCATTCAGTCCGTCTGTCCGCATGTAATAGAGCAAAAACTTCCGAACCGAATCATTTGAAATTTAAAATACATAAATATTACATAATTTTGTCGAGCCATTTAAAATTTTATGAAAATCGGATGCATAGTTCAATTACAGGGACAATGAAAATTATTCTGATACGTTATGGCTAATGGGAAAGTGAATTTTTATGCTGTTACACTCTTTTGAAAATAACAAAATTGATATGTATCTGTGAAGTGTATATTATAATACATATTCTGTACAATTTGTGGTACAAAAAATATCTGTTAATAATTTACAGCGCCCCACAGAAGTATTTCATTACATAATGGAATAGTGAGAACATTTTTTGGTGCTTGTTTTAATTGTATTAAACTATTTAACATTTTATGCATTTGATATACGCTCATGAGGATTAAGTTACTTCCTGTATAAAGGAAAGCAGATAGTATTTACAGGGACACAGAACAAATTTCGGCTGCTATACTGTATCCGAAATGCTGTATACTATTACACCAACATCTAAATTTTTTTAGGTACCTTCGTAATTACATAAATATGTATCATCTAAAGTTATCATTCAGTATGTCCTCCCGCCTGTCCGTCCGACCGTCTTTCTGTCCGCATATAACAGAGCAAATACTACCCAACCAAATCATCTCAGATTTAAAATACAAAATAGTTGCATAATTTTGTCGAGTCATTTCAAATTTTATGAAAATCACATGTATAGTTTTATTACAGGTACAATAAAAAATATTCCATTACATTATGATCAACAGGAAATATAGTTTCAAGTACATTTTAATCACGTTTCACTGTTTTGAATATAACAGAATTGACATGAATCTACTAAGTATGTATTAAAATATATACAATCTGTACAATTTATTATTAATTTATTATTAATTTGCAGGGTCACACAAAAGTATTTCACTATACGTAATGGTATACGGGGAAATATTTTTCGGGCGTGCTTTAATTATATTAAACTATTTCACGTTTTATGAAGTTGATATATGTTTCTGAAGCTTAATACAGGTTACTTCCTGTATATATACAGGAACATACACAAGTTTCGACTATTATAGTGTCGTACTGTATACTAACAGCAGGATCTGAATATTTTGAAAACTTTGTTATAGTACGAACGCACCTCATTTGCTACGCTTCACGTGCAATTTCAAACTTGGTAAAATTATAGTCAGTTACGATTTGAGTAAAATGATATCATAAAATATCTTTCGTTCTTAAATAATTTTTTTAAGAGGGCAGACGTATGTAGTAATCGAGTAAGGAAGGAGGGAATTCATCTGCAAATATACGGAGGAGTGCATGGTGGACTCCTAGCAAAAATTATTTTTTATGTGTTTTAGAATTAAAATCATTAATGTTCATTTACTATTAACAAATACATTTATATAATATTATGCAAACATAAAAATATGCATTTACTTATAAAAAAAATATCGATAAACTAAAAAGTTTGCTTAATTTTTCTGTTGTTTATATGAAGAAAGTAATTACTGATAAAGTTATTTTACTTACAAATAATTTTAATAATGTTATTGATTATACTATATGTAATCTTTTATTTATTTTATAAAGTAATTTATTGACATATGCATAATGTTTGCATTTAATATTTAGCAAGGTTGAGTCTTTAAAGTAAAGTTGTATATCTGTATATACATTTTTTTTTTTTTACTTGGCCTTCAAAACTACAAAAAGTGCGACTTTATTTCAAAATTCCCTGTCAAACTCCGACATTCTTCTAAAAAGCTACATATTTCTATCAATATACCTAAATTATGGCTAATGGGGTTAATTGATTTCATTGCTTAAATATTTCAATGGCTACATAATAAAATACATTCGCATGAGATTGCGAACTTTTTCGAAGTTTATTTATTAAATAGTACAATTATTTTTTATTCTAGACAAGAACCTCCAATTAAACTGTGGTATTATATTCCTTAACTGGTACGCTCCATAGCCCTTTGAAATTATCAATCCTTTATTAATAACGAAATATTGCAGTATCAATTAAGTCGAAACTTCTTTGTTATTTAAGCTGCCCGACTCTTGTAAAAATAATCTTTTAATAAAACAAAGAGTTTATCTAACTTCTCAAGTTCTTTAAATTCTTTGTTTTATATTGTTGATAAAGTTTATTTTTAAAAGGTCATGTACCACTAAAAATTTTGAGAGTCACAATATTAAAATTTCTTAAATCATTTGCTTTTATTTTAATATTTTAATACTTCTGTGAACATAAAGCTACTTACAAGTATATTTTTCAGATTCTTGAACGATAGTAAAATATTTTATGATTCTTACTCAGTTATCTTTTCAATAAAAGCACATACTTTTATAAACAATGTGAAAAAAATGTCAAAGAAAATATTTCAGACACGATATTGAAGCTTTTAGAAAAGTTTTATAAAACAATTCCCACTTCAAAATAATTTCATTTATGAAAAATGTTTCAGCATTCTCGTACGTTCTAGCTGCTTTATTGAATTTGCCTCTTTATTTTAAGAGTTAATTCAGTTTTGAAAACTAGCCCGAAAAATTGTATTAACATTTTTCATTCTTTTGTTCTAAAGTTTTGAGTATAAATTCATTTAGAGTTTCTAAAATTATGTTTTATTTAAAACATATTATGTAGAATAAGTTAATCCACTATAAGTATTGAAATTACTCCGCGCAAATTTTGAAAATGTTACAAGTGCAAACAATTTGTTTTCTTCAGAAAATGACTGGAATGTAAGTAATTATTTTCATATTTTCTTTCAGTCGAAAGTTTATTTAAAACATAGCTATTGTTGAGTGTAAAAGGAAAAAATTCTATTTGTATAATTTTTACTTATTGCAAACGAAGAAGTTATAAAAATTTTAAAAATTTTAGTTTCTCCTTTTGTGATGATCTTACATTTTTAGGAACGTTCATAAATAAATACGTGGCACTTACATTAGTCGTTCTGTCCGTCCGTTCATCTATTCGTCTGTCTCTCCTCATATAACTACCTAAAAACTACCTAACCGAATCATTTGAGATTTAAAATATGTACTTAATACGTAGCTGTTGAGCAGAATAAAATTTATATGCATTTATCAAATATATACTAAAATAATGTTGGTTTTTGCTTTATCTTTATCATTGACCTTTGTTCAACTATATTATTTCAATCCATTTACTGATACCACTGGGAATTTCATTCATGCTCTTGTGCGAGTGTAATTTTTACAGATATGAGTTGAATGGAATTTTCGAATCTAATGTTACTGATTTGAAAATTAGTTATCATTAGAAAATAACATGAAAAATGTAATGGGAAAATATTCATTATATGCTAAATTAAGAAATAATGAACTTTTGTTTTTCTTAAAAGAGAGTTTATAACAGGCTAAATGAAACAAAAGTAAATCATTCTAAAAGAACTTTATGGTGTATTTTACTGTGTAAATAACTAATTAAAATGAATTAATATATTGGAAAACATAACATTTAATTTTCTACATTTATAAATACATTTTTACTGTATATAATGAAATTAAAGTTTAAATTATATTTCCATTCAAATGAATTTATTTTTGATATAAAATAGGAAAATGTTTCCTAAATATAATATATTACAACTGCACTGTAAAAAATAATGTTGTTCATTGACAGTATAATATGTGTATTTTTACGAATGCTATTTTTTTAAATTCTCATAAAGAAAATAATGACTTAAGAATATGTTTGACAGATTAATGTGCTAAATATGTAGTTAAATTGTCGTTCTGGTCAATACTTTCACATATTTCATATTTTTACACTTTAGAAAAAATATGTGTGTGGTGCATTTTTCCTACTTTTTAGGATTTCTTTAGCTAGCAGTGTAACAGTGACAGTAAACAGCACAACTTTAAAGAAAAAAAATGTCCATGCTTGGAATACATTTTGCATTATTCATGCTATTTAATTCATCTGGAAGATTAAAAAAATATTTTTATAGGATACTATTTGCAATTTTACTTAATTTATTTATACCTATAAATCACTTTTATCTAGTTGACTAACTGTTTCATCAATCGCGGAGACAGAAATGCAGAAGCTAGAAAATTGAAAACCTAGACACATACTTTAAACACATAATAGAGAGCAACTAAGAAAGCATTTTTGTAATTTAACCTCTAATGATGTAAAACGGGTTGTTAAAATGTGTATCGTATTTCTACACTACTGTTTTAGATAAAAGTGTAACATTCAGCATAACAAATTTCCTTTAAAAAATAATAAAAGGTCAACAGTTAAAATCGAGTTTGCAGGTATATTCCAACACAATATGACTTGGCAGACCACTTGCCTTTTAATGTGCTAATAGAGTTTTATTTGATTCTTGAACTTCCGCTGCCAATTCGATGAAATTTTGGTATGAGTAAGAGCCTTCCGATCTAATTATGTTTTTAATTGCAAGACATATTTAAAGTATACTATAAATGATTTTGAGCTCCAGGCAATAATGTAAAGTAATTCGTTTGGGAGCCACTATAAATAAAGGACAAATGGACAAACAGACATGTGGCCATGCAAACAGAAGTCATAAATATATTTTAACCATGTTTTTCGATAATGCTACAAACAAATCTGTTTACTTATATGTAAGTTTTTTCAGGCATTGATACTATGTTCAACTTACAAACATAAAAATCATTGATAAGAAAGAGTATTTCAAAATACCCAAAAGAAAATCAACATGCATTGCAATTTTTATTTTTAAACTGGATGAAACTACATATTATTCTGCAGTGTGTTTTATAAATATCGAAACGATAGACTGTTCTCTTAAATGATGCCTCAAGAAACATACTTCTAATTGGAAAGTTATCTGAAAAAAATGTGCAAAATGTGATGACAATTGTTAAAACTTTATAAGAGTGAGGGTCTATTTGAAAAAAAAAAAAAATAAATAAATAAATAAATTTTTAAACGATTCCAGAAGGCTAAAAATTCCAACGAGGTAAATTTTCCTTACCAATTCTTGAAATAAACACAAAAATCAGAAATGTACCTTTATATTTGTTATAATAGTTTAAATAATTTTTCACATTATAAAGGATTAGATACAAACTGAAATGCGTACAATTCAAGAAACAATGTTACTTTAAGAGTCTTAGTAAGCATATAAAAGTACATTTATTGGCTACGAATTTTCATTTTTTTCTTTTTTGTGATAGTTAACCATATAATTTGCAAACAATATCATATCCTAAAATTTCTCATAATATTTTTAAAATATAATATAATTAGTATATAATTAGTTAATACTATATAATTAGTATTTTTTATTTGAGGTAATTTAAAATCGTTTAAATTGAAATATTATTTATCGGATTTCAAATTCTTTTATTTTAATTAAAAAAGAACAGATCATATTAGTTTTGTTTCAGTTTTTTTAATATTAATTTTAAAAATATTTAACTAAAAATAATGTAATGTAGACTTTAAAAAATCATATTTGGAAAAGTGAATACATTTTTTATATTTCCCACAACAGCATAATATAACATAAAATACTCAAAAAAGACATATGTCAAGTTTATACCTTCTTTATTTAACGTTTTTTACATAAAATAATTTAAAAACGAGAAATGGCAAAAAATAACATCATGTTGAAAAATGCATTTAAAGCTTTAAACAAAACTGACTTCCAATAAAATGTTTAAATCTTTTTTTAAAAAAATTGTATGCGAAAAAATAAATACTTTTTGTAGCTAATTCAGCGATTCAGTTAAACTTTGGCTCTTTACATTCCTTCCTGCATTATTTTTCGTCATTATTTAAAACAATACCTTTTCTAATATGCCGATTTAAAGATTTTTTTTAATAATTATATCCCTTACAACTCCAGTGATTTATTTTCTCGGTGGGACCGTTAAAAATGTCTGTATTCGGGACGAGCCAGGTCCGCGATCTTACTTTTTTCTGAAGACTCGGCCAGGCCGAGCCTAACGTTTTCTTTCATACCGAACCGGAACTGGCTTGCTTCATCTTAGGTCTGCGAAAATTTCAGTACCGTTCTCGAAAGAATCCATATTAAAATCGTATCTCTGATTTTAATACCAGTAAAATCCATGCAAAAATAAATAAATTTTTACTCAGCCAAACAGGCTTTAGTAAAAAAAAAAAAAAAAAAATTTAATTGCTATTATTTTGCAATAGAATTTTAAAGTTCATATTTTAAAGGATACTAGATTTAAAGGGGAAAATATTAAAATACAGTAAATACTTTGAAAATCCTATGACGGAATGCCTTAAACAGTAAAATATGTGGATACATGCAAATGAATATAATAATGCCTAAGAAAAGAACAAACCAAATTTACACATCTTACAATGAAAGGGCCAACTTTGATAACATCAGATTTAGATTATTTAATATATTTTATAGGGCAGAGACCCCTTTGCCTCAGATTCATTGTATTTAATACAACTTTCCTTGGTTCTTGAAAAACAGGGGGAGGGGCTAAAATATTATGAAACGACGTAAATACTTATTTTGAAAATGACGGCCCCAGCTTATCGTTGTGCAGTTGGTATAGATTTGATTCATTGACCAGAAGGCTCAGCATTGATGCCCGAAGGTACATTTTTTGAAAACTCATTTTTGTTTTGTAAGTATAGTTATAAATATAATTACAAAGTCTTAATATAGTATCTTAACTACAAATTTAGCATATTTATACATTAATTTAGCATTTTTTATTTTTAAACAATTATTTCTCATCACATAAATAGAACGAATTTTTTTCCAAATTTTGTCTTTTTTCCAAAACCCATGAATTTGAAACTCGTTACGAAAACTGTTCTGCGCCATCTATTTATGATAAAATAAAATATATTTAAATATAATAATTAAAAAAACAGGAAGAAACTGAAAGCAAAGTAATTTTAAAAAATAATACATATTACAAAATTAAAAAATAATAATATGCAAAAATAGATTGTAGTTTAATTTTTATGCTAGTTTTCAATATAATTATGTTTCTTACTTTAAAAACAGAGAAATATTATCATCAACAGGATTTTCCTTCTTGAAGGAATACATAAATGACGTTTCTTAAAAATCACGAAATGACACACTATTCAACATTAGTAAATCCATAAAAAAGTATGAAATGCACTTATAAAACTCATTTGATGAAGACTGGAATTTTGGATCGATTTATAATGCTTTATAGAAATATTTAGTCACACAAAAGTAAATGGGATAAAGTAGAAATGATATACAACATTATAATTTTAATGGACTATTAGATTATTTAATTAGAATTATTAGTATCTTATACTATAATGCGAGCAAAAATTGTGTGTGTAAATTTTATCTCAAAAACGGCTCTAACGATTTTCGCAAAAATTTGGATTTTACCGTTTTCGGGCATGAGAAGACCATTGGGCTAGGTCACATGTTCCAGAAAATTCGATTATTGGGTCATTTTGGGTCATAATGGGCCAGGATCAAGCTATTTATATCTAGAGAACGGCTGGATCGATTTTAAGGAATTTTTGTATCTAATCGTTTTTTGGCACGAGAAAACAATTAGGCTGGGTCACATGTTCGAAAAATGTCGATTAGTGGGTCATTTTTGGGTCATTATGGGTAGAGCCATTTTTATCTAAAAAACGGCTCTAACGATTTTGACCAAATTTTATATTGTATCTATTTGGATTACAAGAAGACCATTACGTTAGATAACATGTTCGAGAAAATTCGGTTAGTGGGTCATTTTTGGGGTATTGCGGGTCATGCTATTTTTATCTAGAGATTTTCTCATGCAATTTTGACTAAAAATTGCATTCTTTGGTTTTCGGGCACGAGAAAAACATTGGGCTAGGTTACATGTTCGAGAAAACATTTTAATGGGTCATATTGGGTCGTTAAGATTCTGGGTCAAGCTATTTATATTTAAAGAACGGCGTGATCGATTTTAACGAAATTTTGTATTTAACAGTTTTTGACATAAAAAACTAATGGGCCCACATGTTCGAAAAATTTCGATTAGTGGGTCATTTTTGGGTCATTATGGGTAGAGCCATTTTTATCTAAAAAACGGCTCTAACGATTTTGACCAAATTTTATATTGTATCGATTTGGATTACAAGAAGACCATTACGTTAGGTAACATGTTCGAGAAAATTCGGTTAGTGGGTCATTTTTGGGGTATTGTGGGTCATGCTATTTTTATCTAGAGATTTTCTCATGCAATTTTGACTAAAAATTGCATTCTTTGGTTTTCGGGCACGAGAAAAACATTGGGCTAGGTTACATGTTCGAGAAAACATTTTAATGGGTCATATTGGGTCGTTAAGATTCTGGGTCAAGCTATTTATATTTAAAGAACGGCGTGATCGATTTTAACGAAATTTTGTATTTAACAGTTTTTGACATAAAAAACTAATGGGCTCACATTTTGAGAGATTTCGACTATAAGGGTCATTTGTGAGTCATGATGGGTCATAACGGATCATGTCAAGCTATATCTAAAGAACAGGTGGATGGATTTTAACGAAATTTTGTATATAACATTTTTTGGCAAGAGAAAATCATTGGGCTATGTCACACGTTCCAGAAATTTCGATTAATGGATCATAAAGGGTCTGGGTCAAGCTATTTATATTTAAAGAACGGCTGGATCGATTTTAACGAAATTTTGTATGTAACAATTTTTAGACACGAGAAAACTAATGGGCTAAGTCACATGCTCGAGAGATCTCGATTATAAGGGTAATTTGTGGTCATGATGGGTCATGCTAATTTTATGTAGAAAATGGCTCATACCATTTTGACTATACTTTGTATTATATCACTTTCTGGAAAGAGAAAATCATTGGGCTGTGACACATGCTCGCGAAAATTCGATTTGTGTGTCATTTTGGGTCATAATGGGTTAGGGTCATTCTGATTATATATAATAACGACTCATTCAATTTTACCTAAATTTTGTGACGAAACGTTTTTTGTCACGAGAAGACTATTGGGCAGAGTCGCACGTTAAACAAAATTATATCAATGGGCATTTCGCTTTATTGCTGAATGCTGTCAAGTTAATTTTACCTAAGAAATGGCTTAATTAATTGGTGCCTAGCGTCCCTTTTTAGGGACGAGTATAAAAAAGGCAATAAAGCACTTTTCACACCAGTAAATAGAAAGATAAATAAGCACTATTTTTTACGAGACAATTTCCTCAATAAATTATAATAGAAGTTATTCGTCTTTTAAAAGTGGGAAACCCAAAATTTCATTTTTAATGAAAAAAATAATTTGGGCATTAATGGGTTGAACGATTTTGATTCAATTTTTCATTATTTTGTTTTTATTTATCTGAAGACCATTGAGCTAAGTCACATGTTTGATCAAATTTGATTTGTGTGTCATTTTGGGTAATACGGTTCAGGGTCATGAGAAAATGACAACAGTCAATAAGTTGGCGATATTTGACAAAATATTGGTGACATTTAGCCGTAAAATTGACCATTAAGATTGCGAAAGTTACAATACGTATTTGGTGCCAAATGAAAGAAAGTGAATAATTTTTGTGTACATTCTTAATAGGAATCGAGATGCATGGTTAAATTAACCAGAGTCGAGCTAAAAAAAATGATTTGGATCGATGGCCTTTCCCTTTCGTTGTAAATTTTAAAATAAAGTAAAATTTATGAACATGTGCATACAAACATAGTTTTCTTATTGATTGTTTTTATAATAACATGTTTTACAGTAATAATACAGAGTGAATGATACAGTGAAAATACTATATCGATTGAATATAAAGTTAATTCTGACCGAGCTTAGCTAGGTCACCTCTGCTAGTATATATTTATAAACAAAAAATGAGATAAAAAAATTTAGCGTTACTGGGTCTCGATCCTTGGCCCTCCAATCGGCGAATCAAAGACATACCAACAGAGCTACGACCACAGCTTAAAAATAATTATTTAAGTCATGTCAAAATATTAGACCACCCTGTTTCTCTAGAACGAAGAATCTTTCTATAAAATCCATCGAACCTGAGATTTAAGGGCCCTTGATCTACAATATATATTAAAATAATCCAAATCTGTTAATTATCAAATTTGGCCCTCTCTTTGTTAGAACTTGTTTATAACGAATATTTTATACTAGCGGCCTTCGCCCGCTACGCTGGTCGGTTTATCTAAAGAAATCTTGAAGAAGTAGTTAGATAAGGTTCAGACATACATTAAAAAAAAAAAAGCAAGTCGATCATTCAAAAAACGTTGGGAAATATCAAATATTTACTGTAATTTTTTAAGAAAAACAAAGTTTCGAAAAAAAAAATTAAATCGAAAAAAAAATTACACTGACATATTAATGCAAGGAAAAATCAAATAATTAGTATCAAATAACGAAATCAAATAACGAAAAATCAAATAATTAGTAAAATATTAATAAAAATATTAGTAAAAAGTCGAAATAAAAATCACTTAATGACATTTTAAACCATGAATCGTATTTAATGTCATTGATTGTGACATTCACGATCATCCATTATTGACATTTAATCTTGTAGTTTGGTGATAATTTTTTGGTCGACGGGATAACCTAGTAGTACCTTTTTTTCTATTTAGAAGAATAAATTGAGTGTCAAATATTGCAAATTGTGTAATGCTAGTTGCATATTTATAAATATATCTTCTACATTTTTAATATAAGTTTCAAAATTCCCATTTCACATTGTACTACATTTATCTTTTTGACCCTATTGTACTAATAATAGAATATCCGTAAATGACAACTTGTTCCTTGAAAGACCATTGTACTATTAATAGTACATAATGTAATTCTTTAAATAATTATAATATTTTTATAAAACTATTTTTGTCTTTAAGAGCAATACTTTTTCATGTTTAAATGGAAAAAAAATTTGGAACGCAAAAAATATTTTTTGGCCCGAAAGGCTTAAAAAGCCATGAAATTCTAATAACGATTTCTTTTCTCAAATCCAAGCGTTTATTATGTACTTAAAGGAAGATCTAAAATGCAAAACACAAGCGATTACATTCATTAATATTTGTACTTTCATAACGCCTTTTAGTGCCTGCGACATTGAGTTTTTTAGCAATTGAATGAAATGGAGGATTCGAGGATATTACCGAATATTCATCTTACTTAACATATTAAACTTTAACAAGGTGAAATGTGATCGTAAGTATTCGTGTTCATTTTATTTGACTGTACTTGGACCAATAATATGTTTCGCAAACATGTGTGAGAGAAAACAAAACTATGTTATAATCTAGACACACGGCAGTGTGTCAGCCAAGTTCACAAAGTAAAAGGCGACATACCGGCCGTGGGTTATATTACCCGAACCATTTTGAGCCACTTTTGACCCCTCAATAACTTCAATTCTATTTGACCTACACACTTGCAATTTTTTGTGTCGTGTAAGACCATCTTCTAATTTCCGAATCCTAAATTTTTTTTAAAAAATCTTTTACCGTTCACGAGAAATTGACGACTGAAAACCACTGTTTTTACCACTGACTCACTGACTCACTGACTCACTCATAGAAATGTTTGACTACTTCCAGGTGACTTAGGAAGTTGAAATTTGGTGTGGAGGTAGGTTATTGGATATATAAATAGGAAAAAATCAGAAATCGCCATTAATTAAACATTAATGGTTGATTAGAGGATAAATTCTTGGATTACAATGGAAGTTTATGAGAATTTCACAAAATATCAGAAATAGTGCCAAGTTGGCGTCACTTTTGGCGAGTATCAGGGGTAATCTCTGAAACTACCGAACCGATTTCAAAAGTAATGGTACCAAAATGATGGTATTCGCCCCGGTTCAAACATAGACTATATCTTATGTCTGTGCCACTAACCAAAAGAGGGTTCAAAGCGAAAAACATTCTAAAAATGTGATTTTTGTTTTACTGAAGGGCCTAGAAGCACGAAATTTGGCATGTTAATTATTTATAAGATATAAATGATCACTAATGACATTTGCTAAAAATATCAAATTTAAATGGGTAAAAATCCGCGAAGAGCGTTCTAAAAAAGTTCGAAATACCAATTTTAAAACAATCTCAGCAAACAACAAACCGATCTTTAAAGTAATGATACTAAAATGATGATAACAGTCTTTGCTCCAACATGTGTCACACCAATCTTATGTCGATTACACTAACCCAAAGGAGGTAAAAGAGCAAAAAGCGTTCTAAAAATGCGATGTCTGTATAAGGGACTGGATTGGAAATATAAAGTTTGGTATTTTAGAGTTTATGGGAATTTCGCGAACTATCAGAAATAGTGCCAAGTTGGCGACACTTTTGGCGAGTATCGGGGCTAATCTCTGACCGAACTGATTTCAAATTAATGATACTAAAATGATGGTATTCGCCCCGGTTCAAACATAGGCTATATTTTATGCGTATACCATTAACCAAAACAGGGTGAAGAAGCAAAAAACATTCTAAAAATGCAACTTTTGTGATACTGAAAGACCTAGAACAATAAGATTTCGCATGTTAATTATTTATAAGATATAAATGATCTTTAAGGACATATGATAAAAAATAAGGAATTCAAAAGGGCTGAAAATGTGCGAAAAGCGTTCTAAAATGTTCTAAATTGGGATTTTTAAGCAATTTCAGCAAACAACAAACCGATCTTAAAAGTAATGATATGAAAATTATGGTGATAGTCTTTGCTCCAATATAGTCTTTATCTTATGTCGATTCCACTAATCCAAAGGGGGTAAAAGAGCAAAAAGGGTTCTAATAATGCGATGTCTGTATGTTAAGGACCGAAAAACATAAAATTGGCATGTTCATTAATTATAAGATATAAATGATCACTAAGAACATTTGTTAACAAATACAAAATTTAAAAGGGGTAAAAATGCGCAAAAAGCGTTCTAAAAACTTTCTAAATAGCAATATTTAAGGAATCTTGGGAGTTAGCGAACCGATTTAAAGAAACAATAGATGTCAAAATGATGGCGATAGTCCTTGCTCTAACAAAATTATTGGATAAATTACCAGATTACAATGGGAATCTATGGGAATTTGTCAAAATACCAGAAATAGCGCCATGTTAGCATGACTTTTGGTGCGTAATTTTTGTCTTCAATATAGCGATATTTCTCCAAGTTGGCTACAAACGTTTTTGTTCGACGAAATAATAAAGTAGTACCTAATCACGTAAAAGAAACATACTTATTAGTGGAATTTAAAGGAACATAAGCAGTCCTAATGTTAAATTTTTAAATTCGACTGAAAAAAACAATGTATAAATGCAGGGAAAAGCTGAAAGATTAATTAATATTAAATAAAACTAATTTAACTAATTTAACCTAGTTATTTCAAAAAGGAAACAAATACCTATTTATTTGACAAAAAATAATGATATCCTATCAAAAACATGAATGTGAAAAAATGCCAAGTTCGTTAAAGGTTTCGCTCATAAAAGAAGTGATTTGACAAAAATTAATGATATCCTGTCAAAAACATGAATGTGAAAGAATGCCAAGTTCGTTAAAGGTTTCGCTGGTAAAAGAAGTGAGATCTAACTGCAAACCAAGTTCTTTCGGAGCTCCTTAAATCATAACTCCTGTCATGCATAATATTATTCAATTGCTTAAAATGATTTGTTATGTTACTTGTTATTCAATAGAGCGACTTGGCAAGTTTTCAGCTATAAACTTTAATCTTTGAGTCGGAGTACAATTTAATCTAGAATCTGATTGACAAAGATCTAGTCAATCGAGTGTTCGAATAAGTATATTGAAGTTAAGGTACTGATAAGTTAAGGAAGGGATCAACTTTAATTTCTGATCAACTAAATAGAAAAAATTGAATAAGAGAAAACTTGCTAAGTCGCTCTATTGAATAACAAGTAACATAACAAATCATTTTAAGCAATTGAATAATATTATGCATGACAGGAGTTATGATTTAAGGAGCTCTGAAAGAACTTGGTTTGCAGTTAGATCTCACTTCTTTTATTAGCGAAACCTTTAACGAACTTGGTATTCTTTCACATTCATGTTTTTGACAGGATTATGATTTACTAGAATCCACAATTCCATAAAAATTTCTGATACGAATCTGGTTTCAGTTTCCTTCTAAAAAATCTCTAGTTTTGTAATTGCTACACCTAAATCATTTTAGCAAACGACTGGCGAATGTCATTGAAAGGGCTATTATGGAGATTCTGATTTCAATTTCTTCTCTATAGTTTCTCTTTTAGCCCCTTTGCGACGGGAGCCTTTTACGAAATGTTTAATGTTTTGTCACCGGATTTTACAAAACAGAAATTTGTGCCTTTTTAAATCGAGAAAATGCTCCGATTAGATAAGGCAAATTTTACCGTAAAATTTTACTGGTGGGAATAAACAAGGATTCTTAAGCCTTTTTGCGGCAGGTATACGTGTCGCTTATCCCTAAGGATTTAAGGGAATGGGATGCATTGTCGTATTTAAAATATTTTTTCTGTGAAACATTCAGAGAAATAAAAAAATGAGATATCTGCAATATTCATACATTTAACGTCTGAATTTAAAAAAACTTTTAAAAGATTGAATATTATAAAATAAGACAGACTTGAATACATTATAAAAAATAAATAAAATTCATACACAAAAAATTTAAATAGTAAAAAGTATTTAAAAATAGAAAGAGTGAACGTTCCGCCAAGCTACTCGAAAGGTCTCATTGGTACAAATAAATATTCATTGTATACCAAACATTAAAAAAAATCAAAACAGTTACAATTAGTTATATTTTAGAAAAAGATAATATTCTTTAGGAACAGAATGAGCGTCATTCAGAGTTGGTGATCGTAAACATGTGAACCAACCTTCGAGGAGTAATCTGTCGTATTAACTGCTACAACCCGAATTTAAGATACTGGCGTTAGGAAGTGTTTCGTTTGAACACAATGTTGGACAATTTTAGAATTTTAATTACCACTTTTTTGAGCACTGATATGTACCTTCAGGCGAATTTCAAAATATAAAATTTTCTAACAAGGACAATAAGGTAACTATTATTAACCAAATCGTCAGAAATTTTACTTTTTTTTTCAAAATCATTACTCAATCTGCAATATCTAATGGCTCTATAGGCTAAAGTCTTAAAGACCGAATTTTAAGGCTGAAACGGCAAATAAAATTGAAATTAGTATATTGACCAGTAAATGTAGTTTTTCTGTATACAGTAGTAGTTATAGAATGGGAATTATCAGTAACTTGTTTCTAGATTAGAATATCAAGAAATTGTAGTTTTGCATTATTTTAAATTCTAATAGTAAACTTAGGGTTACCGCTATAATAAAAAATCACGAGAATATCATTTAAATCTACTTTTTTATCTATAAAAAATATCATCGACATAACATCTCTAAAAAACAATACGCGGACCAAGATCTGAATTAATAGCATTTTCAATATTTTGCTTACGAGTTCAGCAATTGCAACAGAGAGGGGGGAGACCCCATAACAGTACCAGAAATTTGACTATAAAAATCATCCTTGAATACAAAACAATTAGAGTTCAAACAGAACATGTCAATATCTTTGACATTAAAATCAATAGAATTTGCTGGTGGGGGGGCAGATTTCGTTAATAAATTTAATACCAGATCGAAAAAAATGGAAGTAAACAGTGAAACGACATCGAGAGACGCCATGATAAAACCAGAGCTGCCAACTTCTACGCCTTTTTAAATCTACTAAACGTGTTTCTAACCAGAAAAGTTATTAAATATTATACGTACTGAATTTATTTTATGATTTGTAGTACTGCATACTCTTTTAACTTGTTAAATGGAATTTCTGGTTCGAATGGTTTTGTTTGGCTGTAAAAAGGCGTAGAAGTTGGCAGCCATGTATAACCGGTAGGGAAAACAAAACCATGTAAATTGTCAAGAAATTTATAAGGTGAAAAATATTGTAAACAGAGTTTAAAGAAAAATGTTTAAGTAGCGAAGATATGTAATTGGAAAGATTATATAAAAGGGATTTAGAAAAATCAATAATAGGATGGAGTGGAAATGAAGGCTTATGAAGTTTTGGTAAACCATAAAAACTGAGGACAATTCCGGTTCGGCATTTAAATTCGGCATTTTTAGCAGTGATTGGGAGGACTTTTTTATTTTTTTAAAATTTGGATGAGTTAGAGTTCATCTTGCGTTGAATGGACGGTGTCAGATCTTTTAAAAGAATTGACTACGTATGTACATCACCAAATAGTTCATTAGCCTTCAAATGATATATGACCTTTTCTATAATAATCGTAGATCTCCCTTATCGGCTCTCGTAAATATAATAAAATGTCAGATCTCAATCGCTTAATAATGCGTAAGGAATCTTCAGCACCATGAAAAACGGAATATTTGCAGTTTATGAGCGATGCAGAAACACGTCATCCGATCATGTCTTTCCAATGGACAAAAACCCATAATACTGGATTTAGTAGAAGCAAGTAAATCGGGAATATCCAATTTTGTAAAACCCACAGAATAATTCAAACCTTTATTAAGCAAAGAAGACTCTGGTTTTGATAAACTCTTTGACGAAATATTCACAACTCAATCATTGGAAGCCAGTTCAGCAGCAGTAGATTTAGAAGTAACCTCAATAAGGAGGCTAGTAAATTTATTAGCACTTCATTAATTGGTTCAAAAGAAACGGCAGCATCGACTGATTTTCTAGTATTTGCAGATGCCTCTATAACAGCCTACGGTGCTTCTATCTATGTATATACTGCCGATTCCTCGTCGAACCTTGTAGCAAGTAAATCTCGAATTGCACCTCTAAAGACTATTTCAGTTCCCAGGCTAGAACTATGTTCCTGTTTACTTTTATGACAAATTTCTTCCTTTCTTGAAATTAGATATTCAAGGAGTAATGTTGTTTTCAGACTCAACAATAGCTCTGACTTGGACAAACACCCAGCTCATAAAGATATTTCCTATAAAGATAGTTATAGGAAATCGTGTTTTAAAAATTCAGTCTCTCATTGAACACATTAACTGGAGACAAATTTCGTCCAGCAATAATCCTACTGACAGTATATCCCGTGGAACAAACCCTCAGGAACTATTAAACTTGGAACTCTGGTGGCATGTCCTGCAAATGCTTAATAATCTTCATGATTCACCAGAAATAAAAAAACTGATTTAGAGAACAATAATATATATTTAAATGAAAAGAAAACTGTTTTAAAAATTAACTTATTTTAATAATTAATTTTTGTAATTTAAGTAATAGTTATTTTGAGTTAATTTATTTTCTTAGTTATATTTATAGGTTTCTAAATAATTGTAGAGGTAAAAAAAAAACTGCAGGGCATCTTTCAAAAGATGAATTTGATCATTCAAAAACTAGATTGATTAAATTAGTTCAGATAATGCATTTTTCTAGGGAAATTAATGCACTCAAAGAAGGTAAGCATCCAAAGAACAATCGTGTAAGTAATTTAAACCCATTTCTTGATAAAGATTAAATTCTGAGACTAGGTGGTCGTTTCGACCAATCAAACTTAAATTATGATAGGAAGTTTCCCAATATTCTCTCTAAGCACCACTGTCTTATCCTCTTAATATTTCAGTATTTTCATTTAAAAACTTACATGTGGGTTCTCAAACATTGCTTCATTTTTTTTGATGCAGGAATTCTGGCCTTAAAATGACAGAAATAAAGCTAGAAAGATAGATCATTATTGTATTATATGCTTCAAAAATAAGCTTACAATTGTTGAACAATTAATGGTTTCGTTACCAAAAGAAAGTGTCAATATCAACAGCCCATTTCTAAATTCAGGATAGATTTGTGCGGCCTATTCTTTATAAGATATAAACACCAAGGTAAAGGAGTTTTTAACAAAATTTATGTCGCAATTGTCGTCTATTCCGCTACTCGGGTTGTTCAGTTGGAAGTAATAACATATTTAAGTTCTAAAGCCTTAATAGCCACCTTTAGCCTCTCACTGACAAGCCCGTGTTAATATGTTCACTAAGTTATAGGTTTCACAGCAATACAAGCAATATTTAAAATAATATAAATATAATAATTTAATAGATTTTTAATACATTCCACAATGATTACTACTCTCAATATTTACATTCGTAGTTGTAATCATTTTGATCATTGTAACCATTTTAAACATTTCATAGTTGTAATCAATCAGTTTTTTTATATAATGTTTAAAGCATCATCTTTTTTTAGCATTTAAAATATAATGCAGGGAAAACAACTTATACAATTTTGCACTTTTGCAAGTCTGTCAGAGAGTTAAAAAGATTTGAAACTAGGCGTGGAGTTTTTTCAACAATTTTCTTTGATAACGACCCTAATTTTGTTGGTACAAATTCAGAATTGAAAAAAATTACATAATCTTGTAAAAAATCAATCTGATGAATTGACTTATAATACTTGTATTATACCCACAAATAATCCTATATTATAATGTAAATATTTACTTTTCTTGCATTTTTCTGCATTTATATTTGAATAAATTATTGTAACCTTGTACCCTGATATTATTTGATATTTGAATTTAGTTAACTTTATATTATATATTTAACCTGAAACTTATATTTAGCATTAAAATTTTAATGTTAAAATTCAATTCTTACAACTAAGGACATTGTCAAATATATGTTCCTAAAATAAATATTTCATAGGTGGCCGGTATGTTGATGGCAGCTTCGTATTTATTATCGCTTGGTGATAATCCTTGTAATCATTGTTACCCTGTTTTTTTTTGTTGTTGTTGTTTTATCGTCTGCTTGCCAAGCAATTGTTGTTGTTGTTTCTTTTTGTTTGAAACGGTTGTTTCTATGGTGAGCTCAGTAAGAATTTTTTTATTGTTGAAAAAAAAATGTTTATAGTTATAATTTTGTTACATTATATTTTAAAATAGTTGGATGTGTCAATCCCAAAACTTTCTTCTATCTGATAAATATATTTTAATATTTAAAAAAAAAAAAAAAAAAAAAAAGTGGTGACCCCAAAGTTACCCACTATCGAATTTCCCCGAACATTTGACCTAGCCTAATGAGATTCTGGTATCCGAAAAGCCTAAAACGCAAAATTTAATTAATATTCTGAGAAAATGAGCTTAGTAGTGCCTCATGTTAGGCAATTTATACTAAAACCTAATAAGCATCTATTAATGTCAAGACCTAACGAATCTGAAATTTGATGGAATTTCGTCCATTAGCTCTTGAGATATAGTTATAACAAGAAATTTGCAAAACGTAGCACAGCAACACCATATCTTGGACAATTTATGCCAAAACCTAAAAATGCGTCTAATTGTGTTATGGTGTAAAAGAATATGAAGTTTGATCAAATTCTGTGCATTAGTTCTCAAGATATAGCTAGTTTAAAAAACCGTGTAAAATATAGCACAGCAACAAAATCAGTTGAAGGATTAATAACAAAACGTAATCATTGTGTAATTATGTTATATGTCATTTAATAACAAAATCTGAAGTTTGATGAAATTCTGTGCGTTGGTTGTTGAGATATAGCTATCGGAAAAATCGTGCAAAATGCAGCATAGCTGCACCACCTGTTGCAACGTTAATACCAAAATGTAATCAGCGTCTAATTATGTTATATATTCTAGTGTAACAGAATCTAAAATTTGATGAAGGTCTCTGCATTAGTTCTTCAGATATAGCTATTGCAAAAATCGTGCAAAATGTAGCATAGCAATGCCACTTATAGAGCAATTCACACCAAAACCTTATCAGCGGCTATGTATCTCAAGGTATCACGGAATCTGACGTTTGGTGAAATTCTGTGCATTAGTTCTTGAGATATAGCTATCATGAAAATCATGAAAAACGTGGCATAGCAGCCCCACCTTCGGGCCAAATTACACCAAAACTTAATCAGCGTCTATGTATATCAAGGGGTCACAGAATCTGAAGTTTGGTGAAATTCTGTGCATTAGTTCTTGAGATATAGCAATCTTGAAAATCATGAAAAACGTAGTATAGCAGCGCCACCTGCAAAACCGGAAGTCGAAAATTTTCATGAATCCAATACTTTCTTCTTGTAAAGATAGAAGAAAGTAAAAATAGTCACAATACATTGATTTGAGCTACTTAACGCCATGCGTTCACATGTGCCTCTTCCCCCCCCCCTACCTAATACAGTTCAGAGTGAAAGAATCGGATGTATTGCAACTCTTTTTCTCTACGAGTTAAACCATTCTCAATGGAAATACAGTTAAAAGATTACGAATTAGATAAAGTTTTTTATTTGATTGAGGCTTGGTTAAAGATAGAGAACAACACTAGGTTTTGTTTCTCAAGTAAAGTTAAATTGTAACCTGAATGTCGTAATCTTGCAAGTGTTTTTAAATTTAATAACGAAAGGTAAGGAACATTTTCACTACGTCGTACTTTGACGCATGCAGAAAAGAACATGAACGCAAAATCACTGATAAATGACAAATATTTTTTTCCTTATTCGTTATACAATAGAAGAAAAACTGTTTGAATTTTATTTTCCAATAATAAGATTACATAAAAAAACATTCACTATGGATATTTTCATTTTATAATGTTATTTACATTTTAAACAAGTAATTACATATTTCCTTTCCTTGCATAGCAACTAACGTGCATAATGATTATTGCATAATGATTATTTTAATGGATTTCCTGTGACAAAACATTGTAATTACAGTTAGAACGTCTTAATAAAATATATTTTACTCGCAAATAGTCATCATGTCGAATTTAAAGCTAATACACAATTGTTTTTGCTCAAAGATGCACAAGTATTTCAAAATATACTTTAAAGAAATTTATGAGAAATAAACTCTCCAGTTTTATTGCCTTTATCTCACAATAAAACTCAATGAAAAGACTTTAAATGAGAATATTAAAATGTTATGACTTTAAACACTTTTAAAAAAGTGTATAATGAACAGTATAAAAACAATTTTGTAATTATTTCACAGCAGTTACTATTTAAATATGTTTCGTTTAACGATACGATATACAAAGTTTACAGTTTAAAGTAAGAAGGTAATTTTATGTTCTTATAAACTTGTAAAATAAAAAAAATAAGTTTATTTTCCACCTGTTAAATTATCTACTGTATCTTTAAAAAAGGCAAAATTCTCATATCACATGCATAGTATATACCTGGTGTAAATTTTCCATGCGGGTTAAAAAAGTCCGCGACAGGATTCGAACCAGGGATGTACACCAATGCTCTTCTAACTGAGCCATCCCGGACACGAAGACTAGAGGACTATTTCATCCAAATAACCTTAACGATCATATGGAAAATTTACATGGAAAATTTACATCTGTTATAATTTATTTACCAATTGAAAAATCGTGATATAAATTAATCAAATGCATATATGGTGTCCAGTAAATGACTGATACATTTTGAACATAAATAACAACAACAAAAAACGGTTTGAGAAAAAAATAGTTTTTATAGAGATGCGTTTTTCGATTGATTTTGTAAAGACGACTCTGACTCGATAAACCTACTTGATGAGTCGACTCTCGATTCCCCTGCAGAACTAGAGTTTTTTGGTTTGAAAGACATTTTAAATAATATTTATGATTACATAACGTGATTAAAAAGCAGGTTTTGCTGGTTTTTAGTAAGTATAATAGACATTGTTCAATCATAATTATCATTTTAATTTCTTTCGAGCTGACAAACCTTATTTCTGCAGATGAATTGAGAGTCGATTCAACATATTAACGCATCAAGTACGTTAGTCGACTCAGAATCAACTCTGCATAATGAATCGAAAATCGCAATCCCCATGAAAACTAGAGTAATGTCTTTATTTCGACAGCATGTTGTTGCCAGGACCATCTTTAGACAAAAATTCGACCTATATGAACTTCATTTATTCTTGAATCTAAAATCTTTGCAATGTATAAAATATCAAACAGATGTAAATTTAAAGCAAAAATACAAACAATGAAAAAAAAAACAATAATAAGCTGTTTTGTTTCTTAACTAACTGTATAAAATTCTACATATATTTTAAACTTTGTATAATTCTAAAATATTCTGTATCTAATTTTATTTAAATCACTTATCCTTAAACAAATATGAATATTTTGACTGTATTTTTCTCTTTTATAATAAATTATACTTTATCTCCATATATAATCTTTATGTCCAGGATACGATTTCATTGATAAAAATTAAGGATCACATACTTTGAAAATATGGATTAGAAATTTTCAAAGCTTCAACATAAGTTAAACACAGAACTTATTCATAATTCATTTTAATCATGATTTAAGATATCTTGAAAAATGCTGCTTCATTTTTCAGGAAATACTGAAAGACTTTAAAAACTTATACCATTCATTCTTCACTCTTTTAGACAGCATCAGAATTATGGCTTTTGAAAGAAACTCTATTCATTTGTTTGACTTGAAATATGTATTATCTTTAATAACTGACATTTGAGATTAGCATAATTTTTCAACTGTTGATAACGAAAGAAGATAATATTATTATAAATTAAGTAATGCATACACATATTTGTGTTATGTAAATTATATTTACACATTATAATAAAAAAATTGACGCAACAAGAAGGAATAAACCTATTACTTTGAAATTTCGCATGCATACATGTTTCGAACAAACATGCAAATAATGAAAATTTGATGTATAATGAGTGTATAGTGAAGCCAAAAATGAATACCAGTAGTGGTTTAAACAGAGGCTTATCATTGTGTTTGCCATACAATCAAAGATTTGAAATATTGTAAATAGTAAATGATTGTAATGACTGCAAAACATTTTCCTTGTTGACCATAATGTAATGGAATTCTTTTGAGAAATTTATGAATGTTACAAAGTTTATATTCAATACCGGATATAGCCAGGTAAACATCATTATCTAAATCAATTGCATGGAAATTTGAGAATACTTCCACGAGTTAGAGCATGGACAGACAGACACACAGATTAACAGATGTACAGATGGTCGGACAACATATTTAATAAACACTTTTATATTATTTTGGATAGTGTTAAAAATAAAACTGAAATGCTGATTTGTAAATTCGGGATCTCAGTAACAGAATAAACTTCCTAATTTAAGGGTGCATTCGAAAAACTATTCGTTGGGGGCCACCGTAATACTTACCCATCATGGATATGCATATTATCAAATATGAAAATAAAACATGTATAAACTATTTATAAACAGCATCGCAATTCCAAAACAAAATTTAAACATATATTTAAATATTTTTATCACATAGTAATGCTCTATTGATGAATCACAGATGAACTAATTTAGACAAGTTATACAAAACGACAATTTACATAAGTAGTATCAAATTGCACAAAAGAAACATCCTTATAACTCCAAAAATTATAACTAACAGTTTACTACGTCCGATTAAGGGTCTTATATTTAATTAAACACAACTTAAAATTGAAATTTGATTGAAATACGGGGTCATGAAAAATCGAAGAGTGTGAAAAATAGGATTACAAATATATCGGTAACTAATTCTCCAATCGACTTCGTTATGAATGCAAACTTTCTGTTATTTTATTGTCTTTTACACTCACTCCTTAAAATAAAATATTTCGAAATTTTTTATACATCTTTCATCAGAACAAATAATTTAAAAGTCCAAAACAATATATTTCCGGGTAATCGACTTTATTGATATTAAATAGGCTTCTTTCCATTTTTATATACTAAATACAAACCAAATTTCAAGTGTTTATCTCGATTTGTTAGAGAGATGGAGTGTTTAGAGACACACAGACAGACAGAAAGACAGGCAAACACACAGACTGACAAACGCAATTTTTTTTCTAAAAATGTGGTATCTGAAACATGTAAATCAGAAAAAAAAATTAAATTTTCAAAACAATTGGAAGATTTGCCCTATACTCCGTATGATAGTAAGTAATATATTTTCAACTTCAACAGTTCAAAATATTCTGAGACATTTTCAGAGATAATTTTGAAAGTAAAAACATGAAACTTTCTCAGGTGATTTTTTTTAAGTAAAAGAAAGTGATGATGTGATTTCCTTTTTCACTCAATTAATTCGGATTCGAATTATAAATAATTATTTTCTCTAGAATAACTATTGTTTTCGTTCCAAGAACATCCGCTTCGGAAAATTCACTTCAAAAAGCCGAGTTGCATTTTTTTCGAAACATTTTGTGCATTTATCAAAAAATCGATGAATGCACATTACGTAGTTTATAAATAAGAGACTATGCCAGTTTGATGCATTTGAGAACAATTTTTTTAATTAGTTTGGATTGGTTAACGCCTTAAAAAATACTTATTCGGACAATGTAATTAAAAGTCATTTTATGTAAGGGTAAATAAAGTAAACATAAAGAATTATGTTCAAGAATTTTTTCTTTTAAATTTGCTCTTTTCTATGGTTCTCTTCAAATTCATGTTTTTTTTCATCAATCATTTTTCTATTGATAGAGTGGTAATGTGTACGTAATTTAATAAATTACATCAATTATTTAAAAAATGAAATTTCCAATGACTAAAATTTTAGATTTATAAATAAACTCTACATTTAAAAAAATAATAATAAACATCATTATTATGATGATCGAAACGTGGCTTATGTAATAACAGTCATGGATAACGTACGCCATGGATTAAACATAAGTATTCCTGGACCAATCAAAAACAAATTTTTAATAAAATTCCGGCACTGCAAATTTTTAAACGTGCAAACATTGCATATTTTCAACTTTTACACCGTCATATAGGGAAAAACGTATTTTTAAATGCAATTTGTTTGAAAACTGCACCTCAATTTTTTCTGAGTTATATATATGTATTTATATATTTATAGTTTTTAATAATTTACCGTCTTGCAAAACAAGTATTCCATTTCTGGACATTAAACTTGGATTAAATAGAAAACGAATAAAATCCGAACATTTTAAGGATTCAGAAATATCTCAGAAATCTCAAAATCCAAAAGCAACAACCATTTTCAAAATGCTTGGTAATTATGAAAGCTGCATTTATTGCAGTTTCAAAAATTGATTTTGTTATGCTAATTATGATATGAGACCAGATGTTGTGATCGTAAAAATATAATTGAGTGAATTAGTCCTCCAGATTCCACGGGATGTCTCAGGCGATAGATAGGGCATTGGCCGATTTAACTAAGATAGTTCGTATCCTCACCCGGGCTGTTTTCATCCACTTGGAAAAGTTACAATATTTAAAGTCGTGTATTATAAAAATATTTTCCTGTTAAATATGAAACAGTTTTCTTTAGAATCAATAACATTCGAAAATCCGTTATTTTATATTTAGAAAGCAAATTAATAGACTGTAAAAAATGACTAGAAAATGGTTCGAGTCAGTAAAAAGTTTTTCTTTCAGAAATACTTCTATAAATCCAGAAAAGCTATTTTTCTCACCTAGACCGCCAGGCGGCAGCGCGGATAATCACCTAATCGAGTTCGCGGGTGAAAATCTACGATTAGTTTTTATCTCGATTAGCATAGTAAAATGAAATCAGTCTGCCAAGTCATATTTTGGTGGAAAGCACCGTGAATCCCGATTTTAGCACTTGACTCATAGGTAGGTTGACCAAAGTTCTTATTTTGTGCTTTTCTGCACCCGAAATTATGAAAACTTGGAGCAGAAAACATAATGCTAAATCTATGTGTCAACTTCTAAAATCGGGTTTTTAGATGTTTTCCACCAAGATATGACTTGACAGACTGATTGCGTTTAAATATGCGAATCGAAATTTAACTAATCCTAGATTTTCATCCTTGAACTCGATGCAGTGATTATTTGTTCTGATGCATCCCAGTCTATGAGGCTTCGAGAGATAAAAAAGCGCTTTTCATAATTGTGTAAAACTCAGAAGAGACTTGCTGAACTTTGATCGAATGTATATTATATTTTCGTAAAGCATATTAAAGTTTGAAGTATTTTCAGAAAGTTTTGCAGTATGACACTATTAGGACAGTCAAATTAACGTATAACAACTGACCAAAGTTCATTCAGAATTTAACTGCCATTCTACTTAGTTTTTGGCTTTAGAACGCAAAAAATGGTTTTTGCTTTTAAATGGCAAGTTTGTGGCCATTTTGTGCATTTAATGTTTTTAAGAAAAGGTAGTGTTATGTGTTGTTGGTATCTGAAATTTAAAACAAGGTCTCGTAGTCAGGAATTTCTTCATCCAAGAATGTGTTAAATAAAATGTGATCATTTACTTGTTAATCTAATTACTACACAATCTGTTGGTGTGTTTATTGAAAATCTATATATGAAGGAAAAAATACAACTAAAACATGATTTGGGTGCACAAAGTATAGTTTGATAGGTTTGACCTCATATTAAATTAAAAATAAAATAATATATATTTTTTATTAGTATGAACTGATAGGTGTTTGTTAATTAAGAGTTAATTAGAAATCAGAGTTTCTGAAACCGCATGGTGAAATAATATGCAGTGTAATTAATATCTGTAGCACTTTTGCAATAATTCTTCAAAATAATTAACGTCTTTCATGCTTATTCATCTATAATTACGAAAAAAAGTAATTATTTTACAAATAATCATTTTGTGTGACAGTTTTTTTAAAGTATGTGTACACATATATTTTTTTCTTGAATAAAGTAAAATTGCAACAGTAGAAATTTTTCTTGAACCAAATTAAATATTTGATTTTCTAGTGCATGAATAAATTAAAATATAATTTTTTTGAGGCGTTAATGATTTAAAGATTTAATTATGTCCTGAAATTACTAATAAATAATGATGCAGCATTTATGTTACACTACTATAGTTTAATGAAAAAAAGAACAATCTTTTATAAATAATTTAGCAAATAATGGAATTAATAAATCAAACTTTTTTGAAATACCTGTGTAAAGATATTTTTAAAAATAATATTATACTACACTATGACTGAAAATCATTTGTTATTTTTAAAATTTTCTTTTTTTTCTATTTCTGTTTATCAAATTGTTTCGCAGGTCTGAATTAGTGGAATGTTGGCATGGATATTCCTTTGGTCAACAAAAGTGCAGTCATATAGCTTTGTGTATTAGTATTTATAATAAATATGTTCTAAAAATGGGAAATTACGCAATCGTCATAAATTCTGCAAAAGAACACATACAAACGAATGTTTAGCAAGAAGCATAAAGAATAATGATGTGTTTATTTTTATTCATATGCAATCTGCATAATTCTTGTAATATCTCATTTCTTCAAATAACGTTACTCGGTTTCTTTTCTTTCATGTCTATCATCATATATTTTGCATTTCAGAGAAGGAAATATATATACATATAGGTACATATTATAATGTTTTCATATTAGGTATGCATAATATTTATAGGTATTGCCTTTATAGATAGATAAATTGATTAATATATCTATATACATATAGATAAACAGATAGATAAATTTATTTAAAAGTCGAAATTCAATGAATCAAAATACAGCTGCTAATCATTCTAATGTCATTCATCATGCATATCATGTTCCAGTTTCAGAAAAGATTTAAATGACTCTAAAGCGTGAATGTAATTTGTCGAAGAGAATTTATATATATTTTAAAATAAAAAAGTACATTCAAAATGTTTACCTACTGTATACATAAGGTTTACTTATACATTACTTATGCCTTGCACACATATATATTCACAATGTGTGTTTATAAATATATAAATAAAAATATCTAATGTAGTTAAAAAATATATTCTACTAAACGCAATTAATTTGAAATCAAAAGAAATTACAAAACTAAAGTTTAAGAAATAAATTTAAATAGACTTCAGACTTTAAACACACGTACTAAATTACATAACTTTTTTATTCATAAATATGATACGCCAGTCCAACATACATCTACTTATTCCTATGTTCAATCATAAGATATGTAAACAAAGGATAAATAGTTTTTTCAAATTCATCAGCATTGTAATATACTACATTTGACATAGACACGTTCACGTAATTTGTATTACTTTTAAAAAAAATTTCTCGTCCTAACTCATCAAATACATCTTACAAGCAGAGGTCCAACATTGAAAATCACAGTCTTTGATTATTTAAATGTGTGTCTTAGGGCAGAGACCCCTTAGCCTCAGGTTGAATGGATTTTATACAACGTTCCTTAGTTCTTGTGAAACAGGAAGGGGGGGTCTAATATAATGGCACAACTGAAATTCATTACTTTGAAAATAAAGAATGTACATGCTCATAGCTCAGTCGGATAAGCTGTAACCAATGATCCATCGAGTCCGGGTTCGAAACCGGCAACGCTCCTTTTGTCTTCCTATTTTTTTTTTATAAATATACTTGTAATTATGATTTAATTATTTCACTGTTAAATAAAAATTCTAATGCATGTCAAATCTAATTTTAACCTATTAGCTTTTTTCTATAACTAAATAGTTGTATGACACATCATAAGTAAATGACAAACTTATTTTTTAAAATAAATAATCACTTTTAAAACATATGTCACACACTCTTTATCAATGCAATGATATTAATAAACTGTATCAATTCGTGATTTAAAAGAAACATCCATCGTGTGTTGCTTTAAAAAGGGAAAGGATGGTAGAATTATTTTGTTTTAAAATTAATAAACATAATTATATTAAAAATAAACATAAGAATTAAATTACAGCCTACTTTTTGCATATACAATATTTTTAAATACTGTAAAACGTATGATTGCTCTTTGAATTATTTTGCTTATATTTTGCAGCTTTTTTATTTTGCTTAATATTTTTTTTCTTTCTACTTTTGTTTTTACTTGAATATGTTTTATATTATTATAAATTAATGTCCCCAGAATAAATTTTAGAATTCCTATAATTGAATAACGGATTGATTTATTTTTCCTTAAATGACGAGAAATAATGGTTTAAAATTAAAAATGCTAAATTAATGTTTAACTATGCTAACATTGTAGCTATGTTACGCTATTAAGATTTTTAATAAAGATGATTTAATTACAAATTATGAAATGAAAAATAAACATACCGCAACCGAGCATTGATCTTGGGTGCATTGGTCAGTGGGAAAACTTCCAGCTGAGCCACGATGAACCATACTCTTTCTCTTCAAAGTTAGCGCTTAAATTGTGCCATAATATTAGGAACCCCCCCCCTGTTTCTCAAGGACTAAGGAGCGTTGTATAAAATCCACTGAACCTGAGGCTAAGGTGTCTCTGCTCAACAACAAATTGTAAAATAATTAAAATCTGTAATTATCAAAGTTGGTCTTATTATTAGTGCTTACATAATATGTTTGCTCTAATACGCATTTATAAAAAATCTCGGTAATGGAAGTAATTTTTAATTGATGATAGCTGAATTCACTTTCGTATCAAAAATTCAATTATAAAACATGTTTTATTAAGCATTTTCTCATTTTCACTAGTATGTCTCAATTTAATATACTAAAATTATAATTGAGAAATAGACAGATTGCAACATAAACACAGCTGCATCTTCTGAACAATTTTATCCGTACAAAAAGAATATTACTATTTTATTAAAGATTTTTAATTAATACTACTTCTCATATGGAATCGACCAAAAATATCTAAATTCAGTTTACCTAATTAGATATTTATTATATCAAACAAGAACAAATTCATATTTTAAAATATAATTTATAAAATAAATAATAAATAAAACAGTTTTCTAATTTTAGTATTTATGTTAGTTTTTTCTATTCATATTAAAATACTATAATTTTAAAATCTATTTCTTATTTACAAATCTTTCATCGCATCCTCTGTTTAAGAAATGAAACTAGTTGGATGTGCCAATCCCAAAACTTTCTTCTATCTCATACATACATTTTAATATTAAAAAAAATAGTTACTCATTTTAATGCTTTAATAATTTTAATTCAATACCCTACCAACTTTGATTTTCACCTTAAATTTCTGCCTCAATCAAATAATCGGAGTAAAAACGAATTTCCGTCTCTGCACGAGCCGATGGACAATAGAATGATAGGGAGATTTTTTTTTCAAATTCAGGGAGGACCTACTTGCCTTACCAAAAAATAATCATATACAAAATGTTTAATTCAGTTCTAGAAATTTTCATCCACTTTTATGTGGTGCAATATTGAAAATGGCATAAAATTCGGTATTGCAGCGCCACCTTAAGGCGATTTTTTTTCAGATTCAGGGCGATCCAACTAGCCATAGCCATACACTTACACAAAATTTTTCGTTCAATTCAATGCGTAACTTCCTGTACTTTTGGTCGGTACAGTATTGAAAATGGCACAAAAATCGCAATTGCTGCGCCCCCTTCCGACGGATTTTTTCAAATTCAGAGAGGACCAACTAGCCATAGTCATAAACATACACAAAATATTTGGTTCAATTCGATGCATAACTTCATATACTTTTGGTCGGTACAACATTGAAAATGGCACAAAAATCGCGATTGCAACGCCCCCTTCCGGCGGATTTTTTCAAATTCAGAGAGGGCCAACTAGCCATAGTCATAAACATACACAAAAAATTTGGTTCAATTCAATACATAACTTCATATACTTTTGGTCGGTACAATATTGAAAATGGCACATAAATCGCGATTGCAACACCCCCTTCCGGCGGATTATTTCAAAACTGAAGGAAGACCTGCTTACCACAGCCAAAAATACTTACAAAGAATTTGCTTCAATTCTATGCATAACTTCATACACTTTTTGATGGTGGAATGGCGACATGCACACAGACAGACACACAGACAGACATTTTGTAATACATGTTTTGTAACACATGTTGCATACATGTTTTTTGGAATCTCTGACCCCTAAAACGTGTAAATCCGTCAAAAATCGGAAGTCGAAAAAAATTTCGATTACAATTTTGAAATAGAAGAAAGTAAAAATAATAATACAAAAATATATACATATATTTTTTTAATTTGTTATTTATGGCTATTGAAAACTTCAAGCGTATAAATTGTACAACAAAACCTCTGATGGTATCATTAGCTCTGATTGTTCAATAAATGTTCTATGAAAAAACAAATAAATAAGAATGCAAAGAAAATATATTTCATTTTCTACTACGTTATACACGTTTTTCTCTTAGAAAAATAGTTAAAGAAACCCAGCAAAGACATATCTTTCGGCACACGATCGGACCGCAGCTGGCAGTGTCGGTTATGTGTCGGCATGGACACAGTGGTTTCGGTAAAGTGTCGGCAGCATGTCGTCAACTGACACAAAAGAATCGCCTTTTACTGCTGCTGGTTATCGTAAACGGTCCTTTTATGATTTTATATCGGCAAGCGAATTATACCGGCAAGTGACGCTGGATCGATACGTGATTTCTGTTAGTGGCCCTATTAGATTTGTCAACATTGAACCAAATTAAGAATTTTTACTCTTAAACGACATTTATTACATCTTTTTCTAAATTTTGTTTGGGTTATTTTGACAAGATATTTAAATTTCATGTATTTCACATATAAAATGCTAACTGGCGTTAACAGAAAAATTTTCAAAAATAGCCAATATTTATTTATATATATATGTATTTCAATTCATTTAAAAAAGGAATTACAATTATTTGAATCAGCAAAAAACATATTTTAATCTCTCCTTAAAATTATTAATCATTATAATCTTTACCGTTAAATAATAATAATAATAATAATTATAAAAATACTTCATAAGTTAATTCAACTTTTCTAATTATATATTCATTTTAAAAGAAATAGTTTTTTTAAACAAATTATTAAAAAAGTTTAAAATTATTTTACAAGGTATAAAAATATAAGAATTCTACCCAGCTTTTTAGCCTTAAAATTTTAATGAAAGATTCTGCGCCCCCCCCCCCATTTTTTTTTAAATTACCAAACGAAAATAAATAATATTGATATATATTAATTAAAAATATACTCTACATTCTACAGTAAGTCATCAAATGCATAAATATTTTTTTAATAAAAAGTGATTAATTACAAACTTCTTTTGTTTTTTTTTTTCATTATAAACATATGTTTTTAATCTAACACGTTTAATTTTTGTTACGAAATTATTCTATTCTATTAATTATTCTCGATCAACAGTTCTAATATTGTGGTTCAGTGTAATTTAAATCTAGATCAATCACAAATCTTTAAACGAAACAAAACGTTTAATAAAAGAAAACATAAAATAAAAGTTTGAGAAATATTCGACATTCTATTACATCTAAGAATCTAATATCAACAACAAGATTATTTCATTTCAGTTTATAAAAGAGTCTATACTTTAAAGAACGTCCAAGCTGGCTAAATACGATGATCGCTAATTAGACGGAACATCCCGCCCGGCGTTGGACGACTGTCCAACATCATCATAAATAGGCAATGGAACAACTCCTGTGATGTTCCTACGTAGTATACCTGTGGAGGTCTTGAGATCAACGACGCGGACATGTCCATCGTCTCCTTTGTAGGTCTTCAAAACTCTTGCTAATCTCCAGTTGTTGAACTCTTCGTTTCTATCTTTCAGTAACACGAGTTGACCATCTTGAAGATTTTGCGAGGTCTTTTTCCATTTACTTCGAACTTGCAACTCATTTAAGTATTCTCGGTTCCAGCGTCTCCAGAACTGCTCTTTTATTCGTTGAACTAAGGTCCATCTAGAAGAAAAAGGCAAAGAATCTAAAACCTCATTATTATCAGGAATATTTAGAAGAGGACCTCCAGTAAGGAAATGACCAGGTGTCAATGGCTCTAAATCGTTAATATCTGTAGATAATGAAGTTAATAGTCTTGAGTTCATGACGGCTTCAATTTGGGTTACAAGTGTTGTCAACTCTTCAAAATTTAAGACAGAGGATTTAGTTATTTTCAAGAGTATTCTTTTCATAGCTTTAATATTCGATTCCCATAGTCCACCGAAATGTGGAGATGCAGGTGGTATGAAGTTCCATTTTATTCCCTCATTTGCACTAAATTTCTGAATTTTTTCCGAAGCACAAATTTGGTAGAAGGATTTTAAAAGAGCATAAGTACCCTTAAAATTGGTGGCATTATCACTCCATATAACAGAGGGTTTCGATCGTCGAGAAACAAATCTTCTTAAACAGGCTAAAAATGCTTCTGTGGTCAATTCTGAAACAATTTCCAGGTGTACTGCTTTTGTAGAAAAACATATGAATATAGCAATGTATGATTTTATTTTAATCTTTGATCGCTTCAAGTTAGGTTTTGTTATAATAGGACCAGCTAGATCTACACCTGTCTTCTCAAATGGTCTAGATGGTACAATTCTATCACGAGGTAAATTACCCATAATTTGTTGAATAGTTTGATGCTTGGACCGAATACATGTTATACACCTACTTATAATTTTTTTTACTTGGCTTTGACCAGATGGTATCTAATAAAACTGTCGTAATAATGATAGGGTTGTCTGAGTACGCGAATGCAGGAATTTTCTATGAAAATGTTGAATCAAGAGTTCAGTGAAATAATGAGACTTTGGTAAAATTAACTGATGTTTCTGTGATTCCGCTAAATTCGAAAATTTCAATCTTCCGCCGACCCTCAACAGCTCATCAGCATCTAGAAATACGTTTAAACTTAAGAGTTTACTGTTGTTTGGGAGAGGACGTTTTCCCTTTAAACACTGGATTTCAGTTTGAAATGCAGAATTTTGCACAATCTTTATCAGTCTCTTGGTTGCATTTTGTAACTCAGAAGTATCTAAATAATCATATTTTCTACTTCCTGTTTCTAATTTACAGTTATTCAAAAATCTTAAACAATATGCAGTAACTCTTATTAATTTCATAAAAGACGAGTATCGATTAATTAAATCAATGTTTGTTTGATTTTTATCAACAAGTGTTGATTTTACAGTAGCATTTTTCTTTAGTTCTAACTCATCTTTAGTTTCAGCAATGTCTAATGTATCAAATGAACTAGCCAATTTTGGCCAAAGAGATCTGTCTTGCTTTAACCATTGGGGACCTTCCCACCAAAGATGGCTATTTTTCAACTCTGGAACTTTCAAGCCTCTAGTAACAAAATCGGCAGGATTATCTTGTCCAGGACAGTGAAACCAATTTGATGGATCACTAAGATTTCTGATTTCTTTTACTCTGTTTCTAACAAACATTTTGAATCTTTCTGACTCTCCCTTAATCCAATACAATGTAATAGTTGAGTCAGTCCAAAAGTAGCAACTTACGGGAAAAACTAATTCTTTAGCAATTTTATGACAAAGTCTAGTAGACAAAAGGGTTCCTAAAAGTTCAAGACGAGGTATAGAAACAGTTTTTAAAGGGGCAACTCTACTTTTTGCTGCTACAAAACTGGTAACTATGCTCTTGTTCTTTAAAACTGCTCTAAGATATACTACTGTACCATATGCCTTTTTTGAGGCATCTGAAAAACTATGTAATTCAAAACAATCAACTTCATCAGGAGCTATATCTGACAAATAATATCTGGGGATGCTAATACTATTCAGTTCCTTTATTTCTTCAAACCATGCATTCCATAAATTGTCCAAATGCTTTGGTAAATTCTCATCCCAATCGAGGCCTAAACACCAAACTTCTTGAATTAAGCATTTGATTCTAATGGTATAGGGGCTAAGAAAGCCAATTGGGTCGAAAATACGACCAACAGTTTGCAATAAATAGCGTTTAGTATTAAGTCTCTTCGATAGGAAATTTTCCATATTATGAATTTTAAATGACAATGTATCATTATCTGGGTCCCAAGAAACCCCTAAAACTTTTGAATTCACCAAGTACTGATTACTAAGATTAAAATTATCAGTTGCGTCATCAGTATGCAAACCATATTGTTCCCATTTTTGACGTAATTCATACGAATTAGTTTTCCATTTTCTAAATATCATTGAAGCTTCTTGGAAGATTTCATAAGCTTCCTTACTAATTTTAAAAGCTGATTCAACATTTGGTTGACTGCTGATAAAGTCATCAACATATAAGGATGAATTTAAAATATCAAAAGACTCAGGAAATGTTTCTACATACTTTTGTAGGTGGTGCTTGATAGTAGCTGCAAGAAGGAAGGGGCTTGACTTCACTCCGAAAAGTACTCTCTTGAGTCTAAATATTTTAAATTCCTTACCTGGATCTTCAACCCATGGCTCATCATCCCAAAAAAATCTTGTGAAGTCCCTGTCTGCTTCATCAATTTCGATCTGCAAAAAAGCTTTCTGAATGTCTGCGGTAACTGCTATTGGAAAGTTTCTAAATTTGATTAAAAGACTGAACAGATCGGGGATAAGATTTAAACCAGTATATAAACAGTCATTTAGTGATAATTCACCTTTAGAATGGGCGCTTGCATCAAACACAATTCTAAGTTTAGTTGTGGACTTATCTTCTCGAATCACTGCTCTATGGGGCAAGTAAAATGTATTTACATCAGATGAGTTTTCAACAGGTTCGATGATATTCTCTGCTAAATAACTGTCCAGAACAGATTTATATTCTGAGAATAACGAAGGATCGTTTCTAAAGTTTGTTCTCAACTTCAAAAATCGTCGATGCGCCACTTCGCGATTGTTATTGAGGGACATTTTTAAATTTTTCTTCCATGGAAATTTTACCTTGTACCGATTATCTTTAAAAACAATACTAGACTCGAAGTCAGATATGACGTCATTATCTACATTAGAAATAGCTTGAGTTTCGGATTCAATTCCTAAGCTTTCCAGTTGCCAAAATTCTCTAATTTGTTCAGATAAATCCTTTTCTTCAACTATAATTTTCATGCTAAATAATTCATTGGCTGACCCCATATAACCCTGCAAACACCAGCCAAAAAGAGTTTCAGTAGCTACGAGATTATCCTTTAGTCGTTTAATTCTACCAGTTACAACATTATAATAATTATCGGTACCTATTAAAACTGCAATTTGTTGATTACTATATTCATGACTGTCAGCTAGTTGTAGACCTTTCAATTTATTATATGATTTTCGAACGTATTTATCAGGAGTGGGTAAGCAAGCAGCTGAAATCTGATCTGTTTCAAGGGCTTCGATTTCAATGTTCAAAGAGGGTTGATCCCTATTTTCTAGTTTTACTTTTACAACATTATATGTTTTCTCAGTCGCCTTTTCGGCTCCAAAAGCATAAACTGATAAGGTTTCCTTTCTAATAACTGGCAATTTTAGCTTTTGTGAAATATCGCGAATTATAAATGTTCTCATACTGCCGTTATCTAATAAAATACGAACTGGTTCATTTTTATCAGTTTTCAAATCTTTTATTATTGCTGAACAAGTTTGTAAAAATATATTGCAATGGGTGTTTTCGTCTGGTACCTTACTAGTGGAAGTGTTATCACAATGAGAAATGGATACGACATTTGAATGATTTTCTAATTGGAAACAAATAGCCCTACTATGTTTTTTACCACAAATATCACACATTTTGGTTTCTCCACAGTCCTTGATTCTATGTTTACATTTTAAACACAAAAAGCATCTTCCTTGCTTTTTTAGTAATTCTTTTTTCTCAGTCAAGGTTAATGATTCGCAGAATTCGCTATTATGCTCAACACTATTACAAAATATGCATGAATTTTTGTTTACAGAAGCCATTAATTCAGCTGAAACATTATTTTGTTTATAACCTTTCGTAATATATTGATATTTCGACTTAAATTTTGATTGTTTATCTGAAAATTTGGGTTTGTATTCTTTCTTGTTATCATTAGAAAATGATTTTTTAGAATCTAAATCATGGATAGTTAATGCCCTTTCTCTACTCTCAATTTCATTTTTAAGAAAACTCATAAGATTATCTATATTCCACATTTCACCATTTTTTAGATGTCTATTAAATTCTAATGTTAAATCTGGAGGTATTAACTTCAATAATATTGGGCAAAGCAACCCACTGTATGTATCAGATTTTACACCCAAAGACTCTAAATTTCGAATTTGTACTAGACATTTATCATACAAACATCTTAAACCATAAGTGTCAGAAGAACTTTTCAAACATTTCATATTTAATAAATTATTTAGATGAGCGTGTACGAGCATATCATGTCTACCAAACCTTTCTTTCAAGAGGGATATAGCCGCCGCATAATTATTTTCTGTCAAACTAAATCCACTGATTGTGTTTGCAGCCGATCCTGCTACCGAACTTTTCTAATAGCTGAATTTCTCAACATCGGTAAGACTTGGATTTTTGTCTATAGCTGTTTCAAATTCATTCCAAAATTCCAGGAATTTATCTGGTTCACCAAAAAATCGACTTATTTGTAGTTTAGGCAGCTTTATTTTCTTGAATTCGGTAGAAACAGGACATGCCCGTACTGAATCAATATTATTAGCATTAACAATATTTGCATTTGTACTCAAACTTTTAATTTTGAAGTTTAATTTACATCTATACGATATCACTTTCTGATCGTATTCATCAATATTTAAAATTTCATTTTCAACATTTTTAGCATTTAATAAACTTAAAATGTTATTATCTAGTTGTTTAATAACATTAAATTTGGTATTTAATTTATCAAGTAATTCCTCAAAATATGTCACAGAATGTTTTGATTTCGAAAAATAATCATCAATATCTTCTATTAACTTATTTAAAAGATTTCGATGCGTATCACGCATCTTTCTTTCCTTATTTTCATTCATTGGATAAAATAAAATGCAACAAAAAGTCAACTCACCAATCTGTCATCAAAACGAAAGCATTTTTCTAATTGCGCAATAGCTTGAAATCCCGAATTCTTCCCGGCCGATGCACCAATGTTACGAAATTATTCTATTCTATTAATTATTCTCGATCAACAGTTCTAATATTGTGGTTCAGTGTAATTTAAATCTAGATCAATCACAAATCTTTAAACGAAACAAAACGTTTAATAAAAGAAAACATAAAATAAAAGTTTGAGAAATATTCGACATTCTATTACATCTAAGAATCTATTATCAACAACAAGATTATTTCATTTCAGTTTATAAAAGAGTCTATACTTTAAAGAACGTCCAAGCTGGCTAAATACGATGCTCGCTAATTAGCCGGAACAATTATATTATAAATCCTAAAACGAAAGTTGTATCAACGAAAAAAAATTTTAATTCACCGGTTTTATTAAATACTAAAGTATTCTTAATTTTACAGAAATATTCAGAAATATCCTCTATTATAAAAATTATCTAACTAAAGAAAAAAATATTGATATAAATTAATACTTTTGTTTTATTTTTAAATTAAAAATATTGATAAATAACAAATGACATAAAATGAATTCTTAATCTAATTAAAATTTATAAATTACCAACTTACTATTTATGAAAATATGTTTTTCCTTAATAAAAATATATGATTTAAAAATTAATGCAATGCATGTAGTTACATTATCAAACCTAAAAATAAATTAACTAATACAATACCTCTAAAAATAATTCATTTTATTAAATACATAGTTCTTAAATTTGTAAGAAAAATAATTTCGTTTGCTTAAATTAATTCGCAATGATAATTATTTCATTCATTTTAATATTAAGTTTAGTTTATTTCAGTCTAAGACAATTACAAAATAAATAAATTAATAATAAATAAATAAATAATACTACATTAATTAACTTGTACTACTAATTAACTACATTAACTTTTCCATCAACTATTTACCTTCAACGATAAATGCATCCCTTAACGAAATGTTTCCTCTTATTACCCCATAAAATCCCCTTTAACAAGGCTGAGTGGTCGAATGGTTAAAGCACTCACATTCTGTCCTTGGGAACATGAGTCCAACCCCAACGTCATCCAATGGGGAAGTACATTTTTGGGGATTTTTAACAAATATAGTTCGAAGATGAATCATAGATCGCGCCAGCAACATTTTTTTTTTCGATTTATGCTGGGGATGCAAAAGCGGACCGACTGCGTGCCTAACAGTCGGGCGGTATTCGCTCGGCGTTTCGAAAAAGGTGTGGAACCGATACGGCGTGACGGTATCGTGCCGATATCGTCGGTAACGGCAAAGCGACTGTGGACCAATTGTTTACCAATAGCTCTGTGTTCGCTGGGAATAGAAAGAGGATAAAAAATAGCATATACTTTAGAGAACCTCGTTTTTTCCCTTTTTTTCTGAGTGTTATCTTTTTTTTTATATATAAATTATGAACTGAAATTTTCCTATTTGAAGTTGTTATGATTATATATTTTTTTAATCTTAAGTTTTGAAATTGTTTTCTTATGTATATCTAAAAAAATGTAAATTGGATGTAAATATTTATAAAAAAAAATAATTTTATTATGTATTTTTTAATGCCAATAAATGAATTATAATAGTTTATTTGAAAATGTCATTTGAAATGATTCTATTTAAATATTAAATTAAAATTTCATATTTTTAAAAGAATGATGAAGGGACTTAATTAATTTCTTATTCATTCACTTAATTTATTTTCAATTTTCAAACAAGGTTTGTTTATAAAACCTTTCACGAACAATAGAAGATGATATAAAATAACAAAACATTGATAAATAAAATATTAATTAGCTTCGCATTTTTTTACAGAAATTAATTACTAAGCTTAATTAGTGTTACGATCCCTTTAATCCAAAATATCAATAAAATATAAATCACTTACATATTGCAAAATTACAATTTAAAGATTAATTACTAAAATAAAATAACATTTTTTATCAGGATTAACTGTATTTAATTAACATTTACTAAAAGAATCGAGCTTAATTTTCATTATTTAATTTCTTATATTCTATGAAAAAAATGATAGTCAACAGGAAAAATGTTAAAAAGTCCTTCCGGCAATGCCGGGAGGAAGAGGTAGCTTTCATATACTTATACATTTATTTATTTATTTTAAAGTAAGTTACATTGTTCAAAAATACTAAACTCAAATTAGTGGAAATAATCTTATAAAATTAGTGATTTTATAAGTCGTCGTGAATGCTAGTTTTTGTCAAGACTGAATATTAATAGGAATTTTTAGAAATTAGTCATCTTTTATTCAACCTGGTTTTATTTTAAGCGATTTAGAGAGTCACCAAATTCCACGATATCATAAAGTGTAAACCATTTCAAAGCAACATGATGGATCGTTCAGATCAGACCGTTTCAAAATGTCAGCCATAAGCAAAAATCAAAGTGCTATAACTCAATCATTTTATTAAGATATAGACAAAACAAAAAGTGTTCTGGAATCATTGTTTTAAGTTTTAATACGTAAAAGAAAAATATTTTTCAGCTTTTAATTTTTTCGCATTTAAACTTTAAAAATTTTTAAAAATTTAAAATGGCTACCATTTTGAAACAAAATGGTGGATGATGTTAGCCAACGAACTCGGTTGAGACATTTGTATGTACTATGTACATACCAAGTTCCATTGAAATCGGTTCATAAATACGCGTGTTATCACGTGACAAAATCAGATCGTTTCAAAATGTCAGTCATATGAAAAATTCAGAGTGCTATAACTCAATCATTTTGTAAGATATAGGCAAAATAAAAAGTGTTCTGGAATCGTTGTTTTAAGTTCTAACAAGTAAAAGAAAAATATTTTTCAAATTTTGATTTTTTCGCATTTAGTTTTAAATTTTAATTTTTTTAAAAAAATTAAAATGGCCACCATTTTGAAACAAAATGGCGGATGATGCTGGCCAACGAACTCGGTCGAGACATTTGTATGTACTATGTACATACCAAGTTCCATTGAAATCGGTTCATAAATGCGCGTGTAATTACGTGACAAAATCAGATCGTTTCAAAATGTCAGCCATATGAAAAATTCAAAGTGCTATAACTCAATCATTTTGTAAGATATAGACAAAATAAAAAGTGTTCTGGAATTGTTGTTTTAAGTTCTAACACGTAAAAGAAAAATATTTTTCAAATTTTGATTTTTTTGCATTTAGTTTCAAATTTTAAATTTTTTAAAAAATTTAAAATGGTCACCATTTTGAAACAAAATGGCGGATGATGCTGGCCAACGAACTCGGTCGAGACATTTGTATGTACTATGTACATACCAAGTTTCATTGAAATCGGTTCATAAATGCGCGTGTCATTACGTGACAAAAATCAGATCGTTTCAAAATGTCAGCCATAAGAAAAATTCAAAGTACTATAACTCAATCATTTTGTAAGATATAGACAAAATAAAAAGTGTTCTGGAATCTTTGTTTTAAGTTCTAACACGTAAAAGAAAAATATTTTTCAACTTTTAATTTTTTCGCATTTAATTTTAAATTTTAAATTTTTAAAAAAAATTAAAATGGCCGCCATTTTGAAACAAAATGGCGAATGATGCTGACCAACGAACTCGGTCGAGACATTTGTATGTACTATGTACATACCAAGTTTCATTCAAATCGGTTCATAAACACGTTAGTTATCGCATGACAAAAATCAGATATATATATATATATATATATATATATGGTTATATATATATATATATATATATATGTCAACATTTGAACGGAGGGTGGTTTTGGGGTCTGGGGGTCATGATCGGTGAAAATATACCAAAATTTTCCGGAAGTGCTTTCCTCCGGACGGCTGCAATAGGTAGCTTTTTACTTTTTGTAATGAAAGCTACCTAAAATTGAATATCCAATTAAGAAATATATTCACAATTACTTCTCTTCTAAATTCCTTTTTCGAAATATTGAAATTAAAAAAGTATTGAATTATTTATATCTTAAATTTTAATAAAACATATTTCATCTGATTTTACTTAAATTCGTTTCTTGTCTATTCGGAAATCTGTCTCTGAACATGTGGGCCAAATCTTGTTATCCACTTTTTATTTGCTTCTGACGAATGATTTTTTCGTAAATGTTTTACATATTGTCATTTTTGCTCTTAAAGCAATATCCACACTGTAAAAAATAAAAATAAATAAATAAAAATTAAAAAAATTAAATAAATAAATAAATCCGTTAAATATACGGAAAAAAATGCTGGCGGCAGTTTTACCCGTAAATATTGCAGTAGAAATAGATGTAATTTTTTATTACTTCAAATTTTACTGCAATTTTTTGCGGCAAAAACTACTGACAACGTTGATTCCACCAGTTTTTGCCGTAAATTTAATGATTTTTTTTTCTACAGTGCAAAAAATTTCAAAAAAAAAAAAAAAACTCGTTAATTTTGGTCTCTGAACATGTGGACCAAATCTTGTTAATCATTTTTGATCAGATTCTAAAGAAGGATTTTTTCGTAGAATGTATCACACATTTTTGCTCATAATGTAATATCCAGAAAATTTCAATAGAATTTCAAAAAATCTCTCAACATCTGGGATAAATCTTATTACCCATTTTTGATCTACTTCTAAAAAAGATTTTTTTTTTTTTTTTTGGTAGAATATTTTACAGACTATCATTTTTACTCATAATACAATATCCAGGAAATTTCAATAGAATTCAAAACCTGATTTATTTGCAGTTTTCTTATATCTAAAAACTTACAATACAGAAAAATAGTAAAATTAATAAACTTTTTTTTTTGGGGGGGGGGAAACTGGCTATTTAGAACATTTTATGTAACGGCAACAACAAAAATTCGTAAAACAGGTACATTTTTCCATTATAAATTAAAAAACCTGCATGTTTTAAAAGAATGTTTTAAAAAACTATGATACCTGGAACTTTTTTTTGTAACGCGGAGCTGGATTATAGATAAAGTTTTAGTAAGATTATTTTATTTTAATAGATTTTTTTTGTAAAACTACAGAAATCTGTAACTTACAAAATCCAATTTTGTAGATTTACATTTTTTTATTACATTGTATAGATAAAACTTTAGAAAGACACTTTACATCAATTATTATTGTTATTATTATTATTATTATTATTACTTTTGTTAATAATAATATTATATATATATATATGTATATATATTTCAATGTAAGCAGACTACACCTGACAAAACATGAAATAAAATTTTTCAGTATATATTGCCAAAATGCTTGATCTGTTCCTCAAAAATTAGCTTATTTTCAAAATTCACGTTTTTTAACAGCAATTAATTGAATTTTTCTAGTCTTTTAGAATTCTATTGTCATGCCCTTATCTCCACAAAAAATGTTCCAGAGACCGTATAATTCTTTTGCATTTTGCTTCAAATGTTACATTTAACGAAACAGATTTTGCACAAAAGTTGATAACAAGAACATAGTCGATGGCAAATACAACATTCATGTATTGCCAACGCTGCAACATTATTAACGGTGAAATCTAACAATTCATTTACATTTTATACTTAATTCACATGTTTAAAGAATTGACATCCTGGTAAAGTACAGGAATAATATTATAATTTTTTTATGTTGAAATATAACATCTAACCAACCAGTTTTGCTCAGATTTTTCGTACATATCAATATGGTTGCAATTTAAGTTTCCTTCCTGCAAATTAACCTTTCTCTCCAATTTAATCGAAATATACTTTTTCTTTTCTTTAAATGCAAAAATTAGTGAGTTAACTCTTTTTAAAACGTTTAAATTTAGACAAAGGTTAATAGATTAGAACAAAGGATTTTTATATTATTTAAACGTGGATTTCGTAAAAATTTTCAAAACTCCATTATTTGAAAATATATAATATTTAATATTATTTAATATTTTTATTTATATATATCATATAATCAGTTATATATATCACATTATCAGTTATATGTATCATTTTATTTAATGTTTTTAGTTTGAAAATATGTGTGTGTTTTGGTGTAGTTGTCAGGAATGTATTGAATTTAAATGTCAATTAGATGTTTCAATTAAAATGGTATTTCTGAATACAGAATCGTACGTTCTGCAGCTCCAGTAACAAACCAAGTTACATAGAGCATACTTTATTTTCCAACATCCTTTTTATTCTACAACTTTTTAGAATTTCCTTTTGTCCTCAAAAATATTTTCTACTTATGCAAAAGAACAAAAAAACTGCTACGATTTCAATGATGGATCGACTGGAGTTCAACACGTAAAAAACCGATTCATCCTGTTTATAGGATTTCTCAGAAAAGTCCTGGGAGTTATTTAAAATATGTCTGAATATATTTTTTGTATCATAGCACCGCATAAGAAAATAGAAAGCATTTCATATTCAGTATTTTTCTGAGTTGTAAATATTTTTCAAAACAGATATAAATTATGTTAGAAATTATTAATTTCCGACAAAAAGAATTCATTCCCGACATCAGTTTATTCATTTTTCTTATTTTAAGGCACATCTGTTTTGTAAAAAACTCCATTTGTGCCCCAGAATTGCTACATACTTATTATAGAACCCCAGATATTGTGCCCAGAATTGCTACATAACTAAACCTTAATAAAGTACAATCAATTATAAATACTGATCTACCGTGGAAAACTCACTTTTCTTCCCAATGAATCCTTACATGCTTATAGCAAAAGTCCCAGTCACATGACCTTACAAACCCGGAACACTCAATATCCAATTCCCAAAGAAGGTTGGTAAAAATTTTATGGACCGCGGAAAGATTAACCCTACACAAGTCCGAAGTACATAAATATATCTTTAATTTTTTTGAATTACTTTATTTTGCGCTGTATTAATAAATTACCGAAAACTTTTCGTCTAAACTGCGTTTACGGGTATTATAATGTTTTCTAAGCTACTACAATGGCATCATTTAATTAATTATTCATCTATTTTATTTTATTTTATTTAAGATATTTGTTACATCTTTTCATACATATTATATTTTAGGGGAATTTTAGTTAGTCTGTTACTGTCCCCTCGTCTAGCTTAGTGAGTGTTGCAATCTATCAAGAAACACCGAAACTCTAACACCTGGAGTTTGGCAGTTTAATTTTTCATATCGTATTGACGCTTTTTACCATTAAATCAAATGAGAATGATGCCTGGGAAGATTCTATCTATTATCTTTTCTAGGAATGTTATTCCATAAGGCATAAGCAGGTAGGTTCCTCAATAATAAAAAGAATTAAAAGCTTTACCTTTCTGTTGACACACATTTATTTGATGAAAATAAAGTAGAATAATGATGTACTACTGCCAAGTAAAGTAAGAACGCAACGCATAAAACCCTAAACGATAAGAAGAAAGTTAATTAATTAAATGTTAGTATAAGAGACAGAAAAACGTGTCAAGGACTTCTTGACCGCAAAACACCTGCTAACCACGGCGCGTGTACAAAATAACTTAAAGTACTATCTATCGATATCTGTAAATGAAACGTACATTAACATACATAATATAAGGCACTAACAATATAGCAATGTAACAACATTTTTAGAAACCAACATAACAATGAACAATAGATCCAGAATATTTCAAAACAGTTGAGACAAAAATTTCAAACATACATCATAGTAACAATTTTATCAACAAATTTTGAATTTAACTAAGCACCACTCGTGAGTCCGTAAAAATTTCCAAAAATGGCCAAAAATAAAATCTAATACAGTTCATTTGCTTTCATTCCTTCACATTGCTACAACATAAGTGCACTTTAATAGAAAGTTAATAAAAAACATCTCACCCATTTATAGAGATGATTCCCTGCTAGCCGGCTTCATACTGTAGGAAGGATCTCTCCTCTTGTCCCAGAATCCTTGAACAAATGATCTTTCGTTATCAGAGCTGTAAAGGGAAGCAACCGTTGACTGCCGTGCATGAAGTCTGGTCCTGAATGGATGGCATGGGACATGTGTAGGTTCCACTCGACGCGACGGCTCTGTTCGGATTGGATCGCTGAAGTCACTCCATGGCAAGACTCCTGTCGGTGAAAAGTTCCAGATTTGGGACGCTGACTCTCCAAAAACTGTCTCCTCTTTCTGGAAGCATCTGAAGTAACCGTCGTTGATGCTAAGCTGCGCTTTTGTCCAGACATACGTTTTCTTTTATTAGGAAAAACATAATCAAACTTAAGAGTTCTTTTATCATTTCTACGAGTGTCCACAAATGTTACTTTTGGAGGATTGTGTACCGACAATGTAGAACTATAGGACAATTTATGCTTCCGAGGTTGATGTCTAAGGTCTGGCGGAACGGGTCGATTTACGATTTTCTGCCCTTCAGGGCATACTGAGTCTGTCGTAGCCGAAATTGGCCTCTTTGTTTTATCATCATATTTCGCTCTCGGATTAACAGTTGTTTTTGGCGATGTCTTTCTAGAGTTTCGTTGTGAATAATGAAGATTACCACTAGACGAAGATAAACTAGACTCGGGAAACTTTTTGGATCGGGAATTTAGCGAAACACCACTTGACACATGAGACCCCTCACTATCGTTTTTCTCTAAACTTATAAATTCTAACCTGATCCAGATTAACTGTCATCCTTTCACCACCTACATTTACAACCAAATCATTATTTCGAACTTCTAAAACTTCAAAAGGACCCACAAACTTTGGACCAAACTTAGCTACCCTCTTCTGACGACTTGAACTTAACCAATGCTTTTTCACCAAAACAAAATCTGTAACTTTAACTTCTAACTCTATTCTACGCATATTATAATACTGAGAATGTTTCTCCTTTGCATTTCCCATCTGAACCTGTGCCTCCTTAACATACTTCTCAATATCCTGACACATAAATTGACTCTCTGCATCAGATACCATAATTAACCTTTGAAATGGAGTAATGACTTTTCTATCCAAAAATAACTCAGCAGGCGTTTTCCCCGTCGACTCATGAACTGCCGTACGAAGTGCGTACGCAAAATGCTAAAGAAACTGGTCCCAATTTGAATGATGTGAACCCACGTAAGAATTAGACCACGTAGAACCCACGTATCATTTGAATTAAAGTACGATTTACACGTTCAACCATATTAGATTGAGGACGGTAAGTAACAGTAAAAGAATGATGAATCTCCAGCTTCTCACACAGAGCCTTAAAAATGTCTGATATAAAAAAAGGGCCATGATCACTAACTACCCTAATTGGTGCACCATATTTCGAAATATAATTATCAAAAAAGGCATCGGCAACTGTAGGTCAGAAGCCTTCCTGAGGGGGACTAACTCCACACACTTACTAAAATAATCTATTACTAATACAAATCTATCTCTTTTAGGGTTAGACAATGGATAAGGACCAATTAAATCTACACCTACACATTCATTAGGGAAATTTATTTTAATAGGAATTAATTTGCCAGCTAGACTTACGTTTTTATAATTAAATCGTTGGCATGTGTTACAGCTGGAGACATAAGCGCGAACTGCTTGCCGCATTTTAGGGGAGTAGCAGGATTCACATATTCCAGCATAAGTTTTCCTAATTCCTAAGTGACCTGCTAATGCATTATTATGAAATTCCTTCAAGATGGTCTTACGAAGACTAGCCGGAATAAAGACTCTCAATTCACCACGTGGATTTACAAATTTAGAATAGAAAAGAAGACCATCGATAAGCTTAAAATACTGGGACCATTTCTCTAACATAGGCATATTTGTACTAGGGACATCATCTGGATTCTCCAAATAACAATATAAACTACCAAATTCCTCATCTTGCTTTTGTTCCCTCATTAACTGTTCCCGTGATATTAACACTAACTAAGACAATGCACAACACTTAACCTCCTCCGTGACTTCTAAACCACCATGCGGGTTACGAGGCAAAGCATCAACTACCGCATTTTCCTTGCCTGCCCTATGTTCTATAACAACATTATACTCTGCCAGCTTGAAACACCATCTGACCATACCAAAAGACAAACCCTTTCCATTAGTTAACTTTGTCAAAGCTGAATGATAATGATCAGTAATGACTTTAATAGGAGTATTTGTGAAATAACAACGAAATTTATATAAAGCCCAGATTACCGCAAGACACTCCCTCTATGTAATCGGATATTTCCGTTCAGTCGCATTTAAAATTCTTGAAACAAACGCTATCGGTCGACCTTTCTGTGCTAACATCGCTCTAACCCCCACTGCACTCGCATCACAATATACTTAAAGCTGAGAAGAATAGTCAGGATGAGCTAAAACAGGTGGTGATACCACCGCCTCTTTTAATAATTCAAAAGACTTCTGAGCCGCTGACGACCATGGAAATTTTACCATCTTCCTTTTAAATCATACAGTGGTTCACATAACTCTGAAAAATGTTGAATGAACTTTGAAAACCAAGCAACCATCCCTAGAAATGTAGCTATTTCCTTGCCACTTTTTGGAGTATCCATTGCCGTAATTGCTTCGATTTTCTCATTATCTATATTAATACCATCACATGTAATCTTTACTCCCAAATATTTTATTTCCTTTCGCAAAAATTTACACTTTTCCAATTTCACTGTTAACCCAGCGTCTCTCAACATTGTAAATACTTCCCTCAGCAGCCTTAAGTGCTCCTCAAACGTAGCTGCCATTATAATTATGTCATCCAGGTAGACCAAGACACCCTTATCAAGTAAAGGTTTTAAGATGTTATTCACGGGCTTCTGGAACGTTGCCTGCGCTCCCGATAAACTAAAACTCATTCGTTTAAAAGCAAACCAACCATCGCGAGTAATAAATGTCGTTTTAGCTATATCCTCAGGCTTCACTGGAATTTGAAAATAACCGGAAGTAAGATCTAATGTTGACATATAATTTTGCTCGTAATATTAGCCAATATTTCATCAATTACCGGAATTGGATATTGAGGCTAATGTGTTATCGCATTCAATTTCCTATAGTCTACTGCAAACCGCCATACCTTTGGATCATCCAATTTTTCCCATTATTTTTACGACATAACACCACCGGCGATGCAAAAGGAGATTCGATCGGCATAATGATACCATCCGCAAGCATTTTCTGAATATGATAGTCAATTATACATTGCTTTACCTTGTCATAACGATATGGTTTACTAGCAACAGGTGCGGACAAACCAGTATCAATTTCATACCACGCAACATGCGTTAAACCCAGTTTATCTGAAAAAACTTCTCCAAAATCAATCAAAAACTTATTAAATGCCTCTTTCTAGACTTCGCTTAAACCAGACTCCCCCAAATCAACCGACACTGAAACTTTTTCTTGATCACATTCTCATCATTATTTACGATCAAAGATTTTTTAAAGATATCCGAACTAATTCCTCTATCTTTCATGTAACACTAGCCAACAAAAAAATATTTTTGCCAGTTTCCTGGTTCTAGATAGCCAATTCCTACTAATTTTGGGTTATAAAAAATGAATATGTAAATGAAATTTTTTTATTAGCTCTTGTTTTCAAGATACAATAGAGCCCACTTGAGAAAGACACACAACATCCCACACACCGATTTAAAAGCAAATTGAAGAAGAAAAATGCCTATGTAATAAATACAATACAATAGGCATGTTTCACTAAACAATGTTCATTTTTCAGAAAGCTGTGGTTGTTTTCAGCCTATTCTTGCAAACGTTTCCTTTTGAATTGTCAACGCCGGAGCATCTCTTGTAACAGTCCAACAGTAGTCGGCCAGCATTGACTCATCCCAAAGACTCTGTTATCCGCGTTCCATTACAGAAATATCTTTGTGAAACCTTTCATAATGCCCATCACTTACAGCTCCACAGTTTTTGGTGAAAAAATCAAGATGGAGGTGTGGAGGAAATGAAGTTTCAGAGACGTGTTGCATCCAAGGTCATATTACTTTTGTAGGTGTTCTTTCATCAACTGTTGGCAGTTCTTGGCTTTTCTATTGCTTAGAAATCCTCGTACCACACATTTGAAGGCTTCCCAAGCTGCTTTCTCTTTTTCTTCCAAAACTTTATGAAAAGCAGGGTCTTTCATTATTGTGCATATTTGAGGGCCCACAAAGATTCCCTCTTAAACCTTTGATTCCCCCAGTCTTGGAAATTTCGCTCTAAGGTACAGGAAAGTCTCACCTAGTCAGTCATGGCTTTCATAAAACTCATTAATACCAGCCTAATATGCAGGGGTGGAAGCAGAATGTTTTTTGGATCAACTAAGAGGCTCATTTTGGAAATTTCTCTCTGTGGGATTTAGATTTCTTGAAGGCCATTTGTCTTTTATGTAGTGAGGGATTCTATTTTTATCTCGACTGTCCTATAAACATAGAAAATAGCTGTACTTGGAATAGCCTAATGGCATTCCTAGGAGTAAAGCAATTACTTTTAAAACACCACAAACCTACCATTTACGATCCTTGTATTTGATTGACTCGAGAAGTAATTCACATTCTTGTAAGTTTCCTGCATGTGAATAGAATGTCCAATTGGAATGGAAGGAATAATGTTGCCGTTGTGTTGTATTACTGCTTTCAAACTGAGTTTGGAAGAATTTATAAACAACCTCCACTTCCGCGGATCATGAGTTATATTCATTGAATTCATCAAACCATTATCATCAATACAAGTAACAACATGTTCTTTCTTCTCAAAGAAATGAAGAAAATTCTTGTGACAAGCTTCGTATTCTGTGATCTTGACTTCTGGTTGGATTCTACGCAGAGAATGCAGTTGAGGGGAATTACAGCTATTAGGAGTACCAACTTCCAAACATTCGATTTCCCATAAAGCAGCCATATGGAGATTTCTCAAGTTGGTTCCTATCTTCAAAACTAGAGCTAATCTCAACTTTTTATGTTGATTTTCATGTTTAGCGAGACAAAATACTTCAGAAATAACTATTTTTGAGCCCGAAACATTTTTGATGTTGGGTAGTGTAATCTATGTCGACTATACAGTGCGTCGCACAGTGTGGTATTTCGCTAAAAAACCTGGCCAAAATTATGTAAAAGCTCTTGTGCTTTCTATAGCTGATAAAATGTTTTATAAACACATAAAATACTCTATTACGTATAAAACAAATCATTTTTTGCACAATTTGCGCAAAAATTACGCATATTTATACAATATACAAATTAGTGTGCTATAGACCATTAATCTATTGGTCAGAGTCTTCAACATCACCCTCTTCAGAATCACTCGTGACTATAGATTCTGGTAATAAAAACTCTAAAGCCTCTGTTGAAAATGTTTTACGTCTTTTTGCTCTTTTTCGCGTACTACAGCTCAAATAAGGATCGGAACTCAGTAGCAAGCGATTGATCACATCTTCATTACATTGTATGCGTGAGACTTTTCTTGAAAAATTCTGCCTATATGAGCATAAATGCTTGTTTCGGGCTTCAGCTGCTTCCTCTGATAACTGTCCGATTGGGAGCAAAGCATGTTCGATGATAATGGCTCCATGACTCAAAATTTTATGTAGTGTTGGTGACATTGGGTGCCAACCGTAAAGATTTACATAATGTTTAGAGGTAGCATATGCAAATTCTTCAAATTTTTTTGTATCTATTTTATAACCACTTGCTAATACTTCTAGAATAATTCTTAAATTTTGAATTAATTTTAAGTCGATTCCTGTAATTTTCGCTGATAATTCAGGATTAGAGAAAAATCTTCTAGAGGTGTTTCCGTCATTGGTGTTTCCGAAACAGGCTTTCGGAATGTCTACCAGTAATCCCATCTCAGATTTAAACTTTTCTTGTATTAATTTTTTCTTTGACGGACAATTTCTTTCTCCTTATCACTTCTTGCTTGCCACTTTTTTATTGGAAGTTTATAAGAAAGATGTAGAATTGATTCAAAAAATCTGATTCTAGCATGGAGTATTGAAAGTCCAAATTTCAAAGAATTAGGGTCGATGTCTTCAGCTATTTTCAGCTTATTAAAGTCTTTTGATGATTGTTTGCAAATGTAGCATTGCATCGTGGAATTGGTGCTGGTAATTGCGTTGCAAACTTTAGCATCGACCATTGTCAACATTAATCTGTATTGGACTTGTAGTAAGCCATAAGCTGTGAGTACCTCTGTGTTCATTAAATTTCGTGCCTGCCCTTCAATGTACTTTATTTCTTCTTGTATTATGTTTTTATCTTCATGAATAAATCTTATTCGAATGGGACAACAGAAACGTGGAGATGAAGGCGTAGGGTTCTGCCACCATATTTTTTGAAATCCATTTATGTTACTTATTAATCTCAAAGGAACTATAGAACTTTGAAAAATATTTGAGTCACTATCAATGGAGTTTTCAAACTTTTGCTTGAACATTTGTTGCTGGCAGCCATCACAACCCCATTTGCAGAATAGTTCTAAACTTTTCAATTCTGCTTTACTTGCTAATGTGAAAATATCTTCTATGTATTTACACAATCTTTCAGTAGTGTGATCTAAAAGATTTTGAAGTTTTACTTCGGCCAGATTTTCAGTAATTATAATATCTTTCGGATAACATTGCTCTTTAGCTCTCTGAAGAAGTGAATAGCAAGGATATATACATTTATTAGAATTTCGGATGATATTATATTGATTGCATGTCAGATCTGCAGCAACAAACATGGCTAAAGCCTCAGTCGGCGATAACTTCAATGTACTTACGTTTGTTGTCTCAGCCGAAGAATTCAAAATTTTTCGATATTTTGTAGCCCTAGTCGGGTTGGCTGTAACGTCTTTAATAATTTTTGCAACATCTGTATTTCCAGCAGATCTTTCACTCATTGGAGCTGCATACGTCAATTGTTCATGGCTAATTTCAGATCTTAATTCTTCTGTTTTACGCCTCTTGCTTCTATTACTACAGTCTTTAAATTCCTTTGCAGGGCGAACAGGTTTTTCTATTATCCAGATAAGTAAAACTAGTGTTCCTTTCAGCCATTCCACATTATTTTCTAGAAAACGTTGTTCAGTGAATTGCGAAGAAGCCCATTTCTTTTTATAAGTATGTTTGGAAGATTTTAATTTGTTACGGAGCAAATGTATTTCATTTTCTGGACATTTCGTAATTTCGGCTAGTTTCTGTTCTAGAAACTCTAATTTCTTATTTACTTTTTTGTTGTCACACTGTTTTATAACATCATATATATATTTTCTTGATATTTCAATTGTTTTTTCCATACTGAATAAAAAAATTAATGATCTAGTTACATGTAGTACATATCTTCTTAATAATATAAAACTATCTTACTTCGTTAGTGAGTTAAGTGCGTTTTTCCACATGGCTGATCTTAAATACATTATTTAAAATGACAATAGCATTTTAGACATAAAAAAACATAATTCTTATAATACGAACACATGGTACAAAACGAAAATATAGCATTATTTAAAGGGAATAATCAGCTTATATGTCCACAATGAAAAAAATGTCTTACTTAAAAAGAACAATCGAACAACCTAAAAAACAAAAATTTTTTTTCACTTCAGTTTGCAGATATATCGTCTGCGCACCAAAGAGTTTCCAGTAAGGAGTAAGAAACTACAGCATATATTAAATATACGCATTTTAATTAAATAAAGTTTATTAAACTGAAAAAAATTCGTTTTCAAAAAATTTTTTGGAAATTTTGATTTAGTTATAGAAAGAATGGGGGGCAAATCGGGGCAAATTTTATTTCATATCTTTTAATTAGAAGGTCTATACATTATGAAAACACAAGAGTTCTTGCTGAACTCAGTTCAACTCCCTAACTTAATTATAATTTTATCTAAAATATTTAACCAAAAAAAATCTATGGTTTCAAACTTGAAAATCATAATGAACATGTACTATATTTACAAAAATATTTATGTACAAGATAAGTATATACCTTTGTCTTTAAGAACTGTAAAATGTTTCTGAAATTCGACTTAAAATAATTTTTTAGACGTTCGATAAAATGATGCATATCTCAGAAGCATAAAATGAGAAATGCAAAAACCATGACTTCCAAGTAAAATACCAGACAATCTGAGAGTCTACAGAAAGAAATGAACCCGTTATCATATGCACAGGATAATCCTCTTATACCAACCAGAGAATGATCAACTAAATGCGAAATTTAAAATTTTGACTTTTGGCCAGCTTTTTCAGTGAAATACCACACTGTGCGTCGTTAAACCATCTAGCACACAAAACTCCCAACATGTCTTAACCGAACGAATTTCAACTTCCAAATCCACTGTGCCTTTATTAACACACGCTACTCCTTGCGCCGAGTGAATCACCAGATTTGAAAAGTATTTAAGATAAATATCATACTAAATGAAACACTTCTAACAACAATATCATCCAAAATAATTAACAATTCGGGTAACTCCACAGGATTGATAGTCACACTATTCAGATATACAGAAGGCTTTTTCTTTTTGACCTGTGACTGCATACCTTCCGAAATACAGCCACCTACCGCTTTAACTGCTCCGACCTCTTAACACTTCTCCTGCTCCCAGAATCCTCATCCAAAGTAATTGATCCCATTGATCCGAGCTATGCCGAGACTCATACTTCATTAGTGTCCAAGGGTTACAAATTTTAATCATGATGCTAATGACTTATAAGTACCGCCGTGAGCCGATGCAAAACAGCGTGCACAGTATCCTCAGAGTATAAAGAAATTCCAGAAGAACTTACAGTTCATCGTGATATCACAAGTGTACTGCACTCACGATGAACTGGTGATTTCTACAGAGTATTGGCATAGAATCCTACCTAATTTACGATTGTAACAGACATTTGGGATCTCTTGTTTCTATTACGATCTTCCAATGAGCCTTTTTCTCAAACCTTGCTTACCATAGCATTTCACATTTGCAATGGCCATCGATTCTTTTGCAGTTTTAACTTGACGTATTGTACGATATGAAAACAACGCGACATGCAAAGATGTGCCTAACATAGTCTAGCAATGTCTAAACACTGGAGTTGCTTATGAAATTTTGTATCGAATTTCCCTTACAATGCAATTTCATTTACCTTACAAAAAAGGTTTGAACATAAACCACCCTTAAAACGAAATCTCATCAATATCATAGAAAAGAAGTTTCGCAATGAGCTCATGTGTCTATATAACGCATGGTATAGGTACATTCAGTCTTATACAACAGCGCCACCTGTTGCTAAAAATGGTAACTATATATATTTAAAAAAATTCATTCTAAACAAAAATCCCACCTGTTTCTGAGCATTTATCTGAAAACAGAACCTTTGTATTATACATAGTTTCCTAATTATTAACTTTTCAAAACTCCCGAAACTTCTGGATCACCTGGTACTTTGGCTTTACGATAAGCAGCACAGGTCATAAAAGCTCTAAAAGTTGTATGTCTGACGACAGGAGAGAAGGTTTCATCATAATAAGTGCCTAGTTTTTGAGTGAAACCTTCGACAACTAATCGTGCTTTGCATTTTTTTTCTTTTCCATTTTCATCACATTTTTTTATAAACCCATTTACAGCCAATTGCGCGTTTACTTTTTGGTAAAGTAACAAGCTCAAATACTTCGTTCTCCTTTAAAGAATTAAATTCTTCTTTCCTAGCTTGGAACCATTTCTGTTGATCTCTTACTGGTAATTTTAAAACATCTTTAAAAGTTTCGGGATCTTGATTTTTGGAATAACTGTCTTCCGTTTTGTAAGAGAATCTTTCTGATAGAATTCGTTTTGTCTCTCTATTAGAATTTCTTGTCTGTGAATTACCTTCACTTTCTTCTGTTGTTGGGCTGTCTACTAATTTTCCATCAGTTTCTATTTATTCTGCAGTATTTTCTATTGGAATAGATTCACAATCATTTTGAAGATTTTTATCTGAAAAATTGAAATGTATTAAATCAGAAGTTCGCTCTTCAAGATTTCCTGGAAAAGAAATTTTCACGTTCATATTTTCAAAAAACTTTATTGTTCTGCTTATCACAATTGTTCTTCCGCCTGTATAAGTCCGATATCCCTAGCTTCTTAAATCGTAACCAACAAAAATTCCTTCAGTGGCTTTTTCATCAAATTTTTGCCTCTTCTGTTTATGAAAATACGCATATGCTTTGAATTCAAATATTTTAAAATGACTTAAATTAGGCTTATACCCATTCCACAGTTCATACGGTGTCTTTTCAGTTGATTTTGTGGGTAATCGATTTTGTAAGTAAGCTGCTGTAGCTCTGGCTTCTGCCCAAAATGTTTTTGTAAGTTATCATTTATAAGCGTGGCTTTACACATTTCAATTAGTGAGCGATTCTTTCTTTCCGCGACTCCATTTTGAGACGGCGAACATGACGTTGTTGTTTCATGATGTATTCCTAAGTTCTTTAAGTAGTCACTAACATATTCGTTGCAATATTCTGCTCCATTTTCAGTACGCAAGGATTTAATCTTCAATCTCAATTTGTTTGTTGTTGATGCAACATATTCTTTTAATTTATCAAATACTTCATCTTTAGAGGAAATAAAATACACCTGTGTATAACGAGAATAATCATCAATAAATGTAACGAAATATCTTTTAGATTCCATACTATTTGTTTCAGCAGGATCGCGAACGTCACTGTATATCAGATCAAGTGGTTTTCTACTTTTGTATTGTGTTTCTTTTGGAAATGGTTTTTCTGTTAGCTTAGCTTTTATACAACTTGAACATTCAGTATAATGAGAACAATTATTCACAGTAATACCTAAAGCTAAATCATCCTTTTGAATTTTTTTGATGGATTCCAAATTTCTATGACCCAGCCTTTGGTGCCGTTTTAGAATGCAGTTGCCTTAGAACAAACAGGTAATATTTCTGAAGCGCTGTATACTTTTTCATTTGTGGGTATAATTTTTAATCTGTATAAACCCTCATCAGCTTTTGCATCTGCAACTAATATGCTACCCTTATTAATTAAACACTTATTATCTTTAAATTTTAAAACAAAACCTTTCTCAGTACAAGACTTACAGACAATAACTTGCTGTCTAACTCGGGAACATAAAGCACATGATCTAATGTAATTTTATTCGTTTAACCATTAAGTGTTTCAATATTAAAAGTACTTTTACCCTTTCCTTTTGCAGTTAATTTAGTTCCATTAGCAATTGTAATTGTAGCTTTACTTGAAATCTTTAATTCTGAGAACAATTCTAAAGAATTAGCTAAATGAACAGACGCACCTGAATCAATAAAAAAAGTTAAATTTTGTTTTGATTTCCATTTTGTTGAAATTTCATAACAAAACTTGAAGAATTTTATTCTTTCATTAATTCATGATAGTTTTGAGAATTTCATAGATTTTCATTTTGACTAGCAGTAGAAGCAGAGAAATTGTTTTGTTTTTTAAACTGTTGACGTGATCTATCTTGAGTAAAATTTGGTTTTGTTTTGTTATTGTTGTTATTCTTTAAGGTGAAAACAATCTTCACGGTTGTGATTTTTTTTTTGCAATAAGAACAAAAACTTTGTTTATTCAAATGTTTTGATTTATCCCTATTGCCCTTTAAAGTAATAGATTCAAACTTTTTTGAAATTTGTTTATTTTCGACTCTGCTAAGTTATTCATCAATTAATTTGTTTTGAATATATTTTAATGATAAATCTGTGTCATATTTGCTTTCAATAGCTTTTGTAAAGATACTATAAGAATTTGACAAAGAACAAAGCAAAATAACTATTAAATCTTCTTGTAGCTATAGTTATAACTATAGTAGATATCTACAGTAGATAATTTATAGTTATAGCTATTAAATTATTTTCACCTATACTTCTTCATTTTTCTGCCAATTCTAAAACAGAATTTATGTTTTCCTGCATTTTAATACTTTCATTATATTTATTGGAATGCAACTTCCTAAGAAGATAAAGTTTATTTGTTAAATTTACCCTATCATGAACAGATTTCAATTGATCATATGTTTCTTTAGCACTATTAGCATGTCTAACACGAACAATTTGAGAATCTGAGATTTTTAAACAAATTAATTTTCTAGCATTTCTATCATTATTCACCCAATTGTCATCATTTTCTTTTTTAGGTTCAAACACAACATCATATAGACCTTCTTTGATTAACAGTTGTTCTATTTTGAACTTCCATACTGAACAATTATCACCAATTAACTTATCAATATAATGAGATTCTTTAAGACTAGACATTGTTATATAATAATATTTGCTTATTTCATAGAAAATAAAAATGTTTTATCTTATTAATTTACAACAAAAAAAAATTATAAACTCAAATATTGCTAATGATGAAATAAGAACATAATACCCTCATAGCATGCATGGTCACAGTGACGTCATAAGGACGTCACTGTGAGTCACTTTGGTCACATCACATCTGTGACCAAAATGCAGCCACTCAGTGACGTCACATTGTGACTGAGATGTGACTTTCTTAAAATTTTTAGAAAATTACAAATATTCTTCAAAACATGTTATTTACATTAAAAAACATGTTTCTGACAATTTAAATATCGTCGCTTTTGTCACAGTTTCGTCGAAATGTCAATGTCAAAGCAGTCACAAATAACATATTTTTCACAAATTTGTCACACCGTGACTTCACAAAGTGGTCACAATGTTTTTGTTTGCCATAACCACTTCACATTTTAGTCACTGTGACTTCACATCGACAATCGATGGTCACAAAGTCACATTGTGACTTCACAACGACGTCGCAGTGACGTCACCATGCCTTATGGGTAGAATTCTTGAGAACATTTTTTAAAGTTACTTCTGGTTTCAGAAAAAAAAAATTATGTACAAATAAATAATATTATAGGGCGTCTATTAGTTGTTACCCAACCATCACAGGCTGAATCAACATATTTTTTGAATGACCCATAAACTGTGCGGTCCAATGGCTGTAGCTTATCGTCACCTGAGAATAAGATGGTTCTATCTGGCCAAAAATCAATTTCGAGTTAGAAGACTTTGAAAATCAGCATGCTGTGTACGTGCAGCTACTAAAGTTTGCAAAAAACTTTTGGCATTAATAGGTTCATATGTATGTATAGACAGTAATTCTACGAAATCAAAGCTTTTAAATAACATTTTCATGGGTTTTTTTTTTACATTTAAAAAATTTGATAGAACCATATTATTCTCAAACGTCGTGTTAGCCTTAGAATAAGATGGTTCTATCATGAAAAAAACTATATTTTTCTTCATTTGTGTAATTTTTTATAGTTTAACAAAGTGAAATTTCGTTGATTAATTCGAATAAACTTCAGTGGATAGTAAAATATTTATCATTATCTGTATTGTAGCACAATAAACAGCAAATTGCCGCTTCCACTTATTCATACTAATTAAACCATCTTCACAAAACTAATGAATATATGTAAGTTAATTGTATTATTTAACTGAACATAAAATAACTTAAACATTTAATTTTATTAAATAGGAACCCAACAGTTTTCCTTTTTTAGCGTGCTATTTCAGTGGGGGAGTATGGAAATTAATACAAAAAATTGTGATTGTATTGATAAGTGAAATTGAAATGAATTATAAATGAAAATATTCGTATATTACAGTCAGATATACTCTTGATCAAAAGAAAAGACTATATCTCTAAGGAAAAAACTTTATTCTTCTTTTTAAAAACAACAAAATAAATTTGATATTCTTTTGTTAGTCGAAATTTTGCAATGTTTCATAAACCATGCTTTATTTTGCATTACAGTTAGGCTAAATTCTCTTAAACATATTTTGAAAATAGAACCTTTCAACTCTCGGAAACTACTTTAGCATGCTCTACATGTCTTTTATTTTATCTTTGTTAATGCAATCCTTCTTTTTCTGTGTTACTTTGGGATTTTGTAAAGTCCTTTGTGTAAATGATGTTGATACTCCTCGTCGTTTGGAAGGGCTCCTTTGCAAATTCACCGTTGTGAAATTGTCTTAAATTCAATATTATAAAGAAGTTGTGTGAATCATAATTGTATCATCTTGGTCTACGGAACGAGATTATAGGCATTTTTTTGTTACACGAGTGGAAACTAAGAATCTAAGAACTGTTCTGATTTCATTCTCAGGGTTGTAAATGGATTACTGCGATTTATGCTCAGCAACAGACGTATAAATGAAAGTGACGAAAAATATTCTGCTACATCCATTGCTCTCTCTATTTGGCTCTGAATGTTATCCACTTCTTTCGCACATGAATGTCCAGGTGTACAATATTTTAGAGTAATACCCATAATATGTGGATAAGATGGTATAGGTATTGCAACTGCATAAAATATCATTTGGTTTCTATTCTGAAGAACACAACTGTCACAATATAAAATTAAACTATCAGCATGTAGAAGTCTGTCAGTATCTTCCGAATAGTCGTTGATACAGCTGAGAGTATGTCATTCCTATCTCTGCCTGACATGTCGTCTATCTACAAGCAACAATATACTTTCTTTTCTTTATTCTATTTTGCCTGTGCTGCCATGTTATACAAGTAAATTTTCTTTATAAAAAAAGTTGCTGGGATCACTTTAGGGGCATGTTATAATTTTTCTAATACAAAGCAAATGACTGACTTAGGAGAATTTTTGTCATCATTTCTAAGAGTTGTGGCGGATTCAACTTATTTTTTGTGCAGATCATATTTAAATTGCATGTCATTATTAATTTCTCGCAAGGTTTCAGCATGTTTATACTCCTGACAGTGATCACACCTATCCTTCTTTGGTTTATTGAATTCCATTTTGAACTGCGTATTAAATATGTGCCTGTAACATGAAAGTTTCACTGGCTCTACATTACTTTCTCTGCATTTTTGAAAATACAAGTTATAAATTTTCTATAACTTAAGCCCTGATTCTAAATATGTTTTTTTTTTTAGTGCTTGCTCTGTTGTAGTGTGACTCAATCTTGGGAAAACTTTCTATATGAGCTTTGATTTTATTCTTGATATCATTTGAAACGATTCTGCTTGAAAATTTGCCTCGGGTATTTTGTTCGCAGCTGGAGAAAAGTTATTGCCGGTAGGATGTATATAACTACATAAAGGCACTTTTAAGTTACGAAAAACTCATAGTAATGCTATCAATTGTCGAAATACTTTTACTGATTTTTTAAAATTGTTTATTAATATTGTTCATTATTTGTCCATTAATAAAATTAAACACAATTCGTTTTGCATATCGACGTACTAAAAACATACAATAAAGGATTTTTACTGATAAAAAATTCCTCTATATTTTACCGAAAAAAGATTTAGTTATTGAAATAATATAATCTTTCACACAAGAAATAAGATTGCCGGCTTTCATTATATAATGTAAATTAAAATAATAATATATTATCTTATATGCTGTCTGTGATTACTTTGCACATAGAACTCTGTTATTCTGACTGCTCTCAAGAATTTCTGATAGAACTATATTATTCTCTTTCACGAGCGGATGTAAATTATATATATCAAAATTTTAATGCAGAAGTGCATTCATTGATACAAATAGTACATTCCTAAGCCAAAAAGTCAATTTTTTTCAAAATGTCAGTTAGAACCTTATTATTCTCAGGTGACGTTATGTCTATAATGGGCCGGGAAAGACCGGGCCAACGTGCCCCACCATTAGTGGGCCAACTTGCCCCCTTGCCATGTTTAAAATACTTTTGCTTTTCTAAACATATCTTAACAACATTCAGTATTTATTGTTACATCAAAAGAATCGTTATAAATTGAAATTTCAAAATATTACTCACTTTTGTTATTGTGAAGTATTTCTTGAGAGCATTAACACATTCTGCACGCTAACGAAAATTTGTTTCGAGATGGACGAAGGTAAAAATCAACGCTGTTCTTAGTTAGTTTGCTTTTGTTAAAAGAACTGAAACTCATGGAAGGGTAGGGGAACAGGTTTTTTTAACATGTTTCTGGACTTATGTCGACATCTGGTGACTAGTTTGAAAATTAAGGCAAATTGGCCAACTTACCCCTATGGCCAAAGTGCCCCGGTCTCCCCTATCATTACCTCTGGAGAATTTTCAATTATTTCTACATTTTAGAAGCATAAGTAATTTGCTTTAAAAAGTATAAAACTATAAAGATATATATTACAAAAATTAATGCAAATTTGATTCTTTTGGTTCAAACTAAGCTAACGAGTATAATCAGCGTTATAAAAAGTATGTAATAAAAACTCAGAACTGTAAAACTTTTTAAACCCAAAGCTCCAATCCTCGAAAAGTATTTTTTTTAAATAAAACGTTACACACATAATTACTTTTTTCTTTTTATTGTATACAAATAAATAATATTGCTTTTCAAAAAACCAAATCGCTGCATATTATTTGAATCTTAAATCTCAGGTTCAAATATAGCAGCTAAAATACAAATTTTAAAAATACAAGAAAGATATATTTCTTTACTATTCTTCATTCTTGTTTTAAAATTTTTTTACAGGGTACAATATGTTATCTATAGCCTATCTTTCATTTCTCAACCGTTTGTCCTAGACATATCAGCTCCATTTACAAAAACGATTCAAATGCTGTAAATAATCATGCTGTGGTATTTGTTAAAGTAAAATATCAATTTTATAAAAATTACAAAATCTAATTTTTAAACTGTCCTCCAATCCCTAAATTTAAATTTAGTAAAAGTTTAACTATATCATAATATATATAATACAATAAGTTTGACTTCGGCTTTCATTAAGGGATCAGTTAAAAAATAAATCAAAGTAATTGGAAGTGGAAATCAGAGTGCAATGTCCTTTTTTGTCGCGAAACCACCTTTAACCGATATTGCCAGATCAGCTTTATTACAAAAGAATCTAAAAAAATCACTCTTAAGATTCAGTCACGACTTCTTTAGATGCTTGCAGTACTTTTATATGCATAAAAAGCTCTATCTTCACAAATGATTAAAATCATTAAGAAAATATGTCGCTTAATAAATATTAACAATTAAAATATTAAATTAAAAAAATATGCATGCATAATTTTTGATGTACTTAGACCTTTGATGTACGGTCAAGGAAAAAAGTCGACAATAATAAATTAAAAATAGTTTACTGTTGATGTAAAATAATTTGCTGTATTATCTGAGTTTGATAATTTTCAATGCCATCAAAAAAATGACCGTTATTCTAAGTACTAAAGAAATAAAAAATAATACATAAATAATATAAATAATTCAGAAATACATATAACTTAATAATAATGTTTTGTTAAATTATAATAAAGCTGTTATATGAAAAATGATATAGAATAGAGATGACAAGTAAATTTTGATGTATTGGACAAAAATGAAAACAAAACTTTAAGTAAATTTAAAATAATAAATAAATGTCTTTCCATTTATTAATTTTTTGCAATTTAATTAATCAACGAGATAAATATCATCAAAGATTTAAATATTTACTAAACGAAAATGAGAAATATCAGCAACCTATCTTTTAGAAGGAAATTCATATAGGTGGAACTACTGATTCAGAAAACGTTTTTCTAGGTGATTGTTTGGTTTCGAAACACAGGTATACTACTGATAGTTTAGAAAAATGTTAAAATACTATCTATAACCATACAATGGATCTGATTCTGAACACTGGCGTTAAATGATCAACAATACATCTGTCTATTTTTATCTTGGCTATGATAACACAATTATAACGATAGTGGTCAAAATTCGATTTTCTGTTAATATTTTTCAGCTTACATGGATCTCTTACAGTATCTTTATGTACTCTTAATATTACACTAAAAAGGTTTTAACATTTATGTGAACTGCAATTATCACCAAGTTTTCCTCTCCTTTAATCTTTTGATTAGATAATTACACAGAAACTGTTATTTCTCTCATGATTTCCGACATTATTCCTTTTTCACACTCAACAAAGCAAATTGCTGAGTGCATTTCAAGTAATTACATTATAAGATGATGTTCTAATGCATTCGTCATTTACTTAATGATGCTATTTGTTTGCTTTCGTTCACTTGTAACTGTCAAATACGAATTTCACCTGCTAATTATAACTTAATATTTTTGCGTCTAGTGTTTTTTGAAATCTTTTTGCATAATTGTTTTCCATTACTTTATTAAGTAAATTCAAATTATAATGCATTTATTTTCGAAGCAAAAATTGTATTGGATATGTTTAGAATAAATCAAATAAAAAACTTTTTAAGTCGATAGATACGTACATTGTATTTTTATTTATTTTCAGACAGAAATTTTATTAAAATTTACTTTATTTAACCTATTTTAATATACAAGATGCTGAATATAAGATTTAAATTAAAAATAGAATCTAGTCGGATATACTAGTCCCTAAACCAGTTATTTTCACAAATCTTCTCTAAATAATAAATACATGCGATGATAAGCAGATTATCGTAGAACAACACCTGATGATCTGACAAAAAGAAACTAATGTCGATTAATGCGATGAAAGACGTTGGTCACAGGGGAATTTCTTCTTTATTTAGCGGCCGGAGTCAGCAGTGGAGATAAAGTGAATGGGAATTTCTCCAGAAATAATGCAAGAGAACAGCTGCTAGTCCTTTATTTTTTTGTCAGTTCAATAAGTTATTCCACATTTTGAATAAACTAAAGCCGTCCTCACTTAAATACGATGGAATAAATCAAATTCACATCTTACAAAAATGTTATTTGTCCGACTATTTCCGTCGTTAATCCATTATAACAGTTCAAGTTCAAGATCAAGTGACTTCTACCGGTGTCAAAGCGTTTTTAAGAGGGGAAGACTAGCTACAAAACTTATCATCTTGTAGTAACATGGCGAATTACAAACATTCGAATAAAGTTCGGCAGTTGGCGTGAATTGATTTGACAGTCGAAATGGCAGCTGAATTCTATCTCCAACCTCGCGTCCGTGCGTTTTCATTGTCAGTTCAATAAGTTATTCCACATTTCAAATAAACTAAAGCCGTCCTCACTTAAATACGATGGAATAAATCAAATTCACATCTTAGAAAAATGTCATTAGTCCGACTATTTCCGTCGTTAGTCTATTATAACAGTTCAAGTTCAAGATCAAGTGACTTCTACCGGTGTCATAGAGTTTTTAAGAGGGGAAGACTAGCTACAAAACTTATCATCTTGTAGTAACATGGCGAATCACAAACATTCGAATAAAGTTCGGCAGTTGGTATGAATTGATTTGAATGTCAAAGGGGCTGCTGAATCCTATCTCCAACTTCGCGTCCGTGCGTTTTCATTGTGGAATAGTACAGTCCTGCTCGAGCTAAGGCTGATAATAAGCGTTTAACACCCAATAAAAGGCATCCGAGATAGGAGAAGAGGCGTATCCAACGTTATTGGCTGTGAGTAGAATGTCTTGTTCGAAATCTTCCCAAACTAGTGAAAGCTTTCGAAATTAAAAAAAGGTAAAAGGCCTGTAAGATTGCAAAGCATTATGGGTACGCAAACAGTTTTTAATAACACATCAAAAATCAATTTTCGATAGAATATTTTTTCCCATAAAAGGAGAAATGAAATAATGATGTAGATTAACATTTCTAAATAAAAGATTGACATTTTAATAATACAATTGAGTTTTTTTTTTAGGAAAATTAATAGCAGATTACGCCGAATTAAGGAAAATAGGATTTAGCTGACAACTAATTTTAGCATATTACTGAAATATAAATAAAAGTATATTTTTATAAGAATTTGGAGCGAAGCCCAAACGGGAAAATGTTTTTATTGTTACATATATATATTTCAAAAATCACTATCACATTGCCAAAAATGAATGGCAATCCTCTCCCATTGTGAGAATTCTAGAAACATGAAATTCCATGATATAGTTCATAAGATATGACTATCGCTAAAATTGTGCAAATGCTTCAAAATGCTGCACAAATGCGCTACCTGTGGATGCGTTACATTAAAACCAAATCAGCACCAACTTATGTCAACATCTAACTAAATCAGATGTTTGATGAAAAATCGTGCATTTGTTTTTGAGCTAAAGCTATTGGGGATATCGTGAAAAATCCAACATAGCAGCACTAGTTATTGGAAATCTCATACCAAAACCTTAATAGCATTAACTTGTGTCCAACGTCTAACTAAGAGTGCAGTTTGATGAAAATTTGTGCATTAGTTCTTGAGCTAGAGTTATTGCGGAAATCATGAAAAATGCAATTTTGTATTTTGCAGTTTAGTTTTTATTTCGAAGTAAAAGTACTTTGTTGAACTAATTTAAAGTATTTTTGTAAATTTATTACTCCAAGAAATATTTGGAGAAAATATATAATTCTCATGTTAAAAAGTCTTCATGATTCATTGATCTTTTTTAATTTTTTGTTTAGTTAAAGTAGTTAGAATAATTCAACAGTCTATAAAATCAGTTTATTTGTATATACTTCAACTAACGAGCATGTGTATTATCAAACATTATATAAAAACATCTGTATTTATATAAAATTTTGAAATCACACTAAAATTAATAATGGATGTTAGAATTTCTAAATTTGTATTACAATGTTTAACTTATTTTTGTACCATTTTAAAAGTTTCTTAATAATCGCCCTTTTGTTCAAAATCATTTATTTATTTTCGGAAAATAGATGTAGATATTTTAAAAAAATCTTTTCTCGTCATTTTGGCAGATATAATGCATCTTATTGATTCCGTATTATGAAGGCGCCGGGAAGCTTACATTTACTTTCAATGTCGCGTTAACCTGTCCAACCAAGTTATCGTCACTAAGGATACATTTTATTATGTAATATCTTATTATTTGTTCCATAAATTAATTCATGAAGCTATAGGCGTAAATATATTAATATAATCGGAGATTCAAAATAAAGGTTATGTTATTTATCTCTTAAAATGCTTATGATGAAAATGTATTTTCAATTATTAAAAGTTAAAAATGAACTTTACATGAATAGCTTTAAAATTTGTCATTTGTTTTTAAAGAGGCTGTTTATAGATTAATTTATAAAATTTATTTTTTCACAAGATACTCTTTTTGTATAATATATGTATAGAAAATACTTTCCAATACTTAAGAAAAACATTTATATGATGAACTTGCAAAAAGTTCAATGCAAATTTATTCATGAAAAAAATTGATTTAACAGATTATGAAAACCTTTGGAAAATGAAATTCTAATCAGTTTGACATGTTACAGTCAGATCAGATGACAAAAATGTATATGATTCAGATTACAATTTATCCAATCCAAATTGTTAGCTAAGGTTTTAATAATAATAAGCTCGACGCAAGTGTGGTCATTTGGCAGCTTCAGAGCCTCTCTCCTTCCTTTACGTCTTTTTGCTGTGTTTGATTTAATGAATTTTTCTTTTAAATTTGTACGATTTCAAATTTTGATTCCCCCAATCTAGCTTGCACTAGAGACGACTATTCGGGACTTGGATAGGGATCTTTGATAATCGCAATGGGAGAAGAAAAACTAAAGGATCACGGACGTAAAGAAAAAGTGGGTACCACAAGATTTATTCTCGACCGATAACAGAAACCGATTTCTACATGATTAAAAAATTTGCAACCTACAAAGTCCTGCTCTATGCAAAAATAAAATTTCGAATTTTCCGTCCAAAAATTTTTTATAAATTATGCTTAAAAACGTCAAAATGGTGCTTTAAGGGGATATGCATGATGTGCAGAACAGCATAAATTTAAAATATATATGCGCCACAAATATTGTTGCAATATTTTAGCTCGAGATAGACTATTAAGGAAGTGAAATAGTCATATTGGCAAGAAGTAAATTATTCAAATAGGTTACATACTCATTGTATATGTGCAGTATTTCAACAATCGAGTGACAAACTTCAATTTGGATGCAGCCCTAAACTGTACTTTTTTAACCCTTTATCTACCGACGGTACTTATAAGTACCATTAAAATAACTTATTATAAAATTTTTTTAATACGTCATTTAGTTATAATACTGTTTCGAATGCGTTACAGATACGCAGATCGTATTTCAAAAGCATTATTGGTTACACAAAACAAAATAATTTTTAAAGGATGATTTCTTTTACCTTTGCATCTTTTCCGCTTTTTTGGCGCTGGGGGAGGGGGATGGGTATTTTTCAATGCGGAAATATTTCTATATTTACATTATAATAACATCGTATTTGTACATTTTATAATTCCACAAAATACTAAAAAAATAATTAAAAATAAAACAAAATTGAGTGGGATTATAAAAATTGCACAAAATCCCTGTCAATACAATTATAATTAATGTTTTTAATCTTTCAACCCTTCTAAAATTCTTCAAATATTTATTAAATGATTATGTAAATCTTTTAATTTAGTTTAAGCAATTTGCGTAAAATACTTTAGAATGTAAAATTTTCGTGAATTCATAATGCATTAGATAAAGGGTTAATAACTAACCGTACGAGTTTTATCAAAATTTCTACTTCGCTTAATTCAAGTATGTGGAATTTATTTATGATGTCAAACATTGATATTGCTAATGAAAAAAAGTCTGGGTTTGTTTTGACATGTAGATCTCCCCTTTTAATAATTTTTACATAGATCATTTAAACAATACTTTATTTCCAATTATTTGTAACCAGTACATTTCTCCTACAATAACTTATTGCAGAGTTTCTGTGAAGTTTTCCAGCAACTGCAACTAGTATTGCTGAGAAAAAAAAAACGGGCTACTCAACACTCTACTTTACATTGTAACTTTATTATACGTCAGTATTAAGATAAAATTTATTTTAAACTAAAACATTCTTAAAACTACTAAAATACATTCTCAGAAATTTTGTTCATAGGCGTCCATGTATTTAATTCTTTGCATGGCCCTATATATCGTTTTATCTATATTCTACAAACATTTCTTAGTAAAGGGAATGCAATTCAGCGTAAAAATGCACAACTCATTTAAAAACCACCTTTAAGCTCATATTCAGTAACGTTTGCGACCTTTTTTGAGTAGCTCTGTATATCAACTGTAGTATTTATACACACCATATAATATGCACAGATTTAGTGAAACTTAAACACACATATCATAGCTAAACTGCATTTCATTAATCCATCAGCCATCATCGGATAGTTGTACAGTACTGCGGAAAGAATGTACTATTTGAAATCTTTTTTGCACATCTGTAAATGCTGTAATTCATATTATGCATGACTGTATCGTATAATTTATATTAATCCCCAGCTATATATATCAATTTTATTATATATGAAGTTGTTTAATATAGTTATTATTAAAATATGTCGCACACAATTCCCCCTTTTGCCATTATGTAATGGAATTCTTTTACGTGTCCCTGTAAATGAATAATAAATCTTTTTTCACGGCATTTTTTTACAGAAAGTATATTTTAAAGCATTTTGTAAATGGATGTAAATTTTAACATGATTGACAGGGTGTAACATCTTTAAAATTCATTTGTAACGATTTATTCCCTCAGACCGTAATGTAACGGTAAACTTTTGACTATCCCTGTAAATACACTAATCATGGTAGAAACTTCATTTTCAATAGAGTTCGTGCTAAGGTAAATATCAATAACATGTAAAAATTTCATGGCAATCCGTTTATATTTACGAGAGTTATAGCGCGGGCAGACGGGCAGACGACCAGACAAACCGAATGCTAAACACTTTTCAACTTTGCTGGAAAGTGCTAAAAAGGAAGAAAAAATTATGATTGAAATAATTCTTTAAATTGAAGCATATCAGGGAGTAAACGGTGACGTCATAGCTACTCCTTGACGTCAAATCCGAGATTTCTACTATTTTCATTTTAAAAATAGGGGGGGGGGGCCGTCCCCCTGCTCACTACACTCGCCAACCCCACGCGTAATCGTTTCATGATTCCGTTCGGTATAGCTTCGCGATTCCAAGTTGTAGGCTACCCCTGCTTACTGCGCTTGCCAATACCCGATGGAATCCTTTCGCGATATCTTATTTTTCGTACACTGTTAAAAATCTGCTGCATTTTGTTGCAACGCACTCTCCTGCTTGTATAGAAAACGGTTACTTGGTCGTGAAATGGTGCTTTCTCATTGGTTGGAATAGATATATTACATACAAGCGGTGGAGTGCGTTGCAACAAAATGCAGCAGATTTTTAACAGTGTACACTCAATTTTGGAAATCATCCCTCTCCTAATTGGTCGAAGAATAGACGGAGCCCTTTCTTGATTGGTCTATTCGACTCATGGAAGGTGGGGTCCACCCGGACGCGTTATTTCCGGAAACCTTACACACCAGCATCATTCCAGGAGTCATTCCTGGAGATTTGTTTAAGGCTAGTTCTTTTTTACTATAAAAGGATACGTATAATAGAAAATATTTTGGAATTTAGTTGTCCTGGCAAATATATTTCCGTCTTAACTAATGAACTCTTAAACGTAACGCATTAAACGATGTGTGTTACACGCATCTTCTATTGACTGTAACTGCATAATGTATTATGCTAATTAGATATGATATATATGATTGCTACTCATTAAGTCTGTAAAGGTTACTTTCAGATAACTTTCCGTTAATTTCACAAATTTTTCACCTAATGTTGATCGTATTACAGTTTTATTCATTAAGTATTAATTGAAAGAATAAGCAATGATATAGAAGTTAGTATATATTCGTTTATTACATTTCGACATTAGCTAAGTATAAATTCGTTATTTGAATAAAGAAAAGTAATTTATATTAAAATTATTTAAGTAAATTTTAATGTAACAAAGTTTCAGCATTCCCAAATAATTTATATTGTCCTGATAAATTAGTTATGGTAAGTGTCATGTATAGTTAATACTTAAATATTTATTGCGAATGCTGCTAGTCACATACTAAATTAACCTAATAATATTAACAAATCTAGCATGCAATAAGCCTTTATTTTACAGATTAAGTTTAACACGTTCGCTGCCGCTTACATGAAGATGTGATGATAGTTAATGCCGCAATGTAGAAGTGGGTTTTTCTCAGAAGCCGATTTACTTTTATATCAAAGAATCAGTGAAAGATTTTCCCGCGCCAACACGTGACTGGCTATTGGACAACAACTCACGTCACGCGCTGGCGCGTGAGTGGCCCATTAACTTTGGAACCATATTACGCGCTTTCACGTGAGCGGTAGCGAACGTGTTAAAGTACTTTGTAAAATATTGAAATAAGTAATCAATTCATTATACTTCTTTTAAAGGTAATATGCAATGTTCAAACCTTATATTTTCAATATTACTTTTCTGTGAAGCTTTAAAATGTCTTTTGTATTATACCGTTATAAATATTTCTTTACATAAGGGAAAAAATATTTTGTAAACTACTTCTTTTAAGATCTTCTTTTTCTATAATAGCAGTATCATTGAATGCAAAAAATTCAAAATGACATTTAATGCATGGGAAATTACAATTTAAATTTAAATTGTAAAAGAAATTGGGAAATATATTCGAACCTATTGACTTTTATTCATTTTAATAAAATGTCATAACTTAGAAACATTTTCTTTCGTTCCTGTAATTATAAATTGAAACGAAACTTTTATTTTTGAAATAATTTTCCTTTCGATGTAAATAAAAGATTAAACAGTAAAACCAGAATTACATCAAATGGCACCGTTTGTTCTTAAATCACGCTAAAGTATTGCTGACAGGTAATTACTGAGCAAAGTCATTTTTGTGTAACCTTGCCTTTTTTTTAACTTTCAGTAATGTTCTGTCGTACTAACCAGTTATTAAGTAAAGAAACATTTGTAAATTAACAAAAACTCCAGAGGGATCGATAAAATTGATCAGTGTTGCATTTTGAAAAATACTTTCATAATGTTATAATATAATAACACATGCATTATCGTGTATATTGATTTTATTGTGTCTTTTAAACGTACATTGCGATAATCTCACAAAACCTTTTACACAAATTTTCTCTTTATTAGTAAATTTTGAGAAAACATTAAATGAACAATTGATAAAGACATTGAAGAAACATACTTTTTTCCATTGTCTCAGTATTCTATTCCTTTGAAATATACTACAGAGATTATAATGTAGGCTGTTAACCCTTTCGCGACGAGGGTCCTTTGCATATTTTTTAATCTTTTACCATCGGTTTATCGAAACAGAAAATATTCTCTAATTTATTTTTGAAAATGTCTGGTGTACTATTAATAGTACATGTCTTTAAAGAAAGTATTATTTCGTTTTAAGAAATATATTTGCTACTTTTTACATATAGTAATGTTAGTATATATGCCTATGCATTTAGTGTATGACTTCATTTATATTTTGACATTTAGTGATAATTATAATAATTACTATTTGCTGAGTTCTCTTTGCACCGGTTGAATTTCTTTTATTTTAAACAATTATTTCACTCTTTAAATTTAAAATAAAGGTTATTTTCCTGAAAGAATCATATGCAATAAAATACAAAAAAGTTATAGTAAGTTGTTATACAAGTTAAATTTTATTGTAATATAAAATTTTCTAAACATTCCCAAAAATTCTTCCTTAGCCTATTATTATATGAATATTTATTGAATAGTACGCAAAACAGAAACTTTCGTTGCCTTTCATACAATAAAATATTTGTTAAACGCTGTTTAATGTATTTGGAAGCTAGTGTTAAAATTATTAACTAAAAAGTATTTTTTTTTTTTTTTTTTTTTTTTTTTTACTTGAAAACAAAATTGGATCCGAAAGGGTTAAATAGTGTAAACTGTACAATAAAAAATAACAGGTGAGAATAAGGAAAGGTTCTGAGCTCCTAAAATGACACTAATACTGTATGCTCGTCTCCGAGGGGTTAAATCATAATGTGTGACTAAGTTATGTGTTACTAAATACATATTTCATCGCTTCAAAAAAAGAGCATTCTTAAAAAAATTAATAAGATTTTTAGCTTTTCATGATTTATTTACTGAATATAACTTTTTTTAATAAAATGAATATAGAATATATAGAAGTTTTTAATATATTTATTAGAAAACGTTCTGCATAAAAGTTTAATGCTGTCTAAAAAAAGTACCAGCAACAAAAATTTAATAATATAACAATATCTAATAACAGTTTTTTAATAAATTAATATAATATATATAACCTAATGATAACAACTGAGTAAATAATTACAAAGTAGTTTCCTTTTTAAAAAAGAAATTTCCCTAATTCCCCTCATTGTAATGAACAAAGTACTTTGATAAGTTCTTTTAACCCTTTGAGGCAATGAACAAATTCATTGTTTAAGTGTTGAAATTGATGACTGACACCGGAATTTGAAAACAACTTTATTTGTAATAAAGAAAAAGTTATATTGCTTAAATTCAATGAACCAATTTTTTTAACCAAAATTTCGGTACCAATGTAGCGTTTCGAAATTAAAATTAAGTGGTTTAATAGATATACCACCGCACCGCAATGGGTTAAAGAGCGACAACGATTGCAAAATCACATGTAAAACATTTAACACCCATGTATCTTCTTCTAGAGAAGAACTGGGATTTGTTTGGGAAGTAATTTTTAAAAAATTTATAAACTGATCACTAAAAATTGTGCGCTCCAAATAAAAAATGTTTAATTAAAAAAAAGCTTATTTTTAAAATGAAAGATACAATGTCTTACTCGATTTCAAAAAAAGAAGAAGAAAAGAAAATATCATGCATATCAGTCGACACTTATGTGTCTCTTTTTCTCTACAATTCTATTTCAATCGAAGCTATTTCAAACGTTTTTCATTACATTATGCAATGGCTTGGCTGTAAATAGATAGTTCAATTTTTAAAAAATCATAAATAAAAAATTCAATGTTTATACACTATGCAAAACATAACTACAGTTTATTTATTTTATTTATTTATTTTTATTGAAATGCTTATTTAATTTCCTATTTTTATTTTTTACTGAACGATCAATTTATTGTTTCCTTATTACCGAAAGTCTCACGAAGGGACTTAAAAATCACTTCGTTGATTTCTAATGAAAAGTTGATTGGTCTTCGTTGATTTCTAAAGAAAAATTATTCTATATTCTATTCTTTTTAAAATATTAAGAAAAAATATGCATATATTTTTGTAAAAAAATGTACTGTTGTTGAATATTGGTGCTCCAAACCAACTTGAGTTTTTTCGTTTTACCAGAATCTTCACAGTTGTTATTTATTTTATAAAATACGTTCAAATATTTTGCATGTGATATAAATCTGATCTGCCGAGATGTTCTAAAAAGATTGTGTCAGTATACTGACTATCATTTACTTTTAGATTAGAAACAAAATAGACAAAGTGAAGGTTTATGTTTTGAATGTGTGTTTTTGTGAATCGGTATCTGTAAATTCCCAAGAATTTAGCGTGGCCATGTTTAATAAAATGCTATTTAATTTTCTACTGGCGGTGTCGCCTAGCAACCAAGATATACCTAATTATTTCAAAATGTAAAAAGTTTTCTGTGAAAACGATAATTTGTGATAAATACATTATCTGTTTATTTCTTCAGCTTTTACCTAATCTGTGTGAAACAATGTTCTTTTAGTTTTTGAGTGTGATTGGAATGTTTTTATGAGTTATGTGAAAAATGTTACGGTTTTTTATTGGAATTGTGTTTTGTTAAATTGTTTTGTTAAATTATCTGTGTTTGAAAGAACTTGAGATGAGTGTTCTCATGAGAATAAACTGTTTAAAACCAGAGATGAGTAATTAATTTTGAGTTGAGTAAGAAATTAATAATAAACTTTCGAACAATTGGAAATTCATATGGTCCGTCTTATACGGAGAAAAATCAGCGAGTTGTTGTTCTACGCCAATGATTGAAGGATAACTGGTGAATATTTTGTTCTGCTTTGCTATTTCTTCGTATCTAGAAATAATCTTTTAAAGAGTCAAAAAGGGAAAGTGCACCCATTTAATTTTTATTCGTTAAAAATGAGTATGAAAGAATTAAAAGCGAAAAAGAAAATTTGCAAAACAAATTTAACTAAAAGAAAACTAAAAGAAAAATTATCGAATTCTGAGCTAAAATTAAATGAATTAATTCTCATAAAGGAGAAACGAAATAAATTAGAGCAAAACTTTTCTGAGTTATTTGAGTCTATTTATAAGATAAGTAAAGAAGATGAAATTGAGGATTTTATTATGGAAAACGAGGAAATTAATGAAATATTAGAAATAATGGAATTCGAGCTTAACAAAAAGTTATCAAAAATGAAATTGCAAACTTTTAATTTAGAAAACGTCTCAAAGGCTGAAAATAACATAAAATTGCGAAGTTAACTCTTCCTGTATTTACGGGTAATTTGCATGAGTGGCTTTCTTTTAAGGATATATTTAAGGCTACTGTACATGAAAATTCAAATTTGTCAGGGGCAATGAAATTGCAATATTTGAAGTCTTCATTGAGAAGAGATGCGTATCGTATAATTCAGTCTATTTTAATCGTGGATTCTAATTATGAAGTTGCATGGTCGCTTTTGGAGGAACGGTTTTCAAATTCGAGGGAAAAAGTTTACGCGCATTTAAAACGTTTTTTAAATATTCCTGTTATTCAGAATGAGTCCCCAGCAGCATTATTAAATCTAATAGAAATAACAAATAAATATATTAGGTCGGTAGATATTTTAGAACAAAAAGTTGAAGGATTTTCTACTACTATGTTTGCTTATATTTTGGCTCAAAAATTAGATGTAAATACAAAAATGTGGTGGGAAAGACATCTTAAGCGGGATAATTTACCGAGTTTAACTGAATTGCTAGAATTCTTGAGAGACCACGCGCGTACACTAAGTGCGTCCAAACAAGTAAAAACAAAACGAAATTTTCAAAACGAAAGCCAAACAAAGCATAGCTTTTCAAAGGTAGCATCCATGGTTGCGAGTTTAAATGACAAAAATATGCGCAAATGTGTTGTATGTAACCAGGAAAATCACAGTGTTTTTAAATGTCCCAAATTTCAAAAATTTAATGTACAGGAAAGAGTAGATTTTGTAAAAAAAAACAATATGTGCTTTAACTGTCTTTCAGAATTCCACTGCGTAAAAAAATCTAACTCAACATTCTCGTGCTCAAAATGCCGTAAACCCCACAATATACTTCTTTGTTTTGATAGGCGTGAGAGAAATTTCAATGCGGTGGGAAACACAAAAAATTATTGTGATAAGGAAGTGCCAAATGCTTTGTCAACGAATGAAAGTAAACCAACATTAAATGTTGATGCCATATCATTTGAGTTAAATAACCAAATTCAAAATTTCACTGGTACTTCAAATCTGAGATCGAATAATGTTAAAACAGTTCTTCTTTTCACTGCTATTGTTTATATGAGAGATAAATTCGGAAATAAAGTTCCGGTGCGTGCTTTATTGGGCAATGGTTCAATGAGCAATTTTTTAACATTACAGTTAGTTGAAAGATTAGGAATTCGAAAAGAAAAAAGTAATGTTTCGGTATCGCGTTTAAGTGGATCCTCTGTAGCGGTAAAAAATAAAACTACTGCCTTGATCAGTAATAATTCGGGAGATTATAGCCGAGAGTTAGATTGCCTTATCATAACAAAGATTTCGCAAATTATGCCCTCGAAATATATCAATATTACAGAGCTAGGAATTCCAGAGTCTATTATTCTTGCTGATCCTGAATTTAATAGGCCAGGTAAAATAGATCTTTTGCTAGGAGCTGAAATATTTCTAGAATTGATAAAGGTGGGTGGTATGAAGTTACCAAATTCTAAATTAATACTGCAAAATACGGTGTTCGGTTGCATAGTAAGTGGGAGTGTTTACGATTGTAACGATTAGGAACAAATACATTGTGGGTTAATTACTGAAACAGATTTAAATTTCGAAATGAAAGCATTTTGGGAAATTGAAAGATTAGAAGAAAGTACACCATTGAGAAACACAGAAGAATTAGCATGCGACACCCACTTTATAAACACACATCAGAGACATATAACGGGAAAATTCATAGTACAAATGCCGTTGAAAAAGGATCCTAGTTCTTTGGGAGAATCAAAACAATTTTCGGAAAATAGATTAAATTCACTTTGGAATAGGCTAGTCAAAAATTCAAATCTTTTAGAGTTATATTGCTCATTTATGGCGGAGTATAGAGAGTTAGGCCATATGGAGGAAGTAGAGAAAACAGATGGGTCCATACATGCGAATTATCTACCTCATCATGCTGTTTATCGCCCAGATAAAAGTTCTACAAAATTGAGAGTTGTCTTTAATAGTTCACATGCAACTTCATCAGGAGAATCCCTAAATTCCATACAGCTGAATGGAGGTGTCATTCAAGATGATTGGTTTAGCATAATTCTTAGATTTCGTACACAACGCTATGCATTTACAGACGTAAAAATGATGTATCGCATGATACTCATTTGTGGGGTCAACGTGATTTACAGCGCATAGTTTGGAAAGATACTGTAAATGGTGAGGTGAAATATTACAGACTATGTACAGTCACATATGGCACAACTAGTGCCCCTTATTTAGCCATATGCTGCCTTAAACAGCTTGGTATAGATGGTGAATCTCAATTTCCGTATGCTTCTGGTGTGGTACAAACAGACGTTTATATGGACGATGTCCTGAATGTAGCAGCTGACCTAAAGTCGGCTGAGAGATTGCAAATTGAGCTTATTCAACTATTAAATACGTGCGGCATGAACTTACATAAATGGTTTAGTAACCATCCAGAATTAATGGAGCCAGCCTTTAAAAATGAGAATTACACTTTTTGAAAATATGAGTGAAACTAAGGCACTAGGACTTTGTTGGAAGGCCAATGATGATACTTTTTCTTTTAGTGTATCATTCAGTGACCAAACCAAGGTAACTAAAAGAAGAGTGCTTTTAAATATTGCTCACATTTTCGACCCCTTGGGTCTACTAGGAACAGTTGTGACGAAACCAAAAATTTTCCTACAAAGACTGTGGAGACTGCAAATTGGTTGGGATGAAAATCTCCCTACAGCTGAGCTTGATGATTGGTTGCAGTTTCTAGAATCTTTAAGAGCCATCAACAATATAAGTGCTGTTAGATACATTTTTATAAATAATCCAGTTCAAATTAACCCCTTGGGGACGAGTGACCAGTATACGTGCCAGCGCCGATTGTACTCACATCCCGCGAGACTAGCATTCCTGCCGGCGCTGTTTGTACTCACATCCCGCGAGACTAGCATTCGTGCCGATCAAATGGAAAGTTGTGTTTTTCACAGTTTAGCACACAAAAAATTATCCTAATTCTATTTGAATGTATATTAAGGAAGAAGACTTCTCCTTCAAACTAGGAAAGGTAATGAAAACATTTTTTTAATCCACGTGAATTTAATTTTTATGGAAATACTACAATGGGAAAAAGATTATTTTTTCATCACGTCTTTGTGTTTCATAAATCTTTTTACGCGTCTAGTAAAACTTTATTTTTCTTTATTAGAAATAATTCTACTGAACTTGAGAGGGGAAATTTTGCGGTTAAAGAATAGTATCATTATAAAGCATATAATTCACTTAAGTAAGCGTATTAGTAAGCATATGCACGTTTACGAATGACAACATGAACATCTGATTCATTGCTTTATTTTTCGCTCTTTTATCTCGATCAGAAATACTTTAGTTGAAAAAATCGACGTCATCAAGATTTCGTGTTTTTTTTTCTTTTAGAAGGAAAGATTTATCTTTTTTATCTTTTTATTTTATTTCATCAGTGCTTCGCAGTTAAAAAATAAAAAATAATAAGAAAGAAGGAAAAGTGTACATAGTGATTGTGAGAGCTGATACGCCACTAAGTTAAGAATATTTTTCTGCGTTCCTCTTTTGATTTTACTTTTCACGCTTGCTTAAATTAATTCGTTTTAAATTAATAATAAAAATTTACGCGATATCTTTTATTAAATTCTGACTATTTTAAAGACTATGCGCATACATTAGCATGCATGTTTTAAATCAAACTTCCGTTTTAGCTGTCATAATTGAATATATTCCATGCTTTATTTGATGTTCAGTTATATATATTTTTTCAACTTCAAAATTACTTTCAACATTAATGGCATTTTTTATCAGTATGTTTAAAATTACTATTTAATTTCATTCACTATTAATTACTTTTAATTTCATAACTTTATTTATAGTTTTAAATATAGTTTATTTATAGTTTTAAACTAAAGATATTTTAACATCAACAAATTCTTTGATGAATGTATTTTAATTTATTATTCAAGTTAACTCATTATTATTAAACAATCCTTATTTATCAAATTACTTATGTTATTCTATAAGTGATGTATTAAAATAAAATGGCTGAAAACAACTTTTGTTTAATATATAATTTATAGCATAACATAAGTAATTTGATATTTTAAAGTGATGATTCATATTATATATAATTTTATTTAGTATTTCATTTTATCATGTATTATTATATATATCTATATCTATCTATAATGAACAAATTCAGCGAAATGCATATTTTATTTTAAAGTATAGTTTTATTAACTTTTCATTTATTACTATGCAATACATTTTTTTGATAAATATTTTATGATTTATTATATTTTTATATATAATTTTTGAATTTTCAGAACTGCTTTTAAAGAAACATTTCCAATTTGTTTTTCATGTATGTTTCTATAATAAGCAATAAACACTAACATGCAGAAATTTTCACACGTTTTATTTAATTAGTCTTATTTGTTAATATAACAGCTTCATTAAAACGCTTATTTTGTTTAAGGAATGTCTTAAAAATTATTTAGAAGCAAAACTATTTCTCTTTTAACAAAAATATTTTTTAAATTAGGAAAATATTTCGTTTGTTGCTATATTAAATTTACATAAGTGATCTGTGATCATACTGTACTATATTGAGGGCTAAATAATTTGTTAAAATGTTTATTACGTATATTTAAAAAGTCATTTTTATATAAAAATATCGTAGAAAATAACTCATTTTTTTGTGTGAATACACATAGTAACAACCTACCCCTTTCATGTAAATTTCAAAAGGTTACATGGAAAAATGAATTTTTTACAATTTTCTAAAGAACACATCACACGAGTTAGGCTTAGCTGCGCAAAATCCTTCGGCCCTGAAGATAAAATCGAATTTCTCCGCTCTATTCTCAGATGCGCACATCGAAATGCGCGCGCCGTCGCGAACGGGTTAAAATTTGTGGCTTTTCAGATGCTTCGGAGAAAGCCTACGGTGTGGCGTTGTATGTTGTGTCTTCAAATTCTTCAGGAGAGCAAATTTCTCAGTTGCTTTGCAGCAAAAATCGAGTTGCACCAATCAAAACAATCACTATTCCTCGCTTGGAGCTCTGTGGTGTAGTTTTATTAGCCAAATTGATGAATAAGGCTGCCAAAACCTTAAAAGTTCCTAAAGAAGCTGACTAAAATTATTCAGATAGTACTATTGTATTGTGTTGGATTCGAAAACAGGCGTGTGACTTAAAAACCTTTGTGGCATCACGTGTGGCTACGATTCAGAATCTTTCTGATATCAGTCATTGGGGACATGTGGCTTCTGCTGACAACCCTGCTGATCTTGTGTCACGAGGTGTAGATCCAGACAAACTTCTCCAGAGTAGCTTATGGTGGAAGGGTCCATTATTCCTAACACAACAAACTGAATATTCTTCAAATATTGTTGAACTTGAGCAAAATGATAAGGATCTATACATAAGTGAACTTAAAAATACAGCTTCAAAGATTTTTTCAGAGACTTCACTTTTAATATCAGACTGTCCATCTTTTATTGACTATTTTTTGCAATTGAGTAATAATTATGCTAAATTAATGAGAATTCTTAGCTATGTTTTCAGGTTCATTCAGAATGTCAAGAAGCCAAAAGAAAGGTATTCAGGTAAGTTAACAACTGCTGAATTGAAGAAAGCTGAGCAGCATATCATAAAATCTGTTCAAGAAAAAGAGTTCAGTTCTGAATTCACATTGTTATCTATGGGTAAGGAATTACCAAAAAATAGTAGATTACTTTCATTAAATCCTTTCTTGGATAAAAATAATTTAATCAGAATTGGAGGTCGTTTCCAAAATAGCACGGTAAATTATGCCCAAAAAAATCCAATTGTACTGCCTTCTAAACACAAATTAACAGAATTAATTATTGAGTTTTATCACAAAAAATATTTAGATATAGGACCACAAAATTTAGTTTATTGCGTTCGAAGAGAATTTTGGCCTTTAAACGGTAGGGCTATTTGCAGAAAAATTGTACATAAATGTATTACATGCTTTTGGGCCAAACCTAAATTGTTAGAGCAAATTATGGGCGAGCTCCCGAAAGAAAGAATAAATGTAGACTTTGATTTTAATTGCACAGGAACTGATTTCTGTGGTCCATTTTTGATTAGATATAGAGGTCAACGTAAAGGTATTTATCATAAAGTTTATGTTTGTATTTTTATTTGTATGGTAACAAAGGTAGTGCATTTGGAATTAGTTAATGATTTAACGTCTGAGGCTTTAATTGCCACATTAAAGAGGTTTTTTGCCAGACGAGGCAAACCTCGAAAAATTTTCAGTGATAATGCAGGCAATTTTATGAAGACTAATGTAAAGCTTAAAAGGTTGCATGAATTGGTAAACAAACCAGACCAGAACCTTACTAATTACTTGTTATCTGAAGGTATTGCTTGGGAATTTATTCCCCCTGGAGCTCCAAATTTTGGAGGTTTATGGGAATCGGGAGTCAAAGCCTTCAAATATCACTTTAAACGTGTTGTGGGCAACTCTAAATTAACTTATGAAGAAATGTTAACTATAATTGTCCAAATTGAAGGTATCTCAAATTCGCGCCCGCTTACTCCCTTGAGTACAGATATTGATGACTTGGAGTTCTTGACCCCGGGACATTTTCTTATTGGTCGCCCACTTAATGCCATTGCTGAATCTGACTTGAGTAATATTGAAGATAATAGAATTAACTTATGGCAAAAGACCACTAAAATGGTTCAGACCATCTGGAAAAAGTGGAAAAATAGTTATTTAAGTATATTGCAGCAAAGGCATAAGTGGATGATATCAAAAAACAACCTCAAAATGAGAGATATGGTTGTAATAAAATAAGATGATCTTCCAGTGTCTAAATGGTTATTAGGGAAAAATTGTAGAGGTATTTTTTGGTAATTATAATAGATTAAGAGTTGTAAATATAAAAACCCCAAATGGAATATATGAAAGAGCAGTTTCCAAAATTGCTGTATTACCTCTTGAAAAGTAATTCAATTTTTATAAGAAAGTGTACATTTTTGTAAAATTTCTTTACTTATGTATTATGTAAAATTGTTTAGATATTTGCTTAAATTTAACTTAACTGTGACTCATTTATATTGTATTTAATTGTATTGTTATTTATATTTTTTACAATGGTTGTAATTGCAGTGTTTCAGTTTGAAACCCCCCTCAGAGGTTTCAAGAGTGGCGGTATGTTTGATAAAATGCTATTTAATTTTCTACTGGCGGTGTCGCCTAGCACCCAAGATATACCTAATTATATCAAAATGTAAAAAGTTTTCTATGCAAATGATAACTTGTGATAAATACATTATCTGTTTATTTCTTCAGCTTTTACCTAAGCTGTGTGAAACAATGTTCTTTTTGTTTTTGAGTGTGATTAGAATGTTTTTATGAGTTATGTGAAAATATGTTACGGTGTTTTATTAGAGTTGTGTTTTGTTAAATTATCTATGTTCGAAAGAACTTGAGATGAGTGTTCTCATGAGAATAAACGGTTTAAAACCAGAGATGAGTAATTAATTTTGAGTTGAGTAACAAATTAATAATGAACTTTCGAACAATTACATATTCAGACCATAGGAAATAAAAAGTCCACCACGAAAAACGAATCATTTGAAAATAAACATTAAAAAGATTAATAGCAATATTCTTCAAACTAATTTGCATTTGAGAAGCAAAAGTTTAGAATTTAAGAATGTGGCTTTCTTTTTTCCTATATCCCAAAATATTCGGTCGATGGGCGATAATAGAATAAGACAAAAATATCATTTTGCTATTCCATTTTACACAATCAAGAAAGCTGTAACTGAACATCTCCTGCCCCTATGAAAAAAAAATGATTATAACATTTGGGTTAATAAGAAAAATATGATTCTCTGATTTAAATGATCTAAATTTAAATGATCTTATTTAAAATCTAATTCTCTGTATCTGTTATAGGCAATCCTCATATATATTTTCAGACTGCTGCACGCAGTAGATTTTCCTACCCGTTACCATCATGAACACAGACACTCAGAAACATAGCTGTACTTTTTTTTAATTACATTGACTGTAGATATCTCGCAAACCATGAAATAAAAGTAGGCTATATATACGGGATATATACTGTATGTAATCATTTATGGAAAAGTTTACAGCTCTTCGGTTACCATATCAGAAATCTATTTCTTGTTTTTTTCTGACGAACACTTTTTTCAAGTCCATCGCGTCATTCCATGAATTTTTTCCAGTGAAAATGGTTAGCAACATATTATAACGTAAATAGCCGCCACGGTTAAGCAAATCTCAGGATTGGAGATTTTTGGTAGTAGATCGGAAGTTTAGGTGAAATGGATAGTAAAAAGCTATCGAAATTGGAAACATATTTATTTGGTCAACAGAATATTGTACATAAATAGAGCATCCGCCGAAAGTTAAGTGTCCCTCATATTGCAAACTAAATAAATAAATTAAATAAAAATATTGCGAAATTCCACCTCTTAACCTTTCTGTCAACACTTCACCATTTTTTACATTACAAACGGTCATAATCAAGGCCTTCCATATTATCAAATATATCACATTCTGGCGACGTACCACTGTCTTAGATGTCCGCAATAAAAATTTCAAATCCAAAAAGGCAATAGAGAGAGCCATAAAGATATAAAATCAACACCTGTTGTTCAATACTATATATTCGAGACCCAAGTTTAAAAGGATCTATTTACGTGAAAATATAACAGCATGTCTAATTCGAAAAATTGCATGCATCAGTTTTTGAGTCATGGCTTTCGTAAAAATCATAAAAAGTTCTGTATTTCAGCGTTACGTGTTGTGCGATTTAAACAATCTAATTAGTAACAGCTTTCGCTAACATGTATCTTAGCACGAATTTTTTTTTAATCCCAGCATTAATTCTTGGTATGAACTATTGCGACAATAGTACAAAATGTAACACAGTAACACCACCTGTTGGGCATTATGTACCAAAAATTAATCAGCAATAAATTATAACAAGGTTTAACCAAATCTAAAAATTTATTAAATTCTATACATTGACCCTTGACGTAGAGTTATTGCAAAAGTCGAGAAAAATTCAGCATAGCACCGCCATCTGTTGAGAAAGTTATACTAAAACTAGTCAACACCAATCTATATAAAGATCTAACTAAATACAAAGTTTTGTGAAGTTCTGTGCATTAGTTTTTGAGATAGAGCATCCACAAAATTTTTCTCACATACAGACTCACTGATTAACGGAGAGACTCACAGACTGAGTGACAGACAGATATTTTCTAAAACACAGCAAATCATCTTCAGAACCTTCTAAAATGAATAAATTTATCCAAAACCGGAAATTTAAAATTTTCACGAATGCAGCACATTCTTGTAAAGACACAAAAAAATTATAAAAACACTGTATGAAACACTGTGTAGAGAAGTGCTTTATAAATATGCTGTCTTCGATTGTTTACTGATTTTGTCAATCTTTTATAACCAAAAGAATTTTCCTTACAAATTTTTATATATTTTAAATGGTAATAACTTTATATTTCTTATCATTCGTTGTTTTTAATTTTGTATCTTTGTTTTATTCTTTTCTATAAAAAAAAAAAAAAATGTAAATGTTTTTCTCTCTCCAGATAGTTCTTATACTTCAACAATGCAATTTTTTTCTACCTCTCTAACACCTCTGAAAATCGCTTACAAAGAAATGATAACACAGTTACAGAAGATTGCCAGCAGTCCTAGAAATATCATTTAATTTTTTAATGTTAAAAGAAGAAAAAATCAGCGTGATTTTAAAGTCTGTGAAATCTAAATAAAATTTGGCGAGCTCTTTGGTGATCTTAAGAGGCTATCGACTCGCTCAAAAAGACCCGGATGATAATGTTAATTCTACGTGGGCGTTATTTTCAAATATCTTGTTCAAATTTTGTGAGTTTTTAAATTTCAAATATCTTGCTCAATCAAAATGTCTGTCTATGAATCTGTAACTATGCCTGTTATTCAAATTTTATTTGAAGGTTTTTCAAATCCTCATCTAGGTTTTATATTTCACAATGCAATTTCTTTCTGCTGCTCTAATATAATTGGAAGTCGAAGTCGCTTACTAATAAATGACAACCCGATTGCGGAAAATTTCCAGTAGTCAGGAAAGAAAAATTTACCTTATTTGTCATGTTTTTTTTTTTTTTTTTTTTTTTTTTTTTTTTTTTTTTTTTTTTTTTGATAGAATAGCTGAGCTTGATCTACAACCGGGCTAGTTTTTACTTTTTCAATTTTGGTTTCGGATTTTTTTCTTGTTATTATTTAATCTTTTGGAACCATTTGAAACTGGTTTTGAAATTGAAACTATCATAATATTAAATATATATATATATATGTATAATTAAAACCGAGAAAGTAAAAATTAACCCGGTTTCAGATCGTCCTCAACTATCCTATGCAATAAATAAATAAATAAATAATAAAAAGTATGTAAAAACATTAACATTTGAGCAAGATATTTAAAAATGACGCCCCTCGTAGACATAACATTCTCATCCGGGTCTTTTTGTGCCACTCGAGTGGCTTCTTAACGCGCAGAAAATTATGGTATCTCAAATTTTCTCAATAAAAGTTAACATTTTCCAAAATATAATCTTTTTAGGTGCGTCAGTAGTTATGTAAATATGTACCAACTATAGTTGTCATTCAGTCCATCGGTCTGTTCGCATGTAACAGAGCAAAAACAACCCTAAGCAAAACATTTGAAATTTAAAATACTTAATGTTCGCATAATTTTGACCAGCCATTTCAAATTTCATGAAAATCGAATGAATAGTTAACCTATAATGACAATCACACGTATTCCGTTACATAAGGACCAATGGAAATAAAATGGTTTCAATTGCATTTTTATGCTGTTAAAGCCTTTCCAACTTAATAAAATCGATATGCATCTATGACATATATTCTAAAACATACATTCTCTACAATCTGTTGAGCAAAGATTATTTTTATTAATTTAGAGGTCCACACAGAAGTTTTCCATTACACAATTTAATGGGGGGAGTTTTGTTTGGGGCGCGTTTTAATAATGCTAAACTATTTCACGTTTTATAAAATTGATATACGTTGCTTAGGTTTACTGCAAGATATTTCCTGTATAATAGAAAATAGACAATATTTACAGGGATTCACAAAAGATTTCAGATACTCTACTGTATCCGCATTACTGTACATTATTACACCTTGATCTGAATATTTTTAAAACTGCCTTTCAGTACGAACGTACCTTATTTGTTACACTTTACGTGCAATTTTCAACTTGTTTTTTCAATACTTCTTTCTTAGTAATAATTTTGATCTATAAATTACTGTTTAAATAGTAGCATTATATTTTAATTTATAAAATGCCGTACGCTTCATAAAAATAAATATCATCTTTCAATCGTGACTTCGATCATTTAAATTTCAGCAATATGTTTTCAGATGAGCAATTTCACTATTAACTACTAGTTAATGAAAAAGAAAATAAAAATTGCATATATTTCGATTCCTCGTATTTTAATTCGATTTTTGGAGACGCAGCTGCAATAAATGAAATTTTCATGATCTGTCGATTCAACTGCATCAAAAATTCAATGGGAAAAAACTAGTAAGAAAGTAGATTTATCCTGGGGCAATGTAATTTAACAGAATGTCTTATTAAGTTTGTCCAAATTTCTTTTCGTCTTAAATATTTTATATGTAGTTTTTGTTATCGAAAATTAAGCTTATATGTATTTTTTATTGTTTTTATCACTTAAAATATATTAACATTAAAAAATATTTGGTAATTTCTAATAAATGGAAGGAAAAAGGAATTTAATGTTGTATAACAAATAAATTCCAAAATATGTATGTTGTTTTTATTCTATAAAACATAATTATTATAGCCATTATTATTATTATTTGATTTGTATTCTTAAAGAGCAGTGACCGCAGCGTTAAAAAAATACATACTTCAGAAATTGTTGAATACCTGTTTTACTTTCTTTTATCTCTGTAAGGATAAAATATAGAAGTTTAGAAAATTTCACTTTAGAAATTTTTTGATTTTCAGTTTTCAACTAATTTATGCGTTTTGGGGTTCAGAGATCCACTAAAACATGTTTTTATAAAATGTCTGTCTATGAGTCTGTAACTCTGTCTGTTATTCAAATTTTATTTGAAAGTTTTTCATTCCTCATCTAGGTTTTATATTTCACAATACAATTTCTTTCTGCCTCTCTAATGTCACTGGAAGTCGAAGTCGATTACTAATAAATTACAACCCGATTACGGAAAATTACCAGTAGTCAGGAAAGGAAAATATACCTTAATTTTGAATATCCCTTTTACACTTTTTAAAATCAAAATAACTAGCATGTTTTTAAAGCCTTTAGAAGTCTAGCCGGAATTTGGTAATCGCAGCTCTTAACGCGAAGTTAATCACACTGTATCAAACATTCGTAATGAAAGCTAACATCTAGAAAAAAAATAATATTTTTCGTATACTTCTATTTTAATGATTTTTTTTCTTTAATATATAAAGATCTGATCTTCTTATCTATAAAGTAATATCTAAATAGCAACAATATATTTTCTTATGTACAATCTCATACGCTTGAAAAGATTTTGTCTTCCATCATTTAAATTTCAGCCATTTATTTTCCGATAAGTAATTTTACTATTCACTATTAGTTAATGAAATAGAAAATAAAAATTGCATTTACTTCCAGTCTTTTTCTCCCATTTCAATTTGATTTTTAGAGACGCAGCTGCAATAAATGAAATTTTCATGATCTCTCGATTCAACTACACTCTAAAAAAAAAATTCAAGAGGTTACTAAAAATTTTTTAGTAAATTTGTATTCCGCAGAATTTTTTAGTAACCATTACAAACTTTTTTTTGCAAGCGAAACAAGCATTTCTTTTGTAAACTAAACAAAAGAATTTTTTGTATAACGAACTTAAAAATTTTTAGTATGAGCCACCAAGTAAATTTTAGTAATAGCTCCAAAATTATTTTTAATAACCGTTACGTGGGCCCGAGTTCACTTCGAGCTGCATCCAGACTTCTGAAGCGGAAGATTTTCGGCAAAACCGCAATAGATGGCAGCACCAAACATTGCTACTGCTCAGACTACTGCTCGATTGATAATCCCTTTATTAACGAGTCCTTAAACTACATATATTCGGGGCGTATTTGGCGGTGGCCAGTATCGAACCTTTTAGCCTGGAGGCCGTTACTATAACCACTATGCTATTAAGGCCACATCAAGTGAGTTTTAGTAATAGCTATTAAAAATATAAAATTATTAACTCTATTCGTTGCTAACTTTTTTCTAGTAATTCTTACAGATTTTCTTGTAACCGACTAAGATTACAAAATTTTTTTTTGTAATTACAAGGATCACTAAAGTTCTTTAAGTAGATCGACACTTTTTTTTACAGTGTACATCAAAAATTTAGATGTAAAAAAAATCTTCGAATAAAATAGATTTATTCTGATCAATGTAATTTAACATAATGTCTTATTAAGTTTGTCCATTGTTCCTTCTGTCTTAATTTTTTACATGTAATATTTGTTATCAAAAATTAAGTGTATGTATTTATTTTTTATTTTTTATCAGCCTTAAGTTAAAGTTTACTAACTATAAAAAACTTAGTAATTTCTAGTAATAGAAACAAATAAACAACAAAAAGAAATAAAAATTTGATACATCAAAAATAAATGTGAATATATTTATAATTTTTTTATTACACAAAACGTAGATATTTTTAATGTTAATGTTATTGTGATTATTATTATTATTTAATTTGTAAATCGATTTAAATTTATAAATGTAAAAACATAATACTCACATAATTCTACTAATTACACACATTTCGTATTATTGTAAAATATTATTTTATATTTTATTTATTTATTTATTTGCAATGTTTATATTAAAACTATTTTTATTTCTTCATATTGAATGAAATTCTCTTTAAATTAAACTGATTACCTACATTTCAATTTCCTACACACGCTTTAAAAATGTTTAACTGTAATACGTACGATTTTTTTAACACCTGTAAATCAAATCGATAAAAAAAATTGTAAAGACAGCAATAATCTTTTAAGCAATTGTTTATCTTGTATTTCAGATGAATTTAGAATCTTTGTTTTACATTTCTTTTTGTTTCTTACTGAATTTCCTGTTCATCGTATCGATTTATACAAATCCGTTGAGATTTACTACGAAACATTCAACTTAGCGAAACAAAGTACAGATAAAAAGAATTTAAAAAAAGCTGCAGTCATTAATTCGTTCTGCAGGATTCTTTTGGTTTCTACTTCAGAGAATAATAAGTTGTGTTCAACTAACTATTTTTTCGTTTATTACAGCGATTAGGAACAAAAAAAGAGTATATTTCTTAATTTTCAAGGGAATAAGTAATGTTTATATTTACCATTATTCAATATTTTACCTCTATAAAATAGGGATGAAATGTATAAAGATAGTACTTAACTTATATGTTACTTTAGTACTGTTTTTGCTTTAGACCAATAATATCTAAAATTATTATCAAGTTTAAAACTATTCATTTTAATAATAAAAAAGTACTAAATTGGAAAAATGTCTTTATTAATAAAATTCATTTAATATTATTATTAAGTAGTACGCTTTGCTTGAAGATAAATAAAAATGTCTTTTTTAGGTTCACATAAAAATTCATAAATACGTATTCAAATATAGAGAGAAGTGGTTATTTAAACATTTTTCGAAGTATTATTTGTTTTTGTTCGCAACGTCTCGATTTCTACAGTAGAACGTTATTTTAATATAATAATAAAACAAATATATGCTGAACATTACATATGCATATTACACAACATTAATAATTTTTTTGTTATTGTTATTTGAAGCTAAAAGTGATAAGTTTTAAATTGTATGCCTTATATAGCATACAATAAATAAAGAAAAAAACCTTTACCTTTTTTAATTTTAGGCATAATTCTCAGTTGAATGGAATCTCACTTGTTGCTCAGCGACAAATTGGTGACGGTAGTGACTTTTCATTCATTCTTTCTTTCTTTTCTCTGTATATTACAATTGAATCTATTTTTTAAAATCTAAATATCAACAGCATTAGTTTACTGCATTATTAATAAAAACACAAAAATCTACTAGAAAAAAGTAATTGTCACTTTTAAAAAGAACAATCCAAGTTTATAAATCAAAATTCTTCCTATTCTCAGTAATTTAGGCATTATATCTTAATTTGTTTGCTTCAATTCCTTTTACTTAATTATAATCGATGTATTTATTCATTGTGTAAAAAAATATCAAAATAAAGAAAAAACTTTTATGTTTAGTTTTCGGACTGTCTAATCTACAAATTTGTATGCTAATTAATCAATATAAAGAAGTAGAAACTTGTTCGTGCGTAACGCTGACGTCCGTCATTTAGATGGAAGGCAACTGCATCCAATGATTTTAACTATTATTAATTTCTATTGCAATTTTTTAATCATTTAATCACCACACATTTTCAATTTTTACACCGCCGAGTAATTAAAAAAATACATTCTATTGCAGTTTGTTTGAAAAATATATCGCAACCAATTCAAAAACCGTATCGCAATTTATTTAATTTTATTGGTTTTAAATTAATTTTCAAACATTATATTTTTTAAATCTTTATCAGCTTCGTACGATTACGATATGAAAGTCCGTTTGCATTTTAATTAATATAAATAGCTCATCATTTTATTCTAGTTTATAATCTATAACGAAATGAAAACGTTCATAAATCAATAAATAACACAAACAATTAAAATATTAAATCAAATTTCTTGAATTGAATCACTGAGATGAACAGAATAATAAAGGCCTGATTATAAATAGCGATATTTGAATACATCTTCCGCTATTAATTCCTGACATGAAACCGAATCGAAAATAACGTTTATCATATGTTTCAAAATACTATTTGAGCGCATTATTGCCACTTTTCATATTAATTTCTTTTTTAATATTGCTAGTATTAATTTAAAAAAATTATAAATGTAAAACAGCCATTAGTAAATAATAGTTATCGATTAAAAAGGGGGGAGAGGGATAAGAAAAAGCCTTTACGGGGTTTTCTCACCGCAATCTTTGTGACTCTTTTTTTTCATTATTTTTGGTTAATTGTTTCAAAAAATGTGTTTTATTTTAACTATTTATGCTAAAAGCCTCTTCTTCAAAATACCTCAATCATAGCTATATCGTTAGTTTGTGCAAACAAAAAAAAAAAAAAAAATCTAACATCAGAAATAATATACATAATGGTTTTCACCAAAATTCTGTAATTCTTGAAGTTGGGGTTTATCCCTTATATTTTTTCAAGTCTTGCTCTGAAACAATGTTTTATTTCATTTTGATTTTATTCGTTGCGGTATTTCAATAGGTTCATAATATTAAGTGAATTAAAATTCTTATTTAAAGATAGATATGCGTAAGAATATATTTTAGAAAAGAAATGCAAGTTTCCATGCGACTCAGTCAACAGGGCACTTGTCCTTGGAAACATAAGTTACCGGGAAGGGTTAATCATATGTACACAATGAATAACACTTTCCGTCATTATGAATAAGAATATCAGTGTTTCTATGACTAAAATCATCGAACGTTAAACACTGTGTAATTCTACAGTTAGTCACGTCTATAATGTGCTTTACAAATTATCTGGATGAAATGATAAAAATCAAACAACAAATAATTATACAATGAATACATTTTTTTGTAAATATATGGTTTATATAGTTCCCTTTTGGTATTTTTTCGAATTATGTGGAACATCTTCTAAATAAACCTATACTACCAACTGAATTGCAGCATCTACCTATTTTTGTATAAAGTAACATGTTGAATAAAAGAAATCCAGAAACAAATTTTATTACAAACTATTATTACTTTTATAAATGATTTGGCATAAATGACAATTTTTAAAGGTGTCATATTTATTTAAGTCAGCAGATCCAATAGTTATTGATTTGATATAAACAACAACCTTTAGGTGTGATATTGAATTAACTCAAAATATTAACTACAAAAGACATTGCTTAAATGACATCTTAATTTAAATCAAAAGATACAACTCTTCTAGGACATTTATCTGTCAAATAATCTAACATATACTTTGAAAAAAAATGTTCTGATATCCCTATAAATTTTAGCAATAGGAACGAATATACGAATAATACTATGGAAGAGCGGATTGCGCTAAACCTTAAAGACATGATTGGGATTATCTTTTAATAGTAAAAAGGGAAGTAATTCAGCAAGTCACAAATGAAGGGGGTAACACGAATTCATTTAAAGAAAGTATGCAAATAGGAACAACTACAAAACGATTCCTTTTTAAAGTCAAGAATGCAAACTTTATAACAAAAGAATCACTAACCCAAATGACGTGAAATTTCACCAATATGATGCCAAAACAATGAAAAATTTCCATGCGTGTTTATTATTATTATTATTATTATTATTATTTATTAAAATGAAACCGACAGATGACACTGTATATGCAGCAAAGTGAAGATATAAACTTGTGCACGACACGTGTGCTTTGACAATAAAATTGTGAAGCAAGCATATCCGGTGCTCATAATTCTAGAGATAGAATCTCAATGACGGGAAGCTCATTGAAAATCTCTAGCGTTAGTTCCGTACGAATGTGGAGCTGTTCACATTCCCTTTTCCAAATTACTGCATTCTGGAAGACTATATGCGGAACATTGAGAAAAAGAACTGCATTGAGCAAATCAAAAACATACAGAATGAAGAAATCTGAAAAAAGGTGTTCAAACATGTTTAAAAAAAAAAAAAGAATGAAACAAAATTATGGAGCAAAGCATTCGTACGGAACAGCGCAACTAACGAAAGAAATATTCAGTGTGCTGTCTACTGTTTTCAGCGTGAATTGCGTTGTCATTAGGAGGATATTTGTAGAAAAATGAAGACGAGGTGCGCATGTTGACATTTTATGGCCAATGCGGGTGTGTAATGCGCAAATTCCTCTCCTAATTTTACTTTATACACAGCGCCATCCCTTTGTTTGATTATAAGATTTTTATAACAACGTTAAAGAGATTGCAATTGCTTTGCAGCATATCGGCAAAATTTCAGGTCATTTAGATCAATGATTCATTTGCTATAGAGTTTTACTTTCAAAACTTAAAAAAACATATATTTTTTTGAATTTATGATTTATTTTATTAAAACATACAGAGATAAATTCCACATATAAGCACTTCAGTAAAATGAAATTGTATTATTCCCTTTTGGTGAGTCTGAACTAACTTTTTTTGTTAAAATTATCCATTATACTAATGAAGCTACTAATAAAAATGTGTGCTGTAATTTAAAGTTTTTTTTTTTTTTTTTTTTTTTTTTTTTTTTTTTTTTTTTTTTTAAGTTGGCACAGATTTCCTTCTAACACCGTTTAAAAGAGTCCACTGAAATATCTGCAAATCTTGCTCTGAAAAGTCGGTTATACAATTGCATTATTTCGTACCATTTATGCGATGGGTGTTTTATTCCATCAATTTATTTGATTGCAGCCATTTTCATTCAGCTGTAATCACTATTATTAATAAAGCAAATCAAATGAGAACTTCAAATAGTATCCAAATAGTTTTATTCAAAATATATTTAAAATTACATCTATATATGATGGAGTTATTTCTATATAAATAAAATTGTACAGAGATAATTCCTTAATAACATGTGACTAAACTGGAAAAAGTGCTATTATATTTGACTTCATTTGTAGAAAAACATTTTAACCTATAAAAACTACAAAGACTAAATGAAAGGCATTTCATTGATGTTGTTGTTGTACTAGAGCGGTAACGACTGCACCAACTGTAATCACATACACTTCATGGTTGCTGATATTTTAGGGTTAGTTATAACTTGATTTAACATATTAAAATGGATCTAATGTCATACTTTAGTAGAAACCAGCAGCAGACCCGATTTCAATGCTTGTTTGGTAAATTTTCCATTGTGTTTTCCTGCACACGTACTTTACATTTTTTTGCAGGAAAACACGGATAATTTACCAAAATGGACACTGATATTCTTTTCCACAAAGATATGACTTGACACAGAAAGTTCATTTTAATATACTAATTTAGTTTTACACAATCTGAATGAATTTGGATAGGTGATGGTTTTTATTCCAGGCGAACAATACTTCAAATACTTCAAATAATTGTATTTTATCAAACGCATTAGAATATATTTTTAAGTGTTTTTTATATCATTACGCCGTTTTATAAATGCATTATAAAAATGCTCTTTTTCATAGAACAAAACGTAGTAATTGTCACACTGAAATCAAAACATTGTTAATTTATTCGATCCTACAAAAAAATATTTACTCTTAAATAATAAGATAAAAATATAAGTTGAAATTTTGGACCACAATCTAAGCTTACATCACAAAGAAATCATAGGAAAGTATGTTAAAGAATTTTTTTGCGAAAAGCAACTTTTTTATAATAATTATAGCAAAAGTAATCAAAAGCATCAGGATAAAGATATCTTTTTTTTCAGAGCATGAAATAATTGATGTTTAATTAACATAAGGGGATATGGAAAAAATCCATTTTATAACAAGTTAAGACAACCGTTCAGAATATGTTTGCTGTAGATTTTTACAAAAACGTAATTAATACTTAATCCGTGTACGAAAGATTTTTTTAAAGAAAAGAAATCTGTTCAAAGACTATTTTTTTCATTTCCGTTGATTCAAAGTAAATAATTTAGACAGCCGCTTTATTAAAAAATATCTTTGAAAAAAAAGACAAAGAAAGAAAAAACGTTCCCAAAATGTCTTCGAATATTTTTTTATTGGAAGAACAAAAAGGATAAAAAAAAATAAATAAAATGCTTTAAGTAAAAAAAGCTGCACAATATTTTACATGATAATTAGGGCTGCACGTGTACTATATTTATACTCGTTACTCGATATAATTGGCTAGTATGCCACGACCTCGGTACTCAACTAAATTTTGAGTCGAGTTTACCCCCCCAAAAAAAATATCTGTAAAGTTACTAAACATTTTCTAGGAAATTGGGATTTCTAGACTTTTTTACGAAACGGTAACAGCAAAAACTCATGTAACAGAATATGTTATGTGATTTTTTTCTAATACCGATACCTTAAATGTTTTAGAAAGCCTATTTTCATAGAAAAAATTGTTTTTTACAGTATTGTTGTAAGAATTTCGTTTTCTAAGCGATATTAACATTATTCAAGATAAAGGAATTTATAACTGATCGGTAAAATTTATTTGAATGTTAATTTATAATACCCGTGTGCAATTATTCAGAAAAATCACTTATTTCATGCATAAAAATATGCTACAAAATATAGAAATGTTAAGATAAACCAGTGCTGTTTAAAATTTAGTTTAACCTAAATATTAATCTAAATAAATAAAAAAATCTTAACAAATAAAAATGTCAACGAAATTTTAATCTTTTTAAAAAAAGTAAGGAAAAGATTTAACCTTCATCTTGGATGTATAAACAGAAAATATAATAAAAAATTATAATTAAAATTGTTAAATAATAAATTATACTGCAAACGCAGCAATTTGATTCATATTTTCAGAAGATATAAATGTATTTAATATTGAAAAATTGACCTGCAAAAGAAAAAAAATGTATTTGCTGTCCTTATTTGCAAACTTGCACTTAATGGAAAAACTTTTTATTACATTTTTCTTCCATGTAAATAAAATGTCAATTTTACCTATGAATTCTCGTGCTGACAAACTGTCTATCTTTTTCTATTATATTTTTATTACTTATGTCCAAATTAATGTTATTGTAAAATTATTAGTCTGTGCAATTGCAATTTCGTCATAAATAACTTACTTAATGTATTCTGGTTTGGACCATCTACATCAATATCAAAAGTAACGCTTTCATGCGGTATTTTTCTGTTTTTTAGGTACATTTTAAATATTGACATTCAACGAGGATGGTTACAGCAATTATGAAAGAAAATCACATGTTTTCTCTGACTATTTTTATCGCTTTCAAATATCTCACTGCAGAAAAAAATAACATAAATCATAAAAACTACACGATCTTGTTTTATTTTGTCTTAAATATCTGGGCTTGTTGATTTTTGATGAAGCAGTCACTTGGCAAGTGAAAGCTCAAATATCTTCGCACATAAATAAAGTTTCCAGGCTTGATAGCATTTTTAGACATTACCTTATTTTCCATAAAAATCAATTATCAAAATTAAAAAAAAACACCTTAGTCTCGGATTATTACATTTTGTTGCATTGTTACATTATTTGGCCGACAAACTCGGTCCAATCATTGGTATGTTCTCTGTACACACCAAGTTACATCTAAATCGTTTAATAAATACGCGTGTTATCACTTAATGAAAATCAGATCATTTCAAAATGCGAGCAGCAATAGAAATTCAAAGTGCTATAACTCAGCCAATTTTTACGATACAGACTAAATAAAAAAATTCTCTGAAATCTTTGTATCAAGGCCAAGTGCATAAAAGAAAAATCTTTTTTTTCAATTTCTCACTTTTTGTACCTAATTTTAAATGTTAATTTTTAAAAAAATTAAACGGTCACTATTTTGAAACAAGAAGGCGGATGAAACTGGCTAACGAACTCAGTCCAAGACTCAGTATGTGCTATGCACAATCCAAGTTACATCAAAATCGTTTCATAAATACACATGTTATCACATGACAAATATCAGATCGTTTCAAAATGTCAGCCAATTAAAGTGCTATAAACCAGTGCTTTTTTAATGTACAGACGAAAAACAAAAGTGCACTGGAATCTTTGTTTTAAGGTCTAACGCATAAGAGAAAACTATTTTTGAACTTTTAAAGTTTTCGTTTTAAATTATAAATTAAAATTAAAAAAAATTAAATGGCAGCCATTTTGAAACATGATGACCGTAGATGCTAGCCAACGAACTCGGTCGAAACATTTGTAAGTGCAGTGCAATGTACACACCAAATTTCCTTCAAATCAGTCCATAAATACGATAGTTAGAGCATGATGAAGATGAAATATATATATATATATGGATATATATATATATATATGTATATGTGTGTATGAATGAATGTAGTATATATATATATATCGGCACTTGAACGGAGGTAGGTTTGGGATCTGGGGGTCATGATCGGTGAAAATGTATCAAAATATTCTGGAAATGCTTTCTTCCCGACAACTGCAATAGGTAGCTTTTTACTTCTTGTAATGAAAGCTACCTAAAAAAAGTGGTGAAGGGAGTTGACATAGAAAATAACATTTATGAAGTCGCCGGATTTTCAAGGTCACACTGTACAACATTAGTATTTTAAATCGCCTTAGCTAACAAGTTAAAAAATGGAATTTCTAAAAGATACTCATTTGTAACATATTTAGTTTCAACAGTAAGATTTCATTTATGCATTTTTCTTAATATATTTGTATATTAGTAATTTGTATATAGTATTAATATATTATATATACATATTAATACTTTTATCTTATCTACCTTTTTCTTTACATAAATATTTAATATCGATACTTTTATCAATCTCCTTAACATTAATAACCTGCATTAAATGATTCTTTTAATATAAAAAAAAACTCATAATGTGCTTATTAGTTAATATATTTTTAATCGATAAATTATGTAATAATAGGGTTTTATTTCTTCAAAAGATATTAAAATTTAATTTAAAACAGCTTTAGAGTCATTGACTGATCAATATGTTTATATATATATGTGTGTGTGTGTGTGTGTTACATTATTTAAGAGATTATATTATAAAATATTTTCATGCATTTGCATTTGGAATTAATCGATTATTGTATTCAGAATTGCATATGAATATGTTACATAAATCTTGCTAGTTATCAAAGACATGTTCTCTAAATATGCTAAATGCATTTCATATATCATGGGTATCGAACCGTTATAGAATGCAATTAGGTCGATGCATAATTTGTCGATAATTCACGTACTTAATTATTTTGGTAAGATACCATACAGTTTAGAAACTGGATGAAATAATATTAATAAAGCTTTTGTATTTCATTTTAACACTATCTCTAACAGTGTCACGTGACGCCTTTTAAAATTTTCATTTACAATTATTTTATTTGTAATGCTCTCAGCTGATAATTATAAACATTTGCAGTTAAAAAATTGTAATTAAAAAATATTCATTGTAATAATATTTAAGGTTGTTTTACTTTTTAAATTAATCTATGAAAATATAATGTAATTTTAATCTATGAATTACAATGATAACTAATCTATGAATTGAATTGTAATCTATATATTTTTTAATCTATGAAAATATAATATAATCACAAAAGAAAATTTGCTATAATTCTATCTGAACAATGCACGAAATCAAAAAGAGTTCTTTATTTTTAGGAACTTGATAAACTGATATACATTTATTTTTTTAGATTAAAAAAATACTGTTTTTTATAAAGTTACTTTATAAAATAAAGTTTCTTTTGCTGGCGATGACTTTTGGAAATGGTTTCGAGTGGTGTTCAGACTGTTCTATAACGTTCTGATGAATTAGTTGGCCATGGTTTAAGAGATTATTGAGGAAGCTAGTTTGAGAACAACTGGAATTAATTTTAATATCTGATTAAAAAAAATGCATCTTTTAAATGAAATTTGAGTTTTAAAATTTTCGGTATTGTAATTTTTTTTACTTTCAAAATGCTCATATTTTCAGTTTTTACAACGTTATTTCGGGAAAAAAATGTACTTTTAAATGCAATTTGTTTGAAAGCTATATCTCAATTTATTTTTGAGTTATTAATTTTTTGTTGTTTTTAATACTTTTTTTTATCATCGTGGCAACAGAAGTATTCAATTTCTAGACATTAACCCTATCCGGCACGGCCAAAATCTGTACAAAAGTGAGAAATTATCGACTGACACCGGAATTCACAAACGAATTTTTTAAATACATAGAATCCCTTAATTTAAGGTTTTATTGTAAAAGCATCACAAGATTTCAGATTTACTTCTGAAATTTATTTTCCAGACCGACAGAAAAAGCCATTTTCCAAATTGTTAAAAAGGGAATCTAAAGCCTCGAATCTTAGAAATTCTCGAAAGATGCTTTTGTTTTTCATAATTTGTCTAAAAAGGTAAATTTTATGCATAATAATTAAAAAAAAATAATTCCTTAAAATTAGCCGAAAAAGGTCTGATATTCATTTTGCTACATTAGCACAAATTCAACATTTGGAGCTTTTTTTTTTTTTTTTTTTTTTTTTTGGCAAATTAAAATTTTGGCAAAGTAAGCGTAGTGTTAAATTACAAATGCACACCCCCAAGCGGGCCGTTAGTCCATCTTCACATTTCTTCTGTTTGATTTCACAGTATCATAGTGTAAACTGCATCCGTGTCAAATTTCTAGTCTGTAGCTACAGTAGATATATGAGATCTTTTTATTGAGTGAGTGAGTTAGTGATAAAATTCTCAATTATTAGAAATTTTCAAATATTATTATTCGAAAAATAACTATGCGTTATGCATAAAATTTTGGATTCTGAGTAATTAGGGGGAACTTACTACGCATTACGGTGTACATGTACTTAGGTCAAATAGATTTTCAGCACAAAAATGTCGAAATTCGACGGAAACAGCTCAATAGGGTGTGTATAAAATAACACACTAATATGTCAGAAGAACTTGGCTGACATACCACCGTGTGTCTAGATATAAATAGTACAAATGAATATAAATACTTGTGAACTATTAGTGGTTTGAGATTTAATGGTGGTAATATTAGCATAATAGATAATATTTTGAAATGTCTGGAAATATAAAACTGTAAAAATCTATGTCACGTTATGCATTATAACGATGAAATATCCTACAATCTAGTAAGTCTGTAAAATTTTACAGATGTCACTATTCATTTGCCACAGGATTAAAAAATTATTAGTACATGTTTGATTTTTGGGTTAGTAGCTTCTTTATAAGATACAATCTATTTTGGAACAGGCTATGACACCATCATTATGATACCATTACATTCGAAATCTGCACAGTAGTTCGAAGAATGACCTCTCATACAAATAATTTAATTTTACTTCTTTATAATAAGATTTTATCACAGAATAAATAGAAAATCGAGATAATCTTATCAGGGTTTTTTAAGTTACACTTTTCATTTGAGAGATTAAATGAGCAGTAATTCTAATGTAGAAAGAAAGTATATATTTTCAAAGAAAAACAAATGACATAATATATTTTCGAGAGATTTCTGAAGCCGGAGAAAAGAATTACTACATACATAACAGATAGAAACAGTAATTATCTAAGAATGGAGTATCTAAAAATAAAAGGTGAAAACCATTATCTAAGCTCTTTTAAATGCTTACACAATGCAGGTTAAGCAAACAGCTAACATAAAAAATTCTCTTTAATTATTTCGTTAGTCTGAAAAAACGCTGCTTAATGTTTTGCTGTTATTTTTGTTGTTTAAGTGTTAATTTATGAGCTGACACGTTGCCTTTAGAAAATATTGTTCAATGTTCTGTTGTTAAATGGTAATTTATCAGGCGATACAGGAAAATCAAGGGATTATATTTAAATACTATATTTAAATATTTATATATAAATATATTACTCTATAAATGGTTTATATAAATGTTCCATATGTGCACACACACCATTTATATTTGTATAATATTACACTTAATACCATTGGAAGGTATACGTGGATATTTTTGGATTTAGGTACACTAAGATACAATTTCTAAAACATTTATTGACTGTGTATGAATTTAAAAAGTGAAAGAAATCGAAAACAATCATATGATTTTAGTTACTAAAAATTTTATCTTAGAATACATTATATAAATTTTAAACTATTATTATAACAAATTTACTTTCCAGATAGATTTCTTTATTACTAGAGTGTATTAAATACGAAAATAAGAATAAATATGAAGGTAACATTATTACATAAACAATTATTATGTAAAACTCTTTATCAAAGACAATAGAATTTAAATACAAGATATTAAAAAAACTTGAATCGTTAGCTGAATGTTTTAACATTCGATTTTAACTACAAACACGTGTTAAGAATAACCAAATTGTACGCTCCCCAACACGAACTAGTAAAATTTCCAAAATCGTTGGCTTAACACTCGAATTAAATCCTACATTCGTTTTACGCATAAATGAGCAATATTGTAAATTGACGTCATTATTGAAATACGGATCCCTCGTATTGAGTAGGATAAATGCAATTGTTTTATGGAGATTATATTTTCATAGTGCGATTTGTTACGTAGTTATTATTTTCATACGTAGAATATTTATGATTTTCTCCACGACTGTAAAATATACTTTTTTCTAGAATGCAAGGGTCTAAGAAAAATTATCTTGAGTAGTGATTGTCGTATGTTTATAAAAATTTCTAGGAAATTCAACACTTAAATAATAATTTCATAATATCGCTGCGTTTAAATCCTTGATGTAACACTGTAATTACGATTGGGAGTCTAAAAATAAGTCTTATCTGGCGTCTAAGGCCAGATGTGTGCATTAAAGTTCAACAATATAATTAGACGTGAATGACACAACACAAGATCATTTATCAACATAAGTACCAAGCACATTCAGACATTTGTCATACCCTTTGACAAGCTGAAAAATTCCCTACAGCAAAATATCAGCGCTTTGCAAGACAAGCCTTTAAATGTTTCTTCCGTATACAAAGCCCTGAGTTTTTTCTGGAGGGCTTACCAAGCGGTATCATTAAAGTCTCAATGTGCTTGTAATTATGGGAAAAAATAAAGATATGTTTTATCTTGAATGTCTCATTCTATTTTTTGACTTTCATACACAACTCTGACTATAATCGACAGGGGAAACTTATTTTCAGACTCCCCCTTGTAAAAGAAAGACTGCATTATGATACCAATTGTAATACTATATCTACTTCTAGATTGATTACTTTAAAAATTGACCCATCACAATCATTTTATCTGCATGCACTAGACAGTCAAACAGGTGGTTACACATTTCATTATTTTAAGTATAAGATATAGATAAATTATTTAGATTCAAAAATGTTTAGTGCAAAGTATAATATTTTCACTTCATCTACATGGGCATTCTTTCCTGCGAAGTTCAAGCCCCACCAGTTGCCGAGAGGTTCTACTCTCAAAGCTGGGGGATAAGAGATGTTAAGTTCGAATCCAAGAGCGCCCGTTGGCCTAATCGTTCGGTGTTTTCCGTAATTTTCTTTCAATCGTGAATTTTCTTTCGTAAATACGGATTAAGTTTCTTTAGAATCCCTCCCCCGGAAGGCACTCCCCCAACTTTAGAACTCACATTCTTCGAGTTGATTAATGGTCGTCATAATCACAATCAACAACCAACCTATAAAATTCAAAATTATATATAAAAATCTAAAAAGTAAATTTTGGAACGATCATTACTTAATAAAAGTAACCAATTAAGAATTATTTCTTGCCCTTATTCTTGAAAGATACAAAAAAAAACGAAACGAATATCCTTAGTATTTGAGGAGATATGAAGGTTTGACAAATTAAAACTGTTTTAAAGTCCATTATAAGAAACGAATTTGCAATTTGTAATGAAACCGATTCATTAGCAACTTCGACACCACAGAAATTTGAGTTTAAGTTTAAAGAATGTTTTCTTAGACAGCCGAAATCCGATTTAGTGATATCCGAAACACCACAGAATCCAATGCAACAGGCTCCCAAAATTTAGAAAAGTTAATTTAAGTGTATTTTTTATAATTTATTTAAATTTTAATAAACGTCTATCTGTATATACACACGAATAGACAATGCACGATTCTACTAGCAGTTTTTCAACCCTTTTAAAAACAAAATTAATAAACTAAAAAGCTAAAACTCTCGAATTTGACTTGTGGAAACAAATTCTTCGTTTGGTGCATGTCCAGTGTCCATTAAACACGCCGGATTTGTACTCCAGGAAGACTGACGTGCTCCAAAGGTGAATCTTTTATAAATGTTTCAGTGAGAAACTGTTTCAGGCATCATTTTGGAAAAAACACAAGTTTGTACTGGTGAAGATGGCAAATACACCAAAAATGTATTTTAAAAAACCGTGTATATATATTTAACAAAATTATAACCGCAAACAAACTGGTGCATCCCAGTATGGTTAATTGTCAGTTCAATGTGTAATTTTATTGCGCGTAACTTAAGTTAAATCTTCACGTGATGTTTCTCGTGTATTTTAGCATTAAATTGTTCTAACTTGTCATTGAATTTCATTTATCCGTAGAATCGTAGTATATCGCGTTCTGCTGTAATAAACATTTTGTTTAATAAACTGCAGCTATGCTCGATCAAAAATGGCTGTGTTTCCAACTCGATATATTGATTTGTCTGCATCATTCTTGCTGTTTAAGGTACAATTAACTTGAGTCTGAGCAATAGTGATCCAAGCGGATCCAATGGTTGAATTTTTTCGAGTATGCGACCTACCACAATGTACTACTCGTGCTCAAAAACGATAGAATTCTAAATTTAGTCAAAATCGTTCGAATCGTTCTCTAGATAAAATTAGATGGAAACACGGGGATTTAAATACAACCCACTAAACGAAATTTATGGAACATGTGATCCATCTTAATGGTCTTCAAATGAAGGAAAACTGTATGGTAAAAAATATCAAAATCGTTTGAAGTATTTTTTAGACACAATTAGTTTGAATTTAACATATTACAATTTAAACTGATTTCTAAATCACTTGAATTCTTTTGAGCACAAGATTTCTCTTAAGCAGTTCTTTTCTAAGCAGAATTCTTCTAAGCAGTTTTCTCGAACTCGAAAACTATAAAATACAAAATTTCATCACATTCGTTACAACAGATTTCTTGATAAAATTAGCATGAACCACAGTGATACAAAACTAACCATTAATTGAATGTGTGACATAGTCCACACTTTTTTCAAGCCTGGAAATGGTATGATAAAATTTCGTCAAAATGGTTTGAACCTTTTTTTATCTATAATTACATTGATACACATTGTGAACAAAAACGATCGACTAATAGAATTTTCTTGAACTTATGATCTAGTGCAATTGTTTTCTCATGCCCGAAGAGAATAAGTATAAAATTTAGTCAAAATCGTTAGAACCGTTTTTTACATAAAATTAGCTTGTTCGAAAGGGATGCAAAAATACCCCACTAATCGAATTTCCTCGAAAATGTGACTTAATTCAATGCTTAGAAATCAAAAACAGTAGAATGTAAAGTGTATTGAATATCTTTTGAGCCGTTTTCAGATAATATTACATTAACCCAAAAAAGCTCCAAAATGAGCTACTAAGTGAAATTTCTCAAATACGTGACCTAGCCCAATAGACCTTCTTGTACATGAAAATTAATGGATAAAAAAATAGTCAAAATCAATTAGGTCGTTTTTCATATTGTAAATAATTTAACCCTGACTAATAATAGCCCAAAATAATCCACTAATCGAGTATTTTTTTTTTTTTTTTTTTTAACCTGTTCCAATGGTCTTCTTATGCGCGAATTGCCATGATACTAAATTTTGTGTAAATGTTTTAAGATATTTTTTAGATACAATAAGCTTGAATGAGACCCATTGTGGACCAAATTGACTCACAAATCTTTTTTGTAAACATTCTACCCAACTCGATGCTCTTTTCGTTCTCGGAAACTGTATAATACAATATTTTGTCAAATGTTTAGAGCCATTTTAAAATGCAATTATCTTGACTACGACCCATTATGACCTAAAAGGACCCATTAAGCGAATTTTCATGAACATGCGATATAGCCCAACCATGTAAAACATATTTTAATTAAAGTCATCTGAACCGTTTTCTATATAAAATTAAGTTGACAAGAATGTAATATATTTAATGCAACAAAATATTAGTTTAACTAGGAATTAAAAAAGCAGTATGTATGCCACCAGCTGTGCAGATAAGAATCACACAACGTCAAAAATACATTCGTACAACTCATTTGACTATTATACATTAATCATTCACGCAGCTAATAGATATGTACACATTAAATGTTATCTTCATTCACTGAAAATTTATTTTTTCCCTACTGCAACGCTGTTGAGTTATTTAAGCACAAGAATCCAATGAAACATTCGTTATCCAAACCCGAAAAACAGCGAAATAACATTCATTACCCCAAACATTTTTTTGCAAAAAAATTTATGAACTAAAGTAACACTTAATTTGGTTAGAACTCTTAAAAACAGATGTTTAACTACAAAACTAAATGTAAACATTCAGCAAAAACTTGTTCCAGCCGCCAAAGAAAAACACACAATTTTCAAATAAGTGCTCTTGTTATTCAATACGTTACACTTCTTCTAGTACAAAAGTTACTTAAAATAGCGCAGGGTGTTATCTTTTCTACTTCTATACGTTGTTTATCAGAGTAAGCCTTTTTGAGTAAACTTTTTCTATCAGAAAAAACATAGCTCATTTGTAGCTCTTAACTACAAATTTAATGTTCTAGGACAAAACAATCACGTCATGACGAATAGATCTGTTATTCATTTTAAAAAGTACTGTTTAACTAAGTAAGACATTAGCAAACAAAGTTGGAATAAGAAATATGTCTGATATTCAGGCACTGGTTTTGTACAGTCAGCAGCTGTTTCCTGTGTGATGATGGGAAAGATTGTAAATATATTTCGAGTAACATTTCCAGATGACAAATCGTATTGAGATTAAATATTCATTGCCATAGGAAGTGTAATAAAGGATCGGAAGAAAGTCACCGATTGAAACGAAAAAAAATTTGAGTATCACTAATCTATCTGCTCAAGACATTGAATATATTTGGAATAACCTAATGAAACGATATGCTACTGTAAGAGGAGAAATGCATGTCCTGTATTTTCAAACAGTTGCTACGGAAATAGTAATGATAGAAGAAAGAGTTAGTCGTTTGGAAATTTAGTGCGAAAGCTGTTTCCCGTGTTGTATACATAATATATAATGCTGTATAAAAAATGATGTCGATTCTTTTACATCCATCTCTACAAAATCTTTCATCGATTAGTTACTTAAGAAGAATCTGATGATACCATTAAATTTTAAACTGAAGGCATATGTCATCAACTAGCTATGGACTGTTCAGTATTTCGTAATTTAGTTTAAACAAGTTTCCACTCTTTTGACGCCAATTAAAAAAAAAGAGCACTTAAGAATTACATGCCGAAAAAATTTTTCATTAATAATTCGTATTTTTATATTTTTTTTTATCCAATCATTTTTCGAAAAAGAAGAAACCATGAAATTTAAAATGTATAAATGGTTATATACAATATATTTTAAAATCGTTTATCACAATAATTCGATACAAATAAATCCGATATTGTTGGTTTAAAGAACTGCAATAAATTACGACGAAATATTACATATATTTAATTTTTCGTATTAATTTTTTTTAACAGCTACACGAAATTTTTATATTTATATTTATATATATATTTATATATACATTATATTTATTATATGTTATATATTAATTATACTTTATATTGTTATTATATCCACTATATATATATATATATATATTTATTTATTTATTTAGAACCATAAAAATTTAAGTTGTAAGGTGATTTTTAAATGAAAAAATATTTTATTTACAGGTGAAAATGTATAATAAAACACGATCCACGTATATAGATTAGGAGAAAAAATATCATACTACTTATTTTATATCTAACTTTATGAATATCATTTATTTCCAGAATTGAATTACTTTATATTATTTTATTTGATAAAATATTTTAGTCTGTTTCCTTTCGTTACGATGAAAATTTAAATTTTTAATCAAAAATTAAACAAAAGAACGTTTTACACTGAGAATTTCAATTTAAATTATTTTATTTAAATTAAATTTCATCTGAGATAGAATTTAATATAAAAATAGTTTGAAGATATATTTCATTTTCAAAAAATATTATCCAATTCGTATTCCAAATTAAAAAAATATTTCTATGAAATATAAATTTTTATTGGCATCAGTACAATTTTATTTTTGAATTGTGAATGGCTTACGATAAATAAAATTACTTCCATACCCATTTTCAAATATAAATTTATATGTAAAATTTCAATTTATCATTCTTTTTTTAAGCGAATATAATGCAAAATTTTAACAATTTTTACGTTATATTATGTATTTTAAAGCAGGAAGAATAACATATGTATGTTTTTAAAATAATATAAAACTAAATAATTGAATAAATTACATAGCATCTTATGTTATTCAGTTCAACCTCAAGAAAAACAATAAAAATTGATAGGTTTATTTAACGGAAGAAAGGTATTCTGTATTTACAGAAAAGCTTATATATTGTGATTCAAGAAAGAGTAAAATATTATTTATTAACATTTTCACTAATAATATCACAGTCATTTAACAATGCATGGTTAAAAAACTTTATCGCAAGTGACCGTATTTGTCCCAATATAAGGGATTTATTTTTAGGTGCGTTCGTAATTATGTAAATACGTAGCACCTATTGTTGTCGCTCAGTCCGTCCGTCTGTCCGTCTGTCCGCATGTAACAACGCAAAAACTACCCAACCGAATCGTTTGAAATTTAAAATACATAATTATAACATAATTTTGTCGAGTCATTTCAAATTTTATGAAAATCGGATGGATAGATCAATTACGGGGACATTCAAAAGGATTCCGTTACATTACGGTCAATAGGGAAAAAAGTTTTAAATGCATTTTAATCGTTTGGAATTTAAAACATATAATTATTGCGTAATTTTGTCGAGTCATTTCAAATGTTATGAAAATCGGATGCATAGATCAATTACAGGGACAATCAAAAGGATTCCATTACATTACGGTCAATGGGGAAAAAATTTCAAATGCATTTTAATGATGTTACACTCATTCGAACATAATAGAATTGGCATGAATCTATGAAATATATACTAAAATATGCATTCTGTAGAATCTGTGATGCAAAGAATTTTTATTATTAAATTACAGGGCCACACAAAAGTATTCCAATATATAATGCTATACGGGGAAACATGGTTTGGTACAGGTTTTAATTATATTCAACTATTTCACATTTTATGAATAAGATATACGTTGCTGAGGTGTAATAAAAATTGCTTCCTGCATATTTACAGAAACGTAAAGATTTCGAGTACTATACTGTATCCGGTGTACGCTCTACTACATCAGCAAGATCTGAATATTTTTAAAACTTCGTTATCGTACGAACGTACCTCATTTGCTACGTTCACGTGCAATTTCCAACTTGTTTTAATTGTGATAAGCTAAATAAAATTCTGTGTACAAATCGAAAACAACGAATAAAACATACGCAATTATGAAAAAGAATGGTGAAAATGTCTGTATTATGTTTATATTGTTATTCCTGCACAAATTCACTTGAAAGATGATGCAATAATTAGGTGCGTTCGTAATTATGTAAATACGTAGCACCTATAGTTGTCGTTCAGGCCGTTCGTCTGTCCGTCTGTCCGCATATAACAACACAAAAACTACCCAACCGAATCGATTGAAATTTAAAATATATAATTATTACATAATTTTGTCAAGTCATTTCAAATTTTATGCAAATCGGAGCACAGATCAATTACAGAGACAAACAAAAGTATCCCTTTACATTACGGTCAATAGGGAAAAATGTTTCAGATGGATTTTAATGCTGTTACACTCATTCGAACATAATGAAATTGATATGCATCTATAAAATACATATTATAATATACATTTTGCATAATCTGTGGTTCAAAGAACATTTGTTATCGATTTACAAGGCCACACAAAAGTATTCCATTACATAAGGAGAACATTGTTTGGTGCACATTTCAATTGTAATTAGTTATTTAAAATTTTATGAGATTAATATATATTGCTGAGGAATACTGCAAGTTATTCCCTGCATAAAAGAAAGCAGATAGTATTTACAGGGACATACAAAAAATTTTGGCTACTATACTGTATCCGAAAAACTGTGTAATATTACATCAAGATCTGAATAATTTAAGTATGTCCGTATTTATATAAATAGCTAGCACCTATATTCGTCGTTCAGTCTATCAGTCCATCTGTTTGCTTGTCTGCCCGCATACAACAAAGCAAACACTGATCAACTAAATCGCACAATATTTAAAATATATAATTTTAGCATAATTTTGTCGAGTCATTTTAAATTTCAAGAAAAACGGATGTATAGTTTAATTGGAGGTACAATCAAAAGTACTCCATTACATTACGATTAATAGAAATGAATAGTTTAAATACATTTTATTGATGTTAAACTCTTTCGAATATAATAGAATTGGCATGAACCTATGAAGTATATATATATTAAAATATACAGTCTGTGCAATCTTTGATGCAAATAACGTTTAAGGTAAAGTGCCCTATTATCGTCCCCCAGTTTCTTTTAGGGCCCTGGAAGTTTAAATTTTGCCAAAATCAACCAAATTTGGGTTTTGTATAGACTAACTATTTGCACATATGGAAACATGGGGAAATGTTGTAAAAAAAATTAACAATACGAAAGTTTTTTTTTCAAAAGCATTTCAATATGAAAAATAATAAAAAATAATGTCCCAATTTCGTACCTCTGAAAAAAATTCATAAAGCTAAGGATTAACTTATGACTAAATCAAAATTTATTTCAAAATAAATAATTAGCTTTATTTAGCTTAACTTAAGGTACAAAGAAATATACGATTAATTCTAATAGTAAATAATAGCTTCAATAATGCCATAAATAGCATTATCCATCCGAGCATGAGGACCATATAAATAGTGTATCGTTTTTGGCTCCTGGGCGTGTTTAGTGTGACCATGTGCAGCACTGAAGGTACTAAACCCATTGTTCCCGATGTTTATCGCGAGAAAAACACTTCAAGCAAGTAGGGCACTCTGCATCACTATCCTCAACATCGCTTGTATTATCATCATGAGGAATTTCAACAGAAAAATCACTTTCGTAATTAATGATGTTAGGGAGGTCCTGTATGGACATTTTACCGGGTGAATTTTTTTCTCTTCCCCTTAAGAGCGGTAGTTTTCAGATTTTTTTTTCAATTAAAATAATTTTTTGAAAAATTCGTTGAAAATTTCGAAAAATTAAAAAAAAATTTCAATTTTATTTTTTTAGTTAAACGTTTTTTCTACGCCTAGGAATTTTTCATTTTGTTTTTATGCGGAGATCCAGTGTTCAATGTTGCTGAATCTCCTTGGGCAGAAAATGTTGGTGTGATCATTGGCACTTCCCTGATCTCTATAGGTCTGATGGCAGCAACCCTTGCTGAACTTAAACGCTTGACGATTGTTGGTCAGATGATGGTTGAGATCGTTGAAAAGCATTCCCAATTTCGTCCCCGTGTTGAAAGGGGGACAAAATAGGAAAAACACTACTTCTCAATATCGCAATGCTACAGTTCTTGTAAAAGAATCTGAACATTATAAAACTCACTATATGGTGCTGTTAACATCTTACTTACGTAAAATACGTGTAATGAATAGGAAATAAATACTTACGGTAAAGTAAATATCGTTCTACAAATGACGTAGAAAGAACTCCGATCTTCTAAAAATAGGAAATTTGAGTCTTGGCGAGGGAAATTTTCACTTCGGAAACCTTTTATCTTCTGTTCATTTTGCCTTTCGTCATCAGTAGTGCCACTTTAAAAAAAGTGGAGAAATGAATGGGGATGAAATATTGGCACTTTGCCTTATTATTAAATTACAGGGCCAGACAAAAGTATTCCACAACATAATGCTATACGGGAAATCATTTTTTGGGACGTGTATTATTTATAAGGTACCCTGGGGTAATAACGCCACGTTAAGGTTCTACCAATTTTCACGGCTTAGTTTTAGATTGTATTTTTCAAACAAATATAGGATCTGATACAGGAACTCATTGACTATCTATATAAAATAAAATAATTTAACAGATATGTATTCATAAAATGTAATGGCGTTTTTTCTTGACCAATGCTATTTGGCGTTAATACCCACCTATATCGGTAATAACGCCATGCAAACAAAACTATAAAATAAGATGGAATAATGGCATGTAGATTGCCCAATTCTAAAAATACAAACTCTACAGCTCTAGAAATTGACAAATTGCAATCTAAGCTATTGAAAATGTACAATTGTTTTGTGACTCTGAAAGAAAAAGAAAGCTGTGGTGGTGGCGGGGGGAGGAGGCAAAAGAATATCAGATTCTAAGCTACGTTTTGCTTAAAAATGACCATTTAAATAGAATTATTAGAAACATTGCACGGATTATTTGAATCAGTATTTATATTCCCATGTATGCATTCTATGCGATAGAAAATATTGATTTTTTTGTGAAAGTGAAAGAAAAAGGAGTGAGGGGGAGCTTCAATAGAATATAACAGCCTGTGTCTCTCTTTGCTTAAAAAGTCCCGCTTAAATATGATTATAAGAAACATTGCATGATTTTTACCATTCATAATGTAATATTTTAATCATGTGAAGTTTTATAATAACTAGAGTTATATGAAATAAATATTTTTGTTAAACCTTAACTGCTGTTAGCGTCTCACATACCGCCGAGTTTTTCAAGTTTCAGAGTTTAACTTGCAATTTTTAGTTTAACTATAGATACCGGGAAAATTTTGTTTCATTTGGAGTCCTATTACTATCTCTAGAAACTTTTGAATAGCTGAATTTTATTTATAATAGTCCTGTATATAAGTTTCAATACAAAAATAATATTCTAAAAGTTAATTTAACATTTTATTCATCGTTAGATTAAGCGGTCTGACAGGCCGCTCACAGTAACTTATGCGACAATTTTTGTCACAGCAGTTAAGGGTTAATACAATTATAGTAATCTAGCAAATAGTTTTTAACCCATAACTCTACACTAATGTGGATTCTCCAAACCTACAGTTAAATTGTCGACGTTTTAAAGAGCATGCTTTAATAAATTGAATAAAATTTTTGATTAAAAAATATTATCCCAAAGAGATCTCTTATTCAATTTTATACATAATTCATATGGTTATATATCATTATCTCTATATTAGCAACAAAATTAACCTTTAACTGCTGTTAGCAATCTGACTGAACACTGTACCCCCTCCCCCCACCAAAAAAATAGCGTTTAACTTGTATTTTCTAGTTTAACTATAGTTACAACTGAAATTTTCTTTCGTTTGGAGTTCTCGTAATATTGTTAGAAATATTTGAATAGATTAAATTTAATTAGAATTAATTCTGTGCAAAAAGTTTAGCGCAGGAAAAGTATTCTATGATTTTTAATCATTGATCGCCTTTTAATCTTTAACTAATGTTACCGGTCTCGTAGACCACTATTTTTCTTTTAATTTTTTAGTTTAACTTGTAATTTTCAGTTTAACTGCAAACACTACCGAAATTTTGTTTCATTTGGAATTTTAGTACTATCACCAGAGACTAAATAGGTGAATATTAAGTATAATACTCTTGTATAAAAAGTTTAGTACAAAAACACAATTCTATGAGTTATTCCCGCCTTTTATTCATATTTCAATTTTGTGGTCTCACAAACTGCATCACATTCATACGTTACAATTTCTGTCACATCAGTTAAAGGTTAAATTTATAAAGTTTTGAAAAACTGAACGCTGAGAAAGCGGACAGTTAAAATTTCGAACTCAATTGAACAATCCAGTGGAAATTTAATAGAAACCTGATTTTGAAGATGTTCGAATTTGAATCTCGAAAACATTTTGATATAGTTTTATTTAGAAGAGTTAAAAATTATTTTTTACATTAGTAAAAAAAAATAATAATAATATAATAAAAAATAAAATAAAGAGATTATTTTTAAGTATTGGGCACACCCCTTAATCTTATCATTTCAACAATGATGATAATGCTGTCCCATATTAATATACACTATATTGCCATTGATTATTGGACACTTGCGATTTTAGATATTTTACTAAATATCTAGAGAAATACATGAGGAATCATCTCGAAACTGTTAGTGTATAAATATAATTGTATACGCCATACATCGTCGTGAAGATTTTTTACCGAAACTCCTTAGGGGACCGTCAACAAATTAAAAAATAATGAATATCTTTTGAATAACCCTGTCAAAACTAATGTAGCAAAAGTGCTCAATTTCTAGATTATGATTGAATGCCTTATTGTAATACACTGTGTTCATTTTTATGCAAATAGCATCCATACTCGCAGAGTAATTAAGGTTTTTATAAAAATGGTCCCAAATTTTTCCAAGTTTTTTCCTTGTAATTTTCAGAGTTCTTAATATAAAATAATATTTTTTTTCAGAAAATAGGACAAACAACATTGCAGACAGTACCCTGTAATCAGAATTAAAAAATAATAAAAATTGTATGAAAAATGAGTAGGTTTACTAAATAATTTTTTACTGCGCATGCGTCAAAGATATCAAAATTTCATTTGCATATTATGTTAGCTAAATGTATAGAGCAACTTTTGTAATAGTCTCAAAATCATAGCTTGAAAATTCTGAAAGTAATCGTCTATAGAAAAAGGAAAAAATCCGTTGTTACTAAAATGAAGCAAAAAAATGAGGGATTTTATCCAAATGTAGTAGTACATCCCGTATTGTGTATTCTATATTGACACTAATCAATGAATATATGGATACAACCCCTCTTGTTTTTACTTCATTTTGAGAATAACGGATTTTCAACTTATTCAATTGACGATTATTTTCAGAATTTTCAAGTTATGATTTTGTGACTTTCACAAAAGTTGCTCTATACATTTAGCTAACATAATATGCAAATGAAATTTTGATATCGTTGACGCATGCGCAGTAAAAAATTATTTAGTAAACCAACTCATTGTGTATACAATTTTCATTATTTTTTAATTCTGATTACAAGGTACTGTGTGCAATGTTGTTTGTCATATTTTCTAAAAAAATATTATTTTATATTAAGAACTCTGAAAATTATAAGGAAAAAACTTTGGAAAATTTGTTACCATTTTTATAAAAACCTTAATTACTCTGCGAGTATGCATGCTATTTGCATAAAAATGAACAAGGCGTATTACAATATAGCATTCAATCATAATCTAGAGTTTGAGCGCTTTTGCTACATTAGTTTTGACAGGGTTTCTCAAAAGATATTCATTCTTTTTTGATTTGTTGACGGTCCCCTATGGAGTTTTGGTAAAAAATATTCACGGCGATGTATGGCGTATACTATTATATTTATACACTAAGAGTTTCGAGATGATTCCTCATGTAATTTTCTCGATATTTAGTAAAATGTCTAAAATCGCAAGTGTCCAATAATCAATGGCAATATAGTGTATAAACCCCCTTCGGATATAATTCGGCCCCTGTTGGGAATCAACCGGCGTAATAACGCCAATCCCTGGCGTTATTACCCCGGGATTCTTATTGGGCAGTAAATCCTAAACTACAAATTATCTCGAGAAGATATCCAAAATCTTCTACAACAATTTGAAAGTACATGAAATACACTACAAATTTATGTAATAAACAAAGTATTTCTGGATAAAAAATATAGTCTTCAGATCAAAAACCTTATCTCGCAAATTTTAGATCAACCGTTACTTTTAGTTGCTTGTAAAAACAATAAGACCTAAAAATGAAACAAATTAACTTGAAGCTGTTTTTTGTGATTTATATGACTCAAAACCCTTTTGCGCAGAGCACATGGGTGTCATTTACCTGATTATTTCATAATTATGCAAAATATAAGCACTTGGCGTTATTACCCCGCCTGGCGTTACTACCCCAGGGTACCTTATTAAATTATTTTACATTTTATGAATATGATATACGTTGCTGAGGTGCAATAAAAATTTCTTCTTTTATATTTACAGGAACACAAAAAAATTTGACCACTATACTGTATCCGAAGCACTGTCTGCTATAACAGAAAAGTTTGAATATTTTTAAAACTTCGTTATCATACGAACGCATCTCATTTGCGACACTTCACATGCAATTTTCAATTTGTTGAAGCGAGGTCATTTCCACCTTAACATCCAGTAGGACACCAACTGTCATTGGCTTTCATAGTTATACAGGGTGATGCAAAATAAACAGCACAAAATACATTTTCAATCTCCCTCATTTCGACTCATATTGTATTGATAGCGCAGACTCTCTGTGTGAAATCGCTGAGATGCCGGGATCATCAGGTTTGGTCGTCTTCGCCAAACATTCATGGTTTTTATTTTCTACTATCTTTTCCAAAAAGAAAATATTGGATTCCTGAAAATTTTCCACTTCCAGTTTTCGGTGCATTTATATATTTTAGAAAGTCCAGAATATGGTACGGTGGTTTTTAGAAAATGTCTGCCTGTGAGTCTGCCTGTATGTGACTAAAAATTTCTTGGCGCTCTATCTCTAGAACTAATGCATGGAATTTCACAAAATTTACAAGCCGTTAGACCTAAATATAAATTGGAGCTGATTAGCTTTTGGTGTATATCACGAAAAGTTGGCATTACTGTACTATATTAGTCACGATTTACACAATAGCTATCTCAAGAACTAATGGACAGATTTTCATAAAATTTCTGATTCAGTTAGTCGTTGAACTAGTTTGGTATTGATTTCTTTTTTGGTGCAAATCGCTGAAGAGGTGGGGCTGCTATGCTGCATTATTCCCATGGTTTCATGACAATCGCAATAGTTCTGTCTTAAGAACTAATGCACGAATTTTTACAAACTTTAGTTTCAGTAATTCTTTGATATTAATTATTGTAGTTTATGTTTGGTTTAAATCGCCTCACAGATGGAGAGCTATTTAATTGCGATAAGTTTGTGAAATCGTAAAAAGTGCACCATTTTTTACGATTTTCCAATAGCTGTTTCACAAGCACTAATCATGGATTTTCTTCAAACTTCAGATTCAGTAAGTACCTGATAAAAATCGATCCTGAATAATTTTTGAGGTACTTCAACCAAAAGGTGGTGCTGTTATGTAGTATTACCTAGTATCTCCGTAATAGCTCTATCTTAGAAACTAATTCACGGATTTTCATCCAACAGCAGATTGAGTTAGAAGTTGAGATAAATTGCTGATGACTGGATTTTTATGTTTATAACCTAACCGTTGACGCTGCCATTCTGCATTTTTAGGCTTACTAATCAGCTTAATGCAGAAGAATAATTTTGGGATAACCACATCTGACTAATTTTCTTTATATTATTACTCTCATTTGTCCGTCATTTCCTGGTTCTATTATTGAGTCAACATGAATGCCTTTTTTAATACATCGGTAATTTGTTATGAAACTAGACATTACTAATTTACATTAATTTGGAATCCATTTCCGCGACCAAAACAACAATGTCGAAATTAACAGTTACATCTGGATCACAGTACTTTAAGAGTCTGTTAGTAATACTATTAGTTCAGCTATTTCAACAATTCTATAAGCATATGCGAAACGTATACTGGTGGAAATAAACAAAGACTGTTTTCAAAAAGAAAAATTTACTTCTAGTCATTTTTACCAGAAGTTGTTGGATGATTTAAGATTTAAAAAATATTTCACACAACTGCTCTTATTTCATCAATTACTTAATATACTTTTGCATCCCAATTGCGCTATATTATTCCTTCTACATTTTGTCTTTTTTCTTAAACTGTCATTAAATTTGACAAAAAGCACTGCAACAAACAAAAAAAATATGCAGAATTTTTTTAACTTTTTGAAAAAAAATGATCTAACTTCATATATATATATTGTTTTCTTCCACAAATGAATACATTTATTGTACGATATCTGTTTATTCATAATCTATAGACATTGACCATTCCGTGCATTTTCCTATACAATGGAATTACAAGTAATATTATTTTTCTTTGATTTTTTGTTGACTTCTAATTGATCTCCTGATCAAATCACCATTCATAAATATGAAGAAGAACGTATTATTTATTTTCTGAAGTTCCAGAAAATTCTGAAAAATTCTGAAATATACGTCTTGAAATATTCGACAAAATGTTTAAAATCGAAAGTGTCCGGTTATTAATGGGGATATAGTATTTTACTACAAAAATTTTTACTGCATATTATGTCACACAAAAATGCAATTTAAATAAAATTTACTGTACATATTTTTTGTTTATTTAATGTGTAATTTTGTAAATTATGTTGCCATTTTGTAAATTATGTTGCCTGAATCAGCGAGGCAAAGCATTATAAAACCTGCGGTACTAATTATAATGATAAACATTAAAATATACTTAGATCTGTTGCAACATATCTTTTAAATATTACATGAATATATGGTAAGAAATCATATTTATCAAAAGTATGCAAAATTATTAACGAATTAAAATGTTTTTACATATACAACTGCGTCTGAAACTGTATATATATATATATATTAATGGGAAATTTTAAATTATGGCAAATTGTCATTTTAATCGTAAAAATAATATTAAATAATTTTAAATATATGATTAAGGAAAGCTTAAAAAAAGCTAATTCAAAATTTAAAACATTCTTAGTCAAAATAAATTTAATCCAGGAAGTGAAGTCACTTTCCTATTTGTAATCAAATTAAAGTACTCAGTTGAAATATAATTTTTTTCTTAAATTATTATCATTTTAATTAATTTCATATATATCTAAAAATTATAAATTAATCTTTTTCAAATGTCCTTTTGTAATTTCCTATTAATATTAAAAGCAGCATTTAATTATTTCTAGTAAAATTAAAAATTTTTGAATGCACTAAATCTATACAAATATTTAGCTAAAATATATTTATGATAGTATATATTATTAAAAAATAATCTTTAGAGAAGAAGGCAAAAGAAAAAATTGTTGTGTAATGTGGAGTGTCTTGAAAATTTAAATAGTCCATTGAATATTTAAAAAGCTAGTGAGTCTATTTTCTGCATACGCACTGAGGTTTTTTTTTTTAATTGAATGCAATTTAAAATATTTATAAGCTATTAAATATGAAAAAAGTTGCTTCTAATTTAATATGTACATCTAATGTGTCATGCTTTCGAATTTAATATGTAAGATTTGAATTTCTGAAATAACTATGAACTTAAAGAAATTATGTTGATAGACCGTTTTAATTTTAATTACATGCATTGTAAAATGAATAAACCGTTTTGGATTTTGCAGTTTAACAAACTTGAGCTGTATGGGAAAGTGTTGTCTTGCATTTATATTGCAAGAAATGTTTTGATTACTTTCGGGGAAACTTAATATACATCTCTATGTATATACATTGTGATCTTCCACAAATGAACACATATACTATGCATAATCCATATACTCGTAATATATAGCCATAAATCATTTCGTGCATTTATTTTTACAATGTGATCGCAAATATTATTATTCATTTTTAATTTTCTGTTGGCTTCCTAATGGTCCTTCTTAACAAATTACCATTAAGAAATATAAAGAAAAACACATTCTCCATATTTATGAAATTCTAGAAAAACCCACCAAATATATGTCTAAATATTATACAAAATTATATAAAACTAAACGTTTTCAGTCTTAGATAGCCCTTTCTCTCATTACTGCCACATTGTTTAAGATCGTATGCCGCGTAAAAATATACTTTTAACCAAAATTTACAGTATAATATTTTTTTTGTTTATTTAAAGTGTTAAACACAAATATTGTATATAGACAGTTTGTAAATTACATTGTCCTGAAGTAGTTAGACAATACGTTTAAACCATGCGGTGCTAATTAAAATGATAATTTTAAAGTATACTTCTGTTTGTAGTACTTGTGTATTAAATATCTTAACACATCTGAAGAAATCACAATTTTCCAAAGTATGCGAAATGATTTACACTAGAACCGCGGCGACGGGTCATTTTGACCCGTGTCATATGGAGAGATGTCGATTCGAACCAGAAAACTCTGACTAAAATAATCTAAATATATACTGAGCAAAAATATTTTCAATAAATAACTTAAACAGATTTAAATCAAAATTCCGGTGAGAAATACTTTTATTAAACTTCAATGAACATTGTTGGACAGCCCTGCTATACAATATCCATATACTCGTAAGCTGTAGCCAAAAATCGTTTTGTGCATTTATCTTTACAATGCGGTCCCAAGAATTTTTATTCATCTTTAATTTTTTGTTGGCTTTCTAAAGGTCCTTCTTAACAAGTTACCATTAATAAATATAAAGAAAAACCCATTCTTCTTATTTATGAAGTTCTAAACAAATTCGACAATTATATGTCTAAATATTATACAAAATGTATAAAACTAAACATTTCCGGTGATAGAAAGCCACTTAGTGCATTACTGATACATTGTATGATGGTATTCCGCGTAAAATTGAACTTTTAACCAAAATTTACTGTATAATATTTTTTATTATTTATTTAACGTGTTAAAGCCAAATATTGTACATAGACAGTTTGTAAATCACGCTGTCCGGAAGTAGCTAAACAAGACGTTGTAAACCCTGCGGTACTAATTAAAATGATAATTTTAAAGAATACTTCTTCTTGTTGTACATATGCATTAATTGCATGAATATATCGCGAGGAATCAAATTTTTCAAAAATATACAAATAGATTAACATATTGAAATGTTTACAGTTAATTAATTAATTACATCTTAAACAAGAATTTATCTTTTTTTAAATAGCAAAATTTTTAATTATTACAATATGCCGTGTTAATCTTAAAAATAATTTTAAATAATTTTAAAAAATGAATAATAAAAGCTTAAAAAAGCTAATTCAAAATTTAAAAAAATTTAAGTCAAAATAATTTTAATCTGGAAATGAAGTCATTTTCCTATTTGTAATCAAATTAAAGTATTCAGTTGAAATATAATTTTTTTAAATGATTATCATTTTAATTAGTTTCATGTACGTATCTAAAAATTATAAATTAATCTTTTGAAATTTCCTTTTATAATTTTTATTAATATTAAGAGCAGCAGTTAAATTTCTCTAGTAAAATAAAAAAAAATTGAATATACTAAGTCTATCCAAATATTTAAGCTCAAAATATATTTATGATGTTGTATATTATTAGAAAGTAATCTTCAGGGAAGAAGGCAAAGTAAAAAAGCAGTTGTGAAGTGTCTTGAAAGTTTGAATACTTAAATAGTCCGTTGAATATTTAAGAAACTAGTGAATCTATTTATTGCATATACACGGAGCTAAATTCTTTTTTACATTTTACATAGAATGCAATTTTAAATATTTATAATCTATTAAATGTTTATATATATATATATATATATAATATATAATATAATAATAATGTAATATATAATAAATAATAATAATATAATATTATAATATTATATACAGGGTGTCCGAAAAGTCTGGAAACGGCCGAATAACTCGAGAAATATATATGAGATTGAAAAACGTAAATATACGTGTTAAATATTTTTAAATAAGCTACTCTGTGATACCAAATTTGACCTTCGAAACCGACCCCTTGGGGGTCAGAGGGGGTCCAACTTTGAAATCTTAAATTTTAACCCCCATTTTTTATTGTAGATTCGAATTCTACGGACAAAAATACGTAACTTTTGTATTTGATGTTTATTTCAAATCTTCGTTTATCACAGTGTAATCGAGCATATTAAATCGATACATATTCCCGCTTTTCCAACGGGATTTTCCCTAATCGAAACTGATTGGGCAGAATTTTTGACGTCAAATTCCTCGTCTTTTGTAGGAATAGCGTTTCCTGAAAATCACCCGTGACGATTATTTCAATAGTGCTACACTGTTAAAAATTTGACCCATTTGCTGCAGCGTCACTCCACAGCTATTATAGAATATCTCTTTTGAGACCAATGAGAATGCTCCATAACACAGTAAAGTAATCGCTTTCTATAAAAGCGGTGGAGTGACGATGCAGCAAAAGGCTCAGTTTTTTTACGGTGTACTTTACTGTGTTATGGAACATTCTCATTGGTCATGAAAGAGATATTCTATAAAAGCTGTGGAGTGACGCTGAAACTGGTATCAAATGGGTCAAATTTTTAACTGTGTGGCACAATCGAAATAATCGGCAAGGGTGATTTTCAGGAAACGTTATTCTTGCAAAAGACGAGGAATTTGATGTCATAAATTTTCCCCAATTAGTTTCGATTAGGGAAAATCACGTTGGAAAAGCCGAAATATGTATCGATTTAATATGCTCGATTACACCGTGATAAACGAGGATTCGAAATAAACATCAAATACAAAAGTTACGTATTTTTGTCCGTAGAATCCGAATCTGCAATAAAAAATGGGGGTTATAATTTAAGATTTCAAAGTTGGACCCCCTCTGACCCCCAGGGGGTCGGTTACGAAGGTCAAATTTGGTATCACTGAGTAGCTTATTTAAAAATATTTAACACGTATATTTACGTTTTTCAATCTCATATGTATTTCTCGAGTTATTCGACCGTTTCCAGACTTTTCGGACACCCTGTATACACATATAATTAAATATTTATAAGCTATTAAATATGAAAAAAGTTCATGCTTTCGAATTTAATATGTAAGAATCGAGTTTTTAAAATATCTCTGAATTAAAAGAAATTATGTAGATAAACCGTTTTAACTTTAATTCCATGTTTTGTTAGATGAATAAATCTGTTTGGATTTTGAAGATTAATGGACACTAGCTTCATGATGAACTGCTGTGTTGCATTTATATTGTAAGAAATCTTTTGATTGTTTTGGGGAAAGAAAAATTACGGTTTTATTATATGCATCAAATTTCTAATCCGCATAATCTAACAGTTCCGTATAAATCGTGATTTAAAATGTCTTACGTGAATTTTATCTTTTTTAATTTTGAATTCCTTAGAGACTGCTGTGCCATATTTTAAGTTTTGAATTCCAGTGTTATTGTAACAATCGCATTTTTTTGCATTTTATGGAAATTGTTCTATTGAGAATATTTATATAGTAAAGTAACAATCATGGTAATTTTGAAGTTTCTAGCCTTAATAGTTCTTACAGAAAATCTTATTCTATACTATTAAATGTGTTTTAAGGATATTTTCTGCTCATTTCATTCGTTTTACATGAAGAGTTTTTTTTTTAATTATTTTATTTTATTATTATATTTTTGGCTCTTACATATAAACGCCACCGCAGCAGACGTTGTGCTAATGCGCCTATAAAGGGCAAGCTTTGTTGCCTTGTTGTTTGCTGATTTTGAAGCCATTATTTAATGCTATTTTAGTGCTTTACATTTTTGCTTATGTTTTAAGCAATTTGTTTTTGTGTGTGCGTACGAGTAACAAGATTGCTCTTTATTGGCGCATTAGCGCAATTTTTGCTGCAGTGACGTTAATACGTAAGTACTTTTTTTTACATTACAGTGGGAAGTTTATTTCCTTATATTTCATAGTAATCGAGCGTTACTTAGTTACATACCTTTTCCCAACATATATTAACATTTTAAAAAATACGTTTTTTGCGTAAAAAAATCTGATTTGCTAGTAAAAAACTCCTGTTTTTATTTCGGAAATGCTTGATTATTATAATATTAAATATAATAAGTTATATGTTATGGTATATAACTTCTATTGACGACATGAAATTTCCTATATTGGTTTGCTATACTACTTTTGCTATCTTTCTGTTTCAGTTACGCTCCCTGATCCTTTTATTATGTTATATAAATATAATGTGTTGTTACCTACCTAATATACAAACTAATTGCGGTTCCAAGAGAAAAAAAAAATTGAGCATTTCTAGAATAACACATAAACGAATGTCTACGAAATCGTAAGTGCGGTCATCAAACAAAAGTCTCTACAAGATTTGGCTCATACAGAAATTTTAGTATCAATTGTATTAGATAAAGTATTAATTAATGTATTAATTAACCTTTTTTCAGAGAATTCAAGCAAGTAATTTGTAAAATTTTGTATGACTGATTAAATTTATAAAGAGCTCCTGAGGATTCGGAGTGTATATGGTATTAAATAATGAAATTTTATTATTACTATTCATTTGTAAAAAATAGTTTTTTTTTATCTTCCTTTATCGAATTTTACCACGCAGTTTTTGCAGATATATAATTAAATTTATTTTTAAACTAAACAAACATTAATTTATTGAAAATGAATGCATAAAATGAGCTTAATATCCCCCCTTTTAAAGTAAATTGTAATATATATATATATATATTTATATATATGCCTTTTGTTCCAACGAAAGCAATTTTGGATCATTATTTTTAATAAACACTTAAAAAGGTCTTTTTTTAAATCTTCCAGTGTTTTAATGAAAACATAATTACAATCACTTTTATAAGTCAACATTTTTAATTTAATTTGCATCAAAGCCTGTTTTACAATCTTCATTAAATGATAATAGAAAAGAGAACAATTTTTGATGAGATTATTATACAAATTAATCGCTTTCTGTATTTTAACAAATTAAATCGGAATAGGCCATGGAGAATTATTTATTCTTTAGAAAAAAGCGATTTCTCATTTTAACTTTTGCATCTCATTAATTTACTATTTAAAACACATTTTTTAAAATTGATTAAATTCGTTTCTTTTTAAATATGCTTGTTGAAGCAAAATTACAATTTCTGAAAGCTAAAATAATAATCTTTTAAACTGATTCTAGTTAAATACTACACATATAAATACATATTCTGAGATTCTATGATTTTTTAAACAGTAGTATCCATGGCTTTTGTCAAGATAAATACGTTTGAAGGTGAATCAACAATTCCGGAGAAAAATCTGTGAAAACATATTGTTTGATTTCCAGGATTTTACATATTTTTGAATTTTAAACATTTCTTGAATTAATGTTTTAGTTGATCATCGCCAGAAGTAAATTTCAGGACAGGTTTTTTTTCTTTGTGTAAAAGCGATCTAAGTTCTGTAACTTCCAACCATACTGAATAATGCTTTGCATGACTTATCTATAAATCATTTCTTTAGATTTTGGAAGAATATTACTACTTCAGAGAACGGAATTCAGTATTATAACATCTTTTCTGCCATCTCCAATTTTCTTCTCTGCATCTCAATAGTACGATCTATACTAATAATAATAAATCCAAGGTGTTTAAAATATTCAACAGCTTTATTTTTATATCACCTGAAAATTTATTAGAATTCAAACCGTTTTGTTAACTTCTCAATTTTACTCTTACTTGTCATTGATCCTCATTCATTATAGGTGTCCTTTCATTTACAGTACGTGCACATGCCATCTTCTTCATTGTCTGATTTGACAGATTAATCATTTGAGAATAGTAAGAGATTCACGCCTTTGTTATTATCTAATTTCAAATGTTCTTCATTTTTACTTTCTTCTATCTTCAATAGAAGACAGTATTGTAATCGAAATTTTTTTCGACATCTGGTTTTCGACGGATTTACACATTTTAGGGGTCAGATATTCCAAAAAACATGTTTTTACAAAATGTCTCTCTGTGTAAGTGTATGTGTGTGTCCGTATGTTGCCTTTCAACAATCAAAAAGTCTAGGAAGCATAAAGACTATCCAAACTTTGACTGTGGCAAGCAGGTCCTCCTTTAATTTAAGAATAATTTGCCTTAAAGGATCGTAGCAATAGCGATGTTTATGCCATTTTCAATATTGTACCACCTATAAATTTATGCAACTATGCATAAAATTGAGCCAATATTTTGTGTAAGTGTTTGCTATGGCTTATTGTCCACCCTGAATTTGAAAAAATCCGTCGGTAGGGAGTACTGCAATAGCACTTGTGTGCCATTTTTAATACTGTGCCACCGAAAACTGTATGAAGTTATGCATAGAATTGAACCAAATTTTTGTGAAAGTGTTTGGGTATGGCTAGTACGCCCTCTATAAATTTGAAAAAAATTCACCGGAAGGGAGCACTGTAATAGCAATTTTTGTTCCATTTTGAATGTTGTAGAATCTAAAATTCTATGAAGTTATGCATAGTTATGAACTAAACTATTTGTTTAAGTGTTTGGCTATGGTCAGCAGTCTTTCCCTGAATTTGAAAAAAATCTCCCGGATAGGGGCGCTACAATCGCGATGTCTGTGTTATTTTCATTACTGTACCCTCAGAAAGTGTATGACGTTATGCATAGAACTGAACTAAATTTCTTGCGCATACTTATTTTTGGGCATGGCAAACAGGTCCTTCCTGAATTAAAAAAAAATCTGCCCAACGTTCTGTTATCTATAACCTATTTCAGAGACGAGAACTCCCGTCCTTCAAAGCCGGCAATTCGTAAACAACTGATGATAACACAATAAGGAAAAACTACTGATTTTAACAAATACCATGATCCAAATTAAATCGTTTTTATTCCAATTAATTGACAGAAGATGAAATTTAAGATGAAAACCATATTGGTATAGTATTGAATTAATAATATTAAAGTATTAACATGTGTAACTAATTTTTGAAATGTTAAAATATACGTATGAGTTATAAAACAGTTTTGGAATTGGCACATCCATTTTTATTTTTTTTTTATCTATTCTTTCAGACAGGCAGTTATTTTAAATAATTATGATGAGAGATAACAGTTTTGATAAAAGCCTTTCATTGTAAAGAAAGGTTTAAAAAAACTTATTTCTAACATTAACTTTACAACTTTTATTGTAACAAAAGACTTTAATGATATTGGTTATATTTTCATTCATTTTTTCTATTTTTAGTACTTTCCAAAGTAAAAATCTTCGTACACTGTTTTAGCTTTTCAAGATCTAAAAATTAAATGTCTGTTACTCTTTTCTTGTCTATCTATGAATCTAGAATCGGTAATGGGACAAAAAATATGGTCAACGAGATTTTACCTGTAGAAAAATGTTCTTTGGTGAAAACATTTTTTAATATTAAAATTCAGGTCTATTTCTTATCGTTTTCTAAACATTTAAATTCTTGACTTTTAATACATATATATCTTTTGTTTCTGAATTTTAAGTCCTATTTCATAAAAATTGATTTTAAATATCGTTCTTTTAATTTTTGTGTTATTGTATTCTTTACTAAGATTTCTACTTCACAATCTAATTAATATAATTCTATTACTTTCGTATTTTAAGTACCAAATTTTCACCACAAAGTCCAAACGATCTACCATTTTTTTTTAACCAGTGCTCTCTAAAAGTGTAATTTAAAATTTTACATTTTTGTGTTCATCAGATTCTTATAATTCATCTTTATTCAGGTTTGGGAATTTTCTAAAATTATGTATTTTAAACCTAATTTTACGCAATACAAATTTTGTTATATTATGAATGCTAGATTTTATTCAATTTAAAATCTTACAGGCTACTGATAGTTTCTTAAATCCTAGTTAGCTTTTAGCCCCATTAGTAGCCGAAAGGTTCTGCTCTCGAAGCTGGTAGACAGGAGGGGCTGTCTTCGAATCCAATCATTTTAGTTGGAGTAATAGTTCGGCGTTTTCCGTGATTTACTTTGAACATGGATATCTTTGCGTAAATACGGATTACACTCTCTTAGAAAGAACCTCTCGGGGAAAGAATCTCTCATACAGATAATCATCCGTCATAAAAATAAACAACCCACTTAGTTAGCTATTTATGCTAGAATATTATCTGATGCATTATTCATTTTTGTGTCGCCTGATCTATCTTTAAGCCCGCCAGATAACATCAACATTTTTATTTAACCAGTTTAAAACTGATTCTTACTTTACTTGAATCTCTTGAAATTCTCACCTTTTCTAGGCATTGTATATCTTAATGTCATAAGAGCAGCAGCGGCAATAGTTAAATGGATAGTTAAATCTGTAATACGTTGAACCTATAAATTCCACAACCAAGCTAACTCTCACATTTTTCTCATATTTAACTATAAAGTTCTCATCTTGTGTCAATCCCATTGATAAATTCTGAGTAACAGTATTCCGCTTCTGTTTGTTCACTAGCTATTTTAGCCTTACTTTTGAGCAGATTACACCCAATTTTGACTAATTAACCCCTTTCGGGACAGGTGACGCAGATATGCATCATCGAAAGGTGCATGTGAAATTTGTTTTTGGCACCATTAATAAAGAAACGTAATTTTTTCTTTTCTCATTAGAGCATTTTTTGGAATGTAAGAAGTAAAAGGAACAGTTTAAAAAAAGTGGTGCTGCCAAAATAAAATTTGTGTAAGGGATGCCGTCTCAACAGGGTTGAAAATGTCTGATTCAGAATCTGTACTTCGAAATACTCTTGCATCATTAATCTTAGTTGAGATATTTTGTCTATTTATAAACAGATCAACAACAGATTTCTGGTTCTTTTCATAGTCCAACCATGTATAAATATGTATGATAATATGTATAACGTCGAACGTTTTTAACGATACATTCTAGACTGGAAAAACATAATGTGACTTTTAAGATCCAGTGGTTCACAGATTTTAATTAAAAGTTTAAATTCGAAATTCCGAAATTCTTCTGCAAATCTCTTAAGCTATTGCATTGCTCTTATCGCGGGCTTTGAGCGAAGCGACCGAATCTAGAAATTCCGTAACGAGAAAACCTAACACTTCCCTAACGAAAAAACTTCGGCTAACGTCGTTTCAGTTCGGCAAACTTCGGCCCGGTATCCTTCGGTAGACTTCGGCAGACATTGACGCGGTATTTTTCAGATATTAGGATATCAAGTCTCAAACTTATGTTTCTTGTGATATAATTTTCATAGCGCGGCCAAATTTTGTTTGGTAACTTATTATGAGACAGTGTTAATTTTTTGTGACAGGAACCCCCCCCCCCCCCACAGTGAGGATTGAAAAATTTAAAATACTCATAACTCGCGGTTTAATTTTCGTAGCGCGGCCAAATTTTGTTTGGTAATCTATTATGAGACATTGTTAATTTTTGGTGACAGGAGACACCCCACGGTGAGGGTCGAAAAATTAAAAATGCTTATAACTCGCGATCAAATTTTGGTAGCTTGGCAAAATATTGTTTGGTAATTTATTATGAGACAGTGTTAATTTTTGGTGACAGGAGACCCCGACGGTGGGTGTCGAAAAATTTAAAATGCTTATAACTCGCGATATTTTCGTAGCGCGGCCAAATTTTGTTTGGTGATTTATTATGAGAAATTGTTAATTTTTGGTAACAGGAGACCCCCCACGTAATTGTTGAAAAATTTGGTTGAAAAATTTAAAATGCTTATAACTCGCGATCTAATTTTCGTAGCGCGGCCAAATTTTGTTTGGTGATTTATTATGAGGCAGTGTTAATTTTTGGGCACAGGAGACCCCCACGGTGTGGGTCGAAAAATTTAAAATGCTTATATCTCGCGATCTAATTTTCGTAGCGCGGCCAAATTTTGTTTGGTAATTTATTATGAGACATTGTTAATATTTGGTGACAGGAGACCCCCCCAATGTGAGGGTCGAAAATTTTAAAATGCTTAAACTCGCGATCTAATTTTCGTAGCGCGGCCAAATTTTGTTTTGTAATTTATTATGAGACTGTTACTTTTTGGTGACAGGAAACCCCCCACGGTGAGGGTCGAAAAATTTAAAATGCTTATAACTCGCGATCTAATTTAAGTCGCGCGGCAAGATTTTGTTTGGTAATTTATTATGAGACGGTGTTAATTTTTGGTGACAGGAGACCCCCCAAGGTGAGAGTAGAAAAATTTAAAATGCTTATAACTCGCGATCTAATTTTCGTAGCGCGGCCAATTTTTGTTTGGTAATTTATTATGAGACATTGTTAATTTTTGGTGATAGTAGACCCCCACGGTGAGGGTCAAAAAATTTAAAATGCTTATAACTCGCGATCTAATTTTCGTCGCGCGGCCAAATTTTATTTGGTAATTTATTATGAGACAGTGTTAATTTTTGGTGACGGGAGACCCCCCCCCCCAAGGTGAGGGTCGAAAAATTTAAAATGCTTTTAACTCGCGATCTACTTTTCGTAGCGCGTACAAATTTTGTTTGGCAATTTATTATGAGGCAGTGTTAATTTTTGGTGACAGAAGGACCCCCCCCCACCGTGAGGGTCGAAAAATTTAAAATGCTTATAACTCGCGATCTAATGTTCGTAGCGCGACCAAATTTTGTTTGGTAATTTATTAAGCTATTGCATAGCTTTTATCTCGGGCTTTGAGCGCAGCGACCGGATCTAGGTATTCCGTAACGAGAAAAAATCCTAACACTCTGGCTAACGACGTTTCAGTTCAGCAGACTTCGGCACGGTATTCTTCGATAGACTTCGGCAGACATTGACGCGGTATTTTTGCATAAGTTGATAAAAAATGCTATGCAATAGCTTTACCGCGGCAGTCCCCGAGTGCCGCACACATTTTTGTTTCTTTTTTTCCTGTACTAGGGGGGCTCCGCCCCCCTGCTCGCTATGCTCGCCAACCCCCCGCGTAATCGCTTCGCGATTCCAAATTATTGGCTACCCCTGCTTGCTGCGCTCGCCAATACCCCATGGTATGAATAAGCAGTTGCAGACCTTTCAAATGATGTGTCACACGACTGGTGTTGTAAAGAAATTAAAAATGGGCCCCCCTGGGGGGCAGAGTGGGGGGGGCGACACAAAAGACATCCATAATATGAATAAGCAGCTGCAGACCTCTCAAATGATATGTCACACGACTGGTGTTGTAAAGAAATTAAAAATGTAAAGTTAAAATTATTTACAACGTTAGAACACCAGAATATTCGAATTCCAAGCATACCGGTTTCGGTAGCATATAGCATACCTTCCTCAGTGCTAAAGATAGTGGAGATTTGCTCATATATATAAAGGGAGGATGGGGATTCAAGTGATAAGTTTCTTGACCAATAGGAAAACAGAGGATCCTAGGCAACAGCCAATAGGAAAACAGAGGATACTAGGCAACAGTTAATAGGAAAATTGGGTGTAAAAAGGAAAAGATATTGCGAGAATTGCATTAAAAGATTAAGAAAAATTAGTTTTAATGTAATATTTCCAACAGTCTGATAATGGTGGAATAGCAAAATCACAATTAACAAGATTAGGAAGATTTTTATGGATATGGAAAGCTTCAAGGAAGTTAAGTTCTTGTATAGAAGTAGGTTTAGTTAGTATCTTAACCGAATTGAAGTCAAAAGCATGACTCGTCTCCCAGCAATGTTTTGCGATTGAGGATTTCTTGATTTCTTGTTTTTCAATATATTGCTTATGTTCTTTAATACGAAATTTTAGACTGCGTTTGGTTTGACCAATGTAAGAAAGACCACACTGACAATTGATATTGTAAATGCCCCATGAATTTGATAAATCAACAGGATCTTTAAGGTTGGAAAGGTTGGGTTTATTAGTAGGAGTAAAAATTATTTTGAAATCGAACCGACTAAGAATTTTAGCAATGGAAAAACTTGATTTTGGAAAGAAAGGTAAGACAATGCTAATATGGGAACGAGTAGAAGACTGAGATGAGTTTGAGGAGTGAGAGTTTTGCAATTTAGAAAGGGCAGTATCAATAATAGAAGGGTTGTAACCTCTATCAAATGCAATTGCTTTAATGTATTGAATTTCATTATTGAGAGACTGAGAATCAGAGCAAACATGAAGAGCACGATTTATGAATGTGTAAAAGGCAGTCATTTTTTGACTTGGAGGATGACATGAACGAGCGTGGGGGGGTAGAGAAACAGCGAAGCTTTTTCGATAGACAGATGTAGAGAAGCCAGTTTCACTGCGAGTGACAAGGGTGTCCAGGAAAGGGAGTGAACCATTATTTTCTGTTTCCTACGTAAATTGGATATTGTTATCAATAGAGTTCATGATGCTAAGAATGTCCTCAATATTGTGAAGAGAAGTGTCAAGTAAGGTGAATGTGTCATCAACGTACCGAATCCAGAAAGGGAAAGAGAATTTATCAAAAAGAGAGCATTCAAAATAGTGCATGTAGAAATCTGCAAGGATGGGAGACAGGGGCGAGCACATAGCTAAACCATCAGTTTGTCTGTAAAAATTGCCTTGGAATGAAAAGGTGGTTTGAGAAAGACAAGTACGTGTAAGGGAAATAAGTTCTTGAATTTCGAAGCTTGAAAAATGAAATTCACGGAGTCTTTGTTCAAGACAAGAGAGGGCGCCATTTATCGGGACATTTGTGAAAAGGGATTTAACGTCAAATGAAACCATAATGAAATTAGTCGGAGACAAATTTTGTATCATTTTGGCAAAGGTGATGGAATTCTTCACAGTGTATAAATTTGCTGATAGAAGGGGAGAAAATATTGTTGTTAAATATTTTGCTAAATTGTAAGAGGCTGTGCCAATATTTGAAACAATCGGAAGAAAAGGGATATTGGGTTTGTGGACTTTAGGAAGAGCAACAACCTATTATTGTTCTAGCTTTAACGGGCATTGTTTCTATAGGATTTGCTCATTTAATTGCTGAGCAACCCAATCTGAGAAGCCTTATCAGAGGGGGAGATTGGGTCAGCAACTTCATTCCTCATATGGACAGAAAGCTTATTAATCTTTTCTTCCGCCTGCGGGCAAAAAAGTTCAAATCACTCAATAAACTGAGTTTCCTTCTCCGTTGCAGACGCCAACGCATCATCCCAAAATTCATTACTTTAAAATGCAGTGTTTCTGGTTCACACTTTGTCAAAAAGGCTGTCTTTAGATCTCACTTTGCTATTCTCCGGGCCGTCATTAAAGATACTCGTCTCCCCCTTTCCAAAATTGAAAAGGAATTACTTGATTTACACTTAAATTTGGCAGCTAATCTTTCTGATTTTAAGTCCATAGATATTAATTCCTGGCACCATGCTGAAAATATTTCCAGAAAACACGCCCAGAAACTCAATTCCAAATTTACCCATCTGCTTGAGTTGTCCGTTCCCTTGGTACCTACTGATCTCCCCAGTGTCAATCAGAATGCTGTAATCAACCTTTCTGGCTCTGATATTTCCGAAACGCAATATTCAGTTCTCAAACTTAATTCCAATTTTGCAATATCTAAAAAAGCTTCTTTCCCCCAGTTAATTGCTCCTATTGAAAAAGCATTCAAAAACAGTCATCTTACTGAAGTTCAGAAAGATAGTTTACGTCATCTGATTATGGCTAATGTTGATTTCAATTCCAGTATAAAATCTAATCTCACTCCTGTTGAAAAAACTGCTTTGAAAGACCTTAAATCAAATAACAATATTGTAATTACGAAAGCTGATAAGGGGGGCCAGATTGTCGTTCTAGATAAAAAGCATTATATTTATGGAGTAACTAACCTTATTAAAGATGGCCCATATAAACTTCTATCTCGGGACCCTTCTGAACATGAATTATCAGTAATTAAGTCCATAGTTAAATCCTGTCCTCTCTTGCCCAAGTCTTCTCATCTCTACATTTCTCCCTCTGCTGCACACTGTGCAAGATTTTATGCTCTTCCTAAAGTCCACAAACCCAATATCCCTTTTCGTCCGATTGTTTCAAATATTGGCACAGCCTCTTACAATTTAGGAAAATATTTAACAACAATATTTTCTCCCCTTCTATCAGCAAATTTATACACTGTGAAGAATTCCATCACCTTTGCCAAAATGATACAAAATTTGTCTCCGACTAATTTCACTATGGTTTCATTTGACGTTAAATCCCTTTTCACAAATGTCCCGATAAATGGCGCCCTCTCTTGTCTTGAACAAAGACTCCGTGAATTTCATTTTTAAAGCTTCGAAATTCAAGAACTTATTTCCCTTACACGTACTTGTCTTTCTCAAACCACCTTTTCATTCCAATGCAATTTTTACAGACAAACTGATGGTTTAGCTATGGGCTCGCCCCTGTCTCCCATCCTTGCAGATTTCTACATGCACTATTTTGAATGCTCTCTTTTTGATAAATTCTCTTTCCCTTTCTGGATTCGGTACGTTGATGACACATTCACCTTACTTGACACTTCTCTTCACAATATTGAGGACATTCTTAGCATCATGAACTCTATTGATAACAATATCCAATTTACGTATGAAACAGAAAATAATGGTTTACTCCCTTTCCTGGACACCCTTGTCACTCGCAGTGAAACTGGCTTCTCTACATCTGTCTATCGAAAAAGCTTCGCTGTTTCTCTACCCCCCCCCACGCTCGTTCATGTCATCCTCCAAGTCAAAAAATGACTGCCTTTTACACATTCATAAATCGTGCTCTTCATGTTTGCTCTGATTCTCAGTCTCTCAATAATGAAATTCAATACATTAAAGCAATTGCATTTGATAGAGGTTACAACCCTTCTATTATTGATACTGCCCTTTCTAAATTGCGAAACTCTCACTCCTCAAACTCATCTCAGTCTTCTACTCGTTCCCATATTAGCATTGTCTTACCTTTCTTTCCAAAATCAAGTTTTTCCATTGCTAAAATTCTTAGTCGGTTCGATTTCAAAATAATTTTTACTCCTACTAATAAACTCAACCTTTCCAACCTTAAAGATCCTGTTGATTTATCAAATTCATGGGGCATTTACAATATCAATTGTCAGTGTGGTCTTTCTTACATTGGTCAAACCAAACGCAGTCTAAAATTTCGTATTAAAGAACATAAGCAATGTATTGAAAAACAAGAAATCAAGAAATCCTCAATCGCAAAACATTGCTGGCAGACGAGTCATGCTTTTGACTTCAATTCGGTTAAGATACTAATTAAACCTACTTCTATACAAGAACTTAACTTCCTTGAAGCTTTCCATATCCATAAAAATCTTCCTAATCTTGTTAATTGTGATTTTGCTATTCCACCATTATCAGACTGTTGGAAATATTACATTAAAACTAATTTTTCTTAATCTTTTAATGCAATTCTCGCAATATCTTTTCCATTTTACACACAATTTTCCTATTAACTGTTCCCTGTTTTCCTATTGGCTGTTGCCTAGTATCCTCTGTTTTCCTATTGGCTGTTGCCTAGGATCCTCTGTTTTCCTATTGGTCAAGAAACTTATCACTTGAATCCCCATCCTCCCTATATATATATATGAGCAAATCTCCACTATCTTTAGCACTGAGGAAGGTATGCTATATGCTACCGAAACCGGTATGCTTGGAATTCGAATATTCTGGTGTTCTAACGTTGTAAATAATTTTAACTTTACCATATTACACCAGGCAACAACCTATTATTAAATTAAAAATGTGCCCCCCCTTGGGGGCAGAGTGGGGGTGACACACAAGACATCCATAAAATGAATAAACAATTGCAGACCTTTCAAATGATGTGTCACACAATTGGTGTTGTAAAGAAATTACAAAATGCGCCCCCTCTGAGGGTAGAGGGGGGGGGGTTACACACAAGATATCCATAATATGAATAAGCAATTGCAGACCTCTCAAATGATTTGTCACACAATTGGTGTTGTAAAGAAATTTAAAATGTGCCCCCCTGGGGGGCAGAGTGGGGGATGACACACAACATATCCATAATATGAATAAGCAGTTGCAGACCTTTCAAATGATGTGTCACACAACTGGTGTTGTAAAGAAATTAAAAATGTGACCCCCCCAGGGAGAGCAGAGTGTGGAGGTGACACACAAGACATCCATAATATGAATAAGCAGTTGCAGACCTTTCAAATCTTGTGTAACACGACTGGTGTTGTAAAGAAATTTAAAATGTGTCCCCCCTGGGATGCAGAATGGGGGATAACACACAAGACATCCATTATATGAATAAGCAGTTGCAAACCTCTCAAATGATGTATGAAACGACTGGTGTTGTAAAGAAATTAAAAATTTGGCGAAATGTTACAGTTATCGCCAAGTTGGCGTCAGTTTTGACAACTAATTTTGGTCGCCAAATTTGGCGATATATCGCCAAGTTGGCGAGAAACTTGGCGATTGTTGGCGATGGCAACCTTTCCTCTCTTTATGGTAACCCATACGGCGATGCATAGACGGAGCCCTTTCCTGATTGGTCTATTCGACTCATGGAAGGAGTGGACAACCCGGATTCGTTAGTTCCGGAAATCTTCTACATCAGCATCATTCCAGGAGTCATTCCTTTTAAGGCTAGTTTTTTTTACTATAGAAGGATTAAAGTGTCAACAATCTAAACAGACAAGATGATCTTTTTTTCGTTTGTGTATTTTTGATTATATTATGCAATAAATCCCAAGGTTTACTTTTTCTTCACTGACATTGTTTGTTGACGAATAACTTCTTATGATACAGATTTATCTTCAAACATGGGTCGTGCAAACAGACAGAGTGCATTTCTTGTGAAACTTCTAGTTAGTTATTTCGGATAAGTTTTCTAATTATGACTAAAAATGGTGCTGAATAATTTTTTCCTTTTATGTTTGCTACAATCACATCTTTAATCTATATTTTTTTTCCATTTTGAAGCCATGCATTAAGATGTATGTCCTTGTCTTGAAAAAATATATTATTTTATCTGAGATCTAATTGCTCGCAGATTTCAATGAAACGTTTTCCGTTGCATTGCACATTTCTTCCTCAAATCTATTACTAACAATATCTCATTGCCTTTCTCCTATTTTTTTTCATTAATGTCTCGAAACAAGAAGATCTCCTTTCTGGTTAAAGTATTTTCGATGATATCATAAAATGCACCACAATATATACGATATCCCCACTCACTGTCTTCAATTTCGCACAAATCAAATCCTAAAAAAAAAATTTTTATTCGCAAAATTACTCATGCACTTTGACAGAACCTTTTTTATATTTTTTTTTTCGGACCTGCATTTTAATCATGACTAAAATTTCTATTTTAGTGTTAATTCCTACTCATTCCAAAAATCGAGATATTTCTTTTTCCTTCATACTCTTTGTCTCAGAGAGTATTACTACTCCAATTTGGCTGACTTTATAGATCACCAGGTAATAAGTCGATTTTATTACTTATTGCACAGGCATACAATCATGCAAAAATTTTAATCTTTGTTCATATTAAAATCATTTTCTGAGAGCTGATCCAAAATTATTTTTTTTATTTTTTAGCTTTGAAAGAAAATTTACGTTAAAAAAGGAATTATTCCTTTTCTACGATTTTTGTTTTTGGTCAGTGGTTGAAAGAAAAATAAATACTTTTTCTTATTCTGTACATTTAAATGTATTTTTTTTATTTTCAATTTCGAATTTTTGAAAATTTAACAACATTTTTTTTCTTTTTTTTTAATTTACTAGCCTTGGCAACAATGATCTAAGCCCATATTGTATTGACACGTAGAACATAGAAATAATCACTACCGCAGAATACATTTCAAAGTCATGATTTTTTTACATTAACAGTTTCCGTTCGTTTTTGTTAGGATAACAGTTCTAAGTAAGAGTTCTAAGTAAATATTTTATATAGCCTAGTAAATTAAAGAAAAGAAAACAATGAAAATAACTGATAATAAAAAAAATCTTATAAACAAAGTAAGTAATTTTGATTCAATGCATGACCAATATCTAAAACTAAAGATGATTACAATTTTTGATAAAAACTTTAGCATCATTAAACATGCTACAAACAAAATGTTACTTAACCTTCAGTACAGAAATCGATAAACACATTTAAACCTTCCTTTTAAATCCTTTCTTTGACCAACTGAAGAAATTAATTGATTCTAGAAAATGGTGAATCAGCAACTAAAGTATATACCTATTGCATCGGATGAGTGCTGAAGTATTTGCATCAACACTCAATAGTAATCATAAAAATATATTACTTTTCTCTTAACCAGTTACAGCTCAATGTTCCCAATTGGAACATAAATTTATTAAAAATTTACTTTAATCAATATTTTTTGAGCTATTTAGCAGAAATATGAAAAAGATGACTTGATTTTTTGAAGTAAAAGTTCCATTCCTATCATTACTGAGGAAATGTATAGAAAATCATAAAGATGACCAATGACGACAACTCAGATATGATCAGTCATAAAAACTATTTTTTGAAAACTATTTTTCGAATTAGATAACTTGATTTTTTGAAATAGAAGTTACATTCTTATTTTTTGTGGGGAAATATACAGAAAATCATAAAAATGACCAATGAGCACTGGAAGTGACCAATGTTCCCAAATAGGAACATTCTGAAAATTATATATAAAATTTTCCATCATAATAATGACTAATATCCCTTAACTAAAGCATTAGAAGGCATAATGGGGGAAAACATAATTTAAAATATGCTTGGATCTGAATTTGGCATGCAAAAAGTTTGAATAATATAAACACCATAAAAAATTTAGGCAACATAAAAACGCATAGAAATATAATAATAATTTTAAAAGGTTCTACTGCGCAAAATTCAAAGTAACCCTTCCTGGATGTCCGTAAAAAATTGCTCCTAAAATTTTTACTCTTCCTTATGTGTAACTTAAGTAATTCGTCAGCTCGTCTACAGACTTTCAACAATTTTAATAGTGTACATAATCTTGTGGTGAACAAACAATATATGTATTTTCGTATTCAGATAACAAACATAAAAAATAGAATTACGGTGTAATAATTATCAACGACGTGAAGAAATTCGATACTTTCAGTTCTTTTTTGGGCCCACTAATGGTCGAGAAGTTCTGACCTCTCAATTGATAGATGGCAGGTGCTAGGTACGAACCCAATCGCTGCCGTCACCCTAATCTTTCGGAGTTTTCCGTGGTTTTCTTCGAACTTTGGATTTCCTTGCGTGAATACGGATTAGGTTCCCTTAGAAAGACCCCCACGGAGGGCATCCCTCATAAAGGAAATATATCCCTCGTGTAGATAATTGGCCGTCATAAAATAAACAAAAAATAAACCAGTTCTTTTTTATTTTTCACAAAATTTCAATTTAATTGTACTATTTATTCCAGTTAATTAATTTTCACTTTAAAATTTATGTCTTTTATTTTTTCTTGACAACTATTACCGTGAAAATATGTGTTAAATTAATACTTGTAATTTCTTTCATAGTATTTTTTAATAGTTTCAAACAAAATAAATAAACGAAATCGACTTCTCTTACTGAGGCAGCACAATCAGCAGTTTTATCTTTAAAAAGATGAAAATGATTATTTTCAAAGTATAAAAAATTTTAAGCATTGTTACATAATATAAGATGAGATGTAACAAAATATTTTTTGGTGTAGACTGAATATTTCATGAAGCTATAAGATTAGATGATTTTGCGCTTCTGAAGTAATGAGGTGAAAGCAATATCAATTGACTTTTGTAACCTTAAATTTGAACCGAGACTTTTTTTTTGAGATCCATGAATTTTTCATGCTCATCTATTTGTCTTGATTTCTTCTGTTTTGATTAAGTGGTATGATTATTACTTAAAAAACTAGTTCTTTTTTTAAAGAGACAAAATGATTTTGAAAGATATTTTATCGAAAAATCCTCTCTCTCTCTCTCTCTCTATATATATATATATATACAGGGTGTCCCTAAACTCATTGTACATACGCTGGGGGGTGATAGAACACATCAAGACGAGTAATAGTAAATAGGAAACCAAGGGTCCTAAACGTTTTCCAAAGGAGATATCCGCCATTAAAGTTTGGGGCCCAAAATTTCAAATAAACATAAAAAATGGAAAAATTGGTCGATTGATTTGAGGATTTCACTAAAACTATTCTTTATGACGTTATTTTCTTGAAAATAAATTATAAAGATAAATTTCGAAAAATGCCGATAGAGGGCGCTTTAAACTTTCGATTAACGAACAACTATTTTTTGCAGTTATTTTCTGCATCTCATTAATGGTTTGGTAAGCATAGACTTAAACTTAAATTTTGAGTTTTAAATATGAATAGTTAGGAATGGTTAAGTAGCACAAACTGAACTGTGTTCAGAGGGTTCAAATTTCAAATGATTATAAAAAATGCAAAAATTAGTCGATTGATTTGCGGTTTTCACTAAAACTATTCCTTATGTCGGTATTTTATTAAAAATAAATTATAAAGATAAATTTCTAAAAATGCCGATTGATGGCACTTTAGACTTTGAATTAACGAACAACTATTTTTTGCATCTCATTAAATGGTTTCGTAGGCTTAGACTTAAATTTTGAGCTCAAAATCTAAATATTTGAGAGTGGTTAAGTAGCACAAACTGATCTGTGTTCAGAGGGTTTAAAATTCAAACGATTATATAAAACAGAAAAATTAGTCAATTCGTTTGCGGTTTTTGCTAAAACTACTCTTTAAATCAGTGTTTTCTTGAAAATAAATTTTAAACATAAATTTCACAAAATGCCGATAGATGATGTCTTAGACATTAGAGCAGCGTACAACTATTTTTAACAGTTTTTTTTTTTTCAAAACTCAATAAATGCTTTCAAATGCTTAGATTTAAATTTTGAGATCAAATTCTGAATCGTTGCGAGTGTTTAAATAGCGCAAAAGTGAACTTTGTTCGAGGGGGAGGGATTAAATTTCAACTCCTGAACACAGGTTGCGCTTCTTAACCCCTCCCAACGATTCAGAATTTGAGTTCAAAATTTAAGTTTAAATCTAAGATTTCGAAAACATTTAAAAAGTTTTGGAAAGCATTTAATTAGATACAAAAAATAACGGTTAAAATTAGTTTTTGGTTACTCTGAAGTTTAAGGCGCCCTTTTAACGGAATTTTTTTAATTTATCTTTAAAATTTATTTTCAAGAAGATACTGACTTAAAGAATAGTTTTACTTTAAACGCGAACGAATCGACCAATTTTTTCGTTTTTTATAATCATTTGAAATTTTATCCCTCTGAACACAGTTCAGTTTCTGCTACTTAACGACTCCCAACTATTCAGAGTTTGAACTCAAAATTTAAGTTTAAGTCTATGTTTACGAAAACATTTAATCACATGCAAAAAATCACGGCAAAAAATAGTTTTTCATTACTTAAAAGTCTAAAGTGCCCTCTATCCGCATTTTTCGAAAATTTTCTATAATTTATTTTCAAGAAAATACCAACGTAAAGAATAGTTTTTGTGAAAACCGCAAATCAATAAAACAATTTGTCCGTTTTTTATGTGTATTTGAAATTTTGAAACCCAAACTTTAAGGGCGGCTATCTCCTTTGGAAAACGTTTGGGCCCCTTGGTTTCCCATTTACTATTACTCCTCTTGATCACCCCATAGCGTATACCCCATAGCGTTCTATCACCCCATAGCGTATACCCCCCACCCTGTATATATATATATATATATATATATACAGGGTGATTCCAATTTTTTTTTACAATAAAAGAGGGGTGATAGTACACATCAAGACAAACAATATTAAATAGGAGACCAAGAGTCCAAAACGTTTTCCTAAGGAAATAGCCGCCATTAAAGTTTAGGGACCAAAATTTCAAATAAACATAAAAAACGGAAAAATCGATCGATTGATTTGCGGTTTTCACTAAAATTATTCTTTATGTCGGCATTTTCTTGAAATTAAATTGTAAAGATAAATTTCAAAAAATGCCGATAGAGGGCGCTTTAGACTTTGGAGTAACGAACAACTATTTTTTGCCGGTATTTTTTGCATCTCATTAAATATTTTCGTAAGCTTAGACTCAAACTTAAATTTTGAGCTCAAAATCTGTAGTTGGGAGTGGTTAAATAACACAAACTGAGCTGTGTTCAGAGGGTTCAAATTTCAATTGATTATAAAAAACGGAAAAATTGGTCAATTGATTTGCGGTTTTCACTAAAACTATTCTTTATTTAGGTATTTTCGTGAAAATAAATTATAAAGATAAATTTCAAAAAATGCCGATAGAGGGCGCTTTAGACTTTGGAGTAACAAAACACTCTTTTTTGTCGTTAATTTTTGCATCTTATTAAATGCTTTCGTAAGCTTAGACTTGAACTTAAATTTTAAGCTCAAAATCTGAATAGCTGGGAGTCGTTAAGTAGACAAACTTAGCTGTGTTCAGAGGGTTCAAATTTCAAATAATTGTAAAAAACGGAAAAAATTTGTCGATTTGTTTGCGGTTTTTGCTAAAACTAATTTTTAAATCAGCAGTTTTCTTGATCAATCAGTGTTTTCTAGAAAATAATTTTTAAAGATAAATTTCAAAAAATGCCGATAGAGGGCGCCTTAGACTTTGGAATAGCGTACAACTATTTTTAACTGTTATTTTTTTAATCTCATTAAATGCTTTCAAATGCATAGACTTAAATTTTGGGCTGAAATTCTGAATCGTTGGGAGTGTTTAAGTAGCGAAAAATTGAATTGTGTTCGAGGAGGAAAGAGGGTTAAACTTCAACTCCTGAACACACTTCAGTTTGCGCTTCTTAACTCCTCATAACAATTCAGGATTTGAACTCAAAATTTAAGTTTAAATCTAAGCTTCCGAGAACATTTAAAATGCTTTTGCAAGCATTTAATTAGAACCAAAAAATAATGGTTAAATTGAATTGTTGGTTACTCTGAAATTTAAGGCGCCCTCTGACGGAATTTTTTGAGATATATCTTTAAAAATTATTTTCAAGAAGATACTGACTTAAAGAATAGTTTTATTTTAAACCGCAAACGAATCGACCAATTTTTCCATTTTCTATAATTACTTTAAATTTGAACCTCCCCCTCCCCCTTGAACACAGTTCAGTTTGTGCTACTTAACCACTCCCTACCATTCAGATTTTGAGCTCAAAATTTAAGTTTAAGTCTAAGCTTTCGAAATCATTTAAAGAGATGCAAACAATTCGGCAAAAAATAGTTGTTCGTTACTCCAAAGTCTAAAGCGCCCTCTATCGGCATTTTTTGAAATTTATCTTTATAATTTATTTTCACGAAAATACCTAAATAATGAATAGTTTTAGTGAAAACCGCAAATCAATCGACCAATTTTTCCATTTTTTTAAATCATTTGAAATTTGAACCCTCTGAACACAGCTCAGTTAGTGTTACTTAACCACTCCCAACTACAGATTTTGAGCTCAAAATTTAAGTTTGGGTGTAAACTTACGAAAACATTTAATGAGATGCAAAACATACCGGCAAAAAATAGTTGTTCGTTACTCCAAAGTCTAAAGCGCCCTCTATCGGCATTTTTTGAAATTTATCTTCATAATTTAATTTCAAAAAAATGCCGACATAAAGAATAATTTTAGTGAAAACCGCAAATCAATCGACCGATTTTTCCGTTTTTTATGTTTATTTGAAATTTTGGTCCCTAAACTTTAATGGCGGCGATTTCCTTAGGAAAACGTTTTGGACCCTTGGTCTCCTATTTAATATTGTTTGTCTTGATGTGAACTATCACCCCTCTTTTATTGTAAAAAAAATTTGGAATCACCCTGTTTATGTATATGTTACAGTTAATTTGATATATTCGGTAATTATTAATAATAACCACTTCTTTTGGTAAATTTGATAAATGTTGCATATTAATCAAATTTATTATTAATAATTACCGATGAAATACGTAAAAATATTTCAATACCTATATGTATGAAATATATCTGGAAATATTATGCGCTTTTACAGATAAGAAAATTATTTGCTTACATATTAAAAAAAAAAAGACATTTATAAAAAGTATGTTGCTCATTCAAAATGCATAAAATAATATTTTCTACATCTCTTTATATGACATAAGTAAAATCATATGTAAAATCATTAACTTATTATTTTTATTTATACAAAATCATAATTAACTTTTTTTTTGTTTATGCAAGATCATTTTTTTTTAATTATTTGTCAAAAAATTTGAGAAAATAAATTGAGTCATAAAAAATATTTTTTGAAATCAAAAACCAAAATAACAGATTTGAAATAATATTCCACAGCAAATTAACTTTTTTAAATATATATATATATATATATATATATATATATATATATATATATATATATATATATATATATATTAATTCGTTTTGATGGGGATATTGTGGATTGAAACTGTCGTGAATTTTTTTTTTCTGGATATAGATGAAATAAAAGATGAAAAGTTTTATGTTTAATGCAAAAGAATGGAGAAGATATTAAAGTTACATATTAAAAGAGATAAAAATTTTATTTTCTAAATTTTGGATTCATTAATTTTAATGTTCAGGGAATTTAAAAACGGCACTTTTTAATTTTTGATTCAAATAAGAAAATCAAATTTCGGTAAATATTGTCTGATAAAATTTATAACGAATGTATATTCATTTAATTTTACATATTTGTAATTTAATTAAGTACGACTCACTTTTTTATAAGTAATTGTTTAGAATTTCGAGTTGACAAATAAGATTAATGTATTTCATATTATATCAATGAATAAAATTTTATATAATAAAATTTGACTGGCTTGTGAAAATAATATTTCATTGGTTTTTAAATTTGTTCAAAATATAATAATGTATATCTGCAAATAAAAATAATTCAAACATAAGTTACAGTAAGATCATTGGGAATAAATGAGATGCGATTCCCTATAGATTTGTTGTTTCGCAACAAATCACATTATTATTACAACAAATTGCATTATTACATTTTTAATAAACACATTTATTTCACATAATTCTAGTTATTACAAAACGTCACATGATAAAAAATATTGAACCAAAGAGAATACCAGGAACTGGTATTCATCTGATACCCTCACCTTTCTTAGGTAGCTTTCATTACAAAAAGTAAAAAGCTATCTTTTGCAGCCGTCCGGAGGAATTCACTTCCGAAAATTTTTGCTATATTTTCACCGATCATGACCCCGAGACACCAAAACCACCCTCCGTTTAAATTCTCATATATATATATATATATATATATACTTGAGCTTTTTCATGCTGTAACTATGGTATATATGGACCCATTTGAATGAAACTTGATGTGTACATAGTAATGTCTCGACCAAGGTCGTTGGCCAGCATCATCCGCCATCTTGTTTCAAAATGCGGTAATTTTAATATTTTTCTTAATTTAAAATTTAAAATTAAGTAGAAAAATGTAAAAAATAATAAATATTTTTCTTCTATGTGTTTGATCTTGATATAAAGATTCCTGAGCATTTTTTGTTTTGTTACTATCTTAAAAATGGCTGAGTTATAGCTCTTTGAATTTCTAGTGTGGCTGACATTTTAAAACGGTCTGAAATTTGACACGTAATAACACGCGTATTTATCAACTGATTCGTATGTCACTTGATCTGTATATAGTATATACCGATGTCTGAACAGAGTTCGTTGGACAGTTTCATCAGCATTTTCTTTCAAAATGGCGGATATATAAATTTGTTTAAAAACATTTAAATTTAAAATTATGTATAAAAAATTAGAAAATGAAAAATATTTTCTTCTATGTGTTTCACCTTGATACAAATGATTCCAGAGCATTTTTTTTTTGTTTTGTCTATATCTTATAAAATGGCTGAGTTATAGAACATTGAATTTCTCGAGGGGCTGACATTTTGAAACGATCTGATAGATATTTGTCACGTGATAACACGTGTATTTATGAACCGATTTGTATGTAGCTTGATTTGTATGTAGTATGTACCGATGTCTGAACCGAGTTCGTTGGTCAGTTTCATCCACCATCTTGTTTCAAAATGGCGCCCATTTATTATTTTTTTAATTTAAAATTTAAAATTAGATGTGAAAAAAGATGTCTTTTATGTAATTTAGCTTGATACAAAGATTCCAGAGCATTTTTTTTTGTTTCGTCTATATATTATGTTTCGTCTTAAAAAATGGCCAAGTTATAACTCTTTGAATTTCTAGTACGGCTCACATTTTCGAATGATCTGATTTTTGTCACGTGATAACACAATTATTAATGAATCGATTTGGATATAATTTAATTTGTACATAGTACAAACAAATGTTTCGAACTAATTTCACCCATTATGTTGTTTCATGTTGGCAGGCAGTTCATTATATCACCGGATTTCACGATTAAATATAAATTGCTTTAAATAGAACCAGCTTGTATAAAATTGATTAATTTCTTGAAATTCCTTTTATATTCAGTACTGACAAATATATGTATATATATATATATATATATATATATACAAGGTGTCCAGTAAATGACAGACCCATTTTGAATGTAAATAACTCAAAAACGGTTTGAGATAAAAATGCGCGGTTTGCTGCAATGTTATTTTAAAATCAATAAATTTTGATATTTACACTTTCTTAAAATAGTTCAAAATTTCGCCAACAGATGGCGCTGATGGCGGCAAAAGGCTATCGAATTTCAGGAATAACTCTAGTTTTCATAGAATAAAATCTTAGTCGACATGTTGAATCGACCCTCCAGTAACCAACAGAAATAGATATTTTTTTGGATGAAAAGAGATTTAAGATAATATATATGATTGAATAATGTCTATTATACTTAATAAAAACCAACGAAACATACTTTTTAATATGCATTGACTTTTCGCCCATTTACCATAAGTAAATTGTATTAAAAAATGTTTTGTAACTGGTTAACTGATTCTCTTTTTACGTACAATAAATTGAAAATATGGGATAAACATGGTTATTTGATGTTAAAAATATCGTAATATTTAATCTAAACATTTCTTCCATTAAATAGTATGAAATTGTAAAAAAAAAAAAAAAAAATACGTTTAATTAAATAGTTAAATATTTAATTTTAATTGTATGAAATTAAAAAAAATAGTGATGTGAAAAACTTTAACGGATGTATAAAGCAAACTCTTCTTGCTTATACGTCGTATAGTGAAATGAGAAGATAAAATAGTAGCACGCAAATAGGCGGTAGCAATTTCCCTGTCTAAAATAATAGCGGAGCAGTGACTTATATATCGGCACATAAAAGTATATTAAACCTTAGAATAAAGGTTCGTCTATATTTCGTCTATAACAAATCCTCTCGTAAACATAAAAAATTATTGATAAAGACGGTGAAAGTAGCATACGAAACTATCTTCTAAAACAAAAACATTTAATATTTCTGAAAATTTTATCACGAATTCCACGACAGATTTTAAGATGCTTTTTACACACAACCCTTCCCTCTAATGCCCCTGACTGCAAACGCATCTACGCTGAAATGGAAGGATGCTTAAAACGAAAATAAAGGAGCTTATAGAGTTAGCAACATCAAAAAACACGTTATTTTATCAAAGCTTATTTTTAATATGCTTTTCCCTTTTACTGTGTAGTACGTTTACGAGTGGTCTGGCAATCGATAGACGTTGCGTTTACCGGTGGCAGAAGGGGTTGTGCAGGTCAAAAAACTTCAAAATTACGCCATTTTATCAAGGCTCATTTTTTCAATATGTTCTTCTCCTTAATGGTTTAAAACGTTTGCGGGCGGTCTGGCAGTCGGGAGGCGTTGAGTTTACCTCTTGGAGAAGGGGTTATGCAGGTCAAAAAACTTCAAAATTATGTCATTTTATCAAGGTTTATTTTTTATATGTTCTTTTTTTTGTGGTGCAGTACGATTGCAGGTAGTCTGGCGGTCGGGAGACGTTGCAATTACCTGTGGGAGAAGGGGTTGTGCAGATCAAAAAATTTCACTTTTACGTCATTTTATCAAGGCTAATTTTTTATATGTTCTTCACTTTTATGGTGTAGAATGTTATCGGGCGGTCTGTCAGTCGGGAGACCTTGCGTTTATCTGTGAGAGAAGGGGTCGTACAAGCGAAAAAACTTCAAAATTACGTCAATTTAGCAAGATTTTTTAAAATATTTTTTTATTTAACTGTTTGTGATATTAATGCCAGACGTTACCAATGTCGCTAAGACCCTGCCAGATGCACGTTTGTAGATAATATATTACTCTTTGGCTATTAGATAATCTAAAATTAAATTTCCAGACAAAATTTGGTTGTAAAGTGAATGCTGTACCGCTTTAAATATGGCAACGAAAGTGACTATTTCAAGAGTGGTTTACAGTTTAAAATCTATAAGTCACCTTTACGTCAATTTATCGAGCATAAAAATTACAAGATATTGCTCTTTGGCTAGCAGGCAACCTATAATTATTTTTCCACACTCAACTTCGGTTGCAAAGTTAATGGCAGACGTTTTAAATATGGCGGTAAAAGTGCTCGTTTCAAGAGTGGTTTATAGTTAAAAAAAATATAAGCCATCTCTACGTTATTTTATCAAGCATAAAAATTACAAGATATTACTCTTTTGCTAAGAGACAGCCTATAATTAATTTGCTAAACAGAAATTCGGTTGCAAAATTAATGCACACGGCTTTAAATATGTCGACAAAAGTGCCTGTTTAAGGAGTGGTTTAAGTCGTAAATTAAAGTCGTCTGGCATTAGCTTTGCAACCGAATTTGAATGTGGCAAATTGCTTACAGGCTGTCTGATAGGCCAAAGAGTAATATCTTATAAAGGTACTTTCGTTGCCATACTTAAAGTCGTCTGGCATTAACTTTGCAACCGAATTTGTATCTGACAAATTAATTATAGGTTTTCTGATAGCCAAAGAGCGACATCGTGTGATTTTTATGCTTGATTAAATGATATAATGTTACTTATAATTTTTAAACTATAAACCACTCTTGAAACAGGCATTTCGTTGCCATATTTAAATCCGTCTGGCATTAACTTTGCAACCGAATTTATATCTAGCAAATTAAATATAGGTTGTCTGTTAGCAAAATTGTACTATGCTATCTGCAAATGTGAATATGGTAGGGTCTTAGCGACATTGGTAACGTATAGCAATAATGGATTAATATCGCAAATAGTTAGCAAAAACAAATATTACATACAATAATCCTGCTAAAATGACGTAATTTTAATATTTTTTCACTTGCGTAATCCCTTCTCTCACATGCATTCGCAAAGTCTCTCGACTGCCAGACCACCCAGAACATATAAAAAATGAGCCTTGATAAAATGACGTAATTTTGAATTTTTTTTTACTTGCACAACCCCATCTACCACATGTAAACGCAACGTTTCCAGACTGCCAGACCGATCGCTAACATTCTACAGCGTAAAAAGGAATGACGTAATTTTGAAGTTTTTTGACCTTCACAACCTCTTCCCCCGCATGTAAACGAAACGTCTCCCGACTGCCAGACTGCCTGCGAACGTTTTAAACCATGAAAGGGAAGAACATATAAAAAATGAGGCTTTATAAAATGACGTAATTTTGAAGTTCTTTTACCTGCACAACCCCTTCTCCCACATATAAACGCAACATCTCCGGACTGCCAGACCGTTCGCAAACGTTTTAAACCATTAAGGGGAAGAATATATAAAAAATTAGCCTTCAGAAAATCAGGTGACGGAAACATTGCTAGCTCTTATATTATTACCTGTTTTTATATCCTGCGAGTCGCCCCTTAACAAATTATCATTACAGAAAGCGTAATAAATTCTGAATCATCATAGAATCATCATAGTTCTACTTATTTTAGTTCAACTTTATAAATATAAACATTACCAAATTACTGGAACATTAGTTTTTTTCATATATAACTTTTAAAAGGTTTTTAGAATTATATTTTTAAATGATGTTCCTTATTTCAAATCATATGCAAGAGGAATTTTCAGAATTCTTCTTCCCTTCTTTTCCTCATGAAGAATAGCTAAAGAAAGGGGTAGGGGGGAGGACGAAAAATAAATTTCAGGATCTATGATGCTTTTTGTAATGAAATTTTAAAAAGGGTTTACTCGCAGGTTATAAAACAGGTACGATGCTTTTTTTTCTTTTTAAACATCCTTCCATTAGGGGAAGTGGAAGGGTGAGATGTTGTAAAAGACATCTTAAAATCTCTCGTGGCTTTCGTAATAAAATTTTCAAATGTGTTAAATTTCAAAATATGAATATAAAGTAGGGAAGATTTCGGTTTTCGGGAAAATGAACAATATTTCGTTTTAAGCAGGTTTCTGTCTTAGCAACAGGTTATGTATGTTACTTTCTCCGTCGAAACCAATATATTTCTACGTTTAAAACAGGATTTGTTATAAACGGATTCCTTCATTTTCTGGTTTATTATATTTTTATGTGCCGATTTATAAGGCACATCCCGTTTTTTTTAGACAGAGAATTTGCCCAAACACTATTCCTTTACCACTATTTTAATCACTTAACTGATTTCACTGTACGACGTAGGCAAGAAAAGTTTCCTTGATCTATCACTTAAAGCTTTTTAACGGAACTAATTTTCTTAAATACATTTTCATACTATTTAATAAAAGAAGATTTTAGATTAAATATTAAGATTACTTTAATTTCAAAAAGCGTTGTTTATTCCCTTTTTTTGAATTTATTGTACGTAAAACGATAATCAGTTGACCAGCTACAAAAACATTTTTTGAATATAATTTATTTATGGTAAGTGTGTGAAAAGTCAATGCTTATTTTAAAGTATGTTTTGTTGATTTTTGTTAAATATAATAGACATTATTCAATCATAAATGTTATTATAAATCTCTTTTCATCCAACAAACACTATTTCTGCAGGTGAGAGGAGAGTCAATTCGACATGTCCACTGAGATGCGACTCTGCGAAATGAGCCGAAAAGTCATGCGTATGAAAAATAGAGTTATGTCTGAATTTCGATAGCCCGATGCCACAACCAGCGCCATCTGTTGGGCGATATTCGAACTATTTTAAGAAAGTTCATATACAAAATTTTACTGATTTTCTGATAACAATGCAGCAAACTGCACATTTTTATCTCAGATAGTTTTTTTTTTTTACATTAAAAATCGGTCAGTCATTTACTGGACACACACTATATATATATATATATATATATACATTGAATCTTCTTTAATCATGTTCCACTTATTTAACTTTATATGGTTGAATAATAAAACTTGATTTTTTTTCCTTAAGTAAAGAATATGAAAGCTGCCTCTATCTCCCGGTACTCAAAGAAGGACTTTTTTTTTCTTTAAAAAAAAAAAGGAAAAATAATAATAATAAATAAAATAAATAAATAAATAAAGATTTTCTATGACTAGAAAACATATACGGAAACCTATAGTAAACGTAGGTTCATTTAGGTAAACGTAGTTTTACTTTTAGACCTCATTCTAAACCAAAAGTAAAAAATTTTGAATATGATGAATAAAAGATGAAAGAAATTCAAAATATCAGATTTTAGAAATGTGTTAATGTAATATTAATTTTTTAATTAATAAAGGTTAATTGCTGTTTAATAAAAGATAGTTTCAAATTTTTCGTTTAAAAAATAGCACAAAGAGCTTAAAATGAATAATTTTAGTTTATTAGTTTACTGCATTATTTAATAATAATTTTTGTTGTATTTATTACGTAATATAAAAAATTACTTGACTGGTGTTTTCTACTTCATTTTTTGTCATCTTACTTACCAAATTTATTTAAATATTATTTATATATTTCGTGTTTGATAATTGAAACGGAAATATTGTTTTAAAATTGATTTTCAGATGGTTAATTACTAAAAAGAAAGAACGCTTTTCAACCAATTAAGCACCTAAAATAAAACAAACTTAGGCATTTTGTATTCAGAAACTTTAAATTAGACGGTCAAATTAATTAATTGTTTAACAGAAGATGTTCAGTAAAGCAGTTCGTTTCTAAAGCAATTTTTATGTTTATAAAGCAATTTGTGAAGTCAATTCTCGTAGTGTGAGTTTGTTTAAGAAATTTCTTATAAAAATTTATGCATTAAATCCATACTAATGGAATTTTTACTGATGATATGTTTTTAAAAGGAATACTAATTTAAAATGTAATAAAAGTTATGTATTTGAAGTTTTTTGGTGTTATTTCGTTTTAGGTAAATGTTGTAGAGCTTAAAATTTTGTATAAAGTGCGTACTCACGTATAATACTTTTGTTGAACAGTAAAGTCAAAGTTCTACTTCAAAATTTGGCCTAAAATGCTAATCAAGAGCTTGAAACCAGAACAGACACAGTTATCAGTCTTCCCTCCTAATTGGTATATGCATGTTTTTTTTTTTTTTTTTTTTTTTTTTTTTTTTTTTATAGGCGTTTACGGCATTTTGAGGCATTTTTATTGAGTCATTTACGATGTTTTTGTAATTATTTATGACACTATTTTAGATATTTTTAGAATTACAGTTGAACCTCTTGGTTATGGGCTTAATGGTAGGAGTGAAAAAAAAGTGTGAATTTGGAATTAATTTGGGAAAAGCTAGAAATTTGTTTAATGCCTTCAACATAGGTAAAAAATGGATGTGCTAAGTCCTCCCCCCGCTTGCTGCTACGTAATCACGTGGTGCTACGAACTGTGTACTTGTGTACTACGAACACTAGTTCGTAAAACTACGAACTACTACAAGTTAAGTAGTTCGTAAATATTTTCGAACTACTTAAAACTGTTCGAAATCGAACAGTTTTAAGTTAACGATTATTAATTTAAAAATACCCTTTTTTCGAGATTTTTAGCATGTTTCAAAAATGAAGGTAAGTATTCTATATTATTTCCGATATTGTATCGAAAATATTGGTTGTATTTAAAATAACACATAAAAAGGGAATTTCAGTGCGTATGTATTGAAGTTATGCAGGTTGAAAATAAAGTGAGAGGATTGGAGAAGGAAATGGGACCGAATAAATGAGTGTCCAGAAGCCTTGATGCTAGAGGAATTGAAGGTGAACAACAACACGATTTTAAATTTGGATATTTTACAAAGACGACTAAGATATATTTAACAAAAGTGTTTTCCGAATAGCATACGACTATCATAAGTGGAATTTGTAAATGTTTAAAACTTTTGGAATGTTGAGAAGAATATTATAATCTTTACGTTTTTAAAACTGTTTATTCGGGTTGATGGTATCAATATCAAAATGTTTTACAAAATAGCTGTGATTTGAGGTCCTTTTTTTAATAATTACTGAAGTGATCTGAATGTAATTTTCGATGAAAAACAAGATTTTTTTTCAGCGAAATCGCGTAATTATTCTATTTTTATATTCTTTCAGAAACTAACAGTTTACAATTTAATTACGATGAAAATAAAATGAGAAAAAAAATATACAGGGTGATCATAAAAAAAACTTTGCCAATATATGGAGCTCTAGTGGCCAGTCCGTTCAACCGATCGAGGCGAAATTTCAGATGTAGCTATTCAGAAGTATGACCTCGAGATTCTGTGAACAGCGACTAAATGACGCTCACGGTTACGGTTATAGTTACAGAAACTCAAATTTTTCCAATAACAAAACCAATTTTTTCATCGCAAAATGCTCAGAGCATGCGAAAACCCTAAAGAGGTGGGTCCGTATGTGTATCGCAAGAAACGGAGACGTTATGCACGCACAAAAAACTGTTCTGCGAATCTCCCTGTTTATAAAAACAAACGCGATTGAGGCGCACGGAGGAAATTTGCATATGATACAGAGTCAGTTCACTAATCTATGATTACAACACAGATCGGAGAAAAGAAAACATTTTTTATTACACATTTTCCACACAGGTGCCATCACAGGCAATTGCACATTGCATGTTGGCGGCTGTAGACAATACAGCCGAACGTTACATCTCATGAGGGATGATTGCAATCTCACGTTTGATAGAATCTTTCAAATCCGTCAAAGTTTTCGGATTACACATGTACACTCTAGATTTTAGATATCCCCAAAACCTGAAATCCATAGGAGTGAATTTGAGGGATCGCGGCATTGACGTTACCAGTTAACGTGAGATGTGCCTCGTCCGTTCATATGCGAAGAGGCCGATCGTTATTTCCATCATATTGGATAAGAAATTCATTAACAAAGCCTATATGTTGTTGATGGTCTCTCACTTCCAATATCTGAATGCACTGGTACCGGTAAGGAAACATGCGGATTACATAGCGCAGTATCTTTTAGACCATTGCTTTCGATATATCAAAACACGAGACAACACACCTTTTGCAAAACACACCTTTTGTAGTTTGCATGCGTTAGCTGGTCACTATGTGATGCACGTCCATAACAGTATCCCCAAGAACAGTTGGTCATCCGGATCGCGGACTATCACAGGTGCAGCCAGTTTCTTCGAATATCATTACTAAATCGCAAAGAACTTGTGAAATTTGGCGATGGTTTTGACGGTAAACGCGCTAGGTTTCACAGCATTCATCTCATTTTGATAATAGTTTTATCAACTCACCACGGACGAAGTCATTTTGTTGGCATCTGCGAGCTCCTAACTACTTTTGTCCTGCGAGTAGAACTAACATTCCCACCCCACTTTTTATCCGTTTTCTGCGCTGACTATCTAGCAAACGACGTTCCGTGATTGGTATATTGTCTCTGTCATATGCAAATTTTCTTCCTGGGCCTTAGTCGTGTTTTTTGGGGGGCTGTTCGTGGAGCTGATTTTGTGCGAGCATAGCGCGTCCGTTTATTGCAATAACACTACCGTTCCGACGCTCTTCAGGGTTTTCGCATGAGCTGAGAATTTTGCGATTAAAAAAAATGGATGCTGCTGTTGGAAAATTTCAAGTTTCTGTAACTATAACCGTAACCGTGCACGCCATTTTGTTGCCGTTCTCAGAATCTCGAGCTCATACCTATAAATAGTTGTATCTGAAATTCTACCTTGATCGGTTGAACGGACTGGCCGCTGGAGCTCCATATATCGGCAAAGTTTTTTTTTAATGACCACCCTGTATTTATGCCGTTACGTTTTTAATGCTTGTGGAGATTTTAATTCAGGATGTTTCATCAAATAATGAAGATGCACTTATGAAACATTATGTCTAAAACGGTCGAATGATTGGACAGATTTCTGCAAACTTTTAACAGTGTAACTAAAGAATTGCAATTTTAGGTAGATTTTGTAAGACATACTGCCTATTGCCGTCTTTAGCTTGGTATGATTTTTGAAAAGTTTCTTCATAATTTTTCATTACAGGATCCCTCGATCCCAAAACCACTCCCACCAAAAACAAAATAAATAAATAAATAAATAAAATAAAAAATACACTGATACACACACACATGTATGTGGGTATGCGCTAAATTGTTTCCACACGATAAAAGTCTCAATTATGCCCGAAACGTCTTCAAACTCGTCAATTACATTGATTTGTACATGCTATATACATTAGCAGTTGGTTAATACCTCGGCGGGGTCGCTAATGGGTGAAATAGGCTCAATCAGGTGGGAATTGGAAGGGTTCAAAAATTTGAATACAGCCTCAACATGTCTCTAACAAAAGCAGCTCTTACAGAACAGCAACAGGGAAAATTAGCATTTTTCGTTATAGCATTTGCTAACATTTTTTTAAAAAATACGATAAAACTTTTACTAGAACAATTACTTTACTGTTGCAAGATTTGCATGTGAAAAAGTAAAAAAAGTAGTTTGAAGAATTTAAGAAAAATTGAATGTTACATCATAACTTTTTTATAGCAAGATTTTAACATGAAAATGGATACTGAAATAAATAGCTTGACGGATATTTTATAGCAAAAACTACGTCATATTGGAAATATAATGAACGAAAAGCAGGTAAATATATAAGGTCATGTGAGTTTTTAAAAACGGGGTTAAACATGGTAAAAATAAGACTATGGCAATATCGGCATGTTTTAACATTTTGAGGTTCTCTGATTTTGTTATCCTTCTTAAAATATATTTTGTATATACATGAGCATGTGTTGCGTGTATATTAAAATTTTCGAAAAAGGTTTATGTCCCTAAAGCTCACTCTTAGTGATAAAACTGTGTTTATCTCTTATCATGGTTTAATTTTTATTTGTGAAACTTGTACCTAACTTGAAAGTCTACCTCTGCCTGTAGGCCGAGTCGCCAGGGATTTCTTTAATTTCATATATGCTTTAATGCATTTGGACTCTTCAGATTCCAACTTATACATCTAAAATATTAAATTTTAAATAAATAAAAATACATGATTACACAGCTTTAGTTATTTATAAGGATAAACATCGTTTAATTTTACGTAGAATTATGAAATGAATCAAAATGTTCGTTTATTTTTCTAGACTATTAAACTCTTTCCTAGACTAATTAATATTTCGTCTAGACTAGTTAATAATTTAGGAATTAACAATAACTTGTTGATTATGCGAATTTCGTACCAAATTTCTAAAACTAAAAATAATTTTTTAATACTCGATTATCATATAGGTACATGAACAAATTTAATAAGCCATGTGGATGTTTCGTGGTTTGCATTTCTTATTTTCTGCTACATGTATCAGGAATTAAATTAAAATTAATTAAAAAATTAAATATTTATGCAATTTCATTAAATGTGGTTCGTGTATATTACTTTTTGCTTATAATCTCCTTTGCATGTGATTTTATCTTTCGGTAAAAATTTATAAATTTATGTATGGAAACGTTTTTTAGTATTAATAACATAAACTGATTTGTAATATCAGCTTTTATTTTTACATAGCAAAACATTAAGTTATTTTGAATTTTGTTTTCTTGTCATGCATTAACCTTTAATTACAATATGGTTGAAAATTTTCAATAAGAAAAAATCTTCCTAATGTATATTAAGTAATATTTATAGGTGTATAAATATTTTCATAAATACAAATTACGTATCATCAGTCAAACATTTTTTCTAAATTCAGAATCTACCGCTAATACATTAAAATATATATGTAATGGAGTAGGGTGGGTCGAAACAGAACTTTTTCCGATTTTCGGTGGCTTGATAGTGGGGAAAAGTTACCACTGATGGCACTCAGTTCACACAAAAAAATTTAGATTTCTAGGACCATTCCTTACCCTGTCGCAAATGGTTTGAAATTTTGCTCAAATGCTGATTTTTTAACTTTTTTAGCTTAATAAAAAAAATGTTAAAATAAATTTATCTTAACTGAATTTACTTGAAATGTCATAGTTAATGTATGAAATGTTCAAGTATGCTATGAATATGTATTATATAATAGTTATATACATATTGAATTACACGATTTTTATGGCCTTTTTGCGTATAAGTGAGCAAAAAAATCTAAATATTGTTTGGTTTGTTCGTCGGTTTCCCTCTTGTGTAACACGCTCTTTATTCTGTTTTTCGATGTGTTTAGAGTCACATGTTTGGATGATGGACAATAGTATGTTACGATATAGATTCTAGAAGAAGAGGGAAATGTGAAGCAAAAAACAACAAAAACGAAATCAGTCATCATAAGGATGAGGGGGGAAATAGGAGATGGCTGAAGCTGCGACGACGTCACAAGTATCATCTGGTTGTCTGAATGTGATTTGAAATATTTGGAACGCTTGAAATCTCCTTCTGGTCATTGCGGAGAAGTTGTAAAACCATTATATTATTTTCTAAACCAGAATAAAGCCTGCTTTGAAAAAATTATTTAAAGAATTGTGACATTTGATATGTATTTTTTATAAGAAGGAGCTTCCACTCTGACACCGTCATAACTGCATAAGATAGATGTAGAACCTCTTGATCTACGACCTTTACCAATCCAATAGAAGCTAGATTAATGGAGTACACAAATCTTGAGCCATTGGCATTTCTGATGGCCGTGAAACATGAACAGACTCTTGGAAAACAGCACGTACATTTTTGCACGCCATTAATGATACGCGATTCGATTTTCTCTCGAACGTACCACTTGTAGCTTTCTTTCTATGAAGATCGCTTTTTATTTTCTACCATAAAAAATATAATTGTAATTTTTCATGCTCCAGAATATTTCTTTTCATGTATCTTTTTTGAAAATTTATTTTTCTACCACTTGACCCTTTCTTTATCGATGACAATATACTTCTCCTCTGTTGTTGCAATTTCCTGCATGGGTGAAGCTCTTAACGCAATGTCCCTATCCGATATACCAGTTCTAAATCAGACGACCGCTGTTTGAGAGTAGGATATGCGTTTTGGTGTATGCTTTTGAAGGCCCGAATTCAAATTATGAACTGCCTTCTTCAAAGCTCCCACTATTTGAATCGTCTGAAAATATGTGTATTTTAGAGCAATAAATTATAGGAAAATAATTAACATCCCATCTCGAAATTTCTGCTATCTATTATTTCCTTCTTTATCATCATGAAGACTACACTTTTTTTAATCTCTGCTCGACATTCTCCTCTCCTTTCAGAATTCTTGTTACACTGTTAAAACTAAGGGTTGCATCTTAGGGGTGAAACCCTTGTCTCGTCAGCGACTCCTTTAAGGGAGCCAGAATTGCACCACTAGGGGTACCCTAAGGCATTTCATGGCACCGGTGCTCTAGGGCACCTCTAGGGGATCAATTCTGGCTCCCTTAGGGTTATCGCTTAGAGGACAAGCGTTTCTTCTCTAAGAGTGCCATATGCAACCTTTAGTTTTAACAGTGTATGACGTGCCGTGGCCCATAATCTAAAAATGGGATTCTAAACGCATCGAAAAACAGATGGAAGAGCGAAGATCACAATAAAGACAGAGTAGAAAAATCGACGAACATACCAAACAATACTTAAAATTTTTGCTCATTTAATACGCGAAAAAGTTTTAAAAATCGCAGAATTCAAAATATACATAAATATTCAATAATTCGAAAACAGAGCTTATTTAAACATTCCGCTCACTAAATATGACATTTCAAGTAAATTCAGCTAAAATAAATACTATTTAAGATACTTTAAACTTTTGTTAAAATGTTCAAAAATGAGGATTTGAGCAAAACTTCAAGCCATTCGCGGCAAAGTAAGAAATTGACAAAAAAATCTAATTTTTTAAAATTTGAACATAATGTTACCTGTGGCAATTTTTTCGCACTACCCATCATTGAAAATCTAAAAGAAAAAGATTTTTCTTGGCCCATGTTATTATGGAGTATATATTTTTGCAAAATATATTTTAACCCTTTGCATTTCACGTCATTTTCAGCAAGGGCCACTAGGAGATCCGCGTCATTTTCACTGTGGGATACCAACAACTCCGCGTCATTTTACAAATTTTATTTGAATTTTAGTTGGTCGGAACCACTGTTTTAAAAGAAGATACCTTCAAATTCACAATTTCACAAATACTCTCATTAATTCACAAATGCTGTTATTTTTCTTTATTACTGGTGCCAAAACAATTCCTATAAGGAATGATGATGTCGCCGCAGCGACTACAGCGAAGTGTTTCACTTGGCTTACCATGTCGCGCAGTGGCGACAGCGGAGTGTTGCACTAACCTTACAGTGCCGCCGCAGCGGTGACAAAGGAGTGCAAAGGGTTAATTTATAGTTTTCAATCTACACTCACTTGACCCTCCTAATAAAATTTCAAGTTTTGATAAGCATTACTAGGTTTGAATGATTTGAACCAGAAATTTAAATCATTAAATATAGTTTCTTACAAAAAGTAATCGACTTTTTTTTATGAGTAATATTTATTTTATTTTGTGATTCTGATTATGAAAATTTCAAAATAATTAAAAAATATGCCAAAAAACCTTCAATGTTACTACGTCTCTTAAAAAGGTGAAAAATAAAGAAATAATGCTTAATATATTGTATAGTAATACAATATTCTTAGAATGATAAGGCCACATGAAGGTTCTACCAATTTTCGCATTTAAGTTTTAGAATTTTTTTTCTAAGCAAATATAGGATTTGATACAGCAGTATTTCGACTATGCATATAAGCAAGAATATTTTAGCAGGTATGTATTCATAAAATATAGTGACTTGATATCTTGATGAATGATATTTGGCGTTATTACCCCTATGAGGGAAAAACGCCATGGAAACAAAATTATAAAATAAGGTGAAAAATTGAACAATTCTAAGAATACCGAATCCACAGCCAGAAATTGACAAACTGTTTTTGCTTACCATTAATTGCTATAGGACGCAGTAACAAACATTTGATATGTTATTTTATTTTTTATTTATTTATTTTATTTATTTTTATTTATTTTTATTTATTTATTTTATTTATTTATTTTATTTATTTATTTATTTATTTATTTGAAACGAAAAAATTAACAGCTTTTAAGATATACATTTTTTTTATATTTTTAAAGCTTTCAACAATGACAACAATAGCCTCTAAAGCATAAAGTAAAAAAAATGAAATCCTGCCACTAATAAGTATGAACCAGGGTAAATGTAACATCAGTGGGTGGCGTTATTATCTCGGTATACATTTTGAGCAGTATATTTTAAACTACAAGCTACTTGACGATCACATCCAAAATCTCCCACAACATTTTGAAAGTACATAAAATATACTATAAATTTATGCAATAAACAAATTATTTCCTAATGAATGCGCAATCTTCACATCATAGGTTTTATCTAGCAAATTTCAGATAGGGCGTTGGCACTTAAGTGCTTATTCCAGTGATAAGATTTATAAAATAACACATTAACTTTTAGCAATTGTTTATGATTCAGATTATTCAGAGTCTTTCATCACTAAACATATAGTGCCTTTTTTACGTTTTTTTACTTCAAAACTAAGCATAATATTCTTGCTGCCATTATTATCGTTCATAGAAACAGAGTTTTTTCGTTCATAGGAACAATATTGTTGTATTGTAAAAAAATTGAAAATGCGTGTAAATTAAGGGGGGGGGGTTTCTAGGCTAGACGATCTAAATAGGCGATGACGTATATTGAAGGTGTTGATGTCGGGCTATTATTATATGTATATTCTTTATTTTTTACATAAGGTTAAAAAAGTTGCTTGGAATATATTATAAAGCCAATTCTAATCAAACATTTTTTTCTATTTGTAATATCCATGCGAAAATATTTTTAACATTAAAAAGGAAATATTAATATTTGCACTGTCTTATTTTGTTTTTAAAATCTGACGTTATTTTTCTCCCTTTCCGAATTTTAATACACAGTAATGAATTTATTATTTAACAATTTTCTTTCTCTTTTAAAAGTCACGTGTAAATAAAGTTTTTATATCGTAATTTTCAACATTTCCCTGTCTTTAATACGCAACATTCATTTAATTTTAATTTTAATTTAAATGCTTTTTACTATTTATAGTCACCAGTAAATAAATTTATAATTTCAAGGAATTTTTATGTTTTGCGTTGTTTAAATAGTTGGCAACAAATTAAAATAATTTTCTTTTCTAAAGTATATAAAAATTATTTCTCGAAATGCTGCATATTTGAATTTTAAATGGAAATAAATCCTCATAAAATGAGGCACATTTACAAAATAAATTCAATCTGCCCAATGGGTCATTCCATGTCAATTCAACCAATTTTTCCCCCCATTTGTAACCCGACCACCAGGGATTTGGATGAAACTTTGTGTGCACATTAATTCTATCATGAAATGATTCCATCAGAAATTTTTTCTTCCCAGACCTCATAGTTTGTGAGATATGGGGGGTCCAATTCTTAGGTTTTTCTCAAATCACACATTTGTGAGTCTGTATTCTGAGATTGCAGTTCCATCTTCAAAAAATTGTTTCTATCGATCTAAAACATGAATCATCCTAAAAATATCACTGTAAGAAGATAAAAAGATGCAAATTTTAATAAAAAATATTTAAAAAATTTATTTGTAATATTTAGGATAAAAAAAATCAGCCAAAGTTAAGAGTTATGGTTATTTTTCCAAATTTTTGTGACTTCACGAAAAAGGCTGTACAGAAAAAAGCAAATTAAATTTCCCATTTCTTTTTATTTTAAATAAAAGTTTACACTTTGGGCTTTCTATCTATGAAATAAAAATGATGTGTTTCGCATATCTTATGCAAAAATTTTGGGTACTTTCCAATTAGCCGGATGCGTGTTTTATTTTTACATATGTACATATGTATAGATCTATATAAATGCAGATATATTATACATGTACATATGTATGTATATATACAGTATATTGATATATATATGTATAAAACTGGTGCCCGTCTAACCGAAAAGTACCAAATTTTGCCTTGTTTTGAGAATCTGCACCAATTAAGAGGGAAAAAAATCTGACTAAGTTTAGCTGTGGTACTTAAATAATTACTGGAATTTCTATGAGTTATTGAATTTAATGTTATTTGATGCATGTTTTTTTTTTTTATTCTCAAAGTAAAGTTTAGGCTTTGTTTTTTCTGATTAAAAAAATCTGACTGTAATATGTTTCCCCATTAAATTTAGTGAATGGTCCATATCTATTTCATTTCGGTATTTAATAATGGGCATTTTTTGATAATCTAAAGAATCTCTTACTTTTATTTTCAATAATTAAACTCAAAACAGATTTTTTTTTGTACAGTATAAAATAGAAAAAATTTTCTCCTCACATTTCCATTCTCCCTTTCGAATGCTTATATATTAATTATTTGTGTTTAAAAAATGTTCAAAACCTTGTATTTCTTTCCTTGGTTAATTTTAACCAGTTTAAATATTTATATTGGCAAGTGTAAATACACAAATATTTAACAGAACTTAAATTTGTTTCTATAGTCTGAAAGATTTAATTGCACCTGCCTTGTATAAACACCTTCTGATAAAGGCAGGGTAATGTTCGTTAGTATGAAAGCAGATGTTTTGAAATCAAGTTAATCAAATTATTGTCATTCTGTTGTTTCTTATCATAGAAGAATGATTTAACTTTTACTGTGCTACTAAAAATATATTCTGATTGTTACATATTTTATAGTTTGTGATATGTATAAATATTTTTTTGCTTTATTGTTGTAATATGGAGCCTGATATTAAACCTTCTACTAGTCTTCAGGCTTGCAGTATTGTAATATTAAATGGTTTAGAATGTCACAAATCTAGATATACAAATAACAGAGTTATAGACTACATTGATAATCTCTGTGATTCAGAAAAAGAGCTTTTATTAGTTAGGACTATTGCATTTATAAAACAAAAATTAAGTGAAAACCGTTTGATTAATATATGTGAGCATCACAGAATTTCGCTCTTAATGAAACATGAATTATATAAATGTGGAGAACCATTTAAGCGGCATAAAAAGCAAGTGAAAAAAAGCAATTAGGGCAATTAATAGAGATTTATATAGGGCCGAAAAAATAAACCAAAATTGAAAGTTATGATTATTTTTCCGAAATTTTGTGAGTTTATGAAAAAGTCTCTAATTTGCCTTTTGGCAAATGAAATTTCCAGTTTGTTTTTATATCCAATAACATTAAATTCAGTAACTCATAGAAACTCCAGTAATTATTTAAGTACCACAGCTAAACTTAGTCAGATTTTTTTTCCCCCTTAATTGGTGCAGATTTTCAAAACGAGGCAAAATTTGGTACTTTTCGGTTAGACGGGCACCAGTGTTATACATATATATATCAATATACTGTATATATACATACATATGTACATGTATAATACATCTGTATTTATATAGATCTATACATATGTACATATGTAAAAATAAAACACGCATCCAGCTAATTGGAAAGTACCCAAAATTTTTGCATAAGCCATGCGAAAGACATCATTTTTATTTCATAGATAGAAAGCCCAAAGTGTAAACTTTTATTTAAAACAAAAAGAAATGAGAAATTTCATTTGCTTTTTTGTGTGCATATGTAATATATAAAAATAAAGCACTCATCCGGCTAATTGGAAAGTACCCAAAATTTTAGCATAAGCCATGCGAAACACATCATTTTTATTTCATAGATAGAAAGCCCAAAGTTTAAATTTTTATTTAGAACAAAAAGAAATTGGAAATTTAATTTGCCTTTTTGTTTACAGCCTTTTTTGTGAAGTCACAAAAATTTGGAAAAATAACCATAACTCTCAACTTTGGCTAATTTTTTTTTATCCAAAATATTGCAAGTAAATTTTTTAAATATTTTTTTATTAAAATTTGCATCTATTTATATTCTTACAGTGAAATTTTTGAGATGATTCATGTTTTAGATCCAGAGAGAAAATTTTTTGAAGATGGAACTGCAATCTCAAAATACAGAACCCCAAGAATTGGACCCCCCCCCATATCTCACAAACTATGAGGTCTAGGAAGGAAATATTTCTGATGGAATCATTTCATGATAGAATTAGTGTGTACACAAAGTTTCATCAAAATCCCTGTGGGTCGGGTTACAAGGTCTGGTTGAATTGACGTGGAATGACCCCAATGGGAAATTCAGATCCAAAAATGATCCAAAATAATTCAATTCTTATGTTTAGTTTTTTCGCCTATAATTTTTAATGGAACGATTTTGACAGATTTTAATATTAAATATCTCTCAAAATAACAATTCGATTTAAAAACAGCCTAGACCAGCGTGTTTATCAATCATTTCTGTATAATACCACCAATTTTCATAGTTTTGTATGCAAAAGCTCTTTTAATATTAACGAAGAAAGACTTTCGATCATAAAAAATTCATTGTCAGCGGCGATAACGGCGTTAGTATATTTTTTAGAACAGAGAGATACTTATTGTATCTATTTTGTTGCTGTTTCTTTTTTGGAAAACATGTCTAATAAGGATTTTATTAAAATGATGTCCACACAATTCAAAAAATTAAAATCTATTAGATTTAAAATTTAAGTACTAGAGAGTTAATAATCAATAGCAAACAGTTCAGTCATTAGATCGTACTTAAAAATAACAGTTACTTGACATAATATTAACGATATCTGGGCATATTACTGACCACAGTACTATCAGAATAAAACTAAATTACAGTGATGCAACAGGTTTTGATAAGAAACAATCCAATGACTGGACAATTTGCTGCAAAATTTTATGCATTTACTAAATCAAATAGTTTGTCATATGTACCAAAACATTAATCCAAAAAAATAACGTACCTTTATAAATCATTATTATAACGTATTGTAACATTAAATATGAAGACCTCAGAAGCCAAGGGGTACAAGTGATAAAAATTCGATTTTGAGTAAATTGAGTTCAAAGATACTTGGCGTTAAATTTGAATATCAATCATAATTGATTGGATTGAAATAGGAAACTGCTGGTTGTTTGATATTGATCTTTGAACTCTTTTTTAAATAACAAAACAAGAAAAAATGCAATTTTTTTAATTTATAATTAATCAATATTGATTACCATTCGGCAAAAGTTGCTAATCTTTATAACGCAGCTACGCAGCACAATTAGAAAATCACTTTTATTTCATTACCTGAAATGAATAAACCATTTTTACTGCTCGTCTGAGCATTTAGTTTATTTTTACTTTATTCTATCTACAATAGAAGAAAGTATTGTAATCGGATTTTTTTTTCGACTTCTGATTTTCGATGGATTTATATGTTTTAGTTGTTAGAGATTGAAATATACATGTTTTTACAAAAGTCTGTCTGCTCGTGTGTCTATTGGTGTGTGTCCGTATGTCGCCATTCAACCATCAAAAAGTGTATGAAGATATGCATAGAATTGAACCAAATTTTTTGTGAAATTTTTTGGCTATGGCAAGCAGGCTCTCTTTCAATTCTTAAATATTCCGTCGGAATGGAGCGCTGCAATCGCGATTTTTGTGCCATTTTCAAAATTGTACCGAGCAAATGTGTATGAAGTTATGTATTTTGAAGTTATTTGTTTATGTACACAAATTTTTTGTGTAAGTGTATGGCTATGACTAATTGGTTTTGCCTGAATTAGGAAAAACATCCGCCAGAAGCGAGCGCTGCAATAGCGATTTTTGGTCCATTTTCAATATTGTACCACCGAAAAGTGTATGAAGTAATACATAGAATTGAACAAATTTTTTTGTGTAAGAGTTTGACTATGGCTAGTTGGTCCTCCCTGAAATTAAAAAAAAATCGCCTGAAGGAGGCACTATTTCACGATATCTGTGCCATTTTCATTATTTTACTATCAAAAATCGTATGAAGTTATGCATAGAACTGAACTAAAATTTTTGTGTATGATTATATTTTGGTATGACAAGTAGGTCCTCCCTAAATTGGAAAAAAAAAATCTGCTTATTATTCTATAGGAAATTGGCACTTGTACAGATGTATATACACGTCTTGTATTTCGTTTTTACTCCGATTACTTGACAGAAAGGGAAATTTAAGATGAAAACCAAAGTTGGTATAGTATTGAATTAAAATTATTAAAGCATTAACATATAAAAGCATATTTTTTTAATATTAAATAATTTTTTTTTTTTAAATTTGGGATTGGCAGATCCAACTAGTTTCAATTTTGTTACTTATACCTCGTGACTTCCGAAACCCTCATACAAGTACTTACAACTGTGATAGTCTAAAATTTAATAAATAATAAAAATCCAAATATGATTTTTTTTTAATAGGCAGTATGTTAAAATAAGTGCAACCGAAAGTATAATTATAGAAATATAGATACATGCTTTAGAAAACATGTTTTCATGTATTAATATATCTGATCTTTCAGAATAAGTAAAAATTAAAATAGGTTACTTTATTTTAATCATTTCGAAAATATTTGCTTTAAAATTTCTTCTGAAACATTTCATGCTTATTTTATTCCAGTAAAAACTATTCTTTTCATTCGAAGTATAATTGAAACATAAATCCATACAATTCTGCCGGCGATGCGTAAATAATGTTGTACAGATATTAGCGAAATAATATATGTTAAGTGCTGTTTATTTTAGAAATATCTACGAAACTGCTGAACCAGTTAAAAAAATCTTCTGATTGTGTGATTTCACTAACAAATGTCATTATATATCTTTTAAACTATTTAAATTTCAAAATAAAATAAGAAATATAAATTAAAAGAACAAACAATTGATACAGGGCGTCCAGGAAACAACACTCTGATTTCAAAATTAAATTTCTCAAAAACAATGATCGATAGTAATATGCGGTAAACGGTTTTTTCATTAAGTAAGCTGTAAAAATCTTATATAGAAATTTCAAACAGTGAATATTTTGAAAAAATTGCGTTCTGAATGCATAAAATGCTTTGATTTGACTTTTTTTTGTTTTATTTTGCCTGCAGAGAAATAATTTTTCAGCTTACAGTGCAATATTTTAAAGATTTTCGAAGTAAATTTTTAGAATTTCGAAATTTCAAAAATTTAATTTAAAAAAAAACTATGAAACATGGCACTTTCAGCCGAAAAACATATTCTCTGGCAGCAATCTAAAGTAAGAAAAATGTCAAATCAAAGTATTCTTTGCAATCAGAACACAATCTTTTCAAAATATTTACCGTTCAAAACTTTTGTATAAGATTTTTACAGCTTACCTGATAAACAAACCGTTTACTGCATAATTCTATTGAACTTTGTTTTTGAGAAATTTAATTTTGAAATCAGGGTGTTATTTGCTGGACACACTGTATAATATATGGAAAAAGGTATGTATATAATAAAAGCAATTTTATTGATATTAGACATTCTAATGAGGTAACGTTAAAGAAAAGTCTAAATGGCAAAAGAAAAACTTGCTAATATATTTTTCATTTTAAAATAATATTGGTTTTACGTAATGCACAATTAATGAATTATTGCAAAAGTGTTTCTCTGGTTGGAAAAAGGGAGATTTTTGAAAATAGAACTGGCACTTGAAGAAGTTTTGGAAATAACATTTAAAAATAATATTGACACTTTTTTAATCATTTATTCTAATTTCTCTTTAAAACCCGTCGCTTATTTAAAGCTTATTTTGATAGCATTTTATCAAATTTGAGTTTGATTAGATCAGCAGTTGCGGTGCATGCGACCCGAAAAACTCGCCAGAAGGCAGAGTTCCAAGCGTTTAAATCTTGCGAAACAGACACGATGTTCATTATAATCTAAGATTCTATTACTGACAGAATATTTCTATAGACGCAGTAAACCATCTACCTTGCGAAAGAATTATACGACTTCTGATAAAAACATCCGATGAGTGAATTATGAACGGCCGATCAGGCAATACTGGCGAAACTAAACATTGCACATGCGTAGAGGCAGGTGTTGACCATCTGCATCCACCTTTTTTTAGTTGAGTATCGTCTGTATTTCGTGTAAGACTTGCTTTACAAAGTACTTATTTAGTGTGTTGGCTCTTAACCGAAATATATATACAGGAAAATGAACAAACAGAAAATCAATTTAAATTTTTCTTTCAGTGGTTCACCCTTTTTTGAAAAGGCCGTGAAAGTGTTTCTGACAACTTCGAAATGGAAGACTGGTGACATCCGTTAGTGCCGAAATCAATGCGAAACTGTGAAAATTACATATGGAAGTTCGTCGATTGATTGTTTTGATAGCTAATGAAGGAGTTGTGCAAACTGAACACCCACCATACCAGCCAGATTTCAATCCGACAGACTACAGAAATTTTAAATATAGATCGAAGAACATTCAAGCAATCACAATGTATTTATACAAGCAGTCCTTAGACCGACTTCGCATGATATAACTTTTTTAATGTTTTGTTCATTATGAGATATATATACCCATAAGCGCAAATCTGAAAAAAGAATTTCTGTTTATTTACATTGACTATCAAAAATGTCTAGACTCTAGACGCAAAAATTGCTCTATCTCTCTCTCTGTATATATATATATATATATATGACTGCAGCTTATTTGATGTATTCTGTGGAGCTCTCTAAAAGTTCTGAGAATTTACAGAGAACTACAGATAAACCATTACCTTAAGTCTTAAGTAAAACTACATAAATAATTAAAAAAAACGAAATTCTGTTAAATAATAGAGAAGTTACTCAGTAAATTTAGAATAGACTCTGTAAATTAACATCTATATATATATATATATATATTACGCGGTTGCACGTAGCACAGAAATCACGATTATTTGTTAATTGTTTAATGACAACGTCCAAATGAAATGCATCTTCTTGGTTCTTGTGCAAAAGTCCTTTGGCAGGATTTAGGGTGTGGTAAATATGTTTGTTTAGGTTTATTCTTTCTCTGCACTTAATGATCTTCAAAATATCATTAATTTTCTTTTTTCTGTTCTTTTACTTAAAAAATAAATAAATAAAAGTCACGAATTTCACGTTTCAGTTTCGAATTAAAGTTTTGGTGCAGATGTCATATACGCCGCACATTAGCGAATTTTTTCCTGACGTCAATTTGGCGAAAACGTAATTTTCAAATCTCAGTTGCATATATATTTTTAAATTATTTCTATTATTTTAAAAAGGAAATAATAATAAAAAAAAATAAATTTTAATTAATTATAGATAAAAAGCAATTTAAATCATTTAAAATAAAGTAAATAAAAGTAAACAAACATTTATTAATAAATAAACACCAATAGCCGAGTTACTATGTGAGACATATAATTGCCATTTTTTGGCAATCGCGCCAATGTGGGGCATATATGACATCCATGTTTATTTCTCTAGCAGAATCTTCTAATTTTTCAAAAAAATGAGCAATTAAAATAAATTATGAATAAAAGCAATATGATATAATGCGTAAATATTTAAGGGAGACCAAACTGGTCGCCAAGGGCGGCCAGTAGTTAAAAATACTGTAAATTTACCTTTATTAATACTAATTTATTTTTTTAATTAGTGAATCACTGAATCTTCAGTGAGCTTCAAAGAACTGGAATTTTTCGAATAAATTTGAAGTCCTGCATCATTAAATTTTAAAACAATTTGTTTCTAACCGACCTGGGATTTGTAACCAAAACATTTTGACAGCTGAAGAACACCTTACTCATTGAGCTATAGGAGTTATTGTTTTTGAGTAGAAAGTGTGACTCATATGATTCAGTGACAAAAAATTCCCAGTAAATGATTTTTTTTTTTTTTTTTTTTTTTGTAAATTATTCTTGTTTTTTAAAAAACAATCTTTAAACTAAATTTTCTTCTTGAATATTTCAAATAAAATTGCATAGGAATTTTGAAAGTGTGTATTTTGAATTACAAATTCAACAAAGATAAAAAATATCTGTAAATTAATGAGAATCCCAAATAAAATTAGATAAAAGGTAAAATAAATGTGTGTAAGATGATAATCGAGATTTTCAGTCGAATGCATTTGACCAAGAACTTGTATAAAATTACTGAGAGTTTCACTTTTTTGCGTGTTTTAACAAAAGTTTTTAACAGTGTGGATAATTCATGGTGTACAGATAACGGTTTTTAATGAAAGTGTCTACTTAGATGGCCTCAATATTAGTTGCTTTACAGCATTATCTAATTGTAAAACCGTTTCACAAGCAGATGCTGAAGAAAAGAAAAAATAGAGCCCTTTTACTTATATTTGGTTCACACAACAAAAAATAAATAACATTGATTAAATATTGCAATTCTGGAGAGAGCAGACGATTCCTTTGAGTTGAAGTTGGTCAGGAAGTTTTAAGGAAAATGCGAGTTAGAAAACCATTATATTTTACAATATGACTTTGTCTACCTAAAAATATTTTACAATTCTTGTCTCTGTTTTTATAAAAGATACAGATGCCTACTTAACTTATCAGCGTTATATTAAACTGAGATAAGACTCCATTAATACTTTTGTTTACAAATATTTCTTTCGGGTATAATGGCTACATGGTTAAAACGCTCCCATATATTCAGGTTTCCTCTTTTTAACTGTTAATTTTAGAAGCATAAAAAATGCAAAAAAGTTTCAAATGTGTTTCTTACATAAAAACCAATCTAATTAAAACAATTATTTCTTTTTAAGTTACAGAATTAATTTTTTGTAAGATTAACAAGTCCTGTAAGTCAGTCACATTTAAAAAAGATGTTCCATCCTCTATTATAGCAAAATATAAAAAACTCTATTCTTCATTTATTTAATGATCTACGAGAAACCAAAATTTTTAAATTAAGGTCATTTTCAATAACGAAATCAAAAACACTATTATGCAAGTGCTTTCACTGAAATACCTTTAAAATAATGGTTAATTGTTAATATATTTTAAGATACAAACTGTATATTTTCATAAAATTGAATGAGAACTATTAATTAGGAACTTTAATTGGATCGTCACATATTTATTCTTACAATAAGTAACTTATTAACTACAAATGAAATTTTATAATATGTGCAGCAAATATTGAGATTTATTCATTAATCTACTTGATAAAATGCTATTAATTATATTAAATATGAATAAATTTCTTTTAGACCGAACCGGTATTTTCAGCATGGTATGGCCGTTGGCTTCTTTTAGACAGAAAGTATCAAAGAAAAAGTGTACTATAAAGGAAAATAAAATAAAAATATGAGAACGTGAAAAAAGTGCAAGCAGTGATTTATACCTTAATTTCTCAATGTACTTTCTGTTCAATTATCCAATTTAGATAAAAGGCTGTATTTGAATAATTAAAGGTTTTGTTTTAATTATTTCCACTTGTTATAGAAAACTGAAAGTCATTGATTATTTTAATTAAGGATTTCCTGCTTAATTATGGAAATAGAAACAATAATTAACTTTCGCAGAAACGTTTAAAATATTGAGTTGATTTTAATTTTACTGTTTAAGTAATTCTAACGAATTTTTGTTGTATATGTAAAATTATTGTAATATATGTAAAAAAATAATACAGATAGTTTATTTTTTTTAAGTAAAAAAAAAAGCTTATTGTAATTTAAAATGCTTTCTTATCTAGAAACTGGTATTAACCAATATATATGTACCTAAGCAATTGATTCAATAACTGATTGAACATTTATGACATTTTACGGCGGAAAAATTATATTTTAATCAACATTTATGATAAACAAACTATCTGTTAATATAAGCGTATAAAAATTTGATTTACTCGCATATCATACAAATTGAATATTTCCAAGTGAGGAAAAAATTGCCCAGGCCGGGAATCGAACCCAGATACTTGGCTTATAAGGCCAATACTTTACCTGTTAAGCTACCTGGGCGACAGCCGGCTGGGATTTCTTCGCTCAGATAACCTTATTGGTCATATCATCTGGTCTGTCATTTAGACAGCTCAACAGAATTCCCGGCCTGGGCAATTTTTCGCTCAGTTGGAACTATTCAATTTGTATGATTACTTTACCAATCATTTCGATTGTATTGAAAATAATAATATATCTAGGTACCCATCGTCATATGGAGTTACACTACCTGCGGTCTATTCTATTGAGCTGTCTAAATGACAGACCAGATGCTATGACCAATAAGGTTATCTGAGTCAAAAAATCCCAGCCGGCTGTCGCCCAGGTAGCTTAACAGGTAAAGCATTTACCTTATAAGCTATGGAACTGGGTTTGATTCCCGGCCTGGACAATTTTTCGCCCAGTTGTAAATATTCAATTTGTATGATTACTTTACCAATCATTTCGAATGTGTTGAAAATAATAGTATTACTTGCATATATATATATAACAAACTCTGTGGCATTACAATCCATAAATCATCAGAGGCGGCAGTACCCATCTCTGTTTACCAGACCTCGAGGTCATATGCAGCATACACCCGGGCAGTTGGTGAGCTTAACACGAGACCCTCAGTGTTTAATTCCCAAGCAAACTTGGTAATCATTTCTACGTCCCCGAAGGTATAAAGGGCTGAATCATGACCAGTCGGGAGTCGAAATGTTGACCTGTGGTGTTGCAGTTATATGCTCTAACCACTGGGTTTATGTATGTATGTACGTTTATATATATAGGGTGTCCCTAAACTCATGGTAAATACGCTAGGGGGTGATAGAACACATCAAGACGAGTAATAATAAATAGGAAACCAAGGATCCCAAACGTTTTTCAAAGGAGATAGCCGCCATTAATGTTTGGGGTCCAAAATTTCAAATACACATAAAAAAAAACAGAAAAAATGGTCGATTGATTTGCGGGTTTCACTAAAACTATTCTTTACGTTGTTATTTTCTTGAAAAAAAATTATAAAGTTTAATTTCAAAAAATGCCGATAGAGGGCGCTTTAGACTTTGGAGTAACGAACAACTATTTTTTACATTATTTTTTGCATCTTATTAAATGTTTTCGTAAACTTAGACTTAAACTTAAATTTTGAGTTGAAAATCTGAATAGTTGGGAGTTGTTAAGTACCACAAACTGAACTGTATTCAAATTTCAAATGATTATAAAAACCCGAAAAATTGGTCGATTCGTTTGCGGTTTAAAGTAAAACTATCCTTTAAGTCAGTATCTTCTTTAAAAAAATTTAAAGATAAATTAAAAAAAATCCGTTAGAGGGCGCTTCAAACTTCAGAGTAACCAACAACTAATTTTAACCGTTATTTTTTGTATCTAATTAAATGCTTTCCAAAACTTATTAAATGTTTTCGAAATCTTAGATTTAAACTTAAATTTTAAACTCAAATTCTGAATCGTTGGGAGGGGTTAAGAAGCGCAACCTGAAGTTTGTTCAGGAGATGAAATTTAACCCCCTCCCCCTCGAACACAGTTCACTGCTGCGCTACTTAAACACTCGCAACGACTCAGAATTTGATCTCAAAACTTAAATCTAAGCATTTGAAAGCATTTAATGAGATTTTTAAAAATAACGGTTAAAAATAGTTGTACGCTACTCCAATGTCTAAGGCGCCCTATATCGGCATTTTGTGAAATTTATCTTTAAAATTTATTTTCAATAAAACACTGATTTAAAGAGTAGTTTTAACAAAAACCGCAAACGAATCGACTAATTTTTCTGTTTTTTATAATCGTTTGAAATTTAAACCCTCTGAACACAATTCAGTTTGTGCTACTTAACCACACCCAACTATTCAGATTTTGAGCTCAAAATTCAAGTTTAAATCTAAGTCTACGAAACTATTTAATGAGATGCAAAAAATAACGGCAAAAAATAGTTGTTCGTTAATCCAAAGTCTAATGCGCCCTCTATCGGCATTATTTGAAATTTTTCTTTATAATTTATTTTCAATAAAATACCGACGTAAAGAATAGTTTTAATGAAAACCGCAAATTAATCGACCAATTTTTTTCATTTTTTATAATCATTTGAAATTTGAACCCTCTGAACACAGTTCAGTAACACTGAACTCAGTTACTTCACCATTCCTAACTATTCATATTTAAAGCTCAAAATTTAAGTTTAAGTCTAAGCTTACCAAACCATTAATGAGATGCAGAAAATAACTGCAAAAAATAGTTGTTTGTTAATCCAAAGTTTAAAGCGCCCTCTATCGACATTTTTCGAAATTTATCTTTATAATTTATTTTCAAGAAAATACCGTCATAAAGAATAGTTTTAGTGAAAACCACAAATGAATCGACAAATTTTTCCGTTTTTTATGTTTATTTGAAATTTTGGGGCCCAAATTTTAATGGCGGATATTTCCTTTGGAAAACGTTTAGGACCCTTGGTTTCCTGTTTACTATTACTCGTCTTGATGTGTTCTATCACCACCTAGCATATATACCATGAGTTTAAGGACACCCTGTATATATATATATATAAATCTATACATATATATATATAATGTGATTATACATATATATATATATGTATAATAACCATTATACAATGATACAATTTAACATCTACAATGAATTTAGAATAACCGAATGTATAACAAACTTAAAAAAGACAAGAGGAGTTAGCAATATTGGAACAATAACGAAAAGTATTAGAAATTGTAGTACTTGTTTTGTTCTCAAGGGTAATATCAAATAGACACAACAATTACGGTTAATTTCTAAATAGAAATCAGGAAATTTCCATGTTAAACGATAAATCTTAACACCAAAAGTTAAGTCAATGACAAAACAAGATGTACATTAGATCAATAATAAAAGAATTAGCAAAGAGAAAAACCTGTAACGGTAATCCCACGGTGGGCGTCATTTGTAACGGTGAATGCATGCTGAGCGTCATTTGTAACGTTAGGTTGGTCGTGGTGAAGGTTAAATGTAGACATACTCATTAATTTAGGATAAAATAACAAAGTTTATTAAAGTGATAATGGCTGAAGGGAAGTGGAGCAAGTCTTCAAATTTACACAACTGAAAACACTATGAACAGCTAAATCATACTCACAGGCTTCGGCCTAGCTCAGTCGGGGCACCGCCTAACACTTCTCACTATCTTCTGGCTGAGCTGCTAAACAAAGCTTAATTAAACAGCCCGTGGCTGTGGGTAATTCTTTATTTTACAAATAATCAAAAATGGAACTACTGTAAATTTTCTTACCACGGCCGAAGCTCAAAACAACTATCCAAACTCCTTTCCACTTCGCTGGAGGCCGTCGCTACTTCCTATTCGCTAGCACTTCGCTGAACAATAATTCACTTCGCTTGTCTAATACTAGAGATCCTCACTCGCTGGCTGCTGGCTAATGCCAGAGACACGCCAGAGACACCCTCCATTCACTCAAACCCAAGCTTTTATATGCTGCAAACTGAGATACTTCACATTAACATATTACCAATAACCGCAAGCTAACTGTAAAATCCGAAAGAGCACACACACTCTAGAAAGTTAAAGTAAAAGAGAGGATAGATGTCGCTTTTACGCTTACAGTTGTTAAATTACTGACGTCACGATCTCAGAAACACTAGAGTGCCTTTATGGAAAGGTCACTCCCTCACAACCCCCCCTCGGATTTTACAGAGAAAAAGGGCTGGGCCAAATGCATGCCCAGAACTTTTTCTTGTTATAAATTTCGAGCCGTAATAAACACAGTGATGGGTGAAATTTAGCGCCGAAACATAACTTTTAAAATATTAACTTTAACCCATCACAACCAAAAAACCTCAGTTTGCCTCAAAAATTCACATATTCAATCCAATCATTCTTCTATCTTACAAATAGCCTCCGTAAAACTTCCAAAAACTCGTAAAACTTTCAAAACTAATTACTTCTTCTTTCAAAACAGCCCACTCCACTGGGAGTGCTAAAATTTCTCAAAATACTGAACTTCCGAAATTTTCCTCAATATTGCAATACAACTATAACATTACCAAAAATTATCTCTCCATAACTTTCCTCATACTAGAATTCGCACCAAGTCCAAAAAACCCAATGCGCAAAAATTTTCCTCATCCAAACACCGAACTCATCTAAAATTAAATTTACTTCATACTAAAATAACCCTGCTATTACGTAATACCTACATACCCATTAGCCAATGAACTAACTCCCAAAATTCTTCAGAACTTAACTCCACTTTAACAATAATTGGGGAACATACGTACAGCGTCATATCGCTGTGCTTATGCAACAATCAAAAATAAAAAATTTACAAAATGACGTCATGATGCTCTTCATCTGTATTAACTAAAAGAAAAATAGCAGAATCAATACATAACACAGGTATACTTCCCTGCAAGAAAATCACATTAACATTCAATTTTAATACAATACAATTTCAAATTCAAACGCAGCTTAAAACTTCGCAACTTGCGGAAACCATTCCCAACTAAAGTACAAACGTAACACATAAAACACGAACGATAAGGAGAAAGTTAATTCATTAAATGTTAGTATAAGAGATAGAAACGCGTGTCAAGGACTTCTTGACCGCAAAACACGTGCGCGCCTGAACCGCGGCGCGTGTACAAAATAACCCAAATTACTATCTGTACTTTCTGAAAATTTAAACATACATTAACATACATTTTATAACACATGAACAATATAACAATATAGTAACATTTTTAACAAATAACATAACAATTTAACAATAGATCCAGAATTTTTAAAAGCAGTTAAGACCAAAATCTCAAACATACAAAAAACTAACAATTTTGCCAACAAATTTTGAACACAATTAAGCACTAATCGTGAGTCCGTCAAAAAATTCCAAAAATGGCCAAAAATACAAAACAGTCTTTCTGCTTTCTATTCCTTCATATTGCTACCACATATATGCACTCTAATAGAAATTTAATAAAGAACATTATCACCCAATCATAGAGATGATTCGCTGCTGGCTGGCTTCATGCTACAGGATGTTTTTCTCCTCTTGTCCCAGAAACCTTGTACGAAGGATCTTTCGTCATCGGAACTGTACGGTGACGCCACAGTTGACTGTCGTGCCTGCAGCCTGGTTCGGAATGGATGCCGTGGGATACTTGTAGGTTCCGCTCGACGACTCTGCTCTGGCCGGTTCGCTGGGGTCACTCCATGGCGAGATTCACACTGTTGATGCCGGTAATCTGAGAGTTGTCTCCTCTTTCTAGACGCACCCGAAGTTACTGAAGATCCTAGACCACGTTTCTTTCCAGACCTACGCTGTTTCTTATTGGGCAAAAATTCCGACTTTAAAGTCCTTTTAACAGTTTGGCGAGTGTCCATCTGAAATCTTTTCCGGGGATTAAGTACCGAAGATGGTGAACTATTAGATAATGTATGTTTGTGAGGTTGCTGTCTAATAGGTGGAGGAACTGGACAGTTTATAATCTTTTTCCTTTTATGGCACACAGAATCTGAAGTATTTGACACTGCTCTCTTATTTTTGTTATCATACTTTGCTCTCGGATTGCTAGGCTTTCGACTCTCAATAACAGTTTTTGGAGCTGTCTGACCAACTTTTCTTCTTGAATATTGATGAAAAGAATTAGATGAAGAAGTGCTGGACTCGGGACACTCATTGGATCGGGAATTTCGCGAAACACCACTCGACACATGAGAACCTTCACTACCATTTTCTCTAAACTTATAAACTCTAACCTGATCCAAATTAACCGTCATTCTTTCACCATTGACATCAACAACCAAATTATTATTCCGAACTTCTAAAACCTCGAACGGACCTACAAACTTCGGACCAAACTTAGCTACTCTCTTTTGACGACTTGAACTTAACCAATGCTTTTCTACTAACACAAAATCTCCAACTTTCACTTCTAACTCCCTTCTACGCATATTATAATACTGAGCCTGCTTTTCTTGCGCTTTTCCCATCTGAACTTGAGCTTCCTTAACCAACCTCTCAATATCCTGACACATGTACTGACTTTCCGCATCTGACACCATAACTAGCCTTTGGAATGGAGTAATGACTTTTCTACCCAAAAACAATTCAGCTGGCGTTTTCCCCGTCGACTCGTGAACTGCTGTACGAAGTGCATACGCAAAATGCTGAAGAAACTGGTCCCAATTTGCATGATGAGAACCAACATATGAAGAAATCATTTGAATTAATGTACGATTTACACGTTCAGCCATATTAGACTGAGGTCGATACGGAACAGTAAAAGTATGATCGATCTCCTTACTTGCGAAGAAACATTCCTGTCCCGTACTCCCCCACTACGATTATAACCACTATTCTGTCTATTTCCATACATATTTCTCTTACCACTTCTAAAATTATTAGCACCATCACAATTCCTATTACCATTATTCGTATTCGACATATTACGACCAAATCCATCATTTCTATTACGCAAATTACTATCCGGAAATCGCTGCCCCCCTCTCACAAAATTACGTTCCCCCTCATTTCTCAAATTACTATCCGTGACAGGTCTCTGCCGAGGGCTACGCAAATCCCGTTGATCCGAGCTATGCCGAGTCTCATACTTCGATAATATCTGATGCATTTCTGCAAAATTCTTCGGTGCTCTAACTTCAATAAAGTCCTGTATACCTGGATTAAAAAGAGGAAAAATAATGTCCAACAATTCCTCAAATGTGATATCTAAATCTAATTTATTTTTTAGTTCCAGCTTACGAAGATAAAATTTTGACGCCGACTCATAAATATTCTGCTTATTACAATAGAACTCTTTTCTCAAAATACTTTTATCTTTAACTGGAGGAAATGCCTTCTTTAACTCAATCACAGTTTGTTCAAATCTTTTCGCTTCATCATTAATCAAAAACTTTCCTATATTTTCCAACCACAAAAGTGCTTCGCCCTTCAACGAGCATTTAAGCACTACGTATCTACTTTTTCAGGTATATTATTGAACAAAATATAATCATCTAATTTAACTAAAAATTCACTAATATCACCTGCACCGGTAAAATACACACGTGGCACAATCTCATAATGTCCGAAGTCTCGTTGAGCGCCATTTGTAACGGTAAACCCACGGTGGGCGTCATTTGTAACGGTGAATGCATGCTGAGCGTCATTTGTAACGTTAGGTTGGTCGTGGTGAAGGTTAAATGTAGACATACTCATTAATTTAGGATAAAATAACAAAGTTTATTAAAGTGATAATGGCTGAAGAGAAGTGGAGCAAGTCTTCAAATTTACACAACTGAAAACACTATGAACAGCTAAATCATACTCACAGGCTTCGGCCTAGCTCAGTCGGGGCACCGCCTAACACTTCTCACTATCCTCTGGCTGAGCTGCTAATCAAAGCTTAATTAAACAGCCCGTGGCTGTGGGTAATTCTTTATTTTACAAATAATGAAAAATGGAACTACTGTAAATTTTCTTACCACGGCCGAAGCTCAAAACAACTATCCAAACTCCTTTCCACTTCGCTGGAGGCCGTCGCTACTTCCTATTCGCTAGCACTTCGCTGAACAATAATTCACTTCGCTTGTCTAATACTAGAGATCCTCACTCGCTGGCTGCTGGCTAATGCCAGAGACACGCCAGAGACACCCTCCATTCACTCAAACCCAAGCTTTTATATGCTGCAAACTGAGATACTTCACATTAACATATTACCAATAACCGCAAGCTAACTGTAAAATCCGAAAGAGCACACACACTCTAGAAAGTTAAAGTAAAAGAGAGGATAGATGTCGCTTTTACGCTTACAGTTGTTAAATTACTGACGTCACGATCTCAGAAACACTAGAGTGCCTTTATGGAAAGGTCACTCCCTCACAAACCTACATTATACAATCGCTAACATGAGGGGGAAAATTCAAATGTGCAGTCTCATTGCAATAACAGTTCAGATTATATTGTAAAGAGATTAAGAATAGAAACCATTTATACATATAATTCTTATTTTAATTAAAAATAACTATTATTTATAATATTAAATAATTAAAATAATATTAAACAAAACAAGTTATGCAAATTAATAGAAATAGTGTAATTTTATTAAAATGCTACAAAGTTTTAAATAGAATTAGGTCAGAGGTCAGAGGATTCTTTAATATTTTTTGAAGGCGCAATCTACCGAAAGTATGATAAATTATTGTCATAAAAGAATGAAAATTACATTACAAGGAAATTATATTCAATAAGTAACAAGTTATGATGACAGTTTGATCTTAATCAACTACAGGAGAATTAATAATATACTAGATAATGCCCGTCAAGATTTGAAGATAAATAACTTGAATGTTTCATCAGAAAAATTCTTGAATTTTTAATTACTTTCTTTTAAATTTGTCTATTCAAATTGTGATGAATTACTATATTACATAAATGATTTCGATTTTTTTTCTTTAAAGACGATAGGTGGTCTAATTTATTCGAAGAAGTAAAATATTTTTAAATTTATAATTTACAACTAATTATATTTGTATTTTATCAGAAATTTAACTAAAAATATTGTGCAAGGTATTTATTTTTGCTTACTATGGCCTATTTTCTTTCTCCCCTCCCCCTCAAGTAACAATATTTACCGGATCATTCAAAGCTGCCATGACTTTTATTTTTATCTGTCTCATTCTCTAAAATCCTAAATTTGAAATTTGATGTAGCTAACTATTTTTAATGTAATTTTTTTATTACTTGAATTTTCTTTTACATTTTTATACATCTTTTCAAATATTAAGTCATGGGTGTCAACGTAATTTATTTTATAGCTGTTATACTAATATTTTTATTTATTTCCTTTTTTTATTTTAATGAATGACAAACTTTTCTTTTTTACAGACATTTATATTTTTGATAATGGTAGAAAAAATGTAACGTAAATTGTAGATCAGTTCAATTTATGTAATTGCTAATTGCATGTAAAATATTTTAGGTTAAGTATTTTAAATATAAAATAATTATCTTTTCAAGATATTGTTCAGTGTTAAATTTTGTTTAATTATAAAGCATTCAAATAATAATAATAATAAAAATCCTAAAACTTTTCTTACTAATAAAATATGTTACTATTGAAATGAATTATCGACAAAAATTCTACACAAATCATTTTGCCGGGTTTAGATTCGAACCTGCATCCTCTACAAAATCTCAAAGCTTAAAACAGCTGTGTTACTCCACTACGCTATCAGGAACACACTCAATAATCTTCTATAATGGAGAAGTTCTAGAATCAGTTGACGCATGCGCAATTGATTGAAGTTTGGATTTTGATTTTATAGAAATTATTTTGCGTTTTAATGTTTATGATAACTTTTTTTTCTATATTTTGATATCAGCTACAATTTAAAATGCTAACATTTCCAATCTTCGTGTGTAACGGCAATTTATAAGAAGGATTACCAGTCGTAGCTTTTAGCCTCAGATCATTCAGTTTATCGTCTATATGTAGTACGACACCATTGACGTCTAATATTGTTATTTCTGTTAATTCTGTTAATTCTAAATAATTGTTATTTCTAATCTATGTACGACACCTTCCGAAATAAACCATATTTTGAATTGTTAATAACACTGAAAGAGACAAATAATAACTTTGTGATAAAAAGAAGAGCTTGTTTACAATAAGATCGAATAAATTATATTTGAGATGTAGACGCATTTAAAACGAAACTTTTAGCTGTGAAGTGATAGTTCAACTGAGCGAGGATCTCTACGCGTCTACGCATGTGCAGTGCGACACTCCAAAGGCAGACTTGTGCTTATGTACTACGCATGCGCATACGTGAAATTTTAATTGAAAACTGTGGCTAATTAATAATATTTTTGAACAAACAAATGTACGATAACAAATCTGTGGCCAAATACCTTTCGTTTAAAAAAAGAATTGTGTGATTTGATGCAGTAGTTTGCTCTCACGAAGTATCGAAAGGAATTGCTTGGCGTTTTAAATATATAGATTTTAAAATCTTAATAAAAATACATTATCAATATGATAGTTTAACTTGATAACTTACTTATTAAATTATAAAGGTATTTACAATTAGCAAGCCACAATTTGAATTGCGAATTAAGGCAATTATGCTTTATCAGAGAATGCTAATTTATCAGAATATTTATAAGCAATTAATTAAGCAGTTTACATAAATTAATGGAAATATTGGGTAATTTTAATAAGAAGAACAATTGTTTGAAAACTATGTAGTTTAAAGGAATAATTGTATTAAATAAGAGGGACTGAACAATGCTTAATGGTGCCATCCATACTTTGAAATAAGGATAAAACTGCTTTACGTGCAAATTATATTCATTATAAATTTAAAATAACAAGTTTTCATTACATATTAGTCTTAAGCAACTATATGAGAATTAATAATATATTCTATCACTTTAAAAATATGCTAGCAGAATGGATAGTTTATTTTGATAACTTACTAGTTAAATAAAAAATATTAATAAAAAAAAAGACAGAAAAAAATAAAGAAATTAATAATTACAATTAACAAGGCACAAGCCTGAAATCTATCATTTTGCCGTATAGTATTAAAATATGTATTTTCGTAATAAGTTTATTTCAAGCATTCCAGATACATAAAATTAGAATAAAACAGGAGATATTTGATCACTGTATATATTTTCGCTGTAATAGAAATAGCCAAGTCATCTTCTAAAGCAAACTAACATTCATAATCATATTCACGAGTTCAGTAAATTAATTTGCAATTATTTTAGAAAATATTGTACTAACAATAAATTTAATATTTTCCAAATTGCACTTAAAATTTTCAGATGTTTGAAACTGCTGCTACTTTCTGTTTTCTGTGGACATATATTAGAGAAATAAAATTGTAATAGCTAGTAATTGCTTTCTTTGTTTTTCTTATTAAAAGACCGAGTCTGGATGCATTTTTTTAATATTCGCATCTGCATAAGACAGCGGCAAACCATTTTAATTGAATGAGAAATCAGTCTCAGATGAAGAACGTTTCGGCAAAGAAAATAATTCTGAAACAAATTATGTTTGCAATATTTGAGATGTCATAACATTTTGCTGCATTATGTCTAATGGCAACTGCATTTTTTAAGCACAAATTTATTTTTTACATTTTTCATTATTAAATTATGCATATATATAATTACGTTTGGCAAGTTAACTATATATATGCAAGTACTTGAGATAAGAAAGCAATATTTAATGCATTCATTAATTGGACGCATTATTATATCTTATTTCATTAAATCAAATTTTCCAAAAGGCTATTTCTGGAATATATAATTTTATTATTTTTCATTTATCCAAGAAAATTCGTCCGGGGTTTGAGAGCAGTTCTTGTCGTGTCATATTTTTATAATCCTTGGAAGTCTCCTTTAATTAAGCGCTGTTTAGCGCATTATATGTTTTTATATTAGTTTTGCAGCAATACAGGTTTTTTTTTTCAAACTGACGCTATTCAGAGCCGCCTATAGCAGGTCCTAATAGCTGGAATGACACGAAATTTATAAATGGACTAACAAAACCATGGGAAAAATATTTAAACAACTTCAGCGATCTACATAAAAAAGAAAACTTTAGAAACAGACAATAATAATAATTGGAATAAAATTCCATGTTTTATTCACCATATTTATTTTTACGACGACGAATTCGACGTAAATTAGAAGTAAAAATGTGCATTTTCATTTCATCCCATGTTCTATGATAATTCTCAGTTGCATAAATTACCAAATTTGGAACTTTTTTTTTTCTTGGAATTTTCTTTCCTTCGGTTTCATTAGCCCCTTATAAAATTTAAAGCAGTTACGGTATTAAAATGAGCTACACAGAGCTCTAAATAGCGTCATTAAAAAAACCCTGTATTTTAAAGAACATGTAGTTGGGAAAAGAGTTTTCGTTCCTATTTTGCTCATTGAGTTCAACGTAGTAAATAAACCTGCAGAGGCCTCTTGATAAATATGCTCCGCGTTCGGGAGGACATTGGTTGGTGGAATGATCGTTCAAAAGGGGTTCAACCAATTTTCGTTCGTACGAGAGCTTTGAACATAAGCCCCATGTTGGTGGCACATCTTCTTAGAAAAATGGAGAAGAAAATCAAATAGAATATGCATCAAATCTGCCAAAAGCTATCATAAAGGTTTGGCGTTGTAATAAAACAGTTGTAATTGCTATTTCATAACGAACGTTTATCCAAGGTTATGTTCGTAAACTAGAAAACTCGCAAAAGAGGAATAATTCACAATCATTTGCAAACGTACAAATTACTCGGTCCAATGTGACGTGAGTGTCTTCCTTCTGGCTTAATGAAAGCAACACTTGCGAAACAGGTGCAACTAATAGCAGCCTAAGCTCGAAATCCTTGTTCCATACAACCTGGTGTAATCCCGTACCTAATCTTATCTTATATGCAAACTAGCGGACCCGACAGACGTTGTCCTGGCACCGACTCCATAAATCAAATAAATGTACATAAATATAATAATACGCACGATAAATACTACGCTCTTAATTAAATTTCTTATTACAATTATGTAAGGAAATTATTTTTCACTTCGCAGCAGTCTTTGAAGTCGGTTCAATTTTTTATAGAAAAGTTTATTTTTCTCTTCTTAGTTAAAAGTTAACGATTTTCTGAAGTCGGTTAATTAAAATTATAACATAGGAAAAATTATTGTAAATCATACACGTATGTCAGGAGTGGGGTTCAAACACATTATCTCGTTCTTTGAGAACCAGCTTAAATCTGGCTCCTTAGACCACTCGGCCATTCTGTCCGCACTCTATTCAGAGAACTTATTCAACACTTTTAATTAGCGAAAAATCACTAACTTTATTAGTTTTTACTTAATTACTAAAAAAGTATTGAATCAATTTCTATGAAATATGAATCTAAACCATTCTAGAATCCACTGGAGCACACACAAAAAATTTCATTAAAATCGATCCAGTTGTTTAGGAGGAGATCAGTGGCATACACAAGCACAGAAGAGTTATATATGTAAAGATTTACATTGGATACTTAATTTTAATTTCAAATTGGTTTGACTGGCACGGACGCCAAAAAATCAAATAAATGTACATAAATATAATAATATCCACGATAAATACTACGCTCTTAATTTAATTTCTTATTACAATTATATAAGGAAATTATTTTTCACTGTGCAGTTTTTTAAGTTGGTTTAACTTTTGATAGAAAAGTTTATTTTTCTCTTTTTAGTTAAAAGTTAACGGTTTTCTGAAGTCGGTTAATTAAAATTTTAATGCAGAAAAAATTATTGCAAATCATACACATATGTCAGGAGTCGGGTTCGAACACACGATCTCTTTTTTCAAGAACCAGAGCTGAAATCTGGCGCCTTAGGCCACTCGGCCATTCCGTCCGCAATTAGTTCAGCGAACTTATTCAACACTTTTGATTAGCGAAAAATCACTAACTATTAGTTTTTGCCTAATTACTAAAAAAGCACAGAATCAATTTCGATAAAATGTGAACCTAAACCATTCTCGAATCCACTGGAACACACACAAAAAATTTCATTAAAATCGGTTCAGTCGTTTAGGAGGAGTTCAGTGACATACACGCGCACAGAAGATTTATATATATAAAGATAATAAAGAAATATTCATAATGACAAAATGCATCTAAATAAATATGTATGTCTTTTTTATAGAACAGAACGCCGGATTAAAATATATTTAAAAATGTTATTCAGTTATTTCAGAAATGTAAATTTTGTACAGTCTAGTACAACCTGCGATCAGTCCTACTAGTTCATAAAACCACCGGATAAAGACCTGGTAGTACAAATTCATTAATTATATCATCTACTAATTGAGTTTATGCTTAAATTTGGCTTTGAAAATTTTGTACGAGTAAAAATTTTAGCAATGAGGAATTTTTTCATATTGGAATTGCTTACGCCCGTTTATCCATTTTCAATTTTTGAAAAACAGATTGCAATACGAGTAGATTTTGAAGCATAACTCCGAAACGGCTAATAAACTGTAATTTTACGTCCCGTTTGGCATCCTAAAATGAAATTTTCCAAAAATCTAAGTATGATCTAGAAATCAGATGTTATATTGTAAATTTCAGTATTGCTGAAATTTTACTACATATAAAATCACCTAAGCTGATTCTTAACACGGGTTGAAAAAAAAATAACTAGCTTTAGAATTTCTATTTTTGTTATTTTCCGTAACAATTTCAGATTAGAACGCATAGGTTTAAATAGAACGTATAGGTACAAATGTTCAGCACATATTATACATATATGTGTGTATTTTACGGTGTACTACTGACACCTCACTTGTCTCTTACACCATAAAGTTAAAAGTAATAAATTATAAATAAGAAATAGTATAGCGTCTTATAAATATACCAGTAATTATACACCACGTGTCAATTATTAACGGTAAAATATCGCTTATTTTACCGTTGTTTTTCGTTGCTTTTATAAAATGATAGCAGCATCTCGGTTCCAGTATATTGCATCGTGAAAAGAACATTTTTCTTTTTTCAGCGTATTTAATGACTGCCACAATTCAAATATCAGATTCTTGTAAAATTTCAGGCAGGTTTTCAATCTGATCTATCTCAGTCATTTTTAAGATATAAGCAAATGCTCTGGAATCCCTGTTCTCAGATCAACCAGTTAGAAGAAAAAAACCTTTTTTAATTTCCAATATTTTAACGAACTTGGTCGAGACCTTGGCATTTCCAGTGCAGATGCTCATTCACATCATAATTAGAAATAAATGCGCGAGGTATCGCTCGATAAATATATAATAGTTTCAAAATGTCAATCGCCTTAGAAATTGAAACTATTATTATTAAAAATGATAATAAAGTGGGCATTACACTGTGAGTAATGTTTAAATAAATAACAATGTTGCAAATAATGATAAAAATAATATATTGCGAAGTGTTTAGGTATTGTTATCTAATGATCTCATATATTGAGACAGAAAATAATTAACTTATGTAGGTGAATTCCAGCTTAAAATATAATACATTAGATGTAAACTTTAAAAACACATAATCTTACTCAATGGCAGATATAAAAAAGAAGTTTTATAAGAACTTGTACAAATAAAATTAATGATGAAAAATGATATCGACATTTTAAATTGATTCTGCAGTCGTCTTCTGGATAAATATAGTGTTATTTTTTCCATCTAGAGACAAAAGTTTCCTGTCGTTTTTTGATCAATTACATGAATGAAAAACCGCAGTGAGAAAAATCTGAAAACTTTATAATGTAAAATGTATACATCTTACGTATAGTCGTGGAAAATAAGTAAACACACCCTATTTATTCCCTAAGAAATTATCATTGATGAAAGTCACTGGTACCGAACAATTTGAAATAAAATCTACTTTTAGCTGCTGTATAAAAATTTCATAAGGAGCCATCTAATTTTTAGAACGAAACCAATATTTTTTCGATGCCAATATCTCATTTTAACACGATATTTACACCTTTGGTTCAAACTATGCCTAGACACTAAATTTCAAGTTATCTAAATGATAAGTTTTTGAATTATAGATATTTAAAATTTAGTGTTTCTAAAATTAAATTACATTTTTATATTTTGATTAATATCTAATGAAGCTAAATTCTTAATGTGATATTTTTTTTATTTTTATCTAGCAATAATAGTAAAATACACAAACATAAATAGATTGAATTATATGAATTATTAAATTAATATTCGAAAAAATTGTGAATTGTAACATACATTTTTTTAGAGATTTACACTAAGTCCTGATTTATGGAAATCCAAAATTTCAAATTTTTCTTCCCAATACTAAGTATAAGTAGTTTTCAAAACATGCTTAGAAAACGGAAAACGATGGTTTAAGGTAGTCTACGATAGGAATGACTAGATATTTTTAATCTTCTTATGCTATCCTGTAATCTAGAAGTCTTTAATAACTGCTTTAATGCCTTCATAAAGATGGAGGCTCTCTCGATCAACAATAGTGTGCCAAACGTCAATTTGAATACAGATCCTAAAATATGCTCGTTTCAAAATAATTATTTTCTCTTCAATTTATCATACGAATTTGATTAGAATTTGATTTAAGCTAACTGAACGGTTTATAGTTTATTTATGCTGTCAGAATTGAATACTGATATTTTTAAAAAACGAAGTTAGCGTTCGTTATAATATATAGATGACCCCGTATGCGAATTTTATGTATATCATTTAAAAGTAGACTTAATTTTTAATCGTTTGATATTAATAACTTTATTTTACGATATTTTTTGCAGAACTTGTAGGCGGGTGTTTACTTTTTTTTCTTCCAAAAATGTACATACATCATCTTATCAGGTGCATAGATCATCATGATACTTACATTTTAACGCATGCATTTTACATATAAAAAAATTGTCCAACGATCACATGTGAAGTGGCCGATGATAACGAAACAATACCGGAATTATTATAGCGGTAATATTCAAAGATCAAATCCTGAGTTTCACGATCCCTGATTTTTAAATAAATTTTTGGTAAATTTTGAGCCTCGTACATGCTGTAGATTTTGCTAGCCATCGCAGACACACACACACACACACACACACACACACACACACGCAGACAGAGCGTTTTGTTCTTTTATTAATATAGATAACTTTTTATCGCAAAAATTTAAACACGTTATTGCAAAAAATAATGATTCGACAATTTATTTTTGAAATTTGGTAGCAACTTAATAGAAATAATTTTTTCTCTAGCTATTCGTATTTTTTAATTACTATTTTTAAAACAACTGCTATGAAAATTTAGCAGAAATTATAATATAAGTAACAATTTCATTTTTATAGGATAAATACTTACATTGTTAAAATTAAACTACTTAAAAATGAAAACTTTTATGCACTAATTTTTTTAAAGAAGAATTGCTTCAGAAACGATTAATTGATATTTTAAAGTACGAATGACAATATGTACTTAAAAGTATGCTTGTCGTTAAATATCAATATAATCTCTTGTTACTGTATATAGATTTTGAAAATATCAATAGGATGTATTTAGTGAACGTGTCCGCTATAATGAACGTTATAACGTGAAATATATTTCAGGTAAGCACTTTAAATTTACGAATTATACCTTAAAGAAATGTTTTATATAGCGGGGGAGAATACATTGTAAAATTTAGTATATACGTACTAATTCACATTCCACTTTTCTTGCCGAAAATTTTCGCTATAAAAATAAAAATCAGTAGTGGAGAGCCTCATGGATTTTCACACTAGCTTTAAAAGAATGAGTATGTGAGTTTCCCAAATTTAAGAGTTGCGTACTCGGAATTGCTATAAAATTGGAAAAACTCAAAAATTAGTACATTTTGCTTATTTTTAAGTATCTAGTTTTTACAGTGATTACCATTAACAAATAATTTACTTAAAAATGTGAAATTCCATGTACTGATATTGCATTAGAATTGCTTCAGAAACAAGTTTATGATACTTTGTAGTATAAGTGACAATCTGAACTTAAAAAAGAGTGCATGCGTTTCTCGAAATTAAGAGTTATGTACTCGAGTTATTATAAGATTGGAAAGTATTTAAAAGATCTGTACATTTTGCTTATTTTTAAGCATTGAATTGTAAAAGTGTAAATACGTTACGTTTAATTTATCACTATTCTTCAGATTATTAATGGACCGAAAAGTAGTAAAAAATTGAAATAAATATAATTATTAAACTCAATTAAAATTATAGGTCTTTATAGATTTACAGCAAAAACAATTTGGGAACAGTATTGAATTTATGTTCTTTTCCATTACAAATAAATTTGGAAAAAGTATCACGATTTATATTTTAAAGATATTGATACTATTCGATAGTTAAAAAATTAAAATAGTAATTAATGTGCAGTATTATATGAATTCGTTTTGTAAGCATAGGGTTGTTCTAAAACATTGATATCTTAACGATGCCTTCAGAAGGACCTTTCAGACAGAAAAATTCCACAATTATCCTTCTTATATAACATATTAATTTCTATTACAAAGGCGCTCACTATTTTAAAATCGAGCATTTAAATTCTTGAACACTATTTAAAACTTTTCAATTTTTGTACTGTATGTTAAATACTGGATGAATGGATCTTTTACATAGATATAAAAATTGTACATGCAGCATTTTTCCATTTTAGGGGCATTCGTAATAAGGTAAATAAGTAGCATCTATAGTCGTCGTGCAACCCATCCGTCCGCATATAACCAAGCAAAAACTACCCAGCCGAATCGTTTTAAATTAAAAATATATAATTGTTGCATACTACACTACTAACCACAATAAATGCAACACCAAGAAGGACCAGAGATATCACAACGAAATTTACAGGGCAGATAGCATGTTGTGCACAGATGAAACGATCAAAATTACACCTTATTGTGACGTGTGGATGATGACAAAATCAGTAGTTAATGTAGCCGCCTTTGATGGCTATAACCATTGCCACACGCTTCGGCATAGAAATAAAGAATCTTCGGACATCTCCTAGGGCTACAGCAGTCCAAAGTGGATCTGGTGTAGTAGCGGATGGTGTATTCCAGGTCAGTTGTTGTGTAAGCATGGACCATGGTTTTTGATTGGTGATAGATCGGAAGAACAAGCAGGCCACGGAAGGAATTCAATCTGATGTGTATAGAAGAACTCTTGAACATTGCGTTACACTTCTGACCATGCGTTATCATGCTGGCATATAACCGTTGACAAACGCTGAATGTATGGGAGGACCACGGGCTCTAACACCTGACAAATGTAGCGCTGGCTGTTCAGTGTACAGGCAATGCGTACTAGAGAAGTACGGCAGTGAAATCCAATGCTACCCGAAACCATGATACCGGGTGCAGGACCAGTGTGACGATGCATAACACAACAGTTCAGAAACCTCTCACTCCCAATCTCTCCAAACTCGAATCCGACAATCACGATGTTGCACACAGAAACGGAATTCGTTTTTAAATACAAAGTCATTCCATTTTGCTGCCCGTGTTCGCGTTCCTCCCACTTTTGGCGGCGCAAACTCCTGTGGTTTGCAGTCAAGGGTAAACGGAGCACAGTAAATTAGTTTAGTGACTTTAGGAAAATAAGATAAGACAACACCATTCTCAAATTCTTCTGGAAGATAATCGGTGATTGTCAGACGTTTTGATAAAATACAGCTAATGATAGTAAAATTAAGTCGCCAATCAGTGGCAACTGATTTAATATAAATAAATGCACAAATAAATAGCTCAGAATTTGAACAGATTTTGCGAACACGAAAAATCTGCTCGCGGCCGCATTTCTTTAAAATATTTAAACTCCTGTTTTCACCAGGTCAATCAATTCATTCAGCCAGGGATATCTTTAAGAGGTTCATTTGAATCAATATCACTGTTTGTCCCTCTAACGAAGGATATCATAGTATCCTTAAATGGCCGTACGTAATAATTTCTCGGGGCTTGGTTTTAGAAGTATTTGTGCGTTAGAACGTTGTTCTGTAGTTTTTATTTATGTACTAGAGTGAATATTGATAGGTATGTTTTTTTTCCACTTTAAATGCATTTAAATGTGTTAAGAAATCGTTCTTTATTAATTTTTAATATATCTCAATTTTTTATGTTCACTTACATATGTAGATAAAATGTTATTTCATAAAACAAGAGCTATCTTTAAAATATACCTATCTTTAAAATACCTTACGTGTTTATAAGAATGTAAAATTTTTAAGCTCTCATAATACTAAAAAAGTACAAGACAGGCAAAGGAATATAGTTAAATCTTCATATGCATTTTAAAAGAAAATATATAGCACATTTTTCTTTCTCCTTTTTCTTAAATGTCTTTCGAAGAAATTTTCTTATATATTGATTAAAAAGTAAGTTCTAAACAAAAACTTAACATTTTATAAAAAAATTCACCGACTGAAAGTTTTAGACAAAGTTGGGCTTCTTAATTCTTGATATGTCACAGCAAAATTCGGACGTTGACTTCGCAAGAAGATGACTTCACGAGAAAATTCCTTTCTAGATTGACAAGTTAAAGTGAACAAATGAAAGGTTTGTTTCTTCCATTGAATCGTACAGTCAATTTTTTTAATCTTAAACGTAGATACATACGGAGGAAAATAACAATATCTGTGGGACATACCTGATAACAAAGAAGTATTTCAATGTGCAGAGGTTAAAATTTATAGAAAAGAATGCTGCAGAGAATTATATATGATTACATTTAATACGCATTTAATGTATAATTATTACTGAAACATATAATGAAGTTAATTGGTTTTAAATAAATATTTTTTCCCTAGCGAAAAAAGTATAGAATAGTGAGAATGAATAGAAGAAAACTAACATTATTTTAATATGAAGAACGAGTATAACTTACGTGCATCATATATATATATATATGTGTGTGTGTGTGTATATATATTACAAATTTAATTTTTTTTCTCCCAAATTAACATTATACTATATTAATTTCCTTTTAGCAATATTCTGTACTTATTTCAATTTATTAAATTAAAATGCTGCTACAAGATCTAATCTATTAATCTTTATAGAGACAATATAAATTCTTAAATCGTCTTAAAAACATTTATTCTAATATGCGTAATTAAAAAAAATGGCTCTAAATTAAAAATATTCTTAATTAAACAAACCTTAAACCTCTTAATTATCAAACCTTTTTTTAAAGAAATTCTTATTAAATTTATTCCAAAACCGTACCTTTCAATAACATCATTCTTTTTATTTATTTTTCTTTTTCTTCGCTTTTGATATTTATTGCGTATCAATAAATTCATTTCTTTTCTTTTTGTTTTAAATTAATCGTCTGTAATTGAATATCTGCTGCAGAATATTCGAATTTTAATTCGATTATATATTAGTAAAATAATAATCTTTTAAAATAAAAATTATCGTCAGAAAAGATTCGAGAATGCTAGTTTTAATCTCGACGCTGGACATGAAATTCTGTTTATATGGACAAATGATGTTTAGAGATTATAGAATGTGCTGAAAGCTTTTAGTTTTTGATTTAAGCGAGGAAGCCGAGAGATGATGGGATAGTTTTTCTTTTTTTTCGATGATTTGGTTTTAGATGAATTGCGGAAGTAATGTCCCTATGATAGAATGTTACTACAAAGAGAGCATTTCCCGCTCTATTTGAATGACATTAATAAATTATTTTGGAACAGAAACTGTATAATTTGGTGAAGTTTCTGTGTTATTATTTTACTTAAATTTATCTCGCCACGACTCCTGTGACGTAATATGGGGAAACTTGCAAAGATTTTACGGGCTCCTATATCTAAATGTCACACACACACACATATATATATATATATATATATATATATATATACCGAATTGTCAAATATATGTATCCTATATACATACTTATATATATATTCAATTATATATATATATTCAAATCTTAAACTAATGACAGCTGATTAAAAACGAAAGAAAATATTCAATTCTTTTTCAAAAAAAAAAAAAAGAAATCTAATTTAAAAATATGCCAATGGTGCCCCATTTATAGATCGTAGCTGTCGATGTCAACCATAAAATGGTAAATTTCGTAAATTTTCTTCTACATTTTATTAAAAAAGCATTCTAATACTACAGAAGAAAGAATATTGTTTTTTTCTTTCATTCTGATAAAAAACAGTATAAATCATAAATGTCTTGAAATGCAATATGCAATTTTTAAGAGATAAAATGTTGCTTATATATACACATTTCCTATAGAAGAATAAATTAAAGTTTAATCTTCAGAAAGAATGAACGCAAGGCCGTTAGAGCCAATTGGCTGGTATGAAAATCAAATCCAAGCCCCTGCCGATTCCGGGATCGGGTTTCACACTCGGAACAAGGCCGTCTCTCAAGTCTATTTGATACTGTAATATGCTGGATTCGAAGTGCAATTTTTGTTAACTTTCTTTATTCCTTCTCCATTCGTTGAACACGTACCACTATCTATTATGAGCAAACAAAATATTTAAATAAAGTAGCACAAAACCAATCACAAAAAGACAATTAGCTAACAAAAAAAGAAAAAAAAATAAAATAAAAAAAAATAAAAAAAAATAAATAAATAAAAAAATAAAAAAAAAAAAATAAAAAAAAAATCTTTAAAACATGATAGTCTAGATTTACATTGACGATAAATTCCCTTATATTCTTCTATTTAAAATAGAAGACTTCATGACATATATCGGTATGTTGTGGTACATAAAGAGTTAAGATAATACAGAAGTATTTTATAAGTTAAATGGTTTACAGGTATTGATTTCTGACGTTTTTAAATACACAAAAAGTAACAGACGTTGGTACAGTATTACTGCATCATGCGCTTTCACATCTCTGTGTGATTTAAAACCATCAAAATTCTTTATTTTGCAAAATCATTCACCCTTTCAGAAGTGGGGTTATTTAACAACATAAAAAATGTTAACACCTATAATTATGTACACCTATAATTTTACTTGTATAATCTGTGACATTTTTCTAAAACCTGTATGATAATAAAAGGTCTCATGCAATGCTTTTTAAATTATTCAGTATTATATCCATATAATACATGTAATTCAAAATTATATGTAACGTTTAACAAGCACATAAATTCATAATTATATATTGTATCAATTTGTAATAATAGAGACAATTTTGTAAAAATTTTAATGTGACTTATTAATTTTTATAGTTATTAGATTTTTATGTATGCATGTAAATGTTGATTTAGGTATTATTTTTATGTTGTATTTCATTTACTGATGCAAAGTAAAATAGTTGTAAATATTACTTATAACCAAAAACAACAACAAGAAAATGAGTATAAATATATTCATTGACATGTCTTAACAAAATGTCCTATTTTAAATTATTTCTTTCAGTTTTGAAGGATTCTGTTGTATAATTGTAACGTAATAGTTTACAGATTACTTTGAGAAAACTTGTTTCTCTTCAAATCAATTTATTTTATTGGTCATCTCAGATCCATTCTCGTTTTCGCACTCGACATGGGAGATTAAAGAGGATGTCTCAATTTTTCAGAAGCCTTTCAATGGGAGTTGTTTTTCTCCCTATTTCTAAAAAAAAAGTTTAAAAGAAATTGGAATTCTCCTTCTTTAATAAGAGACATTGTTTCACCTTTTAGGAGTAAAAAAACACTAGTTAAAATAGAAATTTTTTTTCGCAAAGATTTATTTTAAAACATATAATACAAAGTATATCCTCAAGTTAAATAATTAATTGAAAAAGTGATTTTTATTATTATTAAAGTACATTTTTAAAATTAGGATAAAACGAAGTATTTATTTTTGCTAAGATACAGAAATTATATTGCTTTTACCAATTTCAAATTTATAATTAATGTAAGGATATGTGTTATTTTGCAAGGCAGTGAAAGGTTCTGGAACAATGCATCAAAATTCATTGATTTTTGATACTTCCAATTTAAGAAGACTTTACGTCAGTATTAAAAATGATTCAAAAGTTTTCCTTATACTAATATTCAGCATTATTAATACGTTTAGTTTAATTAAAAATAAATTGATAGCGCTAAAAAAAGTCGCAAAATGGTGGTGCCAAAAATAAAGTCTAGTTTGCAACAGAAAATCTTCCCAAATTAAACTAGAGCAAAAATATGTTTTATTTTCTATTAATGTACATAAAATGTGAAAGAAAAATATGCATGATTATTAAAAAATACTGAAATTTGTAAAAAAGAAACATTTTACTTCTTATAATTTTCAAAAAAAGCATTTGGTGAATCGTAATATTCGCATATTTTATTCTATAAATAAAGTATTGGGAATGCATGGTGTAAAATTGGGAAGCTGTCCAATGAAAATTGTCAAAATTATATTGCACATCTTCAAACATCTGTTTTAAAACCATAAGTGTATAAGGTGTTCTGGTGTAATAACGCCAGGTGGGGTAATAACGCCAAGTGCTAATATTACGCATTATTATGAAACAATCCGGTATATGGCACCCATGGTCTCTGCGCAGATGGGCTCTGAATCATATAACACACAAACAACAACTTAAAGTTAATTTATTCCATTTGCAGGTCTTGTCGATTTTAGAAGCAACTAAAATTAGCGTTTGATCTATAATTTGTGATGTGAAAACTACATATTTATCAGGAAATACTTTGATTATTATATAAATTTGTAGTGCATTTCATGTACTTTCAAAATGTTGTAAAATATTTTGTATATGTTCGCGAGATAGTTTGTAGTTTAAAATGCACTGCCCAATAAGTATATCGGGGTAATAACGCCATTCCTTGGCGTTATTACCCCAGTTGATTCCTTATAGTGGTGGAACTACATCCGAAGGGGATTTATCTTTTACTTTATGTATGAGACAGATTTATTGTCATTGTTGAAATTGATAGATTAAGGGAAGTCCAATACTCAAAACTGATCTCTCTCCCTCTCTCTTTTTTTACCAAATGTAAAAACCATTTTAAATTCTAATAAATAAAACGATATCAAAATGTTTTTGATAGTCTAATTCCAACATTTTAAAAATGAGATTTCAATTAAATTCTAACTTGATAGTTCAAATGAAATATAAATTTCAACTGTCCGCTTTCTCAAGTTCTGTTTTTCAAGATTTTACAAATTTAACCTTGAACTGATATGACGGAAATTTTAACACAAATACTTTTAAGCAGTCCTGGGGACGCAAGATCAAAAGATGAATAAAAGGCATGATTAACTCATAGGATGGTGTTTTTTGTACTAAACATTTTGTACGAGACTATTATAATTAACATTCACATATTTAGAGGTCTCTGGTAGTACAAAAGTACAAAAGTTCCAAATGAAACAAAATGTTTGTAATGTTTGAATTTAAAGTGAAAATTACAAGTTAAACTATAAAAATTGAAAAAAAAGCAGTCGTCTGTGAGACCGGTAACATTAGTTATAGTTTAAAAGGCGACTAATGATTAACCCACTCGGACATAAATTATTTTTCATAATTTTGCATTATTCTCTAAAAATCATTTTTTGTGATAAATACGAATTCTTTTTAAAATATTTTTATTATTGCACTGCATTCCAGCTATTATCTACCCAACAATCAAATCTCTATATATAAATGCTTAAAAGTTTTTTGCTTAATAATGCAATAATTACACGACCTCATATGAGGTTCGTATGCACGAGAGGGTTAAAAGTCATAGAATACTGTTTCTGCACTAAACTTTTTGTACAGGATTAAATCTAATTTAATCGATTCAAATATTTTTAACAATATTACAGGAATTCAAAACGAAAGATAATTTCAGTTGTACGTAAACTATAAAATTTGAAAAAAAAAAAAAAAAAAAAAAAAAAAAAAACATCGTTTAGGGAGATTAAAAAAAGCAGTTAAAGGTTAATTTTGTTGCTAGTATAGAGCTAATGGAATATAGCAATATGAATCATGTATAAAATTTAATAAGGGATTTCACAGGGATATTGATTATTATCAAAACCTTATTTAATTAATGGAAAACATAAATTTATTAAAGCATGCTTCATATAAAGTTGACATTTTTACTTTAGGTTTTTGGGAATGCACATTAATGTGGATTTTACGAGTTAAAAGTATTTACAAGACTTCTATAGCAGTGTTAACAAAAATATTTATTACACATAACTCTAGTTACTATAAAATTTCTCATGATAAAAATATTACATTAAAAATGCTTAAAACCGTGTAGTGCTTTTTATAACTACATTTAAGCGGGACTATTTAAGCAAAGAGAAGCTTAGGGTGTTATATTCTGTAGGAAATCCCTCTCTCCTTTTCTTTCACTTTCACAAACAAACTGAATATCTTCCTATCACATACCATTCATGCATTGAATATACTGATTTAGATAAATACAGTTAAAATAGTGCAATGTGTCTAATAATTTTATTTAAACAGTACTTTTTAAGCAAGAAGAAGCTCAGGGTCTGATGTTCTTTTGCCTCCAACCCCTACCCCAGTACTTCATTTTCTTTCACTTTAAAAAAATCAACATTTTATATCGCTTAGAATGCAGTTTTTTTATTTCTAGGATTGTAGAGTTTTTGTTTTTAGTATTTAGCAATCTACATGGGATTACTTCATCTTATTTTATAGTTTTGTTTGAAAGGCGTATTACCCACATAGGTGGGTAATAAGGCCAAATAGCATTGGTCAAGAAATCACGCTATTGCATTTTATGAATAGATATATGTTAAATATTTTTTTTACATGGATTGTCAATGAATTGTTGTATCAAATCATATATTAGTTTGAAAAATACAATTTAAAAGTAAGCCGTGAAAATTGGTAGAACCTGAACGTGGCGTTATTACCCCAGGATTCCTTATTTCATAAAATTGTCGTTAAAGGAATGTTTATTAATTGTGTTACAGATATGCAATAAATCGATACGGATATTCTTAAAAATATTTTAGTTCTTACACTGTTTCAAAATAAGAATATTTAATTAATTTTAATATTCGCGTGTTTTATTTTATAAAGCACGCATTGCTTTAGTTTTGGAAGCTATTGCAAGTTTGGGAAGCTATTCAATGAAAATTGCCAAAGTTCTGTTGCTAGAATTTTTCAAAAAGTTGTTTTATAAAATTGTTGCTAATGAAAATTGTATACATATATTAAGTTACAAATATGCAATGAATCTATACAAAGGTTTCTGTGTTTCTAATAAGAAATATTTGATTAACTGTAATATTCAACTATTTCATTATATAAAGCACGTATTGAGAATATATGTGTATCTTTGGGAAGATTTCCAATGAAAACCTTAAAGTTATGTCACAAGCCATCCACAAACACGTGTTTTAAAACGATGTGTATACATTTCTTAAAATTGTCGCTAAAGAAAACCATAGCTATGTTATTAATTATGCTAAAGATGAACATAATAAAAACCTTCATCTTAATTATCATTCCGCTGAATGAATTTGAAAAATACATAAAGAAATTAATTCAAAAATACGTGATTTTACGGGTGTCTATCCGCATTTAAACTCCTTAAGATATATCAAAAGTGGTTTCCTTCATTTAAATGGGTAGCAAAGAAAGGGAAATTGGAAGGAGTTCCTGTTTTTAATATCAGTCTATCGCACGAACAGTTTTTCTTTATTGTGAAAATATGAAAGTTGATGTGTAATTCTTATTTTCACAAAGTATTTTGCTCGTTGTAGCTTTTTAATGTCATATATTATTTAGCTTAATGTGGAAATGAAATAAAGAACTTTTGTATAATGGAAGAAATAATGTTTCCCGATTTCGAAGTTATTTGTATAAATTCACGTAAATAAAACATATCCAAATTTAAAACTTAAATTGTTTTAAGTTAATTTATATACATATGACTAATACATCTCCATTTTACCTGATGGTAAAAAATAGTATATTGCGATTTTCTAATATTTAAATAATTATAAACGTATGCGGTAAATCTGAAAAATACTTACTAAAATACAGCTTATTTACACTTCAACTAAGTATACGAGCATAATATTTAAAATAATCATGGTCTAGAAGACATTATCCATTAAATGGGATTTACCTAAACAAGTTTCGATTAATCTCTATGCCTATCAGTTATTGATTTTTATTGAATAAATATCAATACCCATGAAAACTCCGATAAGGAATATTCATACAAACGTAGATTAATGATGATGACATTGTAAACAATCGCCATCCCAATATTTTAATAAATTTTTATGCTGCACATCCCGGTGATTCGACGGATAAAATTATCTGAATACATTTAGCGATAGTTTAATTATTAATTCTGTGATAAATATTTTAATAAAATTTGAAGACATTTTGCTCATTTAATGCTTATGTTTGTCTAATATTAAATAGTTGCTTAACATATATCCTGTAAAAATTAAAAAATATGCTTAAAATTGAATTTTACGATGTTGCTCATTTAATTTCATCTGTTACATACAAAAAAAAATGTGTTAGGAAATAGATAATAATCTCAATAATGTACCATTTGGAAAATAAGTGTACATTTTATATGAAAATTTACATGAAAATTTGTGTTTAAAAATATCGATTTTCATACTTCTAACGGATTTTTTAAAAATATTTTGCATACAAATAAAGGGTCAAGTTCGAGTATTATTCAAGCTCAGAGGGTTCCGTATTACAATTATTTGCATTAGTATTGTTGAAAAAAAAATCATTGGTAAAAGAATAACAAGACTTTGTAAAAACTATAGTGCGTAGGACGTGGGTATTTGTATGATTATTGGGCATAAATGCGACGCTATTCCCCATATTTTTCTGCATTTAGGGTATATTTTGTATTTTATTACATAAATATAATATATTATATTAAGAAGAAATTTATTGAATGTCGCAACTTTAGCCCAGAAATAATTTGTTTCATAAAAATTGAATTCTTATTTTTACTATAAACAAGCAATATATCAATGCCATATTTAGGACATTTTTTTTCATTTACGGTAGTTAAATCCTAAATGAGACGTTCAAAATCCCAAGTGTGACAATGTGTTTTATACATACCAGTTCATCCTAAAATGTTCATTAAATTGTTATACATATTTCAATAACTTGATACAGAGTTGAAATACACTAAATAAAAAATAGAATTCTCATTATTGAACTGTTGAATGACCTAATAATCAAAATAAAAACCATAAAAGTGCATAATTTTAAATAACAGTATATTTGAATAATGTCAGATAAAATATTATATGGCATATCTGAACATGAAAAAACACTCAAAATTGCAGAAAAGTCAGGCATTTAGAATAAATAGAGAAAGAAATGAAGAATCTTTTAAATATTATAGCATAAAATATTATTTTTGGAATCTTTGAACATTTATTTTTCAAAATTAGATAATCGTAAATTATTAATTATTAACATTAAAAATTTTTTTTATTATTCACGAGGTACACTGACGTTGTACAGCTATATGTATTTGAAGTTCCAGAAAAAGAGTTAAAAATTTACATTAAGAATATTTTTCCATGTTTTTCATTCCATACTAGTTTTTAATTTAAAATTATGGCATGACACTCCGTAACTCCATTCTAGAACTCATGTAGCTATTCTGTTTGTTCTTTCTGATTATTATACGCAAAGCTATTGTCAATTTTACTCGTCTTTCAACACATTGAGTGTGGCGTGGGAAAGTTATACTGACACTGGACATTCGCCAGATCCTTTCTGTTGCATTATATCTTTGTTAACAAATGAGTGTTAGCCGAAGGTTATGTTAGTTGGTAATACTGCCACTCTATGAAAATCATGAAAGATTTAGCTTTAAAGTTAAATGGGGGTATTTAGAACACAGGAACTGTTGCTCCCCTTTTTACTTGCTTTGAAAATCCTTCGTAGTATAAGTTCTTGCATATTCTGGTTCGGGTAAACACACTTTAAAAAAATTATTACTTCATGGTGGCCACAGTAACCATTTTATTGAATGACACGATCCACATTTAGCTTCATATAGTAAGATAACATGAAACGTGGACTATTTTACAATTATTTCGTGCTTCATTTTGTACATTTGTTCTATTGTGAACCAGGCAGACGCGTAACCTGTATGATAAACATAGTCAAAGCTTGTAGTTCATTGAATTGATCTTGTGTACCAAAAATCAGTTAAGGGTTGTCAACCAGCTGGCATGAAATAATCTTACAGGATTGTTCTGGGCAGTTTTGTATGCAGATTATATTTTGCTTGAAAAAGTAGCTGTTTTATATTCCACGAATGAATTATTATTCATTTCGGGTCTGGTGTACTATTAATAGTACATGTCTTTTCATCGGGGATTTTTTTGACTTAACAATAACTTAATTGTTTTCTAGATATAGAAACAAAAATATAAGGCAGCGGTTTTCTTATTGCGAATTTATTAATGCTTATACATTTAGTAATTGCAATATTAATCAAACGTTCCTTAATTATTTTTGTCCCGTTTGCAATTCCTTTATTTTATACATACATTTCATTCTTTAAAATTAAAATACAGATTAATATTCCAAAAGAAATCATGTCTAGCAAATGAAAAAATATTAGAAATTTTTAATATCTGTTATACACTGTTGTAATACCATATTTTTCTAACATCTTCAAGAGCTCTTCCTAAAAAAGAGAATTGGACAGTACACAAAACAACAAAATTCGTTACATTTCAGACAGTGAAATATTTTCTAAACTGCAATTAATCTATTTAGATAGCTATTGTTAATGTTAATTTTATTAACGTATTTTCTTTTTAGTAAAAGAAATATGGGACCTGAAAGGGTTAAGAAATAAAAATGCAACGAGATATAATAACAAATAATTTATGAATTTTAAAAAGTAGTTATCAGCTGTTTCGAGGCCGAGAAAGCTCAATTACCAATGCAAAAACGTTAAGTACAAAATATGAATGCATAAAGCCATACAATCTGCGAAAAATGCAGTCTGTGGTTAACAGTGAAATGGTGTTAAGTATGCAAAGTTAGAGTGAATGTGAGTTGTGAGATAATGAATGGAAGAGACAAACAAGATGGATGGATGAAAGGAGACTAATGAAAAAGCAGCACCATATTTCTTCTTTCGGAGACGGGAATTCTTCATGTTCGACTTGGATTAAAAGAAACAAGTTGACAATTGCACATTAAGCACAGAAAACGCGGTGCGTTTGTACTTTAATGAAGCTTTACAAATATTCAGATCTCGGTGTAAGAGTATACAGCACTTCGGGTACAGTGGAGTATCCGAAATTTTTTGTCTGTCCCTTTAAGTACTATCTGCTTTTTCTAATGCAGGAAGTAACTTGTGGTAATCCTCAACAATCAATATTAATTTCATAAAATGTGAAATATTATTACATAATTTAAATGCGCCCCAAAGATTGTTTCCGTCTATATCATTATGTAATGGAATACTTTTGTGTGGATCTATAAAGTGAGAATAAGTTATCTTTGGACCCCACATTGAACAGAATGTATATTGTAGTATATACTTCATAGATGCATATCAATTTTATTATGTTCGAAAGATTTTAACACCATTAAAATGCACTTGAAACTTTTTTCCCATTGACCGTAAATTAATGGAAAACTTTTGATTGCCCCTGTAATTAAACTATCATTCTATTTTCATAAAATTTGAAATGATTCGACAAAACTATGCAACAATTATGAGTTTTAATTTTTTAGCGATTCTGTTGGGTGCTTTTTGCTCTCTTATATGCGAACAGGTGGGCAGACTAATGATGATTATAGGTTCTATGTTTTTACATAATTATGAATGTACCTAAAAAAAATGTTCTTGTTTCAATTGAGGAGCACTTGTATTGCGCGAATGAGAAAGGCTAATATTTTGGACACTATTATGTTATAGTAGTTCCAGCACCGCCATTTTATTTTAAATAAATATATTAAAGATATTAAAGACGATTACAAGAAAGTGTTTCAAAAGAATATATGTTTCAATGAAATCTTTCCAAAACAGTAATTATTAAAATTAGTACTTTTTAATTTCAAATCAGGCTATTGTTTAGCAAAATAACATCACTCCTTAAATGAATTATAAATTTGCAGTTCGTAAAAATAGTAAAATTTTAATTATATTAGCAAAAAAGCAATATCTACTTTTATTTGAATTAAATATATACATCTATCTATTTTGATAACTAAAGTCGCTTTTAAAATAAGCGCTTTGCCTGCTGATATGTTTCATGTTACGCATTTTAACAGGAAATTTATTGAAAATTTAAAGCGAATTTCTATTTTGACAGTTATTTTGGTACCTATAAAAAGGTAAAACAATGTCTTTTAATAAAGGAAGAAAATATCCAATTTAGTTTGAACTTTTTTAAAACGAAGAAAAGATAGAAAGACAATTCCCATTATAAGGCTTTGTTAAAATTGTGAAAATTGAGACATCCTCGTTAGTTTCAAGTGCTAAAAAAAGAATGATTTCATAGAAAAAACTAGTTTTGTCAAAGAAATCTGTAAACAAATACATAACATAATTCCTCAAAAATGGAAGAAAAGGTTTGAAATTGAACATTTTGTTAAGAAGTTATTAATTGACTAATTTATTTAAACATTATTAATACAAATTATTGATTAAATTATTTATACATATTTTCCATTTATAAAATTTGTAAACAACTTTTTTAATTTAAATCGGCTGAATGAAAATTATAATAATGAAATGATGGAAATTGGATGAATGAATAATAAAATTAATGACTGAATAAATATATACATGGGTACATAAAAATCTAATTAAAAGCACATTTACTAAGTCGTTGTTCAATTTGTAAAATATGTTTATTGCATTTCTAAATGTTTCCTTTGATAATTATTACTTTATATTTTTGCTAAACATTTCCAGAAATTAGTAGTTACTCTAATTACCTAATTGATCAATATTTTCGAAAAAAACTTTCAAATAGCATCTTTTTTAAAAAATATCGTTTGCAAAATTTTAAATCTTTTATCACCGGTTTTGTAAAAGAGAAAAAATTGCCTAACTGAATCAGAAAAATGCTCGAGTTATATAATAGAAAAATTGCAATGAAATTTTACTGGTTAGAATAACAAATTATGATTGAAGTATCGAAAAAAAATAGGATTGAAGTATGTCCGTACAACATGCGGTCAAAACAGGAAGCAGTTAATTGCATGAATATAATTTCGAAAGTTTAGAAATACGTTTTTCGTATATCTTAAAAATTACAGAATTGTTTTAAGATATTTACAGAAAATAAACCCAAAAATTTAACACATAATTATTGATATCAAACATTTAATTATCATTTAATTATCCCAGTCCTAAAAGACTTAACGATGCTGTGTATTGAAGAATTTCAGAGATTTTAAATCACAAAGGAAAATAAATAATAAGGAAAATAAGGTAAATAAGGAAAAATATAAAAGGAAAATAAAGTAATATTAAGTCCATGTGAGCGCTCACTACGAAATGTGCGCCTTTTTTGAATAAATTGAATGATGTTTTTAACTTACACAAAAAATTCTCATTAAATTGTAATTTAAAGAAACCTATAAATATACATTTTCTTTACCTATAAATGTATTTTTTCATGCATTATTTTCTAAAGTGCTAGAGAATCCATGTTATCTTAAACCGCAAAGTTGAGATAGTTCGACTTCAAATTTATATGAAATTTATTTATATCTCTTAAAAAAGGTAAGACGTTTTCGTAACGAAAAACTAATTATCAAAAGAAAATGAACTTTTTTAGCTAACATAATATTGTTTTATTTTTATTTTTATGAAACGTTATTAATGTATTGACACTTTTCGCAAAATTGTTTAACAAATTCGCTTAATGGTACGATAATATCATGGTAATCATAAACTAATAAGTTCCAAAAATCTCAATAATCCGAATAAATAAATAAATAAATAAAATAAAAATGGATAAAATCAAGGATTTTGTTTTTGTTTTTAGGATTTTTCAAAAGTCTTTTCAAGTTTATCAAACGTGAAATGGCACTTTGTAAGATCTATGAACTTTTGCCTCAAGTTTTGTATTCCATTTATCCTCCTCTTAATTTTTGTCACTGATAATTTGTTAATTTTAATTGCAATGTCTTTAGTTTCCAGCAATTGATGTCTCATTAACCGCTTTTTTGGTTTGCCTGTACGACATACGGGCAAAGTGTTTTTGCCAACCATGATTTGCCTGTACCACGCACAAAAATCCATATTCCAATGACTATTTATTATTTTAAGCAGAATTTTTTGTGTAAATTTCACACTATTTAATCCGAGTAATTTTCACTTTCAATTGGGGAAAATATTCTGTTTTGAAAAACCGGTGATAACAGAATAAAAATTCTGTAAAAGATTTGAAAAAATAGGCATTGTTTAACCCTTTCCGGCGCAGACTAGTTCTGTTCGTAAAATGAGAAATTGTTGGCTGACGCCGGAATTTACAAAAGACTTTTTTATAAATTAAGAATTCCCTGATTTAAGCTGTCATCGTAAAAGTAAAATTTTACTATAATATTATTGGTGCCATTTGTATGATTTGAATTAAAATTAGGAGTTGCCGGAGTGGTAACACTGCTCCGGAAATGGTTAAAAGATTTTTCAAAAATATTGATCAGTTAAGTATTTAATTTTTCATCTACATTGCTACGTATATTCTAAAGATAAAAAAAAAGCTAAAGCAAGATTGAATCTTTTTGAAATCTGTTAATCACATTTCTTTACTTAAGTAAAATATTGTTACAAACCCAACAGTTTTTATCACTAATAATTTTTCCGAAAGTTTTGCAAAATGTCATTAATTCATGTTTAATCAAATGATAGTATAGCTTCTCCTTTCTTTTTTTTATATCATGTATGTAACGGTTTATTAAATCAGTTTCTAACTGTTAACATAAAAGAAAAAACCTGCATATATATTTCTGTTCCAATAACAAAGAAGCTAACTCTGTCGCCGCTCTAACTTTTGCAAGATCGACGTTGTTTCAAAGCCTAAAATTAAAAAATCCTTTTCGTATAATAATATTAAAATTCGTAATTTTATATGGAAATGGAAAGTAAAACGACTGAGTAGATATGTTAAATGGTAAGTTTGTTTTACCGAGCTATTTAATGTTGAAGTCGACGAAAAAAGTTCATTTAAAAATGTTTTATGGAAACAAAAAATGGAAATAGTAGTTTAAAGATATTTTTTCCAGGCTTGAAAAACTTGCAACGTGAAATTTAATTTTCATTTGGTTAATTTATAAACGAGTTTTTATAATTTTTAAATTTGTATTCGAAATTTCATCCTTTCAGTAGCGATTTATTTGATTTTTCAAAAATATCATTTGTTTATATTGTTGCGAAAAAATTATTTATTTTATTTAAAAAATATATATTTAAACGAGACTATTAAAAAATGAAAATGTTGAAATATAATTAAATGATCAGGTGTTAAAAACAGGTAGTGGAAAAATTATGTCATAATTAACATAACCAATAATAATAATATTCGGCAATCAGTTTCAATTTTAAAACTCATTTACACAATATATTTTCTTCATTAGTCCCGATTTTCTTTTAACTATTATAAAATTATTTTCACTTGAATAATATTACGAGAAACTAAACGCATGCGTCGTAATTAAAACATCATATTTAAAATGCCTTATGTAAAATTTCCTAGTGTCATCAGAAAACTTTAGAAAGGCAGTGACATTGTTTTCTTAATCATTTTATACAAGTTGATTTTCAAATATTTAATTAATCTTATGTAATTAATTCCGAAAACACTCGTTAGTTATCTCAAGAGCAATTGATTTGACTTTAAATTATTACTCATTCCAGGGCTAAATAAATAAAAACCCGATTACATAAAAAACGCGATTAAAAACGCTACTTCTCTTCCAGTTATATTTCAATTGTTCTTAATCTTTTTGAAGTAAATCAAATTAGCACGCATTTCGAGTGTGAATTTAGGGTTGTGTGAACAGGGGTTAGCGAGTTTTGCTTGTAGAGGATGGAGCGCTTGTCTAATATACACTAACTAAATTATATCAAATTTACATGAAAACCTAATGCTCTGGTATCAAAATGTCTGATATATCGAATTTTTAAATATCGTAAGAGAAGAGCCCAGAAACTTTTATTTGAAAAGAGACTATTTACCACCTAGACCAGGATCGGCAAGTCTATGGCACGTGGGCCGTAGTTGGGGCGTCTGAGGATATTTTTGGCACGACGTTAATCGAAATTTCAACCCAAATTTCACTTACATTTCCAAAAACTTTGCGCATCATTATTTTTTTAATAACACACGTTCTTAACTGAAAATAGTTTTATTTTTTCATGTGTACTAGTACAATTGTTATAACTCTGAACTACTGAACACACCCACCCCCACACTTTCTCCAATTCTTCCTGCTGGCGGCTGTAATTCTGCATCATTTAACGCATTTTGATATACAAATGAGTCTTTGTTTAACCGTTACTGTAATTTTCTAATTAATTAGCCAGTTAAAATAACAAAAAAATTAAGAAAAAAATTTAAGAAAAAAATCAGATAAAATGTGATTTTTCTGATAAGAAAGAGTGATAATTCGAATGTTAAAGCATTTGTAATTTCACAATCACGCTTTCGAAGATTTTTATCCTTTTATACGTTAGTTTCATAAAAAGTTAGGGGTATTTGGCAGACGACTGACTGCCGACACAATTCTGTTATTTAAGTATCAAATTATGTAATTTAAGTATGATGTTATAATTTTTTCACATTTCTACACTTAAATGTACACAATAATGAAATCATATTTAGAAGTTTTGATGACTACGTGAAATAATTTTAGCTTCTCTTTATTTTTTTTCGTATAGTCTGTAAAAACACCATTCCAGCTTAAAAACTATGAGAATACTGAGGTTGTCTCGGTCCTATATCCCTAGCGCAGATAATCGGACGACAAAAATAAACCAAACCAAACCTGAGGTTGTCTCTTTGCCTGATGACAGATAAGGGTTCCAGCCAATCAGCAATTAGTTTGTTATATGACAGGGACGACTAGAAAACTTGTTTTTCAACTTTGAAAACTGGTGGCCCACTATTGGTACGTGGCCCACTTCTGGTAAACTTACCCTAATATATGAATGCAGTACATTATGCTTATTTGTATACACTTCATCACCACATGCATTTTTACGAGGTACAGTATATTGAACCCACACACGCTTAAGCTCACAAAAAAATAATAATAAATGGAGAGGAAATTATTATTTTGCATAATTAAAAATGTTTTATTTGCAGAAATGATTTTACAAACTACTTATTTAATTGAATAATTTATACAAACTGATGATTGAGATAAAAAAATTAAAAGTTTTAATGTTTGTTTTGTTATGAATTGTCATCAGGATTTGCCATTCAGGTTTAACAGAATATTTAATCACTAGTTTATTCTTCCAGGTTTAACTAAATTTGTATTTGTATTTCTATCATAAAAAGAATTATGAAGCATGTAGATTACATAATACATCTGCATTTGTTGCATCATGCAGCATCAACATTTTTATATATGATTTATTATTTCTTTATAATTTTCAAACTTTACATTAAGCTTGAGAAGAAAACATCATGTATGGGGGAAAAAAGATAAATAAAAATTATGCTTCAATACAGTTTTAATTTTGATTCGCCATAAGAAAAATTAAACATTGAAACAAAAATTTATTATTAGAGAGATTAATAATTTCGTAATTATTTATATGCAATAAAGTTAATTATACACGCAGACGTTTTTCATTTATTTTGAAATTATCGTACAATTAAAAATATATAACGTTTTGCTATAGTATTTATTTCATGCATTCTTTAAGTTATAAAAAAGGGATAACGCAGCAAAATCACATCCGTCCAATTTTAATATTTAGATAAAATGAAACAATTTTGCATTTTTTAGGGGTTTTACCTGCATGTATTTATATAAAAGCTGCGATAAAATGAAAAAAATCCCAAAAATGCTTAAGTGCTACTTATTGTTATGATTTATTATCATCAGTAACAAAGAACATTAAAACTGCAATTTGTTCGCAGAGACGCAAATTATTGATACAGTGGGAAAAAGTACATAATTATCATATAAAAAATTCTGTCATTATCTCTCTTCGAATTACATTCGTCGCTACATATTTTTTGTAAGAAATTCCATTTATTAAATTAAAAACTCCTCATGCGGTGAAAAATATTTAAATTGAAAAAACTAGATTTTCCAAAGTTTTTTTTGTTTGTTTGAAGTGATTTATCATCATGTATTTATCTGAATGCCCGGTGGAAAAAAGACACAATCCATAAGAGAAAAAAAAAATGAAACAATTATTCAATTTTTTTAAATTAAGATATATCATCAAAAGTAAAAGAAAAATAAAATAAAGCGGATAAAACACAGATTTACTGTTAAAGGTTCACATTATCGATAACTTATTTACATTTTGTTTATGCATGATGGATTAATCAGCCTTTTTCAGCGCGTAGGGGAGACCGGGGCAAGATGACGAATATCTTGATTTTTTCTTTTTCCACTAGGTGGCAGCACTAACCGGGCACTACTGGCTCTCCTATTGGCCGTTCGTTAAACAATAGTATACGGACGTTGAAATCGCCATTTTTGCGCTAGTTGTGAGGCTTTGATTGTTTACCTTTGCCACGTTATAGCTTTTATGCATGAGTAAATACGCTCTGCAACAGATGCATATAAGATATACCATTTCTCTTTAATATTTATGAATAAGTTAGTTTAAGTACTTCCTATTACCAATAATAAATGTCAATTAATCGCCGTCCTTCATGAATATAGAAACGAACATTTTTAACAGGAAGTCCTGGGCAAGATGATGAGCTCCTCATCTTGCTCTTTAAAGGATGGGTTTTTCAGATGTCCTCTTTGTGGCGAGGATTATTGTATCTCACCAAAAGAAGAATGGATGCAATGTTGTAAATACCAAAAGTGGTAGCTAGAGGAATGTTCCAATTGACATTTTTATTTATGATAGTTGATAGCTGCAGAACTAAACCCTTCAACATTACCTTACAATGCATTATGCTTAATTTGTTACTTGTAAAATATAAAATCACATTTTTCATTTGTTAAATCTTGTAACATATTCAGAAGATAAAATATGTTCAACCTTTTTCAGTGTTGTCATCTTGCCCCAGTACTGGGGCAAGATGAACCAGTAGTGGCTGGTTGATGCTGCTACCAAGTGGAAAAAGGAAAAAATAAGACATTCTTCATCTTGCCCTTGTTTCCCCTAAGCGCTTTAAAAAAGGTTGTTCAGTTCACCACGCATAAATAAAATGTAAATAAATAATTAATAGCGTGAACCTTTAACAGTAAATATGTGTTTAATCTTGGCCCAGTACTGGGGCAAGATGACGATTTGTAAATGTTATGAAAAAATAAAACTATCCTCTATTTTCTTTCTTATTTGAAAAATCAAATAGTAATATATTTAATACAACAAAGAAATACTGTAACAGTTCATGCATAATTGTTTTTACTATACCTAAATACAAATAAATAAACAACAAAAATTGTTAACATAGTCATCTTGCCCCGAGCTCCCCTATGTGGTATATTTCTTCCTTTTTTTCAAAATCCCTCATCATTAATGTAATTGAGTTGACTGCATTATATATGCTAATTCAGTGAAATATCATTAAAGCTGGAAAATTGTAATCTGTTAGATAATATTTTTTAATGTGAAGGAATTTATCCACACGTACATTTAATTACCATTCATGCGAAAAAATATGGTGTTTGAGAGATACAAGAAAGTCTTTATTGTGAGTAAAGTTAAAAATGATTATACTTCTCACAAACACAAAAGTTTACTTTTTTTAATTATTACCCTTTTCTTTGACCCTGACCGCCGAGTAAAAGGGAAAATTATAACGTAAAGCTTTGAAAGTATTAATTAAAGTTTAATTTTTTAGAAACTGGATTATATCTGTAGAGTTTTATTAATTTAAAATGTACATGCATTGCTATGAGACATGCAGATTAGTAAATGGATACATCAGTTCGCGGCAGAAAGAAGGTCAAATTATTTTAAAAAATACAAAACATAAAATGATGATAGTCCATTTCAACAAATATTAAAAGGCAGTTTATTCTCCGATTCGCGAATTATTGATATGATATGAATAAATGAATAATTGTGATAGAAAAAAGGACACTTTATATCTCTCCAATTTACATTTCGTTCCTACATAATTTTTGAACGAAGTCCAATACATTAAATACACTTCACGCTGTGAAAGATTATAAAATTTAAAAAACTAGATTTTCTTGAAGTTTTTGTTTGCTTGATACGTTCTATCATAATGTGTTTAATTAAATATCCTGTGTGATAAGATGTAATATTCCCAAAAGAAGATAAAATAAAAAATGATTGAATGCCGTTTTTAAATAACGATGTATCATCACTAATTAAAAAAAAAAGACACATTTAATGCACATTTACTTTTAAAATCCCACGTTTCTCATTAGTTATTTACTTTCTTTTTATGTGTGTTGAATTCATTATTTTAATAACACTGTATGTTACCATTCTTCCTTCTTTTAAAAAACCTTATCACTAGTTTAATGAAGTCTAGTGCGTTGTATATGCTAACGCGGTGAATGATTATTAAAGCGAAATATTAGTGATTTTTTATATAATAAGTTTTTGCTTATTTGAAGACATTTATTCTTACATATCTTTTATAATAATCCTCTCTAACCTGATAAAGAAAAATAATTTATGTATTTTTATATTTTTTTTCAATTATTTTAATATATTTTTTGTATTATTGAGTTCTTTAAGACTGAGTCAAAAAATCCAAAAATGAAATGCTAGTACACTAGGTTAAGGGTGCCAAACCACCAGCCCACAAAGAACAATCTAGAAAAATACCACTATTTGGAGTCAGAATAAGTCCATTAATTAAATATATAGATACTTACTATTAAATCAGCCAAAAAATATCCTTAAATATTGCAATAACAAACTTTTTCTGTCAAAAAAAAAAAAAAAAAAAAAAAAAAAAAAAAAAAAATTCAGCATCGATGCTCTGCAACGAAATATATTTACAATCCAATTACGAAACTAAAACAAAATCCTCTAAAACGTCTCAGAAAACTTTTACGTTTTTAAAGGGCAGTTTAATGTATACAAAAATGTAATTCATTAGGCACATACTAATATTCTTCGAAGAAACAACAAAATAAGAATTAAAATTTTACCCAACGTGTCCAAAGTTGGCATTTCGGTCACTTTTAGCCCCTTCCTCAATAGTTAAAAAGTGTTAAAAAAATCAATTTAGGGGCACATTGATACAGTTTTTTTCTAAGAATTTTTTGGGTGTCAAAAAAGCAGAAATTTCAAGTTATTTTTCCATGCAGTGTCTGCAAAACTTGTGTAGTGTGTTATAAAAGTGTACAATCGTTGTTTTATAGATTATTTTTGCATGCAATTTTTAAAAAATCAAAAAAAAAAAAAGATATTTGTATCAATGTGCCCCATCCTCGAGGCAGATTGATACACCTCATAGGCAGTTTGATACGTCTGGGAAAAATGGAGAAAAAACAACAACAGTGCATATTTTTCATAGAAAAATAATTATCAAACCATTTTATATTTATTTATAGATGAACAAATCGCCTACAATTTATTTGTAAAATTGTAATTTTTAAATTAAGTTATTAATTGTAATTTTAAGTTAAATTGTAATTTATTTAAAGAAATCAAAATGAAATGTATAATGACCTGATATTCTGGCTGTTCTTTGTCTGATTGTTAAATGTGGCAACTTTGTCATATCTGTCCTTTCAACTCCAGCATTATCTTCTTTCTTAGGAAAGATGAAAAATTACCAGTTTTTTTTTGTTTATAAATCGGTTTATAAACAGAAAATAAAGGATAATTATATTATAAATTCTGTTTATAATATAATTATCCCGTGCTGTTCTGAAGCTGGTTTCTCTTAATATTTCTCATGTCAGAAATACTTTTTTCTCTGGAGAATCGATATAAATTTAAGATTTTCTAGGCTGCCTCCATTTCTTTTGTTAGACCTGGACTGACTGACCTGGAATACACCATCCGCTACTACACCAGATCCACTTTGGACTGCTGTAGCCCTAGGAGATGTCCGAAGATTCTTTATTTCTATGCCGAAGCGTGTGGCAATGGTTATAGCCATCAAAGGCGGCTACATTAACTACGGATTTTGTCATCATCCACACGTCACAATAAGGTGTAATTTTGATAGTTTCATCTGTGCACAACATGCTATCTGCCCTGTAAATTTCGTTGTGATATCTCTGGTCCTTCTTGGTGTTGCATTTATTGTGGTTAGTAGTGTAGTATGCAACAATTATATATTTTTAATTTAAAACGATTCGGCTGGGTAGTTTTTGCTTGGTTATATGCGGACGGATGGGTTGCACGACGACTATAGATGCTACTTATTTACCTTATTACGAATGCCCCTAAAATGGAAAAATGCTGCATGTACAATTTTTATATCTATGTAAAAGATCCATTCATCCAGTATTTAACATACAGTACAAAAATTGAAAAGTTTTAAATAGTGTTCAAGAATTTAAATGCTCGATTTTAAAATAGTGAGCGCCTTTGTAATAGAAATTAATATGTTATATAAGAAGGATAATTGTGGAATTTTTCTGTCTGAAAGGTCCTTCTGAAGGCATCGTTAAGATATCAATGTTTTAGAACAACCCTATGCTTACAAAACGAATTCATATAATACTGCACATTAATTACTATTTTAATTTTTTAACTATCGAATAGTATCAATATCTTTAAAATATAAATCGTGATACTTTTTCCAAATTTATTTGTAATGGAAAAGAACATAAATTCAATACTGTTCCCAAATTGTTTTTGCTGTAAATCTATAAAGACCTATAATTTTAATTGAGTTTAATAATTATATTTATTTCAATTTTTTACTACTTTTCGGTCCATTAATAATCTGAAGAATAGTGATAAATTAAACGTAACGTATTTACACTTTTACAATTCAATGCTTAAAAATAAGCAAAATGTACAGATCTTTTAAATACTTTCCAATCTTATAATAACTCGAGTACATAACTCTTAATTTCGAGAAACGCATGCACTCTTTTTTAAGTTCAGATTGTCACTTATACTACAAAGTATCATAAACTTGTTTCTGAAGCAATTCTAATGCAATATCAGTACATGGAATTTCACATTTTTAAGTAAATTATTTGTTAATGGTAATCACTGTAAAAACTAGATACTTAAAAATAAGCAAAATGTACTAATTTTTGAGTTTTTCCAATTTTATAGCAATTCCGAGTACGCAACTCTTAAATTTGGGAAACTCACATACTCATTCTTTTAAAGCTAGTGTGAAAATCCATGAGGCTCTCCACTACTGATTTTTATTTTTATAGCGAAAATTTTCGGCAAGAAAAGTGGAATGTGAATTAGTACGTATATACTAAATTTTACAATGTATTCTCCCCCGCTATATAAAACATTTCTTTAAGGTATAATTCGTAAATTTAAAGTGCTTACCTGAAATATATTTCACGTTATAACGTTCATTATAGCGGACACGTTCACTAAATACATCCTATTGATATTTTCAAAATCTATATACAGTAACAAGAGATTATATTGATATTTAACGACAAGCATACTTTTAAGTACATATTGTCATTCGTACTTTAAAATATCAATTAATCGTTTCTGAAGCAATTCTTCTTTAAAAAAATTAGTGCATAAAAGTTTTCATTTTTAAGTAGTTTAATTTTAACAATGTAAGTATTTATCCTATAAAAATGAAATTGTTACTTATATTATAATTTCTGCTAAATTTTCATAGCAGTTGTTTTAAAAATAGTAATTAAAAAATACGAATAGCTAGAGAAAAAATTATTTCTATTAAGTTGCTACCAAATTTCAAAAATAAATTGTCGAATCATTATTTTTTGCAATAACGTGTTTAAATTTTTGCGATAAAAAGTTATCTATATTAATAAAAGAACAAAACGCTCTGTCTGCGTGTGTGTGTGTGTGTGTGTGTGTGTGTGTGTGTGTCTGCGATGGCTAGCAAAATCTACAGCATGTACGAGGCTCAAAATTTTTTTGAGAGTAGCCCCAAATCTCTCCTGATGCACCTGAGCTTCAGAATTTCGAAATTCTATTTATTAACTGAGTAATTAATTAAATTCCAAAGATCAGTCTCATAAAAAATCGCCTTTTTCTTCTTTTTTTCCCTTCATTTAGTTATGGTTGGTTGGTTGCATAAAATTTTCGCATAAATAATTAAAAAAGCTGGAAATTCATAAACTGGCAAACTGTCAGTTTAAATGATGATTTTTTATCACAGGGGTTGTAAACCATGGAGGAAAAAGGTAGGTGGTGGTGAAGTAAACCGAAAAAAGGGTTGCAATATTAAACCATTTATCGCTCAAATTTTAATGTCCCAAACAAAAGCATGTGGAAGGGATTTTGTATTAATAAAACGAATTGAAAGAAATGAATTACAGCTGAAGCATATTTTACAAAGAAATAGTAATTTTTTAAAATGGTCTTTTTTCTATTATATTATTTATTTTAATAAAATGTTTTCTTTTAAAATAATTGAAATTGATAAATTCGAAATAATTAAATGTCAAAATAAAATTAAATAAAATATTGAAAACATTTGATTTGAACTAAAAATTGTATCACTAAAAGTTTTCTTTTTTTTCAGAACTTTTTAATACTTTATAACGTAGATGAAAATGTTTATGATTTAACAACATATTAATAATTCTATGCCAATATATAAAATATATTTATGAAAATATTCTTTTAAAATCATGTGCGAAAACTTAAATAACAAACATTAGTCTAAAATCTAGATTTCAGAGTGCAGACGATTTTAAGACATTAGCGAAAGAATGTTAACTTTTGAAGCAAAATCTTAATAGATGCTTCTATATTGATATTTCAAAGTCATATGATAAAAAAAATCACATAACTCTTGCCTATGATTGATATATTTGTATCTTTTATGCATTCCGATCGTGTATTACAGTCTATAATGGATCAAAACATTATTTTACGGGTAAATCAAGACTTTAACACGAAACTAACGCAATCGTTGGATACATGTTCCCTCCCGTGTTTCTCATTGCTCATTTTAAGTATTTTTAGAGCTTAATATTAGTTGTTGCTTTTAAAACCGATTTTTCACAAAGTCAGCTACGACATATTTCAGGCAATGCATTTCTGCATGCTTCCAGTTAATGATAAAATCATACAAATTTCAAGTTCGTTTAATATTGTTAATACGGACCCAGGCAACACCGGGCGGGTCAGCTAGTTAAAAATAAACTTTATTTTTCCCGAACACTACAAAAGAAAGCCGTCAACAATTTTGAACATGTGATAACTTCAAACAACTACAAAATAATTCCTATGAATATGCAAATTTCTGAAAAATAAAAAATCTCTTTTAATTTTATTCTCATTTTATGGGACAGCCCTTAGAACAGCATCAACTTCACACTCATTGAATAATCCATTCTGCTCTTAGTCCTGTAACAACATCTATAAAAGTAAATGCAAATAAAAGTTTTATGATGAATCTGGGAATCTTATCATAAAAGTAACTTTCATTCCCAGAAGATTTACAATTTATATTTTATCTTATTAGCTTCCATGAGACATGCCAAATGAAATAAACATAAAAAGCTTTTTCTATGAATCACATCTTTTTTTACAATCATAAAAATCTAAGAATGATATAATAAATTCAATGAAAAAAATCCCAAAAGGAATTACGCGAGTATTTTTATTTAAATTTTTGGCGATAAATTTATTCAGAGAAACGATGCAGAAATGGGATATAATGTGTCTAAATAAAATATCATGCAGGGGAACATCTTCAACGAATAACTGCGCGAATTATACTTTACCACATTCATATGTATATATGAAAAGAAGAAATAAATAAGTCGATAAAATATGTGTATTTGTTGATTTTGTTATTTAGACATGCGAAAGACATTTTTCTTGGTAAACTGGTTTTTGTGTAATATTTTACAGTGGGCAAATCACGAATGTTTTAAAAGTTATTATTTTGTTGATTAAAAGCAAGTAATTTTTTCCTTATTGTTATTAATATGCATTCCAAAGAAAAAATCCCTGAAAATAATGGTTCTTATTCTTTTATGGTTGTTGTTAAAATAACTTTTGTTGAACCCTGAGTTCGGACATCATTATCATGCAACTTAATTTCCACTTTACGAAAAATTCTATTATAGCTATTATTCTATTTTATAGCAAGTACAGCGTTGAAACGGAGAGGTAACTGTTACAACGGGTGTATGAATTTATTCCTTCGGAATGTATGATAGTGAAATTATTTGTTTATTTAATAATTTCTGCTGTTCTTGGTGATAAAGTGAAGTTTTTTCCCTTTAAGATAAATTGCCGTCGCCAGTCTGTCCCACAGAACACTCAGGCGCAGACAGTGGGGGGGAAGGCTTTGAAACAATGAAAAAGAGGATTCCAGGTTCCGAAAACACGAAAATTTTAATGAGCCCTCTATTTTTTTAAAATAATAAACCTGTGGAAAGTAATGTTACAGATTTTTTAAAATGTAAGGTTCTTTAATACTTAGAAAAAAAGGAAAAGATGCTATGAAGAATGTTTGTTGTAGTTTATGGATTCTCGTGTTCGTTTAAGAGTTCCGGCTAGTAAACACACTGTAATCCATAGCAAACCCCGGTGTTTAATAATCTATTTCCTGTGTAAATATATTATGCAATAATTCAGAAAACTATCCGTGGAAAAATTACTTTTTAATATCAAACAGAAGGGAAACATCTAAAATTAGTGGAGCCACAAGGACGATCAGGGGCTAACCGTCTCTCTAAGTAAGTTGATGCATGCCAACCATAGATGAATATCAAGTCAAAATCTCCAGTTTTCCATAACGCAATTTTTTAAATCAATGGTTAATTTAATTCAAAAGATTAATGTTAAGATTATTTTTTCTACACATAAAATAAATAAATATATAATGTAATCATAAACAAAACTCTATACAAATTGTTTTCATGGATATTATTTTAAGAATCTTAAAACATAAATAAAAATAAGCCGACCACTTAAAAGGTTCAAAATAACGGTTCAGTAGGAATTCGTATAAAATTTTAAATAAGATAAATGCGAATAAGGAGTGTCACATTTGTCTATTAATTAAACAAGTTGGAAATTGTACGTGAAGCGTAGCAAATGAGGTGCGTTCGTACTATAAGTTTTAAAATATTCAGATCTTGCTGATATAGTAGAACGTACTTTGGATACAGTATAGTGGTCGAATTCTTTGTTTTCCTGTAAATATGCAGGGAGTAATTTTTATTATACTTCATTAACGTATATTTTATTCATAAAATGTGAAGTAGGTTAATATAATTAAAACACGCCCCAAACAATGTTTCCCCATATAACATTATTTAGTGGAATACATTTGTGTGGCCCTTTAATTTAATAATAAATATTCTCTGCATCCCAGATTGTACAGAATGTATATTTTAGTACGTACATCATAGATTCATGTCAATTATATTATGTTCAAATGAGTGTAACACCATTAAAATGCATTTGAAACATTTTTCCCCATTGATCGTAATGTAACGGAATACTTTTGATTGCCCCTGTAATTGATCTATTCATCCGATTTTCATAACATTTGAAATGACTCGACAAAATTATGCAATAACTAAACGATTTAAATTTCAAACGATTAAAATGCATTTGAAACATTTTTTTCATTGAGTGTAATGTAACGGAATACTTTTGATTGTCCCTGTAACTGATCTATGCATCCGATTTTCATAACATTTGAAATGACTCTACAAAATTATGTAATAAATATACGTTTTAAATTTCAAACGATTAAAATGCATTTGAAACTTTTTTCTCCATTGACGTAATGTAACGGAATCCTTTTGATTGTCCCTGTAATTGATCTATCCATCCGATTTTCATAATATTTGAAATGACTCGACAAAATTATGTAATAATTATATATTTTAAATTTCAAACGATTCGGTTGGATAGTTTTTGCGTTGTTATATGCGGACGGACAGACAGACGGACTGAGCGATAACAATAGGTGCTACATATTTACATAATTACGAACGCACCTAAAAAGGTAAAAAATTGACAACCTATCTATTCTTACATGAAATCTAACGCACAGCATAATTAATAAGATATATATATTTACAATCAGATGTGAAATGTATTTTATCGGCTTTTTAATGATTCTAGTGGTCATAGTGGTCATAGTGGTCATGATTATAATGGTTCGGATAGCTTAAATCAGAATGTAATTTTTTTGCTTGCATAGACAAATTTGCAAGAAATAATAGTTTATCACATAAAATATCAATAAAATTATACGGGTATAATAATTATGCTTAAATTACAAACAAGAAATATCTTTTTTTGAAAGCTAATGTAAAACAGAAGAAAAGAAAATAAATTTTGAAAACGGATTAGCTTCCAATAATGACAACACCGTTCGATATATGGCTTCACCATACACTGTTAAAATTTTTGTGCTACTTTGAACAGAAATTTGGTGCTTAGTAGCTGCCACCGTAAGATGGTGAAATCTTGTTCCAAGATTTGGAACTTCGGTTGAAGCATCCTATGGTGGCAGCTGGTAATAGCTGCGAGTACCAAATCTTGGTTTAAAGTAGCACGAAATTTTTAACAGTGTAGGTACGCTGCGCTTCAGTTTTCGTTGACCTGTCTTTGGTATGTTTTTTTAGACATCATTTTAATTAAATTTTTCTCATATGGCCACATTGACTTAAAAGATTATGCCGATTTAAAATGCATTTTTCCAATACTTTCATTTTATGTGTATTTTATTATATAAATTTCATAAATTTAAGTTTATTTCTATTTTATGAATTTTCTTCATAACGAAGTTTTATGTGTAACAATGACACTTCGTGAACAGAAATTTCACTCCATTTTTATTGTTAGAGATACCGTAAAATTTGTTTAAGATTATGAGATACATTATATTAATGTACATAGATTAGTAATTTAATTAAAGGTGAATATCGATATTGTAAATATATATAGGACAGTTGCACCATAAAATTTAACTAATAATAACACATTGCTCAGTGGTGCACAAAACATGAATTTTAATATACATTTGTACAATTAAAATAAAATAAAACTTTCAACGTTTCGCGCCATCTTCTGCGGGCGTCTTCAGGAAAATATGATAATGGGAGGACTATGTTTGCATCTTGATCGAGATATAATATTTCTATTAAATTAAAATCTAAATGAATTAAAATTTAAAAAAATGTTGCCACTTACACGTGAGTAAAAATTTAAATACTGCAAGGAAATAAAAATTTTAAGATTTTATGATGTTATGCCATATTTTTGGTATATTGTAGGATAAATTATCATTACATGGTTTATTTTCTCGTGCTATGATTTCTATGGATTCTCTTATTTTACCTTAAACTGGGTTATTGCATGGAACTATGATTTTGGCCTCCTCAAAATTAATATGGCAACCCTAGCTCGCCAAGTAGAAGCAAGAAAGGGCAGTATTCTGTTTATATTGTTTTATATCTCTGCGATGCTCTTTAATTCTAATTAAAAGTTTCCGCGTAGTCATGCCGATGTATACTTTTTTAAGATTATTAGATAAAGTGATGCAGATTTCATAAATACCAGATTTCTGATATATTGGAATTTTGTCGATCTTATCGGTAACGAGGTCAATGAGATATGGAGGAGGAATGGCGACAAGTTTTATGTTATATTTTTGTGCGATATTTTTTACTTTTTCAAATATGTAAGGGATATAATGAAATTTTCTGTAAACCGTAAGTTTATCCTGTCGTTGGCTATATTGTGTTTTGAATCGCTTTTGTTTCGCGTCATGTGGCATCCATACTTAATTAATTAGTATTAACAAATTTTCTGATATTCCATTTTGCGGAAACGAACTTGAATAACAAATGTATTTAAATTATCTTTTATTTTATATAAGGTCTATAATATAAATGAAATTAATTATATATTATATTGTAATTTAAAATACACAAAATACTTTAAAAATTATATTAATTTATATATATGATCTCATTAGATATTATTATGGAAGAAGGACGATAAGTTCTGGTTTAATAATTGAACTTTCTAATCAATGACGTAGTCATTAACTCCCACGACACAACTATGCAATTTATTTTTTTATTTTATTAATTATTTATTTTTTGTGTGTGTTTTGTTTTGTTTTTTTATTTTTGATATATTTGTAAATCTTATAAATGTGCTGTTTCAAAATACATAAACTATTTTTATTTTTATTTTTGTAATTAGTGGTAAATAATCAAACCCGACTTACAGAATTTGGATAAAGACCATTTCGTTAATTGCAAAATCTGTATTTTTAATTAGTATATTTTACCACACCAATCATCAGAAATTTCGTCGATAATCATGGTAAGAAGTTATAAATTAAGATAAATACCTTAATTTTCGAGTGATTTTGAAGTGGTATATTCGCGAAGTGTTTTTTATTATTGTGATAATGTACGCTATGAATTTCTATCAAATGACCAGGCTAACAGTTAAAATTATTGAGAGTTTAGCACCAATTGGCGCTAACAAGGAAGGTCTCCATACGGGCATACTCAGAAAAATACTCAGAAAAAAATACAGAATGTTCATTTCATGAGAATATATACGTTTATAAAAAAATTTCGGCGGAACCTCCGTACCCTGTCCGTAAAAAAATAATGAACATTTTGTTATTTGGCGATTTATTATCGGTTGGTGATGAAAAGCAATTTAAAAAAAAAATGTTTTTTATGTCAAATGCATTTTAAAGGAAAAACGTTTCATGTTCAACGTGTTTAGATAAATTAAATCACTTTTGTTTTACCAGCTTTAGATTGTTTTAAGTACAGTTCTTTTATATTGATATTTATAGGTATTTATATTCAAATTTAAACGTCAAAATTTTAGATTTAAAACGAAATTCAAATTTAATTCATTAAAATTGTTTCAAATTCAGAGTCCAGTTGAGTATTGTCAATTCGAATTTGTTGCTATGGAAACATTTGGCATTTATTTTTGAATACGCTTAAATGTATGAAAATAATTATACTGAATAAGAACTTTTTATATATGAAAATATTTTTTCCAGAGATAAATTAAATAAGTACAGCAAGAAATAATATATATACATGCAATTTAATATACATATATGTATACAATATATTAAACTCACTCATTGTTTATGTTTTAAATTCATTAATGTTTAAATTAATTTACACGTATTCTAAAAATCCAAAAGCCTTCATTTGCATTTGAAACGTTTGCTTTTGGTGGAGAAAAGTCCTGCTTGCCAAATCGTGTGGCACTTTCGTCTTTTCACGCCAAATATTCGAAAATATTTTATTTTTTACATGTTTTCTTATGCAATTCCGCCGCTAATTTTCACTGATCCTTTATTACATACATGAGTATTTTAATTAGTATTTTTTTTTTCAAAAAAATCTGAGTATGCTTAGTATGGAGACCTTCCTTGTGAGAAATTCATCGAAAATGGTGTTAAATGAGGTAAAAAATCTCACAAACTTATACCATGACAATGCGCCTTCTCACAGTGCAATTATTATTTGTGGGTTTTTAAACCAACATTCTTGGAATTCGGTTTTACAAACTCTTCATATGGCAATTCACCTCACGTGGCACTTTATAAATTTTTCTTATTTCCACGGTTTAAATTGCCTCTACGTGGTCACCGTTTTCTTTCCATCAATTCGATTTTTAGTAAGTTTTCTACTAACTGTAAAATAATTTCACAAGAAATGGAAGAAATATTTTGTCGATTGAAAAAAATGTTGGCAGAAGTGCATAGAAATCAAAGGAGATTACTAGGAAGGGAATTCAATAAATTTTGACACATAAACTGATACGTTTTCTTTTTCGTCACCATTGAGGATACTTTTTGACAGCTGTAATTTATGTTCCTGCAGCAAGCATGCAAGAAGGATTTTCTGACAGTTATACATTTAAATATGATTTAGTAAATTGTTGTCTCAGGACAGTTTTTTAAAATCCTCTTGTAGTATTGTGTCCGGAAAAGTGTTTTAAAAAGCCCACTTAGTCAACATTTTCTGGAAATTCGTTTTTCCTTCACCGTAAATGGGAACGAAATATTTCGATTATATAGCTTTTTAATAAGTGTCCCATATAATTTTATATATTTTCCAATGTTTTGTTGATTGAGAAAAAATATTGCCACAAGTGAATTGCTATCGAAGGTGATTACTTGGAAAGAGCCTCAATAAATTTTGATACATAAATTGATGCTTTTTGTTTTTCGTCACCATTCAGGATAATTTTGGACAACAATAGTATATGTTTCTGCAGCAAGTATGCAAGAAGCGTTTCTGACTGTTATATGATTGAATGTATGAATGTATGTTTGTATGAATATGTTTGAATGTTTGAGTCAGTAAGTCATCGTCTCAAGTTTTAATTCTCAAGTACTACCATGTCCGAAAATGCATAATTAAAAGTCCACTTTGACAACATTTTCTGAACATTTGTCTTTCTTTTACTGTATACGGGTGAAAATATTTCGATTATATAGCTTTTTAATAAGTATCCCATACTGTCTTATTTGTTTTTGAACAAAAATAAATAAGAAAAAGAAGCAAAGAAAGTAGAAAGTATCTAATTTGGATTAAAGTTAGTCGCAAACGGTAATGTTGCTTTTGGGTCATTTTCTATATCATTTTCTTTACTTTTTTGTAAATATTTATATTTCTTGTACGTTATTAAGAGATTTTAGTCTTGTTTAACGTTTTCCATTTTGTAAGATAAAGGTTTTTATGTTGACTTTTAGATTTTCCAATAAAAAGACAGACAAAATACTTGATCATTCTCTGAGAATACAAATAAGAGATAATCAATCAAATTATTTTTTCAGTAAAGTTTATAGTTTTTCTTTTATAACTTAGAGTTTTTGAAAAACAAATGTTAATAGAGGCTTTAATATCTACTTGTATTTTTGTTTCACTAACTCTTTAAAACAAACTTAATTTCTGTTTAAATTATACCTGTGAACAAATATATATTTTTTATTATTACTAAATGTTCTAAGAAAGTTTATTTTTTTCTTATGGCAGTTAAAACATTTAAAAAAGAGCATTTATAATATTTTGTCTTTTTTTATTCAATGTAAGAACTAAATATCCTTCATCAACATATTGTACTTTTAAAAATAACTGCTATTTTCTTTCATTTGTTAGTTTTGTTTATTTATATTTTTAATGATAAAGACTTAAAGTTAATTCAACACAAAACCTTTTTGATTGGAGGCATTTTTTTTAAAGGATGTATTTACTTGCATGGTAAAATTGTTTTTTTTTTTTTTTAAGTAATTCTGCTTTACGAGCAAACATTTTTTTCTTTTTTTGTGAAGAACATCCTTGTTTGTGTTGTTTTTCATTTTATTTATCTGTTTCCTGGAAATAGATAACTCGGGACTTTTCCTTTTTTCTCTATTTTTTCCCATTAATCCGTAACACAAACTTTTAATTGAAAGAAGTAAGCTGGAAAATTAGAAAAGAGTAAAGCGTAGTATTTTATTTTTTCTAAAAGGCGGCAGCGACTTCTTATACTCTGTAATGCTGAGTATTTAATTTTGCCTTATGTATTAGGGTATATCTTTGTATAAAAAAACATATTTTTACTATGTTATGAAACTGTGACTGTTACGAAAAGAAAACACACATGAATTGACCCATGTCATGATTTTGAAAAGTCAAATAAATTAATATAAAAAAAGGGGAAAAAAGCATGTTAGTGAAAATATGATTTTCATTATTAACTAATAGAAATGATTTTATAAAAGATTTTTAAATGTTTAAAATTTGTCGTTTTTAAGATCTTTAGAGTTGAAAATTGTTTCTGAATTTGGTTTCTCTTTCCAACTCAACTCTGTCTGGCAATCTCGGTCCGCCACTTCTGTTATAACTCGCAGAAATACAGTCGGAACGCTATGCAAAAGATATATGAGGAGCCCAGAAGCCAAGGGGTACAAGTGACAAAATGTCGATTTGAAGTAAATTGAGTTTAAAGATAATTGATGTTAAATTGGAACATCAATAACAATTGACTAAATTGAAATAGGAAACATCTGCTTGTTGCCTTCTAATCTTTGAACTCTCATTTCAATAACTGTTAAAAAGTACAATTTTCTTTAAATGTATAATTAATCAATATTGTTTGTTTTTCGAAAAAAGTGGTTTATCTCTGTAACTCCCCAAATAATCAGAAAATGACCTATATTTCTTTACCTGAAATGAAAAAAGCATATTTCCAGATACCCTGTGCACTTAACTCATTTTTTTCAATTTTGTCACTTATACCCCTTGGCTTCTGGGGTCCTCATATGTTATGTAGTCATAAGCATGTTAGCAATACACATACCTTTAACGCCTGAATTTTAAAAACTATTAAAAAATTTAATAATATCAACTAAGAAGAACTTGAATACATTTTTTAAAAATTAAATAGAATTTATATACAAAAAATTAAGACACTAAAACAGATTTAAAAATAGAAAGAGTAAACATTTTGCGAAGTTACTCGCATGGCCTCATCAGTACAAAAAAAAATATATTATTATTTAAATGCATTCAAGTCTGTCTTAGTTTATATTATTCCATCTTTTAATATGCATGTTTGTTATTAAATTGAAGCATGCGCTATTTTGGTATTCCATTACAATATGATATATGGTAAAAAAATACGATGCATTTTAAAAATGTTACTTTATTTCAAACATAAGGATTATGTAAACACGTTTTTTAAAGAGTACACTGCAAAAAGCGGCGTCTCAAATTTAAACACATGTGGAACTGAAAAAGAATTTCAGGCACTTAAATGTCTTAATCTAAATATTAAGACATTTTAGGTGTCTTAATTTAAAATACATAAGTGTTTCACTGTGATCATAGTAAGAATGAACTAACAATAGTGTCTAAGATATCTGCAAATGTCTTATTTTAAGACATGTCATCGCTTCAAACGAGCCTTAATTTAAGAGGTTTTATTTCTTCCGTTCTTCCTACATAATAGTAACCAGTGTGCGCTCTCAGTTATTTTAGATATATTTCGTTCGAATTTGGTATACATTGTAATTCAAACTGAAAGTTTGTTTCGATGTACGCGTATATTATATATATATATATATATATTTATATGTATTATATATGTTACAGGCCAAACCCGATTTAGGCCAAACTAGTCTATCCTAACGCCCATCGGATAAACTAGTTTTTCCTAGGCCAAACTAGTCTATCCTAACGCCCATCGGATAAACTAGTTTTTCCTAGGCCAAACTAGTCTATCCGAACGCCCATCGGATAAACTAGATTTTCCTAGGCCAAACTAGTTTAGCCGAACGGTCATTAGGATAAAATAGTTTAGCCTGCTATTCATTGGTTTGAACTAGTTTATCCTAGGCCGAACTAGATTGTCCTAGGCCAATTCAATTTGGCGTGATATTTTTCAATCTAAAGACCGTCACGGCGCCAACTTTCTAATTTTGATCTATTTTATCCTAGGCCGATGCAGTTTGACGCGATTTTAGCTCACAGACTATAAAAGTGTGAGAGCTAATGTGCTCGCAGATTCTGTGCATGTGTATGTAACAATTTACGTACGTATGGCCGTATGTACGTACGTATGTGTACGTACATGTGTACGTAATGCGATAACTCCTGATAGAAATATCCAATTTGCTTCAAATTTTGGACATAGATTTATCCTGATAATGAATTTTCCTGATAAATTTCAGGGGTTGATTGAATAAGAATAAGGGGAGGAGAACAAAAGGCTAATCCGCACCCCCCCCCCCCACACACACACACACAACTCCTTAATTTAGTTAAGTCAGTTTGCCATGCAAGATGATCACATTTTATTAAAATTTTAGGTATAATATCATTTTGATGAGGTACATCCATGATCAGTTGTGGGTATTCATTGTTTACGTATACAGAAAGGAGCAATGGGATGTAACACTCTTAATTTATGTAAATAGGTTTTTCACAGAGAATTTACCGATTTGTTTCAAATTTTGTTCCTTCTGATAAGGTGTTTACCTGATTAATTTGGGGTTTTTTGAGATTTAAACGTAGAACGGGTTTTTTTTTCAATCGGATAGAGACTTTCGGTTTTATGAAAAGATTTTTAATTCGTAACAGATATAATTAAATATTACCATTATTTGAAACTTTTAGAAACATAATAAAACATGATGTTAAATATTTAAGAAAAAAGATGGCGCGCCAAATACCACTATTTTCTATTAGTAATTTTTGTAAAAATGTTAAATTCTTGTTGGAACTGTTTGAAACTTTGTGATAGTTTATAACACATGATAAAAATTATAAAAAAAGTCCCATTACGAAAGGGAAAAAGGGGGGGGGCGAAGAAAATCAGGAAATATAACGGAAAATCAGGAAATTCTAGGTTGATCTAGTTGAAACTTTAAGATAGTTTATGACACATGATATAAATTTATAAAAATATGTTCCGCGTTTAGTGCCACTATTAACGAATAGTGATTTTTGAACGATTTACATAAAAATGTAATCAGAATCAATTTATATCAGAGACTACCTGAATATAAATTTATATTAAATTCCGTTCATTAGTTTTTGAGATACAGCTATTGTAAAAATTGTTAAAAATGCAGCATAGCATAGCCATGTTGAGTGATTTACTTCAAAATAGAAACAACACCAACTCATCTCATGGACGAACTGAATCTGATGTTTGATGAAAATTCGTGTATCAGTTAAGATAAAGCTAATGCGTAAATCATAAAAAATGCAAAACAGCAGTCTACTTGATAAGCGATTTACACCAATAACTAATCAGCATCAATTTAGATCAGAGACTACCTGAATGTAAATTTTTATTAAATTTCGTGCATTAGTTCTCCAGCCGCATCCCTACAGCTTGCGACAGCGTATAGCAGGTGTGCTGCACACGTACTGCCGAATGCCCTCTTTCTTTTCGAACGAACTTCGAAGCGAACGAAATTCAAATCGTAGCAAGCGTGCTGAGTACGCACCGCCGAATGTAATCCTCCTTTTCGAAAGAGCCTCGAAGCGAACGAATTTCCAACCATAACTCCGCTGCATAGGCCAGTCAGATAGCGGGCGAAGCCAGCAAGATTTAACTAAGCCACGTTATATTAGTTTCTCATTCCAACACCAAGGAGTGCACTCTATTATTAACAAAACTGTATCTGAATGAAACTTCGTTAAACAACCTAATAGTAGATATGTTACTTGAGGTCGCGGTGCTTTAAAAGCTAGAATTTCCGTTATATTTCGCGATTTTGTTCGCATCCACACCGTCTTTCACGCCGAAATGTGACTTTTTTTTATAAATTTATATCAAATGCCATAAATTGTCAGTTTCAAAACTGTAAGTTTCAGAAACTGTAAGTTTCAAAATGTTCCTACAAGAATATAACATTTTTACAAAAATTACTATTAGGCAATAGTGGTATTTCGATGCGGAATTTTTTTTCTTAAAAATTTATCATCATGTTTTTTCTCTTCGAGGTTCATTCGCTTCAACATACGCCCGTTTCGAGATTTTATATAAAACAAGGGGCCCGATAGCGGGCGAAGCCGTCTGATTTGAACTAAATCGCATCCAAATTCCAAATTCCAACACTTGGGTGCTTGTGTTATATTAATTCCACATTAGTCCGTTATATTAGTCGCTATATATTAGTCCGACGTACGTACGTACGTACATAAGTATGTACATACGTACATGGTTACACACACACACACACACACAGAATCTACGAGCACATTAGCTCTCAGGCTTTGATAGTATGTGAGCTAAAAGCGAGTCAAATTGCATCGGCCTAGGATAAATTAGATCAAAACTAGAAATTTGGCGCCTTGGCGATCTCTAGATTCAATAAAATCACGCCAAATTGAATTGGCCTAGTACAGTCTAGATCGGCCTAGGGTAAACTAGTTCAAACCAATGAATAGCAGGCTAAACTAGTTCATCCTAATGACCGTTCGGCCAAACTAGTTTGGCCTAGGAAAATCTAGTTTATCCGATGGGCGTTCGGATAGACTAGTTTGGCCTAGGAAAAACTAGTTTATCCGATGGCCGTTCGGATAGACTAGTTTGGCCTAGGAAAAACTAGTTTATCCTATGAGCATTAGGATAGACTAGTTTGGCCTAGGAAAAACTAGTCTATCCGATGGGCATTAGGATAGACTAGTTTGGACTAGGCCAATCTAGTTTGGCCTAAAATCGGGTTTGGCCTGTAACATATATATATATTTTTGAAATACGAAGTTCTGTGTTTTTAATTCTTATTCGCTTAGTTTATTTATTTAATGAATAAACACATCTAACTTGTCTGGTTGACATCAAACTATTCTTACAAGTTAATATAGTGTTGATATAAAGGCGGGATTGACACAAAAGTAGACAACAATTAAATTTTGCATTCAGGAGCTCCACTAATGTGTATTAATTCATATCGATAATGCGGTGATATTTGTCTTCGTTCTGTCAAATCTTGCAAAAAAATTGTCTGGCTAATTAAGTTTTGAGTATGAAGCATTTCATCCTCTAAATATTGCTAGCCGGATATATTAAAGAATTTCTTTCTAAAATGATGCAAGCCTTTTTTTTAAATCGGGGAATTTCTTTATAGTACTAAAATTAGTGTCTATTATGAATTTATTTACAGCCCAAAATATAATATTAAATTTAATTTTGGATTTTTGCGAAAATTTAATAAATGTAGAAGTTTAGGTTTAGACTTACAACGTTGTCTGGTATTACAAATTATATATTCAGTGTTCTTATTTTTGTGTACTTTTATATATTTTTTCCAAAACTTTAGGTATTAATATCGTAAAAAGAAAGACAAGTAAAATTCCTTCCTTGCTTATCACTGGTAGTTTTATTCACAAACAGTAACTAACTTAGTGTCAGATAAATAAACAAAAAGTTTTAAAATATCACGTATTGTTTTTCAAAATATCTTCTTTTGTGAGATAAATGTGTTCCTTAATCAGCATTTTGTTCTCAACCAAAAAGTAAAAATAAGATAAATAAAGTGTAAGACAATATTTAACAGTGCCGCATCAATCATCTATTATATTCCGTGTAAAATTACTAGGAATAACTCTAAGTAAAAACATACATAATGTAAATTGATTTGAAATGATTTTTTAATTATTTTTAGAAAAAAATAATTTAAACTTTAAAATGAGTATTAATAACAATCTATAATTAAATTTTGCACTTAAAATTATGATCTTCATAACTGAATTTATATTCACTTATATGAAAAATACAAAAATCACAAACAGATGTTAAGTGTCCTGGTCACTCAATTTTCTAATCCCCCTCACTAATGTAAAATCTATGAACGTTCGATACATTCTTTTATTAAAAATATATCCTTGAGAAATTGATATTTTTAACTTTTATTTCCTGAATACACTTCTTAAAAAATGTCTCTGTTTTTCTTAGTTTTCAAAATTTTTTCTGAAGAACATTCTTAATTTTATATGAACTGTTAAAATTTTACTTACAGTTCGTCAGCTTTTAACGCATAAAATATTAAATTAAGCATAGATTTTTTTTAATATTTTGAACACTAAGAAAAAAAAGAAGCATTCTTTAAGAACAGCACACAGATAAACTAAATTAAAAATATTAATTCCCGTGGACATTTTTTAGATATTCTAATGAATCAACGCCCATATGCTTTACATTACGAAGGAGAATTCCGTAGCTGAGTGACCAGCCAATCTTAAGATATGTACTTAAGACAAAAGGAGTTCAGAAACTATAAGTAACTTTTTCTTTATGTTATTAATATAGAATATTTACGTATTTATTTTTATTAACATTTAAATAGCGTTTGTGATTATCCTCTGAACTGCATAAAAACTTGCCAATGAGGCAATATAAATTTTTTAAAAACTAGTTTTTAAATGATATGAATTTAATTATTTTTTCCGGGGGATGGTAGGGGATTTTGTATGCAATTTTCGTGATGAATTAAGGATATAAGTATCATTAAAAAAACATTATTAAAAAATCTCTCAAATTTGAAAATTTAAAAACTTCTAAAAAATACAACTTTTTTTTCATTAAAAATACTCAAAATATTAAACTATCTAAAATATATTAAATCATTCTATAGATAATGATGTTATATGCATGCAAAAAAAAATAAGCCATCCCATCAAATAGATTTTTTTTAAATCTTAGCCGTCAAAAATCAAGTTTGTAGAAAACGCGACTTAAAGTTGAATCTATATGGGTGCGACTATGAAAGTGTTGATACATAAATGTTTATAATTCCGTTAAAAATGCAAATATTTTTATGCGGTTTTTTGCATTAAGTTAAGAATTAATTGAATAATCAAACTAAATCATAAACAAATCGATTTTTTGAAATGTTTTCAACCCCTGAGACCCCTTAAATGTTCCTCGATATTACACTTATGATAATGAAATTTTGAACTTTTAAAGTAAGACAAGATTGAAAACATAAAATATATTTAACAAAATACCGAAAATTATCTCTAAAACGGATACTTCAGAATTTCTTCCATAATCCCAGGTGTCTGCTTTTGTAAAGTATATCTATACAATTCTAGTTTGGTTTTACAAATTCCATTTGTATTCATTTTATCCATTTATTTAATTTTTTCGCCATGTTCAATGTAGTAATTTCTATTAAAATCAAATGGTTCATATGTTGTAATACAATTAATGGTTATATATATACATATATAATTTTATATGAAAGTACGACAGTAATTAAAAAGTTGAAAAATAGGGTGCAATAACAATTTGAACAAAGAATTAAAATTTTCAAAAGAAGAACAACATCATATAAAAACTAGAACAATCACCGTGCTCCTCGGAAGGTGGGGGTAGCAACAGGTATAAAAAAAAAAAACTTTAAAAATGTATCCTCACAGCTTTCGCAATTCATGACACACCTGCATACTCCATTAATGTAAAAATATATAAGTAAAATAATTTTAAACAATAAAACCATATAACGACTAACAACAAAACGACATATCAACCAAATTACCTTTTAATGAAAAAGTATTTTTAAATTTTAATAAAATAAAAACTTTTAATTGTAACAAAACATCTTTAATATCTCTTAGTAAAAAAAAATAGACATACAGGAAAGCCATGCCCCCACACTGACCTATGAGGGAAAAATTCCGCACTTCCATACTTACACAAGCAGGAACAAATGGGCCTAAGATGGCCAGCCTCAAATACTTGATTTGTCTTTCCGAAATCCAATTCTTTCATATTTGAGTTCCAAGTCTGTTAAAACGTTAATGTTGAATCGCACATCACCTTTCTCACTTTCTATAAGGAATTTTATCAACAAGTGCTCATATAATCAACTTCATCGAAAAAACTTCCATCATCGTGTTTGGACACAAGCTGTTGCCACTTCAAAAAAAACCTTTCAAAAGATCATTTACATAAGGAAAAACGAATAGATATGGATAAAAATTATTGTAAAAAAGATTTGCAGTAAATTTAAAAACCTGTGAATTTAAAATTTTTTTGTTCCGCAATTTTATAAAATCTGATTACTTGCCCCAAAATAATATTTATAAAAACCCTTTACTCAAATATGAAAACCAATAAAGCATTGAAAGAGTTTTAAAATTAAAAAAAAAATTCTTTTATCAAATAGCTTAACCTGTAAATTACCATTATAATTATTAAATCAAGTTAAAAAAATTACGTGAAAACAATTATCTGAAGCTTTATTTAATTTTCAAGGATACATATGATTAATCGATTCGCACAACTTATCATCGAAGACTATTACGTCATCGATGTATCTTAACACTCTGAAAGACTAAAAGAAAAGAAAAAGATTAGCTGCAGAACTAGAATCTGAATTAATCTTTTTGAAGAATACCACTTAAAATTTTTCTTGATCGTAAAGAACTTACGATACATTTATGTTAGCCGAGCGCAAATCTTGCCAATAAAATTTTTTAACTAGACTCTTAACATTTTCTACTTTTTGCGGGGTAAATTTAAACAATGCTATGATTTCGAAATTAAATGCCATAGTTTATGGTATTATTATTTTACTTATTCTTTCTTTATTTCAGAAATTAGTCTGAAGTCATAAGTTGTAAATGAGAGAAAGCATTACATTTTAAATGGAATTAATAAAATATACGCTGACGCGCTGAGAATAATGTTAGGCTATTTATTACTTCCACCTGGCTAATATTATTAAAAATAGAGTTCTTGATTATTTTATCATAATTTTCCGCTTTGGCGAAGGATTAAGCAAATATAATAAATTAAGGATAAACGTAACATGATATAATGTTTAGAATACAATTGAAGGAGACCAAACTAGTCGTCAAAGGCGGCTAGTTTAACAACAGTGATTACTATTCTGCAAGGAATTTTTTATATATTATTAAACAAGATTATTCGTTACCGCAATATATTATATAACTGTGTCAATATATTATACACAGAACTCCCTAATCGTAGAGTCCAATATGAGATGTATGTACATCGTTTAATCTCCTCAGTCCTGATGTCGCCTGCAGGCGACACAAAAACATACCCTTTAAATTAATTTATATACTTCTAGAATTGTCAAAATTTCATCTAGACCTTTTTAATAAATGGTTGCATATTAGATCCATCAATATATAGATTGATGCATCTTTGAAGATGTTTTATAATAATTTTAAAGTATTTTTTGTAGTCCCACGTAATATTTGTCTCAGGACTGAGGAATATAAGAATATTACTAACAAGGATTTCATTTTCGCAAGGGCAAATGTTTGAATAGTAAATTTTGTCTTTATTTTAGACGGAAATTCAGCATTTGAATAAGACTGCGATTACTACACAAAAATTCTGGTGGAAACTAGCCCCTGCTGTAATCAGTCTCTAACACTACGACATGGAGATAATATTTCTGTATCATTTAATTAAAGTGAAAATTGGTGTCATTCCTATTTTATGACCATGTGAGAAGCGTACCTGTTTATCGAAAGGTTGGACAGGTATGGTGTAAATTACTCGAACTCAGACAGCAAAATAGATATGAAAACGTCATCTTCATGTACTATTATGCTAAGAAGAAAAGAAGAGAAACTTAAGAATAAGTGAAATGAAGTGGAGTATATCACGCCCTGTCGTTTAACATGGATTACTAATTTAAGTGTAATTTTTTTTATTTCAAAGATATATTGCTAAATAACACACACCTATTTTTTCCATACCAGAAATACCAGCATTTTCCACTTTAGATATTGTATCTTTTCTTTGCGACATGCTCACGCAATCGTTTTCGGTCTGTTTATTTTTTTTCCTTCGGAATCTTAATAACCAGCTCGCCTCCAAAAAACTTGAATAGTACAGTCGGTCATAGAATTTCCAAGAAATTTGTAACGTGATCTTAGTTCTTACTTCCATGCAGACAATGACTATTTGTGGCTAGATAAATACAACAGTGGGGATTTAATACTTTAAAGCAACAGTGGTAAATAAGATGGCAGTCTTGAAAATATAAGGAAGGACGATTGCAATGACTTTTAATGCCATATGATAAAGAAGATAAAGTTTCTTAGAAAATATGTATTATAAGTTTCTTTTTTACTTTCTTCTATCTTCAATAGAAGAAAGTATTGTAATCGAATTTTTTTTCGACTTCCGGTTTTCGACGGATTTACACGTTTTAGGGGTCAGAGATTCCAAAAAACATGTTTTTACAAAATGTCTGTCTGTCCGTCTGTCTGTGTGTCTCTGTGTCTGTCTGTGTGTATGTCGCCATTCTACCATCAAAAAGTGTATGAAGTTATGCATAGAATTGAACCAAATTTTTTGTGAATGTTTTTGGCTGTGGCAAGCAGGTCCTCCTTCAGTTTTGAAATATTCCGCCGGATGAGGGAGCTGCAATCGCGATTTTTGTGCCATTTTCAATATTGTACCGACCAAAAGTATACGAAGTTATGCATCGAATTGAACCAAATTTTTTGTGTATGTGTATGACTATGGCTAGTTGGTCCTCCCTGAATTTGAAAATAATACGCCGGAAGGGGGCGCTGCAATCGCGATTTTCGTGCCATTTTTAATATTGTACCAACCAAAAGTATATGAAGTTATGCATCGAATTGAACCAAATTTTTTGTGTATGTGTATGACTATGGCTAGTTGGTCCTCCCTGAATTTGAAAATAATCCGCCGGAAGGGGGCGCTGCAATCGCGATTTTCGCGCCATTTTTAATATTGTACCAACCAAAAGTATATGAAGTTATTCATCGAATTGAACAGAATTTTTTGTGTATGTGTGACTATGGCTAGTTGGCACTCCCTGAATTTGAAAAAAATCCGTCGGAAAGGGGCGCTGCAATCGCGATTTTTGTGCCATTTTCAATATTGTACCGACCAAAAATACATGAAGTTATGCATCGAATTGAACGAAATTTTTTATGTAAGTGTATGGATATGGCTAGTTGGATCGCCCTGAATCTGAAAAAAAATTCGCCGGAAGGGGGCGCTGCAATAGCGAATTTTATGCCATTTTCAATATTGCACCACATAAAAGTGTATGAAGTTAGTTCTAGAACTGAACTAAATTTTTTGTATATGATTATTTTTTGGTAAGGCAAGTAGGTCCTCCCTGAATTTGAAAAACAAAATCTACCTATCATTCTATTGTGTCATCGGTTCGTGCAGAGACGGAAATTCGTTTTTGCTCCGGTTAATTGATTGAAGCAGAAATTTAAGATGCATATCAAAGTTGGTATGGTATTGAATTAAAATTATTAAAGCATTAAAATGAGTAACTATTTTTTTTTAATATTAAAATGTACGTATGCGATAGAAGAAAGTTTTGGGATTGGCACATCCAACTAGTTTATGTGTTATACAAGCGAACTTAAATTGTATCTCTAGTTTTTCCTTAATTATTTTTTTTTTGCAACAACCACTTTACAATTGGTGTATAACACGCGCATGAGTAAATTAATTTAAAAGTGCGTGTTATGCTCCCAGATATATGGTACATTGTTTTATTCATAAAAATATAACATTTCTGATTATAAAAATGATTACAAACGCTATTCATCCATTTGTTAAAAGCTTGATATCAACGATGTGAGAAATTTCAACTTTCTTAAGTGTAGCAGGTGTATTTCAGATGACCGTAGGAGGGAGGAACATGCGTTTAATCTAAATCTCGCACACAATCTACAGATGTTTCATGCATCAGAACATTCATATTAATTACAATGAAATTTCAAAGAGGATGAAAAATAATTACTTTGGTAAGTCTGCAAGGGATGCTACAGTCATTTTTTCCGCACCAAAATAAACAAACCAAAACTTCCTTTACAAATATACAGTAAATAAATAAATAAAAACGAATAAATAAAACCTAAAACCTTTGCTCTAGTATTCAACTGGCAAGTAGATATGGAAGCATATTCGAAATTCGGATAACAGAATCGATTTCTATCTGTTTTACTAGTTTCTCAGTTATTATTTTTTAATAATGCAGTTAGAAATTATTTATTTTTGTATCATACTAGCATACGCTTTTTTAAAAAGATAAATAATCGTTTTTCAAGTTTATTATTTAGTGAAACAAAGTGTGTAAATGCTATAACTTTAAATACAACCATAAGACGGGAAAACGAAATTTCAGTTTGAGTTAATTGTTAAATAAAAGATAAGCCCACCGTTTATTTAAAAGGTATATATAAACATTTTAGGTTTAAAGTTTAAACTACATATTTTACTTAACTAATGATTACTTTCGGCTTACGTCCGCAGCCTTCACTAGGGAGAAATTAACATTTTCTCTTCCATATACTTTGCGAATAAAAACTGGAAATTCTCCGTTTTTAAATAAAATATACATTTTACAATCTACAATGTTTATGATCAAATTTACCATAATATCATTGAATTTTACCGTCCATATTCATAAAAGTTCCTACGGTTTTTTCAGATCTTTTAGTTATATAGATTTTTTTTTAATTTCCGAATGAAAAAACTGTATAATAAATATCTCATGTTCTATTCAAGTAGAATAACAAAAGAAAATAAAAAAACAAAGTAATAAAATAATGAAAAAGTCCCTTTCTCACACACACGTGAATTAGCAAATCGAATTATTTGTAAATTTGCCATGAAACTTGAACTATTTATGTTTTTTAAATTAACTATGAAAATATAATTAACGAATGAAAAAAAATTACAAAAATCAATTTTCTTTTCCATTCATTACAATGATGAAGCTTCATTATTTCCTAGAAGATTTTATTTGCTATAATTGGTTAGTAATTAATTACATTTTATTATTTTTATTTTTATTTTTGGCTCCTAGAGTTAATTAAAAAAACAGTTATGAAAATAAAAATTAATTACTGGGCGAATGTAGTAGTTTATTGCTTTCTGAAGCAGAATAAGATGAAACAAATGGAAAAAAACATCGTGTTCAATTTCCAGAACATCAATAAGAAATTGATTATTTTTCGAAATCCAAATTAAATAAAAAAGTAGTACTATTTTTAAAGAATAATTAATTTTAATTCAACTAACAATTTAAAAAAAGAAAGAGAGAGACAGAGATGCAATAAGTACCAAATTAGCGCAAATACGGCCAAAATGATTCACACTATGATGAATTCTATATATATTTTTGCGGTAGCTATTTTATTAAACAAAAACATGTCAGTGAACAACACTGACGTCTTTCATGAATTCCATTTAAATACAAATATTATAACATCGAAACATAGCATGAGAGAATGCAGAGTGAGGTCACGAGTCAGTTATTTAATCTGCTGACCATTTCGTTTAATGATCAACTGCCAAGTTGCTGCATATATGTATACAGGTATGATTTTATATTATGTGTAGTATTAATACATTCTACATTTTATTAATATTTTTCCTCAATTTTGCGTGTGTGCGCGTATTATGTGCGTGTCTTCGGTACGAAATATATAGGGTATGAAAATATGTATTTATTTCAATATTAAAAAATATTTGAGTAAAAATAAGTGACTAATTTTACAGTGTTTTATATTTTAATGCTAAATAAATAACGTTATGTTACTATTTTTCAAAGTATTTTCGAAATCTGAAACATCCAATAGCTCTTGCAAATTTACCTTAATTTAAAATTTGCCTTATAATTTGCTCGTAAAATTTGCCTCATTGAATCGGAGAATTTTCACGATTTAGAAAGGCACATATTTATGTTTTTAAAAACCGGTGGTAAAACATTAAAAATTTCGTAAAAAGCTCCTAGGAGGGCTTAGTAGGGAGCTCTGACTTCTATAAGCTACGCTCAACAACATCCTTTTCAGAAATTCCAGATTTTAAAAGCATCCCTCATAGCATGTATGTTCACAGTGACGTCACAATGACGTCACTGTGAGTCACTTTGATCACATCACATCTGTGACGAAAATGCCACTACTCAGTGACGTCACAATGTGACTAAGATGTGACTTTCTAAAAAAAATTTCGCAGTTCGTCACAATGTTAATGTCAAAGTAGTCACAAATGACACACTTTTCACAAATTGGTCACAATGTGACGTCGCAAAGTGGTCACAATGTGACGTCACAAAAAAGCTCTAAAACGGCCATAACGACTTCACATTTTAGTCACTGTGATTTCACATCAACGTTACGTGACGTCACATCGACAATCGATGGTCACAAAGTCACAATGTGACTTCACAACGACGTTGCAGTGATCATTTCACCTGTATTAACCCCTCAAGGACGAGCGACACGTATATGTGTCGCAAAAAGGCTTAAGAGTCCATGTTCATCCGCATTAGCAACATTTCACAGCAAAATTTGCCTTATTGAATCGGAATATTTTAACGATTTAGAAAGTCACATATTTAAGTTTTTAACCCGTTGAGGGGCAAAGCACTTCTGTTCCTAAAATGTTCAAATGACTGATTGACACCGGGATTCATAAACAAATTTATATGATAGTAAGTAAAAGCTGTTTTTCACGTACATTGTAAAAAACAAAATTTAATATTAAAATACCGGTGCCAATGTAGCTTAAGGGAATTAAAATTAAGTGGTATATATAATATACCGCTAAAACCGATGGTAAAACATTAAAAATTTCGTTAAAGGCTCCCTCTCGAAAGGGTTAAAGATATTAAAATCTATTTAAAAAAAAAACAGTAGCTATCCTTCTGTAAATTCATTCATTCCATTCATTTTTCTTTGATCGGATATTTTTAAAGCCAAATCATCCACTGTTAAGAGATACGTTGCCTGTTTTTGTGTTTGATTGAAAAAATAATCGTTAAAAATTTGAAAATAAACTAATATAAAATAATTTAAATAAACAGGGTCTTTGTCTCTCTGTATTTTTCACGACACTTCTATTAAAGTTATTTGAAATGCATCTTTTAAATCTGACAAATGTTTATCTAAAAATATGAAATAAATATCTCAAGCAAACGATTTTCCTTTTTAAATTAAACTGATTTGCATTATTAATGTTCGGTCATTTGAAACATGACGCAAACTATATATAATTGATATATGACGTAATCCTACTTTTAGTTTCGAATGCATATCAAGTAATTTTATTTTTTAAAATTTTACTTTTCGTTGTAAATAAAATATTTACATTTCATTAATCTTTGTAATTTCGCGTGAAAATATTTTTGTCGCACGAATGGGTTTTTTTAAAACTTTTTTTTGCTTTTGGATTAGCTACAATAGTTTAAAAGGATGACATGTCTCGTGTAAATATGTATTTTAAAATTGCCATATCATTTTCAATAAGACCTAATCTTTTTAATATATACGAGATAATACTTTTGTGGTTAGAAAAGAAATATTAATTGCTTTGTCTTAGAATTCACGGTAATATCTTAAAAAAATTATCTCAACATATGAAATAAATGGCTCGAGAAAAAATATTTTTAAATTTAAACCATTTCGTCAATTAATTATTTGTCGTTAATTATTTGTCGATTTTAAATATGACGCAGTTTACATAATAATGCGGCTGTCAAATCATAATAATAAATATTATTAGAAAAAAAATCTAAACATTCTTTGCAAAAAAATCTTTTAAAATTCATGTATAAATGCCGTTTTTATGACGTTATTTTCAAAATCTTCCTACTTTTAACCTATAATCTTTTAATTTAAATTTTTTTCTGTTCATAATAACCTCATGTAAGCTATTTATTAAGTTGAAGAAGGGATTATTATTTGCGCTGTTTTAAAATTGGCAACAATTTAAAATAATACTTTTTTTGTTAAAACTATGTAATAAACATCTTTGAAATTGCTAAAAATTTGGATTTAAAATGAAAATAAGTCCTCAAAAAGTAAGTCAAATAAGTGCAATAAAAAAAATAAGTGCAATCTGCTCACCAAGAACTTCTAAGATGATTTTAAAATGTTTAAATTCTATGTACAGTTTTTACTCAAATGAAACGTTTTTAATAAAATGATTTTGAATAAATTTAACATTGAATAATACTTTAAACATTTAGTCCATTTAAAAACTGTCTGCATCAGCCTATTTATCAAGTGTTTCACTATAATATCACCAATTTTCATATTTTTGTATGCATCATCTTTAATATTATTAACAAAAAATGATCACCCCCTCCCCCCCCCCCATCAACAAAAAATCATATTTCCAGTAGCGACGGCAGAATTAGTTATTTTTTTACCATAGAGGAATTATTTGAACATTAATAAATATAATAATACATTTACTTGAGATTCTTCGTTTTTCCTATGTAGAATAACACTGATAAACAAGGTTTCTGTTTCTAAGTATGTGGTGACTTTAATATTTTAGATAGTGCTGTGAAAGAATATGCCATTAAAAAGATTCCATTACCGACAGATTTTTCAAAAATTCAAAATCTTGAAAATCTGAATTTTGTATTTATTCAACACATATACCTTATAAAATTTATTAGTTGGTATTTTAGTAATGACAAATTTTTAAATAAACACTTATAAAGATTAAAATTAATATTTAAAAACATTAAAAATATGCATTGTTTATAAAATTTCAGAAAAATGTAAAAGAATTTTCTAAAAAGAAATTACATTAATAAGAAATTTCATATTGTATGTAGCGGTAAATGTTTTATCTGTGGATGCTTTCTTATAGGCACAATCACTATCTTCCCTAATAAGGTTCTAACAGTAATCTCCGAGCATATTAGGGGGCCACCTGCCTTGCTATCTGGTTTTCATTGCTCTAGACATTTTTCGCATATTTTAGAGGAAAATAAAATAACTATAATCTAAATTTATGTAAACAGTGTTATAGAACAAAGAAATAGCAGTACATTCGCCCCGAAAGATAAGATTAAACTGTCATGGATTTGCGTTAAAGCCAAATACTGTGGGTGCGGCTAGCGCTGTCTGTTCAAAGTCGCCAACATAAAATTTATTAGGGGCACATCAGTTTCTACTCTCTTGCTGTATCTTCTATCTTTGGAAATAGAAAAAAAGATTGTTTGTGTGAATCAAACGCATGTAATAGAATAATGTAATTTAATTATAATGCTATACTATGCCTACATACTACGAAACGTAGAAATGAAATTTCTCAAAATTGGATGGTGATAGAAAATTTTTACAAACATATTCTTTTTCAGCAGCTTGAAATCTATAAGAAACACTTAATGTATATAGAAAATTAGAAAATTCGTTAAAATATGTTTATCAGTTTAATTAAAGCTGTTTTATCGATAATTTAAACAATGGTTTATGATAAACTAAGATTGAAATAAATTTTTAATTTATAACATATTATCTTTTTTCAAGAAATAGTAACTAAACCATGTTTAAATATTTATTGCCTTTCATATAGTTAAAAAAAGCAAATATGTTACAAAATCTTCTAATTATGAAAATTTAGTTATTTGATTAAAAATAAATTAAAGAATTTACTATGTAAAATTCCCAAGTTCATCTTTTTCTATTCAGAAAAAAAGTTTATACATTCAAGTACATATAACGTTGTTAAAATATTTTTATCTTCTATAAAATTTAACCTTTCAAAAAAATCAGGATTAACCGTAGATAAAATACTTAAGCTGCATTATCTTTAATACCCCTTTTTATGTCACATAAAATTTAAAAGAAGAAGAAATACTGGAAATGTTCGCTAGTTACCACTGTTATAAAATTATCAAAAAATATTCGTATAAAATCTAATAATTAGTAAATGTTATCACAAAAGTGTGTTCCTTTTTTGTTTTATTTCTCTTCAGACTCAAAATCTTTTATGATATGAAAAAATATTAACGTTTTAATATTGATTGCATAATAATAGACTTTTTAATATTAATTATTATTTATAAAATTGCATATAATATTTAATAACAATTATTGATTTCGAAATTCAGTATAATATTTAACATTAATAAGATATAAACCCTTTTAAAAATAACCTTTTTTAAAAATTATTTTTTAGAAGTCGAAAGTTTTCTTCACAATACCTGTAATAAAATTTCATAAATAAAACTTAACAATGACTTTTTTAAAAAAAAATCTCAGACGATCGGCCTACAAAAGTAGATTTCGAAGTTAAATCCCCATTTCATCAACAAAAATTAAATCAAGATTAGCGATAAACCCAGCTTAACAATTTTATATGGAGCTACTTTTCTTGAGTTTTTAATTTCATATTTCCGTACATGTTTTTTGCATCAGAATGAAGTTTATACAATATATTTTTTTATCCTTTGAAAATATTTTTAGTAATATTTTAATAGTAGTTAATCTATTAATATATTTAATCTTATCAAACCCTATTTATTACAAAAGTCATGGATAAAAATAAAATTTATAAAATAAATTTAAATCATGTGGTGATTGTTTTGATAAATGAAACACACACTATAATTTAAATTCTGATATTTTTTTATTGAGATGCGCTTGTTTAATAATACAATTTTACATACAGCATTTCTGAGAGTTGTCAAAAGTTATCATGCGAATGATACTTTTTTATCACATTGGTTGCTTATAACGAAGTTGGGATTTTTCATCTTCTTTAACCTCCGCTCTTTTTCTATAAAAATTTGTTACATGAAAAACTTGTCAAGTTAAAAGTTCAAGATAGTATTTAGAAGACTTATGTGGATTTGATATACTTGAAAGTATTTATATACTTTCATATCGTTCCAATATCTTATTTATATATACATTTGATATCTTTCAGATATGGATATGAATTGACGACATTCTTACTTTCATTCTTATAAAGCTATTCTTTTCGCCCCTTGATGAAATTATTAAAGACATTAAACATATGTAATGCATAAATTTTTGACCATCTTCTTAGATATAATAATAATTTCAAATTAATTCGACATATATAATAAATAACAAATAATGGATTTTTTCTCTTTAAAAAAAAAAGAAAAAATAATAAATTAAATAAGTGTGAACGCAGATCGCACAGAGGGTTTTGTTTAATATCTCCTTCAAAACCCTTTATCAATAAATAAAAAACGAAAATTGTCAAATTAAAAAATTAATCTTTCCTTGCATAAATGGCAGCACCATTATATATAGAAATGCGCCTCCTCGAAATTATCCACTATTCTATTTCAAAATTTATATTTAGCTAATAATATTTATGGTAGAACTTTGTCAAAAATCGCATTTAAAACGATAAAAACCGCTGCAAATTTTAAAAAAAGTTTGCGACCTTATGAATTGAACGAAACCCATAAGAGGAAATAATCAGTTTGGTTATGCATCTTGTTTATAAGTAGATAAAATAGCGAATAAAAGTAAAATATTGCAAAGTTTAGCAAAAAGTTTAAGGGAAACCAAACTGGTTACCAGAGGTGGCTAGTAATTTAAATGAATAGAAATTTAATAAATAATATTAATTAAAAAACATTTCACTTTGCGTGTCAAAATATGACATAAATATGATTTAATATGATGAGATAAAAACAAATAAGCGGGTTTTTCAAGTGATATATTTAATCCATTAATTTTATAATAATAATAATTTTTATATCTTTTTAATCTTGCGTGCAAAAATAAAAGAAAAAAAGAACAACAAAAAATAACTAATGATATTTAAAAAAGTATTTTAATTAAAATAATAGTCTTTTTTTAAATTTTTATGATTTGTTCTGTGATAAGAGTTATACTGCTGTAAGTACAGAAAATTTTAACTTTCTGACTTACATAGTTGTTGTTTACGGACTCTGTCAGACCGACAAACAGTTAGAGGACAGAGACGAATAGGGTTTCATCAGATAAACAAAACTCTAAAAAAAAACTTGTTATTTTTTATCCTCTTAATTTGATAGTGATCATTAACGTGTTTAACTGAGTAACGTGTTTAACTGAGTTTTGTGTCCCTTGATTTTATGTGTCAATTTGTAAAAAAAAATATATATATAAGTTATCATGTCCATGAAAAAGTCTTATATAGGGGAGAGTGGGGATACTTGAGCATAGGGGATACTTGAGCCACCCCTATTATCTCGACAGTTGGTTAATTTTTCTTTCTAAAACTGCCAATATGATAACATATTTATAGTTCTGAATATGTAAAAAAGAAATCACACATCTTGGTACGATTTTGAAAGTATAGTGATTAATAGTTGTCTTTTCCCTATCTGAAGTAAATATTTGGGTGCATGGTTTTTTTGTTTTTTTGTAATCAAAGTTTTGTTTAAAGTTGCAACTATATACATATATTCAATAAGCATAATTTCAATTGTATTTTGAGTCTAAAATAGTTCTAATTGCTGCATGCTTTATTTAGTAAAACTCTGGGAAACAAAAATAGTGATAGTGGGGATACTTGAGCCAATGAGAGTGGGGATACTTGAGCCATGTCTTAACCATCCCCACTAGAAATTAAACACGGGTGAAACAAATAAAAAATAAAATTCCATCCTTATATTCACTAATAGATATTTTTCTGAAGAAAAGGGAGAATAATCTTTCATTTTATTTTTTTTTTCCTTAAAAAAATAACGACCTAAAAATGTTTAAAAATGTATATTTTTTAAATGAAAATGTCTATTTTATTTTTCGATTTGACTAACAAAATAGCCTGTCTAGATAAATGTAAACATAGTTTTCAATTTAACTTTCATTAAATGAAAATAACTTTTTAAAACGGTTTTACAGGCTATAATCTCTAATACTTTAATTAGTTAGGTCCAACACAATAAAATATTTATTTTTTAATATAACATATTAAGATTAGTATTTTATATTGAAATCGTAACCTCTGTTGCTGTAACTTTTTTTTTAACTAAGAAAATTGAAGAAAAATTGGTAAAAAGAGCGCTCAAAAACAAGAAAAGCAACAAAAATCCCAGTTCAAACTTACCTACATGGAGCCAAAGAGGAAGACAAAATCTTTTCCTGTGAAATCAAAAAAGTGTTTGAAATAGTAGAATGATACATCTGGCTTAAATTCCGACAGCTACTAAACTAAAAGCATGAGTTCGACAATATCATTAGAGGAAAATTCTGTCAATGATGGTGATGATGTGAAAGAAAACCTTCTATTGATGGTTGGTTACTAATAAAATATGCCAGAAAGAAAACTATAAAAATATTTGTTGGATAAGTGCTTAATATTTTTAAAATGAAATTTGCCCGAAGAATTGCAGATTCCAAATTTAAATGGCTCTGAACTGAGGATGTTTCTACCGTCGTTATAACTCAAGTTCAAATTATCCTTCGACAACAGTTTAAACGACAAAAAATGATCGTATTACTAGCTTTGTTTTCTCAATTGGTTTTGAAAGACTTTACGTTTCATAATTTATCATTCTGTAAAATGTTTGCGCAAAAATAAAGCGAAAAAAAAATATTTTTGTAGGTATTTTTCCGTAGTGGCTCAAGTATCCCTTCACTATGGCTCAAGTATCCCTGCCATGGGGATACTTGAGCCATGATGTAAAACAAAAAATAAACATTTATTATACATAGAAAAATAGTTCAAAATTTATTGAAAGTGGTTTTTAGTTGAAGGAAAAATATCAAATTTTCATTTTCAATATTTTATTTTATTCTAAAAAAATATAAAAAATTAAAAAAAATTAAAATTCAAAAAATGGCTCAAGTATCCCCATCTTCCCCTACATATATAATGTACACTGGTATATAAAACTTAATGAGGAATCAGATAAATTAGAATAAAAGCCGAGCATAGAAACAGAATAAACTGAAAGACCAATCAAGAGATATAGCTGCGACCAATGCAGTAGGATATGTGCTTATATGGCACATAGCGTAACAGGAGGAGGTAGGAAAGATATAACCGCAAAAGCTTTATGCCGTTCAAAAATATGATGCACGGTATACACTGCTATTGCACGGTATACACTGTACAGTAATTTCAACGACGGTGGATTGCGACTGCTGAGTGACATGTCAAACTCTTTTGTGAATCCCTCTGAATAAAATATAAATGTCACTTATTCCAAACTCGAACGAAAGCATTTTATAACCCATCTCAATGATGTATATTACCAGCTTTTAAGTTAGCCAACTTTTAAGTAAAGATACGGAAATATAAATGGATTTGCATTATAATGTACTACATGCATAAAAATATTAAAATTACATAAAAATTTCGCAAAAATCGTGTTTTTAGAATATTAAATGACGATTACTTCAATTAATGTCCAGACAAAAGTCTTGTAAACATAAAAGTACATGCATCTTTTAGAGGTTAGGATGTCCAGAAGTGAGAAATGAAAAAGAATCACGAACATTATTCGTGTTCAACGTTTAATATTTACAATCATTGTAAAGCCCAATAATTTAGCAATGCCAAAACAGAGAACATTTTAATTCCTGAAAGGAGCATTTTAATTCCTTTAAGAATTTTAATTTCATAAAGGTTTTATTTCTCTATCAAAAATATATTGTAAATAATGAAATTAAAGAATGGGTTCTTGATAGCAAAATTTTATGGAACACAATATAACATTGCCATGGCGTTTGATTCGTTTTCAGTAATGTGAAATGGCATTCCAGCTGAATGTTCAGATCATTTTAAATACAAGCTTAAATTTAACATTTAGTTTAATCTAAGGTTCATTTGAAAATATTGACCAACGCAGCAAGCATAGCCTGCTAGTGCTTGTATATATTTATATAATACTTAAATGAGTGTAAAAAGGAATTGCAAACCATAAGACAAATTCCAATTCAGACAGATTATAATTCTTATAAAGAATAACAATTTAGTATTCTTTATTTGGTTTTTATTCAAACAGCATACGAATTCTGTTTTTAAAAGATTTAAATTTATATGCTTAACTCCCTTTTAATTTAAAAAATATAATGCTGCGCATGCAAAGTACTCGTAAAAATGTACACAAAATATGTGAACAGGTTAGAAAAAAACATATTTTACTAGGTAATCTTTTAAATATACTTTTTGAATTTCCAAACGTAAATAAAGAGGCATTAAACACGGGAAAACATATATTTATTTCTGGAAAATGCTACAAACTTATCAAATTAAATGTATCCAAATTTTACAAATTTATATCATAAAAAAGGTAAACTTTTTACCGCCCAGTTAAGATGGCGATAACATTTCTCGGAATAAAATATACAGAAAAAAGAGGTTGTTCAAAGAAAATTAAATTTCATATTTTAATGTTTATGCACCACCTCTTAAACGAATGCGACATCGGAAAGCTTTACTTCTGTGTTCTTATTCTCTAAATTGGAAGAAATAATTTTATAAAATTTCGTGTATTAAGGGATTTTTGCTAGCACTTCTGTAAAAAAAGAAAAAGAAAGAATTAGTTAAACATTTACATTACTTACAATTGCTTTAAAGAAATTTAAGTTTGTTTCTCAACATATGTTTATGGCACATGGGATATAAAATAATTAAAATTTTTGTGTTTTTGTTGTCAGTCTACAAATAGAGCTAAAAGATTATTTTGCTAAGTGATTATGGATGTAGAATATCATAATGCTGAAATGATTTAAAATAATATATTTTAAGCACTGTCGCCCGGTGGGTGATTTACCAACTCTCGCCAAATTCGATTTTTTAAAGTTTATCGTAGTGTAATTTATTTTTTAACTGTTATAGCTGACATGTTAATGGCGTTGAAGCTTGCTACTAGGTTTTGATATAAATGTATTTATATGGGCCAAATAGACTAGTCGAAAGTTGGTGCTTCTTAGTTGGGAATGAATTAATCAATTTGAGTATAGTTGAATGATCGGCTTTTATAAGGGGTAAGTCTAGAAGAGATGGCCAGTGTAAATATTTCGAAAACTTGATCATAGATTTCATCATAAAATTTAGTCGTAGGAATAATTCGATTAATTCATTCATTGCGAGTTGCAGTTGCGATTTTCGATTATAAAAATTAGGTGTAATTTTATGTTTATTTATTTTGGTAGATGATTTTGTTTTATTATCTGAGCGTTTTTCAGAACGTAAACTACATAATTTTTTACAATTTGAACTTATAATGCACATATATAGTCTAATCTTTACATCTAAAGCTAGAAAAAAGACATACAATGGCTATTAACGCTTTTAATTGGGCGAACACCGGTTCTTCAATTTCAGGAGAAAAGGCTACATGAAATCGAAGAGAGATCATCAACTTTAATCACAATTCAAAATTATACAGTGAGTATTTTAACTAAATATAATTAAATTTAAAATATCTATAAAGCGTTTATGCTTATAAATATACTATCGATATAATTGTTTAGAATTTAACTACTATAAATATTTCAATAATAATAATAATAATAATACCTAACGATCATTTGTTTCAGAAAATATATTAAAAACATAGAAACTTTCATCTCAGAAAAATATAAAGTTCATAAATAAACTAAATAAACACGATAAATCTAAAATGAATGCAAAAAATAAATAAATAATCATGACATTTCCAGCACCAAAGAATATTAATTTTATTTAAAATTATCAGATTCTACATATTCCGAGAAAATAGAATTGAATCAGAATCAATGTGTTGGTAATTCAGAACAATATGATACGGCAACGACAAAGGATGTAAGGATACAATGCATAAGGTACCTGAATTTTTTGTATGAAACGTGTAGAAAGCGTGTTCTTTTATTTGCATTCTAAGCATTTTCTTTTTCATTCTTTAAAAACACCTATTCTAGAGTTATCTTATCTATTGCTTGTATAATTAATTAATATCTTGAAGATCGAGCTGCACGCGAAACATATGTAAAGTTATATGTATATATAACTTTACAATATAAAATATGTACTCCTTGTAGGGTTATTTATTCAAAAACATTTTTATAAGGTGCCTAACCTGTGCCTAATATGGACACTCTAAAGAAAATCTATTTTTTCACCCCCATGTACACATAATAGGACTCAAAAAATATATGACCATGATCCCTGGACTGTTGACTATCATTGTTAAAATTAGCGACCTTGGAACTATTCCAATTCAATTTAAATGATAAAAACAAAAAATGTTAAGAAATGTCCATATAAGGAATCACTAGTCCCTATTATGGACAGATGGCTCCTTATTAATCTACTACAAAAGGTGTATAGAAGAACCCCTTTTCTGTGGAATTTTGGAGGAAAGGGGATAAAAAAATGTATCTTAATGTATTGCAGGGAAGGGTAGGACACAGTAAATATCTTCAGAACACGCACTTAGCGGTCATTTTCGGTTGTGGCTCTTCGAAGACCGATGCAAAGCACCTCAGTTACTACAAAATATTATGAAATGATAGTTGGTTTTGCTTAGCTTTCTATTTTTTTTAATATCAAGATTAACCTGCTGTACTTCCAATGTGGACATAAGGTGTCCATATTGGTAAATGGGAGTAGTTTTGTTAAATCTTGTAATAAATAAATAACGAAAACGTTTTAATGCAATATATGCAATAGCAATTGAAAATATGTTTTAAAAGCTTTCTAAAACACTCCACTTTTCAATATTTAAAGTAATTTTACAATGTCTAATAAGAATTTAAACTTATCGCTATTTACGATGAGCACACCACAAAACAACAAGTTTCCTTCTAAATGGCGATCAGCGCGCTTTTTTGTACTTTCCTGGCTTAATTCTCTTTTCAACTCCTTTTCTTCACGGACATATAGAGCAATTTCTCTATCAAAATTGTTAGTTTTAAAAATATTAGGGGTATCCATATTGAGAGCACTGTTCATATAGGGTACAAGTACCTTAATTATAACGAAGTTGTTGGTAGTATTACGGTTGTTGGACCGCAACCATGCCTGTGTATCAGAATGTGGATTATCCGTATTTCTAGTAAGAAGAGTAGTTATAACATAAACATTTCATTTGGCGTACCATGTTTCAATTGCTATATTGATGCTTCTGTGTTAATCGATAGCAAATGAAAAATTGTCAAAAAAACTTCCGATACTATATTCATGTTGCATTATTTTAATTTAAATTTTAAACTTTTCATTCATTTGTTTTAAAATACATGATTTTAACTAGTTTCATGGTACTTTTCCAATAGTTATTTGGCAGGTTTTATTTAAAACGGTGCATTTTGGGATTATAAATAATTAAAAGCCCAAATAATGTTTATAAATAAAAATGTAAATAAACCTTAAGAAGTTTGTGCTTTTTTTGTATATAAATTTAAACATTGCATCTATATAATAAGATTATTATTTTTACATACAAATATAAACATTTCCTCTATATGTAATAATATTATTATTATGTTATACAAGTTACTTTTGTTTGCATGCGGAAATAGGTAAATGACTTGTTACTATTTTAAAAAAATTGCATAAATGATTAAAGAAATGCATGGGTATATGAAACAATAGTAGTTTACATGAAAATATGCATTAAAAGTGTACTTCTGTCACCAAGTTCATTTTCCCTACCTCATCAACTCCCTGATACTGATAAACTACAAATTTCACTTAAAATATTAAAACTAGAAAAAGAAGAAGAAGATGAAATGATGCCATATATCAAAATATTTTTTTTTATCACAAAATAATTGTTTCTAATTTACTCGCGCAAAATATGAAGGATAGTATTGACGATTAAAAAATTATGTTGCAGAGATTATTGCAAAATATCCAGTATTAAGTTATTTTGACTTTTTTCTTTAAGTATATATATATTTAAAAAAATCCAGATTTATTTCCCTGCTTTATTTTTTTTATCATACTTGCGTATTTGTATTTATTAATGATCATATATTTTCCTTGTATCATGAGCTGTAATCATGGTTTCGTAGAAAACATTTAGCCGGTGAAACTGACACACACTTTTCCGTGACGCATGTAGATAAATTATTCTTTTACATTAATTGTTCTTTTAAAACTAGTTGGAACTTATATTTTATAGTAGATGCATTTAGTAGGATACCAGTATATGAGCTCTGGTACAATGAGCCCTGATTTCCGACAAATATTTTTGAAGTTGCTTGCTTGACGTTTAGTATCATATGGTAGCTGTCTAGATTTAGAAAGTAATATTACGCTGTGTGTGTCATTTCTTTCAGACAATAAAAGGTCTTGATATTTTTTACTTCATGTCTTCTGAATATAATTTGAATCTTCTGTATATCATAAAATAATTTTAGATAAAATGTTAATAAATACAAATGTCTTCTTAAGGGAAAAAAATGATTTAATTTAAAGTACAGACTTTGAATGTCGCAAATTGTAATAAAAAATTAAATTAAAGAATTCCCACATAAACAGAATTAGTGACTGAAAATTTTATTATGCAAGACGGGAAATCTTCCAACTGAATTTTAAAAAGACGTATTTTTTTGAATAAACATGTTCGTTTTTAAATTTATTTAATTACATCAAATAGTTATATTACATTAGTTACAGAATACTATTATTATCCTTTAAAGTTTAAGTGGTTTAAAATTTGTACACTATTCCACTGCCGAAAGATTAGTAAACTCTTTATGAAAATAAAAATTTTAAAAGCTGGGTGCAATGTAACCATTTCCTGGTTGTAAAGCAAAAAAATTTAATGCTAGTTAAAAAGGATGAGATTAGAGTATCGATGTTATTTTTAAATGTCCATTTCTCTGTACTAAGTATATCTATAAAAATTTCCAATTCTTTTCAAACGTTGAACCCTTCAACGTTTAGTTTTTCTTTTAGTTTCTGTATTTTTTTTTTATTTCTCAATTCTAAATGTATTTGTGCAAACTAGGAATTTATATATTACTAAATTATATATTCAACTTGTACTTACTTTATATAATACGAGATGCAACCCGTCGAATTCCGATAAAGAAAAAAGCGGAACTGTAAGCTGCGATTATACTGCGATTTTGTAATAAACCTACAAAATTATTTACAACAAGTGGGCAAATTTGATTTCAGATCACACAAGGGTTTCGTTTAATACATATTGTTACGAATTTTGTAAATAGTTAGTGTTTGTACTGTAAAATAATGTAAATAATCTTATTAAGCTCCATTCCTTTACTAATATTAGTTTTTGTTACATTGTCTCTGTTATCAAGCAAACTTGTCTATTATTTTCAGTGAATGTCTATGGCAGCTTTGCGAAATATTAGAGATATCGCCAAGTTGGGGTCACTTTTGGCGACTAATTTTGGTCGCCAAATTTGGCGATATATCGCCAAATTGGCAACAAACTTGGCGATTGTTGGCGATGGTAACCCTTCCCTATTTATGGTAAACTCCCCCCTTAGGTCTACTGATACATTGAATGTTGTTCCGTGGTTTTCCAGTTTTTTCTAGAAGGTTGTAGAAATTTCCACCGCATGCGACGAGACTATATATAGGAGAGCCGGATGCCAGCTGTTGTTGTCATTATTTACCAGTCAGTCATTGAGTGAACAAGGCGTTTGTAAAGCAAGTTTGCTTGAGTTTCATTTATGTTGTTTTGAATGTTATTAAGTGTTGAGACGTTGTATAAAGAGTCTCTGGGATCTAAAGCTGTACCTGTACGATAAATTGGAGCAATATTTTTGAATATCTAGTAATATTTGTGAGTTTCGAAGACTCTGTTGTTCTGAAGATCTGTGAATAAATTATTTTCTACTTTTCTGACAAGAGTTTGAAGTTGTCTAACCATAAGATCAAAAGAACCCCATATATGCTGCAACAATATTTTTTCAAAAGAAATTATCCTTTAATTAATACATCCAAACTGTTTATTTATAATTAATAATAGCATCGATATAAATAAAAATTTGCATTTGTAAAAACGAAAAAAACATGTACAAACAAATTTTTTAATACTGAATCATTAATAAATTGTAATAGTTCATAAAATAGAAAGAAGCCTGAAGTCCAAATAGTATTTATAAATGTCAAATGAACGTAAACCTAATAATATAAATCCTTAAATTGGCGAAAAATACGAAATTTCTTCTAATTAATATAAAATATATATTAATACATTCTCTTAATATAAAAATTTTAAGTTCCAACATCAAGTTCCAAATTCAGTACCTACTGTTTAATAGCGAGATGCTTTACGTCTATAATGCCGACACTAAAAACGTTGAAATTAACACCCGCTTTTAAAATTTAAGTCGCAAAAATAAAGATATGAAACTAAAAAAAAAATATTTTTTTTTAATAATAAACGTTTTCAAAATTTTATGATTTGCTGTGATGTGTTCAGCTGTAAGTGCACAAAATTTGATGTCAGTGACTTATACAGGTTTTGTGTACGGACTTTGTGACGAAGAATCATAAAGTGGACAGAGATGAATGGGGTTTCGTCAAATAAACGAAAACCTAATAAAAAATGCATTTTATATTGGTTCATTCAACTCGCAAATAAATATTATTTTAGTCTAAAATTATAAATTTCTATTTGTATGAAGGTTTATCGTTCAAATTATTGAAAACTGAAGATTTAATCGTATATTTAACTAGTTAAATATAATACAGATAAGATATTATGATAAAGTTATCAATTGAGACAAGTTTGATATTCTCATGCTTGATATTCCGGAATGAAAAAAGAAAACTCAAATTTATTTCACTTTGACACTATTATCGAATTCTTTCTCCGTGAAATCTAATAATTTTGTTACCATTTTCATCTTCACAAATTTTAAATACGCATCTCTCATACCCATTTTCACCATTTAAAGTTTATTTGATCCTTTTAAAATCATTTTAGCTTCAAATTTGATGGCTTATTTGTTAGGTAGATCTTTGCGTTTGAACAGCATTCTTGACTACGAATTCTAATTCCAGTATCTAAAAGTAAACATTATCGTAATTTATGTCTTACTGTACCCATAATCTACCGTAGTTTATGACGCACTTGTGGTTAAATATTTAATTTTATTTAAGTAAATGGTCGTTTTCTTTTAAATATTACTTCATCTTCCCTTGCTTAAACATTTCGCCTTTTGCCTTATACTCAGTATCAACAAAATGAAAAAAATGTAATTGTATCTATTTTATGAGGAAAAAAGTTTTACTTTACAAGCAGACCCTCATTTTTGTTCAAAACATTTTTAGGCAGAATGATTCTCATGCAATTTTATACCATTAAGTCGTATAAAGCAAACTGACCGTTCAAACAATGGAAGTGGTCCAGTTTTGACTATCCCAGTTTTGAAGCTATTTCATACAGATTTTTTTTTTATTAAATTATAGAAATGAGGATATTTTAAAAAACAGCTAGTGCAGGCAATTCTAAAAATGATCAGTTTTCCGTAAAGATTAATATTAATAAACTGGTTCAGCAACAATTTATAGTAGATGACCTTGATTTGTAGTATAAACCTTGCGTTTTAAATACATAAATTATTTATGTTTTTCTTTGTAAGTAAGGAGTCAAATTTATAATTCGCGTTAACTAAAAATTATGAACCATTACATTAAGCAAATCATGTTGTGATAAAATTACAGTGGACTGTCTTAAGGAATAGAATAAAATCTGATTACTTGAGAAACTTATGATAAAAAACTTGGAAAACTGTCTTTTTTAAACTGGAATTATTACCAATATCGTTTTTGTTTGCTTTTCTAACTCAGCGAATCAAATTAATCTAGGCAAGTATCACCAAGGTCTGTAATACAATTGTAATACAAATCTATAATACATTTTTTTTTTTTTTACAAAGAGTTTCGATTAAAGAATACACACTGTACATCACTGCTTTTTTATAAAGATGCACAAAATTTTTGTATAAACATTGCCTTTTATTATTTTCTGATTTCAATTATGTAATTCTCAAAAGTAAAGCATTTCAGAGCCCGTGTCATAACGCACTTCTACAAAACATTAAAATTTTCAAAATTTAAATTCACATTTTTTCCTATAAGTTAAAATTATTTTCATCCTTTACGACTTTTACGATTCAGCGATATCCTTTTCAGACCTGAGCATAAAATAACTCTTTAAATACATCTTTATTGCTTTTGCGTAATCGAAATGACACCATAGATGACAGAAATAGCCATTTTTATGAAATTAGTACTTTAGAAGCATGATAATTTAGGTTTACAAATATGATTGTAAAAGTACAAATCCCTTTTAAACATCATTTTAACTATGAGTAATATAAATTTACGCAATAACAATATTAAGGTCTTTAAACAAGTAAATGATAAGCAAATGCTCAAAATGTTTTACTGTAAAACATATAAGTTAAATAATCGCGAATATTTCTCACTTTCTTAGCTATAATGTTTTGAAGGTGTTTTCGAAATGTGAATGAAAATAATATTTATTTTATGAGGTAATATTCATCAGTGCTGAAATTTATTGGTTTTGTTTTAACCCTCTGACAGTCTTGCAAAAGGGCAAAATTGTAATGTTGTTTTCTCAGCATTTTGTTTTAATTGCTAAAAAAATGATTCTTTTAAAATTATAGAAAAATCTTATCATTGCCCAATGTACTAAATATCCATTAAATCAACTGAGTTATATCATTTTAATTATTGCTTGCATTGCAGTGAAACTTGGAGCTTAGGGAAAGTCTATAGACGGGCTTGTCAGTGGGAGGGTGAAAGCAAAAAACATTCAGCTGTATGAAAGTAAAATAAAAATGCAAAAAATTCGAATAATGTAATTTTTATGTGGAAAAAATGGAGGTACACATTTGTGTACCCCAGGTCCGAAGAAGTTAAGCAACATGTCTAGATAAGTGCGATTATGCCTTCACAATCACAGAAGAATGCACAATCCCACTAATAAGCGATTTCGTCATTCAAGAAACTCGGCAGCACAAATTGATTATCTGATACTTCTCATGTCATCCTTTATTTGTTTATAATAGCTTTATGATTTATCAGAAATCATGGCCTCAGAGCACCCCCCCCCCCTTCAAGGTAAAAAATCACTCAATTATATTTTTCGAAAATTCGGAAACGTTATTTCCCACGAATTAATAAAATTGCGATATTTGTGCATTTTTATACGAATTAAGTAAATACTGAAAAAAGCACACAAATATTCTTTAAAATACATATCAGGAGAAATTTCTTCATCTTTAGTAAAGTAAGTTTGTAATATACTAAAAGTCATTTAATCTATGTATGATATCGATATTAAAGCGCAATTTTATCAGGTTTTATAACCGACTAAATTCTTGAAGAAACGAAAATTATAAATTCAATTTTATTCAATTACTGTGAGAAACTGACAACAGAAATAAAGTACTCAAGTTGCCAACATTAGAAAAATAGAATAAAAAACTACAAAAAAAATAATATCTCAAAAATAATTTGAGATACAGTTTTCAAACAAATTACATTTAAAAGTACTCCCTTTACGACAATTTTCCCTTTACGACAGCACGAAGATTCGAATTTTGAGGTATTAAGAATATCGCATGTATTTGTATGTCGATCTTCTCCATTTGTACCATGTCTACCATGATTTTAACTTTCACGTTTTAAAATGTTTAAAAAATGATTTTTGATTGTAAAATAAATCATATATATTATAAAGCAGAAGTTCTGAAACTTCCACACCAGTGTTTTCAAAAACTACCCGATGGATTTTTTTGCTGATTGTATCATTCGATAGGAAATATTTTTGCGGAGGTTTTTCATTCAAATATACAGGGATGAGTATGATTTTTGGTTATAAATTTTGTATTTTTCGGTTATTTTTGATGAAAGGGTTGCCAGTAGTTATTTTTGGCGAAAATTATAATTAATAAAAAAATTAAAAATGATATATCTGTTAGAAATATTACAAACATCTTGCAAATAAAAGCAGAAAATAACTTTTGATAATAATAATAATAATTAATAATGATAATAATAATAATAATAAAGAAAAACCATTTAATGAGGCATGATATTATAAAAAAATATTTATCTTAAAAGAAATATTTGTAACGCTTAAAAAATAACTTAACTGAAATATTACATTTGATGCAACATTTGGCGACTTATCCTTGCGTTAGAATAAAAAAAAAATAACTTGAAAATTTCATTAAATGAATTTTGAACGATATTTATTTTCCTTTTTATTATTATTTTTCTCTTTTTTATCAAATTTCGGTAGTATATAACTTACTCCAGAAAAAGGCAGATCTAATTATAAAAGTAATTGTGAATTATATATTTGTTTCTTTGAGATTTTTTTTTTTTTTTTTACTTTTGTTGGCAAAGAATTAAGTCAAAAATGCATATGTCTAACATTAGGTCGCAATGATGTTGTTTTTTCCAAAAGAAGATAATTTTTGGGATTCAATTGTAAATTCAATAAACATAAGTTAATATTTTAAAAATTGTAATCAAATATTTAAATTTTAGATTTAGTGTGAAATTCTGTAAAGTAATGTCATTCTCTTTTAAAAGTTTTTCACCGCAATTTTGAAAATTGTAATCAACATACTTTTTTTGCGCCATTTTGTCAAATTCTCTTCCAGGGAAAATTAGTTTTAAAATTTACAAACTGAACAAGGATATCTATGCAATTTAAATGAAATTTCTGCAATTTCGCGTTATTACTATCGATAAATTCGACATTTTGAAATAAAAATTGCCTGGTGAAAAAAAAATGGCACAGATGTCATATATGCACCACATTGGCGCGATTGCAACAAAACGTCGATTTTATGTTCATATGGTAGCTCGGCTGTTGTATATTTATTAATAAACTATTTACTCTTATTTATTTTTTTTAATGATGTAAATTGTTTTATTTTATAATTATTAGCAAAACATTATTTATTTATTTTTATTTCCTTTTTAAAATAATACAAAACAATTAAAAAATATATATGTAACTGATTTTTTAAAACGAAGTTTTCGCCAAATTGGCGTAAAAAAGGAAAAAAAAATGCACAAATGTGGTGCACATAAGGCATTTGTGCCAAAATATTTTACAAGTCTGTTTTAATTAGCCATTTCTTCTTCAATTTTCTTCATATTTTTCCTGTGTTAGATAATATTTAAAATGATATTGGACTAATCTTCGATAATTGAGCATCGCCAAATAGCATATTTACTATATTATTGAAAGTTTTATTGGCACGGATATTATATATCACCGAGGTAACTAATAGACTTAAAATTGACATTATTTTTTCTGAGATATATTAACCCGACTATTAATATTTATTTATAAATAAAATGCTTATATTTATATTATAAATTGTTTAAACTGTTTTGTTACATACTTATTAATTAAACTTTTTTCATAAATTTTTATTACTATTTAAATAATAGAAAATAATTTAAATAAACACATGTAACTGGTATTCGAAAACAATGTTTCCGCCAAATTAGCATACAAAATTATCGCGCAAAACTCGGCGCATATGACAACTTTGCCGTTTTGTTTATGTATTAAGAAGATTTCTAGATCATCAACGAGATCATAGAAAATTTCTCAGATTATTTTATTTGAGATTATTAAATTTATGCTTTTTCATTACTAAACAAACGAAGAAAAGAAAATTTACTACTGATGCAACTACAGACTTAACGACTGCTTGGCGTTATATTTTTAAAAAAATCGAAAAGGCGATTTTTTAATTATTTGTTTACTTTTTTTGTTTACATTATTATAAATATTTTTCCATTTTTATATACGCATCACCTTGGCATGTTTTTTTTTAAATCTGACATCAGTTTGGCAAACACTGCGTTTTCAAATACCTGTTACATGTTATATTATTTTTAATTATTTTGTATTATTTTAAAAAGGAAACAATAATAAATAAGTGAAGTTTAATTAATAATTATGGAATACAACAATAAAGAAAGAAATAATTAAAGAAAAGTAAAGAAACAAAGTTTATTAGTAAATAAACAACAACAACCAGATTATCACGCAATCCATAAAATCACAATTTTGTTGCAATCGCACCAACGTGATGCATACATGACACCTAACCAAAATATTATTGGCTATATTATTATTTATATTTTTTATATTATTTGGTACTACTTGATTAACCCATTGACCAAAAAACTGCCGCCAAAATAAAAGATTAAATGTCAATAATGGATGATCGTAAATGCCACATTCATTTGAAATTAAACATGTTACATGCATTTGTTACGTCATTAACTACTTTTTAATTCGACGTTTTATTTGTATTTCTATTAATATTTTCATAATTTATTGATTCTTTGGTTATTTAAAATAAAGGTTATATTCGTTTGCATAATATGGTGAATCGTTTTGCAATATGTATAATTTGGCGAAATTGATCTATGGAATCATAAAGTAGTATCTATTATTTATTAAAATTCTAGATGAATATTTAAGATGACAGAACTGGCGTCTTTTTCAAGTCTCCGTAGAGGCATTCGCCAAGCTGTCGTTAATTCTGTGTTTTAGCCTTATTATGTATTTTTCATCTGTAGTTATTTTATTATCCCTAATATTTGCAATGTGCAGGAAAAATATTCGGAATATCAATGATATAGAATTAAAAAAAATATATTTGCAATTAATTTATCAATCATTCAGGTTAAAAAAATACTTTAAAATTGGCTAAGAAAAAAATATACAATACCAACAGTAGAATTTTTTTATGATGTTTATGTTGCAGTTTTAATTAACATTAAGCCCTATCAACATAATTTTATTAAAAATTAACTATTAAATACTACTTCATTTCCCTGTCGAAAAAAAAACTATCGCGAACATATAAGATTAAATGCCAATAATAGATGATTGTAAACTTCACTTTCATTTGACAATAAACACGAAATAAGTCTGATTCATTTGTAACAAATCGTTATAAGCAATACTAATGTTTCAAGCCAAAAATCATAATGGAATTGATTACAAGCTGAAGGTTTATTTTTCTACAAAATTTAGCATCAAGATTATTCCCGATTTAACAGCTACATATTTGCAACTGCAGGGCTGCCACAGGCGACTATTTTTTAACTCTAACTGGCACCACTTTCTTTAAACAGAAATCCTTAACATATACTTAGACAACATTTGCAAGAAAAATTTATTTTGAGATTTTTATTAGAAAAATAGTGGTGCGAACGGAATATAAAAATAGTCGCCTGTGGCATCCCTGCAACTGGTTTTTAAAAATGAAGAGGCAGTGAAACTGATGTAATTTTAATTTTACCCAAATAATTCGGCTTTAAAACACACCTTTTATGCTTCATTGTTCTAATAAATATATAAGTTAAACACTCTTTTTTACATTTCTGTGCTATGTACTTTGCTGGAACTGACCAAGGTAGATAGAAAACTGTAGTAGAATTGCCAGAAGAGGACGGTTATTAAAAAATGTAATGCAACATGTAATGAGATTGTATTTATGCTATAGGATCTGCATATAGTGCAAGTTCAGATTCGGGAGTTTAAGAACTAACAAATGATAATGTGCTATTTGAAAATTAATAGAGTTTGATAATCATTGCAATGATTTCTAACAAAATAATGTGATGAGTAGAGAATATTTTAATTTCTGCTGTCACAACGGTCTCATTTTCATATCAAACTCTCTATAAATGATCAAATAAGAGAGATGGTACCTAATTACCCAAATTTTCTGCAAGGCATACAATAGTGGTATATCGCAATGACATTAGCACTGGCATCGTTTTCAACATTGCGGAAGGACATTCCAGGCGATGGTCTACACTCCTTTAAAAAAGAAATTTTAAATCACCATTTTGTTTGAATCAAAATTTGTTTGGAAAAATAGACTAGCGCAGCGGGCATAGCCTGCTAGTAAATAAATAAAACAAAATTTTCATCGTATTTCTATAAATCTATGAATAATTTTGATCAATGTCTTGAAATTCTTTGCATCATGTTTTCTGAATATCTGGACAAAATGTTAAGAAATAGAAGTGTCTTAAAAGCAAAAAAGAAGGAATCTGTGCAATTCCACACAAAGACTCTGAATGACAGAGATGCTAATAAAGAAAGCAATTAAAGAAGAAGAAATTTCCCCATAAACAGTACTTATTAATGATTAAAAATTTATGATGGCGACAAGGGAAATCTGTAAACTGAATTTAAAAAAATAATGAAATAGCAATTTTTTTTCAATTTATTTAATAACATAAATAATTATATTATAGACATGACAAAATAATATTATTCCCTTAAAGTTTTAGTAGTTTAAAGTTTTGCATAGTATAGTCAGTAAATTCTTGAAGAAAATATAAATTTCCAAAGTTGGGTTCAACGAAATCTTTTCCAAGTTCTCAAGTAGATAAGATAAGAAAGATAAGATTAGCGTATCAATGTTATTTTTAAATATCCGTTTTTCTGTATTAAGTATAACTATAACAAAATTTCAAATTGTCTGTAAGGTTGAACTTTTCAACGTTTAGTTTACTCTGTTAGTTTCCGTTTTTTCGATAACTGCAGCATTCAAAAGTTCTTCTTCTATTTTAATGTATTTTTCTCAGTTTTAAATATGTTTGTTTAGACTGTCAACTTTTATGCTACTACTTTAAATATTTATTTAACATAAGGTAGTCTGGTGTAATAACGCCAAGTGCTAATATTATGCATAATTATGAAATAATCAGGTAAATTACACCCAAGTGCTAATATTTTGCATAATTATGAAATAATCTGGTAAATGACACCCATGTGCTTTGCGCAGAAGGGTTTTGAGTCATATAAATCGCAAAAATAGCTTCAAGTTAATTTGTTTCATTTTTAGGTCTTATTGGTTTTAGAAACAACTAAAATTAACGCTTGATCTGAAATGTGCGTGATACGTTTTGTGATCTGAAGACTATTTTCTTTATCCGGAAATATTTTGTTAATTACATAAATTTGTAGCACATTTCATAGACTTTCAAAATGTTGTTGAAGATTTTGAATATCTTAGATAATTTGTAATTTAAAATGTACAGCGCAATAACTATAACGGGATAATAACGCCAATCCGTGGCATTAATACCCCGGTTGATTCCCTACAATGGCCGAGCTACATCCTAAATACTGATTCAAATAAACACAGTTAAAACTGTGCATTGTTTCTAATAATTCTATTTAAGCGGTCCTTTTTAAGCAAAATGAAGCTCACGGTCTGATATAGATTTGCCTCACCCCCCCCACACCACACCTTTATTTCTCTTATACTTTCACAAAGAAATTGAACATTTTCAATAGCTTTGAATGCAATTTGTCAATTTCTAAGTTTATAGAGTTTGTATTTTTAGAATTGGTCAATCTACATGCAATTATTCCATCTTATTTCATAGTTTTGTTTGCATGGCGTTATTACCCCTATAGGTGGATAATAACGCCAAATGGCATTGGTCAAGAAATCACGCCATTACATTTTATGAATACATATCTGTTAAATTATTTTTTTATACAGATATTCAATGAGTTCCTGTATCAAATCATATATTTGTTTGAAAAATACAATCTAAACCTGAGCCGTGAAAATTGGTAGAATCTTAAAGTGGCGTTATTACCCCACGGTACCTTACTTTGTCTAATATATATAGAGAAATTCTTTTAATTTTGCTTCATCTATATGCCCATGCTATAATTATCTTAAATATCACTAGACTGTCATGATGCTGATATACGATGTTGAATTCTACTACTAAATATTCTCTATTGAAAAAATAGTGCATAACATTTTCAGTAACATTGAAGGACTAATAAAAAATATTTTTGTTACACTTGTAACGGATGGATGCACATATTGGGTGTCATTTGTGACGTGAGGGTGGTTAAATGCAGACATAACTCGAGATATAAGTTAAAACCACAGTTTATTTAAACTGTTAGGGCTCCAGGGAAGTGGAGCTTTCAGTTCGCTAATTTCGATAACTGGTCACAATAATAAAAGATTAAACTCATAAATATACTCACAGCTCTGGCACTAGACTCTGTCGGGGCACTTCCAACCAACTTCTCACTTAGACTTCAGCTAAACTGCTAGATAAAAGCTTTATTAGACAGCCCATGGCTGTAAAACACTCTTTATTGTCTAAAATACTCAACGTAACTAAATTATCTCTTACCAACGGCAAACTTCTCGAATAGCTCCGCTCTGAATGAACTCAATTCGGCAAACGCTGCCAGCTATCTCACTACGAAACTCCTCGCTACTTCACTGGAGGCTAAAAACTCGCTCAATCCAATTCAATTCACCGCTTCTCACCACCACCTAGCTGGCTTGCGTGGCTACATACAACACTAGCTGGCTTGCGCCGCTACACACACTACACACACTCAAATTCAAAGCTCTTATACGCTGCAAACTGAGATACGATAAATTTGCATATTGCCTCTAACCACGACATAACTTTAGAAACCGAGGAAGACACACACGCTCTAGAAAGTTAAAGTAAAAGAAAGGATAGATGTCGCTTCCACGCTACACATGTTAAATCATTGAAGTCACGGTCTCACAAAAATGCTAGAGTGCCTTTATCACAAAAGTCACTTCCTCACACACTAAGATAGACATTTATGAATTAAAATTGTCTGAAATACATTTTTATGATCTTACGGTTTTAAACGATACAGAATTCATTTAAATTGATCAATTATATAAAGTGTTACTTATCTAAAATGGTACATATAAATAGCATTTGTCGTTCCTTTACATGTTACGTTAAAAAAAATATATAATTGACGTCTGGACACATTAGTGCCTTAAGATTCCTTTTAAAAATTTAAAACAAGCTTTTGAGGGGTCGATGACATTTTTCTTATAAAAAATGAAGTACCTCGTATTTAATGTTCTTTTAGGGTAAGACAGTCTAAAGTATTATTTTCCAAAAACTTTAATATCTCCCAAAATAGCGTACAAAAGTCTACCAAAAACGAATTACATATTTAATATAGACATGAAATGTTGAAAGTGCATTTTAAATTGCATTGCATGATTTTGAGAGGAACTAATCATGTTGGAGTATAATATGAATAAATCCATAGGGTAAACTCCAGGATAGATGGCCGTATAGTTTTTAAAGATTGAAATGAAATTTTGTATGCGTATCTATCTATGTACATCTATGTATATGTACTTGAAATTTTCATCTTAAAAAAAGCTCTAACAAATTTGTATAGTTTCATTTTCTAATCAAGGAAGACTTTTAGGTTAGATCACGTGTTAGAAAAAATTGATTAAGCGGCCATTTTGAGGATCTTATAGGTATTCATGGGACTGAACATGCAAACAATCATTCAGTTGTCTTACAGTTGACGGTAAACTAAGTCTCAAAGATGGCAGCAATTTGTCGAATTTGGCAATATTTAGCGATAACTTTCCGATATAAGCTTGATATGGCGGAAAAATTGACTTACAAGATGACCATTGCAAAAAATCATTCTTGATGTTAAATGACCGATATATGAATATAGTGAATATAGTCAAGATTGGCGATATTTGGTGAAATTTGGGCAACTTTTGGCAAAAAATTGTGTTTAATAATCAAAACAAAGTTTCTAAAAATTCCCAATAGCAACCGATATACATGATTGAACAAATCAGAATACGTAGCTAGTTCTCGAAGACATCATTCAGTCAATGATGGTAAAAAGATCTGTACAAGCATTGAAGATTGTATCATCATTGATTGATTATTCAATCAATTATAATAACTTTCTCAACATATGCTTGTCCTCGAATGAAGGAATTTTGCACAATTTGGCGAATTTTTCCGAGAGAATTTGCTTTTATAATCTGAAGGCGTTTTCTTGACTAGATAAAATGAAATGCTTTATACCAATAATACGGCGAGAATGTTTGGTTATGTGAGTTGAACATAACGCTAATTTTAACCGAGCGAATCCTAGTCTTTTCCGCTTTGTAAGAATTAAAAAGAATCTGAAGTTATATTACCTTCAAAATTTACAAAATTCCCAAAAAGTATTTTGAGTCAGGTTTCTAATTTTATTTATTTTTTATATAGTAAACAGACACAATGAAATTCTTTCAAAAAATACATCATAATTTAACCCGTAAATATTTAATGGACGTTTCAGTGTTAAAATTTAATATAAAAAAAACTTTTTAAAACTTTTCGCAAAGTCAACGAAACTGTTAAGAAGTCATTAATATTTCTCTAGTCAATTTTCATTGTGATATAACTCAATTTTTACAAATTTAAATGCAGTTTTGTACGCCTTAGAAAATTTGCACTGCACAGACAGTTTATTAATTAGAAAAAACAGCATGTACATAATACACAATAGAAGCTAATACACATACTAATAATTCTCTTGAAGTATTCCAATTATTTTACTTTGTTTAGCTAAATTTCATCTAAAACAAATCAAATATTTATGTCTAGAATATCTGAAAGTGAGTAATTATTTTAGAAACATCATACATTTTTTCCCCTTATTATGTGGTGGGTTAGATTATCCCCACTTCTACTAATGGTTTCTCGTTCAAAAAGTCATTTACGTTAAGGTATTATGCTCTGTCGGTTTCTAAATAAACCTTCGGAATAAATGGTTGCTTATATTCTGAAAGGGCGAGAAGATTAATTTAAAGAATGAGAATGGATCTAAAGCAAATCTTAATGCGAGTTCCGTTTACTGTTGGACGTAATAAAAATGTTGCTTTTGTGGACATTAAATGCATGTGACTTTCGAAAAGAAATAAAACTAGTGCAAAAGCATAGTAAATAACATAAAAAATAAAATTCCAAAAATTAGTATATAATAACTTCATTAAATCACATTTACACCGAAATTTCACAAATAAATAAGTATGCAAACATTTACTATTAAATAAGTACAATAATCAAAGGTTTTTTCTACAAAATTTGTTTAACTAAAATTTCTGTTTTGCAGAAACGGGGAGTTTAAATCACCCATTTTTGTAACTTACAAAACGACATAATAATAACACGACAACAGTTTAATATTTGTTAGGAAATCACGCGATCAGCAATGAACAGTGTAGAAAAAAGAGAAAAAAAAAAGAGACATTGAGTTGAATTGACATTTTAATACTTTGTTTTATTTGCACGCTCGTATGTGATTGTCTCATGTAAAAAAAAATTGAGAAAAACAAAATTTTGATGTATTTTGTGGCAACAGCCTTTTTTTCGTATTCGAAGATAGAAAAATAAAAAAAGTTTTTTTTTAAGCTATTGCATAGCTTTTATCACGGGCTTTGAGCGCGGCGACCGAATCCAAAAATTCCGTAACGCGAAAAAAACCTAACACATCGGTAACGAAAAAACCTAACACTCGACTAAAGTCGTTTCACTTCGGCAGACTTCGGCATCGTATATTTCGGTAGACTTCGGCAGACATTGACGAGGTATTTTTCAGATATTTAAAGGATATCAAGTCTCACACTTATATTTCTTATTTCAGTTACTATAAAATCTATAGTTTCAATAATAAAAATTCCTGATAGAATGTGTATAGAAAAGAATCGTCTTAAGATAAAACAAAGTAGGATAATGTAGTTTTTGGTGAGTGCAGACCCGCCCAATGGTGAGGATCGAAAAATTTAAAAAGCTTATAACTCGCGATCTAATTTTCGTTGCGCAGCCAAATTTTGTTTGGTAATTTATTTTGAGACAGTGTTAATTTTTGGTGAAACGAGACCCCCCCCCCATGGTGAGGATTGAAAATTTTAAAATGCTTATAACTCGCGATCTAATTTTCGTAGCGCGGCCAAATATTGTTTGGTAACTTATTATGAGACAGTGTTAATTTTTGGTGACAGGAGATCCCCCATGGTGAGGGTCGAAAAATTTAAAGTGCTTATAACACGCGATCTAATTTTCGTAGCGCGGCCAAATTTTGTTTGGTAATTTATTGTGAGACAGTGTTAATTTTTGGTGACAGGAGATGCCCCATGGTGAGGGTCGAAAAATGTAAAGTGCTTATAACTCGCGATCTAATTTTCGTAGCGCGGCCAAATTTTGTTTGGTAATTTATGAGACAGTGATATGAGGTAATAATGAGACAGTGTTACTTTTGGTGACAGGTGACCCCCCACGTTGAGGGTCGAAAAATTTAAAATGCTTAAAACTCGCGATCTAATTTTCCTAGCGCGGCCAAAATTTATTTGATGATTTATTATGAGACAGTGTTAATTTTTAGTGACAGGAGACCCCCCACGGTGAGGGTCGAAAAATTTAAAATGCTTATAATTCGCGATCTACTTTTCTTATCGCGGCCAAATTTTGTTTGGTAATTTATTATGAGACAGTGTTACTTTTGGTGACAGAAGACCCCCCACGGTGAGGGTCGAAAAATTTAAAATGCTTATAACTCGCAATCTAATTTTCGTAGCGCGGCCAAATTTTGTTTGGTAATTTATTATGAGACAGTGTTAATTTTTGTTGAAAGGAGACCCCCCACCACGATGAGGTTCGAAAATTTTAAAATGCTTATAACTCGCGATCTAATTTTCGTAGCGCGGCCAAATTTTGTTTGGTAATTTATTATGAGACAGTGTTACTTTTGGTGACAGGAGATCCCCCATGGTGAGGGTCAAAAAATTTAAAATGCTTATAACTCGCGATCTAATTTTCGTAGTGCGGCCAAATTTTGTTTGGTAATTTATTATGAGACATTGTTACTTTTGGTGACAGGAGACCCCTCACGGTGAGGGTCAAAAAATTTAAAATGCTTATAACTCGCAATCTAATTTTCGTATCACGGAAAAATTTTATTTGGTAATTTATTATGAGAGAGTGTTAATTTTTGGTGACGGGAGATCCCCCATGGTGAGGGTCGAAAAATTTAAAATGCCTATAACTCGCCATCTAATTTTCGTAGTGCGGCCAAATTTTGTTTGGTAATTTATTATGAGACAGTGTTAATTTTTGGTGAAAGGAGACCCCCCCCCCATAGTGAGGGTCAAAAATTTTAAAATGCTTATAACTCGCGATCTAATTTTCGTAGTGCGGCCAAATTTTGTTTGGTAATTTATTATGAGACAGTGTTAATTTTTGGTGACAGGAGATTCCCCAGGGTGAGGGTCGAAAAATTTAAAATGCTTATAACTCGCGATCTAATTTTCGTAGCGCGGCCAAAATTTGTTTGATGATTTATTATGAGACAGTGTTAATTTTTGGTGACAGGAGACCCCACACGGTGAGGGTCGAAAAATTTAAAATGCTTATAATTCGCGATCTACTCTTTGTATCGTGTCCAAATTTTGTTTGGTAATTTATTATGAGACAGTGTTACTTTTGGTGACAGAAGACCCCCCACGGTGAGGGTCGAAAAGATTTAAATGCTTATAACTCGCGATCTAATTTTCGTAGCGCGGCCAAATTTTGTTTGGTAATTTATGAGACAGTGATATGAGGTAATAATGAGACAGGGTTACTTTTGGTGACAGGTGACCCCCCACGTTGAGGGTCGAAAAAATTAAAATGCTTATAACTCGCGATCTAATTTTCGTAGCGCGGCCAAATTTTGTTTGGTAATTTATTATGAGACAGTGTTACTTTTGGTGACAGAAGACCCCCCACGGTGTGGGTCGAAAAATTTAAAATGCTTATAACTCGCGATCTAATTTTCGTAGCGCGGCCAAATTTTGTTTGGTAATTTATTATGAGACAGTGTTAATTTTTGTTGAAAGGAGACCCCCCCACCACGATGAGGTTCGAAAATTTAAAAATGCTTATAACTCGCGATCTAATTTTCGTAGCACGGCCAAATTTTGTTTGGTAATTTATTGTGAGACAGTGTTAATTTGGGGTGACAGCAGACCCCCCACGGTGAGGGTCGAAAAATTTAAAATGCTTATAACTCGCGATCTAATTTTCGTAGCGCGGCCAAATTTTGTTTTGTAATTTATTATGAGACAGTGTTACTTTTGGTGACAGGAGATCCCCCATGGTGAGGGTCAAAAAATTTAAAATGCTTATAACTCGCGATCTAATTTTCGTATCACGGACAAATTTTATTTGGTAATTTATTATGAAAGAGTGTTAATTTTTGGTGACAGGAGATCACCCATGGTGAGGGTCAAAAATTTTAAAATGCTTATAACTCGCGATCTCATTTTCGTAGTGCGGCCAAATTTTGTTTGGTAATTTATTATGAGACATTGTTATTTTTGGTGACAGGAGATCCCCCATGGTAAGGGTCGAAAAATTTAAAATGCTTATAACTCGCGATCTAATTTTCGTATCACGGCCAAATTTTGTTTGGTAATTTATTATGAGAGAGTGTTAATTTTTGGTGACAAAAGATCCCCACTGTGAGGGTCGAAAAATTTAAAATGCTTATAACTCGTGATCTAATTTTCCTAGCGCGGCCAAATTTTGTTTGTTAATTTATTATGAGACTGTTAATTTTTGGTGAAAGGAGAGCACCCCCCCCCCATGGTGAGAGACGAAAATTTTAAAATGCTTATAACTCGCGATCTAATTTTCGTAGTGCGGCCAAATTTTGTTTGGTAATTTATTATGAGACATTGTTATTTTTGGTTACAGGAGATTCCCCAGGGTGAGGGTCGAAAATTTTAAAATGCTTATAACTCGCGATTTAATTTTCGTATCACGGCTAAATTTTGTTTGGTAATTTATTATGAGAGAGTGTTAATTTTTGGTTACAGGAGATCCCTCATGGTGAGGGTCGAAAAATTTAAAATGACTATAACTCGCGATCTAATTTTCGTAGTGCGGCCAAATTTTGTTTGGTAATTGATTATGGGACAGTGTTAATTTTTGGTGACAGGAGACCCCTACGGTGAGTTTCAAAAAATTTAAAATGCTTATAACTCGCGATCTAATTTTCGTAGCGCGGCCAAATTTTGTTTGGTAATTTATTAAGGTATTGCATAGCTTTTATCGCGGGCTTTGAGCGCGGCGAAAGAATCTAGAAATTCCGTAACGAGAAAAAAAACTAACACTCTGGCTAACTTCGCTTCAGTTTCGCAGACTTCGGCACGGTACCCTTCGGTAGAGTTCGGCAGACATTGACGTGGTATTTTTCAGATATTTTGAGAATATCAAATCTTAAACTTATGTTTTTTATTTCAGCTACCACAAATGTACAGTTTCAATGATAAAAATTCCTGATTAACCTACATGTATTGTAAGATAATAAAAAATTTTTAAACGATATTAACTTCTCATTTGTTCAATACAAGAAAAAAAAATGTTATCGGTCATCACGCTCAAAAAGTTTAACTTGAATTAATATCAAAGACAAAAAAAAACTGCATAAATAAAAAGTAAATAAATAATTATAATTGCATAAGTTGATAAAAAATTCTATGCAATAGCTTTACCGCGACAGTCCCCGAGAGACACACGTATTTTTTTTCATATACGTTTTATTGTTTTAGATTTAGTGTTTTTACTCCCCGTAGGTGTTGGGATTTGTCGCAGCAATATGAGTACTAAAGGTACTAAATGTGAGTAACATTTTCTATTAAAATTTAAAGTTTATCAAAAGATATTAAATAGTAAAAATTAGAGTCGTAGAGGTCACAATTACTATCGTGTTACGATTAGTATATTGTCCATACATAAATTATTGCCATCCGCGACAGGACCGAGTTTAAACAAAGATATCTATCATATTTATTTTTAAAGTGTTAATAAAATTTAAATAAAGATTTCCAAGATGTTTAAATCGGTTAAAAGTTTTAAAAAAGAAGATTTAATCTTTTTGGCTGAGCAATTAGGTGAGAAAGTATCGTCAACGGCTACACTTGCGACGCTTAAGGATCTAATTTTGTACTGTAAAGAATACAAAGATGATCCAGAATTTGTACAAAACGTTTTAGAAAATGCCGTTTCAGAAAGAAAGGAAAAGAAAAACTCTAAGTGCAAGCAAAGGAAGAAGCTGCAGAATTAGAAGCCAAGAATGAATGCGAAAAGTTAAAATCGGCACATGAATTAGAATTGGCAAAACTTCAATTACCAGTAAACAGCCAAGGTGAAATTCTTAATCAAGTTATCGATACTTATGGAATGAGAAGAAATTTTACATTACCAAAATTAGAGTTCAGAAAGTTTGGCGGTGAAATCATAGACTGGTTACCGTTTTGGTGTCAATTTAGACAAATTGATGAATATTCAGAAATTGCGTCAGAAGACAAATTTCAGTATCTCGTGCAAGCAATAATTGCCGGATCCCGTGCAAGAGAAGTGGTAGAGAGCTTTCCGCCAACTGGTGATAACTACGCCAAAGCATTTGAGAGTTTGAAAACCCGTTTTGGCAGAGAAGATATATTAGTAGAAGTATATGTGAGGGAATTACTCAAATTGATAATATCAGTAGAAACGAAGGAAAAATTCTCATTGACACCCTTATATGATAAGTTGGGATCACATTTGCGTGTTTTAGATACCTTAGGTGTTACAACTCACAAGCGCGCATCGATCTTATATCCACTAGTAGAATCCTGTTTTCCAGCAGAATTTCTAGAGGCATGGAATAGTTCGAACATATCAACTGAGAAAACGGAGGCGCAGGACAGATTAAATAGTCTTATGCAATTTTTGAGAACTGAAGTAGAAGGTGAAGAGAGGGTGTCACTTGCAGTAGCTGGTTTTGGTTTAGGTAAGAATGAAGATCGCAAATATGTCGCCAAAAAGAATCACATTAATTTTGAACATAAAACTAATAAAACTTCGACAGCGGCATGTCTGTTGACTACCTCTTTCGTAACAGAGAAAAAAGGAGCCTGCATTTTTTGCCAGGGAAAACATGAAAGTTCGGAATTATTTTCTGCTAGAAAATTAAGCCTGGCAGAAATACAAAAAATCGCCAAAATGAAGAGATGCTGTTTCGTATGCTTAGTACCAGAACATACCGCTAAAAGATGCGGCGCGATGGTAAAATGCATTATTTGTAATAAGCGTCATGTGCCATTACTGTGCGATCAACGTAAATCGTCCGGTAAAGATATTCAAGAAGGAGCTGAAGAGAAATTTAAAAAAGATGAATTGAATATGACAAATGTTAGTAAGAAAAGCGCCAAGGTGTTCTTGCAGACCTTGAAGGCGAAGCTAGTTTCAGAAAGTAAACAAAAAATTGTTCGTATATTACTAGATTAAGCATCACAAAAATCGTATATAGTAAAAAGTGTAGCGGAAGAAATGAATTACAAGCCTATTCGACAAGAAAAGATAATCCATTCTTTGTTTGGCGGTATTACTACTCAAGAATGCGAACACAACTGTTACAAAATAAGAATGAGAAATTTGAGCGAAAATTTCCGGTGCAATTTTGAAGTACGGAATCAAGTTAGCATATGCGTAAATATTCAACCTGTTACACAGGGGCCATGGTTAGAAGAATTAAAGGAAAGTGGCATCATGTTAAGCGATGTGAGTCAATGTTGTGGTGTCATAGAAGTTTTAATCGGAGCTGATATAGTTGGAAAAATGTTAACTGGAAAACGAAAAATATTGTCATCTGGTTTAGTTGCAGTGGAAACGTATCTTGGATGGACATGTTCATCTGAAAACTTGGCGATGACATCGATGTTTGTGAAAGAAGCAGATATTTCAAATCTATGGAGGCTTGATTTAATCGGAATTAAAGATCCTATAGAGAAGAAGTTAAAAGAAGAGATAGATCGCCAAACTAAGGAACAATTCTTAGAAAAAGTACAGGTAAACGATGAAAATCGTTACGAAGTTTGCCTTTCTTGGGCTGATGACACAGCAACACTTCCAGATAACTTTAATTTGGCGATGAAATGTTTAGAAAATACCACCTCCAAGTTAATCGCTAAGAACATGCTTCAACAATACGAAAATATCTTTAAAGATTGGATGAACGAAGGAATTATAGAAAAAGTTCCTTCTTGCGAAACGAAATTGTACGGTAATTATTTGCCGCATCATCCAGTCATAAAAGAGAGTAGTACCACAACTCCGATTCGTCCTGTATTTGACGCGTCAGCAAGATTCGCGAATCATCCATCTCTGAATCAATGCCTACAATGCGGACCAAACCTGATTGAGCTAATTCCAGATGTTCTTCTACGCTTTCGAGAATGAAAGTTTGGTTTAATTGCAGATACTAAGAAAGCTTTTTTACAAATCAGCATTTGTGAAAAAGATCTAAATTTTCTACGTTTTTCATGGTGGAAAGACTTGAAAGAAAAGAAAATAATGATCTTCAGGCATACACGAGTTGTATTTGGTGTGAAATGCAGTCCATTTCTTCTTTCATCAGTCATCCAATATCACATCCGAAGGACTCCAGAGATTTTGCTGAAAGTTTTAAAGATAGACTGCTGCATAGTTTTTATGTGGATAATGTCGTAACCAGTGTAAACAGCGAAGAAGAATTGAAGAAATTTATCGAAGATGCTAAGATGCTTATGGCGAAAGGTAGTTTTGATCTAAGACAGTGGGAGTACACAGGTGATCAACAGGTGATTAATGAAACTTTTTTAATTATTGTTATCTTTTCAAAATAATAGAAAATAATTTAGATATATATATGTATCTGATTTTCGAAAATCATGTTTACGCCAAATTGGCAAAAAAAATTATCGCGTCAAACTCGGTGCGTATATGGCATCTGTGACGTTTTATTTATATATATATATATATATATATGAAGGGGACTTATAAAATGTCAATCCGATTAGTCAGGTTATTTAATTTGTGATTAATAAATCTATGATTTTTCATTATGAAGGAAACGAACAAAAGAAAATTAATTGGTGCGATAGGGGAATTAACGATAACTGCTTGATATTATTTTTAAAAATATTATTTTTAAAAAGTGGCGATTTTTTAATTATTTGATTGCCTTTTTTGTCTACATTATTTTAAACCTTATTGGCAATGTTAGAGTTTATATTATTTATTTACATTCTTTGGTATTACTTACTTATCCTGTCAACGGAAAAACTGTCGCCAAAGTATAAGATTGAATGCCAATAAGGGATGATCGTAAATGTCACGTTCACTTGGCATTAAACGTATTATATGTGTTTGTTACGTCATCAATTAATTTTTAATTCCATTTCGGTTTCCTATTTATGTAAATGTTTTACTAATATATTTATTCTTTCGTTATTTAAAATAAAACTTATAGTAATTTGCATAATTTTGCGGATAGTTTGTTAATCTGTATAATTTGGCGAGATTGGTCGACTGAATAATCAAATAGTACCCAATTTTCGTTTACATATAATCTGGATATTTAGGTTGTCACAATGAGTGTGTTTATTGCATCGTTGCAAAGTCATACGCCAATCAGTCGTTAATTCTATACTAGCGAGCTACGCCCGCTAGCTGGGCCACTTTTTCCAAACGAACCTCGATATTAAGCAGTATATAATGAGCAAAAAAATTCATTTAATAAGCAAGTCTTGGTGTTCGAATCCTCAAGCACAAAAAAAAGTAAATTAAAGAGCTATGGTTGTTATGCGCCCATTATCCCGTTAAAAATATGTGATTTCGCACAGTGGGCGCTACGCGCCCACCGTGCGAAGCCGGCCCACCGGCGCTACGCGCCATGGTCGCCATCTTCCCGTTAAAAATATTTGGTTTTGCACGGTGGGCGCTGCACGCCCATAAGACATTTTCTCGTGTTTTTTGGTTCATCAGAAGCAGACTTTTACGCAGATTTTGAATATGTAATAAGTTTTTTTCTACTTTAAAAACTGTCTGCATGATGGTTTAAGAAAAAACGCGCAAAAAAAAGTTTTCGGTATTAAAAACTGCAAAAGACTACTATTAAAAAGAAATTAGTAATTTCATTAATATCACAAACAACATAACTAACAAATAATTTTGGCAGCTCGTTTTCCGTTTGTACTAACAGAAATTAGTATTAATCGCGTAAATCTTAGGTTACACAATATTCGTGTATGCTACCAAAAAGAAAAGTATGAAAATAAACCGTGTTTAACATTTGTTACCAATTAATTAGTTCTTTTTCAAAGAACCGAAACAAAAGAAAAAGTCGTTTTCCCGGGAGAAAAAGCGGTTTTCGACTGCTTCTTCTTTTAGCCAAAGGGGAAAAGTTCAGTTTCTTCACCGCAAGGTGGCGCAGTGTTCTGCCTCAGAGCTCCGTTTGAGGCCCGTTTGGAATTTGAGATATTTTTCGTTCCAATTCCCGACCGGTTTTTAATTCATAACTTTTTTAATTTTGGTCCCACGGTCTCGAAAATGCCCGAAATCACTTCCCCGGAATTTTTCCAATCGAAAGACACCTCTCGCGACTTCCAACTCGCCCGCGTTGCGAAGTTTAATCGGCTTCAAGCAGACAGAGGCGCACGGATTTTATTAGCATAGATTTTTTTTATTTTGGTCCTACGGTCTCGAAAATGCCCGAAATGACTTCCCCGGAATTTTTCCAATCGAAAAACACCTCTCGCGACTTCCAAGTCGCCCGCGTTGCGAAGTTTAATCGGCTTCAAGCAGGCAGAGGCGCACGGATTTTATTAGTATAGATTTTTTAATTTTGGTCCCACGGTCTCGAAAATGCCCGAAATGACTTGCCCGGAATTTTTCCAATCGAAAGACACCTCTCGCGACTTCCAACTCGCCCGCGTTGCGAAGTTTAATCGGCTTCAAGCAGACAGAGGCGCACGGATTTTATTAGTATAGATTTTAGCCTTAGTATTATTAGTTTTCATCTGCAGTTATTTTACTATCACTAAAAAAGCAATATTTACAAAATAGAGGAAAAAATATAATGGCAATGATGTAGAATTTAAAAAAAATTCCAATTTATCATTTATTCTGGTTAAAAAGAATGGTTGAGAAAATAAATAAACTTTAAATTTGATTAAGAAAAAAATATTCATGAAATTCCCACTAAAGAAAATTTTCCTTTTGATGGTTATTAGCAATTTTATTTAACGTTAAAGATAAGAGTTCCATATTCTGGTCTGGTTAGCGCAATTAGCAAAGCAATCCAAATTAGCACCAAAGGTCATTTTATCTTTTTTTCAGGTTACATATTTGCAATTGGTTCATATAATGAAAAGGGGAGAAATTGTTGTAATTTTTATTTTACTTAAATAATTCAATTTTAAAACCCGCTTTTTTATGCTTTATTGTTATAATAAATATATAAGTCAAACACCCTTATTTATCTACAAATAATTCTTTACATTTTTTACTCTATGTACTCTGCTGGAACAGACCAAGGCAGATGTAAAACTTTAGTAGACTTCCCAGAAGAGGATGTTTATTAAAAAAAATGCACTGTAACGTGTAATAAAATTATACTCAAGCTACCCGAACTGCATAAAGAGCAAGTTCAGAAGCAGGGAGTTCATAAATAATTTTAACAAGTGATAGTGTCCAATCCGAAATCTCAATAATCATAAAGCTCATAAAGTTCAATAATAATTCTCTATAATCATTGTAATGCTGTCTAATTTATTAGTGTGATACTAGAGAATATTTTGATTTATGTTGTCATAACGGTCTCATATCTATACCAAACTCTACTATAAACGATCAATTAAAAAAAGTTGTTTCTTGATTGTCTAAATTTTGTCCAAAGCATACAATAGTACAATATCGCAATGAGTTGGCTTCGTTTTGAGCTATGCGGGAAAACATTCCATGTGATGGTTTACACTGCTTTAAAGTGGAAAATAAATTTTACTGTTTCATTTTATTCAAGGTTCATTTGGAAAAAAAATGACCAGCGCAGCGGGCATAGCCTGCTAGTCTTTTAATAAGACAAAGAATTTATATAACTTCTTAAGCTCTTTAAATTCTTTGTTTTATATTGCTGATAAAGTACATTTTTAAAAGGTCATGTACTTCTAAAAATTTTGAGAGTCGCGTTATTAAAATTTCTGAAATTATTTGCTTTTATACTTTAATACCTCTATGAACATAAAGCTATTTAAAAGGATATTTTTCAGATTCTTGAACGATAGTAAAATATTTTATGATTCTCACTCAGTTATCTTTTCAATAAAAGCACATACTTTTATAAACAATGTGAAAAAAAATGTCAAAGAAAATATTTCAAACAAGATATTGAAGCTTTTAGAAAAGTTTATAAAACAATTCCCACTTCAAAATAATTTCATTTATGAAAAATGTTTCAGCATTCTTGTACATTCTTGCTGCTTTATTGAATTTGCCTCTTTATTTTAAGAGTTAATTCAGTTTTGAAAACTAGCCCGAAAAATTGTTTTAACATTTTTCATTCTTTTGTACTAAAGTTTTGAGTATAAATTCATTTAGAGTTTCTAAAAGTATGTTTTATTTAAAACATATTATGCAGAACAATTTCATCCACTATAAGTATTGAAATTACTCCGCGCAAGTTTTGAAAATGTACTAGTGCAAACAATTTGTTTTCTTCAGAAAATGACTGGAATGTAAGTAATTATTTTCATATTTTCTTTCACTCCAAAGTTTATTAAAAACATAGCTATTGTTGAGTGTAAAAAGAAGAAGATTCTATATGTATAATTTTTAATTATTGCGCATGAAGAAATTATTAAAATTTTGAAAATTTTTGTTTCAGCTTTTGTGATGATTTTACATTTTACATTTTTCATAATTAAATAAATACGTTGCACCTATATTCGTCATTCAGTCCATCCGTCTGTCCGTCCATTGATCTGTCCGTCCGTCTGTCCTCATATAACACCGTAAAAACTACTTAACCGAATCGTTTGAGATTTAAAATATATAATTAATACGTAGTTCTGTCGAGTCACTTCAAATTTTATGAAAATCAGATGTATAGTTCAAATACATGGACAATCAAAAGTATTCCGTGCCATTACAATCAATAGGAGAAAATAATTTATAGTGCATAATAATGTCACACCCTTTCGAACATAATAAAATTTATATGCATTTGTCAAATAAGATATAGTGGGCAATAACACCACGTTAAGGTTCTACCAATTTTCACGACCATATTTTAGATTATAATTTTCAAACAAATATAGGAATTGATACAGCAACTCATTGTCAATCTATAAAAAAATAATTTAACAGATATGATTTCATAAAATGCAATGGCGTGATTTCTTGAACAATGCTATTTGGCGTTATTACCCACATATGCGGAAAATAACGCCATGAAAATAAATCTATAAAATAAGATGGAATAATCTCATGTAGATTGCCCATTTCTAAAAATGCAAACTCTACACCCCTAGATATTGACAAATTGTTGAAAAAAAATTTCTAAGCGATAGAAAATGTTTAATTTTTTGTGAAAGTGCAAGAAAAAGAAGGGGAGGGGAGGACAAAATAATACCAGACCCTGAGCTTCTTTTTGCCTAAAAAGGACCGCTTAAATAAAATTATTAGAAACATTGCACGGTTTTAACTGTGTTTATGTAAATCAGTATTTATGTTCACATATCTGCATTCTATGCGATAGAAAATATTCAATTTTTTGTGAAAGTGAAAGTAAAAAGAGATAAGGAAAGCATCTACAGTATACAACACGCTAAGCTTCTGTTTACTTAAAAAGTTCCGATTAAATCTTATATATCTACATTATAAAGGCCAAACGTATCTGTGCGTAACGCATACGTCATTTTACGAATGGCAACACTTTCAAATTTTAAAGAAATTACTGTATTGCAATTTTTGCTACTACAAATTTTTATACTACTAAATATCGCACATTTTCAATTTTTATACTATCGTGTAGAGAAAAAAAATACACTTTTAAATGAAATTTGTTTGAAAGCTGCATCTTAATTTGTTTTTGAAATATTAATTTTTTTTGTAGTTTTAATGCCACTTTTCTAATCGCAATAAGAATACTCCATTTCTATTAAAAGCAAAGGAAAGAAAGAAGAGAAAAAAATGATTACTGTATCTTTATGTTGCCATTTTCTCATTAAAAGGTGAAAAAATGAAATTTAAATATCTTCTGTTATAAAATCCGGTGAATTTTGATTTCGTTTAGAAAATTTGATTTACACGTAAAATGATATCAACAGTTTAATATCTGCATTGAGTTTTGAATCAAAATGATCATATTAAAATACCAATTTTTTTGAAAAGGTGGATACAGATGCGAAATGTGCATTTCTAAATTATAATGTAGTGAAAATGATGCCGGATATAGATTTCACGGGGAAAAAAATTCTATGATTGAGTCAAAATTGAATAAATTTTGCTTTTTTTAGTTTGGAATACTAGCATAAGAGCCTTTATTGATAACATTATCATAATAACAGATCTTTGTTATTTTTTACAGCTTACATATACGATTAAAGTTTAATATTTAAAAATTTCTATAACTGAGTTTTAAAAAAATACTAATTTGTTAATTTGACGGGAAATATCGTTTGTTTAATAGTTAGACTTACCAATATAAAATGCACTTTTTCAAATGAGTAATTTTTTAGGTTTATTATATGTCAATGAAACAGTTCCTTTTAAAACATTTTCTTTCGTCAAAATTTGACGGGTTCTACCTTGTATATTATTAAATGTGAAAGTGTGCCCAAAAAGTTGGAATGAAATTGGCTTCAAAACGGATGGATTAATGTCTTTGAATCTTTGCATATAGGTAAGTTGAGGCCGGGAAATGAACATAGGCTAATTTATAATTGATTTATTGAAGTATTTTCCTTAATAATTCAAAATTGCATCCTTTTTCATACTAAATAAATAGGCATTTTTTAGAAAAAAATTAATTAATTTCCTTTCCCGTTGCCAATAAAATTAAATTCGGGAATAATAATTTCTCAGCGGCAATAAATTTTCAATTGAGCTACTTCCATACGAAAAATGAAAATAAAAAGAATTTAAAAGAAAATAAATATCACGTCATATGTGAAATAAAAATAAAGGGAGTATTTTAATTTTTTATAAAAAATGGTAACATAATTAGAAATAAAAAAAAAGTGGAAAATAATTTTATTTTTAACAAAATATTTCACTTCGAAAAATATGACGTCATAGTTGAAGTAACACAGATATTTTATAGTAGTCGTTAAAAATACTAGAGACATGGATATCAGTAATTATTGTTGCTAGGTAAATAATGACGTCATATTTAAAATGAATGAGAAATATTTTTTACTTATTCTAATTAATAAGTTATAAGTTAAATAAAACTGGTATGGTTTATTAGTATAAAACATACTAATGAAAATTTTCATTCAAAATCCACAATTATAAGTGGAAGACATTTTTGGTTGGAAAAAAAGGAAAAATGAAACTGATTAAAATGCATTTTTGACGCTATTTTCTTTCTTGAAAAAAATATCAATTTGTATAGATCAGCGCTGCACATGCGGGTATTTGCGTTATCTAGGCGGCCAAAATTATTTTATTGCATATATCTATTCTAAATGGTACGATTGAAAGAAAAAATACATTTATTAAATTTATAAAGACGATTTATTAAAATAATTTCATTTTTAAACACTAATATTCATTTTCGTCACTCTCTGAAGAATCATCACTAACATTGGGCTTCGCAGGTAAAAGAAGAGCAATTGTTTCTGGCAAAAAGGAGTTCATTTTTCTACCAACAACTTTTCTCTTGCTACTTATAAAAGGGTCTGATGTTAAAAGTAGCCGATTCAAAATATCTTTGTTGCAGCTTTCCCTCGAGAATTTTCGTGCAAAATCTTGGCGATATAGCCTAAAATGCTTACTGCGCGCTTCTGCGGCCTCTTCTGAAAGCTGTCCAATGGGCAATAATGCATTTTTAATGATAGTTGAACCATGAATTAATATTTTATGCATAGTTGGAGACATTGGATGCCACTGGTACAAATCTACATATAAGCGAGCAGTGTCTAATGCATATTTCTCGTATTTTTCTGTATCAATTATATGTCCGCTTGAAATTGCTTGGAGTATTACTTTTAAGCGATATATTAAGTGATAACTAATGCCTGTTATGTCAGACGCCAATTTCGGATCTTCAAAAAACCGTCATTGGTGTTGCCAGTATTTGCCTTTGGCATGTCTACCAGTAAACCTGTTTCTTCGCGAAATCTTTTCTGGATTTCGAGTTTTTTTTCCAGCTCAGTTTTTTTCTCAGCTTCAGTCTTCCGCTCTCTGTATTTCTTTACTGGCAGCTTATAAGCTAAATGAAGAATGCTTCCAAAAAGTCTAATTCGAGCATGTAAAATTGAAAGACCGAACTCGATAGCTTCAGGATTAATTTCTTTCTGAAAATCAATTTTGTTAAAGTCCTTAGAAGTTGCACCGCATAAGTAGCATTGACTTGTGGACTTTGTGCCAGTCGCAGCGTTGCAGACCTTGCCATCTACCATTGTCATGATGAAGACATGACTGACTGAAAACTTGTTCCCATTTAAATTAACTACTGTTCCTTTAGTGACATCGCAGAATTTTTTATAAAGTTAATTTTTTACTCCGTAACATCAATATTTTCTTTTACAAATCGAAATCTTATAGGACGGCAAAATCGAGGGGATGAAGGTGTTGGGTTTTCCCATAAGAGCTGTTCGTTTTTACTACCAGAAACTAATCGTAAAGGGACGAAACTACTTTGGAATATGTTCGCATCAGTGTCGGCATCATTTACAAAATTTTGTTTAAATTGTGCTTGTTGTGAACCATCACAACCCCATTTTGAAATTAACTTTAAACTCTCTCTTTTTTACTCTTTCACTGTTGTTAAAACCTCTTCCAGGAACATGGATAAACGCTTAACTGTATGGTCAACCAAAGACTGTAAATCGATTTCGGACTAAGTACTTGTTACTCTGCAGGACTCTGGAAGCGGATAGCATTCTTGTTTCGCTTTTTGCAGCAAGGTATAACAAGGAAAGAATTTCTTGTTGGTATTCCTCACTATTTCGTATTGTCGACGAGTTAAGTCGGCTTCTACGAACATGGACAATGCTTGAGTTGGCGTGAGTGAATCAGTTTTTTCGATCTCTGATTTAGAAAATGCCTTTTTATATTTTGTTGCACGTTTCGGACTACTTATAATTTCTTTGAGTATTTCAGAAGCATCTCGTTTTCCAGATTTCTGCAACTCTACCTGAGCTGCATGAATTATTACTTCCTTTTCTAGAGAAGATCGTACTTCTTCTGTTTTTCTCCTCTTACAAGGAAGGTCTCCATTGGGGGCATACTCAGAATTTTTTGAGAAAAATACGAATTAAACTACTCATGTAGGTAATAAAGAATCAGTGAAAATTAGCGGCGGAATTACATTATTAGATATGAAAAATAAAATAGTTTGGAATAATTGGCGTGAAAAGCTGAAAGCGACGCGGGATTTGGCGAGCAGTGCATTTCCTCGCCAAAAGCAGACAATTGTAACGAATCTGAAAATTGATTTTAATTGACTTCACTGTTAAAAATCTGCAGCATTTACTGCAACGTCACTCCACTACTTTTATAGAATATCTCTCTTCTGACCAATGAGAATGGTCCATAGCACGGTGAATTGACCGTTTTCTATAACAGCCGTGGAGTGACGTTGCAGAAAATGGTACAGATTTTAGCGGTGTTGTAGCTTGTGCAACACTGTTAAAAATCTGCTGCATTTTGCTGCAACGCACTCCACCGCTTGTGTATAGTATCTCTATTCCAACCAATGAGAAAGCTCCATTTCACGGCCAAGTAACCGTTTTCTACACAAGCAAGGGAGTGCGTTGCAACAAAATGCAGCAGATTTTTAACAGTGTATTTTTCAATTTGGAACAATTTTAATCAATTTAAATTGTGTTTTAAATGATAAAATATATTAATTTCATTTTGTTATAAGTACATATAAACGTATATGACAAAATTACACTTAAAGTAAAGTAAAAATGCAAAACTAAAATTACTTAAACTAAACTTATTTAAATAAAGTGAACATAGAAAGTTTTTTCTTTAAAAAGTATTCGAAGCGTAAAAGCGTATTTTTCAAAATTTCGTTTTTTCGCCAACCGGAGATAAATCGCCAAATAAACGAAATTTTTATTATTTTTTACGGAAGTTATACGGAGGTTCCGCCGAAATTTTTTTATAAACATATATAACTATATGAGAAGAACTTTCTCTATTTTTTTCAGATTTTTCTGAGTATGCCCGTATGGAGACCTTCCTTGTTAGTTCTCTCACTTGATTCTATAAATAATTTAGATGGTCGTCCAGGCCGAGGTTGTGGTATGACAGGTATATCAAACGTTCCTTCTGGCCAACATTGATTGTTTTTGATAAATATATCTTCTTTTTTATGTGCTTTTAGCCATCTCTTTTTAATTGGTGGTTTAAATCGTGAAAAATTGCGTTTAAATCTCTCAATTTGGTCGTCTGTGTAATCTTCATCCGATATCAGCTTATCTTTTAAGAAATTTAATTTATCTTCAAAATTTGGCAAATCAAAGCTCTGCATTCGATTAAACAAACATTTACGGGTCACAAATTTTACTCTCGAGGTATCTTGTAAACCTACAATAAAAATATTTTCTTTTAGAATGCTATATGCGATAGTCAATTTTTTTTTTAATATTTCGTAAAAAATGTTCAAAGTACCAGACAATACACATCCGCGCTTTTCCGCGGCAGTTTCTTTAATTTTTCATTGCTCAAAACTTTAAACTTTCGATTTAGTTAAAAATTATAACAGGATACGCCTGGGCAATACAACAAAAACTCGATTAAATAAATTATTTTAGAATTAATCTTACTCTAAAATGAGGGTATCTTAAAAGTGCATCAATTAAACTTCTTAACGATGAAACAATAAAAGAATATAATAAACTTTTGCATTATTAAGTGCTGTATCAGAATCCATCACAAGCACTTTCAAAATAAACGTAAAATAATATATATTCCACTTTAAAGGTAACATCTCTACACGAACGCCAAGAACTGACATAAACAAGAAGTTGATATATTGAATTCCGACTAAAGTTTTAACGAGATGCGTTGGCCGGGGAAAGGTTGAATGGTTGGTTTCTGTTCATTAAACTGTCCTCTAACTCAGGTTGTCATTCGTTTAACGGTTTTAGTACTTTGAAAATTTGACTTTTGGCCGCCCAGATTGTTCAAATACCCGTATGTGCGCTGTGCAACACGGCCCCTTTTAACAGATTTTTGCCGTCCTTTTGAATACTTCCTATTATTAATATTGTTTTAATGAAATTCCATTTAAAAAATGTTTTATTTTAAATCCTTGATATTTGCTTGAGAAATACTTTTGAAACTTTTGCATTTTTTGTATTACAGGCATAAAAAATAAAAATGTTTTTTATTAATTTAACTATGCGTTATTTCGTTTCTTCAATAATTCACAGTTATTCTTTATTCAAATTGCTATGGAAATTTGTCAAAGTTGGCAATAACTTAAATAAATAACCATTAACAGATTAAATATAAAATTGAATAAATATAAATAGTAACATTAGAATAATGGAAATGTAAATTTATTCTTCATTTTATCTTAGAAAACAGGTGTGAAATTTCAAGCTCACGAAAGAAATTTAAATGATCTCCGATATATGGTGTTACGAATTTTGTAAATAGTTAGTGTTTGTACCTTAAAATAATGTAAATAATCTTATTAAGCTAAATTCCTTTACTAATATTAGTTTTTGTAACACTGTCTCTGTTATCAAGCAAACTTCTCTATTATTTTCCAGTGAATGTCTACGGCAGCTTGGCGAAATATTACAAATATCGCCGAGTTGGCGTCACTTTTGACGACTAATTTTGGTCGCCGAATTTGGATATATATCGCCATGTTGGCGACAAACTTGGCGATTGTTGGCGATGGTAATCCTTCCCTCTCTATGATAACCCCTTTTAGATATACATTGAATGTTATTTCGTGGTTTTCTGGATTTTTCAAAAAGCTTGTGGAAATTTCCAGCGCATGCGACGAGACTATATAAGGAAAGTGATACGAGATGTTGGTGTTATTATTTATCAGTCAGTCATTGAGTGAACTACTTTGATTTGAACAGTTATTTTTGAATGTCTAGTAATATTTGTAAGTTTCGAGGACTGTAGCTGTGAAGTTTTGTAAATAAATTATTTTCTACTTTTCTAAGAGACAAGAGTTTGAAATTGTCTAACAATAAGATCAAAAGAATTCTATATACGCAACAATTTTTGGTGTCAGAATTGGGATCTTATGGCGAAAACAATGGGATCTTATGGCGAAGAGCAATGGAAGAGCAACTGAGGAGTTGTTGAAAGCTATTAACGGATTATCGGAAAAAATGAATAAAAACAAAGAACTAATGGAACAGTTGACAAGTATTTTTGACAAAGGCCAAGAAGAGTTGGTGGAAAAGATGAATAAAGGCCAAGAAGAGTTGGCAGAAAAGATGAGTAAAAACCAAGAAGAGTTGGCGAAAACGATGAATAAAGGCCAAGAAGAAATGAAGAAAGCTTTAGAAGAAAAGTTCTTGTCGGTAGAGAGAAGAATAGATTCGGTAGAAGAGAAAATAGAGGATGTTGAAGAGAAAATAGAAAGGAAAATAGAGGAAGTAGAAAATTCAGAATGAAGTTAGTAACGTTGAAGAGAAAATAGTTGAAGTAGATGAAAAGCTAAATAAAAGAGTACAAGATCTTGAGAAGAAGCTTTCAGCGTGCAGTGGTGATTATGAAGAATTTAGGAATCCGTCTGCTTCTCCTGTGCACCTTAAGTTGTCGACATACGACGGAAAGAGTTCCTGACAAGTTTACAAGACCCAATTCTCCATTGTAGCCGAAGCGAACAAGTGGAGTGACAAGATTAAAGCTTGTCAACAGGCAGCGTCTTTGAGAGGAGAAGCCGCCGACGTGCTGCAAACATTGCCCGATATGACGCAACTCAATTTTGAGACTCTGAGTTGTGCACTTGAAATGAGATTCGGAGAAAAATTCTTTAAAGATTATACAAGAATACAAATGAAAAGCCGTCATCAATAATCGGGTGAAACCCTCCAAGAGTTTGCCGCAGAAATAGAACGGCTTTAAATTTAGCATTTAGCGACTGCCCAACAAATATACGGGAAATGCTCTCACTGCAGTATTTTGTAGATGGAATAAAAGATCAAGAAGGGCAGAGAGCGGTACGAATGGCGGATGTGCAATATTAAAAGGCTGCTTTATTATATGCCTTGAAGTTGGAAGCAGCTACGCAAGCCAGCCGAAGAGATCGTCATTCAGTCCGAGGGGCAACGGTGAACAAAAGCTCAGACACTAAGATCGGCGTCTTGAAAGAAATTAGGAAAATAAATCAAGAGCTTGAAGCTTTAAAATATGGAAGAACAAGCTCAACACGACAGAATATCGCGTGCTGGTTCTGCGGTGATACAAAACATCTCCGAAGAAACTGCCGAAAGTCCACGAACGTGAGATGAATTCAAGACCAGAAAATAAAAAGCCCCACCTGAAGATCCTTCAAATATCGAAAATGGGTGGCGGCGATAATGAATTATATGTGAAAGGATTTATTAACGAGATTCAATGCCGTGTGATTGTGGATACAGGAGCCAATGTAACAATATTAAGAGAAGATTTGGCTCAAAAATTGAAATGTAAACTCATCTGGACTCCGCCCTGCGTTACCCTGTAAACTGTAACGGGCGACAAGATAGGCATATATGGAAAGGCCAATTTAATCATCAACTTTGAAGGAACACGAAATATTATCATACGGCATATGTGGCTGACATAACAGTTCCTTGCTTAATCGGGCTAGATTTTCTGAAGAAGTTTGGCTTTAAACTTGATTTCCAAAATAATAAAATGCTTTCTAAATTTGAAGAAATAAGCCTTTTTCGATTAAATAACGAAATTGAATGTAAACAAGTTGTAATAGCCAAAGAAGACATCAATTTAGATCCAAGAACAGAATTTTTAGTTCCTGCTGTAGTTAAGAATGAAACTAATTATCGATATGTCCATATAGTTTATCCCGAAGACAATAGTACACATGCAGGAATATTGGTGGCTTCTTCTGTAATGGACCTTTCCAAAAAGACCTTTCCAGTCAGAATTGCTAACATCAGTGATAAGACGAGGACTATCAAGAAAGGAGAGGTGATAGCGTCATGTGCTCCTGTGACGTGCATAAGTGAAAATTCCAATCACATTCAGAAATCTTCAGATAATTTAGTCAAGGATTTGCTACAAAATACAGACTTAGATCCAAACCAAAGGGATGTTGCGGATATTTTAATTAGAGAATTCCAAAGTTTATTTTCCCAAACATCTGAAGATTCTGGACGAACTAAAATGACACAACACCGAATTGACACGGGAGATCACTCTCCTGTTAAACAACACCCTAGACGGTTACCTTTTGCCAAGCATTCTTGCTTGGCAAAAAGATTAGAGGTGCAGAAAATTAAGGATATGGAAGAGACGACATGACGTCATCGAACCATCGACAAGTCCATGGGCGTCTCCCATTGTATTAGTAAGAAATAAGGCTGGTTCTACACGATTTTGTGTAGACTGCCGCCGACTGAACGCCGTCGCTAAAGAGGATAGTTACCCTCTACCAAGGATTGACGACACTCTCGACACACTTGTGGGCAACACTTGGTTCTCGATTCTGGATCTGAAAAGTGGTTAATGGCAGGTAGAGATCAATCCCGACGACCGCGAGAAGGCTGCCTTTACAACGGGACAATGATTATGGCAATTCAAGGTAATGCCATTTGGTCTATGTAATGTACCTGCAACTTTTGAACACCATATGGAAACGGTTCTCCGTGGGCCGTGATATCAGCCAAAAAAATTGAAATCGTCCAGCAGATGTTCACCAGCTTCGGAGTTTTCAGGGATAATGCACCTATTACAGAAAATTCGTTAAAGGCTGCTCGATGTTTGCAAGACCTCTTTATAAATTAACAGAAGCCAATCAAAAAATTATGTGGACACAGGAATGTGACGCTGCTTTCGAAAAGCTTAAAGAGGTATTAACATCCACTCCAATTCTGTCCTATCCTCAAATTTATAAACAGTTTATACTTGATACAGATGCAAGTGACGAAAGCATTGGCGCTGTAGTGTCCCAAGAAATCGACAGCCAGAAGCGTGTTATCACCTATTTCAGCAAGTGCTTGTCAAAGGCAGAGCGAAACTATTGCGTAACAAGAAAAGAGCTTCTTGGTGTAGTGAAAGCCATAGACCATTTCCATCACTATCTTTACGGTCGGAAATTCCTGATCCGAACTGATCATGCTTCTCTAACTTGGAATTTTAAGAACACTGAAAGCCAGATAGCCAGGTGGATACAAAAGCTTCAAGAGTACGATATGGAGATACGCCATCGAAAAGGCTCATCACATGGAAATGCAGATGCTCTCTCAAGAAGACCCTGCTCAGAGAATTGTAGATACTGCGACCGGGTTGAGAACAAATTTAATGTCAAATGTCCTATTGTAAGACAAATCACAATTGGGTCTACATCATCACAAGATCAGTGGAGTGATGAGAGCCTGCGTAAAGATCAACTTGCTGATCCTGAAATTAAGCCAATTCTAGAGCTTAAAGAGGTATCCAACAGGAAGCCCAGCTGGCAAGACATGGCCCATTACCATCCTACGACTAAATGTTATTGGGCTCTCTGGGATTCCCTACATTTGAAGAACGGTATCTTGTACCGAAAATGGGAGTCTGACGATGGAAACACATGTAGATGACAACTACTACTTCCTAAGTCGAGAATTTCTATGGACCTTCAAGAACTTCTAGGTAGTCCCACAGGAGGTCATTTTGGTGTAATGAAGACCCTGCAAAAAGTTCGGGAGCGTTTTTACTGGAATAATGGTCACAGTGATGTGGAAAAGTGGTGTCGAACTTGTGACACCTGTGTAGCACATAAAGGTCTAAAGAGGCGCACCCGTGGACGGTTGCAGCGTTATAATGTAGGAGCTCCTTTCGAACGAATTGCTCTAGACATCCTGACTCCTCTTCCTAGAACATCTAATGGCAATAAGTACATCCTCGTCGTCATGGACTACTTCACCAAGTGGCCTGAAGCCTACGTCATACCTAATCAAGAGGCGGTAACAGTAGCAGAGATACTGGTTCAACACTGGTTTTCCAGATACGAAGACCAGATACGTTCCTCTTCAAATCCATTCCGATCAAGGAAGAAACTTTGATTCGGCTGTGTTTAAGGAAATGTGTGGACTACTCGGCATGGACAAAACTCGAACTACACCTCTAGATCCTCAATCGGACGGCATGATGGAGCGGTTCAATCGTACCATCCTAAATATTCTCTCCCTCCTGGTGTCTAAAGATCAACAGGACTGGGACAAGAAGTTGCCTCTGTTCCTGCTTGCCTACAGGAGTGCTGCTCATGAGGCCACTGGTTATTCCCCTTCTCAAATGCTTTTTGGTCGTGATCTTCGTCTACCTGCGGATCTTTTGTTTGCCGTCCTCCTGATGCTCCTTCATCGCCTGAGGAATATGTCGATGAACTCCAGGCACGGATTGAAGAGATTCATCGTCTAGCGAGGAACCGAATCGGACTGGCATCGGAAAAGATGAAGACACGGTACGACATAAAGGCAACTGGACATGAGTTCAACGAAGGTGACAAAGTTTGGTTGTGGAATTCCATATGTCGTAAGGGACTGTCGCCAAAATTACAAAGAAACTGGGACGGTCCTTACACAGTCGTCAACAGGATGAATGACGTCATCGTACGCATACAAAAATCGCCACACACCAAGCCCAAGGTCGTACATTATAACCAGCTAGCCCCTTATTTTGCCTAAAGTGATTAGAAATTCGAAACTGCAATTTCTGACCATGGTCATGAAAGTCTTTTTTTGTAAACATGTAAATAGTAATGAGTTCTTTTTTATGTAAATCCTAAGATTATTTATTTATTTATTTATTTATTTATTTATTTATTTATTTTAAGTGTTTTCTTCTAACTCAAGGATTGCACTGCCCGGGACGTGCAGTCTTTGAGGAGGGGGTATTGTTACGAATTTTGTAAATAGTTAATGTTTGTACCTTAAAATAATGTAAATAATCTTATTAAGCTCCATTCCTTTACTAATATAAGTTTTTGTAACATTGTCTCTGTTATCAAGCAAACTTGTCTATTATTTTCCAGGGAATGTCTACGGCAGCTTGACGAAATATTACAGATATCGCCAAGTTGGCGTAACTTTTGACGACTAATTTTGGTCGCCAAATTTGGCGATATATCGCCATGTTGGCGAAAAACTTGGCGATTGTTGGCGATGGTAACGCTTTCCTCTCTATGGTAACCCCCCTTTAGATATACTCATACATTGAATGTTATTTCGTGGTTTTCTGGATTTTTCAAGAAGCTTGTGGAAAATTCCAGCGCATGCGGCGAGACTATATAAGGAAAGCTATACGAGCTGTTGGTGTGTTTATTTATCAGTCAGTCGTTGAGTGAACTACTAGGCAATAGTTTAAGCAAGTTTGCTTGAGTTTTATTTACGTTGTTTTGAATATGATTTATTGTTAAGACGTTGTATAAAGAGTCTCTGGGACCTATATCTGTACTTGAACGATAGATTTGAACAGTATTTTTGAATGTCTAGTAATATTTGTGAATTTCGAGCACTGTAGCTGTGAAGTTTTGTAAATAAATTATTTTCTACTTTTCTAAGAGACAAGAGTGAAATTGTCTAACCATAAGATCTAAAGAACCCTATATACGCAACAGTATAAACATAAGCAAATTGCGATCATCAGAAGTGTTTTTATTACAAAACACGATAAAAGGTTAATTAAACATGCTTTTAACCATCGAAATCTTTTGCTTGAATTTATTCTTCTTTAAATGTTATGTGAAGAAGTCTCGGGTAACAGCTAGTATAATTATAAAAAAATCATTGCACGGTTTTAACCGTATTTGTAAGCATAATGTAATTTATTTATCATGTGAAATTTTATAAAAACTAGAGTTATCCGTAATAAATATTTTTATTATCACTAATATAGAAGTTTTTTAAATACTTTTTAACCCGTAAACCCCACACTAATGTGGATTAGCTGAAACTTAAAGTTAAAATGTCGGCGTTATATTAAATATTCTTTAATAAATTTGTATTTTTAATTAAGTAAATAAACTTCCCTATTATCAAAATCCCTGTGAGATCCCTTATTAAATTTTACACGTAATTCATGTGGTTATATTTCGTTATCTCTATATTAGCAACAAAATTAACCTTTAATGGATGATAGCGCTCTTACTAAACGCTATTTTTTTTTTCTTTTTTGTCAAATTTCAGATTTTAGCTTGTAGTTTCCGATTTAACTATAGGTACAACTGAAGTTCTCTTCCATTCGAAATCCTCAAAGTATTGTTAGAAATATTTAAAGAGATTAAACTTAATTAAACTTAATCCTAAACAAAAGTTTAGTGCATAAATAGTACTATATGAGTTTTAATCATTGATCGCTTCTTAATCTTTAACGAATGTTACTGGTTTCACAGACCATTTCTTTTTGCAATTTTTATAGATTAACTTGTAATTTTCAGTTTAACTACAAACACTATTGAAATTTTCTTTCATTTGGAACTTTAGTACTATTACCAGACACTTTTAAATAGATGCATATTAATTATAATCGTCTTGTACAAAATGTTTAGTACAAAATACCATCCTATGAGTTAATCATGCCTTTTATTCATCTTTTGATCTTACACTCTCAAAACCCTTTAAGATTAGTTACGTTACAATTTATATCACATCAGTTAAAATTTAAATTTTGAAAATTTTGAAAAAAAGAACGCTGAGAAAGGCGACAGTTAAAATTAAAATTCAATTGAACAATCAAGTGGGAATTTAATAGAAACCTGATTTTGAAAATGTATGAATTAGAATTTCGAACACATTTTGATATCGCTTTATTTATGGGTGATTCTGCGATAAGAGGTTTCAGAAACATAGAGGAATCGGCCAAAAAGAAAAGTTTGAGTTTGATCAAAAACCCTTACATTATGATTTTTGTCCCGTTTGTTTACTTTTTCACATAAGAGCAAGTCACTTTATACATATTTTATAACTTTTTCTGGTCAGTGACTCGTTCTTCTGGCAGTTATTTTGCCAGGGGAAATACGGCAGGGGAGAGACATTTTTATGTAAATTCAAATTTTTTAACTGACAGAATTAGTTTTTAAGTTAATTGTGTATTTCACTTTAATTATTACCGTATTGTTTAATTAGAGCAGTAAATGCAATTGAATTAAATGACTATTATAAGTTTTATGACTTACCAGGGGAGATACACGATCACCGTCCGAAACCACTACACCGCACGGTCGCGTCGCAACAACTAAAATTGGCGACGCTTAAATGGCTTGCGCGTTTAATATTGCTAACTTCAAGCCGATATATGTCCTTAAGCGCTATTTCCGATATAGCCATCCTTGAACTTATATTTGTTTCAGCGGAACGAAATTTGACAGGGTAGATACACAAAAAAGCGGAACAAAAGTTAACACTAGAACAGCCGGATTTTGGACATACCTAAAACCGCCGTTTGGTGTCAATTTGACCCCCATGAGAAATTCAAGCCATATTAAAATAAATATATTTTTTAAATGATAAATGAGGTTTAAATTGAAAAATATATAAGTTTTTAAAGGTTTTATAACTTTTTCTTTTTTATTTATTTAGTTTTTAGAGATCGTTTATCCCAATTTTTACATTCTTTTGAACTGATAGTATATAAATGACAATGTATAATTCAAAATATTTTACTACACAATAGTACACAAATACAATAGATTTAATAATATATATATATAATATTGCACAATAAAATTGATAAGAAAAGAAACAAAAAATAAAAATACAAATAATAGAAATTAGCGTACAACATGTTTTAAAGAGAGAAAATAAGAAACATAATTCCTGAATAAGCATATAAATGTGTTCCAAAGTTATTTAGACATTAGCACAAGTAATACAATATACGTGCTTGATGGTGACATCAGCACATTTACCACAAATTGGTTTCTGACATCCCTCACAGCTTGCAGAAGTTTTATTTCGTCCCTTGCAATGTTGAAAAGCACATTACTTTCGCTTCAGGGTCTGTGGTCGATCAATTGAGGGGCATCTGTTGCGCAACGCGCTACTTCTCAATTCTTCCACAAGGGCAAGAATAAATTCCCGACGTGAAATTGAGGTTTTTGAGCTTTCCTTGAAAATTATCCAAGCATTTAGTGCAGCAATATCAAGGACGTTATAAAAGACGCGAAGAGGCCATCTGCGAGTTCCACATCTTGTAGAATATTTTCATAGCATCTGATCTGCTACATCTACACCACATTTAGTTTTATTGTAGTAAACAACAGTGTTCGGCTTCTTCTTTGCACTACTTTCTGCAAACACATTCGTTTGTATAGTGCTCAGAATCACGACATTGTTTTTGTTCTTGCACCTGTATATCGTGAGTATTTTATTTCCATTTTTCAGTGCAGAAAATGAGTATATAAGTGAGTATATAGTAGACAAGGGGAAGATATGTCGCGGGCAATAGGAGGTAATTCTTTCTTGTTTAGACGCATCGTCCCAACGATTGTGGTTTTCTTTGCCGAAAGTTCATCGGCAAGCTTTACAGACGTGAAAAATTTGTCAGTAGTGACATTGAGACCGGACTTTAGGTATGGTTGTAGTAATTTCAGCAGTACACTTTCTCCAAGTTGTAAATCAGTTGGCCGCTCTTCATCCTTACCTAAATAAGGATAGCCATTTAACACATATTTCGAATTTATATCAGTTGCTAGCCAGAACTTGATGCCGAATTTGTCCTGTTTATTTGCCATGTATTGGATGAATCTGCACCTTGACTTACAAGGCAACAACTGTTCATCAATGGTTATTTCTTCACTAGGATTATAACATAAATCACAATTTTCAATCAGCTTCTTCCATGTTTCTGAAGCGAGAGCAAATTTGTCCGTGGCCAGGCGTTCCGATCTGCTACTTCTCAGATCGAATCTGAGATATCGCATGATTTCACGGAAACGATTGCGTGGCAGTGTCTCTTTGAACACAGGTGGTCCCCAACTTTTATTCCATAAGTCATCTGCACAAGGCTTTGAATGACCTAGTGCCCCACGGGTGTATAAGAGGGCGAAAAAAGCATCCAGTTCTACCAGAGTAACATACCAGTTGCTGTCATCTCCTAGCTGACGCCGTGCTTCAGCAACTGTGCATGTTTAAATGTGTTTCACCATTGTTTCAGTCACCATCAAACGCCAGGCTGAATCTGGATTAGCCCCAATGTTGCGATGAGCATAAAGTGTTGGTCCACTAGCAATTTTTATAATATTTCGAGCTGGTGTGCGACCTGTAGTGTGTAGTAGAAGTAGGGGTGCTAAGGTTCATCGGAGTCCAAAGAATACCGCTGGATGACGTGTACTTTTCGTTACTGCTGACAACAGAAAGATTAGATATCTTATTACCTCTTTTTTGTGCACGTCCACGTGCACGTGAGGTTCCTGATCCTCGAGAAACAGGGGAAATCACATTGGTAATATATTCTACAGCATCACTGTCACTGCTTTCAGAAGACGACGCATTCTGTAAATTGACATTGTGAAAATCTTCATCATTACTGTCATCACCACTCATATCTGAATCTAACTGCTCCAGGAGCGCAAGGCACTCCTGTGTACTCAATCCTCTCCGTGTTTTTTTATAAAGGAAAAAGGCTACACTTTTGTCGCAATCGAAATCTTTGAGAAAAACACTGCTGTGGAAAATGGTTTCAAATTTCGTTTTCGGCCGTAGCTCTAGTAGAACGATTTTCCCTCCAAAAATTCTGTAGAACGCCAGCGTTGCTAGGATGCGTGCGCATTTCAGAGAAGAGTCAGTATGCTTAGAAGAACACCTCCCCCCCCCCTAATTGATGGCGCGCGCGCAATAGAGACAAGACTACCCCCAACCCCCCCCCCCCCTCTCCGCGTCGCTATGCGTCATCGAAACAAAGTAAAACTGGAGTTTACTTTTCTCTTTTTTGTCATCGCGATAAGAAATGTGTGTTCCCCCATGTGCAGTAATCAAAACCGAGATATGGCGAATTCAAAAACAGACTTTGTCTTGAAAATTTATCATTTTTCTTATGGGGGTCAAAATGACACCTGTTGGCTGTTTTAGGTATTTCTTTGATTATTTTTTTTTAATAATTAATATAGAAAGATGAAACATTGTCACAGTATGCTTAATATAATTTTAGAAAAAGTAAAAAAATATGAGCTGCGGTGTTCGCTTACATGTTGAAATAAGGCATTGGAAATTGAAAAAAAATGCGAAATGACCCCAACGGCGCTTCTAGTGTTAATTAAAAAATTATTTGAAATTAAACAATATTATTTTATTTTTTATTTTATAATACGTAAGTATAATTACGTAAATACCAATTAAACATACTTTAGCTAAGCATCTGATGGAAAAAATATATGTATTGTTTGAAAGTTAAATGGAAACCGGCAAGGGGACATGCCAGAGGAGAGACTTTTTTAGACTTTGTAAGATATTTCAGAAAAATGTGCTTTAATTAGGCATTCAATCTTGATGTTATTTAATAAAGTATATTAAGATGATGCGATTCATTGCAAAAAATTGCAACATATAGAATAAAAAATCTGTTTTAAACGGATTGCCTTACAAATTACCTCTTATCGTAGATTCACCCTTATAAGAGTTTAAAATAATTTTTGCATTAGTATTATAAAAAAGATCAGTTATGGGAATCGGACACCCCCTTCCTTTTAATGTAACCATTTTAACAATGAAAATAATGCTGTCTCATACGTAAAGTAAAAAATAAACTCCTTTCCCACATGGGAAAAACTGATCATTGAAAACAAATATAAATACAGAATAATCTTTAAAAATATCAAAATAGAGCTTAAGTAAATATTTTTAAAGGATTCTTCAAATATTCTATAATAAACTAGACAAGAATCTGATAAAAAAAATTAAACAAATATGATGAACTTATGGTTGTAAAAGAATATTTTGCGTAAATATTACGCCTAATTAAAATTGTAAAATTGAAATAACTAGTCAGATAAGGCAGTCCCAAAACTTTCTCCTATCTCTATATGTTTAAACTTCCTGAAATTGAGGAACATGTAATAGTTGCACTGTGATATTAGCATACCAGTGTCACTAGTTAGGTGATTTACACCAATATCTAGTCAGCAACAGATTATATCAGCTTGTAACTGACCCTGAAGTTTGATGAAAATCTATGCATTAGTTTCTGAGATAAAGTTACTGTCGAAATATTAAAAAATTCTGTATAACATTACCACTTTTTGGATGATGTACACCAAACAAATATCAGGAACTAATTTTATTAGGGGCTATATTAATCTGAAGCTTGAAAATCCATGTATCAATTGAAGCGAACAATTGCCTTTCTTTTCTGGATGTCCTTGTTATTCGCACTGAAGACAATTTTCAGACTACTGTCTTTCGCAAACCTTTTGCGGTCAGTCTTCTACATCACAGATATTCTTCTCATCCTCCTAACCAAAAAGTTGCGGCTTTTAAAACTTTTGTTTTCCGGGCTTCCAATATTTGTTCAACTCCTCAATTACTCAGTGATGAACTTAATTATCTAAAAGCTATTGCTGTTGATCGTGGTTATTCCCCTAATACTATATATTCAATTCATAGAAAATTGACAAAATCCACCCAATCTGAAAGAAAAAACTTTAATTCGAACTCCAATACTTTGGTTGTTTTGCCTTTTCCCCCAAAATAGTCAGCAAGTTTCTAAAATTTTAAAAAGGTTTGATTTCAATGTTATTTTTTCTCCTATTAATAAAATTGCTTTTTCTAATCTTAAGCACCCCATTGATCACATAGATAACTGGAGTATTTACCAAATTTCTTGCCAATGTGGTCTTTCTTATATTGGACAGACTAAACGTGCTCTTAGATTTCGTTTAACTGAACATTAAAGGTATGTCAAAAATCAACAGCTTAAACGCTCTTTTATTGCTCAACATTGTTGGTCTTCACAACATAAATTTAACTTTTCTTCAGCCACTATCATCCATAAGTGGCCTTCCATCCTTGATCTTAATTTTTGGGAAGTTTACCAGATCATTAAAAATTCTCACTCCTTAGTCAATGACTTATCAAGTACTCCTTATTTTCCTAGCATTTGGAAATCTTTAATTTAATTTCCCCCCTCTCGCTTTTTGGTTTTGTTTTGCTTGTTCTCCGGTAGATGTCGCTACTTGTCCACCCAGCTGTTCTGGTTGCTTTCTTCTCATTGGTTTCTTGCCTTTAGGCGGGATAGTTCCCGTAGCGGGTATATAAGCCCGCTTCTCTGTCTCTTTGCTCAGTTTTGCTTTGTCTAGCTGGCTGAGTTTTTGCACTGAAGAAGAATCTCGATAGTAGATTCGAAACAGTTGTTTGCTCCCTTTTCATACTTTATTTGTGCATTTATAATCGTTGGTTTTCTATCTTTTAACATTTTTGCAAAAAGGCTTTAATTGCTATTTTAATTAATTCTTTAGATACAGCTACTGCAAAATCTGAAAAATGTTAGTATAACTGTATTACCTGCTGGGCGATTTACACCAAAAATGAAACAAAACTAATATATATCAGGGACTAACTGAACCTGAAGTTTGATGAAAATTCATGCTTTCGCTCTTAAGAGAGAGCTATTGTAATATTCACAAATAATGCAGCATAGCAGCACCATCTGTTCAGCAATTTACACCAAAAAGTAATCACCACCAAATTACATAACTGAATCTAAAGTTCTATGAATATCTGTACATTAGTTTTTGAGATAAAACTATTATGAAAATCGTGAATAATGCAGCATAATAGTATCACCTGTTGAACAATATACCCCAAGAACTATCAGCTTCAGTTTATATTAAAGTCTAACTGAATCTAAAGTTTTGTGAGCTTTTCTAAAAACCTTCAAATCATATTCAGCACCATCTAAAATGTATAAATCTATCAAAAATCAGAAGTCTAAATTTTTGATGAATTCAATACTTTGCTCTAGTAAAGACAGATCAAGATAAAAAATTGCATTTAATAAATCTAAGTAAAAATTAATATTTTTTTTATTTAATTGTTATGCAAACTATTTATTACTTATCTTGATGACATTGACATTTTTAACTTTAATCATTTTATTTTGTGTATTAAAATATTTACTTAAGAAACTTACTATTATTAAAAATTTCATTTGTAACAGTTTATTCTCATTTTCCATCTTTGTGTTTATTTGTATTTTTGTTTTTTCTGATGATGATTGAGTAAATTCAATCGAAACATGTCAAATTATTAAGATCTTTTAATGTATTTTATTAGTATTTGACGTCCGTTTTAGCAATTAAATATTTTAATATATATTTTTTGAAACAATATGACTAGGCAGACCAATTGCCTTTTAATGTGCTAATCGAGTTTTATCTGATTCTTGAACTTCTGCTGCCAATTCGATGAAATTTTGGTATGAGTAAGCACCTTCCGATCTAATTATGTTTTTAACTGTAAAACATATTTAAAGTATACTATAAAGGATTTTCAGCTCCAGGCAATAATGTAAAGTAATTCGTTTGGGTGCCACTATAAATAAAGGATAAATGCTATTTACTCCATATTATGCAGAAAAAAAATCGGAATAATTACATATCATGTATACCAAGATCATTATGTTTGAAACAATCTGATGTTATTAAAATGAACTGTGAACAGCTCAATTCCTTACAAACAGACAGGTGGCCATGCAAACAGAAGTCATAAATATATTTTAACCATGTTTTTCGATAATGCTACAAACAAATCTGTTTACTTATATGTAAGTTTTTTCAGGCATTGATACTATGTTCAACTTACAAACATAAAAATCATTGATAAGAAAGAGTATTTCAAAATACCCAAAAGAAAAATCATAGAAAATCAACATGCATTGAAATTTTTATTTTTAAATTGGATGAAATTACCTATTATTCTGCAGAGTGTTTCATAAATATCAATACGATAGTCTGTTTTTTTAAATGATGCCTCAACATATATACTTCTAATTGAAAGTTATCTGAAAAAAAGGTGCAAAATGTGGTGACATTTATTAAAACTTTATAGGGGAAAGGGTCTATTTGATAAAATACAAAAATAAAATTTTTTAAAGTTCCAGAATGCTAGAAATTTCAACGAGGTAAATTTTCCTTTTCCATTTTTGAATCAAACACAAAAAGCAATGTATCTTTATATTTGCAAAACATAGTTACGGCCGTTTAAATAATTTTTAAGGTTATAAAGGATTAGACACAAACTGAAATGTGTGCAATTCAACAAACAATGTTACCTTAAGAGTCTTAGGAAGCATATAAAAATACATTTATTGACTAAGAATTTTCATTTTTTTTCCTTTCTTTTGTGATGGTTAGCCATACAATTTGCAATATCACGTGCAATATCACATCCTGAAATTTTTCGTAATGTTTTTAAAATATTATACAATTAGTATTTTTTATGTGGGGTAAATAGATTTTTTTTCCAAAATTCGTCTTTTTTCCAAAACTTAATAATTCGAAAGTCGTTACGAAAACTGTTGTGTGCCATCTATTTATGATAAAATAAAACATATTTAAATATAACAATAAAAAAACATGTAGAATCTGAAAATAAAATAATTTTAAAAAATAGTACGTATTACAAAAAAAATTTAACATACAAAAATAGATTGTAGCTTAATTTTTATGCTAGTTTTCAATAAAAATATATTTGTTGCTTTAAAAATAGAAAGATATTGTCATCATATTGATTTACCTTCTTAAAGCTATACATAACTAACGTTTCTTGAAAATAATGAATTGACACATTGTTCAACATTATTTCATCCATAAAGAATGAATGAAATGCATATAAAAATCCTTTGATGAAAATTCAAGTTTTGGATTGATTTATGGTGTTTTATACAACTATTTAGACACAAATAAAAAAGTAAATATAAGTTGAAATGGAAATGATATACAACGTAATAATTTTTAATTGAATATTCGATTTTTTTAATTACAATTACAAGTATATATTTAATTCATATAAACAAAAAATGAGGTTAAAAAAATGCAGCACCACCGGTTGTCCCTCTGGTCAGCAAACCAAAGACATTACAGGAGAGCTACGATCAGCCATGACTATCGTCTTCAAAATAAAAATTTTAATCGTGTCATAATATTAGACCTCCTTGTTTCTCAGGAACTAAAGATCATTGCATAAAATCCATTGATCCTGAGACTTAAGGGTCTCTGACCTACAGCATATATTAAAATAATTAAAATCTGTGATCTTCAAAGTTGGTCCTCTCCTTGTGTTAGAACTTGTTCATAACGAATATTTTATATGTGATTCTATCTTACAGGATTTTATAGAACATTTTAGCTTCCAATACATGGAATATGGATTAATTATTTTAAAGAATAAGTGAAACATTTACATATAAATAAAGATTCAATTATAAAACAAAAATAAATATTTAACGAAATAGCCTATCGTTTAGATATTAAAAATACAATCATTGACTGTTTTAATATTTTTGTCTGTTGCGGGAATCGTACCCCAATTTTCGGAAATAAATTTTGCTTTTAAAGTATGTGCTAAAAAATTCATTTCTATTTTTATTTTATTTTTTCTTTATTATTTCTTTTGTAAATTTATTTATAGATTCTAGTAGGAGTGAATCGTTTGATCCTTTCAGCAACAGATTTATTCTTCCCACGTAATATTTAATTAAATATAGAAAGATGTTCTGCGAGATTTTAAGACAACTTTAATAAATACTTTGCAGCTATTTTTCAATTCTAATATTATATCTAATAATTCTTGAATGGTATTAGTTATGACTTTTGATTGCTAAAATAGTTTTTAAAAAATCTAACCTTTTGTGAATAGCTCCCATTACAGTTTTCGTTAAATAAATTGCAATTGATATATAAGAGGGAATTTTCAGTGAACTATACATAAAATCTCTCCGATTTCTATACAGACTGTCAAAACACCTTAGATTATCTGCAAAAATACGTGAATCATACGAATCCATTTTTTAACCTTTTGTTGTGTAACATAAAAGTTTCTGACAGTTTGAATAAATTTCTTTCAAAATATCAACTGATAAACGCATAATTTCTTTCAAGTGACATGTGGATAAATTTAAAAGGCTGATATCTATATGTAGAAAGACACATATATATATATGTATATATATGTGTGTGTGTATGTGTGCGTGCGTTGGTCTACCCTGTAAAATGAGTAACTTCGTCGGTTTAAACACCAACAGAGTGAGTAACCTCAGACGCTTCGAGTAACTTTTGGAGGTTACTCGGAGTGTCTGAGACCTGAATTACGCGTTTTCAATAACCAGGATGCTAAATCTGCCGTTTTTTGAGGTTACTCGGAGAAGCGATTTATTGCCGTCATGAATACACACCGTGTGTAACATTTTATTTGCCACTGGTTTCAGCGCCATCTTATGGAGTGTATTTTGATAGCCTCGAACCCCAAAACTTTTACAGATGCAATGGCTTTCTACCAAGTAAGCTAAGGTTACTCGAAGATGCGGTATTTTGTCATATTCTACACAGCCACTTCAGTTACTCAATCATACAATCTTCTACCATATATACACAACAATATAAGTTACTCGATCGTGCGAATTTTAGCCCGTATTTATACACAGCAAATTTGGTTACTCGATTGTGCAATATTCTACCCGTATGTATAAGAAAATATAAGTTACTCGGTGATGCGGTATTTTGTCAATTCCTACACACAAATATCTCCGTTACTCGATAAAGCTATGTTCATCACACACAAGAAGTTTAATTACTCGACAATACAATAATTGACCTAGTTATAAAAATACAAAGGTATTACCATAAAAAGATGTCGGGAAGGCTGGCTTATTTACAAGAATTTCGACAAGCATTTTATCACATTGTTGGATTGTCTGTTACTTTTTACGATGAATAAATTTATCAAAATTTAAAAGCTGGGAGATAATGGGAAATATATATTGATATTTGTTGGTAATGTAATTAAGAAAATAAAAATAATAGCGATAAGATTAATATCTCTTCAGAGGACAGTGTATCTTTTCAATAATTTTGTTTATTTTTGAAAATATAGATTAAACGGTGAACTGACTATTTTTAATGTTCAGTTAACAGTGAATTAATAAAATAAACAAACAAACTACATTATTAATTAAAATTGTGAAAATGTTTTAAAAATTGCATTTAAAAAAAATTCCTACTACATTTTTAAACACTAATATTTTTACTTTTTTTTCCCCTTTGAGCTTTTAAATTATGTATTACACGAGACTGCTCGTCGGTTTTTAGATTCATATAATATTACGTTTCATATAACATTTTTTACTGAATTATAAAGTGAAAAACTATGAAATCTAACGCATCTTGATATATTTAATAAAAAGCCCGAGAGCTTATCCCATGCGCAGATTTATTAGAAGTTTTAAAATCTCTATCTCAAACACAAAAATAAATAAATAAATAAATAAAAAATAAAATTAGCATTTTCAAAAACAGTAAAGTGACGAAAGTATTACCATGGAAAAAAGTCAATAAAAGATTTAATTTACATGGGTAATTGCACTGGGCGTATTTACAAAATATACAACGTCTCGCGATATTGTATTGCATTCCGCATGGGTAAAAATTCAGTGTCAAAATATTTCCAATTAAAAGAAGCCTTTAATTAATGTATTAAAAGAATCGCCTTTTAGATCAATTTTGAAATAAACTCAAATTACCATTTCATAACACCTTTACTGTGAAATGAAAGCATAAAAAATAATGCATGACATACTTGACTCTAAAAAATATCACTTTGATCATCTACACATAAATAGCAATTAAAAATGTTTTCTTTCTTTGATTACTGAGTACAGTTACTCGAAGACTCGATGTATTTTTTTAACTCTTTACACAGTTTTCTAAGTTACTCGATAATGCAATCAACAGCCTGAATGCACAGCAATATAGGTTACTCAATGGTAATGTATTTCACCAGTTCCTACAACACAATTATATCAGTTACTCGATTATGCAATCTTCTGCCTGTATGCACAACAATATAGTTACTCAACGATAATGTATTTCACCAGTTCCATACACATAATTATCTCAGTTACTCGATAATGCCATTTTCTGTCCATTCGTACACATTTACGTTACTCATTGGTATGGTATATTACCAATTTCTACACTCAACTATCTCAGTTACTCGATAATGCGTTCTTCTGTCCATCTGTAGACACTACAAGCTAAGTTACTAGATCATACAATATTTTATCTAATAATAAAAACACAGAGCTATTATACAAAAACTGAAAGGGGGGGGATCACTTACAAGAATTGAGTATTGTGTAAAATCGCAGCGTGGTCTGCAGCCACTAATTTGAATATTTTTTTTAATCAAAATTATAAGAATAAATGTGGATTAAAGGAACAATTGTAGATAAATATCGTATTATGGATTAATATTTTTTGGTGGTACTTTAAGAAAATAATTGTATTAATAATAACATTAATTTCTCTTAAATGTAAAATGAGAGCATTAATGATAGACCATATGATATTTTCATATAAAAAATGTCAGTAAGCACATGATATGAAATTATTAGATTTATTTATAAAATGAACTTAATAATTAAATAAGTACTTATGTACTTTTCTTTAGGTACTAAGTATAAAAGTTAAATGGATATTCTATAGAAAAAAAAACACGATTTTTCAATAAATCTTTGAAAAATGTTACTGTTTTTTAATATCAAACAGAACTATTTTTCACTGGTTTCGATAATTTACTAATAATATCACTTTGTTTTATGTATGTCTCTTCATCTGTATCGTAAAATTTCAAACTTTCGCAATATGAGTTCAGAAATTTGGTTTGCTATCCCCAACACGTTTTTTTTTTTTTTTTTTTTTTTTTTAAGCTATTGCATAGCTTTTATCGCGGGCTTTGAGCGCAGCGACCGAATCTAAAAATTCCGTAACGAGAAAACCTAACACTTACGTAACGAAAAAAACCTAACACTTCGACTAACGTCATTTTAGTTCGGCAGACTTCGGCACGGTATCCTTTGAGCCTCATTTAGAATGTCTAGAGGGATGAAACCGGATTCACACGAAGTGGAGCTGCTCCGCTATCATTCCTGCTTTAATTTTGTACCCATTTACAAACCCAAGCATAAAGCAGCATTAAAATTTCTCCGCGCAAGTTTTCGTGCGCAGGTCTCTGTTAAAGAATATCGTCTGCTTGTTTACTTTTGGCCTCGTAGGGTGCAGTTTCGCTATGACCAACACGTGTTGTACGGAATTGGTACGCGGCCACTTGTTTTAATACCTGTACGATACATTATTATGAAACTGTTTTGGTATGCGGCGATTTGTTTTAATATCTGAATATATGAAACAGTTCTTCGAATTTAAATTTATACAATCTTCAGTTTTATAATTAATTTTGCAATGATAAGCGCTAAATATGTCATGAAAAATATAACACTGTTTTAAAAATGTAACCCATTTAAATTGATTATCGATACTATGAGGTTTATATATTTTTATGCTACTTTCGAAAATTTTTTGCAATTGACTTTAAAATATAAGGATAGCTAAAATAATTAAAAGAGTGGATATGTATAGTTTTTTAACTTGTATTACAACCATACCATACTCACTTTATGTCTGAAAATGTTAACTTGTACTTTATTTGCAATATTTAATTTTGTATTAGTTTTCCGTAATAATTAATTTGTCTTAGTTTTGTGTAATTTTTTTTTTTTTTTTTTTTTTTCCGAAGACTTTTTTTTTTTTTTTTCATTGATTAAAATACAAACTTGTATTTTCTGAGCTTTGCTTACTACTAATAACATATCGCTATTCTATTTAAATTATAGTGGTATTTTATTTTCATTGAACTATGCTTTATTTCATTCTTTTATAAAATTAGCATAAATTATCGTAATCTTTTTTTAGTAGTTTTACAAGCTTTTATATAGCTAATAGTTTTATGTTCTTTTGACATTAGATGTGATTTTTTGCTAATTTATAAGGAGAGAATAATATACACATTTATTATGTTATTCATCTTAAAATAATAAATAAATAAATAAATAAATAAATAAAGAGAAGGATATATTTTTAAATAAATATATTTTTTTATAGAATCTCATGATTTGTGTTGCAGCCTCAAGATTGGACTTTCATAAATATTGTTGCAGTTCATTCATTAATGATAAAAAATATATTAATTCAAAATTGATGCGATTTTTTGTTCGTATTTTTTAAAATTATTAATTTATCTCTCATTTTCTTGTAGCTGTTTTTTTTTTTTTATGGACAAAAGGTCAAAATATATTTTTATGCACAAAGTAGCCACAGAAGTTCTAGCAAGTAGTCTTGAGTATGACTTATTATTCTATATGAATGGGTTTGTGGTGACGTGAATTTATAAATTCATCTCTAAACCAATTCTCCTTTCGATTAAAACAAAGATGAAACTCTAATAAGATATCTAAAAATCTTTCTATATTGCTGAAAACTTTTCAAAGCAACTGCAAAAATTTTAATGTAACATTGAAGCGAAGTAAAGAATTTTTATTGACACCAGAAGCCAGTCTACCTACAGGACCCTACTAAAAAATGAAAGTAATTTAATACTTTCTAATACATTTGAAAAGAGTGTTTATAAAATCAATTTGTCAGTCTGTGCTGCAATTAATGTAAACTCAAATTTCCATTTATGTTATTGAAATTAACTAAAGCATGTTTCTTAGCGAAAATGAAGCTTGCAGAATTATAGCGACAATGGGAGAAAAACCTTTTGTGGTAAATTTTAATGATGTTACACTATTTCAAAAATGAAATTTATATCCATTTAAAAAATACACTAACCATGGTTTCTGCATAGTACGGTGTATAATAAAAATGAGATGGTCTCTGTCTGAACTCAGTTTTTATTCAAGTCCTCGAATAGGTATAATATTACAAATTTATAAATTTTTTTAAAGGAATTTTCAGAAACATGAAAATCGCGAAACATTGTCTTGAAAGAGTATTTAGAATTAATACTTATTTCTATGTAAGAAGAAAAATTTTAGCAATAATATATTCATAAAACACCAGTATTCAGTTAAATATAATAAAAACTTTAAAACTCCGAAAGTTTCAAAAAGTGTTAAAAACATGATTTTTATTGTATTTAAAAGAAATATTTTAACGAAAAACTTTTTAAAATGTTACTAACACTTTTATGCAATGTACTTTTATCATCAGGTTCTGATGACACAAAATTTTTTGGTCTTTCAAATCATCAGACTTCGATTTAAAAAAAAAAAGCGCTGAATACTGATGTCAAAACATGTATCATTAATTTACACAATCACTACTATAAAAATTCAATTAATGGCTATGTGAAAAAAAAATGATATGAAGCATATTTTATAATGTTATACTATTTCAAACATAATGACATAGATATATATTATTGAGATTTATTACAAGATGCTTACTGTAGAATATGATATGCATAATGGTTATCATTCATTTACAGAGCGACAAAAAATTTTGATTGTAGTATGATGGTCGTACTGTATAATATAAATTAGTTTAATATAAATTATACATATTTATTTAATATATTAATTAATTTAAATTATGTACATTTAAAAAAATATTAATTAATATTAATTATAGATATTTAAAAAATAATATTATTTAATATGGATCATTCACATTTAAATATGAATATTATCTATGCATATTTAAATATTAATATTATACTTAATTATGTATATTTAAAATCCTTATCAATTATATATTTAAATACTAATAATAATATAGAGAAAGGGAAAAATAATTATGCTAACCTTCCACTACTTTATAATTACAAATGAATGGGTAATTAGTAAAAAGAATAGTAAATTAATTGCAATTTTATATATGAAGATAAGATTTTTAAAAAATGATAATTTAAGTATGAAATTAGTAAAATTTACTAATATTTTTCAACAGTAATATAAAATTGTATTTAGTGTACGTTTAGGATACATTGTATTTTAATAAATGTTCATGTAATTATTTTTTAAAAGCTTGAGTAACTTTTAAAAGTATCTTAATTATTGAAAATTTATTTGAAATAAAATTTTATGCAATAAAAATTATTACATTTTATTCATGTTAATTTTAATTTAATTTTGTTTATTTAATTGTAAGTATAATTTAGTTTAATTATCTAATTATCAATTGTATAAAAATACAAAGCAAGTGATCTTTACATGTTTATAACTGTTCTTTATTAACTAATTCAAAAAAGATCATTAAGAAACTCCACAAGAGAGAAAATAGCAAAAAAATGCACAATTTAAAACCTAACAATTAAAAAATTTTGTTTTAACCAACATACTATACAAGGTTTATCTTTCAACAAAGCCCATTGGAAAAAATTTGCCAGTTCTCCTAAACAGATTAGCGCCCGAAAAAATGGGCGGAGAAATTTGAGGTTTACGGACACTTGCTTTGTACACGCGAAAGGAATCATGGGTACATTCCGGATTAGTGCCCTAGGAGATAGCAGGGGTGAAAAATGCCCTAGGTTGAAACCGGATCTGCACATTCTAAACAGGTCAGAAATACAATGATGGAATCGATGTGAATTGAATGTGGATTCGAGGGGATATTCTAAATGACCCTTTGGTAGACTTCGGTACACATTGACGCGGTATTTTTCAGATATTAGGATATCAAGTCTCAAACTTATGTTTCTTATTATTTAATTTCCATACCGCGGCCAAATTTTGTTTGGTAATTTATTATGAGGCAGTGTTAATTTTTGGTGACAAGAGACCCCCCCACGGTGAGGGTCGAAAAATCTAAAATGCTCATAACTTGCGATCTAATTTTCGTAGCGCGGCCAAATTTTGTTTGATAATTTATTATGAGACATTGTTAATTTTTGGTGACAGGAGACACCCCACGGTGAGGGTCGAAAAATTTAAAATGCTTATAACTCGCGATCGAATTTTTGTAGCTTGGCAAAATTTTGTTTGGTAAATTATTATGAGACAGTGTTAATTTTTGGTGACAGGAGACCCCCACACGGTGAGGGTCGAAAAATTAAAAATGCTTATAACTCAAGATCTAATTTTCGTAGTGCGGCCAAATTTTGTTTGGTAATTTATTATGAGACAGTGTTAATTTTTGGTAACAGGAGACCCCCCACGGTGAAGATCGAAAAATTTAAAATGCTCATAACTCGCGATCTAATTTTCGTAGCGCGGCCAAATTTTGTTTGATAATTTATTATGAGACATTGTTAATTTTTGGTGACAGGAGACACCCCACGGTGAGGGTCGAAAAATTAAAAATGCTTATAACTCAAGATCTAATTTTCGTAGCGCGGCCAAATTTTGTTTGGTAATTTATTATGACACAGTGTTAATTTTTGGTGACAGGAGAAACCCCACCGTGAGGGTCGAAAAATTAAAAATGCTTATAACTCAAGATCTAATTTCGTAGCGCGGCCAAATTTTGTTTGGTAATTTATTATGACACAGTGTTAATTTTTGGTGACAGGAGACCCCCTCCCACCGTGATGGTCGAAAAATTTAAAATGCTTATAACTCGCGATCTAAATTTCGTAGCGCGGCCAAATATTGTTTGGTAATTTATTATGAGACGTTGTTAATTTTTGGTAACAGGAGACCCCCATGGTGAGGGTCGAAAAATTTAAAATGCTTATAACTCACGATCTACTTTTCGTAGCGCGGCCAATTTTTGTTTGGTAATTTATAATGAGGCAGCGTTACTTTTTGGTGACGGGAGCCCCCCACACAGTGAGGGTCGAAAAATTAAAAATGCTTATAACTCACGATCTAATTTTCGTAGCTCGGCCAAATTTTGTTTGGTAATTTATAATGAGGCAGTGATACTTTTTGGTGACGGGAGCCCCCCCCCCCCCCACGGTGAGGTAGAAAAATTAAAAATGCTTATAACTCACGATCTAATTTTCGTAGCCCGGCCAAATTTTGTTTGGTAATTTATTATGAGACATTGTTAATTTTTGGTGACATGAGACCCCCACGGTGAGGGTCAAAAAATTTAAAATGCTTATAACTCGCGATCTAATATTCTTAGCGCGGCCAAATTTTGTTTGGTAATTTATTATGAGACAGTGTTAATTTTTGGTGACAGGAGACCCCCCCCCCCCCACCGTGAGGGTCGAAAAATTTAAAATGCTTATAACTCGCTATCTAATTTTCGTAGCGCGACCAAATTTTGTTTGGTAATTTATTAAGCTATTGCATAGCTTTTATCGCGGGCTTTGAGCGCGGCGACCGAATCTAAAAATTCCGTAACGAGAAAAAATCCTAACACTCCGGCTAACGACGTTTCAGTTCGGCAGACTTCGGCACGGTATCCTTCGGTAGACTTCGGCAGACATTGACGCGGTATTTTTGCATAAGTTAATAAAAATGCTATGCAATAGCTTTACCGCGGCAGTCCCCGAGTGCTACATGTATTTTTTTTAATGTGATTTTTAGCGGCATTATATCATTTTCATAATTTGAAGGAAAAAAAAAGAAATTAATTAATTTCCGTAGTAAGAGAAACTCATAAAAATTATTTATAATTTTGGGAGTAACTGGATTTTAGAGGGTTCAGATTCTCCTGATACATGTCGCAGCTACCCCATTCTTGAAAAAATTACGGGGTAAACGATAGATACTTGATGTACGGGTGTACAAAAAGTGCGCCTACGGTAGGAGGAGATCATAAACTGCTCTTACAGCTTCGACCATATCTCTATGATCTGTGCTCGAGGGGTAGCATAGTAATATATCATTACATTGAAAAATACCTTAATGATTTTTTACCCACAAACTCTTCTGTGTGCAAATAGAAGCATGGTAACTCTTGGCGACAATAGTCACAGTACCTATAAACATCTGATCTGCATTCGTACTACATCTTACAATATACTCAGTATATATTTACAAAATAAATAAATAAATAAAATGAATCATAATTTCTCAAATAGTCGATTACAATTTTTGCAGAGGATTTCCATTTTAAATGGAACCGGTGCCCCAAATTTTCTTAACTCTTTCAAGATATTCCATGGATTAATTAACACACACCATTGTTATTTTATTTTATTTATTTATTTATTTATTTATTTATTATTATATTTTTTTTTGTAACTCATAGATAAAAAGCGTTTTTCTGTTTTTATAGACAAAAAATGTTGAAAATTCTTAAAATTCAAATTATTATAACTCAGTAAGTTTTATTTGTACAAAAGTGAAACTTTTATTGTTTTACTTATTAGGACACAGAGAAAGTTTTACTAGTGCTTAAATGTCGTAAATAAATAAATAAATAATAATCATAATAATAATTTCTATAACTTTATAAAAATAACATTTTTTATATGCGTTTACCATGAAATGAAACAACATTTGATAGAATTCTGAATTAGAACACCTTCTAATTTAATGTGTTTTCGAGCAAAATTGAATTCAGAAATGTGTTAGAAAAAAAGCTTCTTTAAATTTGAGAGCAGCCTTAAGATTGACTTCAAACCCAAACTTGTTACTCTCCAGAATTCATATTTGTTTGTACTTGCATGGCTATTCAATGAAAATGATATATACTGATATTTAGAAAGCATGAAATCAAAGGATATTTCCAATTTTCATTAAAAACAATCTTTCACAAAATGCTGTTTAAAAGCATTTAGAATTTGAACTAAATTTCTATAAAGAGCTCTAAACTGAATTTTCAGATGTTATAATGCTATAAATTTTAATCAAACAACAAGCGCTTATAATTCAGCATGTAATTCAATGTATAAAAATCATTGAAAAGTTGCTAAAATTTAAGCCAATAAAATGTCATATCTGTAAATAACATGCTTTGGCGTTTTGTATTTGTAAGTTTATAAATTTCGAGGAAAACTCTTACAATCTATATTATAAAGGCCAACGTTTATGTGCGTAACGCATACATTATTTTATGAATGACAACACTTTGAAATTTGAGATGGAATTTCGATTTTGCAGTGTTTGCTATTTCAAATTTTTAAGTTTCTAAACATCACACACTTTCAATTTTATACCAGATTATACCAGCGCTCCTGAAAAACTTTGCTGAATGATCGCAAATCGAAATTTATGTATAACGAAAAAATGCGCTTTTCTCAAAATCTATGTATTCTAAGGTAATCGCTATAGTTTTCCTGGAACACATAAATTAGAGTCTAGAACCTCTAATTTTTTCATTATTTTAGTTTCAGCTGATTTACAAAAAAAAAAAAAAAAAAAAAAAAAAAAGGGGGGGGGGACATATTTCCGCACTTAATTTTCGTCTCTATCTCTGAAAATATAGTACCTAAAATTTAAAAAAATGTATTTTTAAGTTCACTCTTACAAAAGTTTTTTTTTTTTTTAGATTTGACAATTTTTTTTCTATATTATGTTTCTTGAATTGTTTTTAACGGGAAAAAATAAGGTTGCTGCATGAAATGACTTGGTTTTAGTTACATATGCAGTCGTTCTAGTTACATATTTTATTTTTAACATTGAATCCAGAATTTCCACCACCACATTTGTCCGAAGAAAAAGCACTCTCATAGAAAACAGAAATTGCATAATTTCACTTTTTATAATCCATTTTCTGCTTTTTCTGTCTTTTCATTCGGTTTACTTCTAACCTTTTTATTTCTTTTTTTCATATTTATTACAGGCAATTTTGCCATGTCCAAATGCGCTTTTTGTGAAGTGATCCTGTAACCAATTTCACTCTAGAAGACGGCCACGTTTGCTTTTATTTTCATATTGCAAAATGAGACTGCAACTATTTCTGAACCATTTAAATTAATATATTAAGCATGGAACTATTTAAATCAATGTTTTTCCTTTTCTTCAAGCAGAGCACCCACAAATGTCTAAATACCTGCTGACCAGTGGACGGTATTCATATCAGTGCTGTGTTTGAATTAACATAATAATAATAATAATAATAATAATAATAATAATAATAATAATAATAATAATAATAATAATAATAATAATAATAATAATAATAATAATAACCCTTTCGCGACTTAACCGGGTTAGTCCGTCTTCTTTAAGAAGCTTGAAAACGGGCGGTGCCGTGTCATTCCGGCAAGACTTACACGCTTTAAAAATGGCGCTACCGAGTTATTCCGCCTTCTGAAAGAAGCTTTAACGGGACCTGCCGGGTTATTCTGCACGTCTCTCCCCCCTTCTAGAAGACGTGCTTACAATAGAGGCGGTAAAGAGGCGTTCCGTGCTTGTCACTTTGCCTAAGGTTTAATATACAATAGGTAAAGTTCTAAATACCAGTTTGTTTATTTTCAGCTGGGATATGGTTATTGCAAAAGATGAAATTTATTGTCCAGCTCTATAACTGTGCTATAAATTAAAGAAAAAAAAAGAATTTTGTTGTGTTCAAAACAAATTTAAATTTAAAATTTTCGCAACTGAAATAAATTGGAAAAATCAGTACAATTTTTGTAAAAACATTTAAAATGAAACATTTGATTGCATTTATATTTGAATTTAAATATTGTTATTATTACATTGTAATTTTTTTAAACTATGTTTTTGTATTTAAGACAATAATGGGCAAACAAAACCGTTTATTTAAAGATTATTAATTTTTAGGTTACGCATTTTTTTTTTCATATTTTAGAAAATTGTGATTACATTGCTCAGTATTTTTACTATATTTAAATTGCTTGACCTAATATAGCTTCAAAATGTTAAAAATATATTCTCAATCATTTACCCGAAATGGCTAATTGAAAATGTTCGCTTATTATACGTTAAATTTGTGTTTTATTTTATTTATATTTATTTATTTATATTTTACTTATAAAGTTTTAATTTGGCTATATGGAAAGTTAGCCAGAGTCTAATCCTGTACTTTTTACAGTCCTCCCCACTTAATTGGGTTATGGATAATCGAATAAACTGCTTATTCAAATTTATTCCTTTGGGATAATATTATTTTAACCCGCTCAACCAAATACTTTGCACAAAATGTCTCCGCTTAATCGAATAATGACTGCGCGAGACTTTGGAAAACGAGAATAAAAAACTCATTTCACCTGGAATTTCCCCCCCCCCCCCACCTTTTGTCATTGTTAGTTTTTACTTGAAAAATAAATTTCTTAGAGTTGCCTGCATGGATTTTTCCGGCATATGTACAATGGACAGGTCATGTGAGTTCCCTCCCCCCCTTTTTTTGGGGGGGGGGGAGATAAATTTAAAAAAATGAGAAATAAATTACACAGTTCATTCAATTTTGTATTTTATTTGTCTTCGTTTGTCAAAGGACATTTTTTACGTTATTTCGATTTTGTTTACAAGTATTTTTAATGGGAACACTTTCATTTTCGAAACCGGTTCCGAAAGTCAAAGCATCCTCATTAAAAATATCAGCAACCAAAATCTAAAAAAGTAAAAAAAACGGCCTTAATACAGATCGATCTCCGCTATCCGATGCAATATATATATAATTTTAAGCATTGAAATGGGACGGGGATATTTTATAAATTTCTTTTATAGGATTAACATTAGCGAGCGAATCGATTCGCGTGACTAAATAGCCCTTTAATGATAATGTGCCGCCAGAGGCTCATCATAATAAATATGATACCATTTGAAAAACAACTCATCATTTTTTCCTCTAAAATTTCACATAAGCCACTTTAATCATTTTTTTAAGATCTTTATAAATAACGTAAATGAAATTCTAAAAAGCATGACCAAATTTGGACTCAGTTCAAACGAGCTCATTAAATGTAATATAAACCAAATGCTTGTGGCTGCTGACATTAAAATATTATGTATTTATTTTACATTATATCGTTTTTATTTAAGTTTGTATTATATTATTAAAGTTTTTTACAAATTTCCTTACTCTCCAAATTAAATACGTTATTTAATAATTTTGCCATTTTATTACACATTAAATACTACATTTATATATTTTCCCGGTAATCAAATTGTCCACTTAATCGAATCTTATTTCTAGAACCGTCATTATTTGTTTAAGCGGGGACATCTGTATTTTGATTTTATGGGAAAATGACTTATTTTGCCTCCTTAATGGAAAATAAAATTTTTAAGAAAATCATGCTTGGAAATTATTTTAAAACCACATTAAATGAGTAAATTGCAATACAGTTTTCAGACAAATCATACTTGAAAGTACTTGTTTATCCCCCTTATGACGATGTAAAACTTCAAAATGTGCAATGTCTAAAATTTTAAAAAAATGCAGAAGCTAAATTTTCAAAGTTTTTAAAGTTCTTGGCATAACTTGCAAAGCAGAAATTTAATCCACAGATTTTGCGATATTTAAAATGCCGTTAAGGTTCCGCTCAAGTGGCCATGTTTTTATTTTATAATGTAATACTGCATAAGAAGCAGATTATCGTAGGGTCATACAGTCGCCAGCATTTACGAATAATAATTTTCGCCTGATATAATAAAGTATTTTTGACAGATCTAGGGATTTATTGTTATCTGGCGGTAATCAGGCTATGAGTTACAAGTATCAGCTATAAAAACATTTGCTTTTAAATGAATATTATATTTGTTTCTGTTAAATATTTACTTCCTCTATTGGACGTACATAGTACAGTTAAGTTATATATATATATGATTTCATAAAATGATATTTACATTCTAGTTAATTCATTTTTAACAGGGCAGCAACCTTTTTTTGGAAAATAATTCGGAAAAAGTTTGCAATTCAGATTTGTATAAAAAAAAAAAAAGAAAGAAAAAAAAAAGAAGAAAAAGAAAGAAAAAGATTATAAAAATGACGAATATATATGAGTAACACATTTACTTAGCCTCATCTTATTTGTCTGGCATAAAGAAAATTGTATGGAAACATTAAACGCTATATAAAATGGTGCAAAGTTACTCCCAGCAAAGTAGCCCTAGAGTAATTTTAATAGGAAATCGAATGGCGTTTCCCTTTCTCACAAATATACTTTTTTTCCTTTGGAGGGGGGGGGGGGGGATTTGCATGAAAAGTTTCAGAAAACAAGACTCAAATCGACTATTTTTCTTTCTTTTTCTTTTCTTTTCTTTTCTTTTTTTTTTTTTAATAAAAAGTGCTATTTCATTCAAAATAATTTTGCAGGAGATTTGATGTATTTGCTTATATACATGGTTTTTTGAATGAGTCTGTGAAAATATTTATTTTTGAGCAGCGATGTTTTTTTTTTTTTTTTTCGCGGGAGGGGGGGGGGTGCTAACGCGAGTAGAATAATGGTATTATATATCTGTATGTGTGTGTGTATTTGTGTAATCTGGTTTCAGCTTCTACGTTCTACACAATATATGAGGTGTTCAGAAGTCAATCCGACTAACTCCATAAAAAAAAAAAAAAAAAAAAAAAAAAAAAAAAAAAAAAATTAGGCAATGTTAAGATTTGGCTGAAATGTTTCTATGTATCTATAAACTGCTTGTGAATTAACCTTGATTATGATACAACTGAATGAGTATAATCGAAATTTGGTGAAAAAATAGTAGTTATTTTTATAGATAAATAACTTTAAATCTTTAAAATGAGCATTTTTATTTGATGGAGCTAATCGGATTGACTTCAACACCTCATCTTGTCTTGTTATGTGCTCCATAACATTTTTCAACTCTTTCTAGCAAAGTTCAAAAGAGTTCATAAATTGGGTTGTCTCTCTGTTTGCTGTTTGACTGGCCGTACTCTAGCTAGCTTAAACATACTCAGATTTTCATGCAATTGATTTATATTAATAATGTTTATTTTAGCACTTTCGATACTGACAATTGGATTTATAGTATTTATGGTTCATTTACATACTATCAATAATTAATAACAACAATAACAATAATGGTACAAACAATAATTCGTTACATTGCTGCTTATGTGTAGGGGGGGGGGTTCGTTTATGGTGTACTTGAACGATGTTACACTGCTTCAAACATATTGGAATTGATTTAAATCACTGACAGGCACTACTAGATTACTACAACTACTATTCTTACAGTAGAATATGGCGTGAATAGTTTTATTGTTCATTTATAGAAAATAAGTAGTAATATACCGCAATGTAAATAAGTTACATAATATAATAGTGCTTAACGGTAAATTATTTGCTAATTTTACTTTTTTTTAAACATTAATTTTTTGGATTTAAACTGGCACCCTACTTGTCAATATTAGGCTATAAAATTAATAACTTATTTTATTGCATAAAGAATTCGAATGCAGGACTATCTATTAATTATAACTACTAAATGAAATTGTAATTTCACTTATACTCTGCATTTTATGCAAGATTTTATCCTGTACCAAAATATAAAGTTGGAATTTCCACAAGTTACTTTCAATCGCTAATGTATATATTTTTTGTAACCCTCTTTTTTTTTAAATATTATCTAAAGGTCGAATAGCGTTTCATATTTCTTACAAAATCGAATATATTTTTAAAAAATGATGTCAGTTTCGGTTTTTAAAAGTTCTGGGAGACAGCTCAGCAGAGGATATCATATGCAGAAAACAATTATAATTAAACATGTGTCCCAATTTTATGAAAAGAAAACAAACTGTCCAACTATTAGTTACTGCAATGGGGATTTTAGAAATCCTGGAAATTTAGAGATTTATTAAAAAAATAAATAGCAGAAAGTTTTAGGTTTTATGCAGCGGTAATTTTGGAAACTTAAAGAATCGTTAAAATTTAAAATCTGTAATTTAAAAAAATCTTTAAAATTTGAATAAATTGATAATTTAAAAGGTTTATATTTACTGCGACAGGGAAAAATAATCAATTATATGTTGGAAAAAATCATGAAAATATTTTAGCGTCATGCATGAAAGTTATATATTAATGTAATCAAGCTCAGGGTCCGACTTAGGCCATTCGGGGTGGGAGGGTGTGTGGGGGAGGGTTCGGTCCAAGTATCTTTCCGCCTCCACCCTTGAATCAACCAACAGAAATTTTTTATGAGTAATGTGGAAGTGAATAATATCAAATTTCATGCATATTGTATCTATGCATACATTTCGTACCCAGTACTGTTCACACCTAGATGCAGATATTCACAAAAAATGGGCACAATTTTAAGAAAAAATTCTAGTAGGATAATAGTAGAAAAAGTGATATATTGGTTGATACGAGTATTTCATTGCAAGCTTTTACATTGCTTATCTACGTACGTTATAAGATGATAAAAAGAAAATGTCCTAAATTGGTCATAATTAGTGGTTTTAACTTGCTATTTAACGAGGAAAACGTTAATAAAGAATTTCTTTTAAAAACAATATAATACTATGTTTTTATAATAAAATTTTAATTAACTCATTAGTTTTCCAATGATATAGCTTGACTTTTGCATGCATAGATGGGAGATACTGGAAACAGAGAATGGAAAGGGGACCATACTCTTTTCCTAAATACTCTTTTTCTGTTTGAAAATATCGCAAATTTGGTCACTATTAACTAATTATAATCATTTATACCTTTTAAAGAGAATTCTGATTACTCTCATGAGGGGGTAAACAGCAGGCACTCCGCAGCTCTGCCTCGCATGCCCCTGCATCAGTCGGGCATTGCTGGAGATAGCTCACGAGGATACAAAAATTTAGAATTCAAAATAACAATAGCCTCAAAATAATTATTTCTGTTCTGAGCTTTAGAAATGGATTGAAGGGAATAATAATTTTAAAGCACCAAGACACTGGAAGCTTACTGGTTGGTCCAATAACAGTAGGAACTTTGCTCATACCATTACATGTCTTCTTTAAGTAGAATGTGGAATATAAAGTAAAAATTGATAATATTAATTGCTAAAAATTGTTTCATAAAGATCTTTTTTGGCTTATTTAGCAAAAGGTTCGTTGTATTTACTAATTATGAAGACCAATTTTCAACTCGAGGAAGAGGGGGAGCACCCTCCTAAGAGAATTTAACCCCTATTTACGCATGGAAATTTAAAGTTTGAAGTACACCACGAAAAACTCCGAACGATTAGGCCGACGGGCGTGACTGGGTTCGAAACCAGCACCTTCCGTCTGTACCAATTTCGAAGGCTGAACCTCTCGGCCACTGGTATGAGCTAAAGGTTATAACAAAATATGCACTAATTCATTAAATGCAAATGATATTTAGTTGCAAAGAAAAAGAAAAAAAAAACTTTTTTTTGAAAAAAAATCAAGCAATCTGAAACACGTAAAACAATTACTCTCAAAGAAACTAGCATAGCAGTGTAAGAAATTGCCATTGATTAAAAGCATGTTATTTTTTTTTTCGATTAATAAAATTTACTTGTCATGAGAGTACATGATCTTTTCGTGACAGATTTTTCTTTCTTTTTTCTTTTTCTTTATTTTTTTCTTTTTTTCTTTTTCTTTTTTTTTCTTTTTTTTTTTTTTTTTTTTTAATAACAAAATTACGATTTCTAAAAATGAATTTTGTTAGTATAATGAATTGATTTTTAATACCATTTATTCATTTCTAAAATTTTATTTGAACTGTAATGCAAGAGTATTTTGATAGTTTATTTATTTATTTTGTACACTCAAGATCTATTTTTATCTTTTTGTTTTTTGTAGAAAAAGCAATATTTTGTTGCATTAACACTGTAAACATATCTAAATTGCTAGATTTTTTTTTTTTTTTTTTTTTTTTTTTTTACGAACGAATTAATAAAAACATTAATTCATTAGTTTACTTAATGTTGTGTACTATTTTTTTTTTATTATTAACAGATTGAATGTTAATTAATTTGGACTATTATTGTATTTTTATTTAGTAACAAATCCCATAACTAAATCTTTTAAAACATATATGTCTGTAGGACTTTCTTAAATGTCATTATTTTAAAGTCATTGGTGAGTTATTGTGGTGCATGCACTAAGTCTACAACGTAATATTCAAAATAAGTATGTCAAATGATTTTCAGAAAATACCAATTTCCACTACAACAGAAATATAATTATATTTGTTTATATTTATTTCCTACTATCAGAAAGCAAAGCTTAACTTATTATAAAAATATTTTTATTTTATTGAAGATTTGATTGAATTCTACCTTTACTGCATAAATTAATTTAAAATTTAAGTTATGAAAAATGCACAGAATATGATATAAAAAAGAGTAAAACCACAAACAATATCAAATTATTGACATACCATTTAAAATGTTGTAACTTTATTAGCAAAATTATGTTTTTAATTTAAAGATATAATTCACCTTCAAGGGATAAAAAAGGTTTCTTTACCTGTTGTTGCTCCAAATACAGATTACAAAATAATTTCTTATACATATCTATTTGCATTTATTTACTTACTTCTTCTTATTAAAAACGATAAAAATGATTTTTAGAAAAACTAAGATGCTTTAAAATTTTTTATTTAATCTATTCATATTTCGTGCTATATATACTAAAAGAAATTCTATTACTCTTAAAAAATGTGATGGAAATTCATAATATGAAGCGAATATCAAATACTAAATTAAAATTTATTTTTAAAAAACGAGAAAAAAAATGAAACTGTTAAAAATCCTTTATAATTATTGGTTTTCTTTGTCTTATATTTCGCATAAATATTTCTACTTGAGCAAACAACCTTTTTCAGAAAAAGTTTTTCTGTGTAAGATTTGGAAAAGCAAAAAACCCTTTCACAGCATTCAAAAGGAAGCTGCCTTCTGTCCCTCTCGGTAAACGGAAAAAAAGTGACCGGAAAAAAAGTTATCGGAAAAAAAGTGACCTAAACTACAAAAGCGGAAAAAAAGTGACACGGAAAAAAAGTGACAAGGAAAAAAAGTGACACGGAAAAAAAGTGACACGGAAAAAAAGTGACAAGGATTGGTTTTGGGGATTTATTATTGATTTTGGGGATTCATTGGTTAAGTATGAAAGGGGGGATCGGGGGGGGGGCTCATAATTTAGGTAAATGGGTTTTTCATGCTGAATTAACTATTTTGGTTCAATTTTTGGATATACGTTCATACTGAAAAGACGCTTGCCTGATTAGTTTTGGGAAGGGACGATTACCCCCCCCCCCATCCGTCCTCAATTAGATGAATGGGTTTTTATGCAGAATTATCCAACTTGTGTCAAATTTGCACATAGGTTCTTTTCGATAAGGCTTATATATAGTATAAAGGCCTGAAGAGTTTTAGGAGTTTAATGGTTAAGTATAGAAGGGGAACGGGGGATAACCTTTCTTAAATTAATGGCTTTTTACGGATAATTATCCGATTTGCTTCGAATTTTGGACATGGGTTAATTATCATAAGACGTATTTCTGATTATTTATGGGGTTCTTTTGCTAATTATAAAGGGGGCGGGTAATTACTACCCCCGGCTTTAAATTAGATTTAAAAAAAATTATGCACACTTATCCGATTTATTTCAAATTTTGGATGTAGGATCTTTCTCATAAAGTAAATTCCTGAATAGTTTTAAGGGTTAAATGGATATGTATAGAGGGAGAACGGGGGATAAACCCCCTTAAGGGTGTATTCAAAAAAACGCTTTTCCACCTTCAACAGCTCGAAATTTTCCGATACAATTTCAGACACATTTTCAAAAGTAGAAACATGAAACTTGCTGAGGATATTTTTGAAGAGATGTACAAGGTGCCATGTGCTGTATTTTTACGCTCAATTCATTAGAATTTGATTTATAAACAATTATCTTCTCAGTATGACTCTTTTTTCGTTCACAGATCTCCCGCCAGGGGAAAATCTGTTCAAAATGCCGTTTTTGATTGCTTTTTTCGCAATATTTTCTGCATTTATCAAAGAATTGAGAATTACGGCACCTTGTGTACTTTCTAAATAAGACAATTTGCCAGTTTGATGCATATGAGAGTAAAAATGAAGTTAAAAATAAATCGGAAAATAGGCAGTTTGAATCGAAATAAACCCTTAAATTAAAAAAATGGCTTTTTGGGCAGAATTATCCGATTTGCTTCAAATTTTCGATGTATATTCATTATAAGAAGGCGTATATCTGATTAATTCTGGGGTTCTTTTGCTAATTAAATAAGGGAAAGCGGGCGATTAATCCCCCACTCTTTAAATAAGATTTTTTTTCACAATTATCCAACGTATTTCAACTTTTGGATATAGGTTTTACCTGATAAAGTGAATCCCTGAATAGTTTTAAGGATTTAATGGCTAAGTATAGAGGGATGAACGGGGGATAACCCACAAATAATCAGAAATTTGCCTTATCATAATGAACGCACATTCAAAGTTTGAATCAAATAAGATAATTCTGCGCAAAAAGCCATTTATTAATTTAAGGGGGGTTATCCTCCGTTCCCCCACTGTATATGTCGGACGTTCCTCTCAGCCCGCACAACTTTGAAGAAAGTCCGTGGTAGTTATAGCTGCCACCACCGATATTACTAGGTGATATCGGTCACCCACTGTGAGGATTGTGTAAATGAACACTGACGCTGTCAATTAACTGAATTAACAGTTTATTTAGAATATATGTACACACTAAATACGGTATTTACCATTATATACAATTAGAACTCGGATATAGGTGATCCGGTTCAACATTAAATTAAATACAGTAAAGATTGGCTGTGTACTATTCGAATTACACATTCCACCTCACACTCAATGCACGTTAGATTAACTTTATCGGAGATCACTTTCGAATCTCCCAACACATGGATACTCGGCCTGCACTTCTCGGCCCAGAGCACTAAACACCAGGACGTCTGTGTCCTTTGCTCTCCAGATACGCACTGCCTCCGCTCTACAACGCAGAGCACACCCTATGAGGACCTCTGTCCTACACTACTCTCTAGGTATGAACCCAGATACGAACTGAACTAATCTGAGATAAAATTTGCTCTTCTCAAATCACGGTTTTCCCCAATGTCAACCCCCTTTGGGGCTTATCCATTTGGGGCTTATCCATCCACATTCCTTTCTTGATTAGTGACATGTTGCTTGTCAGCTCATCATCCACATACCTCACTGACGGATGAACACGCCTCTCCGCAATCTCCTCTTTCTCACTCACCACCTGTAGAGGATTACCTGTCAATTCTCCCTTCAACAAAGAAAGAATGTCACCTTGAAAATTTTAGTACACAGCCGGTATAATATAAAAGAGATTAAGATAGAGAAATAACGGAAATTCCAATCTTTAGCAGAGGTGGTCTCAGAACCTGACAGTATACTTAGCCATTAAACCCTCTAAATTATTCTGGGACTAACTTTATGAGAAAAAAAACTATATCCAAATTATGAAATATATCGGATAAGTGAACATAAAAAATAATTTATATAATTTAAGGGGATCGGAAAATCACCCGCCTTAATTTTTAATTAGAAAAATAACCCCATATGTAATCAGGGATACGCCTTATCATAATAAATCTATAATCCAAAATTTGTAGCAAATTCTATAATTCTGCGTAAAAAGTAATTTAATTTAAGGTAGGTTATATTCTATTCCCCTTCAATACTTAGATATCAAATCCTTAAAACTATTCAGGGATCCACCTTATCAGTAAGAACCTATATTTAAAATTTGAAATACATGGGGTAATTCTGCATAAAAACCTATTTATCTAGTTTAAGGGGGAGATAATTGCTCGCCCCCCACCCTTTATAATAAGCAGAAGAACCACATAACTAATCAGAGATACGTCTTATCATAATGAATCTATGTCCAAAATTCTAAGCAAATCGGATAATTATGCGTAAAAAGTTATTAATTTTATTTAAGAAAGTTATCCCCCGTTCTCCCTCTATATATAACCATTAAAACTCTTCATGCATTATATACTATATATAAGCCTTATCGAAAAGAACCTATATTCACAGGGCCCGACTTAGACAGTGAGGGGCCCTGGGGCAAACATTATTAGAGTGGCCCCCTTCTATCTTAAAAATGTTTGTGAATTATACTCAAGTGACTAAAATTAAAATTCAAACCTATTGTATGTATGCATAAATTTTGTACCAAGTACTGATTTCAGTATTTATATTTCACATCTTTATACATAATAACAGATGATAAATAATTTTAACTATTAATTTTCTTATGATGTAACTATTACTTTAAGGGAACGTGGGGCAGGGAAGCAAAGGGGGTAGGAGAAAAAAGACCCCTTAAAATTGAAAAAAAAAAGAATTTTGGTAATATTTTGCTATTTTATGTCATTTGGCCCTCTTTTAACAATAAACTTTTCTCTCCTTGGGGGCCCCCCTCAAATCGGGGGCCCGGGGCAATTGCCCCGCATGCCCCTGCCTTAGTCAGGCCCTGTATATTCAAATTTGACACACGTTGGATAATTCTGCATAAAAACCCATTCATCTAACTGAGGACGGATTGGGGGGGGGGGGGAATCGTCCCTTCCCAAAACTAATCAGGCAAGCGTCTTTTCAGTATGAACGTATAACCAAAAATTGAACCAAAACAGTTAATTCAGCATGAAAAACCCATTTACCTAAATTATGAGCCCCCCCCCATCCCCCTTTCATACTTAACCAATGAATCCCCAAAATCAATAATAATTCCCCAAAATCAATCCTTGTCACTTTTTTTCCGTGTCCCTTTTTTTCCGTGTCACTTTTTTTCCTTGTCACTTTTTTTCCGTGTCACTTTTTTTCCGCTTTTGTAATTTAGGTCACTTTTTTTCCGATAACTTTTTTTCCGGTCACTTTTTTTCCTAGATTCGTCCCTCTCACGCATATTGCAAATACATTAGCATACAAATATAAATGCCTTTTGTTCAGCGATCCTTCTCCTTGCACAAAAGCGAAAGATTAACTAATCACTCAAGGTGGGGGAAAGAAAATTTTGTTTTGAATTTTTTCGTCCATCAAAAGAGCTTTGAATAGAACTTATTACAAGAATTCTGTAGTCGTAGCGAAAAAGTTTTTTGGGGTAGAAATGTTTTTTACTCTGATCCGCTTAAAGGGATAATAATAATAATAATAATAATAATAATAATAACGTTCAAAAACTTTATCTGGTCCTTAACAAATAATGTGTGTCTGTCATGTTAACTATGAATCACGGAAAAAATCGCCCCGGTAAAAATCTCCCCGGTAAAAATCTCCCCCGGAAAAAATCGCTCCGGTAAAAATCTCCCCACAAAGAAACGTAACCGAAAAATAAGGTTCTTTTTAATTAAGATTGAAAAAGCCCACACATATGAATAACAAAGATTTGATGACTTTGATTATGGCAATTATAATTTCAAGTAAATCACGTGCTAATCACGTGTATTTGTACTGGAAACAATTACGGCATTATATGCATATTGTTTAATAGTAAAACTTCCATATGAAACAAGGTCCTACTTCCATGATTATTGCAAGGGCAAACAAAGAAGCTGCCCCAGCTACCCAAACTCAAATTTTGGATTTTTTTTTAAATTATTATTATTATTATCATTAATGCAAATTGTAGCTACAAAGACAGTTTGGATGCCCTCATTTAAGTCTTCACTTCAGATATTGAATATTGTTATTCAGTCATTGATAACTCATTACTTATTAGGATACAAACATACGTTTCATTTCGTATAATTTTTAAATCCGATTTTTATTTGTGTAATAGAAACGAACAAGGAAAAAACTCTTAAACAGTAAAACATTTTTTTTTTTTTTTTTTTTTTTTTTTTTTTTTTTTATCGGGTCGCACAAAATAAGAGAATAGGGAGGAAACACAGATATGAATGTTAAGACTGTTTTTCGATACAAAAGGACAAATCTATGACATAAATTTTAATTTGTTTTTGTTCGGAAATTCATGAAACCAGCAGGTGTTGATGTTCAGAAACTATCTAATCCAATTACTAACTCGTGTTTTTTTTTTTTTTTTTTTTTTTTTTTTTTTTTTTTTTTTTTTTAAACCCGATAGATTTTTTAGAAAATAATATCAAAAGGGGCGTTTTGAATTAAATTTCCTCGCGAAAGATGAATAACCACACAAACAGGGGTAAAAATGTGTTTGTCATTTGATCAAAATCTCTTATATCTAAACCTTTTTCGTTATCTATCTTTTGAGGTGAGGGAGGGGTTGATTTTAGGGGTGGTAGCAAAAAAATATAAGATAAAATCTAGCGATGTTTGGGGAAGTCGGATTTTATGTGTGTGAAAGGAGGGGGAGGGGGGAGCGAAGGGCTAATTTAAAATAAAATGTAATTTATTGATTCTTTCACCTCTATTCATCTATAGCTTACATGTATAAGTAAAGTTGCTTCTGTCTTCATATATATTTTTTAAATTAATAATAATTAAATCAAATTCAGCTTAGAATTATTGCTAAATTCAGCTTAGAATGATTGGATTTTCTCCAAACAATTTTTCTGTTATTGCTAGTCAAAAAGAAATTATTGCAAACACTTTTGCACAATGTATTCCCAAATAATTATTATTTTTCCAATTTCCGTATCCTCTTTTTTTATTGTTATTTAAAAAAACTATAAAAGCTTTTAAAAAATTTGTCATTTTTATTTTTTATAACTAGAAAAGCATGCTATGTAGAGTAAACTTTTGAAATAATTATAACTTTCTTATATTTTCATGGAATTTATGTAACAAAATTTTTGCGCAATACAACTTTTTGAATTTGCAGTTAGGAGAGATAACATGTTATCTTGGTATGTTATCTTATATACAGTTAAATATGAAGAAAAAATGATATTACAAATAAATAAATAAAATAAAATAAAGTAAATAAATGCTACACTGCTGATAAAATATTAGGAACTTGCTTATTAACCTTTAACTTTCAAAAATTAATTTAGTACACATGACAAGTAAAATTTAAATTTTATACTTATTATTTAAAAAAAAGAAAGAAAAAAATGTGGAAAATGATATTGAAACATTTTTATTGAATTAAGATAAACAATTTTGAAACGTAACTAAATTAATAGACTTGCATTCAGTGTCAAATCTAGTAACTCCTTTTAGACGACTATTATTTATCTTTTTTTCATACAGGGAAACAGGGGAATCTATTTCTATGAAATTTATATCTTCTATATTATTTTTCAAATAAATTAAAATCGAATAAACTCCAAATCAGTTTAATAATGGGGTCTACAAATGGCCCAGTCGAAACACGTCATTGCTTATTTCGTGAAATGATGCTTGGACTGTCACACGCGCTAAGATATAATGATTCAAAAAAATATGAAGCAACCGTTTTCTACAAAGATTTACAGTGTCTCACAAAAGTGATGGGACACTTGTGCTTTATAAAAAGAAACTGCAATAAAATAAATAAACAAACATGTGCAAAATTTTTTTGGGTGTGTTTCATATTTAAAGTTAGTGACAATTATTACATAACATACATTTTGTCAAAATATAAAAATATTAATTCAGTAAAAATACAATTGTTCAGAACGGAGCAAAAAATGGCTCACATAAGTGATGGGACACTTACTTTTCCATCAAATATTTATCCAAAAATTTTACTTTTTAAAAGGTTTTAATATTTTGTTGGATTTCCTTTTACTCTTAAAACATTATTTAATCTTTTTGGGATGGATTCGACTATTTTTTTTTTTTTTTTTTTTTTTTTTTTGTGATTTCTGGAGTGATTTTACCCCATTCTTCTTGAAGCACCGATTTTAGTTGTTGTTTTGAAGAAATGGTGTGTTTGCGAATTCTTGATTCCAATTCTTGCCAAATATTGTCTATGGGATTTAAGTCTGGAGATTGTGGTGATGTTTTTATTATTTCAGGACAGTTATATAGCAGCCAGAGTCTAACGTTCAGAGCAGTGTGCTTGGGGTCATTGTCCTGGTAGAATTTAAAATCGTTATGAAGGTTCAATTTACGTGCTGAAGATTTCAAATTTTGCTTTAAAATATCAATATACTTGTACTGATCCATTATACTGTCAATAAAAACAAGATTACCAACTCCAGCGGACGACATACACCCCCATACCATAACTCCTCCTCCACCATGTTTTACTGTTGGTACCAAGTTCTGTTTGCGAAATTCTTCCCTGGGTTTTCTCCACACCAAGATTCTACCGTCAGAACCAAATATATTAAATTTACTCTCATCAGCAAATATAACTTTATCCCAGTAATCAGAATTCTTATTTATGTTGGATTTTGCGAAAGCTAGTCTGAGTTTTCTATTCTTTTCACTTACGAAGAATTTTTTCCTGGCTACTCTACCGTGATATCCAGCAGATCGAATTACCCTTCTAATAGTCTCAGGATTAACAATTATTCCATATAATGCTTGTAAATCAGGAGCAACTTTTGAAACACTATTTCTTGGATTTTTTTTTTAATATTTCGAACGACAATTCGCTTTATTCCATTGGATAGCTTTGATGGTCGGCCAGGTCTTCTTTTATCCTGAATCATATGATTCTTTTTATATCGTTTAATGATATTGAAAACTGTTGAACAACTCAAGTTAACTGTTTCAGCAGTTTTTCTAATAGATTTTCCCCGTGCAATATGCAAATTAATAACTAATTTTCGAATTTCAGGCGAAGTTTCTTTTCGTTTAGCATTCATGGCTACACAGAGCTAAAAAACACAAAAATTCCAAAACAAACTGGAGAGAAATACTACAGACGATTTTATAAATTATTGCCAATTGCTTTTAAGTAAAAATAAAACCCCAAAAAAATATTTTTATTGCTTATTTCAGACGATTTTTGTTGCATGTATAATGGTGTCCCATCACTTATGTGAACTATTTTTTGCTCCGTTCTAAACATTTGTATTTTTATTAAATTAATATTTTAATATTTTGACAAAATGTATGTTATGTAATAATCTTTACTAAATTTAAGTATGAAACACACCCACAAAAATGTGTACATGTTTTTTTAATTTATTTGATTAGTTTCCTTTTGTAAAGCACAAGTGTCCCATCACTTATGTGAGACACTGTAGATTTATTTTTCTCTCTGTGATATAAAAAAAAAAAATTTCATTCATAGAAAAAAGCATAAAAATCTTCATAATAAAACTTACTAAGACCATGCAAAGTAACCTTTATTTATTCAGGATAGCTATTACTTTCCTTTCTTGCAAAGAGAAAGAATTTTTTTTTTTTTAATATTAAGAATATTTTTTATTTAACTTTTATTACAATGTTTGAGTATTTATTTAAAACAGATAATAAGTCAAGGCTAATATATATATATATACATATAATAGAATGCAATTTCATTTAAGGTATAGCAATTTTCTTGTTATTACGTCATAAATATTTCTTTTATGAATATTTTTTAAACTATTGATTTTGCAAATCATTGTAAAGACTGAAAAGAGCACTGGCTTTAAAAAGAGGGACATACATCACTGATATTATTATGAAAAGATTAAAAAAAAATTATGAAGAATATCTAACACATTCAAAATCAGTTTCATCTACAGATTTTACTGATACACCAAAATGTAAAATATATCTTCAGAGACAAAAAAAGAATGTATTTTTTAATCTTATCCTATTGCATACTTGCCAAGTTTTACACATTAGGTGTAAAATTTACACATTTGGGCTGTTTTTTACACTTAGGATATTTTTTTATATTTTTTGGATTTTTTTTTCCAAGCTCCATTTCCTCCCGTAAATTATGAATTGTTTTCTAACTGCTTTTAATTATAAATACTTAAGGGGGTATATTTAAGTATAGTGAAAAAATAAGCTTGTTTCATTATTAAAAATCATAGAATTTTTAATTTGTATTGTGTGTAAAAGTTAACTTCGTTTTAAGTAAATTTTGCCTGTTTTGTAAATGAACAATTAATCTCACATACTTCATATACAATATCAAACAAGAATTATAAAATGTACAAATATAATGTTCTTTCAATATAAATAAAGAAATATTTCCGAATTGAAAAATCCCCACTCCCCTCCCTCAGCGCCAAGAAATCTGAAAAGATACGAAAGCAACAGAAAAATTTTTGCAGATCTACACCGATCATGACCCCTAGACCCCAAAGCTACCATAAGTAAAAAACTTATATAGGCACGATAAGTTCTATAATTCTACTCAAATATCCTCCAAATTAATACATAAAATCTTGTTCATGGTCGTTAATGGACAAAATCGGACCAAGGGGGTCGAAAGGGGAGAATTTTGTAAAAACAGAAAAAAAACCCATAAATTTTTAATGAAAATAGATATTGAATCAGTTTAAAATTTATATTAGTTCTAAAAAAATGGGCCAAAAGTTTAAGCATGGCAAATTTTTGATAAAATTAAAAATGGGCTCAAGCAGCGCAAAAAATAGGGTTTTTGGGAGAAAAAAACTCAGATCTTCGTCAATTCTTATGATAAAAATCAAAAATCAAATCCAATTAAATTTTTTAGAAAAGTTCTTAATATTATATAAAACTTTTGCATTTACAAGTTTTTAATAAGAACAACTCTTATTGCAATAAATAAATAAATAAAAACGAAAACAAAAAGGAGGGAGTGAACAAAAAAATTTGTAACTGCGTCAATTCTTAAGATATCAAATCCGATTAAATTTATTTTACATCTTCTCAATAACATCTACAACTTTCACACAGAAGGGTTTTTTAAAACCAATCATTATAGCAATATAAAATAAAAAAAAAAAAAAAAAAAATAGGAGTGGAAGAAAAAATCTCAAATCCAAACAGCCTTTATTCTGACTCATTTTTAAATTCATTTTTGAATTTAAACGGACACATTTTTCATTTTAAATGTATCCAAATGACAAGTTTTCTCATTTGGAAATTATGTAATGGGATATATTGATCAGTTTTTGATAAAGGCAGAGTATAGTTGTGATGAAAAAATGCTTTGAAAATGGGGCATTTTGAACAGAATTTCCCGAGACCATTGTAATTGAAAAATTGAGAAACTATTCAAAGAACAAAATAGCTTATTTTCTGCCTCATTTTTTAATCCATTTTTGATTTTAACGGATCCAAATGACAGGTTTTTTTTTTTTTGGGGGGGGGGGGGAACTATTTAAGGTGACGTATTGGGCAGTTTTTTGATCTATGTAGAATATATTTTAAAAAGATTCTATCAAAGTGGACATTTTGAGCATAATTTTCCGAAGCAAAAGTGATTGAAGAATTGAGGATTTATTCAAATAACAAATTGCTTATTTTCTGACTCATTTTTAAATATAATTTTGCTCTCAAACGTATTTGTTTGACAGTTTCTCTTATTTAGGAAATATATAATGTGCCGTGTAATGGTCGATTTTTTCATACTGTTCGAATATATTTGAAAAAATGCTGTCAAAGTGAGCATTTTGAACCGAATTTCTGTTAAGATGATTCTGATAAAAACAGTTCTTATAGAAAAATGAAGTTAAAAATTCTTCAAAAGCAGCCAAATAAAATTGTTAAACTGGATTTATGCCTAATCATATTTTATTTTTGTTGTTGAAATGCGCACTTAACTTCGAAATCTACCTCCGCCTATAGGCCAAACCGACAGGGATTTTTTTTTTTTTTTTTTTTTTTTTTTTTTTTTTTTTAATTTAACCATTTTGTGACAAATTCCATCTACTTCTTAGATATGTTGGTACTACTTTTTTTGACTAACATTTTTTGCTTTATTTAATCACTGATATTCTGATGACAAATAAGGTAAAAAATGTTTTGAATGTTCAAAATGTTTTGAAAAAGCGAAGATTTTGGCTATATTACGAATGACTTAAGCCAATATTATCTTTCACAAATTCTTAAATCGAGGGCCAAATTCTTTATATATGTTAAAATTAAAAAATGAAATACATAAAATTAGCAATTCTTTGACATATTTAAGACTTTTGTATCAAAATCTAAATGACTATTTCGTACTATAACATATACAATAATTATCATATATTAGATTTATAAAATTGAATAAGCAATCTGTAACGAAAAAAAATATAAATTCATAAATCTTTTTTTTTTAATGCATATTTTACTTTTAATCATAAAATTATAATTAAAAAAAATTTTAGTTTCTGCGGTCTATAAACATATAAAATGCTATAATTTGATTAAATAAATATTTTTTTCAAATAAAAAATAAATGAGCATTTACAATTAAACAAATATTGAAATTTCTAACTTCTCGCGAAAAGACCTTTAAATTTTAATGAAAGAGTTATTTTAAAAAGATCCTTTTGTTTACTTCTATCGATTCTAAATACTATATAATTTATTTCAATGAATTTTGTAAAGATTTCTTTATACACACAATTAATGAAAGATTAAATCATTAGCAAAAATGTTATATGCAATTTCATTTCTGCAAATAAAAAATGTGAAAACTTAAGATAAAATACTTGCTATATTTTTAATACACAAATAAAATTACGTAATTATTTTGTGAATGCAGAAACCACTCATGTATAATTCAAAGTATTTTTTGAATCTGTAAGTCTAAATCAATATACAAACACAGCTTCAATAGAAAACATATTTCGTAGTTTTTTGGTCTCAAGTCTTAAGAGTAATTTTGACACTCTCAGTGCAATACATTAATCCTTCTACTTACTGACAGTCATTGTATTTTCACCCTCCTTCCAAACAAAAGCTATGCACAGAAGTTTGTGTGGGGGGATAAATTGCTTTGAAAATGCGCGAGATACTTGGTCATCTGTGAGCAGGTTTCAGTGAAAAGAACTGGGAATATTTACAAGAATGTTTGTCGGGGAAAAAAAAAAATAAATAAATAAATAAATGAAATATTATAAAGTGAAAATAAGTAAGATTTGAGGAAGCTGGGGGGGGGGGGGGTAGACTTAAATAATTCGTTAAATACCATTGCTATAAAATACAAAAAAGAAAGAAGTAATTAAAAAAAGACATTAAACTTTTTAAATTTGTTTGAAGGGAATCGTAGAGAATGGGGTGTTACTATTTATTAGAAATCAGCTGAAATACAAAAGATTCTTACACCAGAATTTAACAAATTTATTTGCTCATTATAAATTTTAAAAAAAAAAATCGTTTTTTTTTTTCTGTAAAATCTCGACTATAAACCACCCCTTCCCCAAGTTTAACTTCTTTTGCTTTTTTGAAAGAAGAGTGGGAGAGGGGTGGGTTTACAATTGTATTTTTACAATAGTTATCAGCAATAAAAATTAATTTTTTTTAAATATTAATATTAGCTATCTCCATTCAAAGCATAATAAATATAATTGTTTTAGATATGGAATGAAGAAATCATTGCAATTTTGGAAGACATTAAATAGAAACATTTGCAAAGGTAATATTGTTTTATCTGCTTTTCTCCGTGCGCTTTTTTTTTTTTTCACCTACCTGCCAAAGATGTGTTTGTGAAAGTTTTAATTTAAAATCAACTTGTAAAAAGGAAATATTTTTATTTCAGAAAAATTATAGATATTGGAATTCATATTATTTTTCACAAGGTTAATACAAATATCAAAATCACAGGATGATTATTGGAACTTTTTTAAACTGTTCATATTTACCCCGACTACACCCAGAAAAAGGAATTCATTAAAACTACAAAACATGTTTTGTTGAGTATATTGTGGTTGTTTAAAGCGAATTTTTTAATTACAGTAAAAAATCATTTTCTTGCTGATAATATCTATCTATCTATCTATCTATCTATATATATATATATATATATATATTGTTAACACCCTTACAAATTTTTAATAAAATTTCATCAATTTTATTTGAGTTTTACTAAAGTCTCGTATTTTTAAGCTGCCAACAAAATTTTGTTGTTTTTTCAAAATTTAAATTGGTGTGCATTATCATAGCTCTCTCATGTAATTTTTTTAATTAACTTAAATAGCTATAAAGGATTAACATAATTTTTAGATAATAAAAACTTTTCGAGTTAATTACGTTATTATGTATTTCGGATGAAAATTGTAAACAGACAACTGTAAAAAAAAAAAAAAAAAAAAAAAAAAAAATCGACAGTATTTTTTTAGTTTATTCAAACAAAATTTTAAAAGATATTTAGGTTATTTTCAAAAGATATATATCTTATTCTTCTTGAATATAATATAAATAGCAAATAAACATTCTAAAAACATTCAAACTCCCGAATATTACGCAACTTGGTCGTAAAGGTCAAATACTGCATAGATACAAACTATTTAGTGCATTCTATATACATTTAAATATACTTATATGTACGCTTTTGTGAAAAATAATAACTATAATAATAGTCCGAGGATTTTTGATATAAAGTAGTAATACTAATTACATTGACCAAGTATGACAACTTCGGATAGATTGTGAAAGTTTTTGGCAACCTGTCTTTAATAAGGCGTCACTTCGACCCCCTGTGCATTTACAAATCATTGATATAGCATATACGTGCTTGTAAAATACAAAAGATGCATTTAAAGTGTTTAAAGATTTTGAAAAATATTAATTATTCAGATTAGTGCACCATTTTCAGATTAAATATTATATAACTTCATTATTCACTATACTATTTCAAATCAAATTTGTGTTTCCATTGCAACATAAAATCATATTTATATAATTTTCTATAAAAGTGATTTCTTGAAGTAACTGAAATGTTTTGACACTATATATCAGTATTGAAGTAAATGTCTATTCTTAGTTAAAAATAATCTATTTTCTATACATAATTATGTTTGTTACGTTTTATTTTATTTGTTTTTCAACCGGTTTATGAATGTAATGTTGATTCGTTATGATTTGTATATTTCTCTAAATTAAACACAAAATCTCTGATTCGGAATTTATAACAATTGAGATCAAACCGATCTATTTATATCAATCGCATTGTTGAACAAAGGTCTAGAACAACACAAAATGAATATTTCCTCAACACTCCCTTAATGCAAACAAAGACGGATATTGTAATTTTGTGCGAATATATATGTATATATATATATATGTATAACTTTTTTTTTTTTTTTTTTTTTTTTTTTTTTTTTTTGTCTTAAATTTTATAATGACGAGGAAGCGAATTATCTTAGTCCATTATAGCAATCAGCACTAAACACAGCAGGTAAAAATTATCGTTCTTCTGAGTAACAATTTTTATTATCTTAGTTCGAGGTTATGTTACTCACAACGCCATGTGTGTAAGCTGAACCAGTTACTCGATCTACATGCAAAACATCTCCTGCAGTTTTATTTAATAAAAAATAATGTTACAAGAAAAATATAATTTTTAATACAGTTATAGCTTTTATTAATGTGAATACGTATTAGTAAATTACATTTTTACGGTTTTGACCACAATTTCTAAGGTTACTCAGAACGTATTGTGTAAACACGGTTCCTCACTTTACAGGGTAGACCAACCTGTGTGTGTGTGTGTGTGTGTGTGTGTATATGTATGTATTGCAAAAAATCAAATGTTTGCAATGGGGATTCTCGAATAATTTAAATGAGGATTAACTTCAAAATATGAAAATTGAGAAAATGATATATGTAGGTGCGACGTACCAAAACGTTGTAACATAATTGTGTTGTCACAAGTTGAAAAGATTAGCAAATGAATAATAATATAAAAATAAACACTCCGCACTATTTAGAAGTAATATTTAACCATTTTCCTTTTCATAAGAGAAAAACAACAGAAGGTTAAAAAATGGAGAATATGCTCGTCTATATTATTCTTCAAACTGTTGCTGAGAAAAATAAAAATCGTCATTCAATTGAAAAAATGGCTTGTTTTAATAAGTTATTTTTTAAATATGTTTACAGAGTCGTCTTATTTCAGTCCTAACTAATGTTCAAATTTTCATTTCAAAATCCTAATTTTTACATTAAAAGTTTCAAAAAAAATTAATCTTAGAATACCTTAGAGTACCTTAGAAGTCATTCGTTGAGCAAATTTATTAATTATAGCAGTTACGAAAGTTTTAACTTCTAATGTTAACTATTTTAATGGCTTCAATAAACGGAAATGCACAAGACTTTTTTTAAACGTAGCTCAAATTCTGTTTTTCTAAAGAAATTAAAATTTGCATTTCATTAAAATTTTAATAATGATTTTTGATACCTCATTTTATAATGTACAAAGCATGTTCCTTTATAATGTATTAATTTCATAATTTATATGCTATAAAGTTCTTCTGAAAAAGTGCTACATTAAAATGCCATGAAACTTCTAATAACGATTTGTTTTATCGAATTCAAGAGTTTATTATGTCCTTCGAGTAAGATTTCAAATGCACCACACAAGCGATTACATTCATCACCATTTATATTTCCTAACACCTTTTAGTATCTTTAACACAATATAACCAGGGAAAAAACCTGCCTATGACGGAATTCTGTCTTCAACAGAAAATGTGTTCATCCATGCAAAATAAATACAATAATACCTGAGAAAAAATAAACTCAATTTAACCCTCCTATGGAGAGCATTTGTCTATTGCGTATTTTTTCTTTCCTATATGATTCCGTCTTAAAAGGTTTTACTGTGTAACATTTTTCAAAGTCTTCTACGCATGGGATATGGATTAGCGATATTAAAATATAAGTGAAATATTTAGATATAAACAGAGATTCATTGATAAAATAAATAAATCACAGCCTTTGGCGCTTCTTTAATAATAAAAAGTTTAAATATAAAAACGAAAAGCTATAATAAGTATTTTTGGTGAAAACGCCACCCCGCGAAACAATTTTTAACTACACTGAAATAAAAAACTATGTAGAAATTCACGGCTGAGCTGGGCTATAATTTAAACATTTTTTCAGGCTGATCCGGATTATGATTTTAACATTTTACCATGCCGGTCAGAATTTTTTCCCTATGGGTCGGTTTGGGACCGGGCCTTGATATTTCGATCCATGCAGACCTCCAGGGCTAACGAACAACGTATTTTGAAAACAAATTTTGATTTAAATCAATACGCTGCTTTATTATTTCCAAATAAGATGCACGGTCTTAAATCGATGTTCAATACATGCCATTTGTGGACGATCCCTCATTTGCTTTGAAAACGAAAGAAAAATTCTTCATTTACAGGCATGGTAAAGTGGTGTAAGTCACGAATTTTGGAGAATTTCGAATTTTAATATTTCTGTTAGATTTTCAGATATGGAGATAAAATTTTTTTGGTTCAATTTAGGAATGGAAATTGGAAATTTTGCTCTATGGGGGCTGTATAAAAATTTAATTTTCATTTTTTTTTTTGAATAGATCCCCCATGGAGTTGCAACTTATCTTATCAGAAATTTCACCTTCTTTTATGAATTTTTTGCAAATGGAAGTATGGGTCTAGAGGCAATATTTAAGGAGATAGACTATTGTTCCGATATGACTCACCCTTATACATACATGGTCTCCAGTAAATTACTAATTCATTTTAAAAATAAATAAAAACAACAAGAAAAAACAGTTTGAGAAAAATATGTGCTGTTTTCTGCATTGTTTTTAGAAAATAAATTTTTTTTAAATAAATATAGTTTAAAAAAACTAAAAAACACGCTTTTTAAGTATATCAAACTAAAAAGTGAAAAATAATTCGTACTATAAGCTGAAAACAAAAATAGATGAAAAATACTATATTACTATAAAATGATTGTTATTATAAGAATCAATTAATAAGCAATAAATAAAATTATCGTGGAAAAAAAGCGTGGGGTGCTCCATATACCATGCTCCTTCTATCAATTCTTAAGAAGCACCCCACGTTTTTTTCCACGATAATTTTATTTATTGCTTATTAATTGATTCTTATAATAACAATGATTTTATAGTAATGTAGTATTTTTCATCTATTTTTGTTTTCAGCTTATGTACGAATTATTTTTCACTTTTTAGTTTGATATACTTAAAAAGCGTGTGTTTTAGTTTTTTTAAACTATATTTATTTTCCACTTTTAGTTTGAATACTTTAAAAGCGTGGTTTTTAGTTTTTTTAAACTATATTTATTTTTCATTTTTTAGTTTGATTACTTTAAAAGCGTGGTTTTTAGTTTTTTAAACTATACACTGTAAAAAAAAATTCAAGAGGTTACTAAAAATTTCTTAGTAAATTTGTATTCCACAGAATTTTTTAGTAACCATTACAAACTTTTTTTTTTGCAAGTGAAACAAGCATTTCTTTTGTAAACTGAACAAAAGATTTTTTTGTATAACTAACTTAAAAATTTTTAGTATGAGCCACAAAGCAAATTTTAGTAATAGCTCCAAAATTACTTTTAATAACCATTACGTGCAACCGAAGCGGAGGAGCTTCCTTCAAACTGCATCCAGACTTCTGAAGCGAAAGACTTTCGGCAAAACTGCAATAGATGGCAGCACTAAACATTCCTAACTGCTCTGACAGAATTTTCATAATTCCTTTATTAACGAGACACTACAGACATTCGGGGTGTAATTGGCGATGGCAAGTTTCGAACCCGGGACCTTTTAGCCTGGAGTTCGTTACTATAACCACTATGCTATCAAGGCCACACCAACTGAGTTTTAGTAAGAGCTATTAATAATATAAAACTATTAACTCTATTCGTTGCTAACTTTTTTCTAGTAATTCTTACAGATTTTCTAGTAACCGACTAAGATTACTAAAAATTATTTAGTAATTACAAGGATCACTAAAGTTTTTTTAGTAGATCGACCTTTTTTTTTACAGTGTATTTATTTTAAAATTTACAACGAAAGGACATCGATCCAAATCACTTTTTTGGTCGACTCTGGTTAATTTAACCATGCATCTCGAGTCCTATTAAGAATGTATAAAAAAATTCTTCACATTATGAAAGACAACATTTTTTGCCAGATATAGCCAAATTTGGAGACATTCTTTCGGCACCAAATACGTGTTGTGGCTTTCGTAATCGTTATATTCAATTTTTCGGCCAAATGTCGCCAATATTTTGTTAAATATTGCCAACTTATTGGTTGCTGCCATTTTCTCATGACCCTGACGCGTATTACCCAAAATGACCCACTAATCAAATTTGATCAAACATGTGACTTAGCTCAAAGGTCTCCAGGTAATCAAAAACAGTAGAATATAAAGTTAAATCAAAATCGTTTAAGCCGTTTCTTAGATAAAATTAGCTTGACAGCTTTCATCAATAAAGCGAAATGGCCCACTAATATAATTTTGTTTAACTTGCGACTCTACCCAATAGTCTTCTCGTGACAAAAGACGTTTCGTTACAAAATTTAGGTAGAATTGGTTGAATCGTTGTTATATATAATTAGAATAACCCTAACCCATTATGACCCAAAATGACCCATTAATCGAATTTTCGCGAGCATGTGTCCTGGTTCAATGGTTTTTTCTTGCCCTAGAATATCATAATACAAAATATAGTGAAAATGGTGAGAGACATTTTCTACATAAAATTAGCATGACCCATCAATGACCCACAAATGACCCTTATAATCAAAATCTCTCGAACATGTGATTTAGCTCATTAGTTTCCTCGTGTCTAAAAATTGTTACATACAAAATTTCGTTAAAAACGATCCAGCCGTTCTTTAAATATAAATAGCTTGACCCAGACCCTTTATGACCCATTAATCGAAATTTCTCGAAAGTGTGACCTAGCCCAATAATTTTCTCGTGACAAAAAAAATGTTATATACAAAATTTCGTTAAAATCGATTCACCTGTTCTTTAGATGTAGCTTGACATGATCCATTATGGCCCATCATGACCCACAAATGATCATTATAGTCGAAATGTCTCAAACATGTGATTTAGCCCATTAATTTCCTCGTGTCAAAAAACTGTTCATACAAAATTTCGTTATAATCGATCACGCCGTTTTTTAAATATAAATAGCTTGACCCAGACCCTTAATGACCCAATATGACCCATTAAAATTTTTTCTCGAACATGTAACCTAGCCCAATATTTTTCTCGTGCCCGAAAACCATAGAATGCAATTTTTAGTCGAAACTGCGTGAGAAAATCTTTAGATAAAAATAGCATGACCCACAATGACCCCAAAAATGACCCACTAACCGAATTTTCTTGAACATGTTACCTAACCCAATGGTCTTCTTGTAATCCAAAACGGTAAAATATAAAATTTGGTCAAAATCGTTAGAGCCGTTTTTTAGATAAAAATGGCTTGACCCATAATGACACAAAAATGACCCACTAATCGAAATTTTTCGAACATGTGACCCAGCCCGATAGTTTTCTCGTGCCAAAAAACTGTTACATACAAAATTTCGTTATAATCGATCACGCAGTTCTTTAAATATAAATAGCTTGACCCAGACCCTTAATGACCCAATATGACCCATTAAAATTTTTTCTCGAACATGTAACCTAGCCCAATGATTTTCTCGTGCCCGAAAACCATAGAATGCAATTCTTAGTCAAAATTGCGTGAGAAAATCTGTAGATAATAAGGAAAATCTTTAGATAATAAGGAGAGTTACAAACCCACAAACTCACATACAGGTGAAGGTAATAAAAGCGTGTTAAAAAAAAGCACCTTATTCAAATCAATCGAACTTCAGCCAAAATATCGCGCTGGTGGAAACCAGATGTCGGAATACAGACATTATTCTAGTTTTCATAGAGATGAGTTTTTCGATTGATTTTGTAGAGACGACTATTACTCGATAAACTTGATGAGTCGGCTCTCGATTCACCTGAAGAACTAGGATTTCTTCGTTTGAAAAAGATTTTAAATAATATTTATGATTGAACAACGTGATTAAAAAGTATATTTTGCAGGTTTTTATTAAGTATAATGGACATTGTTCAATCATAAATATCATTTTAAATTTCTTTCAAACCGACAAACCTTATTTCTGCAGATGAGTTGAGAGTCGACTCAACATGTCGACGCATCAAGTAGGTTAGTCTACTCAGTATCAACTCTGTAAAATGAGTCGAAAATTTAATCCCCATGAAAACAAGAGAATATCTTTAGCTTGTTGCATCCAGGACCATCTTTAGGCCAAAATTCGAACTATTTGAATGAGCTTGTTTTTTCTTTTTTTAAATTATTTTCTAGCAGAAACACACCAAACGACGTATTTTTTCTCAAACTACAATTTGTTATTTAAGTTCAAAAAGGGTCAGTCATTTACTGAACATCCTGTAGATACTATTTATAACAAACCACAGTAAAAATCCATTTCATTTTTTCTTAAATCTAAAATCTTTGATGTGTAAAAAATAAACATGTGCAAATTTAATGCAAAAATTGAAAAACTAAATAAAAAATAAAAATAAAAATAAATTACAAGCTGTTTTATTACTTAACTAACTGTATAAAATTCTACATACATTTTAACCTTTGTATAATTCAAAAATCTTCTGTATCTAATCTTATTTAAATCACTTATCCTTAAACAAATATGAATATTTTGATTGTATTTTTCTCTTTCATAATAAATTATACTTTATCTCCAAATATAATCTTTATGTCCAGGATACGGTTTCCGTGATAAAAATTAAGGAATACATACTTTGAAAATATGAATTAGAAATTTTGAAAACTTCAACATAAGTTAAACACAGAACTTATTCATAATTCATTTTAATCATGATTTAAGACATCTTGAAAAATGCTGCTTCATTTTTCAGGCAGTAGTGAAAGACTTTAAAAACTTATATCATTCATTCTTCACTCTTTTAGACAGCATCAGAATTATGGCTTTGAAAGAAACTCTATTCATTTACTTGACTTGAAATATGTATTATCCTTAATAACTGACATTTGCGATTAGCATAATTTTTCAACTGTTGATAAAGAAAGAAGATAATAATATTTTAAATTAAATAATATATACACATATTTGTGTTCCTAAATTAAATTTACACACTATAACAAAAACAAATTGACGCAAAAAGAAGGAATAATTCTATTACTTTGAAATTTCGCATGCATGCGTGTTTCGAACAAACATGCAAATGATGAAATTTTTATGTACAATTAATGTATAGTGTGAATTAGTTCATCGGAACTGCGCATCCCGCAGATGTACATAAGAAGCTCTTCTCGATCGTTTGTTAAAAGTTTCTGTTTTATTACCATCTAAGAACCTTTCAACGGCTGTAAAAATGCCTTGCTACAGGATTCGAGTTCATTACGATCAACTTTCTGAATTTGAAAGGGGTCGTATTATCGGACTGAAAGAGGCATGTTCGGCAAATCAAAGATATGCTGGACATCTGGATCGTACCGATGCGGCGATCAAAAGATGCTTGCAAGAATGTGTGGACAATGGCAGATATCAGCGTCATAATGGTAGCGGTCAACCTAGAGCCTCAAATAGATTGTAAGGGCAGACTGATTATAACATCTGCTGTCACAGCTCTTCGTTCATCGCTATCAAAGATGAAACGTGCGAACCGCACACGAGTGTCCAGCATGACCATTCACAAATGGCTCAGAGAGTGAAATCTAAGCTCGGACCGAAGTTACGCCACCTACCATTTACGCTTGCACACTTTCGATCCAGATTACAGTGGTGCTTGGCTCGATGAGGTTGGAATGAGCGGACTTGGGGCGTATAGTCTTTAGCAACAAATTCCATATCCAACTGTGTCCTGAGGATCATCGAAGACGTGTCTGGAGACGTCCGCGCCAATATGCCGATTTTGCTTTTATTATTGCACTTTAAACAGGCCTTCAACAGGAAGTTATGGTCTGGAGTGATCATTTTCCTGGATTGTCGGACCCATCTGGTCGTCATTAGAGGCACACGTATAACACAGTGGTACGTCGACGACATCCTAAGACCTGTTTTGCTACCATATTTTTTGCAGTACCCTGGGCTTACTTTTTAACAGGATAATGCCAGACCACATATGGTACGTGTTGCTATGAACTGTCTTGAAGCTTGTCCAACACTCCCTTGGACAGCCAGATCTCTCTCTCATCGAGTAATTTTGAGATATGATGGGAAGGCGGCTGCATCTACTAGGAAATATTGATGACTTAACCCGACAATGGAGCGAATTTGGCAAGAAATACAGCGGGAAATCATCTGAATGCTTTTTCAATCTATACCACGCCGTGTTGCAGCTTGCATCCAGACTAGAGATGAATCAACATCTTATTTATGTAGATTGTTACTTTGTAACAATATAACTCTGAAATAAATCATTCAATTGTTCTAAAACTGTAATCATTTTCTAATCTGTATATAATATTCCTATCCACCAACTTTTGTCTCCATTGCACAATTCCTTCTTGGTGGATCATATTTTTTTTTTTTTTTTGCTATAGATTGTAGTATGCAAAATTGAGACATGAGATAATATAAGGATAACTTACTCACATTTTCAAAAACAAGTTCATATAATCATGTAAAATGTAGAAGCAGAAATTTTCAACAGCACTATTGTGATTGGTAGATATCTAATATCTTATTTTCTATTTTAAGTCTTCATTGCACGATTTTTTCTATTTTTATTAAATTACAATGACTATTTGGAAAATGATATTATCAAACACTAAAATTTTAGATTTATAAATAAATTCTACATTTAAAAAAATAATAAACATCACTTTTATGATGATCAAAACGTGGCTTATGTAATAAGAGTCATATATAACGTACGCCATGGATTAAAGATTACTATAATTTGACCAATCAAAAAAAAAATTAAATAAAATTTTGGTACTGAAAACTTTTAACCTTGCAATCATCGTACATTTTAAACTTTTACACCGTTGTATAGGAAAAAATGTACTTTTAAATGTAATTTGTTTGAAAACTGTATCTCAATTTCTTTCTGAGATATATATATATATATAGGGTGTCCAGCAAATAGCACCCTGATTTCAAAATTAAATTTTGCAAAAACAAAGATCAATAGAATTATGCAGTAAACGGTTTGTTTATGAGGTAAGCTGTAAAAATCTTATCCAAAAGTTTCGAACGGTAAATATTTTGAAAAGATTATGCTCTGATTGCAAAGAATGCTTTGATTTGATATTTTTCTCTCTTTAGATTACTACCAGAGAATGTGTTTTTCGGCTTAAAATGCCATATTTCATAGTTTTTTTAATTAATTTTTTTAATTTCGAAATTCTAAAAATTTACTTCGAAAAATCTTTAAAATATTGCACTGTAAGCTGAAAAATTATTTCTCTGCAGGCAATCTAAAACAAGAAAAATGTCGAATCAAAGCATTCTATGCAATCAGAACGCAATTTTTTGAAAATATTCACTGTTTGAAATTTCTGTATAAGATTTTTACATCTTACCTAATGAAAAAACCGTTTACCGCATATTACTATCGATCTTTGTTTTTGAGAAATTTAATTTTGAAATCAGGGTTTTATTTGCTGGACACCCTGTATATATATATATATATATATATATATATATATATATATACAAATATTTGTGCATCATGCAACAGAAGTATTCCATTCCTGGACATTAAACCTGGATCAATTAGAAAACGAGTAAAATCAGGGGATTAAAAGGATTCAGAAATCTCTCAAAATGCGAAAGCAACAACCATTTTCCAAATGGTTGATATTCATGCATGCTGCATTTATTTCAGTTTCAAAAATTGATTTTGTTAAGCTGATCATGGTATAAAACCAGATGCCGTGATCACGAAAGGATAGTTGAGCGAATTACTCTTCCAGATATATCTCAGGCGGTAGAGCATTGGCAGATTTAAGTAAGATAGTTCTTATCCGTACCCAGGATGTTTTCATCCATTTGGAAAAGTTATAACTTTTAATGTCGTTAATTTAAAATGTTTGCCTGTTGAATATGAAATAGTTTTCTTTAGAATCAATAACAGTCGAAAAACCGATATTTCATGTTTAGAAAACAATTTAATAGATTGTAAAAAATTACTAGAAAAAGATTCGAGTCCGCAAAATGTTTTTCTTTCTGAAATGCTTCTATAAATCCAGGAGAGCTATTTTTCTCTGATAGATCGCCATGCATTAGCTATGACAATCACCTCATCGAGTTCAAACACATAATCTAGGAAAAGTTAAATCTCGATTCGCATATTTAAACGCAATCAGTCTGCCAAGTCATATTTTAGTGGAAAACACCATAAATCCCGATTTTAGCGGATGATTCGTAAGTAGGTTGACTAAAGTTCACTCATTTTGCTTTCCTGCACCCACAAGTATGAAAAAACTGAACAGAAAACATACTGGCAAGCTTTTGATTCCATATCTAAAATCGGGTTTTTAGATGTTTTCCACCAAGATATGATTGGCAGACCGATTGCGTTTAAATGTGCGAATCGAGATTTAACTAATCCTAGATTTTCATCCTTGAACTCGATGCAGTGATTATTTGTTCTGATGCATCCCAGTCTATGAGGCTTTGAGAGATAAAGAAACGTTTTTTCGGAATAGTGTAAATCTTAGAAAAGACTTGCTGAACTTTGATCAAATGTATATTATATTTTCGCACTACATATTAAAGTTTGCAGTATTTTCAGAAACTTTTGTTTTCTTTTACAGTATGACACTATTAGGATGGTCAAATTAACTTATAACAATTGACCAAAGTTCATTCAGATTTTAACTGCCATTCTACTTAATTGTTGGCTTTGGAGGGCCAAAAAAATGGTTTTTGCTTTTAAATGGCAAATTTGTGGCCATTTTGTGTATTTAATTTAGTTTAAGAAATTGTAGTTTTATGTGTTGTTGGTATCTGAAATTAATATAAGGACGCATAGTGAAGAAATTCTTCATCCAAGAATATGTTAAATAAACTATGATCATTTACATGTTAACCTAATTACTACAAATCTTTTAGTTTGTTTATTGAAAACCTATATATGAAGGGAAAAACACAAATAAAAAAAAAGATTTGTGTGCATAAAGTATAGTTTGATAGGTTTACCTCAGATTAAATAAAAAATAAAATAATATATATTTTTGATATTTGATCAATATGAATTGATAGGTGTTTGTTAATTAACAGTTAATTAGAAATTCTCTTAAGTCAGAGTCTTAAGTCTCTTAAGTCAGAGACTCTGAAACCGCATGTTGCAGTGACATAGAGTGTAATTAATATTTGTAGCACTTTTGCAATAATATTTCAAAATAATTGATGTCTTTCATGCTTATTCATCTATGACTCCAGAAAAAAAATAATTATTTTACAAATAATCGTTTTGTGTGACAGTTTTTTTAAATTGTGTGTATACATATTTTTCTTTTAGAATTAAGTAAAATTGCAACAGCAGAAAATTTTCTTGAACCAAATTAAATATTTTATTTTCTTGTGAAAGAATAACTTAAAATATAATTTTTTTGAGCAGTTAATGATTTAAAGATTTAATTATGTCCTGAAATTAGTAATAATTTTATGATGCAACATTTACGTTTACGGTACGATAGTTTATAGAAAAAAAAGAACAATCTTTTATAAATAACTTAGCAAATTATAGAACTAATAAATCAAACTTTTTGGAAATACCTATGTAAAGATATTTTTTAAAGAATATTATTCTACATTCTGACTGAAAATCAGTAGTTATTTTTTTTTAATGTTCATTTTTTTTTCTCTGTTTATGAAATTGCTTCGCAGGTCTGAATTAGTGGAATATTATGATGGATATTCCTTTGGTCAACAAAAATGCAGTCATACAGCTTTGTGTATTAGTATTTTTAATAAATATGTTCTAAAAATGGATGCAACTGGCATAAATTCTACTAGAGAACACCATGCAAGAATAAAGAATATGATTTATTTATTTTTATTCGTATGCAATCTGCATAATTCTTGTAATATCCCATTTCTTTAAATAACATTACTCGGTTTCCTTTCGCGGTTTCTTTTCTTTTATGTCAATCATCATATATGTTACATTTCAGAGAAGGAAATATGTATACATATATGTACAGTACATGTTATAATGTTCTTATGTTAGGTATGCATTATATTTATTGATATTGCCTTTATAGTTAGATAGGTAGATTGATATATATATAGATATTTATAGATATATTTTATTTAAAAGTAGAAATTCAATGAATCAAAATACAACTGTTAATCTTTCGAATAAAATTCATCATGCATATCTTGTTCCAATTTCAGAAACGATTTAAATGTCTCTAAAGCATGGATGTTATTTGTAGAAGAGAATTTATAGATATTTTAAACTAGACAAATACATTCAAAGTGTTTTCTTACTGTATACATAAGGTCTACCGATACATTACTTATGCATTGCACACATATGTATTCACAATGTGTATTTATAAATATATAAATAGAAATATGTAATGTAGTTAAAAATGTATTGTAATAAATGCAATACATTTGAAATCAAAAGAAATTACAAAGTTAAAGTTTAAGAAATGAAATAAAATGGACTTGAGACATTAAACACGCGCACTAAATTAGATATTTTTTTTTATTCATAAATATGATACGACAGTCCAACATACATATACTTATTCCTAAGTTCAATCATAAGGTATGTAAATAAGGGGAAAAAACTTCTTAAAATTCATCAGCATTGTATTACACTGAATTTGGCATAGACTCTTTTATGTAATTTGTATTACTTTTAAACATTTTTCTGGTCCTAATACATCAAATAAATTTTACCAGGAGAAGGCCAACTTTGATAATTACAGGTTTTGATTATTTTAATATAGGTCTTAGGGCAGAGACCCCTTAACCTCATATTGATTGGATTTTATACAACATACCTTAGTTCTTGAGAAACAGGGTGTGTGGGGGGGGAGTCTAATATAATAGCCGAACTGAAATACCTTACTTTGAAAATAAAGGAGTACATGGTCATTGCTTAGTAGGATAAGCAGTAACCAATCTTTCAGCGGGTCCGGGTTGGAAACCGGAACATGCTCTTTTTGTCTTCCTCATTTTTGTTTTATAAATATACTTTCAGTTATAATTTCACTGTTAATTAAAAATTATAACGTATTTTAATTCTATTTTTAACCTATTTAATTTTTTTTTGTAGCTAAGTAGTTGTATGAAGCATTATAAGTCAATCCAAAACTGTTATATTTCTTTACTAAAAAATAATTTTTAAAATATATTTCACACACTCTTTACCAATGCAATGATATTAATCAACTGTGTCCATTCGTGATTTTAAAGAAACATCAATCATGTATTGCTTTAACAAGGGAAGGCAATACGATGATAAAATTACTCTGTAAACATAATGTTTGCATATAAAAGTTTTTTATATGTTGTAAAACGTATGATTGCTCTTTGAATTATTTTGCTTATATTTTGCTGCTTTTTTATTTTACTTAATATTTATTTTCTTTCTCCTTTTATCTTTACTTTATTATGTATATGTTTTATTTTATTATAAATAAATGGCACTACAAAAAAATTTGGAGTTTCTATTATTCAATAACAGATTGGGTTTTTTTTCCTTAAATGACAAGAAATAATGGTTTAAAATAAAAAGTGCTAAATTAATTTTTAAATATGCTAACATTGTAGTTAAGGTACGATATTAAGATTTTTAATAAAGAGGGAAAATTATAAATTATGAAACAAAAAATACACATAGCGCAACCTAGCATCGATCTTGGCTCCACTGGTCTGAGGCAAAACTCTATTCCAGCTGAGCCATGATCAACGTTACCCTTTCTTTTCAAAGTTAGTAGTTAAATTGTGACATAAAGTTAGACCTCCCCACCCCCGTGTATTTCATGAACTAAAAAATAATTAAAATCTGTGATTATCAAAATTGGTCCTCTCCTTTTTAGTGATTACATAATATGTTTGCTTATTTTAAAAGAATCTCTGTAATGTACATTTTTTCATTTATAATAGCTGAATTCGCTTTCATTTCAAAAATTCAGTCATAAAACGTGTTTAATTAAGCATTGTCTCATTTTCATTAGTATGTCTCACTTTACTACACTATAGTTATGTTTGAGACATAAACAGGTTAGAATATAAACACAGTTGTATCATCTGAACAATTTTATCAGTACAAAAAATATTACTTTTTTTTAAAGCCCTTTTATTAATAGAACTTCTTATGTGATCAACTTCTTCTTTACTTTGATTTGCTTCTGAAGAATGATTTTTTCATAAATGTTTCACATACTGTCATTATTGCTCATAATGCTATATCCACACTACAAAAAACCGTTAAATTCACGGCAAAAAATGCTGGCGGAAGTTTAATTCGTAAATATTGCAGTAAAATTAGATGTATATTTTAATTACATTTAATTTTATTGCAATTTTGGGGGCAAAAATTTCTGGCAACATTACTGCCAGCAGTTTTTGCCTTATATTTAACATTTTTTTTCAATGCAGAAAATTTCAATAGAATTAAAAAAACGTGGTTTATTCTGGACTCTGACCATCTGGGCCAAATCTTGCTACCCATTTTAGATCAGATTCTAAATAAGGATATTTTCGTAGAATGTGTCAAATACTGTCGTTTTTGCTCATAATGCAATATCCAGAAAATTTCAATAGAAATTCAAAAAATCTGGTTTATTCTGGTCTCTCAACATCTGGGACAAATCTTGTTACACATTTTTGACCTTCTTCTGAAGAAGGATTTTTTTTTTGTATAATAATTTACATACTGTCACTTTTTTGCTAATAATGCAATAGCCAGGAAAATACAGTGTAATTTTAAAAATTGATTTATTCGCAGTTTTATTATATCTAAGAACCTACACTATGGAAAAATAGTAAAATTAATAAACGTTTTCTTGGAAACTGGCATTACTAGAACATTTTACGTAGCGGTAACCACAAAAAATTCATATAACAGGTACATTTTTGCATTATAAATCAAAAAATCTGTAATTTTTCTAAGAATTTTTTGGGAAACTGGGATACCTGGAACTCTTTTTGTAACTGCGAACCGGATTGCAGATAAAATTTCAGTAAGGTTATTTTATTCTAATAGACTCTTTTGCACAACTACCGAAGTCTGTAAATTACAAAGATTAATATTGTAGATTTACATCATTTTTGTACAGTGTATAGATAAAACTTTAGTAAAATATCCGTAACTTTTTTTTATTTTTTATAATGTAAGCAAGTTACACCTGACAAAAGATGTTTTTTCAGCATATCTTTATTGCCAAAATGCTTGATCTATTCCCCGAAAATTGGTTTATTTTCAAAATGCCCGTTTTATGACAAGCAATTAATTGGATTTTTTTAGTCTTTTCCAGAGACTGTATAATTCTTTTGCATTTTACTTCAAATGTTACATTTATGAAACATATTTTACACAAAGGTTGATAACAAGACCATAGTCAATGGCAAATGCAAATTTCATGTATTGCCGGCGCTGTAACATTACTGACGGCGGAATCTAACAATTCATTTACATGTTATACTTAATTCATATATCTAAGGAATCGACATCCTGGAAGAGTACAGGAATAAAATTGTTATTATTTTTTTATGTTAAAATATGACATCTACCAAGCAATTTTTCTCAGATTTTGCGTGCATGTCAATTATCAATATGGATGCAATTTAAGTTTCCTTCCTGCAAAGTACTCTTCCTCTCTTATTCAATCCAAATAGGCTTTTTCATTTCTTTAAATGCATAAATGGGTGAGTTAACCCCTTTTAAATCGTCGTATATAGATTGATCATATATACGAGATTAGAACAAAGAATTTTTATATTATTTAAATGTGAATTTCGTTTTTTCAAAACTGAATTGTTTTAAAACATATAATATTTAATATTATTTAATATTTTTATTTATATATATCACATTATCGGTTATATGCATCATATTATGTAATATTTTTATTTTGAAAATATGTGTGTGTGTGTGTGTGTGTGTTTTGGTACAGTTGTCGGGAATCTAAAAAAATGTATTGAATTCAAATGTCTATTAGAGGTTTCATTTAAAATGTTATTTCTGAATACAGGTTCGAACCTTCTGCAGCTCCAGTAATACACCGAGTTATATAGAGTATACTTTATTTTGCAACATCCTTTTTATTCTACAACATTTTAGCATTTCCTTTTTTGGGAAAAAATATTTTCTACTTACGCAAAAGAACAAAAAAAACTGCTACCATTTCAATGATGGGTCGACTGGAATTCAACACGTAAAAAACCGATTCATCCTGTTTATAGGATTTCTCAGAAAAGTCCTGGGAGTTATTTAAAATATGTCCGAATATATTTTTTGTATCATAGCACCGCATAAGAAAAATAGAAAGTATTTCATATTCAGTATTTTTCGAGTTGTAAATATTTTTTCAAAACAGATATAAATGATGTTATAAATTATTAATTTCTACCAAGTATTTCGAGTGGAAAGACAAATGCATAGTAATGTAAACAGTAAATAAGGAGAAAGATTTAAAAATATATAAAACTTTTTTTCTCTTATAAAAATATGCTGTCATAATTCAAAAATGTAATTGTAAGAATTTTAAATGAGAAAGGACCAAAATATTCTTTCCTGACATCAATTTATTCATTCTTCTTATTTTAAGGCACATCTGTTTTGTAAAAAAAAATCATTTGGTGACAGAATTGATACATATTTATTTAACTAAATCCTGCTACTGTACAATCAATTACAAATACTGATCTACCGTGGTAAACTCACTTCTCTTTACAATGAATCCTTAGAGGCTTCATAGCAAAAGTCCCAGTCACACGGCGTGATAGCCAGTAATGACTACTTATATTACCCAATAGCTTTACAAATCCGGAGCCCTCAATTTCCAGTTCCCAAAAAAGGTTGGGAAACATTTTATGGACTGCAAAAAGATTAACCTTACCCAAGTTTCACTTACGTAAATATATTTTTAATTTTCTTCAATTATTTTATTTTGCCATAAATTAATAAATTACTGAAAATTTTCTGTCTCACTTGCGTTCACGGGTACTATAATTTTTTTTGTAAACTAATACAATGGCATCATTTGATTAATTATTAATCTATTTTACTTTATTTTATTTAAGACATGTGTTACATAATTTCTTATGTATTATATTTTAGGGGGATTTTAGCTATTCTGTTACTATCCCCTCTTCTCGCTAACTGAGTCTTGCAATCTATTAAGAAAGACCGAAAATCTAATGCCTACAGTGTCGCAGTTTTACTTTTCATAGTTATTGACGATTTTTACCATTAAATCCAGTGATAATGATGCCTGGGAAGATGCTATCTGTTATTTGTCATTTTAAAATCTTTTCCAGATAATTGCTTAAAATTGAGCGTATATTTACAATAAATGGCACAGTGGGAATTACTGATCTCACACAGTTTTATTCCTCAAATGCAACATTTTAACCAGAAATTTTAAAGGTTATTTTTTTAATAATTTACGGTGAAGCTTTTTGTTACTTTCAAATCAAATGCTTCATTACCTCTGGAGAATTTTCAACCATTTCCACATTTTAAAAGCATAATTAATTTGCTTTAAAAATATAAAACTATAAAGATAAATATTGCAAAAATTAATGCAAATTTGATTCTTTTGGTGAAAACTAGGATAACGAGCATAATCAGCATTATAAAAAAGCATGTAAAAAAAGACCCAGAATTACTTTTACAACTATTCATTTGTAATTTTTTTTTTAATCCCAAAGTTCAAATCTTCCAAAAATATTTTTTAAACAAAATTTTACGTGCATAGTTTTTTTTTCTTTTTTATTACACTGTAAAAAAGCTGCATTAAAGATTTACTGCAGCAGAGATTCCAGACAATGTCCGTAAAAAACGGACTTTATTCCTATATAAACGGACTTTGCCAGTACATTAACTGTTTTTGGCCATAAAACACAAAACAGTACGGGACTTGGCCGTTTATGCGAAAAAAGTGCCATTTTCCGTAAATATATTGGATAATTCACGGTAAAGTACCGTAAATTTACAATTTTTTTACAGTGTATCTACAAATAAATAATATTGCTTTTCAAAAAAAAAAAAAAACAAATTGCCACATATTATTTGAATCTCAATTCTCAGGTACAAATATGGCAGCTAAAATACAAATTTTAAAATTACAAGGACGATATATTCCTTTACTATTTTCTATTGTTGTTTAAAATATTGTTACGAATTTTGTAAATAGTTAGTGTTTGTACTGTAAAATAATGTAAATAATCTTCTTAAGCTCCATTCCTTTACTAATATTAATTTTTGTTACATTGTATCTGTTATCAAGCAAACTTGTCTATTATTTTCAGTGAATGTCTATGGCAGCTTGGCGAAATAATAAAGATATCGCCAAGTTGGCGTCACTTTTGACGACTAATTTTGATCGCCAAATTTGGCGATATATCGCCAAGTTGGCGACAAACTTTGCGATTGTTGGCGATGGTAACCCTTCCCTCTCTACGTAGCCCTCCTTAGATATACTGATATATTGTTTGTTGTTTCGTGGATTTTTCGAGAAGGTTCTAGAAATTTCCAGCACATGCTGCGAGCCTATATAAGGAGAGCAATACGAGCTGTTGTCATTATTATTTACCACTGAGTGAGCTACTAGAGATTGTCTAAGCAAGTTTGCTTGATGTATTGAGTTTTATCTACGTTGTTTTGAATGTGATATAGTGTTGAGACATTGTATAAAGAGTCTCTGCGACCTATAATTGTACTTGTTCGATAGATTTGAACAGTTATTTTTGAATATCTAGCAATACTTGTGAGTTTCGAAGACTCTGTTGCTCTGAAGATCTGTAAATAAATTATTTTCTACTTTTCTAAAAGGCAAGAGTTTGAAGTTGTCTAACCATAAGATCAAAAGAACCCTATATACGCAACAATATTTTAACAGGGTATACGATATGTTATATATAGCCGATATTTCGTTTCTCAACTGTTTGTCCTAGACATATCAGTTCCAATCACAAAAACGTTTCAAATGAGGTAAATAATCATGTTGTATTGTTTGTTAAAGTATAAAATCAATTTTATAAAAATTAAGGAATCTAATTTTTTAAATTGTCTACCAATCTCTATAGTTAAATTTAATAAATGTTTAACTGTATCATAATAAAAATAATACAAAACGTTTGACTTATTTACTCCAACATTGACACTGTTATTAAATTACAAAGTTTAAGATTTTTACACATGCTTTCTTCTTTGATTAAAAGATCAGTTACAAAATGAATTAAAGTAATTGGAGATCGAAATAAGGATGGAATGTTATTTTTGTGGCAAAACCACCTTTCTCCCCACTGTTCCGATATCGCCAGATCGGTTTTTACAAAATAATCTAAAAAAATCACTCTTCAGATTCAATTACAACTTCTTTAGATGCTTTCGGTATTTTTATATGCATAAAAAATCTACATCTTGACAAATAATTAAAATCATTACGAGAATACGTCGCTTAATAAACATTAACAATTAAAAACTTAAATTAACAAAATATACATGCAGAGTTTTTCATGTACAGTGGAGCATCGTTTATACGACGTCGAAGGGACTACCGAAAAACGACGTATAAACGATAACGACGTATAATCGATTTTCAATTCCAAAACTAGAATTAACTTTGTTTAAACTTAATTTTAATGTTTAACGTGATGATTTGCATGAATTTGTAAATTAAACAAGCAAAATAAACAATTAACCAAAAAAATGGGGGGAGGGAATTAGTAAGCAATTTAAATGTGCGTAACATTATTTATGTTTCACCGAAAGGTTCCTCATTTGCAGTACATCATTTCCTTTCCATTTAAAGTCAAAGATAAAAAACTCCGCGTGGCCAATTAAAAGTTGCCAATACTGATAACAGTTAGAAAGATAGTCTATTTGCAACTTAAAAGAAGTCGGGAAAGCTGACCATCCACGAAAAAAGAATGACCCCTCACAGTGGGTAATCTGTTACACGTAAGCTGATTTTTCAGACTAATCGAACACCAGCCCACATTTTTATAATGTAAAGTGCATTTAAACTTAAACACCCTCTTTGGTGTCATTCATAGCTGCCAACTTCCGCTTGTTCGTAAAATACACAAGAAAAATAAACAAAAATAAACCTATACAAAATCGGAAAATCGACGTATAAACGATTTTGGGCGTCGTATAAAAGATATATTTTTATATTAAAATGAATAGGAATGAATCGGGACCACATTAAAACGTCGTATAAATGTAAACGTCGTATAAGTGATCGTCGTATAAACGATGCTTTACTGTATTTAGACGTAACAGATGGGCAAGAGAAAAGTCGACAATAATAAATTAAAAATGTTTTAATGTTGGTGTAAATTAGTTTGCTGTATTATCTGAGTTTTACAATTTTCAATGAAACTTAGAAATGACTGTTATTCTAAATACTAAAGAAATAAAAAATAATACAAAAAGAATATAAATAATTTAAAAATACATATAACTTAATTGAAATGTTTTGTTAAATTATAGTAAAGCTGTTATGTGGTAAATTATATAGAATAGAGATGACAAGTAATATTTGATGTATTGGACAAAATTGAAAGCGAAACTTCTAGTAAACTTTGCATAATCAATAAATGAAATGTTTTTCAAATTACTATTTTTTGCAAACTGATTAATCAACGAGATAAGTACGATTTAAATATTTACTGAATGCAAATGAGAAATATTAGCAACCTATTTTTTGCAAGGAAATTCATATAGCTGGAACTACTGACTGAGAAAAGTTTTTTCTCGGTGATTGTTTGGATTTGAAACACCGGTATACTCGTGAGCGTTTAGAAAAATGTTAAAATACTATCAATAACCATAGAATGGACCCGATTCTGAAAACTGTCTTTAAATGATTTGATATCGAAGCCGTTGTTATTTAATGACAACAGTACATCTCTCTATTATTGTCTTAGCCATAATAACACAACCATACCGATAATGGCCAAAACCTGATTCTCAGTTAAATTTTTTTATTCTACATGGAACACGTCAATATCTTTAAGTACTGTTAATATTTCTTTAAAAATATTTTAACATTTATGCGAACTGCAATTATCACGAAGATTTCCTCTCCTTTAATCTTTTAATTAGATAATTACATAGAAAACGTTATTTCTCCCATGGTTTCCGAACATTATTCCTTTTTCACACTCAACAAAGCAAATTGCTGAGTGCATTTCAAGTAATTACATTATAAGATGATGTTCTACAGTGCGCGAAAAAAGTATAAGGACAACATTTAATTGCATGAAAATATGCTTTATTTTCATTTCACCTAAATGAAATTTTTATACATCTTACTTCTGCTACATAATTTTGTGATAACATTTATACCCGATAAAAAACATAATACAGCTTCAAAATACTGATTTTACAAAATTTAACATTAAAGGAAATACGGAAAAAATTATAAGGACATGTTCCAAAATACTTTGAAAATATTTCAATAATCAAGAAAATTACCTTTTTTTTCAATCACTTGAATAAGCCGAGAGGTCAGAGATCCTGACAGATCTTTTAAAATGTCCACAGATATTTTTTCCCAAGCGTCTTTGATAGCGACGACAAGATCTTGTTTACATTGATACTGTGTGCCATTTTTATAAACTTCTCGGGCTAGAAGTCCCCATAAGTTTTCGATTGGATTAAGATCGGGACTTCTCGCCGGCCAATCAAGTAACTTTACAGAATTAGCTTCAAACCAAAGTTTTGTGCTCTTAGAAACGTGTATCGAAGCATTATCTTGCTGAAAAATATAGTCCCCTGAAGTAATTAGTGGCGCTTCAGGTAACAAATTTTCTCCTAACATATCAACATACCTGTCCGAATTCATTTTATGATTGATAAATACAATTGGAGTGGTTCCATTTGCCGCAAAACCGCCCCATACCATAACTGAGCCACCACCAAATTGACGCCTGGAAAACACTTCCTTGGTCTTTCGCAAATCATACCAAAAATAACGAAAACCATCAGGTCCATCAAGATTGAACTTTTTTTCGTCCGAAAAAACTACATCAGCCCACTTTTGACCAAGAGAAATGTATTTTTTGGCAAAGTCAACTCTTCTTTTCTTATGATGATTTGTAAGAGGGGGACGTGACACTAATTTCCCATAAGAAACTTGAGGATGTTTACTCAAAACATTTTGAACAGTCCTCGTTGAGCATGGTAAACTCAAATATTGTCTAACTTCATTTGCGGTTTCTTTTTTCTCGCAAGCTCTTCTTACAATCATTCTTTTTTGTCGACGAGAGAGAATGTCGGGTCTCCCAGTTCGCTTTTTCATACCATACATCCCAGGATTTTTTAGAAAATTATAAACTACCGTTTTAGATCTCTTGATTCTTTTTGAAATTTCCCATCCACTTAATCCACATTCTCGAAAAGCAACAATTTTTCCTTTTTCAGAGTCAGAAAGTTGAGTTCCTTTGGGCATCGTTACAAATTTACACTGAAAGTCGCCGAGTAGGAAATTTTTTTCGCAAAGGAATCTTTTAACTCGGAAATGTCATTTGTTGCTTTCAAATATGCAAATTTTTAAATAATTACTGGAGAAAAAGCAATGTCCTTATACTTTTTTCCGTTTTCATTTTAGTTCAAAAATCAAAATTTAAATTTTAAAAGATTTAAAATGGAAAATTTTAATTACTTTACGCATGAAATATTTTAGTTTTACATCTATTTTTGCTGCAAAAATTTGCATACGATTCTGATAACAAGGCTTCTAGATTTGGCGATTTTTCGCGTGTCCTTATAATTTTTTCGCGCACTGTAATGCATTCGTCATTTACTTAATGATGCTATTTGTTTGTTTTCGTTCACTTGTAGCTGTCAGATACGAATTTTACTTACTAATTACAACTTAATATTTTTGCGTCTCGTGTTTTTTTAAAAATATTGCATAATTGTTTTCCATTACTTTGTTTAGCAATTTCAAATTATAATGCATTTATTTTTGAAGCAAAAACTATATTTAATATGTTTAGAAGAAATCCAATATAAACCCTTTTAAATTGATAAATGCATACATTGTATTTTTTATATTTTCAGACAGAAATTTTATTAATATTTACTTTATTTAACCTATTTTAATGTACAAAAAAATGTTGAATGTAAGATTTAAATTAAAAATAGAAACTAGTCAGGTGTATCAGTACTTAAACCTATTATTTTCTCAAATCTTCACTAAATCATACATATATATATTCTTCATAAATCGCTATCACATTGCCAAAAATAAATGGCAATCCTCTCCCGTTGTGAGAATTCTAGAGGTATCAAATTCCGTGCATTAGTTCTTAAGATATGACTATCGCTAAAACCGTGCAAATCCTTCAAAATGCTGAAGAAATGTGCCACCTGTGAGTGAGTTACACTAAAACCTAATTAGCAACAACTTGTGTCAACATCAAACTGTTGTTTGATAAAAAATCGTGCATTTAATTTTGAGATAAAGCTATTGGGGATATCGTGAAAAATCCAGCATAGCATCACTACTTATTGGAAAACTCATACTAAAAGCTTAATAGCATCAACTTGTGTCAGCATTTAACTGAGATTGAAGTTGTAGGAAAATTTGTGCATTAGTTCTTGAGATAGAGTTATTGCGGAAATCATCAAAAATGTAATTTTGTATTTTGCATTTTAGTTATTTCAGAGTAGAAGTACTTTGTTGAACTTATTTAAAATATTTTTGTAAATTTATGGCTCCAAGAAATGTTTGGAAAAATATATATTTCTCATGTTAAAAAGGCTTCATAATTCATTGATCTTTTTTAATTTTTTGCTTAATTAAAGTAGTTAGAATAATTCAACAGTCTGTGATATCAGTTCATTTTTATATACTTCAACTGACTGGTATGTGCGTTATCTAATATTAGTATTGTTACAGCGTATATACGGTTCTTTTGATCTTATGGTTAGAGAACTTCAAACTCTTGTCTCTTAGAAAAGTAGAAAATAATTTATTTACCGATCTTCAGAACAACAGAGTCTTCGAAACTCACAAATATTGCTAGATATTCAAAAATAACTGCTCAAATCTATCGTACAAGTATAGCTTTAGAACCCAGAGACTCTTTATACAACGTCTCAACACTTAATAACATTCAAAACAACATAAATGAAACTCAAGCAAACTTGCTAACAAACGCCTTGTTCACGCAATGACTGACTGGTAAATAATAACACCAGCTCGCATCGCTTCTCTTCTTATATAGGCTCGCAGCATGTGCGGGAAATTTCTAGAACCATCTCGAAAAAACCACGGAACAACAAACAATGTATCAGCATATCTAAAGGGGGGGTTACCATAAATAGGGAAGGGTTACCATCACCAACAATCGCCAACTTGGCGATATCTCTAATATTTCGCAAAGCTGCCATAGACATTCACTGAAAATAATAGACAAGTTTGCTTGATAACAGAGACAATGTAACAAAAAACTAATATTAGTAAAGGAATGGAGCTTAATAAGATTATTTACATTATTTTACAGTACAAACACTAACTATTTACAAAATTTGTAACACTACCCCCTCCTCAAAGACTGCACGTCCAGGGCAGTGCAATCCTTGAGTTAGAGGAAAACACTTAAAATAAATAAACAAATAAATAAATAAATAAATAAATAATAATAATAATAAGATTTACATAAATAAGAACTAATTCCTATTTACATATTTACAAAAAGTGACTTTCATGACCATGGTCTGAAATTCGAGTTTTGAATTTCTAATCACTTTGGCCAAAATAAGGGGCTAGCCGGTTATAGTGTACGACCTTGGGTTTGGCGTGTGGCGATTTTTGTATGCGTACAACGACGTCATTCAGCCTGTTGACGACTGTGTAAGGACAGTCCCAGTTACTTTGTAATTTTGGCGACAGTCCCTTACGACGTATCGGATTCCACAACCAAACTTTGTCACCTTCGTTGAACTCATGTCCTGTTGCCTTTCTGTCGTACCGTGTCTTCATCTTTTCCGTTGCCAGTCCGATTCGGTTCCTCGCTAGATGATGAATCTCCCCAATCCGCGCCTGGAGTTCATCGACATATTCCTCAGGCGATGAAGGAGCATCAGGAGGACGGCCAAACAAAAGATCCGCATTCAGACGATGATCACGACCAAAGAGCATTTGAGAAGAGGAGTAACCAGTGGCCTCATGAGTGGCACTCCTGTAGGCAAGCAGGAAAAGAGGTAATTTCTTGTCCCAGTCCTGTTGGTCTCTAGACACCAGGAGAGAGAGGCTATTTAAGATTGTACGATTGAACCGCTCCACCATGCCGTCCGATTGCGGATGTAGAGGTGTAGTTCGAGTTTTGTCCATGCCGAGTAGTCCACACATTTCCTTAAACACAGCCGAATCAAAGTTTCTTCCTTGATCGGAATGAATCTGAAGAGGAACTCCGTATCTGGAAACCCAGTGTTGAATCAGTATGTCTGCTACGGTTACCGCCTCTTTATTAGGAATGGCGTAGGCTTCAGGCCACTTAGTGAAGTAGTCCATGACAACGAGGATGTACTTATTGCCATCAGATGTCCTAGGAAGTGGACCCAGGATGTCTAGAGCAATTCGTTCGAAAAGAGCTCGTACATTATAACGTTGCAATTGTCCACGAGTGCGCCTCTTTGGACCTTTACGTCCTACACAGGTGTCACAAGTTCGACACCACTTCTCCACGTCACTGCGAACATTATTCCAGTAGAAACGCTCTCGAACCTTTTGCAGGGTCTTCATTACACCAAAATGACCTCCTGTGGGACTACCATGCAGTTCTTGAAGGACCCTAGAAATTCTCGACTTAGGGAGTAGTAGTTGCCATCTACATGTCTTTCCATCGTCAAACTCCCATTTTCGGTACAAGATACCGTTCTTCAAATGTAGGGAATCCCAGAGAGCCCAATAACGTTTAGTCGTAGGATGGTAATGGGACATATCTTGCCAGCTGGGCTTCCTGTTGGACTCTTATTTCAGCTCTAGAATTGGCTTAATTTCAGGATCAGCAAGTTGATCTTTACGCAGGCTCTCGTCACTCCATGGATCTTGCGATGATGTAGACTCAGTTGTAACTTGTCTTACTATAGGACCTTTGACATTAAATTTCTTCTCAACCCGGTCGCAGTATCTGCAATTCTCCGAGCAGGGTCTTCTTGAGAGAGCATCTGCATTTCCATGTGATGAGCCTTTTCGATGGCGTATCTCCATATCCTACTCTTGAAGCTTTTGTATCCACCTGGCTATCTGGCCTTCAGGGTTCTTAAAATTTAATAGCCAAGCTAGAGAAGCATGATCAGTTCGGATCAGAAATTTTCGACCGTAAAGATAGTGATGAAAATGATCTATGGCTTTCACTACAGCAAGAAGTTCTTTTCTTGTTACGCAGTAGTTTCGCTCTGCCTTTGATAAGCACTTGCTGAAATAGGCGATAACACGCTCCTGGCCGTCGCTTTCCTGGGACAGTACAGCGCCAATGCTTTCGTTACTCGCGTCCGTATCAAGTATAAACTGTTTATCGATTTGAGGATATGACAGAATTGGAGTGGATGTTAATGCCTCCTTAAGCTTTTCGAAAGCAGCGTCACATTCCTGTGTCCACAGAAATTTTTGATTGGCTTCTGTTAATTTATGAAGTGGTCTTGCAATCATCGAGAAGCCTTTGACGAATTTCCTGTAATAAGTAATTAATCCTAGATAATTCCGAAGCTGGTGAATATCTGCTGGACGACTCCAATTTTTCACAGCCGATATCTTCTCCGGATCAGTCCTAACTCCTTCCACCGAAATGATGTGTCCAAGATATGCGACTTCATTGCGAAACAAATTGCACTTCGAAGGGCTTAACTGCAAATTAGCTTCCTTCAATTTTTGTAACACCCGCCTGAGGTTGTTCAGATGTTCATCAAAAGATTTTCCATGATTATGATATCATCTAAATATACAAGACATGCTTCATATGACAGCCCCCGGAGAACCGTTTCCATCAGCCGTTCGAAAGTTGCAGGTGCGTTACATAGACCAAAAGGCATTACCTTGAACTGCCATAATCCTTGTCCCGTTGTAAAGGCAGTCTTCTCGCGGTCGTTCGGATGGATCTCTACCTGCCAGTAACCACTCTTCAGATCCAGAATCGAGAACCAAGTGTTGCCCACAAGTGTGTCGAGAGTGTCGTCAATCCTTGGTAGAGGGTAACTATCCTCTTTAGCGACGGCGTTCAGTCGGCGGCAGTCTACACAAAATCGTGTAGAACCAGCCTTATTTCTTACTAATACAATGGGAGACGCCCATGGACTTGTCGATGGTTCGATGACGTCATGTCGTCTCTTCCATATCCTTAATTTTCTGCACCTCTAATCTTTTTGCCAAGCAAGAATGCTTGGCAAAAGGTAACCGTCTAGGGTGTTGTTTAACAGGAGAGTGATCTCCCGTGTCAATTGGGTGTTGTGTCATTTTAGTTCGTCCAAAATCTTCAGATGTTTGGGAAAATAAACTTTGGAATTCTCTAATTAAACTTTCCGCAGCATCCCTTTGATTTGTATCTAAGTCCGTATTTTGTAACAAACCCTTGACTAAATTATCTGAAGATTTCTGAGAGTGATTGGAATTTTGACTTATGCACGTCACAGGAGCACATGATGCTATCACCTCTCCTTTCTCGATAATCCTCGTCTTATCACTGATGTTAGCAATTCTGACTGGAATGGTCTTCTTCGAGAGGTCCACTACACATGAAGCCACCAATACTCCTGCTTGTTTACTATTGTCTTCGGGATAATCTATATGGCCAAATCGATAATTAGTTTCATTGTTAATTACAGCTGGAACTAAAAATTCTGTTCTTAAACCTAGATTGATGTTTTCTTTGGCTATTACTGTTTGTTTATATTCAATTTCGTTATTTAATCCAAAACGGCTTATTTCTTCAAATTTAGATTGCATTTCATTATTTTTAAAATCAAGTTTGAAGCCAAACTTCTTCAGAAAATCTAGCCCGATTATGCAAGGATCTGTTATGTCAGCCACATATGCCGTATGATAATATTTGCTTCCTCCAAAGTTGATGGTTAAATTGGCCTTTCCATATATGCCTATCTTGTCGCCCGTCACAGTTTGCAGGGTAACGCAGGGTGGAGTCCAGATGAGTTTACATTTCAATTTTCGAGCCAAATCTTCTCTTATTATTGTTACATTGGCTCCTGTATCGACAATCATACGGCACTGAATTCCGTTAATAAAGCCTATCACATATAATTCATTATCACCGCCACTCATTTTTGATATCTGGAGGATCTTCAGGTGGGGCTTTTCATTCTCTGGCAACCTCCGCCCCGCGAGATGGCCAAAATTTAGTTTCCCTGCTGACTGTTTGAATTTATCTCACGTTCGTGGATTTTGGGGCAATTTCTTCGGAGATGTCCTGTATCACCGCATCCCCAGCACGTGAGATTCTGTCTTCTTGAGTTTGTTCTTCCATATTTTAAAGCTTCAATCTCTTAATTTATTTTCCTAATTTCTTTCAAGACGTCGCTCTCAGTGTCTGAGCTTTTGTTCACCGTTGCCCTTCGGACTGAATGACGATCTCTTCGGCTGGCTTGTGTAGCTGCTTCCAACTTTAAGGCATATAGTAATGCAGCCTTTAAATCCTGCACATATGCCATTCGTACCGCTCTCTGCACTTCTGGATCTTTTATTCCGTCTACAACGCACTGCAATGAGAGCATTTCCCGTACATTTGTTGGGCAGTCGATGAAAGCTAAATTTGCCAGAAGTTCTATTTCTGAGGCAAACTCTTGAAGTTCGATTCACTCGATTTCTGATGGCGGCTCTTCATTTGTATTCTCGTGTAATCTTTGAAAAATTTTTCTCCGAATCTCATTTCAAGTGCACAACTTAAAGTCTCAAAATTGAGTTGCGTCATATCGGGCAATGTTTGCAGCACGTCGGCGGCTTCTCCTCTTAAAGATGCTGCCAGTTGACAAGCTTTCACCTCGTCACTCCATTTGTTCGCTTCGGCTACAATGATGAATTGGGTCTTGTAAACTTGCCAGGAACTCTTTCCGTCGTATGTCGACAGCTTGATGTGCACGGGAGAAGCAGGCGGATTCCTAAATTCTTCATAATTACCACTGGACTCTAAAAGCTTCTTCTCAAGGTCTTGTACTTTTTTATTTAGCTTTTCATCTACTTCACCTAGTATTTTCTCTTCAATGTTACTGATTTTCTCTTCAACGTTACTGATTTTCTCTTCAACATTACAAACTTCATTCTGAATTTTCTCTTCTACTTCCGCCATTTTCCTTTCCATTTTCTGTTCAACATTACTAACTTCATTCTGAATTTTCTCTTCTACTTCCTCTATTTTCTCTTCTACCGAGCCTATTCTTCTCTCTACCGACGAGAACTTTTCTTCTAAAGTTTTCTTCATTTCTTCTTGGCCTTTATTAATCTTTTCAGTCACATCTTCTTGGCATTTGTCAATTTTATTTGTCAACTGTTCCATTCTTTCTTCGTTTTTATTCACTTTTTCCACCAACTCTTCTTGGCCTTTATTCATCTTTTCCGCCAACTCTTTTTGGCCTTTTTCGATTTTATTGGCAGATCTGTCCTTAATCCGTTAATAGCTTCTAACAGTTCTTTCAGTTGTCCGTCCATCGTTCTTGTTTTCGCCATAAGATCCCGACTCCTGACACCAAATGTTGCAGCGTATATACGGTTCTTTTGATCTTATGGTTAGAGAACTTCAAACTCTTGTCTCTTAGAAAAGTAAAAAATAATTTATTTACCGATCTTCAGAACAACAGAGTCTTCGAAACTCACAAATATTGCTAGATATTCAAAAATAACTGCTCAAATCTATCGTACAAGTATAGCTTTAGAACCCAGAGACTCTTTATACAACGTCTCAACACTTAATAACATTCAAAACAACATAAATGAAACTCAAGCAAACTTGCTAACAAACGCCTTGTTCACTCAATGACTGACTGGTAAATAATAACAACAGCTCGAATCGCTTCTCTTCTTATATAGGCTCGCAGCATCTGCGGGAAATTTCTAGAACCATCTCGAAAAATCCACGGAACAACAAACAATGTATCAGCATATCTATAAGGAAGGGGGTTACCATAAATAGGGAAGGGTTACCATCGCCAACAATCGCCAAGTTTGTCGCCAACTTGGCGATATATCGCCAAATTTGGCGACCAACATTAGTCGCCAAATTTGGCGACCAACGTTAGTCGCCAAAAGTGACGCCAACTTGACAATATCTCTAATATTTCGCAAAGCTGCCATAGACATTCACTGAAAATAATAGACAACTTTGCTTGATAACAGAGACAATGTAACAAAAACTAATATTAGTAAAGGAATGGAGCTTAATAAGATTATTTACATTATTTTACAGTACAAACACTAACTATTTACAAAATTCGTAACAATATAAAAATGCCTCACTTAATATAACTTTTTGAAATCATACTAATATTAACAATGGATGTTAGAATTTCTAAATTTGTATTATGATGTTGAATTTATTTGTGTATCATTTAATAAAAATGTTTCTTTATAATTGCTTTTTTGTTCTAATCCATATGTTTTCGGAAAATGAATATAGACATTTTGAAAAACCGTTTCGCGTCATTTTGGCAGATATAATATCGTATGTTATTGATATATTATATAATGCATGTTGTTGATTCAGTGTTATGAAGGCGCCGGGAAGCTTACATCTACTTTCAATGTCGCACTACCAGAAAATAGAGAATAATGTTCAAGTTAATAATTTCATATTACAAAATGAAAGTATAATACTTTTGACAATGTATGACAGCATTATAAATAATATGATGTAAATTTCCAAAGGAATAAGAAATATAAACCATTCTAATGAATGCGAATTAATGCTAATTGGACTTATATAGTATCTAGGGGTTACATAAGGATATATTTTATTATATAATATCTTATTATTTGTTCCATTTATTAATTCATGAAGCTATAGGCGTAAATGCGTAAATTTAATCGGAAATTCAAAATAAAGGTTACGCTATTTAACTCTTAAAATCCTTATGGTGAAAATATATTTTCAATTAATAAAAGTTAAAAATAAACTTTATATAAATAGCTTTATAATTTATCATTTGTTTTAAAAGAGGTTGTTTATAGATTAATTCATAAAAATTAATTTTTAGCAAGGAGCTGTTTTTGTGTACTATATGTTTAGAAAATACTTCCCGATGCTTAAGAAAACATTTTGAATGATGAAATTTTAATAAAAGTGTAATTTATCCATGAAAATAATTGTGATTTAACAGATTATGACAACCTTTGGAAAATGAAATTCTAATCACTTTGACATGTTAAATTCAGATGAGAGGACGAAAATTTACCTGATTCAGATTCCAGTTTATCCAATCCAGCTAAGGATTTAATAAGCTCGATGCAGCTGCGGTCATTTGGTAGCTTCAGAGCTTCGCCCCTTCCCTTCCCTCTTTTCGGTGTGTTTGATTTAATGAATTTTTTTGCCAAATTTTCATTCCCCGAATCTGACTTGCACTAGAGACGATTATTCGGGACGTGGATCGGGATCTTTGATAGTCGCAATATGAGAAGAAAAGCTTAAGGATCACAGACGTCAAAAAACAGTAAAAAAATAAGATGAGGCTACCACAAGATTTATTCCCGACCGAAAACGCCATTCAAAAACTAAATCGTTAAAAAAATTGCAACCTACAATTTTTTATTGATTTACATTTATTATGGCTTGCTCTATGTGAAAATAAAATTTCGAATTTTTCATCTAAATAGTTTATAAATTCTGCTTAAAAACCCCAAAAGGATGCTTTAAGGGGTTATCTATGATGTGCAGAGCTGCACAATTTGAAAAAACATATGTATCTTTCTAATCTTGTTGAAACATTTTAGCTCGCCATATTCTAAACATATTAAGCAAGTGAAACAGTCATATTGGTGAGAAATCAAATATTCATATAGCTTACATAATCGTTGCATATGTGTAGTATTTCAACAATCGAAAGCCGAACTTCAATTTCGGTACAGCCCTAATATATGCTCATTTACTAACTAACAGTACGAGTTTTATCAAAATTTATATTTCGCTTAATTCAAGTGTGTGGAATTTATTTATGATATCAAACATGGATATTGATATTGAAAAAAAAGTCTGGGTTTATTTTGACAAGTAGATAATCCCCCTCCCCCTTTAAGAAATTTTACATAGATCATTTAAACGTATACCTTATTTCCAATTATTTGTTACCTGTACCTTTCTCCTTCAATAATTTACTGCGGAGTTTATGTGGTGTTTTCTTGTAACTGTAACTGGTATTGCTGAGAAAAAATAAAAGTGCACGACAGTACACAGTTTGTACAGTGAATTCTCATTAATATGGATATTCAAAAGCAAACATTTTCTGTCCATATTAGCGAGAGTCCGTTGCAACAGGAGTTCTTAAATCTGTCGTTTTATTAAACCCAGAAAAAATACTTGTTACGTAAATAGACATTTTAATATGGCTAAAAATTTTCTTTTCTCAAACCATTTTATGCTATTTTACCAAAAATACAAAAACAACAACTGAAAGTATGTAAAAGAACAATTAAAAAAAGAAAGAAAAGATTAAAATTTAAATATTACTTTCAATTGAAGCACATCAGAGAGTAAGCGGCAACGTCATAGCTACTCCTTTATGTCAAAGCCAAGATTTTACTATTTTCATTTAAAAAATATAATAGAAAATATTTTGGAATTTCATTGTTCTGACGAATATTTTTCCGTCTTATCTTATGAACTCTTAAACAGAACATCTTCTTAATGAACTTTATCTACCGACGGAACTTAAAAGTACCATTAAAATAACTTATGGTAAAATTCTTTTAATACGTCAGTTACTTGTAACACTGTTTAGAATGAGTTACAGATACATTACTCTGAAACAGAAACGGATAACAGATAAGACAGATAAGAACTCTTAAACAGAACGTATTAAACGATGTCTGTTACACGCATTTTCTATAGACTGTAACCGTTTACTGTATTATGCTAATTAGGATCTTCATATCTGATTGCTACTCATTAAGTCTGTAAAGGTTACCATTCGGATAACTTTCCCGTAATTTCCCAGATTTTTCTCCTAATGTTGATCGTATTACAGTATTTATCATGAAGTATTCATTGAAGAATAAGCAGTAATATAGAAATAAGTAAGTATACATTTGTTATTTGAATAAAGAAAAGTAATTCATATTCAAAACATTTGAGTAAATTGTAATGTAACAAAATTTCAGCATTCCTAAATAATCTAAATTGTCCTGATAAATTCGTTATGGTAATTCGTTATGAATAATTCGTTAGTGTCATGTATAGTTAATATTTAAACATTTATTGGGAATGCTGCTAATTACATTCTAAATTAACCTATTAATGTTAGCAAATCTAACATGCAATAAGTTTTTTTTTTTCAGATTTAGCTTAAAGTATTCTGTAAAATATTGAAATAAGTAACCAATTTATTACACTTTGTTTTAAAGGGAATAAAGAAAATTCAAAGCTTATATTTTCAATATTTCTTTTCTGTAAAACTAAAAAATGTCTTTTGTACTATACCGAAATGAATATTTTTTTACATAAGGGGAAAAATCATTCTGTAAACTACTTCTTTTAATATATTATTTTTCTATTATAGCAGTATCGTCGAATGTTAAAAATTCAAAAGGACATTTAATGCACGGGAAATTACTTTTTAAATTGAAATTGTAAAAGAAATTGGGAAATATATTCGAACCTATCGACTTTTATTCACTTTAAAAAATAATGTCATGCCTTAGAAACGTTTTCTTTCTTTCCTACAATTATAAATTGAAACGAAACTTTTATTTTTGAAATAATTCTCTTTTCCGATGTAAATAAATAATTAAACAGTAAAACGTGAATTACATCGAATTGCACCGTTTGTTCTTAAATCACGCTAAAGTATTGCTGACAGGTAATTACTGAGCGAAGTCATTTTTGTGTAACTTTGCCTCTTATTTTAAGTTTTTCAGGCATGTTCTATCGTACTTACAAATTATTAAGTAAAGAAACATTTGTAAATTAACAAAAACTCCAGACCGATCGATAAAATTGATCAGAGTTGCATTTTGAAAAATCATTTCATAATGTTATAATTTAATAATAAAAGCATTATCGTGTTAAGTATATTGATTTTATTGTGTCGTTTATGCTTTGCTTCCATTGTTATAATTTCACAAAACATTTTACACAAATTTTCTCTTTATTAATATATTATGAAAAAAATTGACCATTCATAAAGACATTGAAGAAATATACGTTTTTTCCCCTTGTCTTAGTATTATGTATTCGATTCCTTTTAAATCTACTACCAAAATTATAATTTAGACTTCCCCTTCGTGACGAGAGCCCTTTGCATAATTTTTAAGATTCGTTCCTTCTTCTAATTATAAATTTAAACAAAATTTTTATTTTTGAAATAGTTTTCCTTTCCAATGTAAATAAATGATAAAACAGTAAAACCAATATTATATCAAATGGCGCCATTTGCCTTTAAATCACACTGAAGTATTTCTGATAAATAATTACAGAGCAAAGTGATTTTTGTGAAACTTTATCTCTTGTTTTTAGTTTTTCAAATATGTTCTTAGGTACTAACCAATTATTAAATAAAGAAATATTTTTAAATTAGCAAAATCTCCAGACCGATCGATAAAATTGATCAGTGCTGTATTTTGAAAACTTTTCATTATGTTATAATTTAGTAAGAAAAGCATTATCGTGTTACATATATTGATTTTATTGTGTCTTTTAAGTGTATATTGCTACAATCTCACAAAAAAATTTTACACAAAATTTATCTTTATTAATATAGTTTTAGAAAACAAAAAATGAATAATTAATGAAGACATTGAAGAAATATACGTTTTCCAATTTTCTCAGTATTACGTATTCTAATCAGGGTTGGCAAAAACCCAACCCGCCCGGGTTTATGTGGGTTTTTCTGGGTATTTGTGGGTTTTTCTGTGTATTTGTGGGCTTTTCTGGGTTTTTGTGGTTTAGTTATTCTTCTGTATACTTGGATATTTATATAATATATGTGTATACTCATTTAAAAATATATTTATTAAGCTGCATTTTTTAATTACATTTGATCTATTTATTACTAATTAATATTATTTATAATATCAGTTAATAAATTTATCCTATTCCAATATTAAAGTATTTGTACCCTATATGGACAGGGCTCTCATTATGGACACCCCTAATATTTTTAAAGGTAATAATTTTGAATGAGATATGGCTAAACATTTTCGCGAAGAAAAGCAGTTGAAAAGATAATTAAATCTGGAAAGTGTAAAAAAGCGCTCTGTTCGCCATTTAAGAGGAAACTTGTTATTTCGAGATGTGCTGATCTTAATTACTTGTAAGCTTAAATTCTTATTAGATATGGTAAAATTACATTAAATATTGAAAAATGGAGCATTTTAGAAAGCTAATAAAACATATTTTCGATGGCTATTGCATATTTTGCTTAAAATAATTTTCCTTATTCATCTGTACAAGATTTAGTAAAACTACGCCCGGTTCCCAATATGGACATCTTATGTCCCCATCGACTACAACTGTAAGAAAGAAGAAAATTCAACGTTGCCAAGCAATAACTTGAAAAGTCATCAAAGTGGTAAAATCTTTGTTCAACAAGATGCTATTTGAACAATCCCCCAAAAACCTTCCTCCAAAAAAACCCTTGCAGAAAAATAAAAAGAAGCCCCCCCCCCCGCCCCAGTAGGATATCTGTTGGCGAAATCGTAGATACCAATGGTATGACTTCCTCAACAAAGGAGAGCTGGTACTGCTTTTTTTGCAGTATGCTTTTTCAAACATGCGGTTATGCATCACATGTGGCAGATATGTTGTTCATGAGGTTTATGTGGGCCAATGGTGAAAAGTTTCTATTTGTCCATGCTGTGAGGACTGAGTAATAACAGATGTAAATTCGCAGACAGATGCAATAAAGCTAAGCAAAACCAACAATATTCATAATATTTACTAGTAACTAAGGGGCTCTGCATGGGTCTTCGAAGGATAAAAACCGAGAATGCCCCGCCCCTTTCTATAATGCATGTTCCGAAGATATTTACTGTCCCCCTCCTCCTCGGAATACTTTAAAATACATTTTTTTTATTACTCCTCCTCTAAAATCCCTTGGAAAAGTGACTCTTCCATACACACTGTGTAGAAAGCCAATAAGGAAAGACCTGTCCATAATGGGGCCAGGTAGTTCCTTATATGGACACTTGTAAACATTTTTTGTTTTTATCATTTCAATTAAACTAGATTAATTACAAGGTCGAAAATTTTAATAATGATAGTCAATAGTCCAAGGATAGTGGTCACATATTTTTGGATTCCTATGACTTGTACATGGGGGTGAAAAAAATACATTTTCCGTAGGATGTCCATATTGGGTACAGGTACCTTAGTATTAGCTTAGTACTAATATCAGAATAAATTTATTAACTGATATAAAAAAATTTTAATTCTTTTAATAATTAACATTAATTATTAATACTATTATTATTAATTCTATTAATGATAGTGCTATTATAATTAACTTAATACTATTTAAAATGAAAAGTGAGTTTTTATCCCTTTTAAATACATTATAGTTGTCACAATGAATAGCTAATTTTAATTTTGTAGTAATTATAATAATTAAAGTTGCTATGATAATTAGTAATTCTAGTAATTAAATGGCTTGCTTCATCTGCTACTGGGGCCGCTCCTTTTATACATAAATCTCGAAAAAAGAATCTTTATATGTAAATCTCGAACTGAGCAAACTTCGAACCATATCCCCATTGCCTACAGTACCGCATAACAGGCCACAGCACACATTACCAGGCCCTTCCTTTTAATCTCTAATTATACGTTCATCTCAAACTATATCCCCACTGCCTATGGCACCATGTACATGTAGTAGGCATGCTGCGTGCCCACAGAAGAGTTCTTCCTTTCAAACAAACAACTGTAATACAGCTGTAATTTATATGCAAATGTTATGTCGAAAGTATCTTGATCCGGATTCCTGCTGCCTACAGTATCATGTAGCAGGCATGTTGTGCTACATAGTACTGTACCAGGTAGCAGGTTCCAGTACCAGGTAGCGCGTTATGTTCCTAACAAAAATGTATTCGAATGAAACTCTGTAACTCCGTTAAACAATCTATTTATAGATATGTACAAAGTCATTAGAGTGGCGTTTTTAAGCAAGAAATTAAAATTTTGGAGTAAATTTAAAAAAAAAGAGCAGTATTTGATGTGGCATTTTTTATATATATAAATTTTATCATATGTTTTAAGCTAAGCTATCTTAAAGTTTGAAGCAGATCAATCAAGAGTTTAAAATTTTTACAAAAATTAATAATAAAAAATAATAGTACTTGAGGAAAGGGGTGTTTGAATTTAAACAAGCAGTTAATAATTATATCTTCAGCTCTTGATGAACGGCAAAAGGATATAATTAGTTTGTCATGTTCTGTTAAGATTCAGAGAAATTTCATGGAATCAGAAGAATTGAAACAACACTAGGAAATTATGCTTAAATGCTACAAACAGATTATCGCGACCGGGCATTTTTTAGCTAATATAATGGATCCAAAGTTTAGAGGGGAAATGCTTAATTTAACGGAAGAGGAAGAAACTGATGCACAGATAGTGTAGTATCATTCAGAGTGGTCACCTGCAATAATGACACTTAAAATTAAAGATAGACTATTTTCCTAAATCACTTTTCTCAGAAAGTATTGACGCAATTTTCAGCTTCAAAATGGTAGAAACTCTTAAAGTAAAAGCACAGAAAAAGAAAAACAAGTTAGATTCTGATTTTTTTGTTTTTTTGTTTTTTTTTCAAGCTCTGAATTCCATTCCATCTAGCTCTGCTTATATCGAAAGGGTTTTCTCTAGATTTGGATTCATATAGTCTAAATTACAAAACAAACTAGGCTCAGAGAAGTGTGAAAAAACTAATAAAGATTTATAAATATTACCATAAAAATCAAAGTGAATGTGATTTTGATTGATAAACTCTAAAAAAGATCAATTATAATTATTTTAAATATATTACATTGTGTAAACTATTTGAAACATATTTTTATATAATAAAAAAAAATTAAAAAATAAATATTCTGAAATAAACTACCACCTAATTACCACAAATACAACTCTTTTCTTTTTTATGTAATTTTGATAAAAGAAACCACCTAGGTTTTGGGTTAAAAATGTAAATCTGTATTTCTAAATACCGTAATTTCGGGTGTATAAGCCGCGGCTCAAACAATTCTTTTTGGACCCAGAAATCTTATTTAGTAATTAAAGACAAATATTTACGGCGATCTAACTAGTTATATTTGTTTCTTAAAAAATTCTGGGTCGAAAAAGAATTGTTTGATCTGCGGCTTATACACCCGAAATTACGGTATTACTATAGGGAGGATTTGCAGATTCAGAATTGATTTGTAGCAAAAACCCACTTTTAACAAAAACCCAGGGGGGTTTTTGTTGGTTGGCCCACTTTGCCAACCCTGATCCTAATCCTTTTAAATCTACTACAGTGATTATAATTTAGGCTGTTAACCCCTTCACGACTAAAGCCATTTGCTTAATTTTTAATCTTTTACAACAGATATTTCAAAACAGAAAATATTCTCTAATTGATTCGCGAAAATGTCTGGTGTACACGTATGTTTCAACAAAATATTATTCCGTTGTAAGAAATATATTTGCTACTACTTACATATAGTATTGTTAATATATACGCCTATGCATTTAGTATATGTCTTCATTTATATTTAGGCATTTAGTGATAATAATAATCATTATTACTTGCTTAGCTCTCTTTGCACCGTTTGCAATTCTTTTATTTTAAACATATATTTCCTTAAATTTCTTGTCTTTAAATTTAAAATAAATGTTATTTTCCTCAAAGAATCATGCGTAATAAAGTACAAGAAATTATAGAAAGTTGTAATATAAGTTAAATCATATTGTAATACAATATTTTCTAAACATTTCCAAAAATTCTTCCTTAGCCTATAATTAAATGGATATTTATTGAATAGTACGCAAAACAAAAGCATTCGTAATCTTTCAGAGAATGGAATATGTTTTAAACACAATTTAATCTATTTGGAAGCTAGTGTTAATGTTATTAACTTAAAAGTAACATTTTTTAAATTGAAAATAAAATCGGACAAAAAAGGGTTAAATAATGTAAACTTTACAATAAAAAATTTAGGAATTGGTGAAAATAATGGAGAATTCTGAGCACCTAAAATGACACTAATATTGTGCGCTCGTCTCCAATGACTTAAATCATAATAATTATAATTATGCATGACTGAAGTGACTAAATACATATATCCTTGCTTAAAAAAAATCATTCTTAAAAAAATTCATAAGAGTTTTAGCTTTTCATTATTGATTTGCTGAATATAACTTTATTTTTTATAGAATAAAATGACTATGGAATATATAGAAGTTTGTAATATATATTATAGTAAACGTTCTGCATAAAATATTAATGCTGTCTAAAAAAGTACCAGCAACAAAACTTTTATGTTATAATAATATGTAATAATAGTTTTATGATAAATTAATATCATATATGTAACCTAACGACAGTAACTTTGTAAATAAATGCAAAGTAGTTTCCTTTTTAAAATAGAAAACTTCCCATTTTCCCTTATTGTAATGAACAAAGCGCACTGTTAAAAATAAATCTGTGAATTCCAGGTGAAACTACCGGCAGCAATGTAGCCGAACTTTTACCGTTCCGTTAGTAGATTTTCCGTTGTGGGAAATGCAAGAAGGGAAAACTCCGGTGTAAGAATCAGTAACTTTCCGTTACAAAGTTTGATTTATAATAGTAATAATTTAATATAATTTTTAAAAATGATTTACCGATTAATCTTCAAAGAATTCGAAATCACCGAGGGATTTTAAGCTGCTATGTTATTTTACTTAATTGTTATTTTGGATAATTTAATTCACGCCGTCCTCAGGACCTTCAGATTACGGAACAAATTCTTAAAAACTGAGCCAAAGTCGCTGATGCTAAACGGTACAAAGTATGTCTTTTATGAGTTAGTGGGAAAATCTGTTGTGCTTTTTAAAGATTTCCTTTCAAATATATTCCTTAGAATGTTTGTAAACGGATTATTTTAGACTGATGCATAATACTTATTATTTTTTAAAATCATTTTTAATTTTTTAATAGTTTAAATTAAAAAAAATCACTGTTTGAAACCACTGTTTTTTTTAATAATTTTTTTTTATTAACAATTTTTTTACAATATATATATATATATATAGAGAGAGAGAGAGAGAGAGAGACTTTTTTTTTTTTTTTGAAATTGTCGTACAATATTTATTTCTTTCTTTATTTATTTTTCGGCTAATAAATTAAAAGATTTTTAATAAGAAAAAAAGAGAAAAATAAACAGAAAAATGTAATTTAAAAGGAATTTTAGTTTCATTATTCCATGACGCCAATGGGACTCGAACCCAGAATCTGCGCTCGCAGGCGATTAGCGGTGTGGTGCCTTGACCACTCGGCCATGGAGTTCCCCACACAACGGAGTGTCTCCGTTTTTTGTTTTTATTTCCATCCGTTTCGTTTTTTACAGGAAATATGATGGAACTTTGTGATTTGTAACGGAAAATACCCTTTAGTTGTTAAAAGGGAGCTTTTCTGTGAAATTCAGGAAAAAAATGTTCGTGAATTTCAGAATTTTTTTAACAGTGCGCTTTGACAAGATCTTTTTATCGGAGAGAACGGTTGCTAAATCACATGTAAAACAGCTAACATCCACGTATCTTCTTTTAGAGAAGAACTGGGATTTATTTGTGGATAAATTTTTAATAATTTAAGAGCAGCTCACTAAAAATTGTGCATTCCAAATGAAAAGTGTTTAATAAAAAAACTTATTCTTAAAATGAAAACTACAATGTCTTACTCGATTTCGAAAACAGAAAAAAGAAGAAAAAAATCACATGATGACACTCATGTGTCTTTTTTTCTCCACATGTCTCGTAGCTATTTCAATCGTTTTACATTTATTATGCAATAGCTTTACTGTAAATTGATAGTTTGATTGAAAAAAAAATCATAAATAAAAAATTCAATATTTATGCACTTTGCAAATCAAATCTAGTTTATTTATTTATTTTTATTGAAATGCGTATTTAATTTCCTATTTTTATTTTATACTGAACGACCAATTTATTGTTTCCTAAAGTATCCCGTAGTATACCAAAAGTATACTAAAAGTATCACAAAGAGAATAAAAAATAACTTTGCTGATTTCCGTAGAAAAGGTACATAAATCAGTAGATGATAATTTACATGATTTTTCACATTTGTTACCCGCTCTTCTTAATCTGAGAAAATATTTTATATGTAAAGGTAAACTTTTTGTTAAAAGCGCTTGTAAATAGACATTTTCTTGTTCGTTCACGTAGGGGCATTCCCCATAGTATGTATTACTCTGCAATTTTTATCTGACATGAATATAATATTTTTGCTGCCCGTATAAAATTTTTTTGTAAAAATATTTTTAATCATTTATTTATTATTTTTAAAGAAATATATTTTTTCTCACCTTTTTGTGTTTGTGTGCGTATGCGTTGTGTCCTTTAAAAAAATCATTATTATCGTCCGAACTCAATTAAATTTGATTCAATTATAAATATAATTCTAATTTTATTATTTTTTTAAATATCCTGAAAAAAATCCACATATACTTTTGTGAAAATATGTACGGAAGCCGAACGCAACCGCTCCAAAACAGCTTGAGATTTAGCACTTTTATCAGAATTTTCACAGGTTTAATTTTTTTTTTATTATGTTAAAAAAAATTTCACGTGATATAAATCCGATCTGCCGACATGTTCTACAATGATTGCGTCAATATATTGACTTTCAATTACATTTGGATTAGAAAAAAGAAAATTATAGTAAAGGTTTTAGTTTTGAATATGTGTTTTGTTTAATCGGTATTTCTAAATTCCTGAGAATATAGCGTGGCCACCACGAAAACGAAACATTTGAAAAGATTAACAACATTAAAAAGATTAACAACAATATTTTTCAAACTAATTTGCAGTGTTTGTGAAGTAAATGTTCAGAATTTAAGAATATTGCATTCTTTGTTTGGTATTCCAAAAGATTCGGTCGATGGGCGAGAAAAGAATAAGACAAAAATTTCATTTCGCTTTTCCATTTTACACACTTCAGAAAGCCACAACTGAACGTGGTCTTGCCTCTCTGACAATTTAAAAAAAGAAAAAGAAAAGAAAAGAAAATATTTTTATTTTCATTTAATATTTCGGCTAATAAGAGAAATCTGATTCTCTGATTTAAACTACCTAAATTTAAATGATATTATTAAACATCTAATTCTCTGTACATGTTATAGACAATTCTCATATAAATTTTCAAAACTCTGCGAGTAGTAGATTTTCCAAGGCATTACCATCATGAACACGAACACCCAAAGATATAGCTGTGATTTTATTCATTTATTTATTTATTTAGAAAAAAATATATTGACTGTAGATATTTTGCAAACCATGAAATAAAAGTAGGCTATATATATGGGATAAACTGTTTGTAATCATGTATTGGAAAGTTTACAGTTCTTCGGCTATCATAACAGCTTTCTATCTCTTGTTTTTAATGACAAACACTCTATTCATGTCAATTTCATGAGTTCTTTTCAGTGAAAATCATTTGTAACATGTTATAACGTAAACAGCCGCCAATATTAAGTAAATCTCAGGGTCGGAGATTTTTGGTAGTAGATCGGAAGTTTAGGTAAAATGAGTAGTAAAAGGTTATCGAAAATGGATACATGTTTATTTGGTCAATTGAATATTGCACATAAATAGAGCATCCGCCACAAATTAAGTGTCCACCACATTGCAAACTAAATAAATAAATTAAATAAAAATATTACGGTATTCTAGCTCTTCAACCTTACCGTCAACACTTCACCATTCCTTACAATTATTAAATGGTCATAATCGAAGTATTCGATATTATCAAATATGATATCACATTCTGGCGACGTACCACTCTGTTAGATGTCCACAGTAAAAATTTGAAATCCAAAGAAAAACAGAGAGAACCATAGATATCAGCTAAAATAATCAGCTCCTGTTGTTCAATATAATATATTCAAGATCCAAGTTTAAAAGGATTTATTTACGTGAAAATATAACAGCATGTTTAGTTCGAAATGCTGCATGCATTAGTTTTTGTGATATAGCTTTCGAGAAAATCATAAGAAGTTCAATATTTCAGCGTTACGTGTGGTGCGATTTAAACAGCAATCTAATTAATAACAACTTACGCTAACATCTATAAATATTTAGGAAAATCCGTTCATTAATTCTTAGGATGAACTACTCTGACAATTGTACAAAATGCAACTCAGCAACACCACCTGTTGTTCATTATGTACCAAAAACTAATCAGCGATAATTTATAACAAGGTTTAATGGAATCTAAAGTTTTAATAATAAAAAAGATATACATTGGTTCTATACATTGTTCCTTGACATAGAACTATTGCAAAATTCAAGAAAAATTTATCATAGCACCGCCATCTGTTGAGCAAGTTACACTAAAACTGGTCAACACCAATCTATATAAAGGTCTAACAAAATACAAAGTTTTCTGAAGTTATGTGCATTAGTTCTTGAGATAGAGCATCCACAATTTTTTTGTCATACACGGACTCACAGATTAACGGAGAGATTCACAGACTGAGTGACAGACAGACATTCTCTAAAAACCAGCAAATCATCTTCGGGACCTTCTAAAATGAATAATCTATCCAAAATCGGAAGTTGAAAATCCAGCCCATTCTTGTAAAAACACAAGAAAATTTAAAAAATATTGTTTACTGATTTTGTCTATCTTTTGGAACCAGATGAATTTCCCTTCCAAACTTTTATATATTTTAAATGGTAACAACTTAAAATTTCTTATCATTCGTTATTTATAGTTTTGTATTTGTGTTTTATTTTTTCTATAAAAATTATATATGTTATTCTATCCCCAGATAGTTCTTATATTTCAATAATACAATTTTTCTACCTCTCTAACACCTGTGGAAATCGCTTACTAATAAATGACAACACAGTTACTGAAGTTTATCAGTAGTCGTCAAAATGTCCTTTAACCTTTTAGTCTCAAAAGCAGAATAAATCAGCTGTTTTTAATGCCTGTGAAATCTGAATGAAATTTTGCGAGCGTAGCTCTTAACAGGCTCGAATCGCTCAAAAAGACCCGGATAATAATGTTAAGTCTACGAGTGCGTTATTTTCAAAAATCTTGTTCAAATTTTAATATCCTCATCTGATTTTTTTAGATAGGATAACTGAGGACGTTCTACAACCGGACTAGTTTTTACTTTTTCAAATAATTAATACCGAGAAAGTAAAAACAAACCCAGTTTAGATCGTTCTCAGCTATCCTATGCAAAAAAAAAAGAAAAAAAAAATCATGTAAACACATTAAAATTCGAGCAAGATATTTGAAAATAACGCCTCCGTAGACTTAACATTCTCATCCGGTTCTTTATGTGCAACTCGTGTGCTTTTTTAACACGTTAGAATTACAGTGTCTCGAAATATTAGTAATAAAAGCTAACATATTGCAAAATATAATTTTTTATGTGCTTTTGTAATTATGTAAACACGTACCACTTGTAGACGTCGTTCAGTCCGTCAGTCTTTTCGCATATAACAGAGCAAAAACTACCCAACCGAAACATTTGAAATTTACAATACATGATGTTTCCATAATTTTGTTCAGTCATTTCAAATTTTATGAAAATCGATTCAAAGTTAACTTACAGTGACAATCACAAATATTCCGTTACATTATGGCTGATGGGAAAAATGGTTTCAAATAAATTTTAATGTTGTTAAATTCTTTCAAACATTGCAAAATATGTATGCATCTATGAAGTACGCATTAAAACATATATTCTCTACAATCTGTGGTGCAAAGAATATTTTTATTAATTTACAGGGCCACGCAAAAGTATTTCATTACATATTTTTAAGGCGGGTGGGACATTGTTTGGGGCGCGTTTTAATAATATTGAACTATTTCACATTTTATGAAATTGATATACGTTGCTGAGATTTAATAAAAGATACTTCCTGTATTATAAAAATCAGACAATATTTACAGGGATTCACAAAAGATTTCTGATACTCTACTCTATACGAAGTACTGTATACTATTACACCAAGATCTGAATATTTTAAAAACTTCCTTTTAGTACGAACACACCACATTTGATACGCTTGACGTTCAATCTCCAACTTGTTTTTTCTATACCTCTTTCTTAGTGATATTTCTTATCTATAACTTATCTACACTTTATAAAAAGGAATTCCATCTTTTAATCCTGACTTCGACCATTTAAATTTCAGCAATATATTTTTCGATAAGCACTTTCACTATTAACTACAAGTAGTTAATGAAAAAAGAAAATAAAAATTGCATTTATTTCGGTTCCTCGTATTTCAATTTGATTTTTTGAGACGCAGCTGCAATAAATGAAATTTTCATGATCTGTCGATTCAACTGCATCAAAAATTCAATAGGAAAAAAACTAGTAAGAAAGTAGATTTATCCTGGGGCAATGTAATTTAACAGAATGTCTTATTAAGTTTGTCCACATTTCTTTTCGTCTTAAATATTTTATATGTAGTTTTTGTTATCGAAAATTAAGCTTATATGTATTTTTTATTGTTTTTATCACTTAAAATATATTAACATTAAAAAATATTTGGTAATTTCTAATAAACAGAAAGAAAAAGGAATTTAATGTAGTATAACAAATAAATGACAAAATATGTATACTGTTTTAATTCTATAAAACATAATTATTATAATCATTATTATTATTATTTAATTTGTATTCTTAAAGAGGAGTGATCGCAGCTTAAAAAAATACATGCTTCAGAAATTGTTGAATACTTGATTTACTTCCTTTTATCTCTATAAGGATAAAATATTGGATTCTAGAAAATTTGACTTTAGAAATTTTTCGATTTTCAGTTTTCAACAAATTTATACGTTGCGTTCTACAAAAACATGTTTTTACAAATTGTCTGTCGGTGAGTATGTCTGTTATTCAAATTTTATTTGAAAGTTTTTTATCTCTCATCTGGGTCTTATAGTTCACAATACAATTTCTTTCTGTCTCTCTAATATCACTGGAACTTGAAGTCGCTAACTAATGATAACCCGATTACAGAAAATTACTAGTAGTCAGGATAGGAAAATATATATTAATCTTGAATAACCGTTTTACATTTTAAAATCAAAATAACTAGCGTGTTTTTAAAAACTTTAGAAGTCTGGTCGGAATTTGGTGAGCGTAGCTCTTAACGCTCATTTAATAATACTGTCTCAAATAGTCATAATAAAAGCTAACATCTAGAAAAAAATAATCTTTTTGGTATATTTCTTTTTTAATGATTTTTTTCTATCTATAAAATAATATCTAAATAGCAACAATATATTTTCTTATATACAACCTCATACGCTTGATAAATAAAAATGGCCTTCCATGATTTAACTTTCAGCAATTTATTTTCCGATAAGCCATTTTACTATTAACAATTAGTTAATTAAAGATAAAAATTGCAGAAAGATAAAAATCACAAGATAAAAGTTGTGTTTACTTCCAGTCTTTTCTCCCATTTCAATTTGATTTTAGAGCCGGTGCTAAAATTAATTTAATTTTTATTATCTGCCAATTCAACTACATCAAAAATTATGAAGGTAAAAAAATAGGAATAAAATATATTTATCCTGAGCAATGCAATTTAAGAGAATGTTCGAGTTTATCAAATTTGTCCAAAGTTCCTTCTGTCTTAATTTTCTTATATGTAATATTTGTTATCAAAAATTAAGTGAATGTGTATTTGTTATTATTTTTTTAATCAGCCTTAAGTTAATCATTGCTAACTATAAAAAGAATATTAATTTCTAGTAATAGAAACAATTAAGCAACAGAAATAAGTAAGAATTTTATACTTAAAAAATGAATGTCAGTATATTTATAATTTTTTTTTATTCTACAAAACGTTAATATTTTTTATATTAATTATTGTGATTATTATTGTTATTTAATTTGTAAATCGGTGTAAATATATAAATGTAAACGTATAATACTCACTTAATTCTACTACTCACACACATTTCTTATTACTGCAAATTATTCTTTTTTATCTTATTTATTTATTTATTTGTTGCAACGTTGAGATTAAAAATATTTTTAATTTTTCATATTAAATTAAATTTTCTTCTAATTCTACTGATTTTTTCAAATTCCTACACACGCTTTAAAAATGTTTAACTGTAACACTTACGATTTTTTTAACATCTGTAAGCCAAATCGATTAAGCAAATTTTCTAGAGACAGCGATGATCTTTTAAGCAATTGTTTATCTTGTATTTCAGATGAATTTCCAACCTTTGTTTTAAATTTCTTTTTGTTTCTTACTATTTTTCCTGTTCATCGTATCGATTTATACAAATCCGCTGAGATTTACTACGAAACATTCAACTTAGCGAAACAAAGTGCAGATAAAGAATTTTTTAAAAAGCTGCAGTCACTAATTCGTTCTGCGGGATTCTTTTAGTTTCTACTTCAGAGAATAATAAATTGAGTCTAAATTACTATTTTTCCGTTTATTACAGCGATTAGGAACAAAAAAACGTACATTTCTTAATTTTCAAGGGAATAAGTAATGTTAATATTTACCATTATTCAATATTTTACCTCTATGAAATAGGGATAAAATGTATAAAGATAGTACTTAACTTATCTGTTACTTTAGTACTGCTTTTGCTTTAGACAGAAAATATGTAAAATTATTATCAAGTTTAAAACGATTCATTTTAATAATAGAAAAGTACTAAATTGAGAAAATGTCTTTATTTATGAAATGCATTTATTATTATTATTAAGTAGTACGCTTTGCTTGAAGATAAATAAAAATGTCTTTTTTCGGTTTACACAAAAATTCGTAAACACGTATTTAAATATAGAGAGAAGTGGTTATTTAAACATTTTTCAAAGTAATATTTATTTCTGTTCACGACGTCTCGGTTTCTGCAGTAGAACGTTATTTTAATATAATAATAAAACAAATATATGCTGTGCATTACATATGCATATTACACATGAAACAACATTAATCATTTTTTTGTTATTGTTATTTGAAGCTAAAACTTATAAGTTTTAAATTGTATGCCTTATACAGAACACAATAAATAAAGAAAAAAAACCCTTTACCTTTTGGAATGTAGGCATAATTCTCACTTGAATGGAATCTCACTTGTTGCTCAGCAACAAATTGGTGTCGGTAGTGATTTTTCATTCTGTATTTCTTTCTTTTCTCTGTGTATTACAACTGAACCTATTTTTTAAAATCTAAATATCAACAGCATTAGTTTACTGCATTGTTAATAAAAACACGAAAATCTACTATAAAAAAGAAATTGTCACTTTTAAAAAGAACAATCCAAGTTTATAAATCAAAATTCTTCCACTTCTCAGTAATTTAGGCATTATATCTTAATTTGTATGCTTTAATTCTTTTTACTTAATTATAATCAATATATTTATTCAATGGGTAAAAACAAATACCAATTTCAAGAAAAAACTTTTATATTTAGTTTTTGGACTGTCTAATCTACAAATTTGCATGCTAATTAATCAATATACTGAAGCAGAAATTTGTTCGTGCATAACGCTAACGTCCGTCATTTAGATGGAAGCAACTGCATCTAATTACACTTAACTTTTATCAATTTTTCTTGCAATTTTTTAATCATTTAATCACCACACATTTTCAATTTTTACACCACCGAATAATTAAAATAATTACATTCTAATGCATTTTGTTTGAAAAATATATCTCAATCTATTCAAAAACCGTATCGCAATTTATTTAATTTTATTGGTTTTAAATTAATCTTCAAACATTATATTTTTTAAATCTTTATCAGCTTCGTACGATTACGATATGAAAGTCCGTTTGCATTTTAATTAATATAAATAGCTGATCATTTTATTCTAGTTTATATTCTATAACGAAATGAAAACATTCATAAATCAATAAATAAAAAAAAATTTAAATATAAAATCAAATTTTTTGAATTGAATCAATGAGATGAACAGAATAATAAAGGCCTGATTATGAATAGTGATACTTGAATAAATCTTCGGCTATTAATTCCTGACATGAAACCGTCCCGAAAATATCATTTTTCATATGTTTCAAAATACTATTTGAGCGCATTATTGCCATTTTTCATATTAATTACATTTTTAATATTGCTAGTGGTAATTTAAAAAAATTATAAATGTAAAACAGCCATTAGTAAATATTAGTTATCGATTAAAAAAGAAGGGGAGGAATAAGAAAAAGGCTTTACGAGGTTTTCTCACCGGAAACTTTGTGACTCTTTTTTCACTATTTTTGGATTAATTGAAATTCTTTTTTTCAAAAATGTGTTTTATTTTTAAATATTTATGCTAAAAGCCTCTTCTTCAAAATACCTCAATCATAGCTCCACCTTTAGTTTGTGCAAACAAAAAAATTCTAACATCAGAATATACATAATGGTTTTCACCTATATTCTGTAATCCTGGAAATTGGGGCTTATCCCTTATATTTTTTTTAAGTCTTGCTCTGAAAAAAAAATGTTTTATTTCCCATTTGTGATACGAAAAGTACTATACACAAAAATAAGCTATTTAAACATAGGTAAAGGTGCTATTTAAACATAAAATTGGTATTTCATTCTTTTCAGAGTAATTTATTTTTGCATAATTTTCTTTCAGTTAATCAAATGAAATGTCACATGAAAAACATTTTTGGATTTAACAGCCCGTAAAATGAACATTAAATTCTGTAATTAAATAATCTGCCATCACGATTAATGGCAAAAATTTAATGAAATGAATTTTTCTACATTTTCATTTCTGATCGTTAATTTATCTTTCCGGTTGAATAGAAAAATGCTAACTGATTTTTCGTAATGTTTTTCTATAGTATAGAAACTTTCTTAAACTAAGGTTCAACATCCAAAATTGAATCAACAAACAAATAAAAAAATCATGCATTTATCTAGAGAAAAAGCAGGAAATGGAATTTTTATGTTTTTAATTAAGAAAAAAGGCTCAAAATTAAAAGTCGAACTAGAATTTTAACCATATCCATGTACTATATTTCATGCGATATCTCAACAGGCCCATAATATTAAGTGAATTAATTTATCTTTTAAAGATAGAATTGCGTAAAAATATATTTTAGAAAAGAAATGCAAGTTTTCATGCGACTTAGTCAACGGGGCACTTTTCCTTGGAAACATTGAGTTACCGGGAAGGGTTAATGAAATGTAAACAATGAATAAGAGTTTCCGTCATTATAAATAAGAATATCCGTGTTTCTATGGGTAAAATCGTCGAGCATTGTGTAATTTTAGTTACTCAGGTCTATAATGTGCTTTACAAATTAACTGGATGAAATGATAAAAATCAATCAATAAATAATTAGACTATGAATACATATTTCTTTTGTAAATATATTTCATTAAATAAAATATAATGGTTTATACAGTTCCCTTTTGGTATTTTTTCGAATTATGTGGAACATCTTCTAAATCAACATATACTACCAACCGGATTCCAGCATCTACCTGTTGAACATGTTGAATAAAAGAAATCTAGAAACAAATTTTATTACAAACTATTATTACTGTTATAAATGAATTGGCATAAACGACAGTTTTTAAAGGTGTCATATTCATTTAAATCAGAAGATCCAAAAGTGAATGATTTGACATAAACAACAATTTTTAGGTGTGATATTGAGTTAACTCAAAATATTAACTACAAAAGACATTGCTTATATGACATATTGATTTAAATCAAAAGATACAACTCTTCTAGGACATCTATCTGACAAATGAGCTAACATATACTTTGAAAAAAAAAATTCTGATATCCCTATAAATTTTAGCAATAGGAAAGAATATACGAATAATACTATGGAAGAGCGGATTGCGCTAAACCTTAAAGTCATGATTGGGATAATCTTTTGATAGTAAAAAGTGAAGTAATTCAGTTAGTCACAAATGAAAGGGCTAACACAAATTCATTTAAAGAAAGTATGCAAATAGGAACAATTACAAAACGATTTCTTTTTAAAGTCGAGAATGCAAAACCTTATAACAAAAGAATCACGAACACAAATGACCTGAAATTTCACCAATATGATGCCAAACAATGAAAAATTTCCACGCGTGTTTTTTTTTTTAATTAAAATAAAACCGACAGATGACACTGTTTATGCAGCAAAGTCAAGATATAAACTTGTGCACGACACGTATGCTTTGACAATAAAATTGTGAAGCAAGCATATCCGGTGCTCATAATTCTAGAGATAGAATCGCAATGAAGGGAAGCTCAATGAAAATCTCTAGCGTTAGTTCCGTACGAATGCGGAGATGTTCGCATTCCCTTTTCCCAAGTACTGCATTCTGAAAGACTATATGCGGAACCTTAAGGAAAAAACTGTATTGCGCATATCAAAAACATACAGAATGAAGAAATCTGAAAAAAAAGGTATACGAACATGTTTTAAGAAAAAGAATGAAACAAAATTATGGAGCAAAGCATTCGTACGGAACTGTGCAACTAACACAAGAAATATTCAGTGTGCTGTCTACTGTTTTCAGCGTGAATTGTGATGTCATTAGGAGGATATCTGTAGAATAATGAAGACGAGGTGCGAGTGTTGAAATTTATGGCCAATGCGGGTGTGCAATGCGCAAAATCCTCTCCTAATTTTACTTTATATACAGCGTCATCCGTTTGTTTGATTATAAGATTTTTATAACAACGTTGAAAAGGTTGCAATTGCTTTGGCAGCATATCGACAAAATTTCAAGTCATTTAGATCAATGATTCATTTGCTATAGAGTTTTACTTTCAAACCTTAAACCAAAAAAAACCTATATTTTTTGAATTTATGATTTATTTTAGTAAAATATACAGAGATGAATTCCACATAAGAGTACTTCAGTAAAATGAAATTGTACTATTCCCCTTTCGATGAGTCTGAACTAAACTTTTCTGTTAAAACTATCCATTATACTAATAAAACTAGTAATGAAAATCAGTGCTGTAATTTAAAGTTTTTTTTAAGTTGGCACAGATTTCCTTCTAACACCGTTTAAAAAGGTCCACTGAAATATCTGCAGGGTTTGCTCTGTAAAGTCGGTTATACAATCGCATTATTCCGTATCATTTATGCGTTGGGTGTTTTATTCCATCAATTTATTTTATTGTAGCCATTTTTATTCAGCTGTAATCACTGCTATTAATAAAGCAAATCAAGTGAGAATTTCAAATAGTATCTAAATAGTTCTATTCAAAATATATTTAAAATTACATCTATACATGTTGGAGTTACTCCTAAAGAAATAAAACTGTACAGAGTTGTTTCCTTAGTAGCATGTGACTAAGCTTGGAAAAGTACCATTATATTCAACTTCATTTATAGAAAAACTTAGGAATAATTTGAACCTATAAAAACTACACATAATAAATTAATGGCATTTTATTGTTGTTTTTGTTGTACTACAATGGGGACGACTGCACCAAGTGTAATCTCACACAGTTAACAGTTGCTGATATTTTAGGGTTAATTATAACTTGATTAGTATATTATAATGGATCTAGTCTCATCTCTTAGTAGAAACCAGCGGCAGACCTGATTTCAATGCTTGGTTGGTAAATTTTCCATTGAGTTTTTCTGCACAAGTACTGTACGATTTTATGCAGGAAAACACGATAATTTATCAAAATGGACACTTATATTCGTTTCCACAAAGATATTACTTGACACAGTATGTTCATTTTAATATACTAATTTTATGCAATCTGAATGAATTTGGAAAGTTGATGGTTTTTATTCCAGACGAACAAGACTTCAAATACTTTAAATAATTGAATTTTATCAAATGTATTAAAATATATTTTAAGTGTTTTTTATATAATTACGCCTTTTAATAAATGAATTAAAATAATTCTCTTTTTCATAAAATAAAACATAGTAAATGTAACACTGTAATCAAAACATTCTTAATTTATTCTACCCAAAGAAAATAATCATTACTCATAAATAACAAGATAAAAATAAATGTTGAAATTTTGAACCACAATCTAATCTTATATCACAAAGAAATCATAGGAAAGTATATTTAAGACTTTTTTTTAACGAAAAGCAACTTTTTTTATAATAATTATAGCAAAAGAATCAAAAGCATCAGAATAAAGATATCTTTTTTTAGAGCATGAAATAATTGTTGTTTAATTAACATAAGGGGATATGGAAAAAATTCATTTTATAACAAGTTAAGACAACCGTTCAGAATATGTTTGCTGTAGATTTTTACAAATACGTAATTAATGCTTAATCCGTGCACGAAAGACTTTTTTTAAGAAAAGAAATCAGTTCAGACTTTTTTTTTTCATTTCCGTTGATTCAAAGTAAATAATTTAGACTGCCGCTGTATTAAAAAATATCTTTGAAAAAAAAAGACAAAGAAAGGAAAAAATGTTTCCTAAAATATCTTCGTATACTTTTTATGGGAAGAACAGAAAACATAAAAAAAAAAAAAAATTGGTTTAAGTAAAAAAGGCTACATAATACTTTAAATGAATATTAAGGCTGTACGTGTACTATGTTTATACTCGGTACTCGGCATAATTATCTAGTATGCCACGACCTCGGTACTCAACTAAATTTTGAGCAGAATTTACCTTAAAAAAAGGGTTAAGTTATACTAAACATTTTTTTGGAAACTGGGATTCCTAGAATTTTTAGTGAAATAGTAACAGCAAAATCTCATATATCAGAATCTGTTGTATGATTTTTTCTCTATCTCCGTTACCAAAAATTTTTAGAAAGACTAGTTTCATAGAAAAAGATTGTTTTTAAAAGTATTGTTGTAAGAATTTTGTTTACTACAAGCGTTATTATCATTATTCATGGTAAAGGAATTTATAACTGATCCGTAAAACTTCTTTAAATATTAATTTATAATATCTGTGTACAATTATTCATAAAAACCATTTATTTAGTATATAAAAATATGACTACATATTATAGAAATGTTAAGATAAACCAGTGCTGCTCAAAATTCAGTTTTGCACCTAAACAAATAAAAAAAAAGTTATTTTTAAAACTAAGGTAAAGATTTAATCTTCACTTTGGATGCAGAAACAAAAAATATAATAAACAAAATAATATTTAAATTTGTCAAATAATAAATTATACTACAAACACGGCAATTTGATTTATATTTTCAGAAAATAGAAATGTATTTAATATTGAAAAATTGGCTTTGAAAACAAATGTATTTGCTGTCCCTATTTGCAAGCTTCCACTTAATGAAAAATAATTTTATTATATTTTTCCTCCATGCAAATAAAATATCAGTTTTACCCATGAATTCTCGTTCTGAAAAAATATATATCTTTTTCTACTATTTCTTTTTACTTATGTCTAATTTAATGTTACTGTAAAATTATTAACCTATGCAATTGCAATTTCCTCATAAATGACTTTCTTATTGTATTCTCGCTTGGATCATGCACATTGTAGGTACGTATTCACTCCGCATCGGTGATGTATGCACGGGTTCAAGAAAAGACAAAAAAAAAAAACTCCAAGAGAATACGAGTTATTCTTTACACAAAATACGTTTATTGAAGAGCATCAGGCAGGTAACAAGGCTCGGCTCCGGTCGACGGGTAGTCAGTCCCGTCGACCGCAGGGACGTATGCGAATCTCGTATCACATAACAGTATCGAGGATGAGAGCCCAATGATAAAAAATACAATTTTTGAAACCACTGTCTTTGGCGTATTACATTGGTATTTATCGCCAATAACGAACACCAGATGTACATTTTCGATGATAGGAGACATGCATTTGATTTTCGTTACATAGATTGCAATGAGAATGCTCAAAGTGTAAAATTTGAAATAATTAATGCCAAACGATAAAAGGGTGTATATGGCACCGGAAAACCACAAGGATTGAATTCTTTACCGAGGGTTAACAAAAGTCACACGGGTTCAGAAAGGAAATTAATTCTAATGAAATAAAATAAAGACAAACTTAGCGCATCTGGTTCTTAAGTGAATAGCGTTTAACTATGAATAAATACAGGCTAGAACTAACTCTTTAAATGGTTGTTGCTATGGGAAAATACTTACAGTTACATGAACAAACGGATGTACGTTGTGGTTTTAAAGAAAGAATTAGAGATAACTGAAATTATATTTTAAAGGAAAAAATGGCCGTTAGTAACTGAATAGAATTAAAGGGATTAAAAATCTAGCTTATTAAATAAAGTTACAAATTAAGGGAAAATTGTAATTTTAACTAAGGGAGGAAAACAATTATTAACTAATATGTAAAGGAAAACCCCTTTACATATATCTCCCCGACGACCGACAAAGAAAAAGCGTGAAACGCGGGAGATAAAATAAAAAACAAACACATGTCTCCGCTCAACGTTAAAAGATAAACACAAACAAACATATTTTAAAGAGAAACCTGGTTATAACTTGTTCAATAATGCAATAACTAAATAGTAAATAAGAAAAGGTATCATGTCTCAATTTTTTTAAAAATATGCTGACAAGCATGGTAAAGCAAGTAGGTACCTATAAAACTTGCAAAAAGTCTTTTTTTTTAACTGCAGTGAACTTCTGGACAGCTGTATATTATCTTGTTTCTTTTTTTTTCTGTGTGAACACTCAATATTATTCCAGAAGATTTTAATCCAAATTGCTTGAAATTTCTATTCAAGCCAAAGCAATTTTTTTTATTGCTTAAACGAGTTGGTTACATTCCAACTTCTACTTTATTATTATATTTTTGAGACATGAATTATATCAAAAAGGTAAAAATAACACATAAAATATTGAATATATATAAGAACACAATCAAACATTTTGAGAACTCTGTGACACATAAGTTTTATAACAAGAGCAAAAAGAGGAGCAAATATGGCAGAATTATATGATGAAACTTGGCTTTATCAATAATTCTCTCTGTCAAAAACAAAACCAGTCTGTTTACTGATCTAGGCTGTATTCAGTTTAGGCAAAAAAAACAAGGGTGTACAATGAACTTTTTTTTTTTAAATATGTAAAAAAAAGCTAGCCTTCTTCAAAAGATTTAATGTATAACGTGTGGAAAAAAAATGTAAGGCAGGTTAATGTGAATCGTACACAAGCGTCAAAAGAATAGATGTATGTGTGTGTGTGAGAATGCAGCCCGAAACACCATTCGGTGTAGTAACTGAAGACTATCAGCATGCGGCTGCATATGTGAACAGGAAAAGAGAACAAAAAAATAATGTTCACCTGTGTACAAACTGACCAGAAATTATGAAAACCTTACAAGTATATCATGTGTAAGTCTTAATTGACAATGAAAAAAAACTGACATGGTGTACATCTATTAAATTGGGGAAAAGTCCTGTTAAATCAAATTTCCGCTATGCACGCTACTAAAAAGGATGAATGTAAACACGGTGTAGTATGGAAAAACTGAAAATTGAAACCGCAACTACAAATTAATTTTAGAAAATCTGGCAAAACACATGAGCGGTGTATGTAATAACAAAATGTGCAAACAAAATATCAAACAAATTTCTGACAAAAGTGTAAACGATCCTACGAACTATGTGAAAGGAATCATGTGTGAAAGTAACAGGAACTGACATAGCAAACCCACATAAAAAAAATGAAATGTAAAGGGCTATAGTACCAGTGCACACGAAGAACTGAAAACACCAGGAAGTAGTATTTTTGTAAACGATGAACTAATGTGTAATGTGTGTGAAGCAAAATTTTGGGTACTGAGAGACCCAAACCATGAGCAACGTGTGTAATATACAATGAACGAAAATGCAATGAACTAATGTGTAAATTCAATGAACAAAAGTTCCTCCTGTACACTAAGCACAAAACCCATTGTGTTACGTTTTGAAATTTACCATTGTTTACACTGCCAGTTAAGGGTTAAATTACGAAAAAAACAATATTGCTATAATTTTGTTATAAAAAACACAACAATGTCCAAACAGTGAATGAAGAAAAAAACAACGAAAAAATTTTGTGAAGTGAAAAAAAATGTGGAACTTCTAAGGTAAATTCTATCCAACAAATTCTAAAAATGTAAAAAAAAATCCAATCCTTTTTTTTTTTTTTTTTTTTTTTTTTTTTTAAGGGGCCTTTTTTTAGGAGAAAAATGCTACAACAATATACTTTCTTTCTTAAAAAGAAAATACAGTCATGAAAGATAAATAGAGCAACATAGTAAACAACCAGTATGTGTGTAAAAAATCAATGAACAACGTGTAAAGTGTAACTAGAATCTGGTTAAAGTCTAACCCAGCTACCTTGAATTTCGTGTAAATTATCAATGAACTACTATGTATGAGAAAAATATACTGTCGAATACTATATTAGCAAAAGAATACACATAATAAAATAAAATGTTTACATACACAATATTATTAAAGTTAAAGTGTAAATGATTTAAAATTTTATTAAGAGGCATCAAATCTAAAATAAAAAAATCCCTTTTTTTTTACCTGATCCAGTCGTGAAAGATGATATGTTTCAAAGCAGGCAAAATAACAAAACATTATACACCGACATGAATTTAAAAAAATACTGTCATATATTTGAGAGAAAAAATTTAAATAAGAAATATTGTTATCGAGTCACTATTTGTACACCTAATGAATTATCACCTGTGTGTTTACCTGTGTAAAAGTAATTCAAACGTACAAATTATTTCATGCATAAAAATTTAAATGCATGTGCGATCACTGTGTACAATTAATTTATGTACGCACCTTATGTAAAACAAAAAAAAACTTAAATTATTCTAAGTGTTCGCGTTGTGTGAATAATTAAAATAATAAAAAAAATCGTGTAAATAAATCCATTTCAGTCTTTGACTAAACAAGCGGCTAACTTGCTCAACCAAACCCTGAAATCAAAACATCAGACACATTGCTGCTCCCGGGAAAACAGCGCCGTGAATGATGACGAAACACAAAATAAATTTAAAATTTTATGACTGCCAAAATAAAAGAACAAATACATAAAAATGTACTGTGTAGGGGTATGCCAAATGCCACACATACCAAAGTGTAAAAATGTAAAAACTAAAATGCTGCTACTAGAATGTGTATTGTGTGACTCTCTTTCATTTAAGAAGAGGAGAAGACGAGATAGCATCATCTCTGTGTGTGTAAGATTTCATATTACCTCATGAAAGTGACTCAAAAATATCTAATGGTTATGACAGAAAATCGAATCAAATAGAAAAACTCGTTACTGAAAAATAATATGTGTATTATTATTTTTTTAGAAGAAACTGGAATTAGAGAAGTGTATTAAAATCTGCGTAATAATAATAACTGCCAACTTACAACAGTAGGAAAAAAATAAATTTAACTTGCTCCCTTTTTTCTTACGATGTCACAGATGCAAAAGTTAAACTTTCGAAGCCCAATACTGGACTCTCTATTTAAAATTATGTGTTTAGGTATGATACACAAAAAAAATGTATAGTACTTAAAATATAAAAGTGGGATTGTCACTCTTACCTGTATATACAATAAACATAAACAAGTGTAGGTATATAAAAATTCACAGCAAACATATATAGGTATAAGAGAAAAACCACAAGAAAAGTATGGTGTCTATATATATTAAGTGTGCAAGTCTCAAAATTATTAATTGCAAAGCAATTTTTTTTAATCTCAGCTAGAAGAGAAATTTTATTTTTATTTTATTTTTTTTGTGAACAAATACTACTCTTTTTTTTTCTAAAGGTGTGAAACTATTTCATAAGAAAAACAAACAGTGTGACTTTAGTCAAGCAAACTGCATCACAAAATATTGTTATTAGAGATAAGAAAAAAACGAATAGAATGCAATGTGACAATAAAAGCACTGAAACGATTATACACAAAAATGCGAACCAGCGCACATGGCTGAGTGTATAACCGCAAGCACCCGACACGCAATTCAAGAGCTCAAAAAAATATTAAGTAATCATTTCTGAATTGCGAGTTTGTCATACCGCAGAATATCCCTGCATCACCAGAACATCAAAATAGGGAGAAAAAATAATGTAGGACCTCCAAAATGACTACTGGTATACACCTGCATATTATGAATGGTAAAAATATAAAATGAATAAATGAATATTTACGTTTACCGGGGGGGGGGAGGTTGTAACTGAAACAAGTGAAAATTAAGCACATATATGAGGATGCAGCGATACACGTGTAAACTTGAAAAAAAGCTTTCACTAATAGTGACTGCAAAATGTAAATTTGTGTGTAAAATTGATGGGGTATCGCTGAATCCAACACACTGACTAAAGTCAAACTGTACATAAACTGACAATTTAATTTAAGAAAAACAATATGTCAACACCACAACTTATTTTACGCACCCTTGAAATTATTCAAGAACGAAAAAAATACACTGCAATAAACTAGTGTCTAATGCATTTCACTGTCTATTTAAAAAAAATAAGCAATCATTGTTGTCAGAATAAAATTAATTTCAACTTAAAATAGGTGACTGAGTATAAATGAGAAAGAATTTAATAACAGTCATGCAAAACAATTTTGAGCACTTTTAAAAATATGATTACTCTTTACCTGTACATAATTATTCATGTAATCTATATATTTTTATATGAAAATATGTGACGAATTACACAAAAAAATATGTACTGCTTTAAATATTAAGACATTTAACGGAACCACGATCTACTACAAATATATTTAATAAATGTTTACAAACTTGAGACAAAAATATTATAAAAATACCTTTAAATAGTTAAAATATAGAAAACATAAAATATCTAAAAGTAATAAAAGGCATGAAATTTCTAAGAAGAAATAATCTATTAGTACCACAATGTTTTAGAGAGCGTAATATTAGCTTCTATTTTTTTTGTGCGAAATCTCATAAGGAATGCACAAAAACGTTGTGTATCTATATAATAAAGGCCAAACGTATCTGTGCGTAACGCATACGTCATGTTTTGAATGGCAACACTTTTCGATGAAATTTTAATTTTGCAATTTTCGCTATTGTAAAATTTTAAACTTCTAGACATAGCACGTTTTCGACGTTTATACCATCGTATGGAGAAAAATATGCACGTTTAAATGCAGTTTGTTAGAAAACTGTATCTCAATTTGTTTTTGAGATATTAATTTTTTATAGTTTTTAGTTTATTTTCTCTAATGGTGGCAACTTAAGTATCGCATTTGTGTGGGAAAAAAAAGGAAAAATATCCATAGAGTAAAAAAAAGAAGAAGAAGAAGAAGAAGATGATGATGAATAGAGATGCAGTTTGGTGGCTGGAGATGACGTCTAAAAAGCATCTCTAAAATTCGCTGCATTGCATCAAACACAACCACGTGCTTTCGCAAAAAAGGAAAACTTTTAGCGATACAGTTTTAATTTATAATACAATGAAATGCTATTTTAGAATGCTAAAATATAATTATTATTTTTTTTTCATTTAGAGAAAAAATGATATTAAAGGGTTCGGTCTCTGTTCTTAGAGATTGTTTTGTTTGGCCCAAATAAGAGACTTAAATTGGAAGAAAAACGCCCGTGAAACTGTTTTAATCGCATACTTCACCTCCATTTATCTCTTTTCTCCGTTAAAAATAACAAATCACTGTATATTTTAGTTGCCATTTTTTCATAGCAACCGAAAAAAATAGTAATTAAAAACGTGTTATGTCAAAATGTCGTAGGCTATAAAACCCAGTGAATGTTGTTGGTTTTATTTCGTTTTTTCCTATCAATTTAATAACTTTTAGTTCGTTGCAAACTTAATTTACAAACAATACATCAATTAATCTTTGCAAAAATGTATTTTAAAGAATATCTGTGTGTCATATTTTCTTAGTTGATTTTATAAACTGAAATAATGTAATTTTATTCTTTGGCAAGATCTTTGGGTAATAACTTCTATCTTGCGTCTAATACGGAAGTACCGATTTCAAAGCTTTATATGATAACATAATTAATATTTTTCATATGAAATTGCTGTTTGGAATTAGTTGGCAGTTTAAAAAGCATATTACGTAGGAAAAATTTATTAGACTTTTCAATTTTAATTTTTAAAAAAGTTTTTCACCTTTACTCTGTGACCCGGGAACCCCGGGTTCGGTGTACTAGTTATTATAAAAATAATTAACAAATACTAGATTAATATCAGTAAAAACACTTATAGAAGGGTTATAGCTTTACAAATAAAACACATCACGAAGAAAATGAAAACTTAAAAATAAAATAATAAAGTGCTTCATTTCTAAGTTGTGACAAGACCTGTCTATAATTTACATAATGAAGGCACAATTCTTAATATTTTAAGCAATATTTTGTATCTCCTCAAAAATTATACTAGAAACTGTTTTAATAGAGGAAAATCATATTTCAAGTAACGTAAAATCCTGGAAGCATTATACTTCCTTTTTTTTTTTACCAAAAACTCTCTATAAATAATAATAAGAGACTTTAAAATGCCTTTTAAGCAAAACATGCATTTACATCGCAACATCTCCATAGAAATATGTTACTTACCTTAGCTGAAAGAAAAAAAATAATTAAAACTGAAGGCCTTGCGACTTGATGTAATCTATATTAGATGTTATCGTTAAAATGTTATTCTATATCTATTTAAATATACTGCACTTTGAAGCGCGAAAAAAATAAAAACAAAACATTCCTTTTCCAAATAACACCTTCTTAATTAACTGATACATTAACAACAGCATGTGTCCTTGCTAATTTTGCTGCGCTATCTGTTTTGTACGTTAATCTAGGATCAGCTGCAAGCCTGTCTTTAAAAAGTATTAACTGCAGAGGTCTAAAGTGCTGATGTGTAATAAATTTGTCAGAGGGAAGTTCTTTCACATATTTATCTCCTTTTTCTTCACGAAAACATGGAGCATTATGATTCATTTAAGTTCGGCACTGATGAGAGGCGAAGAAAATTTAGCTTACCAGGGAGAATTCCAGGGTTGCCGGCGCAAACACAGTGTTATGTTGAGTCATACACTTGCAGGCGAAAAAAAAATAAATTGCAGATTTTTTGTTGAACTTGGTTACTGCAGAAAAGTCATAATTCTCCCAATAATTAAATAAAAAAGGCTTTACTAAAGTCACTTGCAGTAAGAATAGACGTTTAAGTTGATTAATACTACGCATAGTTTTTTTTATGATTAATAATCAATCGCTTCAGGAATGTACGAAATTGAGAAAAACACAATTTGATGAAAGTATTCGCTTCGAAATAGTTTTCATTTCTTTCTTTTTTTATCGTGATAACTCGAAAACAATCCAACATTCGTCATGAGACACGGAAAGGAGGTATACCGTCAAATGTTCGAATGATTGAAGAACATCTTTAGCCTATTACCGCAGTCCACATACCGTAGTTTTTTTTTTTTTTTTTTTTTTTTTTTTTTTTTACTTGGAGAAAAATACGGCACTTTGCACCAATGTGTGTAGGTACGTATTCACTCCGCATCGGTGATGTATGCACGGGTTCAAGAAAAGACAAAAAAAAACTCCAAGAGAATACGAGTTATTCTTTACACAAAATACGTTTATTGAAGAGCATCAGGCAGGTATCAAGACTCGGCTCCGGTCTACGGGTAGTCAGTCCCGTGAGAAAATTCTCTTTAAATGGTTGTTGCTATGGGAAAATACTTACAGTTACATGAACAAACGGATGTACGTTGTGGTTTTAAAGAAAGAATTAGAGATAACTGAAATTATATTTTAAAGGAAAAAATGGCCGTTAGTAACTGAATAGAATTAAAGGGATTAAAAATCTAGCTTATTAAATAAAGTTACAAATTAAGGGAAAATTGTAATTTTAACTAAGGGAGGAAAACAATTATTAACTAATATGTAAAGGAAAACGCCTTTACACACATCAATATAAATAATAGTGCTTTCATGCGGTATTTTTCTGTTTCTCAGGTAAATTTTGAGGATTGACATTCATACAGGATAGCTACAGAAATTATGAAAAAAAAATCACATGTTTTACCTGTTTTTATCAATTTCTAATATTTTACTTCAGAAAAAAATAACATAAACCATAAAAACTACACAATCTTTTTTTATTTTATCTTAAATATCTGGATTTGTTTTCTATTGATGAATCCGTCACTTGGCAAGGCGACAGCAAAAATATTTTCGCATATAAATAAAGTTTTCTGCTTTGATAACATTTTTAGACAATCCCTTATTTTCCATAAAAATCAACTATCAAAATATAAAAAACACAACCGCCATAGTATTGTGTTATTACATTTTGTTACATTGTTACGTGAAATTTTTAAAATGAATTTCTTTGAAATCAAAAAGGTTGTTATTGTTACATATTTTTATTCTATAGGACATGAGTTTGTAACCGTACATTCAAAAGTGTCGCGAACTATTACTAGAATCATAATTTCCTAAGTAATATAAGTCGTGATTTTATAGACTTGGACATTTATAAATAAAATAATTTATTGCATTGTACAACAATTTGAATCTAAAAAGGATTTCTATAATGAAATGTTACTAAACTGCAAAACATTTTCTGTTTGAAATCTAATTGTATTCACCTACAATCTCACTTCGAAAATTCGGCATTAACGGACAAAAACTAACCCGGATTTTTTTTTTAATTCAGGATCTCTGAAATAATTTTAAAGACATTTCTTACATTCTTTATCGTGTTTTGGATTATAGTTCAATTCACAGCCATTCTAATTGATATTTTTCGCATCACAAAATAATTCTAATAAACTGTAGAAACATTTCTTCTTGTATAACTGCCGAAACATTTATATCATTTTCTTTTGCTTCAAAATTGTGGGCCGTTTTTGAACAAGTTTTTCATGGATTTTTGCACAAGTTGTGGATAGTAAATTCAATAATTATTTATTCCAGTTTTTCACGTTCATTCTGTTTGTAATTTTCTATTTACATTTTGAAGAAGACTCGATGAAAATGAGATGAAACATGTCAATTTTCATTGATTTTAAATGTTTTATTACTAAACTGGCATCTTATAAATTGAGGTCTGTGACATTACAATCCCTGGAGGATCAGAGTTGACAGTGCCCATTCCTGTTAACAAGACCGTACGCCTCAGGGTGCTATGCAGCATATTTCCCGTTCAGGTGGTCAGCCTAACGCGAAACCCTCATTGTTTAGTTCCCAAGTAAGATTGGCACTCAGTTTATCGGCCTCGATGAACAGCTGAGTGCACCGTGCCCAATAGGGAGTCAAATCGCGACCCTCGGTGCCGCAGTCCTGTTCTGACCAATACGTCACTGGGCTTCATCTGCTACGTCTTATAAGCAAAATAGTTATTTATAATGTAAATTCTTTCCATTTCGTTGTAGAATATATATTATGATTATAAATTATGATAAGAAAATACTGTTTTGTTTGTCTACAGCAGATATGAATTTTCAAGTAAAGTTTATGCGGTTTACAAGCAACACTTTTAAATTTGTCGGTTCCTTCTGCTCGTTTTTATGCGATTCTATTCAACTACAATATAACTTCGAAAATGCAGCATTGTCAGACGAAGACTAAGCCGGATTTTTAAAATTCAGGATTTATGAAATAATTTTAAACGTAATTTCTCATGTTTTTAATGATACCTTCGATTATATTTCAGTTCACAGCCGCATTAAATGATACTTTTCGTCACACAAAATAATTATTATAAACTGTTAACTTATCTTATACTATAATGCGAGCAAAAATTGTGTGCGTGTGTGTGTGTGTGTGTGTGTGGGTAAATTTTATCTCAAAAACGGCTCTAACGATTTTCGCAAAAATTTGGATTTTACCATTTTCGGGCACGAGAAGACCATTGGGCTAGGTCACATGTTCGAGAAAATTCGATTGTTGGGTCGTTTTGGGTCATAATGGGTCAAAATCAAGCTATTTATATCTAGAGAACGGCTGGATCGATTTTAAGGAAATTTTGTATCCAATCGTTTTATGGCACGAGAAAACAATTGGGCTGGGTCACATGTTCGAAAAATTTTGATTAGTGGGTCATTTTTGGGTCATTGTGGGTCAAGCCATTTTTATTTAAAAAACGGCTCTAACGATTTCTACCAAATTTTATATTTTATCGTTTTGAATTACAAGAAGACCATTGGGTAAGGTAACATGTTCGAGAAAATTCGGTAAGTGGGTCATTTTTGGGGTCATTGTGGGTCATACTATTTTTATGTAGCGATTTTCTCACGCAATTTTGACTAAAAATTGCATTCTATGGTTTTCGGGCACGAGAAAAAAATTGGGCTAGGTTACATGTTCGAGAAAAAATTTCACTTGGTCATATTGGGTCATTAAGAGTCTGGGTCAAGCTATTTATATTTAAAGAACGGCGTGATGGATTATAACGAAATTTTGTATGTAACAGTTTTTTAACATGAGAAAACTAATGGGCTAAATCACATGTTTGAGAGATTTCGACTATGAGGGTCATTTGTGGGTCATGATGGGTCATAATGGGTCATGGTCAACCTATATCTAAAGAACAGGTGGATCGATTTTAACGAAATTTTGTATGCAACATTTTTTTGGCACGATAAAATCATTGGACTAGGTTACATGTCCGAAAATTTCGATTAATGGGTCATTTTGGGTCATTAAGAGTCTGGGTCAAGCTATTTATATTTAAAGAACGGCGTGATGGATTATAACGAAATTTTGTATGTGACAGTTTTTCGACATGAGAAAACTAATGGGCTAAATCACATGTTTGAGAGATTTCGATTATGAGGGTCATTTGTGGATCATGATGGGTCATAATGGGTCATGGTCAAACTATATCTAAAGAACAGGTGGATCGATTTTAATGACATTTTGTATGCAACATTTTTTTGGCACGATAAAATCATTGGACTAGGTTACATGTTCGAAAAATTTCGATTAATGGGTCATTTTGGATCATAAAGGGTCTGGGTCAAGCTATGTATAATTAAAGAACGGCAGGATCAATTTTAACGAAATTCTGTATGTAACAATTTTTAGAAACGAGAAAACTAATGGACTAAGTCAAATATTCGAGAGCTTTCGATTATAAGGGTCATTTGTGGGTCTTAATGGGTCAAGGTCAAGCTATATCTAAAGAATGGGTGGGTCGATTTTAACGAAATTTTGTATACAACATATTTTTGGCATGAGAAAATCATTGGGGTAGGTCACATGTTCGAGAAATTTCGATTAGTGGGCCACTATTGGGTCATTCTAATTTTATCTAGACAACGTTTCGAGCAATTTTGATTAAATTCTGTATTTTATCGTTTTCGGTCACAAGAAAATCATTGGGTTAGGACAGATTTTTGAAAAAATTCGATCAATGGGTCATTTTGGATTATAAGGGGTCAGGGTCAAACTAACTATATCTAAAAAACGGCTCAATCGATTTTATCTAAATTTTGTATCTAATGTGTTTCGGCATGCTAAAACTAAAGAGCTAAGCCACACGTTCGTGAGATTTCGATTATAAGGGTCATTTGTTGGTCATGATGGGTCATGCTAATTTTATATAGAAAATGGTACTCACCATTTTGATTATACTTTGTATTATATCGTTTTTGAGCAAGAGAAAACCATTTGGCTTGGACACATGCTCGCGAAAAATCTATTAGTGGGTCATTTTGGGTCTTAATGAGCTAGGGTCATTCTAATTATATATAACAACGACTCAATCAATTTTACCTAAATTTTGAAACAAAACGTTTTTTATCACGAGAACACTATTGGGCTGAGTCGCATGTTAAACAAAATTATATTAGTGGGTCATTTCGCTTCATTGATGAATGCTGACAAGCTAATTTTACCTAAAAAATGGCTTAAACGATTTTGATTCAATTTTATATTCTACTGTTTTTGATTACCTGAAGACGATTGAGCTATGTCACATGCTTGATCAAATTTGATTAGTGGCTCATTTTGGGTAATACGGGTCAGGGTCACGAGAATATGGCAAAAGCCAATAACTTGGTCATATTTGACAAAATATTGGCGACATATGGCCAAAAAATCGACTATAAAAATTACGAAAACCAAAACACGTATTTGGAGCCAAATGAAAGAATGCCTCCAAATTTGGCTATATCTAGCAAAATATATTGTCTTTCAGAATGTAAAGAATTTTTTTATACATTCTTAAGAGGATTCGAGATGCATGGTTAAACCAATCAGAGTCGAGCTAAAAAAGTGATTTAGATCGATGTCCTTTCGTTGTAAAATTTAAAATAAAATAAAATTTATAAATATGCGCATAAAAACATAGTTTTCGTATTGATTGTTTTCCTAAATAATACTATTATAAACATGTTTTACAGTAATAATACAGAGTTAATGATACAGTGAAAATACTATATCGAGTTGAATACAAAGTTAATTTTGACCGAGCTAAGCTCGGTCTCCCCTGCTAGTTTATTCTTATTTCCGAACTATTTATGTAATTTTCTTTTGCTTCAAAACTTTGGGTCGTTCTTTAACAAGTTTTTCTTGGATTTAATAAAAGTCGTTGATAACGATTAAGTAAATGCTGTTTCTTTTATTACAGCAAGTATACTTTTTAAAGTTAAATTTATGAGCTTTACAAACGGCACTTTTACGTTTGCTAGTCCCTCATTTTCATTTCTCTTAGATATTATCAGCATTATCGACAGTTATAATTGGTAACATCAGCGATCTCAATATCGGATATTCCACAGCATTCGATTTCAAGTTTTTAATACATAAATAACTGGGGTTATTATTATTATTATTTATTGTCCTGTAAAAAAAAAGGAAAAAAAAGTGGTGGAGGGAGTTCTCATAAATACCGGATTTATGAAGTTTCCGGGTTTTCAAGGTCACACTGTACAACATTTGTATTTTAAATCGCCTTAGATAGCAAATTAAAAAAATGTAATTACTGAAAGATACTGATTTCTAATATATTTAGTTTCAACGTTAAGATTTAATTTTTACATTTTTCTTAATATATTTTACATATTAATACTTTTATCTAACTTTTCCTTTACATAGATATTTAATATTTATACTTTTATCAATCTCCTTAACATTAATAACCTGAATTAAAAGATTCTTTTGATATTAAAAAAAAAAAACCTCAAAAATGTGCTTTTAAATTAATATCTTTTAATCGATAAATTATGTAATAATAGGGTTATATTTCTTCAAAAGATTTTAAATTTTCATTTAAAACTTAACATTATTTAGAGTCATTAAACGATCTATATGTATACATATGTATATATATGTATATGTGTATGTACGTATGTAGGTATGTGTGTTACATTATTTAAGATATTATATAACAAAATAATTTTCATGCATTTTCATCTGGAATAAATCGATGCAGCTTATTGTATTCAGAAAAGCACATGAATATGTTACATAAATCTTGCTAGTTATCAAAGACATGTCCTCTAAATACGCCAAATGCATTTCATATGTCATTTGTATCGAACCGTTATAGAATGCAATTAGGTCGATGCATAATTTGTCAATAATTTACGCACTTAATTATTTTGCTAAGATACCATACTGTTTACTAAATAAATGAAGTATTATTAATAAAGCTTTTGTATTGCATTTTAACACTATCTCCAACAGTGTATCGTGACATTTTTTAGAAGTTTCAATTATTTTATTTGTAATGTTTTCAGTAGATAATTATAAACGTTTTTCAATTAATAAATTATAATTAAAAATATTCACTGTATTAAACTATATTTATGGTTGTTTTACTTTTTAAATTACAAATAAAATAACAATATATCAAAATTGTTTAAAAGATATCATTGGACAATGGAAGAAAATAATGAAATGTATTTTAAAAATAAACCTTTATGCTGCAATATTTTATTGATCCTTAAAGGATGATTAAGTTTTTTTTATCTTTTCATACACTTTAAACAATACAACTTTCTCTTTAGCCTATGAAAATATAATGTAGCCACAAAGGAAATTTGATATAAATTTTTCTGAACAATGCACGGGATCAAAAAGCGTTCTTTATTTTTTGGAACATGATAAACTGTATATATTTTTTTCGATTTAAAAAATAAAGTTTCTTCATAAAGTTACTTTATAAAATAAAGTTTCTTTTGTTGCCAATGACTTTCGGAAATGAGTTCGAGTCGTGTTCAGACTGTTCTATAGTGTTCTGATGAATTAATTAATCATGGTTTTAGAGATTGTTGACGATGTTAGTTTGGAAAAAACTAGAATTAATTTTAATACCTGATTTAAAAAAAAGAAAAAAAAAAAAAAAAAAAAAAAAAACATGTTTTAAATGAAATTTGAGTTTTACAATTTTTGGAACGGTATTTTTTTTTATTTCAAAACGTGGCGCATATTTTAGTTTTTACACCGTTATTTAGGGAAAAATGTACTTTTAAATACATTTTGTTTGAAAGCTGTATTTCAATTTATTTTTGATTTTTTAATTTTTTTATCACCGTGGCAACAAAAGTATTCTATTTTTAGAAATTAAACATGGGCCAATCAGAAAACGAATAAATTTCGGACATCACAAGATTTCAGATATGGTTGAGACATGCCTTTTCCCGACAACAGAAACAGCCATTTTCTCAATGGTTAAAAAGGGAAACTAAGGCCTCGAATCTGAAAAATTCTCGAAAGATGCTTTTGTTTTTCATGATTTGTTAAAAAAGGTAAATTTTATGCATAATTCTTGGAAAAAATAATTCTTTAAAGATTAGCCGAAAACATCTAATATTCAGTTTGCTGCATAAACCGCAATTCAACATTTGGAGCTTTTTCTTTTTTGGAAAATTAAAATTTTGCATAACTGACGTAATTTTAAAGTAAGAATGCACAATCCTAAGTGGGATCCCTGTTGAGAAAAAAATGTTCTGACGTCTGAATGTTCTGAATTTTTGTTCTGAAATTTGTAGTCTGTAGGTGCATTAAATATATGCGATATTTTTGTTGAATAAGTGATTCAGTGAAAATATTCTTGATTATCAGACATTTTCAAACATCATTATTTGAAAACTAACTATGCGTTATGCATAAAATTTTGGATTCTTAGTAATTAGGGGAATTTATTATGTACTACGTAATAAATGTACGTATTCGCACGTAGCTCAAATAGATTTCCAGAACTAGAATGTTAAAATTTAACCGAAACAGCACTAAATGGTTCGTATAAAATAACACTAGTATGTCTGAAGAATTTGGCTTACGTACCGCCCTGTGTCTTAGTAAAAATAATACAAATCAATATAAATACTTGTGAAGCATCAGTAATTTGTGATTTAATGGTGGTAATACTTTGAAATATCTGGAAATATAAATCTGCAAAAATCCATGTTACGTTATGTATTATAACGAAGAAATATCCGACAGTCAACTAAATATGTAAAACTTTACAGATGTCACTATTCATTTTGCATAGGATTAAAAATTGTTAGTACATGTTTGATATTTGGATTATTCGTTTCTACATAAGATACATCCTATGTTGGAACAGGGCCTGACACCATCATTAGGATACCATTACCTTCGAAATCTGCTCAGTTTTTCCAATGATTACCACATACAGATAATTGAATTTTACTTCTTTATTAGTATACCTTTATCACAGAATAAGTAAAAATTCATGACAATCTTTTTTTTTAAAAAATTACTCCTTTTATTTTAAAGATTAAATAAGGAGTAATTCTAATGTAGAAAGATGGTATATTTTTTAAAGAAACCAAATGACATAATATATTTTCAAGAGATTTCTGGAGCTAACATTAGGCGAAGAAAAAAACTACTGCGCACATAACGGGTAGAAACAGTAATTATCTAAAAATAAAAGGCGAAAAACATTATCTAGGCTCTTTTAAATGCAGTGCAGGTTAAGAAAACAGCTAACAAAAATATTCTCTTTGATTATTTCGTTAGTTTGAAAAAACACTGTTTAATGTTTTGTTGTTTAAGTGTTAATTTGTGAGCTGTCGCGTTACCATTAGAAAATATGGCTCAATGTTCTGTTGTTGTTTAAGTGGTAATTTAGATGCTGAAAATATAAGTGGTAAAATTTATACCGGAAAATTAGATAATTATATTTACATACTATATTTAAATATTTATATATAAATAAAATTATCTATAAATGATTTATATAAATGTTAAAGTTGTACACACAGGCCATTTATATTTGGGTAATATAAAATTTAATACCACTGTATGGTATGCGTAAATATTTTTGGATTAAGGTGCACCAAGATACAATTTCTAAAACAATTATAGACTGTGTATAAAATTAAAAAGTCAAGGAAATCGAAAACAATCATATAATTTTAGTTACTAAAATTTTTATGTTAGAATGCTATGCATAAATTTTTAACTATTATTATAACAAATTTACTTTCTAGATAGATTTCTTCGTTCCTAGAGTGTACTAAATAAAGAAAAATACAATATGAAGGTAATATTATTACATAAACAAATATTATGTGCAACTCTTTATCAAAGACAATGAAATTTTAAATACAAGATAAAAAAACAAACAAACTTGAAACGTTAGCTGAATGTTTTAACATTCGATTTTAACTACGAACAAGTATAAAGAGCATCCAAAATGTACGCTCCCCAACACGCACTAGTAAAATTTCCAAAATTTTTGTCTTAAACCTCGAATTAAAACATACATTCGTTTTAGTCACAAATGAGCAATATTGTAAATCGATGTCTTTATTATAAAATAGATCACTCGCATTGCGTAGGATAAATGCAAATGTTTTATGCAGATTATATTTTCATAATTGTGTAATATTTATGATTTTCACCATGACGGTAAAATATACTTTTCTCAAGAATACAAAAGTGTCTAAGAAAAATTATGTTGAGTGGTGATTGTTTTAAGTATGTATAAATTTCTAAAAAAATCAGTACTTAACAAATAATTTTATATTTCGCTGTGTTTACATGCTTAACATACACTATAGTTACGATTGGGAATCTGAAAATAAATTTCTATTGTCGTCTAAGGACAGATGTCCGCATGAAAGTTAAACAATATAATGACGTGAATGATACAACACAAGATTATTTGTCAACATAAGTACCAAGCACGTTCAGACATTTGCCATACAGTTTGGTAAGCTGCAAAAAACCCTCCAGTAAAGCATCAGGGCTTTACATAAGGACAAGCCGTTAAATGTTTCTTCCGTATGCAAAGCCCAGAGTTTTTCTGAAGGGCATTTTAAAGCTTATCAAGCGGTATGACAAAAGTCTCAGTGTTATTGTAATTATGAGGAAAAATAAAGATATGTCTTATCTTGAATGTCTCATTCTATTTTTTGACTTTCAAACACCACTCTGAATATAATCGACAGGGATAACTCATTTCCAGACTCCCCCTCGTACTAGGAAAGTCTGAATTCCAGATAGGGGAGAGTGGGGATACTTGAGCATAGGGGATACTTGACCCACCCCTATTATCTCTACAGTTGGTTAATTTTTCTTTCTAAAACTGCCAATATGATAACATATTTATAGTTCTGAACATGTAAAAAAGAAATCACACATCTTGATACCATTTTGAAAATATAGTGATTAATAGTTGTCTTTTCCCTATCTGAAGTAAATATTTGAGTGCATGGCTTTTTTGTTTTTTTGTAATCAAAGTTTTGTTTAAAGTTGCAACTATATACATACAATCAATAAGCATAATTTCAATTGTATTTTGAGTCTAAAATAGTTCTAATAGCTGCATGCTTTATTTAGTAAAACTCTGGGAAACAAAAATAGTGATAGTGGGGATACTTGAGCCAATGAGAGTGGGGATACTTGAGCCATGTCTCAACCATCCCAACTAGAAATTAAACATGGGTGAAACAAACAAAAAATAAAATTCCATCCTTATATTCACTAATAGATATTTTTCTGGATAAAAGGGAGAATAATTTTGCATTTTATTTTTTTTCTTAAAAAAACAACGACCTAAAAATGTTTAAAAATGTATATTTTTTAAATGAAAATATCTATTTTATTTTTCATTTTGACTAACAAAATAGCCTGTCTAGATAAATGTAAACATAGTTTTCAATTTAACTTTCATTAAATTAAAATAACTTTTTAAAACGGTTTTACGGGCTATAATCTCTAATACTTTAATTAGTTAGGTCCAACATATTAAAATATTTATTTTTTAATATAACATAATAAGATTAATATTTTATATTGAAATCGTAACCTCTGTTGCTGTAACTTTTTTTTAAACTAAGAAAATTGAAGAAAAATTGGTAAAAAGAGCGCACAAAAAACAAGAAAAGCAACAAAAATCCCAGTTCAAACTTACCTGCATGGAGCCAAAGAGGAAGACAAAATCTTTTCCTGTGAAATCAAAAAAGTGTTTGAAATAGTAGAATGATACATCTGGTTTAAATTCCGACAGCTACTAAATTAAAAGCATGAGTTCGACAATATCATTAGAGGAAAATTCTGTGAATGATGGTGATGATGTGAAAAGAAAACCTTCTATTGATGGTTGGTTACTAATAAAATATGCCAGAAAGAAAACTGTAAAAATATTTATTTGATAAGTGCTTAATATTTTGAAAATGAAATTTGCCCGAATAATTGCAGATTCCAAATTTAAATGGCTCTGAACTGAGGATGTTTCTACCGTCGTTATAACTCAAGTTGAAATTATCCTCCGACAATCAGTTTTAACGACAAAAAATGATCGTATTACTAGCTTTGTTTTCTCAGTTGGTTTTGAATGACTTTACGTTTCATAATTTATCATTCTGTAAAATGTTTGTGCAAAAATAAAGCGAAAAAAATTACTTTTGTAGGTATTTTTCCTTAGTGGCTCAAGTATCCCTTCACTATGGCTCAAGTATCCCCGCCATGGGGATACTTGAGCCACGATGTAAAACAAAAAATAAACATTTATTATACATAGAAAAATAGTTCAAAATTAATTGAAAGTAGTTTTTAGTTGAAGAAAAAATATCAAATTTTCATTTTCAATATTTTATTTTATTCTAAAAAAATATAAAAAATTTAAAAAAATTAAAATTCAAAAAATGGCTTAAGTATCCCCATCTTCCCCTACTAATTATAATACTGTATCTACTTTTAGATTGATTCCTTTAAAAATTGATGCATCGCAATCATTCGGTCTGAAATTTAACTATAAAATTATTTTTTTTAATTCAGCAGAAACATGTTCCTGCTACCGAAAAAAAAATATGGAATTATCAAATGAATGCTCTCGTTAGTTCCATACATTACACTTCTTTTAGAACAAAAGTTATTTAAAATAGCACAGGGTGTTATCTTTTCTTTTTCTACACCTTGTTTATCAGTATAAGGCTTTTTTAGTAATCTTTTTGCAACAGAAAAAACATAGCTCATTTATAGCTCTTAACTACATGTTCCAGGAGAAAGTCATCACGTCACGAGGAATAGCTTTGTTATTCATTTTTAAAAATACTGTTTGACTAAGTAAAACATTAGCAAACAATGTTGGAATGCGAAACATGTCAACTAATTTCATTTTGCCGTTCAATATTTCTGTCTGATACTGTAGCACTAATCTTCTACAAACAGCAGCGAACTATTTCCTTAGCGATGATGGGAAAGATTCTAGATATATTTTCGTGTAACATTTGTAGATGGCAAATCGTATTTGTACAGTAGGATTCGATTTGTAGCGAAACTTTACCGTGATGAAGGGTACTATTGGTTTGAAAACTATTACGTCTTTAATTAGTCTATTTTGAAAAATCAAGACTCATAAAAACGCTGAATATTGAAGAAGGCTACAAAAGAAGCGCACTGAAATTTTTGATGACAAGTCGTTTTATTTGCTATAGATCCCACAATAAAAGTCATGCCAGAGAGGGAACGTTGAAAACAGTAGCTTTTACATCGAGGTACAGAGAAGGAGTGAAGGAGCCAAAATCTTGGCATCCTGGACCTATTGTAACCCCAAAAATATAGCACCTAATGAAATTTTGGATTAAAAACAAGCCAACACGACCGATAATTGACGGGAAATATATTTACGTACAAATATGCACGCCAACACTGAGTAATGGGAAAGATACATTTTAAAACAACAACCCAGACTTCAGGGTGCAAATTTTAATACAAACGGAATATAATATCTGTAGCCGAAAAGACATTTGCATCTACTATTAAACTGAGAATGAATACTAAGTATACAAATTGGTGCTGCAACGGGAGCATGTAGTTAAAGAATATCTTTTTTAAATATTCTTTGACCAAACGAAAGTATGCTCGCGCAAATAAAGAATTTAGGATGAGAAAAGATTTGTTTTCGATTTATTTTATTAACGGCTTCGGCCGAACATGTGAAAACATAAGTAACTGAAATTTAAAACGCATAAGAGAAACGATACGTTCTTTTTAGAAAGAAAAAGATGTTTTGGTTAAATTTATAATTGTGAAAAGAAAAATTTAATTTTAAAACATAGAATTTAATTTAAAAAAGAGACTAAATAATGATATGTGGTGTCCTGCTACTTTCAACACCAGTATTGAGGTTAAATATTCATTCAATATTGAGGAAGTGTAATAAAGGATCGAAAGAAAGTCACCAATTGAAACAAAAAAATTGTTGAATATCACTAGTCTATCCCATATAGCACAAAAATTCCTCAATACCTCCCCAGGAGCTCCAAGTCATCCCATATTCCTCCTAATACTAAAATGATAAGATCAGGACGTCCTGGGGAAGAGTTTTTTGCGGTGTCCTCGAGAGTGAGCTCCCAAAGCGTCCCACGGAGCAACTTCCCAGAGACACTATTCTTGAGGAAGAACCTGGGAAATCATTCGTGGGGAAGTACCCGGTTAGTCATTCCTGGGGAAGTGCCGAGGAAGTCACAGTGCTGACGCCATCTCGTAAGTGATTCTGGAGTACAATACTCAATTTTTTTATCTTACAATATTGAATTAAGTTTGAACGGTTTAATGAGTTAATTTTATTTTATTTAATATTCGATTTCTTATTTTTTTTATCAAGTTAGTTAATTGTTATTAAATTGTAATTATTTTTAATTATTGCTATAACTTTTAATCTTTTTTAGTTAAATTAAAAATTTTAATTTATTATTTCAGTTAATTTCAATTTTTATATACTAATTACTATTATGTATCTTTTAAACCAAATTTTGTTCATTTATCAATATTTTATTAATTATTAATAAATAACCTATTGCGTTTTGCTTTTTTATTATTATTACTTTTTTATTAATTAAGAAATTAATTTAACTTATTTAAATTAACTAAATAGTAATTTTCTAAATTAATACACTAAAATCTCTAAATAGAAGACAATTCTAGATCATATATTTTTTCTGATATTTAGAGATAAAAGTATTTATGCAAAGAAAAAAAAGAGATTCTTAAAGTAAGTTTGTTCATAAGTACCTGTTTAAAACTTTGTTATTAAAATTATCTAAATTGATTCCTGATGCATCTTAATATCAAATGTTAAATGTTTATATACATATACAATTAGCTAACATACTTATAAAACCCTATTTAAAAAATTAAATAAAATAAACAAAAGTGTCGCGATGAAACTAGACATTTTTTTCACAGCACATAACATCAATTCAAAGATAGTAAAGTTCCTTTTAAAATGGTACCTTTGGGTTTAAAATATATAAATATTGAACCGCACCTCCCCCCCTCCCCAAATGCATACCAATACGTTGTTTATTTAAAAAGATTTTCTGTTTAAAAAATATACATTTCTATAAAATTAGTTTAAAATTATAAATTCACGCAAATTTAAAGTTTAATTTAGGTTATTATCAATTACCTAGCCAGTGTAATTTATATACGTGTTCAGGATAAGAAAATGTTAGCTAAATAGAAGCATAAATTTAAGTGTCATTTCTGATCAGTGGAGCCATCTTATAGGGGCCCATGGAGCGCAAACACACCCAATAATTTGATATATCTATCCACCCATTATTAACTGAGTCCACCCAATATTTATGTATTTGTTCAAAAAAATTTTGAGCCCACTCAATATTTTTAAAAGTTGGCGCCACTGTTTCTGATGGTTTAACTAATTTTGTTTTATTTATCATTAATTAATTTTTTTAATGTAAGTTGCACTTATTAACAAATTATTTTTCTAATATCTTTTAAAGATTATCAGACATAATATTATTATTATTATTTAAATTCTGAAAGATAAAGTGAAGTCTTTATTTTGAAAACTTCAGAAATATGAATATTTTTTGGTTCTGAAATTGCAGATAAATATTTATCTGTATTTCCTTAATAACAAATATTTATCACAATTTTTAACTGAAAAATATATTGCATTACTTAAAACCTTCATTTAACAAACCGATTTTATATTATATTTCTTTAGTTTCGGATATATATAAAGGATTGAATTTCCTTTTTACCATGCATATATTCTTAGTTATTTGACAATGAAAATATTTTAACTTAAGCAACTTTATACAATACTCTCAAGTTGGCAGTCATCGTCCCAATCTTCCATCAATTAGACTTGCAATAAGATTACCCCTCCCCCCAACCAGTTTTGTCAGCTGAGAATGTTGTTGCAATTTTTGCAGAAATCACTCAATAAGAGAGAGAAAAAAAGGAGTATAATTCCAGAAATCAGACTATTTGTGAGTTAGTAAAAGAAAGGTTACAAACAAATTTGTTCGTAGGTGTAATATATATATATATATATATATATATATATATATATATATATACAATCCCAATTTCATGAAAATATTTATTAAGCACCATATGTTTGTTGTTGCAATATATGTTTGTTGCAATTGATGAGTGCTGCAATGGCGCCTACGGTTGCAATAATCTACATACTGTTAGCAAACATATATATATATATATATATATATATATATATATATATATATATATGTATATATATATATATATATATATAGATAGATAGATAGATAGATAGATTAGTTTGGGATTTTTAAGATTTTTGATAAAAGCATCTTATATATTAAATAAAGATATCAGTTCTTTTAGGCTTTTAAAATTGCCTAAAATCTTAGTTACTAAAAATACATTTCAAGAAATCAAGACATATATTTCTCGTCGTTGATTAAATGAATAAAGGTGCATATTGTATTTTTTACGCACATAAAGATTTCATGCAATTTTTAAAGACTGCTAAATGGAGATTTAACTGTAAATTAATTTTTTTTATAACAAAAAGAAAATAAAATGGTTTTGTAACGGATTGAAATTTTATTGATAACTTCTATTTTATGTAACTCAAGCAGTGTTTCAGTGTTATGATGGAATTTTACAATTGATTTTCACACCAAATCTCTATACAACAAAATGATACAAATTTGTACAATGATGAGTTTTCGATGACAATACAAAATTTTAATATTTTTACAATGTTATAAAATAATACAGTGGTTTTACAGTATTTTCTAATCCCGCGACAAGTGGTAAATCTCCAAACATCTGCAACTCGTACCGTCGTATAAGAATTTCATAAGTAGCGGATTAAATTGTTAATAAATACTCGCCAAAAAATGCCAAATCTTTATGCCAAATCTGTTGATTCGTTGTATTTATAACGGCCAGTTATCAATATTGGAGGGTTACCCTCCGTGAGGGTCTTTGTAAAGGAACCTAATCCGTATTTACGCAAGGAAATCCAAGATTCGAAGAAAACCGCGGGAAACTCAGAAAGATTAGGCCGACGGGTGCGATTCAGCACCTCCGATCTACCAGTTTCGAGAGCAGAATCTCTTGACTGCTGGTGTGGCCCACTATGAAAAGAACTAGGACCTAGCCCAATAGCAAAGAAAAGACTAAGCAAATTTATATATATTTTTTCATAAATTCGTATATTAAAAGCACCTTTTACCAAGCGTAAAAAAAGGGAAACTATTAAAATTTCCGGAAAAAACAGTAAAAGAGAGAGAGCAAAAAAGTTTTATTTTTGAAAGGATTCTTTATTTGTCAATACATTAAAAAAATCATAATTTTAAAGGAACTATGTGTTTTAATCTCTTGCCTTTTTAATCTCTGAAAATAATATTACTAGCAACTAAAATTAAATTTTATAAGGGATGTCATCAGAAATGTTTTGCATCATTCATTGTGTGTCAAAATATAGTTCATAATCAATTTTCAAACAGAATGATTTTAATGGATTTTAAGTATTAAGAGCTAAAAGGATACTTTTATCATTTAAAAATACGATTTCATGTAAAAATTTTAAAATTCGAAGACATTTATGTTGTAATAAATAATTATTGATAATTTATTTGGAATTATTAATTTAAATTTATGTCGAATGTATGCAAAAGGCAAAAAAATGAGAACATTTTATTGTTTTGAGTTTCAAAAGGGGAGAAAAAAAGCATGTATACCTTAGAAATCTTTTTCCTTTACTGACTCTACAGCATAACGGTCAGAGCGCGCGTCCAGAATACCAAAATACTCGGATTCAAATCCGGCAGGAAAAATGAAGGTAGGAAAATTGTTCCCGAAAGCTCTCTGTTATATGTGAATCCGTCTGAATAATAAGAAAAACACAGCATTCACGTTTTCTTCTAAAATAATAATTAAATTAAATCATAGTTTTATTATTTTTTTGTTTTTACAATGTGTATTATGTACTCAAAACATATTAGTAACCTTAAAGTTTACCAAAGTCGACCTGTATCACTTCCTCAAATCTTCCCCAGGATGCTCTAAAGCGGACATTTTCGGTTCCTGAGGACCTCCTGGTAACAATTTTCTGCATCCTCAGGGATGCCTGGAGGATGACGGTCCTGGGATGTGAATCCTCCTCAGGACATCCTGGGGAGGCAAGTGTGCTGTATGGGATTTGCTCAAGACAGAGAATGTATTTGGAATAAACTAAAGATACGGTATGATACCATAAGACGAGAAATGCATGTCCAGTTTCTTCAAGCAGTAGATACGGAAATAGTAATGATAGAAGAAAGAGTTAGTCGGTTGGAAGTTTAGAGCGAAAGCTTTTTCCCATGTTGTATATATAATATATGGTACTGTACAAAATATGATGTGAAAGAATCTTTTACACCCATCTCTACAAGTCTCTCAATTCATCAGTTAGTTAACTAAGAAGAATATGATGAAAACATTAAATTTTAAAATGAAGACATATGACGTCAATTAGCTATATACTATTTAGTATTTTGCATACTAATTTAATGAAGTTTACACTCTTTTGACGCCAATTATTAAAAAGTTTACTTAAAAATTACATGCAGAAAAAAATATTTCCTTAATAATTCGTGTTTTTAGATTTTTTATCATGCAATTATTTTTCGAAGATGAAGAAACCACTAAAATTAAAACATATAAATGGTTATATGCTATATATTTTAAAAGCGTTTATCACAATAATTAAACCAAAAAAATACCATATTGTTGTTTTAAAGGTACTGTAATGAATTACGAGGGAATTATTACGTAAATTTAATCTTTCGAATTTATTTTTCTTTTCAACAGCTACACGAAAGTTTTATACTTTTATTTAATTTGAACCATAAAATTGAAGTGATAAGGTGAATTTTCAATGAAAATAATATTTTATTTACAGGTGAAAATTTATAATAAAACACGATCCACGGGTAACATAGATTAAGAGATAAAATATCATACTACTTATTTTATATCTAACATGACAAATACCATATATTTCCAGAATTGAATTACTTTGTATTATTTTATTTGATAAAATATTTTAGTCTGTTTCCTTTGGTTGTGATGAAAATTTAAATTTTTAATGAAAAATTAAACAAAAGAACGTTATACGCTCCGAATTTCAATTTAAATATTTTATTTAAATTAAATTTCATCTGGCATAGAATTTAATATAAAAATAGTGTGAAGATATATTTCATTTTCTAAAAATATTATCAAATTCGTATTCCAGATTAAAAAAAATATTTCTATAAAATATAAATTTTTATTGGCATCAGTACAATTTTATTTTTGAATTCTGAATGGCCTTACGATAAATAAAATTACTTCCGAACCCATTTCTTTGTGTATGTTTATATGTATAATTTCAATTTATCTTTCTTTTTTTAACGAGAATAATGCAAAATTTTAATACTTTTAGGTTACATTATGTTTAAAAAAGGAAGAATAATGTATTTGAAATAATATAGAACTAAATAATTGAATAAATTACATAGCCTCTTATGTTATTCAGCCTCAAGGAAAAATCAAAATTGATAGGCTCATTTAACGAGAAAAAGGTATTTTATATTTACAGGAAAGCTTATATACTGTGATAAAGAAAGAGTAAAACGTTATTTGTTAACATTTTCATTAATAATACCACAGTCATTTAACAGTGCATGGTTTAAAAACTTTATCGCATGTGACCATACTTGTGCGATTATAAAAGATTTATTTTATTAATTGTGATAAGTTAAATAAAGTTCTGTACAAATCGAAAACAAAGAAAAAAACCCTTATACAACTTTGAAAAAGAATGCTGAAAATGTCTGTATAATGTTTATAATGTAACTTTCTAACGAAAGGATGCACATGCACATACTGGGTGTCATTTGTGACGGTCGTGGAGATGTGCTGGTTGAATGCAGACATAACTCGAGATATAAGTTAAAACCACAGTTTGTGTAAACTGTTAGGGCTCAGGGGAAGTGGAGCGTCAATTCGTCAATTTCGATAACTAGTCACAATAGTAAAATATTAAACTCATAAATATACTCACAGCTCCGGCACTAGACTCAGTCGGGGCACTTCCAACTAACTTCTCACTTAGACTTCAGCTAGACGTCTAGATAAAATCTTTATTAGATAGACCTTGTCTGTAAAACACTCTTTATTATCTAGAATACTCAACGTAATGAAACTATCTCTTACCAGCGGCAAACTTCTCGAATAGCTCCGCTCTGAATGAACTCAATCGGCAAACGCTGTTAGCTATCTCACTTAGAAACTCCTCGCTAATTCACTGGAAGCTAAATAATAACTCGCTATAACTCAATCTAATTCAATTCACTGCTTGTCGGCTTACGCCGCTTCTCACCACCTAGCTGGCTTGCACCGCTACACACCCCCACTCTTCACACTCAAAGCTTTTATATGCTGCAAACTGAGATACTATAAATTTGCATATTACTTCTAACCGCGACATGACTGTAGAACCGAGGAAGACACAGACGCTATACAAATTTAAAGTAAAAGAGAGGATAGATGTCGCTTCCACGCTACACATGTTAAATCATTGACGTCACGATCTCACAAAAATTCTAGAATGCCTTTATCACAAAGGTCACTCCCTCACAACTTCTGCACGGTTTTATTTGAAAGATGATGCATTAATTTTTAAAAGAGGTCATTTTTACCTTAACATCTAATAGGATACCAAATGCGATTGGCTTTCATAGTTATACAGGGTAATCCAAAAGAAATAGGACAAAATACATTAGTAATTTTACTCATTTCGTCTCACATTGTATTGGCAGCAAAGACTCTTCATGTGAAATCACTAAGATGGCGCAATCGTCGGAGGTGGTGGTCGTCATCAAACATTTATGGTTATTACTTTCTTCTATCTTTACAAGAAGAAAGTATTTAATTCATGAAAAATTTCGATTTGCAGTTTTCGATGGATTTATACATTTTAGAAGGTCTGGAACATGATTTGAGGGTTTTTAAAAAATGTCTGCCTGCTACCACAATACGTTAAGAGTGTGGTAGCAGTACCTATTAGTGCAGCTATTTAAAAATTCTATAAACATATGAGAAACGTGTACTGATGGTAAAAAACAAAGACTGTCTTTAAAAAGAAAAATTTATTCCTAGTCATTTTTACCATAAAATGTTGGCTGATTTAAGATTTAAAAAAAATATTTCATACAATTGCTTATATTCATCAAATACTTAATATACTTTGGCATTCCAAATGCACTATATTATTCCTTCTACATTTTGTCAAATTTTCTGAAATTGTCGTTAAATTTGATAAAAAAGCACTGCATGCCATAAAAAAATATGCAAGACTTTTTTTGAACTTTTCGAAAAAATAGACATATCTTCATGTATATAAATTGTTTTTTTCCACAAATGAAATCATATATTGTACTATATATGATATCATTTCATTGTACTATATATGATTTCATTTCACGTAATCTATAGAGATAGACCTTTTCGTACATTTTCTTTTACAATCTGATTACAAACAATATTACTTTTGTTTGATTTTTCGTTGAACCCCAAATTGTACTACTGATCAATTCACCATTCATAAATATGATGTAGAACGTATTCTTCATATTTCTGAAGTTCCAGAAAATTCTGAAAAATACATCTTGAAATATTCGACAAAATAACTATTATCGAAATTGTCCGGTGGTTAATGGGCGTATAGCGTATTACTACAACAATTTTTGCTGCATTATGTCGCGCAAAAATATACTTTTAAATAAAAAATACTGTACATATTTTTTATTTATATAATGTGTTAAATCTTAAATGTTGTTGACAGACATTTTGAAAATTATGTTGCCTGAATCAGCGAGGGAAAGCATTATAAAACCTGCGGTACTAATTATAATCATAAACATTAAAATATACTTATATTTGTTGCTACATATCTGTTAAATCTTACATGAATACATGGTAAGAAATCATGTTTATCAAAAGTATGCAAAATCATTAACGAATTAAAATGTATATAGATAAATAATTGCATCTTAAACAATATATATATACAAATATTTTTATAGAAAATTTAAAATTTTTGCAAATTGTCATTTTAACCGTAAAAAAAAAATTAAATACAGGGTGGGCATAAAAAAAACTTTGCTGATATACGGAGCTCTAGTGGCCAGTCCGCTTAACCGATCGAGGTGAAATTTCAGATATAGCTATTCAAGAGGTATGAGCTCGAGATTCTGTAAACGGCAACAAAATGGCGCTCACGGTTACGGTTATAGTTACAGAAACTTGAAATTTTCCAATGGCAACACCCATTTTTTCATTGCAAAATGCTCAGCGCATGCGAAAATCCTAAATAGCGTTGGAACCGAACCTCTATCGCAAGAAACGAACATGCTATGCACGCACAAAAAACTGTTCTGCGAATCCCCCCCCCCCCCATAAAAAAAATCGACTGGGGCGCAAGGAGAAAATTTGCATATGACACAGAGTCAGTACACTAATCTCTGATTACAATACAGATCGGAGAAAAGATAACTTTTATTTTGATTACACATTTTCCACATGGGTGCCATCACAGGCAATTACACATTGCATGGTGGCAAGTGTGGGCAGTACAGCCGAACGTTACACCGGCTGGTACCGGTAAGGAAACATACGGATTGCAGAGCGCAGTAACTTTAAGACCATTTATTTGCGTATATCAAATACACGGGATGCACCTGTTGTAGTTTGCATGCGTCCTCTGGTAACTATGTGATGCACTTCCATAACAGTATCCTCAGGAACAGTTGGTCGCCCGGATCGCGGACTATCAGAGGTGCAGCCAATTTCTGCGAATTTCATTACTAAATCACGAAGAGCTCGTGAAATGCATAGGCCACGTATTTAGCGATGGTATTGACGATGAACGCACCAGGTTTTCGGAGCATTCATCTAACTTTGATAATAGTTTTACCAACTCACCGCGATCGAAGTCATTTTGTTGGCATCTGCGAGATCCGACTGAAGAACTACCATTCCTACCTCACTTTTTATCCGTTTTCTACACAGTCTATCTGGCAAACGACTTTTTGTAATTGGTATTTTGTCTCTGTCACATTCAAATTTTCTTCGTGTGCCGTGGTCGTGTTTTGGGGGGCCGTTCGTAGAGCGGATTTTGTAAAAGCATAACGTGTCCGTTTATTGCAATAACCATACCGTTCCAACGCTCTGTGGGGTTTTCGCATTCGCTGAGCATTTTGTGATGGAAAATAACGGGTGTTGCTATTGGAAAATTTCGAGTTTTTGTAACTATAACCGTAACCGTGAGCGCCATTTTGTTGCCGTTCACAGAATCTCTAGCTCATACCTCTGAATAGCTATATCTGAAATTTCACCTCGATCGGTTGAGCGGACCGGCCGCTAGAGCTCCATATATCGGCAAAGTTTTTTCATGAACACCCTGTAATTTTAAAAATATGAGTAAGAAAAACTTTAAAAAAGCTAATTCAAAATTTAAAACATTCTCAGTCAAAATAACTTTAACCCAGTAAGTGAAGTCATTTTCCTATTTGTAATCAAATTAAAACATTCACTTGAAATATAATTTTTTTATTAAATTATTATCATTTAAATTTCATATATACATATCTAAAAATTATAAATTGATCTTTTTGAAATGTTCTTTTATAATTTCCTATTAATATTAAGAGCAGCATTAAATTCTTTCTAGTAAAATTGAAAAAAAAAACGTTTAAAAAACGTACTAAGTTTATAGAAAGATTTAAACTCAAAATATATTTATGATATTATGCATTATTAAAAAGTAATCTTTAAGGAAGAAGGCGGAAAAAAACAGTTGTGTAATAAGAAGTGTCTTGAAACTTTGAATAATTAAATAGTGCACTGAATATTTAAGAAGCTATTGTGTCTATTTTCTGGATATGCACGGAGTTATTTTTTTTTCTTTTCAAATAGAACGCAATTTAAAATATTTATAAGCTATTAAATATGAAAAATGTTCTGTTCATGTTTTTGAATTTAATATGTAAGATTTGAATTTCTGAAATAAGTATGGATGTAAAGAAATTATGTTCATAAACCGTTTTCATTTTAATTCTATGTATTGTTAGATGAATAAACCTGCTTGGATTGTGCCGTGTAATAAACACAGGCTGTATAGGAAAGTGTTGTCTTGCATTTATATTGCAAGAAATGCTTACTTTATGTAAACTTTATATTTAATGTAAACTTAAATATTAATCTCGGTGTATATACATTCTGTTTTCCACAAATGAAAGCATACTCGTAATCTATAGCCATAAATTATTTCGGGCATTTATTTTTACAATGTGATCCCAAGTATTATTATTAATATTTAATTTTTTGTTGGCTTCCTAGTGGTCCTTCTTATCAAATTACCATTAATAAATATAAAGAAAAACACATTATTTATATTTATGAAGTTCTAGAAAAATCCAACAATTATATGCCTAAATATTATACAAAATGTCTAAAACTAAACGTTTCCTGTGATAGATAGCCACTTCGTGCATTTCAGCTACAATATTTATGATGGTATACCGCGTAAAAATGTACTTTTAACCAAAATTTACTGTATAATATTTTTTTTTGTTGTTTATTTAACGTGTTAACGTCAAATATTGTACCTAGACAGTTTGTAAATCACGCTGTCCTGAAGTAGTAGACAAGACATTGTAAATCCTGCGGTACTAATTTTAATATATACTTCTATTTATTATACCTTATGTATTAAATGCAAGAGTGTTTCGCAAGAAATTACATTTTTCAAAAATATGAAAAATAATTGACATATTAAAATGTTTATAGATAATTAATTTCTTACATTTTAAACAAGAATTTATTTTTTTTCAAATAGCAAAATTTTTAGTTATTGCAATATGGCATTTTAATCTTAAAAATAATTTTAAATATTTAAAAAATGAATAAGAAAAGCTTAAAAAAACTAATTCAAAATTTAAAACAATTTAACTCAAAATAATTTTAATCCGAGAAGTGAATTCATTTTCCTATTTGTAATCAAATTAAAGTATTCTGATGAAATATTTTTTTTTCTTAAATTATTATCATTTTAATTAATTTCACGTATATATGTAAAAATTGTAAATTAATCTTTTTGAAATGTCTAAGTAAAATTAAAAAACTGTACTAAGTCTATACAAATATTTAAGCTCAGAATATATTTATGATATGATCTATTAAAAAATCATCTTGAGGGAAGATGGCAAAAGGAAAAAAACAGTTGTGTAATGTGAGGTGGCTTGAAAGTTTGAATAATTAATTAGTCCGTTGAATATTTAAGATGCTAGTGAGTCTATTTTCGGAATATGCAATAAGTTTTTTTTTTTAATTTTTTAAATAGAACGCAATTTAAAATATTTATAAGCTATTAAATATGAAAAATGTTCTGTTCATGTTTTTGAATTTAATATGTAAGATTTGAATTTCTGAAATAACTATGAATTATAAAAAATTATATTGATAAACCGTTTTAATTTTAATTCTGTATGCTGCTAGATGAATAAACCTGTTTGGATTTTTCAGTTTAACAGACACTAGTTGTATTTGAAACTGTTGTCTCGCATTTATATTGCAAGAAATGTTTTGATTGCTTTGGGGAAAACTCATGTATACATCTCCATGTATATACATTCTGTTCTTCCACAAATGAATACAAATACTATACAATATCCATATACTCGTAATCTATAGCCATAAATCATTTCGTGCATTTATTTTTACAATGTGATCCCAAATATTATTATTCATCTTTAATTTTTTGTTAGCTTCCTAATGGTCCTTCTTAACAAATTACCATTGATAAATATAAAGAAAAAGACATTCTTCATATATATGAAGTTCTAAAAAAATCCGACAATTATATGGTCTAAATATCATACAAAATGTCTAAAACTAAACGTTTCCGGTGATATATAGCCTTTTTGTGCATTACTGCTACAATATTTATGATGGTGTACCACGTAAAAATGTAGTTTTAACCAAAATTTACTGTATAATACTTTTGTTTGTTTATTTATTTATTGTGTTAAAGTCAAATTTGTATACAGACAGTTTCTAAATTACGCTGTCTTGAAATAGCTAGACAAGACGTTGTAAACCCTACGGTAGTAATTAAAGTGATAATTTTAACGTAGACTTATATTTGTTATAAATATGTAATAAATACATGAATATATCGCAAGAAATCATATTTTTTAAAAATATGCAAAATGATTAACACATTCAAATGTTTATAGATAATTAACTAATTACATCTTAAACAAGAATTTATTTTTTTAAGCAAAATTTAAAATTATTGCAATGCGTCATTTTAATCTAAAAAATAATTTTAAATATTTAAAAAAAAATGAATAAGAAAAGCTTAAAAAAGCTAGTTCAAAATTTAAAATATTTTAAGTCAAAATAATTTTAATCCGGGAAGTGAATTTATTTTCCTATTTGTAATCGAATTAAAGTAATTAGTTGTAATATAATTTTTTCTTAAATTATTATCATTTTAATTAATTTCATGTGCGTATCTAAAAATTATAAATTAATATTTTTGAAATGTCTTCTGATAATTTTCTATCAATATAAAAAAAAACATTTAATTATTTCAAGTAAAATTAAAGTCTATACAAATATTTAAGCTCAAAATATATTTATGATATTATATATTAAAAAGTAATCTTTAGGGAAGAAGGCAAAGGAAAAAATTTCTTGAAAGTTTCAATAATTAAATAGCCAGTTGAATATTTAAGAAGCTAGTGAGTCTATTTATTGTATATAGACTGAGCTAAATTATTTTTTACATTTTAAATAGAAAGCAATTTTAAATATTTTTAATCTATTAAATATGAAATATATTCATCTTTTAATTTTAATATGTCAGAATTGAGTTTCTGAAATAACTCTAAATTAAAAGAAATTATGTAGCTAGACCATTTTAACTTTAATTCCATATTTTGTTAGATGAATAAATCTGTTTGGATTTTGCAGTATAATGGACACTATCTACATGATAAATTGTTGTGTTGCATTTATATTCTAAGAAATATTTTGATTTGTTTGGATAAAGAAAAATTACTGTTTTATTATATGTGTTACAGGCCAAACCCGATTTTAGGCCAAACTAGACTAGCCTAGGCCAGACTAGTTTATCCTATCGCCCATCGGATAGACTAGTTTTTCCTAGGCCAAACCGGTCTATCCTAACGCCCATCGGATAAACTAGTTTTTCCTAGGCCAAACCAGTCTATCCTAACGCCCATCGGATAAACTAGTATTTCCTAGGCCAAACTAGTCTATCCTAAGGCCCGTAGGACAATCTAGTTTTTCCTAGGCCAAACTAGTATGGCCTAACTCTTATAGGATAAACTAGTTTAGCCTGCTGTTTATTGGTCTGAACTAGTTTCTCCTAGGCCGATCTAGTTTAACCTAGGCCAATTCAATTTGGCGTGATTTTATTGAATTCAATGACCGCCACAGCGCCAACATTCTAGTTTGTCCTAGGTTGATCTAGTTCATCCTTTGCCAATTTAATTTTAAGTGTTTTTAGCTCACAGGCGTCAAAGCCTGAGAAGTAATGGGCTCGCAGGTTCTATATGTATGAATGTACGTATGTATGTACGAATGTACGCACGTATGTACGTGCGTATATACGCAACGCGATAACTCGTGATAGAAATATCCGATTTGCTTCACATTTTGGGAGTAGGTTCATTCCGATAAGGTACTTTTCTGATTAGTTTTGGGAATTAGTTTGATAAGAATAAAGGGGGCGAACGGGAGGCTAATCTCCCACCGATAATTTAGAAAAATGGATTTTTCATGCAGAATTATCAGTTTTCATTTAAAATTTTAGATATAGGATCATTTTGACAAGGCGCTTCCGTGATTAGATGTGGATATTTATTGTTTAAGTGTAAAGGATAGGGCAATGTAGGTAACCCCCCATAAATTAAATAAATGGTTTTTGACCAAGAATTTACAGATTTGCTTCAAATTTTGTATTTAGGTTCCTTCTGATAAGGCGATTCCCTGAATAGTTTTAGGGTTTTAATGGTTAAGTATGAAGGAAAAAATGAACGATTACCCTCTTACCTAGAAAAAACTAGTTTATCGTATGGACATTTAGATAAACAAGTTTGGTGTAAAAAAAACTAGTTTAAACAATTGGTATTAGGATAAAATAGTTTGGCCGAGTCTAATCTAATCTATGTTTTTGACCGGCCAAACCCGATTTCAAGCTAAATTAGATTAGCCTATACCAAACTATTTTATCCTAACGCCAATTGGATAAACTAGTGTTTTCTATGCCAAACTAGTTTATCTAAATGCCCATAGGATAAACTAGTTTTTTCTAGCTAAGAGGGCAATCCTTCATTTTTCCTTTCATACTCAACCATTAAACCCCCAAAACTATTTAGGGAATCCCCTTATCAGAAAGAATCTATATACAAATTTGAAGAAAATCCGTAAATTCTGCGTCAAAAATCATTTATCTAAATTATGGGGGGGGGTAACTTTCATTGCGCTTTTTTACACTTAAAAATAAACATCCACAACTAATCATGGAGGCGCCTTGACAGAATGATCCTATATCTAAAATTTTAAATGAAAACTGATAATTCTGCATGAAAAATCTCTTTCTCTAAATTAACGGTGGGGGATTAGCCTCCCGTTTGCTCCCCTTTATTCTTATCCAATGAATTCCAAAAATTAATCAGAAAAGTAACTTATATCAATGAACGTACATCCAAAATTTAAAGCAAATCGGATATTTCTATCACGAGTTATCGCGTTACGTACGTATGCACGTACATACGTACATACATGCGTACATACATACATACATACAGAACTTGCGAGTTCCTTTATTTCTCAGGCTTTGACTCCTGCGAGCTAAAAACACGTAAAATTACATTGGCGTAGGATAAACTAGATCAGCCTAGGACAAACTAGAATGTTGGCGTTGTGGCGGTCATTGCATTCAATAAAATCACGCCAAATTGAATTGGCCTAGGTTAAACTAGATCGGCCTAGGAGAAACTAGTTTAGACCAATAAACAGCAGGCTAAACTAGTTTATCCTATAAGAGTTAGGCCATACTAGTTTGGCCTAGGAAAAACTAGATTGTCCTACGGGCCTTAGGATAGACTAGTTTGGCCTAGGAAAAACTAGTTCATCCGATAGGCGATAGGATAGACCGGTTTGGCCTAGGAAAAACTAGTTTATCCGATGGGCGTTAGGATAGACCGGTTTGGCCTAGGAAAAACTAGTCTATCCGATGTGCGTTAGGATAAACTAGTCTGGCCTAGGCCAATCTAGTTTGGCCTAAAATCGGGTTTGGCCTGTAACATATGTATCAAATACGAATAATCTAACAGTTCGGTATAAATTATGATTTAAAATGTTTTACGTGAATTTTATCTTTTTAAATTTTTAATTCCTTAGAAACTACTATGACGTACTTCAAATTCTGAATTCCAACAGTATTGTAAAAATCGCATTTTTTTTTTTAATTTTATAGTAATTGTTCTGATGGGATTATTATATAGTAAAGTAACAGTCATGGCAAGTTTGAAGTTTCTAGCTTTAATAATTCTTACACATAATCTTAATATATCCTATTAGACAGTGTTTTTAGGATATTTTCTGCTCATTTCATTCGTTTTACATGAAGAGTTTTTTTTAATTACTATTTTATTATTTTATTATTTTTTACATTACAGTGGTAAGTTTACTTCCTTATATTCCACAGTAATCGAACGTTACTTAAAGTTATTTATCTTTTCCCAACATATATTAACATTTAAAAAATAAAATGTTTTTTGCGTTAAAAAATCTGATTTGCTAGTGAAAAACTCCTGTTTTTATTTCAGAAATGCTTGATTATTGTAATATTAAATATCATATTGATCCTATATTGGTTTGTTATACTACTTTTGCTATCTCTTGTTTCAGTTACAATCCCTGTTCCTATTATAATGTTATATAAATATAATGTGTTGTGACCCACCTAACATACAAACTTATGTGCGCACAGTAGGGCAAAATCCCGAAAAGCTGGCCAAAATATGAAAATGTTATTCAAATTGTACGAAAATTCGTATACAGGTGTTTTTGAGGATGCTAAGTAAGAATACAAAATTAAAATTGAAAAAAAAATGGCGGATACAATATGGCTGAATAAAAATTAAAATGTCTCGAAAGTTATTCAATTTATGTGCAATTTCGTAAACTTTTCAGGATGCTAATTAGGATTTAAAAGTTAAATTTTAAAAATAAATAAATAAATAAAATTAGAAATTAAGAGTAAAAACAATAAAATTTAAATAAAATTTAAAATCTTGAGGTAAACTAAAAAACAAGACATATTTAAACGAAATTTAAGTACGTTAATGGAAAGTAAAACATTAGACTATTTAATTTTTATATTATTAAAATAAAAACTAAAATATATTCATAAATTAACCTTTAGAATCAACTGTAGTATGATAAAAAGATTCTTCAGAGATCAAGGTGTTAAAATAGTTAGCGGAACTTGTTGGAGGTATTGGAAGATCCTGTTACTCTTAGGATCAATTATTTTAATTTCTTCTACGATAATTTACATAAACTGGAAAGGAAAGAATCTGATGGCATTAAAAGACGTAAAAATATATTTTTTTCCTCGCTACTGCATCTTTGCGATAAATCTTCTCGGTGCCTTTTGATCAGTTTGTTGCATGATTCTTGAGTATCTTACTGCATTTGACAAATTGGCAATAATGAAGATAATGTTATTTCTTTGTCATTAATAAGTAGTTTATGTACTGAAGTAAGCATATAGAACCAGGGGTGCTGCTCAAATCTACGAGCTATTTGTAAGGGAAATTTTTCGAAGTTTGTCAAATAAATAACATGGCTACAAGAAATTACTTATGGCATAGAAACGTTTAATCAAATTTTCGTATATGCTCGTTTAGAAACACAAATAGTTGCGTTTTCAAAGAATCGTTGAATTGTATTTCCATCATTTGTGCTTCCAAATCTAGGATTTAGTTTCTCGACGAGAAGTCTTGATTGTAAATGAAATATTTTTTGCACATTTTATTTTGCAATTTCAGTGTTCTTCTTTTAAGGCAGAGTACGAGCTTTTCATTTTTTCTATCCAGTTGTCTGCCAGGTGTAAGGCCTCTCTAAACATGTTTGCATGTAACTTAGATATTCTAAATTCTACATTATCTCAATCCACTTTTAATAAAAAATGTCAGATCGGTAAGATGCCGTTTTGATGCTGTCTAACATAGGTAGCAACGTTGAGTATTACACTAATTCGTTTTTAACGACTTTTTTTTCTGTATCAATGATTGTATTAAACGAAATAAGTTAATTCTGCTAGTATTTAATGCAATCCCATCCATTGACAGTTGTTTCCGTATTTCTTGAAAAAGAAAAATGGATCTTAATTGGCCCGATAAAATTAGTGAAATAAAGATCTCGATATTTTCAAATTGACGATTCATGAATTATTCGCAATATTTATGTATTCTAGTAGCACGGAAGAAAAGAAAAATATATTAGACATAATGCCATCTTCATAGCTAAATATTTGTTTAAATGTACTCAGAATAGATGTGCCATCGCATCCTCACTTTCAAATCAAATCCAAATTACTAATATAAGGAAAGTTATATTCATAATGATTTTTACTCGCATTAATGAAATGCGCTCAGTAGTTTGATCTAGCAAATATAGCCATTGACAAAATATTTCTTCTAATTATAATAGAACAAACAAAATTCCTACCTATAAAGATAAGAAAATGTTATTCTACCGGATCAGTAATAGAGAATTATTTTCATTTTTTCATTTCTAAGCTTACTTATCAAATTAATGTAATCTTATGATTATAGTACTTATTTACAATATAACAAGAAATAAACTATTATAAAATTGAATAATTCTAAAATTTGAAAAATATTTATCAGCTAAATTATGTGAAAAGTAGTCAATTTCAAAATTTTTGAGGCGGCCGAAAAAGTGGCATTTTTATTTGCGGTTACTAAATTATGCGTGAAATGCAGAAAGGTAGTTTTAGGCAGCAGGTTTTTTATGAATCACTAGACAATAGCCCAAGTTATTATTTCCATTAAATTTCGTTGCGGAACACTGTGGAACATTTAAACTTTTTGATGTTTAAAAGCAAAAAAATAAAAAAAAATCTAAAATTTTTTATCAAAAATGACAAAGAATTTATTAAATTTTAAGTGCTTAATATAAATTTTGTAATACATGTAAATAAAGTACATAATATCATAGTGTGAAACCATTTCAAATCATTAAAATCGGATAATATTTTAAAAAATAGCACGCGTTTAAAGGAACCGTTGATTTGCTGTTTTTGTTCGCTCTAAATGATACTCCTTCAAGCATCATTTTTGAAATGAGGCTGCTTGTAAGGGCAAAGCAAAAATCTTTTTTTAAATACAGATTCCGACTCTCCAAACATTATTCTAGCCAACTGTACAATCGAAATTCCCTAAATCGTAACTTCATTTTTCGACTTTTGGCCAGCTTTTTGGGGTTTTGCCCCACTGTGGTGCGGCTCCAACAGAAAAAAAATTGAGCATTTCTAGAATAACACATAGACGAATATCTACGAAATCATAAGTGCGGTCATCAAATAAACGTCTCTACAAGATTTCGCTCATACAGAAATTTTAGTACCCGCTGTATTAGATAACGCATTAATTAATGTGATAATAAAAAAGTTTCTGAGAGTTAAAGCAAGTAATTTGTAAAATTCTATTTGACTGGTTAAATTTATAAAGAGCTTCTAATTGTTCGGAGTATACAGTATAAATAATGATGTTTTATTATTACCATTTAATTGTAAGAAATAGTTTTTTTTATCTTCTTTAATCGAACTTTACCGCGCAGTTTTTGTAGAAGTATAATTAAATTTATTTTTAAGTTAAACAAATATTAATTTATTGAAAATGAATGCATAAAGTGAGCTTGATTTTCCTCTTAAAGTAAATTGTAATATATATATATATGCCTTTCGTTCCAATGAAAGCAATTTTGGGTCATTAAAAAAAATCACTTAAAAAGATCTTTTTTTAAATCTTCCAGTGTTTTAAATGAAACGTAATTACAGTCACTTTTACAAGTCAACATTTTTAATTTGCAATATAGTCTGTTTTACAATCTTCATTAAATGATAATAGAAAAGAGAACAAATTTTAATGAAATTAGTATGTAAATTAATCACTTTCTGTCATCATCTAATTTCAAATGTTCTTCATTTTTACTTTCTTCTATCTTCAATAAAAGGCAGTATTGTAATCGAAATTTTTTCGACTTCTGGTTTTCGACGGATTTACATAATTTAGGAGTCAGATATCCCAAAAAACATGCTTTTACAAAATGTCTGTCTGTCCGTGTGAGTGTATGTGTGTTTCCGTATGTCGCCTTTCTACAATCGAAGAGTGTGGGAAGATATGCATAGAGATGATCCAAATTTTGATTGTGACAAGCAGGGCCTCCTTCAATTAAAAAATATTTTGCCGTAAGAGAGCGTTGCAATAACGATTTGTGTGCCATTTTAATACTGTACCACTTATAAATTCATGCAATTATCCATAGAATTCAACCAATTTTTTTGTGTTTCGCTATGGCTAGTTGTCCATCCTGTACTTAGAAAAATCCGTCGGTAGGGCGTTCTGCAATAGCAGTTGTGTGCCATTTTATATATTGTACCACCGAAAAGTGTATGAAGTTACGTATAGAATTGAACCAAATTTTTTGTGTAAGTGTTTGGCTATGACTAGTACGTCCTCTCTCAATTTGAAAAAAAATCACAGGAAGGGATCTCTGTAATGGCATTTTTTGTGCCAATTTGAATGTTGTGTCACCTAAAACTGTATACGCATAGAATTGAACCAAATTATTTGTGTAAGTTTTTGGCTATAGTCAGCAGACTCTCTTGGAATTTGAAAAAATATCCCGAAAAGGGCGCTACAATCGCGATGTCTGTTATTTTCATTATTGTACCCTCAGAAAGTGTATGACTTATGCATAGAACTGGACTAAGTTTCTTGCGTATGATTATTTTTGGGTATGAGATACAGGTCCTCCCTGAATTTAAAAAAAATCTGCCTGTTATCTATAACCTCTTTTAGAGACGAGAACTCCCGTCCTTCTAAGCCGGCTGTTTGTAAACAATTGATGATAACAGAATAAGGTAAAACTGATTTTAACAAATATCATGATTCAAATTAAATCGTGTTTACTTTGATTAATTGACCAAAGAAGAAATATCAGATGAAATTCATATTGGTATAGTATTGGATTAATAATATTAAAGTGTTAACATGTGTAACTATTTTTTGAAATGTTGAAATATACGTATGAGTTACAAAAAAGTGTTGGAATCGGCACATCCATTTATATTTTTTTTTATCTATTCTTTCAGACAGACAGTTATCTTAAATAATTATGGTGAGAGATAGCAGTTTTGATATAAGCCTTTCATTATAAAGAAAGGTTCAAAAAGCTTATTTCTGACATAATTCTACAACTTTCATTGTAACAAATGACTTTAATGATATTGGTTAACTTTTCATTTATTTTTTCTATTTTTAGTACTTTCCAAAGTAAAAATCTTCGTACACTGTTTTAGCTTTTCAAGATCTAAAAATTAAATGTCTGTTATTATTTCCTTGTCTGTCTATGAATCTAGAACCGGTAATGGGGCAAAAAATATGGTCAATGAGAGTTTACCTGTAGAAAAATGTGTTTTGGTGAAAACATTCTTTAATATTAGACTTCTGGTCTATTTCTTATCGTTTTCTGAATATTTAAATTCTTGACTTTTAGTACATATCTATCTTTTGTTTCTGAATTTTAAGTCCCATTTCATAAAAATTGATTTTAAATATCGTTCCTTTAATTCTAGTGTTATTCTATTCTCTACTAAGATTTCTACTTCACAATCTAATTAACATAATTCTATTACTTCCGTATTTTAGAAGTACCAAATTTACCTCACAAAGTCCAAACGATCTACCATTTTTTTTTAACGAGTGCTCTCTAAAAGTGTGATTCAAAATTTTACATTTTAGTGTTCATCAGATTCTTTAAATTCATCTTTATTCATGTTTGGAAATTTCCTAAAATTATGTCCTTTAAGCCTAATTTTACGCAATACAAATTTTGTTACATTATGAATGCTTGATTTTGTTCAATTTAAAATCTTTCAGGCTACTGATTGTTTCTTAAATCTTAGTTAACTTTTGGCCCCATTAGTCAAAAAGACGTTCTGCTCTCGAAGCTGGTAGACGAGAGGTGCTGCCTTCGAACCCAATCACTTTAGAGATGGTATAATCGTTTGGTGTTTTCCGTGATTTACTTTAAACTTGGATATTCTTACGTAAATATGGATTACATTCTCTTATAAAGAACCTGTCGGGCCTATGTAACTCGCACTGATAATCAGCCATCATAAACACAAACAACCAACTTTGTTAGCTATTTATGCTGGAATAGAATCTGATGCATTATTCATTTTTGTATCATCTGATCTATATTAATTATGCCCCCAGATAACATCAACATTTATATTTACCAAGTTTAAGACTGATTATTCCTTTCCATGAAATTCTCCTTCTCTTCTAGGCATTGTACAACACGATGTCATAAAAGCAGCAGCGGCAATAGTTAAATGGATAGTTAAATAGATAATATGTTGTACCTACGAATTCCACAACCAAGCTAACTCTCACATTTTTCTCATATAGCTCTCATCTTCTAACAGTCCTCTGATAAATTCTGAGTAACAATATTCCGCTTCCGTTTGTTCACTATCTATTTTGACCTTACTTTTTAACATATTACACCCAATTTTGACTAATTAAAAATGTCTGATTCAGAGTCAGTACTTCGAAATACCTTTACATCATTAATCTTAGCTGAGGTATTGTCTAATTATAAACAGATCAACCATAGATTTCTGATTCTTTTGATATTTCAGTCATGTATAACGATGTATGATAACAGATATAACGTGGGAACGTTTATAAGGATACATTCTAGATTGGGAAAACGTGATGTGACTTTTAAGATCCAATGGCTCATAAACTTTAATTAAACGGTTAGCTTCGAAATTCCGAATTTCTTCTGCAAATCTTCAAACTTTTTTTGGCTTCTTTTTATAATCTTCTATTAAGGTGTCAACAATCTAAACAGACAAGACGATCTCTTGTTTGTTTTTGTATTTTTGATTACATCATACAATAAATCCCAATGTATATTTTCTCTTCACTGACATTGCATGTTGACGAATAACTTCTTATGATACAGATTTATCTTCAAACATGTGTCATGCAAACTGACAGAGTGATTCCCTGTAAAACATCTAGTTAGTTATTTCGGATAAATTTTTTAATCGTGACTAAAAATGCTGCTGAGTCATTTTTTTTCTTTCGTTTTTGCTACAATCACATCTTTAATTGATATCTTTTTTTCCATTTTGAAGCCATGTATAAAGATTATGTCCTTGTTTTGGAAAAATATATTATTTCATTTGAAGTCTAATTGCTCCCAGATTTCAATGAAATGTTTTCCGTTGTCATTGCATATTTCTTCCTCAAATCTCTTACTAACAATATCTCATTTCTTTTCTCCTGTTTTTTGCATGAATGTCTCTTAACAGATGATCTTCTTTCTGTTTAAAGTATTTTCGAAGATATCATAAAATCCAACTCGTTATATACGATTTCACCACTCACTGTCATCGAGAAATCGAGATTTTTCTTCTTTCTTTACTCTTTGTCTCAGAGAGTACTACTACCTCAATTTGGCAAACGTTAGTTCACCACGTAAGAAGTCGATTTTATTAGTTATTACACAGGCATACTATCATGCAAAAATTATAATCTTTGCTCTTATTTTAAAATCAATTCATTGGAACCGATCTAAAATTATTTTTATTTTTATTTTATTTTATTTGTTTATTTATTTATTTTTTTTAGCATTGGAAGAAAATTTATATTAAAAGAGGAATTAATCCTTTTCTACAATCCCGAAACTGGAGTTTCAGTGTTCTCATTTTACGGGCACTCTCCATCAGGGATGCAGTGGAGGGAATTCTGGGATATACGCCGTATACCTTATGGAATTTTTAAGAAACATCGTAAACCACATATTCTCTAGAAAGCTGTAGTATATACATCTTAATGCATACTCTCGGCTTTCAGCGTATACCCTCTGCTTAGAACGTATACCCTTTGTCTTTTTTGCAACTACACCACTGCTGACCATGAATATGCCCAGCATTGAGTGGCCCTGCCGACAACAGATACGTACGCCTGCATAGCCATAAGAATTACTGTGTCACACAAGCCTACATCCATGCAAAAATGTGGAGGTACCGTCGGTAAAAAAGGTATTTAACTAATACCGAAAGTTGAACTTGAAAAGAAACTGATTTTACAACAAAATCTCCTTGATTTTGCATTAAAAATAGCATTTCGTGATAACATCTTCAATTTTCATGGAATATTTCTTTTTCAAGTATTACTGGGATTCATTATCAAAAATTAATAGCAAAACATATTCAAATTAAAACTTTTAAATTATTCAATGTTAATAACTTCAATGACAAAATAAAGATGTGAATAATGGTTTCTTGAGATCTACTCAATCAAATTAAATAATATAACTATGAGAATAAAAAGCGTAAATGGACAAATTATTATTTTTTTTGGAGGGGGGGGGGGGGGGGTTAGTGGTTAAAAGAAAAAAAAATATTTTTTCTCTTCCTGCATATTAATATGTTATTTTTTCACTTTTAATTTCAATTTTTTTTAAATTTCACAGATTTTTTTTATTTACTATCAATGGCAAACAATTATTTAAACTCAAATTCTCTTGACGTGTAGAACATAGAAAGATTCACTATTGCATAATACGTTTCAAAATCATATTTTTTTATATTAGCAGTTTTCATACGTTTTTGTTAAGGTAGTTTTAGAGGGGGTTCTAAGTAAATATTTTATTTAGCCTAATAAAATGAAGAAATTAAAACAATGACAATAACTGATAATTAAAAATTTCTTTCAAACAAACTAATTAATTTTTATTCAATTCATGATTAAAATCTAAAACAATTATTACAATTTTTGATAACAACTTGAACATCATTAAATACGCGACAAACAAAATATTACTTAACATTGAATACAGAAATAGATAAACATTTTTCAACATTTTTTTAAATCATTTCTTTGACTGACAGAAGAAACTGATTGATTCTGGAAAATGATTTAAGTGCAACTGAGGTATAAATGTATTTCATCTGATCAGTGCTGAAGTATTTGCATCAACAATCAATTGTAATCATAAAAATATATACACCCTGACGCAAAAGTTTAGACAATGAAGAAATCCCTACATACTTTGAAAAATATTTATTCAATTTTCAAATCACTGCTTGAAATTAATGTGCTGTATATATAAACAATATTTATAACAAAGAAAAGTGGAATTGTGCATATTGCAATAAATTAAATGGTAACAAAAATAAACTGCTGTCTCAAAAGTTTAGACACAAATCAAATAAAATCGAAATAAACAATTTTTAAAACCTGGTTGCGCATCCATGCTTCTGTATTACGTCAAATATACGAGATTGTATCGAAGAAACTAAATCTTGTATAGTTTGTGGATCGATATCGTACCATGCATCCTCAATAGATGTCTTAAGTTCCTGTACAGAAGAGTATTGTCTAGTGTTGCTATAAACTTTGCGACACATGATGCTCCAAAGGTTTTCTATAGGGTTAAGATCTGGCCTACATGCTGGCCAGTCCAGAACTCTTATATAATGGGAATTAAACCAAGATTTTGAATGTTTTGCAGTGTGAATTGAAGCATTGTCTTGCTGAAATTCCCACTGAGGATCCCCTAGAAGCTCAGCAAATGGCAGTAGGTTTTCTTCTAATGTCTGTGTATAATGCTGTGAAGTTTGACGACCACAGGTGAAGGTCAGAGATACTTGTCCATTATAGCAAAAGGCTGCCCAAACCATCACCGAGCCCCCTCCTTGTCTGCGACTAAAAAAACGTCGAGGTTCCTTCCGCAAGTCATGCCAATACGATAAACAACCATCTGGACCATCCAGATTCCACTTTTTTTTCATCGCCAAATATGACTGACTGCCATTTCTCTCCATATGACATATGCTTTCGAGCCCACATCATTCTTTGTAACTTATGATGTGGCTTCAGAGCTGGTTTCTTCTGCATTTTGCTATAAACGATTGTTCCTTTTTCCAAAATTCGTCTACGAATCGTATCCTTTGATACAGAGAGTTCCGATGAGCTTTGAACTCCACGTAAGCTCATTTGTTGAGTACTCGCTAGTCTTTGTATCAGGCGATCCTCTCGTACATTTGTCACACGTGGCCTCCCAGACCGACATTTTGCTTTATATTCGGAACCGCTCAATAAAACTCGATAAATAGATTTTTTTGACCTATTAAGAATAGCAGAAATTTCAGAAACGCTCTTCCCTTCACCTTTCAGCTGCCAAATCCTTGAAATCTCATTCACTTGAATTTCTTTAGCTCTCGGCATGTCGACTATGAAGCGCAATCTTTTGCAGAACTTAAGTACTCCAAATTTGTGACATCATCGATTCTAAATTTGCATATGCCAGCGAATATTCAAAGAAATTTAGAATAGTGTCTAAACTTTTGCGACAAGCACATTTGAATTTTTATGAAAAAAATTAGTATTATCTATACATATAATAAAACAGTAGGACCCGGTGTGTCTGTACATTGAAGATAATTGACAAAAATGGAGTCAGGGCGATAAAAGAAAACCAATGAAACACAAAAAAAATTTTTTTGAATTTTTTGTCTGTCTGTCTGTCTGTCTGTCTGTCTGTCTGTTTGTTCGAGGTTATCTTCGTAACTACTGAATGGATTTTTATGCGGTTTTCACTAATGAAGAATGCACACTCCCGGGCAGTGTATAGGCTTTGTTTCATCAAAATCGGACAACAGACAAAAAAGTAACAAAAAGAAACAAAAGAAACTATTAGGTGCGCTGCTCACGTTTTTTAGTACATATAAAATCCAATAGATGTCACTGTGCGATTTTAAAACGCGCTATCGTTATGTTTTCGCCAGTCTACTTAAGTATGAGAAAGTTTCAAGCTGGCTGTCGTTCCATGTGGTTTAGTCGGTAGAACGTCAGTGCGCCATACTGATGGCCCGGGTTCGATTCCCAGCATGGAATTTTTTTTCACTATTTTGGCATTAACGCCTATAAGCAATTAAAAGAATTTGAAATATTGTATTCAAGGCGAATTTTCTCTCTGGGAAAATTTCCTTGCATTAATATGTCAGTGTAATTTTTTTTTCGATTTAATTTTTTTTTTCGAAACTTTGTTTTTCTTAAAAAATTACAGTAAATATTTGATATTTCCCAACGTTTTTTGAATGATCGACTTGCTTTTTTTTTTTTTTTAATGTATGTCTGAACCTTATCTAACTACTTCTTCAAGATTTCTTTAGATAAACCGACCAGCGTAGCGGGCGAAGGCCGCTAGTAGCAAATAAAACGACTGTCTTTTGTACATAGCATTTTAAATCAGTTTTTGAATATATTTACAGGTTTTTGTAATTCTGACGTCATAATTCTACATTTTAAAGCTGAATGACGTCATTGTCTAAACTTTTGCGTCATGGTGTATAACTTTACTCTTAACCTTTTACAGGCCAATGTTCACAATTGGGAAGATAAGTTTAAGAATTTATTAAAAAGTAAATTTAATGACTATTAATTTGAAAAAATTAGCAGAAATACAAAAAAGACTTGATTTTGTGAAATAGAAGTTACATTCATATCATTATTGAGGAAATGTACAGAAAATCAAAAAAATGACTAATGACTACTGGAAAATATTCAGTCATAAAAATTATTTTTTATTCTTTTACAGGTCAATGTTCACATTTGGGAATATAAGTTTAAGAATTTATTAAAAATTAAATTTAATGAATATTGATTTGAAAAAATTAGCAGAAATACAAAAGATGACTTGATTTTGTGAAATAGAAGTTACATTCATATCATTATTGAGGAAATATACAGAAAATCATAAAAATGACCAATGACCACTGGAAAATATTCAGTCATAAAAATTATTTTTTGAATTAGAATTTTCGAATTAGATAACTTGATTTTTTTAAATAAGAGTTACATTCCTATTATTTATGGGAAAATGCACAGAAAATCATAAAAATGACCAATGACCAATGGAAAATGACCACCAAAAGTGACCAATGTTCCCAATTAGGAACATTCTGAAAATTTTTTATAAATTTTTTTCCACCATATTAATGACTATTATCCCTTAACTAAAGCATTCAAAGGCATAATGTGAAAAAAAAAAAAAACTTAAATATGCTTGGACCTGAATTTCGCCTGCAAAAGGTTAATAAGGTAAGAGCCATAAAAAATTTAAACAACATAAAAAACCATAGAAATATAATAATAATTTTAAAAGGTTCTGGTGCGCTAAGTTCAAAGAAACCCTTCCTGGAAGTTCTTAAAAAATTGCTCCTAAAAATTATTATTCCCTATGTGTAACTTCGTAAGCTCGTCTACAGACTTTCAATAATTTTAACACTGTACATAATTTTGTGATGAACAAACAATGTATGTATTTTCGTATTCAGATAACAAACTTAAAAAAAACAGAATTACGGTGAAATAACTATCAACGATGTGAAGAAATTTGATACTATTAGATCTTTTTTATTCCTCACAAAATTTCAATTTAATTGTACAATTTATTTCAGTTAATTAGCTTTCACTTTAAAATTTATGTGTCTTATTCTTTCTTGACAACTATCACCGTGAAAATATGTGTTAAATTAATACTTGCAATTTCTTTCATGATACTTTTCGGTAGTTTCAACCAAGATACATAAACGAAATCGACCTAAATTCTCCTTCTAAGGCAGCACAATCAGAAGTTTTATCTTTAAAAAGATGAAAATGATTATTTTCACAGTATAAAAAATTTTAAACCTTGTTACATAATATAAGATGAGATGTAACAAACATTTTTTGATGTATACTGAATATTTCATGAAGCCATAAGATTAGATGATTTTGCGCTTCTGAAGTAATGAGATGAAAGCAATACCAATTGACTTTCGTAATCTCAAATTTAAACCGAGATATATTTTGAGATCCATGAATTTTTCATGCTCATCTTTTTCTCTATATTGCTTTTATTTTGATTAAGTAATATGATTATCACTCATATGTACTTGTAAAAGAAAAATTTAAAAAAAAAACCATATTTCTTGAAAGAGAAAAGATATTCTAATAAAAAATTCTCTCTCTCCCCCCCCCCCCCTCTCTCTCTCTCTCTATATATATATATATATATATAATACCATTAAAAGTAGACAAGATTCACCAATGGATTTTATCAATAAAACAATAAACCAAAACGAAGAATTAGAATTGAATTGAATTATAATAATATAAAAAAAGGGTGTAACGAGTAAATCTGAAAAAATAAATAAATAAAATGAATGCAAATAGAATTTGTAGCTCCAAAAGCAGAATCATCAGGCCCCAAATGCTCTGGAACTACAAATGAAGTGTGCGGTTTCATCCACGTATTAGCCATGGAATAGCAAAATAATACGTATTTGGGGCTACCAACACACAAAAACCAAATTATTAAACAAGGAACAAAGATATTTTACAAAAAGGAGTTGAAAGTAAGTAAAAATAATAGTTATCCATAACAAACAAAAAAGATAAAGCTGAATGGAAATATAATTGAACCGGAGAAAATAATTAATAATCGATATTAACATAAAATTAAATTAATAAAATAATTAAAATTTGAATTAAGAGATAACATTCATATTAACATATAACTTAAAATACCATTTTGTTACTTTAATCAGTAACATTTATTGTGACTTTACATGGTAAAAACTCATTATTTTAATATAGGATAATAAAAAAAATAAATAAATAAAATAAAATAAAATAAAAATTAAAAAATAATAATAAATAAAAATAAAATAAAATAAAAATAAGTGAAAATTAAAAAAAATTAATAATAGTAATGATATTATTAATAATAATACCAAAAATTATATCAATAACATTAAAATTAATTTGATAATTAAAATATAACTATTTAACTATAGATACAACTAGACAAATATCCATATATTGGTGTCAATTAAACAGTTTAAAAATTATGTTAAAATAAATAACCCACTCTGTTTTTTTTAAATAATTAACCTATGCGTTTTTATCCAGACAACACCACCCTCCTCCGTACTCTAACATCTACCCACCCAACCATCCTATATATATATTTTTTATTACTTTTTAACATTTTTAATTTTTTATTATTATTTTTATGTTTTATAATTTTTTTATACATTTTTTACGCAAAGAATTAATTATAAGATCATGTAATATCTAATTATAAATTAAAGAATATATGAATTTTTTAGGATAACCATTATTTATAGCATCATATACAAGCTTTTTAATATTAGTATTAATTAAATGGGAAGAACATAGACATTTTATTCTATATAAAGGGTTAAGTATTATATTACGATATACAGAATTGTGAAGACATGATTTAAAATTAGTAAAGGTATTAACTTTAAAATTAAATTCTTTCCTTTTGTCATAAATATCAGTTATAAATTTCTTATCTTTTAATATAATTTTAATATCTAAGAAATTGATTGTATTATTAAAAAGTAGGTTTTTTGAAAGTTCTAGATTAGAAGGATAATCAACAGGGAATTGAGATATACAGGTGTTATCAGTATCAATTAAAATTACATCATCTATATATCGATATAAATGTATTTTATTATTTAAATAATGACGTTCATAGTAATATAAGTCAGATAATACACTAGATGTACTACCACCTTGTGGTATACCAACATTTTGAATATATATATTGTTATCATGCATGATAAAATTATTATAGATAATGAAATTGGTTAAGGTATGAAAATAATCAGAATCGATATTATGTGATATATCCAACTCGTGTTGATATTTTTTAAAAAGCTCATTTATGATATTATGTAAATCCGATAAATCGATATTATTAAATAAATCCTTAAAATCGTAGGTAGTGATATTTTTTATAGATTTAAGATTTTTCATAATATGGACCAGTTCATAACTGTTTTTTATGCAATGTGTATTATCACTTTTTTTTGTAATATTATATATTTGATTAAGTATTACTAATAGAAGTTATATATATATATATTTGTGTGTGCAGGTGTGTGTGTGTGTATTACGGTTAATTTGATAGATTTGGTAATTATTAATAATATCCCCGTCTTTTGGTAAATTTGCTAAATGTTACTTATTAATCAAATTTATTATTATAAACTACCGATGAAATACATAAAAATATTTCAATACGTCAATGTATAAAATATTTCTGGAAATATTATGCGCTTTTACTTATAAGAAAGTTATTTGCTTATATATATATATATATAAAAATCTTATTTATAAAAAGAATGCTGCTCATTTAAAAATGTATAAAATAGTATTTTCTACATCCTCTTATAAGACATATGTAAAATCAAAAGTAAAACCACTGACTTATTTTTTTGTTTATTCCAAATTATAATTAACTTGTTCTTTTTGTTTATGCAAGATCATTTTATTTTTTAAATTATTTGCCTAAAAAATTGAGAAAATAAACTGAGTCATAAAAAATATTTTTATAAAAATATTTTTTGAAATCAAAAACCAAAAGAATAAATTTGAAATAATATTCCACAGCAAACTAACTTTTTAATTTTTTTTTAATTTATTTTGGTGGGGAAGAGGTGCGTTGAAGCTATCGTGAAATTTTTCCTGAATGCAGATGAAATAAAAGATGAAAAGTTTTGTTTCCAATGCAAAAAAATGGAGAAGATATTAAAGTTATATATTAAAAGAGATAAATTTTCATTTTCTCAATGTTGGATTCTTTATCTTTAACGTTTAGGGAATTTAAAAACGATACTTTTTAATTTTTGATTCAAATAAGAAAATGAAATTTTCGTAAATATGGTTTAATAAAATTTATAACGAATTCACATTCATTTCATTTTAGATATTTGTAATTTGATTAAGTACGACTCACTTTAAAATCAGTAATTGTTGATAATTTCAAGTTGACAACTAAGATTAATATATTTCATAATATATGAATAAATAAAAATTATGTAATAAAATTTGACTGTCTTGAGAAATTAATATTTCATTTATTTGTAAATTTGTACGAAATACAGGGTGATTCAGCTCGTCGGTGACAAACTTTAAGGATCGATAGAGCACACCTAGACGAACATTTTTGAATAGGGAATGTAGGGTCCCTGACGCGATGGTAAGGCGCTAGGCGCTTTCGAAAATTTGGGTGCCGAAATTCGAAACGTCATAAAAACTAGGGAAATGGTTAGATTTTCTTGCTTGTTGCGTCGAAATGATTCTGTTTGTTTAGACTTTCTTCAGTACCAATTTGATAAGCGTATCTCTTAAAACATGGATAGGGGGCGCTGCAGACTTTGGAGAGCTAGACAACAACTTTAAGCCCGTTATTTTGATAATTTAACACATGCTCGCCAAAGTTTATACTCTAACTTAAAGTTTGAACCCAAAAGTAGAGCCCTGCAAAAAGCGTAAGAGCCGGAATAAAATGTCAAAGTACAGGGTGGTCGAAACTCGAAGGCTCCTAAGAGATAAACAAACAGATTTCTTGACTTATGGCATGCATTTTCATGATTCTGTTTGCTGGGGCTCTCTGAAACTCAGTTGAACGGTACAAAAAGAAACATCGATAGGGGGCGCTTTGGGCAAAAAACATAATTCGTTGACATTTGGGACGCTAACTGGAAACGGGGCGCTACGATCAGTTAGTAATAATGAAAACACATTTTCTACCTCTGCTCAACACTTCTGAATAAATTTAGACCAAAAACATCAATGATACTGGAAATTTATTTACAAAAAATAACACTACAGAAGATGCTCGAAATTTCGACCTTGGGCCATGATGCAGGCTTCGCACCTCCGTCGCATTGAGGAGTGTGTGTTTCCAACAATGCCAGGAGTATCTCTGATCTGCCCTGCAGCTGCCACAATGCGCGCCACAAGTTCTTCAGCACAGCTGACAGGTGTATGGTATACCTCGGCCTTCAGGTAACCCCAATGGAAGAAATCCAAGCAGGTGAGGTCTGGTGATCGGGCAGGCCAGTGAACTGGACCCCCACGCCCGATCCACCGCTGGCCATACCTTGCGTTTAGATGGAGACGCACGTCGTTCGTGTAATGGGCCAGAGCTCCATCGTGCTGGAACCACATCTGGCGACGCGAACCTTCGGGTACGTGCGCCTCCTCCAGAAGCTGCGGCAGCACTTGATCCAGGAAAATCAGGTAATTTCCACCTGTCAGCCGTTCAGGTAACAAATAAGGGCCAATGAGGCAATCCCCCAGAATGCCGGCCCACACATTTACTGAGAAACGCTTCTGGGCTGCTCGGCTTCTGGTTTCATGTGGATTTTCATCACACCACACATGACTGTTGTGGGCGTTCCACATTCCCTCCCGGCTGAAGGTGGACTCGTCCGTAAACAAAATGCTGTTTACAAAACGGGGATCCCTGGATCTCATCGCCAAGTACCATCTTGAGAATTCCACTCGAGGGCCAAAATCCTGCTCTCTGAGCAACTGCACCCGCTGGATGTGGTAGGGGTGCAGATTCCGGGAACGTTAGATGCGCCACGCAGTTGCTTGCGAAATGCCAACATGTCTGGCGATATCTCTCGTGCTAAGACCTGGGTTGTCCTCAACCAGGTTAAGCACAGCCTCTTCGTTGTCGGGGGTGCTCACTGATCGCTCCCGTTCAGGCCTGCCTCCGTCGAAAGATCCCGTTGTGGACAACCTCTGGTGTACTCGAGCGAAGAAGGCATGGCAGGGGATTTGCCTGTTGGGGTAACGCTCGGCGTACAACCGCTGAGCGGCTCGTCCATTACAACCAGCAGCGCCATACGCCAAATGCATGTCAGCCAATTCAGAGTTTGTGTACCGTTCCATCCTACTACCGATCTGCAGACAAGTAACCCGAAGCTTAAGTAGGTACCGCACGTTCAAAAGACGTGTCTGCGCATACAACTACGTCATCTCGCGTTGTCGTCAACGCATTACGTATCTTTTGCATATCGATATGGTACGATATCTTTTGCATAAATCAGCAAAAAGCACCTTATGTAAATTTTATTGCGCGCATTGTGCATGATTGAAACCAGCTATGTTTGTTAAAAAAAACAAACAAACTGCAGTTTTAATAGCTTCTTATGATAAGTAAATTACTCTCTTGTTTTGTTTCTAACTGATCGTAGCGCCCCGTTTCCAGTTAGCGTCCGAAATGTCAACGAATTATGTTTTTTGCCCAAAGCGCCCCCTATCGATGTTTCTTTTTGTACCGTTCAACTGAGTTTCAGAGAGCCCCAGCAAACAGAATCATGAAAATGCATGCCATAAGTCAAGAAATCTGTTTGTTTATCTCTTAGGAGCCTTCGAGTTTCGACCACCCTGTACTTTGACATTTTATTCCGGCTCTTACGCTTTTGCAGGGCTCTACTTTTGGGTTCAAACTTTAAGTTAGAGTATAAACTTTGGCGAGCATGTGTTAAATTATCAAAATAACGGGCTTAAAGTTGTTGTCTAGCTCTCCAAAGTCTGCAGCGCCCCCTATCCATGTTTTAAGAGATACGCTTATCAAATTGGTACTGAAGAAAGTCTAAACAAACAGAATCATTTCGACGCAACAAGCAAGAAAATCTAACCATTTCCCTAGTTTTTATGACGTTTCGAATTTCGGCACCCAAATTTTCGAAAGCGCCTAGCGCCTTACCATCGCGTCAGGGACCCTACATTCCCTGTTCAAAAATGTTCGTCTAGGTGTGCTCTATCGATCCTTAAAGTTTGTCACCGACGAGCTGAATCACCCTGTATAATAATATACTTCTGCAAATAAAAATATTTCAAACATAAGGTACAGTAAGGTCATTGTGCATAAGTGAGATGCGATTCCCTATAGATTTGTTGCTTCGCAGAAAATATATAAGAAATACTTTGTATTTTATTAGTTAGGGTAGAATTTGTATTTTATTAAGTAAAACATAACTTAAATATATAATCAGAAAATATCAAAATAAACTTGAATGAAAATAAAATATTTTTTTTCTTTTATGAATATTATCCATACATTATAACAGAAAAAATGGAGAAAAAAATCCATATGTAAAATTACAAAATCTTTCAACCAAAACTGTGATATGAATTGATCAATCATTTAAAAAAATATAAATAAAAATCCAAGTTAATTAAATGTAAAAAATAACAATGTAAATCGAAAAAAAAAACTGAATGATAGCATTTCAGTTCAATGCATCATAGATTGTATGACTTTGGAATATCACTTTTAATTGTTTTGAAAATGACTCAGTGTTGAGTTGAAACATGTAAATAGTCAAATAAAAGAGCTTTTTTGTTTTTAAGATCGTCCTTACATCGTTTTAGCAATTAGAAAGTATGTAAAATGTATTTTATTAAGTAGAATATTATTGAATAGAGTACTGTTAGTTCAAAATTAACATGTTTTCTAAAAATGGATAACGAAATATAAACAAACGAAAAGTGTTTTTCGGCACTATTTCAGATTTATCCGTCAATTGCGCCAACCAGAACAGAATACTGTTCTTCCCCTAAATGCTGCCTTGATTGCACAGATTTTTCGATTTCTCTATCAGAATATACAGGTTTAGTGAAGGTACGCAAGTAAATAAAGTTATGTATAAAAGTAAAATGTTGCAAAGCTTAGCACAAGTTTAAGGGTGACCAAACAGGTAACCAAAGGCGGTTAGTAATTTAAATGAATAGGAATTTAATAAATAAAAAAATATCTCAGTTCGCATGTAAAAATAGAGGATAAATATGATGTAATATGATGAAATAAAAACAAATAAAAACGTTTTTCACGTGATTTATTTAGTCCTTTAATTTATGTTACCTACATAATAATTTTATTTAAACTTGCGTGTAACAATTAGCAGAAATGAAATTTAAATTTTGAAATTTACACTACTGAAAACTGTTAAACTTCTAAATATCGCACATTTTCAATTTTTACACCTTCATATAGGGAAAAAATGTATTTTTAAATAAAATTTGTTTAAAAGCTGTTACTCGATTTTTTTTTTTTTTTTTGAAATATTAATTTTTTTGTAGTTTTCAATACCAGTTTTGTAATTGTGTCAACAGAACTATTCTATTTCTTTTTAAAGCATAAAAAAGAAATAATTTTTATATCTATTTAAACTTTCATGTAACAATGGGAAGAAACAAAAAACTTAAAAAAATGGACTGATGTTATTAAAAAAATATTTTAATTAAAATAATAGTTTTTTTTTTCAAAATTTTATGATTGGTTGTGTGACAAGAGTTATTCAGCAATAAGTACACAAAAAGCTCTGAAAGCTCTGACTTGTATCGTTTTTGTGTACGGAATCTGTGACAGACAGAGGACAGAGAAGAATAGGTTTTCGTCAGATGAAGGAAACCCTAAAAAAACAGCGGTAGTAAGACTGCTAACAACAGTTAAGTGATAATTTACCACCAATATAGTAATAATGAATTACAACCACCAGACTTATTTAGGGAATTTAATAAAGTGTGTAAGAGATATTGATTTTTTTTTTCTTTGTTAATGAAAAATTTGAATCAATTTAAGAATACGAATTGAATAATTCCAATTGAGCGAAAAATTGACCAGGCTGGGAATCGAAGCCAGGTCTTGGCTTACAAGGCCAATGCTTTACCTGTTAAGCTACCTGGGTGATAGCCAGCTGGGATTTTTTGCTCAGATAACCTTGTTGGTCATAACATCTCGTCTGTCATTTAGACAGCTCAACAAAATAGACCGCAGATAATGGAACTCCATATGACGATGGGTACGAAGATATACTATTATTTTTAAAATAATAGTACATTTATCCCAATTTAGTGAAATATTTTGTAATCGAGCCAATCAAAAATTAATGAAATTTTTTAAACTTTAATAAAATATGAGTATTTATTCTTTTAAAGTTCCTTAATTTATTTTATAAAGATAGATTCAGTAAATTTATACATTAACTTTTGTGGTGATCAGATTGTTGGTTTAGGAGTTGTTGACATGTAAAAAACCTCTATGAATTAAATCACTTTTCTTTGAAACTTTTAATTAAACAAGATGTTCCATTTCAGAGAATTTGAAGCTATGTAAAATGGCACACTTAATTTATTAATTAAAAAAATCTCTAATGCAACCCTTTGTAAACACATAATTAATTGCACACAATCATACTGATTGACTGTTAAAACAATCATACTCATTTCTAAATAAATCACATGAGTTGTTATTATTGCACAAACAATTACTCCAGTTGCAAAACTGACCATTCGTAAATGACCATTCATAACGGACTATTCAAATGACCAAAGACCTTCTTTTTCAAACAGCATTATTCTGAAAAAGAAAACATGTAATTGTAACGAGGACACAAGAATTTTGCTATTATCTAACTCAAACTTATGTGTATTTATTCATTCACTAATATTAGAAATATCAATAAATTATTACTGAATATCACAAAAAGAATGTTTTTTAAATTAACTTATATAATCCAGTGCTCGGCGAGGAAAAAGGGGGCTCATTTCGTAATTATTTGGGCAAAGATGGAAATTGTTTTAAACCATTTAGTTTAGGTCTAGTATGAATATACTAAATTTTCTCTCTCGTAGTAGGTGAGATTTAGAAAATATATACAGATTTACAGCCGAGAAACAGGGTTTTATTTATCACCATAACAATATCTAAAAAAAATAACTATTCCAAAATCATGATCAATGCAGATGTTGTAGAGCTTAAATTTTTGTATTAAGTGAGAACTTACGCATAATATTTTTGTTGAGCAGTAAAGTCAAAATTATGCTTCAAAATTCAACCTAAAACGTTAATCAAGAGCTTAAAGCCAGAATAGACACGGTTATCAGTCTTCCCTACTTCTAATTTTTATATGCATGTTTTTTTTTTCTTTCTTTAAGGCATTTACGACATTCTGAGGCATATTTATTCAAGCATTTACGATGTTTTTGTAATTACTTTAGATCAGTATTTTATGTATTGACAAAATTACGGTTTAACCTCTTGATTCTGCGCTGATTAGTAGATGTGAAAAAAAAGGCTGAATTCGGAATTAATTTGGAAAAAGTTAGAAATTGGTTTAATCCCTTTAACATAGGTAAAAAATGGATGCGCTAACTCCTCCCCCCCTCCTGCTACGTAATCACTTGGTGCTACGAACAAATTAATATCTTAAAAAAAACCTTTTTTCATGATTTTTAGCATGTTTCAAAAATAAAGGGAATTATTGTACATTATTTCCGATATTGTATCGAAAATATTGGTTGTATTTAAAATGACACATAAAGAGGGAATTTCACTGCGTATGTATTAAAGTTATGCAGGTTAAAAATAAAGTGCGAGGATTAGATGTGGAAATGGGAACGAACAAATGAGTGTCCAGAAGCCTTGATGTCAGAGGAATTGAAGGAGAACAACAGCACGATTTTAAATTTCGACATTTTACGAAGATGACTAAGATATATTTAATAAAAATATTTTTCGAATAGCATACGACCATTTTATGTGGAATTTATAAAATTTAAAAACTTTTGGAAATTTAAAAAGAATATTATAATCTTTGCGTTTTTAAAACTGTGTATTGGGGTTGGTGGTATTAGTGAAATGTTTCATAATACAGATGTCATTTGATGTTTTTTTTTTCTTGTTAATTACTGAAGTGATCTAAATTTAATTTTCGACGAAAATCAAGATTTTTTTTCAGCGAAATTGCGTAATTATTCCATTTTTTATATTCTTTCAGAAACGACAAGTTTATAATTTAATCAGGATGAAAATTAAATTAGCGAAAAATATATTTATGTCATTACGTTTTGTGCGTTTATTGAGATTTAAATTCAGGATGTCTCATCCAATAATAAACCTAGGCTTATGAATCTTTTTCTATAAAACGGTCAAATGATTGGACAGTTTTCTGCAAATTTTTAAGAGTGTAATTAGAAAATTGCATTTTTAGGTAGATTTCGTAAGAAATCTATCTAATGTACTACCTATTGCAGCTGTTATAATGATACGATTTTTGAAAAAAAATTTCATAACTTTTCATTGTAGGACCCCAGGAACCCAAAACCAATCCCACCAAAAAAAAAAAAAAAAAAAAAAAAAAAAAAAAAAAAAACACATACAGGGTGATTATAAAAAAAATATCCCGACATTTGAGCCCCTAACTATTATACCATTCAGAGAAACTGACTGAAATTTTGGCAAAAGGTATTTTTAGATATGCGCTCAAGAATGATATGAAAAACTTCACTGTCACTCAAGCAGTTACGGTTACAGTGAGAAAATTTCGAAAAAATCAAATGGCAACACCCAGTTTTTTATATTAGAATGCGATCTCCATTGTGAAAAACCGTAAATAGCGTTGGAATGGAAACTGTAGCATGAAAATCATCGAAACTAGGCAAGGGAAAAGTAAAAAGGAATTTGCCGTGCACCAGAACATTAATGTTCGTTTTATTTACGTCACACGTCACACCGTTTCTCCGGCTGATATCCCAGCATGATTTGTTTTCCAGAAAACGAGAAGAAGAAACCAAGAAACGCAAATTCCGAGTTTACGTAAGACACAATCATGATTGATGTCGTTACGCTAAGTGAAAGAAAAGGCATTGCCAAATGCGAGCCGCGTATGTTGCCTTCTGCCATTCCAAACAAGATGCCGCTGTCAGGGAAAGAATGTTGGGAAATCGTAAAGATTTATTACCTGAATGGCAAAATACCGCTGAGACATTACGTGTTTACCACCGCAACCATGGATGACGGCGAGGCCCGTGCACTGTCAAAGCTGTACGGTACTTGATTCATAAATTTGAAGAAACTGGTTGCACATGCGATCGACCTCGGGCTTGACGACCTTCCGTTCCTGTGGAAGCTGTTGCAGAAGTTCATCAAACGATAAGTGCAGTTCGTCTCTCAACTGCACGCGGTATTTCGCGTGTTTTGAATATGCCGAATTGAACTGTACGCAAGATTTTGCGCTCTGTTCTAAACATTTTTTCTTATCGATTCAAGCGTCTGTTGAAAGCAGGAGACTATCAATTACGGCTGGATTTGCAAATCAGTTCCTTATCAAGTACGATGAAAATAGCAGATGGACTTTACGAATTCTGTGGACAGATGAAGCGCATTTTTTGTTAACTGGTAACGTGAATTCAAAAAAATTGTGTGCATTGGACAGAGAATAATCCACATGATATGCTTGCTTGTCCATTACATGAGGGAAAAGTGACCGTGTGGTGTGGTATAAAGAGTACGTTCATCCGCGGCCTTTACTTTTTTAAAGAGGTTATTGCCGGTAATCTGTAAACGTGTACAGTAGCGAGTGATCGCTATCTGGACATGTCAACTCGTTTGCGATTCCCGCATTGCAACGGCGAAATGCTATATCTGAAGTTGTGTGGATGCAAAATAGCGCTCCTCCACATGTCGAGTCTTCTGTCAAACGTGTTTTAAATCAACAGTTTGGTGAACAGAGTTATCTTCCGTCATTTCCCGTTTCCGTGGACACCAAGGTCTCCTGATCTGCCACCAAAGGATTTCTGGCTGTAGGGATATCTGAAATCCAAAGTATATTAGTTTCATCCTCAAACTGCATCTGATTTGAAAGATGCCATCAGAACTGCGATTTAAAATATTCCTATTGCCATGGTACGTACTGTAGTGCTATCCACCATCTGCCGCATGCAAAGTCTCATCGTGTGTGAAAGAGGTCATGTGAAAAATTTGTGAAACACAATAAAATGCTTTATTTTATGCTGCTTCTCTATTACTATCGGTTGTCCTCACTTTTAGCCTATCTACCGCTGCTGATTTTAATGCTGCAGTTGCCGTTTCAACATTATATGGGGTTTTTCAAAATGGAGATCACATTCCAATAAAAAAACTGGGTATTGCCATTTGATTTTTTTCGAAATTTTCTCACTGTAACCGTAACTGTTTGAGTGACACTGTTGTTTTCCATAACATTTTTGAGCGCCTACCTCAAAACATCGTTTCCCAAAATTTCATTCAATTTCTGTGAATGGTATGATAGTTAAGAGACCAAATGTCGGGATAGTTTTTTTTTATATAATCACCCTGTATATATGTGTGTGTGCTAAATTTTCCCCACACGATAAAAGTCGCAATTATGCTCGAATCGTCTTCCAACTCGCCAAATACATTGAAATGGTTAATGTCTCGCCGGGATTGCAAATGGGGAAAATTGGCTCAAGGGGGTCGGAATGGCGAGGGTTCAAAAATTTAAATACAGCCTTAACAAATCCCTTAAAAAACAGCTCTTACAGAACAGTTACATAAAAATATTAGAATTTTTCGTTATAGTAGTTGCCAACAATTTAAAAACAATATATACGATAAAACTTTTACTAGAACAACTACTTTACTATTGTAAAAATTACACGTGAAAAAGGAAAACAATAGTGTGACGAATTTAAAAATAATTGAATGTTACATCATAACTTTTCTACAGGAAGATTTCCACATGAAAACGAAAAATTAAATAAATAGCTTGACGGATTTTTTTTTATCACATACTACGTCATACTGGAAATATGGAGGCTAACGAGAAAGACAGGCTACCGCGGTTCATTCCGTGTATCTTTATTTACAGACCACTGGAGTCACGTGATGCTCGAATACACCAATGCGAGTGCACGAATAGAGAGTTACATTATTCTAGGAATCTTTAAAAAAAAAGAAAGAAAGAAAGAAAGAAAGAAAGAAAAAAGAAAAAAAAGTACTTGGGATGCACCGCGGTATCCTATCTTTTTCGTTTGACTTGGGAAATATAATGAAAGAAAAGAAGATAAATATATAATGTAATGTGAGTTTTTTAAAATGGGTTAAAACATGATAAAAACAAGACTATGGAAATATTGGCATATTTAATAATTTGAAGTTCACTGATTTCGTTTTCGCTGTTTTTAAATATATTTCGTATATAGATGAGTCTATGTAGCAGGTATATTCGAATTTATGAAAAAGATTTAGGGTCCCTAAAGCTCATTCTAAGTGATGAGACTACATTTGTCTCTAATCTTGGTTTAAATTTTGTATGTGAAATTTGTACCTAACTTTAAGTTCTACCTTTGACTGTAGGCAATGTCTGCAGGGATTTCTTCAATTTCATATATATACTTTAATGTATTTGAACTCTTTAGATTACACTTATACATCTAAACTTATACATCTAAAATATTAAATATTAAATAAATAAAAATACATGATTACATAGCTTTAATTATTTATAAGGATAAACATAGTTTTACTTTACATAAAAATATAAAATGAATTAAAAGATTCGTTTATTTTTCTCGACTATTAAACTAATTAACATTTCGTCTAGACAAATTAATAATTTACGAATTAACATTAAATAGTTGATTATGCAAATTTCGTACCAAATTTCTAAAACTAAAAATGTTTTTTTAATACTCGTTCATCTTTTAGGCACATGAACAATTTTAATAAGCCTTGTGGACGTTTCGTGGTTTGCATTTTTAATTTTGTGCTAAATGTATCAGAAAGTAAATAAAAATTAATTAAAAAATTAAATATTTATGCAATTTCACAAAATCTGACTTGTATATATCCCTTTTTGCTTATAATCCCTTTTGCATGTGATTTTCTCTTTCGATAAAAATTTATAAATATATGTATGAAAACGTTTTTTAGTATTAATAATATAAATAAATTTCTCACCTCCGTTTTTATTTTTTGCATAGCGAAGCATAAAGTTATTTTGAATTTTGTTTTGTTGCCATGCAACTTCTTGAATTAAAACAATCGCTTAATTTTGAGCCCCATAAAAATAGTATTCAATTCTTCAAATATAATGAGTAAATGAAATAAGGAACTTACCTTATTTCCTCTGTCCGGTCGGCAAGCGCATTTCACTTTCCAATATCACAGGTTCTCCTTTCAGCGTCATTCTTCAAAACCCGAGGCAGTAAATAGATGAAATCAGGGTGTTTTTGTGATGACATCAATGATTTACACCAGTTTCGTTTAACTACTATAATTTATATAGGATATTAATACATACACTTACACATACATGATTAAGCGTTATGTTAAGAACTATTTAAATTATTAATCTGAATATTATGAGAATGGTGCTCCGTGCTAACAATTTGGCATCCATTCTAAGACTGACATTACACGAGAACGAACAAAAAGTGAGAAAGAAAAAAAAATTAAGCAGCGAGCAGCTGTTATCAGCAGAATATTTATTATTTTGTGGGAGAGTCTTTTTCATCGGAATCCTTCGTTTCTGTAAACAAGGAAAGTGTCCCTCACACGTGGCGTCACCTGCTGGTCTTTGATGATGATTAAAATAGTACGAAATTTGATGTAGTTTAACACCCCCACTTAAGATCTTTAAAGTGCGGGGATTTCAACTGCAATTGCGACTTGTTTTTCAAACTGAGGTTTGGGCAGAGGCTTCGTAAGCGCGTCTGCCACCATGTCCGTTGAAGCACAATATTCCAAAGTCAAAGTCCCTCTCAGTTTGAGGTCCCTGAGATGGTGAAATTTCACGGCGATGTGTTTGGATCTCCCCTGATGTTTATCAGAGTCACTTAATTTGATGCATGGATTATTGTCTTCGTATATGGCGATAGGTGCTTTTTGGTGTAAGTTTAGGTCCTCGAGTACCTCAAGTACCCATTCGAGTTCTTGTGCGGCGTTCGATGCGGATATGAACTCTGCTTCAGTTGAAGACAGAGCCACGCAGCCTTGTTTTCTGGAGGTCCACGAAACAATGTTGTTCCCAAGTTTGAGTACGTGTCCGCTGGTGGACTTTCTGTCCGTTTTGTCCCCCACCCAGACATTGTCGGAATATCCTGTTAATATCGAAGGTTTACCGTTATCAATTATGAATTTGAATTCTTTCGTGGTTTTCAGATATCTAATTACCTTTTTCACTGCGAGCCAATCGGCTTCTCGTGGGTTTTCGTTTCTGCGCCCAAGTATGTTTACACACACTGAAATGTCGGGGCGAGTAATAGTTGATACAGATACGTCCCCACTGCTTTGTGGTAATTTGTATTGTCCTCAAGAAGGTTTAAATTTGAGTCGATATTGTAGTAGTCGGGACTCATTGGAGTGTATGTGGGCTTCAAGTTGCCCAAGTTAAATTTGTTAACTATTTCGTTTATCTTTGCTTCTTGATCTAGTAAGATACTGCCATTTTCTAAGTGGGTAAAGTTTATTCCTAGGTATTGTCGCACTTTTCCTAAGTTTTTTATCTGAATTGTTTTAAGCGAATTTTCGTATAAGTTGTTGGTATTTGTTGCGCTTGCTGCTACTAAAATGTCGTCTACGTACACTATCACGTAGGAATCATTTGAGTTTTCTTCCTTTTTGAAGAGGCATGGGTCTGAATTGCATTGATCGAATTGGAGTTCCTTTAATATGTTCGTGATTTTAACGTTCCAGGCTCTGGCAGCCTGTTTGAACCCGTATATGGCTTTGTTTAATTTGCACACTTTGTTTTCACGTTCTTTTTCGACGTACCCCTGGGGCTGGTACATAAGTACCTCTTCGTCGAGATCTCCATGCAGAAACGCCGTTTTTACATCGAAGTGTGTAACATCTAGATTTTTATATACAGCCGCGTTCAAAAATAATCTAATGGTGGTGTGGGCTACGACCGGGGCAAAGGTTTCATCGTAGTCACATCCGAACTTTTGTGAATACCCCTTCGCTACGAGTCTAGCCTTATAACGCTCTACTTCGCCTTCGGCGTTATACTTTTTCTTAAATGTCCATTTGCAACCAATTATGCGCTTTCCGGGGGTTGGTTTCACTAAGACCCATGTTTTATTCTGTTTTAATGATTTTATTTCTTCGTCGGTTGCGGCTAACCACTTGTTTTTTTATTACGGGATCTCGTATACTTTGCATTTCCTCCCAAGTTTTGGGTTCTTCGATTTGGCAAATATTTGCGCTAATTTCGAATCGTTCGGGGGGCACTCCCCTGTTTTCCCTTAGTGACCTTCGGGGTTGCGTACGTGTGTGTGGTTCATCGGTTTCCTCATTGTGTCCATCATGGTTCAAGTCGATTTTAATTTCTCCGGAAGGAGTTTCATTTTCTTGCGAACTCTGTTTCGTGCTATTTTTTTCGTTTTCCAAGAATTTACCGGTTCTAGATATGATCACTCTGTTATCGCCAGTGTGAATTCTATACTCTTTGCTTCTGTTATCGTACCCTAAAAGGATTCTCTCTACGGCTTTCTCGTCAAATTTTGTCTACGTCAAATTTTGTCTTTTTATTTTCTCTACGTACGCGTATGCTTTACACCCTAAAATTCTTATGTGGGATAAATTTGGTTTTCTGTTGTTCCATAATTCGAAAGGAGTTTTATTGTTGTCATTGGCCCTCGTGGGTAGACGGTTCGTCAGGTATGTAGCGGTGAGAATTGCTTCGCCCCAGAACCGGTTAGGTAAATGGGCGTCGGAGAGCATGGTCCGTGCCATTTAGACGAGCGTACGATTTTTACGTTCCTCCACGCCGTTTTGGGGTGAGCAGTACGGCACACTAAGCTGGTGTTCTATATCGTTTGTTGTTAGGTAATCTTCAAATTCTTCACCTAGGTATTCTTTCGCGTTATCTGTCCGGACTGCTTTGTTTCCCGAGTTTATTTTTGACAAGTGCCGCATTTTCGTTTAATTTGATTATCGCTTCTCCCTTGTGTGAGAGTAAGTAGGTCGTATAGAATCTGCTATATTCGTCGGTGAATGTAATGAAGTACTTTTTTCCTGTAAAAGTTTCGGTGCTCATTGGCCCGCAAATATCGCTGTGGATTAACGACAATATTTCTTTTGACCTATTCGAAGTTTTTTTAGGATAGGGTAGTGTCGTTAGCTTTCCCTCGATGCATTTTTTTGCATGTTGTATTATGTTTACAATTGCTAAGATTTATGCCTTCCGCGAGGTTTTCGTTCATTAGAAATTTGATTGATTGGAAATTTTTATGTCCGAGTCGTCTGTGCCAAGTGGTTATGCAATCTGGATCGTCACAGGGCGCCTGTGTCCAAGCGGTGTACCCATATTCGTCCTTCGGTTCGATTTCGTACAGGTTGTTATTTAATTCTGCCGTCAAAACTGTTTCACTATCTTTAATGAAACTGCAGTTGTTTTTCTCAAAGATAACCTTAAAATCATTTTCGGTAGCTTTCTTTACAGACAACAGGTTACTCTGTAGTTCCGGGCAGTATAAAACGTCCTTCAATGTAACCTTATAAGGCGAATTGGTGTTTATCGTTATGTCCCCAATTCCGCGTGAATTCAATCTTTTCCCATCGGCTATCACTATGCTTCCGTAATCTCCGGGTTTGAAATTTGTAAATTTTTCCCTTGCGAACCCAACATGATGCGTACATCCGGAATCTATGATGAATTTATTCATGTTAATCGTCTGCGCTTCGTTTATAAGCGGTATTTCATATTCTATTGTATTTTCGGAACCGATGGCGGGAAGTATGCCATCCGTTCTTTCTAGAGTGTCGGCTTTTCCTTTGAAACAAAAATTGGAAGCGTTCTTTGGGTTACTTTGACCGTTCCTATTACTTGCGGAGTTATTTCTGAAACCGTTCGCATTATTGTTATTAAGCTTGTTTCTGGTCCAATAATTTCTCTGAAAATTGTTTGTATTCTTGTTTTTTAGGTGAAAACATTCTGAAGCGTCATGATTAAGGCGTTTACAGTAACTACAAAATTTCTTTGCTTTTATGGTTTTTATTTACCGCTTTATACGCTGAGTCACGCGAGCCTGAGCTTGCTTCGCGATTTTTGCAACGATGTTTGTGTTCTTCTATTAATTTGTTTTTAATGAACTCTAGATTCAGACTTTCCTCATCACGGGCTTCCAGTGTAGTCACGAGAGGATCATAAGAGTGTGGAAGCGAGCATAACAGTAGTGCACATATGTGCCAATTAGCTATATCTTCCCCGATAGCAGTGAGCTTATCTCTTAGTGACAGTATATTATTTATGTGCCCTATCATATCACCACCCTCATTTAATTTTTGCAGTTTGCGTAATAAAAACAATTTGCTTGATAAATTAGCACGTTGGTGTACTTTCTTTAATGCGTCCCAGACCGCTTCCGCGGTTTTGAGGTGTTTTACGTGTATAATTTGGGAGTCGTCTATACACAGATTTATCAAAGCTCTAGCTTTTGCATCATGTTTAACCCATTGGGAAGTTTCTGGGGTTGGAGGTTCGGATGTGACCATGGTGAATAAATCCTCCCTTAGCAATAAATTTTCAACCTTAAAGGCCCCATTGCTGTAATTCTGATCGGTTAATTTTTCGATTAGCGCGATTTCTTTTCCATCAGCCATATTTGTAATTACTAAATTTTGTTGTTTTATTTAGATCAATTATTATTTTATGGCTGTTTTGTTTATTTTATGATTTATCTTAATCACGAATCTAATTCAACTGTGATTCCTATTTTTCAAGTAAATAAGTAAGTAAAATAGGATAATATGCTACACACTGTGATGCAGTTGGCAGTTGTTTCGTATTTTAATATTATATTGTTATTTTTATACAATATTTTGTTTTTTATGTGTGTATATAATACGCTTATTCATTTATTTATTTTTATCTTCAAAGTTTTACTCAAGTGTTAATTGGGGCTATCGCATCAGTTATCATAATCTCTTGAATTAAAACAATTGCTTAATTTTGAGCCCCATAAAAATAGTATTCAATTCTTCAAATATAATGAGTAAATGAAATAAGGAACTTACCTTATTTCCTCTGTCCGGTCGGCAAGCGCATTTCACTTTCCAATATCACAGGTTCTAATTTCAGCGTCATTCTTCAAAACCCGAGGCAATAAATAGATGAAAACCAGGGTCTTTTTGTGATGACATCAATGATTTACACCAGTTTCGTTTAACTACTATAATTTATATAGGATATTAATACATACATTTACACATACATGATTAAGCGTTAAGTTAAGAAGTATTTAAATTATTAATCTGAATATTATGAGAATGGTGCTCCGTGCTAACAATTTGGCATCCATTCTAAGACTGACATTACACGAGAACGAACAAAAAGTGAGAAAGAAAAAAAAATAAAGCAGCGAGCAGCTGTTATCAGCAGAATGTTTATTATTTTGTGGGAGAGTCTTTTTCATCGGAATCCTTCGTTTCTGTAAACAAGGAAAGTGTTCCTGACGCGTGGCGTTACCTGCTGGTCTTTGATGATGATGAAAATCGTACGAAATTTGATGTAGTTTAACATAACTGATATATATGGTTGACAATATGGTTGAAAATTTTCATTATGAAAAAATCTTCCAAACGTATTTTAAGTAATATTTATAGGTGTATAAATATTTTCTTAAATACAAATTACGTATCATCAGTCAAACATGTTTTCTTAATTCTGAATCTACTGCTAATACATTTAGAAAAAGAATAGTTATGAAGTAGGGTAGATCGAAAAAAACTTTTTTTTCGATTTTCGATAACTTGATAGTGCGAAAATGTTAACACTGATAGTATTCATTTTACACAAAAAATGAGATTTCTAGGACAATTCTTTACTCTACCGCAAACGGTTCAAAGTTTTTCTCCAATGCTAATTTTAAAACTTTTTTCAGCAAAAAATTTAAAAAATGTTAAAATAAATTTATTTTAGCTGAATTTCCTTGAACTTTCATAGTTGGTGCATGAAATGTTTAAGCAAGCACTGACAATGTATTTAATAGTTATAAGCCTTTTGAATTAGGCGATTTTTATGGCTTTTTCGCGTGTAAGTGAGCAAAAATTGTAAATATTATTTGTTTTTTTTCGTTTGTTTCTCTCTTATGTAATTCGCTCCTCATTCTGTTTTTCGATGCGTTTAAAGTCACATATATTGATAATGGACCGTAGTGTATAATGATATGAATCCTAGAAGAAGAGGGAAATGTGGAGCAAAAATCAACAATAAAAATAATATTGCCAGTTAAATTGGTGGCATTGAACTCACAGGCTACGTATACTAATTGTATTTTACAGCCTTATATTTTCAAGGGTTAATGCCGTTCAAAAAAGAAATTAAGAGTGTAAATAGCTCCTCCCATTTACAATTTTTATATTAATCATTGAACACCCTAAATTAATCAGGGATATGCTTTATCATATAAAAGTTTATATCCAAAATTCCGTGCAAATCGGATAATTCTTAATACAAACCCATGTATGTAATTTAAGAGGAGTTATCCCCATTCTTTATACTTAACCATTAAAATTTCTACAACTATTCGGAGATTAACTTTATCAGAAAGAATCTACATCCAAAATTTAATGCAAATCGGATAATTCTGCATAAAAACCCAATTATAAGATTTAATGGAGGTAATTTTCCGCCCCCCTTTATACTAAATAAAGAGCCCCACAGCCAATTAAAAAAGCATCTTATCACTATGAACCTTTACCCAAAAATCGAAGCAAATCGGTTAATTCTGCAAGAAAAATCATTTACCTAAATTATGAGGGATAGTCCTACCGATCCTCAATTATATTTATAGAATGAATTCTCAAAAGAAATCTGAGAAGCGTGTATATCATAAATTTGAAGCAAATCATTATAATCTGTGTGAAGAACCCATTGTCCTAAATTAATGGAGGGAGGTACCTCCATCTCCCCTCTTTGACTTATCCAATGAACTCGTAAAACTAATCATAGAGGTGCGCTCATCTGATGTTTAAAATTTAATAAAATCTGATAATTCTGCATGAAAAACCAATTTATATAAATTAAGGGAGGGGGCGTTATCCTCCCGTTCTCCCTCTTTATACTTATCCAATCAACACCTACGGAAGCACCCCTTTAGAATGATACTTTATCTAATTTTGACGAAAACTGATAATTCTGCATGAAAAATCCATTTATTTAAAGATAGAACACCAACGATTATAAATGCACAAATAATGTATGAAAAAATATTATATGTATAGTTAAATATTTATTTATTATGTATATTTAAAATTCATCGCAAACATTTTTTTCCCTATACCATTTTGTAATGAAATACTTTTGTGCGGTCTTGTAAATTAAGCACAAACATTCTTTCCACCGCATATTGTATAGAATATATATTTTAATATAATTCCTAGATGCATATCCATTTCAATATGTAAGAAAAGTATAACACCATTAAAATGCATTTCAATGTGTTTTTCTCAATGGTGTAATGTAACACAATAATTTTGATTGTCTCTGTAAGTAAACTATCCATCCAATGTTGATAAAAATAGAAATGACTAGACAAAACTATGCAACAATCATATATTTTACATTTCAAAATATTTTGTTAGGTTAGCTATTTTAAAAGTTATTTCCAATAGACAGACAGACGGATAGACACCCAGAGTATCAGACCAGACCTTGACTATAATTGCTACGTATTTATATAATTACGAATGCACCTAAAAATATGTAGAAGATTTCAGAAATTAGATGCGTTAAATTGATCCCGTTTTTATGCAATAATATTCTAAATCTTTTATGAATTGCATATTATATTTGTTTAGGTAATAAAGCACACTTTAGGGATTCAGAGGTTCAGGGTTCAGGGTTCTTCAGGGCTTCAGGGCTCCAGGTTCATAGGGGCAGAGCCCCCCCCCCCCTCCCGAGGCCTACCAGACTGATTAAAATTACTTTCGTAATTTTCTATTTATTATGCAAATAGACTAAATCTTAGACTTCTTTTTATACTGCGATTATTAAGGATAAGCAACAGCTTAGACAAACCTTTTACATTATTTTGATCAAAGTTTCAATTACTGCACATTTTCTTCTTTAAACAAATTCATTTGTATATCCCTGTAAATGAATGTTAAGTTTTTTGTGCGCTATGGTCTATAGTAAGAACCTTGCAATAGACCTTAGTGATGTACATAAATTTCAACATGTTTAAAATATCATTAAAATACACAGCAAACAATTTTCCCACGTAAACCGTAATGGATAAAATTCATCTGAGTAGCCCTGCCAATAAATAGAAAATACTTTACTATTCATTTTTAATACAGAATATGTCAGAAAACCATATGTTATATATATCATTTTCATAGCAATCGGATTATATTTATGCGAAATTGAGCATAAATACACAGACTTATGAGCAGCCAAACTGAATTTATAAGCACTTTTCAACTATGTTGGGAAGTGTTGAAAACGTAATGTTATTAACATATTTTATATGTGACACAAACCTATATTTCACACCACATTATTAAAAAATAACTTAACTTTTATTTCTGCCTGGCAAATCTGCCTGGATTTCTGCTTAATTTTTCGTAATTGAAATTATTTAAGAGCAATTACATCTCAGCTCAGGCAGGGCATGTCAATTCACCATCACAGATTTTTTTTTAATTCAGTAGTTAGAACTAAGTGATTTATAAAATTTCCTAAAAGGATTTTTCCCTAAAAAATTTATTTATCTGATTACAGCACTTTAAAGTTCATGATAAATTTGACAGTTTTCAGAAAAACTGAAAAACGCTTCATTTTGAAATGAACACATTACCAAACATTTTCAACATATTCAGTCAATTTATTTTTTATAAACAGTAATTAAACTGAATTTAACTTTGGCATCGTTTTACAAAATATAGTGACATTTTTACTTAATTAAAAAAAAATTAGATTTTAAGTACAAAAAATATAATTATTAGTGAATTTAAGATTTTTTTTCAGAATGAAAAAAAATATTTTAAAGCTAAGCATTGATGGCAATCCAAAGACCTTTAATGGAAATTTTACAGCAAATTTTATTTTAACTCTAAGGTGCTTGCAACTTTTGTAATTCAATTTTAAATTATGCAAAATTTTGTAAAAACACTACTTTTAAAATGCAATTTCTCAAAAACACCATTTTTTAAAAATCTGATAATGTGCTCAATTCATACCTTATTAGTTTCTAATAAACACCTTACAAGCAAATCGTGTGTTTTTGTTTAGAAAATTTTTTATGATTTTTTGAAAATAACATGTTGTGTGTATTTTTCAACAGACCACAAAGTCAAGCTCTTCTTTATTTAACCAAACTTGTAATGTAATTAATATTTCAAACGAAAAAATACATCACTAGTGCATAATTATTACTGTTAAATTATAGCTAATCATTTGCTTAAATTTAAAATTGCGTAAAATACAGCCAATAATAAAATTAGTATTGACCATATGTCATTTCATTTCCATACTCATAAATGTGTTAAATTCATCTACAGTGTGTTAAATATTTTGTTATATATTATAAATATAATATATTAATATGCAAATACATACATTACAGCTGAATTAGATTTTTTTCCAAGTTTAGGTTTTTTCCAATTAGTTTTTTTTTCTTTTCTCAGAAAACCAGAAGATCAAGCTTTTTCTTATTTCTCTGAATTTATATTATTTTTTTAATGAAAAAAAATAATATGCACAATATTATGGCAGATAAATATAAGCTAATCTTCAAAAATCCCTATTCATAAAATTAAATAAGCCAAACTCCTTTACAAAATATATATGCGCTTGTGATGCATTTTGACTTTGCTGAAAATTACTCACTAATACTGCCAAATGAAGTACAAAGCTACCACTGCAGAATACTCAAATATCGTCATTTACCTGCACAGCATATTTTAGAGAAGAAATAAAGAGTTTTATCATAGTTTCTGATGATTAACTCATGATACAGCTTATGCTGTTTGTGACATAGAACAAGTAAAAAAAAATTATTTCAGTTGTACCAATTACAAACACTGGAATAACCTGTGTATATATCAGATGGAGCTGGAGCACATTTTAAAAACAAGTATCAGTTTTATGAATTGCACAAAAATAAAATTGTTCTGAAGTATTGGATATTTTCAGGTACTGGCCATGTTAAAAGTGCATGTGATACTATTGGGGAGTGAGACTATCACTATGCAACAAAATTTAATCTCCAAAAGGAGCCAATAAAAGCTATCCAAGATTCTGTCTCATTTGTTGCTGAACTATCTTCTCTGCTAAAAAATAACATTCTAGTCCATCCAGACAGAAATATTATTCAATCCTATAGAACTAATAATGAGAAAGAATATGCTAATGCAAAATCTATTGTTGATATTAGATCTAAACATTATAGGGTAATTGTAAGTAATGAAAATTATATGGAACGAGCAAGTAAAAATGAATTGACAAAAGTTGAAACCTTCAGCCAATTGAAAAGACAATATTCAATACATAGTTTCCAAATCGGTGATTTCATTGGATGCATTTATGAAAATAATTGCTGGATAGGACAAATCAATGGTATATCAATTACAAGAACTAAATGACATTCAAGTATCATTCATGTACCCAACATGGTCCATAGCTAAAGCATTCCAGTGGCCAAAAGAATCCGGAAAGTAAAAATATCTATGTGCATTACCATTGGAAAATGTGCTTCTAGAAACAGAAAAACCAGTTACAATAGGACAATCTGAGCGACTTCATACCTTCAACGATAAGGAGTCGAAGTTAATTAAAAAAACCTTCACTACCTAATTCTTCTGTTATGTATGTATTTGCATATTAATATATTATATCCATACTATATAACAAAATATTTTACACACTGTAGATGAATTTAACACATTTATGAGTATGAATAAAATGACATATGATCAAAACTAATTTTATTATTGACTTTATTTTACGCAATTTTAAACTTAAACAAATGATTAGCTATAATTTAACAGTAATAATTATGTACTAGTGATGTATTTTTTAGTTTGAAATGTTAATTACATTACAAATTAGGTTAAATAAAGAAGAGCTTGACTTTATGGTCTGTTGAAAAATACACACAACATGTTACTTTAAAAAAATCATCTAAAATTTTCTAAACAAAAACACACGATTTGCTTGTAAGGTATTTATTAGAGACTAATAAGGTATGAATTGAGCATATTATCAGATTTTTAAAATAATGGCGTTTTTGAGAAATTGCATTTCAAAAGTAGTGATTTTTCAAAATTTTGCATAATTTAAAATTGAATTACAAAAGTTGTAAGCATCTTAGAGTTAAAATAAAATTTGCTGTAAAACTCCCATTAAAGGTCTTTGAATTGCCATCAATGCTTAGCTTTAAAATATTTTTTTTCATTCTGAAAAAAAATCTTAATTTCACTAATAATTATGTTTTTTGTACTTAAAAACTAATTTTTTTAATTAAGTAAAAATGTCACTATATTTTTTAAAACTATACTAAAATAAAATTCAGTTTATCAACTGTTTATAAAAAATAAATTGACTATATATGTTGAATATGTTAGGTATTGTGTTCACTTCAAAATGAAGCGTTTTTCAGTTTTTCTCAAAACTTTCAATTTTATCATAAACTTTAAAGTGCTGTAATCAGAGAAATAAATTTTTTAGGGAAAAATCCTTTTAGGAAATTTTATATATCACTTAGTTCTAACTACTGAATTTTTTTTTTAAATCTGTGATGGTGAATTGACGCATATCAGTACTGTCTACCTGAATTGAGATGGAATAGCTCTTAAATGATTTATTTTTTATCAGCTATGAAATGCATTGCTAAGCAAATGACGAAAGAAAAAGAAAAAAATAGAATATGTATCATGTCAAATACGTTAAATGATAAAAGAAAATGGTTTATATTATTGGAAAACATGTCTACAGTTCAACAAAAAATAATCCACCTAATCTAAAAAAAATTAAGAAATATAGTGACAAAATTTTTAAGGAATGGGAATAATTTAAAACCTTATTTGGAACTTTTAACATTCATAATTTACCACTTAAATTACGTTAATCAAATGTACCATTTCATTTCAACAAATAGGAATTTGAAAATAGTTTGAATTGCCATTGAAAAGCATTATGATGCAAAATGAAGTGTTCTGTATTTTCCGAACGAATGAATCAAAATTAACAAAAAACTATACACATAAATCCGGGGTCCTTATGAACATGCTTACTTAATTTCAAGGAAATCGGATGCTTTTTACAGCAGTTATCGCGGAAGAGAAAGACAGACAAACTGACAAACGGGAACCAAAATATTTCGTGTCTCCAAACTAAGCCTTCACTGACGTCTCGGCAATAAGGTTAAGAAGTTACTTGGAATATATTTTAAAGCCAAGTAATTATATTATATATTTAAGTGAAAACACATCATAATTATTAAAATAATACATTATTTATGCATTTTTATAGTACGCTTAAAAAATTTAAAAAAATTATGAACTTGAATGCCTGCGTAAAATATAAATGCACTTTTTTATTATAAACAGGATTTTTGAAAATTTTTCTTTATCTTCTTGAAAAAGTGTTAATGAAGCTATGCATATTTTTTAAAAAACTAGGGCACTCTGCCGCCTACGAGCTATGCTCGTCAACTACCATCATGCCTCTAGAAACCAGTTAATTTGATCGGTTTAAAAAAAAATTATGAAAGATTATGATAAAGAAAAAAATAGTGCCAATCACCTTATAAACGGGCATTTAATCTTTTCTGTTTTATGGAGGTGGTTTCCTGTTATTGGCTGTTTTTGCATTTGATTGATTAAGATTATTTAAACATTTCAGAACCAGTTAATGTAAAATGGGTTTAGTCAACAAAGTCTTAGCTTACTAGTATTTTTTAACAATGCAATAAGGTAATGGTTTTATATTAGTAAATCTGCAGATCAGGAGCCTCAACGCCAGCTTTACACATCATTTTTTTTAAGCACACTTTGGGTAATATTCAACTTTCTGGAAACTGTAATTTAAAATTTTCAAATTACGTAATTATTTATATGAATAAAATAAGAATAAGAAGTTTTCAGCCATCAAAAGCGTTAAATTAAAGATTTAGTTATGTTAGGATATTCTGAAATTTTCATGATCTATTATTTTTGTTTTTTTATTATTACGTAGTAGATTTCTTCAGGAGGGGGGGGGTTCCGTCCCCCTGAACCCCCTGCAGTCTCATTAAACTTAAATTTGTAACTTTCTATCAATTTGCTAATGGTTATTATATATCTTGTATTTCTTTATACATTTTGATTTAGAAGGATAAGTAACAGTTTTAATAAGCATTTTTCATTATCCTCATACTTCTACATACCTGCCCACCACAACACACCTAAATCTGATGAATCAGAAACTTTTGAAAGTGTAAACTCAGTAATCTAGGGTTTTACAATTTTGTTTCCGAAAAAAAGAAGTTTTGATTGCATTTTGTGGCAGTTATCGCGGACAGACAGACAGACAGAACAGACTGACAGGCGAAAAACAATAAATTTTGTGTCACCAAAATAAGCCTTCACTGAAGCTTCGGCAATGGCGTCATTATTCATGAGTTATGGCTGTCCATGTTTCTAATATTTTTTACGACTACTATAAAATACCTGTTTTATTTCAATTATGACGTCAAATTTTTTTAGGTGAAATAATTGTTAAAAGTATAATTATTTTTTATTTCTTTCACTTCTAATTATGCCCCCATTTTTGTCAGAAAAATTCTTATTAACGAAACAAATTTCCGTGTTTAATATTTAACAAAGTACGATATTTATTTTTATTTTAATTCTGACGTCATATTTATTTATTCTTATTTTAATTTTTCAAATGGAAATTGCTCAATTGAAACTTATTGCCGTTGAAAAATTATTCCATATTTTGATTTTTTTTTCTTTTTTTGGCAACGATAAAGGAAATTGGTTAAATTTTATCTAAAAAATCGCTATTAATTCTGCATGAAAAAGAAGGAAATTTTGAATTATTAAGGAAACTATGTGAATAAAATTAATAAAACATAGCCTATGTTTTTTTCTGGGCTATGTTATAGTTATACACAAAGATACAAACACATTAATTCATCAGTTTTGACGCTAACTTTATTTAAATTTTCGTACACGCATTCAAATTTATAACATTATAAAAATAAGGATTATGATGAATGGTTGCTTAGCAACAATTAAGAGAAAATAAGGAAAATGAAATAACTACATTTAAAATAAGTAAATCTCTAAACCAAATTAGTTTACATTACTGGAACACATTTATAAAAAATCTCCAAAATTTACAGTAATAATTTTAAAAATCTGACAAATGTGTAGACAAATTTTCAGAACAATACGAATAATTTAACTTGTAATTTTCAGTATCCCTTTATCATTGAATTCCATTAATGAAATGTGACATTTTCTCTCAAGAAAAAAAAATTAAAAATCATTGGATTTGCCATAGAAAAGCATTATTGCGCAGAATAAAATATTTTATATTTTTCGAACGAATGAATCAAATCTTACAAAAAACGCTTAATCCCAGTGCCTCACTCACATACCCTCTTAATTTCAAGCCAATCGGATGCTTTTTACGGAAGTTATCGCGGAACAGACAGACTGACAGACAGACAGACGCGAAAAAATTTCGTGTCTCCAAAGTAAGCCTTCACTGACGTTTCCGCAATGAAGGATTTTTAAATGTACCGTTTTAAATCTGATGTAATTTTAATCAAACTTTTTTTTCTTTTTGTAATATCCATGCGAAAATAATTTTATCATTAGAAATGAAATATTAATTTTGTTTTTAAATCTGAAATTTTTCTCCATTTACGAAATTTAATACATAATAATGAATATATTCCTTTACAATTTTCTTTCTCTTTTAAAAGTCACGCGTAAATATAGTTTTTATGTCATAATTTTCAATATTTCCCTGTTTTTAATATGCAACATTCATTTAATTTTATATTTAATGTTTTTTCCTATTTATCGTCACCAGTAAAGAAAATTTTTATTTGAAAGAACTTTTATGCTTTGCGCTGTTTAAATAGTTGGCAACAAATTAAAATAATTTTCTTTTCTAATGTATGTAAAAAATATTTCTCAAAATGCGACAAAATTCAATTTTAATTGGAATAAATCCTCATAAAATTAGTCAAAAAAAAAAAAAAAATTCAATCTGCTTTCTGAGAAATTCTGATTTATAAAATAATCCAAAATGATTGAATTATTGAATTCTTATGCTTAGTTTTTTGCCTACAACATTTTATTAATGGAACGATTTTCATAGACTTTAACATTAAATATCTCTCAAAATAATAATTCGATTGAAAAACTGTCTACACCAGAATGTTTACCAATAATTTTTCTATAATATCACCAATTTTCATATTTTTGTATGCAAAAGCTCTCTTAATATTAACGAAGAAAGACTTTCGATTATAAAAAATTCATTGTCAGCGGCGGTAAAAGTGTTAGCTACTATCTTTAGAATAGAGGATACTTATTATATCTATTTCGTTGTTACTTCTTTTTTAAAAAATATGTCTAATAAGGATTTATTAAATGTTCAGACAATTCAAAAAATCAAAATCTGTTTGATTTAAAATTTAAATACTACAATGTTAAAAATTAGTGGCAAACAGTTCAGTCATTCGATCGTATTTAAAAATAACAGTTACTTGACATAATATTAAGGATATCTGGCAATATTACTGATCACAGTACCATCAGAATAAAATTAAATTTCATGATGCAACAGCTTTTGATAAGAAATAATCCAGTGACTGGACAAATTGCTGCAAAATTTTATCTATTCACTAAACCAAATAGTTTATCATATGTACCAAAACATTAATTCTCTAAAAAAGTAAAATATCTTTATAGATCATTATTATAACGTATTATTGCATTAAATATGACGACCTCAGAAGTCAAGGGATACAAGAGATAAAAATTCGATTTTGAGTAAATTAAGTTCAAAGATAATTGGCGTTAAATTTTAATATCAATCATAATTCATTGAATTGAAATAGGAAACTGCCAGTTGTTTGATTGTCTTCTTTAAAGTCTTTTTTAAATAACTGAAAAAATGCAATTTTCTTTAAATTTATAATTAATCAATATTGATTATTATTCGGCAAAAGTGATTAATCCTTAGTACACAGCGCATAATTCAAAAATCACTTGTATTTCATTACTTCAAATTAATAAACCATTTTTCCTGGTCGTCTGTGCTCTTAGTTTATTTTTTACATTTAGTCACTTATACCATTTGACTTTTGAGGCCCTTATATAAGTACTTACAACTATGTTATTCCAAAATTTAATCAGTGGTAAAAATCCATATATATGTATATATATTGAAATATATTTGTACATAGGCATTATGTTAAAATAAGTTCAACCGAAAGTATAATTATAGAAATAACGATATATGCTGCAGAAAGCATGATTTCATGCGTTAATATATCTGATAATTCAGAATAAATACAAATAAAAATAGGTTACTTTATTTTAATCATTTCGAAAATATTTGCTTTAAAATTTCTTCTGAAACATTTCATGCTTATTTTATTCCAGTAAAATCTATTCTTTTCATTTGAAATATAATTGAAACATAAATCCATACAATTCTGCCGGCGATGCGTAAAGAATGTTATACAGATATTAAGGAAATAATACATGTTAATTGCTGTTTATTTTAGAAATATCTACGAAACTGCTGAACCAGTTAAAAAATCTTCTGCCTGTATGATTTAACTAACAAATGTCATTATTTATCTCTTAAACTATTTAAATTCCAGAATAAAATAAGAAATTTAAATTGAAAGAACAAACAATTGATGTAATATATGAAAAAAGGTATGTGTATAATAAAAGCAATTTTATTGATAATAGGCATTCTAATGAGACAATGTTAAAGAAAAGTCTAATTGGGAAAAGAAATTCTTGCTAATGTATTTTTCATTTTAATATTATATTGGTGTTACGTAATGCACAATTAATAAATTATTGTAAAAATGTTTCTTTGGTTGAGAAAAGGGAGATTTTTGAAAATATAACTGGCACTTGAAGAAGTTTTGGAAATAACAATTAAAAATAATATTGACATTTTTGTAATTATTTCTTCCAATTTCTCTATGAAACTCGTCTTTTTTTTATAGCTTATTTCGATAGCCTTTTATCAAATTTGAGTTTGAGTAGTCCAGCAGTTGCGGTGAATGTCACCACAGAAATTCGCTAGAAGCCAGAGTTCCAAGTGTTTACCTTGGATCAAACACGAGTGTTCATTATAATCTAGGATTCTATTACCGACCTAATATTTCTATAGACACAGTAGCCCATCTACCTTGCGAAAGAATTATCCGACCTCTGACAAAAAAGTTCGGTGAGTGAATTATGAACGGCCGATCTGGCAACGCTGGAGAATCAAAACACTGCACCTGCAGGCAGGTGTTGGCCATCTGCCCTTACCTTTGTTCAGTTAAGCGTCGTCTATGTTTTGTGTAAGACTTTCTTTACAAAGTACTTGTTTAGTGTGTTGGTTGTTAACAGAGTACAGGAAAATGAACAAACAAAAAATCAATTTATTTATTATTATTATTATTTTAGTGCTTCCCACGTTTAAGGCTGTGAAAGTGTTTCTGACAACTTCGAAGCGGAAGATCGGTGACATCCGTCAGTGCTGAAATCAATGAGAAAGTGAGAAAATTACTCACGGAAGATCGTCGATTAATTGTGCGCTTGATAGCTGATAAAAGAATTGGGCAAATTGAACATCCACCATACCAGCCATATTTCAATCCTCCAGATATTTTAAATATAGGTCAGAGAACAGTCAAGCAATCACAAGGTATTTCTATAAGCATACCTCAGAGAGACTTCGCATGATATATATATATTTTTGTTTTGTTCACTAAAAAAAGTACATACCCATATGAATAAATAAAATCATTTTCTTCAAAAACTATATCTTATTTAATCCACTCTTAAAGCTGAAACATAAGCGCAAATCTCAAAAAAGAAAACTACATTGACTATTAAAAATGTCTAATATCTTTTCAGGAGACGCAAAAATTGCTCTGTAAATATATGTCTGTAGTTTAGTTGATGCACTATTTTGTGGAGCTCACTGAAAAAAATGTGAATTTACAGGGAATCTACAGATAAGCCATTACCTTAAGTCTCATGTAAAAATACAGAGATAAAAAAAAACAAGATTCTGTTAAATAACAGAAAAATTATTCAGTAAATTTAGAATAGACTCTGTAAATTAACATATATATGTATATAATATGTATATATACAATCCCAATTTCATGAAAATATTTATTAAGCACCAGGTGCATAATGTATAAACATTATTAAAAACAGTGAACATTAAAATAACAATATTGAACAATATAAAAAGTCACCCGCAGAACCAAAAGCCATCACTCTTCAGCAGGCGGAATGGCTTTAACCTCCCCCCCCCCGCTATTAAAATAAAGCTTAATCAGCAGGTTTCGTGTAATCTGGCAAAATCTTGCATTAAATATGAAAATGACTTACTCAAAAGTCACTCAAAAATTATTTCAAAAATCATTTAAAGATCAATTCAAATAAATAAGCTTTACTTATATGTTGAAAATTTTTGAATCGTAATAAAACACTATGCACCTGGACATTATGTACATATAACATTATGCACCTGGTGCTTAATAAATATTTTCATGAAATTGGGATTGTATATATATGTTTGTTGCAATTGATAAGTGCTGCAATGGCGCCTACGGTGGCAATAATCTACATACTGTTAGCAAACATATATAATATGTATATATATATATATATATATATATATATTACGCTATCGAACGTGGCACAGAAATCGAGATTATTTGTTAATTGTTTAATGGCAACGCTGAAATGAAATACATGTTATTGGTTATAGTGTAAAGTTGGTTATTTTCCTTTGGCTGGATTAGAAAGATTAGCTGGATTAGCTAGATTATTTTAGGATTTAGGCTGTGGTAAATTTGTTAGTTTACGTTTGTTCTTTCGCTGCATGTAATCATATTCAAAATATCATTTGCTTTTCTGTTCTTTTTACTTAAAAAAAAAATAAAACTCACAAACTTTTAAGGTTTCAGTTTCAAGTTAAAGTTCCGGTGCAGATGTCATATACGCTCCATATTAGCGCAATTTTTTTCTGGCGTCAATTTGGCGAAAACGTAATTTTCAAATATCAGTTGCATGTATAGTTTTAAACTGTTTTCTATTATTTTAAACAGGAAATAATAATAAACAAACGATGTTTAATTAATATTTATAGAAAAAAAATTTAAATCATTTAAAAAAAAGAGAATAAAATTAAATATACAGTTCATTAATAAATAAACAACAATAGCCGAGTTACTATGTGAGGCATATAATTGCCATTTTGTTGCAATCGCGCCAATGTGGTGTGTATATGACTTCTATGTTTATTTCTCTAGCAGAATCTTCAAATTCGCAAAAATTGAGATATTAAAATAAATTATGAATAAAAGAAATGTGATTTAATGCGCAATATGCATTTAAGGAAGACCAAACTGGTCGTAAAGAGCGACTAGTCGTTAAAAATACTGCAAATTTACTTTTATGAATACTAATTTATTTTGTTTTTAATTATTGAATCACTGAACCTTCAGTGAGCTTCAAAGAACTTGAATTTTCCGAATAAATTTGAACTGCTACATCATTAAATTTTAAAACAGTCTGTTTTTAGCCGTCCTGGGTTTTGTAACCGAAATCTTTTGACAGCTAAAGAACACCTTACTGAATGAGTTACAGGAGTTATTGTTTTTGAGTGGAAAGTATGACTTTTATGATTCTGCGAGGAAAAATTCCCACTAAATCTGATGAGATGATTTCTTTTCTTTCTATTTTTTTTTTTTTTTTTTTTTTTTTTGAAAAACAATTTTTAAACTAAATTTTCTCCTTTAATATTTCAAATAAAACTGCAAAAGAATTTTAAAAGTGTGCAGTTTGAAATACAAATTTAACAAAATATCTTTAAATTAAGACATGGAAATCCTTAAGGGAATTAGATTTAAGGTAAACGAAATGTGTGTAAGATGATAACTGAAAAATTCAATCGAATGCATTTAACCAAGAACTTGTATAAAATTACTGAGAATTTTGGTGTTTTTTCTGTGCTTTTGCAAAGGTTTTTAACAGTGTGGATAATGCATGGTGTGAAGAATAACGGTTTTTATGAAAACATCTACATAAATAGCCTCAGAATTAGTTGCATTACAGCATTATCTTCCTGTAAAACCGTCTCACAAGCGGCTGCTAAAAAGAAAACCATATTAGAGTCCTTTTAGTTACATTTGGTCCATATAAATAAAAGTAAATAACATTGATTAAATACTGCAATTCTGAAGGCAGCGAAAGATTCCTTTGAGTTGAAGTTGGTCAGAAAGTTTTAAGGATAATGGGAGTTAGAGTACCATTATGTTTTTTCTCTACCTAAAAGCATTTTACAATTCTTATCTTTGTTTTATAAAAGATACAGTTGCCTACTTAGCTTATCAGTGTTTTTTAATCTAAATTAAGACTCTATTAACATTTTTATTCACAGATATTTCTTTCAGATATAATGGCTCTATGGTTGAAACGGTCCAATATATACACGCTGCTTCTTTTTAACCGTTAATTTTAGAAGCAAAAAAATTGTAAAAATGTTTCAACTGTGTTTCTTAATCATGTATAAATCGATCTACTTAAAACAATGCTTTCTCTTTAAATTACGAAATTATTTTTTTGTAAGATTTACAAGTCCCGTGAATCAGCTACATTTAAAAAATGTTTTATGCTCTATCACAGCAAAATTTAAAAAAATGTATTCTTCATTAATTTAATATTCTATGAGATACTGAATTTTATAAATTAAGATCATTTTCTAGTATTAAAAATTTAAAAACATAGTTATATTAAATTTGATTATTGATTATAGAATTAAAAAGATTAAATAAGAAAAGATTTTACTACAAAGAAAAAGATGTTGCATGAAATGAATAACGAAATCAAAAACACTTTAATAAAAGTGCTTTCGCTGAAATGCCTTTAAAATAATGGTTCGTTGTTAATATATTTTAAGATACTAATTGTATATTTTCATAAAATTGAATTAGAGCTATTAATTGGGAACTTAAATTGGATCATCACATATTTATTCTTACAATAAGTAAATTATTAACTACAAATGAGCTTTTATAATATGTGCAGCAATTATTGAGATTTATTCCATAATCTACTTAATAAGATACTACTAATTATATAAAACATGAATATATTTCTTTTAGACAGAAAATATCAAAAAAAAGTGTACTATAAAAGAAAAGAAAACAAAATTATGAGAACATGAAAAGGTGCAAGCAGTGATTTATACCTTAATTTCTCAATGTACTTTCTATTCAATTATCCAATTTATATTAAAGGCTGTATTTGAATAATTAAATGTTTTATTTTAATTATTTCCACATGTTATAGAAAACTGAACTTCATTGATAATTTTAATTAAGGATTTCCTGCTTAATTATGGAAATAGAAACAATAATTAACTTTCGCAGAAACGTTTAAAATATTGAATTAATTTTAATTTTACTGCCTAAGTAATTGTAACGAATTTTTGTTGTATAAATATATGTAAAATGCTTTATACAGATAGTTTATGTTTTAAAAAAGAAAAAAAAAATCTTATTGTAATTTAAAATGCTTTCTTATCTAGAACCTGGTATTAACCAATATATATTTTACGTAAGCAGTTGATTCAATAACTGATTGAACATTTATGATATTTTACTGCGGAAAAATAAATTTTAATCAACACTTATGATAAACAAACTATCTATTAAAATAAGCGTATAAAAAGTGGTTCATTCACATTCATGTAATATATATATTACTAAACTCTGTGGCATTACAATCCATGAAGGATCAGAGCCGATAGTACCCGTCTCGGTTTACCAGACTCTAAGCCCCGAGGTGCAATGCAGCACTGGCCAGGTGGTCTGCGACTATCGAGGGTTAGTTTACAAGCAAGTCTGGTACTCATTTCATAGATCCCGAAGGAATAAAAGGCTGAGTAAACCGTGCCCATTCGGGAGTCGAACTCTCGACCTGTGGCGCCGCAGTCAGATGCTCTAACCACTCTGTCACTGAACTTTTATGTAAACGTACGTATATAGATAAATATATATATATTTATTTATTTATGTGGGAATAAAGGATTAAGTGTTCAACAAAATAAGATATTGAACTCAAGGATTCAATGATCGTGATATCCCAAGCGAGACTCATGTGATGATGCGTGCAAAAAGAGAAGTGTTCTGTAGATTTCAGCCATGGCGAGTTTGGTCGATTTTTAATGCAAAGCTCAGAGAAGCTTGTTTATGCTAATTATTATTGAGTTCTATTTTAATAATTAACGTTACGCAGATATCTTATGTCTATTAAACCTTTTTTATATTTTGAAGAATATTAGTTTTCCGTAAATAATAAGTTATTCAAAATTAGACCGAAATTAGAACAAAACAGGAGATATTTGATCACAGTATATATTTTCGCCGTAATAATTCACGAGTTCAGTAATTATTATTCCGTATTTGCAATTATTTTGGAAAATATTGTATTAACAATAAATTTGATATTTTCGAAATTGCACTTAAATTTTTCTGATGATTGAAACTTCTGCTACTTTGTATTTTCTGTGAACAGATATTATAGAAATAAACCTAGAAATTGCTAGTCATTGTTTTCCCTATTTTTCTTATTCGAAGAACGAGTCTGGATGTCTTTTGTTGAATATTCGCAGCAACATAAGGCAGCGGCAAACCCTTTAAATTGAGTGAGAAATCAGTGTCAGTTGGAAAACGTTTAGGCCAAAAAACATATTTCTGCAACAAATTATATTTGCTATGTTTAACATTTAGTATGGTTAGTATATATATTTCAGATTATGCTTAAATAATGGCCAAATGATGGTTTAAGACGCTACGTCTATGATAGGAAATGACAAGATATTTTGAATCTTCTTATGCTATCGTGTAATCTAACAACCTTTAATGACCGCTTGAGTGAACTTGATAAAGTTTCAGGCTCTCTCGATCAACAATAGTGTACCAGACTTCAATTTGGATACAACTCCTAAAATAGGCTCGTTTCAAAATAATTATTTTCTCTGAAACTTATCGTATGAATTGCATTAGAATTTGACTTAAGCTAATTGAACGGTGTCGAGTTTATTTACGCTGTCAGAATTGAGTACTGATATTGAAAAAAAAAAACTAAGGTAGGTTTCGTAATAATACATAGATGGCCCCGTAAGTAAATTTTATATATGTATCATTTAAAAGTAGACTTAATATCTAATCGTTTGATATTAATAACATTCTTTTAGAATATTTTTTACAGAGCTAGTAGGCGGGTGTTTACTTCTTTTTCCAAAGGTGTACATATGTCATCTTATCGAGTGCGTAGATCATCATGATACATACATTTTAACGTATGCATTTACTTATCAGAAAATAATTGATCAAAGATCACATGAGAAGTGGCCGATGATGACGAAACAATACCGGAAACATTATAGCGGTAATATTCAAAGAGCAAATCCTGAGTTTCACAATCCCAGATTTTTAAATAAACTTTTGATAGATAAAAGACAAAGAAAAAAATAGCGCGGCAAAAACACGAGTAAATACGACAAATTTCTCTTACATACGACATATTTCTAATTAAAATACAATTAACTTATAATCATAAAAATTCATCTAAAAAAGATTTTAATTTTTTAAAAATAAGTTTTACCACCTTGAGTATTACAATTCTTTTTTTTCTATTTAACTTTGCAGAAATTTATCATAAAAATAACGAAAGAGTGTGAAGAGGAATAGACTCCGGAAGGAATAACTAAAGAGGGAGGATTTTTCATTTTGCTCTTAATAAAGATATACATTACTTTTCCCTTGAGTATCATATCTGTTCGTGAGAATTATTAGGAGAAATACGTAAAGATAAAACCTTTCACACGAACCAAAACTCATTAGTTAGTAAATTATAGTTTTCTCGCTTTAATGGTCTTTTACCGCGTTAGCCTGTTCAATATACTGAATTTCTTAAAATAAATTAATGATAATGCTTTCTGGAAAAAGGAAGAGAGATAACATAAATGCCTTATAGAAAAAATAATCCAATTTATCATATATATATACATATGATAAAGTGGATTATTTTTATATATGGATTATATATATATATATATATGATAAATTGGATTATTTTTATATATGGATTATATATATATATATATATATATATAATCAAGAATTAATAACTCATGCCTGTAAGGATAAATATTTGTTTACTACTTTTTTATTTATGATGATAAGACATGGTTTAAAATAGTTATGAAGCATTATTCCTTTTTAGCTCAGTTTTTGTGAAATCTTAAGACAGATTTTGTGAAAGTAATTCAAATGAACACTTGATCGAAAACCCTTTTAAAGACATAAAACCTTTTTATTTTAGTAAGATATAATTTGTTGATTTCAATTGGCTTTTACAGTATCAACTTGTAGGTATTTAAAGTACGAATTCCATATATGAATCTATATGAAATGCAAAAATAATAAAATGAATAAACTTAATCTAAATGATTTTGTTTGCACATTGTATTTTACATTTTACATTCCAAAAAAAGCATATATTTTTTTCGAAAGATGAAACATCATACGTCAGACATAAATATGAAACACATTAGAACATTAGCAGAATATTGTTAATTTTTTTTAATTTTTCTATATAACTGAAGAAAATACATAAATAATCAATTTAAATAAAATTTACTGCATGTCATTTTCTCTCAACCATCATAAGACACAGAAAATATTTTGTATGAAGTTGTAAACGAACAATAAATGCTACACATTTCTTTTACAAAAGCAAACATTCTATAGCATACATTAACATAAAAAAACTACATATATATCCAAGTATATAATGGCACAAGTTCAAGCAGGTTCACAGAATAGACGGATAGACAGACACTTGAGTAAATTGAATTTTTGAACACCTTTTAACAATTGAGAAAGGGGCTAAAAGTGACCGAAATCCAAACTTTTGACACTTTGGGTAAAATTTTAATTCTAATTTTGTTATTTCTTTGAAGATAATTAGTATAGTGTCCCGTGAATTACATTTTTGTATATATTACAATATATTTTGTATATATTACACTTTAAAAGCTTAAAAGTTTTCTGACGTTTTAGAGGATTTTGTTTTAGTTTCGTCATTGGATTGTAAATATATTTCGTTGCAGAGTATCGATGATTTTTTTTTTTTTTTTTTTTTTCTTGACAGAAGATAGTTTGTTATTGCAATATTAAGGATATTTTTTGACTTATTTACTGCAAATTTCTAGTCATTTCATTAAGGGACTTATTCTGACTGAAAATAGTGGTATCCTTGTGGATTGTTCTTTGTGGGGTTGTGGTTTTTCTCCCTAACATAGTGTACTAGCATTTCATTTTTGTATTTTTTGACTCAATTTTAAAGAACTCATTAATACAAAAAATATTTAAAAAATATTAAAAAATTGAAAAAATATAAGAAATATAATTTTTTTCTTTATCAGGTTTGAGAAGGTTATTGTTAAATATATTTAAGGATAAATGTCTTCAAATAAGAAAAAACTAAATATAGCTTAAATATAGCAAATTACTATTTTCTTGCTTTAATTATCATTCACAGCGTTAGCATATACACAGCACTAGATTTCATTAAATTAGCGATAAGGATTTTGAAAAAAGGAAAAATGGTAACATACTAGTGTTATTAAAAAAATAAATTCAACACGCATAAACAGAAAGTAAATAACTAATGAGAAACATGATATTTTAACAGTAAATGTGTGTTTAATGTGCCCTTTTTTTCTTTTGATGATACATCTTTGTTTAAAAATATCATTCAATCATTTTTTATTTTATCTGCTCTTGGGAATATTACACTCTATCGCACAGGATATTTAGTGAAACACATTATGATAAAACGTTTCAAACAAACAAAAACTTTAAGAAAATCTAGTTTTTTAAATTTGAAAATCTTTCACAACGTGAAGTGTATTTAATGTATTGGACTTCTTTAAAAAATTATGTAGCGATGAAATGTAAATTGGAGGAAGATAAAATGTCCTTTTTCTATCACAATTATTCATTTTTTAAAAATATTTTATGAATAATTCGCGAGCCGTAGAATAAATTACTGTTTAATGCTTTTTTTATTGATGATGATAAATCATAAGTAACATTTAAACTCATTTTCCAGTTTATTCTCTTTTTACACCATATCTATTCCTGTAGGTTATTAAAATAAATACGTGAAGATAAAATCCGTTAAAAATGTCCAAAATCTTATTTACAGCTTTTGACGAGTTGGATAACATTCAGTTATAATTCTGTTGTTTCTTGGAGTAAAAATAAAAATAAAATCATGTATATGATATTTTTTAGACATTTCGATGCAATTTAAATGATAAAGTTTTTATGTTTAGCTGAAGTATTAGATTTCATATTATTTTGTCCTTCTAATTAAACATATGTTGAAATTGACTATTATCATCTTTTTTTTTTTTTTTTTCATTTTTTAAATTAATTTGACTTTCTCACTGCCGCAAACTGATATATCCCTTCACTAATCTGCAGGTTCCATTGCAATGCATTTATGATATAAATTAATTTAATTCTACAAATATAATACAGTTTTAAAAAATTAAGTTGTAATTAATACTTTCAAAACCTGACGAATTAATTTTCCCTTTTGCTCGATGGTCAAGGGGATAAAAAAACGATATTTTTTTCCCTTTCTTTTTTCTTAACAAAAATTGATCGTTTGTGTTTGTAGGAAGTATTAATCATTTTTAAGTTTGCTCGGAATAAAGACTTTTTTGTACCTCTCAAACACCATATTTATTCATATGAATAGTAATTCAATGTACATGTGGATAAATGCCTTCACATAAAAAAAATATTACCTAACAAATTACTATTTTCTAGCTTTAATGAACTTTCACTGATTTAGCATATACAGGGTATATCTAAACTACTGGGCAAAACTTTAAGGGGTGATAGTACACATCCGGACAAATAATATTAAATGGGAAACTAAGGGTCTCAAACGTCTTTCGAATGAGATAGGCGCCATCAAAGTTTAAGGTCCAAAATTTGAAATGATTATAAAAAACAGAAAAATTGATTGATTCGTTTGCGGTTTTCACGAAAACTATTCTTTATGTCAGTACTGGCTTGAAAATAAATTATAAACATAAATTTCAAAAAATGTCGATAGAGGGCGCTTTAGACTTTAGAGTAACGCACAACTATTTTTTACCGTTATTTTTTGCATCTCATTATTATTTTTTTCAAGCTTAGACATAAACTTAAATTTTGTGCTGAAAATCTGAATCGTTGAGAGTGGTTAAGTAGCGCTAATTGAACTGTGTTCAATGAGGGTGGGAAGATTCAAACTTTCAAATGATTATACAAAACGGAAAAATTGGTCGATTCGTTTGCGGTTTTCTCTAAAACCATTCTTTATGTCAGTATTCCGTTAGAGAGCGCCATAAACTTTAGATTATCCAACAATAATTTTTAACTGTTATTTTTTGTATGTAATTAAATGCTTGCAAAAGCTTAGATTTAAATTTTGAGCTCAAATTCTGATTCGTTTGGAGGGGTTAAGCGCAAACTGAACTGTGTTCAGGAGCTGAAATGTTACCGCTCCTATCCTACGAACACAGTTCAATTTTTCGCTACTTAATTACTCAAAACGATTCAGATTTTGAGTTCAAAATTTAAGCCTAAGCTTTTAAAACATTTATTTAGATTAAAAAAATAACGGTTAAAAATAGTTGTTGGTTACTCTAAAGTTTAAGGCGCCCTCTAAAGGAATTTTTAAAAATTTATCTTTAAAATTTATTTTCAAGGAAATACTGACAAAAAGAATGGTTTTAGAGAAAACCGCAAACAAATCGACCAATTTTTTCCGTTTTTTTTTTTTTTTTTTTTTTTTTTGTAATCATTTGAAATTTGAACCTCCCCACCCCCATCGAACACAGTTCAGTTTGCGCTGCTTAACCACTCTCAACGATTCAGATTTTCAGCTCAAAATTTGTTTATGTCTAAGCTTCTAAAAAAATTTAATGAGATGCAAAAAATAACGGTAAAAAATAGTTGTACGTCACTCCAAAGTCTAAAGCGCCTTCTATCAACATTTTTTGAAATTTATCTTTATAATTTATTTTCAATACAATACTGACATATAGAATACTTTCCGTGAAAACCGCAAACGAATCGACCAATTTTTCCTTTTTATTTATAATCATTTGAAATTTTGGACCCTAAGTTTGATGGCGCCTCTCTCCTGCGGAAGATGTCGCATATCTCCTTCTTTGGGACCCTGAGTTTCCCATTAAATATTATTTGTCTTGATGTGAACTATCACCCCTTAAACTTTTGCCCAGTAGTTTATATACACCCTGTATAAGGCAGTGAACTCCATTAGTTTAATGATGAGGGATTTTGAACAAAAAAGAAAAATTATACTATATAGGGGAGCTCGAGGCAATATGGCTATGTTAAAATTTTTGTTGTTTATTTATTTATTTTTAACTAGAGTAAAAGTAATTTTGAATGAACTATTACAGTATTCTTTTGTAGTATTAACTATTTTACCATTTAGTTTTTCACACAGGAAAAAAATAAAGGATAATTTTTTTATATAACATTAACAAATCGTCATCTTACCACAGTACTGAGGCAAAATGACTTTGACCTTGGGACAAGATGACAATACTAAAAAGGTTGAACATATTTTATCTTTTGAATCTGTTACAAGATTTATTAAATGATAACTGTGTTTTTACATCTTACAAAGTATACAACTAAACATAATGCATTGTAACGTAATGTTGAAGTATTTAGTTGCGAAGATAAAAATAGTCACAAATAAAAGTGCCATTTTCGTATTTGGAACAGTCTTCAAGCCACCATTTTTGGTATTTACAGCATTAGATCTATTCTTCTATTGGTGAGTTACAATATTCCTCGCCACAAGCAGGACATCTGAAAACACCATCCTTTAAAGTCAAGATGACCAGCTCATGATCTTGCCCCGGACTGCCTGTTTAAAAATATTCGTTTTCATTGCAATGAAGAACGGCGATTAATTGACATTTATTCACGGTAATAGGTAGTATTTAAACTAAGTTACTCATAATTATTAAAGAGAAACGATATATCTTATCTGTATGTGTAGCAGAGCTTATTTACAAATGAATAAAAGCTATAACGTGGCAGCGGTAAACAATTAAAGGTTCACAACTAATACAAAAGTGACGATTTCAGCGTCTTTATACTATTGTTTAACTAACGGCCGATAGGAGAGCCAGTAGTGCCCGGTTGATGCTACAAACTAGTGGAAAAAGAAAAAAATTAAGATATTCATCATCTTCCCCGGTCTGCCTACGCACTTTAAAAAGGTTGTTCAATTCATCATTCATAAATAAAATGTAAATAAATAATTAATAACGTGAACCTTTAACAGTAAATCTGTGATAATATACCTCAAAAAAAAAAAAAAATGTTTCATTTTTTTTTTCTTTTGTGGATTGTATTTTTTCCCACTGGGCATTCAGATAAATACATGATGATAAAACACTTTAAATAAACAAAAAAAAAATTAAGGAAAATCTAGTATTTTCATCTTAAAAATTTTTCACCGCATGAGTTTTTTATTTAATATATGGAATTTCTTACAAAAAATATGTAGCGACGAATGTAAATCGAAGAGAGATAATGTGTCTTTTTTATACAATAATTATGCAATTTTTCAGACTCTATCAATAATTTGCGCCTCTGCGAATAAATTGCAGTTTTAATGTTCTTTTTTTTACTGATGATAATAAAACATAACTATAAGTAGCACTTAAGCATTTTTGCGATTTTTTTCTCTTCATCACAGCTTTTAAATAAATACATGTAAGTAAAACCCCTAACAAAAACACAATCTTTTCATTTTAACTAAATATTAAAATCGCTTGGATGTGATTTTGCTGCATTATCTTTTTTTTATAACTTAAACAATGTATGAAATAAATACTTAACAGCATAACAATGTATATTTTTAGTTGTACGATAATTTCAAAAGAAATGAAGAACGTCAGCGTGTATAATTCACTTTATTGCATATAAATAAGTACGAAATTATTAATCCCTCTAATAATTAATTTTTATTTCAATGTTCAATTTGTCTTATGGAAATCAAAAGTAAAACAGTATTGAAACATCTTTTTTATTTATCTTTCCCCCACCATACATAAGGTTTTCTTCTCAAGCTTAATTTAAAGTTTAAAAATTATAAAGAAAGATTAAATTATACATAATAATAATGATGCTTTATGGTGCAATAAATACAGATGTATTATGTGATCTACATGCTTCATAATTATTTTTGTAGCATAAATAGAAATACAAAATTTGGTAAAACTGGAAGAATAAACTTATGTTTAGATGTTCTGTTAAACCTATATGATGGCAAATCATAACATAACAAGCATTAAAATATCTCACTTATCAGTTTGTATAAGTTATTCAATTAAATAAGTAAATTGTAAAATCATATCAGCAAACAAATGCTTTTTAATTTTACAAAATATTAATTTACTCTCTATTTATTATTATTATTTTGATAGCGTAAGCCTATGTGGGTTCAATATACTGTACATCGTAAAAATGCATGTGCTGATAAAGTATATACAAATAAGGATAATGTACTGCATCAGTGTATTAATATGGGTTTTTTTATGTTTATTTTACAAAATAGTTCATTTTACCCCACGTAACAAATATAAAAATATTTAAGGAATAATCCGTGCCTCTAAGAAAGAAAAGGGATATTTTAATGCACTGATGTAGAATAAAAATATCTGAAATACTATTTTCGCTTGAGCATCATATCTATTATGTTGCACATGTAAAAATGTACTGTTTATAAAATCATTCATTAGTGAAAATCTTTTCACTTAAATCAAATATATTTTTTGTAGAGGTTCGTTTTCACTGCTTCAGGCTAATTGATAATATAAAATATATACAATTTAAAAATGTAAAAAAAATCAGTTATGTCTTTTTAGAAAAAAATTAAGGAGATTTTATCTGTATGTATTACACTGATAATAAAAATCTGTAACTCTACAGATATTAAATTACAGAAATTTGTATTGTTACTAAAAAAATTTTCTGTGCCTCTGTGCCAGAGAAAAAAATGTAAATCTACAAAACTAGATTTTATAATGCTACTGAAATCTGTAGTTATACAAAGGAACCTGCTAAAATTAAAACATTCTTAGTTAAATATTATCTGTACCCGAGATGAGTTTACATAATATGTCACATAAAAAGTTATAGGCATCGCAGTTTCCAAACAAATTCTTAATAACTATACACATTTTTACATTCCAGTGCGAACGTGTCTGTATTAAATAAATTTTTGTTGTTGTCGTTTGAAAAAATTCTACGAACTTCAATTTTCTAGAAATGTTTTCGTAAAAAAACTTTGCAATTTTTTTATATGAAGTGTATAATTCACGTTATCACACATACACAATTATAAAAATTACAATTACACAATTCAGGGATTGAATAAGGCGAATTTGTATACTTTAAAAAAAAATAATAGAGCTTTATGTAGGCGGTAAATAGGCTCTTTTCAAATAAAAAGTTTCTCGAGTCTTTTCTTACGATATTTAAAAATTTTATATGCCAGACATTTTCATATCAGAACATTAATTATTTCATGTGAATTAGATATACTTTAGTTAGTTCATATTAGGTAGGGGTGTAACGGAAGGGTGCTCATATGGGGGTTATTTGTAACGCGAGGGTGGTTAAATGCAGACATAACTCGAGATATAAGTTAAAACCAGTTTATTTAAACTGTTAGGGCTCAGGGGAAGTGGAGCTTTCAGTTCGTTAGTTTCGATAACTGGCCACAATACTAAAAGATTCAACCCATAAATGTACTCACAGTTCCGGCACTAGACTCAGTCGGGACACTTCAAAGCCAACTTCTCACTTAGACTTCAGCTAAACTGCTAGATAAAAGCTTTATTAGACAGCCCCGTGGCTGCAACACACTCTTTATTGTTTGAAATACTCAACTTAACGAAACTATCTCTTACCAACGGCAAACTCCTTGAATAGCTCCTCTCTGAATGAACTCAATCAGCAAACGCTGCTGGCTATCTCACTTCAAAACTCCTCGTTAATTCACTGGAGGCTAATAATAACTCGCTATACTGCTTCACTCCACACACTACTAGCTGGCTTGCGCCGCTACACACACCTAACTGGCTTGCGCCGCAACTCACACTCTAACTCCAAGCTTTTATATGCTGCAAACTGAGATACTACAAATTTGCATATTGCTTCTAAACGCGACATAACTTGTAAAACCGAGGAAGACACACACGCTCTAGAAAGTTAAAGTAAAAGAGAGGATAGATGTCGCTTCCACACTACACATGTTAAATGATTGACGTCACGATCTCACAAAAATGCTAGAGTGGCTTTATCACAAAGGTCACTTCCTCACAGCGGATCTGTCCTCTACAAGCAAGGCTCGTCAACCCCTGTTCACACGCCCCTAAATGTACACACTAATTAAATTTAGTTCAAAAAGATTAAGGACAGCTGAAATATAACTGAAGGAGCAGTAGCAAATTTTATCGCGATTTTTATGTAATTGGGTTTTTATTTATTTTACCCTCGAATGAGTAGTAATTTAAAACAAAATCAACCGCTCTTGAGATAGCTAACGAGTGTTTTCGGAATTAATTATATAAGATTTATTAAATACTTGAAAATCAGCTTGTATCAAATGATTAAGTGAACAACGTCGCTGCCTTTCTAAACTTTTCTAATGGCACTAGGAAATTTAATATAAGGCATTTTCAATGTAATGTTTTAATTATGACGCAATTTTCCGCATACGCTCAGTTTCACGTAATATTATTCAAGTGAAAATAATTTTATAATCGTTAAAAGAAAATCTCGACTTATAAAAAAATCTTTTGTAAATATATTTTGTAAATTCAAACTGGTTGTCAAGTATTATTATTTGGACATTTTAATTATGAGGTAACTTTTCCTTTTATTTAAAATGTCGACTCAGTCGGTTTACCTTCGATTTCTCTATAAAATTACGAATTTTCATATTTTTATACGAAACGGATATTCAAATTTTAGGCTTTCAAGAGCCATAGATCTTACAAAAGTTACAGTGGCGACAGAGTTAGCTTCTTCCTTTTAGGAATAGAAGTATGTATGCAGGTTTTTCTTTTATGTAAAAAGTTAGAAACAGGTTCAATAAACCGTTACATGCATGGTATAAAGAAAGAAAGGAGAAGCTATACTATGACTTGGTTAAATATGAATTGATGAAAATTGTCTATTCTCTCAGAGAAATTATGAGTGCTATAAAATGTTGATTTTATAACAATATTTTACTTCAGTAAAGAAATGTGATTAACAAATTTCAAAAAGATTTAACTGCGCTTTATTTTTTTTTTTACCTTTTGAAGATATTTAGGAAATGTAAATGAAAAGTTAACCACATAACTGATCAATATGTATGAAAAAACTTTCAAATAATGCCTATTTTTTTTAAGTCCATTACAGAATTTTAATCTGTTATCATCGGTTTTTCAAAACAGGATTTTTTTCCCAAAGCGAACCCGAAAAATTCTCGCATAAAATAACCACTTTTTAAAATCCATAAATTATTTGTTATTTTATCTCATTGCATTTTCATTACTTAACCCTTTCGGGTCCGATTTTTTGTTTGGTTAAAAAATATGTTAATAATATTAACACTAGCTATTTAAATAGATTAATTGCAATTTTGAAAATATTTCATTGTCTGAAACGTAACAAATGTTGTTGTTTTGTCTACTATCCAATTCATATTCTTATGATAATAGTCTAAAGAAGAGTTCTTGAAGACTTTTGAAAAATATTATATTACAGCAGTGTTTAACAAAAATTACAAATTTCTAATATTTTTTCGTTTTGCCTGGCATAGTTCGTTTGAAATAGTAACCTGTATTTTAAATTTAAAGAATGAAATGTATGTATAAAATAAAGGAATTGCAAACGGGGCAAAGATAAATAAGCAACCTTTTATTAATTTTGCAATTACTACATGTAAAAGCATTAATAAATACGTAATATGAAAACCATTGCCTTAACCTTTAGTTTCTATATCTCAAAAACAATTAAGTAATTGTTGATTCAAAATAGTACACGATGAAGAAACATGTGTTATTGATATAACACCAGACACTAAATGATTAATAACTCATTTGTGGAATATAAAACAGATACTGTTTCAAGCAAAACATAAACTGCATACAAAACTGACCACAATAATCCTGTAAGACTTTTTCATGACCGGTGGTTGACAACCCTTAACTGATTTTTGCGTGTTTATATTGGTACACAGGATCAATCCAATGAACTACAAACTTTGACTGTGTTTATCATAAAGGTTTACGAATCTGCGTGGTTTGCAATAAAACAATTGAACGAAATGGAGCGCGAAATAATTGTAAAATAGTCGAAGTTTCATGTTATCTTAAGATATGAAGCTAGATGTGAATCGTGTCATTCAGTAAAAAGGTTGATGTGGCCATCGTGAAGTAATAATCCTTTTAACGGTTGTTGAACCAAATCAGAATACACAAGAACTTGTACTACGAAGGTTTTTGAAAGCAAGTAAAAAAAGGGAGCAGCATTTTCTGTTTTCCAAATACCTGCACTTAACTTTAAAGCTAAATCTTTCATTAACTTCACAGAATGGAAGTATTGCTAACTAATATAACCTCCGGCTAACACTCACTTGTCAAGCGAAGATATTATACAACTGATAGAATCTGGTGAGTGTTCAGTATCAGTATAAACTTTCCGTGACACACTCAATGTGCTGAAAAAAGAGTAAAATTGACAATAGCTTTGCGTGTAATCATCAGCGAGAACAAGAGAAATGGCTGAATAAGTTATAGAATGGAGTTAAGGTGTGTCATGCCATAATTTTAAATCAAAAACCAGTATAGAATGAAAAATATGGAAAAAATATGCTTAATGTAAATTTATAACTTTTTTCTGGGATTACACACAGCTATAAAATGTCATTGTATTCCGTGAATAATAAAATTTCTGTTTAATGTTTATAACACTAGTTTACAAATTTCAACTTTTTTTATACCCCGAAAGAAATGTATATAAAAGTATTATTCTACCTTCCTGAATCTCAAAAGTGTGAGCAGAAATATTCTATCACGTCACAATTTTCTTTCTGTCGTCAAATGTTTTTTTAACTACCCAACGTGGTGACGACAGTTTAATGTTCAGTCATTAGCTTCAAACAACAAATATTTTGTTTCGGATTGAATTAAAATGTCGAGTAGAACGTTTAAACAAAGTTCTGATCGTTTTTGCTATGTTTGTGGACAGTTTAAATTCTTTAAAAAAGAAGACCCATTGTAGATTCATTAAAAAGTGCACATCTTCATTATTTTGGATTTCCTGTTGCAAAGCAAGATAAAAAGTTGGTGCCTCATGTGTTTTGCGAAAGCTGTAGAATTGTTTTACTCCAATGGTCATTAGGAGAAAACGTACGCCTTCCATTTGGTTCGCCAATGCTATGAAGAGAACCTAGTAATCCTGAAAACGATTGTTATTTTTGTGTTACGAAGACAGTGGGATATAATACAAAAAATAAAGCGAGTATTATATATGCCGAGGTTCCGTCTGTTACTAAGCCCATTTTACACTCGAAAGATCTACCACATCCAGTTTGTCCCAGTAATTCAAGTGTAAATATACTAGGAGATGACAATGAAAGTGATGTTGAATTCAAATCGATTTCTAGTGATTCAGACGGGTTCTCTCTTCAAGAAAAGACTCCACATTTAATTAACCAAGCCGAATTAAATTATCTTATAAGAGATTTACATTTATCAAAATTTAAAGCGGAGCTTCTTGGTTCTCGCCTACAACAATGGAACTTATTAACACCAAACACAAAAGTTAAGTTGTCTAGAAACAGAAGCAAAGTTTATTCAGAATTTTTCAAAACAGAAGATGAATATTGTTATTGTACTGATATTTCTTGACTTTAAAGCAATGAATCAAAACTATGATAAAACAGAGTTACTCGTTGCTCTTATTTGTACACTCTTCGAAATGTAGTCTAAAAGCTGTTTTGTTACATAATGGAAATAAGAAGCCGTCTATGCCACTAGAACACGCAGTGAATTGTAAAGAGAACTATGAAACGATGTGTACTTTAATTAATTTAATAAAGTATAAATAACACCAATGGAAAGTGTGAGGCTAAGTCATCGGTTCACAACGCAACGTCATCGGTTTTTTATTGGGATTGCATGGTGGTTACACAGAATACTCTTATTTCCTTTGTTTGTGAGACAGCCGAATAAAACAACATCGTTATGTAAGAAAAGAATGGCCGATTCGGAACGTGTATATTCCGGGAAAAAATGAACATCAAACACGAGCTATTGGTAGATCCAAATAACGTTATTCTACGCCCTTTACACATCAAATTAGGACTCATGAAAAACTTTGCGAAGGCGCTTGACAAAAATAGTGATGCTTTCCGATATTTACAAAAAATCTTTCCAAGCATTACAGAGGCAAAACAGAAAGAATGGATATTTGCTGGCTCACAGATCCGTAAAATTATGAAAGATTCTCAGTTTGAAAGCCTTTTTTATCTGTTAATGAAAAATCTGCTTGGAAGTCATTCAAAATTGTTGTGGAAGAATTTTTGGGAAATAAAAAAAGTGAAAATTGCAAAGAAATTATTCCCGATTTATTGAAATTTTTTTCAACAGATGGAAGTAAACATGTCCTGCATTCGCATCTGAGTTTTTTCCCTGAAAACTTAGGAAGTATGAGTGGCGAATAAGGGGAACGTTTTCACCAAGATTTAAAGGTTTTTGAAGAACGACATCAGAGATTTTGGGCTGAAAACATGCTAGGGGATTACTGTTGGTCCACTATAAGAGAAACTGATCCAAATAACTATATAAAGAAGGCAAAAATTAACCATTTATGATTTTTTTTTGAAATATTAATTCCAAAATTATGTAATCCAGTTAAGTAAATAAATATTTTTTAAACCAGACGTGACAGAATTTTATTATTATTTTTTTCTGGATAACGCTATCTAAATAAACAATAAATTAACAACTTTCAGCTGGGGTGTAAAAACCGTGTAAACTAGTGTAATAAATGATTAAGAATATCTAATTTTGGTAAAATAAATGTTCACAGATTCCAAAAAAAAAAATATTTTTTACTAAAATATATAAAATGTTCTCCCTTTCTTTCTCTATTCTTTATCTATCTATCTATATTATAAAGGCCAAACGTATCTGTGCGTAACGGATATGTCATTTTGCGAATTTCAACATTTTGAAATTTGAAATGAAATTTTAGCTTTACAATTTTTGCTACTGCACTTTTTTTAACTTTTAACAATGCACATTTTCAATTTTTACACAGTATTATAGAGAAAAAGGATGTACTTTTAAATGCAATTTGTTTGAATGCTGTATCTCAATTTATTTTTGAAATATTATTTTTTTAGTTTTAAGTACAAATTTTGTAATTGTGGCAGCAGAAATACTTCATTTTCTCTAAAAATTATAAAAAAAGTAATTAAAATCCGCTTTGTATCAAAAATATCGTCTGTTATAAAATCCGATGTTTTATTTCAAATTTTGAATTTAAATGATTTTAAAATGATCAGATTAGAATACCATTTTTAATAAGGTGAATACAGATATGAAAGGTGCATATGCAAATTTTGAGGTGATGAAAAGAATATCGGGTTTAGATTTCACAGTGAGAAATTCTATAAATCAAAGTGGAATAAACTTTGCTGCTTTTCATTTTTGAGTACCAAGCATAAAGAATCTTACTTACTAACTTTGTTTAATAACAGATCTTTATTATATTTAACTGCTCACATTACGAGTAAAGTTTAATTTTATTAATTTCTAAAATTGAGTTTTATGGAAAAAGTATTTTTTTTAACTTTAGTTTGAATATACTTTCTTAAGAGTGAGACTTATCAATATAAAGTGCAATTTTTACTGTCCTAATTTTGTAGGCTTATTATAAATCCATGTAACAGTTTTTATTAAACATTTTCTATCGTCGAAATTCGACGGGTTCTACCTCATTTATTCTAAACGCCTGACTTTTCTAAAATTTTGCGCATTTTTTTCATATTTAGATATCTTATATAATATTTTATCCGTCATTATTTAAGTATAATGTTATTCAAAATTATTTACTTCTATGCTTTTTATTTTAATTATTAGATTATTTAACTGATCAATAATGAACATTCTGTTTTTTATTTTATGTATTTCAACTCTGTATCAAGTAATTAAAATATGTATAGCAATTAAATGAACATTTTAGGATGAATTGATCTGTATAAAAATACATTGTCACATTTAAGGACATTGAACGTCTCATTTAGGATTTAACTACCGTAAATGAGAGAACAATGACCTAAATATGAGAATGATACATTGTGCGCTTATAATAAAAATAAGAATTCAATTTTTATGAAACAAGTTAGTTTTGAGCTAAAGACACAACATTCAACAAATTTCTGCTTAATATAATATTTATTTATTTTATAAAGTATCAAATATACCCTAAATGCGGCAAAACTATGGGGAATCGCGTCGCATTTATGCACAATGACCATACAGCTATACCCAACCCTAGGCAATATAATTTTTTACAAAGTCTTATTATTCTTTTAGCAATTATTTTTATTTTTAACAAGACAATTAATAATGCAAATACTTGTAGTACGGAACCCTCTGAACGTGAGTAATAGTCGAACTTGACCCTGTATTTGTTTGCAAAATATAAAAAATATATGTGTCAGGAGTAAGAAAATCGATTTTTTAAATACAAATTTTGATGTAAATTTTCATATAAAACATGCAGTTGTTTTCCAAATGGCACATTATGGAGATTATTATCGATTTCATAACAATTTTTATCTATGTACACTACTCAAAACAATTAAAGGATATTGTAGTTTTAGGTGGATTTTGTATCTGCGAAACTTTTTAGCTGATTGATACATGGTTGACAGACATAGTAGGTTATATGAAAATAAACTACACATGTTTGGCAGAAAAAAATACATTTTATTGCGCATTTGTGTACAAAAGGAAAAAAACACATTTTGTGCATATGAGAAAAAAGAATAAGAAAAGGTGTTTTCTTCAAAGAAAATCATTTTCAGTAGGGGGTATGGTTTCCACGGGCGGCCAGCAACGTTGAACACCTTTGAAGCATGGACTCAATGAGGCTATTAATGACGAGTTGGAGTATTCTGCCCCACTCTTCCAGAAGAGATCTTTCCAGTCCTTGGAGAGTTTGTGGGGGTTGTTGAAGCGTCTTCCTAGAGCGTCCCAAACGTGCTCGATTGGATTCATGTCTGGAGAACACGCTGGCCATTCCATTCGAACGATTCCTTCCTCGAAAAGGAAATCCTCCACTATGTTTGCACGATGTGGCCTGCAGTTATCGTCCATTAAAATGAAGTTATCTCCGATTGCTGCAGCATAAGGGACTACAATAGGTCTGAGGATCTCATTCCTGTATCGGCGACCAGTCAGAGCTCCATCTCGAATGATGTAGAGGTCAGTGCGCCCTTCAATGGAGATGCCACCATACACCAACACTCCTCCACCGTCAAATATGACACTTTCGTGCACGAACGCAGGATTATTCCTACTGCCACGGTCCTTCCAGATGAAAATACGCCTATTATCCGGATGCACAGAAAAACGAGACTCGTCAGAAAACAGAATATTGCTCCATTCATTTCTCCTCCAGTTGACATGCTCGGTTGCCCACTCCCTGCGGTCGCGACGATGCCTTGATGTTAATCTAACACATACCATCGGTCGGCGAGCATACAGACCTACAGCATGGAGCCGGTTTCAGACAGTCTAAGTTGAAATCGTGGTGCCTGTAGCCGAGCGAAGGTGTTGTTGGAGAAGAGTAGCGTTGATGTGTCGGTGTCTCCGAGCTGTTAACGCTAAATACCGATCTTCATTGGGCGTTGTTGCCCGTCTACGACCTTGCCCTGGTCTTCGGCCTGCACATCCACTCTCCAAAAAACGGTTCCAGATCCTGGAAATGACACTTTGTCACACTCCAATGGCTTGCGATACTTCGGCTTGAGTTTGGCCCCCTTCTAACCTACCAACGATTCTCCAAGCTTCTGAATCTGTCAAATGACTTCGCTGAGACATCGTACTCATCGAAACAAAGCAATCACTGAATGCCGATCATCCTTGTCTTTATTTTCTTTTATCCAGTTGAAAGTCAAATTTCATTCGCTGCCGCTGAAGCGACGTTTTTGACGTCGAACTCAAAATTTTCATACTCCACAGTTTGAAAACCAGAAAAATTTGCATTTGTGATTCTCTTCTTCTATTTTCGGCAAAAAAAAAATTTCGCTTATATCTTTATTTTATATAAAACTTCAAATATCCTTTAATTGTTTTGAGCTGTGTATAACAGATATAAAATTAAATGAGCAACATCGTAAAATTCAATTTTAAGTATAATTTTTAATTATTACAAGATATATGCTAAGCAACAATTTAATATTAGACAAACATAAACACTAAATGGGCAAAATATCTCCAAATTTTGTTAAAATATTTATCACAGAATTGATAATTAAACTATCGCTAAATGTATTCAGATAATTTTATCCATCGAATCACTGGGATGTGTAGCATAAAAATTAATTAAAATATTGGGATGGCGCTTGTTTACAATGTCATCATCATTAATCTAGGTTTGTACGAATATTCCTTATCAGAGTTTTCATACATATTGATATTTATTCAAATAAAAATCAATAACTGAGGCATAGAGATTAATGGAAACTTGTTTAGGTAAATCTCACTTAATGGATAAGATCTTCCAGACCATGGTTATTTTTAATATTATGCTTTTATACTTAGTTGATATGTAAGTAAGCTGTATTTTATTAAATATTTTTCAGATTTACCGCATACGTTTATAATTATGTAAATATCAGAAAAACGTAATCTGCTACTTTTTACCATAAGATAAAATGGAGTTGCATTGGTCATATGTATATAAATTAACTTAAAACAATTTAAGTTTTAAATTTGAATATGTTTTAATTACGTAAATTTATACAAATAACTTCGAAATCGGGAAACATTATTTCTTTCCTTATACAAAAGTTCTTTATTTCATTTCCACATTAAGCTAAATAATATGTGACATTAAAAATCTACAACGAGCAAAATACTTTGTGAAAATAAGAATTACACATCACCTTTCATAATCTACTTTTGTTTTGTTATCCACTTAAAGGAAGGAAACCACTTTTGATATATCTTAAGGAGTTTAAATGTGGATACGACGCCCGTAAATTCACGTATTTTTGATTTATTTATTTATGTATTTTTAAAAATTTATTCAGCGGAATAATATTTAAGATGGAGGGTTTTATTATCTTCATCTTTAACATAATTAATAATATATATATGGTTTTCTTTACCGACAATTTTAAGAAATGTATAATCATCGTTTTAAAACACGTGTTTGTAGATGGCTTGTAACATAAATTTGACAATTTTAATTGGAAATTTTCTGAAATTTACATATGCATTCTCAATACGTACCTTATATAATAAAACACGCAAATATTACAGTTAATCAAATATTCTTATTTAGAAACACAGTAACGTTTGTATCGATTTAATGCATAATTGTAACTTAATTAATATACATATAATTTTCATTAGCGGCAGTTTTATGAAACAGATTTTTGAAGAATTCTAGCTTTGACAATTTTCATTGATCCCAACTTTACATCACATAATCTCAATGCATGCTTTGAAAATAAAGCACACACTGTAAAAATTATTCGTTAATATACACAAACTTTCGGTAAAATTTTACGGAATATTTTCATATTTCCGAAAAAACAGTACTACTTCTGTATTTCACATTTTGAGATTACAAATCGAGTAAGTGTTCCGTCAATTTTCCGAAAACACTACAACTTCCGTATTAAAGCAGCACAAGTTCTGTGAATGATGTTTAGAAATATTTGTTCTTTTAGGAAAGCGAAATAATTGTTCTAATACTTGTCTTACAGTGATATAAATTTCCAATGAAACTTCTATATATTAGCTAAATATATTATACGTTGAAATCATTTGAATCGTTCTGAAATATTTAATAAAAAGTTTTGACCTTAAATTGGTATTTTTAACCGACATTTGTCATGGCTCCATTTGTATCAGGAATGGAAAAAAACATTATAGCGAGATATTTCTTAAACAATTAGCTATAACATTTCTCTATTTTATCTATTTTAATAATAAAAAGCTAACATATTTTTACAATATTAAAAAATAATAAATAATAATAATACAATTTTAATAATTCTTTTTAAGTTTGAGGTAGTTCAAAATTTATTTATTTTTTTTTTTCATTATGATTATCACATTTTGTATATCACAATAATATCGCATTTTTTAAAAAGTGCGAAGGACATTTTAAAATGGAAAAAAAAATCAACTTTTAATATTAATATATATATTTTTTAATCTATTCAAATTAAGAAGTTCGCACATAAAATTTAAAACATATCGAAATATATGAACGAAATCATTATAATTTTGGCGATTATCTAAGTCTTAAAAATTAATAAATAAAATTTATTTTAATAACCCATAGTAATTATCTTTGTTGAGTTTACAAAAGTTCGTCATACAAATAATTTGTTAAAATACATGTCTTTTTTAAGTAGGTTAGTATCCTTTCAAAAATAAATAAATATTAATAATATTACAATAAATAAATATTAATAATATTACAATAGAATTTTAAAACTCTTTCAAAAAAGAAGGAAACAAAACTCTTAATACTACTAATAATAACTCTTAATAATATTCATGCATGTAATATTTTAAAGGCTAAACTTTTTTTATGAAGCTAAAATTAAATAGTTAAATATTAGAAAATATATAAAGAAAACTTGTAAACATGATTTAGAACTGTCCACTCAATAAAAACATGTTATCTCTACAAAAAATAAACCCGCGTTCAAAATCTTGTCTTTACTTTATGAAATGCATCCGAAATAAGTAAAGATATATGAAAGCGTGGTTTGTATACCCTTGGCGTAACGGTATTGCACTGCCAGCTGTCACAGAAGAGGTAATATTGCATGTAATATTTTAAGGGCTACACTTTTTTATATAAAGCTAAAAATAAACTGATAAATATTAGAAATTACATAAAGAAAATCTGTAAAACATGATTTAGAACTTCCACTCAATAAAAACATATTATATCTACAAAAAATAAACCCGCGTTCAAAATCTTGTCTTTACTTTATGAAATACATCCGAAATAACTAAAGATATTTGAGAACGTGGTTTGTATTACCGTGTCTTAACGGTATTACACTGCCAGCTGTCACAGATGAGGTCCCGCGTTCAAACCCCATCGAGAGTAAGTGACATTTTTTCTCTTTTGTTTGAATTAAATGTACGTAATGTTAACGTGTCTTTATAAAATAAAGAATAAAAATCACAAAGATGTCAGTTTGTTCTTGAAAAATTCTTTTAACTTTCCAAGCAAAATTTTTTTATATGTGGAAATATTATAAAAAAACGGAAATATTTGGTGAAAAAACGGAAATATATCAGGAATTTACGGATTTTTTTTCCGTTAAAGTACGGAAGTGGTGCTGGCGTCTAGATTACCAGTACAATTTCCGTTTTTTAACGAAAAATTTTTTTACAGTGCACGAATATTAAAATTAATTAAATATTCTTAATTTGAAACAGTGTAAGAACTAAAATATTTTTATGAAAATCCGTATCAATTTATTGCATATCTGTAACATAATTAATATAGATAGAACATTCCTTTAACGACAGTTTTATGAAACATATACGTATCGTTTTAAAACATATGTTTGAAGATGAGCAATATAACTTTGACAATTTTCATTGGATAACTTCCCAACGGGTCTATGTCATTTGGCCGACAACCAAATCACCGACAAGACATTTAGCATACAGAAAAGGGTACTACGAAAAAATGTTACATCGTGTGGGTCTGGAATTTACAATTAATCGCGACCAATAAGGAAAAAAAAAATTAAAAGTGTGTGTCCATGTGGCCTAAGTCAGTTCTATGGTTCTCCATCTCCGAACCTTGTTTAACAAACTTTATTTAAAAATATAACACATATAAAACTTTATTTAAACACATAATACAATGTACATAGAATTAAAAGGCAGGCAGCAGGCGGCTAATGACGACTCCCGGAATCTTGAGGACCATCAGTCATCCGGGTGTGTTCAAAATAGACGTCCTGAGAGTAACTTATGGTCTCAGAAACAATAATTTTCCTCATCATTTTTGCATAATTTTCTGAGCATAATCTCCGGATGACTCTGTCATTTTTAGGGTCCCAAGATCCAAGGGCACCGACCACGATCGCTTCAACTCGTACTCTTTTGTTATTTACTGTAAGTTCATGAGCTAAATTAGCGTATTTGTCTTCCTTCCTTTTTCTGGCAATCGAAAAGGCTTCCGCTCCATTCTCGAATGGGCACGTCACATCAATAATTAAAATGTCATTATCTTTTTGGAGAATAAGATCGGGTCGGCAGTTTTGAGTCCCAATTACTTGATCCTCACCAAGGATGGTCCATCTACCAGAGGCAGCTTTTTTGATACGACTGACCACTGCATTGTGGCGCTTTTTATATAGAGTACTATGTACCATACAGTGGTTTAACACATGAGGTAAAGTCTCCGGCAGTGGACATTTTCTACATTTAATGTTAGTGTGGCCACGGGCTTTCTTGATGGCATTCAGTTGATAGAGCAAGCCCAGCCGTGCCTTATGTATAAAACGCCAGTTTTTGAATGTTGTATATTTGCCATCTCTGAAAAAGTGACAGCTGGACTTGGCCGCAGCCACACATATATTCGTTTTGCCTTGGTGAGGGTGAGGCCTCAGTGACAGGGTACGTTTATTTCTAAGGAATTTTCTAATAGATTTAAAAATAAACTTCCTGTTACGTTGAGCATCGTCACCAAATTCAAGCTCGATGTTATGAGCATCCTCAATCGACCACCTCACCCCCAGTCTCCTGGTAGCTTGGCGTGCTCTTGACCAAGGCGACCTATATTTATCAGAGGTCCGGGTAGCAGGCGCAGAATTAAGGTAGTCTTGCATATTACGATGGCTGGTGGAGTCTTGTCGATAATTTGCAGTTTCCACAAGCTCATCCCAGGCTAACTTTTGGACAACTTTATCAGTAGATGTTAAGAGTTTGAACCCCCCGTCAATAAGGGCGATGTCACTGTCCTCAGCCGCCAACGGAATACCAAATAAGCCATCTTCTCTATCACCATACAGGTATTCGTTGGCGGCGTTTGACGGGAGGCCAATAGTTTTCTTTAATAAGGGTCTGAGGGAATCATCAATATAGGTCCAATCAGTTTTAGATATTTGTTCGGTTCTCTGGAGGAATTGCAACGAGGGATAAAAGAAGGATTTAATGCAGTCGATCCTCTGCCAGGGGGTAAGCTGAGAGGTTAAGATTTTAATACCCCTCTGCCGGATGTCCTCAACAGTGACCGAGTCACGCGGAAGGAATACTCCAATGGGTTTGCCTAAAAACTTCGTCGCATCCCCATTCTCCATATGGGGGATATGTGACCCGGCCAAGTTAAACTTAGTGTTCCTACATCCAGCAGGGGGTTTGCTGCTATAATGGAGGGTTACACATTTTTTGGCATTAAATATTAAACCTATTTTTGTAGCAAGAAGATTGATAAGATTGAGAAGGGCCTGTAGGTCCCCCGCCGATCTAGCAATTAGGAGTATGTCATCGGCGTAAGCTAAAATATAGTGAAACATACTCCTTAAAGTAGGGTCCCTAGCAGAGCCCTCTCGCTGAACTTTCAAAATAATAAAGTTAATGGCCAGGATAAAGAGTACCCCGCTCAAGGGATCCCCTTGCCTGACCCCGGTGGTGGCCTCACGAGGGGTTGAATGGCCTTTGGTAGTTTTATAAGTGGTCTTCGCCCCCCCATAAACATCTTTGATAATAGAAATAAAATCATCCCCTGCCCCAACTAATTTTAACGTTTCAAAGATCACCCAGTGGGGCAGGGACCCAAAAGCATTAGAAATATCAAGGGAGGCGAAGAACAGATCCTTTTTACTAATTTTAGACTTCCTCATAATCATGTCAAGAATATAGTTATTTTCAAAAACCCCATCGTGAGGTAAAAAACCCTTTTGGCATGGAGAAAGGATATTATTATTCTCCAGCCAGAGGTAAAGTCGCTTAGTAAGGCAGCTGGCGTAGAGTTTGTAAATGGTATTCCCAAGAGCAATCGGCCGCCAGTTACCAGGATCGCTTTTGGGACCTTTCTTATAAATTAAGATTGTAGTGGTGTTTTTCCAGGAGGATGGGACAGCGTGGAACTTAAGACAACAGTTATATAGTGGAGTAAGAGCATTAGCTTTGGGATCAACTATTTTAAGGTGGTTATAAGTTAGACCGTCTGGGCCCGGGGAGGTGCTTTCGCAGGCACGTAACTTTTTGGAAATCTCTTTTTTAGTGAATGGGCTAGTGTCCATTTTATCATTCACAGTATCATATTCATTCATAAACTCAGTATTGTTTGGTTTCTCATACTCATTACTATTGTAGTGATTAGCAACCTCCTCCGGGTCCAGATCGCAAAATTCAGAATCGTCATTGTTAATAAGGCGGAGTGCTTTTTTTCTATTTTTCCTGTACAATTTTTGGATATCAGAGTGATTATTTGGGTTAATAACTTTAGGAGGGCGGACTGCCCCATCCTCAGGTTTAGATTTAAAATTAAGATGTTTTTTAATAGAAGTTATGAAATCATCAGCAATAGATTGAAATTCATCAAAGTTAGCGGAAGGATCATTGTAAATTTCTAAAAACCTGTTTGCGTACCTTTCTATGAATTGAGGGTCTGACGGGATTGCCCCGGGAATAGCATCGCCAGCGCCACTACCACCGGGGTCGTCATCGTCATCCCCACCGTCATCACCAGGGTCCTCCCCCATATCGTCACCAGTACCCAAATTCGGGTCTGCTTCAATGGTGACAAGAGAATCAGTTGAACTGGATTGGTCAGCAGGGCAATTCTCACTGACAGGGTGATCAACAGAAATAGGGTGATCATTAATTTCCTTCGGGACAGTATTGACATCAACTGCATTATCAATTAACCCTACATTACACCCAATATCAGGAGGGTCATCAACAGTTTTGGGAACAGTACTAATATTACAAACAACGGGGCACTCCTTTATACCCGTACTGCCACCTCGGGAGAAAAGGCCCCACGAATGTCTAGGGACATCATGAGAAGGGTTAAAAGAATTAAAAATGACAGATTCATTGAAAATCTGGTTTTCAGCAGCCTGTAAAAGGGGCTGGGAGCTAAAATCATTTGTATAGGTTAAAATATTAGAGTTAGAAGCCTTAGGCGGAACGATCACTGGGTAATAAGAATCATCACCTTTAGAATCACTAATATCACTAAGCTTAGTAAAAACCTGACCCGAGGCAGCATCATCCTGGCCATTAAAGGGACAGCTCTGGTCAGAGTCCGACTGCTGCGAGGCCCGGGATGAGCAGGGAACAAAGTCAGAGTCAGAGTCATTTTTATCGCATATAGTATCATCAGATAACCTAGTATTTTCGTTAAAATTACTTCTGGTAGAGGAAAGCACAGGATCACTAATTCCGCTACCAGTCACTATAGTTAAAAACTCATCAACATCTTTGTCCGTTATAACGATTGAACTATAACCACCGGGCAAATTATCACTGGCATTGCAAGAAGGATTAGATTTATTAACTTCCATGAATTTTTTAGTGTCCTCAATAAACCTATCAATCTCATTAGTATCAATAAGAGGTTTTTTAGTTCTAACTCTTAATTCTCTAACGCTAGGAGTTACATTATCACTAACCTTCTTCTTAGGATTAGAAATCAACGAACTATTAGATACAGTGGAGATCGACAAACTCTTCCTGACGCTAGACGAGGATGCAACAACCCCACCAGTCCCTTTCCTTTTACTGGTGATCGGGAGGGCATTTTTCAGATTATATTTGTCTTGAATATCGCTTTTAATATGAATTTTCTTGTGATTATTGAGTCCCCTCCAGTTAGGAAAAGCAATACTACACTGATCGCACCGGAAGGGACACCCATCGTTAGTCTGGACTAACATACTTCTATTTCTAAAACAGGCATGGTTGGACAGGCACCTCCCAATCACCGTATGACAGATGGAGCACCAGTTGGTTTTCCCCGAGACCTCTACTTTATGTATTTGTTTCATGTGGCGAACTAAACCGTTCACCACAGAGTACTTGTCATTTTTCCCTGTGTCGCTCTTGATCATGACTTTGCACATACCAATCAGACATTTCACAGGGCATTTAATAGGCCAGGAGACGGTGAGGTGGGACCCGTTCAATCTAGGAGGAACAAGATTAATTTCTTCATCATCGTTCTTTTCATCATTATTATTCACAGCACCACTGCCACTGGGGCCAGCGATATTCTGGGACGAGCCAGCCATGCTGTAAAAGGTACACAAAAAATATTTATTTTACAGTTTAATAAAACCGTACTTGTATAGAGTACATGTAAATAGTAAAACCTTAAAACCGTGCTTGTAAATGAGCACTTGTAAGAGATAAAACATGATTATTGAATATGTACAAATGAGAAAATGGAAAGATACAAATGAATAAATGAACTATATACAATGAATGGAAAAAAAAAGAATGCAACCCATACAATGGGCAAAAAAGAGTGACAAGAAGGAATTAAAGTTAAAAAAAAAAAACACAGTCGTATTTTATAACCTTCTGTGTACAAGGTTAGTCAAGTAGTTTAAAAAGAACAACATAAAAACACAGACGTATTTTGTAACCTTCTGTGCAAAGGTTGGTCATCAATTTTAAAAGTACCTAATTAATTACTAAGAGAATTACAAGACAACACTTTAAAAATCGTAAGTCAGATCACAGCAAAAGCGTTGGTAGTGAAATGTTATGCTAACAATAATCAAACGCTCAACATCCGACGACACTGACAGCATTAAAACGCAAGTCAATTCACAGCGAGAGCGTTGGTGTCATATATCAGTGATGAAGTGAAATCCCAACAGTAATCAAACGCTCAACCTTCAACGAGCACCAACGGCATTTGCAGCATTAAAACACAGACGTTAAAGCGAAATGATTAACATTTTAAAAGGCAGCAGTCTGACATTAAAACAAAAAAAAATTAAATTTAAACGATAGCAGTCTGAGACAAGAACCATTTACAGAAAGAACTGTACAATCGATTTAGTAAAGAAATAGCAGAAAAACAGATGCAGGCCACATGGGACTAATGCATGTAACAGAAAATTAATTCACATTTAAAAAAGACATAATCCAGACCCGCGTAGTACCCATCTGTTAATGCGAATTACTAAAATGTTACAATAATTACAGCAGCTCAATTCAAACAATAGCAAGCGTTTAAAACAAAGTTGATTTAATTAACACAAGTTCGACATTAAAATAAAACTAAAAGCGATAAAATCCAGTCAATGTTAAAATATACTACAGCTAGTTGAAAGTAAAGCTAAAAAGGATAATAATATTTACTAAAACACTGATAAACATGAGATTAAAACCATAAAAACCTTTAAAACAGTCCAAGACATGCTAAAATTCATCAATGGCGGCCAAAACACTACAAGCACAAGACGGCCTGACGCTCGCGCGTGGCAAGGACACGGTGACCTTTAAGCAGTAATGGCGGGGAAGAAGCTCCAGACTCTTTTTTTTCCCCTTAATCTCCTTACTAACAGAAGTTGCGACGATGCCCTCAGAATTCAATATTTCTTCATCAAACCAGACTTGAAATCATTCCTTCGAAATCAATCCTTGAAAGGGGGCCCTCAGATATTTGTAAACTTTTTGTAAACAGTGTCCCGTTCCTCTCTTCCTAGGAAGCAGACATTTTTGGACATTTTTGGAGCAGACATTTTTCACTTCCCAACGGGTCTATGTCATTTGGCCGACAACCAAATCACCGACAAGACATTTAGCATACAGAAAATAGTCGACAGGACGTTTAGCCGACAAGTACATTTAGCAGACACGTACATTTAGCCGACAGGACATTTGGCCGAAACGTACATTTAGCCGACAAGACATTTGGCCGAAACGTACATTTAGCCGACAGGACATTTGGGCGAAACGTACATTTAGCCGACAGGACATTTGGCCGAAACGTACATTTAGCCGACAGGACATTTAGCCGACAGGTCAATTAGCCGACAAGACGATTAGCCGACAGGACATTTAAACGACAGGTCAATTAGCCGACAAGACGATTAGCCGACAGGACATTTAACCGACAAGACGATTAGCCGACAGGTCATATAGCCGACAAGACGATTAGCCGACAGGTCATATAGCCGACAAGACGATTAGCCGACAGGACATTTAGCCGACAGGTCAATGGGCCGACAAAACGATTAGCCGACAAGTCAATTTGCGACAAGCCGATTGGCCGACAGGTCAATTAGCCAACAAGCCGATTAGACGATTTGTATTTGCAAAATTTTGTATGTACTTAGTAAGTAAGAATAGGACGAAGCCTATTTAATATCAGTAACCTCGATTATCCGGAACTATTTTTTTCGGACTCTCGAAAAAGAAAAGTTGTCGGATTTGCACGTTTCAGATACTGGAGATTCCGAAAAACACATCCTTCTATAGTTAAAAAAAAAAAAAAAAAACTAGCCTTAAAAGGAATGACTCCTGGAATGCTGCTGATGTGTAAGATTTCCGTTTATGCGTCGCGAAGCGATTCCATGGGGTATTGGCAAGCGCAGCAAGCAGGGGTAACCTACAACTTGGAATCGCGAAGCAATCACGCGGGGGGGTTGGCGAGCGTAGCGAACATGGGGGCGGAGCCCCCGTAGTTTTCAGAAAAAAATTGCCGTCCGCCTGTCTGTCTGTCTTTAAACGCTTATCTCACGAATAAATGGAGATAGAGACTTAAAATTTTGTATGTACTTAGTAAGTAAGAATAGGACGAAGCCTATTTAATATCAGTAACCTTGATTATCCGGAACTATTTTTTTTGGACTCTCGAAAAAAAAAAGTTGTCGGATTTACACGTTTCAGATACTCTCCTCCCCCAAAGGGGAACTTTTTAAATTTTTATCCACAGCACTCGTGTTGCCTATCTTTAGAAAGGTCTGAAACTGCCTTTTCCTATTATGGATGTCTTGTGTGGCCCCCTCCGCTCGTCCTAGCTTAGGACGATCTACAACCGGGCTAATTTTTACTTTTTCGATTTTGCTCATATATTTTTTTTATTATGATAGTTTCAATTTCAGAACCGGTTTAAACCGGTTTTGAAAGTTAAAATATTTTTTTTTAAAATCTGAAACCAAAATTGAAAAAGTAAAAACTAGCCCGGTTGTAGATCGTCCTAAGCTAGCCTATGCAAAAAAAATCATGTAAAAATATTAAAATTTGAGCGAGATATTAGAAAAGAACGCTCCCATAGACTTTACATAATCATCCGGGTCTTTTTGCGTACTTTTTCTGTGACTATTGTGGGCTTTTAATTACAACCTTAGATTTTAATTTTTAATTCGTTACTTGGATGACTTCCCGTAAGACATGGTGACGTCATGGTGACGTCGTTGTGAAGTCACATTGTGACTTTGTGACCGTCGATGTGACGTCACGTGACGTCGATGTGAAGTCACTGTGACTAAAATGTGAAGTCGTTATGGCCGTTTTAGAGCTCTTTTGTGACGTCACATTGTGACCCCTTTGTGACGTCACGATGTGACCAATATGTGAAAAATGTGTCATTTGTGACAAAATTGTCATTAAAACTGTGACTATTCTGTGACGATAGTGACAAGGTTGTGAAGACAGTTTGCGATTATTTTTTGATTTGTAACAAATTTGTCACTAACTTTGTGACGGTGGCAGCATTGTCAATGTTGTGAAGTTACACTGGGACACAATTATACAGTTATGAACAATGTTATACAGAGTAAAATCCCTTACATCTATAATTTTATTATACTTTGGCGATACATCTCAATTAAAACTTGGGAGCTGCTATAAAAAGAATGTACCAAAACAAAGTCACTGAATCAAAATGTAATGCCGTGCAGACTTTAATCTTTGATACATTTTTTTTTCTGTTGCAATAAATGAGAATATTTAAGACAATTGAATATTCGATCTATCACAATTATTTGAAATTTAGCAACTTGTTTTTCTAATAAGCCTTAAAATTATCATAAAAACACTTCCTTTAAGGTCACTAGTCACAGAAAAAGACCCGGATGATAATGTAAAATCTGTGGGAGCGTTCTTTTCAAATTTCTCGCTCAAATTTTAATATTTTTGCATGATTTTTGACATAGGATAGCTGAGGACGATCTACAACCGGCCTATTTTTTACTTTTTCAATTTTGCTTATATATTTTTTATATTATGATTGTTTCAATATCAGAACCGGTTTAAACCGGTTTTGAAATTTAAAATATTTTTTTTTTAAATCTAAAACCAAAATTGAAAATTAAAAACTAGGCTGGTTGTGGATCGCCTTCAGCTATCCTATGAAAAAAAATCATGTAAAAATATTAAAATTTGAGCGAGATATTTGAAAAGAACGCTCCCACATACTTTACATTATCAACCGGGTCTTTTTCTGTGGCTAGTGTTGCAACTTAAAGGAAAAGATTTTTTCTTTTTAATTTTAATGCTTATTAGAAAAACAAATTGCTAAATTTGAAATAATTGTAATAGATCGAATATTCAATTGTCCTAAATATTCTCATTTATTGCAACAGAAAAAAATATGTAACAAAGATTAAAGTCTGCATAGCATTACATTTTGATTCAGTAACTTTCTTTTGGTACATTCTTTTTATAGTAGCTCCTAAGTTTTAATTGAGATGTATCGCCAAAGTATAATAAAATTATAGATGTAAGTGATTTTACACTACACAACAATATTCATAACTGTATAATTGTGTCTCAGTGGGACTTCACAATATTGACAATGCTGCCACCGTCACAAAGTTAGTGACAAATTTGTCACAAATCAAAAAATATTCGCGAACTGTCTTCACATACTGTCTTCTATGAATATTAAAATATTATTAAAATATGCAAAGAGGAATTATAAAAAAATTAAAGCTAAATATTTATTAGTATATTAATAAACAAAAAAAAAACATTAAGGGGATATCCATAACTGGAAGGCTGTCCATCATAGACACATCTGCCTAATAAAAATTCCGACGATAAACATAAAATAGATCAACAAATACGTTAATTATAGTTATTAATATTTTATTTATAATATTAGAGAGCATTTATAATACCCACTTTAATCACGATGTATACTAATACTACATATAATGGATATTTTGAAATTTACCTCTGTAAAATGATTCATTAAAGGAAATAATAAAAGTGTCTGGAATGAAAAATTAATAATAAAATACCGTTATTACTTTTTAGCTTCATACCGTTCAAGTATTTGCGTTATTTGTTTTAAATACAATCATGTTTAAATTCTTATTGATTGTCTTAACTTCCAAATTCTCTCTGAAAACATTCCAATAAGAATATTTACAACTGAAACGTTTTCACCCACTATGACTTTCTATTAAAAAATTTTATAACATTTCACAGGTTAAAAAATGCATTAAACAGTCATTAACGTTATTGGTTTTTTTTTTTTTTTTTTTTTTTTTTTTTTTTTTTTTTAATATCAAACATCTACGATTTCTTTTAATAGTTCTTCTCGTTCTCTTATAAATTCCTCTTCTGAGCGGATGCATTTTTAAAAATAACATTATGCAATGTTTCCGAAGATTACTAATACAAAAATTAAAAAAGGATGTTTGTTAATAATTTTATTCTATAAAAAAGCTTCTTTATTACAAAATATAATTATCTTTAAATGTTTAATAATTATATTAACAATTTATTATAATATATTTTCATATGATTTTATGTTTATGGAAACATTTTAACCAATTATTTTAAAAAGGGAAACAACGCAGATTAAAATGCAATTAAAATCACTACCTTTGACAACCTAATCCAAATTATTAATAATCAAGTTTTTTATGTTAACAAAATAAATAATGGATGCATTAGACTTTATTAAGTTAATAAAGCATTAATGTTTTATAGCATGTTTTTGAGAAGGTAATTAAAATCCTTCTCAGAATAATAATGATAATAAATGCAACCATGAAAAATAATATTTTTCCATACCTTTTCTCCATCGAATTCATTCATCTAGTTATTCTTTTTGCCGCACAAACTAAATCCGATAATAATTAAAGTGGCAAAGACAAAATCATTTTAACAGTCAAAGCCCCCTTAATTTTCTCGGATTTATGTTTTGCCGCTTCGAAGAGTTGTAGTGGACATTCTTGTTTAAATTGTAAATCCGTGTCAATACGCATCTGCTCACAAGTCACATCTGCCATAAATTCCAGTCAACTAACTTCTCGCGTCTTCTATCATCAATTTAAAATATTTTTGTTTACGTTTATTTATTCTTTCGCTTGCAGACTATAGACTCTAGCGAGAGTCCTAACTATCGTGCAAGGCACTCTCGTTACCAGGGTTTGTCAACATCAGCGATATTTTATTTTCCCAGTGTGCCTTGCGCTAGTCAGCTGTTGTTGTGATAGTAAACAGAAGTGTAGGTTGTTTATTTCGGTAAAATTTCTTAAAAGGTGTTAAAAAATAATAAAGTATCAAAATTACATGTTAAAAAAATGTTTAACAAAATAAACAAATAAATAAACAAACGAAAAATAAAAAAAAAATAAAAAAAATATTTCTCGCATGTGACATTTCTGTTACGTCATTTCTCATATGGTTTTATTTTTCTTAACCGGAGCTGTTTCATCTCTGGTTACGAGAGTAGCTTGCAAGGGCTTATTTGAAAAAAAATTTAATGCATTTTTATTTTTTATTTTTATTAGTTTCAAAACAATTCAAGTTAAAATGAATTGTAAAATCATTTTTTTTCTTTTTTTGTAAATAATGGTTAATAATAATCAAAATTAAAGTTTATTAGATAAAATTTTGTTTAAGTTTTTAAAGATTTAAAATAATAGATTTAACGCTAATAATAAAAAAAAACTTGTTTTAAAATAAAGTTTGTATCACATGTGAACATACATAGTATCTTCTTAATACAAAAAAGGGGGGGGTTATAGAGGATAAAAGCTTTTTATTTGTGTCTTTCGATTCGATTTCGGTCTAAAAATCTTTTTTCAGTCTATCCTAATTAATAATTATGTGTAAATACATCCATTTTTAATACAAATATTTTTCTATATTTACGGACACATTTTCACTGTCAAGGATAACAAATTACTCATTAGATTTGAAATGTTAGATACACATCCATACACTAATGTTTAAAATTATTTAAATGTTTTGAAATGATAAAAACATTATGTAATATATAACTGCATATTTTAATGACATTTCATAGCCCGGTTTTTACAAGATTTGTGACAAGAAAAACAAGTTTTGCATATTTGGTACGGAAAATGGATAATTGCCCTTGCGTAAGTGATTCTTTGTAGTTTTGTTATTACAGGAAAAAATTTAATCGTTTTCCAAAATGTCGAAAAATAAATTACTAAATATTAAATAAAAAAAATTGTAAGATTATCAATCTCATTCAAGCTCGAAATACATTTACACGGCCTATTTAAATTACAGTTCAAATTATTTCTCTCTTTATATGTTGAAATTTTTAAAGATTATTGAGATTTTTTAAGTTGATATTTTTGTTACATTGCAGCTTTACAATATGGTGTTTTTTTGTTACAAATGTGACATGCCGTGCATTACATGCAGTGACATAGCAATGATGTCACAATATATTTTTTAATTGTCAAAAAAGTGTAATTTTACAATAAATAACAGATTTTGGAAGTTTTCTAAGAAGATCACCACTCAGTCACAATGTGACGTCACTAAGTGGTTGCATTTTGGTCACAGGTGTGACGTGACCACTGTGACCATGCATGCTATGAGGGCGTTATTTGCAGTGGCATTGCAGTGACGTCACAGAAACTTTTTCAATTGAGAGAAAAATATTTTTTCCATTAAATAACATCTTTTGAAGAATTTTTGTATTTTTTTTAAAATTATCTAAGAAGGTCACATTTCAGTCACAATGTGACTTCACTGAGTGGTGGCCTTTTGGTACCGTGACGTCACAAAAACTTTTTCAATTGACAGAAAAATATTTTTTTATATTAAATAACATCTTTTGAAGAATTATTGTATATATTTTTTAATTTTCTAATTAGGTCACATTTCAGTCACAATGTGACGTCACTGAGGGGTGGCATTTTGGTCACAGGTCACGGAGGGGGGGTGACACACAAGACATCCATAATATGAATAAGCAGTTGCAGACCTTTCAAATGGTGTGTCACACGACTGGTGCTGTAAAGAAATTAAAAATGTGCCCCCCCTGGGGGGGGCAGAATGGGAGATAACACACAAGACATCCCTAATATGAATAAGCAGTTGCAGACCTTTCAAATGATGTGTCACACGACTGGTGTTGTAGAGAAATTAAAAATGTGCCCCCCTGGGGGGCAGAGCGGAGGGGGTGACACTCAAGACATCCATAATATGAATAAGCAGTTGTAGACCTTTCAAATGATGTGTCACACGACTGGTATTGTAAAGAAATTAAAAATGTGCCCCCCGTGGGGGACAGAGCGGAGGGGGACACACAAGACATCCATAATAGGAAAAGGCAGTTTGAGACCTTTCTAAAGATATGCAGCACGTGTGCTGTGGATAAAAATTTTAAAAGTTCCCCTTTGGGGGAGGACAGTATCTGAAACGTGTAAATCTGACAACTTTTTTTTTTCGAGAGTCCGAAAAAAATAGTTCCGGATAATCGAGGTTACTGATATTAAATAGGCTTCGCCCTATTCTTACTTACTTAGTACATACAAAATTTTAAGTTTCTATCTCCATTTGTTCGTGAGATTGAGCGTTTACAGACAGACAGACGGACTTGCAATTGTTTTTTTTATAAAAAAAATGTTTTTCGGAATCTCCAGTAACTGAAACGTGTAAATCCGTCATTTTTTTGAGAGTCCGAAAAAAATAGTTCCGGATAATCGAGGTTACTGATATTAAATAGGCTTTGTCCTATTCTTACTTACTAAGTACATACAAAATTTTAAGTCTCTATCTCCATTTGTTCGTGAGATAGAGCGTTTACAGACAGACAGAGAGACAGACGGATGGCAATTTTTTTTTCTAAAAATATGTTTTTCGGAATCTCCAGTATCTGAAACGTGTAAATCTTTCAAAAAAAAATTTTCGACAGTCCGAAAAAAATAGTTCCGGATAATCGAGGTTACTGATGTTAAATAGGCTTCGTCCTATTCTTACTTACTAAGTACATACAAAATTTTGCAAATACAAATCGTCTAATCGGCTTGTCGGCTAATTGACCTGTCTGCTAATCGGCTTGTCGGCAAATTGACTTGTCGGCTATTCGTTTTGTCGGCCCATTGACCTGTCGGCTAAATGTCCTGTCGGCTAATCGTCTTGTCGGTTAATTGACCTGTCGGTTAAATGTCCTGTCGGCTAATCGTCTTGTCGGCTAATTGACCTGTCGGCTAATCGTCTTGTCGGCTAAATGTCTTGTCGGCTAATCGTCTTGTCGGCTAAATGTCCCGTCGGCTAAAGGTACGTTTCGGCCAAATGTCCTGTCGGCTAAACGTACGTTTCGGCCAAATGTCCTGTCGGCTAAATGTACGTTTCGGCCAAATGTCCTGTCGGCTAAATGTACGTGTCTGCTAAATGTACTTGTCGGCTAAACGTCCTGTCGACTACTTTCTGTATGCTAATTGTCTTGTCGGTGATTTGGTTGTCGGCTAAATGTCTGCGACCGCTTCCCAACTTTAAACCATGCATTATCAATACGGTATTTATACAATAGAACATGAGACTATTACAATTAACGAATTACGGTTTTGAAACATTGTAAGAAATAACGTTTTTATGAAAATTGGTATCTATTTATCGCATATTTCTCATTTTTAGAAATTTCAATATTTTTTTTAATAATCATGCGCATTTATCTTTCGCATTTCATGTACATTAACAGAAAAAAAACACAATTAACAGAAAAAAATGCTCTAGTTTAATTTGGGAAAATTTTGTATTGCTAACTAACTGCAAGACTATTTATTTGGCACCATCATGTTTCGACATTTTTAGCACCACTAACCTATTTTTTAATAAAACTAAACGTATTAATAATGCTGTATATTAATATAAAAAAAACCTTCGAATCAATTTTAATACTGATGGAAAGTTTTCTTAAAATGAAATTATCAAAAAACGATGAATTTTGATACATCGTTCCAAAACCTGTTATTGCTTTGCAAAACAACACATATCCATACATACGTTATAAATTTGAAATTGGTAAAAGCAATATAATTACCATATCTTAACAAAAATAAATGCCTCGTTTTATCCTATTTTTAAAAATATACTTTAATAATAATAAAAAAAACTTTTTTAATCAAGCATTTAACTTGCGGATATACTTTGTATTGCACAATTTAAAAAGAATCTTTGCGAAAATAAAATTACATTTAAACTACTGTTTTTTACTTTTAAAAGGTAAAACAATGTGTTTTATTAAAGAATGAAAAATCCAATTTCTTTTAAACTTTTTTTCTCGAAATAGGGAGAAAAACAACTCCCATTGTAAGGCTTCTGTGAAATTGGGAAAACTGAGACATCCTCGTTAGTCTCTGATAACGAGTGTTAAAAAGAAAATAGATCTGAGATGGCCAATAAAGGATATTGATTTGGCAGGAAACAAGTTTTATCAAAGTAATATGTAAACTATTATGTAACAATTATGTAACAAAATTCTTCAAAACTGAAAGAAATAATTTAAAATGAAACATTTTGCTAAGACATGTCAATGAATATATTTATACGCATTTTGTTGTTGGTGGTGGATATAAGTAATATTTACAACTATTTTACTTTTTATTAGGTAAATGAAATACAACATAAAAATAATACCTAAATCAACATTTACATGGATACATAAAAATCGAATAATTATTAAAATTAATAAGTCACATTACAATTTTTTTTTCAAAATTGTTTCCAATATTACTAATTGATACAATAGATAATTATGACATCATGTGTTTGTTAAATGTTACTTGTATTTATTTTATTACTTGTATTATTCGGATATAATTCTGAAAATTTTAAAAAGCACCGCATCAAAATTTTAAAAATCAAAATCATTGTATCATTTTTTTTCTTCAAATTTTTTTACAGAAAATACAACTAGAAATATTGTACGTTTCTACAGGTGTTAACATTTTTAATGTCTTTAAATAACACCAGCTTGGAAAGGGTCAATGATTATGCGTAATAAAGAATTTTAATGGTTTTAAATCACTCTGAGATGTGAAACGCTTACTGCAGTAATATTTGTGCCAACGTCTCGTAGACAACCTTACATTTTTTTAGTGTATTTGAAACGTCAGAAATCAATACCTGAAAACCATTTCATTTATAAATTACCTCTGTATTATCTTAATTCTTTATGTACCATAACATACTGATATACGTCACGAAGTTTTCTATTTTAAATACCAGAATATATGAGCTTGCATCGTCATTATAAATCTAGTCTGTCATGTTTTAAAAATAAGTTTTTTTCGTAGCTAAATGTTTTTTTTTATTATTTTTGTGCTGCTTTGTTTCAATATTTTTTTCAGCGACAATAGATAGGAGTACGTGTTCAACAAATGAAGAAGGAATAAGAAAAGATTTCAGAAAATTTGCGCTTCAACTCCAGCATATTACAGTATCGAACAGACTTGAGGGGCGGACATGCCTCGAGTGCGAAACCCTATCCTGGAATCGAGACGGGTTCGGACTCTATTTTCATACCAGTCATTACGCTCGAACGGTTTTTGGATTCATTCTTTCTAAAATTTTAATTTTAATTTATACTTTTATAGAATACATATATATGTATATATATATATATATATATATATATATAACTTTTTTCTTCTGAAAAATTACATATTCCATTTCAAGATGTATAATGCTGTTTTTTTATCAGAATGAAGAATAAACAAAAATAATCAACTTTTCAAGTTTACAGGGTGTTTCGCTACCAGGCCGACAAAATTTGAGGGATGATAGTAGACATGAAAACAAACATTATTAAATAGGAAACCAAAGGCGCAAACGTCTTTTGTAGGAGCTAGGGGCCATTAAAGTTTAAGGTCCAAAATTTCAAACGATGATAAAAAACGGAAAAAAGGGTCGATTCGTTTGCAGTCTGCACAGAAATCATTCTTTATATCCCGATTTTTTTAGAAAAAAATTTTAAAGGTTACGTTCAAAAATTGTCGATAGAGGGCGTTTTAGACTTTAGAGTAACGAACAACTACTTTTTACCGTTGTTTTGTGCATGGGGTTGAAATTATTCTAAAGTTTAAACTTTAACTTAAATTTTAAGCCCAAAATCGGAAACACTGGGATCGGGTAACTAGCGAAAATTAATCTGTGAACAGAGGGGGAGATTTTAAAGCTCATAAATATTGGACAAACAAATCGATTTCGTTGCGGTTTGCGTATAATTCATTCCCTTGGTAATTATTTTATTCAAAATGACGTACAGCTTTGGTGTCCTCATTTTTTGATAGAGGGCGCTTCCCACACGTCTCTGATATTTCAATGGCATTACTAATGGGTGTTTTACTACCAGACCAACATACTTCGAGGAAGTGTTAGCGATGAAAAGACGACTCGGAATCACATAGAAATGTAACGTTGGAAATGCATTTTTTGCGAGTAACGGTTAAAGGAAGCAGAGAAAAGAAACCAGAAACAGCAGAGAAAGATAAACACGTCAATGTGAAAAAAAACAGTTTATTTAAATGTTTCCCTACAATAGGTGTTCGAAATACGACCAGAAGCAGTCCGCCATGCTTGACAGAGGCGTCGCATGGAATTCCTCACGCTTTGAAAGATTCTTGGCATCTCTGATAGTTTTCTGGCAGATACAGAAATACCAGCTGCGAAGTCTTCAACTGATGGTACGGGAGTTACGTACACCCAATTTTTCATTTGTCCCCAGCAGAAGAAGTCAATACATGATAGGTCCAGCCATCTGGCAAGCCATTGAACCGGGCCACCACGACTTATCCACCACTGTCCATATCTTACTTTAAAGTGTCGGCAAACGTCATTGGTATAATGTGGAGGAGCCGTATCGTGCTGTTCATCGTTCAAATACTTCATTCTGCTATCTTTGGAACCGGTTCGCGAATGATCACTTCAAAGTGATCGCTGCTCAGGTACGCGCCAGTGTTAAGCGCCATTTACCGCAAGGAAACCTCAGCGCCATTTACCGTCGCTGTTAAACTTGCCGGACTAGTCGTAATTTCGAACACCTTTTCTAGCAAATCCTTTAAATAAACTGATTTCTGTCACATTAACGTGTCGCTCTTTCTCTGTTGTTTCTGTTACTTTTTTCTCTGCTTCCTTTAACCGTAACTTGCAAGAAAGGCATTTCCACCGTTACATTCCTATGTGATTAAAAGTCGTCTTTATATCCGTAACACTTCCTGGAAGTATGTTGGTCTGGGAGTAAAACAACCAGGAGTAATGGCATTGAAATGTCAGAGTAGTGTCGGAAGCGCTCTCTATCGAAATATGAGGACACTAAAGCTGTACGTCATTTTGAATAAAGTAATTAACAGGGGAATGACTTACACGCAAACCGCAACAAAATCGATTTGTTTGTCTAATATTTATGAGCGTTTAAAATCTCCCCCTCTGTTAACAGTTCAATTTTCACTAGTTACCCGATCCCAATGTTTCCGATTATGGGCTTAAAATTTAAGTTAAAATCTAAACTTTAGAATAATTTCAACCCCATGCACAAAATAACGGTAAAAAGTAGTTGTTCTTTACTCTAAAGTCTAAAGCGCCCTCTTTCGACAATTTTTGAACGTAACCTTTAAATTTTTTTTCTAAAAAAATCGTGATATAAAGAATAATTTTAGGGAAAACCGCAAACGAATCGACCCTTTTTTTCCGTTTTTTATCATCGTTTGAAATTTTGGACCTTAAATTTTAATGGCCCCTAGCTCCTACAGAAGACGTTTGCGCTCCGTGGTTTCCTATTTAATAATGTTTGTCTTCGTGTCTACTATCATCCCTCAAACTTTGTCGGTCTGGTAGCGAAACACCCTGTATATACTTCCCGAATTGACCAATCGCATCTGGCCAGTTCTGGAATTGGCCAGTCATCTTTTAACGTTGCTGGCCAATTTCGGGTTTTGACCGCAACATATGTTTATATATATATATATATATATATATATATATATATATATGTTACAGGCCAAACCCGATTTTAGGCCCAGCTAGATTGGCCTAGGCCAAACTAGTCTATCCTAGTGCCCATCGGATAAACTAGTTTTTCCTAGGCCAAACTAGTTTATCCGAACACTCATCGGATAAACTAGTTTTTCCTAAGCCAAACTAGTCTATCCGAACTCCCATCGGATAAGCTAGATTTTCCTAGGCCAAACTAGTTTGGCCGAATAGTCATTAGGATAAACTACTTTAGCCTCCTATTCATTGGTCTGAACTAGTTTATCCTTGGCCAATTGAATTTGGCGTGTTTTTATTGATCCCAAAGACCGCTCTGGCGGCAATCTTCTGGTTTAGCCTAGTCCAATCTAGTTTATCCGGTCAATTCAATTTGACGTACTGTAATTGATGCCAACCCCTCTTTGGCATGCCCCCCCCAAAAAAAAATTATTTAAAATTTAATTTCCCAAAAATTAATCAAGTTTAAACTCAAATTCAAAATATTTCAAACGAATCCGCTCAGCTCAAACACATCTATTGAAATAAGCGAAATTCATTTAAAATTCATTCTTTTATTTATTTTACTTTCTTTTGTCTTTACAATAATTGTTTAATTCGTGAAAAATTTTTAATTCCGTTTTTTGACGCATTTACACGTTTTAGGGGTCAGAGACTAAAAAAAAAAACCCACGTTTTTACAAATTGTGATTCTATGACTCCATCTGACTGCCTGTGACATAAATTTTGTAGAGGCTGTATCTGAAGAACTAATGCACGAAATTTAATAAAAAATTATCCTCAGGTAGTCTCTGATCTAAATTGATGCTAATTAGTTTTTGGTGTAACTCGCTCATCAGGTGGAGCTGCTGTTTTGCATTTTTTATTATTTATGTGTCAGCTTTATCTTAATAACTAATGCTATTTTGAAGTAAATCACTCAACATGGCTACGCTATGCTGCATTTTTCACAATTTTCACAATAGCTGTATCTCAAGAACTAATGAACGGAAATTAATAAAAATTTATATTCAGATAGTCCCTGATATAAATTGATGCTGATTAACTTTCATGTAAATTGTTCAACAGAGGGCGTTTCAAAACTGCATTTTAACTGATTTGTAACAACATTATTTCAATAAATAATTTACGGATTTTCATCAAACTTCCGGAATCAGTAAATTCGTGATATGAACTAATTCTGTTTACGTTTTCATGTTAATTGCCTAATAGGTGGCATTGTTGTGCTCAATTTTCCTGATTCCTGAAATAGCTCTGTCGCAAGAATTAATGCACGAATTTTCATTAAACTTTAGATCCAGTAAGTCCCCGATAAAATTCTGTAGTTTTTGGAGTAAATCTCTCATAAGCCGGCGCTGCTAAACGGTATTATTCGTGATTATTGCAATAGCTCTATCTCAGTTTCAAACAGTTCCAACAAGAATTTAACATTTCCACAAAAATTACTAATAGAAAATAGTGGTATTTGACACGGCATCCTTTTTCTTAAATATTTAACATCATGTTTTATTATGTTTCTAAAAGTTTCAAATAATGGTAATATTTAATTAACAGCTAAAATGTTAAAAAAAGCTGAGCATTTAAAAAAAATTCTAGCGTCCCAATACTCTACCCCCCCCCCCCCTCCTAAATTTCAAGTGTCATGCTTTATTTAAGCTTTTTTTTATTTTTAAAAGGAGTCGTACATCCAAAATTTTAAACAAATCGGTAAATTCTCCGTGAAAAACCTATTTACATATATTAAGGGGGTTACCCCCCATTCCTCCTTTCTTTATACGTAAACAATGAACACATGCAACTAATCATGGAGGTGCCTTATCAAAATGATCTTATACCTAAAATTTTAATAAAATCTGGTATTTTTGCATGAAAAGCTGACTGGGGAGAAAAGCTGAGAGGGGGAGGATGCGGATTAGCCTTTTGTTCTCCTCCCCTTATTTTATCCAATGAACTCCTGAAATAATCAGGGAAGATCGCTATCAGTATATAGTTCGTTATCTATGTCCAAAATTTGAGCAAATTCGATATTTCTATTAAGAGTTATCGCATAACGTACATACGTACATATATATTTAGATGATTACACACACACACACACAATCTGCGACCACATTAGCTCTCAGGCTTTGATAGTCTGTCGCGTCAAACTGATACTGGTGACGATAGATAAATTAGATAGTTTTAAGATAAATTAGATCGAAACTAGAAAGTTGGCACCGTGGCGGTCTTTAGATTCAATAAAATCACTCCAAATTGAATTGACCTAGGACAATCTAGATCGGCCTAGGATAAACTAGTTCAAACCAATGAATAGCAGGCTAAACTAGTTTATCCTAATGACCGTTTGGCCAAATTAGTTTGGCCTAGGAAAGTCTATATCCGATGGGCGTTCGGATAGACTAGTTTGGCCTAGGAAAGACTAGTTTGTCCGATGGGCGTTCGGATAGACTAGTTTGGCCTAGGAAAAACTAGTTTATCCGATGGGCGTTCGGATAGACCAGTTTGGCCTATGTAAAACTAGTTTATCCAATAGGCGTTAGGATAGACTAGTTTGGCCTAGGCCAGTCTAGTTTGGCCTAAAATCGGGTTTGGCCTGTAACATATATATACATCGCCCAATCCAAAGTTGCAGGTGTGACATTTACACAACTTAATTTAGTCACCAGCAAAAAAATTGGTTTCAATTTGCATGAATTTCAATGTAGACCACTTACACATACATTTATCCAAATCTGAAAATTGTCCGATGTATCATTTATATATTAAAAAAAAAATCATTTCCGCCTGTTGCGGGTGTGACATAAAAAGGACATGCATTTTCATCTTTCAGTGCAAAAATGCAAAACTCTGTGAATTATGACAACTGAGTGAATTGATATTTTTATATATTAGACAGTAATACTTAAATAATTATTCTATGAAAAATTTAAATTACTTACTCAATTCTTGCTTTTGTGGAAAATATTCAAAATTTTCGTTGCGGGTGTGACGCCCTGTTGCGGGTGTGACTTGTATAGCCAATAAAATAATGACATACACAAATATTTTCAAGGCAGATTTTTTTTAATTAAAGAATTAATCAATATTACAATTATAATATCTAGAGAGGAAAATATAAAAAAAATTTCATTTCCAATCTTGAATTTATAATTTCTGGTAGTGGTAGCTTTTTTTTACAAAAATGCTCTTTTTTTTCCTAGGATGGATCTGACTGACTGGGCCAAATATGCACGTTTTCTTAAATTTTTTTCAAACATTCTAATTCTATATCGTCACCATCCATTTGTCTTATTTGTCCATCAAAGTTTTCCCTTTTTTAATGTCGAGAATGAAACAACTTCTACAAAATCTCCAACTGCACATTCATCGTTAGATATTATATCCTTGTCAAAGTATGGATACATCTGACTGAGCCAATATACATATTTTCTTGATTTTTATTTCGATACTCTTATTCTATAATATCCTCATTCATTTGTCTTATTTGTCCATCAAAATTTTCACTTTTTTTTTAATGTGGAGAATAAAACAACTTCTACAAAATCTCCAACTGCACTCTTATCATTGGATATTATATTTTTGACAAAATATGGTAACAAACAAATTCTCTTGTGATCACTTTCTGAAGTTATCGCTACATTAATTGTTCCTACGTCAATAAAAACAACATGATGTATCGATTGAATGTTGAGCTCCGATTGTGTTTGGTGCCAGCATTCATGAAGCATTTTCACAATATCTTCTGAAATTTCCCATTCAGCAAAATTCTTTTATATTTTTTAGGACTTTTTCTACACACATGGCAAAATATGAAGCTGAATTTATAGTTGCAGAGCGTTGCTAGTGTTACCATTTTCTTGGCAACTGCACCAACCCCATCAACAACTCCTTTACCATGAGATGAAATGCAAAAGGATTGCCATCCTTTACCATGATTTTTTTAAAATAGTCTCTACTTTTCTCTCCTTGCTTGGTCTCTTTCCTTCTCTTGTTGTAGATGTGCTTCATATTTATTATTCATATTATTCATATGGCTTTTCCTTAATCTTTTTTTTAATGATATCGTGATCTTTCTGTACTCTTCATTCTCTGCAAAAGAGAAGAAATTAATGTGTAAACTGAATAAATATAGCACTTCCAGTCCAAAAATATAAGCTTAACAAATTTTTAATAGTTATCCCTTGAAATTTCTAATCTTACATAAAGCTAATTATGTTAAATTTTAGTTAATTTCAAACTGACTATGTACATTTTATGCTAACTTAATAAACATTTTAACAGCTTCTATTATTCTTACTTCTACGTTTTATTTAATTTGAATTAAAAGAGAAAAAAAATCTTTCCCTAATATTGATTTACTTATTTTAAAAAACTAAATATATATATATATTAGATAAGTACTATCAAATAACAAAATTTTAAAAATGCATATAAAAAATAAAACAAAATAAACAAATTTAAAGAAAATTGCTAAAATATTGTTTCCTAATTTTCTTTTTTTTAATTTCTATAAAAATCTTACCTTTTAAATTAATTTTTTAATCACATATCACTAATAAAATTATTTTCTTGCAGTAAAGCAACAATTTTATTAATCCAAACTGAATAAATCAACTGCACACAGTGTCGCATGCTCAGATGATGCAAATTTTTATTTATTAACTGGAATTCCCTCTATTAAACCAAAGGGTATAGTTAAAGCTGCCAAGTACATGTTTTCCAGCATATTATTCTTTTATAAATTTACATAAAATTTGTTCAAATATGCATTTGTAATCAATTTTAAAAGACGTTGCGGGTGTGACTTTAATTAAATGTCACATCCGCAACGGGACATGTCACGCCCGCAACGCTCAATAATTATAATTAAAATATTAATTAATTTCTTTTGTGTTTGTAATTCAAAGTATCTTAATAAACTATTTTTGAATATAAAGTTATAACTTTAAATCAAAAATATTTTTCTGCAGAGATATAAATGTAACTTTTTGTTGCGGGAGTGACACAATAATTAGAAGTAATTAAATATGCTTACCTTTTGTAATGAAGATTAGTGAACACTTCTCTGCAGACAAAACCTCTCGATAATAGCTGTCAGATCATATATATCCAAGTTTGGAGATTTTCAGAATGTTTGTTCAGCTGTACGAGGCCATGAAATGCAAAGATTTTTGCCGCAGTCTATTTTACAGTCATAGTGTCACTTTATTAATTAAAATAAGTATGTTGATGACAAAAATGTAATTCTTTTTTGACAAAAACTGAAGTAGTACACTCCTAATAGTTAATGTGCAGAATTTCGATCATATTTAAAGAAATTAAATTTTCACCTTCATGTCCATTTTTTCGTGGATTGGGCGATATACCGGGTGATTATAATTAAAGTCCCGATTTTAAAAATCGATAATTTTAAAACTACTGGTCAGAATGACTTGATATTTTAGCAGAACAATCGTAAAGCAATGGAATTTTGTTTGGCGAAGGAAAAATAATAGTTCCAAAATGTGCCGATAGATGGCACTGTCAGTGTTCACATTGTCTAGATATATGCAAATTACTAATACGTGACATGCGCACATGAAACTTAGCTGCCATAAAAATGCAGAGCACCAGCTCTTTGCCTAAATGCTTCATCATGACTCTGACTATGAAGGATCGCGCTCTGCTCTTGAAGCTTTTTTATAAGAACGATGACTGTGCACTTACAGCTATTAGGAAGTTTCAGACATTAAAATCCATTAAATTGGGTCCAATAACCACAAAAGGTCTGCGAAAAACTATTGCTAAATTCGAAGAGACCGGTTCATTTGACGTTAAACGGGATAGAGGAAGGCAACCAGTTTCGGCTGCGGCAGTGGAAGATGTGGCTACAGCATTACAAGAACAGACTAACAGTGATGTTGGAATCAGCAGTGTACGGGGAATTGGACGATTGCTGGATATGCCGAACAGCACGGTGCGTAAAATCCTACGGAAGATCTTGAGCTGTTATCCGTATAAGATAACTCATGTGCAGGGGTTGCTACCTGCTGACCTGGAAGCGCGTCAATCTTTTGCACTGCAATTTGTTGCCCGGATGGAAGTGGACAACGGATGGCCATGGAACATTCTGTGGTCTGACGAAGCCCACTTGTGTTTTTCTTCGAGGAGATCAGACCTGCGGGTCCCGTTACCTGCACCTTTACTGGCAAGCGATATGAAACACTTTTGCGTAACCATGTCCTTCCGGCACTTCAGCAGCGTCAGTTTGTGGATCGCACAATATTCATGCAAGATGGCGCTCCTCCGCACATTGCTACTCCTGTGAAGCAGCTACTGAGTGCTAATTTTGGAGATGACAGGACCATAAGCCGTCATTTTTCAACAACGTGGCCGCCACTTTCCCCCGACTTAAACCCGTGTGATTTCTGGCTTTACGGGTACCTGAAGAATGTTGTTTACAGCGGGAGGATTCAGAATCTAGCCGACTTGAAGGCAAGCATCACACACCACATCCATTGCACCAGTACAGATATCCTCCGATCTGTTGTGGAGCATGCCGTTTCTCGCTTCCAATTAGTAGCGGAACAAGGCGAAGGGTATATCGAACAACTTATGCTTTAATCATCAGTAAGGTGTTAATTCCATGAAGTTCCTTTTTTTTTGTCATAATCGCTGTTATCGCTGTATTCTGGTCTTTTCGCTAATAAATCTTTAGTAAATCCCTGAACTCTAATTTTTTTCTTTTGGCTAACAACATTTCTGTGTTTAACGAATACATATTTGGTCTTTCCTCCTGATATTACCCGGACAGCGCCATCTATCGCCACATTTTGGTACTATTTTTTTCCTTCCCCAAACAAAATTCCATTGCCTTACGATTGTTCTGCTAAAATATCAAGTCATTCTGACCAGTAATTTTAAAATTATCGATTTTTAAAATCGGGACTATTATTATAATCACCCGGTATATATATATACATATATACAGGGTGTCCCAAAAGGTCGTTTACAAACTTAACATGCTGGTCTGTCATATCATGATGAACAATATTAAATAGGAAACTAAGGGTCCCAAACGTCTTCCATAGGAGATATGCGCCATTAAAGTTTAGGGTCCAAAAATTCAAATGATTATAAAAAACAGAAAAATTGGTCGATTCATTTGCGATTTTTACTAAAACTATTCTTTATGTCAGTATTTTCTTGAAAATAAATTATAAGGATAAATTTCAAAAAATGTCGATAGAGGGTGCTTTAGACTTTGGAGTAACGATAAACTAGTTTTTACCATTATTTTTTGTATCTCATTAAATTTTTTTAGAAGCTTAGACATAAACTTAAATTTTGAGCTCAAAATCTAAGTCGTCGGAAGTGGTTAAGTAGTGCAAACTGAATTGCGGAGGGAGGTTCAAATTTCAAATAATTATAAAAAACGGAAAAATTGGTCAATTGATTTGCGATTTTCACTAAAATTATTCTTTATGTCAGTATTATCTTGAAAATAATTTATAAAGATAAAATTTAAAAAATGACGATAGAGGGCGCTTTAGACTTTGGAGTAACGTACAACTATTTTTTCCGTTATTTCTTGCATCTCATAAAAATTTTTTAGAAGCTTAGACATAAACTTAAATTTTGAGATAAAAATCTGAATCGTTGGGAGTGGTTAAGTAGCGCAAACTGAACTGTGTTCAATGGGGGTGGGGAGGTTCAAATTTCAAATGATTATAAAAAACAGAAAAATTGATCGGTTTTCGCTAAAATTATTCTTTATGTCAATACTTCTTTTAAAATAAATTTTAAAGATAAATTTTAAAAAATCCGTTAGAAGGCGCCTTAAACTGTAGAATAACCAACAATTTTTTTAACCGTTTTTTTAAATTATTTTTTTAAAATCTAATTAAATGCTTGCAAAAGTTTAGACTTAAATTTTGTGCCCAAAATCTAAATCGATAGAAGGGGTTAAGTAACGCAAACTGAACTGTGTTCAGGAGTTGAAATGTTACCTTCCCCATCCCTCGAACGCAGTTCAATTTTTGGCCGCTTAATTACTCACAACGATGCAGATTTTGAGTACAAAATTTAAGTTTGAACTTTTACAAGCATTTTATTAGATACAAAAAATAAGGGTTAAAAATAGTTGTTGGTTACTATAAAGTTTAAGGCTCCCTCTGACGGAATTTTTTGAAAGATATCTGTAAAATTTATTTTCAAGAAAATATTGATATAAAGAATAAGTTTTAGCGAAAACCGACCAATTTTTCCGTTTTTTATAATCATTTGAAATTTGAACCTCCCCACCTCCATTGAACACAGTTCAGTTTGCGCTACTTAACCACTCCCAACGACTCAGATTTTTATCTCAAAATTTAAGTTTATGTCTAAGCTTCTAAAAAAATTTTATGAGATGCAAGAAATAACGGTAAAAAATAGTTTTACGTTACTCCAAAGTCTAAAGCGCCCTCTATCGGCATTTTTTGAATTTTATCTTTATAAATTAGTTTCAAAATAATACTGACATAAAGAATAATTTTAGTGAAAATCGCAAATCAATTGACCAATTTTTCCGTTTTTTATAATTATTTGAAATTTGAACCTCCCCCCGCAATTCAGTTTGCGCTATTTAACCACTTCCAACGATTTAGATTTTGAGCTCAAAATTTAAGTTTATGTCTAAGCATGTAAAAAAATTTAATGAGATGCAAAAAATAATGGTAAAAACTAGTTTATCGTTACTCCAAAGTCTAAAGCGCCCTGTATCAACATTTTTTGAAATTTATCTTTATAATTTATTTTCTAGAAAATACTGACATAAAGAATAATTTTAGTGAAAACCGCAAACGAATCGACCAATTTTTCTGTTTTTTATAATCATTTGAAATTTTAGACCCTAAACTTTAATGGCGCATATCTCCTTTGGAAGACGTTTGGACCCTTAGTTTCCTATTTAATATTGTTCATCATGATATGACAGACCAGCATGTTAAGTTTGTATACGACCTTTTGGGACACCCTGTATATACATATATATATATATATATATATATATATATATATATATATACATGCGCGTGAGTTATAATCATTCTTTGAAAATAACGTTAGTTATATTCTATCTATTCCCAATATTATATCCTTTTTTCATTAAGGAAAAATAAATTTTATTAAAACCAAATATTTTCATTGTATATTTCGGTAAATTTGTTACATTACATGCGTCTTAAATATAATGAAATATGCTCTGTAGCATTTATTTCCGTAATTTTTAACCTCTGCACAGTGAATTTCTTTTTTCTTATCAGGCATGTTCCATTAATATTGTTATTTTACCCCGTATATATCTAAGTTTAAGATTAAAAAAATTGACTGTACGATTCAGTGGTAAAAACAAACCTTTCATTTGCTCACTTCAGCTTGTCAATCTAGAAAGGAATTTTCCAGTGAAGTCACCTTCTTGCGAAGTCAACTTCCAATTCTGCTGTGACATAACAAGAATTAAGAAGCCCAGCTTTGTCTGAAATTTTCAATAGTTGATTATTTTTATAAAAAGAATGTGTTTTTGTTTAGATATCGCTTTTTTATCGATATATGAGAAACTTACTTTTAAAGACAGCCAAAAAAAAGAAGAAAAAATTTGTGTTATATATTTTCTTTTAAAATGTGCATGAAGATTTAGCTATATTCTTCTTCCTGTCTTGTACTTTTATAGCATTATAAGACCTTGAAAACTTTAGATTTTTATAAACACATAAGGTATTTTAAAGGTAGATATATTTTAAAGATAGCTCTTGTTTTATGGAATAACATTTCATCTACATATGTAAGTGAACATAAATAATAGAGATACATTAAAAATTAGGAAAGAACAAACAAGACCGATTTCTTAACACATTTAAATGCATTTAAAGTGGAAGAAAAACATACATATCAATATTTACTCTAGTAGATAAATAAAAACTACAGAACAACGTTCTAACGCACAAATACGTCTAAAGCCAAGCCCCCAAAATTATTATATACTGCCATTTCAAGGATAACATGATACCCTTTTTCTGTGGGAAAAAGAGAAATAGATTCAAAAGAACTCCTTGAATATATTCCCGAGTACTGGCTGAATGAATTGATTGAACTGATGAAAACGGGAGTTTAAATAACTTAAAGAAATGCGGGCGCTAATAGATTTTTCGTATACGCAAAATCTGTTCAAATTCTGAACTATTTAATTGCGGAATTAGTTATATTAAAGCAATCGCCATCGGTCAATGGACTTAATTTTAATATCATTATATGTATTTTATCAAAACCTACGACAATCACGGATTCTCTTCTAGCTAATAAAAAATTTGAAATTTTTGTTGTCTTACCTTATTTTCCTAACAAATTTCTCGTATGCTTGATAGGTTTATTTTAAAAATTGTTTTCTCTCCAACAAATAAAGTTTATTTCTCCAATCTCAAAGATCTAATTGAAGATCACAATAACTATGGGAAGAATTTTTTACGAATGTTGTTTCTTATTATTGGGCAGACGAAGCGTACTCTTAGAATTAGGCTGAAAAAACATCAGATTTATGTTATTAAGAAAGAACTAGAGTAATCTACAATAGCTAAACATTGATGGAAATTTAACCACCATTTAATTATAAAGAACTTATAATTATGTAAAAATGTAGCTCAGTTTTGATAAAAAAATTTACAAAGCTTACAATATTCATAAATATATTTCTCACTCGTTAACGATATGACAAGCAAACCTTTTTTCTCGCTACTGTAGAGTGTTCCTGCGCAATGACTCTTTTTTTTAGGTTTTTACGGTCAGTTGTTTCATTTCTTTAAGATATTTAATTAAGATATATAATTATTTCTGATTCATGAATTCACGAAGTTCATGAAATTTCTGAAGTCTATTTGCAATAAAGTTAACTTTTTCGGGTAATGACAACCAGCCGTTTAATATGGAATAATGTAATATATTAAAATGCATTCAAAAGCAATTGATTACATCAAAAAAGAAATATTAACATTACAAGAAAAACTACAATTTAATGTGGGAGAACGCGCTCATAACCAGGGTATGAATGGTTTTTACTTAGTCATCAGGAAATCGTTATCGTATTTTGTTGGAGACAAATTTTAAAAATTTTGTGATAAAAAAGTTGAAGATTACTTTTTAAAAATGCGACGCACTTTGGGTCTATTAGGCCCGGCACGCTTCCTGCCGGGTTAAAAAGAATAATTAAAATTACCTAATGATGAAACCTTAGTGCATCTATCTCGAATTTTTCGAAAATTTGTTTTAAATGTTAGACTCGGCTTGAAACAGTTATCTTGCTAATATTCCTCATTACCCAACACATCCTCTTCACTTGTTCACAATTTAGTGTAAAATAAAACTGACTAACACTGCAATAAAATTAACTTTTCAATTTTCAATTTAATTTTTTATCAACATCATTGACAAGAAAATGTTCGAATCAATATAAATTTTATCAAAATTTACTTGTAAAAAACTGCAAAAATTTAGAATACGATTTTACTTAACAATATCACTCCAACATATAGTAACCAATTAGAGCCGAACACAAAAACTCATAGGAATATTAAAAAGTGGTATGAAAGTTTTACTCATGTGCGCAGCTATATATTGAAGTATTCCATGTTGTCTTTCTAATCCATAAAACCCGAACTTCAGCTTCATTTAAACAAATGAGAAATTGCACATCAAACATAGCAAATGAGGTGTGCTCGTACTACAACGAAGTTTTAAAAATAGTCAGATCTTGGTGTAATAATATACAATACTCTTGATACAGTAAACTTGTTCCTGTAAATACCATATGGGTCAATCCATTTCAAGTGGTCCAGAAAATATTTTTTTGGTCGCTCGATCATTTTTAAAAAATCTGAAATTTTTTGTACAACAACCTTAACATGACGGAAGTACAAAATGACCGTTCTTTTAATTTTACTATTTTTTGTTTGTGCATGGCGGCCATCTTTGTTTCATCGTGTGCAGCGATTTTCTCAGATACTAGGATACACAAAATTGCAAATATCTCGTCTTCTATTTTCCCAATTGAAATGGGGTTTGCAGCATTTTGTTCAGAATTAAATAGGCTAAATATACAGTGATAGAAAAATTTTGAAAAATAAATTTTTACAGGTGAAATTTTAGCACAAATTGTACGATTTTTTCCAAAATCTGTCCGTTTTCAAGAGGAAAATTTTCATGCAAGAGCAGCAACTGTCAACCTTACACAATTTTTTCTACAAATAGGACAAAAGTACGTGTACTCATACACCAAGTCCCAGATCTGGGAGTTAATTTCTCTTTGCGAAAAAAATTCCGAAATTCGTCGAAAATTTCAAAAATCGCACTTTTTAGGCTGTGATATCTCTGGTGGGGCACGAGTTAAAAATCTGAAATTTTGGCCTTTGATAGTATTATGTAGTAGCGTTATGTACAAAAAATTTTAAGAAGGAGATTTGACTACAAGCTGAGATATGACATGGAAAATATGTGAAAACAATACTGTCAAACTATTGTAAACCTATTATGTAATTGTTCAACAAGACTGTCAACCTTGCACAATTTTTTCTACAAATAGGTCAGAAGTGTGTGTACTCATACACCAAGTTCCATATCTGGGAAATGATTTCTCTTTCCGAAAAAAATTCCGAAATTCTTCAAAAATTTCAAAAATTGCACTTTTTAGGCTTTGAAATCTCTGGTGGAGCACGAGATAAAATTATGAAGTTCTGGCCTTTGATAGTATTATGTAGTAGTGTTATGTACAAAAAATTTCAAGAAGGAGATTTGACTACAAGCTGAGATACGGTGATTAAAGAAATGTTAAGAAATGCTATTACGAGTACATTAGGAGAAATGAGATTAGTCTCTTTTATTACAATATTTACCCAGAAAATATCGTTTGTTGAAAACAGTTAAATAATAAGCATTGAAATTACAAAATACTATATATGCTCAACAAAGAGCTTAGCAATATTTACGAGAGATGTTATGACCAGTTACTGTTATCAGTCTATCAGGCTCTTCTTTCTAAAAATTTTATTTAAAGCCCCCCAAGTCTTGTCATCCCTTGTTAACTTGAATGAAATTCTCTAGGTTTAATAATTGAAGCCATGTCAACTCTATCCGTTGCAATTCATTGTCTGTAATTTACTTTTCCTGAAATGTGTTCCAAGTAAAATTGTTGCAATAGCATTTCTAGTAGATTTGTTCATCTGGACAAATAGTGTATTGGCATAGCATACATTCTGAATTGTTTAAATCACACAGAAGCATTTGAAAAAGATATTTGTAACTAACATAAATAATTAATTTAAAATTTTGGAGGTATGAACAATTACATAGTATGTTACAATAGTTTGGCAGTATTGTTTTCACATATTGTCCATGTCATATCTCAGCTTGTAGTCAAATCTCCTTCTTGAAATTTTTTCTACATAACACTACTACACAATACTATCAAAGGCCAGAATTTCAGATTTTTATCTCGTGCTCCACCAGAGATATCAAAGCCTAAAAAGTGCAATTTTTGAAATTTTCGACGAATTTCGGAATTTTTTTTCGCAAAGAGAAATCATTTCCCAGATCTGGGACTTGGTGTATGAGTACACGCACTTTTGACCTATTTGTAGAAAAGATTGTGCAAGGCTGACAGTCTTGTTGAACAATTACATAGTAGGTTTACAATAGTTTCGTAGTATTGTATTCACATATTTTCCATGTCATATCTCAGCTTGTAGTCAAATATCCTTCTTGAAATTTTTTGTACATAACACTACTACACGATACTATCATAGGCCAAAATTTCAGATTTTTATCTCGTGCCCCACCAGAGATATCAAAGCCTAAAAAGTGCGATTTTTGAAATTTTTGACGAATTTCGGAATTTTTTTCGCAAAGAGGAATTAACTCCCAGATCTGGGACTTGGTGTATGAGTACACGCACTTTTGACTTATTTGTAGAAAAAATTGTGTAAGGTTGACAGTTTCCCTTGCATGAAAATTTTCCTCTTGCAAACGGATAGATTTTGGAAAAAATCGTAAATTTTGTGCTAAAATTTCACCTGTAAAAATTTATTTTTCAAAATTTTTCTTACACTGTATATTTAGCCTATTTTATTCTGAACAAAATGCTGCAAACCCCATTTCAATTGGGAAAATAGAATACCAGATATTTACAATTTTGTGTATCCTAGTATCTGAGAAAATCGCTGCACACGATGAAACAAAGATGGCCGCCATGCACAAACAAAAAATAGTAAAATTAAAACAACGGTCATTTTGAACTTCTATCATGTTAGGGTTGTTGTACAAAAAATTTCAGATTTTTTAAAAATAGTCGAGCGACCAGTGCTCGACCACTTGAAATGGATTGACCCATATGTTTTTTATTATTCAGGGAATAAGGTATCCTGGGGTAATAACGCCACTTTAAGGTTCTATTAATCTTAGTTTTAATTTTTTTCTTTCAAACAAATATAGAATCTTATACAGCAACTTATTAACTATGTGTAGAAGAAGGAATATTTTAGAAGATATATATTCATAAAATGTAACGGTGTTTTCTGGAACAATACTATTTGGCGTTATTACCCGCATAGTTCGGTAACAATGTCATGCAGCCAAAACTATGACATGTAAATTATCCAGTTTGAAAGATATAAACTCTACACTCCTATAAATTGATAAATATGAAAAATTATCAGCACTTAGGGCTATGAATTTCTCTTTATCCTTTTTCGTTTTCAACAATAATAGTAATGCTCTCTCAAGATTAAAATTAGAGATGAGAAATATGGTTATTTTTGGTTAACAGGTTACATCATTCCACATTAGCGCTGGTAACAGGTTCCAACATCCTGTTATTTTTGTAACAGGATACAATAAACAATTTATAAACAATTGCTAAATATGCTCCCAAACGGACAACACATGGGATATGGGCACCCAAGGTGGTGCCCTCCGTGGGGGGGGGGGTCTTTCTAAGGGAACCCAATCCGTATTTACGCAAGGAAATCCAAAGTTCGAAGAAAACCACTGAAAACTGCGAATGATTAGGCTGACGACTGCGATTGGGTTTTGTTCTAATCCAGCGCCTGCCGTCTACCAGTTTTGAGGGCAGAATCTCTCAGCCACTGGTGGGGCAACAACATTTAAGAAAATATCTATAGGCACATATATTTTTGAATATAAAATAATGTATCCAATAGGAAATATGAAAAGGAGGAAAATTAGAAAGTACAAGAAAACATATTAAGAAAACTTTCTTTAACATACAGAGGAAAACGAATTTTTCAAAAATCCATTTTCCGTATACCGCGTTTTCTCAATCAGCACTGCTGATGTTTTAAAATCTGAGATGAAATGCATTACTGAATTTTCGCACAGCAAGTCAATGCGTGCTGCCACTACTAGAGCAGCTGCAAAACATAAAACAAATATTAACTGATAGGACAAAGAAACTTGTGAGATAGGACAGATGGTAGAGAATGAAATTTTTTCCAGACTCAGTTTTTTTACTAGTTTCTTAATCGCAGATATGTATAGCATGCAAGATCGATTGTACGCTATTATGAAAGCAAAAGAAGGTGGTACAAAAAATTACCATTTACTTCATATTAATAAGGTAATATTGTTGCGCAAAATAAAATATTCTAATACTTTGAACTCATCTAAATTTTATCCTACTATTTTTATGTCTTTCAGAAAGCTGTAAACCTAATATATTGTACTGTATTTTATATTTTGTAATTATTAAAATCTAATCTAAACATTCCAGATTCAATTTATAAGAAATTTTATTGCATTTACTTAGTATAAAAATGATTAAATTGAAAATAATTTTTTAATAATTTTTCTCAATTATTTTAATATTTGGAATATGAGTTGTATTAAAATGGTTCCAAAGTTCACTAGCTCATACTTTTTTATATGGATCCATACATAAATAAAAAATAAGACCTATTTCCACAAAATTTTCACCCCCCCCCCCTAAAAAAAGGGACATTTTTGGAGTGCCGACAGAAGTGAAAACTTGGACAATTACGTTTTTATTTTTTGAATTGTCGGGACATATTTTTTTGTAATCGTCAGGAAACATTTTATTGTGCAGGAAATACTTTTAAATAATGTGTTTTTTTTATTCATTATTATAAAGTACTACTACAAAAATTGCATTACAATTTTCATTTAATGCGCAATTGTGCATGAAAAATAATGCATATTGTTTTATATAAAAAAAATTGCAATAAAAAAAGACTGAATAATATTTATATGGCGCAGATGTCATACACACATCATGTTGGCACAATTTTTTTCTGATACCGATTTGGCAAAAAACCTCGAAGAAGTTTAAGAAATTTAAATTTCAACCCATTATGGGTCCGTAACGTGACCCAGAATTACGGGAGAAAATTTTTTATGCTAGATTTGTAATGTATGAAACATAAGCTTTCGATAGACATATTACATCAAAAAATGAGAAACGCCCCCACCAGCCCCCCCCCCTCCCAAAAACAATCCTATAGGTAAAAACCGGAAAATTGAAATAGCAAAAAGAATGGCAAGTAAAAGTTAGCTATGCTAGAATTTTTTTCTCGGCTTTAGCTCCCATAGAAGCAAAGTTATAGCCTTTTAAAGATTGAAATGAAGTGAAGAAATGAGCAAAATTAGGTGAGTCACCGAAAGGGGGGGGGTGTCATGTTAAAAATGGTAGAGAAGTAAATAAGCGAAATTTGAAGGTGTATGTTTGGGGGGGTGAACCCCCCCCCACCCAGAAGAGCCCTTTAGAAATCAAATCCACAAATCTCAAATTCAGTCTTTGTGATATTTAATAAAAAAGAGACGAAACCATTTTTTTTTTTATCTTCTTTCTTCAACAACCGCGAATGAAAACCAAACAGGAAACGAAACTTTAAATCAAAAGTCGTGAACGATAACAACATTATCGTCAGACAAAACGTTTGAAAATAAACAACAGTTACGAAGCGATAAAATGTTCTTTTTTAATGTAAAAAACTACATTTTTTCAAAAACGGGTGGAAAATCTAACAGAAAAGAACTACATAACTGAACTGAATTGAAAGACTGGTGAAAAATCTAACAGTTATTGAATTAGCGGATATTAAGGAGTTATTTCTTCTGTGGTTGCATAAGCGTAACCAGCTTTTTGAACAGGTGGGTGCCCAGAATTTTTAACCTGAACTTGCTGGATACAAACAATATCTTATTTTATATAGTAAATCCTTCTAAAACGGAAGCCTATAAAACAGTTTTAAATTCCGTTTTAGACAGTTTTTTTTTATCTTAGAGTGTATAATAGTGAGATTTTTTTAATAAGGGTTTTTAAGGGTGTTTTAATAAGGGGGGCGGGACGCAAATTTTTTTAATAATTGTGAATGGGTCTGCGCAAGCAGGGGGGGGGGCTGTCCGGGCTGTACTTGCTGAATACAAACAATATCTTATTTTATAAAGTAAAACCTTCTAAAACGGAAGCATATAAAACAGTTTTAAATTCCGTTTTAGACAGTTTTTTTTATCTTAGAGTGTATAATTGTGAGATTTTTTATAAGGGTTTTTAAGGGTGTTTTAATAAGGGGGGGGACGCAAATTTTTTAAATAATTGTGAATGGGTCTGCGCAGGCAGGGGGGGGGGGGCTGTCCGGGCTGTACTTGCTGGATACAAACAATATCTTATTTTATATAGTAAAACCTTCTAAAACGGAAGCCTATGAAACAGTTTTAAATTCCGTTTTAGACAGTTTTTTTATCTTAGAGTGTATAATTGTGAGATTTTTTTAATAATGGTTTTTAAGGATGTTTTAATAAAGGGGGGGACGCAAATTTTATAAATAATTGTGAATGGGTCTGCGCAAGCAGGAAGGGGGGGGGCGCTGTCCGGGCACCCAGCCCGGACATTCAACATTGTTCGGCAAACGTCTCAAAAGAAACGATTAAGGACGTTTTTAATGAATATTATTATTATTTTAGAGGTACAAAAAATGAAATCTTGATTAAAACAAGTGAAGGAAGATGTTGTCATTAAGAACCATGTGTTATTTATTTAACAGGGACTTTTCAGTAACATATTAATGCAATATTAGGTTCTAGCGTAGTAACACTGTTATTTATCCTAATACGATAAATAATGCCCATCCCTAATTAAAATAGAAATTAACTCTCTCCGGATGTAGTTCCAAATCTGAAAAGAATCGACAGGAGTATTTACACCAGTATATTGCGTTATTACCGCGATATACTTATTGCGCAATATATATTAAACTACAACCTGCCTCGCGAATTTATCCCAAATCTTTCACAACATTTTTAAAGTATATGAAATACGCTACAAATTTATGTAATAAATGAAGTATATCTTAATAAAGATATAACCTTCATATCACAAAACTTAACTCGCAAATTTTAGATCTGGCGTTGATTTTTACGCGCTTTTTCCAGCGATAAGATCTAAAAAGAGAACAAATTAACTTTAGCGGTTGTTTGTGATTCTAATGACTTAGAGCCCGTCTGCGCAGAACCCGCATGTGCCATTTCCTGGATACATTCATAATTATGCGTATTATTAGCACACGGCGTTATTACCGACACTGACGTTATTACCCCCAGGACACCTTCATTTGTACTAAAACTCAACAACGCATGTCAGTTTCATAAAATGTGAAATAGTTTAATATATTTAAAAGGCGTCCTAAACAATGTTTTCCCCTATATCATTATCCAATGGAGTATTTTTGAATGACCTTGTAAATGAATAATAAATATCATTTGCACCACATATTGTATAGAGTGTATATTTTAGTATATATTTCATAGATGCATATCAATTGTATTATGTTCGAAAGAGTGTAGGATAATTAAATTGCACATGAAACTATTTTACCTTATTGGCCGTAATGTAACAGAATACTTTTAATAATCTCTGTAATTAAACTATGCATCCGATTTTCATAAAAATTGAAATCACAACAATTATATGCAACAATTATGTATTTGCAAAATGTAACAATTATATATTTTAAATTAAAGCGATTCGGCTGGGTTGTTTTTGCTTTGTTATATGCAGACTGACGGTCACAGAGACGGGCGGACGGGCTGAACGACGACTAAAGATGCTACATATTTACATAATTACGCACCTAATATGGAAAAATTATGCATGTGTTATCTTTAATAACAATGTAAAAGATCCTCTCATCCAGTAGTTAATATACAGGGCAAAAACTAAAATGCTTCGAATAGTGATAAGAATTTTATATGTTCTTTTTTTAAATAATGAACGCCTTTTAAATAATATACAAGAATTTAATATATTACTTATGCAAGAAGGATAACTGTGGAATTTTTCCTCTCTGTAAGTTCATTCTGAAGGCATCTTTAAGATATCAATGTTTTAAAACAACCTCATGCTTAACAAAACAAATTATCTTCATATAATATTGCACATTAATTATTATTTTAATTTTTAAACTGTCAAATATTAGCTATATTATTCATCGTATTTAAAATAGAAATCGTGATATTTTTTCCAAATTTATTTGTAATAGGAAACAACATATATTCAATACTGTTCCCAAATTGTTTTTGCAGTTAATCTATTAAGTCCTATAATTTTAATTGAATTGGTTAATTATATTTATTTCAATTTTTTACTCTTTTCGGTCTATCAATAATCTGAGGAATAGGGATAAATCAAACGTTACGTATTAACACTGTTAAATTTAGATACTTAAAAATTAGCAAAATGCACTCATTTTTAATAGCTTACAATCTTATAATAACTCGAGTACATAACTCTTAAGGTCGAGAGTTTTATTTTTTTCAACTCACATTGTCACTTATAATTGAAAATATCATAAACTTGTTTCTGAAGCAATTCGACTTAAAAAAAAATAACATTACATAAAATTTCTTATTTTTAAGTAAATTATTTTTAAATGTATTCCCTGTGAAAACTAGACACTTAAAAATAAGCAAAATAAACGTATTTTTGAGTCTTTCGAGATCTTATAACTGCTCCAAGTACGTAACTCTTAAATTTGAGAAACTCATATACTCATTTATTTTTCGTTTAAATTTAGTGTAAAAATCCACCAGGCTCCACACTTCTGATTTTTATAAAAAATTATTTATGGCAAGATTTTTCGGCGAGAAAAGAAGGGTGTGAATTAGGACGTCTGTACAAAATTTGCCTATGCTTTCTTCCAGCTATATAAAAAATTTCTTCAATGTGTAGTTCTTAGAGGAGGTGAGCTGATAAGGGCAATTTTTCACCCATCAGCACTTAGATGTGACGTGCTTTTTTTTCATTAATATACCTTATAACAAATAAAAAAAAGGATATTATGAATGAAAGTTCTGTAATTGATGGGAAAATAAAATACATAATTGTGTAAATATTATGTGCATTAATGAATATATATACTATTGTTACTAGTTTTAATCCATATAATCAATAATAAATGTAACACTAATAGTAAAATTAAAACGAATAAAGCTTATTAAGACTAATATTTTAATAAATGAATAATCGGAAATAATCACACAGTTTCAGAAAATTTTGTCAATGTGTTTTAGATTAGTCTTCCCTGTATGATGTCTTCCTCCGATTAACTACTGTAGCGTCCAGTGGCCAGAAGCCATAATACAGAGGCATGTGCCCAGTACCCTACGACATTTCTGTCTACTTTACCTTGGCAGTACGATTGTGTGATGTTGCGTCGCACTCTTTTTATCCAAATATTATAGTTTTAGCAGTTGTGTGTCGAACAATCGAAGTTTAGTCAAGAGACATGTCTCTTTAGCATCCTGCATTGAAAACTGTTGCTACTTATTTAGGAATCTAGACATTTTATGTTCAAGATCCATTTCTTACAGAAGCTCCAAACAATCCCTGAAGCATCTAACAATTATGCTAACATCACTTAACTTCAGCTACTCTCTGATATTGTGTGCATTTTTCTGTGATATATGTTTAAGTATGTTAGTGTGATTGTTCTTTGAATTCCTAAATGTAAACTGAAATATTGATGAACATCAAAGGCTTAATGCAAAGGACGTCTTTTATATTACGAGAAATATCATCACGGAAATAAACAGTTAGCATTCTTCTGGATATAAATGTGAGTGTCATCAGCAACAGTATCACAGTATCATTGTCACCATCCGGAATAAATAATCTTCTTGATAAAGGCCTCATATTTTTCAATAACCTGTGTTTTGGTGACTTGTTTCATTCCAGGGTGAAGTGGTGCAAAGTTGTCAATCAAAAGCTAGCTTGCGTATTGCACAGAAGATATTCTTTTTCTTATATGAAGTAATGAAGACAGAACACCAGTAGAGAGACCAGTTCTAAGCTTTATAAGTAACATTACCTATCAAGTATGAGATAATCTGCTTTTTGGAAATTCATTTTTGTCTTTACTAGTAAAAAATATAGTTAAAATCCCATATGGATACACCTTGAGTGTAAAATAATCGAACTTGGAAAGATAGATGTGTCTAAATCGAAGCCTCAGTTATTTACTGTATTTTTGATATTGTCTGAAACATTATCAATATCTACTTTATATATTGATGTATTCTCACAAACAGGGCGCAAAGGTTGCACAGTAACTTAACTGAATACCGATCCCGTAATATGAGTTTTACAGCATTTCCCGACGAAATTTAGATTCTAGATTTTGAAAAGGATTGAGTTTGAACTGCTTTTGGTAGGATCAGGAAGCAGTTATTACCTTTATATATTATACAACAAGTGTTATAATTGTGACAACGACGATTAATGTATATTAGGTCTCTTATCTGTGGTGACATCGGCAGTACTCGTTGATGCATAATCTATTGCTATTACCTCAGAAGAAAATATAGGATTATTTCGAGTCAGAAGCAAACAAATTATATATGATCTGCATTTATAGCACAACTTATAACTACTTCTGTAGATCGCAGTTTTTAGAACATCTAAGTATCGATATACTTTTCGTTAGAACAAATAGGAAATTGCTATTTGTTTTTAGCCAGGTTTTACAATTACACTGGCTTCCAAGCATATTTTTTATAAAGTATATCCATAAATATTTACAGCAATAGCTTTAAAAAAAAAACATTGACATCTGGACAATGTAATTAATTTTTAAGCGCGAAAAAACAAATCTGAACGCGCTCCGATAGTAATGCAACTTATACTCTCGTACGAAACATATTTTTTTCTGATAGGTAGAAGACACGCTGAACCAAAATAAAATAATACTCGAATAAAAAGCTGTAAAGAATAGTATCATTGCATGCAAAAGTTAATTTGGTTCAATGAGCGCTTATCATAAAAAAAAAATTAAAGATCCAAAAAAACGATAAAAATCTAGAAAAAAAACCCAAACACTATCTTTGAGCTAAAATTTCTATAACTTACTATTCTATTTATTATGTACATCTTATATTACCAGAAAATACATATCTTTAAGTATATAAAGACACTGAACAATTATCGGAATCCGTAACTTTTTTTTCGCGTATATGATGGGCGAAAAATAGCCCTTACCAACCCATCTCCTTTAAAGTGCTTACCTGAAATATATTCGACGCTATAGCAGTTCATTATAGCATACACGTTCACAAAAATCTGCCAAATTACTTATTTCAGTGATCTGTCAAAATTGAGAAATAAATTGTCGAATTATTATTTTTTGCAACAACATATTTTAATTTCTACGATATAAAATTTTTAAGGTAAACTTCATTTTTCCCGAAAACTACAAAGGAAAGCGGTTAACAGTTTTGAATATCTGATAACTTCAAACAAAAACAAAAAAAATCCTATGCATATACAAATTTCCGAAAAATAAAAAATATCTTTTCATTTTATTCTCATTTTATATGACGTCCCTTAGAACAGCATCAACTTCACACTCATTGAATTATCCATTCTGCTCTTAGTCCTGTAACAACATCTATAAAAGTAAATGCAAATAAAAATTTTATGATGAATCTGAAAATCTTATCATGAAAGTAACTTTCATTCCCAGAAGATTTACAATTCATATTTTATCTTATAAGCATCTATGAGACATGCCAAATGAAATAAACATAAAAAGCTTTTTAGATGAATCACATCTTTTTTTTCAATCATAAAAATCTAAGAATGATGTAATAATTTCAAACTAAAAAAATCCCCCCCAGGAATTACTCGAGTATTTTTATTCAAATTTTTGGCGATAACTTTATTCAGAGAAACGTTACAGAAATGACATTTAATGTGCCAAAATAAAATACCATGCAGAGGAACATATTCAACAAATAACTGCACGAATTATACTTTACTACACTCATATGTATATATGAAAAGAAGAAATAAAAAAGTCGATAAAATATGTATTTTTATGTATTTTGTTATTTAGACACGCGAAATACATTTTTCTTGGTGAACTGGTTTTTTGTGTAACATTTTATGATGCGCTAATCACGAATGTTTTAAAAGTTGTAATTTGTTGATTTGTGTGCAAGTATTTTTTTCCTTAATATTACTAATATGCATTACAAAGAAAGAAATTGAATATTATGGTTGCTATTCTTCTATGGTTGTTGTCACGATATTTTTTGTTTAGCCACGAGTTCGAATGTCATTAACATGAACATTAATTTTCACATTACGAAAAATATATTCTATATAGCGATGTTTATTCTACTTTCTAGCAAGTACAGCGTTCAAATGGGGAGTTTGCTATTAAGACGGAATGTATGAATTTATTCCAGTGGATTGCATGGAAAAATTATTTGTTTATTTAACAATTTCTTCTCTTCATGGTGCTAAATGAAAGTTCTTTCCCCTTTAGGATAAATACTTGCTATCGCTAATATCTCCCACAGAACACTCTGGCACTGACAATGCGGGGGGGGAGGCTTTTAAACAATAAAAAAGATTTTTCCAGTTTCCGAAAACTCTAAAATGTTAATGAGCAGTGTATTTTTTTATAAATTATAGACCTGTGCAAAGTAATATTACATATTGTTTTAAATGTAAGGTTCTGCAATACTTAGAAAAAAGTCAAAGATGCAAGAAGAATTTTTGTTAAAGTTTATGGACTCTCGTGATCGTTTGCATAGTTCCCGTTAGTACAACACACCGTAGTCTATAGCAAATCCCGGCGTTTAGTAATCTGTTTCATGTGTAAATCAATCATGCTATAAGTAAGAAATCTTTCCGTGGAAAAATTATTTTTGTATTGATATCAAACAGAAGGGTAACATCTAAAATTAGTGGAACCACTAGGACGATCAGAGGCTATTTGTCTCTCTAAGTAAGTCGATACATGCTAACCATAGATCCATATTAAGCCGAAACGCCAATGCGCGTCCTAGCCGGGGTTTTCCTTAACGTAATTTTCGAATCCAATCCAATTAAATAATTTTTGTGTGTGTGTTTGTTTTGTGTTTTTTGTTTTTTATCATACAGCACGATAGTGCTGTATAATAGAGCTCAGCCGTATCTCTAATGTTAAAGTCCAAAGTTTGCCTCTTAATAACTTTTGACCCAATCATCGGATCGCGACGAAATTGAAAAGGCGAAATGTACTACTCCAAACCTCAAAGTTTACGAAAAAGCATCCAGATCTACCGATTAGTTATGGAGATCCAGAACCCATGTTTTGTCACTTGTTGCTTGTGAAACAACAAAAAAAGACAAACAACTCAATTATAAGCCGAACCAAGAAATATTCAGCGACGTGTAACAGCTTGTTCGAAAGCTCTTAATTTAGGTATGTGTCTTTCGAAAGTCCTGTCAAAAAATATCTAATATTAAGGAAATGACACCCATTTAAAATTTATATAACACTAAACCTTCCATAAATTAACATTATAGAAATCTCTCCTTTTTAATTGCTAATTCAATTATTTCTTTCGAGTTGCCACCAACTAAAAAACAGTCCAATAATTTAAACAAGTTGAAAATTGCACGTGAAGCGTAGGAAATGAGGTGCGTTCGTATGATAATGAAGCTTAAAAAATATTCAGATCGTGCTGTTATAGTGGATAGTACTTCCTATACAGTATAGGGGTCGAAATCTTTTTTGTGTTCCTGTAAACATATAGGAAAAAACTTGCAGTAAATCTCGGTAACGTAATATCATATTTATAAAATGTGAAATAGTTTAATATAATTAAAACACGCCCCAAACAATTTTCCACGTACAATGTTATGTACTGGAATACTTTTGTGTGGCCCTGTAATTTAATAATAAATATTCTTTGCTTTAAAGATTGTACAGAATGTATATTTTAGTTATATACGACACCTCATAGGTTCATGTCAGTTCTATTACATTCGAAAGAATTTAACACTATTAAAATGCATTTGAAACTGTTTTACCAATTAGCCGTAATATAACGGAATACTTTTGATTGTCCCTGTGGTTGACTATGCATACGATTTTCATAAAATTTTAAATGACTCGACAAAATTAAGTAATAATTATATATTTTAAATTTCAAACGATTAAAATGCATTTGAAACTGTTTTTCCCATTGATCGTAATGTAACGGAATACTTTTGATTGTCCCTGTAATTGATCTATGCATCCGATTTTCATAAAATTTGAGATGACTCGACAAAATTATATAATAATTATATATTTTAAATTTCGAACGATTCGATTCGGTAGTTTTTGCGTTGTTATATGCGGACAGACAGACGGACGGACTGAACGGAAACTATAGGTGTTACGTATTTACATAATTACGAACGCCCCTAAAAATGAATAACATGTGTTCTTTTTTTTTATAGATCAGTAAAAATTCTGATTCTTCTGATACATTTTTTAATTTCTGAAACTGACATCATTCGAAACAGAAAATACATATTTTTCATTAACATATATATAAACTGTAACTAAATATGTGTTAAAACAACATCGCACCTTTTTTTGAGTGTTTCGACGTCAAAACAGTTACTACAATACAGAAATTTCAATTAAAAAAGGATAATTTAGAAAAAAAAAATTCTTCTATATTTATAAAAATAATGATTTTAAAATTGAATCTATTAAAATCTGTGTAGATACCTATGGTCATAAGAAAATCTGCGCAGGTACCGAGAAACTGCAGTAGGATTACCATCTGAGAAAGGGCGGTTCTGTCGCCAAATGTCCCCAAGTTTTTCGCGAACTCGGCGATATATTGCCAATTTTGGCGCACAAAATTACTCCCCAAAATTAAAGCCAACTTGGCGTTATTTCCGTTATTTTGCTAAACTAATATGCTTACTAATAACTTTAAACTAATACTAATAATAGTTTAGATTTGTTAGTTGAAGGTGATTAATAAAGTTCCTGAAAGGATCTGAAAAAACTATGAAATCATATAAAAAACTAGTGGAACCAGAGAGAAAAGTACAGCTCGATCTAAAAAATTTTACAGAAAAATTTGGTAAATATTTTCAATCTAAAAATGTGCGTAGAAAAGAAATGAAATCAGATGATCTGTAAGCCCATGCAATAACCTTAATTTTTGTTAGCTGAAAATGTGGATTGAGCTTTACAGGTGCCTTACATTCAGAATTATACTATTATCCACTCAAAATGATTACTGAGGAAATTAGTCAATAGAATGTATTGTTATGTTGTTTCAAATCAGTTAAGCTCCACAACGCTAAATAAATATAAACTATGAAACAATAATTAAAGTATAACATTGATATAATTAGGATGTCTGAAAGCAAATATTTAGTATATGGTTGAATCGCATCTGTTTAAGGTTTTGAGTTTATTTGGAGATTTGATCTTCCACTTATCAAAACTGCTAGAATGGATTATGTTTAAAGTTTATATTGAACAAACCGTACTCCTAATTCATTACGTCGGCCCTTAACATGTAGTTATGAACCCAACTAACACGGTATTACAGATAATCTGATTTCATCTCTTTTCTACGCACATTTTTAGATTGAAAATATTTCCCAATTTTTACTGTAACATTTTTTTTAGATCGAGCTCTATTTTTCTCTCTGGTTCCACCAGTTTTTTATATAATTTTTACTTATTTTTTTTTTTTTACATTTGTAAAACATATCAATGTGCTGTTTCGAAGTGGATAAAATATTTTTTTTACTTTAAAATGATATACTTTTTTTTGTAAGTACCGGTAAAGAATCAAACCTGACTTACAGAATTTGGATAAAAATCATTTTGTTAATTGCAAAATGTATATTTTTTATAATTAGTATATTTTTTACCTCACAAATAATAAGAGAATTTTTATATTGAATTTCAAACATGCATTCTAATAAAATTTTAAATTATATCACAAATTACATTTTCGTATAAGCGTCATGCTACATTATTATAGCTAAAAAAAAAGCATAAAATATTTTGGTGTTCGCGTTATGTACGACGGCCAATTATCCATACAAGATCTATAGTCTTTAATGGGGAAAAGTGCCCTAGGGGTTTTATAAGTGAATCTAACCCATATTTACGCAAGGAAAGACAAGGTTTAGAGAAAACCTCTGAAAACTCCAAATAATTAGACCGACGTGCGCGATTGAACTGGCACTTCCCATTTATTAGCTTTCAGAACAGAACATCTTGGCCATCGGTAGTGTAAAATTACAATGCAAATAGTTTCTTTTTTATATATATAAAAATGTTACGTGTTTCAGTTTCAGCTTAATGTAGAGGATTTGTTTATTCAGGATTATACATGATGTTTGTATTTATATATAATGGCAAACTGCCAAATTTTACCTGCTAAGCTTTTCCTTTAAGATTCATATATTCCCTGCTTTTGAAGGCTGAAGAATAAGACCTACACTTTTGCGATTATATTAGGACGGTTTTTAAATATTCTTCCATGAACACAATAAAAATGTTGTTCGCTACATTTCATGTTATAAATTATTACTGAAAAGAGCATTTCGTTCGAAATTATGAAATAATATGAATAAAAATAACTATCCTGATAACATTTATTACGATTAACGAACGAAAAAAAGAATGTTTGGAACTGAGTATTTCTCGGCTTTTAAAGATGAAAACATCGCGCCGTCATATTTGAAAAAAAAAACCGATAACAAAATGAAAACATCAACTTATTCAGATTTGAAAATAACATTTTTCTCAATGTGTTGATAGTTTTTGACAATAAAAGACAAACATGAAAAAGTTTCCATATCATTTTATTCCAGCCCAACAATTTAAAAGGCAATTTAGGGTTGGACTCGTTCTCGAGTTGCTCATAAACTTTGCATTTATTCCAAGAATAATAACATGCTCAAGTGGCTCAAGAAATGCTTTCTCAAAACGATTAGTTTCTAAAACGCACTAATACCATTGATGAAACTTAGATACATGCTTTTTATAAAGAAACAGTATGTTAATCGAATGAATAACGCTTTAAAGGAGAACGGGACCGATCAGACCGAGTCAAATTCACTCGAAAATTAAGGTAAATACCTTAATTTTAGTTAATTTAGTAAAGTTAACTGTAAAAGAGTTTCACAAGAATTGGAAGGAATGTTTTGTCGATTGAAAAAAAATATTGGCAGAATTGCATTACAATAAAAAGAGATTACTTGGAATATGATTCAATAAATTTTGTCACATTAATTGATACTTTATCTTTTTCACCACCATTTAGAGTACTTTTTGACAATTATAGTACATGTTTCTGAAGCAAGCATGCAAGAAGATTTGCTGACAGTTATACATTTAAATATGAGTTGTTGTCTCAGGTTAGAATTTTTAAAAATTATCCTGAACTATTGTGTCCGGAAAAGTATTTTAAAAAGCTCACTCAGACAACATTTTCTGGAAAATTGTTTTTCCTTCAGCGTAAATGGGAACGAAATATTTCGGTTATATAGCTTTTTAATAAGTGTGCCTCATAATTTTATATATATTCCAATGTTATTTTGATTGAAAAAAAAATGCTGACACAAGTGAATTGCAGTCGAGCAGATTACTTGTTAGGAGACTCAATAAATTTTGAGACATAAATTCATGCTTTTTGTTTTTCGTCATCATTCAGCTTACTTATGTATAACAATAGTTCATGTTCCTGCAGTAAGTATTCAAGAAGCATTTATGACTGTTATACATTTGAATATGAGTTAGTAAGTTCCCGTCTCGAGACAGAATTTTTTAATACCCATGTAATACCGTGTCTGGAAATGCATTTTAAAAAGTCAGCTTTGACAACATTTTCTGAAAATTTGTCTTTCTTTTACCGTACACAGGGGAAAATATTTCGATTATATAGCTTTTTAATATTTATCCCAGACAGTTTTACATCTTTTTGAACAAAAATAAATTAAAAAAAAATAAATAGAGAATGTAGAAAGTATCTAATTTAGATTAAAGGACAGAAGCTTATGGTAACATTCGTTTTAGATCATTTTTTAAATCATTTTCTTAAATTTTGTGCAAATATTTATATTTCTTGTACGTTATTAATAGATTTTGGTCTTGTTTAATCTGTTCCATTTTATGAAATATATATTAACCTTTTATATTTCCCAACAAAAAGATGGAATACTTGATCATTCTCTGAGAATACAAATGGGAGATAAATAATTTAATTACCTTTTCAGTAAAGTTTATAGTTTTTCTATTATAATTTAGAGTTTTTGAAGAAAAATAAATGTAAACAGAGGCTTTAATATCTATTTGTTTTGTGGAGATTTTTTTTGTGTCACTAACTCTTTAAAACAAACTTTATTTCTGTTTAAATTACTCCTGCGAATAAAAATATACATTTTTTACTATTACTAAATGTTCCAAGAATGATTACTTATTTTCTTAAGGCAGTTAAAATATTTAAAAAAGAGCATTTATAATATTTTGTCTTTTTTATTCTATGTAAAAACTGAATATCCTTCATCAACATATTGTATTATTAAAAATAATTACTTTTTTGTTTCATATCTAAGTTTTATTTATTTATATATTTAATGATAAAGACTTAAAGTTAATTCAACACAAAACCTTTTAGCTTCGAGGTATTTTTTTTTTTTCAAAGGATGTATTTATTTACATGGTAAAATTATGTTTTTTCAAAAGAATTCTGCTTTACAAGCAAACATTTTTTTGTGAAGAGCAGGCTTGTTTGCTTTGTTTTTCGTTTTATTTATCTGTTTCCTGGAAATAGATTACTCGGGACTTTTCCTTACTTCTCTTTTTTTCCATTAATCCGTAACACAAACTCTTAATTGAAAGAAGTAAGCTGGAAAATTAGAAAAGAATAACCCTTAGTGTTTTATGTTCTTCTAAAAGGCGGCAGCAACTTTTTATACTCTGTAATGCTGAGTATTTAATGTTATCTTATGTATTACAATATGTCTTTGTAAAAACAACCACACATATCTTTACTATATTAGAAAAATGTGACTATTACGAAAGGAAAACACAAATAAATTGACCCATGTCATGGTTTTGAAAAGTCGAAGAAATTAATATAAAAGAAGAAAAAAAATAGTGAAAATATAATTTTCAATTTCATCATCATTTAATTATTTTTTCAAATTCCATGGTCTAGGTTGGATGAGACTAGACATAAAACTGCTATTGAAGATGAAATATTAGATATAGTATACTTAAATTAAAGGAAATTTCAAGTTTTCTTACAGAATATTTAAAAAATGAACAACCCAGTGATGATTATTAATAATTTTTCCAATTTTATACAATTTTCATAAGATGTCTTCCTCCAAAAGAGATTTTTTAAGAGCCTCAGGAGCTATTCATCGAAACAGATGGATGATACAGACAAATTATTCTCTCAAGATATATCTTTTCATGTATCAGCTCTCATTAAAAATTTTTAGAAAATAAAGGTATTAGAAACATTTAATTATTTATAATCTATATTTATTATTAAAGCGTAGTTCAATGTTCCTATAAACATTTTGGCCCCCGATCAAGACCTGCAGTTATTATAATGGATGCTGGCTATAGAAATTTTTTTTTAAATAGGCTGCAAACAAAGAACTCGCAAAAATGATAAATCGCCTTCGGTATCTTAACTCGGATCAACTAACATTTTCATTTTTAGATGGTACTTTTAGAAGAAAAGTCAAAATAAGCATAGCTGTAAAATTAATGTCAATTAATAAAGAAATTGATGATGATGATAGGATATAAAAATTATTGGAAGGATACATATTTTTTAATAATCTTGCATTTCCCTATCAAATTTTATGTAGATTAACAGAAAAAACTCATTTTTCTTCCAGTTTTTTTTAAGACAATTTTGAGCTGCAAACTGAACAAGACTACTGTAACGGTTTTCCTGTCACATATTATCCTTCTCCCTCCCCCTTTTCAAAAACTGAACAATTAGATTGAGACTTTGTCATTTTAATTTGGGATTACCCGCCTTAAATAAATACTTTCATTTACTAAACCTTACATTTAAAGTAGTACTTCAATACATATTTACCCCACATTAACAACTTTGTAAATGAAATTAATATTTTTAGAAATCCTCTTTTCGTTATAATGAAAAACATTATTTCATTCTCACCCTTCGCTATGTTTCTACATTTTTACTTACAGAAAAATGTATTAATATTTCTCAACTGCGTTGCAATAATTTTTGTCTGCAGTAATGAAATAAAGTAAACTAAAATTCATTCAGCTTGGCAACTGCACATTTTTTATATCTTTCTCGTGAGACAGTGCAGCTGCAGTCTATGACACATGTTTCTTTTAACTTTGATAACTCGCAGTCAGCTAATCATTAAAGTTCCCAGATTTTTGTGACTCATTCCGTAGATAGAACTCTTAATATTGTCAACAACCACATGTACATAATGCTATAACTTACACTCCTTAACCGCAGGACTTGAGTTTTGCAGCAACCCCAAATTATGTTACTATGTATGCAACTTAACTGTTTCCACATAGCCTTGAACGCCAGTGAATCTCTGTAATTTTGTCTACTCCACATTTTTTGTAACCGCTATGCTTATTTGAATATTAAACCCTCGCCAAAAGGCGATTAGAGATATTTTTGTAACCGACACTTCGGTCTTATCACTGGACTTAAAAGATGTAGCCAAAAAAAGATGTAGCTCTCCACGCTTCTTGTGTCCCCCTCTATCCCTTGGGCGGAGTGGGGTACGTTTTCCCTGTGAAAATTAAATATTCTTGGCCTTTTATTTTGTTAAATAAATCTATGTTTTTCTAAAGTTATTGTTGGAGTTTTTATGCACAATCGAACCTGGGCACCTTCATCCCCTATCATACAATCTACGCCAAAGCTACTTTTTTGTTACCACAATATTGCGACAGTTTCTGCAAACCAAATTTATTTTTTAATAAAACTAATCATATTGATAAAGTTAAATATTTATATAAGGAAAACTTTTTAATCAACATTTTTTCCGATATAAAGTTTTCTTAAAATGAAATTGTCAATAATCAATTAATTTTGATACGTCGCTCCACATCATGAATTTGCTTTGAAAAATGATACCTGTCCTTATATAAATTATAAGCTTTGAATTTGTAGAAACATTGAGAATTTTTGAGAATTTACTTAACAAATGACTCGTTTTATCCTAATTTTAAAAATGTATTTTAATAATAATAAAACTCTTTTTTTTAAATAAGAATTTAACTTCGGATATACTTTATATTTAACATTTTAAAAGGAATCTTTATTTAAAATAAAGGATTTTTATTTTAACTATTATTTTTTTAACTTTTAAAAGGTAAAACAATGTATCTTAGCAAAGAAGGAAGAATCCAATTTCTTTTAAACTTTTTTCTCGAAATTGGGAGAAAAACAACTCCCATTGAAAGGCTTCTGTAAAATTGGGAAAATTGAGACATCCTCGTTAGTCTCCCACAGCGAGTGCTAAAAACGGAATGGATCTGAGATGGCCAATAAAAGAAATTGATTTGGTCGGAAACAAGTTTTCTCAAAGTAATCTGTAAACTATTATGTAAGAATTATGTAACAAAATTGTTTAAAACTGAAAGAAATATTTTGAAATTTAACATTTTACTAAGAAATGTTGGTGAATATATTTATACGCATTTTATTTTACTTTACTAATTTTATTTATTTATTTTTTATAAGTTATATTAACAACTATTTTACTTTAGAAAAAGTAAATGAAGCAGATCATAAATATAATAACTAAATCAATACATACAAAGATGCATAAAAATTGATAACTATTGAAGCGATTAGGTCAGATTACAATTTTCTATTGTATTGCTAATTGATACAATAGATAATTATAATTTTATATACTTGTTAAATGTTGATTTTTAATTACTTGAACTACGTGAATATTTCTTTAAATTTTAAAAAAGCATTATTTCAAAATTTTTAGAAATAACACAATTCTTCGAAATTTTTCACGGAATATACAGCTAAAAATACAATATCTAATAAAATGTATTAAAAAATTTAATGTTATTAAATAACGCCACTCCTTAAAGGTTCAATGATTTTGCAAAATGAATAATTTTGATGGTTTAAAATCACAGAGATGTGAATGTGCATAATGCAATGATATTGTGCCAGCGACGTCACTTACACAACCAGTCAACATTTTTAGTGTATTTGAAACACCAGAAATCAGTACATTAAAACTATTTAACTTATAAATTACCTCTGTATTATTTTAACTCCTTATATTCCACGACATACCGACATACGCCATGAAATGTTTTATTTGAAATACTAGAATATATGCTCTTAATTCGTCATTATAATACCAGAATGCCATATTTTAATCATATGGTTTTTGCTTCGCTTATTGTTCATCTGATTGGATTTGTTCAGCTTTATTTCAATAATATTTTCGCCCCCAACAGATAGTGGTCCGTGCTCAATTAATGAAGAAGAAATTACAGGAAAAGATTACAGGAAAACTGTGTTTTAAATGCAGCATGTACAGTATGGAATAGACTTGAGGCAGGATCGACCTGAAAGCGAAAGTCCAATCTTAGACCCGACCCGGTCTCGTGTTCGATTTCACAACAGTCATTAGGCTCGAACAAGCTTGGATTTACACTTTCTGAATTTTAAAGTTTAATTTATTCTTCTTTAGAAAATATGTATAGATAAACAACTTTTTTTTCTTAAAAATTACTTATTCCACTTCAAGACATTTAATGTTATTTTGATCAAAATGAAGGACAAACAAAAATAATGTTCTTTTTGTTAGTGCTGGAATGCTTTTTAAATAAAACATAAAATAAAAGTTGTTAAATTTGCTATTTTATTGTTGCTATTGACAGCTACGATCTATTAATTTGCCGCAATCCGAATATTTTTAATTTAGGACCAATATTTTTAGAGATAGAGTGAAATATTCACTTTCACTTTTAATCAAGGATAAACAAAAAATAATGTTCTACTTGTGAAGTATTTGAATGCTTTCTAAATAAAATATGAAAGAAACTTTGTTGTATTTGCAAATTTATTGTTGACAATACATTTTATTTATTTGCAACCATCGAGATATTTTTTAATTAGGACCATTATTTTTTAGAGATATAATTAAATATTTTCTTTCGTATTTAGTCAACTACCATACATTTAAAATTTAAAAATTTAAATATATATATATACATATATATTGTACGCAAGTTTTAATCACTCTTCACATAAAGGTAATGTTAGTGATTCTATCCATTTTTCGTCAGGAAAAAAATTCCTTAACCCCTTAAATGGTTTCCCTGAACGGCGTTCGGGCAACACGAATTTGCTTATTGAATTATTTAAAGATTTTTGACACCACTATTATTTTAAAGAAAAATTTTCATTTTATTGAAAGGCGGAAATGTGTAGACTAAATTTTACGAATATTCTATTTAAATAATAGTGGTATGAATCCGCTATTTTTAATTTATTGAACGGAAAAGAATTAACTAGTAAAGGGGTTAAAACCAATTCACTTCCTTTAGAATTTCAATACTTTTGTTACACAAATGATTCTAAAATATAATCAAACGTTATTATCTCGAGCGTTCATTTTTATAATTTTTAACAACTTCTGCATAGTGAAATCCTTTTTTTCTTATCATACATGTTCCACAGATATTGTTATTTCCCCCGCCTATATCTAAGTTTTAAAATTAAAAAATAGACTAAGAGATAACAAACCTTTCATTTCTTCACTTCAACTTGTCAATGTAGAAAGGAATTTTCTTGTGAACTCAATTCTTACGAAGTCACCTTCCCGTTTTGCTGTTACATATCAAGGATTAAGAAACCCACTTATGTCTGAAGCTTACAATAGTTGAATTTTTTTGTGAAATGAATGTGTTTTTGTTTAGGTATTACTTATTTCTCGATATATAAGAAAATTACTCCTAAAAGCAGACAAGCGATAGTAGAAAGAAAGTTTTGGAATATAGTTTCTTTGAAAATGCGCATGAAGATTTTGGTTGTATTCTTCTTCCCGTCTTGGGCTTAATTTAGCATTAGAGGATCTAGTAAAACTTCCATTTTGACGAATACATAAAGTATTTTAAAGATAGATGAAATTCTGATCTTATGCAATAACATTTTACCGACAAATACAAGTAAATATAAAAATAGAGATACATTAAAAGTTAGAAAAGAACAAACTTGAACGATTTCTTACCTTTCTCTGACAATTAAATGCATTTAAACTAGGAAGAAAAACATACATATCAACATTTAGTGTCTATGTATGAAGGTTAAATTTTTCGGGTTATGACAAGTCATTTAATATGGAATAATATCAAAAGAAATGTTAACATTGCAAGAAAAACCACGATTTAAAAGAATGACCAAAATTTTCTAAAAATTAAACCTTAGTACATCCTGTATAAACCCTCGTTTCATAATCCTTCTGGATTCTAGCCAAGCCCGCAACAATTTTATCCTGATAATATTTTATTTATTTTATTCAGCATCAATCAAGTTGAGAACACTTTTTATTGTAAATCTTGACGTTATATTCCAAGATATTCTCAGGATCTCTCCTACATTAAACAGAGAGAACATAATTTTTAATCATTTCATTTTTAAGCTCACATTTCCAAACACACACGGTGGTTCAGACAAAAAAATATAGAAGTGATTTCACTTCGTTTCGCAATTGGGGAGTGCCAAAACTTGCAGCGACATCTACATTTTATTTTAACTTACACACATTTTCGACACTTCCCACCTGATAATTTTAACAATTATCACCTTATATTACATATATAAATTTTACCTTTAAGAAAATATGAGAAAATCATTAAATAAACATTCTTAATATAACTTGAAAATATATGTTTCTTATCAATATGTACAACATAATATACCTGGCCAGGGTTTTTGTAAAAACTTTCATAGAATAACATAATAGATGCAATAATAAAAATGCAATAATAAATAAATTAGTATTTACAGTATGGCGAAATATATAACAATTATAATAAAAATATAATGCAGTAAAAAAGATATTAATGTTATTTACATATTTACATAAACCTAATACTAAATGGAAATATTATAAGCACAGAAAAATTTATTTACAAATTATATCATTAATCAGCAATTTCAAAAGGATATATAAGTTGAATGGGTCATCTTAAATTTTCTTTTTTGGTCTTGATGACACAAGATTTTACTAATCCATCACGACCTCTGTTGACCTCGATAATTCGTCCTAAGTTCCATAATAACATTGATTTATTTACACCTTCAATTAAACAATGACATTAATTTTTGAATCTTTATGAGCATTAGGAGTTCCGAAGGAATGCAGGCTTTTTGTTGCAAGTAAATACTCAGTCTTCCATTTCTCCCAAATCTGACTCAAAAGTTTTGTTTGATACACTTTCCTTTTAATTAAACTAATCCTGGTTACAGAGGTGTTAAACAGTTCGTTAAAATTAAAAGGACATTCTGCCTTGTGTCCAGCGAGTAAGAAATGGGCAAGTGTTAGTGGTTCAGGTTCAGCGTAGTCATCATAAAAGTACGTCAGAGGCCTATGATTGAGAACATTTTCTACCTCTACAAGCACAGTCATAAGCTCTTCAAAAGTTAGTAAAGCTTTTCCTAAGATTTTTCTTAAGGGGTCCTTAAAACTTTTCATGAGTCTCTCATAAAAATCTCCCCACCATGAGGCATGTTCAACTATGAACTTCCATGTTATTTTTTCAGAAGATGTAAAATCTTGCTGTTTAATTATGTCAAAGAAAAATTGAATTTCATTATTAGCTCATTTAAACGTTTTGGCATTGTCAGAGTAGAATTTACGACAGTTTCCTCTTCGGCTAAGGTAAGATCAGCGAGGTGCCTGATCAAAGTCTGACGCAGAGAGAAATCTGATAACACCTCGCTGCCCTTTAATCATCGGATTTTGCAATGGGAAAGCCATGATGGCCTGATAGGCACTGCCGCGTCAATTGGACGGAACTCACTTGCTGTCTGCTTCTCTCCTCCTTCCTTCACAAGCTCCTACGCATGTTCACAACTACGCTGGATACTCCAATCGCATTTCTCGATATCTCACTACTTTATTCCAAAGCGGCATAATAAAATTTCAACCGGTTTGCTAGTTAGGGAATTTCGTACCTTTTCATTTGATCGCCCCTAGTATTAACAGTTTTTCTTTTGGAATAATTCGTCATTCTCTTCCGAAATACCAATAGAATCAGTTTCTCAAAATATTCTTAAATCATTTATTTCAACCGCATTTTACATCACCGCAATATTTAAAAAAAAAACTGTTCCTATTTCTTAATTTCTATCCCGTAATTACCCATCCAAAAACTGTTTTTACAGCTCCTGAATCTTTACTAATGAATACTCGTTCATTTAAGATAAATTTCCAAAACAGGTCTGATCCAACTAATGTTTCAACATTTATTAAATCTTTTCTTACGCAAGCATTCGCCATTTCCATTTTATTATCCCTCATAAATTCTCTAATTTGTGCAGATGGTTCGTACATCTCGGCATCTGATATCTTAGAAACAACAAGGACTCGGACTTTAGTTCTGAAAGATTGATCTAAGCTTTAAATTTCGACTTCTATTATTGGATATACCCTTTCTACCGCGCTCGGCATTCCGAAAGAATAAGCTGATAAAATCTCCTCACCTACCAGTTTTGAATTCAAAACTTCCACCAAATCCACAGTAACGAATGATCGCTGACTTCCATTATCTAAAAGTATTCTAGTTAATTTTGAATTTTGATTAGAACTTATAATAACTTTACATTTTTGTAAATAAACATTTTTAGAACAAGCCATGTTATAATTACAATGTGAAACAGATCTAACAATTTCGGAACTAGAATTTTTTACATTCACTGCCGCCTCAAATCCAGAATTAGGAGATTCAGAATTTTGTTGCGTATTGCTTATTCTATCATCTTGAGTAGTATTTAACCCTCTTCTGTTTTTTGTACAAATGGAACCATGGTGATATTGATTTTTACGCTTAAAGCAAGATAATTTACTTCTACACTTTTTGCTGACGTGAAAAATTTTAAAGCATTTAAAACAGTGATCAGAATTTTTCAATATCTTGAATTTTTCTTGCGGGGGCACACTACATTTGAATGAGTCATGGGGAGCAGAACAAAATATACAGGATAGAATTTGTGCATTCAAAGCGCTCGCAGAGTTTGAACCTTTGAAATATTTTTTTTTTTTTTACTTTTCTTCTCGGAGGATCTGTATACTTTCGCTTAGTATCTTTAAAATGATTTAGCATAAGAGAAGATTCTCGACACTCAATTTCGATTTTTAAATATCGCAAAACATTAAATTCATTTTCATCTGATTTCTCTAAACGTTTTCTATTAAAATTTAGAGCGAGATCATATGGAATTATATCCACATATTTACCAATTATATCAGGTATTATCGTAAGTTCAAAATGGAGGAGTTTTCTACGTCCAACTACCAAAAAATTCAAAATTCTTTTTCAAAAAATAGCATATAAATATATACACATATAAGCACATACTCTATGTATATTTCAACATGTTTATTTATATTATATCAGTTATTAATATAGTATTCTGTACAATTTATTACATACAATAAATCCAATTCACAAATCCTTTTTTAAAAAAGTAAGCATATTGCATCGAGTCTTTTAAAGTGTTTAAAAATGATGATAATGATAGTTCGAAGTTCAAGTTAAAAACATAGATTTGTCCACAAAGTATTCTGTACAATTTATTACATACAATAAATCCAATTCACAAATCTTTTTTTAAAAAGTAAGCATATTGCATCGAGTCTTTTAAAATGTTTAAAAATGATGATAATGATAGTTCGAAGTTCAAGTTAAAAACCTAGATTTGTCCACAAAAATTGGTCCAGAGAGTCCCAGTATTTAAATACATAAGTTCATATAAGATTCATTACCTTTTTAATTTTCATTACTAGTTCAACGTAGTTCATTTCCTCCATTTTTTTTCACTTGAAAACGCTTTCGCCTATTTCTAAGGCATCTTCAGTCAAGAATAAACAACTCATTCAGTTTTTCGGCAGAGATTTTCGAAATTTTCCTCCTTTTCTTTTTGCTTGAGATATCAGCTGGCGCCATCTATTATCAATAATTGCGTGTGTCATATCATTACATACTATTTTCTCATTTTCTTTTTGTAAGGTTTTTATTTCTATTGCTTCTCTGATCAAAGCATTGTGAAGGCATCCATAATTTGCAATTTTTTCAATCTCTATTGTCTTATTTTTAATCGGAGTTTCTATGTTTTTCCTTGCCAATGCTGTTTTTTGATTATTGTATTTTAAGTCTCGAATATGCTCGCTTAATCTTTCCTCAATTTTCCTTTTGGTCATCCCTACGTATACAATATCTTCATTATTATTATTTTTACATGTAATTTTATAAATCCCAGCTGTTTGTAGGTCATCGTATTTTTCTATATCGTTGCGTATTAAATTGAAAAGGGAGGGATTTGGTGTTAATGGTACTTGTTTTCCTAGTTTTCTTATTTCTCTTTTTATTTTAAGTGAGATGCCGTTTAAGAATGGAAAGAGGGGTGTGAAATCATTTTTCTTCTTCTCTACGTTTTTAACTTGAACTTCGAACTATCATTATCATCATTTTTAAACACTTTAAAAGACTCGATGCAATATGCTTACTTTTTAAAAAAAGGATTTGTGAATTGGATTTATTGTATGTAATAAATTGCACAGAATACTATATTAATAACTGATATAATATAAATAAACATGTTGAAATATACATAGAGTATGTGCTTATATGTGTATATATTTATATGCTATTTTTTGAAAAAGAATTTTGAATTTTTTGGTAGTTGGAAGTAGAAAACTCCCCCATTTTGAACTTACGATAATACCTGATATAATTGGTAAATATGTGGATATAAAGTTGTTAATACAGGTATTAAAAAAATTTTTATAGATAAAAAACTTTGGTTTTTTTCTTAATCCATCTTGAATCATATGGAATTAATCTAAACAGAATGGGAAATAAAAGATGACCGTAAATTTCCGTCGTTACATTTAACGATTCTAAACTTCTAATTTGAATTTCTACAATATCATACAATTTCCTCAACTCAAAAATATTTGTTGAATCCTTGACGGGATTAAGATTTAACAATTTTGACCTATGCCCGTTAACCACTAATTCTTGTCTCCCAAACCTTGTAACGGTCATGTGCACAGACTGTGTACCATTTGTACCGGAAGGGTGGTTATGTAGATGAAATGAAGACATAATTCTATATATAAATTAAAAACCACAGTTTATTTAAACTGCTAGGACTCAGGGAAAGCGGAGCGTCAGTTCACTAATTTCAATAACTATTCACCATACCAAGAGATTAAGTTGAAATTATACTCACAACCCTCGGCATAGTCTCAGTCGAGGCACTTCAAACCAATTTCTCGTTCAGACTCAGCCAAACGCTACATTAAAACTTTATAAGACAGCCCGTGGCTGTAAACACTCTTTGTTATAAAAATACTCAACGTAATTAAACTATCTCTTACCACCGGTACTTTTCCTGGATAGCTCCACTGGTGATAAAATAAGTCGGCAAACGCTGCTGGCTATCTCACTCTAAAACTCCTAGCTAATTCACTTGAGGCTAATAATAACTGGCTATAGCGCCATCCAATTCACCTGGCTGGCTTTCGCCGCCTTCTCCTCACCACCGCACACTTCTCCTCACTACCACCACACACTCCAACTCAAAGCTTTTATACGTTGCAAACTGAAGACGGCATTACGAATTTGCATATTACTCCTAACCGCGAACTAACTGTAGAACCGAGGCGACACACACGCTCTAGAAAGTTTAAGTAAAATAAAGGATAGGGGTCGCTTTCACGCTACACATGTTAAAACATTGACGTCACGATCACACAAAAATGCTAGAGTGCCTTTGTCACAAAGGACACTCCCTCAAACCTTTGTTCTAATAACTTCAAATAATTGCTTTTTCATAATTTTCCTCAGACAAAGCGAAACCATTCACAACATTGAACGCGATCCCTCCCAAAAGAGTCTTTAAATATGAAAATTTAACTTTTTTAGACAAAGTTTCGTTTTTATCAATCGAGCTTTGAAACTCATTCCAAAACCCCATCCACAAACACGGATCACCGTAATATTTTGCAGTCGCGATCTTAGGCAATTTTACTGTTACATTATTAAATTTTAAATTATTATTTACTTTATTTGCAAATGATTCACTTGAACTATTAGATATAATCTTCTGAGGCGTACTATCGGGACTCGAAAGTGTATTTTGTTTAGAATTTTTATTAACTTTTATTATCGCATTAATTTTACTAATCGAATTTGTTATTTTTGATTATATTCAATAGTGCTTTGAACCTCATTCTCAAAGTATTTTTCTTCATTAATGCCATTTTTAATTTCCTTATCAAGTGTTTTTAATTCTTTACTTATTTGGTTTAAATATCCAATAAATTCTTCTTATGAGGTTTCTGAAGAATTTTCCAAATCTTCACTTTCGATTTTATTTATATACTTAGTTACCATTGTTCTTAAAATAGCTTTTTCTTTTTTAAGCTTTGCTAAATCATTCTTGTTTAAACAACAATAATATCAGAAATAAGAACTATTCAAAATCAATTTAAACATTAAATCATACAAATTTTCTTTCTTATCACATAATTAATCAGTTACTTTCACTTTCAATAATAAAACAAATCAGAATTGTTTTCGAAATAAACAACATTTTCTTTTTCCAAAAAGCATCAAGTTATTTTCTTTCTTTTCATTACATAACGAATAAAATGTTTTCACTGAAAATAGTCAAACAGCTTACTTCTTCCCGACCGATTGCACCATGTCTTAATCCTCTGGATTCTAGCCAAACCCGGAACAATTTTATTCTGATAATATTTTATTTGTTTTATTCAGCATCAATTAAGTTGAGAACACTTTTTATTGTAAATCTTGACGTATATTCCAAAATATTCTCAGGATATCGCCTATATTAAACAGATAGAACATAATTTTTAATCAAGCTTCATTTTTAGTCTCACATTTTCACACACACGGTGGTTCAGACAAAAAAGTATAGAAATGATTTCACTTCGTTTCACAAATGGGAAGTGCCAAAACTTTAGCGACATCTACATTTTACTTTAATTTACACACATTTTAGACACCTTGGACCCCCTTTTTCGAAACTTTTTTTAAATTTAGACTCGTCTTGAAACAGTTGTCTAGCTAATGATTATCCTTATTAACCAAAACAACCTCCTCACTCGCTTATAAAACTAACACAGCAATAAATATAATTTTTCAATTTTAAATTGAATTTGTTTAACACCATTGCCAAGGAGTTGTTCTTACTAACATGAATTTTATCAAATTTACTTTTAAAAAAAACTGAAAAAAAATCAGAATGAGATTTTGCTTTATAATGCCTCTCCAACATATGGAAACAAAAGAGATCCGAACACAAATAAACCTCATCGGAATACTAAAAAATTATATGATAGATTTAAATTTCTACGATATAAAGTTTTTAAGTGTAATTTTTTTCCTCGAAAACTACAAAAGAAAGGAATTAACAGTATTGAACATCTGATAACGTCAAAGAGAAATTCAAAACTTCCTACGCATATACGAATTTCTGAAAAATAAAAATTCTCTTTTCATTTTATTCTTATTTTATGGGACGGCCCTTAGAACAACATCGTCTTCAAAATCAACGAATTATCCATTCTTCTCTTAGTCCTGTAACAACATCTATAAAAGTAAATGCAAATAAAAGTTTTATGATGAATCTGGGAATCTTATCATGAAAGTAACTTTCACTCCCAGAAGATTTACAATTCATATTTTATCTTATTAGCTTCTATGAGACATGCCAAATGAAATAAACATAAAAAGCTTTTTAGATGAATTACATATTTTTTTTTACAATCGTGAAAATCTAAGAATGATGTAATAAATTCTAAGTAAAAAGATCCCCTCAGGAATTACGCGAGTATTTTCATTCAAATTTCTGGCGATAAATTTATTCAGAGAAACGATACAGAAAGAACATTTAATGTGCCAAAATAAAATATCATTCAGGGGGAACATCTTCAACGAAAAGCTGCACGAATTATACATTACCGTATTCATATGTATATGAAAAGAAGAAATAAAAAACTCGGTAAAATATATGTTTTGTAGATTTTGTTATTTAGACACATGAAATACATTTTCTTCGGTAAACTGTTTTTGTTTTTTTTCGCTTAACATTTTTTTTTAAATCACGAATGTTTAAGAAGTTATAGTTTGCTGATTAAAAGAAAGTAATCTTTTCGTTATCATGACGAAATATATATTCCAAAGAAAGAAACTGAAGATTTAGGTTATTAGTCTCATTGTTTGTATATAATGGAATAATGTAATGCAATAAATACATATTCGATAGCATTAACTCGTAATGTATGTGTACAAACACAATTGTAGACCGTAAAGCAGCAGCACGAACAATCACTTCATCACTTTCACGACTGAAATTCCAGAATTAAATATCGATTCGCATATTAAAGCGTAGTCTGTCTGCCATCTCATATCTTGGTGAAAAACATCTGAAAACCCGATTTTAAAGGTTTACTGAACGATTTACCACTGTGTTTTCATTTTTCAAGTCCTCTATGTTTTCATATGTTTAGGTGCAGGGAACCACAATGGTAAACCTATTAAAAAATATTTCATTTCGCGAATTTGAAAGATCATGAAAATTAAATTCGTGAATAATACATAACTCTTTACATCACATCCAGATTTGTCTTTTTACTAATTCATTGAAAATAACACGCACAAAACAAAAGTACAAACACGTAAACATATAATTTTCATATCAAAAATACGAGAGTTACATTTTTCTCTCGCTCAGAATAATTGTTCGAGCACATCTAAACATTAGAACTGAATTGCGTAACAACTCACTCCCGAGCCCAACGGCGCCGAAAAACTAAATCACGTGACTCGATAGCAGGTGCTACGATTCGTAACACCTATGAGTTAACCGATAAAATCCAATTTTCACTTGTTTTACTCCAAGATATGATTTGTCAAGTCGATTTTATTTTAATATGTGAGTGATGTTTTAAGTAATTCTAGAATTTCAGTCGTGACTTTGTTGACATGAATGTTTGTGCTGCCTCTTCTCGGTCCATTATTATAGCACGGTAAAAGCATGGTCAGAGTTTTTATATATCCGTGCTATGTAATAGTGTAATCTCGCTTTAAATTAAATTATTCTGTTCTCAGCAATATTCAATTTCACTATAAATTCTAAAGTAACTGTTATTTATTAATTACATTGCGATTATACAGTAGATCTTCAATATTGCCCGGCATCCAAAATTTCATACATTTAACATTTACAGGTTTTAAAATATTGAATTTCAAAACTGGCTGTAATAACTATCTTGCTAATAAAACATCCCAAGTTTTTCCTTTTAGTTTCAGCTATTTTAAAATATAATTTAAATTTTGGAGTGAAATTTTGTTCATATAATAACAATAATATTATTAAGAAATATATTACAATTCATGCAATTCTTGTAAACAATTAATGATACATAATTCAAAACTCGTTGATTTTTTTAATGCACTCTCATACACAACTTTGTTTAGAAATCTTTATGTCACTCCCACTAAATGTAAAGCTTAAAATTTAATCGATGTAGTGAATTTTACATGCAGCAATTAAAACATTACGAAAATTTAAAAAACATCTTATTAGTTCACTTTTTAAACTTTAAAATTCTTCTTTTTTTCAACGAGCATCCTATATTAGAGCTGCCAGCCTTTAGTGACCATTGTCTCCGGAATTAAATGGTAATGAGGAGGATATATTAAGGTTTGATGATGCAATAAAGAAGGTAAGAATGTGTGTAGAGTGCTAGATATGGACCATTGTACGATCGATGACAATCCAGAAAATGAAGTAAAATGGAGCAAAAAGATGGGGGACTGTATTACTATATCCATTGATTAGTGTCAATATATCATACACACTACAGCACATACATTCATCTTTTTGCTTAGTTTTAGGAACAACGGATTTTGAGGGTTTTTTCTCGGTGATAATTTTGAGAAATTTCAAGCTATGTTTTCGAGACTTTCAAAAGATGCTCTATACATTTAGCTAACATGTTAAAGATGTTACATTTTGATTATTTTCACGCAATGAAATATTATTTAGTAAATGTCGCACTTTTTCATACAATTTTTTGTTTTTTTTCTAAATTCTTATCACAAGGTATTGTGCACAATGCTGTTTGTCATATTTTCTGAAATGCACATTTTTTTTAATATTAAAAACTTAGCAAATTATATGTATAAAACTTGGCAAATTTTGGGATTGTTTTTGAAAACCTTAATTTCGCTGCGATTATGTATGCTATCGTCATAAAAATGAACACAGTTTATTACTATAAGCCACTTTACCATAAATTACAGTTTGAACGCTCGTCTCCTATAGGGTTTCGGAAAAAATCTTCGTCGGAATTTAAAATATGTACTATACTGTCTGCACACCTGAAATTTCAGGATAATCTCGTATTTATTTACTAGATATTTAAAAAAATCTAAAATCACAGGTGACCGGCCATTTTTGGTCATATAATGTATATACCCGGTGTCCCAAAAATGACTGATGGATTTTAAAATTCAATAACTTGCAAACGGTGACAGCTATTTAAAAATTTTTTGCAAGAGGGTTATGTATAATGTCAGGAGTTTTTACTGCTGTTTTGAACTGCTTATATTCTGAATCATTTTTAAATTCACTTTTGATTTTAAACGCATCCAAATGGCTGATCCTCCTATTTAGTAACTGTATAGTGTGACGTATTAGCCAGTTTTTTGATAAAGGAAGAATATTTTTCAAAAAAGACTGCCAAAAACTGTAGTTTGAACAGAATTTCCTAAAGTGATGGTGATTGGAAAATTGAGGAAGTATAACAAATTACATTTTTTCTGACTCATTTTTAAATCCATTTTTGTTCTCAAACACATACAATTTAGAGGTCCTCTTATATAGGAACTATATAATGGGACGGATTGGCCAGTCTTTTGATAAAGGCAGAATATATTTCAAAAAAGGCTGCCAAAATGGGCACTTCGCACAAAATTTCCCAGAGCCATCATGATTAAAGAATTGAAGATGTATTCAAATAACAAATTGGTTATTTTATGAGTCATTTTTAAATTAAATTTTGCTTTCAAACGCATTAAATTGACAGTTTTTTATTATTTAGGAACTATATAATGTGAGAATTTGTCGATTTTTAGGTAAAGGCTAAATATATTCTTTTAAAAAGCTGTCAAAGTAGGCACTTTGCACAAAATTTCCCAAAGCGATCATGATTTAAGAATTGAGGATGTATTCAAATAACAAATTGGTTATTTTATGACTGATTTTTAAATTAAATTTTGCTTTCAAACGCATTCAATTGACAATTATTTGTTATTTAGGAACTGTGTAATATGACGTAATGGTCAGTTTTTTGATAAAGGTTAAATCTATATATTTTTAAAGCTGTCAAAGTGAGTACTTCGCACAAAATTTCCCAAAGCGATCATGATTTAAGAATTGAGGATGTATTCAAATAACAAATTGGTTATTTTATGACTCACTTTTAAAGTCGATTTTGCTCTCAAAGCATTCAGTTGACAGTTTTTTGTTATTTAGGAACTATATAATTTGCGTGTTGGTCGATTTTTTAATAATAAAGTCAGAATATATTTCAAAATATGTTGTCAAAATTGGCATATGAGCCGAATTTCGCTTAAGATGATTTGGATAAAAACGAGTTCGTACATAAAAATAAATTAAAAAATTTTCAAAAGCGGCCAAAACATTTTTATTTGCTAAAAAATTTTGAAAATTTTTACTTTTTAATATTAAAACAAAACAAATTGTAAATTTCAGTAATTTTTATAAAGGAAAATTGGAAAATCCAATTTTCATTCTTCAATTATTTTCTTTTTCTAAAATTTATTTTCCTTCATAAAACGGAAACCGAAATATATAAGAAAAATTACAATTATAAGATCACAAAAGATTATATAAACTTTTATATTTGAGATAGGAAACTAACTTATTAAATTGATATTAGATACAAAATAGATATTATGTTGATACAAAAAGTCCTTGCGGGCAGAAATTAAATTTTCTGTTTTTTCTGGTACATGATGAAAAAGGAAATGAAATAGAAAAAGAAAAGAAATATAATTTTAGTGTACAATATAAAGACACGCAACTAAGTTGTGGTAAGTATAATTTTTTATCATATTAATTAGAGAACGGAAATATAAAACTAGAATTTTCCTATATTTAGATTCTGATAATTTTGTTATTAATATATTTATATTAATAGCAAGAGGCAAAATATAAAATACTAGAATTTTTACATTTACACTATAAAGTTGCTAAAAAATATTGAGTCATTACCTATATTTTTAAAATGCCTTTAAAATTAACAGTTCTATACAAATATTTATTTGTATAACATTATGAATTACTGTTTCGCAAACACAATATTTATTTGCAAACTTTTTTTGAAATTTTATAATTTTTAATATAAAACAAAACAAAACAAATTTTAAATTTCCATTCTTTTTAAAAAGGAAATGTGGTAAAAAATAATTTATTCCAGTTTTCTCCTTTCAATTTTTTTTTCTAAAATTTATTTTCCTTCATAAAAAGCTGACAGAGAATAAATATCTAAGAAAATTTACAATTATAAGATCATAAAGGATTATATAATCTTTTATATTTGAGATAGGAAACTAATTAAGTTGATATTAGATTCAAGATAGGTACAAAAAGCCCTCGCTGGCAGAAATTAAATTTTCTGATTTTCTGCTACATGATGAAAAATCAAATGAAATAGAAAAGAAAAGAAATACATTGTCAGCGTACAATATAAATACACGCAATTATTTTATGATAACTACGGTTTTTTATTATTTTTTTAATTAGAGAACGAAAATATGAAACTAAAAATTTCCCATACTTAGGTTCTGATAAATTAGGTATTAATATTTTTATATTAACTTCAAGAGGCAAGTATGTGACACTAGTATTTTTACATTCAAGCTAAAGACTTGCCAAAAAGTGTTCAGTTATTACCTATATTTTTAAAATGTACTGAAAATTTTTTAGAGCAAAAGTCTCAAAGAAAAAAAGAAGAAATAAATAAGAAACAGCCAATAATTGCAAAAAAAATTTTATTATTATTATTATTATTGTTTGAAAATTATAATAATGGTTCATGTCGCGTGTGATAAATAATTATTTCAACTAATATTTAGCTAATTCATTTTCATAATTTGTTACACTAATAACTTAATATGAAAACTTTCGAATACAGCTGAAAGACTTTGGAAAAGTGTGATATATTTCAATGAAATGGCGAAAACTTTGTTAGATGTGGACATAATGTTTCTTAAAGTTTTTTTATAAACCTTTTTTAAATTGCAGAACAAAATCTTCATGTTTCACTAAAATATTATTTTTAAATACAAGTACTTTTTAAAGTTAAGTATGTACAGTATTTTAAAATGTCTATAAGTTAAAATTTTACGTATTTTTAAATTTCTCTAAAAACCGTCTTTTTTTTCCAAGCTGTTTTGAAACTTTATATATTTTAATACTAAAACAAAACAAATTTTAAATTTCTATTCTTTTTGTAAGTGAAATGTGGAAACTGTCATTTAATCCAGTTTTTACCTTTCAATTATATTCTTTTTCTAAAATGTATTTTCCTTCATAAAGATGTTGACAGAGACTGAAAGATGTAAGAAAAAGTACATTTATAAGATCAGAAGAGATTATATAACCTTCGATATTTGAGAAAGGAAACTTAGTTGATTAATATTAGATACAAGATAGATATTGAGTTAGAGCCAGTAATTAAATTTTCTGCTTTTCTGGTACACGATGAAAAAAAAAAAAGAAAACTGGGAAAAGAAAAGAATTTTATTGTCAGTGTACAATATAAAGACACGCAGTTGCTTTGAGATTTTTATATTAATTTCAAGAGGCAAAATATGAGATGCGAGAATATTTACATTCGCAATATAGTCTTGCCAATATATCTTGAGTCATTACCGATATTTTTAAAACATCTTTAAAACTAACAATTCTATACAAATGTTTTTTTTTTTTTTTGTTTTTTGTTTTTTTTTGTTTCTTTTGTTTTTGTTTTTTTGCACAAAATTACGAATTGCTTTTTAAGTTATTACAGTTTCGTAAACACAATATTTGTTTGCAAACATTTTAGAAACTTTATATATTTTAAAATTAAAACAAAACAAATTTTAAATTTTTATTTTTTTATAAAAGAAATGCGGAAACAATAATTTAATCTAATTTTCATTTGTCAATTATTTTCTTTTTCCTAAAATTTAGTTCACCTCATAAAAATGCTGACAAAGACTGAAAGATATAAGAAAAAGTACAATTATGAGATCAGAAAAGATTATATAATCTTTTATATTTGAGAAAGGAAACTTAGTAAGTTGATATTAGGTGTAATATAGATATTAAATTGATACAAAAAGTCCTTTCCGGCAGTAATTAAATTTTCTGGTTTTCTGGTACATGATTAAAAAGGAAATGAAATAGGAAAATAAAAGAAATATATTGTCAGTGTACCGTTTAAAGACGCGCAGTTACTTTGTGATAAGTATGATTTTTTTCTTACATAAATTAAAGAATGGATATACGAAACTAGAGATTCCCTATACTTAAACTCTGATAACTTCGATATTGATGCTTTTATATGAACAGGCAAAATATGTGATACTAAAATTTTTGCATTCAAACTGCAGACTTGCCAAAAAGTATCGATTCATTACCTATATTTTTAAAATGTACTGGAAAAGTCTTTGAGCAAATATCTCAAAAAATAGAAGAAGAAATAAATAAGAAACAACAAATAATTGCATAATCTTTTATTTATTATTATCCATTTATTTGTTAGAAAATAACAAAATTGGTTCATGCCACGTGAGACAAGTATTTATTTCATCCAACTTTCAGTTAACACATTCTCATTATTTGTTACAATAGGAATTTAATATGAAAACTATCAAATTCAGCTGAAAAACTTTGGAAAAGCATGATATATTTCAATAAAAAGGCAAAATCTTTATTAGGTATGGACATATTATTTGTTAAAGCTTATTTGTAAAGCTTATTAAATTGCAAAACAAGACCTTCATATTTTGCTAAAATATCATTTCTTAATAGAAGTACTTTTTTAAGTTAAATATATGTAGTATTTCAAAAATACTAAAAGCTAAAATTGCGACCATTTTAGAATTTTTCTAAAAATAATTTTTATTTGTAAACTTTTTTGAAACTTTATATATTTTAATATTAAAACATTTTTTTTAAATTTCTATTCTTTTTATAAAGGAAATGTGAAAACCATAGTTTAAACCAATTTTTTTCTTTCAATTAATTTCTCTTTCTAAAATTTTGTTTCCTTCATGAAAACGCTGACAGAGAATGAACGATATAAGTAAAAGTACAATTATGAAAACAGAAAAGGTTGTATAATCTTTTATATTTGAGAAAGGAAACTTAGTAAGCTGATATTAGATACAAGATAGATATTAAGTTGATACAAAAAGTCCTTTCTGGCAGTAATTAAATTTTCTGTTTTTCTGGTACATGATGAAAAAGGAAATGAAATAGGAAAAGAAAAGAAGTATACTGTCCGTGTACAACATAAGACACGCAGTTACTTTGAGATAGGTATAATTTTTTCTTTTACTAATTACAGAATGGATATATGAAACTAGAAATTTCCTATACTCAGATTCTGATAACTTCTATATGGATGTTTTTAGATGAACTTCAAGAGACAAAATATGTAATACTAGAATTTTTACATTCAAACTACAGACTTGCCTAAAAGTATTGAATCATTACCTATATTTTTTTTAATGTACAGGAAAAATCTTTAAGCAAATGTCTCAAAAAATAGAAGAAGAAAAAGAAGAAAAAAATAAGAAACAACAACTAATTTCAAAATCTTTTCTCGATAATTATTCATTTATTTGATTGAAAATTACAAAATTGTTTCGGTGTATTTTTGGTGTATTTTTGTCGGCCGATTATCTACGCTATGGGATATAGGCCTTATGGGGTGGGCTGCCCTCCGTGGGGGTCTTTCTAAGGGAATCTAACCCGTATTTACGCAAGTTTCGAAGAAAACCATGGAAAACTTCGAACGGTTAGGTCGACGGTCGCGATCGGGTTCGAACCCAGCACCTACCGTCTACCAGTTTGGAGGTCAGAACCTCGCAGCCACTGGTCGGGCACAAAATTGTTTCATGCCACGTAAGACAAACATTTCTTTCATCCAATAGTCAGTTAACACTTTCTCATTATTTGTTACAGTAGGAATTTCAAATGAAAACTATCGAATACAACTGAAAGACTTTGGTAAAGCATGATATATTTCAATGAAAAGGCGAAATCCTTGTTAGATGGGGATATATTATTTGTTGAATTTTTTTTAGCTTCTGAAATTTCAAAAAAAAAAATCTTTATATTTTGCTAAAATATTATTTCTTAATACAAGTACTTTTTAAAGTTAAATATGTGTACTATTTCAAAAATTCTATAACCTAAAATTGCACATATGAGATGCACATATGTTTTGAAACTTTATATATTTTAATACTAAAACAAAACAAAATTTTAATTTCTATTCTTTTATAAACAAAATGTGGAAAACATAATTTAATCCAATTTTCATTTTTCAATTATTTTCTTTTTCTAAAATTTATTTTCCTTAATAAAAAGAGCACTTTGTTTAACAATCTGATTATATAATCAGATGAGATTATATAATCTTTTACATTTGAGAAAGAAAACTTAATTGGTTGATATTAAAGGCAAGATAGATATTCAGTTACAGGCGGGAATTAAATTTTCTGCTTTTCTAGTACATGATGAAAAAGGAAAAAAATAGGAAAAGAACAGAAATTTATTGCCAGTGTATAATATAAAGACACGCAATTACTTTGATATAAGTATGGTTTTTTATTATATTAATTAGAGAATGTAAACATAAAACTAGAAATTTCGCATACTTAGATTCTGATAACTTTAATACTTATATTTTTATATTAACTTCAAGAGGCGAAATATGAGGAAGAGAATAGAGAAAATAAGAGAATTTTTACATTCACCCTACAGTCTTCATAAAATGTTTTGAGTCATTACCTATATTTTTAAAATGTTTTTTAAACTAACATTTCTACACAAATGTTTTTTGTTTTTCATAAAATTATGAATCCCTTTTTATATTATTACAGTTTCGTAAACACAATATTTATTTGCAAACATTTTAGGAACTTTATGTATTTTAATATTAAAACAAAGTAAACTTTAAATTTCTATTATTTTTATAGAGGAAATGTAGAAACCATAATTTAATCCAATTTTCATTTTTCAATTATTTTCTTTAAAAAAAATTATTATCCTTAATTAAAACACTGACAGAGATCGAGAGATAGAAGAAAACGTGCAATTATATGATCAGAAGAGATTATATATTCTTTGATATTTGAGAAAGAAAATTTAGTCGGTTGATATAAAATACAAGATAGATAATAAGCCGAGACAAAAAGTCTTTTCTGACAGTAATTAAATTTTCTGCTTTTCTGGTATATGATGAAAAAGAAAATGAAAAAAGTCCTTCCGGCAGTGCCGGGAGGAAGAGGTAGCTTTCATATACTTATATATTTATATATTTTAAATTAAGTTATATTATTCAAAAATACTAAGCTCAAATTAGTGGAACCTGATTATGAGCTTGGTCGAAATCTTAATTTAGGTGCACATGCACACTCATATTGAAATCGATTAACCCATTTTAGGCCAAGCACAGAAATTTTATAAAATGTAGCATTATTTTTATTGAAATATGCTTAAATTACATACATTAAGACACAAAAAAAGATTCGTGCATGAAAAATAATATTTTATATAAGAAATAATATTTTATATAATAATATAAAATATTATTTCTTATAATGAATAATATGAATATGAATAATATTTTTATGACTTTTGTTTTATTCTTATTTCATATACAGAATTTGCAACTTTAATCTATTTTAAAAACATATAATTCATTTCAATTGGAATAACAATATATTTTTAAAAAGTCCAATTTGTCAAAGGCGTTTCAAATTAAAACTCTAGCGTATTTTGAAAATTTTTTAAGAGAAAGTGTTTACTCCAATTGAATTACTAATATTTTATGGATGTCTTCAAAAGCCTTAAAAAATAGAAGAAAAATAAAATTCTTGAAAAAATGTGTCAGAGTGTTAAAAAAAAATATTTATCGAAATGTTTCGTATACAAACCTTTGGCCGAAAATGGGTTAATATATACGAGTGCTGTCGCGGGCAAATTGATTTCTTAAAAAATGTCACTCACGTTAGAAATTCAAACTGCTCAGGCGTTTTCTAAGTTAAAAACAAAGCAAAAAATACTCCTGAATTCATTTTAAAGATAAATACTTTAAAAGGAACCTTTTTTCAATTTCTAATTTTTTCTTTGTACATCATTATACATTTAAAAGATTTTTGACAAACTTAAATGGCTACCATTTTGAAACAGGAGGACGGAAGAAGTTGGACAGAGAACGGGGTCAAAGCATTGCTATGTACTATATGCACCCGGAGTTATATTCAGATCAGTTTATAAATATGTGCATAATCGCGTGACAAATTTCAGTCCGTTTCAAAATGTGAACCACACTGGAAATTGAAAGTTCCCAAACCCAGCAACCAAAACCCAACCAAAACCCAACCATTCCAAACCCAGCCATTTTTCAAGATATAGATGAAACAAAAAATGCTGTGGAATCTTTGTATCAAGGTCAAACTCACAAAAGAGAAATATTTTTCAATTTCTTACTCTTTTGCACCTAATTTTAAAATTTAAAACAAAAATTAATATTCCGCCATTTTGAAACAAGATGGCGGATGGATTTGGCCAACGAACTCGGTCTAAACATTGGTATTTACTATGTACGCACTAAGTTTCATCCAAATCGGTTTATAAATACGCGTTTTATCACGTGACGAAAATCAGATCATTTCAAGATATGAGCAACACTAGAAATTAAAAATGCGATAACTCAGCCATTTTTTCAGATACAAACGAAACAAAAAATGCTCTGGAATCTTTGTATCAAGGTCAAATGCATAAAAGAAAAATCTTTTTCAATTTCTCACTTTCTTGTACCTAATTTTAAATTTTAATATTTATAAAAAAATTTAAATGGCCGCCATTTTGAAATAAGATGGCGGATGGAACTGAGTATCGAACTCGATTCAGGCCTCAGTATATACTATGTACACAACAAGTTACAGCCAAATCGATTCATAAATACGCGTGTTATCATGTGACAAAAATCAGATCGTTTCAAAATGTCAGCCATAAGAAAAATTCAAAGTGCTATAACTCAATCATTTTTTAAGATATAGACAAAATAAAAAGTGTTCTGGAATTGTTGTTTTAAGTTCTAACACGTAAAGGAAAAATATTTTTCAACTTTTAATTTTTTCGCATTTAATTTTAAACTTTAAATTTTTTTTAATTTAAAATGGCCGCCATTTTGAAACAAAATGGCGGATGATTCTGAACAACGAACTCGATTGAGACATTTGTATGTACTATGTAATCATTCAAATCGGTTCATAAATACGCGTGTTATCACGTGACAAAAATCAGATCGTTTCAAAATGTCAGCCATAAGAAAAATTCAAAGTGCTATAATTCAATCATTTTTTAAAATATAGACAAAATAAAAAGTGTTCTGGAATTGTTGTTTTACGTTCTAATACGTAAAAAAAAAAAAAAAAAAATATTTTTCAACTTTTATTTTTTTTTTTGCATTGAATTTTAAACTTTAAAATTTTTTAAAAATTTAAAATGGCCGCCATTTTGTTTCAAAATGGCGGATGATGCTGGCCAACGAACTCGGTCGAGACATTTGTATGTAGCATGTACATACCAAGTTTCATTCAAATCGGTTCATAAATACGTTAGTTATCCCATGACAAAAATCAGATATATATGTATATATATATATATATGGTTATATAAATACTTTTATAAATACATCCAAAGTTATTCAGACAATATCAATAAAAGAACCAATGAAACCAGTATTTTTACATTCATATTATTAAAAACAGTTGAAGTTTGAAGAGAAATTATATATATATATATACACTATATTGCCATTGATTATTGGACACTTGCGATTTTAGACATTTTACTAAATATCTAGAAAACTATATTAGGAATCATCTCGAAACTCTTAGTGTATAAATATAATTGTATACGCCATACATCGCCTTGAAGATTTTTTACCGAAACTCCACAGGGGACCGTCAACATATTAAAAAAGAATGAATATCTTTTGAATAACCCTGTCAAAACTAATATAGCAAAAGTGCTCAAACTCTAGATTATGATTGAATACCTTATTGTAATACACTGTGTTCATTTTTATGCAAATAGCATGCATACTCGCAGAGTAATTAAGGTTTTTATAAAAATGGTCCCAAATTTTTCCAAGTTTTTTCCTTATAATTTTCAGAGTTCTTAATATAAAATAATATTTTTTTCAGAAAATAGGACAAACAACATTGCAGACAGTACCCTGTAATCAGAATTTAAAAAAATTAAAAATTGTATGAAAAATGAGTAGGTTTACTAAATAATTTTTTACTGCGCATGCGTCAAAGATATCAAAATTTCATTTGCATATTATGTTAGCTAAATGTATAGAGCAACTTTTGTAAAAGTCTCAAAATCATAGCTTGAAAATTCTGAAAGTAATCGTCTATAGAAAAAGGACAAAATCCGTTGTTTCCAAAATGAAGCAAAAAAATGAGGGATTTTATCCAAATGTAGTAGTACATCCCGTATTGTGTATTCTATATTGACACTAATCAATGGATATATGGATACAACCCCTCTTGTTTTTGCTTCATTTTGAGAATAACGGATTTTCAACTAATTCAATTGACGATTATTTTCAGAATTTTCAAGTTATGATTTTGTGACTTTCACAAAAGTTGCTCTATACATTTAACTAACATAATATGCAAATGAAATTTTGATATCGTTGACGCATGCGCAGTAAAAAATTATTTAGTAAACCTACTCATTTTATACACAATTTTCATTATTTTTTAATTCTGACTACAAGGTACTGTGTGCAATGTTGTTTGTCATATTTTCTGAAAAAAATATTATTTTATATTAAGAACTCTGAAAATTATAAGGAAAAAACATGGAAAAATTTGAGACCATTTTTATAAAAACCTCAATTACTCTGCGAGTATGCATTCTATTTGCATAAAAATGAACAAGGCTTTTTACAATAAGGCATTCAATCATAATCTAGAGTTTGAGCGCTTTTGCTACATTAGTTTTGACAGGGTTATTCAAAAGATATTCATTCTTTTTTAATTTGTTGACGGTCCCCTATGGAGTTTCGGTAAAAAATCTTCACGGCGATGTATGGAGTATACTATTATATTTATACACTAAGAGTTTCGAGATGATTCCTCATGTATTTTTCTAGATATTTAGTAAAATGTCTAAAATCGCAAGTGTCCAATAATCAATGGCAATATAGTGTATATATGTCAACATTTGAACGGAGGGTGGTTTTGGGGTCTGGGGGTCATGATCGGTGAAAATATACCAAAATTTTCTGAAAGTGCTTTCCTCCGGACGGTTGCAATAGGTAGCTTTTTACTTTTTGTAATGAAAGCTACCTAAAAAAAAAGAAAAAAATATTTTGTCAGCGTACAATATAAAGACACACAACTACTTTGTTATAAGTATGATTTTTTGTTATATTAATTAGAGAATAGATGTATGAAACTAGAAGTTTCTTGCACTTCAATACAGATGTTTTTATACGAATTTCAAGAAGTAAAATATGAGATAACAGAATTTTTTATTCACACTACAGTCTTGTTAAAATGCATTGAGTCATTACCTATATTTTTAAAGATCTTTAAATCTTGCAGTTCTATACAAATGTTTTTTTCTTTCCATAAAGTTATGAATCACTTTTTATGTTATTACAGTTTCGAAAACACAGTATTTGTTTGCAAACTTTTTTAGAAACTTTATGTACTTTAATACTAAAACGAAAAACAAATTTTAAATTTCTATTCTCTTTACAAAGGAAATGTGGAAACCATAATTTAATCCAATTTTCAGTTTTCAATTATTTTGTTTTAAAATTTATTTTCCTTAATTAAAACACTGACAGAGACCGAAAGATATAAGAAAACGTGCAAGTATATTATTAGAAGAGATTATACAATCTTTGATATTTGAGAAAAAAAAAAACTTAATCGGTTGATATTAGATACATGATAGGTATTAAGTTGTTACAAAATGTCCTTTCTGACAGCAGTTAAATTTTCTGGTTTTTTGCTACATGATCAAAAAGGAAGTAAAAAAAGAAAAAAAAAGAAATATATTGTCTGTGTATAATATAAATATACGAAACTACTTTGTGATAAGTATGATTTTTTGTTATATTAATTAGAGAACGGAAATATAAAACTAGAAATTTCCTATATTTAGATTCTGATAACTTAGATACTAATACTTTTATATTAATTTCAAGAGGCAAAATTTAAGAAACTAGAATTTTTACATTTGCACTACAGACTTGCTAAAAACTATTGAGTCTTTACTTACATTTTTAAAATACCTTTAAAATTAACAGTTCTATACAAAATTTTTTATTTAATATGTGACTCCAATTATATATGAATTGAGCTTCTTTAATTGTGAATATTGTGACATCTAATTTTTACCTATACGACTACTGCATAGCAAGATATTGTAAATTCTGTTAATAAATACAACGCGATTACCCACGCAATTGAAAATTTTCATCTGATATTTCTCCCTTCTGATATTTTTATAACTTGCTTATTCGAAAACTACTAAAGATTTTTTTTTAATTACATAGACGTTTGATTATTTTACTTGTTTTCTATGTTGTATTTAATATTTTTGTGCATGGATTTAACATTCAAGATTATAGTTATTTAAAAAAAAAAATTAAATTGAGAGTTTTTGTAATTTTCTTCTTTTTTTTAGAAGTACACGAGAGAAAAAAACATTAAATGTAAAATCCCATACACCTAAAAATCCATAAAAAGTTTTTTTTCGTATATTCTAATGATATTCTAATGAATGTGGAAAAAAATTGAAGTAAAAAAAATCATATATAAAAAAACGTAGTAGTATAAACTAAAAAAAAAAAAAAATTAGTAAATTAGGCTGTTCTACAAGATTTTTTAAACTTATTTAATTTTTAGTATTAAGTATTGTGTCATCACATATATTACTGTGTTATTCAAAATTGAAGAGAAGGTTTCAAAGGTACTGTTATCCCTTAACTTTAAGAGGAAATATGTGATACTAGGATTTTTTTATACACAGTACAGATTTGGCAAAAAGTATTGAATCATTTTTTATGTTTAATATTAGTTATTACCTATAAAAAATTTATATTCCAATTTCTTTAATCTATTGGCTCACACAAAACTGAAGATCTATATCGACAATCTTCCTTTCCGCTGATTATCTCCGATAGAAATTACCATAGTCATCGCAATACATTCCTTCACTGTACACTTGGACTGTCTGCGTAATACTAAGTAACACTTATCTTTCTTTCTTCTCTCCTAACATTGATTGGCCAGCACCTATTCCAATAATTCCAAATATTGATAATACATGAGTGATCATGCATGAGCAATGAGCACTGAAAATAATCTGTTTATATATAAATATATTATAAAGGAGAATTTTATTATATTATAAATTAAAAACAGTATCACTAAAATATTTCTTCTTCTTTTTTTTGCGGAAGCATGTAATTGTGATTGGGCTCAATGTAGCGTATTTTAGTGTTACATTTTTCGTATCTCCCCCAGCCACCATATTTCATCTCCAGTTTTTCTTTTTACTCTATGTTGATGATTGACGATATGATCATTCACTTCAATTAATTATGGAAGTATTGATAAAGTCAGAGACTTGGGGCTTTCAATCTAAAAAACGATATTTTAAAAACTGAGTAAAAATTTCTCAAATCTAAGGATGTTACATAGTCTATATAGATCCATATCAAAAATAATCCAGTTTCTAACAAGTGCATACTCATTTTTTAAAACATGGACATTCACACAAGAGTACACATGAGCGCATGACGCTTTAATCATGATGTTTTTTCACGATTATAAATGATGTTTGCATATCGTTGTAGGCTGTCAAATTGTACATGCGTACCTTTTCTTTTACGAATTCATCCATTTGTAGATTTCGAAGACTGACGAATAAAATTTACGCTTTCATGATTACGTTACGTTAAGTGTTTTTCCATGAATAATGTGAAATTGTTGTATGCCATATTTCAAGTTATAAATTATTACTAAAGACAGTGTTTAATAGTGACAAAATTATCAAATAATTTGAATAAATAAAGGAACTTCTATCGAAACATTTATTAAGTTTAAAGAACGAAAAGTAATATTGTTTGAAACGGAGTATTTCTGGTATTTTAGAAATGAAAGCATTGAGTCGTCATATTTGAAACAAAAAGTATCATAACAAAATGAAAATATTGGTTTACTCAGTTATAAAATGTCATTGTTCTCGTTATGATGATACAAAAAAAAAAGACAATACTACAAAAGTTACCATACCATTTTTTTCCTTTCAAACAATTAAAAAAATCATTTAAATTTGTACGGGCCATTCTCGAGTTTGCTCTTTTTGACAATATTGAAAAAGTTACCATACCATTTTGTTCCTACCAAAGAATTAAAAAAAATTATTTAAATTTTTACGGGCCGTTCTCGAGTTTGCTCTTTTTGACAATATTGAAAAAGTTCCCATACCATTTTGTTGCTACCAAACAATTTCAAAAGATTATTTAAATTTGTTACGGGTCATTCTCGAGTTGCTTGGTGGATTTTGTGTTTGTTCCAAAATGTATAGCATACTCAAATGGCTCTAGAAAAGTTTTCTCAAAGCGTTCAGTTTCTAAAACGCAATGATTAAACTTGGTTATATGTTTTTATATTGAAACAGCTCAATAACCAAGTGAATAAAACTTTAAATGAGAAGCGAGAGTGAAAAGACCACGTCAGAATCACTCGAAAATTAAGGTAATTTTGGACATCTTTTAAAGGGTCTCAGCAATCTTACTTTTTATCTGGTAGCACAAATTAGCAACATGCAGCATTTAATTTTTTTTCTCAGTCCCTATGAAACACAAATAAATAAAATTTTTAACTTAGACAACTTAATATCTCTTCTATTTAAAATAATATTTTTAATATTCTACATTAAAACTTTTTTTTCAATGTTTAATTTTGATTTTTAAAAAAAATAATTTTTTTTATCCACTTTGCGCAAGACTCTAGCAAAACTCCCCAAGTTCAATAACCCCCAAAATATTGGTCATGATATAAAACTAATGTATCTTGGATTTATACTTCAATTGAAAGTAATTTATTAGCTTAATTTAAATTTTAGTTTAATTTTAAAATTGTTAAAAAAAATCATTTTTTAAATGAAAAATTTTTACTTACATATTAACGCCACCGCAGTTATCTATTGGATTCCTTGTTGCGTGCTCTTCTGCTGATTTTTGAAGCCATTTTCTAGTGTTTTAGTACTTTTTAGTACTTTTTAGTGCTTTTTAGTACTTTTTGTTGCTCATTTTTTGACGCACTTATTTTTGTGCACGTGCGAACAAGACTGCTCTTTATTGACGCGTTAGCGTAAGTTCTGATGCGGTGGCGTTAATACGTAAGTACCGAAATTTTTTTAAATTTTACTAATTATTGCAGTTATAATAATAAGTTTGTATAAGTTATTGTTTAAGTATAAGTTATTATTTAAATTAAAATGAAGATATTTAACTAGTTTGATGCAAATTTCTTTATTAGTTTTTGAGAAATGAACGCACAGTCAAAGAAAAATTTAAAAATTTTATAACAAAATTAAACCAAAAAAAAGTTTCAATTTAGAATATTAAAAAAATATTGCAAATGGAAAAAAATATTAAGTCGTATTTATTATTATTTATTTTATTTTATTTTATTTTTGAATATATGTGTCATAGGGGCTAAGAAAAAAATTAAAGGGACACTGTTGCTAAATTACACCACGGGGTAAAAGATAAGACTCCTGAGATCCTTTAATTATTGTGACACTGTGCATTTTGAATTTCAATCAGCTGGTTTGACTGTTAGTAAAAAATATTAATTGAGTGTTTTGCATTGCTTGTGCGAAAAAATATATCCAAAACGGTATTAATAAAGGCGAAAAATCTCACAGGTTTACACCATGATAATGCACCTTCTCACAGTACAATTACTATTCGTGAGTTTTTAACCCTTAAATTCTCAAGATAGAACGCGTTCCAAAAAATGCGCAATTCAAAGAATCAGAATTTATACCTGAAAATCTAAATAGCAAATTTGTCTTTATTTAATTACGAATGGTCTGTTATTATGTAAAGTGAAAATTGCTCTTTTAAATTTCTGGTGAGAATACGGAATATGTGAATAAAACCCCCACTAAATTGGGAACACTTATGGTATTGAAAATGATACAATATGCATTTAAGGGTTAAACCAACATTCATCAAATACGACTTCACAAGAACGATAATCAGCTGATATGGCACTTTATATTTTCTTCTTATTTCCACGGTTTAAATTGTCTCTTCATGGTCACCGTTTTGAGTTCATCAATTCGATAAAAAGAAGTCTTCTGCTAACTCAAAGGTGTTTAAGAAGAAATGGAAGGAAAGCTTTGTTGATTTGAAAAAGAATGTTGGTAGAATTACATTTCAGTCGAAGAATAGGATTTAGAAGAATATTGAATAAATTTTGACACATGAATTAATACTTTTTAGGTGCGTTCGTAATTACGTGAATACGTAGCACCTATAGTCATCGTTCAGTCCATCCGCATATAACAACGCAAAACTACCCAACCGAATCGTTTGAATTTTAAAATATATAATTATTACATAGTTTTTACGAGTCATTTCAAATTTCATTAAAATCGAATGCATAGTTCAATTACAGTATTCCGTTACATTACGGTCAATGAGAAAAAATGTTTCAAGTGTATTTTAATGCTGCATATATAAAGTGCATATCATAAAATACATTTTGCATAATGTGCGGTGCAAAGAACATTTGTTATTGATTTACAAGGCCGCACAAAAGTATTCCATTACATAATGGGATAGGGAGAACATTGTTTGGTGCGCATTTTAACTGTAATTAACTATTTATAATTTTACGAGATTGATATATGAAAGTGATATTTTTAAAATTTCGTTACATACGAACGCACCTCATTTGCTACGCTTCACATGCAACTTCCAACTTGTTGTTTCTCGCAACCATTCAGGGTGTTTTTGAAAACAATAGTATATGTTCCTGCAGCAAGCATGCCAGAAGCATTTCTGATAGTTATACATTTGAGGATGAGTTATTAAGTTGTTGTCCTAGGATAGATTTTTTTTTTTAATTTTCCAGTAGTATCGTGTCCGAAAAACCATTTTAAAAAGCCCGCTTAGATGACATTTTTTGAAAATTCCTCTTTCTTTTACCGTAAACGGGACAGAAATATTTCAATTATGTAGCTTTTTAATAAGTGCTCCAGATATTTTTTGTATATTTTTCAAAGTTTTCTTGACAGGGAAAAATGTTGGCACAAATGAATTGCAGTCTGAGGAGATTACTTGGAATAATATTCAATAAATTTTGACACATAAATTACTGCGTTTTGTTTTTCGTCACCATTCAGAATTTTTTTTAAAACAATAGCATATGCCGCTGCAACAACTATGCAAGAAGCGTTTCTGACAGTTACACATTTAAATAAGAATTAGTAAAATGTTATCTCAGGACAGATTTTTTTAAAATTCTTATGTATCCGAAAATGCATTTAAAAAAATCTATTTTGACAACTTTTTCTGAAAATTCGGCTTCCTTTTTACCGTAAACGGAGAAAAAATAATTCGATTATATAGTTTTCTATAAGTACCTCAGACAATTTTATATGTTTGCGAACAAAAATAAATTAAAAAAAATATATAGAGAAAGCAGAAAGTATCCAATTTGGATTAGAGGACAGCTACCTATGGAAATGTTTCTTTTAAGTATTTTTTAGATCATTTTGTTTACTTTTGTACAAATATTTATATTTATTGTACATTATTAACAAATTTGGATGGAATTTAACGTTTTTATTTTTTAAAAATAAATATTAACCTCTAATATTTTCAAACAGAAGCCAGACAGAATATTTGATCATCCAATCAGAATGCAAATGGGAGATATACTTTTTCTAGCCTAAAGTGTCCGGCCACTTGTGATTTTCGACATTTTGTTAAATATTTAGAAACATTACTTGAGGAGTTATTCTGAAACTCCATGCTTCAGGATAGTTCAGGTGAGATCATAGATCAGATTCAGGAGTGTGAACAACATAGCACAGGTCCTATACTTCCGCGAAGATTTTCATTTTCACGAAATCCCATAGGGGACCGTCAACAAATTGAAACAGAATGAATATTTTTTTGATAACCTTGTCCTAACTAATGTAGAAAATGCGTTTAAGCTGCAGACTATTATTAAATGCCTTATTTTTATAAACTGTGTTCATGTTTAGGAGAATAGCACTTACATTCGTACAGAAATTAAGGTTTTCAAAAAAATTAGTCCCGCATTTTTCCAAGTTTTTTATGTTTTCCAAGTATTCAAGTTTTTAATATATAAGAATGTCCTTTTCAAATTGACAAACAACATTGTACAAAATATCCTGTAATCAGAATAAAAAAAATAATGAAAATTCTATGAATAATGACCAGGTTTATTAAATAATTTTGCACTGCACATGCGTGAAAAAATCATAGTGTAATTTACATAGTGTTAGCTAAATGTATAGAGCAACTTTTGTGAAAGTTTCATAAACATAGCTGGAGCGTTCTGAAAATTATTGATGTTAAAATAAGCTCAAAATCCATTGTTCCCAAAAGGAAGAAAAAGAATGGGGGGTTGTATCCAAATATAGCAGTACGTGATATATTATGTGTGCTTTCTTGACTCTAAGCAATGGATATATGGATACGGCCCCTCATCTTTTTTCTTATTTTTAGGAACACCAGCTTATTCTGTCAACTATAATTTTTCGAATTTTCAAGCTATGTTTTTCAGATTTTCACAAATATTACTATATACATTTAGCTAACAAATTATGCAATTTCATTTCTTTCATGCAAGGGCAGTGAAAATTTATGCAGTAAACCTACTAATTATTTATACAACTTTTATTATTTTTTAATTTTGAATGCATCGTATTATGCACAAAATTGTTTGTCGTGTTTTCTGAAAAGAACATTTTTTAATTAAGAATTCTACAAATTATAAGCAAAAAACATGAGAATATTTTGGACTGCTTTTATGAAAATGTTAATTTCTCTACAAATATACATCATATCCACATAAAAATGACGCAGTATAATAAAGCACTTAAGCATAATCTGCAGTTTGAACGTTTTTGCTACATTAGTTTTGACAGGGTTTTCCAAAAAGTATTCATTCCTTTTAATTTCTTGGTAGACCTCTATGGAGTTTCGGGAAGAAAATTTTGGGGGATATACATAACCTGAACTATTCTGTTTACACTTCTAGAGTTTCAGGATAATTCCTAATGTATTTTTCTAGATATTTAAAAAAACGTCAAAAATCGCAGGTGATCGATTACCTTTGGTCAATTATCTTTCCAGTAAAATTTATACTTTTTTTTTTATAGCTTAGAGTTCTTGAAAAAAAATTAAATATGTATAATGGCTCTAAAGTCTATTTTGATTTTACTTTATTATTATTTTGACACTTTAAATAAACTTCAATCCTATTATTAATTACGCTTGTGAACATTTTTTTATTGTTCAAAGAAAAATTATTCTTTTCCTATTACAATTAAAATATTTAAAAAGGGCATTTATAATATTTATCTTTTTTATACTATACATAAACTAAATATCCTTCATCAACATATCGTATTATTAAAAATAATTATTATTTTCTTTCATTTGTTAGTTTTGTTTATTTATATTTTTAACGATAAAGACTTAAAGTTAATTCAACACAGAAACTTTTTGCTTCAAGGAATTATTTTTTTTCAAAGGACGTATTTACTTCATGGTAAAATTATGTTTTTTTCAATGGAATTCTGCTTTACGAACAAACTTTCTTTTGTGAAGAACATCTTTGTTTGTTTTGTTTTTCGTTTTATTTATTTGTTTCCTGGAAATAGATTACTCGGGACTTTTCCTTACTTCTCTATTTTTTTTCCATTAATCCGTAACACAAACTCTTAATTGAAAGAAGTAAGCTGGAAAATTACAAAAGAATACCGCTTAGTGTTTCATTTTCTTCTAAAAGGCGGCAATGACTTTTTTATACAACTAATGTTGACTATTTAATGTTATCTTATGTATTGTAATGTGTCTTTGAAAAAAAATAATTACAAATATCTTTACTATAATATAAAACTGTGACTGTTTCGAAAAGAAAACACGAATAAATTAACCCACATTATGATTTTAAAAAGGCAAATAAACTAATATAAAAGAAGGAAAAAACCATTTTAGAAAAATATGATTTTTATTATTAACTAGTTTTAGCAATTTTATAAATTATTTTTAAATCATTAAAAGAGCTTCAGAGTTCAAAATGGTTTGTGAATTCGGTTTCTTTGTCTGGTTAGCTGTCTCTCGGTCTCTCGTTACTTTAACTCGTACAAATATAGACTGATGTCATGAGATTAATATGCGTTATGTAGGCATAGCATGTTCGTTATTAAAAATGATGCATGTATGAAGCAACGGAATACCATAAATGGTATTCCGTTACAATATGATATGTGTCTGATGTGTCTGATGTGTCTGATGCATTTTACCAATGATACTTTATTTCAAACATAGTGGTTATGATATGCACAATGTTTTCTATGGTGTACAAAATACATGACACTTATAGCTTGTTTACTGGGACTCCAAAATGTATTATGTTACGTAACAATCCATTGTAAAAAAACCTCTCAGTGTTTTTAATGGTATTATGAGTTTTCAAACATAATGAAATTGTTATGCATCACTGAGATGGATAGAAACATGTTTTTTATAGAGTACCCACAGCTTTGCTCGCATAACAGTTGAAAAATGCCAAGTAAGATTTGTATGTTTTTATTTTTATTAGAATGAATTAAACTTTAAGAATAATTTAAGCAATACTATTTAAGACACAGTTTGACGAAACTTCACTATGTATTCTGCATTAGGGAATTTTCTATAAATTAAATGGTCAAATGCGAGTATTACTCGCGCTCAAATGGTTCCGTACTATAAATATAATAAATATTATTTGTAGTATTAAAAAATCGTTGCTAAAAAGGACAATAAGACATTGTAAATGACTATACAACGTAAGGTTAGGTATAGCTGTAATCTCAAGAGCGAAAACATTCTGACTTCCCACCTATTTACGTGTTTGTCCATTTGTTGTAGATATACTATTACTTTAACACAATCAAACTGATTGGTAATTTTATCATACTAAATGAATATTTCCAGTTGGGCGAAATATTGCCGAGGCCAGGAATCGAACCCAGATCCTTGGTCATGCTTTACCGTTTAAGGTAACTGGGCGATAGCCGATGGGAACTTCTCTCTCAGATAACCTTATTGATCGTAACATCTGGTCTGTCACATAGACAGCTCGGCAGAATAAACCGCAGGTAAAGGAACTCCATATAACGATAGGTACGTACATATACTATTACTTTAACACAATCAAACTGATTAGTAATTTTATCATACGAAATGAATATTTCCAACTGAGTGCAAAATAGCCAAGACCGTAAATTGAACCCATATCCTTGGCTTATGTGCATAATTCTAATTAAATTATTTTATCTTTACAATTTAACGTTTATTGCTTTTATATTGCTACTGGACATGAATTAGACATAAATGGCATTTTAAAAAGTTATCTTTGCTTAAAGAGCCAATGATACTTACAGTACGCCGTCCTTGTCATTATGTATATCCATAACGTAAAACTCTTTAAAGGTTAATTTTTTGGTTAATTACCGACGATTTTCTCCGAAAATCATTATCACCATTGATGGAAAACTGCAAATCAAAAACTGTATAAAACGAAAAAATACGGTTTTCACAAAAAATGCCATAATCGTAATCGCTGTAGTTTTCCGCAAAGTTTAAACTAACGCTGTTACCTCTAAATTTCTCATAATTTTAGTCTCAGTAGATTTAGAAATGAATAGGGCGAACATATTTTTGCCCTACATTTTTTCCGATTCACTGAAAATATAATACGTAAATATTAAAAGAAATGTATTTTTGAGTTCAGCTTTATGAAAACTTTCACATGGTTATAAACAAAAAAGTTTTTTTTTTTAAGTAACTGAATTCGCCTTTCTAATTTTTTTTTAAAATTTTTGTGAATGTTTAAAATTTGGTAAATATGTGGGTCAATAGTCTTTATTACTTTATTACAGACAGACACAGGAGTGATCTTATAACTGTTCCGTTTCACTTTTTAATAACGGACCCCTAAAAAACTTAGTAAAATAAAGCAAAATTAAAGCTTGCAAAAATTAATATATACCTAAAAAGCACTTTTCATATATTTTTTAAATTAATAATCATGTTTTTTATTTGTTTGTTTTTTCCGACAATGATCGTATTTGAATACAGAGTGTTCTCCCTTTTAACCGGTTTTCTCTTAACCGGAACTCCGTTTTTGCCAGTCGAATTTTTTCCGACCATCAGGGAAAATTCAGGGATAACGGCCTCGGGAACTTAGCTTAGGCCTTCAAGTTGAAATGCAATCCTGAGGGTCAGCGATCAAAATTCAGAAAGGAGAACGTCGACTCTAAATGGATACGCAGAGATCTTCACAGTAAATTCAGTGTGTGATCCGAAACAATAACGTGATATCCCCCGGTAAACTTGAGATTTCGTGACTTTAATAATCATAAATGTGATCTCCTCTCTCCTTTCCACGGAACTTGATAATGTCTTATCTATAACACAAATAGTTTTGTACACATACATTAAAAAGCTTGAGGGATGCGAACAGATTACCGTAGTAGATGTATAAGTTGTCAGAGTTTAATAAAGACACCAAGAAAAATTATTTGCCGAGGGAATTGTAACTAATCTGTTCAGCCCGAAGACGATCCTGATGATGATCCAGTTGAAGTTCACCCTGCTAAAATTCCTCATACGGAAGCGGTAAAATTATTAGAGTTGGCGCTACTCTATGTTGAGAAGTGGCTAACTGCTTCCTCGATTAAACTTTTGATGTTAAACGAAATTTTTTTTCTAAGCACCTTCGTCGTTCCAAGCCCAAACTCGCACTCTGATTGGTTGTTGCTCTCGGCACTGTTTTCACGTAACTTGGCGATAACCATACTTGGCGAAAAATACTTCGCTCGTAAGTGAACGAGTAAATTTAAAACATAACCTACTCATTCTTATTCTTCCTTCATTTTGTGCTCTTGTGCATTATTTTCTTGTGTTATTTTATAAAATGGCTAATGCTTTACTTATTAATAAACGGGAAAAGTTACTTTGTACTCGGTTCGGGAGGAAATCAAACTCCTCGATGGAAGCATCTATCGCTACGCCAAGTATGATTATCGCCAAGTTACATGAAAACAGTGCCGAGAGCAACAACCAATCAGAGTGCGAGCTTGGGCTTGGAAAAACGATGGTGCTTGGAAAAAAAAATACGCTGATGTTAAAGAGATTGATAGATTATGCTGTAAAATGTTTGGCATCTTCCCTTCAACAGTAGAAGATCATTGATTTCTTAATATTGATTAATTTATATTTATATAATGTATAATAATTTCAACTTCTTATAAATGTATGTGACATGATTTTCAAAAGTTTAATCTGAGTTAAATATTTTTCATTGTTTGTTATTAGTTATAATTCTTTTTTAGTTCCGTTAATTAGTATCAAATAGTACAATTAGGTGGTAGCTTTGCGTCACTTTTACGAAACTTTGATTCATTTTGAAATGGTGAAATCTTGACGAATTTTTTTTTTCAATAAGTTGAAAAACTCACATTAATGCTTCTATCTATATTTTGTGACCAAAACCATTAATTCAAGAGATGTAGCCGATTTAATCTTTTTTTTTCCTTTTTGGCTCAAAATTACCGTGATAGGTTGAAATTACCCTGGCGACTGTATTCCTTTCATAAAATATAGAAAATAAACTTTTAAAAATCTATACCATTAAAAATGAAACTCATCGTACGGGCTTAATTAATTACATTACGCAGATTGAATTTTTTTACTTGTCCGCTTTATTCGTTTTTTCTCTTAACCGACTAACACTCAGTCCCTTTTAAACTGGTTAAGCGGGAGGTTACTGCATTATGTAAATCTTTCTGTGAATATTTTTCGATATAATAAAATTTACTGAAAAAATAAAATGTATAAAATAATTTTCCGTTACAAATATTACCATTTCTTACAACACAAGTCTTCTATAATAAATAGGGATGATAATAACAAAACATATTTATAAGTTGCGGATAAATATACTAGAATATATTCTCTTTTTAATATTCTATAGTACTTCGATGTCATAAAAAAATCGTGCTATTATAATCTGCTCTGTTATTATTTCATTCAACAGATATAGACATATGTAAATACAAAATGAGCCATGAGATATAGATCGTTTTTCTAATAATATGTATTTTGGGTACGTAGACAAACATCAATGGAAATTCTTAACGGAATCAACTAGATACAAGAACGAAGATACTATTTCCGAAAATTCTCTGATGCGTCATTAAATTTAGGAATCTAATCCTAAAACGTCTTATTATTGAAAAACATGTTAATATATTGTAATTAAATCATGATATAAGATGTTCTTAATTTTGGTCGATGTCAAGAACGATGTAAATAATTAGATGTCCTTAATTATGAAAGAAATAAGCGTTATGTACAAAAAAATTAATACTTAATTAACATCAACATAAAATTATTTTTTATAAAAAAAAAATATTTTTAAATTTAATCTTCATTTCTTTATTAAAATTTTATTTTAAATATTTATATTTTTTAATCCTCAAATATTCAAGTGGGATCTTTTTATAACCCCAGCACAATTTTCTGGCGAATATTTATTTACTTATTATTATTTTTTTATGTGATGCTTTCATTATTTTCATAGCTGATTTTATATTATTATATATCGAATGTTGAAAACATCACTTTCCCCATGAAAAAATTACTATATAAAAAACTATTTTGATTTGGGGTTAGTAAATACCTGCATCTGTCGTTAATGTTCTGAATTTTTTTTCCAACAATATTAATTTTTCTAGTGCTTTCTGTGGTATTAACTTTTAGGTAGGGGAAAATCGGATAAAACCGGAACCCTAATATTTTTCTTTTTATTATTGTGCACTATGTAAACAAAACAGTCAACATTTGTTTTTAAACGATAAATTAATGCCTTGAGAAGAAAAAAATTGCTGATTCAGTCGCGAACAATAGCAATTAAGGTCATAACAACACTTTTTTTAGAAGTATGCAATACCCCGGTTTTATCCGACCAAGTTGGACAAAACCGGAAACTAGAAAAAATAATTAAAAGCATATTTTAACTTTGCAGTAATGCTATTTATTGAAGGAAAATGGACATATTACACTTATAGAATGTGAATCTATATGAAAACTACATAAAAGAACAATGAGTTAATTTATGCTTTAAAAATTAAAATTGTTAGGCACAAAATTCACAAATGAAAGTTCGACCTTATTGGAAGTTCGACCTTTGCATTGCTGCATGCATCATGTGCCTACCCTCTGCAATAAAGGCTAGTATCCTACTCTTAGGTTTAGATTGTTCATATAGGCCTTTGCAAAAGAAGGATGCTTCACTTTCATCTTCCTCCTAGTTTGATGTCAAGGTTTTTTTTTTCTTTGGACTCTTCTTTTTCACATCAGTTTTTCTTCTATTATTTTCTGTCATCATGGAAAGTTTTCGCTTCAGGGTTAAGTTCTTCTTGCCTTGTTTTTCCATCTTGTATTTTCTTCTTGTTCGAGTTCTAATGTGTAAGGGTAAAAGTAAAGATAGTTGTTTTCCCTCGCTGCTTGTCAATTTCCTAATGGCCCTAAAATCCGTTTGTACTGGAATAGGATTTATATTGTGTGGTGAGACTGCAAAAGGACGCTTGATATATCTGCCCATGTGTTGAGAAGATGTAGAAAAAAGGAAACTTCCTGGTTATGTCCGACCTTCTGGATCCCGGTTTTGTCCGGCCACGCCATTTTGATTAAATGTTTCTCTAGGGTTGTTCATATAACTCGTAGACACCAATACAAAACGTTAAAATAACAAGTAAATAATAGACTATTATTCGTTATATTTACTTAAAATAAATCCTTAGTTATTTAGGATCGGCAACGTAATATTGTAGACTTTAAATTTTTTATTTTTCCATGCGAAATCATTAAAAAATCACCACTGCAAAATGAGTTCGTTTACATGACTTCCGCTTACTGGAAACTGACATGCCGCTCACCTAGAAGTTATTATAGAAGTTTCCGTTAGATACCACCACAAATAAAGCCATAAAGCCTGGTTCCTGGTTTTATCCGCCTACCCGGTTTTATCTAACTTTCCCCTATATTATTAAATTAATCATAATAGTTAAACTTTGGTTTTTTTTAATATGGTAAATGTGTTTTTTTAACAATGAGTCACTAAAAGATTTCACATGAGTTTTGATTTCAAAAAATTTCCCCTTGATGTCCTGGGTTTAAAGGCTATTGTGATTTGCATCGTTACTTTCCAGTGAAGAATTATAAATAGAGACATCAAAGATATATTGGTTTGCTAATACAAACATTAATTTCAAATAACATGAAGAATCCTGGTGAAAATCTATCAATTTGGTATAAGATATCTTTTCCGAAAGATTTCTAACCAGTTGTTTGTTTTTGATTCCATATATTTTTTCATAAAGTTACTTTCAGTGTTGAAATCGGTCGAAAATGGGAGCGTCATTTAAAAAAAATATCTGCAACCAAAATGGAAAAAGAAAAACTATCAGCATACTCAAATATGAGCACATAACGCTTTATTACACTATAAAAAAGTGACGATCTACTAAAAAAATTTTAGTGATCCTTGTAATTACTAAAAATTTTTTAGTAATCTTACTCGGTTACAAGGAATCTGTAAGAATTACTAGAAAAAAGCTAGCAACGAATAGAGTTATTAGATTTACATTTTTAATAGCTATTACTAAAACTCGCTTGGTGTGGCTGTGATAGCCTAGTGGTCATAGCACAGAACTCCAGGCTGAAAGTACCTGGGTTCGATGATGGCAGCCACCAAATATGCACCGCATGTATGCAATGTAAGTACTTGTTAAAGAAAGGGATTATGAAAATCCTGTCGTAGCAGTTAGCATGGGTAATGATCTCTAACTTACCCTCCCCTTTAGAGACATGTCAAAATAGATCAGGTAACAATGTTTGGTGCTGCCATCTATTGCGGCTTTTCCGAAAATCTTACGTTTCAGAAGTTTGTCTTTTTACTTACTGGATAGAGCTCGAAGGAAGCTCCTGAACGTCTGGCACTCGTAATGGTTACTAAAAATAATTTTGGAGCTATTACTAAAATTTGCTTGGTGGCTCATACTAAAAAGTTTTAAGTTAGTTATACAAAAAATTCTTTTGTTCAGTTTACAAAAGAAATGTTTGTTTCACTTGCAAAAAAAAGTTTGTAATGATTGCTAAAAAATTCTGTGGAATACAAATTTACTAAAAAAATTTTAGTAACCTCTTGAATTTTTTCACAGTGTAAGGTTTTTTATTCATTATTATAAATGATGTTTTTATTTGTATGATGTTGATGACTGTCAAATTCCACTTGCAAAGTCTTTCCTTTACACAATTCATTCATTCTTCGATTCTGAAGGTTTTTAAAAAATCACGTTTCTTCAACTACATTACGAACACTTTTAAGTGTTTTTCTGCGAAAACGATGAACACATAGTTCGCAACACTTCATTTTTTGAAAAATTACTGAATAGTGCTTTTTATTCGCTATAATAACAAATGAAATAATATGACTAAATTTAACTAGCCAGGTGAAATTTACTATATTTAACGAATACAAAATAGTTGTGTTTTAAATTGCGTTTTTCTGATATTTCAGAATTGAAAGCATTGGTTCGTCTTATGTTTCACAACAAAATGAAAACATCTATTTACTCAGATTTGAAAGTGTCATTTTTCTCAGTGTATTTTTAAATTTCAAGCTCAATGTTTTGATACTGCTTTAAATATCTGAATTGTATATGTAAAATTTGTGTATCTGAATATATGATTAAAATTCAAGACTACTTTATAAAATAGAAAAACGAAATTAATAATACTAGAAGAAGATTGCTTTTATAGTCATTTTTGCTGTTTTTGTTACATAGAATATTTTCAGAATTCCCAGATTCCCAGAAAAATTTTAGTAACTTTACAGATGATTTTACAGTGAAGAATGTGAATTTCTGAATATACAGAGTCATCTAAAACAGTTGGTCAGGTTAAAAAAGAATCTTACTATCCCAACAGTAATTGATCAAACGCAATAACATTTTTCGTAAAGCGCTCGACAATTTGCGGAAATTCGTTAGATGTAACAATTTTGCAAACATGATCTTCACGTCATACACAGTAAAAAATTTTGACAAATTACAAAAAAAAAAAAAAAAAAAATCTAGTAGAATTATATTCCAAGAACTTTTTATGCAAAGACAACAATAAAAATTCATATAACAGATACAGATTTGCACTTTAAACGAAAAAAAGTTTAAGCTTACTAAAAATTTTTTTTTGGAAAATCATATTCCCATAACTTTTTAAGTAACGTGAACGTGGATTACACATAAAATTAGCAAAATTTTAGTAAATTATTTTCTAAAGTTACATATGTCTCTAGTTTTGCTAACAAGTTTTGTAGACTGACATCATTTTCTTGTACATATAGTGCTTATAAAATTTTAGTAAGCATAACAGATTTTGGTAAATTTTGATCACTAAGGTTATGGACTTTTTTATTACAGTGTATCCAGAAGCAATGGAAGGGGAGAGAAATGTTAATGTTGTTTGTCCATTTTTTTAAATGACCCTTTATATTAAAATAACATTGTCTCAGTAAAAATGTTTATAAAATTTGGTGGTTTTTCAATTGTAAATATGATTTTATTTTTTTGTGGTTATTTTGTTTAGCCGTAAATATTTATTGTTAAATTTAAATAAAACTAATACATTGCCATATACTTTACTATGAATGTATATTCATACTTATAGAAAATAAACTTACGAAATAAAAGAATTTATACAAAATAACGTAATGTAATATATTTCTGATGTATTTTATTTCTGAAAACCAATTTTCTGCAAAATACATTTTTAAAATATTAATAGTTTTTATTTTTGTTGAAAACTGTTGACTATTTTTCTTTCTTTTTCTAATATTACAAAAAATAGATATTTTAAGAGAAAATTATTTTTAACCAATAATTATTATATATGTCATAGACTTTCAAATAAGAAAAAACAATTGCTTTGAAGTAGAAAAATTTAGAATTGCCATTATGCAGCAAATGACATCTTTTAAAATAACATATGCATTGCGTTTTGCATAGCGTCATGCCCAGACAAATTTTCAGTACTTTAAACTATATGATTTACATAAAAATTCCGCATTAAAAAATGATTATTCCGATTTTAATATTATAAATTAAATTAATGCTTTTGTTTCATTTGAATATCATAAAATTTTAGAGACTTTATTGACCGTTGATATTTTTTCCTCTTTCATTTTATTGTATAAATTACATGTTGCCTCATTTATTTAGATTTTTTTAAAGTTTTATTGTCTTGACTATTATTTAAGACATAAATTTTATTCGTATTGTTAAAAATAACACACTTAACAATATTTAATGCTTTTATGAATACCGGAAAATGAATGCTTTTTTTATACATCCATTTGTGAAATAGTACAAATCCATTATGAAAAATGTTAAAATAAGAATACTTTGCAATTATTACTATTAGCAATCTGTATAAGGCAAATTTGCAACATGTACTTCAATTTTTTTCATAATTTATGTTTTTAGAAATGACATATTTAAAAACATTATTAGAAGGGGGAAGTGGGGGCTAATGGGAATTTTTTTTTACTTTAGGTTAGTGTAAAATCAAAAATTCACATTTTATCATTATTTTTTTAATTCCAATTTCTTTTACAGTTAAATAAATAAAAACGTTCTAAAAAAGTAAAAAACACTTTACCAGTTTTTGTGTTATATCAACGTTTGTACTTTAATTCAATTGTCCCATTAGCCCCCATACTTGGGGTCTATTGGGACACAGTGCAGAGCTATTGGGACACGCAATGTAATTAAAAAAAGATCCTTTATTGAATGTCATGTGCATTTTTATTAATAAACGCTATCCTGTACATGTGAACATTTTTATGCATCAAAATTGAACATAGGACATCTTAATTCCACTAAGTCCTTTGACATTTTTAGCTTCAAAAGGATGTCATCCTCAATCACAAAACATCGGTCACAAAATCTACCAAATCTAGAAAATCAAAACCATTTTTCATATGCCATGTTAATATTTCTAACATTCTTTATTAAATGATACATAAAGTGAAGACAAACAAACTATTACATAGTATTTTTAAAGAAATATCGAGTCATGTAGGTTATCTTCAAGTTGTCCCATTAGACCCACTTGACGCAAATTTACAATTCGAGATATAATTATTTGCATTTTTAATTCATTATTTTTTCAGTAATATTTTCTTATTCACTAATATTTGTAGTATCTATAAGCGTACTTAAATGAGATATAACTATTCTGAATTGTTTACAAAATAGGATCAATCGTAAAAAAATAATAATAATAATTTAGCTTGTTCGAAATAAAACATATTTTTTTCTAAACAGCAATCAACTGTCATAGATGACCCCCATGCTAAAAATGTGGGTGCTATTGCCATGCACTAATATATAAATCTTCACTAAAATATTTGTCGTGTAAAAATAATCCATTTGTCCCATTAGTCCCTGCGTCCCATAAGTCCCCACTTTCCCCTATATTAAATTAGCAAACTATGTAAAACAAACTTACAATATATATTTCAAAAATTTTCAAAATTCCCATTTATAAGCATACATTTTAAAAGATAAATTTTGAAATTCAATCAATGTATTCTCATTTAATAAATTATCTCCAAATATTTAAATCTCTAGCTACAGGTCGTACTTTATGTACGCTATTATGTGAGACAAATATAAAAGATTTGTATTCCCATGTTCAAGAGACATTCTTCTAAATCGATTCGACAATTTTTAACTCTAGCACTACAGTGAATTTCAGCTATCATATGAAATGGAAAATAAACTTCAATGAAGTGAATAAGGCCATGATATTTGAGCTCTGATATTGGCAATGCGACTCTAAAGTTCAAATATAAATGCAGGGATAGAAAGAATTCGTTGGAGAAATTTTTAGGTTCTTTAAAGACTCTCTTTCAGTGCGTGACAGAAACATAACGCCTCAACGGACATAAAATGAAGATTTCAATTTATTCTTTTGCGTACCAAGATAAAAATAAGAAATATAATATTGTCTTTCTTTAAAGAAGTGCTTTGAAAATACAATGAGATTTTCATTTTGAAAGATATAATAAATATTTTCATATAAATTTGATAATATTAATGTTACGGATTTACAATAAAATAGTTTAAGTGTTAATGAATGCATATATTCCTTTATAAAATAAATTTTATTACTTTTCCCATTTTTTTTTCTTTTCAATTATATATTTTCATAATTAACTGAAAATACATTAACTGTATATAATATGTATTTATCTTATAAAATTGGATTGTATTTCATCAGGTATCAGTAATGTTATTAATGATTAAATTTCATATCAGCAATTTAATAATATTTTACATTCCTTAATACATACTAGGTGATTACACCACAAAAAATTATAAAAATGTATTTGTTTGAAAACGCACAATCTTGCTCAATGGTACAAAAAACAAGAACTTGAAAATGAACTTGTACAGTTAAAAATAAAACAAAATGTAAAATATATAAGCTTCGAACTGTTTCTGTAGCCGTCCTGAGGATAAAACACTACGGTGAAATATAGATGGCGACACTCGTCGGTCATCCATCAAACTTTTGATTCAAACCGAACTCATTTCATTAAAAATATTCTCGGGTACTCTCTGGATTGGGGACACTCCATTTCTGCATTCTCATCATTGGTTTTGGTTCGACAAATTGTCTGTTGCATCGGACATAACTCAGTGTTCGAAATTTAAGTCCTTTCATCATCATATTCTGAGAGCAGCTTCTGAAGCAGCTCAAAACGTAAGTTTACTATTTTATTTTAAAATTTAATTGTACAAGTTCATATTAATGTTCTTTTTTTATTATTTATTTTTTTAACAATGATTAATGTTGCAAATTTGTAACAAACTGGGGGGGGGGCTCTGCCCCCCACGAGCTATGCTCGTCAACCCCCATTCAGACACCGCAGACTCTAAAAACACACTATTTTAATCGATTTTTAAAAGATCACGAAAAATTGAATTATAATTAAAAACCAATGGCTTTCTTCTTGTAAAGGGGTTTCCATTCATTCCCTTCTGATTGTGAGAATTTTAAGGTCAAATCAGTTTCTATTTAAGAAATCCAATGGCTGTTTTCGCCTTTGATTAAATACTAAACGCTAAATGTTTGTAAATAAATTATTACAGAAGGAATTAAGAAGAGTCTTTTTCTCCCGGTATTTTTGAACAATGCTGTAAAAAAGCTGTTTAAAATAAGACCCCAAAGTTTTATTCTTTTTTTAATATTCACGTAAAACTATCATTTTTTTAGAAAGGAAATTATTTTTGTTTCGTGTAAATATATTTTTTAACTAATTTTATTTCACTTTTATTTTACTTTAACTTAATGTACCTTAATGTTACCTTAAACAACATTTTAAATAATGTGAAGCCGAAACTACCTTTAATTAAAAAATTCCCCAAAGGCTAAAAACAATGAAAATACAAAATCTCATAAACCTAAAGAAGAGCCTAAAATAAATGCTAAACCTATAATCGAATTGGACATCTCTGCGACTTAAATACATTTACTTATGAAATTCCTTCAATTATTGATATCATTAAGAAAATGAGTTTGAAATTTTCCGCTTCTCAGAAGTTACCAAAAAACTCAACAGTTTACTAAAAAAATTTCTGCCCCCCCCCCCCATAAAAAAAATTTTTAATTATTAATTTTTAGAGAAATTTTATCAAACCTTGCCAATACAGGCAATTGCTTCATGAATTAATCTTATTCTTTGTTAATGTAGAAAAAAATATATATTTAACTTTCTATTTAAATGTATAGATTCTGAAAAGTGTCTTTTTTTTATCATAAGATCTTAAGGCCTTTTTCTTTCCGTCACTATCTGGCTAAGTTAGTGCATATCTTATCTTTCTTTTTAAATATTATTCCAAATTCAATTTTCCGACCTCTTTTTCATCAAATTTTTACCGCCTGTCTCTCATTCACTTTCATTTTCCTTAATATCTTGAGCAGTCGGGGCTTTTAGGTGTTGTCCAGTCAAATTTCTCCTGCATTTTGCTATTTTACTTTTTTCTTTCAAATGCAGATTTCTCTCTGCAGTAAGATTTTTTTCACAGTACGAACTTATACTTGTTAGTCGCTCCAACCTACGTCTGAGTATAAAGTAGATCTGTTACTGGGAAACCCCCATAAAATTTGAACTATTCCGCACTAAGGACATATTCACGAAAATAACATACATCTAGTAACGAATGTAGCCAAGCTTTGGGAAGACTGAGGAAACTAAACTCGGATATATGTTTAACAATGTTTACCCACTATAGTTCGTTCTTTTTAACCGACTTCCAAAAAGGAGAGGAGGTTATCAATTCGACTCGTATGTATTTTTTTTATGTATGTTCACCGATTACTCCGAAACTATTAAACAAATTTCTGTTATTTTTGTTTTAAATGAAAGACGATGCTCTCGAATTGGTACCACTTCCGTTTCATCGAAATTGGTTCAGTACTTTTTTAGTAATTAGGCAAAAACTAATAAAATTAGTGATTTTTGGCCAATTAAAAGTGCTGAATATGTTCTCTAAGCGCAGTGTAGACAGCATGGCCGAGCGGTCTAAGGCGCCAGATTGAAATTCTGTGTCTCGAAAGAGAGCGTGGGTTTGAATCCCACTCCTGACATAATTTACATCCATGTAAAATTTACAATATATTTTTTTTCGTATTACAATTTTTATTATTAACCGGCTTCAGAAAAGGAAGAGAAAGTTATCAATACGACGCGCATGTATTTTTTCCCATGTATATTCACCGATTACTCTGAAACTATCCAATCGATAAATTTGGTTTTTGTGTTAAATAAAAGAGGCCGCTCTCGAATTGGTACCATTTCCATTTCCATTTCATTGAAATTGGTTCAGTACTTTTTTTCAATAACTAGGCAAATTTTAATAAAGTTGGTGATTTTTCGCAAATTAAAATAACATGTACTTTGAATAAGCTCGGAGATTGAAGCGCAGTCAGGATGACCCAGCAGTTTAAAGAGCCAGATTTAAGCTCTGGTGCTAGAAAGAGAGCGTGCGTTCGAACCCCACTCCTGACAAAATTTACATCCATGGATAATTTACAATATTTTTCCGTATTATAATTTTTATTAACTGACTTGAAAAAACGTTAACTTTTAACTAAAAAGAGAAAAATAAACTTTTTCTACCAAAAATTGAACCGACTTCAAAAACTACTGCAAAGTAAAAAGTAATTTTTTACATAATAGTAATAAGAAATTAAATTAAGAACGTAGTATTTACCATGCGTATGTTTATATTTATGTACATTAATTTAATTTTTTGGAGTCGGTGCCAGCCAAGCCTTTATTCTTTTAGGATTTGCATTGGATACTTAATTTTAATTTTGAAATTGGCTTGGCTGGCACCGACTCCAAAAAATCAAATTAATGTACATAAATATAATAATACGCATGGTAAATACTATGTTCTTAATTTAATTTCTTATTACTATTATGCAAAAAATTATTTTTTACTTTGCAGTAGTTTTTGAATTCGGTTCAATTTTTGGTAGAAAAGTTTTTTCAATATCGGTTCTGGATTATTATTTCTGCGTGAACTCTTTAACTCATTTAGTTTTAGAATTAGTTTCCAATAGCTTCTATGTAATTGGCTTTTAATATACAATTTAGAATGTATGTTGCAATCAAAACTGCCAATTTGCGGATTTTTTTCTGATTTTTTTTTCCTTTTTTTTCTTTCCTTTTTTTCGGTTTTTTTTATTATTAAGATATTTCGAATACATTCAGAATTCTGAATTAAATTTTCAAATCTTAGTTTTTAAGTTGTTTTTCATTTTACATTTTTTTTAAATTTTTCTTAAATATTTCAGTTTTTTAATTCCAATTCAAATTTCAATTAAAATTCAGAATTCTTAATTAAATAAAGAGAAAATTATTATTCGCTACTCCTGGTAAAATCTTCAGAATTTCTAGCATATAGTTTACCAAGGGTCTTAGACGAATAATGTTCAAGAACCATGTGTGATCAGAGATGTTTATATTTTCTTATATTACATACATGGTGTATCTAAACGACTGAGCAAAACCTTAAGGAGTGATAGTACACATCAAGACAAATAATATTAAATGGGTCCCAAACGTCTTCCGAAGGAGATAGGTGCCATCAAAGTTTAGGGTCCAAAATTTGAAATGATTATAAAAGACGGAAAAAATGGTAAATTCGTTTGAGGTTTTCACAAAAACTATTCTTTATGTCAGTATTGTCTTAAAAATAAATTATAAAGATAAATTTTTAAAAATGTCGATAGAGGGCGCTTTAGACTTTGGAGTAATGAACAACTATTTTTTACCGTTAGTTTTTGCATCTCATTAAATTTTTTTAGAAATTTAGACATAAACTTAATTTTGAGCTCAAAATCTGTGGTTAAGTAGCGCAAACAGAACTGTGTTGAATGGGAGTGGGTAGGTTCAAATTTCAAATGATCATGAAAAACAGAATAATTGGTCAATTGATTTGCAGTTTTCACTAAAACTATTCTTTATGTCAGTATTGTCTTGAAAATAAATTATAAGCAGAAATTTCAAAAAATGTCGATAGAGGGCGCTTTAGACTTTGGAGTAACATACAACTATTTTTTATCGTTATTTTTTGTATCTCGTTAAATTTGTTTAGAAACTTAGACATAAACTAAATTTTGTGCTGAAATTCAGAATCATTGAGATTGGTTAAGTAGTGCTAACTGAGCTGTGTTCAATGGGAGTGGGAAGGTTCAAATTTCAAATGATTATATTAAATGGAAAAATTGGTCGATTCGTTTGCGGTTTTCTCTAAAACCATTCTTTATATCAGTATTTCCTTGAAAATAAATTTTAAACATAAATTTAAAAAAATCCAGTTAGAGGGCGCTATAAACTTTAGAGTAACCAACAACAATTTTTAACTGTTATTTTTTGTATCTAATTGAATGCTTCCAAAAGCTTAAACTTAAATTTTGAGCTCAAATTCTGAATCGTTGGGAGTGGTTAAGAAACGCAAACTGAACTGCGTTCAGTAGTTGAAATGTTACCCTGCCCATCCTACGAATACAGTTCAATTTTTCGCTACTTAATTACTCACAACGAATCAGATTTTGAGCTCAAAATTTAATTCTAAGCTTTTAAAACATTTATATAGATTAAAAAATAAATAACGGTTAAAAATAGTTGTTGGTTACTGTAAAGTTTAAGGCGCCCTCTAACGGAATTTTTTTAATTCATCTTTAAAATTTAATTTCAGGGAAATACTGACATAAAGAATGGTTTTAGAGAAAACCGCAAACGAATTGACCAATTTTTCCATTTTTTTATAATCATTTGAAATTTGAACCTCCCCACCCCCATTGAACACGGTTCAATTTGCACTACTTAACCACTCTCAACGAATCAGAATTTCAGCTCAAAATTTAAGTTTATGTCTAAGCGTCTAAAAAAATGATGCTCCAATGAGATGCAAAAAATAACGGTAAAAAATAGTTGTACGTTACTCCAAAATCTAAAGCGCCCTCTATCGACATTTTTAAAAATTTATCTGTATAATTTGTTTTCAAAACAATACTGACATAAAGAATAATTTTAGTGAAAACCTCAAATCAGTCGACCAATTTTTCTGTTTTTTTTTATAATCATTTGAAATTTAAATTTACCCACTGCCATTGAACACAGTTCTGTTTGCGCTACTTAACCGCAGATTTTGAGCTCAAAATTTAAGTTTATGTCCAAACTTCTAAAAACATTAATGAGATGCAAAAAATAACGGTAAAAAATAGTTGTTCGTTACTCCAAAATCTAAGGCGCCATCTATCGGCATTTTTTGAAATTTATCTTTATAATTTATTTTCAAGACAATACTGACATAAAGAATAGTTTTCGTGAAAACCGCAAACGAATCGACCGATTTTTCCGTTTTTTTATAATTATTTCAAATTTTGGACCCTAAACTTTGATGGCGCCTATCTCCTTTGGAAAACGTTTGAGACCCTTAGTTTCCCATTTAATATTATTTGTCTTGATGTGTACTATCACCCCTTAAAGTTTTGCCCAGGAGTTTAGATACACCCTGCATACAGGGTGAGTCATAAATATCGAAACAATAGGCTATCTCCTTAAATATTGCCTATAGACCCATACTTCCAATTGCAAAAATTTATAAAAAAAGGTAACATTTCTGATAAGATACGTTGCAACTCCATGGGGGGTATATTTGAAAAAATACGAAAATTAAATTTTTATACGGCCCTCATGTAGAAAAATACCCAATTAGGAAATTATTCCTTATCCTTTCCTAAACTGAACAACAAAAAAAAATCATCCCCGTATCTAAAAAACATGACAGAGATATTAATATCCAAAATTCTCCAAAATTCGTGACTTACACCACTTTACCATTCTTGAAAACGAAGCGTTTTTGACATTTTTTCAAAGCAAATGAGGGATCAGCCACAAATTATCCATTATTAAATGTGCCTCTTATTTAGACATAATAAAGCAGCGTATTGATTTAAATCAAAACTATTGTTTTCAAATTATGTTGATCGTCAGCACTGAAGGTCTGTATTGATCGAAATATCTAGGTCCGGTCCCAAACCGACCCATAGGGAAAACAGTTCTGCTCGGCATTGGAAAATGTTAAAATCAGAACCCAGACCGGCATACAAAAAAGTTTAAATCATAGCCCGGCTCAGCCGTGAATTTCTACATAGTTTTTTACATCAGTGTGGTTAAAAATTCTTTCGCCTGGAGGAGTTCTAATCTAAAATACTTATTATAGCTTTTCCTTTTTTTATATTTATACTTTTTATTATTAAAGAAGTGACAAAGGCTGTGATGTATTTATTTTATCAATGAATTTCTATTTATATGTAGATGTTTCACTCATATTTTAATATCGTTATTCCATATCCCGTGTGGTGGAGACTTTCAACAATGATACACAGTGAAACCTTTTAAGACGGAATCACATAGGAAAGAAAAAATACGTTATAGACAAATGCCCTTCCTAGGAAGATTAAATGGAGTTTATTTATTTTTTTTTTAGGTATTATTGTATTTATTTTGCATGGATCAACACATTTACCGTTTAAAACAGATGAATTCCGCTGATGAATTCCGTCATAGGCAGATTTTGTTTTCTCTGCTTTTATTGAGTTTAATTTTTTAGCAGTTAAATATACTATTCTTTAAAAAAAATTAAAGGTTTTTTTTTTTTTTTTTTTTTTTTTTTTTTTTTTTTGTAAAAGAAAAAACGATTTTAAAATCTATGTGGTTTTTGTAAAACTTTTTATTGAACCAAATTTTACTTATTTCAGGCACGTGTTAGATCAATGAGAGACAGTGATTTTAATACGGATTGTTCGAGTCCGGGATTGAAAATTTCGTCCAATGCAGACCTAGAAAGAAGACATAGCAGTCCTATCCGGTATGAAAAATACATTAGGCCCGGATAGGCAAATGTTCAGAAAAAAGTAACGTCTCGGTCCTAACCCGGCCTGGGCCCAAAATACAGATTTATTAGCAGCCTCTCCAGGACGATAAAAAGCTTGACGTTGTGAGAGGTAAATTTCTAAAAAAGACTTAATCTGCAACATAGAAAAGCATTCTTCTAAATATTTTACGGGCAGTAAGACAGTATATTTCGTTTTTCTGCATAATGAATTTTTTCCCGACTATTTCTTGTTTTTAAATTATTATAAGTTGCGAATTGTTAAGGAAAAAAGTACGGACTTGAAACATGTCATTTTAAATTATTTTGCATTAGTTTGGTTTCGGGCAAAATTGAAAAAATATTTACTTTTGAAAATAAGATTTTTTTTAAAGTTGTGTTATTTTTTCAATAAATATTTTTAATAGTTTAAAAATTAATATTGAAAAACAAAAATCCTGAAACAAAACCAAAATTAGATTTTCATCTTTAATTAAATGGAAAGAAACTGAAATCCGATAGATGATGTTTCGAATTATAACGATTTTTAATTATCTTATTTAAACCAGTACTAACCATATGAAATTTTTATAAATAATAGGATGTGATTTTCTTAGCAAATTATATCGCTAACCATCTCAAAAAAGAAAAAAAATGAAAATTCTAACTCAAAAGAGTACACGTTTTTACACGTTTCTTAGAACTGTTAAAGTAACATTGTCTTTTGAATTGCACTCATTTCAATTTGTATCTAATCCCTTAAAACCTGATGAATAATTCAAACGGCTATAACTGTGCGAGTTTTTAAGATTTGACGATGCATTTTTTGTGTCTTATTTAGGACTGGATAAGGAAAGTGTTCCTAATTGGAATTTTTATCCTACGGGGGCCGTATAAAAAGTTAATTTTCGTACTTTTCCAAATAAACCCTCCATAGATTTGCAACTTATCTTATCAAAAAATGCACCCTTTTTTATGAATTTTTGCAACTGGAAGTATGGGTCTAGGGGCAATATTTAAGGAGATAACCCATTGTTTCGATATTTATGACTCATCCTGTATATGTGTGTGCGTGTGCATATTTCGATTGTATTCATTTTTTAAAAAATCCCTGTCGGCTGGGCCTATAGGCGGAGGTAGATTTCGAAGAGTGCTCATTTCAACAAATAAATAAATAAATAAATAAATAAATAAATATATATATGTATATGATTAGAGATAAACCCAGTTTAATAACTTCATTTGGCTGTTTATGAAAAAGTTTTAATTTCATTTTTCTGCAAAAACTGGTTTTATCAGGATCATCTTAAGAAAAATTCAGCTCAAATGCCCATTTTGACAACATATTTTGAAATAGATTCTAAATTTATTAAAAAATCGACCAAAACAGTACATTATACAGTTCCTAAATAACAAAAAACTGTCAGTTGAAAGCATTTAAAAAAAATTGAATTTAAAAATGAGTCATAAAATAACCGATTTTTTGTTTGAATACATCCTTAATTCTTTAATCATGATTGCTTCGGAAAATTTTGTGCGAAATACTCACTTTGACAGCATTTTTAAAAATATATTCTACCTTTATCAAAAAACTGGCAAATGCGTCACAGTATATAGTTCCTAAATAAGAGGATCTGTAAATTGGATGCATTTGAGAGCGAAAACGGATTTTAAAACGAGTCATAAAAAACGCAATTTGCTATGTGAAAACTTTAAATTTTCAAATCGCGAAGACTTCGGGAAATTCTGTTCAAGATACCATTTTGGGTAGCCTTTTTCAAAATATATTCTCTCTTTATCAAAAAACCGATCAATGCATCACATTATATAGTTCCTAAATAAGAGGATCTGTAAATTGAATGCATTTGAGGGCAAAAATGGATTTAAAAACGAGTCAGAAAAAAACGCAATTTCTTATTTGAACACTTCCTGAAATTTTCAGTCAAGATGATTTCTGAAAATTCTGTTCAAAATACCCTTTTTGGTAGCCTTTTTTGAAATATATTCCGTCTTTATCAAAAAACTGACCAGTGCATCACATTGTATAGTTCCTAAATAAGAGGATCTGTAAATTTGATGCGTTTGAGAACAAAAATGGATTTAAAAACGAGTCAGAAAAAAAAACGCAATTTCTTATTTGAATACTTCCTTTAATTTTCAGTCCCGATGACTTTCGGAAATTCTGTTCAAAATACCCTTTTTGGTAGCCTTTTTTGAAATATATTCTGTCTTTATCAGAAAATTGACCAATGCGTCACTTTATACAGTTTCTAAATAAGAGGATCTACTATTTGGATGCGTTTAAAATCAAAAATGAATTTAAAAATGAGTCAGAATATAAGCCGTTTGGATTTGAGGGTTTTTTCTCCAACTCCTATATTTGTTTAATTTTTTTTGCTATACGAATTGGTCCTATGAAAAACTTGTCAATATAAAAGTTGTAGATATTTTTGAGAAGATGTAAAATAAATTTAATCAGATTTTATATCTTAAAAATTGACGGAGTTATGGATTTTTCTCTTTTTTCAGCGCCCTTTTTCTTTTCGTTTTTAATTTTTTTCATCGGTAAAAGTTGGTCCTATCAAAAACTTGTAAATACAAAAGTTTTAGATAATTTTAAGAACATTTATAAAAAATTTAGTTGGACTTCATATCTTGAAAATTGACGAAGTTATGAATTTTTTTCTTTCAAAATCCCTGTTTTTTTCGTCCTTTGAGCCCACTTCTAAATTTATCAAAAATCTGTCATGTGTATACTTTTGGCCCATTTTTAAAAAGTAATATAAACTTTAAACTGATTCGATATCTACTTTAATTAAGAAGTTATGGCGTTTTTTCGGTTTTCACAAAAACGCACCCTATTCCGACCCCCTTGGTCCGATTTTGCCCATTAACGAACTCAGCCAAGATTTTATCCCGATTGATTTTATGTACAAGTTTGGTGGAGATTGGTGAAGAATTATAGAAGTTATCGTGTCCATAAAAAAGTGAGATATATATATATATAGATAGATAGATAGATAGATAAACTGGTGCGATTGCAATAGGTAGTATTTCTTACGAAATCTACCTAAAAAATTCCCATGTTTTAATGTGGTAATTTTATATTAAATTCAATGGTTCATATATTATTTTACAATTAATGATATATAAATATATATATGCAGGGTGGTCATAAAAAAACTTTGCCGATATACGGAGCTCTAGCGTTATGAACGCACAAAAAACCGTTTTGGGAATCCTCCCCCCCCCCCCCCCCCATAGAAAAAACTCGATTGGGGCGCAAGAAGGAAATTTGCATATGACGCAGAGTCAGTACACTAATCTCTGATTACAATACAGATCGAAGAAACTAAAACTTTTATTTTGATACACGTTTTCCATATGGGTGCCATCACCATGCAATGTGTAATTGCCTGTGATGGCACCCATGTGGAAAATGTTAAATCAGAATAAAAGTTTTAGTTTCTCCGATCTGTATTGTAAACAGAGATTAGTGTACTGACTCTGCGTCATATGCAAATTTCCTCCTTGCGCCCCAATCGAGTTTTTTGTACGGGGGGGAGGATACCCAGAACGGTTTTTTGTGCGTGCATAACATGTCCGTTTCTTGCGATACACGTACGGTTCCAACGCTCTTTAGGGTTTTCGCATGCGCTGAGAATTTTGTGATGAAAAAAAATGGGTGTTGCCATTGAAAATTTTCGAGCTTCTCTAACTATAACCGTAACCGTGAGCGCCATTTTGTTGTCGTTCACAGAATCTTGAGCTCATACCTCTCAATAGCTATATCTGAAATTTCACCTCGATCGATTGAGCGGACTGACCGCTAGAGCTCCGTATATCGGCAAAGTTTTTTTATGACCACCCTGTATATATATATATATATATATATATATATATATATATATATATATACCGGGTGTCCCAAAAATGACTGATGGATTTTAAAATTCAATAATTTGCAAACGGTGACAGCTATTTAAAAAATTTTTGCAGGAAGGTTATGTATATTGTCAGGAGTTTTTTTTACCGTAATTTTTTATTTTAGTTCGCATCTCAAACAATAGATGGCGCTGACGGCGATTGAAGGCCAGGTGATCAGCGCTGAGTGAAGCGTCGACCTGGCCTTCAATCGCCGTCAGCGCCACCTATTGTTTGAGATGCGAACTAAAATAAAAAAATACGGTAAAAAAACTCCTGACATTATACATAACCCTCCTGCAAAAATTTTTTTAAATAGCTGTCACCGTTTGCAAGTTATGGAATTTTAAAATCCATCAGTCATTTTTGAGATACCCGGTATATGTAAGCAAGCACATATTTTGATTTTTCTTTTTCATTACAAATCGGTTTCATAGAAATTATCTCTTTATCTTCTTCTCTTCTTAAAAAATCGCACGATTTCTACTGCACTATATGCGTTTTACTATCCGCAATCGTCTTTGTATTATCTATATGACATTCCTTTAAAACAATAATAAATAAATAAAAATAGCGTTGCGTAATTCTTGAACTGATCTTAAAATTCATTTTTTTTTATACTTTGTCTTGAAATCAATAGAAATTTGCCAGTTAGCTGCATTTAAGTTATTATTAAATTTTACAAATACTGGCTTTCTTTAGTTTGATACTGAAATTTGCACTCCTAATTTTAATGATCTCCAAAAATTTTCCAATCTGTGAACGTCTTCAAAGACGTTCACAGATTGGAAAATTTTTTATTTTCATCTTTACAATTTATTCTATGTTTTTTATAAGATTAGACGATTAAAACTAAATTATGTTCTTTTAAAAGTCAATTATTTTGATTTACAAAATATGATAAAACAATTTTGTGCTATATTTAGTTAATTTTCTAGTATCTTAAAAATTCTTTTAGCGAAAATTATTGATAAAAGATACTACTTATTTCTATAAAAACATATTTTCCTATAATATTTCTTTAAAAAAAACTATAAATGGGTTTATTATAATTTCGAGCACATAAAAAGGATTTTTTTAATAACTTAAGTATAATGATTATAAATAGACTCCCTGAAGACACAAAATTTTAGATTTCTTTTTTTCTAAATGCATGATAATTTTATCAGTTTCACATTTTTTCTGTTTAATATTTCCTGAAATATTTTTTAAAATATGCTTTCTTCTTTGTTTAACATTAATTTATAAAAGAATGTTCAATTAAAAAAAACACTTTAGTAAAAAGTTTTTCTGAAAAACTGTTTAAAATTCGTCTAAAAAAAGACTTTTAAAATAAGATCTATATTCTCTAGACACAGATAAAGTATATATGATGTCTCTAAAAAAAGAAATTTTTGTGTTATTTACACGGAATCTATTGGTCTGTAAATTCTCAAATTATTAAAAAAAACCTATTCAAGCAAAATATTAATAAAAAATCCAGAAAAGAGAAGAACAAGAATGACATAAGGGAATAAAAATAAACATAAATTATATTTAACTCTAACCGAATGCAGTTTAAGAAAGAAAGTAAAATCTTAGTCGTCTCAACTTATTTTTGTTATCTTATGACTATTCAGAATAAAAATAGACAACCTATAGTAAAATCTTGTAACAACGAATTTCTTGGATCTACTGAATAAGTTCGTAAGATTGATTGGTTTGGGTTTATTTTATGTCGGCCGATTATCTACACTCAGGATATAGGCTCTAAAGGGTGAGTACCCTCTATGGTAGTCTTTCTAAGGGAGCCTATTCCGTTTTTACGCAAGCAATTCCAAAGTTAGAAGAAAACTCCTGAAAACTCCGAACGATTAGTCCGACGGCCGCGATTGGGTTCAAACCCAGCACCCGCCGTCTACCAGCTTCGGAGGCAGAACCTCTCAGCCACTGGCTGGGCAGTTCGTAAGTTTGAATAATTCGTTAATGTGAAAATCTAATATGGTGAATTTAAAAAATAAAATTTCGATACACATTGAATAAAATTATCATTGCTGACATTAACTTTCTGCAAATATGTTAATAAAGACAAATATTAAGCGTATTTTTACTAAGGATCGACCGAAACAATTACTTAATACCAAAACAAAAGCCGAATTTCTGTAATCTTCCTGTTTTAAGCAGAAAACTAAAACTAAAATGTACAAAATTTGTTTAAGTAATTATTATATAAATTTATATACAGAATTTTTAATAAATTAAAAAAGTAACTATGCATGTGGCTCTCTGTGCTTGATCTTAACCTTCATGCGGTGTTCATTTTGAATGTACAATATTTCAAATAACCAGAGCCTCCAAGATTCTTATCAATATTTTTGTTCTGAAAATGCTCTTTTATTTAGTTGGAACATTTCAGTAATTTAACAGAACAGTAATTTCTTTAAAGTAATTGTGGTGTGCAAAAAGCGGCAGAATAATGAACTTTGAGTATGGCTTTTTGGCCGAAATATACCCGAACATCTTAGCAGGGTTAAATTGGCACTTGGTGCTTCTGTTTAAACTTTTTATGTATATAAAATACAACGTAATTAATTCAAATGCGACACAGAACATTTTTTTCATCTAACTAAAAATTGTATTATGTATAGATATTTAAATATATATATTTATATACCTTTTATTATGATTTTTCTAAATACACATATGTTTAATAGAACTTTCTCAAAATTATTCAAAACTAAAAAAAATCCATTAATATCAAATCTACAGCGTTTAATTTGCACTCAAATCTGGAGACAATTATTATTGATAATTATACAAACAATGTTCGTATCAATAAATGAAGAGTGTCTCACTTGAGCAGATATAGCTCAAATCGAGGAGTAACATTGAGCATTTCAGAAGGAAGAAATGAGATTTTGTAACATAAATAGTTTCGGTCCACCAAGATTTCGGCAGAATTTACGCCAAAGACGAATTTCCGGTGAAAGTTAGATTTTGGACAGTAAGTGAAACGAAATTTTTGGATTTTTAGTTAGTAAAACCGTATTACTAAAATTATATTAAATTACTAAAACCGTTTAATTTCTAGCTGACCCGCCCGGTGTTGCCCGAGTCCGTGATAACCACGATGCATAAAATAACCTGTAATAGTGACAAAAATGAAAAAAAAATTTCAATGTACTTGCAAATTTTGTAATCGTACGCATAAGTTGTCATACAGATTTTCTGCTCGTCGAATATCTGACATTTTGGAGTCTCTTATAAATGCTAAATCTGCATCTTGCAATTTTAAAAATGCATGAAATAACAGTATTTACCTATATCTTTTATCCCAATAAAAACTGTATTTTAAAATAATACACATTTTAAGGTATTAAATGTTGAAAATAGTCCTATTACTTTTTTCCATTTTAAAAATTTTGAGACTTTTTTAAATCAAATCAATAAAGTGCAATGCATATGCTGATTTCCTCATACATTGGGTGTTATTTTCATCTGAGTTTGCCCAAAGCCTTCAACAAGTAAAGGCAAGAAAATGGGGAATTTCTATAATTATTTAACCTAACTATACTTCATAGTTACTTTATTATAAAACTACTTGAGAATTGTACATCATTCACGTATTTAAAGCTCTCAAATTGATTAAACTTAAAAAGGAAATGAAGATGAATAACAGTTCTTACAATCTTTAAAATGAATCAGACTCCACAAAGTCAAAATATAAATACAGTGTGAGGAATTCTTCCGAAAATGAAAACAACCAGATACTTGTTTTAGTAAATGAACAAAATTTTGGAAAAGTTCAATTTAAGAAGATTGGAAATACTAAAAAATTGAAGAGTAATGATTCTAAGAAAATTGAGAACATTCTTAAGTTGGCAGATGAATCCTAAATAATGAACTATTATGAAGGTTATGAAAGTAAGATGCATAACAAATGTTTACTAAAAAGGAGCCTGATTATAGATCTCTTTTAGAAGAGAATAAAAGAAAATTTGTCCTAAATCCCGATGATGACGCCGATAATTCTGGAGATAGCAATTTGACTGATATTGACGAATATGATAGCGATCCTGATAAATCCTTGGATTCCGGAAATAATGTTAATCCTGAATAAGCAAGAAATCCTTATATGATAGTGACTATCAAATGTCATGAAAGAAGAAAGAAATAGAAGAAAAGACGTTGAAAAGAGGTAGAAAAAAAAGACATAAAAAAGACGAAAAAGAACTTTATTCAGCCTTACTTTTTTCTTTAGAAACTGGACTGTTTAACGCTTTGAAGCCTGATATTTTTTTTTTTTTTTTTTTTTTTTTAGAATTTGGGATGCTGCTTTTTATTTGTCTTTCCGGATTTTCCAGATGTTCCAGCTGCTCCTTCCGGTGGACAAAGGTGTCACTCGAAGCTGATCAATCGGTCAATTTGATTCAGTTTTGGGGACGCATTTAGCTTCCCAAATATACTGTTGTTCAAAGCGCCACCTGCGTTTCTGCCTTTTAAATGCCCTTCGATTGAAGCGATCTCATTTGTTTGATTTTTTTTCCATTGAATGGACCAACTGATACACACTAATGACATATCGCATTTTTGGATGACATTACAGCTGCCCGTCGTCGTAGAAATAGATGATGATATGCTTTCGCAGGAGAGGTGATGGGTAAATGTTCGAAGAACGACGTTTTATGAAATTTTTCAGAATATCCGATTCGAATGGTGAAGTTAAAAAAAAATTGAAGCTTTAAACATGACACTTTTTCTGATATAAATAACTTAGTGTCATATAAGTAGTTTGAACTTTAAAGTTTAATACATATAATATTCAAATGAGTTCTAAACTGTTGGGTTTAAATTAAGTGCGGTGACTTCAATATCTACAATACAACAATATATGTGCGATTTTATCTATGATTTTACACAAAGTGTCCCGAAACACCATGTACAAATTCCGATGATTGTTTCATTTCGTCTTGGGCCATTATCAGTTGAAGCTCATTTTTTTAGAATATCATGATACGCTAATACATTTTGTGCGTAAAATGACTTATTCAATCATATGGAAATTTACGATACATATTAACTTTTTTATAAATGAATAGTCCTTTTTCTCTCGGTGGTAAGTTTTTCTCGAATAATATAAAAAAAAAGTCTACTATTTAACATTTAACTAAATTATAAAGTTATGTAATTTTTCTTTTCACCAAAGTAATCTGATTTCGTAATAATTTGATAAAACTTAAGTATTGCCGAGAAGTCGCCATCGCTGTATTTTTGTAATTGCGTTTTCATAAGCTTAAATCAAACACTTTGCGCGAAATTAGATACAAAATTTTTTAAAAAATTAAATAACGTTTTAACACACAAATACATATAAAAAAGCTCCGTAAAATCACATACGGCCGTTTCAAAGGTACTCTAATCCCATACAGAAATACTAATGACAGAAGTAAAATATAACCTTTTATATCTTTCAGGGGCTAGTAATTGTGCTTCTGTGATATTGAATTCTTACAGGAGTTTTGGGAAAAAAGTTGTTTCAAAATAAGTAAAAAGATAATTAAGCCTTTTCCCCCAAAATTTATAAAAGTAGAATTAAATTAAATTTTCTGGTGCAAATCTTGATTAAATTTGGATGGCTTGAAATTAAGGAGCTTGAGAGACGATGGGATGTATGTCATAGGGGTTGAAGATTTATTAATGGAGAAATATTTCTTTTTAAGAGAAATGGGATTGGAATACAGTATGCTATAATATTTTCCTTATTTGCATTTTAAAAGTATGACAACTCACTTTTTTCCAAGTTAATGGCAGTTTACAGATGTACTTTCAAAATCACAGCAAGGTAATAACGAGCACACATAAAACAAAATCAAATCGTATATTTGGTCAATATTTACTCCATTTTACGTTCAGTACCCCTTAAATCATCGTAAAGATGGCTACAAAAAGAGAACTAGCCATTATTTTTTTCATTTTTCCCTTAATGCACTTATTATAAAAATATTTACGTTTAAAATACACTTATCCGTGTACTTGTGAATTGATGCCCAAATATATATTAAGAAAAAATAATTATGAAAATAAATCATAGATACTATTCTGTATGAATGATTAGTTGACTCCATGAACTTAGAAAGTAACTTTTTTTCTTTTTTCTGGTTGTTCCATTTGCTGTTTTTCGAACAGTTATCAAGTACAAAAGATTAGTAATTACTTATTACTTTAGTACTGAAATTATGATCAAAATTAGAATAAAGTAACATAAACTAATAAAATTTGACAATAAAAATTATTACATAAAAATATTACAAAGTAAAAATTTAGTACATTCATTAAGCAATATTTTTAAATTTATGTTGTTCAAAATAAACTATTGACACCACTATTCCTATGGAGAAAATCTTTAAAAGAAATTGTAGGTGCTTTATAAAGTTGACTTTGCACTGTCATAGCTATGAGGTCCTCCTGAGGTGTGAGTACTGCTAGTTGAAAACTATTTCCAATGCGCCGCCATGTCGATGTGAAACAACGTCGGCAGAGGCAATTTTTGGGATCCCCGAAAGGGGTTACATTTATAAAGAGAAAAATACTTTAATAGTAAATCTCCAAAGACACTGGCCATCAAATCTTCGCAATCTTTTATAAAATATCGGTGTCAATGTTTAAAAGTCCTTCCGGCAATGCCGGGAGGAAGAGGTAGCTTTCATATACTTATATATTTATTTATTTATTTTAAAGTAAGTTTCATTGTTCAAAAATACTAAGCTCAAATAAGTGGAAATAATCTTATAAAATTAGTGATTTTATAAGATTCAATACTACTTTTTGTCAAGACTGAATATTAATAGGAATTTTTAGAAATTAGTCATCTTTTATTCAACCTGGTTTTATTTTAAGCGATTTAGAGAGTCGTCAAATTCCACGATATCATAAAGTATATGCCATTTTAAAGCAAAATGATGGATAGTTCAGATCAGACCGTTTCAAAATGTCAGCCATAAGCAAAATTCAAAGTGATATAACTCAATCATTTTTTAAGATATAGACAAAATAAAAAGTGTTCTGAAATCTTTGTTTTAAGTTCTAACACGTAAAAGAAATTTTTTTTTAACTTTTAATTTTTTCGCATTTAATTTTAAATTTTAAATTTTTTTTTAAATTTAAAATGGCCGCCATTTTGAAACAAAATGGCGGATGATGTTGACCAACGAACTCGGTCGAGACATTTGTATGTACTATGTACATACCAAGTTTCATTCAAATCGGCTCATAAATACGTTAGTTATCGCATGACAAAAATCAGATATATATATATGGTTATATATATATATATATATATATATATGTGTGTGTGTATATATATATATATATATATGTGTGTATATATATATATATATATATATATATATATATATATATATATGTGTGTGTGCGTATATATATATATATATATGTCAACATTTGAACGGAGGGTGGTTTTGGGGTCTGGGGTTCATGATCGGTGAAAATATACCAAAATTTTCCGGAAGTGCTTTCCTCCGGACCACAGTGGGGCAAATTCCCGAAAAGCTGGCCAAAATATGAAAATGTTATTCAAATTGTACGAAAATTCGTATACAGGTGTTTTTGAGGATCCTAAGTAAGAATACAAAATTAAAATTGAAAAAAAAAATGGCGGATACAATATGGCGGAATAAAAATTAAAATGTCTCAAAAGTTATTCAATTTATATGCAATTTTGTAAACTTTTCAGGATGCTAATTAGGATTTAAAAGTTAAATTTTAAAAATAAATAAATAAATAAAATTACAGATTAAGAGTATAATCAATAAAATTTAAATAAAATTTAAAATTTCGAGGTAAACTTAAAAGGGAATTTCCAAAAAACAAGACGTATTTAAACGAAATTTAAGTACATTAGACTATTTAATTTTTATATTATTAAAATAAAAACGTAAATATATTCCAGAAACTAACCTTTAGAATCAACTGTAGTATAATAAAAAGATTCTTTAGAGGTCAAGGTGTTGAAATAGTTAGCAGAACTTGTTGGCAGTATTGGAGGATCCTGTGACTCTTAGGATCAATGATTTTAATTTCTTCTACGATAATTTACCTAAACTGGAAAGGAAAGAATCTGATGACATTAAAAAACGTAAAAATATATTTTTTTTCTCGCTACTGCATCTTTGCGATAAATCTTCTCGATGCCTTTTGATCAGTTTGTTGCATGATTCTTGAGTATCTTATGGCATTTGACAAATTGGCAGTAATGAAGATAATGTTATTTCTTTGTCATTAATAAGTAGTTTGTGTACTGAAGTAAGCATATAGAATCAGGGGTGCTGCTCAAATCTACGAACTATTTGTAAGGGAAAATTTTCGAAATTTATCAAATAAATAACATGGCTACAAGAAATTACTTATGGCATAGAAACGCTTAATCAAATCTTCGTATATGCTCGTTTAGAAACACAAATAGTTGCGTTTCAAAGAATCGTTGAATTGTATTTCCATCATTTGTGCTTCCAAATCTGGGATTTAGTTTCTCGACGAGAAGTCTTGATTGTAAATGAAATATTTTTTGCATATTTTATTTTGCAATTTCAGTGTTCTTCTTTTCATGCAGAGTACAAGCTTTTCATTTTTTCTATCCAGTTTTCTGCCAGGTGTAAGGCCTCTCTAAACATCTTTGCATGTAACTTAGATATTCTGAATTCTAAATTATCTCAATCCACTTTTAATAAAAAATATCAGATCGGTAAGATACTGTTTTGATGCTGTCTGAAATAGGTAGCAGCGTTGAGTATTACATTAATTCGTTTTTAACGACTTTTTCTTCTGCATCAATGATTGTATTAAACGAAATAAGTTTATTCTGCTAGTATTTAATGCAATCCCATTCATTGACAGTTGCTTCCGTATTTCTTGAGAAAGAAAAATGGATCTTGATTGGCCCGATAAAATCAGTGAAATGAAGATCTCGATATTTTCAAATTGACGATTCATGAATTATTCGCAATATTTATGTATTCTAGTAGCACGGAAGAAAAGAAAAATATATTAGACATAATGCCATCTTCATAGCTAAATTTTTATTTAAATGTACCCAGAATAGATGTGCCATCACATCCTCACTTGCAAATCAAATCCAAATTACTAATACAAGCAAAAGTGATATTCATAATGATTTTTACTCGCATTAATAAAATACGCTCAGTAGTTTGATCTAGCAAATATAGCCATTGACAAAATAATTCTTCTAATTTTAATAGAACAAACAAAATTACTACCTATAAAGATAAGAATATGTTATTCTACCGGATCAGTAATAGAGAATTATTTTCATTTTTTCATTACTAAGCTTACTTATCAAATTAATTCAATCTTATGATTATAGTACTTATTTACAGTATAATAGGAAATAAACTATTATAAAATTGAATAATTCAAAAATTTGAAAACTATTTATCAGCTAAATTATGTGAAAAGTAGTCAATTTCAAAATTTTTGAGGCTGCCGAAAAAGTGGCATTTTTACTTGCGATTACTAAAATATGCGTAAAATGCAGAAAGGCAATTTTAGGCAGCTGGATTTTTATGAATCACTAGACAATAACCCAAGTTATTATTTCCATTAAATTTCGTTGCGGAACACTGTGGAACATTTAAACTTTTTGATGTTTAAAAGCAAAAAAATAAAAAAATTTCTAAAATTTTTATCAAAAATGACAATGAATTTTTTAATTTTTACATGCTTAATATAAATTTTGTAATACATGCAAATAAAGTACATACTATCATAGCGTGAATCCATTTCAAATCATTAAAATCGGATAATATTATAAAATATAGCATGCGTTTAGAGGAACTGTTGTTTTGCTGTTTTTGTTCGCTCTAAATGATACTCCTTCAAGCATCATTTTTGAAATGATGCTGCTTGTAAGGGCAAAGCAAAAATCTTTTTTTAAATACAGATTCTAACTCTCCCAACATTATTCTAGCCAACTGTACAATCGAAATTCCCTAAATCGTAATTTCATTTTTCGACTTTTGGCCATCTTTTTGGGTTTTTGCCCCACTGTGGGACGGCTGCAATAGGTAGCTTTTTACTTTTTGTAATGAAAGGTACCTAAAAGACTATGTATGTGTTTTTAAAAAATGTCACATTTGGCAGCCACCATTTTTGTGACAACGCTCATGCCTGGTGTTCAAAATGGCGATGTCAAAAACAGTGATATGCATCATCATGAATTGGATAGGAAACATTTTAATTTCATGAAATGCACCTTGAATATGAATAATCTGGCAAATGCTATTTAGGACAAATGTGAATACCTATAATGTAAAATACGGTTTTTGGTATTACTAAAAGTTTATTGTTACAGATAATTTCTCGTTTATTTACTTTTTAACTGTAATAAAATAGAATATCAGTCTCAATAAATAACAAACAATGACATTTCTTGTTATCTAAAACATTGTTGTGGCGACTTATAATTCCTTTCTTTTTAGCACGAACCCTATTGAAAATGCAGTTTCTACCATGATTAGTTTATTTAAAGGGACAGTCAAAACTTTACTGTTACATTTCGGCTTATGGAAAAAATCGTTTCAAATGATGTTTAGGGATGTTACAGCCTGTCAAACATAATTAAATTTATATGCATTCACTAAAATATGCCTTCTGTAAAATATGCGATGAAAATAATAGGCATTATTCATTCACAGGGCCACATAAATGAATTCAATAACATAATGGTAGAGGAAGGATTTGTATTTTAATTGTATTAAACTATTTCAAATATAATAAAACTAATATGCTTCGATGAGGCTTAATATAAGTTATTTCATGCATAAAACGAAGTGCATAGCATTTACAGGGATACACAAGAGATTTCAAATAGAGTATATTCTAGCCGAAGTGCTGTATATTATCGATGATGATTGGTGAATGAATGAAATGCATTTTTAATTATGATACGCATTTTTAAATTTCACTAAGTAAACCACAGGACTGAACAAAAGTATTCAAGTATATTTTCATCTATTAGTATAAATTGCTGAAAGAGAAATTTCAACCTTTTATACGTTTTCTTGATAAACTAAATTATCCATTATATAGTATACATATCAACCGTGAGATCAAATACAAGGTTAAAAAATATTGAAAATTATTAGAATGTATATTTTGCTATAGACAATACACCTTATTTCCTTAAACAAAAATTTTTGTAAAAAGTTTCAGGAAGTATTGGAAAGTGTTTCATAACCTATACTTAATTCTTCATTTTTCTTCCTTGCTTTCTTTTGCACATCAATATTATTTTTTTTTCTCATCAATTTAATTTTCTGGTAACGTTCTACATTTCAAATGTTTCATTTGCAACTGCTAAACAATGCGTTAAAATAATTTTAAAATATCGTTTTCTTACTCTGGTGAGGCAAATTTTTGAACTACTCCAGAAGCTTGTTAATTATAAAAGATAACAAATATATTTTTTTCAGGCAGTCTTTTATGCATGAACGAAACGAAAAGGAATATTTCATTATTCATACATGCTTACAATATTCATACAACATGTTAACAAGCAAATGAAATGTGTCCAGCATGAAATAAATTTTCTACTTCTCTTAATTGAATTACCTTACAAAATAAGATGTTTCCTAAGATGTTGCGAAAACATCTGTTAACTTGTACATTTCAAATGAAAAAATGTAAATTTTAATGCTATGTTAGGCTTATGAAGAAATATATATTCTAAACAGTGTTTTATAAAAAAAAGAAGAAAGAAAACTAAAAATATCAAATATATTTAATAAAACTTTGCATGTAAGCTATAAAGGTGATTATTTATAAGTATATTTATATTCGAAATATTTAAAAGAAAAATTTTCTATTCTAAATAAAAAAATATAAAAACCAATTTAAGTAATATATTGTAAAGAAAAAAAAGACAGGAATGTGATTTTTTTTTCAAATATTTTCATTTTAATTCAATAGGTACAAATATTACAAGCCACTTAATTAGATCAGCATGTTATTTTTTTTTCATTTTTCAAGTATGCGATATGGATATCTATTTCAAAAGTGTAATTTCATGGACAAACATTACGTTTCATAAATAATTAGGTCTGGGTATTTTTTGTAAAAGGAAACTGGGTTACCTAGAACTTTTTATCTAGCTGCAATCCGAAATAAACATAAGATTTTAGGATGATTTTGTAATTTTCTTATTCTTTTTTCTTCTGGGGGGCAAAGTTACAGCTTTCAGTAGCTTCTAATTTTGTAGTTTACATTTAAAAAAACTAATTTTGCAGATTTACATCTTTTTTCTACAGTGTACAGATAAAATGTTAGTAAACATACAGATTTTTGAAAAAACACATTTGCTGAATTAGATTTTTTAAGATTTTTTTTTTACAGTTTATATATTAGATTAAAATGAAGAAACGGAGTAAGTATAAAAAATTAAACACAAATAATTAAAGAACTTATGAAATTCTTAAAAACTTAACAGAAAATATGCTACTAATTTTTATGAAACCTGTGTACCAAGAATTGTTATGTACTTAGAGCGCTACCAAACTCCATAGAGATATTTCTCTGTAACTTTTAATTCGGGAGAATAGGCAACACCACTTGTTGTTATTGCATCAATATTGAATTAAATAAGAAAGAATTAGTGAAAAATAAAATGTGGGAAAACTACTTTGGAAGTAGAAAAGTTAAATGATACATTACGAATTGGAACAATTTGTATTAATTTTTTTCCTGAATCCTTTGATGATTTTACAAAATTAAGAACAGTATTTTTTTTTTACTGTAACAATTACTACTAACTGTTATCTCAATTATTAAATGAAACATGAAATATACAAACTAGACATTTTGAATTTTTAATCGAACACATCTTGTATGCTATACACAGAGTCTTATAAATCCGTTATATACCTAGATCCATGATCCTAGGTACAATACAATTATTTTGTTCCACTTTATAATCTTTTCCAACACAGTTAAAAGTGTTTAAGACTTGGTTTTGTCCGTCTCTCCGTCTGTGCGTCCATCCAGGCTCCAACTTTAGTAAATATACTGCAATTGCTCTCTTATTTTCTTATGTTATTGGTATTTTCTAAAGCATAATCCCTATTGAAAATGCAGAGTGTAAAATTAATAGTTCATTTGCAATCATTGCAAAAGTATTCTGGTACATCACGGTCGATAGTAAAAAAAAGTTTCAAGTTAATTTTAATGCTGTACCATTGCAAACATAACGTAATTAATGTTGTGGAATAAGTGATGCAAAGAGTTTTATATCATATTAAAAGGTAACGTAAACTAATTTCATTACGTAATGACCTATGGGGAAAAAGCTATTTGTAGACTATTTTATTATGCTAAGCTATTACAAATGTAAGGAAGCTGATATGTATAATTGAATTTTACTACATGATACTTGCTGTAATGATGTGTGCATCATTTATCGTTCATTTACTGGTACAAAGAAAAGATTTCGGACACAAAACAGTCAATCAGAGTAACTTTGCTCCGAATCAGAGTTACTTTTCTAAACCTTTTTATGAAACTTTGATCCATTCTATCATGGTGAAATATGATGGTTGGATACCATGGTAAAGACATGGTGGTTGATGGATTATTTCAAAAATGTAGCAAAATTCAAACTACTGCTGCTATACATATTTTGAGACCAAAACTTTGCTGTTAACTCAAGTGTTGTAGCAGAATTAATATTTTTTCTCTCTTGGCCCAAAGTGACCTAGAAAGGTCAAACTTACCCTGAATGGCTGTACTGTATCCGAAGTACAATCTATTAACAATAATGGCTGTCAGTGTGTTTTCATTTATCATATGCGTTTTTAGGCTTAGCTAAATTTTGCGATCTACGGGGTGTGCATAAAAAATATTCAAGGCTGTACTAAAGTAAGATTAAGCGATCGTATGCATTATTCTTAAGCATTACTGCATATGAGTGTGAACTGCTTAAAGATGGTTTTAATTGAGATGCTCATTTTCAAGCTCAATTATATTTAGTACACTAAGTGCTTTTTGTAGAACATAAACATAATAAAACCATACACAAGGAACAGAAGGAATTGGATGAATCTCCAGTTATGGCTGAAATTTTCTAATAGTGTAATTTTAGTAATTTTTAGTAATTTAGTGTTTTTTTCATCAGTTTCATTTAATCATAATACATGGTAAGTATAAATAATGCTAGTTCTTTTCCAGCTATGGACAGTACTAGTTAAAATCTGTTTTTCAAGTACGTTGTACATTTTTTGAACTTTTAGTTAGTTATCATATTAAACATTAAAGTGTGGCAAAAATATTCTGAACATGATGGAAAGTATTTCATAATTTATGCTTGATGTGTAAATTTTCTTTCTTGTATATTGTGTTATTTAAAATTTTTCAGTGTTGATCTATGAGAATACAATCTGTGCTTATTGATTTCTTGGACATAAAAATATATTAAAATGAACAGTTATGAGTTTTTTATAGCTAAAGACATTAAAAATTTGACAAGTAATTCTACTACAGTAGAACCCGATAATTCGAATTAATTGGGACCATGCCCAATCCGGATTATCCGGAGAATGTGAAAAAATGAAATAAAATAAAACATACTCACAGAAAATCACCTTTATACTGAACATATTCAATATTTACAGACAGTAAAAATATTTACTTTATAAAATTTGTCATATATCTGCCAGTTTTGTGAGCCGCATGGTCACCTATTCTCTTGAGCATTCTGGTTTATTCCTCCTATTTCGATTTTTCACAAGTGATTTGTAGAAGGGTTTTGGCACGAATACAAGCAAATAGTCCCAAGAGGACCTATGGACTGGCTGACAAAGATCGGATAGCGATCCTTATCAGTCAGTGTGTCTATAAAGACTATTTTACTTTGCTTTCTTGCAATGCTCTGAGTAAACTTTTATTAGGCAGCGAGCTTTTGATGACATTTCGAAATGGATTAAACAGAAAACTATGAAAACTGGAATTGGTAAAGATTAAATGATGTATCGTTGTTCCTTTCAGAGATAACATAATTAGTTTAAATAAGAAAGCTTGAGTTAGTCTTCCGAAAAGATTTTAAAAAAACCTATTTATTCAGAATATGAGGCTGAAATAAATTTATGTTATGGAAATTTGGCGATCACTTCTCTAACTTGAAAAAAAAAAATTCGACCAAACCGATCCGAATAAACGGAGTCCGAATTTGCGGAGTTCTACTGTATTTTTGAAATATAAGTATCATGAAATTTGTAAAACATGCTTCACAAAATGGGATACCTAAAGCTTATTCATCTGCAACTATTCCAAATAATTATTTTATTGAAGAAAACACATTATTGACAAAGTTAAAATTAGACATTTCTACTGAACATTCTGAGTCTTCTTCGTCAAATTCTATTTCATGCATTACACTATAATAAGGACGACCTTTTATTAAAGCAAAGTCTTCTAAAGGGATAGGGAGAAAGGCCAGGAAGTGTAAATCCACACCGACACTCCTAGGAAAAATAAACCGAAACACAAAAAGGTAAGCTGGGGTAACTTCATCCTTGAAGTAATAGGATCATAGGCTATTTTAAAAAGAAAAAAACCTTTATATATTTAAGTTTTAGCTTTTGTCAACATCGCACATTAAGATTTATTACTTGGAATAACGCGCGTCAATTATAACTTTGTATTTACTGTGATAAATTGCCGAAAATTAAGATATTATATGCGTTTTTAAATTTAGCTAAATTTTGCGTACCACAGAGTGTGTATAAATGCTATAAATAATATCCAGGGCTATATTAAAGTAATATTAAGCGCTCATATCCAGTATTCTTAAGCATTACTGGAACTAATGACCATGAACTGCTTAAAGGTGGTTTTAAATTGAAATGCGCATTTTGAAGCTAAATTATGTTTCGTATACTAAGAAACTTTTCTAAAACATAACTAAAAGCATATACATGCATAATTACACCAGGAATTGGATAAATAACCAGGTATGGCTGAAAATTTCTTGAAGTATGATTTCAGAATTTTTAAGTATTTTTTTCATCAATTACATTTTATCTTAATACATGATGATAATGAATATTTGTAGGTAATATACAGGGTTATACAAGAGTATTTTTTCGGTTATGGACGGTACTTCGTAAATCCTGTCTGTCAAGTACGCTATACATTTTTTAAAACTATAACTTATGTATCTTATTTATCTTATTAAACAATACGGTTAGTGTTAAATCATTATGGAAGTGATGGAAAGTGTTTCATAATTTATACTTGATGCGTGAATTTTCTTTATTGATTTTTAATTTACTTAAAATTTCTCAGCATTGATGGATGAGAATATAGTCTTTTCTTGTTGATTTTTTGCATAAAAAGGTATATTAGCATGCACAGTTTTGAGTTTCTTAAAATTACAGAAAAAAACACTTGACGAGTGATGATATTACTTTTGAACACGAATTTATCTGCAAATATTCCAAATAGTTACTTTCTTGATGAAAACACATTATTAACAAAATTTAAATTAAACATTTCTGCTGAATTTTCTGAAACCTGAACTTCATTAAATCCTTCTTTATGCATTAGACTATAAAAAGTACGGGCTTTTCTTAAAGCAAAGCCTTCTAAAATGAGAAGGCAAAAGGCCAGTGAAATGCCCATCCTCGTTGACACTCCTTGAAAAATTAAATCGAAGCACAATAAGGCTATCTCGGGTAACTGGGTCCACGAAGTAACAGGCCCATAGGCAATTTTATAAAAAAACCGTTGATGTCTTTTAAGTTTTATCTTTTATCAACATTGCACCTCCGGATTTATTACTTGGAACAGCGTGTGTACACTCAATCATAATATCAATTTATCAATCAACATAATGTCAACAATCAACTCAATCATAGATTGCTGAAAATTTGGATTTTTTTTTACCAACAAGATAGATTTTATTGCACTTTTAATTAAATTATGGTTCTTACTTTCGTTAAACAATCCTTTTTTATAAAGATTAGGCATATAAATACGTTAATATTATTAGGTAATTATACATATTTACGTGATGTTCAATTGTAAGGCCGGTTTCCATTTACCTAATGGATGTTTTTTTTTTTTTTTTTTTTTTTTTTAACGGAATTATTTGGACATGCATCAAGAATAACTGGACCATGTGATATCCAATTACCCCAACAATTATAAATATATTTTCGTAGTTTTTCTTATTACATGAAATTAATTTCTCAATTTTTTTGCTTGAAATAAAGACAATTATATGATGCCATATTAAAGTTACATAATATATTTCTTTAAAAGCATGTTGACGGTTCTAACAAAATTTCTTAACTGAAACAACCAAACCTCAAAACTCTACGATGCAGATGAAAAGGCGTGCATAAGACAAAGTAAGATTATTAGATCATTATTATCCAAACATGTTTGAAGGCAATAAGCCTGATCAAACCACAATCACTCTCCTTAGTGGCCTTCCTCGGTCTCTTAGATTGTATTTCCGATATACCAAAATCTTTTACAAAACCTTTCTGTCGATCTCCGTAATTATCAAGCCGTGTGTGTTTTGTTTTTGAGGCTTATGAGTAATGGCATTTTTAAAGGCTAGAGAACCAGAACCGTGCACAACCCTGAATATCTTCTGGTACGTACCCTGCGACCTGTCGGGCACGGTACACTCACCTAGTATCTAATCAACCGCAGATAGAGCTTTTTGGGTCATTGGAGAATGCAAGTCTTTCAGCCATGTAGACAGGAGGACTAAGGGGGATGAAGCCCGTCATGAAAGTTTAAAAAAAACTTTAATAAGTTATTTTTTATGATAATAAAAACTGACAATGCTTTTTTTGTTTGTTTGTTTTTTCTATTATTACATTAAAAGTACATACATTTTTAGTTGTACAAAAATGTAACCTTATTCAATTACAATTGTACCAGTCCTTCTTTATTTTGTTCTTTGGGTTATATTATTTATTACTCATAACTACCGCTAAATACATACGTTCTTCTTAAAAGGCAATTTTAAATTTCTTTATGCACAGCAGGACTCGATAAAGGTAATTCCATATCATTCATTCCATTAAAAAAAGTAAGTATTCAGGGGTGTAGTGGAGATTATACGTAGGTATATGACGTATACCTTCTAGATTTTTTAAGAATCTTCGTATATCTTCTGTTTCTCAAATAAAGCTATAGCGTATGCTCCAAATATGTCGTGGATAATTTTACCGCATACTCTCTGCCTATAGCGTATGCCCTCTGATTTTTTTTACGACTCTATCACTGAGTATAATACATATATAGTGATATAGTGTACATGTTTACTTTAGGTATTAAAAATAAAGCATTTTCTTGTTTGTTTAGATCTTTTTTAATCTTCTCTATCCTTCATTATACCATGCATAAAATGAAAACTTAAGACTAATCAATGATAAAATGTTGGTAAAGAAAGTTTCAAAAATCTTTAATACCCACCAATAATATAAAATCATGTGAAAAATAATGATTTTAAAGAAATATCTTTGAAAATGGTGGTATAATTTTAAAGGACATTGTATGAAGAAGAAAACTTAGTTGCAGGAAATTTCAACAATGAACTGCTTAAAGAAAAATGATAGAGTGTCTATGAACGTTCAAAATTTCCACAGTGGCTAGTGACTCTCAGACTCTAATGAACGAACATTGCTTTTAATTTTTGGGAAAGAGTCTTTAATAGAAGAAAAATGTGCACAGAGTAATCTGTTGTTCAGGGAATTTTTCTTTGTTTTTTGAAGAATTATTAACTTTAAAGAGGTGCCAGTTTTACAAATTTCCCACTAGAGGGTTTTCACGGGGATAATATCTAAGGTTCCAAAAGTCTCATTTTGTACTGAACAAGAAATACCACTGAAAGTTGAATATATTAGCGTTCCTGTAATGTCAGGGAAACCGATGAAAATGAAGAGCGTTTTTTTTATTATCGTTTCTGTTGTTTAAGATTTATAGCTGATCTGAAGACGACGAATTAAAATAATATATTATAAACAAAATGCTAGTGACTTCAGCCCTGACATTCAGAATGAAATCATTCACGGATATACTTACCGAAGAACTAATTATCAAAATAAATATAATGATCTGTTTTAGTTTGACTGCTAATTAAATAAGAATTTGTCAAGAACAGAAGAGCTTCTCCTTTGTTTTAGATATGCGAACTATTTATAAAGACACAAAACCGATGTTTCGGGAAGATTTTTTAAGTTTTATTTTAACAATGGTCTTGGCTCCAAAAATCTAACAGAAGTAATATTACAACATTGTGATAAGGTACATATTAACATTTTCTCGCGCAGGTTTATGAAATAACGGGAAATATGAGTGGTTGTGATGGTAGAGTCCAGTCTAGAATTCGTCAGAAGTATCCAAACATAATATACTGTGCAAGCTACCCGTTAAAATTTGCTTTATCCAAGAGCATGCTGATTCTTGCCATCCGAAACTGTTTTAGAACTGTTGATGACGTCTTCTAAACTTAATAAAGATCCCAAGACCAAAAATTAATCAGACAGCTGATGGAAACCCTCTAATTACATCTGCTGAAGTATTTTACGGAGTCATTGTACTTTTTCCCTGTATAGAAAATCATTTAAACTTTGAACAACAGATTCATTTCGAATAAAGATATTTTAACAGATGTCCAAGAACTTCTTCCAGAATTGGCTTCTCCGGAAAAAAGGAAGCATATTAGGGAATACCTCTTAATATTTTAACGATAAAGTATTTATGTCGCAAGTGAAAGCTAAAAAGGGAATTATGGTACGAGAAAACTGCTAATGTTGACACGAACACAGCCCAAAGCTTTTAGAGTACTGTAATTTATTATAAAACGTATTATAAAACGATCAATTATTTACAGTCTGGGCTACAATAACAACAACCAGTGTAAAAAGGTCTTTTTCAACATTGAAAATAAGTAAATCAGTTCCTGAAAGTATTTTGGCCAATAAGAGATTGGTAAGCCTTGTAAAGATTTCCTATGACATTGCAGTAAATTCTGATAAGTTAGCAAGAAAAAGATGCAATATATATATACATATGCAATATAAATGCAATTTTGAAATTATCGCCTTGATAGAGTGAACCAAACTGAAGACATTTACAAAGATTCAATGTTTCATTCAAGTGAGCATTAGCTTTCGAAAGCTGAATTGCTAGAAACTCTAAAATCACATTGTAAAATCATGGCCCATTTGACCCACGAAACCTTAAGCCGTTTGAACGGCAAAAAGAAGACAAAATCATGCTTAAATCGGTGTTTTTCAATATTAAGAAAATTTCATCTGAAGAATTGTCAGTTTCTGTAGAATCTTTTGAGACAATAAGGATGCTAAAAAATAGTTTGAAAATTTGATGCAATCTCAATCTCAGTATAGAGACAAACACCTAAGACTCATTTATAAAATGCAAATAAAGAGACATAATTTTGATTCAAATAGCTATTTTCACTTCCATCGCCTTTATTTCCCGAAAAGAATAAGTGGAACGCGAGTTCAGTATTTTATTATTATTATTCTTATTTCTTTCTTTTTGACCAAAAGATATAGTACAACAAAATATATGATTATTATACATCCTAAAACATTGAAAAATATGAAAAAATCAAAATTGTCATTTTATTGCTTGGTTTTTATATTAAAGTTCTCGATATTCAGGCAACTGTCTCGTTTTATTTATGGAATGGAATATTTATTTTCTTGGTTATTTTTCATAGTGGATTTGCAGAAACATAAAAATAGATTCTGTGTTTATTTTTTTTCTTATTACATGATGCTATGGGAACATAAAAGTATGTAGTGAAGCTGAATGTTATTCTAAATTTTGTCCAAAGCTATAAAAACTGAAGGTTGCAAGCGGATTTTTTTGTTCTTTTCAATCTTTGCAATCTTTTACTTCAATGAAAATAACCCTATTGTTTTTATTATTTCCCTTTATTTAACTTATTTCTAACTTATGAGAGCAAAAACAAATATAGTAAACTTTATTAATTCTGATGGAAACTTCATTAATTTTAAAAATTAGGTCCTTGCACAGCTTTTAAAATCAAATTTAGTCGTATTCTTATTTTAGTAAATTTTTTATACTCATAAAAAATTTCCACAAGAGAGTTTTTTTTTAAATGTTATTAGTAAAATTAGAATTTCTGTTACTTTACGTTTTGATCAAATAAATGAAAATTTAAAGATTATTAAAGGAACTGACGGATAAACCCGGGCTTCCACGTAACAGAGTATCGGTGAAAACCAATATATAATTTATTTTCGGTATCAGTATTCTTTTCTCTCTACGCGTATGAATAGTAATAAATGAGACATTGCTCAAAATATTCTAGGCTTTTGATGTTTATCTATTGTATAAATTCATCTATCGTTAAACGAAGTTGCTTGATAATAAAAGTATATGTATATTGAATATGTAGTTTTTATAAATAATTTTAACAGAAGTATAATTCAAACACGCTGTGCGAATTTTAACACATAAATTAAATTTTTAAACAATGTTCCACTCATCAAAAAAAAGTACCTCTCAATACTCTTTTTTTCCATGCACGTAAAATTTGTTAAAATTCTGAGATAATATTTACAAATGTTATTGTCTTATCTAATTTTCCTAAAATCAGAACACAAATTTCTCATATTCTCAAGAGGTTTATTTAAAAAGTTTTTTTCTCTCCAACGATAAAATTTCTTTCACCAATTTCGTAGATCGAATTGACGACCGTAATACCTGAATTATTTGTTCCATTCCAAAAAAGTTCCATTTATTTACTGAACTTTAAAAAGAATTATAAATAAAAGTTATAAAAGATAAAACAGTAAAATTAAAGCAAACCCTAATGTATTCATTTTTTTAACCCTGAGATAATTTACTTGTGTAATTAACTTTTCTTTTGATACTTACTTTTTTGTATTTTTTCTTATGTAAAAAATAAATTTTAGTAAAATTTTTTGTTACCTTTTTACAACAATTAAAATTTAGATTTAAACATGACCTCCATTAAGAGATTACGTCTCGGAGCGACCAACTTTTATCAGAATGGAGCGTGGTCGCTTTAGGGCGGTTTTACTACATATATATAAACTTTGTAGACTGGGGTGGTTTTGGATTCCCGGGGACATAAAATGAAAAAGTTATGAAGTATTTTTTCAAAATTCATACCATGATAACTATTGCAAAAATCTAAATAAATCCTGCTTGAAAATTATTTTAAAAACTATAAAAAATGAATAAATGGTAATACAGATTTCAAATGAATTGCTACATAATTTTCAAACAAATAGCACTTGAAAGTACTTTTTATTGCTATTGGTAAATTAAATATGTGCGATGGATATGTTTTTTTTTATTTGTAGTTAATGACATGTTTGCCCTTTATAATATAGATAGATAAATCATTAAGAGACATTTAACTGAACTATGAAATAAAACTGAAATCTGAAATAAAACTTTTAAATTTTCGAAACGATTTTCTAATAATAAATTTATTTGACAGTACAACAAAGAAATTCAACAGTTTTTTTAATTAATCTCCGAAATTTATTCTCTAGAGAATTTGCTAAACCTAAAATATTATAAAAAATATCAAATCAAATGGCATTCAGATAACATTCATGCTATCTGATTCTATGTACGTTATATCTTATTCAGAGATTTTAACATGACATTTTTTCTTAAACTTATTCAAATTGCAAAAAGCACTTTTGTTATCAATACAAATACAAGGATAATGTCAAACTATTTCAATTTTCCTGAGTGAAAGTAAAGTAGACTGACATTTTAAGAAAAAAAAACATTGTGAATTGGTGTTTTCATAAAATCGAATGATATATCACTATGTTGTTGGTACTCTTTCCCATATGTTTGTAACTTCTGACCAATATTTCTGATTCGGTTATATTTGAAAGACTTTTTTTTACTGCAAATGTCAAATATTTACGTATTACCAGGTTTTAGAATTTGAGAATTGAAAATGTTTTAGTATATATACGTTTCCATACATTTTTCGGAGCTGTTCTTGGAAATGCTTTTTTTATCATTATTCTTTTTGAAAATAATAATGTATTACTTTTTTCAAAAGAAACATTATTTTGAAAAAATAACATGTTATACTAACTAAAACTATACATGTTATACTATACTAAACTACAGTTAAAACTAACTGAGTTGTAACTAAGATCATTATTCCTGTCACGAAGAAGTGATGTGGGAATTAACATCAAACTGCAATAAAAACTTATTGTACAGCAACGAAGATGTTTCTAATGATACATTTTATATATTTTCATTAATGTTTTTTTAATCATTCAATTACACTGGCCATTAAAATTAAAGGATAACGAGTCAAGTTATGCTCACTCCGTTAACGTTGCAACCAATGCTTAATGCATCAATTATTTGTGTTAATTAAATACTATTGAATATTAATTGACTATACTTAAAAATACTAATGTATTAAATTTTTTTTCCTCGTATGCATAACCATCGTAAATATGAAAATTCAGTAATTGTCAATATGGTGCGCAATGGGCGTATATGGGTGATTCTCAAAATAGGGGACAATTTATGTCTTTCGGCATACAAAAACAGTTGAGAGGTTTTCTGTCATGTTTTTATATTTAGATATGTTTTTCTTAATATTATTCATTATTTGCACACAAGAATTACTCACTTTTTAGTTAAAAACACCTTAAAATAACAGAATAAAGATTCAAAATGTCATTAGCATGGATGTCCACTGCGGCTGTGCCTTGTGTATACTAGCATTTTTCAAGAGTTAATATCATGTTTATAAAATAAACAAATGTTATTCTTTCTTTATATTAATCAAGGAGAGGATTTATCAAATAAATTTCTTTTTAAAAATAAAATTATAGTACATAAAAAAAGAATTAAAGTTTGTCCTCCGTATTCGATTTTCAAAACAAGGTCATACTAAAACAGCTGGTTATTAATCAAAATTTCATTTTCACGTATGACAATAGTTTGTAAATATATAAATTTTCTCCATGGCAACAAGTAGACATTTTATCCCAGCCTGAAAATAGAAGCGTGTATTGTATTTTAAGAATAGAAATTGAATATTAGGGGCGTACATCAATTGTATGTCATTAGAATGGATAATAATTTTCATGTTTATTTTATAGTTAAAATTTTTATTTTATTTATTTGCATGTAACTTTTGTGTTTTAAAAAGCCCCAGAAAGGACTATTGCATTGTGATTATATTATGGCTCATAATCTTATTTAAATTAAAATTTGTCATTAGCATGGACAGATATCAGTGTCATTAGCATGGTTTTTCTGTCCATGCTAAAGACTCCTATGTACATAAATGTAACTAGTGCTTATATTGTATCCTATATAAAGTTTAATTTTACGTATAAATTTAGGTATTACCTTTATTATCCCTAAAATATGCATTAAATCTGTAGGAAAATCACTAAGACAGCTTCTTACATTATTAGTGTCAGAATGTTGCTCATGTAACAAAGTTTGCTCTTTGGTAATGTTTTTATTCTCCTTATATGTATATATGTAAAAATGGAAACCATTTGCTGAAAAGGAAGGCTAATAAATATAGAAAAAAAATATTTAAACAGGAAGAAAATAAAAATTTCATTATATATTTATTCCATGCAATTTGTTTTGTCATTAGCATGGCTCAAAAAATACTAATTATTTTTTAATAGTTAATTTTTAAATATTTAGTTCTGCTGACTACATGTAAAGTATACCTAATACTATATTAACAACACCTATTTTTTTCAGAAATTTTGCTAACAGTAATTTTTTTAAGATTTCACTTTTGAAATTGCCCCCTAATTTGAGAATCACCCATATTGGAGTTAAAAGCGGTGTCTGATAATGATCAGTATTCATTAGTTATGGCTCAAAGGCATCATTTAAATGAAAGTCAATAGTAGGGAATAATTGGTAATATCAAGGAAGGTAAAAAAAAAATGGAGGTTGAACAAGAATTTAATATTCCTCAAAATATCATAGAAAAAGCTTTGACCCTCTTTTGAAGCAATGTATACTGTACTGTTGGATGACCGTCGGAATAAACTTATCAAGCTTGATATTCTATTTACTGAATTTAATGTTCACAAACTATTTAGAATATATACACATGGGATGGCTATGAACATGAATAATATTCTTTAAATAACCATTAACAAATTACTCAGAACAACTAGCTGCTGTCTAATATAACAAACGTTTCAAGTTACTATTAAATATTCGAATGCGTTTAAATACTTAATAGATTGGGGGGCAACTGCATGGGCAATCACCTCATCGAATTCACGGATGAAAATCCAGGATTACCTAAATCTTGATTGGCATTTTAAAACGCAATCGGTCTGTCGAGTCATTTGTTGGAGGAAAACACCTAAAAACCCGATTTTAACAGTTGACTTGTAGGTTTACCATTATACTTTCCTGCACCTAAAATTATGAAAACATGGAGGATTGGGAGCAGGAAAACATAATGGTAAGCCTATGAGTCAACCGTTAAAATAGGCTTTTCAATGTTTTGTACCAGTAAATGACTCTGTAGATCGATAGCGTGTTAATATGCGAATCGAGATTCAACTAATCCTAGATTTTTATCCATGAACTAGATGAGGTGATTGCCTGTGCTGCCACACTCTAAGGAAATCTGAAAATTGCAAAAATATTTCTAGTAGATTTATATTCCAAGAACTTTATGCAATGGCAACAATAGAAATTCATGTAACAGACACAAATTTGAACATTGAATCAAAAGATTTTAAGGTTACTAAATTTTTTTTTAGAATATCGGATTCACAGAACTTTTTAAGTAATGGTAACGACGATTACAGATATAATATTTGAAAAATAACCAAAATTTTATTACATTCTTTTGTAAAGTTATAGATGTCTCTTGTTTTGCTTACAGGTTTTTTAGATTGACATCATTTTCTTGTATAGTGTACATATAAAATTTTAGTAAGCATAACAGATTTCAATAAGTACAATTAATATAAACCTCAAGGTATTCGAAATTGCAAAACTAAACTTTAATAGAAAATTATAATTAATGCAGTCTGTTTAAGAGATTTTTCATACACTGTAAAAAAAAAAAAATCTGTAAAGTTACTAAATTTTTTTAGGAAACTGGGATTTCTAGAACTTTTTGACTAACGCTAACAGGAGAAATTCAAATGTCAGAATAGATTACATAAATTTTTGCCGTTAAAGTTACATAACAAATTCTGGGAATCCCAGTTTCGTAAAATAAATATAGTAACTTTACAGATTTTTTTTTTTTTTTTTTTACACTGTAAGACATAGCACATGCAATTTAAATATTGCCTAAATATTTCACATTTTTCCTTAAAAAATGCTAATTCTAAAATTTAATTTATGATTGTGAATTCTTTAAACACAGATTTCCATTCCTGTATCTTTAATATGAAGGTGTTTTTTCTAGATTTTGTGTCATAAAAACACAAATAATGAATATATAAGTACAATAAAGCAAATAATTCTTAAATCCTGCATATAAATTTTAGCTAAAAACACCATTGTGTAGTTCAATACATGTTATAAAGTGACAGCGCTTACAATCTATCCTAATCATGTTTTAAGAAAAATTTTGAAAAATGCTGTCTCATTCTTCAGGCAGTTCTAAGACTTTGAAAACTTATGTCCATCATTTATCATTCTTTTATAAGTCAGCGAATATGGATTTATATGGAAATTCCATTCATGCGAATGACATACACTATTTTTTAGCATGATTAACGATTATTTTTAATTTTCAAAAAATTGGTCTCTTTTTAAAGAATAGAAAGAAAAATCATATTAAATGTGTTATCTAAGCTTAGTTTCTGAGAATTATAACGAAAGAATTATGAATTTTATGTATGGTTTTTTCAAGAAAGATTTGATTAAATGTAATACTTTTTTCCTTCACTTAAAAAAAATCAATAATTTATAAAATAAAATAAATCATAGAAAAATAACTTTTATTTATTAAAACTATTGCTATTACTGGGGACTGTGCTGATCAGTTCATCAACACAATATTATTGTCCTTAAACCAGTACTTCGAGGTTGCATTTTTATGACAAAGAGAATTATCTAATTGGAATTTGATGTCACGCAAATATCGTTTGACGCTGTCGTTTGACGCATCAGCACAGTTTTCAGTACACTTATGTATTTCTGGCTGTTCAAGTGACCTTAGCAAATGAACGTTTCACCAACGTCATCAGCAGGCATGCAGCTCCAGATCATAGTGCTGCCGCCACCGTGTATTACAGCAAGCTTCAAGGAATCTGGATGATATTGTTCGGTGATACATCGCATCAAAAATATCCTGCCGTGTGTTTCAAATAGCCGAAAATAAAATAAATGTAATTCATTTCAAAATCTTCCCCTTTTTTAACAAAAGCCAACTCAGACTGAATGGCGGTTATTTTTCATTATAGAAAAAGTTAAATTGCTTGCCTCAATGTTACGACCACATAACGATTGACCAATCTTCTTCTGCAAAATGTTGATGTCGTCGATATACCGTTACATCACAGCGTTTGAAAAAAAAATAGTTTCAAATAAATTTTAAATAGATTACACTCTGTTAATCATATTAAAATTTACAGGCATTTAAGAAGTGCAATAAAATATGGATTCTGTAAAATATGCGGTGAAAAAAATATCTGTTATTCATTTACAGGACCACACAAAAGAATTTCATTTCATAATAGTAAAGGAGTGTGGGGATTGTGTGCGACATATTTTAATTATATTGAATGATTTTATGAATAATAAAATTTATATGGTCTGCTGAGGCTTAATATAATTTTTATGATACAGTCATGCCTAATACGCAGTGTATAACATTTACAGGGACACAGAAATATTGCAAATGGTATATTCTTTCCGAAGTACTGTATATATATCCGATGGTGGCTGATGGATGATGCATTTTAATTATGATATGCGCTTTTAAGTTTCACTTGATCTATGCATATTATATGGTGTGTATAAACACTCTAACTGGTTTACAGGGTTACACAAAACAGCTCGCAACATTACTAAATATGAGCTTAGATTACTTAAAGATGGTTTTAAAACAAGCTATGCATTTTTACGCTAAACTACATTCCGTTTACTAAAAATGTTTCTAGAATATAGATAAAATGATATAAAGAACCCCCCAAAGAGTTGGATACATGGTCGCATATGGATGATATATTCTGAGAATATGATTTCAGTAGTTTTAAGAGTGTTTTAATTTAAAATAAATTTTAGCTATATATTGGCGTGTAATAAAGGTGCTAGATAAACTACAGAGTTGAACAAAAGTATTCAAGTATGTTTCAATCTGTTAGTATAAATTGGTGAAACTGAAAATGACCTTTCTGGTCATTTTCTTGCTAAACTGAATTTTCCTATTATATAGTACGTACATCAACTGAAAGATAAAATACAGGGCTTTTCAGAAGTAATGGAATACATATTTGGCTATAGACAGTAATCATACTTCCCTAAATAACGAAGATTTGTCAAAAAATTGAAGAATTATTGGAAAGTGTTTCATAATTTATGCTTAAAGCGTAATTTTTTTACTCGTTATAAATACTTTGAAATCTGTTGTAAATATTTTCAGTGAAAATTGCACTGCTAGAAAATACATAAGAGAGATCGTGATTCTGTATAAATTTTAGAATGATATCTTTAAATTTGACATTACAAGATAAAAAATGATTGAGTGTCACTTTTGCTCGAAGGAAAAATCAGAATATATGCTTTTTCTAAAAAAAAAAAAATCTTTCGGTACTAAAATCACATAGAAAATTTCAAAAATGCACGGTTACTTTTATTTCTATTCTGATAGAACCAGAGGTAAAATTTTATTATTTACTTTCTTGCGGCGTCCATTTTGGGTATATTTTAAAATATATTCAGAATTAAAGTTGTTTTGTAAAAGTAATGTAATTAATGCTGCATAAGCACAAGTATTATTGAAATTAATCAAGATTCTGAGAAAAGTTGTAGTTTATCTTTAGGTAGTCGAGCCTCAATTTAACGATTGAAAGGGCATGTTGAAAAATAAACCATTAAATCGTGGTCATCGTTAGATAGCAAATTACATAAGATAAATTATATTTATACAGAAGAAAATCTACAGCCAATTTATATAATTATATTTTTTACGCATTAAATATAAGCGTTTAACAGTAATTATACATACATACATATATATATATATATATATATATATATATATGTAATACCATTAAAAGTAGACAAGATTCACCAATGGATTTTATCAATAAAACAATAAACCAAACGAAGAATTAGAATTGAATTAAATTATAATAAAAAAAATAGTGAAACGAGTATATCTGAATAAATAAATAAGTAAAATGAGTGCAAATGTAATTTGTAGTCCCCAGAGCAGAATCATCAGGCCCCAAATGCTCTGGAACTACAAATGAAGTGTGCGGTTTCATCCACGTATTGGTCATGAAATAGCAAAATAATACGTATTTGGGGCTACCAGCACACAAAAACCAAATTATTAAACAAGGAACAGAGTAATAAATAGTTGAAAAAATGAAAAAATATATATATATTAAAACAGTAGAGTGCAGCAAATAGTGTCAGTAACATGAGCACAAACTAACCCTATTTTTGCACGTGGAAATGATAAACTTTACATTCATATATAATTTGGATAAAAGGCAAGAAAACAAAATATTGAGAACAAAAAAAACTTATCTGGTTATCACCATTAATGAAGATGACTGCGCAATAAAACTATTAATAAATTATAAATGCAGGAAGCAATAGTTAATTATAAAAGCTGACATAGTAATACTGCAGAAAAACCAGTTCGTTAGTAATGCACGCAACGGAACTTCGCAAAATCAGTAGGGTTGCTCTTTTTAAATAAAGAAAGCCAAGCGCGCCAAATGGCTAGATAAATGATTTGAAAAAAACACTTGCTATGATTTAAAGTGATACAAGATGTTGAAGACAATAAAGAAACTTAATAATAGTAGCAGTATATATATTGTTATTTTACAAAAAGGAGTTGAAAGTAAATAAAAATAATAGTTAAATTCACATGTAGACTAAGTAGTATACATTACGAAAAAAAGATAAAGCTGCATGAAAATATAATTGAACCGGAGAAAAAAAATTAATAATCGATATTAACATAAAATTAAATTAATAAAATAATTAAAATTAGAATTAAGTGATAACATTCATATTAACATATAACTTAAAATACCATTTTGTTACTTTAATCAGTAACATTTATTGTGACTTTACATGGTAAAAACTCATTATCTTAATATAGGATAATAAAAATAAAAATAAAATTAAAAAATTAAAAATTAAAAAATTAAAAAAATAAAATAAAATAAAATAAAAATAAATAAATATTTAAAAAAATAATAATAGTAATAATATTATTAATAATAATACCAAAAATTATATCAATAAGATTAAAATTAATTTGATAATTAAAATATAGCTATTTAACTATAGATATAACTAGACAAATATCCATATATTGGTGTCAGTTAAACAGTTTAAAAATTATGTTAAAATAATGTTAAAATAAATAACCCACTCTCAATTATATATATATATATATATATATATAATTAACCTTTGCTTGTTTATCCAGACAACACCACCCTCCTCCGTACTCTAACATCTACCCTCCCAACCAATTTATATATTTTTTTTTTATTACTTTTTTGACATTTTTAATTTTTTATTATTATTTTTTTGTTTTATAATTGTTTTATACATTTTTTACGCAAAGAATTAAATATAAGATCATGTAATATCTAATTATAAATTAAAGAATATATGAATTTTTTAGGATAACCAATATTTATAGCATCATATACAAGCTTTTTAATATTAGTATTAATTAAATGGGAAGAACATAGACATTTTATTCTATATAAATGGTTAAGTATTATATTACGATATACAGAATTATGAAGACATGATTTAAAATTAGTAAAGGTATTAACTTTAAAATTAAATTTTTTCCTTTTGTCATAAATATCAGTTATAAATTTGTTCTCTTTTAATGTAATTTTAATATCTAAGAAATTGAATGTATTATTAAAAAGCAGGTTTTTTGAAAGTTCTAGATTAGAAGGATAATCAACAGGGAATTGAGATATACAGGTGGTATCAGTATCAATTAAAATTACATCATCTATATATCGATATAAATGTATTTTATTATTTAAATAATGACGTTCATAGTAATATAAGTATAAGTCAGATAATACACTAGATGTACTACCACCTTGTGGTATACCAACATTTTGAATATATATATTGTTATCATGCATGATAAAATTATTATAGATAATGAAATTGGTTAAGGTATGAAAATAATCAGAATCGATATTATGTGATATATCCTACTCGTGTTGATATTTTTTTTAAAACTCATTTATGATATTATGTAAATCCGATAAATCGATATTATTAAATAAATCTTTAAAATCATTAGTAGTGATATTTTTTATACATTTAAGATTTTTCATAATATGGACCAGTTCATAACTATTTTTTATGCAATGTGTATTATCACTTTTTTTTGTAATATTATATATTTGATTAAGAATTACTAATAGAAGTTTGTTGGCAGCATTATTATAAGTATTGCAAGTAACAGTTCTGAATTTAACAGGATGCTTATGAAATTTGGGTATAAGGATTAGATAAGGATCTTTAAAGTTAGTAGGGTTAATGTCTAATAATTTATAGAATCCTTTAATTTTACGATTATTGGCAAGTAAGTTATCATTAATTTTTTGGAATGTGTTATTATTAGATATACTAGATTTAAACAGTTGGTGATAATAAGATTTACAGATAATTGCATAATTATTTGGAGATTTATCAACATAAGTTATTACAAAGTTTTGTTGTAATTTATTGATTTGCTTAAACAGATGCTGTGTATTTATATATTCTAGGTGTGAAATATTATATTTTAAGGATTTGGTTAATTTATCGATAACTAATATTTTCCATTGACTGAAATATCCAATGGGTTTATTATAATAAATTGCATTTTATAAATAAATATATCTATATCATAGGTAAATTGTTTTATGATAGATTTAATGTTTAATTTGGATGGAATTCTGTACTTGGTCCCATAACCCATAATTCTTCTAAGTTGTAAATCATCTACTAGATTAAGATTACCAGTAATAATATGTCCATGATCCTTATTTATATATTTTTGTAGAGAGGGGTCATTGCATTTACAGGGTAATGTACTAGCATCCAAAGAAGATTTAGAGAAATAATTATAGTTAAAAATCGTTCTTCCGATAGATATGGGATACTTAAAGGTTTTAGATATATGAATATTATTAATAGGAAATAGACGGTTTTTATCATTTAATATGGAATTAATATTGATTTTATTAAATATTGGATTAGAAAAAGTAATTACCATTTGAGTATTAGTTTGTAGATTTTTAGGTTTTTTTTAGTAAATTTATATTGTAAAGGTTGACATGAGTCATAATGAGATCATAAAAAACATCTGAAAAATGTTTAGAGTAAGTTTTACTGAGAAAAATATTTAAATATTGTACTATATGTTTCTTTTTTATTCCAAAAATATATTTACGTATTTGAAACCAATTGTAATTTTTTAAATAATTACGATGCAGATTATAATTTTTGTTGAATTATAATGTTTTTAGGAGTAATACTAGAAGATGAACCTTTTCCTCTTTTGTTATGTGTAGTTTTGGGATTTATAAGATGATTTAAACTATGATAAATGGGAGAATAATCTGTAGGATCATTTATAGATGCAAAAAATTTAACAGATCTTTTAAAAACCTCACTATTAAGACCATAAGGATAAATTGTATTATAATATTTCATATATGAAGACTCTAAATAGAGACGCTTAGATTTATTTTTCTGAATTTGTATTATTTCAATAGTAGTATTTTTAAATTTATGTTTGTGAAAATGCTGTATTTCAGCTGTAGACTGTATATTTTTTGCTGAATTTTTATCAGAATCTGACCGATGTTGATTCATGCGTATATGAAGAAGACCAGAAGTTTCACCAATATATTTCAAATTGCAAATGTTACCCTTTATAATATAAATTACATTAAAAGCCTTACAAAAAATAGAAATAAGAGGATCTGATACGATTTGTGACTGAGAAGCAGATGGACAAGTTTTACATCGGATATCAGAACATTTCTGAAAATATAATTGAGGAGGAGGAGCATGTATATGGAAACTGGATGACGATCCAGGAGCAACCCTATTATTGCTCCTGTACCGGGCACTACACTGCAAAGAAGCATTGTGTATCTTGCCAGGATCGAGATTTTTACTAAGTACTGCCATAATATAAGAGATATTACAAATATAATAAAAAGATAAAAATAGAATAATTAGAATTAAAAAATCTAGTATCTTGACTAGAGATGTAAATTTTCCGGAAAAATATAAGTGGCGGAAAAAAACTAGTTTTTTACCGGTTTTTTTTCAGAAAAAAACGGAAAAATTGGAAAAATTGATTTTTCATGACTGTTTCTCCCAAATAAATTATATTTTCTTAGAGAATATTAAATAATAAACATTTTTTCCCATTTATTTGTGTTAAATAAAAATTATTTTCACTTTACATTACAAAATAAAAAGAAAATAGCAAAGCCTGCTTTTAAAAGTTTAGTTTTTTTTTCCCACAGCCTAAGAATTTTTAAAACATTATTGTTTGTTATATTATATCTTTGTTGAAATGATTTTTCAGTTACATGTTTAACTACCAATTGATCTAATATAAGAACCTGAGCCAATATGTCTGCAGTTTGGAATGAAATAAATTATGCATTCCATTTACATAAGTATAGTTTTTAAGTAAATAATACTAGTTTAAAGAAATTGTTGCAGTTTTGTCATTATTATCAATATCAGTATTCAAAAAATTCCATTGTTTGTTTAAAAAATGTATATTTTTACATTGTTACACCTTTTTCTTAAATTATAATTTTATTTCCTTTAAAAAATATGTTTAGTTTTGGTATAGCTTTCCAATCTCTCTCAGTTTTGATTTAGTTTTATAATCTAAATTCAAACAAAACTAAGTTTTAGTTTGCCTTACTCAGGTCTGTAACTAAAAAATAGCATAGGATTTATTGACTGTTAGATTTTTACTCACTAAAACCAGAGAAATATTTTAAGTTTAATTGAATGTAATTTTTTTCTTTTTATCCTGAAATCTGGTATTCTATTCTTGAGTAAGAAACCATATTCAATAATGTTTCCATATGGTAATTTCATATTTCTAAGAATGTAACTCAAAAGTTATGAAACAGAACACTACAAATAGAAAATGCTCGCTATTTGAGGAATTAACAAAAGCAGTTACATACAGAGATAAACTTCTAGTGTGCTTTAAAAAACTACAGAAATTCAAAGTTTAATCAAGAGGGAATGTATAATTTGGAAGATAGTTACTTGTTATAAAATATGGTTTTTCTTTTTCTTTTTTCATCGCAGTTATACTTTTCTAATGCAAACTGTCCATGTTTTTGCAACATTACTGTACATTATGAAGGTAAAATAGAGATCAATTTTAGATTCAATACTTTGAAAAAACATTCAATTAATCAGCTATAACGAAATCTTGAAAAATGCAGCATAGTAGTGCCACCTATAGGGCAATTTACACCAAAAACTAAACAACATTAATATATATCAGGAACTGTCTGAATCTGTAGTTTGATAAAAAATCGTCCTTTAGTCCTTGAGATTGAGCTATTGCGATAATCATAAATAATGCAGCATAGCAGCGTCATCTGTTGAGCGATTTACACCAAAAAGTAATGTGCACAAAGTTATATTAAAAATTAACTTAATCTGAAGTTTTATAAAAATACATACATTATTCTTGAAATTTTTGTGCCATACAGACTCACAGAGTGTCAGATATTTTCCAAAAACTATCAAATCCTGTTCAGGACCTTCTAAAACATTTAAATACACCAAAAACTGGAAGTCAAAATTTTCACGAATTCAATACTTACTTCTTGAAAAGATAGAAAAAAGTAATAAATGCATGCTTCAAATTTTATGTTAAATTTTTAATTTTACCATTTCTATTAATCGGCATATTATTGAAATAATTTTGCACATGAATTAATTTTTAAAAAGAGAAGCTGCATTCAATTATATATCTAGATTTTTTTCATGTAATCCTATTTTTGTGAAATTGTGAATTTCTTGTATATATACTTATACAAAATACATTCAGAATTTGTGAATAAGAAATTATTACTATTTTTAAAGTCCTTTTTAGACATTTTTAATAAGGTTATTTATGCATATATACAACTTGATAAGATTCAGCTGCTATATGGCATGAGATTTTTTTTTTCTTCAATCACTGCATTTGCGAAAGATTCAATTTGTAGATTAAACTTATTTCTGAAATGTCTATTTTCAAGAGAAATTTTGCGACGGGTATTGTTTCAAACAAGAAAAAAATGTGAAGGATCCTTTCAAGTCTTCTCAAACAGAATTCTGCTCAGAGATCAGATTACCCACATTAAAGTTTTCATGTGGGACACTCAACATAAGAATAAATAAAATAAAAAGTATGAGAATGTAGCTATTACAAAATATCTATATGCTAGCATACACTATATGCTCTGCTATGCGACATTATTCATGACTATCGCAATAGCTCTATCTCAGAAACGGATACGATAATTTTCATCAAACTTTAAATTCAGTTAGTCCCTGATATAAATTAGTATTCTTTAGTTTTTCGAATAAATCACTCAACAGGTAGTGCTTTTATCCATTTTTTACGATTTCTGTGATAATTCTAACTCAAATACTAATACATGGATTTTTATAGAATTTCAGATTAGTTATAACTTGAAATAAGTTGTTGCAGATTAGATTTTGGTATAAATTACCTAATCGGTATGCTGCTATGTTTCATTTTTTCTGGAAGTATGACTGTGTATCAGATAGAAGAAAGTTTTGGAATTGTCACATCCGACTACTTTTATTTGGATGAAGTATGAAATTTTCCATTAAAATAATTTTAGAGGCAAAACGCTCTTTTTCGTATTCAACACAGATATGATTCATTTTATTTTAAGTTTGAATGCTAATATTATTTTTTTGTTTTTCTCTTTTCTAAACATGTTTTCTGAGAAGTAATGTAGAAAAAGGACATTGCATATAAATTCACTAAAATTACTTAAAGGTAAATATTTCGAAATATTTTCATACAATTAAATGCTTTATAATATTGTTGCAAATTTTACTGGTAATTGTTAGTTCATTAATTAATCTACAGTTATGTTACTATGCATTAATTAAAGGACTATATGATTCTAATATACCCATGAAAATCCGTACAAGTAAAATCTAACAGTGAGCATAACAATAAATCTTTCAAAAAATAATGCATTTGATTTCTAGAATGTGACTTCTAGAAACTTCATACATACTCAAAGTGTAAAAGCGACTCAAAAATATTGAACTACAAAAAAGCTTTATACATTTATATTTTCCATCATATATCTTTTGAAATTCTTTGACTTTCTTTATTTATTTACTTTCATTTCGTTTTGAAATATGAAGAGATTAATGTAGGATCACGAAATGTGGTCTTCTGAGCATTTCAACCAACATTTCATTGAAATTGAAATACTGAAAATGAGTTTTTGAGATGTCTTTCTCCCTAATAGCGTTCTTCGTGGAACACGGAGGTTATACGTTTCTTATTCTAAATTCATGAAAGAAATTTATAACAATAAATGAGAAAAAAAAATATGTAGTTTTTAGAAAAAAAGAATAAAACTCTTTGAATTGGTATATGTATTTTAAAATGTATAGAAATTACAAAAATAAGTTTGAAAAAGCAGATGTGCAACAAAAAGACTGACATTTTAAAGTTAGTTGGGTAAGACTGATTCTGCTGAATTCTTTTTAAAATAAAAGTGTTGATAATTGCTGAAAGACTTTTGTTATATAATAAAAAAAGTCGGAAATTGCATGTCGAACGTAGCAAATGAGATGCGTTCGTACTATAACAAAATTTTATGAATATTCACATCTTGGTGTAGTACTACACTGTACTTCGGATATAATACAGTATCCGAAATCTCTTGTGTGTCCCTGTAAATACTATCTGTTTTCTTATTCTACGGGAATTAACTTGTAGTAAACCTCAGCAACGTATATCAATTTCATAAAATGTGGAAAAGTTTAAAATTATTAAAACGCGCTCCAAACAATGTCTCCCTCATACAATTATGTAATGGAATGGTTTTATGCGGCCCTGTTAATAAATAACAAATCTTCTTTGGATTATATACTGTGCAAAATGTATGTTTTAGTATACTCCATAGGCTCATATAAATTTCATTATGTTCGATAGAAAGTAAAGTCATCGAAATGCACCAGAATTTTTTTTTTAATTGGCTATAATGTAATGGAACACTTTAAACTTTTCCTGTAAGTAAACTATTCAAGTGATTTTTCATAAAATGCGAAATGACTCGCCAAATTATGAAACAGTTATATGTTTTAAATTTTAAACCATTCGGTCTGATAGTTCCTGTTCTTGTATATACAGATAGGCATACGAACAGACGAACAGACAGACAGACTGAACGACTATAGGTGCTACGTATTTATATATTCACAAACGCCCATAAAAATAACTAAACAATAATTTATAAGCTGTTGTATATTATTAATTTTTTGCCACAGATGGGACAAATCAGTATATTTTTAGGACAATTAAGCATAATGAGAGTAAAAGCAATTTTGGGGAAATGAATTTGACAAAAACTATTTTTTACACAATCAGTACTTCAGAAATATTAAAATACGAAGCTTGTTCATATATAATTTATTTAAATGTTTTAAGATGCCCTATGCTATGAAATATAAAATAATGCGACATGTATTTAAATCTATTTCGTAATCTATTATCTGATAAGATAAATGTTTCTTGAAATCTATAGTTTACAAATGTCAGTTATGTTTACAACTCTCTTTTGTATGTTAGGAAAGTTTAAAGTTTAATCAGCATCTGCGAATTTATCACTATATTTCAATCGACAATTTATTAGAAAGTGTGTGTAAAACTGACACGATTGCTTAAAATATCTTTTAAACAAGAATGTAATTCTGTACCGTATGTCACCTTAAATAGAGGATAAATGTTATGCAAAACTTTATTGCAACCCTGACATTTCACAGTTATTTAAAGTTAGAGTTGAGCATCTAAAATTTCAGTTTTTAACAATATTAAAGTTCCAAAATTTCATCGAATAATTTTTAAAAACTTATCATTTTGATTTTTCGATTTTTTTGTAAACGAAGTGTTTTATATTCTCTGCAAAAGCCACACACTAAAATTAGTTTACACTAAAATTAGTGAATATTTAATACTCATTTGGCAATTTATAAACCCGAATTCAGAGTATTAATACTCCTTCTTTTAAGTGTATCGAGATGTAACATATATAACAACTAAATATTCAAACAAGAATTTAGTTAACTTTTAACATTTTTATGAATAATTAGGATTGTACATGATTTTAATGCATGATTTCGTCGGCTTAAAACACACAAAATAATGCAGTGTAGTATTTTCGAATATATAGAACTTAGTTTTCTTAGAATAACTTCTTTCATATTCACTGATGTAGCTCGAAATTATTTAAATACATGAAAAGCTGCGTATTTTTGTAAAAACTGGAAGAAAATTTGGCGTGGACATTATTCATTTGGGAATATTTAAAACCAAATATATTTCATTTACGTTAGCACAATGAGTAAAATGAACATTCTAAGAATGGTATGAACGGTATGTGCATGAGTACCAAACATTTTGAAGAACTGATATAAAGTGATGATAACAGGTAAAACCCAAGAGAAAGCAAAACAAATTAATTAAGCACAAATCTCTGCTGTAATAATGTCATTGTTACTTATAACTTTTTAGAAACTAGTTGATTATGATCCTTCTTCTTATATATTTTTTGCTTCAATGCTTCAAGTTGCGTCTAACTGTAAATAAATAAGTAAATTCAAAGATTAACAAGGCATTTTTCTGACACATCTTTAAACATAAAAGCTGCTTGCTTGCACGATTGTCTAAGTAATTAGAAATCGATTTTTACTATCAAAATAAATAAGCGCTCCATGATAAATAATAAATATATAAGGCTTTCTCTACTCCTAAATAATAAATATTTGAAAAAAAAAAGAATGAATGAAAAAATCATGCATCATGCGTAGATTATGAAGCACTTTCCAAAACATTCAGAATTATGTAACAAAATTGCACCGTTTAAAAATTAAAATTATACGCGTCATTTCACCATATGGAAATCTATAACGCATTTCAAAACCGAATTTCAGTTGTTCACATCTACAATCGAAAAATTATCAAAATTTTTTAGCAGCCCTGTACATGATATAGAGATTTATATCTAGTAACAGCATGCAATCAGAAATTTAGTTCATTTGAGGGATACATATATTTCGGAAAATTCCCTTTTTAATAAGGAGAATGATATGCGAATAGTTTTGTGCAGCCCGATATATGAGGTACAGAATTTATTTATAAAGCGTAATATACAAAAAACTAATTACATTTAAAAGCGTATTTTGAAAAAGTTTTTTAATTATATTTTGACTCATTTTTTTTTATTTAGAAAATAACAGCACTTCCGAAACAAACTTATTTTTTAAATTATTCTCTCTTTTTTTTTTCAAAAGTATCTATATTTATTTATTTTGCTTTCTGAAGTATAAATTATGCCTTATCAGATTTACAGACTTGCGGCGTCAGAATTCTTGCATCTGCCGTTAAAATTGGGACCGAGTGTCCAGACAAATTATGAACATCACGTTTAATCCAACGGATGTTGTTCAAAATAATTATTTCATATCATAAAATAGAAGAATATTACTTGTGACAATGCATTTAAGCTTACTAAAATCCGATAATTTAGTTTTAGATTTAATTTTAGAATGATGAGACTTTTGTAATTTCATAAAAATTATACACTATCATATGCTTTTAAATCTTTATTGATCTATTCTTAATTATTAAAAGGCAAATTAATAAAGTGAAAGTATGTTTATACTATATATTTTTATTTTAAAAAAATGCAAGTGCTTCACCTTTGTTTTATCTGAATTAAAGCAATATTAAAATGGTGCAATTATAATTTCATTTATTACTATTTCTTAAAAGGCAATTTTTTCTAACATTGACACAAAGCCAAATAGGTCAAACTTTCTGATACTTTCCGAAAATTCAAACAAAATAAAATTTCACAGTCAAATATAGAATGTGGCCATGAATAAATTATCTAGTCTATTTTGGCATTTTTTGAGACAGGATATTTAAAAAATACAAATTTGTTTATAAAAATTTATCCCAAATTCATGACTTTATACAAATTTTAAAAAAAACAACTCATAATTTCTACACTAGTGCGATTTCGATTTCCGTACCCTCAACTCCGCCTAATTTTGCAGACAATCTAGAGATAATGAAATACAACTACATGATTAATATACGAATTTTAATAAGGAATCGAAATGTGATATTGAACCAAAAATCTTATTTTGTTAATGAAAAATATTATTTTACTAATTCAATGTATTTAATTATAGTCGACATTCAGGTCGGTGCAAATTCGCATTAATATACAGTTTATGGGTTAAAAGGATATTTAAATAATATTTATAATATCGTTAACAAGATTATTTATTATGTGTAACTTTATTTATTATAAAATGTCACATGACAAATATGTCAGTCTTATAAACAGATAAAACCGAACAATATTTCTAATATCTCTCACTAAGCAAAAGAGGAGCCCCGTGTCTGGTATTCTGTCCCCCTCCCCCTTTATTTTTCTTGCACTTTCAAAAAATTTGGTGCATTTTCCATACCTAAATATACGTATATGGAAACAAATCCTCTTTAGATACACATAGTTTTGTTTTTATTTAAAAGTAGAGAATTTCGATTTTAATGAATAATAAGTGAAAACAGAATTAAAATATCAGATTTTTTTTTATTGTTAACAAAAATTATTGGCTTTTAAACAAGGACATAACTCAATTACATCCTGTTTTAATCAGAGAGAGCAGGTTGGCTAATTTTAAGCTATCAAAGGGTATAATGTTGGTGAAATTAACTTACTTAACCTCATTAAAATAAACATAATTTAAGGTTTTTCAATCTACACAACATTTTTCAAAATTTCCTAGATATAAAATTATTGCAAATTCTGTAGTTATGTGTCTATATTATGTTACTAGAATATACACTGAGTTTTTAAAACTTTTTTTATTAAAAATATTAAAAAAGGGTATTTTTCTATTTCGATCATCTTAAATACACGCGCCTGGTTAAGAAAAATATTAATGGAGGCTTATGCTCACTCAACACAGCTTAATTAAAAATAATATTTGCTCACCATTTTCATAGGATATTTGAAAAAATTATATAAACTAACCTCATTAATTTCCTAAATGTGTTAAGGCATTTACAGCAATTGGTATGTCGCTATTATGTACTTGCATAAAATAAACTCTCCAAAATGCGTAGTATATTTTAAAATATAACCCGAAAACTAGGCACCTATTAAAAAGTTTATATGTCAGATAAATGAAACAGACAAAATAGCTTTGGATGTTAATAAGGCTATTTGATCTTAAAAGTTAAAAAAGAAAATCCAAGAATCAATTTCGGGAATTTTTGTCGCAATTACAAAACATGGGGAAGCTGTAAAATGAACAATTTGTATTTGATTACAATTTTTTTTTAAATAAAACGTTTTAAATGCAGGAAAATATTTCAGCTTCTGTTCTTTAAGATCGGATACCGCACTACAGTATTTATTTATGATTTTTGCTTAAGATTTTGATAAAAGAGCGTTATCGCGTAAAGGGTCATCATATTTAGGCACAATGATCTTATTGTTTGTTTACTATATACATATGTGTGTGTGTAAATAGCGCATTTTCTCTATTGATGTAGATGTATTATTCAAAGTTTGTGAATGAAATTGACAGGTGAAAAAAATCTAAAATGCAGAAACAAAACCAGCGTCACGATTTCCGTATTTTCCAAATTTCTATTCTATTGTATATTTTTTTATATATAAACATTTTCAAGTTCTATATAAGCCATTTTTACAGATTTAGACAAAACAAACATTAATCCGAAATCTTTGTATCAAGGTGAAATACATATTTTTTTTTTCAATTTCTAAGTTTCTTGTACTTAATTTTTAATTTAAAAAAATTAAATGGCCGTTATTTGTAACAAGATGGCGGATGATGTTGACCAACGAACACAGTGAGACATTTGTATGAACTGTATACACACCAAATCACATCCAAATGGGTTCATTAATACACGTATTATTACGTGACAAAAACCAGATCATTGAAAATGTCAGCCATAATATTTTTTAACTTCTAATTTTCTGTTCCCAATTTTATATTTCATTATTTTTTTTAAATTTAAGTGGCCGCCATTTTGAAACAAGGTGGTGGATAAACTATCCAACGAACTCCGTTCAGACATCGGTATATTCTATGTACAGACCAAGTTACATCTAAATCGGTTCATTAATACCCGTATTATCACGTGACACAAATGAAGTCATTCAAAATGCCAGCCATTCTAGAAATTCAATGTGCTATAACTCAGCTAATTTTAATGATACAGATGAAACAAAAAGTGCTCTGTAATCTTTGTATCATGTTAAAACACATAAAAGGAAAATCTTTTTTAACTTCTAATTTTTATGTACCTAATTTTAAATTTAAATTTTTTAAGCAATTAAATGGCCGCCATTTTGAAACAAGACGGCGGATGAAACTGGCCAGCGAACTTGGTTCAGACATCGGTTTATATTATGTACACACCAAGTTATATCTAAATCGGTTAATAAATACATGTTTTATCACGTGACAAAAATCAGACCGTTTCAAAATGTCAGCCAAACTACACTGAAAAAAAAATGGTTTCTCTAAATTGAGTAAAAAGTACTCAATTTTAAGTACTTCACCTTCTCAAAATAGCTCCGATCCAAATGTACTCATAACGGAGAAACACATGTACTTATTTTTGATTCCATTGTTGTGTTCAAATGTAAATCGCTATGAACAGCCCTGTCAACTTATAAATTAAAGTAAAAATATAATAGCATTCTTTTCTTGTTAAAAATTATTAACAATAAAAATTTAATTGAATGTTTATTAAGAAAAATAGAAAAAATTACCGTAATTTCGGGTGTATAAGCCGCGGATCAAACAATTCTTTTTAGACCCAGAAATCTTATTTAGTGATTGAAGACAAATATTTACGGCGATCTAACTAGTTATATTTGTTTCTTAAAAAATTCTGGGTCGAAAAAGAATTGTTTGATCTGCGGCTTATACACCCGAAATTACGGTATTTGCAAAATATCCAAATGGAATATTTTTATGGCAAGAGCACTGTTTGCAAGCACTTTTAAATTATTTCAAAATACTGTGTACAATTTAATATTTACATTAAAGAGAATCTTTTATACCACCATGAATGAAATAAACCATTACAGGGTACAATATTATCGTTAGTTTGGATTTGATAACATGTGATGTTTCAAAATTGAGAAAGCAATGTGATCATTTTTTATCCAAGCATACTCAATTCAGTATGAGTACATCGATGTACTCATTTTTGAGTATTTCATTTTTTTCAGAGTGGAAATTCAAAGTGTTACAGCTCAACATTTTTTTAAAATATAAACAAAACAAAAAATGGTCTCTGAAATCTTTGTATCAAGTTGAAACACATAAAAGAAAAGTATTTTTCTATTTTTATTTTTTTTTCTTAATTTTAAATTTTAAATAAAAAATAATTAAATGGCTGCCATTTTGAAACAAGATGGCGAATGACACTGGCAATCGAACTTGGTCGAGACATTAGCTTATACAATATACATACCGAGTTTCATTCAAAACGGTTCATAAATAAGATAGTTACAGCATGAAAAGGATTATATATATATGTTACAGGCCAAACCCGATTTTAGGCCAAACTAGATTGGCCTAGTCCAAACCAGTCTATCCTAATGTCTATCGGATAGACTAGTTTTTCCTAGGCCAAACTAGTCTATCCTAATGCTCATAGGATAAACTAGTTTTTCCTAGGCCAAACTAGTCTATCCGAACGCCCATCGGATAAACTAGTTTTTCCTAGGCCAAACTAGTCTATCCGAAAGCCCATCGGATAAACTAGATTTTCCTAGGCCAAACTAGTTTGGCCGAACGGTCATTAGGATGAACTAGTTTAGCCTGCTATTCATTGGTTTGAACTAGTTTATCCTAGGCCGAACTAGATTGTACTAAGCCAATTCAATTTGGCGTGATTTTATTGAATCTAAAGATCGCCACGGCGCCAACTTTCTAGTTTTGATCTATTTTATCCTAGGCCGATGCAATCTGACTCGCTTTTAGCTGACATACTATCAAAGCCTGAGAGCTATAAATGCTCGTAGATTCTCTGTGTGTGTATGTAACCATGTACGTATGTATGTATGTACATACGTATGTACATACTTATGTACGTACGTACGTATGTCGGACTAATATATCGCGACTAATATAACGGACTAATGTGGAATTAATATAAAACAAGCATCCAAATGTTGGAATTTGGATGCGATTTAGTTCAAATCAGCCGGCTTCGCCCGCTATCGAACCCCTTGTTTTATATAAAATCTCGAAACGGGCGTATGTTGAAGCGAATGAACCTCGAAGAGAAAAAAACATGATGATAAATATTTAAGAAAAAAGATTCCGTATCGAAATACCACTATTTCCTAATAGTAATTTTTGAAAAAATGTTATATTCTTGCTGGAACATTTTGAAACTTTGTGACAGTTTATGGCATTTGATATAAATTTATAAAAAAAGTCCCATTTCGGCTTGAAAGAGGGTGTAGTTGCGAACAAAATCAGGAAATATAACGGAAATTCTAGCTTTTAAAGCACCGCGACCTCAAGTAACATATCTACTAATAGGCTATTTAACGGAGTTTCATTCAGATACAGTTTTGTTAATAATAGAGTGCGCTCCTTGGTGCTGGAATAAGGAATTAATATAACATGGCTTAGTTAAAACTTGCTGGCTTCGCCCGCTATCTGACTGGCGTGGGTAGCGGGGATATGGTTGGAAATTCGTTCGCTTCGAGGCTCTTTCGAAAAGGAGGATTACATTCGGCGGTGCGTACTCAGCAAGCTTGCTACGATATGAATTTCGTTCGCTTAGAAGTTCGTTTGAAAAGGAAGAGGGCTTTTGGCAGTACGTGTGCAGCACACCTGCTATACGCAGTCGCAAGCTGTAGGGACGCGGCTGAAGAACTGATGCACGAAATGTAATAAAAATTTATATTCAGGTAGTATCTGATCTAAATTGGTGCTGATTAGTTTTTGGTGTAAATCGCTCATCAGGTGGAGCTGCTGTTTTGCATTTTTTATGATTTACGCATTAGCTTTATCTTAATAACTAATACACAAATTTCCATCAAACACCAGACTCAGTTCGTCCATGAGATGTGTTGGTGTTGTTTCTATTTTGAAGTAAATCACTCAACATGGCTATGCTATGCTGCATTTTTAACAATTTTTACAATAGCTGTATCTCAAGAACTAATGAAGGGAATTTAATAATAATTTATATTCAGATAGTCCCTGGTATAAATCGATTCTGATTACATTTTCATGTAAATCGTTCCACAGATGGCGCTTCTAAACTGCATTTTTACCGATATGCATCAACATTATTTCAATAACTTATTTACGGATTTTCATCAAACTTCCGGATTCAGTAAATCCGTGACATGAACTAATTCTGTTTACGTTTTTATATTAATTGCTCAATAGGTGGCACTGTTGTGCTCAATTTTCCCGATTCCTGAAATAGCTCTGTCACAAGAAATAATGGACGAATTTTCATCAAACTTTAGATTCAGTAAGTCTCTGATAAAAATTAGTATTCTGTAGTTTTTGGAGTAAATCTCTCTAAAGGTGGCGCTGCTATACGGTATTATTCGTGATTATTGCAATAGCTCTATCTCAGGATCTAACGCATTAATTTTCATCAAACTCCAGATTATGTTAGTCCTTGATATAAAAATTGCAAAAGTACTTTTTAGTTTTTGGAGTAAACCGTGCAACATGTGGCGCTGCTATGTGGCATTATTCATAATTATCGCAATAGTTCTATCTCAAGAACCATTGCACGGATTTTCATCAAACTTCAAATTCAGTTAGTCCCTGATATAAATTAATATTCTTTTGTTTTTAGAGTAAATGGCTCAATAGATAGCGTTTCTATGCAGTTTTTTTTATGATTTCTGCGATAATTCTATCTCAAACAGTACTAATACACAGATTTTCATCAAATTTCAGATTGAGTTCGAATTTGAAAGACGTTGTTACAGATTTTTCAAAAATTTCCGAGAAGAATTTAACATTTTTACAAATTGCTATTAGAAAATAGTGATATTTCGATGCGGAATCTTTTTACTTAAATATTTATCATCATGTTTCTTTCTCTTTGAGGTTCGTTCGCTTAACATACGTCCGTTTTGAGATTTTATATAAAAGAAGGAGCCCAATAGCAGATGAAGCCAGCTTGTTTGAACCAGATCGAGTTATATTAGTTCCAAATTCGAACACCAGGGTGCTTGCGTTATATTAATTCCACATTCCATCACCAGGGAGCGCACTCTATTGCCAACAAAACTGTATATGAAGGAAATTCCGTTAAACAATCTATCAGTAGATATGTTACTCGATGTCGCGGTGCTGCAAAACAAGAATTTAAGATTTTTGCAAAAATCACTATTCGTCTATAGTGGCATTAAACGCGGAACATATTTTTATAAATGTATATCATGTGTCATAAACTATCTTAAAGTTTCAACTAGATCAACCGAGAATTTCCGTTATATTTCCTGATTTTCTTCCCCCCTCCTCTTTCCCGTTCGTAATGGGACTTTTTTTACAATTTTTATCATGTGTTATAAACTATCACAAAGTTTCAAACAGTTCCAACAAGAATTTAACATATTTACAAAAATTACTAATAGAAAATAGTGGTGTTTGACGCGCCATCTTTTTTCTTAAATATTTAACATCATGTTTTATTATGTTTCTGAAAGTTTCAAATAATGGTAGTATTTAATTAGCAACTAAAACTTTAACAAGTGCTGAGCTTTAAAAAAAAAAAAAAAAAATCTACCGTCCTCTTACTCCACCCCCCCCCCATCTTAAATTTCAAGTGTCATGCTTTATTTAAGCTTTTTGTTATTTTTAAAAAGATTCGGATATTTAGTTTCTTAATATGAACAATTTCGCGTGAAGTGATGTGTGCATAAAACCAATATCTGTTGCGAATTAAAAATCTTTTCATAAAACCGAAAATTTCTATCCGATAAAAAAAAAAATCCGTTCTATGTTTATATTTAAACTCAGAACCCCTCAAATTAATCAGGCAAACGCCTTATCAGAAGGAACCTACATCCAAAATTTGAAACAAATCGGTAAATTCTCTGTGAAAAACCTATTTACATGAATTAAGAGTGTTACCTCCAATTCCTCCTTTCTTTATACGTAAACAATGAACACCCACAACTGATCATGGATGTACCTTATCAAAATGATATTATACCTAAAGTTTTAATAAAATCTGATCATTTTGTATGGAAAACTGACTTAACTAAATTAAGGAGGGGGGGGGGGGTGCGGATTAGCCTTTTTTTCTCCTCCCTTATTCTTATTCAATGAACCCTTGAAACTAGTTCATTATCAGGATAAATCTATGTCCAAATTTTGAAGCAAATTGGATAATTCTATCAGGAGTTATCGAATTACGTATACACGTACGTACATACGGCCATACGTACGTAACTGTTACAATACGTACGTACGGCCATACGCACGTAACTGTTACAATACGTACGTATGTACATGTACGTACATACTGCCATACGTACGTAAATGGTTACATACACATACACAGAATCTGCGAGCACATTAGCTCTCAGGCTTTGATAGTCTGTGAGCTAAAATCGCGTCGAACTGCATCGGCCTAGGATAAAATAGATCAAAACTAGAAAGTTGGCGCCGTGGCGGTCTTTAGATTAAAAAATATCACGCCAAACTGAATTAGCCTAGGACAATCTAGTTCGGCCTAGCATAAACTAGTTCAAACCAATGAATAGCAGGCTAAACTAGTTCATCCTAATGACCGTTCGGCCAAACTAGTTTGGCCTAGGAAAATCTAGTTTATCCGATGGGCGTTCGGATAGACTAGTTTGGCCTAGGAAAAACTAGTTTATCCGATGGGCTTTCGGATAGACTAGTTTGGCCTAGGAAAAACTAGTTTATCCGATGGGCGTTAGGATAGACTAGTTTGGCCTAGGCTAATCTAGTTTGGCCTAAAATCGGGTTTGGCCTGTAACATATATATATCAATATTTGAACGGGGGGTGATGTGGGGTCTGGGGGTTATAATCAGTGAAAATATAGTAAAATTTTCCGAATGTGCTTTCCTCCGGACGGCTACAATAGATAGCTTTTTAATTTTTGTAATGAAAGCCTCGTAAAGATATATTTTAATTTAAACTAAAAAACTTGATTGCAATATCTTTTTTTTTATGTGTTTAAAAAAATTATAATAAATATCACATGCCGTTCATTTATATTTCAAAAATAAAATAAAATAAAATAAAAAAAAATCTGCAATGTATACTGCCAAATGAGCTTTGTAACAATAATACTGCATAGAATTACGCAAATTCAAATTTATGCAAGATGAATAATTATAGGTCAATTACGAAATTAATTATATTCCTATTACATAAGTCATGTTTCCAGCAGTTTGCTAACGGTAGAATTATAAATTATCTTTTCGGATAATATATTGGGATCAATTGTCATCGTTGATTGGCAATAAATCTCTCCTTTCCGATACGATATCCAATAATAGATGTTTTAATTATTATAAAATAGTTTAATAAGATATTTCTTGATAGGTTTAATAAATTTTATTTTCCTTTTAATATTTCTAAGGAATATGTTGTTCGATCAAAAAGAAATATAAATAGAATCGAATATTGATGAAAATAAATAATTGTAAAAATTATCGGCATTACATATATAAATATTTAAACGTATTCTCAAAAATTTGTAAGTAAATTTAATAAGAAGACTAATTGGATGTGCCAATCCCAAAACTTTCTTCTATGTCATACGTATAGTTTAATATTCTAATAAACAGTTACACATGTTAATGCTTTAATAATTTTAATTCATCTTAAATTTCAGCTTCAGTCAATTAATCGGAGTAAAAACGAGTTTCTGTCTCTCCACGAGCCAATGAACAATAGAATGATAGGCAGATTTCTTTTCAGATTCAGGGAGGATTTACTTGCCATACCCAAAAATTATCATACATTAAAATTTTATTCGTTATAGAGGCAAGTTAGTTTTAGCTGTGCAATTACTAAAACTATTGATAATAATTAGTTTCATTGTGTGCATGTCTATAATTTTATAGTCTATGTTAAGAGCTACGGTTAAGCTTTACAGGAAAGCTCCAACAACATTTGCCCTGGAATACATGCCAAGTCGGAAAGACGCTATCCAAGTAAAGGTTAATACGAGGACATTTATCATTATTTTGCATCAGGTATTAATCCAGTTCGACTGTATTTTTTTTTTCTTTTCTCACTATTATTTTTCAATTGTATTACCTCATGTGTATCATCTCTTTCTTGCTCAATGACCTTATTTTCTGCTAATGAAATGAAAAACAAATTCTTAGAAGAACATTAGTCGAAAAATCGAATCTTTTTCAGCCTTAGATTCAATTCTCTAAATAAAGCCCGTCACGATCCGTCACTGGTATATATAGTTTTATTTATCTATAGTTTCTATGCAGTTTTATTTGAATTTCTGTATATTTTACTTTAACTCTACATTTTAAACGTTTAGTAAAATTCATGGAATAATATTTTTTTACAAGGATTCTTACAACACAGTTTTTAAAGTATGACATTTGCATTTTAAAAAGATGAAAATCATGTATAATCTGCAATTCGATATGCTGGATTTCGGAAAAAAACAGATTTGGTTGAGATTTGTTCTAGACTTGATTAAATCGATGTTCTGTAGAAGATTCAATTATTGTCTCGTGTGTAATTCATATGAGAAAGTCTTTTAAAAATTTTAAGTATGGGAATAAGAATAGTCATTTTCTCTATCATTAAATTTGAAAAAAGTATGGAATAACTTAGAATAAGAAAGCCTAGTTAAATTTGTAATATATAAATAAAATATATTAGAATATTTTGGAATTGTTGTTGTTTTGTTACTTTGACATTTTAAGTCTTTTTCCTGATTTCAGTACAAAGGTAAAACTTATATAGAAGGTAGGTTTACACATTCTACCTACATCATTTTAATTTATTTCATATCTGTAAATAACTTGACTTTAATATTAAGCAACATTTAATGTTTGTGTGAACAAATAGCAAGTCTTTAATTCGATTACACTGATACAACAATGCACATCTTGTCCATTTGAAAATAATACTAAAAGATATTAGTTAGAGTTTTGTCTTTTTTCTCAATATTTAAACCCATGGAATTTTTCCAAACCTTTTCAGACAACTCTTGTATTTTTCTTTTCATGCCAAAATGTTCTTTTTTATCTCATGTATCTTATCATCGATAAATGAAACTCATGAGTTCATTAATTTATCTTGTTGAAGATATTTTTGTAACCTACACTCGGTCATGCTGACAGGCCGGTGACTCAACAGAATTATTTCTTCAGATTTTTTTACACATATATAAAAATGCATTTATGTTTCAAACAATAAACTTATTTCATTATACATACATAATTTTGTACAAAACAAACATTACAAAAATAATATCTAAAATACCATACAATATTTAATTCATCGGTCATGGCTTAATATATTCGGCGGATGAAGACGTTTGATTGAGCCCTTCATGTTCCCTTACTTTTTTCACATCATATCTGTGGTTTGATTTTATCACTAAACTTTATAAGAACATAAAAATTGTTCTCGCAGTTTCATACTCGTTCCATACTGTATTCTCTAAATAACTACAAATTCTTCAATCTATATGTTTTTGGCTCCTTTCTCTTATTATTGATTTGCTTTGCATTTTCTTCTGGTATCTTTAAAATATTTATTTTCACTTCTTCTCTTAAACTTTCTCTTATCTCTATAACATGCTTTTTATATTCTTCCTTTAATAACTCTCTAATATTTTGAATATATTCATCTATAAGATTTCCTATTTCTTTTAACAAGTTATTTAATCATTATTCTCAGATAATTTACAAATTATTTCCTCATTTTCTTAATCGCATGCACGTAATTGGCTTTTTCTTATTCTCTTGCTCATTCACACTTATCGTAAAATCTTATTTTTTCTTTAAAGCTATTCTTACTAATTGTACATTTTTTTCACGAAGTCGCCAAGCAACTACTTGAGCTGACCATTATCGTCAATATGTTATTAACTTCTCACATCCGTCCATTCGAATTCTTTCAAGAGACTATCATCAAACTCTGTAATTGAAGATGGAAAGCATTGCTATAGTTTGGACAAAAGCGTCTGTCAAATGAATATCTGGTCATCGAACGTTGTCATTTACACATAGAAGAAGCAAGGTATAGGTTATCAGCTTAACATTCCTCATCGAATCATCGACACTCATTTCCGATGCCATTACTGTCTTTATGAGAATGAGACTGTTGTGCATTTCTCTAATGAGCATAGCGCTAATTTTGCTAAGGTCTTCCTTTTTTGCTGTTTCTGACTAAAGGGGGAATACTTTACACTAGAAAAGAATTTTACTCCTTATTGATTTATGGACTCATTTTGCTATGTGTTAGAAAAACTTTTTACTATCCACTGATAAATGGAGTCATTTTACGGTGCGCTTATACATAGAAACACTTTGCCGCGCTCTCTGATGTGTAATACATTTTACTTAATGGATTGTCAGTTTTTCTATATCTACTTCCGATGTCCATTGGAATCGATGTGTATATAGTTTTCATGAATGTGGTTAATCTTCGAAGGGCGAGACAAAGGTTTGAACAAGTTACCAAATCCAGGAAATTTAGATATTCACAATGATACTAATGGATATTACAAGTGGATTTCGAAAAGCTGATAATCAAACAGAAAAGCGAACAACAAACTGGCCACATCAAAGTTCAGCAAAGTTTCTCCATTAGTCAATCCATTGTAAAGAACCATCATATCTCAGTACACATAAGTATGTATTAAGGTATGAATAATTAAAAATATGAAATAAAATAAACTTTTTGAGAAAAATATCAACCGAGTTTAAAAAATGCTCTAAAAGGAAATAACTAATTCTTTAAAATTCTCTAATGACGAGTCGTTATCCAATAATCACACATCATAAATTAAATTCTATATACTAATTTTAATCGTTTTTATGCCGGTTCATGATATCCGATTCCTGGTTATTGGATAACGATTCGTCATTAGATAATTTTAAAGAATTGTTTAATTCATTTTAGTGCGTTTTTTGAAGTCGGTTGATATTTTTTATTCAAAAAGTTTATTTTATTAAAAAATATAAAGGCATTCACTGAATTGTTTCTCAAATCATTAGGATTGCAAAATATATTTGCATTATTTCAACTAAAAGTTTGCATCACAGAAAAAATTAAATTAAGTAAATGTATACATTTCAGTAGTCTCTTATCATGTAGAAAGACGTTTAACGTTTCACTGCTCTTTTCATGAATACAAAATATGGAACACCATTTCGTGAACGTTTGAAAAAATAAAGGTCTATCATTTTACTTCGGTATTTTTAACAGTGTCATACAGTTTATTTATTGTAAATTTTTAAAGAGAAATCGTATTATATTATACTGAAAATAATGTAATTTTATTAAAAGAATGTATTCTCTTATTTTAGTTTTCAAACAGATTCCTTTAAATGTAATTTGTTGCTTACTTATTTTGTTTCACAAAATTTCAAACATTTTTAAAGGCTGAAATTTACAATTTTTATTCACATGCAAACAATAAATCAAAATTAAGATAACTTAAAATATATATATATATATAAACTTAGAAGAATTATGGGACCAAGTACAGAATTCCATCCAAATTAAACATTAAATCTATCATAAAACAATTTACCTATGATATAGATATATTTATTTATAAACTTGCAATTTATTATAATAAACCCATTGTATATTTTAATCAATGAAAAATATTAGTTATCGATAAATTAACCAGGTCCTTAAAATATAATATTTCACACCTAGACTATGTAAATACACAGCATCTGTTTAAGCAAATCAATAAATTACAACATAACTTTGTAATAACTTATGTTGATAAATCTCCAAATAATTATGCAATTATTTGTAAATCTTATTATCATCAACTGCTTAAATCTAGAATATCTAATAATAACACATTCCAAAAAATTAATGATAACTTACTTGCCAATAATCGTAAAATTAAAGGATTCTATAAATTATAAGACATTAACCCTACTAACTTTAAATATCTTTTCGTCACAAATTGAACTTTTAACAAAGCTGCGTTGGACTTTTATGGATTCTACACTGCAGTACGACAGAATGTTTGTGAAATTCACTATCTATAAGATGGAAATCTCCCGTACTTGCCATTCGTTATCATCACTGTGAATTGGTGTTATATGATATCCTCCATTTAGAGGAATTCTATTATGTGTATTATGCTTCAGTGAGACACTTCACCTATGGAGCGCGGAAAATGTTTCCGAATTTACCACCGGTATACGATTAAAATGCTACGTTGAGTAAGATGCTCTGCAATCATTCAAACTAGTGACTCATGTTGGATCGTCCTGAATGTTTACGAGAATAAAGAAAAAAAAAGTGCTAAGTCACTGTGTAACAACTGGGATCCTGATATGTTGATTTTTCCGGCAAACGTGAACTCTTAGTAGGATTAATGATTCTTTGATTCCCTCCTCCCGCATAACAGTTACCGAAAAAAAAAAAAAATGAAATATGCTTTCTGTGTGTTGAACTTTGCTCTTGTGCGGTGTGTGATAAGCCGAAACACTTCGGTTCTCCTGCATCTCTCGTTGTTTACTTGTCCGCACATCGCGGCATTTGTGGAAATATCATCAACTTTCTATTTAAAAGCGTTTGCAAAAAAAAAGGGGGACAAGGAAAATATTCATACTAGTTATTGTCGACTACTGTATTTACTACGCTCTTATATTCATTTCAGTTTTATAAGAGATTCATTCAGCTCAGTTTTACAAAAGATTTTTTTTCTGAAACATCCGTAAAAATGCAGTTTACATTTAATTAGATTTCCTTAAATATCATCAATCTATACTCGAGTATTGGAAGCAGCAAAAGGATATTGGTATCATAATATCTAAAAGGCTTTATTTGACTCGAAGAATTTAAGAAAGACAAACAAAATGATTAAAAAGAAAAATAAAGTATCGCCAAAATCCAATATTATTTAAAAAAATCCTGATACAACTATTGAATATAAAAAACGTTTCGAATAAACCAGTGAAAATGTTAAAATACATTGTGGATGTTATCAACATGTGAAATATTGCGATATTTTCATTCTTTAAGGCTCGTAATATTGCATTTTTATATAATTTCATAGATTTCTAGTGAATTTTGTGTGAAATATTATTTTGCATATTTTATTTTACTTTATTTTATACATTTTCAGTATAGTAATTTAGCTTTACTTATTAAGTGGGTTTTGTTATTGTGGATAGTGATGAAGTATATGAGATTATAATCCACAATAGTTGAAGGTGGATTGTATAATTATTTTTTTATAGTAGATTTTGCAAACATGTGTTTGATTATTTTAAGGAAATATACAAGGTAAGTTGTTTGACGTTACCATTGTGAATTACAAAGTGATTAAAAAAAAGGAAGAAAGAAAATCTACTTCAGGTAGTGTTGATAAATATTAAGTATATTGCTTTTTAATTTTCTATTAATGTTAAGATTGCTACTACACTAGGAATAGTAATTACTTACTTATGTTATTAGTCATGATAAAAAAAAAGGTACTTTATTTTTGATACTAAAATAATTTTACAAAGATATTTTGTTTTCTGTTTTGTTAAAAAAAAAGAGAGAGAGAGAAAATCAATTTTACACATGTTTATAGTTTAACTTTAGATTGTCCACTGAGGTAATTTCTCTAGGTAAGTCGGCAGTGTTCTGAATTTTAATTTTTGGCACATGTTATGAATAAAATTTTCTTTTCTGGATGAAAATTAATAAATTTTTAACATCATTATCAGTATCAAAAAAAAAAAAAATCTATAAGTTAACCAGTTAGTTGTGTACAGCGATGCCTACTTATTTTTTTTACACACATATTTACATTTGACAAATATTTTTTGTAAGTTTCATCAATTTTACACGTGTGTTGCTGTACCCTCCTAACGTTTGGCATTATATTGATGTTTACACATTATGCATTTTCTCCCTCTACAATCTTCAATATTCACTGTACAGTTTTTCGCTTATAATATAACAGTACAAACTTTACTTGTACTGAAAAAAAAAATTTCTTTGTTATATTTTTTTTCTTCTTTATCTCACTTACAATATTATTTTGCCAAAGAAATAATTTTATTTTAGGGTACACATACTTTGTTATAAACCGCTTAGGTAGACACATGGTATATCATTTATACTCATATACAAGTTGTGGCCTGGCAATTCTGTATATTGTAGGTGTAATTTTCCTCAGTTTTTTTTATCACCTTTCACTTTAGTTTTCATGATGCTGTTCAAATTAATTTACATTTTTTTTAAACCACACATTTTAATGATTTTTCTGACATAAAAATTTCCTCTTATTTACAGTGGATAATTTATTGTTAAAATGAGATAATGGTAACAAGTCATTAAACACATTTTTATTAACAATTCACAAGTTACTTTTGTCGTTTTGTTTTATATCATTTTCTGCATATACAAGACTTCTGAATATTCTTAAAGTTAAGTTTTACTTTATCATGTTTCAGTTTAAAGTTAGTTAGATTTTGTATTCTGTCGAAAGTACTACATTACAACTTATCTTTTTAATTAATACTAAAAGTATGGCTGAAAATGAAAATGTTCATGTACACATTGTTTTTAAATATAGTTATGTACATTTTTTAATATACACACAGTGTGCGCTAGAGAACATCTGTTTAATACTTTGTTCGGTGTAGACATAAAGAAGTAATAAATATTTTTTTTTTTTTGCATTTTCCACATTAGAGTATGCATACTATCAGTCGTACTATAAATATCAATAATTTGTTGATTGTAACTAGTTTTCGGCTAGAGATAAATGTATATTTAACACTAGAGGTTTTGACAGATTTTTTTTTTTTCATTCAGCATACAGGTTATTTAAAAAAAATATTACAGAAATACTTTAGAAGATTGTTAAACGTATTTTCAGTGCTATATCAGTTAACGAGGTTGACACATTTCATCGTCATTTCATTTTATTCTTTCACTACAACACAGAAACATTTTCTATCATTCAGGCAATTAACCATGCATGTATCATTATTATTACAGATACAACTATTAATTTTTGAAATGTCAGGTTCACTATTTTACATTTAAAATTAATTTTGAAAAATGCACATTACAATGTAATATCTAATTTTTCAAAATGTTATGAACCCTTTCATTTGGTTATTTCACGGCCGGAAATAATTTTTTGAAAGTGTTTATCTTTTGCACTTGGTTGTTACCATGTGGCGCTGGTCGCCAATGCTTTCCAAGTTAAAATGATATTGGTTTATTTCATTCTTTTCAATATTTTTTTTAATTTAATAAATGACACACGCTCATTTTTTTCTATCATTAATTTAAATCACAATTTATCATCGTTATCATTTCAATTTCAGAAGTTATTATTTTGGTAAAGTAGTTTTAATGCACTTATTCAGATGTAGAATGTACAATAATCTTCGTGATTTATCATACTATTTTACCATATCCTATAACCATTTTGGTAACATGCAACCGTGCCTTTTCATTTTACACACATTAACACTTAATACATCCACTCATGGTTATATTTTTACTCGCGCACTGTTGCATATTTATGTAGGAAATATAACTTTTTGAATCTTCTCTTTCTTTTGGAATCACACTTGTTATTAAAATAAACATATCTATTGATATCACTTTTTAAACTTTTCAATAAGGTTACAAAATTTAATTAGGTTAAGATGCCACTTTCTGTAATTTCTGTAGAAATTATTTGCGAATTTTGTATATCACACTACACACATTAGATATATTTTCAATTAATTTTATCATGGAATGTTACAAGTCAAGGTTATTTACACTAGCATTCATATTTTTATAACATGCATTGTGTGCTTTTGAAATTATACACATTTTTAGTAGGTGACATAAACATTTTTACACTTCGCAATTGACATTTTCATAAGTTATTTCTTGGTAAAGTAGTTTAACTGTTCTTATTTTTAAAGAGAATGTAACAAAAAATCATTTAGATTTTATACTGCTTTACCATAGCCTATTGCCATACTGGCAGTATGTGACGGTGTCCTCTTTTTCATGTAATGTTTTTTTTCCGTTACAGATTATATAGGAGATATAACTTTATCACATACAATTTGTTTCATTTTAGGACATATCATTAAAATTTTACACATTTTTTTTACATTCTTTTTCATGATTGCCATAGTGTTTGTGAACTCTTATTTGGTATAGACCAATTTAGTTAATTTCTATCGAAATTATAAATGAGTTACTTTATCAAACACTATATACAGTTTTGGTCAATGTTACATACATTATAATTCATTCAAAGTGTTAATCCAAATGCGAATCATGGTTTTCAATCAATGTTCCTATCAATGTTTTCTCTCAAGGAGCTAATCAGTCTTTTATTCAATGTACGAAGCAAGATTATGAATCAATGTGTCAATCAATGTACCATTTCCGGTGAGTAAATCAAGCCTTTCATTCACGGGTATTAACACGATCTTTTCATTTTTTTTCTTTCATCACGCATATTGTTTAACATGAACACTTCAATCTTACATTAACACCATTCAATAATCGCATATCCCTTGTAAGTACTAGTTAACTAGTTATGCTTTCATGATATTAGTTATTAACATCGTAAATGATGAACAATTGTACTTACTTACATATTGCAACGCAATAGTATGCGTATTGTGTAATGGGTGATTAATGTTTATTTTTTTTACAACATGAAACATTATAATAACTTTCATTTGAATCTCTTTTTACACGTACTTGTTGTTGTTTTTTTTATACAGTCAGTGACACTTATACACAATTCTTTTCTTTACATTACCTTTTATTTACATTTGAAATATATATTTATGCATTACTGAAAACTTATAATGATCTTTAGGATTTCAGTTTAGCAATGGTGATGCATATTGCTGTCATAAACATATGAATACAGCATCTGATATTTCAATTTGTAAATTGTTTTGTACTCCTTTATTCATACACATTTATAATCGGCATGACACATATACATCAAAATTATGTCACTGGTTGTTTTTCTAAAATCTTCGCTTTTTGAAGAAAAATATTTCATTACAATAAAATGACACTTTAAATATTCTAAATTAAATCTTTATTTCATGATGTTTGTTACTTTATAAGGAAGTCATCAACTCAACCCATTTGTATTTTTGTATGCCTATTTAACTCTTTCACTTAATTTTCACTTACATTCAATTCAACATAACTTCTTTTAGACAAGGTGTAGTTTTATAAACATTAATTCACACTCTATTTCTAATCTTTTTTGTTGAGAGCATTTTAATAAAAAAAGTTAAATGTAAATGCAACCTTGTTGGTATTTATACCAGCCGTATCTTCAGTAGAAGCCCAGTTAATGGTTGCATTTTAACTGCACATATCTACTCTCTATTTCACCGATTTTACAAACACACTCTCTTCACATTCAAAAGAAATTTTACCTTTATCAATACTTATACATTTCATCAGAACAAATGCTTTAGATTTTCACATTTTCAGTTTTCATTTACATGCTACAGATTGTGATCACCTTTTTAATTTTCTTACTTAAAAAAAAAAAAAGCTAAAATTTGTCTTCATTGAGTAAATTTAATGTGTTTACCTGTAATTAATCGTTGATGTCTCTAGCCACACTAGATATATCATGTCATTTATATTTTATTACAGCTATACCTTATGTATGTATTTATGTATGCTTATTGTATTTTTAAAAAAATTTCATAACATATAGATTTTTGTGTTGATATCTATATTTCAACATAATCTTTTGGTTGGGACATATCCAACATGTCTTGGACACCAAATATTTTCAGCTTGAGGACTTGAAATCAAGCAAGTTGAAAGATCTGGAAGTATAATCTTGTAAGTCACCGGTGCACAATGAAAAAAAATTCCAGATTATGATCTCTAGTTCAATAAAGAGATTTTATTTTATATGTTGATCAACAAATATATGAAAATGGTATACCTTATATATTTTATTTGAGAAAATAAATCTCAATATTTTATTAATTAATGCATATGCTTAAAAATATTTTATGAGCTCATTTATCCATATGATATACATTTTAGTTGCAACTTTATTTTCTATTATGTATGTGCTATTGTACTGTTATTCTACGTCACTAAATGTGTCGAGCTAAATGCATGTGGGTTATAATAGTTTTTCCGGGAAAGGGGGAGAGATATGTGATGTCGAAAGTAACATAACATCACATATTATTATTAGCTTCTTTTTTTAAATTTAAATTCTCAAATTTAAAATTAAAATTATCTTTCCCAATTTCAAATCAATTAAACATCATTTTTACTTTCTAAAAAGAATATATTTATCTCTCTCCTTTAAATTGCAGTTATGTATGTTTAACCGAGGCCGTTAATAAAATAAATCAAAATCCAATCTTTTCTCATCCTAAAATCATTTTCTGAGCCTGCATACTTTCGTTTGTTCAAAGAGTACATAGAATGATATTTTAAAAACCATATGCCCTTTTGCAGTTACTCAGTCACTTGTTTAATTCCTTTCCAAATTAACAGACATTACAACTCCTTTTTCGGCTTAAAATCTAACGCTCTGTTTATATTAAAGCGGCGTCTGACATCTGTGTTATGGATTTAGAAATATTTTTCTCAGCAATCAGTGTTGGCATGCATATTTGTACGCTGATATTTTAATCGCCAAATTAACGGTCCGGTTGGCATGTTTTTAATTTAAACTTTCTTTATGAACTATACGTATAGGGTTATTATAGTCTAAGGGCAACCACATTTTAGCTCGACGCATTTTGGCTACATTATTTGATGTCAGGAATGCAGTCTATCTCTAACTGTCCTGCTGTAAGGATGTAGAGCTCCTGCTTCTGTATTTTTACCAGGGGGTCACCCCGTGAGAGTGTAAGTTTTACCTCTCTTTAATAAATGCCACATACATACTTGAGCATTTTCTTCATCGAGTCTCTCTTTCCTGTGTTATTGCTATTTTACGCAATGTAATTTTAATTTTGATTTTCACGGCTGATCTTCATATGTCTTAAGCAGTTATCAAACTTAACTTCCATTCTTTAAAGACATGAACGAAAATAATCGTTATATATAAGGCCTTCGTTCAGCTTTGAAAACAGATTTATTAGCTTTTGTTTAAACAATTTTCACTCAGTAAATTTTCTGGTTCAAACAAGTTTAAATTGAATATGATCTGAAAAAATGCTGATATCTTGGCATCATTGTCTATGACTCATATTTCTGCATTGAGCAGTTTACGATTAGGGGTGTTTTAAATAAGTAAATCGCCATAATTTTTTTTATGTACAAGTAATATCACAATAAGTAGGGAGAATTTTTTTAGTGAAAATAAATCCGGTAACATTTCATTGATCCCTTATTGAGAAAATAAAATATTTAAAAAATCCTAGTTTTTGACCTCCTTTAAAAGTTTTTTATATAAATTCCTTTGCCAGTACACTTCTTTCGAAAAGAATAAATTTAAGAAATAAAAATATTTTCACAAAGTTGTTGAAATTCGTAAAAGATTTTAATCATTGACTTTGAGATTGAAAATTCCTAAATATTTTTAAAATCAGTTATTTATCTTGATATTCTTAAAGCGTTAGAAAGTTCTTGTGTAAATATTTTCTTCCTTTAAAGTTTATGGAAAAAATACTTTGTAAAATACTTTAAGCCTCTATCGCGATATTCAAATTAATTCCATGAGGTAACACTTCCTAATATTAAATTTGAAAATTGTTTAATAAAGTAGATATTATAACAAACTTTATTCCAGTTGTGTCTCAATCATTAAATTAATGCTGTCGTGTTTTAAGCTTTAATTCAATAAAAAAATCACGCAATATCTTTATGATTATTTCATTAACTTAATTATTCAATACATTAAAAAAAATTACTTTTAAGCATACCTAAAAAAACGCACATTCCATTTTCCTATAATTACACGTCTCATTTAATGAAATTTTATAGTTTGGTCATCAGAAGAAAATTAAAGATCATTTTAATATTCATTTATTTATTTATTTGTATTTATCCATTTTTTCTATACATTCAAGTTATTATTTGGGTGAGACATTTCTTCTTTAAGAGCATTCAAGCAACGAAATAAATCTATAATAATAGAGAGAGAAGTTTGTGAGAGTTTTAGCGCTGTTCTGGTGAGACCGTTGTACGTAGAGTTACAAAAAAAATCCCTGTCGGCTTGGCCTATAGGCGGAGGTAGATTTCGTTAAGTGCTCATTTCAACAACAAAAAATAAAATGTAATTAGAGAAAAACTCAGTTTAACAATTTTATCAGGCCACTTTTGAATTAATTTTAATTTGATCTTTCTGTAACAGCCGGTTTTATCAGAATCATTTTAAGCTAAATTTCGCTCAAATGCACACTTTGACAGCATTTTTTAAAAATATATTCTGACTTTATGAAAAAATTGACCAATATGGTAAATTATATAATTCCTAAATAAGAAAAGCTACCAACTGAATGTATTTGAGAGCAAAAATGGTTTTAAAAATAAGTCATAAAAATGCAATTTGTTATTTGAATATGTCTTCAAATCTTCAATCACGATCACTTGAGGAAACTTTATTCAAATTGGCTACTTTGACAGCATTTTTGAAATATATTCTGCTTTATAGAAAAACTGACCAATACGGTACATTATACAGATGCTAAATAAGAGGACCTGTCAATTGGATGCGTTTAAGAGCAAGAATGGTCTTAGAAATGAGTCATAAAATAAGCAGTTTCTTATTTGAGTACTTACTCAATTTTTCAGTGACAATCACCTAGGAAAATTCAGTTCAAAGTGCCTTTTTTGGCAGTTTTTTTTAAAATATACTCTGCCTTTGTCGGAAAACTGACCAATATGGCACATTAGGCAGTTTCTAAATAAGAGGACTTGTCAATTAGATGCGTTTGAGAACAAAAATGGTTTTTAAAATGAATCATTAAACAATCAATTTGTTATTTGAGTACTTCCTCAATTTTTCAATCACAATGACTTAGGGAAATTCAGTTCAAAGTGACTTTTTTGGCAGCTTTTATTAAGTATATTCTGCCTTTATCAAGAAACTGGCCAATACGTCACATTATATAGTTCCTATATAAGAGAACCTCCCACTTGGTTGCGTTTAAAATCAAAAATGAATTTAAAAATGAATCATGATATCAGCAGTTTGGATTTGCGATGTTTTCTTCAACTCCTATTTTTCTTTAATTTATTTTTGCTATAAGAATTGGTCTTATAAAAAAACTTGTCATTATAAAAGTTGTAGATATTATTGAGTAGATGTAAAATAAATTTAATCGCGTTTGATAACTTAAGAATTGACAAAGTTATGGATTTTTTTCTTTTTCTACCCCGCATAAACGTTTGGCCTATTTCTTAGAAGTAGAACAAACTTTAAACTGATTCGATATCTATTTTATTTAAGAAGTTATGACGTTTTATCGGTTTTCACAAAAACCCTCCCTATTTCCACCCCCTAAGTCCGATTATGCCCTTTAACGAACTTAACCGAGATTTTATGCCCCTTGATTTTATGTATCAGTTTGAAAGAGATTTGAGCAGAATGGAAGAAATTATCGTGTCCATAAAAAAGGGATATACACTGAAAAAAAATCTGCCTCTGGCATTTAGAAAATAAACTGTGGCTCTAGAAAAAATAATTCCATATCATCCTTAAAATTTCTAGTTCCCTTTGCTAGCGTAATCTAGTTAATATTCTGATTCAATAGACCAGAATTTTCTTGTTCCCAGAACTAGAATAAAACAGGCTTCGAGCTAGATTTTCAAAATGGCTAAATTTCATAACAATAACTTCTGGCTTCATAAATCAGAATTTCGAGTTCCCTGTGTTACTAAGATAGGTATTAGAACTAGAATTTAAAGACACATTAACTACAAAATATAATATCCTGAAGCAGAAAGCATGGTCATAACTGGAAATGTTAAAAATTAAAATTGTTAAAAATTCGATTTGACACAATTTTTTGAAAATTATCTATTTGTTATTTATTGCCTTTAAAAAAATCGCATATTTTACAAATTATTGTTACTAAAGAAACATTTTTGTTTAATTCTTGAAGCATTGTCGAAATAAATTTTTATAAAAATAATATCTTGTTCTATACAATATTTTTTGTGTTCTTTAAACTATAGACAGACTGAATGAAATTAATTTATCTCATTTAATATACATATTACGAGTTCTATGTCACTGGTGATTCTTTCAGCTGCACAACAATTAGAACAAGTTGGAAATTGCACGTGAAGCGTAGCAAACGAGGTGCGTTCGTACGATAACGAAGTTTTAAAAATATTACTCTCATATATCAATCTCATAAAAGTGTAAATTATGAATTACAGTTAAAACGCTCATTAAACAATGTTCTCCCTATACCATTATGTAATGGAATACTTTTGTGTGGCCTTGTAAATCAATAACAAATGTTCTTTGCATCACAAATTATGTAAAATGTATATTATAATATGTACTTTATATTGTATATAAATTTTATTAAGTTCGAATGAGTGCAACTCCATTAAAATGCATTTGAAACATTTTCCCCATTGACCGTAATGTAACGGAATACTTTTGATTGTCCCTGTAATTGATCTATGCATCCGATTTTCATAAAATTTGAAATAACTCGACAAAATTATATAATAACTCTGTATTTTAAATTTGAAACGTATAAAATACATTTGAAACTTTTTCCCCATTGACTATAATGTAATTGAATACTTTTGATTGTCCCTGTAATTGATCTATGGACCCGATAATAAAAAAATTTAAAATAACTCGACAAAATTATGTAATAACTATGTATTTTAAATTTCAAACGATTAAAATGCATTTGAAACTTTTTTCCCCATTGACCGTAATGTAACGGAATACTTTTGATTGCCCCTGTAATTGATCCATGCATCTCATTTTCATAAAATTTGAAATAACTCGACAAAATTGTGTAATAACTATGTATTTTAAATTTCAAACGTATAAAATACATTTGAAACTTTTCCCCATTGACTATAATGTAATTGAATACTTTTGATTGTCCCTGTAATTGATCTATGCACCCGATTATCAAAAAATTTGAAATAACTCGACAAAATTATATAATAACTCTGTATTTTAAATTTGAAACGTATAAAATGCATTTGAAACTTTTTTCCCCATTGACCGTAATGTAACGGAATACTTTTGATTGCCCCTGTAATTGATCTATGCATCCGATTTTCATAAAATTTGAAATGACTCGACAAAATTATGTAATAATTATGTATTTTAAATTTCAAACGATTCGGTTGGGTAGTTTTTACGTTGTTATATGCGGACAGACAGACGGACAGACAGACAGACGGACAGACAGACGGACGGACTGAGCGACAGCAATAGGTGCTACGTATTTACATAATTACGAACGCACCTAAAAAGAGTGATAGATAAATAGAGAATTCGATATTAACTAATTATATTTTATGTGTTTCAATAGAACGATAAAGTTTACTATAAAATATATATATTAATTTCTTTGTAATACAACAAACGCACGTTAATTCAGACAATTTGGGACACAGACAATGTGGTACTTTTTTGTTATGGCAATCTCTATAAATTTAATTACGAGAAAATTAAAGTTATGATCTCGCCAAGATCATCCCAAAATTTGTATGTAAATACATATATATATGATATGAATACATTCCAAACACTGTTATGTGCCACGTCATTATATATGTATCGTTTACTTCTTTTGTGCCATATATGTTACGTATAAATACCTTCATGTATGTCCTATATATACATATGTACACACACACACACACAATCACACATGAAGTGTTCAGAAGTCAATCCGATTAACTCCATCAGCTAAAAACGCTCATTTTAAACATTTATAGTTATTTAAAAATGGAGGTAGTCAAATTCACTTCTGAACACCTCATTTATATATGCCCATATACTATATATAAGTACATGTTCTATACATATCATATACATATCATATACATATGCGTCTTGTATGATTACAACTGGACCATATATCTCACGAAATATTATTTGCATCGAATATTATTTTATAGTGATACATGTTTTATAATTTGACAATTCACCCTCGGGCTCTGTTATAACACAAAACTACCTACAAAAAAAGGTTAACATATTTAGATTCTAAAATGTACACTGATTTGTCATCTATCGCCCTATTCTAAAAATAAAGTAAAAAAAAAAACCACTGCTGCTTCTATAATTGAATTTATTGTAAATTTTCGATTTTTATTAGCACTTTCCAACAAAGTTGAAAAGTGCTTATGCATTCGGTTTGTCTGGCCGTCTGTCCGTCTGTCCGAGCTCTAACTCCCGTAAATATACTCGGATTGCTATGAAATTTTTATACGTTATTGAGGTTTACCCTAGCACGAACCCTATTGAAAATGAAGTATCTACCATGATTAGTTTATCTACAGAGAGAATCAAAAGTTTCCCATTACATTACGGCCTATGGGGAAAAAATCGTTAATATACTCGGATTGCCATGAAATTTTAGGACGTTATTGACGTTTACCCTAGCAAAAGTCCTATTGAAAATGAAGTTTCTACCATGATTAATTTATCTACAGGGCGAATCAAAAGTTTCCCATTACATTACGGCCTATGGGGAAAAATCGTTAATATACTCGGATTGCCATGAAATTTTAGGACGTTATTGGGGTTTACCCTAGCACGAACCCTACTGAAAATGAAGTATCTACCATGATTAGTTTATCTACAGAGATAATCAAAAGTTTCCCATTACATTACGGCTTATGGGGGGAAATCGTTAATATACTCGGATTGCAATGAAATTTTAGGACGTTATTGACGTTTACCCTAGAAAAAGTCCTATCGAAAATGAAGTTGCTACCATGATTAGTTTATCTACAGGGCGAATCAAAAGTTTCCTATTACATTACGGCCTATGGGGAAAAATCGTTTCAAAGGAATTTTAAAGATGTTATACCCTGTCACACATATTAAAATATGCATTCTATAAAATATAAGGTGAAAATGTAGCTATTATTCATTTACAGGGCCACACAAAAGAATTCCATTAGATAATGGTAAAAGGGAGAATTGTGTGTGACATATTTTAAATATATTAAGCTTTTTCATGTATAATAAAATTGATATATGTCACTGAAGTTTAATATAAATTATACGCTACTGTCTTGCATAATATGAAGTACATAGCATTTACAGGGCCATACAAAAGATTTCGAATAGTATATTCTTTCCGAAGTACCGTATATGTGTCCGATGATGGCTGATGGAGGGATCAAATGCATTTTAATTATGATATTCGCGTTTATATTTCGCTAAATATATGCACATTATATGGTGTGTATAAATGTTATAGTTGATATACAGGGCTACCCAAAAGAGCTCACCAACGTTACTGAATATGAGCGTAAATTATTTAAACGTGGTTCTTAAATAAGCTATGCATTTTTACGCTGAGCTGCTTTCAATTTACTGAGAAATGTTAGCAGAATATAGATAAAGGGATATACAGGGCCACGCAAAGAATTCGGTACATGGACGCCTATGAATGATGATTTATGGGAATGTGATTTCAGTTGTTTTAAAAGTGTTTTAGGTTACAATAAATTTTAGCCTAATGCTGACGTGTAATAAAGGTACAATGTAAACTACAGGGCTGAACAAAAGTATTCAAGTATGTTTCCATCTAATAGTATGAATTGCTGAAAAAGAAATTTTAAGCTACTGGGTATTTTCTTGCTAAGCTAAATTTTCCCATTATATGAACTGACATAGGAAATACAGGGCTGTTCTAATGTACTGGAATACATACTTGGGTATATTTGGCTATACACTATTATTTCCCTAAATAACAAAGTTTTGTTAAAGATTTCATTAAGTGTTATAAAGTGCTTCATAATCTATGCTTAACGCATGATTTTTCTTACTTGTTACTGAATATATTTGGAAAACTATCTCATGTAAATATATGAAAACGCATAGTTTTATAGCAAAATATATGATAAGCATGCTAAAATAAACAGTGTTTAAATCTGATAATTATTTTAAATGCTTTATAACGTTGAAAATGCAAACATTTACTCAAATGTTGGAATAATTAATTTTAAACATGTAAAAAAGGATTTCAAACATAAAACTAAACTAATGATTTTTTTTCAAATTTGCAATAAGTAGAAAATTACATACTTCAAATCAATATTGTCAATTTTTAAATATTAAATAATCACGTTAATATTTTTTTTATGTAAATAAAGTATAAAAATTCTGACCATAAACACAAAATAGAAACACACACTGGTATATTATTATTATTATTATTATTATTATTATATTTACAGGATTACAGGATAATTATAAATACCAAGCCTCATTATAACCCTAGGCCTACCAGATGGGTCGGAGAAATCCAGAATAAAAAAAATTATAATAAACTAGCATCATTCATTTTAGTTTCATTCTTTCAAATATATACATTATATTTTTTAATTAAAATCTTTCAATAAAATAAACTTTAAATTATTACTGGTTGCATATTTTTTGTATTTTCATTATTAAACGATTTCAGAAATGAAGATTACTTTGAAAACTTGCCTTTGTAAATATAAAATCTAAAAATTAAATTTTCAAACAGTTATATTCTATAAGATAGCTTTTTTAATTAGTAATATAATTACCTTTTGATATTTGCTAATAATGTAAAACTTTGACTGTTAAATTTTTCCGGATCATTTTAAAATTTGAGAAAACATGTGATTTTAACCAATGGTATTTTACAAGTAAACAAATGTTATCAAAATGTAATTTATATAACTGATTTCTATCGTTGGATTGCAATTATTGAGCAGTTATTTATTTGAATAAAATTATAAAATTTAAAGAAAAACAAGAGAAAAAATAATTTAAAGAAAAGCAAGAGAAAAAATAAATAAGCTTTTTCATGTCTTTTTTTCATGTAATCCATATTCACAAAGAACAAATGAAGAACAAATTTGTACGTTCCGATAATAACTAAAATAACAATGACATGAATTCTCTTTAACATGCCACAGAAATTTTAGTTTGCTTTGACGCATTTTCATCTAGATCATACTTTTAAGGACTCTTGAGAAATATTTTAGTTAAATTTTTAAATCAAGACTGACAATACAGCTCACGAGACAGCCATTCTATTCTAAATAACAACCTTTCAGCTTACTCGAGAGTCATTTTTCAAATCGTCTGCTGTTTCGGGGCAGGTGATTTTTTCCCCTCATCTGTTCTTATGTATGCTGTAATATTTTTACAAGAGTTTTCTAATTAAAATATCCAATTTTTTTTTGTTTCAAAATTGTTCAAGTTTTATAAAAAGCTCCAGTCTCCTTTTTTGCCAAATATAACAATAATTATACTGACAGATGATAAACAAATTAAATTTTTATAGTAGTTAATTTTTTAAAACTCCATTTTAAAACAAAAAGCAACCCAACAACTTTAAAATTCTCGCTGATTTACCTATGCGTATTATTGACCATTTCCCTATATTATTGCTGTCAAACTTATATAAAAATCTCTGCAAATAAATGCAAACACAAGAAAAATGTTACAATAGGTAGAATTCCAGCTAATGAATCGATTCCAGAAATCAAAGCAATAATTTCTCGCAGTTGAAACGATTTGTAATTCGTAAAATTTAGTTTCGTCATCTATAAAACTACAGATTAAAAATTCTCGATCATTTCATCGATGCGGTTTATTTATTACACTTATTTGTATAACTCTGACATCTATATTTCTAGTTTAGGGATTTAGAAAAGACTACTTATTCATTCTAGTTGAAGGCGGTATATTTTTTTTCAGTGTAGACCGATAGATAAATAGATAAATAGATAAACTTTTTTACTGATGGTAGTTTTGGGGTTTAGGGGTCATGGTCGGCGTAGATCTGCAATTTTTTTTAGAAATTCCAACATAGGAGAGACCGCAATAGGTAGTATTTCATACGAAATCTACCTAAAATTAGAGGCAAGTTACCTTTGTATCTCAGGTTTTGCACCCCGAAGCCCTATTTTAAATTTTTTTATTAGATTTTTTAAATTTAATTTTTTTTTTCGATTTTTAGTGTCTTTTTATGTTTTGAAGCGATATTTCCTCATCAGTGAAACGAATATGGTTTCATTCTTTTAACCCGATATAATAAATTTTGTTTTCTTTTCAATAAAGCTTATTCGAAATTCCTGCAGCCACTTTTGAATTTTTTACTAATTTTTTATGCGATTTTTAGATTTTTTTTTTTTTTTTTTTTTTTTTTTTTTTTGCATTTTGAGGATACTTTTTAACATTGGTAAAAGGAAAATTGTTCCAAACTTTAAGTCTGATTTACTAAATTTTGACTGCTACTATTTTCGAATTTCATTAATATTTAATGTGATTTTTAGTGCGATTTTCGAAGCAATTTTTAACGATTTTCGAGTTTTTGTTGTTTTAAAATCGATTTTTTTTTTCATTTTTGTCAATACTATTGGTTTTTTTATGCATCATGGTTATCACGGATCATGGCATAGCCGGACAGGTCAATTAGTTTATTATAAATTAGTACTGAAATATTAATTAATTTCTATCAAAAGTGATTCTACACAGGGTGTGTTCTCAAAGTTTCATGGCTGATTGTTTCCGGAGTGAAGGCGGGCCGCATAAGCGTTCTGTCGACTCGGTGAGATAGTGAAAGATATTTGCTAACAGGGCGCAGACGCCTCAGTTTTCTCCGAAACATTGCAGTAAATAGATCACTTGCGAGTGTGTGTCATTGACACTAATTAAAAAGGTGGTTGAGGCGCTTGCAATACGATCCCAATTTTTCGACAAAATGTTTACTGGTTATGAAACCTTGTTCTACCAGTTCAATCTTCAAACAAAATACTGGTGATGAAATCTTGTGAAATAACTTGTATTGATCACCGTCATTCCAATTATTAATTTAAAGTTGTATTCATGAAACAATCCGTTTCTTTAGAAGATACACAGTTTATTAAACACAAAACACAAAACTATTATACACAACACTGCACAAACATATAATCGATATACAATCCCTGGCCAAATTATTAGACGCACTCATTTTTTCTTGTAGAATCATATTACTAGCTTCATAGAGATATTACTGGGTCAATAGCTACATCTAATAGTATATACATCATTTGCAGGATTATAATAAATGATAAGCATGCCAATGACTTTAAAACTATTTATTTTTGTAAATTGAATTAAAAATTGTCTGAAATTGCAAAACTTATAAGTTGAAACTCAAAAAATGTCAATATTTTTTGGAGCCTCCTTTAGCGGTAATCAGTGCCTCTATTCTTCGTGATAGGCTGTTTTTACAAAATTGAATTATTTCTTGCATGTGTGGGTGATGTTTCCAGACAAGGAAAAGTTTTTCTATGCGCTGTGTTTTGTTTGTTATGACTTCTTAGTCAATTCTCAAGACCAATATACAGAGTTGTCAAAATCGGTTGATCCCACAGCTGAAACAATGGTTTACAAATGGAGAGCTTTTGTATTTATGCAAGATGGAGTTATTTCTTACATAGATTGATCAATCAAGGCCTACTTTCTATAAAAAAATATCTGTATGGACTGTTCTGAGTAATTCATCAGACATAAATACCAATGAAAAAAATTTGGGAGCTGATGAAGAGAGAATTGGCCATAACGAACAAAACACAGCACATAGACAAACGTATTCATGTCTCGAAATACCACCCACACATGCAAGAAACAATTCAATTTTGTAAAAACAGCATACCACGAAGAATAGAGACACTGATTACCGCCAAAGAACGCTCTAAAAACAGCTGACATATTTTTTGAGTTTCAAGTTTTAAGTTTTGCAATTTCAGAATTTGTTAGTTTAATTTATAAAAATAAATAATTTTAAAATCATTTGGCATGCTTTTAATTTATTATAACTCTACAGATGATGTATATAATAAATTATAACCATTGACAAAATACTATCTTTATGAAGCTAGTAATAAGGTTCTACACAAGAAAAAATGAGTGCGTCTAATAATTTGGCCAGGGACTGTATTTTCATGGCTTTTACCGATCTTTACAAATACCGTCAGCCTGCTCTGGGATCCAAAAACATTCCACTCGTTTTTTCCCTTTAGGCGGGATGGCAGCATGCCGAAATCCCCAATAGGGATTATTCTTTTCCCCAAATATAATACAGTTGCAACACCTTGTTCTACCAGTACGATTTTGAAACGAAATGTCAAAGTGTGGAGTGACATATCCCCTCATCTCCAAAACTGAAGAAATCTTGCATGAACAAGCCACGCATTAAAAACATGTACACTGTTTTTTTTTCGATGCTAAATGACTGGTCCACAAACAGTTTCTTTCTGCAAGACAGAGTGTCACATGTCAGTTTTACACTTTAGTGCTGCACCATTTATAGGATCTAAGCAGCACGATCATTCAGGCACCTGAGGTGATTGGATTCTCAACAGGACAGTGCGCTTGTTACGCGTCGCTTACCGCCGCCGAAATTTTCGCTAAGTTTAAAATGGCAATATTGCTGAAAGTTCCTACAACCTCGACCTCTTTTTTTAAATATTTAGAAAATAGTTGTTATCCTCGATAAATAATAGGGAAATCTGAAGTATATTTGTATCTTTTTATTGGTTGAATTCCGCTACTTATTTTATTTTATTCGTTTTCTGATTGGTCCATGTTTAATGTCTAGAAATGGAATACTTCTGTTTTTTATTTTACTCGTTTTCTCATTGGTCCATGCTTAATGTCTAGAAATGGAATACTTCTGTTTTTTATTTTATTCGTTTTGTCATTGATCTATGTTTAATGTCCAAAAATGAAGTACTTTTGTTGCCACGATGACAAAAATGTATAACTCAAAAACTAATTTATATACATGTTTCAAACAAGTTGCATTTAAAAGTAAATTTTTTCCTTCATAAGATGGTGTAAAAATTAAAAATGTGCGATGTCTAGAAATTTAAAAATTTACAATATAGAAAATTGCTAAACTGAAATTTTATTAAATATTTGTTTATAATTGGTCCAAGAATATTAATGTGACTCTAAATGTCCAGGCATATCAATATGACTCTGTTATTATGTAAGCTAAGTTTTGATCATCATAAAAATGATGTTTATTGTTTTTTTAAGTATAGAAATCATTTATAAGTCTAAAATTATAGTCTTTGAAAATATTATTTTCCAAATAGCAGTTGTAATTTATTAAATTTAAATTTTCTCTCTTTTTTTCTTTACTCCCGGCTGAAGACTTCTCTTTTTATTATTATAGATAATAACGTTGGTGCAACCTTTTTTTAGTTTATCAGATGTAGTTAAATGTAATTAAATGTAATAAATGTAAACAAATGTAAATAAATTTTTGCACGATATACAGATTTGATGACCATAAGAGACTGGAAAAGTCTTTACTGTTAAAAAAAGTTTAATGTAAGAAATGCAGCATAAATACAAGTACATGTTTCTTTAAATTGTCATTTTAGAAAAAAAAACTGCAAACGCATTGTTCCTTCTCAAATAAGATTATGAACTTCGCTTCCTAGTTTTCTTTTGGAATGTCAAAGACATTTTTTTTCTTTTTAAATATCTTTTCTGTCAAAGCAAAAAATATTTACTATAGTCCCTTTTGATTATTGGAAGCCAGATCAATAAAATTATATTTAAAATCTTGGATGAAATTTGAAACCCAAAGATGAAAAAAAAAATTTTTAGCTTTTACACAACTTATTAAAATACGCATGTTCTAAAAATAATATGCCAAATTTAATTATATATATGTATGAAAAATGCAACCATAAGGGAAGCTATTCCACTCGATTCTAACAATCCACGCAGCTTCAACGAGGAACCTTAACAGCCTTGTGCGCGAAGACTTCCAGGGAGCCCGTAAACAATGGAAAAACGCTGGAGACGGTGTGTCGATCCCAAGGGTCATATTTTGAAAAATTTAACTCCATGTACGAAAGTTCTTAGTAAATTTTGTGTTCTCACACCTGTTTTGAAATTGCGGACAATCCCTGTATTTTATATTGCTTTACAAAGAACATGTATGTCAACGTAGAAGAATACGTCATTTTCAACCTTCCTATAATTTTTAAAAAGTTTGACTAACATTATTTGTAATTGTTTTACAATATAAATAAAATAATTTCGTACATTAATATTATCTTAACCCTTTAGAGTTTGATTTTTTTTTTCAATTTTAAGAGATAAATTGCCTTTATTTTATATGTTAATACAAACTATAAAAATAGATTTCCTGAAGTTTAACTAATGTGTCATTGTCTGAATTTTAACAAATATTTTTTTTGCATGCTATCAATTGATATTCATATGACAATACACTATGAAAGAGTTTTTAGTAACGTTTGGAGAATATCCTACAAAAGCAGAAACTAACAAATATTACAACTTTCTAATGTTTTTTGCGTTTAATCATATATAATTCGTTCAGTAATGTAACTTGCATTTTAAATTGAGAGCAAAAAATATACGTTTAAAAGGAAAAATATCGACTACGGTGCAAAGAATATTCAACAACTTTTTATTATTATCATCATATATATTTAAACGAGTAAGCGTTTTTCCCGATCATGAATTATATTCTAAACTACTGGGCCGATTTTCAGAAAAATTATCTCTTATATTAAATCGAACACAAGAAAAAGATGTGGCTAGGTCTGGAGTTCAAGAAATTATGTGTTTACAGGGTAAATCAAGCACTGCGATGAAAGGTCTGCTTGCTATACATCACAAATTTTTCACGAGATTTCCATCAAACATGTTTTCTATACAAATTTGAGCAAAGAGAAAGGTTGTTTTGACTGATTAAAACGAATTCAGCTCCGAAAAAGATCGTATATCTTGAAAACGGCTCGAACGATTTTCATAAAACTTAGTTTTTATACTAGTTTGAGTACACGAAATCGAACTGTCTAGGTTGCTAATTTAGGAAAATTCCTTTTGTATGGTTAAAATGGCACTTACTTATAATCCGGGCCATATCAGATAGAGATTCGCCAAGCATGGCGCATTAAGCACTTCGAAAATCGTATTAAAATCGCTAAAATTCAAAAATCGTAGAAGAGAAAATTTTAAAAATTAATCTATAAGTTTGAAACAATTTTCTTTTTTTCTGTCTCAAAAAATAGCAGCAAAATGTGAAAAATACTAAAAATTGCATTAAAAATGTCGTTAAAAATGAAAAAATCTGTACGAATTCCGAATAAACTTTATTAAAAAGACAACTAAATTAACTCTGTTGGGTTAAAAGAATGAAACCGTATTCCTTTCACTAATATGGGAAAATCGCCTTGAAACAAAAAAGAACGCCAAAAATCGCCTAAAAATTAAAATAAAAAATCCTAATCGAAAATCGGGCTACGAGATGCAAAGCCTCATACATAGAGATACTCTTTCCTCCAAATTTTGTTACTTTACGTACAGCGGTCTCTTTAGAACAGGGCTGACACACTCACAAACTTTTCTCTTTATAATAACGTTGGTGTAACCTTTCTTTAATTTATCAGATGTAATTAAATGTAATTAGATGTAATAAATGTAAACAAATGTAATTAAATTTTTGCACGATATACAGATTTTGATAACCATATCAGACTGGAAAGATCTTTACTATTAAAAAAAAGTTTAACGGAAGAAATGCAGTGTACATACAAAGACATGTTTCTTTAAATTGTCATTTTAGAAAAAAATATTGCAAATGCATTGCTTATTATACAAATGCATTGTTCCTTTTAATATAAGATTATGAACTTCGCTTCTTAGTTTCCTTTTGAAATGTCAAGGACATTTTCTTTACTTTTCAAATATATTTTCTGTCAAAGCAAAAAATATTTACTGAAGTACCTTTTGATTATTGAAGCCAGATCGATAAAACTATATTTGAAATCTTGGATAAAGATTGAATTCCAAAAATGAAAAAAATATATAAAATTGCTTGCTTTTACACAGTTTATTAAAATAGGCATATTCTAAAAATAATAAGCCAAATTTAATTTATTTTAATAAAAAACAATTTTAGAATTTTAGAAAAAAATTCCATTTTTTTATAATGAAAACTTTAAAATAAATCATCAGCTATATTTCAGATTTTATAGGAATAGATTGACATACTTTACAACTAAAAAAGTGAGATTTTTAAAATAGATTTCTCATATTTTTATTACAATTTCTGTGAGCCTCTTTAAATTAATTTGGTTTATAATAAATATGTTTATTTTCATCATCACCAATGGTACAGATACCTCATATTGTAGCTAAATGAAAGTACTATTATTATTTTACTTGTCAAACCACTATTTCAATGTAAACTTCTATTTGAAATCTATCATGAATGTAAATTATTGTATGTATATACATATAAACCTAAATGTAGAAAAATAGGATACAAAAATACTTTATTTAAAAGGCCACTTGGAGAACAAATGCAGAAAAAACAGATATGTCCATCTTACAGGCAAGTGGCAGGTTGAATTCAATCTCTATTGGGGGATATGATCATCCCTGACTGCGATGCAGGATTTACGATGTCTGTCCATACTCAGGACGAGGTTGTATACGAGCTGTTGACGCATTACGTCCCACCCTCTTGTAATACCAATTTAAGCTCCGGAATCGTTTCTAGTGCCTAGTCACGTGATGCCAAACGTATCCCGAGAAGGTTTCACATGTTTTCAAGGGATTCAGGGCCGCTGACTTTACAGAGCAATCCATGCATTGAAGATCTTCACTCTTCAAGGGCTTTTCGACTGCCACTGTACGTTGACGGTAAGGTTGTCGTCCATGAAGAGGAAATCCAGACACAAAGTACCTCTAAACGGACGCAAGTGTGGCAAGAGAATCTTGAAGCAATAGTGAGATTTAGAGAATGAACTTTCTTTTAAGACGTCGAGAATAATATGGCTGCCAAGCCTAATGTCATTCCAAACAAGATTTCCGGCACCTCAAATATGGTCTCTTTCGATGATGTTGGAAGGTGATTAGATGTTTCCTGCTCTCTTCAAAAGTGTATACATCCAAAATCGCTTGTGATACTAAAACGGCTCTTGTCCGTAAAAAATACCCGAGCCCACTGCTGTTGTTTTACTTCTCGTGTTACGGGCACCACCAAAATCGGCGTCTCCGATGAACATACTTTAATGGATACACCATACTGGTCGTCGTGCATGTATACCATCTTTTTACAGCCATCCATGACAGCATGGTAAAACGCGATATCCGACATCCCGTATTCCTTCATCTGCTTTGCGATTTCCCCAACTGCTTGCCACCTGTTTCTTTTCACCCGTAAGACAGTATAATTTTTCCCCGCTGCTGTGTTTCTTGTGGGCGACCACTTCTGAATGCTCGGACAGCTGTGCTTATCGCTTGAAATGTACTCTAGGCTCCTGAAAAGATGCTGTGAGCAATACTGAATTATTTTGTCACACATGTCGCACATCGAACTTCTTCCACATTTCTAATGATTCGACCTCGTGTAACATCATCCAGATGGCATCTCCTGGACTGTCTCTTGGCCATAGCATACAATATTAGCAAAAAAATCCGTCGTTAAAACTATTTTACGCAGTGCAATAGATTTCATTATTTCTGAACGGTCAGCTCCTCAAAGCTTTATCCCCTTATCACCACCACCTTTTACTCATATGCCATATATGGACATATTCTACTGCATTTGTTTTAGGTCCATCTTCTACTGATTGGTCTCTTACTTCGTTCCGCTGATTTTTTCGGCTTTCATGCTAATTTATCTTTTCCGTCCTTAATTTTTGCACACCAGTACATATATATATATACATGTATGTATACAGTAAATATTTATTGTATATATCATATACACAATAAAACCTCTGAATAGCGGACACCTCAGAAATGTGCATTGTTTATAAAATTTCCGAAAAATATAGAAAAGTTTTTGTAAAAAGAAATGATATTAATAAGAAATTTCATATTTTATGTAGTGATAAATGTCTTATCTGTGGATGCTCTCTTATAGGCGCAATCACTAGCTTCACTAATAAGATTCCAACAGTAATCCCTGAGCATATTAGATGTCTTTATCCTTGATATCGGGTTTCCATTGCAGAAATATTCTGACGGATTCTCTCCATGCTCGGCGCTCACAGCTCCCATATTTTCAGGGAAAAATTAGGTGAAATGCCAAAAAGTGAATTTTTAACGATATTGAACATTCTAAATATTTAACTTCTTAACATGTCTTTAATTAATGTTTCATAGTTAGGACTTCGATGATTTACTAAGAAATCTGTCACAACATTTTTAAAATCTATCGATGTTGCTTTATCCGAAACACTTAATGCATCATCAAAATTTTTGTCCTTCATAAGATGTCTAATTTGTGGGCAAACAAAAATACCCTCCTTTTTACATAGCTTAGCGATGGAAATTGTTCTTGTAAATATTGAAATCTACGACCTTCTTTATTCATAGCTTTAATGAAATTCTTCATCAATCCCAACATTATGTGTAAAGGTGGAAGATTAACTTTTTTTTTATCTATTAGAGATAGTTTTTAGATATTTTTTCATCTGCAATATATTGTTTGCGCTCTGTCCACTTTTTTTATATAATGCTCATGTTTTGCTCTACTATCCCACTCGCATAGGAAACAGTAATATTTTGTACTAGCTGATCCGCCCGGCGTTGCACGGGTTCATACATGTTTTAAAACAAATTGCGAATATTTAAATTCTTCATTCACACTAAAGTAGAAAACAATAACATTTTATCTGGCGAAGATTTTAAATTTTAGAATATTTTAAATTTTATCTGAATGAACAAAGGTAAATATTTCTGTTACGAAAACCATGTTTTGGAAAGATAAATAAATATAGTCGTTGATTTTAGCTGTTTTGAACCACTAAAATAATGCAATAATTGAATTTTTAAAAACTTCTTTTTTTCAATAAGACCTACTCCAAACAAAATCTTCTGAGAACGCGCACCCACGTGAGCTGCAGATCTTAACAAACCCTAAGAGAACATAAAAGGAGTAATTATCTAATTCACAATTTTTTGGGGATGGTTCCATGGATGGATTTTGAAGAGCGATTGTAGATCAATCAGGAAAAACAAAATCATCAAAACAGGAAAAATTAACAAATGTGTGTGCAATTTTTGCTACCATTCAGTCATGAAATGAAGTCCTTTATTTTACCGTCTGCTCTTGGAGGCTGGTTTCTTCGTTGTCGCGGATTGATGGATACCTGCAAATAGCCTGGCACTTTCGTTGCGTGGATTGGTTCAAAGCTGCAAATATCCTCTTAAAGAGTAAGTTTTAATTTAAAGTTTAAATTGAAATTGAAATTTAAAAATCAGACTGCGAAGGAAACTTTCCGATGTTAAAATCCACACATGAGAAAAATTTCAGAAACATGGGTGTTATAATTTTGGCGTTATCCTTTGTCAGACAGGCAGACATCTCTTATTTTATACATAAATATATAACAATATATAGGAATATTCTAAATAATTTCTTTATTGCTGATTCATTAATTTTATGATTTTTTTTCCTTTTTACATGCAATTAAAAAAAGATAAGACAATGATGCATACAAAAATCTGTAATATTAAAAAAAATGACAAAAAATCGATGCTAAACGCACAAAAAATCGTAAAAATCGTTAAAAATCTCATCGAAAATTTCAGTGAAAATCGCAATGAAAATCGTTGTAATACAAAAATCGTAGCAGACAAAATTTAGTAAATTAGGTTGAAAGTTTGAAACAATTTTCTTTTTATCAATGTGAAGAAAATAGCAGCAAAATGCGAAAAAATACTAAAAATCGCATTAAAAATTCGTTAAAAATTAAAAAATTAGTTGTACGAATTCCGAATAAACTTTATTGAAAAGAGAACTAAATTTACTATATTGAGCTAAAGAATGAAGCTGCATCCCTTTTACTAATGTGGAAAAATCGCGGTGCAAAACTTCATGTATAGGGGTAAAATCCTCCCCCCCCAAATTTCGTAACTCTGCTATGAATTGCATTAAAAAATTCATTAAAAATCCAAAAGTCGTTGCGCGAAACCCAAATAAATTTTATTGAAAAGGGAATAAAATTAACATTATTAGGTTAAAATAACGAAACCGCTTTCTTTTCACTAATGTGGAAAAATTCCCCCGAAATATTATAAAAAATCCACTAAAAATCGCATATAAATTAAATTAATAAAATTGAAAATTGGTCTTCGAGATGTAAAACTTCATACATAACTTCGTGCAGCGGTCTCTCCAGAACATCGTTGGCACTTAAAATTTTTTAATATGTATTATCAACTATCTTAGAGTTTAAAACAATTCTCCTTGTTATATTTCCTAATTTTGTTCGCGCTCCTTTACTTTCACACCCTGAAATGTATCACACCATTCTTTTTTATAATTTTTATCATGTATTATAAACTATCTAAAAATTTAAAACAAGTCACATTGTTAGATTTCCAAATTTTAATAAAATCGCGTTCTATTAATTCCATTTTCCACCGCCAGGAAAAGCTCTATTCTTTAAAAACATCATCAAAACGATATTCCACTAAACAACCTTTCAGGAGATATATTAATCAAGGGGGCGGCAGTCTTATGGAAGGATAAAATATTTGATGAAATTACTATAAAAAAATGGTACCTAATCTTTTGACATTTTAGGTAGATATCGCAAAAAATACTACCTATTACATTCTCAACTGTTCAAAATTTTGATAGAACAACTGTGGGAGCGATTCTTTCTCCAACAGCCAAGTATCATGTCTTGTAAGGTTCTTCATATCGCAACTCTGATAGAAAAGGTCTTTAGAAAGCAGACGATTTTCTGAAAAAACTCCATTCAGACGAAAAGCCGAAGAAAAAAGAAATGAACGGAAGAGATCGTTGGATGGAATGTTGAGAGAGTTGGTGTTGATTTTAGCATCAGCTCCTCCCACACCGCTGGACCCTGGTTCGAGTCCAGCTAGCGGGTTGGGTGTCTGTGTTGTATCTGTGAAAAATGTATGTACTGGATAATTTGTAATAAAGTGTTCTATATGGTTTCTTGTGATCATTGGAGATTATGCCGGCGAAAAGCTGTAGCGCCTACCTCAAAGCTATACAAATACAAATACAAATTGATTTTAGAAGAATGTTGATTAAGATGACGCGATTAAGATGTTTTAATTAAAGTTTCCTTTTGAATGTTCGAATTGTAAATATTAATATGTAAATATCTTTTTTGTAAATATTAACGTTTAATATAAGTCATTTAAAAGTTTAAAAACGGTGTCAGAATTTAATTTACCTCCGAGTTTATTTACTTATGTGTTCGAAAGAACTTTTATAAGAAGATTCTCCATAAATTTTGGTGTCAGAATCGAGACAAACGAACGCCCACAGAGAAGAAATATATATATACTTTAAATAATCTGGAAGCCGTTATTATTTAGAATTGTGATGGAATCCTTGCTGGAAATTATTATCAGGAAATCTTTTTTGAATATATGTTTAATGATATGAAGCTGTTGGATACTGCGACAACAATGCTGTTTAAATGTGTGAAGCTGAGCATCTGATTATGAAGTGAGTTTATTATTTCATTTTTCTTTTCAATAATGGAAAAATTAGTTGATTTAAAGGAATTAGAGTTTTCTTTGAAAACTGAAAAATCAGCTAGTATTAAGATATTGCACAAATTAATTTTTGGAGAAATCGGTGACAGAAATAATCGACGTAGAATTCGGAATTTTACTGGGTTTACGTTTGAAGTAGATTCCGATAAATATCAAACTAAATTCAAAGAAATTAAAGATAATTTTTCTGTAAACGACTTAATTACCATTTGCAATGTTTTGTGTATAAATAATTCGGGAACTTTTGATGAAATTGCTGCCAGAATAATTTCTAGTTTATGTGATTTTAATATTTTAAAAATTAATATGATAGCCGATGTAGGTACTCTTAGTGATGACGAAAGTGTTGATGAATTTAATGATGATTTACAAGATAAAACTAAAAATATTTCAACTGTTTTTGAGAATAATATGAGAAATGATTCTGGTAGTTCTAATTGTGAAAGTAATGAAAATCAGAAAATTCTAATTCCTGATTATGTTATTAAACCAAGCATTTCTATTAATGATATTGAAAGTATGATTACAATGTTTGAAGGTACTCAAGTACAAAATATTAATAAATGGATTGCCGATTTTGAAGATATTGTTTCATTATTTAACGATAGTGATTTGCACAAATTGATTTTGGCTAAACGCCGTATGACAGGCAAAGCAAAATTATTTCTTGAAAGTGAAACAAATATTAATTCGTGGTCTAAATTAAAAGCCCTACTCATATCTGAATTTGGTCAAACGTGCAATTCAGCTGAATTACACGAATTGCTGTCCAAAAGAAAAATTAGACCACATGAATCGTTAGATGAATATTTTTTAAATATGAAACAATTATGCTCAAAAGGCAATATTGAAGATTCTGCCCTTATTCAGTATGTAATAAATGGAATTAATGACCCCATTTCTAAAAAATCTTTTTTGTATGGTTGTCCCAATATTGCTGAATTTAAACAAAAATTAAAGATTTATGAAAAAATAAGATCGGAGTATGAAAATGCAAAATTTCATAAATATGAAGGAGCTAAGCCTAAAATTAAATCCGAAGTTGAAGTTAAGAACAAATTTAAGCCTGTAAAGCCAAATATGCGTTGTTTTAATTGTGGCGGGAATAATCATAAGAGTATTAACTGTGTAAATAAAGATAAAGGACCGCTTTGTTTTGCTTGTAACGCTTATGGTCATAAATCATTTCAATGTAATAAATCTAAAGATACAAGTGTTAAAAATGCTCAGTCACAAGTAAATATTATTACATCCCAAGATTTAATTCTGAAAGAGATAAAGCTTTATTCTTTGCGTTTAATCTCTTTAATAGATACTGGTAGCCAAAAGACTTTGTTAAAGAAAAGTATTTATGATAATTTGAAGAACTTTGTAGAATTAAAACCTACGAGTATCTCTTTGACCGGTCTAGGAAAAGCCTCAATTAAACCAGAAGGTTGTTTCAATTCAGAAATCGAAGTAGATGGTTCAAAATTTAAAGTTACTATTTTTGTCGTTAAAGACAGTTGCATTAATTTCGATTTAATTATTGGCACTGATGTTATTCATCAAGGTACATTAACTATTTCTGAGAATAAAGTGAAACTGTTTAAAGCTGAAGTTCAGTCTAATGACTTTTTAGTTAATATTGTAAATGTTTTGGATGAGCCTAAAATTGATTTAACTCACATTGCTGACAAAAAATTACGTTCAGAGTTATACTCTTTAATTGAAAATTATGTACCAATTAAAACTAAAACAGTAGATGTTAAAATGAAAATTAATTTAACTGACGAAATCCCAGTTTGTTCTTCTCCTCGAAGATTACCGCCATGCGAGAAAAAAATAGTCGAAAACCAAATTGAGGAGTGGCTAGCTCAGGGAATAATTCGAGAAAGTTCTTCTAATTTTTCTTCGCCGGTTGTGTTAGTCAAGAAAAAAGATAACACAATGAGACTTTGTGTTGATTACAGATGTCTTAACAAAAAGACAGTACGTGAGCATTTCCCCTTGCCAGTTATTGATGATCTAATAGACCAATTACATTCTGCCGAAGTATTTACCACCATAGATTTGAAAAACGGTTTCTTTCATGCAGATGTTGAAGAAGACTCGCGGAAATACACCTCGTTTGTTACTCATGAAGGACAATACGAACTTTTGAAATGTCCATTCGGGTTGACCAATAGCCCTAGTGTTTTTCAAAAGTATATTTATAATGTATTTCGAAACCTATTAAAAGATCACATTGTTGTCATTTATATGGATGATTTAATAATACCTGCTAAAAACGAAGCTGAAGGTCTAGAAAAATTAAAACTTGTACTCGAAACTGCATCGGAATATGGATTAGAATTAAATCTTAAAAAATGCAATTTTTTGAAGCGTGAAATTGATTTCTTGGGGTATAGAATCATAAATGGTAAATTGTATCCCTCTCCACGGAAGACTAAAGCAGTAATAAATTTTCCCGAACCAAAGTGTACCAAAGATGCTCAAAGTTATTTAGGATTGACAGGATACTTTCGAAAATTTATAAGAAATTATTCGGTTATAGCTAAACCGTTAAGTGACCTGCTAAGAAAAGATTCAAAATTTAAATTCGATATAGAAGAACAAAGAGCTTTTAATGAACTCAAACGTATTTTGTCGTCAGAACCAGTACTTTTAATTTACAATCCCAAAAGTGCGACCGAAATCCATTGTGATGCCAGTATTGATGGCTATGGAGCTGTTTTAATGCAACAATCTCCAGTAGATAATCAATTTCATCCAGTTTATTTCGCAAATAAAAAAACCACCGAAGCTGAACGGAAGTACACTAGTTACGAATTAGAAGTTTTAGCTGTAATTGAAGCCCTGAAAAAGTTTAGAGTATATGTGCTAGGTATCCCATTTAAAATTGTAACCGATTGTAATGCATTTAAAATGACTATGGATAAAAAAGAAATGAGTACAAAAATAGCTAGATGGGCAATAATGTTATCCGATTTTGATTATGTTATTGAACATAGACAGGGTAGCAGTATGAGACATGTCGATGCATTAAGTAGGTATCTTATTTGTACGGTAATCCAAGATAGCTTAACTTTAAAAATTATCCAAGCTCAAGAAACCGATGACCATATTAAAACAATAAAAGAAATCCTAAAGGTGAAATCTTATGATGATTATCTAGTTAAAAATGATGTTCTTTATAAATGTGTTAATGGTAATGATTTATTAGTTGTACCGGAAGACATGCAAATGAATATAATCAAGGCCGCTCACGAAAAAGGTCATTACGCAGTTGCAAGAACAGAGAAAAGTTTAGAAAATGATTTTTACATCCCTAAAGTTAAACAAAAAATTGAGAAATGTATAGCAAATTGTGTTCCCTGTATTTTAGTTAATAGAAAATGTGGTAAACAAGAAGGCTTACTTCACCCAATAGAAAAAGAAGAAACTCCATTACATACGTACCATGTTGATCACTTAGGTCCATTAGAAAGCACTAATAAAAATTACAAACATATCCTTTCGGTCATTGACGCATTCACAAAATTTGTTTGGTTGTATCCCACAAAATCTACCGATGCTGCCGAAGTAATTTCTAAATTAGAAATCCAAAAATCTATCTTTGGAAATCCAGTTCGAATTATATCAGATAAAGGTCCTGCATTTACCTCTAAAGCTTTTGAAGATTATTGCATCAATGAAAATATTAAACATATCCCGATTACCACTGGATTACCCAGGTCTAACGGCCAAGTTGAGCGTCTAAATTCTGTCATAATATCTGTTCTGTCTAAATTGTCTGTCGATAATCCTAAAAAATGGTATACACATGTAAGCAACGTCCAACAGGTGATAAATTCGACTTTTCAGAGAAGTATAAGCACAACTCCTTTTGAATTGATGTTTGGTACTAAAATGAAACTAAAAAATAACATTGAAATTACTAGTCTTCTGAATGCTGAAATACAATCTGATTTTACAAATAATCGCGAAGATATGAGAAAAAATGCTAAAAAACAGATTTTAAAAGTCCAAGAAGAGAACCATAAAACTTACAACCTCAGACGAAAGAAAGCTAACAAATTTAAGATTAATGATGTGGTTGCTATAAAACGCACACAACAAGGTCCAGGTTTGAAGTTAAAACCAAAATATTTAGGTCCGTACAAAGTCATAAAAGTAAAAAATAATGACACCTACGATGTAAAGAAACTTGGATTCAACGAAGGACCCATGGTCACCAGTACATGTGCAGAGTACATGAAGCCGTGGACGGACGAAGCTTGAAAAAAAAAAAAAAGGAATTTCACCGATTGTGACACTATACCAACTATGACAAACCTCTGGACTGACAACTAATAGAATTTTAACTTTATTCTCGAAAAGACGAAAAGACGTAAGGTAAAAGAAGATGAAAAGACGTATGAAAGAAGACGAAAAGACGTAAGATAAAAGAAGACGGAAGACGTAAGAAAGAAAAGACGAAAAGACGTAAGGTAATAGAAGATGAAAAGACGTATGAAAGAAGAACACGAAAAGACGTAAGATAAAAGAAGATGAAAGGACGTAAGAAAGAGAAGACGAAAAGACGCGAAAAAAAATATATGAATTTTTTTCAAGAAATAATCTAAGCTTTGATAAACAATTTGAATAATGACTTTTTTTTTTCAATTAAGACTTTGGATGCTGCTGTGTTTTTTTTTCTTTATCTTTCCAGATGATCCAACTGCTGCTGCCTCCAAAGGGACGAGCATTCGAGGACGAAAGCCTAGTCAGGACGGCCGTTGTGGGAGCGATTCTTTCTCCAACAGCCAAGTATCATGTCTTGTAAGGTTCTTCATATCGCAACTCTGATAGAAAAGGTCTTTAGAAAGCAGACGATTTTCTGAAAAAACTCCATTCAGACGAAAAGCCGAAGAAAAAAGAAATGAACGGAAGAGATCGTTGGATGGAATGTTGAGAGAGTTGGTGTTGATTTTAGAAGAATGTTGATTAAGATGACGCGATTAAGATGTTTTAATTAAAGTTTCCTTTTGAATGTTCGAATTGTAAATATTAATATGTAAATATCTTTTTTGTAAATATTAACGTTTAATATAAGTCATTTAAAAGTTTAAAAACGGTGTCAGAATTTAATTTACCTCCGAGTTTATTTACTTATGTGTTCGAAAGAACTTTTATAAGAAGATTCTCCATACAACTGTGAAAAAAATAGATGCTAAACGCAAAAAAAATCGAAAAAACGTTAAAAATCGCATTGAAAATTGCATAAAAAATCGTTAAAATCTAAAAATCGTAATAGATAAAATTTAGAGCATTAGGCTAACTATAATTTTCAAATTGTTGAAACAATTGTTGACTGAAACAATTTTCTTTCTATCAATCTCAAAAAAATAGCCTCAAAATGCGAAAAAACACTAAAAATCGCATTAAAAATTCGTTAAAAATTCAAAAATCGCTGTATGCAGAATAAACTTTATTAAAAATTTATTAAAATTACTATATTGAGTGAACATAATGAAACCTTATTCCTTGCACTAATGTGGAAAAATCGTCTCAAAACATAAAAAAAACGCTAAAAATCGCCTAAAAATTAAATAAAAAAAGACTAATAAAAAAATTAAAAATCGGGCTTCGAGGTGCAATACTACATGCATAGAGATACCTTCCCTCTAAATTTCGTAACTCTGCATGCAGCGGTCTTTTCAGAACAGCGCTGACACACACAGAAACTTGTTTCTTTATTATTATAGAAGATTTTAAACTGAACAGTTTGAAGAATTAACGCTTGTCAAAAATCTTTTTTTCTTCGGTTGTTGAAGCTATTTTTAACCTTTTTAAGAATGATAAAAATTGTTTTACATTAATCATTAAGTCATTTACAACTTAGATAATTCTTCGGCATAAATTATTGATATTTTTTATTCATTTTCTTTTTAACATTTCTTTTTTAACTTATTTCATTTTCAAATTAAAAATTAAATATTTAAATTAACCGTGGCAGATGATATATATATATATTTTAAATAATAATATTTGATTGCATAACTCAATCTCATTTTATTCTAACATCAAAGCAAATCCATTTTATTGTGATGTCATTATATGACGTCACATTTGTCTTCTTCTAGCACTTACTCAAATTCATTTACCTTCTGTCATAAGAAATGAATACTCGAAAACTTATGTTTTGTTTCCAATATGACGTCAGAATGATTTTTTTAGAGTTTATACTTATTTATTTCATTTTGTTTTATCACGTGAAAATCTTTCAATTGAAAATTAGTTCTGAAAAAAAAATTATAATTGTCAATTTATTCTGAGCCAAAAATAATGAAAATTTGAATTATTAAGAAAAATATTTGATTAAAATAAATAAAAACTAACCTATGTTCATTTCAGGCCTATAATCTATCTGTATGCAAAATTACAAAGACATCAATTCATCTGTTTTGAAGCCAAGTTCATTCCAATTTTTCGGACACACTTTCACATTTATTAGGATGAGCGAAGCGAATCCTCTACTAGGCCACTCAAATTACAATTTGTCGTACACTTTACAAGAAAACTATTCAATATTTTGACTTCAAATTAAACACAAAATTAAAATATGATCTGTAGATTTGCAGAATATAATTTTTTTTACAGTAAAACGTTAAAAAAATATTATTTTAATTAATTTATTTTACATGCATTTCCAATACGGACGCTTTTTAGCAAATAAATAAAAGATGAAACGCGTATATTTTCAGAAAAAAAAATATAAATCATGGAATAAGTAATTATAGATAGAATCATGATTAATTTAATAAATAAAATATGTTTTCATTATTCAGTAAAATCGTTTGCACAAATGACACTTAAACATTTTAAAAAAATTGTATTATGGATTTTTATTTTATTTTTTTTTTTTTTTTGTAAAGTGGCAACAAAAGAATTGTAAACAAATAAAATTAATTGTTAAATTTGTTATATAAATGAAAAATTAAAAGAATTGCGTGAAGTTGTTGCCTCGATTCAAGCTCTTTATAAATGTACTAAAGGAAAAGTTGGCCGATTCAGAAATGACAAATGGACTTCAACCATTTCTTACTTTATCATTTGTATCGAAAGTAATGTTACGTTCTTATTTGTGGACCGAAAATGGTTTAATGAACGGGACTTTAGACTTTGTTGCACGTATTAAATAAAATCACAAGCCACCAGACCAGATATCGCGAATAATCATGGATAAATTTGAATGCTACAGTAATTTAACTTATAAGAATTGGTGCGTACCAATTCCCCCAATAATTGAATTCTGGAAAAATGGAAGCATAAATTGCTCAAGGAAAGAATTTCTTCTGCAGTTAGCTTTTGCTGTTACAATTCATAAATCCCAAGGTTTAACATTAGATGAAGCAGTTGTAGATATTGAGGATATATAGGCACCAGTTGGCTTAAAAACGTACGTAACGTATTCAAGAGTGAAAATCCTTCAAAATTAGGCATTCAATAGAAATTTTTTTACAAAAAATTCTACAATATCAAAAATTCTCATGCACTAACATGTATAAAAACGAAGAAATTAGACTAAAAAGTTTTACAGTTAAAAATTCATAGTATCGACGAGAGCAGATTTCAAATGTTTTTCCAGAAAATAGGATTTTGAAGAAGTAACTTTCTTCAAGCTCTCTTCAAATATATTTTTCTAAAATAGCTATCAAAAATTAATTGATGTTAATTACAAAGATTGGAAACATGCATATTTCAAACAACTTTAAAAAACACCAGTGGCTACTAGAAATTGTAAAAAAATCTTTAAAAGACTTTTTAGTTAAAAATTTAAAAATATTTTGTAAAAGTTTGCTTCGAAAATATTTTTTTATGCCAGTCTTACATCATGGATAAAAAATTCCTAGGAAATTGATAGCTATTTGGCTGAACTTACATTTGTAGAATTAAAATGCGCCAAAACATAAAATAACATTTTTGTTTAATAAAGATGCAAAAATAATATTAAAAAATATTGTTACTTTCAAATATATGCTTAATAAAATAATGCTTCGCGAATCCAAACAAAGCATGGCTTTTGCTAGTAATATATATAAGATAACCTTGTTCCATACCAATAAAAATGGCAATTATTTTAAAATTCGCATACATGTTCCAATTATGATGTGAGTAATCAATTTCATGGAGCAGTATCTTCATATTTTCATGACTCTTTCATTAAACAAGAATATGCTATTGAAACAGATGACAGGGCATTTCCATTAAGAAGAAGCACAGCCTTCTTCAAGCTGGTTTTCGAACCATCGATGAACAATCGCCATTGTTCCGATTTATATTGACGATTTAAAGCAGACATTAAACCACTTATATCATTACAATAGCATAAATCACATTTTCTTGGAAAAAATGTCGATTCTTATGTCGATCTCGATAAATAGATAATCTTTGTATTGTTTTTCAGGAGATTCCAACTTTGCAATGTTGATCCAAGCAATTCTGAGTTTTTCTTTGATAAATTTAAGTCTCTCACAAGATCATTTCATTCTTCTTGAGTTGTGTGATTCTTCATTTATACCAGGAGAATAGTTTATATCAGATGTAGAGGAGGTTTCAGTTTCATCGATTTCCATTTCTACTGCTGCATCATCATATTTTAAATTCTCTGGAGCTTTCGGTACTGATAAATCATCATTATGTAATACTGGTCACATTGCTGAATATAAGTTCGGATACTTAATTTTATGTTTACTTCTTGCAGAGAGTCCTTTAATTTTTGTCATACAACAGTAGCAGTGAGTTATATAATCCTTCGGCTCACACCATTTCATGGTTACAGCAAAGGGCATACTCTTTCTTGTACTTTTCATCAATGCCCTAAGGCTTGTACCACATCGTGTACAACAAGAATGAGGTGTCCATTTCTTATTTTGTTCACATACTTTACATCCAAAGTACATGTGATAGGCAGTCTTTATTAGCGGCGTGAAAGCACATCGATGCTTTTCAAAGTTATTTCCCCGCACACATAGGAAAAAGCATAGGGTTCAAAAACGCATCCTCTAGACATTTTTCACATATTTTAGAAAAAAAAAGATAATTACAATCAAAATTTAAGTAAAAAGTCTTACAGAACAAAGAAATAACAGTACTTTCGCCCCGAAAGATAAGTTTCAACTGTCACGGATTTGTGTTAAAGCCAGATACTGTGGGGGCAACTAGCGCTGTCTGTTCAAGGCTGCTAACATAAACTTTATTAGGGGGACATCTGTTTCTACTCTCTTGCTGTGTCTTCTACCGTTGTAATAAGAAAAAAATAATGTTTGTATGAATCAAAAGCATCTAAGTGAATAATGTAATGTAATTATAATGCCTATACGATGCCTACATGCTCCGAAACGTATAAATGAAACTTCTCAAAATTGAAGGGTGATAGAAATTTTTTACAAACATATTCTTTTTTAGCAGCCCGAAATCTATAAGAAACACCCAACACTCAACCGTCGTCGACACAATTTTCGTCGACGACCCCTACTTACGACCCGAACAGACCTAGTCTCTTGCGCGACAGCGCTGTCGCCGGCAGGCGACCACGGATAGCGCCAAAATACTTTACTAACGACCCGAATAGCCTTGCACTCTTAATAGAAAAGGAAAAAAAAAAGATTATCAAGAGCCTCATCGTATCCATAGAAAACAGATATAGATATTATATTATTAACTATTCTACATTAATTATCTAAGGGGACCACACACCATGTAAAAAAACTCCTTCATTCTACTCAACCATCATGATTTGTGCAATTTTTTGTGCTGTTTATGTATTTTACGTCATTTCAAAGAGTCCAAATTGCGATTCAAGATATTTTAATGTTTTATTATCTGCATTACTTTTAATGCATTGCGTATTTCCAATTTTATATCCATGCATGGCTGATTTGCATAATTTGCTTTCCCATTTTTTAACCGTGTATAGAAATTTTTATATAAAATTTTGAATTTCTTCCATTTACTTTGCTCATTTTTGACATTTAAATTTATGGCACTATATAATCAATTAAAAATAACGTCTCATTTTTATTAACTATTTGGAAAATAGTTGTTCTCGGTAGAGAATTGGGAAATCTGAAGTATATCTGAATGTGTTTGCCACGATGCCAAAAAAAAAAATATTAAAAACTAACAAAAAATTAATAACTCAGTAACAAATTGAGATACAGGTTTCAAACAAGTTGCATTTAAAAGTAAATTTTCTCTTTATACGATGGTACAAAAATTGAAAATGTGCAATGTTTAGAAATTTAAAATATTACAGTACCAAAAATTGTTAAACTACAATTTCATTTAATATTTGTTTATGATTGGCTCAGGAATAATAACGTGTCTCTAAATGTCTAGGCATTTTAATATAACTCTGTTATTACATAAGCTACGTTTTGATCATCCTAAAAATGATATTATTATTGTTTTATAAACTATAGAAAACATTTATAAACCTAAAATTATAGTCTTTGAAAATATTATTTTCAAAATAGTTGTAATTTGTTAAATTACATTTGTTTTTTAAATGTGGTATTTTTTCTTTACTTTTTGGAAATTATTATTAAATATATGTTCTCAGCAATATCGCTCAGACTAATCCCTCTGAGGGAAGTCCTAGTACTATATCCAGTTGAACACAAAATTAATTTTGACCGAGCTTAGCTCGGTCAAACCTGCTTGTTGTCTGAGCGTAGCGAAGTCTTATACTCAGAGTACGTAACGATATTAAAAGTCAAAAAAAATCTTTCGTCAAGCAAATCTCAAAAAGCACTTGTCGGATTTCGATTCTTTTTGTACCAGAAGGTACCTATGAAGGTAATCTGGTGAATGCACCTACTTTTTAAAATTAATTCTAAATAGTTTAAAAGTTATATTAAAAAAAACTGATAAAAAAACACAATTTATTTGCATACGTCACAAAAAATTGGTTTGCGTGATTTTCACCTGCTGGATATTTTCGTAGATAACCGAATCAGTACATGGAGTAAATAGTAATTATTTACGCACTCAGAAATATTGAATGCAATAAAACATTTTAAAATTTAATCATGCAGGAAAATAAAACTGTTATTTTTTTAAATAAAAAAAAAGTCATAAAAACTTTGATGTTGAAATTTTGTGATAACCTCTTAATAGCATTTTTTGATCTCTAAAAGAATGTTTTATATATTTCGCGTGTGAAAATTAGAAACAGTTACGTTTTTAAATAAAAAATGTCTTTTATGACATCATTTCCCCTTTATATTTATTTTTATTGCATGTTTTCTTTTAACTTATATTTTGTTTGTGTGTTGAAGTCAATTCTGGTCACTAATGTTTCGGCATGGATAGCACAAGCGCATCAGATTTGGCGCAATTTTTTTCAAGGCCCATATGGCAAAAACTCCGTTTTCAAAAAACGCTTACATACACATTTTTAAATTATTTTCTATTTTCAAAAAGAACTTACAGCAAATAAAATAATAATTAATAACTATAAAAATAAATATTTTATATAATTAAAAAAAGGAAATGAAAGTAAATAAACATTTTATGAGTAAATAAACAAATAATAAATAAATAAAGCCTGGTTACCATCTCAGGTAAAATAATGCCATTTTGACGCCAATTATGTACCTTGTTGCATATGTGATATCTTTTCCCATTTTTCATCCATTTCCTGTTGGCATACAACTTTGAAATTTGGAATTTTATGCATATCTGGCAGCAATACTAGAATTAGACATTGATTTTTTTTTAATTCGATCCAAAAAGGGGCAACGGGGGCTATTTTTTAAAGATTTATACAATTTATACTGCATAAAGGAGCCACTTACCTATTTTTATATACAAGAAGAAGTAAGTGGTATGTAAAAACAATTATAGCGTACATAAATAAAATACTTGAGATAATATATACTAGAGATATAAGCATCGGGTTTGGCGAGATTTTTTATGGCAATTAGGCGAAAACATTTAATAATATAATTGAATAAACGAAACATTTTGTGTTATTAAAAAAATAACAATCAATAAATGATAATATTTTTAGAACAAACAATTTATTATAACACTTATATGATAACCAGCATGTTAGGCAACTGAACGCCATTTTGGCACCAATTAGGTACCTGGGTATGTATAGGGCCTATATGTGCCATATTTATTTGTAAAACTGAACATGAACGTTTACAAAGTGTGTTTTCATAGTCGCTTACATCTTTTTGCAACATAGCGCATCTTTCGAATCCAAAACTGCACAAAAGAAAAACAAGTTGGAAATTGCACGTGAAGCGTAGCAAATGAGGTGCGTTCGTATGATAATGAAGTTTTAAAAATATCACTCTCATATATCAATCTCATAAAATTGTAAATAGTTAATTACAATTAAAATGCGAACCAAACAATGTTCCCTATACTCATTATGTAATGGAATACTTTTGTGTGGCCTTGTAAGTCAATAACAAATGTTCTTTGCACAACAGATTATGCAAAATCTATATTATAATATGTACTTTATGATGCATATCAGTATTATTATGTTCGAATGAGTGTAATAACATTAAAATGCATTTGAAACTTTTTTTCCATTGACTGTAATGTAACGGAGTACTTTTGATTGTCCCTATATTTGATCTATGCATCCTATTTTCAAAAAATTTGAAATTACTTGACAAAATTACGTAATAAGTATGTATTTTAAATTTCAAACGATTAAAATACATTTGAAACATTTTCCCCCATTGACCGTAATGTAACGGAATACTTTTGATCGTCCCTGTAATTGATCTATCCATTCGATTTTATAATGAAATTTGAAATGACTCGACAAAATTATGTAATAATTATATATTTTAAATTTCAAACGATTCGGTTGGGTAGTTTTTGCGTTGTTATATGCAGACAGACAGACAGACAGACGGACGGACTGAACGACAACTATAAGTGCTACGTATTTACATAATTACCAACTACAAACGCACCTAAAAAATCAATATTTGCAGGGGTTTTTTTATGTAATGCATATTTCGTAATCAGTAGGCTCGATAATCAGACCTCGTTTTTTTGCTTTAAAAGATGATATTTCATACGACGCACAGTGGGGCAGGAAGCCTCCAAAGTTGGCAAAAAATAAAATTTACTTTGAACAAAAAAAGCACATAACGAATTCTTTTGTAGAAGAAATAGTAAAATTTTAAACTTTTACATAAGCTAAATAGTAATTTATTAATTAATTTACAAACCTTTTTCAATATTTTTTGTAGAAAAATGAGTTAAAAACAAGAATTTAAGATAGTTTTATACGAATTAGATATTTATAAATCATCCATAATATTGCGTTAAAAATGTAAACATAATTAATAGTTTTAATTATTCTCAAGCAAACCTTATAATGAATATTAGCGACTCGTTTCGAAGGATTGGATCAACCTTTCTCAGGCAAAATGTACGTATTACTATAAAGACAGCAGAAGAAAAACTGTTTCTGTTGTTTTAGTGCTAACACTCACTTTTTGTTTTCCTGTTTTGCAGATCTTAAATTCATACATGTCACGTACACTAACGAATATGTAGAATTAGAATTGTATAACCGTTTTACTCTTGATATTTTTGATCGTCCAGAACAAATTTAGACGAAATATGAAGATGGGCACGTTTGCTTTTCATTACGCTTCTGTTTCTTTTTCAAATCGAGGAAATGAAAGCGATTTGCCAAGCCACTCTTTGTTTATTCTAAAGCATTTCCCTTGTTTCGCCAGGCTTTTGCTCATCGGAATTTATATTAAACTTTAAAACATTTAATCTTCTTTTCATTTAAACTACTTGTTCGTAGTTTCTCCGATTATGGAGCTCTTATACCATAAAATCACATTACTTTTCAAAAGTTTTTTGTTAAAACATTCCATGATAGTCAGTTTCATTTAAATACATTGTTTTGTGATAAACAATGCATTAAAATTCGTATTTAACAAAGAAAATATTTATAATCATGTTTGGCACACCCGTACACTAACAAAAATTTAAGGATGATTAGCTATAAAAATGACCATACAATTAAAAAAGTGGCAAAAAAGAGCAAGATTTTCTGGCATATTTGTCCTTTTAAAACTCATACTTAGTTGAAAAAATTATAATTAACACTTAATTCGCCTTAATTCATAACTAAAACCTACAATGTTTGTAGACAGTGTTCATTTTTTTTATAAATTTCACCACTATATATTCTAAGCGTCTGTATATCTATAAAAATCGTATTAAAACAAATTGAAAGTTAATGAATTATTGTTACATACTTGTAGTTAAAGGTTCCATAGTCAAAAAAAATTATTTTTTAATGATTATAGCGAAATTAACAAACGAATGTTGAAACAAAATTATTGATTTTTTTTTTCACTTATTATCAAAGCACAATATGCAGTTTAACTTCTTTCTCTAGTGACGATCAAAATAACTTTGCACAAATTTTAATACTAGGCAGATGTGTACTGACATCTGCTCTGTTAAAGTGACGTATGTCGGTAGTTCAAAATAAAATTTCATTTTTTCGATTTTTTGCCAGTTTTGAAGGCTTTTTGCCCCACTGTGCGACGTCTTTCTTGGATTCGTCGTTTTTCCATATTTGATAGTATGCTTCTACTCGTTTTGTAACTTTTTGTTTGTAACTTTCTTCTTTATTATCAGCGACATTTGGATTTCCTATTTAAATAAAAATTCTTCTAAATACAAAGAATTTTGTTAAAATAAATAAATAAATGAAATGCGAACTTATATTTCTCAAAGCACAAAATTTTTCCTATTAAGTTAATAAAAATCAGTAAAAACATAATTTTTATGATAATAAAAAGGTAAGTTATGTAATAACAGAGTCATATATTATGTAGGTTATGGAGTAAGAATGAATATTTCCCCACCATTTATAAATAATAATAAAATAAAATGCGTACAGACCAAAGTCTATATTTGACTGAAAACAACAACCATTTTCTAAATACTTTTAAAAAAATGGCCAATGAAAAGTGATATTTCAAATGTATTATGAAATTAGTTAAAAACCATCTATTTTGAACTAAATGAATAAAAGATTTATATTTTTAATGAAATAAATGGGATTTGAAAAATTATTGGAAATTTATCACCATTGATGTATCAATATTACAGTCAGTACTTTGTATGCAAAATGGAACAATTAGCAATACTTTTTGTACCCGAAAAATGGTCGTTGCTTTTTTTTAAGGTTAAAAAGTAGATTACGAAATATTCCTAAACAGAGATGCCAAGCCCCCGCTTATTGCATAGTAGAATTTTCTTATAGGAAAAGTTATTTTTTAAATCCGCAGAATGTTCCAATTTAATAAAACATTTTCTGAATTAAAATTCCGGTATCCCAAATGCCGGAGACTTGGCAGCTCTGCCTATAACATTTTAATTAATCACGGTAGTTCTTTTAATCGGATTCAAATTTAGTGAAGACTGCGTTTTTGTCCAAAAGCAGCTTTTTTCCACATGTACAACTACGATACAATTCCTTGATGCTGAAATAAAATGTTTTGACTTATGCTATTATCGCTTCCTCTTATTTATTTATTTGAATTTTAATTAAAATGACTCAAAATCGTGTTTTTTAAATGTACGGAAAAAATGGATTTCGAGAGAGGGCGAAAAGAACAATATTTGGCGATTTATTACCTGCGTTTGGCTGAGTGTCTTACTACCTTGTATTTAATACTCTTCACAATACTTCGCTGTTATATGGACTTAGGCGCTTTTATAAAAAGTTTGACGTAATTCGGGCTTAAGAAAGTGAGTTTTTTACTGAATAATACAAATAAATAAAAAATAAATACTAAGAAATATTAATAAAAGAAAAATGAAGCATTATATTGATCTATGTATATTTAAAATTGCATCTGCTAGCACTAACTACATAATTTATGTGTATGTAATAGGAGATAAATAGCTTTTGATTCGGTATTTCCATGCTATAAAGCATTAACGTTTGTGTGTTTTTCGTTATCATTGGGAGTACCTAGCCGATTTAAAAAAATAATGTGGGCAAAAAATGTTGGTAACCATCTTTGCTGCAAAATATACTATATTTTGCGTAGGAACAATAATCACCATCAATGCACGAGCAAAAAAGTTCTAAAATTGAGAATTCTTTGATGTTGATATGACTAAAAATTTAAAATCTTTTTTTTTTTTTTTGGTGGCATTTTTAATATATAATATTCTCGTTATGAACGATTTCTAAAACATTCGACAATTTAATTTCACAAATTAAACATTTTTTTTTTCTAGAAAAAGTTTTAAACCCAATTTATTGAGAATATTGCAATTTCTAGGATACTGTTGGTGTCAGAAACTATAACTTTGGCATCACAGTAACTTATAAGATGTAAGTGCTTGTTTAGGACAAATTTTTAAAAAAGAATTCCTTAACTCTTATCGACAACTTCATTGCATCCGTGGAAAACAGATATTCAATATTATAAACTATTCGGACGGATTTCACACCATATAAAATACACTCCTTTCTCTTCAAACCTAATAGTTAATGTTATTTATAGTTTCTCAAATCAGTACGAAGCTTCTGTTTATGCTCATGGCATCATTTCAAAGAGTTATATTTCCAATATAGGAAAATTTGGTACTTTATTTTCTGTATTACTTTTAACATTTCGCATATTTCCAATTTTATATCCATGCATGGTTTGCTTTTCTTTTATAAAAATAATATATGCAACTTTATATAAGATTTTGTAATTCTATGATTCAATATGCTTATTTTCATCATATTTTATCACAATGAATGACCAATTAAAGGTAACGTCTCATTTTCTCACTCGCAAAATATTAAATGTGCATTCTCAGCAATATCGCTTAGACTAATCCCTCTGAGGGAAGTCTTAGTTATAAATTATGTATCGGAGGCTCTGAAACAAAATCCGATCTAAAACGATAAAAACGCTACAATTAAATAAGTTTTAAAAATATCTTCACAGAGAGGCCAAGTTGGGGAATGAAAAAAAAATCATAACATGAAAGAGTGGTCCGAAAGCTTTCCGATGATGTATCATATGGCTGATCCAAAAAAGTATGAAATTTACTTCTCACCCGTGTTTTGACTTATTCTTCTCAGAATACACCCCGAAATAACACAATCTTCACTTTTAAGTTTTTATATTTAATAAAAAATATTTACCGGAGAACTCCGCCAAAAAACCACATTTAAAATGATATTTACTTTCTAAATAGCTACTATTTAAAAGATTCATACCTCATCGCACCTCTTCCCTCCAGCTGGAGTTGAATTTGTATTGTTTATCGGCATCTTATGCAGCAACGGAAACTTGGGTCCTGCTAAGATGACTGTTCGCAAACAGTTGATATAATAGAATAATGAAAAACTATTGATTTTAATAAATATGATGATCCACATTAATTCTCTATGATTCCGATTAATTGACTGAAGCAGAAATTTAAGATGAAAATCAAAGTTGGTATAGTATGGGACTAACGACATTTCAACATTAACAAGTGTAACTGCTTTTTTGAAATATTAAGATGTATGAGGAGGAACAAAGATTTGGGATTGGTCTAAAATACTCCAGTTTGAGAGAATAATTAATGCACTGAAAAAACTATTCGTAACACTGTCCGAAAATCAGTTTCAGCAAAAGAAGACTGAAGACTGAAAATATATTAGTTTATAAAATTCTTGAATATAAAGAGCGCTTTTCGTGATAGCTACAACTTGGATGAGATTGATGTTTTATTTTGTATTATATTATATTATTATTTATTAAGAAACTTTGGTTTCTGTTTAATATGTGCATCTTATTGCAATGGAATTTCCGGTTGACGTCTCTGTAAATGAACTGCGCAACATGTATTTTTTCAATTTAAGAAAATGCTATCGTATATCTCATTAACGTATATCAATAACGTAGAAATTGAAATATATTTAAGAGAGTTAGAATGAGAACAGACAGACAGACTTTATGAACACTATTCAACTATGTTGGAAAATGTTAAAAAGGAGAGTAAAGTGATATGCTTTTAAACTGCAAAATGAATATTATCGGAACATTTAACACAATAGAAAAAAAGTAAGTTTCATAAATATAATTTAATCAAAAAGCACTTAACAAAAGATTTCTTAAGCTGTATTTGGTGCATATTATCGCGCAAAAGGAAAAGCTATTCGGTAAGATGTTTATTCCGTGAGTATTTTTAGCTCTCATAAATCACGAGATGAGTTTACATCTTATCACTTTTCCCATAAGTAAAAATTTGGATACATACATTTAATTAAAGTAATACATGGAACTTAAATATATGTATCAGGATTATATTTTTAAAATTTGTTTCAATTATTACAAATTTAAATCTTTTGTATCTCAAGTTTAATAATATTTTTTTCTACTGTAAAATAAGTATTTTTTAAATATATTTGTAAGAATTTAAGTCTTTTTTTAATTATCAATGTAGCACATTTCTATTATACGAAGCATAATACAAGTACTTGGAACAATTAACAACATGTTTTCATGTTTTAAATTGCTAAATGTGCACATTTCGACTATACGAAATATATTTAGATCAAAAGATTAGAGCTTTATTATGTATGTTAAACTTCAGAATTTTCAGATGATAACTTCCAATAGAATGAAAAGAAAATTTAGGAAAAGGCACAGAAATAGAAACCGTAGAAAAAAAATCATCATTCAAATTTGAATACTTAACATTAATTTAAAAAATATATTAAATATTGTAAATGTGTAAATACAAACAGAAAACAATCGGTAAAAATCATAGATTCCATTAAAATGTATGTCATCATTAAAGACAAAGTAGGAAGTTTATTGTTAAGTAAAAATAACGACATGATATTACTTTTGTCTGATAACAATGTTCAACTGCCACAAAAAAAAAAAAAAAACTCTAACGTTTGCTAAAATTTACACATAAAATTTTGTAAATTTCCGATATTATGTTTGATTGAATTTAAACGATAAGAAGATTGGGTATAATTTTTGCATCAATAATAAATTATTATAATCAAAATAGAAAGAAGGAATAGATACATTTCAAATATTATATTTCAAAAGAATAAATAATACACATTTATTAAAAATTATTTAATTCAATAAAAAATTATTTTACTATAATTGCTAAATTCGATTATTTTTATATTGTACTACAAACTGTAAATTGAAAATAAATATACCTTAAACTTTCAAAGATATTTGGTGAAAACTTAAGAATTTTAAAACAGTTAATATCTAATTCAATCTTAAAATAAAATTTTAATATCTATTTCTCTATGTAATATTTAAAATTTATTACATAAGAAGCAAGAAAACAGCAATTTATAGCATAAATGTCATCTCATCAACGAGAATGTTTTCACACTCCAGCAATTTTTCGGTTTCGCATTTCAAATTTTAAATTTCAATACTGGAATAATTGTATACAGAAGTAATCATCAATGCTTATTGAAAAGTTTTCTTTAATAAAAGTAGATGTATCATAGACTATTTTCCTTCCGTAATGTATATCCGAGTGAAGGCTCATGTGGCTTTCCATGTTTTGGTTTCAACGAAATTTCAAAAACGAAGCAAATGTATGTTCTTCAACACTTAATTTTTACAACCGAAAAATCAATTAGATTATAATATGAAGGGCTAAGAAATTGTTTACAGTGCATTTTTATATTTCTATTTTCTCTTTACCATTTTGTGAAACAAAACATTTGCCTGAATCTTTAAAATAATGTAATGAATCTTTAAAATAAACCTTATATATTTTTCTTTCATTTTGCACAAATGAAAATGATAAAAACTAGTCGTTGGGGGCCACCGTAATACTTACCCATCATGGATATGTATGTGAAAATAAAACATGTGAAACTATTTATACAATGCATTGCAATTCATAAACAAAATTTAAATATTGTTAAGATACATAGTAATGCTATATTAAAGAACTGCTGCTGTGACAATTTCGACAAATTATATAAAACGCCAAACTACTCAAGTAGTACCGGACTGCGTAAAAGAAACATCCTAATAACTCCAAAAATAATAATTCTATTAACTAACAATTAACTGCGTCGGATTAAGAGTCTCATTTCCAATTAAAATATACTTTTGAATTGAAATTTGAATGAAATACAGGGTCATGAAAAATTGAAGAATGTGGAAAACAAGATTACAAATATCTCAGCAACTAATAATCCGATCGACTTCGTTCTATATGCAAAATGTGTGTTATTTTATTGCCTTTTACGTCAATTCCTTAGAACAAAAAAATTCGAAAATTTTTATATACCTTTCATCAGAACGAATTTTTCGAGAGTCCGAAAAAAATAGTTCCGGATAATCGAGGTTGCTGATATTAAATAGGGTTCGTCCCATTCTTACATACTAATTACATACAAAATTTCAAGTCTCTATCTCAATTTGTTTGGGAGATAGAGCGTTTACAGACAGACAGACAGACAGACGGACGGACGGCAAATTTTTTTTTCTAAAAATATGTTTTTCGGAATCTCCATTATCTAAAACGTGTAAATCCGTCAAAAAAAATTTTCGATTTTCAAAACGATTGCAAGACTTACCTTATACTACGTATGATGGGTAAGTAAAAAGAAAAAAAGATTCATTATTGGAAAAAAAATTATAAAGTTTAATACACTGTTAAAAAAATTTGTCCTAGTTTAAGCCAAATTTTAGCGGTGAATAGCTGTCACTGTAAGATGGTGAATTCTTGAACCGATATTTAGAGCTCCTGTTGGAGCATAGTTCCATTAGTTTGTGAGGGAGCGACCTTTGTAATAAAGGCACTCTAACATTTTTGAGATCGTGACGTCGATGGTTTAACATGTGTAAGCGTGAAAACGACATCTATCTTCTCTTTTACTTTAACTTTCTAGAGCGTGTGTGTCTTTCTTGGATTCTACAGTTATATTGCGGTTAGAAGTAATATGTAAATTTGTAGTATCTCAGTTTGCAGCATATAAAAGCTTGGAGTTTGAGTGTGTGTCGGGTGTCTAGCGGCGTTAGCCAGCTAGTGGTGTCTATCAGCGAAAACCAGCTGAGTATGTCTGCCAGGAGTTTTACAGTGAGCCGCCAGCAGTTAGTTCATTCAGAGGAGAGCGATTCGAGAAGTTTGCCGCTGGTAAGAGATAGTAATTATTTGCGTTGAGTATTACAAAGTTAATAAAGAGTGTATCACAGCCCCGGGAAGTTTAATAAAGTTTTATCTAGCAGTCTAGCTGAAGTTTAAGTGAGAAGTAACCCGAAGTGCCCCGATTGAGTTGGTGCCGGAGCTGTGAGTATGAGTTTAATCTTTTAGTATTGTAACCAGTAATTAAAATTAATGAGCTGCTCCACTGCCCTTGAGCCCTAACCGTTTTAAATAAACTGGTTTTATCTTATATTCTGAGTTATGTATGCATTCAACACTCACCAGACCCCTCATTCCGTTACAAGTTTGAGAGAGGTTCAAATAGCAAGCTCCAAATTGTGGTACCTTATTTCCCCCATCTTAAGGTGGCAGCTACCGAGTACCAAAATTTGGTTCTAATAATTAGCAAAACTTCTAACAGTGTATAGAAATTATTATTAAATTATAGTAGACTGAGTAACATGAAAATATTAAAATCTGTATTCTTTTTTTTCTGTATACATTAATGTAAACATCATTTACATAAGCATTTATTATTTTCTTGGAAAATATTTCGTCTCTCATATTGATTAGATGTTCACTACTAGAACATTTTATTGTGTAACATTTATAAAAAAAAGGGTCGTTGATAAGGTCATTGTGGCAATATGTGAAGACCACTTAACGCGATAATGTTCTTTTACTTATGCTCAGGATTTTGAAACACTATTAACACTTAGACTTTGAAAAATTTATGAAAACAGAAGAGGGTTTCATCAAACCTGTAATCATAGTTACGATTGATGGAGGTCCAGACGAGAATTCCCGCTACCAGAAGTTTATATTATTTGCTATTAACCATTTCAAAAAGCATGATTTAGATGGAATTTTCATAGCGTGCAATGCTCCCGAAGAAATGTGTATAATTGTGTAGAAAGACGAATGGCATCACTCAGTCGAGAACTGTCTGGTCTTATACTCTCTCATGACCATTATGGTTCCCATCCCGATGATAACGGTTGCACTATTAATGAAGAAAAGGAATAAAATACCTCTGCATATGCTGGTAAAACTCTTGCAGAAATCAAGGACTCATTAAGCATAGACGGTTATCCTATTACTTCCACGTGTGTTATTTCGAACTAGACTCTTTTAGTTATGACTTGGATTGGTATTCGAAGCACACACAAGAAAGTCAATGTTTGCTTCAAATTGAAAATGCGAAGAAAAGAATTGTTGCTCTGCTGCACGTAGTGGATTATTTCGTATATTAAAAGAACGATTCATTCCTCCTCCAATTAAAATGATACAATCGTCAAATGTTATCATTACAAGTGAGGAGGGGGAATTTATATATTTCAGTCTCCGTCCGGCCTTAAATCTGAATATTACAGTAAAGGGATGGTTAAAGATGCCACATTACTATTTTTGCCCTTCCATAAAGTCGTAATTATCCGGAAGAACTTGTAGAAGTTCTGGCCAATATCATAAATCTCAGAAATCAGCAAACAGACACAAAAAAAAATTCAACAGATTGAAAAAAGCGATAAGGCCTTATAAAAGTATTGAGAATTGCTGTTCGTAGAGTAAATGAAATTATATGCGAAATCAAGATCAGAATTGTATTTTTTTTTTCAAGAGATTTGTAAGATTGCAAGATTTTCTGATCAAGATTGCATGTGAAAAGCAAGCGATGAAGATAATCAAGTAAAACTGGAAACGAATATCATAACAGTTGTGGAAAAATGGGTTGAGCAGCTGTGGTCAACATCGGAATAGATATGAGCATGTTCAAATTTAAATTTTACAAATGGCTAAGTTCTTCTAAAATTGTGATCTAAGAAATTTTCTTAAATAAAATTGTAAGGAAATAAAACAAGCATTTTTTAATCATTATTATTTAGTCGAGTAGAGTTTTTTTTAATTTGAATTAAATTTTAATTTTCTAAAATTATTACTGTTAAGAAAAAGTAAGGGGGGTGTTGCAATGTGCTTACGTAATTATTAAGGTGGGGGGTGTGCGATTTGCTTATTTTTGCCGACAAGGTTGTGGGGGGGGGGGGGGGGAATTGCCAAAAACATGCTTGCGTAATATTTGAACAGTCCCATGCTCTTATCATATTCTTATTTACTTTTTCCTTTTTTTTCCTGATATTTTCAAAGAATGTTGTATTTGGAGAAAATATAATGCAACAAAATGCTTCAAAAATAAATATTGGTGTGTACTAATGTGGAGTTCTGCTGCACTGGTATACATTTGCAGCAAACTGTACGAACTTTCGGCATTTTTTTAGAATAACTATTACTTAACATTATTATTAATTGTATCCGATCTAATTAAATACCATATAATGGTGAGAAAAAGGTAATTTACGTTCTTAAAGAAATGAATATTTCTAACTCATCTGAAAAATCCCATGCTGGAAATCGAACCCAGCGCGTTCACCTACAGGGCCAAAGCTTTAAATTTTAAAATAACTGGCCCGAATACCAGCGATCACTTTTCGCTCGTTTAGCGCTATTGGTAATAACATCTGGTCTGTTATTTAGAGGGCTTAACAGAATAAACCGCAGGTAAAGAAACTCCATATAAATTGTATATTTTTATAAGGAACTCCATATTTTTATTATACCATTACCAACGGTTTGGGTTCGTTTTTTAGCCTGGAAATTTTTTTCGGCCAGTTAGAAATATTCAATTCGTATGATAACTTTACCAACTTTATCAGTTTGATTGTGTTAAAATAACGGTTTACGGTTATATAGCTGATTTCTATGAAAACATGCGAATGACTGAGCAGTTTTGCTTGAATTTTAATACTGCATTTACAGTTAACATGATAATAAATGTGTAATTTAAGTTCGTAAAAGGAAAATATTAAGGAAGGAGACTTAAATGGATCACGAATAAGAAATGATAAATGCATGAAATATATTTTATTTAGCTAGGCCTACGCATACAAAGAAAATTATACTTGCTTGAATATTGCAAATTAAACTGGGTCATAATTATTCTATTTTAACCCTTTATCTACCGTCGGTACTTATAAGTACTATTAAAATTACTTATTATAAAATTCTTTTAATACGGCAATTAGTTATATTACTGCTTAGAATGAATTACAGATACATTACTTTATTTTGTTCCCAAAACATTCTTGGTTACACAAAACAAAAATATTTTCTAAAAGATGATTTTTTTTGCCTTTGTATCTTTTCAGCTTTCTTGGCGTTGAGGGAGGGGGATGGGGATTTTTCAATTCGGAAGTATTTCTATATTTATATTGTAAGAACATCATATTTGTACATTTTATAATTCTACAAAATACTAAGAAAACAATTTGAAATAAAAGATTTGAGTGGGGCTATAAATATTGCACAAAATCCCTGTAAATCTCAAATTTAATTAATCTTTCTAAATCCTTCTAGAATCCTTCAAAAATTTATTAAATGATTATGTAAATCTTTTAATTTAGTTCAAACAATTTACGTTATAATGTAAAATTTTCATGAATTCATAATTCGGTAGATAAAAAATTAATATAATGAGTTAATATCGAAAAGTAGTACTACACTTTCAAATTAGTGATGAAGTTGATAGTACTTAGATGCTTAGATACTTAGATACTTAGTTGAATTTAAAACCACATCTTTATCTGCTGCTATCTGAATTTATCTGCGCTAATAAATTTTGTTGTACTTGGTAATAATTATAAAGTAGTTCACAGTACTTAAGAATACTTTAAAAAGAATTTTAAACAATTAAAGTAACGCTTTCCGGACTTGAATCTTTAATCTCAATTAATTATGGTTTCTGCCTACTTCCTAAACAATTACTTCTTTTTGTTACTCTCCTGTGAATATATTTGCGAAAATCTATAGCATTTTTTCTTTTAGTTCTCCTGTGTTGATAAATTTTGTGCTTTTATTTTTAAATAATTTACGTAATTGAGGGCCGGAAAATTTCAATGATGCAAACTGAATTTTTCTTGTACTTTTTGTCAGCATTAATTTAATGAAATTGAACGTTCCATTTGTTCCAGTCGAGAATTAAAGTACTGAATGAAAAACTATGGAGTTATATGCTTTCTTTAAAAGATTTGTGTATCAAGATCTATTTAAAAAAATTAAGTATTATGTAAATCTATAATAAATATAAGATATAATAAATAAGGTCGTGCAATTATTAAATAATATAAAAACATAAATTACTTTGATAAATTTCGTAATTTCGAATCTACATATGAATCCATGCAATATTCAATAAACTCTGTCTAAGCAAAAAATATCGGAGCCTAAGAACATTTTCCGTCTGAGATCACATTTCGCTTTTAGGCTAAAAATAAATAAATAAATAAATACACTGGCAAGAAGCCTACAGTTAAATATTAAAAAATTGAAAATATTGAAAATATTCAATCTTATTCTTTTGAACACAGTATACAGTGGATTTTTTTTTTAAAGATATTCCCGCTTAACCCTTTAGGGACGAGCGACCGGTATACGTGCTGCATAAACTGCTCAAAATCTTTGATTATTCTCACCAGTAAATGTTTATCGTACTTTTCGCCTTATACATTCCGAATTGTGCTGAACAGCGGAGTAACTTTTAATTCAAGCATTTTCGCGATTCAAGTAGATAAAAATTTCTGCTTTAAAATACCGGTGATAAAAAGTTAAAAATTCTCTTCCTAAGAAGGTTAACATACGAGTTGTTTTCGGTCTCTTAAAAAATGCCGATAATATCTATGTAAAATTATCCGCTAAATATACGTACGCATAAGATACGATCCCGCTTAATATTCGAAGATAATTTGTCCCTTGATGTCAAAAACCCGTTTAATATACGAAATGGTAATTATGTAATCCGTTTATCCAGTGTATTTAAGGCAGAGTAGATAAAAGAAAAAAAACTGAATTTTGCTCGAATCTCCCTCGCAGCCTCCCCCCCCCCCTTTCGTTTCTTCTTTCTTTTTCAAGTAAATCATAACAGCATAACTTTATCTATAGGATAGTAGTTTATATACATTTTATCGAAGATAGGAGCTCATTAATCATTACTACTTTACATGTACTTTTAAAATTTATTCTTAAATTATATATATATATATATTAGCACAGAATATTACGAAATTACATTTTATACTTTTATTCAAAAATATGTATAGCAAATCAATTTTCAGCAAGTCAGGGTAGTAAGTTATTTCCATTAAAGCATTAAGAAATTCACTTCACTTTTACTACAAAGTGATACTTTTATCCTTTTTTGCATTCAGAATCAATATTATTCTTATTCTTTCTCATAATTCTTAAGGAGATATTTTCTGAAATAATCTTTAATCAAGTAAATTTTAGTGTGGAGAATATGTGTCTTTAATGATAAATTAATTTGTAAGAATGAACATTTTCTGAAATTAGTCTTTACGCCTTAAATTACAAGTTGCATTAAAACAGAAGTCATGGTTCAAGTAGAATGCATATACACTATATGGCCAAAGGCGGTCGACCATTTGCGATTTTAGACGTTTTGTATCTAGAAAAATACATCAGGAATTATTTTGAAATTCCAGGTGCGTAAACAGAACATGTTGAAGATTTCCGTGAAGATTTTATTCTGGAAATTCCATAGGGGACCTACAACAAATTGAAAAGGAACGAAGATCTTTTTCATAACCCTGTTAAAACTGATGTAGCAAAAGCGTCCTTGTAATATGTGATACATCATATTAGGTACCCGCAAAGAAAATGACACATCTCGCAATAATTCATTTTGCGTTTTATTTCTGCAATAGGTCCGTCAAAAATGTCTCTCGCTGCACAAGCAATTTCATAAATGTAGTTAAAAAAACACACACACATTTTATTACGTTATATATCTATTTGTGACCACAGAAGAGTGGTGGACTATGTAGTCAGGTAAAATTATCTAGAATTTTAAACCTCTTACTGCATGTTCATACTTCAGGGTTTTATACTTTTATGCCTGATTTCATTCCTTCAAGCAAGGGCTATAATTTTATGCGACAGTAAAATCATGGAAGTTTTCTTTTGCCTTTCCCGTGAAATTTATTTTTGTCCAGATGTGTCATTTTTTAGGGTGCCCGATATGATGTTTTGCTTTTGCTATAGCAAATTTTACAGTATAAGTCTTGTGCTTTTGCTTTTGCTTTTGCTGTGTAACCCGAGAAGCTCGGGTTCTATCTACTAGTATAAATAATTTCAAAGCAGCAAATACAAAGAATAAGACAAACTTGTATACGTATGCTGTTTATTTGTTTTCAGCTTCTAAAATTTAAATAATCCCAGTCTTAAAAACAATAGCAGAATCTAGGTATTGCGCGTTACAAATCTTTGCAGCTATTCTCTTTTATACAATAGAAAGGATAAGATAAAATGAATTACTGATAAGATGAAAATGATAATGAAATGATAGATTAAAAATGATAAAATGAATTACTGTAACAAAATACGAAAGTATGAGACTTATCTGTAATTTTTTTGTCAATGAAAAAAAAAATTAGTGGGTACAATAGAATTTGAGATTTGCAAACTCTGAATAGTTTACAGTAACACCGTTTCTGCTTTACATATACCTTTTATAAAAAAAAAATATGAATAAAAGGTGAATAACAATGAGAAAGAATTATTTCATTTCTCGTACAGAGTACAAACAGATAATTAAGAATATTCCGGCAAAAATATTCTATTCCTCCATGTCAATTTCTTGTTTTTTAATCCTTAAGATTAAGGCGATTCAAAGCATAGCATATTTATGAATTCTTTTTTATTATTATTACTCATTTGAAAAAAAATCTTAACTGTTTTATTTGAAAATTAAAAGCAAAATAGTTGCATTCATATCATGATATTCTTAATTGTTTAAAACCATTTTCAGGAATTAATGAAAAATAAAAAGAACTTACTTTTCTTCATTGAAATATTTTCTTTTAGTGGAAAACAAGATTATTTCTTAGAAAACGGTTTTTATGTAATCTTCAAAAGATTACTGAATGTTTTTTGTTAGATAACTGATTATCTAATCTTAAAATCTAACCTAAGTTCTTAATACTAATCTCTTAATTGTAAAGATTCATAAATAAGTTACGAAAAGGTAGTTCTAACTTCTTTACGTTTAATCCCATGATAATATTGTTTTTAGGAATAAATTTTATTTATTTTTATCTTTTTGGGGGGGGGAAGGGGTGAAGAGGGAGCTTTTGTAAAGTAAAAGCTGGGCAAGGGATTTTGTAAAACATATATATGCATTAAAATTAAAGTTAATGCCAGGGGTTTTTCAATTATATATAATACGTGTACTGTGTTAATTTTATTTTAAAATAGTGCTATTCGATATTAAGTAAATAAATAAAAGAATGCAAAGTATCCTACGGTAATAACGACAGAGTACGTAGTAAGTGCTGATATTACACGTAGTTATAAAGGAATCCGGAAAATGACATTACGGGCTCTGCGCTGAAAGACTCACAGTCATATTAATCGCAAACAACCGCTAAAAATAAATTTCTTACATTTGTAGAACTTATCGATAGTATAAGCACGTACGAGTCAACACTCGATGAAAAATTTGGTAGGTAAGTTCTATGATGTGAAGACTATGTATTTATCAAGAAATAATTTGTCTATTGGATATATTTGTAGTGTCTTTCATGCACATTCGAAATTTTGTGGAGAATTTTGCAAGTGTTTACGAGGTAGCTTATAATTTAAAATATGCTGCACAAAATGTATCCCTGGATAATACTGCCATCCACAGGTGTTAATACCCGGTTGATTATTTTCAGTCTAAGCACTACGCTTTTTATTTATTTATTTTTATTTTATGCACGAGAAACCATTATTGTCATTGTTGAAACTAAAAAGTTTAAAGAGAAATTTGTATGACTTAAATACTGTCATGTTCATGTCAGAAAAATAAAGTATCAAATGATTATTACTGCATCTTGATCTCGCAATTAATGGTAAATAAAAGCAATTTGACTAGGTGTGTAAAATTTTATCTTTAGAATTGGACAATTTACATGCCATAATTTCATTTCATTTTATAATTTTATTTGCATGGAGTTATTACCAAATAGGTGGGTGATAACTTAAATAGTATTGGTCAAGAAATCACACCACTACACATTATGAAAACAAATATGCTAAAATATTCTTGGTTGAATACATAGTCAATAAGTTGAGGTAGCAAATCCTATTTTTGTTTGGTAAAATAAATTTTAAACTAAACGAGGGAAAATGGTAAAGCCTTAATAGTGTGTAATTACACCAAAGTACCTAATTTCATGATTTAAAAAATGAAACTTGAACTTTTATTGGGGAATATGGCCAAAAAAGAGTTAAATAAACGTCATGTAACCCATTTATGAAAATTGATGGAACGACCGCAAATCTTTAACACTTTATATGTTTTTTTTTGTGTGTGTGTGTGGGGGGGGGGGGGAACATGATTTTTTCAGAAATGTGATTTTTAAATTGCCAATATTGTTTCTACTCATTGTCAATTTCACAGCTGACAGACGTTTTGCCATTTCACCTTGATTAGAATTATGCCAGTACAATGTTCTCAAATTTTGCGAAACACATCAAGGCTTTGGCGAGAACATTCAGTGAACGCATAATTTCGCGTAATGGGCTTGTGAAACGGACTCCATTGTTCTGTGATTTCACACGAAATGATTATTTTCTGTCGTGATATGTGAAGTAGCTGATCTATGCTAATAAATCGATGGAGTTAATAATAAAGAGTAAAAGACATATAGTGTAGAATATATCAATTGCGAATGGAGTAACTGTGGAAGTTGTTAAAAAATCTCGGCAATTATTTTTAATTTGATCAACAGTTTCTGATTATCGCAGGTTAAAACGTCAACCACTGTAATTTTTAATAGAAAATTTTGTCTTATTAAACTTTTTTTAGGTGAGAAATTTCTATCACAAGTATCGTAAAAATATTTTATTTATTTTTAACGGTCTCAGTCTATTGGTATTCAATAAGTAGTTAAAGAAAACATTTTGTTAAGCTTTAAGCTAAAATTACTGTTTTTTTTTATTATTTAACCAAATTTGTATCCATCAGATTTGATGTCAAAGCTCATTGTTGAAAAAGTATGAGCATCCCTCAAGTTGTTTTTGGTTGAGACAACTTTTTTACAATACCTTTTAAAATTACCAAATTGATATCTGATGCCTCTGGAAAGTAAAATTTTTCATTCTTTATACGGCGAAATCTGACATTAAATTCCATTTTATCTTGCAATGTAATTCAAGTTGACCAAACTAATGAAGCCTTTTTCACTTAAATTAACTAAATTGTCTTCAAGACACTAACTAAAAAATCTTCTTCTAATTCTTCTAACTTAAAAATCTTCAAGAATAAGAATCTTCACTTCTTGATCTTTAATATCAGTAATTTAAACTTCAAAGTCAGATTCATCAATGTATCAATATAGATTTGAAAATTCCCATCACTGATACATCCAGAAATTATAATCTATGTGTGCAGCAAGGGGGAATTATTGAAAATATAAGTCCATGTTCTTTGACACTCTTAATTAACCCTTTTAAAATTTGACATTTAGATACATTCATAACTCTTTACTTCATAGTTTTAAAAGTTCAATAATGCCCCAACGTTTCTGTTCCATAGTGCTCCATCACATAGAGTTCAGTTTTACATCTATTTACTCAATTCAGCTTAAGAACGAAGCTAACGAAAAAGACAGGCTATCGCGGTGTATCTCATGTGTCTTTTTTTACAGACTGCTAGAGTGACGTGGCGCTTTTTTCGTACACCTTTATTGGTGCATTCGAATACCACGTGACTTCAGCGGTCTGTAAAATGATACTTCGAATGTACCGCGGTAGCCTGTCTTTTTCGTTAGCCATGCTTAAGAATTTAAATAAGATAATGCTTATAAACTAAAACTAGTATCTTTAATTAAGTATTGAACAATAAATTAAAATTTCAGGCATACAAAAATGTCAATAAAAAGCTTACAACTTTATTTTCTAAAGTTTAGATTCAAGTAGGAAAAAATACAAACCTTGCTTAGACACTATTGTGCATGCAAAATGATGCAGCTTTGTAAACTTATTGCATTGCAGCATTAGTAATGTGCTATCATCTACATTAAAAAAAAATAATTGATTTGAAAGGAAATGTTTAGTGTGTTCATATCCTAATTCGTTATACTCCTAATGTGCTAAATTTTTATGTAGCAATAATACTAAAATACCCAAACATAAATACATTGAATTTGCATTTTTTATATATTTATGATATGAATTATAAATTTTAAAATTTATAACCTTGAATTGTAACCTACATTTTCTTTTTTTATGGGTTAACATTTACTAAGCTTTGCTTGATGAAAAAAATTTCAAATTTTCTTCTAAGAAGTTTTTTAATTATGTTTAAAGAACCGCAAAATTATGGTTTAAGGAGCCGTTTGCATTAAAAGGACTAGATATTTTGAAACTTCATAGGGTATCCTGTAATCTAACTGTCTTCTATGACCGTTTGAGTGGCGCTTTAGATTCTTTGATCAGGAAGAGGGCTGGCTCTCTCCGTTAAGAGCCCACAATAGTCACACGTCAAGTCAAATCAAGATGGCCGACTCTCTTTTTCAGTTCATTCAAAGGATGGGCTAAAATTGAAATGATTGACATGTAATTATCCAATTAGGAAATAGAATTTTCTTAACCAATTATCTGTGACGATTTTTCTTCTCAAAGGCGTATTTTCTAGACGGTTTCTTCACTAAAGGATTTTTTCAATAGTCTTCCCATTACTTTCATTACATTCGATGATTTAAAGTTTATAAAAGTTGTAAAAGAATTTCAATCTGTTTAGCTTTAACGTCCCAAAATTAAACGGTTTGATTTTCAGAAAATAAATGAGTTATAAATTTAGATAGATTGCTGTAAAATAAAAACTATTTTATTTATTTAACGCAATTACAAAAATAAATAAATAAATAAAATAAAAATAAATAAATATTGAATGAGAGGGGGGGGGGATTCTTTTTAGAATATGAAACTTATCGAGAGACTTATATAAGATAAATAGCACTGAAGGTTAAAAATAAGATCTTTATAAAATTATGAGTAAAATATTTAGACAAATTTAAATATTTTAAACATTTGTATACTTTTGCGTAAAAGGTTAAACAGCAAGGGAGAACGGGAAATAGAAATTTTGAGGAAAGGAGGTATAGGTGTTAATCCCAGCCTAATCGCCGTTTATAGACATAACACACAATTTCCTATTGTTAGTAGTAACATATGTGACAGAAAAAGTGTCGCAAATTAAAAAAAAAATGTGTGACGTTAGGTCAGTAGGGCAAATATTTTGTCAAAATTTAAGGTGGAAGGATATTTAGATTTTTGATGATTTTTAAAAGCATTTTGTAAATATCGCAAGGAGCTCTAAGAAATTTTGAGTCCTGTGAAGAAGGGGTGCAGGGAGTTTGTTAGATGACTTGTCTTATTTACACGACTAAATATTAAAAAATAGTATTAAAAATTAATAAACAGGAAGACGAATTTTTGTATGCTTTGCAAGTAAAGATATAAATAAAACGTCAATTTTGGTGGGTGAAGAGTAAAATTATATGATTCATTATTTATTATTACAATAAAAGTTTTAGAAAAATCGAAGACTTTAAAGGTTTAAAATTTGAAAGCTGAGGGAAAAAAGAAATAAGCACATTATTTATTAATTTATTTATTTTCGTGTGTGTGTGGAGGGGGAAATGTTTATCAGATGACTTATTATTTATTTGCCTTTCAAAATATTTATAAATTGGTTTAAAAAATAATAAAAATGGAAATATTTAAAGAACTAAATTTTCTGCACTTATTAAAAGGAAGGGAGTGATAAAACCCAATTTTATTCGTGGGGGGAGAGGAATTTTTGTTATTGATTTGTTATTGATACAATAAAGTTACAATAAAGACTTATATGCTACAAATATGGGAATTGTGGGATAGGCTACAAAACGACGAAGTGATATTTTCGAAAAGTGCAATTTAAAAGATTGTGACAGGTTAAAAATGCGAAGCGAAATTTTGATATAAAAGGAGGCTAAGAACTTATCTGGAGAGTCCTCAAGGGGGGGGGGGGGAGCATTTTAGAAATTTGGAAACTTAGTCTGATGCATGGGTCGGACTCAGTTTTTAATGCGGTCGTGTTACGTCTACTTTTTTTGCTGTGGGACGGGTTTGGGTCCTGTTGGCTTCCATTTTTTGCTCCTTGCCGAGTTAATTTCTACTTTGGTCGGGTTGACTTGTACTCTTTGCTGCTGTCAGAGTTAATTTCTGATTTTTTGCAATTTGGTCGGGTTTGGGTCTGGAAGACTGCTACATTTTCTAGTTGGTCGGGTTAACTTTTACTTTTTAACTGTGCTTAGAGCATTTGGGGCAGTTTAGGATTTGGTTATAATTTTGCGAGAATATTTCGGGTTGACCCGAATCGATTGGGGTGAGTCCTTTGATAAAATTTTCATTCTTTTTCGCAATTTTTGAACGAAATGTGCGTGTGTTTCACGATCCTTTGAAGAAATTCGTGTTTTCTTCGCTATCATTTCACAAAATTTGATGTCCGTTTCGCTTCTATTTTTTGATGCTGGTCGGATTAATTTTTACTTTTTATTATGGGTCGCGTTTGGATCCGGTTAATTTCTACTGTTTTCTGCGGATCAAGTTAATTTCTGATTTTTTGCGTCGGGTCGGGTCTGGGTCCGGTTAACAGCTCTATTTTGCAAATGGTCGGCTTGACTTTTACTGTTTAGCTGCGCTTAGCTCATCGGGGCAAATTGTCTTAATATTTTGGATTTAAGATTATATTAGGATTAATATAGATAAGATTTGGAATTAAGTTACAGATTCGGTTTTAACTCTTGCGGATTGAGCCCAGTAAATGATTGACTTCAGTTTTGATCGCGATCCTTTGAAAAAATTTGCGTTTTTCCGTGATCCTTTAACGAAATTCACTTTTATGCGTGAACGGGATACTTTGAAGAAATTCACGTTATCACCATGATCCCTTCGCAAAACTTGAGGGTTTTTTGCGACCATTTGATAAAATGCGTGTTTCTTTTGCAACCTTTAACGAAATTCGCATTTCTTTAATGAAGTGTGCCCTTATTTGCGGCTATATGATGAATTTCGCGTTTTCTCTATTTTATAATTTTTACGATTAACAAGTAAAAAAAGTTTTCAATCCAATTTAGGCTCGTGGCAAAAAAAAATTGAGAAGTGTACGGGTCGCTTTCAAGCCAGTAATGTTTAATCATACTATCTAAATGAGAGTTGTACCGAAAGTTTATCTCCACGGGTTGAGGTCGGGACAGTAATGTTTATCATACTCTCTAGATAAGAGACGGACCGAATATTTAGCTTTTATCCCGGGACGAGTCACGACCTGGAAATTTTGTTCAATGCAAACTTCTAAGAAAAATGATATCCAGATCAGGCTCGGTCTGGAAGAAAAAGAAGCCTGTCACCACCCGAATCTCCAAAAAAAAAAAAAAAAAAAAAAAAAAAGATCAGGACAGGAACCGATTCAAAATGAGAGAAAAGCTTACCCAGTCCAAGTCTCGTGGACTTTAACTGGCTCGACCTGTGCCAGGCCGTGACGGGCTCGAACTTCGCCCCAAGTTATTTCTCGTGAGAATGCATAATGTCACTTTGTAAACCCTTTATTAGCCCAAGAGGAGGGGACTTCGCGCTTTTCCCTCATCCCTGAGAACCGTCACAGCATTCGGGCTGTGTTGATCCCAGATCGACCGTTTAGACTTTATACCAGATGCAGCCTGGGCTTAAAATTTTTTTCCCATGTATATCTCTAGTGGGAAGGAAGTCCACGCCAGACCCGACCTGAAAAAAACAGTGTGGCTCGATCCAGCTCTGCAGCAAAAAATAAGCTCCGTCCCGACCTGGTTTTGAAAGTGCGAAAACCTGACCTTCTCCCAGTATAATAAATTAAAGTTGGCGCCACCCGACCGGGGTCGCACCGGTCTAGAGTTTAAGACACAACAATTTTTCTGTGCGGGCATCTAATGTCGTTCTGCAGATCATTTATTGGGACGTTAGGCCCTGCTCGATGTTCCTGGAAAAAATATGGCCCGAGCTCGGCCCGAAAACATTAGTGACTAGGCCCGGCCCGAATCACAAGTAAAGACCTAATTCGGACCAGCCCGAAAGCCGTTAATGGAAATCGGCGCGAACCCGGCCCGCGGGACGTGCTCGGGCTTCACACCGAGGCCTGCCCCGTTCAGATCTCTAAAGTGAGTACAAAGGAGGAAGGTAAAAAAAAAATATAGAGAACATTCTGCCTATCTGATTAGCCGTTTTAGATAAGAACCAGAAATTCAGGATACCAAACTTCTTGACAATATAATTAAATAGTTATTATAGCGGCTTTAGAAATTCCTTCCCTAAGAAGGTAATAAATATATGTGTGTAGGGGGGAAAGGTGGAAATTTTAGCACATTTTGCCATATATCAACAGCACTTTTCAATATAAACAGGAAAATCCGAATAATAAAGCAACTAAAAATATATTTCAATTTAATATTTCAGTGATTTTATTCCTTTTGTGTCTATTAAGTCATCAACATCGACTTTGAATTGGATAACGTAAGATTAAGGCAGCAATTATGGTTATATGATTAGATATTTAAGAAAATGTTTATTTTATTTCACATTTGCTAGGTATATTTCGTTGGATTTGCGATTCTTTAGGAATACCGACCCAGCGTAACGGGTGAGGGCTACTAGTTGGCTTTTACGGCTTTTAAAAAGAATAGTAAACTTAACGCTCCATTAATTACTTATGCAATTTATTATACCAAATTAAGTTTCTGAAGATTGCCATAAATATACACAGTCTATTATTTTCATAAAAATATTCCTCTTGGATATGGACTGGAAAGAAATTCCTTGAATCTAGTGAAACAGTACGTCAAGATTTCATTTGTGAAAATACTCTTCAATCATTTTTCAGTAGTAATTTATTGAAATTTAAAAAATAGATTATAGGAAAAATAAGTCAGCATTTGGAAATAACCCATATAAGCCCTTTAAAATCGATGGACAAACTTCTACAAATTTTTCGCATTGTAGCACCGTAATGAAAAAGATTCTGTGTCATCCAACCAACCTACCAAGATTCGATATTTAAAGGTAGCGCGGTCAGTTTCAAGAAAATAGGTTGACGGACGAGTGGAGACGAGATTAGAATCAATCGTAGAGTATTGGCCGTTATTGCTAAAATTTTTACAAAAATCTTTCGTAATTTTGGTCTTTCTAATTATGGTAAAACTATAAAACGTATATTACTAGAAGTTTAATCTCTGAGCGATTATTGTGCGTTTTTTTCCTTCTGAATTTTGCTAATATGGATTTCATTTGGCTGTAAAAGACGCACAGCTCGATCATTTTCCAAATGATTGAAAAATGTCAAACGAACTCCTCCAATTAGCAAATAAAATATTCTTGTAGCGTGATTTTTTTTCACGTTACGCAGTTAAAAGAAGAATTTTGAAAGAAGCGAAAATTATTATGTACAAATATATTAAAATAACTGTATTTTGGAAGATTCTTTGCAGAACTCGAGATTTATCAAGAGAATTACATAAGCTAAATGATATTAAAGTATAAGATAGGATCTTCATGAAATGAGGAAAAAAATATTTAACAAATTAAACGATTTTAAACATTGCATATTTTATACTATAGAACAAGCAGGAGAGGGGGGGGGGTCAAACGGGAAACATAAATTTCGAAGAAAGGAGGTGTAGATCGAAACCCCAGCGTATTCATTTATGGGGCTGTTCATAAATGATGCCACACAGTTGTCCAATATTTTTAACCCCTTCCCTCCCATTTGTCACATGTCACGCTTTATTACATATACATATACTTGTAGTTCAGAAACACAGCACTATGTTATATAGATTGTATTTCAAATTTTGTTTTTAAACTTTAACTGTGTATTTTAATGACTTTTACGTATATAACTATAAAAATAATTATAGTACGAAAGCACCCCATTTTCCATGTTTGTCGAGCAATTTCTAACTTGTTTAATTACCAAACCCCAGTAGAAGGACAATCGAGAATCGGTGTCACATTGAAATTTTTTAAATGTTAGACCTGTAAAGAACAGTACCATGATTATTTATATTACCTGGTTTAGGTAGATTTCGTGAGAAATACTATGTATACTATATCGTAAGATATAAAAGGGGGGGGGGGAATAAAAAGCATTTTTTTAAAAAATTTATTTATTTTGAGGGCAATGCAAGAAATTTATTAGATGACTTACTTTACATGAGTAAAGATGAACAAATATGGCTAAAAACATAATAAAGAGATTTAAAGATTAAATTTTATATACTTGGTAAGGAGAATAGAAAGAAAACATCAATTTTGGTGGGTTTCAGAGTAAAAATATATGTCTGATTATTTATTATTACAGTAAAAGTTTTAGAAAAATCAATGACCTTAAAAGTTTAAAATTTGCGAGTTGAGGGGGAAAAGGAAACAAGCAGATTTATTATTTATTTACTTCGGTGTGTGTTGGGGGGGGGGGGGAGAAGTTCATTAGATGACTTGTTATTTATTTGCCTTTCAAAACATTTACAAATACGTTTAAAAAAAGATTAAGATGTAAGAAAATTTCAATGAATATGTTTTAGGCACTTAGTAATAGGGTGAGAGGGATAAATCCCAATTTCAGTTAGAGAGAAGGAATGTTTGTGATCGATTGTTTATTATTACAACAAAGTGACTAAATTTTGTAAATATGGATAAAGTGAGATAGACAGCAAAACGGCGAAGTGATACTTCTGGAAGGGGTAATATTGAAGGCTGTGATGAGAGCAAAAGAAGGGAACGAAATTTTGATAATAAGGGGAGGCAAGGGTTATATAGATTATTTTTCCTAAATCAAAATTTCAAAGAATTCAGATTTTCACCTTCAGTTAATAAATAATTAAAGACTTAGATATTTTTAAGAACTTTTTCTCAAATTCTTCATAAAACTAAGTTTTTTAAGGAGCAAAAATTACTTTTGAAAAAGTAAATACGTTTTAAAAAATTCAAGAAACATAAAAAACGTGTAGAATCAATAAAAATTATTCCGCTACATTATGGTCTATGTGGATAAATCATTTGTGGTGTTTTTAAGAGCGTCATCCTAATTTAAATGTAATGAAATTCATATATACTACTGAGGTACTCTTGAAGATAGTTATTAAAAAATATCATAGGTATAATACACTTATAGTATACGCACAGAGGATCTCCATAGTAATCTATTACATTATAGTCTAAAAATCTTTCACGATGTATTGTTGTAATAATGTTATGCATTTACAAACAATTAAATTGATACAAACTTGGACTAAACAATGCTTGCGGTATAATATTTGGTGAAAAGCATTTACTCATTCAATTACAGAGTTACAAAAATGATTTCGGTTGTAAAATGTTCTTCGGAGAAAAACTGTTTCTAGCGTATTTAATTTATGTTCACTACTTCGAACATCAAATTCAATGAAATGCTGTTTCTTGTATACTCTCTGTTTTAAAAAAAAATTCATAAATACATTCTATTTGTATACTTAATCAAATTAAACTTGGTGAAATTGCTCATCTGTTCCCCGCCGCCCCCGCTTTTTTTATCACTTACAAAGTCTCTTCTTCTTCACTGTTCGTTTTTTTTTTTTTTTTTTTCAAAGGGAGATACTGCACAGTCAATCTAGCTTTATCAATGTTACAGTGTTTTACGGTTAAGTTTTCTTTCTAATTTTATTATTCATTGCAGAACAATGTAATAATTCCCACGAACCATCTGTCGACATACAGTTGGCAAAAAAATTATTTGTACACTCTAATATGTTTAATTTTTAACTAAATAAAAACAGATATTTTGTCAAAAATAGTTTTAATACAGTCTGTTTACCGTGCGTTTTAAATTACACAACAGAAAATTTCGATAAAGATGTAAAATAATTTTCTAATAGGAAAAGTTTAAAAATTTCTTGCAAAAAAGTATTTGTACATTTCTCCATCCTGATATGTACTGTGTTTTATAGTGTTTATGGTTCAAAGGACTACTTATACAGAAGCTGTTAATAATTTTTAACTTCATATTATATTTTTCTGACATTTAATCTAATTTGAGTTATTTATTTGCAGTATTTTTTGCTTAAATCTTTTGTTTAATTTCATTATAATTTAAAAAAATGAAGTGTACAAATACTTTTTTTGCCAACTGTATAAAAAGCTAAAGTGTGATTCAATAGCAAGATTTCAATACGATGAATACCAGAAGTGATGGGGCGATCGCCCCCCCCCCTTTTAAGCCTAATGAAGGGTCTGCAAAATGGTATTAGATGTCAGTAGTAGGAAAAGGACAGTACGGGGACAGGAGGCGGTGGTACTGTGGCACCGTGCCACCGCCTCACCCAGTGCCACCGCCACCACCATCCCTCCTGCGGTACCCCTGCGCCCACCGTGACACCGCCACTCTCCTGCCCCCCACTATGCATCCCCCTCCACGAACGCCCCCTAGTGGAAAAAAGGAACATTCTATTATAACATGAGAGGTGAACAACCTTCACTAATTAAAAATATTATCAATCACATCTCAACTCGAAATCATACTATATGATGAAGATTAAATTTATATTTGAATTTTGAACAACCATAATTTTAATGAGTATTATTAATTAAGCGAAACACTGGAAAAATCTCAGTTTTTAACCATTTTATTTAGATTTCTTCAACTACAAGATGAGATTATCAATTTAACTCAAGAAAGTTAAACATATATTTGAATTTTGCTTCATAGACATCTTAATGAGTAGTACTAATTAAGTAAAAACAATAGAAAATATCCAGTTTTATAGAAAAAGACTGATTTCTTACGATTTTTATCAACTATATGATCAATGTAACGACTTAAAAGTTGAAAGTTAAACATGTATCCCAGTTTTTCAACAACTATAGCCTTAATGAGTATCGTTAATTAAGTAAAAAAACAATGGAAAATATCAAGTTTTATGGAAAAAGACTGATCTCTTACGATTTTTATCAACTTAAAAGAGAAAACTTAAACATACATTTCAGTTTTTCAACAGCTATAACCTTAATGAGCATTCATAATTAAGTAAAAAACAATGGAAAATATCGATTTTTATAGAAAAAGACTGATTCTTACGATTTTTATCAACTACATGATCAATGTATCGACTTAAAACTTAAAACTTAAACATACATCCTAGTTTTTTCAACAACTATAACCATAATGAGTATTGATAACTAAGTAAAAAACAATGGAAAATATCAAATTTTATAGAAAAGAATGATTTCTTACATTTTTTTCAACTCAAACTTCAGAATATCAATTTGAGATAAAGAAATTTAAACGTACATTTAGGTTTTTAAGTGGTTATCGCTTTAATATCGTCTTAATGAGTTCTGTTAACTAAGCAAAAACAACGGAAAATACCGATTTTTAAATAAAGAAATCCAATTGCATTAGCTTTTTTACATCAAACTAATGATTTTACCATTTTTTACAGAATTTTAGATGGTTAAGCAATTTACACTACATTACAAACATTATAATTTAAAATCGCGTTCTTATAAAAGTATGACATGACCAGTTTTTTTTTTTCCTTTCTATTCATACCTCCAAATATCTCCAACTTCCCCTCTTTCGAAGGGTTGAATACAATAGCCTGACGTCACCTGTTTACTTAACTACAAGACTGCGTTATGCTTTTAGAAAAGAGTGATTCTTAACGAAAAATCATCTTAAAGAATAATATTTTAACAGTATTACAAGGATAATTTTTAAACTTTAATAAATTATTTACTTATTTATTATTAATTATCTATTTTATTAAATTATATACTATATTTATGATACTACATTTCATACATTTAGACAGATTTTAAAACTTTTCCGTTCAATCAGTAAATATTATATACATTTTTAACTGAAACCATGTTTTCCAACGTTAGTTCATAAATACGAATTTGTATAATAAATAGTATGTATTCGTTTAAAATCATGTGAACCTTTACTAAACTATTTGAAAATTTCACCGCATAAGAGCATATATTATGTATATTTTTAGTTTTAATAGCAAAAACTTAAATTTCCAACTTTGAAATACATTCGTTTATATATTGTTACAAGATACTAATTATATTTCTAAACTATTTTTAAAAGCTTGAATGTCATTATAAAATGTTCCTATTTATATTTTTCACGTCTTGACAACATTCGACATCTTACAACCAATAGTATACTTTTTTTTTTTTTTTTTAAATTCTAGAAACTGAAAAAGTCATTTCTTACTGCTTCAAACACTTAACATGTGAAAACTTCTCTGAGTTATTAGATTCACATTTTAATAAAATTGACATGTTTCACCTCACCTTTTTGAAATTTCCATATTATCAAACATCAAGTTATTTAAAATATAAATACTGTGCTTAGTGTTTAGATAATATACATAACTGATTCTACTTATTCTGTTCATATTATTAGTCAAATTAGCAATTTATTATAAAACTTATTTGTACGCATGCGCAAATTGTCACGTGACATAAACGATTAACAGCGATATGAATTTTCGAAAAGCAGTGCAGCATTTTACATTCTCACTGTTAGACTTGAGAGGGAAGGTGACTGCTGTACAACTCTGATTAATTTCCAGATTTTAATACAAGTGAAAACCGTTTTCTTCGTCAACGAATAAAGTAAGTTTTATTATATCATTGCAATACATATGTATCAATAAAAATAAATTAAATGAAATTTAAAAATAGATTTTTTTTTATATATTAAGCATTTATTAAGTATATAAATATACTTCTTTTATTACACAGATGTTTCAGCAAGAGGAACTAAAACAGCAGCAAATTTCCGAAATGTATGATCCGACTGATTCATCCTTAGCACATACAAAGTTAAAGAATAATACATATGTAAGTTACTTATATGTTAAATACTAGAATTCATACACTATATATAATTAGGTTAAATTTACATTAAAATATTTTGTCCTATATTCAATAAGAAGTATTTTTATTTGTAATATTAGAGTGATATCTAACTGTTTACTTTAATTTCCCTTACAGAATTGCTCTTTTTGTGATAAAAACTTTTCATCTAAATGGAATTTAAAAGAACATATACAGATCCATACCAATGAAAAACCATTTACTTGTGAGGACTGCGAAAAACTGTTTTCAAGAAAGTGTGAATTAAAAAAGCATATGATGATGTATGATACTCTATCACCTGTTATATGTGAAATTTGCAAATTATCTTTTACTAGGAAATGTGCTCTAATAACTCATATGAAAACACATCCAAACAGAAAATTGTTTAAACGTGAAAAGTTTGAGAAATCCTGCAACTATCGTTATAGATTAAATAAACACAAGATTATTCACAATAGACCACAATTAAATTGTTATGAATGTGGGAAATCGTTTTCAAGCGGAAAAAAGCTGAATCACCATTTAAAAATTCATCAAGTCCAACATCGTCCACTGTTTAAGTGTGAAAAGTGTGAGAAATCCTTCAGCTATCGTTATAGATTAAATCAGCATATGCATATTCACAATAGACCACAATTACATTGCTATGAATGTGGGAAATCGTTTTCAAGTGAAAATAAGCTGAATCACCATTTAAAAATTCATCAAGTGCAACATCGTCCACTGTTTAAGCATGAAAAGAGTGTGAAATCCTTCAACTATCGTTATAGATTAAATCAGTATACACATATTCACAATAGACCGCAATTACATTGTTATGAATGTGGGAAATCATTTTCAAGTGAAAATAAGTTGAATCGCCATTTAAAAATTCATCAAATCCAACATCGTCCACTGTTTAAGTGTGAAAAGTGTGAGAAGATCTTCAGCTATCGTTATAGATTAAATCAGCATATGCATATTCACAATCGACCTCAATTCAATTGTAATGAATGCAAGGAAACATTTTCAAATGAAAATAGACTAAACCGTCATTTGAATGTGCATCAAAACCTACAGCATACATGTGATCAGTGTAAACATAAATTTAATAATAAATTAAATTTAAATCAACATTTACGTACACACCATACTAAAAAACGTCTTCTTCCTGTTAACAGTGAAATGTCTTTACCCACTGTAGACTTTAAAAGAATAAAACATGAAATACCAGCTTTCGAAGTGTTTGAAACTCTAACTTTTCATCCTGAGAAAAATGAAGAAGGTTGCTTAGTTACAATGATGGATATTCAAAAATTAACCAATCATTTGAAGAATTTAACAGTCAAAGATCAGATTGGAGACTTCGAAAAATTGAATGTTTAGAACTGAATATTTCAAAGTATGGCACCTTATCTAGAAATTGATTTTACATCATGTAAATATGTAGTCTTTTAAGTGTCGATTTTATAATTGATAGGAATGCATATTATTAACAGTGTATTGTATAAATAGCAGTAATAAATAAATAAATAAATAAATAAACATAGTCTTGAGTTAGTCCTTTCATATTATTAACCAAATTATGTTTCGTCCTACATTTCAGCGCTTTCTGAATTAACGTCCATCAAGTTGCTTAAAATATAAATACTATCTTTATAGTTTCAATGGTACATAGTATACATGGTTTATCTTGAGTTAGACCTTCCATAGTATTAATCAAATTATATGTTCCATCTTACACTTCCGAATTATCATCCATCTAGTTGTTTAAAATATTAATAAAATGTTTATAGTTTTTGATTATACATAGTATGTATGAATACAATCTTTAATTTTTAACAGTTCATATTTCAAATAACCTATTTTCGAAACCAAACTATGTGAATTTTACCACATAAAATGATTTGTGTTTCATACTTTTCTCAAAATTATCAGATATGTTCTCCTCAGAGGAATTACTATCATGTGAATAAATGAATAAAATTTAATTTATATTAAATGTACACGAAATTGATTACAATGTACATTTATTTAATAAAAATAAATAAATAAGCGATTATTTATACATTAAAACTTTACTAAATATATATTTCTTTCATTATACAGATGTTTCAACAAGACGATCCAAAACAGCAGCAAACTTCAGAAATTAATGATCTGAATGATTCATCCCTAGCACATGTAGCGTTAACGAATATTATATATGTGAGTACTTATATGAGAAATACTAGAATTCGTATATGAAAAGTAATAAGAGTAAATATAAAATGATTTGTCTTACTGCCTACACTTTAACAAGTGCCTTTTTACTTATATTGTTGAAGAGAACCTTAATTGTTTCCATTTATTTCTATTACAGATGTGCTGTATTTGCTACAAACACTTCTTAAGTAAATGGAATTTAGCAGATCATACAAAAACCCATACAGGTGAAAAACCTTACACTTGGGAAGATTACCAAATGCTGTTTCCAAGAAGACGTGAATCAAAAATGCACACATCATCATATAAAGCATCGTCAGTTATAGGTAAACTTAGTGAAGATATTCACAAATTAGTCAGACTTTTGAAGAATTTAGACATAAAGGAAGATATTTAGACTATTTATCCATCATATTTCCATAACACTTACCACAATATCTCAAACTTAAAATTTGGAAGACATACACACTGCTGAAAAGTAATTTTGTTACCCGTGATTCTTCTAACCAGCATGAATGTATAGATACTATTTTGCAATGTATCCTTTAAATGCTCACATTAAATATTCTTTTATATGCATATATCGTTGTGTTTATTTTTTTTAAAACCTATTACATTAATAAAATAGATTACACACACGTACATACACATAACATTTTAAGTGAAACAACACTCTCACAACTTAAAAAATGCATAAGAACATACAAAAATAAGCAGATGTATGAAAAAATATGCAAGTTTACAAAATAATTTCACTGTTTTCTAGAAATACCAACAAAAAAATATTTAAAGTATAAAAAAATTACAAAAGTAAAAAGAAAAAACACAAATGTAAAACAAAAATCACAAAGTGAAAAACTCAGAACAAAGTTTTTGAAAAAAAAAAATTTACAACAAAAATTTTTTTTACAAAAACCAAAACTTCAAAAAATATTTTTCCAAAAAAATTTTTTTTTCAAAAACATTTTTTACAAAAAATTTTTTTTCAAAATAAGTTTTTACAAAAGTAAAAAATAAAAAATCACAACGTTAAAAATATGAAAAATTTTAGTTAAAAAAAGTGTAAAAAAAATTGCAAAAAAAGTTGCAAAAATTTCAAAAAAAGTTACGAAAAAAATATCAAAATTTTTGTTCTTTTTTTGCAATTTTTTTTACACTTTTTTTAACTAAAATTTTGATGCACATTCAAATGACGGTTTAGTCTATTTTCATTTGAAAATGTTTCCTTGCATTCATTACAATTGAATTGAGGTCGATTGTGAATATGCATATGCTGATTTAATCTATAACGATAGCTGAAGATCTTCTCACACTTTTCACACTTAAACAGTGGACGATGTTGGATTTGATGAATTTTTAAATGGCGATTCAACTTATTTTCACTTGAAAATGATTTCCCACATTCATAACAATGTAATTGCGGTCTATTGTGAATATGTGTATACTGATTTAATCTATAACGATAGTTGAAGGATTTCACACTCTTTTCATGCTTAAACAGTGGACGATGTTGCACTTGATGAATTTTTAAATGGTGATTCAGCTTATTTTCACTTGAAAACGATTTCCCACATTCATAGCAATGTAATTGTGGTCTATTGTGAATATGCATATGCTGATTTAATCTATAACGATAGCTGAAGGATTTCTCACACTTTTCACACTTAAACAGTGGACGATGTTGGACTTGATGAATTTTTAAATGGTGATTCAGCTTTTTTCCGCTTGAAAACGATTTCCCACATTCATAACAATTTAATTGTGGTCTATTGTGAATAATCTTGTGTTTATTTAATCTATAACGATAGTTGCAGGATTTCTCAAACTTTTCACGTTTAAACAATTTTCTGTTTGGATGTGTTTTCATATGAGTTATTAGAGCACATTTCCTAGTAAAAGATAATTTGCAAATTTCACATATAACAGGTGATAGAGTATCATACATCATCATATGCTTTTTTAATTCACACTTTCTTGAAAACAGTTTTTCGCAGTCCTCACAAGTAAATGGTTTTTCATTGGTATGGATCTGTATATGTTCTTTTAAATTCCATTTAGATGAAAAGTTTTTATCACAAAAAGAGCAATTCTGTAAGGGAAATTAAAGTAAACAGTTAGATATCACTCTAATATTACAAATAAAAATACTTCTTATTGAATATAGGACAAAATATTTTAATGTAAATTTAACCTAATTATATATAGTGTATGAATTCTAGTATTTAACATATAAGTAACTTACATATGTATTATTCTTTAACTTTGTATGTGCTAAGGATGAATCAGTCGGATCATACATTTCGGAAATTTGCTGCTGTTTTAGTTCCTCTTGCTGAAACATCTGTGTAATAAAAGAAGTATATTTATATACTTAATAAATGCTTAATATATAAAAAAAAATCTATTTTTAAATTTCATTTAATTTATTTTTATTGATACATATGTATTGCAATGATATAATAAAACTTACTTTATTCGTTGACGAAGAAAACGGTTTTCACTTGTATTAAAATCTGGAAATTAATCAGAGTTGTACAGCAGTCACCTTCCCTCTCAAGTCTAACAGTGAGAATGTAAAATGCTGCACTGCTTTTCGAAAATTCATATCGCTGTTAATCGTTTATGTCACGTGACAATTTGCGCATGCGTACAAATAAGTTTTATAATAAATTGCTAATTTGACTAATAATATGAACAGAATAAGTAGAATCAGTTATGTATATTATCTAAACACTAAGCACAGTATTTATATTTTAAATAACTTGATGTTTGATAATATGGAAATTTCAAAAAGGTGAGGTGAAACATGTCAATTTTATTAAAATGTGAATCGAATAACTCAGAGAAGTTTTCACATGTTAAGTGTTTGAAGCAGTAAGAAATGACTTTTTCAGTTTCTAGAATTTAAAAAAAAAAAAAAAAAGTATACTATTGGTTGTAAGATGTCGAATGTTGTCAAGACGTGAAAAATATAAATAGGAACATTTTATAATGACATTCAAGCTTTTAAAAATAGTTTAGAAATATAATTAGTATCTTGTAACAATATATAAACGAATGTATTTCAAAGTTGGAAATTTAAGTTTTTGCTATTAAAACTAAAAATATACATAATATATGCTCTTATGCGGTGAAATTTTCAAATAGTTTAGTAAAGGTTCACATGATTTTAAACGAATACATACTATTTATTATACAAATTCGTATTTATGAACTAACGTTGGAAAACATGGTTTCAGTTAAAAATGTATATAATATTTACTGATTGAACGGAAAAGTTTTAAAATCTGTCTAAATGTATGAAATGTAGTATCATAAATATAGTATATAATTTAATAAAATAGATAATTAATAATAAATAAGTAAATAATTTATTAAAGTTTAAAAATTATCCTTGTAATACTGTTAAAATATTATTCTTTAAGATGATTTTTCGTTAAGAATCACTCTTTTCTAAAAGCATAACGCAGTCTTGTAGTTAAGTAAACAGGTGACGTCAGGCTATTGTATTCAACCCTTCGAAAGAGGGGAAGTTGGAGATATTTGGAGGTATGAATAGAAAGGAAAAAAAAAAACTGGTCATGTCATACTTTTATAAGAACGCGATTTTAAATTATAATGTTTGTAATGTAGTGTAAATTGCTTAACCATCTAAAATTCTGTAAAAAATGGTAAAATCATTAGTTTGATGTAAAAAAGCTAATGCAATTGGATTTCTTTCTTTAAAAATCGGTATTTTCCGTTGTTTTTGCTTAGTTAACAGAACTCATTAAGACGATATTAAAGCGATAACCACTTAAAAACCTAAATGTACGTTTAAATTTCTTTATCTCAAATTGATATTCTGAAGTTTGAGTTGAAAAAAATGTAAGAAATCATTCTTTTCTATAAAATTTGATATTTTCCATTGTTTTTTACTTAATTATCAATACTCATTATGGTTATAGTTGTTGAAAAAACTAGGATGTATGTTTAAGTTTTAAGTCGATACATTGATCATGTAGTTGATAAAAATCGTAAGAATCAGTCTTTTTCTATAAAAATCGATATTTTCCATTGTTTTTTACTTAATTATGAATGCTCATTAAGGTTATAGCTGTTGAAAAACTGAAATGTATGTTTAAGTTTTCTCTTTTAAGTTGATAAAAATCGTAAGAGATCAGTCTTTTTCCATAAAACTTGATATTTTCCATTGTTTTTTACTTAATTAACGATACTCATTAAGGCTATAGTTGTTGAAAAACTGGGATACATGTTTAACTTTCAACTTTTAAGTCGTTACATTGATCATATAGTTGATAAAAATCGTAAGAAATCAGTCTTTTTCTATAAAACTGGATATTTTCTATTGTTTTTACTTAATTAATACTACTCATTAAGATGTCTATGAAGCAAAATTCAAATATATGTTTAACTTTCTTGAGTTAAATTGATAATCTCATCTTGTAGTTGAAGAAATCTAAATAAAATGGTTAAAAACTGAGATTTTTCCAGTGTTTCGCTTAATTAATAATACTCATTAAAATTATGGTTGTTCAAAATTCAAATATAAATTTAATCTTCATCATATAGTATGATTTCGAGTTGAGATGTGATTGATAATATTTTTAATTAGTGAAGGTTGTTCACCTCTCATGTTATAATAGAATGTTCCTTTTTTCCACTAGGGGGCGTTCGTGGAGGGGGATGCATAGTGGGGGGCAGGAGAGTGGCGGTGTCACGGTGGGCGCAGGGGTACCGCAGGAGGGATGGTGGTGGCGGTGGCACTGGGTGAGGCGGTGGCACGGTGCCACAGTACCACCGCCTCCTGTCCCCGTACTGTCCTTTTCCTACTACTGATGTCCACAGGATAAATGAATCGTATTTAAGATTGAGAAAATGCGACCTGACCGAACTCGACCAAGCAGTCGCAGTCCGGATCGGGCCGCGCCAGTTTTAATTCATGAGACAAGGTTTGGGTTAGATCTAGAGATCTGCACGGATCGGACCAGGCTGGCAAAATATTTCCGAATTTTAAATTAGACCAGCAAAAAAAAATATGAGAAGGCCATACGGGCCGGGTCGATTTAAAAAAAAAAAAAAAAAAAAAAAAAAAAAAAAAAAAAAAACGGGCCTGCCGTCTTATTATAAAGATTTCGGCAAAAACGCTAAAATGTGAACTATTTTCAATGAATATGGGTTTAACGAGCGTAGCTATAAATCTGTGACACGACTCGATACTAGTTTGACAGCATCAATACAGAAATGTAACTTTTATAGCGTAGAGATCGGCATCGGACAGTTACTTTTTTTTTTTTTTTTTTTTTTTTTATAGGGGATTAATAATTTTTTGGCAAACTGGAGCCGGGCCAAGGTCAGGCTTGCAGTGTTTTTCTAATATAAGCGAGATGGGTCATAACTAGACTTACTTGTTCATGAAACGTGTTTGGCAGATAAGATGATTTGTAAAAAGTATTAGAAGGGATAAAGAATTTCTGTTAACGTACCCTTTGGAAATATACTGCTTGGTGTTGCTTAAATTCATTACTCAACAACATGAAAGTTTGACACATTTTCTGACTAATTTTAACTGTAAAGGTACAAAATTGACAAGCCTGACTTTGAAGAGATTTGGAATCGAATAGTACATTTTATTTTTGTTAATTAAGATATTTGTATATACTTGTTGAGATATAAGAGATTCGTGTCACGTGATTTCAGATTTTTCTCCTTCTCAATGTTTTGCTTTCGGAAATTCTTTTCAAAACGCTAATTTTCACAATATTTTCTTAAATTGCCTGTTTAAAAAAAAAAAAAAAAAAAAAAAAAAAAAAAAAAGACAACGTTATTCTATTACATTGTTTCTGAATAAAAACACCTGTTAATCTCATGCGTTTCCGAAAAGAAATGAATATAGGAATACATAAGAAAATAGCTCCTCTAGATTTGAGAAAATTTTTGATAAAATGATATAGAAGTATTTTCATAAATCTAGTTTTTATTACACAGCTTCCAAAAATATGATAATTTTAACTTTTTTTTAAATTTTATTCTAAACCTTATTAATTTTTGACTGCATCTTTATTTGAATGTTGAAAGTCTAAGAATCTAAGTAATCATTAATGTTTTTATAAGTGTATTTTCTGTAAAATCACCCCATAAATATATAAGCAATAATATTTTAAAAAAATCTTAGTTGTATGATAAAAATCTGAATTTTTTCGAAATAATAGAAATTATGTCGGGCCTGATCGGGCCGGGCTCGGACCGACTTTTGAATTTTATAACGGGGCGGGCCAAAATAACATTAATTCGATCCGGGCCGAGACGAGACTGGAAATTTCAACCCGTCCAGACCTCTTGTCAGGTCTTTAACCTTTCGGAAACCGTTCCGAGTTCGGATCTTACTTTTTTATGCAAAACTTGACAAGACTTTTTTTTCCCTTCCATATCGGGGCTGACGTGGATTTTGTTCTTCTAGAGGTCTGCCCGGATTTAAATTTTCATGCCCAGTCTCCAAAAGCAATTCAATTTTAATCCAACCCAAGCTCGCTAAAATAAAAATAAAAAATATGCCTTAGAATAACCTGATACAAAACAGACCAACAAATCCAAATTAAAACAAAATCAATCTATATTTAAAGGTAATTGGCCGTAAAATCGATCGATATTTAAAGGTAATTTAAAGGTAATCCCAGTTTATACCGGATCCAAATGTGTCAAAACCCAAAAGAAAAAAAATGTCCCGAATCCGAAACGTTTAAAGTCAACGCGACCCATAATGTATCAATCCGAACCCAAAAATTGCATATTATGTCAAATCGAGCCTTTGCCCGAACACGGCACAAACATTTTTGTCGTTCTGAAACTAAAATGAAAAAAATGAATTCATGTATTTCAATCCAATTATAAAATGTATTTTACAACTTTAACATGAATGTCATAATTTATATAGAAAAAAAATCTAGTATATACACTTTACTGAAAACCTATTCGTAAGTGAGCCTGCTCAAACACGGTCTGCAGCAAAAAAATATATATCTACCCGGCCTACTGAAAACAAGTGGAAATAGCCGGACTCTCAATTTAAAAGAAAAAAAATCCCCTTACCGAACTTTTTAATTAACGCAGATCCCCACCTTGTTCTTGGCGCAGCATATCTCTAAAAGGTCTTTACGCCGTAAAACTCCATTCAACCGACCAACCAATCAACCCAAATCCAACTCTCAGAAGTTAAACCTTATCCCGGAACGGAACAGAACCGAATTTGAAAAAATGTAATTGAATTACATTTCTTTTAATTCGGTTCTTTGAGTGAACTGACCCAAACCCGACCCACAGCAAAAAGGTCAAGGCGATTCGAACACGACTCACTGCAAAATTTAGAAACAATCCCCCCCCCCCCAAGCAATGAAAATCATTACCTCCCGCCCGAACCTCTAAATTTTTAAATCGCTTCCCCTTGAGGATTCTCTTCTTCCAGCACCCTTGAATCAAAAAAGAGCGTTCTTCTAAGAAGTGCACTTAAAACAACTTCATTTTTCAAATATTCGACTAAAATAATTTATTTGACCCCTGAGCGTATGGTATTGTCCTTCTTCCGATCCAGACCCGAAAATTCCATTGGAAATCAAACCAAAACACGACCAAACAATTTTCATTGTTTAGAACCGAAATGAAAGAAAAAAAAAAATCCAAATTTAAATAAAAGTATAAAATGTCGACAGTTATATTTCTAATATCAATTTTATCCTTTATATAGAAAATAAATATCTAATATACACCCGTTAATATTAAAATAACTGTAGATCCTCTAAATAACGGAAACAGCCAAATAGAGATGTGTAAATTGTTGAAAAGTATTCGTTAAATAGAGATATCTTCTATTCGAGACAATCCATATGGAGATTTTAATGTAGGTGTTAACATTTACGAATAGCAATTTTCAACGTAAAATCTTAAATATTCATAATTAATTTTTTTCGAAGTGTCTGTTATGACGTTTATATAGTGTAAAGAACTTAATTCTGAGAACTAAATTCCTAAGCCTGCGATAGATGGCGCTACTCGTCCAAAAAAAAAGGAAAGAACATTTCCAAAACAGAACAATTTTTCAGTTGAGAGCGGGAGTTCGGAGTTATTGTGTAGTGAGATGGTGCGGCGTTGTTTTTGGTTTGTTCTGGAATGTGTTATATAAAAAATGCTATTCTATTTTTTTTTGTTAATTTGTGTCGTACTCGTCCACGTGTGTGTTTATGTGAGAAATAAATTTTAAAAAGACAAAAATGAGTTCTCACTCGTCTCGACGTCTGCAGTTCTTCATCAATTCTACCTTGTATTCTTACATACGTTGAAGTTTGGTTGGCAGCTTATGGGATATGAATCCTGGTGGAACAAAACAAGTAAGCTAAAACTAGTTCCAAATTCTTTTATTCTTAGTGCCTTGACATTTATTATCGATTAAATTTTTTAATCAGGATTAATAAAATTTTGTTTTACTTTCGTAAATTAATTTAGTAAAATCTTTAGTAAAAGTGCGAATTAATTGGAGTAAAACATTCAGGTTCGAAGAGTAATTAGAATTAGTGACTTATTCCCATCAAATAGTAAAAAAGAGTATAAAATTACTTTTGTTATTATTTCTTGCTACAAAGTGTTAATTTCGAATTCGTATGCTATGATGTTTTAGAATATTGATAATTGTTCTTAAGTAAAGAAAAAGGTATTTCTTAAATTAAAAAAAAAGAAAGTAATACAGTTATATTTAATTTTTAGTAAGAATTATGATGGTAAAATTCTTTTGAATCAAAGTGATTTTATTTGTGAAAATGGTATAAATTTATGTGTGTTTTATTCCAAGAACGGAATAACTTCGAAAAATAAAGATTGTCATTACACTATTTCGATTATTGGATGAATGCCAATTTACAGAAGAAAGGTTCTTTCTGTGTTAGTTTATTCTAAAAGTAGAATAAATTATTTTTTGTTTTTTGTTTCCTAATTCGGAAATAAATGCAGTGATATTTTTGTTTTGTTATTTGTTGAATGAAAAAGTATGACAAAATAAAAGTTTTGATCGAGAAAAAGATTAATTCTGATTTCTTTGTTAGGTTTTTATAAAACAATAAAAACTTTTTAAAATATTTAGATAAAAGATTTATTATCGTTTGAAAAAGAAAATTGAGTTGTATTTTAAAGTTTATTCTTTTCGTGTAAAGAATAAAATTGTTGTGAGAATTATATAAAATGTATTTTTGCAAATAATTTTGTTACGTTTGCATAAAAAGTTTGAGAATTAAGAAAAATTCTGGTGTTTACGTAATGCTGTTTGGTTTAATTTTCATTACATAATATAAATATTGATTAGAAATAAAATTGTCTGTTACACTTGAAATACAGTTGTGAATTTCGAAAAAATATATCTATTTTAATTGTATTTTTATGGTATTACATATGCTTATTTAATTTGTTTTAAAAAATTTTGCATTGTGTTTAATTTGCTAAGAATTTTAGTAAATTGGTATATTGTGTTATTGTATATGGGTCAATTTTTCATATGTGATTGGGATTTAAATTTGATTGAAATAATAGATCTAAGTAGGGGATTTAATTGAAGTATGTTTTAGAATTGAATTATTAATTAAATTTGTAACTTGCTTGAAATATTGTTGTTAGTAAGTTAAGTAAAGAAAAATTGGGAATTATATAAATTTTTTAAATCAGCATTCTGATTTTGTTTCGATTTCGCTACAACGAAAATGTCTTATTTAACAAAGGGGGCAAAAAGGGGAGTCCTACAATTGGTAGCTAGTGAGCTTGGTATTAAGGATGTAGGGAATTTAAAAATCGCGGATCTAAAGAAAGCTATTCTAGAAATAGACGATTATGATGAAGATTTTGTTAAAGGAATATTAAATACAGTAATTGAGGATAGGAAAAAGAGAGAAGCGAGGGAAGAAGAAATACGACAGGAAGAAAAAGAAGAAAAAAGACGTCAAGAAGAAAGAGAAGAGAAAAGACGTCAAGAAGAAAGAGAAGAAAAAATACGTGAAGAAGAAAGGCAAGAACGTTTGGCTAAAGAAGCTCGTGAACATGAACTAGAATTAAAGAAATTAGAGCAAAGAACTCTAGAACAGAACAATTTGTCAGAGAGAAAGGTGGATCTTGGACCAAAGATACAGTTAGCACAAATTGTTCCGAAATTCGACGAAAAATCTGATGAGATGGGTCTGTTTTTGATTAATTTTGAGCGAAGAGCAGAGATGGCTAAAGTGTCGAAAACTGATTGGGTTGCATATTTGTTAGCTGTTTTACCCACAGAAGTCACAAACATGTTAGCCAGGGAATCACCCGAAAATGCGATTAACTATGATTTCGTTAAAAGTCTTATATTAGAAAGATACAAGTTGAAAAGTGAGAAACTGAAACAATGTTTTTATCGTCATCATAAAACACCCGACAAATCTTGGAGGAACTACGCGCAAGAACTCACTAGTTATTTTACCGCTTGGATTAAGGAATTAGGTGTTGACAATTTTGATCAACTTAAAGATCTAATTATTACAGAACAATTAAAGTTTCGAGTGCCTGCGGAAACAAAGGAACATTTTCTAGATAATTGGTTAAATTTTATGACCCCTTTAGATTTGGCAAAAAAATTAGATGACTATGAAAGTATCAAAGAAAGTTTAAAAAAGAAAGAACTTCCTAAAAAGAATTTGTCTAATTTTCGACCCCAGTTTAAAAATTCAAATAACTTTGACTTCAAAAAAGAAGGTAAAGATGATAAGCCAAAAATGCATATTAAATCAGAATCGTTTTCAAGAAATCATAGAGAGAGAGAATTCGAGAAAAGGAAAACGTTACGTTGTTACGAGTGCGGATCGAGCAATCATCTTCGTCCTCTATGTGATAAAATTAAGAAATCCACAGAAGTGATTTCACATGTTGATGTAGAAAATGAACAAGATTCTTCAATAACGCCTTACCTTAGTGTGGGGAAAGTAAATGGTGTACAAATGGAAATTTTGAGAGATACAGGTGCGACAATAGATTTAATTGCAAAAAAATATGTGAAGCCACATATGTATTTGAACGAGAAAGTGTGGGTTCGGGTGCCCTTACAGGACGGTTTATTTTGCTTACCTCTCGCAGAAGTTGAATTGGACTGTGAAATGGGACATGTGATAACTAAAGCTGCTGTCTCTAGAGACTCTGTAGATTTAGGAAGATATTTGCTGGGAAATAAAACAGCCGAATTATTCGAAGATTGTAAAAAAGAAAAGGCATTGAGAGAGCACATGATAAATGCCGTGCAAACCAGAGCTCATAAGAAAATTCTGGAGGCAGGGGTTCCTCTGGAGGAACCTGAAATGCACGAATTTTCTGATGTAACTTTAGAGAAAGATCACAGCAATAACATAGCGAGTGAAGAGAAGAAAATGGATGAGAAAACAAATGATAAATCTGAAGATAAGAAGATAGAAAACGAAGAAGGCTCAATTTTACCAGTTTGCGAAACTGTCTCATTGCAAGAACTTATCAAAATTTCTCCGAAGGAATTTTCTGAAGAGCAAAGGAAAAGCAAAGAGCTCAAACCTCTTATAGACGATGCCAAAACGGAAAATACTAAGGATAGGAAATTTATTTTGGAAAAAGATATGCTTTTCTATAGAAGAAAAGATAAAAATGGTACTGAAAGGAAATTATTAGTTGTTCCTGAAAGATTTCGTGAACAGTTAAAAAAATTTTGTCGTGAAACTGTTGCATCTCATTTGGGTGTGGCTAAAACTAAAGATGCATTGTTTAAGACCTTTTATTGGCCAAATTGCTTCAAAGATATCGAAGAATATGTTCGAACTTGCGATTACTGTCAACGGGTTGGGAAGCGTCAGGACAAAAAGAAGGCACCTTTACAGATTGTTCCAGTTATTTCAGAAATATTTACAAAATTAAATGTTGATGCTTGTGGACCTTTACCTATCAGTACAATAAGGAACAAATACATAATAACTGTAATTTGCTTAGCTTCGAAATATCCTGATGCAGTTCCTACACCTAATTTGTATTCTACGACGGTTATTGATGCTTTGTTACAAATTTTCAGTAGATTTGGATTTCCTCGTATACTACAAACTGATCAAGGAAAGTCATTCATGAGTGCACTTACAACGGAATTCTTAGAGAAATTTGGCGTCAGAGTTGTGCGAAGCTCAGTTTATCATCCACAAAGTAACCCAGTTGAAAGAATGCACAGGACTTTGAAACGGATATTCAGAGTACTTTGTTTAGAATCGGGATCTGATTGGGAGAAGGTACTTCCATCTGCCCTTTTTGCATTAAGAACTGTAACTCATACTAGTACTGGATTTAGTCCAGCAGAATTAGTCCATGGACAGAACTTAAGAACTCCAATGATGTTACTCTATGAAAATTTGACTGAGCAAGAGATAGAAGAAGATAGTGTGATATCCTATGTATTTGACTTAATGAACAGAATGAAGAAATGCCAAGAACTTGCTGCAGAAAATATGGAAAAGGAGAAACAAACACAAAAATATTGGTATGATATCAAAGCCAGAAAACGAGAGTTTAAGGAAGGTGATCAAGTTTTAATTGTGGCCCCATCCAAACCAAATAAACTGTCAGTTAGTTGGATAGGACCTGGAAGAATACTAAAGAGATTATCAGAAACTAACTACGATATATACAATCCAGAAGGGAAGAAGTCCCAAGTGTATCATGTAAATATGCTAAAACCTTACCATCAAAGAAGTGTGGAAAACGTAAATTTACTTACTACAAAAACCACCTCTAATGATGAAGAAGATGAAATTCCTAAATTGGATGAAGAAAATAAGGACAATGCGTTGTTAGAAGTATGGCAAGAAATCCAAAAAAATAAAAGATTAAATGAAAGTCAACGAGAAGAATTAGGACAACTTATTGGAAAATATGCTGACTCTTTTTCGACTGAACCAGGATGCACAAATTTAGTTGAACATGATATTGAACTGGAATCAGAAAACCCAGTCTGTGCCCGGCCTTATAAAATGTCGCCTAGACAGACGGAAATTCTAAAGGCTGAAGTCGAGAAAATGTTGAAACTGAAAGTTATTGAGCCAGGTGAATCTGACTTTGCCTCTCCATTAATTTTAGTTGAAGTTCCCGGTAGAGAAGCAAGACCCTGCATAGATTATCGTCGTTTAAATAAAGTGACTCGAACAAAATTTTATCCTTTGCCCGACACTGAACAGTTAGTAGAAAAAGTGTCTTCAGCCAGGTACATTTCAGTTTTAGATCTGACCAGAGGTTACTGGCAAATACCGTTAACCAAACGTGCTCAAAGATATGCAGCTTTTGTGACAAATTTTGGGACGTACATACCATTGCGCCTCCCTTTTGGTTTAAAAAATGCTCCATATGAATTTAGCCGACTTATGGCCGGATTGCTGAAAAACTGTGAAGAATATGCGGTGCCTTATCTGGATGACGTGGCGGTTTTCTCGCAAACTTGAGAAGATCATTTAAAACACCTAGAAGAAGTTTTTAAAAGATTGAGTGAAGCAAAACTGCATATTAAACCATCCAAATGTCAATTTGCCCAAGCTTATGTCAAATATCTTGGACACTTAGTGGGTCAAGGTCTTAGAACTCCAGGAGAACTGAAAGTTCAAGCCATAAAAGAGTTTCCAGTTCCTATTACTAAAACTCAAATCCGATCTTTCTTGGGTTTAGCTGGATATTATCGAAATTATATCCCGGACTTTTCTGTAATTGCAACGCCTCTCACTAATTTATTAAAAGGAAAGATTCGCAAGTCAACTATAGACTGGAATGAGGATTGTCAAAAGGCATTTGATGAACTGAAAGTTAAACTCTCAGAAAATCCTGTCTTATATAGTCCAGACTTTACAAAACCTTTCATCCTTCAATGTGATGCTTCAAATTTGGGAATTGGTGTAGTCTTATCCCAGTTGAATGAAAATAATGAAGAACATAAAATAATGAAGAACATCCTATAATGTACTTGAGCAAAAAGTTTTCAGACAGAGAACGAAAGTTTAGTACCACCGAAAAAGAATGCGCAGCTATTGTGTTTGCAGTGCGAAAACTACGATGCTACTTAGATGGCCATCAAAAATTTCAAATCCAGACAGACCATAACCCTTTAGTATGGTTAGAAAAGAACAGCGGAACTAATCCAAGACTTTTAAGATGGGCTTTGATTTTACAGTCTTTCAATTATGAAATTGTTCATAAAAAGGGAAAACAACATCGGAATGCTGATAGTTTAAGTCGAGCTATAAAGTCTAATTGATTAGAATGCTAATATGTATATATGTTTATTTGTATAACAGTTAATTTTGAATTTATTATATTATATGTGTGTAAACAATTTTTTTTTTTAAAAGGTATCACTTGTATTTGTAAATTTATTTTGTATAGATTTTTTTTAAATTCTTTTTACGGTGGGAATAAGTCTGGTTCAAGGTACTAAAAATGTTTTTGGAACTAGTGCTACCAGAACTATGTTTTAAAAAGAAACTTTTCCTCGACAAGGCCCGGAAAAGTTTTCCCCCGGTGGGGAGGAGTCTGTAAAGAACTTAATTCTGAGAACTAAATTCCTAAGCCTGCGATAGATGGCGCTACTCGTCCAAAAAGAAAGGAAAGAACATTTCCAAAACAGAACAATTTTTCAGTTGAGAGCGGGAGTTCGGAGTTATTGTGTAGTGAGATGGTGCGGCGTTGTTTTTGGTTTGTTCTGGAATGTGTTATATAAAAAATGCTATTCTATTTTTTTTGTTAATTTGTGTCGTACTCGTCCACGTGTGTGTTTATGTGAAAAATAAATTTTAAAAAGACAAAAATGAGTTCTCACTCGTCTCGACGTCTGCAGTTCTTCATCAATTCTACCTTGTATTCTTACAATAGTTTCATTTTATAGTGTCTTCTATATTTTCTTTTATAATACTTTTTTAAAATATTTTCTCGCATAGCGAAGAAAATATTTAGACCTTTCATTTGAAATATCGGGTCGAATTGAATCCTTCTTGCGAGATTGTAAATCCAGTATGAAACCGATCCGAATTCAAAATAATGTAAATTAATTTGACCCGAAAACAACAACAACAATAGCAAAAAAATGCAGAGAAAAGCGATAAAAAGTAGAATTCCCTCGGTCCGCAAGAAAAATGTAAAAATCAACTCGGCCAGTAGTAAAAAAGTAAGAAGTCAACTTGACCGAAACCAAACTACCGCCAATAAAATAGTACTCACCCCCCCCCCCCACAAAAAAAATAGAAATTAACCAGACCCAATTCCAACTAGCAGCAATAAAGAAAGAGAACCGGACCCCAACCCAACCCGCAGCGGCAAAGTAGAATTGAACCTAACTGAAACACGACTCGCAGCAAAAAAATTAGGATTTAACCAGAACAACGACAAAAAATGAAAGTAAAGCGGACCCAAACCCGACCCGCAACAAAAATTTACCCCCACCCTACCCATGATGAAAAATAAAATTGTCCCGACACGAGCTGCAGGTGCGATTGGAATCTCTGAATTTCTGAAGTCCCCCCTCCCCCCTCTTTTTGAGGAGTCTCCAGATCTGCCCTTGTACCAGTGCAAACAAAAACTGCTAAAACAGCAAAATCGTCTAAAAATTTTACAATGTTGTATTGAATTGTCATCCATTAAATATATACAAACTCGTAAAGTTTGTATATATCTCGACAAATCTTGTCCACGATACTTTATATGATGTTTTGGAATATGCAAAAGCCTTCTGCTTGATAGATGCTGTATTAGTTGATCGTCGAAAAAAAAACTCTAAAGAAGAAACAATTCTGAAAAGTATTAGATAATAAAATTTGCTGAATAGCAGACTTTAAAAAAAGGCTATATTTTGCGTTACAGTTTCATTATTTTTACTAGGGATGGGACGAATAGTGATTTGGCCGAATAGCCGAATACCGAATATTCGGCCAAATTTTAGGCCGAATACCGAATATTCGGCCGGCCGAATAGTAAAAATTTTTTCCAATTAAGAAAATAAATTTTTATTATATATAATTTAAAAAATAGGAGCAACTTAATAATTATTACTCTTAAATGTGCTTTTAAATGTATTTTTAAATTAGAAAAACTTATTTTAACACAAAAAATTATGAAATTGCATTATATCCTTTATTCTAATGTACATCAAATTGATTTTCAGTAAGTCAAGATGGGAAAATATTTCCATTAAAATATGAAGAATGTACTTCACTTTTACTATCAATTTATACTTCTTGTATCCAAAATCAATAATATTCTTAATCTCTCTCTCTCTCAGAACTCACAAGGACATATTTTCTGAAATAACCTATAATGAAGTAAATTTGATCATTTAGAGTTTGTGTCCCTAGTGATAAGCAAATTTGTAAGAATGAGACTGTTCTGAAATCAGATGCCAAGCTTTAAATTACAAATTACGTTAAAGCAAAAGGTTTTGCTTAAAGTAGAATGCATATGTTAACAAAATCTTTGACATTTGAATCGGCACATACAATATTCAACTTCAATATTCCACTTATTCAACAAGCATTAAAAGGATAAACAGAAATTGATAACAACATGAAGGAAGGAAGATTAAATTAAAAATATATACATAATAATATTACATATTTAAGTCAGTAACTATGCAAATAATTATTTAAAAGTGAAAACTATAGAATGAAAAAATTGTTTTGTTGAGTATTTAGAATTTATATTAAAATACAGTAGACTCCCTCAAATCCGCACTTCTAAAATCCGCAACTCTCTAAAATCCGCACATATTTTATGGATGTAAACAATGAAACATTCAATTCAGATGTAGGTGCGAAATTTGACTTTTTTAGTTTTATATCAATTCCATATATTTTTTAATTTGTAATTTTTGTTAAGGTTATTGAATTCATGTGTTTTCATAAATAAAGAATAATTTATTTCTGAAAAAATAAAGATATTTCTGATATCATTGGTAATCACAATCTTACCAAATATATTAATGTATTAATCAAGCGTTTTTAGTTATTAAGTCTAGCTAAACCTGAAATAAAGTTTCATTATTGTATGATTTTGATGTGAATTATGAATATACCTTTATGAGGCAAATTTCATTGAATAATTTAGGAAAAACATTTCATCTCTATAATGAATAGATTATTAATTTGACCTTTGCTTTTAGTATTTTTATCATTTAAAAAACTATCTATTTTTTTATTATTTTAGTTTATTACTTATTTTAATATTTTAGCATATTGCAAACAGTCATTTATACTTTTGATTTCATTATTAATTACATTCAAATTACTTTTTAAAAAATGTAAACAAAGCAGTGACCAGAAATCCGCAAAATTCTAAAATCTGCAAAAACTCTGGTCCTAAGCTGTGCGGATTTGAGGGAGTCTACTGTATTTATAAAACCATCTTCATAAAGCAAGTTATGTCATCTAATGTGTATCGAGTTTGATACCAGTTCTGCTTTCAGATGTACCATTGTAGTTGGAATGGTGATATATTTAATTTAATTTTGAAAATGAATCTTCATTAACACACCTAGTGAATAAATTTTTTTATTTCTTACTTTATAGAATAGAAAATAAGTTATGAATTTCATAAGAGCCTTTTTTATATGTGCATGGAATTTACAGACATTAAAAAATATTCAAGCATTTTAGAATAAGGCAGTATTTTTATATTTTAAATTGTAATATATCATTCTCTAAAGATGACATTTCCCGTACAATTAAATCTCCAACTTGGGCAGCATTTTCTAGAATATCACTAACTTTTATAGGAAATACAGAAATGCTGTATATTTTTTAGTATCTGAATAACTCTATATTTTGTAAGTAAGAGTGAGAATGACTTCATAAATGAAGTAGCCAATTTGGATTAGAGGAAAAAAATTTCAAGAATGAAATTCTTTAAATCCGAAATTTATTTGACAAGATATCTTTCACTATTCGGCGAGATTTTAGTAATATTCGGCAAGATATCTCTAAATATTCGGCTACAGGTATTCGGTCAACAAGCTTTCAATATTCGGCCAACCGAATATTCGGCAAAAGGGCCGAATAGGCCGAATACCGAATAGTGGCCGAATATTCGTACCATCCCTAATTTTTACTTTTATATTGTAACTAGCGGCCCGCCCTCGCTTTTCTACAGGCAGAGCAAGTCGCCCAGTCCCCAGCCACTACTGATACCGCAAATTGTTACTACCACTTCATTTCATTAAACCAAACTACTAAAAACATTACCCTCCTTTTAGGTAGTCAGATAAAAAGTAGCCTATAGGATAATCTAAGATATCAGATACCTCCATACAAAAATTTCATAAAAATCGATCTATCCGTGCCGTTCGTGAGTTATAAATGGTGTAACCAACACGACTTTGTTTTATGTATATAGATTATAGCAGCCCGTTCCGGCTTTTCACGGGTATTAAAAAAAATGTCAAGTTATAATTTTTTTCACACACACTCATAACCAAATAATTTAAATACCGTCTCTGATATTGACTCCCCTCCCGTGCCCCAGTGACGCCTACATCACATATTATATTGCAGCCTAGCCGAGCCGGTTGAACGACAACCACGCGACTTTTTTCTAATACAGTAAAACCCCGATAATTCGGATTAATTGGGACCGGACCCAATCCGAATTATCGAAAATCCGGATTATCCGGAGAATTAGAAAATAAATGAAATAAAATATAACATACTAACAGAAAATCACCTTTATGTTAAACTTATTGAATATTTGCAGATAGTAATAATGTTTACTTTGCTTAATTATTCCGAAAGCATGTCAGAAAAAGTTTTTTTTTTTTTTTTTTTTTTTAGAATACGACGATGAAACAAGTTAACGTTATGGAAATTAGCCAATCGCTTCTCAAACTTGAAAAAAAAATGACTAAACCGATCCGAATTATCCGGAGATCCGGATTATCGGGGTCCGAATTAGCGGGGTTCTACTGTACTTACATTTTTAAATTCGTGATATCTTTCGAATGGAAAGTCCAAATCGAATAATTAAAAAAGTCATATAAAGGTATTAAATCAGTCTTGATTATGAAGTAATTTATTTTGATAAGGATTAATATTAAGGTAAAAATAAAGAGCTTTTATAGAGACGGCATTTTAATTATTTTTTTAAATAAAAATAAACACTTATTGTGACGTAACTATAAGAGTTAGACATATGCTGACGCGACATTTTTTGTAGATAATTATATGTTAGCAAAGTCGTAGTACATTATTTTGTTCTATAATCAATAGTATTCGCAGCGGACGCGATGTAAGGATTTTTTAAGGTCATTTTTCTACACCTTGGGTTACATTATTGGCATTTTAGTAAGAATCCCTGCATTTTTTTGAAAATATAAATATAGCCTATGTTCACCGGAAATAGTGCAACTTTACAACGGTGAAAGAATTTTACAAATCCGTCAAGTAGTTTCGGAGCCTATTTAATTCAAACAAACAATCAAATATTTCCTCTTTATAATTTCATATTAAATTAAATAAGTAATATTTATACCTGGGCTTAGTGAAAAGTCCACATTTGAAATGGTAGAAAACGTTACAATTTTAAATAATTGACCGCTCCCCGTAAAAAAAAAAAAAAAAAAAAAAAAAAAAAATACTCCTGTTTCATATTTGACGCTCACTACTCTTTAAAATATTTACTATCTGTTATAACTATTTTGAAAACTCCAAAACAAGCGTTTTGTGATTTTTTTAAAATTCTAATTAATTCGCGTGTCAGCATTTATTTTCCTTTTTTAATAATTGCTAAATAGTTTTAAAAATTAAAACCCACGCTTTTATATCAGGTCCAACTAAAATGTTTATTTTATTTTATTTTATTATTATTTTTTTTTTTTGGGGGGGGGGGGGTTGCATAGTTACGATTTTCATATGTGTTTCAGTTATTGTCATGTATCTAGGGTGTCAGGTAATTTTTAATTTCTCAAATTGCTTTTGATTCGTTTATCCAGCGTTTTATTTTGATCCTTTTAAACGGTGACTATAGCCTATGTTCACCGGAAATAGTGTATAGCTTTTCAAAGGTGAAAGAATTATTCAAATCCGTCAACTAGTTTCGGAGCCTATTCAATTCAAACAAACAAATATTTCCTCTTTATAATATTAGTATAAATAAATAATGATAAATTTTTGCAATTCCTTGTCTTAGCGAATATACCATTTTGTTACATTAAAATAAAATGTACCACGCAAGATAAATTTCCAATTTTTAATGACTGTTAAAAGTGCATCTTTTTCCTAAAAAGTAATATATATTAAAAATATCTCTTTAAAGTTTCCAACAAGTTGATCAATAATTTTAAAGTTTTAAATCTTTAAAACTTTCGGACTTTAATTTCTACTTATTTTTGATAAAAACTGTTTTCAAACTCAAAATGCTAATTTGTCAGTTTTTTTATACATGTATAAAAGTAGGACATATATAACATAAACAAGTACTAGTATTTTTTGATTATGTAATTTTATTAATTGTTAACTATTTTAACTGTAAAAATACGTAGAAAAGAACGCATTTTTTTTTTTTTTTTTTTTTTTTTTTTTTTTTTTTACTTAATACTAGATTAAAATCGGGTGCCTATAGTTTCGTATAGTACCAAAAACAAGCCCAGGGGCATATGAAAAGAAAATTGGCGCACGGGGCAAAGTTTCAAGTTAGCGTCCTATCCCCCAACCTTTTCTTGTAATGTCCAAAAAATGGCATTGATAGTATAAATGTGGCGCCCCCCCCCCCTCTTTCGGAAGGCGCTGAATAAGTCCCCTCCACATGTACCCTTGCAGCGCCGTGCGAAAACAAAGGGGAGGCAAAGGGGGCGGTTGCCCCGGCTGCGTAAATTTAGGGGGTGCCAAATTTATACTACCAACGTCCTTTTTAGTCTGTCTCAAGAAAAAGTTCAGGGAATGGGACGCCAAACTGAAACTTTGCCCCGAGCACAGTTTTCTCTTCGCACACCACTGCCCCCCCCCCTTTCATATATTTTGCAGGGTGAATAAGGAAGTGTGCTCTTAAGTGGACACGCTAGTCACAAGCCAAGACAATTCAAGATGGCGGCTCGATTTTTCAGCGGATTCGAAGGATGGGCTAAAATTACTTTGATTGACATGCAATCATCCAATTAGGAAATAGAATGCTCTTAACCAATTATCTGCGACCATTTTTCTCTTCAAAGGTGCGCAATTCTAGCCGATTTCATGTTTAAAGGATTTTTTTCAACTGATTTCCCATTACTTTGGGTAAATGCAATGATGTTGAGCTTCAAAAGAATTTCCATCTCTATGATTAGCGTTCCAAAATTAAAATGGTTTGATTTTCAGAAAATAAACGAATAATTAATTTAGATAGATTACTATAAAATAAAAACAATTTTATTTACTTAACGCAATCACAAAAAATAAATAAATAAATAAATAAATAAATAAAAAATTAATATTGAATGAGGGGGGGGGGGTAATCAGGTACAAGTAGTTTAAATAACTATTTTGGGGGGGGGTAAGGGGGAGGGATTCTTTTTAGAATACGAAACTTATCAAGATAAATAGCACTGAAGGTTAAAGTCATAAATACTTCATAAAATTATGAGAAAAATATTTAGACAAATTTAAATATTTAAACATTGTTTATTTTTTGCGGAGAGGCAAGTAAGCAAGGGCGAAAAGGAAATGGAAATTTTTAAGAAAGGAGAAATAGGTGTTAATCCCAGCGTAGTCGTTTATAGACATAATACATAATTTATTATTGTTTGTAGTGACAAATGTGACAGAAAAAGTGTAGCAAATTTTAAAAACTTTGTGTGATGTTAAGTCAATAAAGCAAAATATTTTGCCAATATTTCAGGTGGAAGAAAATTTAGATTCTTGATGATTTTTACAAGCATTATATAAATACCGCAAGAAGCTCTAACAATTTTTAATTTTGAGCACTGACATAGCAGTAAAGTCTATAGGAGGGAGGAGGGGGGTTCTGAAAACTGTTTTTTAAATGATACAGTCAGTTAAGAATGGTTTTTGTTTTGATCCGATATATTGTACTGATTCATTTTTTTTTTATGGATTTACTCAACTCAGCCGAAAACTCGGGTAATTTTGGTATTTATGTTTAGTGGTTCAATTCTGAGCTAATAGAAAGGAAATAATTGCGAAAAGTTGTGAAAATTTACTTGCACATTAATGTAAAATCACAATATTTTATTTAAATATCTCTCTAAAGATATTTTACTGTAAGAAATGCACAAACACAATACGCAAAAAATGTAAACATGTGTTTTGTGTAGAATTTAATGCATATCTATCGCTTTATTTTTAACACTTTCCTACATAGTTAAAAAGATTTTGTTAATATTATAGTTAGCAGAGATTTATAATTAGCATTTTAAAAAAAATTAAACATATTTAAAGACTTAATTATTTGTGCAGAAGGAGGATTTCAGGTTTTAATTTTTTTTTTTTTTTTATTAAAATACGGAGAGAAAAAAGAAAGAATTTAATTTTGTAAGTTGAGAAGGGGGGGGGGGAAGTAGAGGGAAAAAACGGATTTTTTTTTGGGGGGGGGGAGAGATAGTAGGACAGTTTTATAGATGACAGCTTATTTACCTTCTTGAATATTTATTAATAGGATGAAAAATGTAACTTAAAAGTGTTTTAAAGATTTTTAATTTTGTGTACCTCAAAAGAACGAGGAGGGGGGTATACAACGATATTTATGGGTTGTTTACGATTAATTATTTATTTTTAGAATAAAATATGTATAAACCTATGGGTCGAGATTGGGTCGGGTTGACTTCGACTCTTGCTGCTGTTCAAGTTAATTTCTGATTTTTTTTTTTGTCAGTCTTGGGTCTTGTTGACTGCTACATTTTGTTTTTATTCTGGATGACTTTTACTTTTTAGCAGTGCTTAGCGCATTTGGGACACTTTAGGATTTGGTTTTTAGCACTTTCCAACAAAGTTGAAAAGTGCTTATGCATTCAGTTTGTCTGTCCGTCTGTCCGCGCTCGAACTCCCGTAAATATACTCGGATTGCTATGAAATTTTTATACGTTATTGATATTTACCTTAGCACGACACCTATTAAAAATGAAGTATCTACCATGATCAGTTTATCTACAGAAACAATCAAAAGTTTCCCATTACATTACGGCGTATGGGGAAAATCGTTAATATACTCGGATTGCCATGAAATTTTAGGACGTTATTGACGTTTACCCTAGCACGAACGCTATTGAAAATGAAGTTTCTACCATGATTAGTTTATCTACAGGGCGAATCAAAAGTATTCCATTACATTACGGCCTATGGGGAAAAATCGTTTATATACTCGGATTGCCATGAAATTTTAGGACGTTATTGACATTTACCCCAGCGCAAGTTCTATCGAAAATGAAGTTTCTACCATGATTAGTTTATCTACAGGGCGAATCAAAGTTTCCCATTACATTACGGCCTATGGGGAAAAATCGTTAATATACTCGGATTGCCATGAAATTTTAGGACGTTTACCCTATCACGTACCCTATTGAAAATGAAATTTTTACCATGATTAATGTATCTACAGGGCGAATCAAAAGTTTCCCATTACATTGTCTATATGGAAAAATCGTTTCAAAGGAATTTTAAAGATGTTATACCCTGTCAAACATATTAAAATATGCATTCTATAAAATATAAGGTGAAAATATAGCTATTATTCATTTACATGGCCACACGAAAGAATTCCAAAAGATAATGGTAAAAGGGGGGGAATTGTGTGTGGCATATTTTAAATATATTAAGATGTTACATGTATAATAAAACTGATATATGTCACTGAAGCTTAATATAAACTATACGCTACTGTCTTGCATAATACGAAGTACATAGCATTTACAGGGCCATACAAAAGATTTCAAATAGTATATTCTTTCTGAAGTACCGTATATGTGTCCGATGATGGCTGATAGAGGGATGAAATGCATTTTAATTATGATATGCGCGTTTATATTTCGCTAAAAATATGCACATTATATGGTGTGTATAAATGTTATAGTTGATATACAGGGCTACCCAAAAGAGCTCACCAACGTTACTGAATATGTGTATAAATTATTTAAACGTGGTTCTTAAATAAGCTATGCATTTTTACGCTGAGCTTCATTCAATTTACTGAGAAATGTTTGCAGAATATAGATAAAAGGATATACAGGACCACGCAAAGAATTCGGTACATGGACGCCTATGAATGATAATTTATGAGAATGTGATTTCAGATGTTTTAAAAGTGTTTTAGTTTACAATAAATTTTAGCCTAATGCTGACGTGTATTAAAGGTACAATGTAAACTACAGGGCTGAACAAAAGTATTCACGTATGCTTCCATCTGATAGTATGAAATGCTGAAACATAAATTTCAAGCTACTGGGTATTTTCTTGCTAAACTAAACTTTCCCATTATATCATGTGACATATGAAATACAGAGCTGTTCAAAAGTACTGGAATACATATTTGGCTATACACCATTATTTCCCTAAATAACAAAGTTTTGTTAAAGATTTCATTAAGTGTTGGAAAGTGCTTCATAATCAATGATTAACGCATGATTTTTCATACTTGTTACTTTATCGAGAAAGGTTCGGATTGATCCGAATTTATTGGGGTGAATTCTTTGGTAAAATGTTCGTTCTTTTTTGCAATTTTTGTACAAAATGTGCGTCTGTTTCACGATATTTTGAAGATATTCGTGTTTTCTCCGTGATCATTTTACAAAATTTGTTGTCCGGTTCGCTTCTATTTTTTTGCTGCTGGTCGGGTTTATTTTTTTACTTTTTGTTGTGAGTTGCGTTTGAATCCGGTTAACTTCTACTGTTTCCTACAAACACGTAACGTTACATACAGCAAACACGTGGGTGGTTTACAATTCTCCATCGATATACAGAGTGATATCGGCTCATACAAATTGCCCTCACCTCCGGGAAAAAAAACCACAACGAGAGTGAAACAAAGAAAAAAAGGAAAACAATAGAAATCAGAGGAAAAAGAAAAGAGAAAGATCATTCAGGTGCCTTGGGTTAGGAAGCCCGTGAATATTTAAAGAAGGTATCCTCCTGGGGGCGATTAGTTTTAAGAATTCATTGAATAAGTATAGGGGGGAGAAAGGGTAGCTAACCCCCCCTTTAAATTTAGAAAAAGATTTTTATGCTGAATTACCACATTTCGTTCGAATATCGTAAATCATATAAATAATTGGTTTAAAATTTCATTTATATAATTGTTGGAGATCTCTGAGAAGGAAAAAATGAAAAGTATTTATATATTTATTTTGGAGGGGGATGAAGGGAATTTGTTAGATGACTTACTTTATATGACTAAAGATTAACAAATATGGCTAAACACAAAATAAAGAGATTTAAAGACTAAATTTTATATATTTGGTAAGGAGAAATAGGGGGAAAACATCAATTTTTGTGGGGTTAAGAGTAAAACTATGATTGATTATTTATTATTACAATAAAAGTTTTAGAAAAATCGATGACTTTAAAAGTTTAAAATTTGTGAGCTGGGGAAGGGGGAGAAACAATTTATTAATTATTTATTTTGGTGTGTATGTGGGATGGAGAAGTTTTTTAAATGACTTACTTTTATTTGCCTTATAAAACATTAACAAATGGGTTTAAAAAATAATAAAATGTGGGGAAAGTTTCAATGAATAAATTCTAGGCATTTACTAATAGGATGAGAGGGAAAAATCTCATTTTTAGTCAGCGGGGAGGAGTTTTTGTGATAGTTTTTTTATTGTTACAACAAAGTGGCTATATTGTGTAAACATGGATACAGTGAGATAGACAGCAAAACAGCGAAGTGATACTTCTGGAAGGGATAATATTGAAGGCTGTGATGAGAGCAAAAGGCGGGAACGAAATTTTGATACAAGGGGGGGAGGCAAGTGTGATATAAATTATTTTTCTAAATCAGAATTTCAGAGAACTTAGATTTTCACCTCCAATTAATAAATAACAAAAAACTTAAATATTTTTAAGGACTTTTTGCAAATTCTGCATAACTCTAACAAAGTTTTTTTAAGGAGCAAAAATTACTTTTAAAAAATTAAACACTTTTTAAAAAATTGAAGAAACATAAGAAATGTGTAGGATCACTTAAAATTATTCCGCTACATTATGGTCTACGTAGATAAATCATTTGCGGTGTTTCAAGGAGCGCCATACTAATTTAAAAGTAATGAAATTCATATACATTACTGAGGTACTCTGGAAGACAATTATAAAAAAATATGTCATGTATAGCACTTACAGTATACACACAGAGGATCTCCATAGTAATTTATTATATTATGGTCTAAAAATCTTTCGCGATGTGTTGTTGTAATAGTGTTACTCTTTTAAAAACAATGAAATTTATACGAACTTCTAAAATGGACTTAAGAAATGCTTGCGGTATAATATTTGGCGAAAAACATTTGCCATTCAATAACAGAGTTACACAAAAGAATTCGGTTGTAAAAAGCTCTTCGGAGAAAAACTGTTCCTAGCGTATTTAAATTATGTTCACTACTTTGAACATGAAATGCAATGAAATGCTGTTTCGTGTATACTCTCTGTTAAAAAGAATTTCCATAAAAACATTCCACTTATACAGGGTGATTCATAAAAGATGGGCAGAACTTTAAGGGGTTATAGTACACTTAAAGACAAATAATATTAAATAGGAGACTAAGGGTCCCAGACGTATTCCCAAGGAGATAGGGGGCATTAAAGTTTAGGGTCCGAAATTTCAAATGATTATAAAAAATGGAAAAATTGGTCGATTCGGTTGCGGTTTTTGCAAAAATTTTTCTTTATGCCAGTATTTTCTTGAAATAAAATTTTAAAGTTCAATTTAAAAAAATGCCGATAGGGGGCGCTTTAGACTTTGGAGTAACAAACAACTATTTTTTAACGTTATTTTTTGTATTTATTTAAATGATTTCGAAAGCTTAGACTTAAACTTAAATTTTGATCTAAAAATCTGAGTCCTAACGAGTAGTTAAGTAGCGTAAACTGAAATTTGAAATTTGAAACCCTTCTCCCCCCCAGAACAAAAATCAGTTATTCCCGATCTTTGTGTCGTAGATTAGGCTCTAACTACTGCCGCGTTTTGCTAAAATTATTCTTTATGTCAGTATTTTCTTGGAAATAAATTTTAAAGAAAAGTTTCAAAAAATTCCGATAGAGGGCGCTTTAGACTTTGGAGTAACGAACAACTATTTTATACCGTTATTTTTTGTGTCTCATTAAATGTTTTCTAAAGCTTAGACTTAAATTTTCAGCCCAAAATCTGAATCGTTAGACGTGGTTAAGTTTCTGGGGAGAGGGGTTTGAAATTTCTACTCCTGAGCACAGTTCAGTTTACCATGTCCACACATTGTGTGCTGTGATACGAGGTAAAAAGACACAAATTAGGATTATGTTACCAAAGCATATTTATTAACATGTAATTACAATAAATGTTCAAAATTGTGACCACCAGAGGTTATGCACGCAGAACAACGGCGAAGAATGGAAGGGCGAACATTCGCGAAAACATCAGGCTTTTCGAGCACTTCCCCTACAGCGGCGGAAAGTCTGGCGACCAGTTCCTCGGGGGATTCAATGGGTGTCTCATACATAAGAGCCTTCAATTGTCCCCAAAAAAAGAAATCGAGGGGTGAAAGATCTGGCGAGCGAGCAGGCCAAGCAACAGGACCACCTCGACCAATCCATCTGTTCGGAAATGTGATGTCCAGATAGTTGCGGACGTCTCGTACGTAATGGGCTGGCGCTCCATCGTGCTGGAACCACATGACCCGCCGGATGCGTGGAGGAACAACGTTTAACAGGTCTGGCAGCACATGTTGCAGAAATGTGAGGTATGTTTTACCGTTGAGGCGTTCAGGAAGAAGGTACGGTCCGATTAGGTGGTCTCCGAGGATTCCTGCCCAAACATTGATGGAAAAGCGTCTCTGATGAGCATGTGGATACGTAGCATGTGGATTGACATCCTCCCATTCATGTGCATTGTGTGTGTTAAATGTACTTTCACGTGTGAAGGTACATTCATCGGTGAAAAGCACAGTTCGTCCAAAATGTGGATTTAGCGCGTTCTGCTGCAGAAACCAGCGGGCGAATTCAATACGATTTGGATAATCCCCTGGAGACAGTTTCTGGACTCATTGCACATGAAACGGGAGCAAATGTTCATCCTTCAGTACCCTCCAAGTCATGGACTGTGAGGTATCCACCTGCCTAGCCACTGTTCGTGTACTTGTACTTGGCTGCGCCGCTACTACATCCAGAATGGCTTCTGCAACAACTACTGATTCGTCCTTTTTTGCACGACCTGCATTCGACCGGGAAGCGAGAAATGATCCCGTCTCACACAACTGTCTGTGCAAGCGCTCGAAAGTTTTGCGGTTAGGCAACCGCCTGTTGGGAAATCACTCTCCGTACATTCGTTGTGCCTCTGCACCATTTCGATCTGCCGCTCCGTAAATTAAATGCATCTCAGCCTTTTCCTTATTCGTGAAGGGCACCATCTTCCGATTCATTACTACAGCGACTTACACTTGACTCACCGTTCAGTGGTTTTTATGCCTGAATCGTGTCGAAATTTTGCATACGTGTTCTTCTCCTTCCCCATTTGACAATTGCATACTTTCTGTCTCCTTCTTCACCCGGTGACTAGCGTCAGGAATGGAGCTTTAACGTTTGCATGAGCGACGTTTCCAACTGTGCCAGTGCCTTTATGAGTGAATTCCGACTATGCAGTCCTTGACGAAAGTTGTATTTTTGCCTCGTATCACAGCACAGAATCGTTGGGCATGGTTAAGTAGTGCAAACTGAACTATATTCAGAAGTTGAAATTTGAACCCCCTCCCCTCGCTACTGAACCACGCTCAGCGATTCAGATTTTGAGCTGAAAATTTAAGTTTAAGTCTAAGCTTTAGAAAGCATTTAATGAGACACAAAAAATAACGGTATAAAATAGTTGTTCGTTACTCCAAAGTCTAAAGCGCCCTCTATCGGAATTTTTTGAAACTTTTCTTTAAAATTTATGTTCAAGAAAATACTGACATAAAGAATAATTTTGGCAAAACGCGGCAGTAGTTAGAGCCTAATCTACGACACAAAGATCGGGAATAACTGATTTTTGTTCTGGGGGGAGAAGGGTTTCAAATTTCAAATTTCAGTTTACGCTACTTAACTACTCGTTAGGACTCAGATTTTTAGATCAAAAAGTCTAAGCTTTCGAAATAATTTAAAGAAATACAAAAAATAACGTTTAAAAATAGTTGTTTGTTACTCCAAAGTCTAAAGCGCCCCCTATCGGCATTTTTTGAAATTGAACTTTAAAATTTTATTTCAAGAAAATACTGGCATAAAGAAAATTTTTTGCAAAAACCGCAAACGAATCGACCAATTTTTTCATTTTTTATAATCATTTGAAATTTCGGACCCTAAACTTTAATGCCTCCTATCTCCTTGGGAATACGTCTGGGACCCTTAGTCTCCTATTTAATATTATTTGTCTTTAAGTGTACTATAACCCCTTAAAGTTCTGCCCATCTTTTATGAATCACCCTGTATATAAATCAAATTAAACCTGTTGAAATTGGTCATCTGTTTCCCGCCGTCCTTGCTTTTTGTATCATTTAAAGTCTCTTCTTTTTCACTATTCGTTTTTTTTTTCTTTTCTTTTCTTAAGGAAGATATTGCACATTCAGTCTAGCTTTATTAATGTTACAGTGTTTTACAATTAAGTTTTCTTTCAAAATTTATTATTCATTGCAGAACAATGTAATAATTCCCACGAACCATCTGTCGACATATAAACAGATGCGATTCAATAGCAAGATTTCAATATGATGAATACCAGAAGCGATGGGGCGATCGCCCCCTCCCCCTTTGAGCCCAATGAAGGGTCTGCAAAATGATATTAGATGTCAGCAGGATAAATGAATCGTGTTTAAGATTGAGAACGGTGCGACCTGATCGGACTCGACGAAGCTGTCACTGCCCGGGTTGGGCCGGGCCAGTTTTAACTCATGAGACTAGGGCTTGGTTAGGTCTAGAGATCTGCATCGCCCTGTATCAGACTGGCAAAAAAAATAAACAGGCCGTATGGGCCAGTTCGATAAAAAAGTTTAACGGGCCTGCCGGCGTGTTATAAAGATTTCGGCAAAAACGCTAAAATGAGATCTATTTTCAATGAATATGGGTTTAACGACCATAAGTATAAATGTGCGTCACGAGTAGATACTAGTTTAAAACATCAATACATAAATGTAACGTGTACAGGGTAGAAATCAGAATCGGACAGTTGCTTTGTGTCTATACGGGTTTAATAATTTTTTGGCAAACTGGAGCCGGGCCAAGATCAGATTTGCACTGTTTTTCTACATATAGTCGGGGGTCAGAACTAGACTTAATTATTCGTAAGACGTGTAGGGCAGACAACATTATTTGTAAAAGGGATAAAAACTATTAACGTACTGTTAACGTACTTTTTGGAAATATACTCCTTGGTGTTTATTAAATTCATTTCTGAACAACACGAAAGTTTGACAAATTTTCTGACTAATTTTTAACTATAAAGGCACAAAATTGACAAGCCTGACTATTGAAGGGATTTGGAATCGAACAGCATATTTCATTTTTGCTAAATAAGATATTTGTTTATACTTGTCGAGGTATAAGAGATTCTTGTCACGTGGTTTCAGATTTTTCTCCTTTTGCATGTTGTCGCTTCGGGAAATTCGATTCAAAACGCTAATTTTCACAATATTTTCATAAATATGATGAAAATTAGCGTTTTATATAGTGTGTTGCGCATTGTATTTGCTTGTATCAAAAAATGGACAATGCCATTCCATTACATTGTTTCTGAATAAAAACACCTGTTAAACTCATGTGTTTCCAAAAAGAAATGAAATCAGAAATGCATAAAAAATAGCTCCTCTAAATTTGAGAAAATCTTTGATAAAGTGATAAAGAAGTATTTTCATAAATGTACTTTTTATTACACAGCTTCAAAAGTTATGATAATTTTAACTTCCTTTTTTTTCTTTTATTCTAAACCATATTATTTTTTCAGTGCATCTTTATTTGAATGTTGAAAGTCTAAGAACCTAAGTAATCTTTAATGTTCTTATTGTGTATTGTCAGTAAAAATTTTCTATGAAATCATCTAATAAATATGAATGCAGTAATCTTTAAAAAATCTTAATTGTATGATAAAAATCTGATTTTGTTTCGAAATAAAGATGCAGGCCGATTTCGGCCTGGACTATTTTCACTGATTTCTGTACGGGGCGGGCCTGGCCTAGAAATGTAAAAGTGTAAACGAGCGGGCCAGGCTCTGGCTGAATATTTTGTTTTATACCGGGCCGGGCTAAAATAACATTCATTCGGTCCGGGCCGGGGCGAGACTGGAGAATCCAGCCCGTCCAGACCTCTAGTCAAGTCTTCACTCTTTCGGAAATCATTCCGAGTTCGGATCTTACTTTTTTTCTGCAAAACTTGACCACACTATATTTTTTCTTCCACTTAGGGCCTGGCATGGACTTCGTTCTTTTAGAGGTCTGCCCGAACCTAAATTTCCATGCCCAGGCTCAAAAAGCAATTCAATTTTAACCCAACCCAAGCTCGCTAAAAAAAAAAATAAATAAATAAATAAAAGAGAAAAATCTGATTTAGTACCGAATAGCCTGATACAAAACAGATCAACAAATCCAAAATGAAACAAAACCAATCTAATATTTGAAGGAAATTGGGAAAGGTATCCCAAGAACTAGATCCGAATTTGTCAAAATCCAAAAGAAGAAATGTCCCGAATCCGAAACGTTTAAAGTCAACTCGACCCATAATATATCAATCCGAACCCAAAAATTACAAATTATGTCAAATCGAGCCCTTACCCGAACACCTGTAACTGAAATGAAAGAAAATGAGTTCATGTATTTTAATAGAATTAAAAAATATGTTTTACATCTTCAACTTGAATGTTATAATTTACAGAGAAAAAAAATCTAGTATTTGCTCTCTAGTGCAAAACCTATTCCTAAGTCAGCCAGCTCAAACTTGGTCCGTAGCAAAAAAGTATAAATCTATCCGGCCTACTACAAAAAACAAACTCAAAAAAAAAGAAAAAAAAAATCCCTAACCAAACTTTCTAATTAACTCGAATCCCCACCTTGTTCTTTGCGCAGCATATCCTGATATAACTTTGCGCCATAAAACCCCATTCAACCAACCAATCAATCAACCTGAGTGCTACTCTCAGAAGTGAAATTTTATCCAGAACAGAACCGAATTTGAAAAAATGTAGGTCAAACTGACCCAAATCCGACCCACAGCAAAAATGTCAAGTCGATTCGAACACGACTCACTGCAAAATTTAAAAATAATCTCCACCAGCAATGAAAAACATCACCTCCTGCCCGAACCTCCAAATCTTGAAATCGCTCCCCTTTGAGAATTCTCGTGTTCCCCCCTTGAGAATTCTCGTGTTCCCCCCATGAATCAGAAAAGAGTGTTCATCTAAGAATTGCACTTAAAATAACTTCATTTTTCAAATATTCGACAAAAAAATTTATTTGACCCCTGAGCGTATAGTATTGCCCTGCTTCCGATCCGAACCCGAAAATACTAATTGGAAATCAAATCAAAACCCGACCAAAATTTTTTTTGTCAATTTAGAATCGAAATGAAAGAAAAACAATCCATGTTTTAATGGAATTATTAAATGTCGACATTTATATTTCTAATATCAATTTTATCTTTTATATAGAAAATAAATATCTAATATATACTCATAACGGAATCAACCAAAGAAAGATGGCTAAATTGTTGAAAAGTGTTCGTTAAATAGAGGTATCTTCTATTCGAGACATTCCGTATGGATATTTTAATGTACATGTTAACACTTGCGAGTAGCAGTGTTAACATGTAAATTGAAATGTAAAATCGTAAATATTCATAATTAACTATTTGGAAATGTCTGTTATGGCATTTTATATAGTTTTATTTTATAGTGTCTTCGATATTTTCTTTTATAATACTCCTTTAAACTATTTTCTTCCATAACGGATAAAATATTTAGACTTTCATTTGAAATATGGGGTCGAATCGAATCCTTCTTGCGAGATTGAAAATCCACTATGAATCAGATCAGAACCCAAAATAGTGCAAATTAATTTCACCCGAAAACAACAACAGCAACAAAAAAGAATGCAGAGAAAAGCAGATAAAAAGTAGAATTCCACTCGGTCCGCAAGAAAAACGTAAAAATCCACTCGACCAGTAGCAAAAAAGTCCTTCCGGCAATGCCGGGAGGAAAAGGTAGCTTTCATATACTTATATATTTATTTATTTATTTTAAAGTAAGTTACATTGTTCAAAAATACTAAGCTCAAATTAGTGGAAATAATCTTTAAAAATTAGTGATTTTATAAGATTGAATACTAGTTTTTGTCAAGACTGAATATTAATAGGAATTTTTAGAAATTAGTCATCTTTTATTCGACCTGGTTTTATTTTAAGCGATTTAGAGAGTCACCAAATTCCACGATATCATAAAGTGTATGCCATTTTAAAGCAACATGATGGATCGTTCAGATCAGACCGTTTCAAAATGTCAGCCATAAGCAAAATTCAAAGTGCTATAACTCAATCATTTTTTAAGATATAGACAAAATAAAAAGTGTTCTGGAATCGTTGTTTTAAGTTTTAACACGTAAAAGAAAAATATTTTTCAACTTTTAATTTTTTCGCATTTAATTTTAAATTTTAAATTTTTTTAAATATTTAAAATGGCCACCATTTTGAAACAAAATGGTGGATGATGCTGGCCAACGAACTCGGTTGAGACATTTGTATGTAGTATGTACATATCAAGTTTCATTGAAATCGGTTCATAAATACTCGTGTTGTCACGTGACAAAATCAGATCGTTTCAAAATGTCAGCCATAAGAAAAATTCAAAGTGCTATAACTCAATCATTTTGTAAGATATAGACAAAATAAAAAGTGTTCTGGAATCGTTGTTTTACGTTCTAACACGTAAAAGAAAAATTTTTTTCAAATGTTGATTTTTTTCGCATTTAATTTTAAATTTTAAATTTTTTAAAAAATTTAAAATGGCTACCATTTTGAAACAAAATGGCGGATGATGCTGGCCAACGAACTCGGTCGAGACATTTGTATGTACTATGTACATACCAAGTTTTATTGAAATCGGTTCATAAATACGCGTGTTATCACATGACAAAATCAGATCGTTTCAAAATGTCAGCCATAAGCAAAATTCAAAGTGCTATAACTCAATCATTTTTTAAGATATAGACAAAATAAAAAGTGTTCTGGAATCGTTGTTTTAAGTTTTAACACGTAAAAGAAAAATATTTTTCAACTTTTAATTTTTTCGCATTTAATTTAAAATTTTAATTTTTTTTAAATATTTAAAATGGCCACCATTTTGAAACAAAATGGTGGATGATGCTGGCCAACGAACTCGGTTGAGACATTTGTATGTAGTATGTACATATCAAGTTTCATTGAAATCGGTTCATAAATACTCGTGTTGTCACGTGACAAAATCAGATCGTTTCAAAATGTCAGCCATACGAAAAATTCAAAGTGCTATAACTCAATCATTTTTGAAGATATTGACAAAATAAAAAGTGTTCTGGAATCTTTGTTTTAAGTTCTAACACGTAAAAGAAAAATATTTTACAAATTTTAATTTTTTCGCATTTAATTTTAAATTTTAAATTTTTTAAAAATTTTAAAATGGCCGCCATTTTGAATCAAAATGGCGGATGATGCTGGCCAACGAACTCGGTCGAGACATTTGTATGTACTATGTACATACCAAGTTTCATTCAAATCGGTTCATAAATACGTTAGTTATCGCATGACAAAAATCAGATATATATATATATATATATATATATGGTTATATATATATATATATATATATATATATATATATGTCAACATTTGAACGGAGGGTGGTTTTGGGGTCTGGGGGTCATGATCGGTGAAAATATACCAAAATTTTCCGGAAGTGCTTTCCTCCGGACGGCTGCAATAGGTAGCTTTTTACTTTTTGTAATGAAAGCTACCTAAAAGTAAGAAGTCAACTTGACCGAAACCAAACCAGCATCTATAAAATAGTACTCAACTCAACCCCCCCCCCCACACACACACATACAAAATAGAAATCAACCAGACCCAATACCAACCAGCAGCAATAAAGAAAGAGAACCGGACCCCAACCCAACCCGCAGCGGAAAGTAGAATTGAACCTTACCCAAACACGACTCGCAAAAAAAAAGTATTTAACCAGAACAACGGCAAAAAGTAAACTGGACCGAAACCCGACCTGCAACGAAAAAAATTAGCCCCGATCCTACTCACGATGAAAAAAAATTGTCCCGACACGAGCTGCAGGTGCGATTGGAATCTCCAAATTTCTGAAAAGTCCCCCCCCCTTTTTTTTTGAGGAGTCTCCAGATCTGCCCTTGTACCAGGACAAACAAAAACTGCTAAAAACTGCAAAATCGTCTAAAAGTTTTACAATGTTATATTGAATTGTCACCCATTAAATATATACGAACTTGTAAAATTTGTAAATATCTCGACAAATCTTGTCCACGATACTTTGTACTATGATGTTTTGGAACATGCAAAAGCCTTCTGCTCGATAGAAGCTGCATTAGTTGAACGTCGACAAAAAACACCAAAGAAGAAACAATTCTGAAAAATATTAGAGAGTAAAATTTGCTGAATAGCAGACTTTAAAAAAATTTCTATATTTTGCCTTACAGTTTCATTATTTTTACTTTTATATTATAACTAGCGGCCCTCCCTCGCTTTTCTTCGGGTAGAGCAAGTCGCCCAGTCCCCCGCCACTACTAACACCGCAAATTGTTTCTACCACTTCATCTCATTAAATTCAACTATTAAAAACATTACCCTCATTTTAGGTAGTCGGATAAAAAAATAGCTTATATGTTAATCTAAAGTGTCAGATATCTCCATACAAAATTTCATAAAAATCGATCCATCCGTTCTTGAGTTATAAATTTTGTAACTAACACGATTTTGCTTTATGTATATAGATTATAGCAGCCTGCCCCGACTTCGCACGGATATTTAAGAAAAATTTCAAGTTATAAATTTTTCCACACTCACTCATAACCTAATAATTAAAATGCCGTCTCTGACATTGACTCCCCTCCCGTGCCCCAGTGACGCCTACATCACACATTATGATGCAGCCTAGTCGAGCGGGGTAAACGGCAACCATTAAATCAGTCTTGATTTTGAAGTAATTTATTTTGATAAGAATCAATACCAAAGTAACAAGAAAGAGCTTTTACAGAAACGGCATTTTAATTATTTTTTTAAATAAAAAACACTTATTGTGACATAACTATAACAGTTAGACATATGCTGTTGCGACATTTTTTGTAGATAATTACATGTTAACAAAGTCGTAGTACATTTTTTTGTTCTATAATCAATAGTATTCGCAACGCACGCGATGTAAAGATTTTTTAAGTTCATTTTCTACACTTTGGGTTACAATATTGGCATTTTAATAAGGATCCCTAATTTTTTTGAAAATATAATATAGCCTATGTTCACCGGAAATAGTGTAGCTTTCATACGGTGAAAGAATTTTTCAAATCCGTCAAGTAGTTTCGGTGCCTATTCAATTCAATTCAAACAAACAAACAAACAAATCTTTCTTTTTTATAATTTTATATTAAATTAAATAAGTAATATTTATCCCTAGGCTTATTGAAAAAGTCCGCATTTGAAATTGTAGAAAATGTTACAATTTTAAATATTTGACTGCTCCTCCTAAAAAAAATCCTCCCTCCCCATATTTGATGCTCACTACTCTTTAAAATATTTACTATCTGTTATAACTTTTTTGAAAACTCCAAAACAATCGTTTCGTGATTTGTTTTTAACTTTAATTAATTTGCGTTTCAGCATTTCTTTTCCTTTTTTTAGTAATTGCTAAATAGTTTTAAAAATTAAAAAACACGGTTTTATATCAGGTCGGGCTAAAAAGTTTAAAATGTTTTTTTTTGGGGGGGGGGGAGGAGGGGGTTGCATAGTTACGATTTTCATATGTGTTTCAGTGATTGTCATGTGTCTAGTGGGTCAGGTAACCTTTAGTTTCTCAAATTGCTTTTGATTCGTTTATCCTGCGTTTTATTTTTATCCTTTTAAGCAGCGACTATAGCCTATGTTCACCGGAAATAGTGTAGCTTTCCAACGGCGAAAGAATTTTTCAAATCCGTCAAGTAGTTTCGGAGCCTATTCAATGCAAACAAACAAACAATCAAATCTTTCCTCTTTATAATATTAGTATAGATAAATAATGATAAATATTTGCAATTCGTTGTCTTTGCAAATATACCTATTTGTTATATTAAAATAAAATGTATTACACAGGATAAATTTCCCATTTTTAACGACTGTTAAAAGTGTATCGTTTTCATCAAAAGTAATAAATATTAAAAAATATTTCTTTAAAGTTTGAAACAAGTTGATCAACAATTTTAAAATTACCAATCTTTAAAACTTCTAACTTTAATTTCTGCTTATCTTTGATAAAACTGTTTTTCGAACTGAAAATGCTTATTTTTTTTACTGTTTTACTTAATAATACTGGACTGAAATTTGGCTGCCTAGTATCGTATAGTACCAAAAACAAACACAGGGAAGAGAAAACTGCGCCCGGGGCAAAGTTTCAATTTGGCGCCCCCTTTCCCAGCTTTTTCTTGTAACAGCCCAAGAATGATGTTGATAGTATAAATATGGCGCCCCCCCCCCTTCGGACAGCGCGGTGTTGAATAAGCCTCCTCAAAATGTACTCCTTGCAGCGCCGTGCGAAAAAGAGGGGGACGAATGGGGTAGTTGCCCCGGGTGCGAAATTTAGGGGGCGCCAAATTTTTACTACTAACGTAATTTTTAGTCTGTCACAAGAAAAAGTTCAGGGAATGGGGCGCCAAACTGAACATTACTCCGGGCGTAGTTTTCTCTTTGCACACCCCTGCCCCCCCCCCCTGTTTCATGTATTTTGCAAGCTGTATAAGGAAATTTATAAATTCCAAATATAGCTCCTTGTCCTTTTAATGCTACCTATGTATTTCACAAAAGTTCCAATTATATTTTAAAGTTATCAGAATTTCCTTTTTGCTAAAAAGGAGCTTACTGTAATTTGTATCAAATCTACCTTGTTTTGTATGGACTTGAAAAAAATATATATATACAAAGAAATGTATAATTGTCTTCTTTGGAAGTTAGTTATAACTTAAAAATAGCGTTAGTTTTATAAAAACAAAAAATTAGAAGTCGTAATTTTTTTCAAGACTATTTTAGTTAAAATTTATCAATAATTGTAGAAAAAATAAATCCAAACTTTGAAATAAGGGAGGTTATTTTAACACGTTACTGTAAACCAATAACAGAAAGGAAATACGAGGAAAGGAAAAAAGTTACTTTCATTTGCTGAAATGGATTCGTGTTAACCAATCGAATTTTCAAAAGGGCAGGAGAGGCGGAGACTGGCTGAGGCGGAGCGCATATAATTAAAACGCTTTTTTTGTTGCATTTCTGACCAAAATCTTTTCGAATTTTGCTCAGCCTAATTGCAGTAGAAATATGGAAAGCATATCATTGGAAAGCTTAAACACTAATATTCCGTGAAGCGTTTTTAATTTTTTCTGAATTTTGCTGAAATAGATTTTATAAGAGTAAAAAGGGCACAACACCTCGAATTTCACTGAATCCAAAATTTAGAGGGTCCTCAGAATTAAACTACAACGAAAATCAGAAAAGTACAAACTAGCACGGTAATAGAATGTCCTCAGCCATCCTGAGAAAAAAAATCGTTTAAAAATATTGAAAATTAAGCGAGATATTAGAAAAGATTGCGCCCATAGACTTACCATTAGCGGTCGGCTTTTACCGCGTGACTAGTGTGTGCTCTTAAGAGCACACACTAGTCACGCGGTAAAAGCCGAGCGCTAATGTAAAGTCTATGGGAGCGTTCTTTTCTAATATCTCGCTTAATTTTCAATATTTTTAAATGATTTTTTTTTCTCAGGATAGCTGAGGACATTCTATTACCGGGCTAGTTTGTACTTTTCTGATTTTCGTTGTAGTTTAATTCTGAGGACCCTCTAAATTTTGGATTCAGTGAAATTCGAGGTGTTGTGCCCTTTTTACTCTTATAAAATCTATTTCAGCAAAATTCAGAAAAAATTAAAAACGCTTCACGGAATATTAGTGTTTAAGCTTTCCAATGATATGCTTTCCATATTTCTACTGCAATTAGGCTGAGCAAAATTTGGAAATATTTTGATCAGAAATGGAATAAAAAAAGCGTTTTAATTATATGCGCTCCGCCTCAGCCAGTCTCCGCCTCTCCTGCCCTTTTGAAAATTACAATTGGTTAACACCAATCCATTTTAGCAAATGAAAGTAACTTTTTTCCCTTCATTGTATTTCCTTTCTGTTATTGGTTTATAGTAACGTGTTAAAATAACCTCCCTTATTTCAAGGTTTTGATTTATTTTTTCTACAATTATTGATAAATTTTAGCTAAAATAGTCTTGAAAAAAAATCAACGACTTCTAATTTTTTGTTTTTATAAAACTAACGCTATTTTACTATTATTATATAACTATAACTAACTTCCAAGGAAGAAAATTATACATTTCTTTGTATATATATATATATATATTCAAGTCCATACAAAACAAGGTAGATTTGATACAAATTACAGTAAGCTCCTTTTTAGCAAAAAGGAAATTCTGATAATTTTAAAATATAATTGGAACTTTTGTGAAATACATAGGTAGCATTAAAAGGACAAGGAGCTATATTTGGAATTTATAAATTTCCTTATACAGCTTGCAAAATACATGAAACAGGGGGGGGGGGCAGGGGTGTGCAAAGAGAAAACTGCGCCCGGAGTAAAGTTCAGTTTGGCGCCCCATTCCCTGAACTTTTTATTGTGACAGACTAAAAATTACGTTAGTAGTAAAAATTTGGCTCCCCCTAAATTTCGATCCCGGGGCAACCACCCCCTTCGTCCCCCTCTTTTTCGCACGGCGCTGCAAGGAGTACATTTTGAGGAGGCTTATTCAACACCGCGCCGTCCGAGGGAGGGGGCGCCACATTTATACTATCAACATCATTCTTGGGCTGTTACAAGAAAAAGTTGGGAAAGGGGGCGCCAAATTGATATTTTGCCCCAGGCGCAGTTTTCTCTTCCCTGTTTTTTTTTTTTTTTTTTTTTTTTTTTTTGGTACTATACGATACTAGGCAGCCCAATTTCAGTCCAGTATTACTAAGTAAAACAGTAAAAAAAATAAACATTTTCAGTTCGAAAAACAGTTTTATCAAAAATAAGCAGAAATTAAAGTTAGAAAGTTTTAAAGATTGGTAATTTTAAAATTGTTGATTAACTTGTTTCAAACTTTAAAGAAATATTTTTTAATATTTATTACTTTTGAGGAAAACGATACACTTTTAACAGTCGTTAAAAATGGGGAATTTATCCAGCGTAATACATTTTATTTTAATATAACATAAAGGTATATTTGCAAAGACAACGAATTGCAAATATTTATCATTATTTATCTATACTAATATTATAAAGAGGAAAGATTTGATTGTTTGTTTGTTTGCATTGAATAGGCTCCGAAACTACTTGACGGATTTGAAAAATTCTTTCGCCGTTGGAAAGCTACACTATTTCCGGTGAACATAGGCTATAGTCGCCGCTTAAAAGGATAAAAATAAAACGCCGGTTAAATGAATCAAAAGCAATTTGAGAAACTAAAGGTTACCTGGCCCACTAGACACATGACAATCACTGAAACACATATGAAAATCGTAACTATGCACCCCCCTCCTCCCCCCCCCCCAAAAAAAAAGATTTTTAGAACTTTTTAGACCTACCTGATATAAAACCGTGTTTTTTAATTTTTAAAACTATTTAGCAATTACTAAAAAAAGGAAAAGAAATGCTGAAACGCAAATTAATTTTAGTTAAAAATAAATCACGAAACGATTGTTTTGGAGTTTTCAAAAAAGTTATAACAGATAGTAAATATTTTAAAGAGTAGTGAGCATCAAATATGGGGAGGGAGGATTTTTTTTTTTTTTTTTTTTTTTTTTAAGGGGGAGCAGTCAAATATTTAAAATTGTAACAATTTCTACAATTTCAAATGCGGACTGTTTCAATAAGCCTAGGAATAAATATTACCTATTTAATTTAATATAAAATTATAAAGAGGAAAGATTTGTTTGTTTGTTTGTTTGAATTGAATTAAATAGGCTCCAAAACTACTTGACGGATTTGAAAAATTCTTTCACCGTATGAAAGCTACACTATTTCCGGTGAACATAGGCTATATTATATTTTCAAAAAAATTATTTCAAATCCTTATAAAAATGCCAATATTGTAACCCAAGGTGTATAAAAATGAACTTAAAAAATCTTTACATCGCGTGCGTTGCGAATACTATTGATTATAGAACAAAATAATGTACTACGACTTTGTTAACATGTAATTATCTACAAAAAATGTCGCAACAGCATATGTCTAACTGTTATAGTTATGTCACAATAAGTGTTTTTTATTTTAAAAAATAATTAAAATGCCGTTTCTGTAAAAGCTCTTTATTGTTACTTTGGTATTGATTCTTATCAAAATAAATTACTTTAAAATCAAGACTGATTTAATGGTTGCCGTTTACCCCGCTCGACTAGGCTGCATCATAATGTGTGATATAGGCGTCACTGGGGCACGGGAGGAGAGTCAATGTCAGAGACGGCATTTTAATTATTAGGTTATGAGTGTGTGTGTAAAAATTTATAACTTGAAATTTTTCTTAAATATCCGTGAGAAGTCGGGGCGGGCTGCTATAATCTATATACATAAAGCAAAATCGTGTTAGTTACACCATTTATAACTCAAGAACGGATGGATCGATTTTTATGAAATTTTGTATGGAGGTATCTGACACATTAGATTAACATATAAGCTATTTTTTATCCGACTACCTAAAATGAGGGTAATGTTTTTAGTAGTTGAATTTAATGAGATGAAGTGGTAGAAACAATTTGCGGTGTCAGCAGTGGCGGGGGACTGGGCGACTTGCTCTACCCGAAGAAAAGCGAGGGCGGGCGGCTAGTTATAGTATAAAAGTAAAAATAATGAAACTGTAAGGCAAAATATAGCAATTTTTTTAAAGTCTGCTATTCAGCAAATTTTACTCGCTAATACTTTTCAGAATTGTTTCTTCTTTGGAGTTTCTTGTCGACGTTCAACTAATGCAGCTTCTTTCGAGCAGAAGGCTTTTGCATGTTCCAAAACATCATAGTACAAAGTATCGTGGACAAGATTTGTCGAGATACTTACAAACTTTACAAGTTCGTATATATTTAATGGGTGACAATTCAATATAACATTGTAAAACTTTTAGACGATTTTGCAGTTTTTAGCATTTTTGTTTGTCCTGGTACAAGGGCAGATCTGGAGATTCCTCAAAAAAGAGGGGGGGGGGACTTTTCAGAAATTTGGAGGTTCCAATCGCACCTGCAGCTCGTGTCGGGACATTTTTTTTTTCATCATGAGTAGGATCGGGGCTAATTTCTTTCGTTGCAGGTCGGGTTTCGGTCCGGTTTACTTTCATTTTTTGCCGTTGTTCTGGTTAAATACTTTTTTTTGCGAGTCGTGTTTGGGTAAGGTTTAATTCTACTTTGCCGCTGCGGGTTGGGTTGGGGTCCGGTTCTCTTTCTTTATTGCTTCTGGTTGGTATTGGGTCTGGTTGATTTCTATTTTGTGTGTGTGTGGGGGGGGCAGGTCCGTAGCTAGAAGTGAACAATAGGGGGGCTCAAGTGAATGTAGGGGGGGCTCAAGAGAATGTAAGGGGGGCTCATAATTTTTTCTCTTGCATTGCCACAGAAAGATAAAGTTATGCATATTCATATTGTAGGTACTATGTTTCTTATTAAAAAGTGTTCTAATAACTTCATTTTATACTAAGAAAATTATAGGATGATGAAAATTTTGAGTGTATAGCTGATCAAAATTAAACATCATGCTAGCTTCTTATGTGCCAATAGGATGAGGGAACGTGTTGAACACACTTATTTTAGATACAATTTAGTAATCCTGCAAAATTGTGAAAGGTGTTCAAGACTAAGTTAGATTTTTGAATAGAATTTCATTTGAATTTTCGGAACAGAAATTCATTGAGTGACCTTGGAATCTTTTCCAGGGGGGGCTCAAAATATTTTAGGGGGGGCTGAGCCGCCCATAGCGCCCCCTTAGCTACGGCCCTGGGGGGGGGGTTGAGTTGAGTACTATTTTATTAGCGCTGGTTTGGTTTCGGTCAAGTTGAATTCTTACTTTTTTGCTACTGGTCGAGTGGATTTTTACGTTTTTCTTACGGATAGAGTGGAATTCTACTTTTTATTTGCTTTTCTCTGCATTCTTTTTTGTTCCTGTAGTTGTTTTGGGGTGAAATTAATTTACACTATTTTTGGGTTCTGATCTGATTCATAGTGAATTTTCAATCTCGCAGGAAGGATTCGATTCGACCCCATATTTTAAATGAAAGTCTAAATATTTTCTCCGTTATGGACGAAAATAGTTTAAAGAGTATTATAAAAGAAAATATCGAAGATACTATAAAATGAAACTATATAAACGCCATAACAGACATTTCCAAATAGTTAATTATGAATATTTAAGGTTTTACATTTCAATTTACATGTTAACACTGCTATTCGCAAATGTTAACATGTACATTAAAATATCCATACGGAATGTCTCGAATAGAAGATACCCCTATTTAACGAACACTTTTCAACAATTTAGCCATCTTTTTTGATTGATTCCGTTATGAGTATATATTAGATATTTATTTTCTATATAAATGATAAAATTGATATTAGAAATATAAATGTCGACATTTTATAATTCCACTAAAACATGAATTGTTTTTCTTTCATTTCGATTCTAAATTGACAAAAAAAATTTTGGTCGGGTTTTGATTTGATTTCCAATGGTATTTTCGCGTTCGGATCGGAAGCAGGGCAATACTATACGCTCAGGAGTCAATTTTTTTTTTTTTTTTTTTTTTTGTCGAATATTTGAAAAATGAAGTTATTTTAAGTGCAATTCTTAGAGGAACGCTCTTTTCTGATTCAAGAGGGGAACACGAGAATCCTCTAGGGGAGCGATTTCAAAATTTGGAGGTTCGGGCAGGAGGTGATATTTTTCATTGCTGGTGGAGATTATTTCTAAATTTCGCAGTGAGTCGTGTTCGAATCGGCTTGAGATTTTTGCTGTGGGTCGGATTTGGGTCAGTTTGACTTACATTTTTCAAATTCGGTTCTGTTCTGGATAAAATTTCACTTCTGAGAGTAGCACTCAGGTTGATTGATTGGTTGGTTGAATGGGGTTTTATGGCGCAAAGTTACATCAGGATATGCTGCGCAAAGAACAAGGTGGGGATTTGAGTTAATTAGAAAGTTTTGTTAGGGATTTTTTTTTTTTTTTTTTTTTTTGAGTTTGTTTTAGGTAGCTTTCATTACAAAAAGTAAAAAGCTACCTATTTTGTAGTAGGCCGGATAGATTTATACTTTTTTGCTACGGACCAAGTTTGAGCAGGCTGACTTAGGAATAGGTTTTGCACTAAAGAGCAAATACTAGATTTTTTTTTCTCTATAAATTATAACATTCAACTTGAAGATACACATTTTTTAATTCTATTAAAATACATGAACTTATTTTCTTTCATTTCAATTTCAGGTGTTCGGGTAAGGGCTCGATTAGACATAATTTGTAATTTTTGAGTTCGGATTGATATATTATTGGTCGGGTTGACTTTAAACGTTTCGGATTCGGGACATTTCTTCTTTTGGATTTTGACAAATTCGGATCGAGTATAAACTGGTTGATGACTGGATTTTTCAATAGATCAGACAATTTTTTATATGAAAAACTATATGTTTGAATATTGACGAGTACATTATATATATATTCATTTTTCTACTTAAACAAACAAAAAAAATTGTTATAATTATATGGGATACCTTTCCGAATTTCCTTCAAATATTAGATTGATTTCGTTTCATTTTGGATTTGTTGATCTGTTTTGTATCAGGCTATTCGGTACTGAATAAGATTTTTTTCTTTTATTTATTTATTTATTTATTTTTAGCGAGCTTGGGTTGGGTTAAAATTGAATTGCTTTTTGAGCCTGGGCATGGAAATTTAGGTTCGGGCAGACCTCTAAAAGAACGAAGTCCACGCTAGGCCTGAAGTGGAAGAAAAAATATAGTGTGGTCAAGTTTTGCAGAAAAAAGTAAGATTTCCGAAAGAGTGAAGACTTGAGTAGAGGTCTGGACGGGCTGGAGTTTCCAGTCTCGCCCCGGCCCGGTATAAAACAAAATATTCGGCCCGAGCCTGGCCCGCTCGTTTACACTTTTACATTTCTAGGCCAGGCCCGGGCCGTACAGAAATCAGTGAAAACAGTCCAGGCCGAAATCGGCCTGCATCTTTATTTCGAAGCAAAATCAGATTTTTATCATACAATTAAGATTTTTTAAAGATTACTGCATTCATATTTATTGGATGATTTTATAGAAAATTTTTACTGACAATACACAATAAGAACATTAATGATTACTTAGGTTCTTAGACTTTCAACATTCAAATAAAGATGCACTGAAAAATTAATATGGTTTAGAATAAAAGAAAAAAAAAAAGGAAGTTAAATTTATCATAACTTTTGAAGCTGTGTAATAAAAAGTACATTTGTGAAAATACTTCTTTATCATTTTATCAAAGATTTTCTCAAATTTAGAGGAGCTATTTTTTATGCATTTCTGATTTCATTTCTTTTTGGAAACACATGAGTTTAACAGGTGTTTTTATTCAGAAACAATGTAATGGAATGGCGTTATCCATTTTTTGATAAAAGCAAATACAGTGCGCAACACACTATATAAAGCGCTAATTTTCATGATATTTATGAAAATATTGTGAAAATTAGAGTTTTGAATCGCATTTCCGGAAGCGACAACATGCAAAAGGAGAAAAATCTGAAACCACGTGACAAGAATCTCTTATACCTTAACAAGTATATACAAATATCTTATTTACCAAAAATTAAATATGCTGTTCGATTCCAAATCCCTTTAATAGTCAGGCTTGTCAATTTTGTACCTTTATAGTTAAAAATTAGTCAGAAAATGTGTCAAACTTTCGTGTTGTTCAGAAATGAATTTAAGAAACACTAAGGAGTATATTTCCAAAAAGTACATTAACAGTACGTTAATAGTTTTTATCCCTTTTACAAATAATGTTGTCTGCCCTACACGGCTTACGAATAATTAAGTCTAGTTCTGACCCCGACTATATGTAGAAACACAGTGCAAACCTGATCTTGACCCGGCTCCAGTTTGCCAAAAAATTATTATACCCGTATAGACTCAAAGCAACTGTCCGATGCTGATTTCTACGCTGTACACGTTACATTTATGTATTGATGTTGTTAAACTAGTATCTACTCGTGACGCACATTTATACTTATGGTCGTTAAACCCATATTCATTGAAAATAGACCTCATTTTAGCGTTTTTACCGAAATCTTTATAACACGCCGGCAGGCCCGTTAAACTTTTTTATCGGACTGGCCCATACGGCCTGTTTATTATTTTTTTTTTTGCCAGTCTGATACAGGCCGATGCAGATCTCTAGACCTAAGCAAGCCCTAGTCTCATGAGTTAAAACTGGCCCGGCCCAACCCGAGCAGTGACAGCTTCGTCCAGTCCGATCAGGTCGCACCGTTCTCAATTTTAAACACGATTCATTTATCCTATGGACATCTAATATCATTTTGCAGACCCTTCATTGGGCTCAAAAAGGGAGGGGGCAATCGCCCCATCGCTTCTGGTATTCATCATATTGAAATCTTGCTATTGAATTGCATCTTTTTATATGTCGACAGATGGTTCGTGGGAATTATTACATTGTTCTGCAAATAATAAATTTTGAAAGAAAACTTAATTGTAAAACACTGTAACATTAATAAAGCTAAACTGAGTGTGCGGTATCTTCCTTAAAAAAAAAAAAAATAAATAAAAAAAAATAAAAAATAAAAAAAAAATAAAAAAAAAAAAAAAGGACGGCGGGAAACAGATGACCAATTTTAACAGGATTATTATATATAAAATGGAATGTTTTTTATGGAAATTCTTTTTAACACAGAGTATACACGAAACAGCATTTCATTGCATTTCATGTTCAAAGTAGTGAACATAATTTAAATACGCTAGGGACAGTTTTTCTCCGAAGAGCTTTTTACAACCAAATTCTTTTGTGTAACTCTGTAATTGAATGGCAAATGTTTTTCGCCAAATATTATACCGCAAGCATTCTTAAGTCCATTTCAGAAGTTCGTATAAATTTCATTGTTTGTAAAAGAGTAACATTATTACAACAATACATCGCGAAATTATTTTTAGACCAGAGTATAATAGATTACTATGGAGATCCTCTGTGTGTATACTGTAAGTGCTATACATGACATATTTTTTTATAATTGTCTTCCAGAGTACCTCAGTAATGTATATGAATTTCATTACTTTTAAATTAGTATAGCCCTCCTTGAAACACCGCAAATGATTTATCTACATAGATCATAATGTAGCGGAATAATTTCGAGTGATCCTACACATTTCTTATGTTTCTTCAATTTTTTTAAAAAGTGTTTAATTTTTTAAAAGTAATTTTTGCTCCTTAAAAAACTTTGTTAGTGTTATGCAGAATTTGCAAAAAGTCCTTAAAAATATTTAAGTTTTCTGTTATTTATTAATTGCAGGTGAAAATCTGAGTTCTCTGAAATTCTGATTTAGAAAAATAATTTATATCACCATTGCCCCCCCCCCCTTGTATCAAAATTTCGTTCCCGCCTTTTGCTCTCATCACAGCCTTAAATATTATCCCTTCCAGAAGTATCACTTCGCTGTTTTGCTGTCTATCTCACTGTATCCATGTTTACACAATATTGCCACTTTGTTGTAAAAATAAAAAATCTATCACAAAAACTCCTCCCCACTAACTAAAAATGAGATTTTTCCCTCTCATCCTATTAGTAAATGCCTAGAATTTATTCATTGAAACTTTCCCACATTTTATTTTTTTTTAAGCCCATTTGTTAATGTTTTAAAAGGCAAATAAAAGTAAGTCATTTAAAAAACTTCTCCATCCCACATACACACCAAAATAAATAATTAATAAATTGTTTCTCCCCCCCCCCAGCTCACAAATTTTATACTTTTAAGGGTGTATTCGAAAAAACGCTTTTCCATCTTCAACAGCTCGAAATTTTCCGATACAATTTCAGACACATTTTTAAACGTAGAAACATGAAATTTGCTGAGAGGATTCTTGAAGGGACGTATGAGGTGCCGAGTGATGTTTTTTTTAAGCTCAATTCATTAGAATTTGAGTTATAAACAATTATCTTCTCAGTATGACCCCTTTTTTCGTTCTCAAATCTCCCGCTTGGGAAAAATCGGTTCGAAATGCCGTTTTTGATTGCTTTTTTTGCAATGTTTTGTGCACTTATCAAAGAATTGACCTTTACGGCACCTTCTGCACTTTCCAAATAAGCGATTTTGAAAGTTTGGTGTATTTGAGAGCAATAATGAGTTCAAAAATAAATCGGAAAATAGGCAGTTTGAATCGAAATACACCCTTAAAGTCAGCGATTTTTCTAAAACTTTTACTGTAGTAATAAATAATCAAACATAGTTTTACTCTTAACCCCACAAAAATTTATGTTTTCCCCCTATTTCTCCTTACCAAGTACATAAAATTTAGTCTTTAAATCTCTTTATTTGGTGTTTAGCCATATTTGTTAATCTTTAGTCATATAAAGTAAGTCATCTAACAAATTCCCTTCATCCACCTCCAAAATAAATAAATAAAGACTTTTCATTTTTTCCTTCTCAGAAATCTCCAACAATTATATAAAGGAAATTTTAAACCAATTATTTATATGATTTACGATATTCGAACGAAATGTGGTAATTCAGCATAAAAAACTTTTTCTAAATTTAAAGGGGGGATCGAGTCGCTACCCTTTCTCCCCCTATACTTATTCAATGAATTCTTAAAACTAATCGCCCCCAGGAGGATACCTTCTTTAAATATTCACGGGCTTCCTAACCCAAGCCACCTGAATGATCTTTCTCTTTTCTTTTTCCTCTGATTTCTATTGTCTTTCTTTTTTCTTTGTTTCACTCTCGTTGTGGTTTTTTTTCCCGGAGGTGAGGGCAGTTTGTATGAGCCGATATCACTCTGTATATCGATGGAGAATTGTAAACCACCCACGTGTTTGCTGTGTGTAACGTCACGTGTTTGTAGGAAAGAGTAGAAGTTAACCGGATTCAAACGCAACCCACAACAAAAAGTAAAAAATTAAACCCGACCAGCAGCAAAAAATAGAAGCGAACCGGACAACAAATTTTGTAAAATGATCGCGGAGAAAACACGAATTTCTCCAAAATATCGTGAAACAAACGCACATTTTGTACAAAAATTGCAAAAAAGAACGAAAATTTTACCAAAGAATTCACCCCAATAAATTCGGGTCAACCCGAACCCTTCTCGATAAAGTAACAAGTAAGAAAAATAACGCGTTAAGCATTGATTATGAAGCACTTTCCAACACTTAATGAAATCTTTAACAAAACTTTGTTATTTAGGGAAATAATAGTGTATAGCCAAATATACCCAAATATGTATTCCAGTACTTTTGAACAGCTCTGTATTCCATATGTCACTTGATATACCCAGTAGCTTGAAATTTATTTTTTAGCATTTTCATACTATCAGACGGAAACATACTTGAATACTTTTGTTCAGCCCTGTAGTTTACATTGTACCTTTATTACACGTCAGCATTAGGCTAAAATTTATTGTAAACTAAAACACTTTTAAAACAACTGAAATCACATTCTCATAAATTATCATTCATAGGCGTCCATGTACCGAATTCTTTGCGTGGCCCTGTATATCTTTTTATCTATATTTTGCAAACATTTCTCAGTAAATTCAATGAAGCTCAGCGTAAAAATGCATAGCTTATTTAAGAACCACGTTTAAATAATCTATGCTCATATTCAGTAACGTTGGTGAGCTCTTTTGGGTAGCCCTGTATATCAACTATAACATTTATACACACCATATAATGTGCATATTTTTAGCGAAATATAAACGCGCATATCATAATTAAAATGCATTTCATCCCTCCATCAGCCATCATCGGACACATATGCGGTACTTCGGAAAGAATATACTATTTGAAATCTTTTGTATGGCCCTGTAAATGCTATGTACTTCATATTATGCAAGACAGTAGCGTATAATTTATATTAAGCTTCAGTGACATATATCAATTTTATTATACATGAAACAGCTTAATATATTTAAAATATGCCACGCACAATTCCCCCTTTTACCATTATCTAATGGAATTCTTTTGTGTGGCCATGTAAATGAATAATAGCTAAATTTTCATCTTATATCTTATAGAATGCATATTTTAATATGTTTGACAGGGTATAACATCTTTAAATTTTTTTTGAAACGATTTTTCCATATAGGCCGTAATGTAATGGGAAACTTTTGATTTGCTCTGCAGATAAACTAAACATGTGGATAAACTAATCTTTATTTTCAATAGGGTTCGTGCTAGGGTAAACGTCAATAACGTCCTAAAATTTCATGGCAATCCGAGTATATTAACGATTTTTCCCCATGGGCCGTAATGTAATAGGAAACTTTTGATTCTCCTTGCAGATAAACTAATCATGGTAGAAACTTAATTTTCAATAGCGTTCGTGATAGGGTAAACGTCAATAACGTCCTAAAATTTCATGGCAATCCGAGTATATTAACGATTTTTCCCCATGGGCCGTAATGTAATAGGAAACTTTTGATTCTCCTTGCAGATAAACTAATCATGGTAGAAACTTAATTTTCAACAGCGTTCGTGGTAGGGTAAACGTCAATAACGTCCTAAAATTTCATGGCAATCCGAGTATATTAACGATTTTCGCCATACGCCGTAATGTAATGGGAAACTTTTGATTCTCTCTGTAGATAAACTAATTATGGTAGATACTTCATTTTCAATAGCATTCGTGGTAGGGTAAACGTCAATAACGTCCTAAAATTTCATGGCAATCCGAGTATATTAACGATTTTCGCCATACGCCGTAATGTAATGGGAAACTTTTGATTCTCTCTGTAGATAAACTAATTATGGTAGATACTTCATTTTTAATAGGTGTCGTGCTAGGGTAAACATCAACAACGTATAAAAATTTCATAGCAATCCGAGTATATTTACGGGAGTTACAGCGCGGACAGACAGACAGACGGCCATCCGACCAGACGGACAGACAAACCGAATGCATAAGCACTTTTCAACTTTGTTGGAAAGTGCTAAAAACCAAATCCTAAAGTGTCCCAAATGCGCTAAGCACTGCTAAAAAGTAAAAGTCAACCAGATTAAAAACAAAATGTAGCAGTCAACGAGACCCAAATCTGACAAATTAAAAAAAAAAAAATCAAAAATTAACTTGAACAGCAGCAAAGAGTGGAACTCAACCCGACCCAAGTAGGAATTAACCCAGACAGGAGCAAAAAATGGAAGCCAACCGGACCCAAACCCGACCCACAGCAAAAAAGTAAAAAAAGAAAAACACGACCCACATAAAAATGAGCTCCGACACGTGCATTACACTGGAGTACCCAAATTTCTAAAATCCTCCCCCCCCCTTGAGGACTCTCAAGATCAGCCCTTGGTCTTCGCCTCCCTTTATATCAAAATTTCGCTTCGCCTTTTGAATCTGTCATTATCTTCTAAATTGCACCTTACAAAAATATCACTTCGTTTTGTAGTCTACTCCACAATACCCATATATGTAGCATACAAGTCACTTTAGTATACCAATAAACAATCAATCACAAAATTTCCTCCCCCCCTCCCCACGACTGAAATTGGGATTTATCATTTTGTTCCTTTAAGTGCAGAAAATTTAGTTCTTTAAATAATTCCCACTTTTATTATTTTTTAAAACCGATTTATAAATATTTTGAAAGGCAAATAAATAATAAGTCATCTAATAAACATCTCCCCCCTACACACACACACGAAAATAAATAAATAATGTGCTTACATCTTTTTTTCCTCAGCTCACAAATTTTAAACAAACACAAATTCCGCCATTTTTTGAGGGGGGGGGCATTGCACTATTTTCTCCCCTACCCATATGTCACTAAATTTAAAATCTTTGAAAGTTTTTTTTTTTGTTTTTTTTTGTTTGTTTTTTGCCATAGGTTTATACATATTTTATTCTAAAAATAATTAATTAATCGTAAACAACCCATAAATATCGTTGTATACCTCCCCCCCCCCTCGTTCTTTTGAAGTACACAAAATTAAAAATCTTTAAAACACTTTTAAGTTATATTTTTCGTCCTATTAATAAATATTCAAGAAGGTAAATAAGCTGTCATCTATAAAACTATCCTACTATCTCTCCCCCCCCAAAAAAAAATCCGTTTTTTCCCTCTACCTCCCCCCCCCTTCTCAGCTTACAAAATTAAATTCTTTCTTTTTTCTCTCCGTATTTTAATAAAAAAAATAATTAAAACCTGAAATCCTCCTTCTGCACAAATAATTAAGTCTTTAAATATGTTTAATTTTTTTTAAGTGCTAATTATAAATCTCTGCTAACTATAATATTAACAAAATCTTTTTAACTATGTAGGAAAGTGTTAAAAATAAAGCGATAGATATGCATTAAATTCTACACAAAACACATGTTTACATTTTTTGCGTATTGTGTTTGTGCATTTCATACAGTAAAATATCTTTAGAGAGATATTTAAATAAAATATTGGGATTTTCACAACAAAAACCATTCTTAACTGACTGTATCATTTAAAAAACAGTTTTCAGAATTCCCCCCCCCCTCCTATAGACTTTACTGCTATGTCAGTGCTCAAAATTAAAAATTGTTAGAGCTCCTTGCGGCATTTATATAATGCTTGTAAAAATCATCAAGAATCTAAATTTTCTTCCACCTGAAATATTGACAAAATATTTTGCTTTATTGACTTAACATCACACAAAGTTTTTAAAATTTGCTACACTTTTTCGGTCACATTTGTCACTACAAACAATAATAAATTATGTATTATGTCTATAAACGACTAGGCTGGGATTAACACCCATTTCTCCTTTCTTCAAAATTTCTATTTCCTGTTCTCCCTTGCTTGCTTGCTTGCCTTTCCGCAAAAAAAAAAAAAAAAAAAAAAAAAAAAACAATGTTTAAATATTTAAATTTGTCTAGATATTTTTCTCATAATTTTATTAATTCATTCATCAACCTTCAGTTCTATTTATCTTGATAAGTTTCGTATTCTAAAAAGAATCCCCTCCCCTCTTACCCCCCCGCCAAAAAAATAGTTATTTAAACTACTTGTACCTGATATCTCCCCCCCCCCTCATTCAATATTAATTTTTTATTTTTATTTTTTATTTTTTTTCTAATTGCGTTAAGTAAATAAAATAGTTTTTATTTTATAGTAATCTATCTAAATTAATCATTCGTTTATTTTCAGAAAATCAAACCATTTTAATTTTGGAACGCTAATCGTAAAGAGATTGAAATTCTTTTGAGCTCCGATTCGAATGCATTTACGCAAAGTACTGGGAAACTAGCCCGGTTGTGGATTGCCCTCAGCAATCTTGTGCAAAAAAATCCTGCAAAAATATTAAAATTTGAGTGAGATATTAGAAAAGAACGCTCCCATAGACTTTACATGGTCATCCGGGTCTTTTTGAGTAATTTTTATGTGACTATTATGGGCTCTTAAGAGCACACACTAGTCACGCGGTAAAAGCCGAGCGCTAATGTAAAGTCTATGGGAGCGTTCTTTTCTAATATCTCGCTAAAATTTTAATATTTTTACATGATTTTTTTTCACAGGATAGATGAGGACATTCTATTACCGGGCTCGTTTGTACTTTTCTTATTTTCGTTGTAGTTTAATTCTGAGGACCCTCTAAATTTTGGATTCAGTGAAATTCGAGGTGTTGTGGCCTTTTTAGTCTTATAAAATCTATTTCAGCAAAATTCAGAAAAAAATAAAAACGCTTCACGGAAGATTAGTGTTTAAGCTTTCCAATGATATGCTTTCCATATTTCTACTGCTATTAGGATGAGCAAAATTTGGAAAGATTTTGACCAAAAATGGAACAAATAATGTGTTAATTATATGATCTCCGTATGCTCCAAATCCCGCCCTTTTGAAACTTTGATTGGTTATCACCGATCCAGTTTAGCAAATGTAAAGAAATCACTTCTTTTCCTTGCGTTTTTTGTGGTGATTGGAGTATAGTAAAGCGTTGAAATAAACGCCTCCTTTCGAAATATTGGATTTAATTTTTTCAACGATTATTGGTAAATTTTAACAGTATTTATTCTTGGAAAAAAATGACGATTTCAAATTCTTTATTTTTATGAATTAGTACTATTTTTAAGTTTTAGCTAACTTCCAAAGAAGAAAATTATGCATTTCGTTTGTATATATATAGTTTTTCAAGTTCTTACAAAAAAAGGTAGATTCGATACAAATTACAGAAAGTTTCCCTTTAGCAGAAAGGAAATTTTGATAATTTTAAAGGCTGCTTATAATTGGAGCTTTTGTGAAATAGATAGGTATCTTTAAAAGGACAAGGGGCTATATTTGGAATTTATAAATTTCCTTATTCACCCTGCAAAATATATGAAGGGGGGGGCAGTGGTGTGCGAAGAGAAAACTGTGCTCGGGGCAAAGTTTCAGTTTGGCGTCCCATTCCCTGAACTTTTTCTTGTGACAGACTAAAAAGGACGTTGGTAGTATAAATTTGGCACCCCCTAAATTTACGCAGCCGGGGCAACCGCCCCCTTTGCCTCCCCTTTCTTTTCGCACGGCGCTGCAAGGGTACATGTGGAGGGGACTTATTCAGCGCCTTCCGAAAGAGGGGGGGGGCGCCACATTTATACTATCAATGCCATTTTTTGGACATTACAAGAAAAGGTTGGGGGAGAGGACGCTAACTTGAAACTTTGCCCCGTGCGCCAATTTTCTTTTCATATGTCCCTGGGCTTGTTTTTGGTACTATACGAAACTATAGGCACCCGATTTTAGTCTAGTATTATTAAGTAAAATAGTAAAAAAAAAAAAAAAAAAAAAAATGCGTTCTTTTCTACGTATTTTTACAGTTAAAATAGTTAACAATTAATAAAATTACATAATCAAAAAATACTAGTACTTGTTTATGTTATATATGTCCTACTTTTATACATGTATAAAAAAACTGACAAATTAGCATTTTGAGTTTGAAAACAGTTTTTATCAAAAATAAGTAGAAATTAAAGTCAGAAAGTTTTAAAGATTTAAAACTTTAAAATTATTGATCAACTTGTTGGAAACTTTAAAGAGATATTTTTAATATATATTACTTTTTAGGAAAAAGATGCACTTTTAACAGTCGTTAAAAATTGGAAATTTATCTTGCGTGGTACATTTTATTTTAATGTAACAAAATGGTATATTCGCTAAGACAAGGAATTGCAAAAATTTATCATTATTTATTTATACTAATATTATAAAGAGGAAATATTTGTTTGTTTGTTTGAATTGAATAGGCTCCGAAACTAGTTGACGGATTTGAAAAATTCTTTCACCTTTGAAAAGCTACACTATTTCCGATGAACATAGGCTATAGTCACCGCTTAAAAGGATCAAAATAAAACGCTGGATAAACGAATCAAAAGCAATTTGAGAAATTAAAAATTACCTGACACCCTAGATACATGACAATAACTGAAACACATATGAAAATCGTAACTATGCCAACCCCCCCCCCCTCCAAAAAAAAATAAAATAAAATAAAATAAAATAAATAAACATTTTAGTTGGACCTGATATAAAAGCGTGGGTTTTAATTTTTAAAACTATTTAGCAATTATTAAAAAAGGAAAATAAATGCTGACACGCGAATTAATTAGAATTTAAAAAAAATCACAAAACGCTTGTTTTGGAGTTTTCAAAATAGTTATAACAGATAGTAAATATTTTAAAGAGTAGTGAGCGTCAAATATGAAGCAGGAGTATTTTTTTTTTTTTTTTTTTTTTTACGGGGAGCGGTCAAATATTTAAAATTGTAACGTTTTCTACCATTTCAAATGCGGACTTTTCACTAAGCCCAGGTATAAATATTACTTATTTAATTTAATATGAAATTATAAAGAGGAAATATTTGATTGTTTGTTTGTTTGAATTGAATAGGCTCCGAAACTACTTGACGGATTTGTAAAATTCTTTCACCGTTGTAAAGTTGCACTATTTCCGGTGAACATAGGCTATATTTATATTTTCAAAAAAATGCAGGGGTTCTTACTAAAATGCCAATAATGTAACCCAAGGTGTAGAAAAATGACCTTAAAAAATCCTTACATCGCGTCCGCTGCGAATACTATTGATTATAGAACAAAATAATGTACTACGACTTTGCTAACATATAATTATCTACAAAAAATGTCGCGTCAGCATATGTCTAATTCTTATAGTTACGTCACAATAAGTGTTTTTTTTTTATTTAAAAAAATAATTAAAATGCCGTCTCTATAAAAGCTCTTTATTTTTACCTTAATATTAATCCTTATCAAAATAAATTACTTCATAATCAAGACTGATTTAATACCTTTATATGACTTTTTTAATTATTCGATTTGGACTTTCCATTCGAAAGATATCACGAATTTAAAAATGTAAGTATTAGAAAAAAGTCGCGTGGTTGTCGTTCAACCGGCTCGGCTAGGCTGCAATATAATATGTGATGTAGGCGTCACTGGGGCACGGGAGGGGAGTCAATATCAGAGACGGTATTTAAATTATTTGGTTATGAGTGTGAGTGAAAAAATTTATAACTTGAAATTTTTTTTTAAATACCCGTGAGAAGCCGGAACGGGCTGCTATAATCTATATACATAAAACAAAGTCGTGTTGGTTACACCATTTATAACTCACGAACGGCACGGATAGATCGATTTTTATGAAATTTTTGTATGGAGGTATCCGATACCTTAGATTATCCTATAGGCTACTTTTTATCTGACTACCTAAAAGGAGGGTAATGTTTTTAGTAGTTGGATTTAATGAAATGAAGTGGTAGTAACAATTTGCGGTATCAGTAGTGGCTGGGGACTGGGCGACTTGCTCTGCCTGTAGAAAAGCGAGGGCGGGCCGCTAGTTACAATATAAAAGTAAAAATAATGAAACTGTAACGCAAAATATAGCCTTTTTTTAAAGTCTGCTATTCAGCAAATTTTATTATCTAATACTTTTCAGAATTGTTTCTTCTTTAGAGTTTTTTTTTTTTCGACGATCAACTAATGCAGCTTCTATCGAGCAGAAGGCTTTTGCATGTTCTAAAACATCATCGTACAAAGTATCGTGGACAAGATTTGTCGAGATATATACAAACTTTACGAGTTTGTATATATTTATTGGATGACAATTCAATACAACATTGTAAAATTTTTAGACGATTTTGCTGTTTTAGCAGTTTTTGTTTGCACTGGTACAAGGGCAGATCTGGAGACTCCTCAAAAAGAGGGGGGAGGGGGGACTTCAGAAATTCAGAGATTCCAATCGCACCTGCAGCTCGTGTCGGGACAATTTTATTTTTCATCATGGGTAGGTTGGGGGTAAATTTTTGTTGCGGGTCGGGTTTGGGTCCGCTTTACTTTCATTTTTTGTCGTTGTTCTGGTTAAATCCTAATTTTTTGCTGCGAGTAGTGTTTCAGTTAGGTTCAATTCTACTTTGCCGCTGCGGGTTGGGTTGGGGTCCGGTTCTCTTTCTTTATTGCTGCTAGTTGAAATTGGGTCTGGTTAATTTCTATTTTTTTTGTGGGGGGGGGGGGGGGGTGAGTACTATTTTATTGGCGGTGGTTTGGTTTCGGTCAAGTTGACTTCTTACTTTTTTACTACTGGCCGAGTTGATTTTTACATTTTTCTTGCGGACCGAGGGAATTCTACTTTTTATCGCTTTTCTCTGAATTTTTTTGCTGTTGTTGTTGTTGTTTTCGGGTCAAATTAATTTACATTATTTTGAATTCGGATCGGTTTCATACTGGATTTACAATCTCGCAAGAAGGATTCAATTCGACCCGATATTTCAAATGAAAGGTCTAAATATTTTCTACGCTATGCGAGAAAATATTTTAAAAAAGTATTATAAAAGAAAATATAGAAGACACTATAAAATGAAACTATATAAACGCCATAACAGACACTTCGAAAAAAATTAATTATGAATATTTAAGATTTTACGTTGAAAATTGCTATTCGTAAATGTTAACATCTACATTAAAATCTCCATATGGATTGTCTCGAATAGAAGATACCTCTATTTAACGAATACTTTTCAACAATTTACACATCTCTATTTGGCTGTTTCCGTTATTTAGAGGATCTACAGTTATTTTAATATTAACGAGTGTATATTAGATATTTATTTTCTATATAAAGGATAAAATTGATATTAGAAATATAACTGTCGACATTTTATACTTTTATTTAAATTTGGATTTTTTTTTTCTTTCATTTCGGTTCTAAACAATGAAAATTGTTTGGTCGTGTTTTGGTTTGATTTCCAATGGAATTTTCGGGTCTGGATCGGAAGAAGGACAATACCATACGCTCAGGGGTCAAATAAATTATTTTAGTCGAATATTTGAAAAATGAAGTTGTTTTAAGTGCACTTCTTAGAAGAACGCTCTTTTTTGATTCAAGGGTGCTGGAAGAAGAGAATCCTCAAGGGGAAGCGATTTAAAAATTTAGAGGTTCGGGCGGGAGGTAATGATTTTCATTGCTTGGGGGGGGGGGGGGATTATTTCTAAATTTTGCAGTGAGTCGTGTTCGAATCGCCTTGACCTTTTTGCTCTGGGTCGGGTTTGGGTCAGTTCACTCAAAGAACCGAATTAAAAGAAATGTAATTCAATTATATTTTTTCAAATTCGGTTCTGTTCCGTTCCGGGATAAGGTTTAACTTCTGAGAATTGGATTTGGGTTGATTGGTTGGTCGGTTGAATGGAGTTTTACGGCGTAAAGACCTTTTAGAGATATGCTGCGCCAAGAACAAGGTGGGGATCTGTGTTAATTAAAAAGTTCGGTAAGGGGATTTTTTTTTCTTTTAAATTGAGAGTCCGGCTATTTCCACTTGTTTTCAGTAGGCCGGGTAGATTTATATTTTTTTGCTGCAGACCGTGTTTGAGCAGGCTCACTTACGAATAGGTTTTCAGTAAAGTGTATATACTAGATTTTTTTTCTATATAAATTATGACATTCATGTTAAAGTTGTAAAATACATTTTATAATTGGATTGAAATACATGAATTCATTTTTTTCAATTTCAGTTTCAGAACGGCAAAAATGTTTGTGCCGTGTTCGGGCAAAGGCTCGATTTGACATAATATGTAATTTTTGGGTTCGGATTGATACATTATGGGTCGCGTTGACTTTAAACGTTTCGGATTCGGGACATTTTTTTTTTCTTTTGGGTTTTGGCACATTTGGATCCGGTATAAACTGGGATTACCTTTAAATTACCTTTAAATATCGATCGATTTTACGGCCAATTACCTTTAAATATAGATTGATTTTGTTTTAATTTGGATTTGTTGGTCTGTTTTGTATCAGGTTATTCTAGGGCATATTTTTTTTTATTTTAGCGAGCTTGGGTTGGATTAAAATTGAATTGCTTTTGGAGACTAGTCATGAAAATTTAAATCCGGGCAGACCTCTAGAAGAACAAAATCCACGTCAGCCCCGATATGGAAGGGAAAAAAAGTCTTGTCAAGTTTTGCATAAAAAAGTAAGATCCGAACTCGGAACGGTTTCCGAAAGGTTGAAGACCTGACAAGAGGTCTGGACGGGTTGAAATTTCCAGTCTCGTCTCGGCCCGGATCGAATGAATGTTATTTTGGCCCGCCCCGTTATAAAATTCAAAAGTCGGTCCGAGCCCGGCCCGATCAGGCCCGACATAATTTCTATTATTTCGAAAAAATTCAGATTTTTATCATACAACTAAGATTTTTTTTAAATATTATTGCTTATATATTTATGGGGTGATTTTACAGAAAATACACTTATAAAAACATTAATGATTACTTAGATTCTTAGACTTTCAACATTCAAATAAAGATGCAGTCAAAAATTAATAAGGTTTAAAATAAAATTTAAAAAAAAGTTAAAATTATCATATTTTTGGAAGCTGTGTAATAAAAACTAGATTTATGAAAATACTTCTATATCATTTTATCAAAAATTTTCTCAAATCTAGAGGAGCTATTTTCTTATGTATTCCTATATTCATTTCTTTTCGGAAACGCATGAGATTAACAGGTGTTTTTATTCAGAAACAATGTAATAGAATAACGTTGTCTTTTTTTTTTGTTAAAAAAAAACAAGCAATTTAAGAAAATATTGTGAAAATTAGCGTTTTGAAAAGAATTTCCGAAAGCAAAACATTGAGAAGGAGAAAAATCAGAAATCACGTGACACGAATCTCTTATATCTCAACAAGTATATACAAATATCTTAATTAACAAAAATAAAATGTACTATTCGATTCCAAATCTCTTCAAAGTCAGGCTTGTCAATTTTGTAACTTTACAGTTAAAATTTGTCAGAAAATGTGTCAAACTTTCATGTTGTTGAGTAATGAATTTAAGCAACACCAAGCAGTATATTTCCAAAGGGTACGTTAACAGAAATTCTTTATCCCTTCTAATACTTTTTACAAATCATCTTATCTGCCAAACACGTTTCGTGAACAATTAAGTCTAGTTATGACCCATCTCGCTTATATTAGAAAAACACTGCAAGCCTGACCTTGGCCCGGCTCCAGTTTGCCAAAAAATTATTAATCCCCTATAAAAAAAAAAAAAAAAAAAGTAACTGTCCGATGCCGATCTCTACGCTATAAAAGTTACATTTCTGTATTGATGTTGTCAAACTAGTATCGAGTCGTGACACAGATTTATAGCTACGCTCGTTAAACCCATATTCATTGAAAATAGTTCACATTTTAGCGTTTTTGCCGAAATCTTTAATAGGACGGCAGGCCCGTTTTTTTTTTTTTAATCGATCCGGCTCGTATGGCCTTCTCATATTTTTTTTTGCTGGTCTAATTTAAAATTCGGAAATATTTTGCCAGCCTGGTCCGATCCGTGCAGATCTCTAGATCTGACCCAAACCTTGTCTCATGAATTAAAACTGGCGTGGCCCGATCCAGACTGCGACTGCTTGGTCGAGTTCGGTCAGGTCGCACTTTCTCAATCTTAAATACGATTCATTTATCCTGTGGACATCTAATACCATTTTGCAGACTCTTCATTAGGCTTAAAAGGGGGGGGGGAGGGCGATCGCCTCATCACTTCTGGTATTCATCGTATTGAAATCTTGCTATTGAATCACACTTTAGCTTTTTATACAGTTGGCAAAAAAAGTATTTGTACACTTCATTTTTTTAAATTATAATGAAATTAAACAAAAGATTTAAGCAAAAAATACTGCAAATAAATAACTCAAATTAGATTAAATGTCAGAAAAATATAATATGAAGTTAAAAATTATTAACAGCTTCTGTATAAGTAGTCCTTTGAACCATAAACACTATAAAACACAGTACATATCAGGATGGAGAAATGTACAAATACTTTTTTGCAAGAAATTTTTAAACTTTTCCTATTAGAAAATTATTTTACATCTTTATCGAAATTTTCTGTTGTGTAATTTAAAACGCACGGTAAACAGACTGTATTAAAACTATTTTTGACAAAATAACTGTTTTTATTTAGTTAAAAATTAAACATATTAGAGTGTACAAATAATTTTTTTGCCAACTGTATGTCGACAGATGGTTCGTGGGAATTATTACATTGTTCTGCAATGAATAATAAAATTAGAAAGAAAAATTAACCGTAAAACACTGTAACATTGATAAAGCTAGATTGACTGTGCAGTATCTCCCTTTGAAAAAAAAAAAAAAAAAAAAAAACGAACAGTGAAGAAGAAGAGACTTTGTAAGTGATAAAAAAAGCGGGGGCGGCGGGGAACAGATGAGCAATTTCACCAAGTTTAATTTGATTAAGTATACAAATAGAATGTATTTATGAATTTTTTTTAAAACAGAGAGTATACAAGAAACAGCATTTCATTGAATTTGATGTTCGAAGTAGTGAACATAAATTAAATAAGCTAGAAACAGTTTTTCTCCGAAGAACATTTTACAACCGAAATCATTTTTGTAACTCTGTAATTGAATGAGTAAATGCTTTTCACCAAATATTATACCGCAAGCATTGTTTAGTCCATCTCAGAAGTTTGTATCAATTTAATTGTTAATGCGTAACATTATTACAACAATACATCGCGAAAGATTTTTAGACTATAATGTAATAGATTATTATGGAGATCCTCTGTGCGTATACTATAAGTGTATTATACCTATGATATTTTTTAATAACTATCTTCAAGAGTACCTCAGTAGTATATATGAATTTCATTACATTTAAATTAGGATGGCGCTCTTAAAAACACCACAAATGATTTATCCACATAGACCATAATGTAGCGGAATAATTTTTGATTCTATGTTTCTTGAATTTTTTAAAACGTATTTACTTTTTCAAAAGTAATTTTTGCTCCTTAAAAAAACTTAGTTTTATGCAGAATTTGAAAAAAAGTCCTTAAAAATATCTAAGTCTTTAATTATTTATTAACTGAAGGTGAAAATCTGAATTCTCTGAAATTTTGATTTAGGAAAAATAATCTATATAACCCTTGCCTCCCCTTATTATCAAAATTTCGTTCCCTTCTTTTGCTCTCATCACAGCCTTCAATATTACCCCTTCCAGAAGTATCACTTCACCGTTTTGCTGTCTATCTCACTTTATCCATATTTACAAAATTTAGTCACTTTGTTGTAATAATAAACAATCGATCACAAACATTCCTTCTCTCTAACTGAAATTGGGATTTATCCCTCTCACCCTATTACTAAGTGCCTAAAACATATTCATTGAAATTTTCTTATATCTTAATCTTTTTTTAAACGTATTTGTAAATGTTTTGAAAGGCAAATAAATAACAAGTCATCTAATGAACTTCTCCCCCCCCCCCCCCAACACACACCGAAGTAAATAAATAATAAATCTGCTTGTTTCCTTTTCCCCCTCGCAAATTTTAAACTTTTAAGGTCATTGATTTTTCTAAAACTTTTACTGTAATAATAAATAATCAGACATGTATTTTTACTCTGAACCCCACCAAAATTGATGTTTTCTTTCTATTCTCCTTACCAAGTATATAAAATTTAATCTTTAAATCTCTTTATTATGTTTTTAGCCATATTTGTTCATCTTTACTCATGTAAAGTAAGTCATCTAATAAATTTCTTGCATTGCCCTCAAAATAAATAAATTAAAAAGAATGCTTTTTATTCCCCCCCCCCCCTTTTATATCTTACGATATAGTATACATAGTATTTCTCACGAAATCTACCTAAACCAGATAATATAAATAATCATGGTACTGTTCTTTACAGGTCTAACATTTAAAATATTTCAATGTGACACCGATTCTCGATTGTCCTTCTACTGGGGTTTGATAATTAAACAAGTTAGAAATTGCTCGACAAACATGGAAAATGGGGTGCTTTCGTACTATAATTATTTTTATAGTTATATACGTAAAAGTAATTAAAATACACAGTTAAAGTTTAAAAACAAAATTCGAAATACGATCTATATAACATAGTGCTGTGTTTCTGAACTACAAGTATATGTATATGTAATAAAGCGTGACATGTGACAAATGGGAGGGAAGGGGTTAAAAATATTGGACAACTGTGTGGCATCATTTATGAACAGCCCCATAAATGAATACGCTGGGGTTTCGATCTACACCTTCTTTCTTCGAAATTTATGTTTCCCGTTTGACACCCCCCCCCTCCTGCTTGTTCTATAGTATAAAATATGGAATGTTTAAAATCGTTTAATTTGTTAAATTTTTTTTTTTTCCTCATTTCATGAAGATCCTATCTTATACTTTAATATCATTTAGCTTATGTAATTCTCTTGATAAATCTCGAGTTCTGCAAAGAATCTTCCAAAATACAGTTATTTTAATATATTTGTACATAATAATTTTCACTTATTTCAAAATTCTTCTTTTAACTGCGTAACGTGAAAAAAAATCACGCTACAAGAATATTTTATTTGCTAATTGGAGGAGTTCGTTTGACATTTTTCAATCATTTGGAAAATGATCGAGCTGTGCGTCTTTTACAGCCAAATGAAATCCATATTAGCAAAATTCAGAAGGAAAAAAACGCACAATAATCGCTCAGAGATTAAACTTCTAGTAATATATTTTTTATAGTTTTACCATAATTAGAAAGACCAAAATTACGAAAGATTTTTGTAAAAATTTTAGCAATAACGGCCAATACTCTACGATTGATTCTAATCTCGTCTCCACTCGTACGTCAACCTATTTTCTTGAAACTGACCGCGCTACCTTTAAATATCGAATCTTGGTAGGTTGGTTGGATGACACAGAATCTTTTTCATTACGGTGGTACAATGCGAAAAATTTGTAGAAGTTTGTCCATCGATTTTAAAGGGCTTATATGGGTTATTTCCAAATGCTGACTTATTTTTCCTATAATCTATTTTTTAAATTTCAATAAATTACTACTGAAAAATGATTGAAGAGTATTTTCACAAATGAAATCTTGACGTACTGTTTCACTAGATTCAAGAAATTTCTTTCCAGTCCATATCCAAGAGGAATATTTTTGTGAAAATAATAGACTGTGTATATTTATAGCAATCTTTAGAAATTTAATTTGGTATAATAAAATTGCATAAGTAATTAATGGAGCGTTAAGTTTACTATTCTTTTTAAAAGCCGTAAAAGCCAACTAGTAGCCCTCACCCGTTTCGCTGGGTCGGTTTTTCTAAAGAATCGCAAATCCAACGAAATATATCTAGCAAATGTGAAATAAAATAAACATTTTCTTAAATATCTAATCATATAACCATAATTGCTGCCTTATTCGTATAATCTTACGTTATCCAGTTCAAAGTCGATGTTGATGACTTAATAGACACAAAAGGAATAAAATCACTGAAATATTAAATTGAAATATATTTTTAGTTCCTTTATTATTCTGATTTTCCTGTTTATATTGAAAAGTGCTGTTGATATATGGCAAAATGTGCTAAAATTTTCACCCTTCCCCCCTACACACACATATTTATTACCTTCTTAGGGAAGGAATTTCTAAAGCCGCTATAATAACTATTTAATTATATTGTCAAGAAGTTTGGTATCCTGAATTTCTGGTTCTTATCTAAAACGGCTAATCAGATAGGCAGAATGTTCTATATTTTTTTTTACCTTTCTCCTTTGTACTCACTTTAGAGATCTGAACGGGGCAGGCCTCGGTGTGAAGCCCGAGCACGTCCCGCGGGCCGGGTTCGCGCCGATTTCCATTAACGGCATTCGGGCTGGTCCGAATTAGGTCTTTACTTGTGATTCGGGCCGGGCCTAGTCACTAATGTTTTCGGGCCGAGCTCGGGCCATATTTTTTCCAGGAACATCGAGCAGGGCCTAACGTCCCAATAAATGATCTGCTCAACGACATTAGATGCCCGCACAGAAAAATTGTTGTGTCTTAAACTCTAGACCGGTGCGACCCCGGTCGGGTGGCGCCAACTTTAATTTATTATACTGGGAGAAGGTCAGGTTTTCGCACTTTCAAAACCAGGTCGGGACGGAGCTTAATTTTTGCTGCAGAGCTGGATCGAGCCACACTGTTTTTTCCAGGTCGGGTCTGGCGTGGACTTCCTTCCCACTAGAGATATACATGGGAAAAAAATTTTAAGCCCAGGCTGCATCTGGTATAAAGTCTAAACGGTCGATCTGGGATCGACACAGCCCGAATGCTGTGACAGTTCTCAGGGGTGAGGGAAAAGAGCGAAGTCCCCTCCTCTTGGGCTAATAAAGGGTTTACAAAGTGACATTATGCATTCTCACGAGAAATAACTTGGGGCGAAGTTCGAGACCGTCACGGCCTGGCACAGGTCACGCCAGTTAAAGTCCACGAGACTTGGACTGGGTAAGCTTTTCTCTCATTTTGAATCGGTTCCTGTCCTGATCTCCCTTTTTTTTTTTTTTTTTTTTTTTTTTCTTTGGAGATTCGGGTGGTGACAGGCTTCTTTTTCTTCCAGACCGAGCCTGATCTGGATATCATTTTTCTTAGAAGTTTGTATTGAACAAAATTTCCAGGTCGTGACTCGTCCCGGGATAAAAGCTAAATATTCGGTCCGTCTCTTATCTAGGGAGTATGATAAACATTACTGTCCCGACCTCAACCCGTGGAGATAAACTTTCGGTACAACTCTCATTTAGATAGTATGATAAACATTACTGGCTTGAAAGCGACCCGTACACTTCTCAATTTTTTTTTGCCACGAGCCTAAATTGGATTGAAAACTTTTTTTACTTGTTAATCGTAAAAATTATAAAATAGAGAAAACGCGAAATTCATCATATAGCCGCAAATAAGGGCAAACTTCATTAAAGAAATGCGAATTTCGTTAAAGGTTGCAAAAGAAACACGCATTTTATCAAATGGTCGCAAAAAACCCTCAAGTTTTGCGAAGGGATCACGGTGATAACGTGAATTTCTTCAAAGTATCCCGTTCACGCATAAAAGTGAATTTCGTTAAAGGATCACGGAAAAACGCAAATTTTTTCAAAGGATCGCGATCAAAACTGAGGTCAATCATTTACTGGGCTCAATCCGCAAGAGTTAAAACCGAATCTGTAACTTAATTCCAAATCTTATCTATATTAATCCTAATATAATCTTAAATCCAAAATATTAAGACAATTTGCCCCGATGAGCTAAGCGCAGCTAAACAGTAAAAGTCAAGCCAACCATTTGCAAAATAGAGCTGTTAGCCGGACCCAGACCCGACCCGACGCAAAAAAATCAGAAATTAACTTGATCCGCAGAAAACAGTAGAAATTAACCGGATCCAAACGCGACCCACAACAAAAAGTAAAAATTAATCCGACCAGCATCAAAAAATAGAAGCGAAACGGACATCAAATTTTGTGAAATGATAGCGGAGAAAACACGAATTTCTTCAAAGGATCGTGAAACACACGCACATTTCGTTCAAAAATTGCGAAAAAGAATGAAAATTTTATCAAAGGACTCATCCCAATCGATTCGGGTCAACCCGAAACGTTCTCGCAAAATTATAACCAAATCCTAAACTGCCCCAAATGCTGTAAGCACAGTTAAAAAGTAAAAGTTAACCCGACCAACTAGAAAATGTAGCAGTCTTCCAGACCCAAACCCGACCAAATTGCAAAAAATCAGAAATTTACTCTAACAGCAGCAAAGAGTACAAGTCAACCCGACCAAAGTAGAAATTAACTCGGCAAGGAGCAAAAAATGGAAGCCAACCGGACCCAAACCCGTCCCACAGCAAAAAAAGTAGATGTAACGCGACCGCATTAAAAAACTGAGTCCGACCCATGCATCAGACTAAGTTTCCAAATTTCTAAAATGCTCCCCCCCCCCCCCTTGAGGACTCTCCAGATAAGTTCTTAGCCTCCTTTTATATCAAAATTTCGCTTCGCATTTTTAACCTGTCACAATCTTTTAAATTGCACTTTTCGAAAATATCACTTCGTCGTTTTGTAGCCTATCCCACAATTCCCATATTTGTAGCATATAAGTCTTTATTGTAACTTTATTGTATCAATACCAAATCAATAACAAAAATTCCTCTCCCCCCACGAATAAAATTGGGTTTTATCACTCCCTTCCTTTTATTAAGTGCAGAAAATTTAGTTCTTTAAATATTTCCATTTTTATTATTTTTTAAACCGATTTATAAATATTTTGAAAGGCAAATAAATAATAAGTCATCTGATAAACATCTCCCCCTCCACACACACACGAAAATAAATAAATTAATAAATAATGTGGTTATTTCTTTTTTCCCTCAGCTTTCAAATTTTAAACCTTAAAAGTCTTCGATTTTTCTAAAACTTTTATTGTAATAATAAATAATAAATCATGTAATTTTACTCTTCACCCACCAAAATTGGCGTTTTATTTATATCTTTACTTGCAAAGCATACAAAAATTCGTCTTCCTGTTTATTAATTTTTAATACTATTTTTTAATATTTAGTCAAGACAAGTCATCTAACAAACTCCCTGCACCCCTTCTTCACAGGACTCAAAATTTCTTAGAGCTCCTTGCGATATTTACAAAATGCTTGTAAAAATCATCAAAAATCTAAATATCCTTCCACCTGAAATTTTGACAAAATATTTGCCCTACTGACCTAACGTCACACATTTTTTTTTTTAATTTGCGACACTTTTTCTGTCACATTTGTTACTACTAACAATAGGAAATTGTGTGTTATGTCTATAAACGACGACTAGGCTGGGATTAACACCTATACCTCCTTTCCTCAAAATTTCTATTTCCCGTTCTCCCTTGCTGTTTAACCTTTTACGCAAAAGTATACAAATGTTTAAAATATTTAAATTTGTCTAAATATTTTACTCATAATTTTATAAAGATCTTATTTTTAACCTTCAGTGCTATTTATCTTACATAAGTCTCTCGATAAGTTTCGTATTCTAAAAAGAATCCCCCCCCCCTCTCATTCAATATTTATTTATTTTTATTTTATTTATTTATTTATTTTTGTAATTGCGTTAAATAAATAAAATAGTTTTTATTTTACAGCAATCTATCTAAATTTATAACTCATTTTTTTTCTGAAAATCAAACCGTTTAATTTTGGGACGTTAAAGCTAAATAGATTGAAATTATTTTACAACTTTTATAAACTTTAAATCATCGAATGTAATCAAAGTAATGGGAAGACTATTGAAAAAATCCTTTAGTGAAGAAACCGTCTAGAAAACACGCCTTTGAGAAGAAAAATCGTCACAGATAATTGGTTAAGAGAATTCTATTTCCTAATTGGATAATTGCATGTCAATCATTTCAATTTTAGCCCATCCTTTGAATGAACTGAAAAAGAGAGTCGGCCATCTTGATTTGACTTGACGTGTGACTAGTGTGGGCTCTTAACAAGCAAGTACGGAGCTTTTATTTGGATGCCGCTCCTAATACATGCTAGTTTTAAAATAATTAATTTATCAGAACCTTACTTTACGAATTTCACGAAAATTTGTTTTTAAACTAATTGAAGGGTGCAAAATTCATTTATGCTGTCAGAATTGGGCACTACTAAGAAACAAATGTAGGATTCCTTTTAATATGTAAATGCCCCCCTAAAAATATTTCATGTACATCACTTAAAAAAAAAATATTTTATTTCCTATCGTGCGGTACAAGTAACTTTTTCTAGGATAATTTGTTGAGGAGATAATAGGGTGTGTTTACCTATTTTCCACGATAGTACATTTTACATGCCTTACTCATTTAATTTTTATTTTAATAAGATTCACATCTTATTAAGTACGTTACCGTAAAATGGGGTGAATAGGAACAGCGGGGTGAATAGGAACGAAACTTCCCGATCATACAAATAAATTCATTACAAATATATGTGATGATATTTTTAGTAGCCAATTTTTTTATAAGAAGGTAATAACATTAAGAGTTGGGAAATTCAGTTTCGACATGTTGGCACTACTACTGGGGTATATAAAAAACTTCAAGAGGATCCTCAAAACACTCATTTTCTCAACGTCTTCAAAACTTTGTCTGTAACTACAGTATTTTTCGTATTCTAAACCTAATAGAGGAGATTTTTAATTAATGATAGTCCTGTAAACGATATGCTGTATTAAATTCTACTTATTTCTAAATTACATAATGAAAAAATGAAAAATGGCTTGTAACATCAGAGGTTTAAGATTTATGGGGTGAATCGGATTACATATTCTCTCATGGTTTATTTTTCTATACAGTAATAGTTTCATGTAATATATGACAATATATGTGTGAATATGTATTGTAACAATATTTTGTTCGTTCTAATTACTTGAAGAGTTTAAAGGTGCCAAGAAATTGCTTGGTTAAAGAAAAAAGTCTACGCCTAATCCAACAGACATGGAACACACAATAAAAGAATTTAAAAATAGCAAATTAGTTAGAAAAACTTCACAGAATTATTCTCTGACATCCATAACATTACACAAACATCTCAAAATGAAAAAACAATTAAAAAAGAGAGGGATGCAAACAGTACTAATGGTTGGGGATGAGGGCATATTAGCAGATCGTATTAATACATGCAGCGATTGGGACTATTCAATATTTTCACTTACCCAATGACTACAAGTAAAGGATAACACAGAACAGGGTTGAATTTGTATTAAATTCTACTTCTGCAATTCGAATATAATTTCTTAAAATAAATTTTAATTTCTCTTGATTTCAAAGTTGTTTTCTAATTTTTAAAAAACCATATCTTTACTTGTATGTAAAATAAAGGCTTGATTCACAATAGCTATGCGTTCCTATTCCTCCCTTATCATTATTACCTGTTTTTATTAACCCTATTAAAGTCTGAATCGGAAAAATTAAAGATTATAACATTTGTTCCGATTCACCCCTATCTGCGGGGTGAATCGGAACACCATTAAAAAATTATATAATATGTATATAAACAGTAAAAATGTTTCGTTTTTGCTTAAAAAGTAAAGAACAAAACAAGACCGAAGTTTCCAGTAGAAAAATAAAAAAATTAAAAAATCAGTTGTTGCTTTTTTTTTAACGTCAAAGTTGAAAAGTGTTCCGATTCACCCTATTTTACGGTATATGTAATTTAATTTTAATGCAACGTAAGGTGAATCTAAACTTTTCTATAAGTAATCTTTAAAAAAATCTTTTACCATTTCAAGTTCCTCTCCATTATAATAATATTTTGAACATTTACACAAGTACAAAAATATCTTTAAATGAAGAAGGGAAATCGAAGAAAATATTTGGAAGAATTTTGCATCATTACAAAGTTATTTTTTCTTGAAATAAAATTTCTGATTTCCTCGCTAGATTCTTTTTTTTTATTATTCTTTTTTGCATCTACTTGATTTATTACGAGTCTTATTCGGTTTATTTTTAGCATTTTTATTTTCAATAAATAACTGTAAAAAAGTTTCGAAAATGTTTTTTTAGTCGTAACGAAAGCATCTGGATTTTGTTATTAAAATTTTCTGCTTCATCTTCAAGTTGGAAAATATCTGTTATAAAAATGCACATACTTTCGAAAATACTTTTAGGTTTTTTTCTTTTTTAATCCTGTCATTTTGAATGAAAAATGAGTATTTTTTCTTTACACTAGAAGTAAACAACAATATTTTGCATCTTTTGCTTAAAGAAAAATCTCTTTTTTCTTAATTTACATAAACTGTCTTATAAACTCATGTTTAGTTAAATAAATATTTAATGCGCTTTAAGTATTTGGTAAATAACTTTAATTATAAAATAAAGTATGCATAGATGTTTGCCCTTTTCATCGTCATACAGTTTTACAAAATGATTCATTTATATAACAGTTAAAAGAAATTAATATGTACTTATATGTCTGATCTCAGCACGGTACGAATCTGCTGAATAAATAAATAAAATAAAATAAAATAAGCAGATACCATGTCTGATGCAGCATGCCTCTACGGTAAACATGTTACACTTCTGTATTGATGTTATAAGCATTGCCTCGTGACACACGTTTACTCTCGTGAAAGATATGTTTGATGGTTATGTATGCCAAACCCATTTTAAAGGCCAAACTTGTTTATCTAAACGCCCATAGGATAAACTATTTTTTCCTAGGTAAGGGGGTGATCCTTCATTCTTTCCTTTATTATTACCATTAAACCCCCAAACTATTCAGGGATTTGCCTTATCAATAAGAACCTATATCTAAAATTGAAGCAAATCCGTAAATGCTGTGTTAAAACCCCATTTATCTAAATCGTGGGGGGTTATCTCCATTGCCCCTCTTTTTATACTTAAACAATAAACACCCACAAGTAATCACAGAGGCGGCTTGTCAGAATGATCCTGTATCTAAAATTTGAATGACATTTGATAATTGTTCATGAAAAACACATTTATTTAAATTTACGTGGGGGGGCCTCTCGTTCACCCCCTCCTTATTCTTATTCAATAAACTTTAAAAATTAATCAGGAAAGCGCCTTATCAGAATAAACCTATATCCAAAACTGAAGCAAATCGGATATTTCTATGAAGAGTTATCCAGTTACGTACGTACGCATATATATACGTGCATACATGCATATATATATGTATACAGAACCTGAAGGCCCATTGGTTCTCAGACTTTGATGCCTCTGAGCTAAAAATACGTAAAACTACATTGACCTAGGATAAACTAGATCCGCCTAGGATAAACAAGAATGTTCGCGCGGAGGCGGTCAATGGATTCAATAAAATCAGGCCAAATTGAATTCACCTAAGATAAACTCGTTCGGACCAATGAATAGCAGGCTAAACTAGTTTAACCTATGGCCAAGGAATAACTAGTTTGTCCTATGGGCGTTAGGATAGACTTGTTTGGCCTCGGAAAAACTAGTTTATCCGATGGGTGCTAGAATAAACTGGTTCGATCTAAAATCGGGTTTGGGAGGTAACATATATAATAAAACAATGACATCTATGCAAAAACTTCATTTTGCAATTGTTTCATTCATCATGCTCATGAAACTTGGCAATATTAAATATAAACTGAGTAGTGTTATTACATGCTATTATTAGTAGTAGTACACAACTGCCAACTTGTACGGATTGTTCATACCATTAAAATTTTATGGAAAATTATAGCTAATTGAATCATCAAATTTCAAGCAATTTCAACATTTGAATAAATCAAAAATTTCCTTAAATTTTAGTAGTTAAAAAAATCCGTACAAATTTGCAGCTATGGTAGTAGTATTGTTTTCAAAAATAAATACTTTGTAAAAATACATTAATCTCCTAAAAACAAAGTACATAAAATGCATAAAATAGTTAATAACCATTTAATAATTATTAATCAATAAAATAAAAAAACCTTTTAAAACAGTAAATGACATTTTAAGGGGTTTTATTTCTGAAATTTCATACTAAAAAAAATACACAAAAATACTTTCGCATTAAAAAACTAGTTGTTGGGGAACATCGTAATACTTACCCATCATATATATGCGTAATATAAAACATATTTAAACTATTTATAAAATGCATCGGAATTCCAAAATAAAATTTAAATGTATAGTAAAGTATTTTTGACACATGCTAGTTCTCTATTAATGAATTTGCTGATGAACCAATTTCGACAAATTAAGCGCTAAAATTATTCAAGTAGTACCGAATCGCGTAAAAGATACACTCTTATATCTCAAAAAATAATAACGCTATTAACTAACGGTTTACTACGTCGGATTAAGTGTCTTATATCCAATTAAAATATATCTTTGAACTGAAACTTAAGTGAAATACAGGATCATAAAAAATCGAACAGTGTTAAAAATAGAATTACGAATATCTTGGCAACTCATTATCCGATTGACATTTTTATTTATGCAAAAATTATGTCATTTTATTGTACTTGACATCTCTGATTAAAATAAAAAGGGTTTTAAGGAGAAAAAAATTTAAATATAAGTTATATAAATTCTTTTATATACCTTTCATCAGAATGAATATTTCAAGAGTCCGAAAAATATTGTTCCGAATAATCGAGGTTACTGATATTAAACAAGATTCTTTCCATTATTACATAGTAAATATTCGTTAAATTTCAGGTCTCTATCTCAATTTATTCGGGAGATAGAGCGTTTACATACAAACAGAGAAATGGGCAGACGCACAGACACACAATTAAACGGACGGCAGTTTTTTTTTTTTTTTTTTTTTTTTTTTTTTTTTTCTAAAAATATGTTTTTTGGAATCCCTAGTGTTTGAAACGTGTAAAAAGGTAATTTTTTTTTTTCGATTTTCAAAACGATTGCAATACTTACCCTATACTACGCATGATGAGTAAGTAATAATTAGTGCGTGACAGTATCTGAACGGAGCAAAACTCTCTAACCAATTCATTCATACAAAATCTTCTGTAAAAGTTTGTTAGAAGATACGTTTACACAGTGCATACATGGTTGAAAAAAACTTCTTTAGAAACGACCAAGAAGAACTATGACATGATAATTTTGGTAATAATTGAATGATTGTTTGGAAAAAGAAAAATATATAATTAATAGAAAATTGAAATACAGAAAACTGTACTACAGAATAATAAAACATTAATTTCGGTGTCTTCATTCTTTAAACCAGGCATTAACGCAAGTAAAAAACATTTAATATTAAATTAAGATATTATTAATCTAAGTAAAACTGTAAAAGTGTAATTTAAGATTCTAATCAACATAGTACTTTGCACTTCTTAAAAGAAATTGAAAGTTTTATTGAAAATTTTGGAAAATGAAATATAAAGTATTTGTAAAAGATTTAAAAAAAAAAAATTATTATTTTTAAATAAATAATAATTTAGTTGAAAATTTTGCAGGACCGGTTTACGTTGTAATGATCTTTTATTAAAATCTATTTATATTTATTTAATACAATAATAATAAAAATTTGGGAATCCCACAAGAAAAGGATTATAATATGGTGATATTTGCATGTTTAACCATGGTTGTTCATGTTTAACCGTGTGTTTCGTAGCATTACGGTTGTGAATGCTATGTTCTACAGGTTTTTAAAATCTCGCACTAAAAATAAAAATATAATGCTCTTGATCCGTGAAGAGAAAACACTCGCGAGTTAATGCTAAACTCATGGGAAGGCTATTTTCCAAAATTTTATTTGCATTTTTATTTTTTTTAAATAAATATATATATATATCTTTTCAATGAATAGTAGAGTTCGATTCTATATTTACCATTTTTTTTAGTTGTAGTTTTTTAATTTATCTTAATTTATTTTTTATATGACACTTTTACTTTCGATCCGGTCCCGACATTGAAAAATAAATAAATAATATATAAAATAATATATACTTTATAAAAAATAGCTGTTACCAAAATCGAAAAGTTAAAAAAAGGCCCATGTTAAGTTCAAGCAAAGTTATCCAATGCTATTTTTAAAAATGAAATAAATATGATATATTTGAAAATAACTTTCGATTAGGAGAAAATAACTTTGAAGTAGATTTAGCATTAGCTCGCGAGTATCTTCGCCTGACGGTACGGAAGCCTTTATAGATTTCTGGCGTCATTAAAAATTTCCATCATCAGAGTATGGGAAATAATATTGGATAAACAGAGTAATATAGAGTTAAAAACATTTATTTATAGCTGAAATATTTTTAAATAACACATTTTTTGACAAAATTATAAAAGCGAGCCACCTATCTCATTAAATTACACCTTTTTATCAAGAGATCTGCCCATGAGAAGTACATACATTTTCATTGATCATGTCCCAAGAAAAAGAATTTGTAAAACTTTATATGCCAGACTATTTTAACGCTTACTTGAACTAAAGAAAGCGCGTAATTGAAAAACAGTAAATTCTCAAGTAAGTTTTATGTTTTGATTTAAAAGAAGAAAAAACATATTAGGAAACAAATTTTGAAGGGTTTCAAAAGAAAACTGCATAATTTATGCTGAAGAAGAAAATGTCCCAAACTCTTCTAAATCACGAAGAAGAAAAAAGGTTGTTTAAGTTTCTAAAAAAAAAATTACGTAATCCAATTTCATTGAAAGCTTTCACTATCAACAAAATGTGATTAAAAAAACTTACAAGCACGCAGTTTGAAGAAAAAAAAAGTTGAACATTTTAATATGAGATAAATTAAAAACTGAAATACATATAAAGTATCATTTTCTAATTTTAATCTTCAAAATTCACTTGTTTTTGTCTTTTATTGTATCCAATCTTGTTAATAAAAATGACTTTATATATATTTTTTCACGTACATTATGATTTTATTTTCTTTAAAATATTGTATCACTTTTCCTTAATTGTTCGTTTTACAAATTTTGAGCATATTAAGCGTATTATATTTTATTAAACTTTGAAATAATCTTTAAATATCATTTAATGTGCTTTTAATATAACAGCTTACATTAAGAATGCTTCTTGAATATCAAAATTGAAACAAAATTGAAGTCAAAGATTGTGATTTGAATGCTGATTTTTAATTTCCTACACAAATATAGAATATTTGATACGAAATTTAGGTAAGATTAAACGTAAGCAGACCATACAAATTTTAAAAATGCTTATTAATAGAAGCAATTTCAAAATTTAGTTTAGTGTATTACGGTGAGAGTTTTTCTTTAAAATATCGAATAACTTTTCTAAATGTTTCGTTTCAGAAAATTTAAGTCTGATTATTATATTTTATTACATCATAAAACCATTTTAATTATCATTTCATAGGATTTTGCAATACAAATTTAAGTGATAATTGCTACTTGAAAAATAAAATAATTTTAAAAATTGAAAGAGGAAGACTAATTTAAATTAAATTTAAAGATCAATTTTTATTTTCCTATCTAAGCATAAATTTAAAGACATATTAAGGGAAAATTAATGTAATTAAACAATAAAAGTTTAATTTAGGAACTAGAATTCTAATTAAACTTACACTTTGAATGTCGAGTAATTAAAATAATAATACACAAGTCATTAAAGTATCTATTTATAATCATTAAATAAATTGAATTCAGTTGTTCGCCACATTATACAGATTACAAATTTAATGCTAAAATAAACAACTATATTTCGATATTTTAATTATTTTCGCTAAAAAGCAAAACAGTGGCAATTCGTTAATACAAAAGAATAAATTAGTGAGGAAAAAGAAAATGCGCAATTCAGCTTAGTAAAATTTCCCTTTTGTTTAAAGTAATCTTTCACATTTTAGGCGATATTTAAACGAATGATTCTTTTACCACTTTATTTTCTTGTACTTTACTTTGGTACTTTACTTTAATACCACTTTATTTACTGGTACTCCACTTTATTTTTTCTTTACGCACAGAATTTAATCTGTTATATCACATTTAAAAAAAGCAATGTAATCGGAAAGTCATAAGCAATTTTTGCACAGATCACATTTTAGTAGTACAAAATTTTATTTTTCTGACAGCTTTCACTGACAGTTTTTTTGATCTACCAATTACCAAAATTATATCAATATTACTTTAGAAGAAATAATGTATAAAAGTAGATTTGAACCTCATCGATCAGTTTGTGGAGAAAAGTAAATGTCCTTATTTTGAGATAAGTAGTACACTTTATGTGATGTTTTTAATATTAATGGAAAATTACGGCGATAATGAAACCGGTCTTATTAATTACAGATGCATCCTAATCCTACGCCGCTCAATAAGGCATGTATGAATCAATTAAAATGTAACTTTTAATAAATAAAATTTTTTCCAAGCAATCACAAAATATAAATTAAACAATTCGGGTTATGTAACAACAGAAATCTGCTATTAATTGCGGTGAAAGAATTATCTTATAGATTTCTAGTATTTAACCCTACCTGCATGATGCAGCAGATATTTGAGAACAAATCAACGCCTGCTTTCAAAAAGGAATATACGTTAGAAACAGAGCTATTATTTTAATGTTCTATACAGGTGACCATATACACACTACTAGATGACATCATTCATCCAAACCACTGCCAGCAGGGATGTAGTGGAGGGTATACGGGGATATACGCCGTATACCTTCCGGATTTTTTAAAAGAACACCGTATACCCTCTGTTTCTCAAGAAAGCTATAATATACGCACTCTAGGGTATACTCTCTGCCTTGAGCATATATCCTCTGTTTAGAGCGTATTTCCTCTGTTATTTTTACGACTACGCCCCTGACTGCCAGTCTCAATAACCGCCTTTATAGACTGTAAAAATGGATTGCAAGCAATGAGTGTTGGAAACATTTATCACTCATACAAAAACTATTTTGAAACCGCTAACTGCTAAAGTTCCTCTCAACTATTCCACATGCGTAATAGGCTATTCTTTTATGTCTGGATTGTTGACGGAAGGGGGTGGAGCAAAAAGTTGAGGATTAAATGTTCATAAATGCTTTAGAAAAAAAAAATCTGCATTTCAACAACAAATACAAAAATTTTATTCTTTTTAATAATCGAGATCATGGAGGATTGAGATAGGTGGAGGTGAAGTAAGGCTCAAAAAAAGGTTTGCAATATGAATCCATTTATCGCTCAAATTTTAATGTTCCAAACAAAAGGACGTGGAAGGAATTTTGTATTATAATACGAATTGAAAGAAATGAATTACAACTGAAGCATATTTTAAGAAGAAATAGCAAATTTTTAAAATGGTCTTTGTTCAATTATTATTTATTAAAATAAATGTTCGCTTTTAAAATAAAAGAAATTGGAAAATTAGCAATAATTAAATGTCAAATTGAAAACATTTGATGCGAACTAAAAATTGTATTACTAAAAGTTTCCTAATATAATGTAATTTTAAATACTTTATAACGTAGATGAAAAATGTTTATGACTTAATAATTGCATGTAAATAAAAATTTAAAATATAATGATGAAAAAATTCTTTTAAAATCATGTATGAAAACTTAAGTAATAAATATTAATCTAAAATATTAGATTTCTGACTGCAGACGATTTTAAGATATTAACAAAAGAATGTTATATTTTCAAGCAAAACGTTAAAATAATTTTCTATATTGATATTTAAAACACATATGATAAAATAATTAATAAATTCTTACCGGTGAAGCGATATATTAGTTCTTTTTAAAAAATAATAGCAAAAAAATACGGGTTTAAAGCTGATAGGCGTGTCAAAGCACGTGATTTTGTTTGGATTTAATGTGACTTAATGTAGGGTTACATTTGTAGCATCACCCCCAGAGGTAATACTTCCCCTCCACCTATCTCATTCCTCCAAGAATAGAGATATCGTTTTTTTCGTTGCCATAACAGTAAAATTAATTTTTACAAGTTCATGGTGGATACAAACCAATAAATAAATTAAATTTATTGCAAGTGCTGTAAATATGTAGTGGGTTGGTTAGGCTGCTTAGTAAGTCCCTGTTTATATTATATTTAAAATGTTTCATTGATATTATAATTATTGTACAGTTATCAAGCGATATTTAAACGGAGAAAAAATAAACTTTGCAGATATTTTGAATTCGTCTTCCGGGGTATGATATTAACTTCCTAAATAATTTGGCATTTAAATAATATTTAAGGTTTAGAAACCACATTAAAAAAAAAAAAAGATTTGTAGCTGAAGTTAAGTCCAACATAATAATTTATGACTTGTTTTCCTTATTTTTTGTTATTTTCTGAAGTTTGTGTATCTTCATCATGAAAAGCTATGTTATCCCTATTTTAAGAGATGGCAATTGTTTATTTCGCTCAGTATTTTACTGTCTATATAAGATTGATATATATCATACCTAATATATATTCTTTTCCGTCGAGTTCCGACGGGTGCAGCTAGTTATCAAATAAAGAACAATTCATTATCATATTTTTTTTCATGTCATGGCAGACGATAATCTGACATTATTTCATAATTTAATCTAAATTCGTAAAAACACTTCAAAATCACAGAATTCTTGAAATAATACGTATTAAAAAAAGTATTTGCAAATGCTTTTATTTATTTATTTTTATTTTTTTAGCTTCATAATTAAAAATAGCTCTTTTCAAAGTATCTACTGCAAGTAAATATTTTTTTTCCAAACAAGAATTAGATAAATACTCGTTTTTTTAACTACGCGTGTTCTAAACAAATGAATGTCTACAAGGTTATTATTATAAGATTATAATACAATAATTGAAGTTCATTTTTTCTTTTAATACCAAACTCACAATAATATCATGTATTTTCGAAAGATTTATTAAATAATAAAATTTTATTTACCGCACTCAATATAATTATTTATAACAGAACATTTCTATCTGAACATTCTATTAATATTAACAAATGTACATTGTAACAGCAATATTATTTACGTTTCATATATAATTACCGAATTAAATATCGTATTTTTTTTCAACTATTGTTACAATCAATTTTTAAGTATTCCAACTATTCATATGTATTACCACTGTAATAATATAAAACACATATACACCCTTTAACTATGTAACCATTTAAATAATATATATTTTATATAGCTCTCGATGGGAAAAAAAACAAAAAAAAAATTACCTTGATAATAATTGGATTCATTGTTGAACATTTCTCGTTTTCACATAAATAATACGAATCACTTTTCTTGGCATAATATTCATCTTAGGCAAATTTAATAATCGAATTTGCAGGATTTGAAAACCTTTCACAAACATGGTAGACATCCTAGGCGAGCTGCGCCATTTTATCAAGTTGAGTATACCAGCGAGAACTGTTGTTTCTTCTAAATGAACGAGAGGCCTTGCTATATTTAAAAAACATTTATATGTCTATATAAATGTTTTTCTCACTCTTAAAACTCTTACTACATAAAATACTCACGAACATTACACGAAAAAAATTAAAACTACACAAAGAATAATAGAATTATGCTGGAGAGCGTCACACACGCATCATCGAACGACCAACATCCATCTTCTCTCTCTCGATCACGATTGCCATCCGCATTCTTGAAAAATGTCCTTGGACCATGGAGTATAGGCGGCCTTCACAGCAATAACTTAAAATAATTAAAAAAACATATTATTTATTTATTTATTTATTTATTTTTGCAGGATAATCAAATACAAATGAGAACAAACATGTACTCCCATCAAAAAATGATAAACTGTGGTGAACGATTTTGAATAAGAAGGTAAGCACAATTTTCTTACTTTTATTCTATTATTTAAAATTTACCATTTCTACACATAGCCTCTTTTTATTTTAATCTGTAAAAGCAATCTCTAAATCGAAATTCTCTTCAGCCAATGGCATCGTACCTCTTTATTTTCTCACTCTAGGTTTTGACATGTTTACCTGTAATAAAAAAGATTTGTAACTATGAGATTCAGGGCGATATTTCAAGTACAACTTGAGTTCTCCAATAACTTCCGCACCCTTCCTAATAAAACATGCTTCCAAAAAAATGTGCATCGCAGTGCACGATGCATTGACGATGCATTGACGCCAATCCATCCCAGTCGCAAGCATATACCTTGGCCAGCTCAAATACCCCCACTTTGAAGACTGCGGGATCTATAGGACCGTTTAGTTATGAAAATGTCAGATGCTCCTTTTGTCTGTGCCCCTTGGCATAGTGGCTTCCTTTTCTCATTTAACCTTTATTCATTCGTGACCCAAGCAAACTGTTCGGGAAATTTTTGAAAGTAACAGCATGATAGTGCTATATAGTAGAGCTTAGATGGTTTTTCTAATCGTAAAGTCCAAAGTTTGCCCCTTAATAACTTTGGACCCTATCATCGCATTGCGAAGAAATTGAAAAGACAAAGTGTCCTACTATAGACTTCAAAGTTTATTTTCATCTAGATTCACCGATTAGTTATGGAGATCCATAACCCCTATTTTCTTTTTTTCTACATGAAAAGAGGTGAAAGGGCAAACAACTCAATTATAACCCGAACCAAGAAACATTCAGCGACGTGTAATAGTTTATTAGAAAGCTTTTAATTTTGGTGTGTGTCTTCTGAAAGTCCTGATAAAAATATCCAATATTAAAGAAATGGCATTCATTTAAATTTTTTACAGAGCTAGTCCTTCCATAATTTAACATTATAGAAATCTCTCCTTTTCATTTGCTAATTTAATCATTTATTTTAAGTTGCCACCAACTTAAAACAACACAATAATTTAAAAAAGAAATGATAACACGTGCTTATTTTATAAGTCAATAAAAATTCAGATTTTCCTGTTTGATTTTTTGCATTTCTGAAGTTGACGTCATTCGAAACATAAAATGCATATTTTCATAAACATATGTATAAACTGTGACTAAATTTATGTTAAAACAACATCACACCTTTATCTGAATATTTCCGAAGTCAAAACAGTTACTATAATACAGATATTTCCATTACAAAGGGATAATTTAGAAAAAAATCCTCCTATAGGTAAGAAAAATTAGTTGGATGTGCCAATCCCAAAACTTTCTTCTATCTCATACGTACATTTTAATATTAAAAAAAAAAGTTACTCATTTTAATGTTTTAATAATTTTAATTCAATACCATACGAACTTTGGTTTTCATCTTAAATTTCTGCTTCAATCAATTAACCGGAGTAAAAACGAATTTCCGTCTCTGTACGAGCCGATGGACAATAGAGTGATAGGCAGATTTTTTTTTCAAATTCAAGGAGGACGTACTTGCCTCACCAAAAAATAATCATGTACAAAAAAATTAGTTCAGTTCTAGAACTAACTTCATACACTTTTAGGTGGTGCAATATTGAAAATGGCATAAAATTCGCTATTGCAGCTCCCCCTTTCGCAGATTTTTTTCAAATTCAGGGAGTACAAACTAGCCATAACCATACACGCACAAAAAAAAATTTGGTTCAATTCGATACATAATTTCATATACTTTTGGTCGGTTCAATATTGAAAATGGCACAAACATTGCGTTTGCAGCGCCCCCTTCTGGCGGATTTTTTTCAAATTCAGGGAGGACCAACTAGCCATAGCCACAAAAATTTACACAAAAAATTTGGTTCAGTTCGATGCATAACTTCATACACTTTTGGTCAGAACAATATTGAAAATGGCACAAAAATCGAGATTGCAGCGCCCCCTACCGGCGGATTTTTTCAAATTCAAGGAGGACCAACTAGCCATAGCCATACACTTACACAAAAAATTTGGTTCAATTCGATGCATAACTTCATATACTTTTGGTCGATACAATGTTGAAAATGGCACAAAAATCGTGATTGCAGCGCCCCCTTCCGGCGGAATATTTAAAAACTGAAGTAGGACTTGCTTGCCACAGCCAAAAACATTCACAAAAAATTTGGTTCAATTCTATGCATAACTTCATATACTTTTTGATGGTAGAATGTCGACATACAGACACAGACATTTTGTAAAAACATGTTTTTTGGAATCTCTGACCCCTAAAACGAGTAAATCCATCGAAAACCGGAAGTCGAAAAAATTTCGATTACAATTCTTTCTTCTATTGAAGATAGAAGAAAGTAATAATGATTTGAAAATGGAGCAATGTAAATAAATCTATGTAGATAACAATGGACAAAAGAAAATATGCACAGATACCGCAAGACTGTAGGGGGGGGGGACTACAACGGGGGCAGTCCTGTCGCCAACTTGGCGATATATCGCCAAATCTTGTGACCAAAATTATTTACCAAAAGTGACGCCAACTTGGCGCTAATTACGTATTTTTCCAAATTAATATATCTACTAATAACTTTAATCTAATATTAATATTAGTTTAAATTTATTAGTTGAAGCTGCTTGATCAAATTCCCGAAAGGGTGAGAAAAAGTTATGAAATCATATGAAGAACTGTTGGAACCAGAAAGAAAAGTAGAGCTCGATCTAAAAAATGATACAGTAAAAAATTGGCAAATATTTTCAGAATAAAAAAGTGCGTAGAAAAAAAAATGCAATCAAACTGTTTGTAAAGCTTTGTTAGCTGAAAATGTGGACTTAGATTTACTGATGCCTTATATTCAGTCATACTTTTACCACTCAAAATTATTACTGGGCAAAATAGTAAGTAGAATATATAGTTATGTTACCTGAAATCAGCTAAGATCACCAACGCTAAACGAATATAAACCATGAAGTAATAATTAACGTATAAGATTAATATAACCAGATTGTTGAGGCATTGACATAGAAAAATATTTTTGAACAGAAATATATAATACTAGCTGTTACCCGTGACTTCGTTCACATAACATTTAAAGGAGAATAAATCAATCAAACAAAAGAATTCGTTGTTTAAAAGCATGTGTAATTAACTTTTTATCGCGATTTATAGTAAAAATCTTCTGATGATCTTTGTTCGCCGATTTTTTTGCTGGTTTAAATTTTCCTTTCAGCGACTTATACTGATAGAAACATTCTTGAATACTTTTGTTCAGCCCTCTAGTTTACCTAGTACCTTTAATATACGAAAATATTTTTCTAAACTTTAGTTCAAACAAAAATATTTCTTATTACTACTTAAATTGCATTTTCAGAAATTATCATCCGAAGACAACTATTTATCCATTTCTTTGCGTGACCCTGCATATCATTTTATCTATATATGTAAACATTTCTTAGCTTACTCAATGCAGTTCAAAATAAAAATGCATATTTTATTTAAAAACCACCTTTAAATAAATTACGCTCTTATTCAGTCTTAATTTATTCAGTTTTAAAAAGCTTCAAAATCATATGGAATCAATTTTCCATCACTTATTTTTGATTTATCGTCAGTGCTGAGTTTTTTTTTATTATTACTTCTCTCCTTGTTCTTTAAATCCAACGAATTCATCCCACCTCCCATACACCTTTCCACATTTTGCTCAAAACAGTGTCAAATGGATTGATACACATGTAAGAGAGGAATCAATGAGAGACATAAGAGAGGCCTTCAAATGGAGGAAAATGTTAACTACAATTTTTCATTCCTTGCTAAAATTTGAGCCTTTTTTTTTTTTTTTTTTTTTTTTTTTTTTTTTTTTTTTTTTTTTTTTTTTGAGAGCGTAACAATTTTAAAATCAAAAGAACAAAAAATTACAGATTTCTTCGTCTGAAATTAATGCAAGTTTTCCTTATTTGATTTTCATTAAGCTTTCAAATAAATGTCTGTTCTCTTTTATGAAACAGCTTAAATAATTAAGAAATAAAATGTTAGGTTAATATTTACTTTTAAACATTTCAAATTCTTAATTCAAACGATCAAAAATAATATTTGTTCAAATTTCACACATTAAACACATTTTTAACATCATTCTCTATACATCGAATTTCTCTATATAACGAATTTTTTACTGGAACGGTGAATTTCGTTATATAGAGACTCGACTGTATTTGTTTTTTTTTTCAATCCGACAAGCTATTTATTTACTTTTTCTTTTTCATGTGGAAATATTTCTATAGAAAAGTTATGACTCAATATTCAATTACTCTGAAATTTGTCAAACTATTTTTTTGCAGTTTTTCACGTGGTAATCTTGTAATAGTAAAGTAATTCTTGCACTAAGAATTTTATTGCGGATTTTTTTTTAATTGTTGGCAACTGTTATAAAGAAAAACTTTTTTCCTGTTATTTGTCTGTACACTGTAAAAAAAAAAAAAAAAAAAAAAAAAAAAAAGTGTCGATCTACTAAAAAAAACTTTAGTGATCCTTGTAATTGCTAAAAAATTTTTAGTAATCTTAGTCGGTTACAAGAAAATCTGTAAGAATTACTAGAAAAAAGTTAGCAATGAATAGTTAATAATTTTATATTTTTAATAGCTATTACTAAAACTCACTTGGTGTGGCCTTGATAGCATAGTGGTTATAGTGACGGATTCCAGGCTAAAAGGTCCCGGGTTCGATACTGGCCACTGCCAAATACACCCCGAATGTATGCAGTGTAAGTGCTCGTTAATAAAGGGATTATGAATATCCTGACGGAGCAGTAGCAATGTTTGATGCTGCCATCTGTTGCGGTTTTGCCGAAAACCTTCCGCTCCAGAAGTCTGAATGCAGCTCGAAGGAAACTCCTGCCCTTCGAGCCCACATAATGCTTATTAAAAGTAATTTTGGAGCTATTACTAAAATTTGCTTGGTGGCTCATACTAAAAATTTTTAAGTTAGTTATACAAAAAATTCTTTTGTTCAGTTTACAAAAGAAATGCTTGTTTCGCTTGCAAAAAAAAAAAGTTTGTAATGGTTACTAAAAAATTCTGTGGAATACAAATTTACTAAAAAATTTTCAGTAGCCTCTTGAAATTTTTTTTTACAGTGTAAGAGCTAGTATCGAGTCGTTTTAAGGCTTTATTCAAATTTTTGAGCCCTCCCCATTTCCAGCCCCTTGGACCGATTTCATCCATTTGCAATCTCCACGGAGATAGTAACCATCCCAATGTATTTGTCGAGTTTGAAGACGATTCATGCATAATTGCGACTTTTATCGTGCGGGCAAAATTCAGTACATCCATATACATACATGTATATACCGGGTGTCCCAAAAATGACTGATGGATTTTAAAATTCAATAACTTGCAAACGGTGACAGCTATTTAAAAATTTTTTGCAGGAGGGTTATTTATAATGTCAGGAGTTTTTTTACCGTAATTTTTTATTTTAGTTCGCATCTCAAACAATAGGCGGCGCTGACGGCGATTGAAGGCCAGGTCGACGCTTCACTCAGCACTGATCACCTGGCCTTCAATCGCCGTCAGTCCGACCTTGTTTCGAGTTAAATGTTTTGATATCGCTAATTAAGTTTGTTACTTAATTTATAAATCAATAAATCAAACTACATTGAATAAACAGCATAAATATTTTCTCAGTCTAAATATTTAAAGGCTTTGTAAAGTGATTTTTTAATACATTGCATGAAATTATGCATATTAAGTTATAATTATATTTCTCTAAACATAAAATATGAAATGTCACTCTTTATTAATTAATGTAATAGATATTTCATCTTATGAATGTGAGCTTAATTAATCTAAGACTTTAAGATGTGGAATATGAAACTAAATACAGAATAAATATATCATACAAATCCTATTTAAATTTACTTTTGTCAGAAATTCTACCGGTCTAAAATTTTCTTCCTGTATACTACTTAAATCAAAGCTTCATTAAACCCTTTGAATACTACGTTTGGATCTTCCAGTAATTACTGTAAACTCCATTAATTAAGAAAATGTATTTTACATTCAAAACATGCCTCTGTGCATTTCATTAAACAAAATTATATTTGATATGGTAATTTCATATAAGAGAAAACTGATACGCCTGAAAAATTATCTTATTCAACCTGCCTATTATTTAAAATATTTTTCCAAAAATATTAAAGTACATTCAAATAAAATGATATCTAAATGCACACCTATTTTTACCGAATTAATTAATATTATGTGCATTATTTCAGAGAATGTATATGTGCATGTTAATACATATTACTTAATAAGTACGAATATCTTTAATTTCACTAAATCTATATTGAATGTGTTCCGAAAAGTGTCAATAAATTATAGAGTACTCTGAAGTGCACACTGCACTGGCACTCTACAACTGTACATAGGAAACCTCGTCTCAATTTACGTATTGTAATAGTAGTATAGAATAATTCATCGAAAAAAATTCTTTTTTTATTGTTTTTAACAGCAATAATAGTGTTGTTGTTTTAGACTCTCGACTTTGAAATGCCTTGGCGCAAAAACATTTGTAAGCTGTGTGAACTAATAAGACCATTTTTGTATTATATTTTGATTTATGTTTTTGTTGTTCAGTGCTTTTCTTAAGACGAGACGTATGATTGTACGTATTTATGAATTGAAATGCATAAAAAATAAATATAGTTTTAAAAAAACTAAAAAACACGCTTTTTAAGTATATCAAACTAAAAAGTGAAAAATAATTCGTACTATAAGCTGAAAACGAAAATAGATGAAAAATACTATATTACTATAAAATCATTGTTATTATAGAAATCAATTAATAAGCAATAAATAAAATTATCGTGGAAAAAAAGCGTGGGGTGCTCCATCTACCATGCTCCATCTATCAGTTCTTAAGAAGCACCCCACGCTTTTTTCCCACGATAATTTTATTTATTGCTTATTAATTGATTTCTATAATAACAATGATTTTATAGTAATATAGTATGTTTCATCTATTTTCGTTTTCAGCTAATAGTACCAATTATTTTTCACTTTTTAGTTTGATATACTTAAAAAGCGTGTTTTTTAGTTTTTTAAACTATATTTATTTTTCACTTTTTAGTTTGATTACTTTAAAAGCGTGGTTTTTTTTTTAACTTTATTTATATTTAATACAAAAACCAAATTAATTGGTTTGATAGTTTCAGAGTAATTGGTGAACATACATAGAAAAAATACATACGCGTCGAATTGATAACTTCCTCTTCCCTTTCTGAAGCGGTTAAAACTAAAAATTATAATACGGAATTTTTTTTTTAAATTTTACATAGATGTAAATAATGTCAGAAGTGGGGTTCGAACCCACAATCGCTTTCGAAAAACAGAGCTTCAATTCGGCGCCTTAGACCGCTCGGCATTGCTGTCTACACTCCATTCAGTGAATGTATTCAACACTTTTAATTAGCGAAAAATCACTAATTTTATCAGTTTTTGCCTAATTACTAAAAAAGTACTGAACCAATTTCGATGAAACTGAAGTGGTACCAATTCGAGAGCATCGTCTTTCATTTAGCACCAAAACAGAGTTAATCGGTTGCATGGTTTCGGAGTAACCGGTGAACATACATAAAATAAGGAGAGTTACAAACTCACAAACTCACAAACATACAGGTGAAGTTAATAAAAAGCGTGGTAAAAAGCAAAAAACAAATGTTTTATTTATTCCTAATATATTTCAACAGATTTGAATTTGTAGAAAAGAAATGTAAAATGTTTTTTCGCAAAATATATTCAATTTTAAAAACTTTAAATGTAAAAGATGACTTGGGATAACGATAGCACAAATTAACATACACTGTGAAAAAAAAAAGGTCGATCTACTAAAAAAACTTTAGTGATCCTTGTAATTACTAAACAATTTTTAGTAATCTTAGTCGGTTACTAGAAAATCTGTAAGAATTACTAGAAAAAAGTTAGCAATGGATAAGAGTTAATTGTTTTACATTTTTAATAGCTATTACTAAAGCTCACTTGGTGTGTCCTTGATAGCATAGTGGTTATAGTAACGGATTCCAGGCTAAGAGGTCCCGGGTTCGATACCAGACACTGTCACATACGTCCCGAACGTATGTAAAGTAAGTACTCGTTAATAAAGGGATTATGAAAATCCTGTCAGAGCAGGTAGCATTTTTGGTGCTGCCATCTATTGCGGTTTTGCCGAAAATCTATCGCTTAAATGTTTGGATGCAGCTCCTATCCTTCGGGCGCACGTAAAGGTTATTAAAAACAATTTTGGAGCTATTACTAAAATTTTCTTGGTGGCTCATACTAAAAATTTTTAAGTTAGTTATACAAAAAATTATTTTGTTCAGTTTACAAAAGAAATGCTTGTTTCCCTTACAAAAAAAAAGTTTGTAATGGTTACTAAAAAATACTGTGGAATACAAATTTACTAAAGAATTTTAGTAACCTCTTGAAATTTTTTTTACAGTGTAGCTCATGAAAATAGAGTTTCGTAAACTGTGAAACAGCGTGACACAAAAGATTTATTTTAGAAACATTGTTAAACTTTACTTTGTTACACTCTAATAAAGCTCAAATTCCTTTGCATGTCAAGTAAATTAAGTTAATGGTTCTTAATATTGGAGTAATAATTAGTGGTATAATGATAGAGTGTTTGGGAAAACTTTGTAATTTATTATATATGTGAATGGTAGTATAAAATATGAAAGTATTCGCAGGACCTAAAGAAATAACATAATACAATCCTAATTATAAAAATGTTATCTATATATTGGCATAATTTACACCCTTCCCCTATTTTTCGGCTTTCTTACATTTTAAAGAAGAAAATATTTTCTTATTCCTTCAAATCTTCAATGCAAAAAAAGAAAATTTCCTAAAAGAAAAATAATAAGGGGAAAAAATATTGCTACAAATTCTCTAAAGTTATGCGATAATTTAATTTTATATTTTGAAGATTTTGTTCCTTTTTGTTTCGCTTAATTTTAATCCCTATCCCCACATACCAGAGTAATACCAGAAATTTTGAATGATTTTTTTTTCCTGTTACTTGGGGGGAGGAGGGTTAATTTTTACTTATTTTCAAATAAATTTGTTTGAATGCTGTTTCACGAAAGGCACCTTGTCCCTGATAGAATTTAATTAAAATAGTACTTCAGCTTAATTTTAAAAATTTTCATTTCATAATCTTGTTTAAATTCTAATTTTAGTTCGACTTTGTGTATCTAAATGAGCAAGTTTGGTATTTTGTTTAGCAGGATTTTTTTCTTTTGTGCTCGTGGTTTTATTATCTATAAATTTGCTAAATCATCCTTTATGTGATATATCATAGCATTTACTGGTGACAAATGCAGTTGAATTTTTGTTAATACGAAGAGCAGTGGAATTATAAATCTTTGTATTAACTCGTACCCATAACATTATTCTGTTGAGTATAGTAAAAATATTAAAACACGCACATAATTAAAATAATTAGTACTTCTACTTCCGCTAATTACCTTAATCGTAAATTTAACTTAATATTATAAGATTAATACATAACTGGCACGGGTGACCGAGCTCAGCTCGATCAAAATTAACTTTGTGTTCAACTCGATATAGTATTATTACTGTAAAACACGTTATTAATAATAGTATTATTTACAAAAACAATCAATAAGAAAACTATGTTTGTATGCACATGTTCATAAATTTTACTTTATTTTAAAATTTACAACGAAAGGACATCAATCCAAATCACTTTTTTAGCTCGACTCTGATTAGTTTAACTATGCATCTCGAAGACTATTAAGAATGTATAAGAAATTTCTTCACACTCTGAAAGACAATATTTTTTGTCAGATATAACCAAATTTGGACACATTCTTTCATTTGGTTATGTGTGTAATATGTGTTTTAATTTCGTAACCTTAATAGTCGATTTTTCGGCCAAATTTCACCAGTATTTTGTCAAATATCGCCAACTTATTGGCTTTTGCCATAGTCTCGTGATCCTGACCCTTATTACCCAAATGATCCACTAATCACATGTGATCAAACATGTGACTTAGCTCAATGGTCTTCAGGTAATCAAAAACAGTAGAGTATAAAATGAATCAAAACCGTTTAAGCCATTTCTTAAGTAAAATTAACTTGATATCATTCAGCAATGAAGCGATATGACCCACTAATTTTATTTTTCTTTAATATGCAACTCAGCTCAATAGTCTTCTCGTGACAAAAGACGTTCCGTTGCAAAATTTAGGTAAAATTGACTGAGTCGTTGTTATATATAATTAGAATGACCCGAACCCATTAAGACGTAAAACGACCCACTAATTGAATTGTTACGTGCATGTGTCCTATCTCAATGGTTTTCTTTTGCCCGAAAACGATATAATAGAAAATATACTCAAAATGGTGAGAACAATTTTCTAGATAAAATTAGCATGACCCACAAATAATCCTTATAACGAAATCTCTCGAAAATGTGACTTAGTTCATTAATTTTTGCGTGCCGAAAAACGTTAAATACAAAATTTAGATAAAATCGATTGAGCCAATTTTTAGGTATAAATAGTTTGATCTTGACACATTATGACCCAAAATGACTCATTAATCAAGTTTTCTCAAACATCTGACCTAACCCAATGATTTTTTTGTGTCCGAAAACGATAGAATATAAAATTTAGTCAAATTTGCGCGAGACATTGTCTAGATAAACCCAAAAGTGGCCCACTGATCGAAATTTCTCGAACATGTGACAGAGCCCAATGATTTTCTAGTGCCAAAAATATGCTGTATAAAAAATCTCGTTAAAATCAACTCACCCATTCTTTAGATATAGCTTGACCATGACCCATCATGACCCACAAATGACCCTTATAATCGAAATCTCTCGAACATGTGACTTAGCCCATTAGTTTTCCCGTGTATAAATATTGTTACACTCAAAATTTCGTTAAACTCGATCCTGCCGTTCTTTAAATATAAATAACTTGACCCAGATCCTTTATGACCCAAAATGACCCATTAATTGAAATTTCTCAATCATGTGACCTAGCCCAATGATTTTCTCGTGCCAAAAAATGTTGTATACAAACTTTCGTTAAAACTGATCCACATGTTCTTTAGCTATAGCTTGACATGACCCATTATGACCCATCATGACCCATAAATGACTCTTATAAGCGAAATCTCTCAAACATGTGATATAGCTCATTAATTTTCTCGTGTCAAAAAACTTACATACAAAATTTCATTAAATTTGATACTGTCGTACTTTATATATAAATACTTGACCCAGACCTTTTATGACCCAAAATGACTCAGTAATCAAAATTTCTCGAACTGAGACCTAGCCCAATAGTTTTCTTGTGCCAAAAAAATGTTGTATGCAAAATTTCGTTAAAATCGATCCACCTGTTCTTTAGCTATAGCTTGACCATGACCCATTATGACCCATCATGACCCACAAATGACTCTTATAATCGAAATCTCTCGATCGTGTGACTTAGCCCATTAGCTTTCTCATGTCAAAAAACTGTTACAGGCAAAATTTCGATGAAATTGATTCTGCCGTTCTTTAAATATAAATAGCTTGACCCAGACCCTTAATGACCCAATATGACCCATTAATTTTTTTTCTCGAACATGTAACGTAGCTCAATGTTTTTCTCGTGTCCGAAAACCATAGAATGCAATTTTTAGTCGAAATTGCGTGAGAAAATCTCTAGATAAAAATAGCATGACCCACAATGACCCCAAAAATGACCCACTAACCGAATTTTCTCGAACATGTTACCTAACCCAATGGTCTTCTTGTAATCCAAAACGATAAAATATAAAATTTGGTCAAAATCGTTAGAGCCGTTTTTTAGATAAAAATGGCTTGACCTATAATGACCCAAAAATGACCCACTAATCGAAATTTTTCGAACATGTGACCCAGCCCAATAGTTTTCTCGTGCCAAAAAAAGGTTGGATACAAAATTGCCTTAAAATCCATCCAGCCGTTCTCTAGATATAAATAGCTTGATCCTGACCCATTGTGACCCAAAATGACCCAGTAATCGAATTTTCTCTAACATGTGACCTAGCCCAACGGTCTTCTAGTGGCCGAAAATGGTAAAATCCAAATTTTTGCGAAAATCGTTAGAGCCGTTTTTGAGATAAAATTTACCCACACACACACAATTTTTGCTCGTATTATATTATAAGATATTCAGTCTAATCTTGGAGAGTGTCATTTTCTGTGGGCTGGTCTTTTTAAAAAAAATCGTAGTAATCTAAGTAATTAAGATCTTTAAAGACCTAATATTCCTAACGGACATGGACTACATATAGTAATGCACTATATTGCTTTCCTTTTTCATAGCCAATTTACCTGAGGGGGGGGGATTAACGACTGAATCCAATGGAAATCCAGCTCATTGCACTTCTATCATATTCATCTTATGTGAATCATCATTAATGGAAAGTATTAATTCTCCTTTAGGCGCTCCTGCAAGCTCCAGTGTTGACTTTGACTGAGAAAATCTTGTCCAACACTGCAATTAGCACTGCACTTTTTAGATTCTGATTTCACAAAGTGCCTTCATCTTAACAGTGCAGAGAAAGAAATGGATAGGCTGGTTAATATGGTCTAGAAACCGGATATAGAGAAAGAAACAAATACAAGTTAACTTTAATGCTCCTTTCTGAAAAATATAAATATTTCTCAATTGTAAATTGAATAAAGAATGGAAATGAAAGCATAATTATTTCTCCCTTCTTTCTTTTATTCTGTTAAGACTCCAGAATATTATGTTGCGTTTTCATGGATGACGGTTGGTTAATAGGTTTAAGACATAGGCGTTGTATTTCAAGCGTTGAACTGTATAATTCTAATATGTGGCTTATTTCCACTTGTTTATTTGTGCATGTTTTAAGTATGTAAAGCCTATGAATAATAACAGCTTTCTTGCATTATTTTACGCTTAAAGTAACCTCCTTTTCCTCCATTATTTTTTTTTTAAATTTCTGCTGGAAGAGATTTCGATATAAATAAAACACCTATTTGATATTAACGTAACCGATATAATGCGATTAAAACAACAAACAACCAAAATAAAAATTAGAGATGACTTACACTTCAGCTATGAAAGTTTATATGTTATGCCTTATGCATTTTCAGATTCTTGTTAGTTTCAATATTCTCCTTTCTATTCCCGTTTAGCTAGTTTTTATTCAACATCAAACATAGCTAATTCATTAATTATTAATATATTACCATAAATATCCTTTATGTTTAATTTGATTTTCAACCGCCTTTGAAAGGAGTTATTATTCGTAATAATATGACATCTTTTGAAAAATAAGTATCTTCAACATTGTATGAATATTTATTTATTTTCAAAGCGTTCTTATACATTTAATATCAAAATAAATTATGCACAAAATTTTTATATTACCATAATTCAGTTAGCTATTTTATAAAGTGCGTGTTACATAAAATTTTATCATGCAAAAAGAGATACTTCATAAATATTAATCTTTCAGCTTCCATATTCAGAATTTATTTAAAACCAAAGCGTATTTAATAATGCATATTATTTTATATTAAGTTACTTTTTTGCTTAGCATATTCTTATGAGAATAGTAATAAAAAGACTTCTGCCCGAATATGATGTAAAAAAGATTTAAAAAATAAAAAAATAAAAATACAATTTGGTAGGAAAAAGACTAGATAAAAAAATTTTATGCAATTTGAAATATAAATATACATTTTAAAAGCTGAAAAACAAAAACAAACTAGTCGTTGGAGACTACCGTAATACTTATCCATCATGGTTATGCATAATATAAAATGTGAAATTAAGACATGGTTAAACTATTTATAAAGCGCATTGTAATTCCAAAATAAAATTTAAAAGTATCCCCCTCTTTTATACTTAACCATTAAACTTCAAAAACTATTCAGAGATTTGAACAAAATCTGACAATTCTGCTTCAAAAACCCATTTATAAAAATTAAGGGGAGGGGCATTAGAACCCCCGTTCCCTCTGTTTATACTTATTCAATGAACACCTAATAACAGTCACGGAATCACCTCATCAAAATGATCCTATATCTAAATTTTGAACGAAAACTGTCAATTCTGCATGAAAATCCCGTTTATATCAATTAAGGGGAGGGGCATGAGCGCCCCGTTCCCCCTCTTATATGAATGAATTCCAAAAACTAATCAGGGAAGCGCCTTATGATGATATACTTATATACAAAATTTCAAGTGGATCCGATATTTTTATTATGAGTTATGGCGTTACGCACGAACGTACATACAGAACGGACGGGCACATAAGCTCTCAGGCTATGATAGCCTGTGAGCTAAAAATTATAATCATATTATCTAACAGTTTACTGCGTCGGATTAATCGTCTCATATCCAATTAAAATATATCTTTGAACTGAAACATGAATGAAATACAGGATCGTGAATAATCAAAGAGTGTGGAAAATAAAATTACAAATATCTCGGCAACTAAATTATATGATCAACTTTCTTCTTTATGCATTTTTTTTTTCATTTATTCTTTAAAATAAAAAAATTTGAAATTTTTCTATATCTATATCTTTCATCAGAACGAATATTTCGAGAGTCCGAAAAAAAGATTCCGGATAATTTAGGTTACGGATAATCAATAGGCTTCTTTCCATTATTGCATACTAAATACACACAAACTTTCAAGCCTCTATCTCAATTTGTTCGAGAGATAAAGCATTTACAGACACATAGACAGACGGACGGCAATTTTTTTTTCTAAAAATATGTTTTCCAGAATTTCCAAGTTCTGAAACATGTAAATTCGTCAATTTATTTTTCAATTTTCAAAACGATTGCATGACTTACCCTATATTACATATGATAGGTCAGTAATAATAAAAGTTTTTGATAATGAATATATAAACCTATTTATTAACAGATGCTATTTAATAAATATGCCCAATTAATAAATAACTTTCATTTTCATTAATCTTTTTTAATTAATATATTCCATAATTCTGTCCAATATGCATTTTCCTGGGTTCGCTTATTTCTTGCTGCGTTATTTTTAACAAAATCCCAGTTCTAAATGCAATACCTCTACTGACCACTTGGATACTTAAAACGATATCCATAAAGAAATCACTTTCTGCGAAATTTAAATGCATAATCTACAAATTTACAATGATAAAACGCAAAAATTGCTGTTTGATGTCATAATGATGTAATTTGTGCCTTACATTGTTGTAAATTGATAACTTATGCATTTGAGACAAAACATTTGTGACTATTTAATCAAAACTGTTGCTGTTTGTAGAATATTTTTTTGTAACTTTCTAAAGTTAATCTTGCTATTCTAACTCGGAACAGTTGAATGTTGCATAAGATTTAATTTCTAAGAAATTGATAACATTTATTTAACGATTTATCGTTAGAATAATACGTTTTGAAATATTTTCTAAGGAAATTGGGAACTAACCCCTTCAACAGGATTAATCCCTTAGGGTCTAAAGCACTCCTCTCCTTAAAATGTTAAAATGATTAATTGAGACTGGAATTTACAAACAAATTTATATGAAAGTGAAACGCTGTTTTTTGCATGCAATATAAAAAGCAAAAAATAAATAGAAAATTCCAGTGCCAAAACACTTGTATAACAGAATTAAAATTCAGTGGTATATTATATATAACGATGCCGTTCAAGGGGTTAACAATAATAGAAGATTGATACAGTTTGATCATTACTGAAAGTGTGGTCGGATGGATCCACAATGTTCTGAGCTTGGCCATTTTGCAAGCAAAACTGAGGCCTTTGTAGACTCATGTAGACTATCCCCGAACAAAAAAAATTTTAAGTCTCTATTCTCTAGTCACAGATTTTGTTAGACATTGCTAAATTACGTGAATTTTTGAGTTACTAAAGACTGACCCTTACCCATTTTATTAACAGTTACCAACAAAGTTGAAAGTGCGTCTTTCCGTCTGTCCGCGCTATAACTCTCATAAATACATTATAATACTTTAAAAAAAAAAATCCGTTAAATTCACGACAAAAACTGCTGGAAGCAATGTTACCAGCATTTTTGGCCGTAAAAATTGCAGTAAAATTAGATGTAATAAATAAATTTACATATAATTTTACTGTAATCTTTACGACAAAAACTGCTTGCAATAACGCTGCCAGTAGTTTTTGCCGTAAATTTAATGGATTTTTTTTTTTTTTTTTTTTTTTTTTTTTTTTTACAATATATACTCGGTATTCTCTTAAATTTTTAGATCTTATTGATGTTGACACTAGCACAAATCCTATTTCAAATAAAATTTCTAGAATGTTAAATTTATCTGCAGGGACTGTCAAAAATATTTTGTTACTATATGGCCAATGAGAAATTAAACGTTTCAAATGAAGTTTAAAGTTGTTACACCATTTCAAATGTACTACAAGTGATATGCATTTACGAAGAGCATTAAAATTCGCATTCTGAAATATATGTGGTGCTAAGAGAGAACTTATTATTCATTTACGGGGCCACACAAAATAATTCCATCACATAATGCTGTAGGGGGAATTATTTGCGGCTTATTTTCATTATATTAAACTATATCATGTATAATTGGTATACATCACTAAGGCTTAATATAAGTTATTTTATGTGTAATACGAAGTGAATAGCATCTACAAGCACACACAAAATATTTCAAATAGTTTATTCTATCCAAACTATTGTACATAAACGATGATGGCAGGAAAGCTCTAGAGTGTTTATGCATTCCGTTTGTCTGCCCGTCTTTCCGTCTATCCATGCTCCAACTCCAGTACATATGCTCATTTTTTTCATTCCCTAAATTGTTAAACCATATTTAGGGTCACGTAGACATGTTTGGTATTGTATATGAAGCATGTGGGATGAATAGATCATTTACATGGACATCGAAGAGTATTTTATTACATTATAGTCTTTGGTGAAAAATCGTCTGCAGAGTATTTTAATGACATTACGCTAGTTCAGATGTATTGAAACTAATATTAATCATTGAATTTCACTATTTTTATATTAGAACAGGACATTCATAGCAATTTTTATCCATTTATAGAGACAGACAAAATAAAATATCTTAATAAGTGCAATTAACTCTGCCAGAATTCACTTTATTTATATCAACAAGGATTTACTTTTTCAAAAATATTACATTTTTTCGGCTCTTTTGTGATTAATTTATATTATCTTTTCTCTAGATCAATTGGAAACACTGAGGCTTGACAGAATAAGCATATCTATTCTATCTTTAGACCACCTAGTCAGACAACTTTCCACACAACACAGCAATGACTTTTTGCCGGGAATGTGGTATGCATACGGAATACCAGCAGTGCCACTTTCCAAGTAATTTGCACTCAATACTTTAATGCAATCGACTTCCGTGTTTACCTGGGAATAAATGCTTTACAGCATTTTTTGTAGTTGAAATAATATATAATACAGTATACGAGGACTTATGAGAAACATAATCTTTATTGAAGCTCATTTTATTTACGCTTATATAAAAAATTAAGCTCACAAAGATAAAATCAGTGGAAGCTGGTCAACTATTAGCTGTGCTGCAACGAAATTTGGCACATAGGTATATTACAATTAATAAAAAAAACATAGCAAAATGACAGTACGGAAAAGATTTTAATTGGGAATTAAAATACAGGATATATCAAAAGGTATTAAATCATTTATGAGGGATAAAGCATTTATCTAGGACAAAATTTGTCTAATATAGCGTGTAACGACTGTCCAGTGCTACACAAGCCTCACAACGAGCTATCACACTGTTTATAAGGGTGTCAAAAAATGTTTATGTCAACAAAGCCTATTCATGAAAAAGCGCGGCTTTTACCTCTTAGAGGGTCAAGGAAAGAGGGTTATGTTGTAGAATGGCTCTTTCGAAGCCATCCAAACATGTTCAATAGGTTTGAGGACCTGTGACCTCGACAGTCAATTCACATCGCGAATATTCTCGTCTTTAAGAAAATCATCAACAGTGTGAACTCTGTGTGACTTCGCATTATCATCCATAAACATGGAGCCTGGATCTGCAGCACCACGAAACAACCTCAAATAGGCTTTAAAAAACCTTAATCACATAGTGATGTGTGTTTTCAGTTCCTGTGTCGAAAACGTGCAGTGGTGTACAATTGAGCAACAGTATGCCGCTCCAGACAAGGATTCTTTTGACACCAAATCTGTGCACTGTAAAAACAAAGGAGCAATATTACATTTAAATTGGGGTTATGAATTGCCAAATAAACTTAAAGTCTACACTATTTTCGGTAATAGGTCCGTAAAAAGTGTAAAAATAACTTCAGAATTTTTACACTTTATTCGGTTATTCAATTCACACACCTGGGTTATTTAATTCATTAATCGCAATTATTGAAAGATGACACCAAATTTAGAATAAGCTATCACCTCTCTGTTTTAATTTCTTATGTTTGCAAACGACATGCCGCCATTTCACTTCGAATTTGACCTTTCTTCCTAGCTTTCGGATAGCAGGTGAAAAAGCAAACATACGGTAAGCAGTATTGTTATTATTATTTGTAAATTTAAGATAAAAGACTAAATAATGTTTGCATATTTTTTTTAATTAGATCATGCTTTTAATAGTGCGTTAGTGCGCTGCCATTTTAAGAACAATGGCGACATTTCCGAATTCAACGAGAAGTATGCCTTTAATATAACAATTGTAATCAACTTTTTTATGTATACAGCTTTGCTTATTTGATAGCTGGCATAGTTACGCATTTTTCATTTGTTTATATTATGCATTAAATTGTATAATTGTGAGGTAATTTAATATCATATGTAGCTTATGTTTGTTATTTTCTTAAGAAAACTAGAAACTCCGAATTAAACTTATAGTAATAGTTAACAGTAATTATAATTTTTGTTACAAAAATATTTTATAACGTATGACTATAGCGTTTGCCCGATCTCTTACAAAAATATTTTCATAAAAAATTCGTTGTTATATGTTTTTTAGCTTACTGGACGCATTATTAACCTACGAAAAATATTTTTTAAGCATGTAAACATAGGAAATTTCGTTGCTCACCAACTAATAATATGTCTAAAATTAATCTTATAATAAATTGCCTGCATTAAAAAAAACTTTCGCTGCCTCTTTGCGTCAATTTATATATTTTAAATTATGGCTGTATTAAATTTTAAATGTAATCTATAAATTATTTTTTATTTTGACTGAAAGTATAAATATATAGGAAATTTCGTTGTTTACCAACGAGTAATATGTTTAAAATGTATGTTATAAACAATTGTTTCAAATAAAAGAAAGTTTAGCAGCCTCTTTGAGTGAAACTATTTTTTTTAATTATGGCTGTATTAAATTTAAAATGTAATCTTTAAACTATTTTTATTTTGCTGTTAAAATTATCTAAATATTTCGTTGTTTATCAATTCACATTATCATTTATTTAGTGTACTTAAACAGCAAAGTAAAACTAGTCGTTGCGGAATAATACTTACCGATCATGAAAATGGATCATTTGGAAACTATTTGTACAATGCATTGAAATTCCCCCCAAAAAAAAAAAAAAAAAAAAAAAAAAAACTTATATTTAAATATTGTTAATATACATAGTAATGCTCTATTAATAAATTATTGATGAACCAATTTCGACAAATTATATAAATTGCCAAACTACTCATGTAGTACCGAACTGCGTAAAAGAAACTTCTTAATAACTTCAAAAATAATAATCCTATTAATTAACACTTTACATCGTCGGATGAAGCTTCTCATTTCCAATTAAAATATATCTCTGAATTGAAATTTAAATGAAATATAGGGTCATGAAAAATCAAAGAATGTTAAAAACCGGATTACAAATATCTCGGCTACTAATAATCCGATCGACTTCGTCTTTTAAGCAAAATTTGTGTTATTTTATTGCCTTTTACATCCACTCCTTAAAATAAAAAAAATCGAAAATTTTTATATACCTTTCATCAAAACTAATTGTTCGAGAGTCCGAAAAAAATAGTTCCGGATAATCGAGGTTACTGATATTAAACAGGCTTTGTTTCCATTCTTACATACTAAATACATACAAAATTTCAAATCTCTATCTCAATGTGTTCGCGAGATAGAGCGTTTACATATACACAGACAGACAGACAGATGGACGGCAATTTTTTCTTCTAAAAATATGTTTTTCATAATCGCCACTATCTGAAACGTGTAAATCCATAAAAAAAAGTTTTTCGATTTTCAAAACGTTTGCAAGACTTACCCTATACTACCCATGATGGGTAAGTAAAATAATTTAAAAATTACATTTTAAATTAATACAGCCAGCTAAACTTCCTTTTAATTGAGACAATTGATTATAACGTACATTTTAAACATATTACTTATATTACACCAAAAATGTGGGAAACTAAGTTGACACCAAAAGTAGTGTTTGTTTACATCAGTCGATTGCTGGTGGTTTATTACACCAGTTCATTGAGGCGTTTCCTGGCACTACTTTTGGTGGTAACTTAGTTGCCACCATTTTTGGTATAAAGTCTGTAAATATTTTTTGCAGTGTGGATTTATATTATGTATGAGGGATTATAGCGAGTTCCGTGTTCTCTCCAGATGTAAATTAGACAAGAATCAATCTGATGGGTTACTCTCGATTTATCACTCAAAAAATCACGCCCCAAATCTTGTTATGTCTAAGACTGGTGTTTTCGGCTCCACTACAACCTGGCTTTTTTGATGGACGCGATGAAAGATACACACTCGATTGGTCGCCGGACGTAACATATGAAATCTTTCAAGCCTATGTGAGAATGTTCTGTTGTGTTGTAGCCCGGATGCCATTGTTTATGGACAATAATGTGATGTCACACACGCCTCACACTATTCATGATTTTCTTGCAATAGAGGATATTTGCCGTATTTATCGAGGTCTCTGGACCCCAATCCTATTGAACATGCTTGGCATGGTCTAGTAAGAGCATAACATTGCAAAGCGTAGCCCTGCTCTCAGAACACGCCAATAGTGAAAAGCCGCGATTTTGGAAGAATTGTATTTTGTTGTCACAAACATTTGTTGACACTCTCATCAGCAGTGTGAGTTCTCGTTGTGAGGCTAGTATAGCATTGCACGGTGGTGATACTCAAAATTAGAAAGTCTTTTCTGCAGATAGATGCTTTATCTCTGATAAAAGATTTAACACTTTTTGGTACACCCTGTTTCTTAATCGATAATAAAAAAAAATTTCATAATATTGCGTTTCTACATTCTTTCTCTGATTGTAATACATCTTTGTGCCAAATATAGTGTCAACACTGTGAATAGTTCATCAGTTTTCACAGATTTTATATTTCTGTTCTTAATTTTAAACATGGGTGTACAATGTGTGTATTTACAATAGTTTTTATAAGATATGCGCATACGTTTATAAATAAAAAACTTTAATTCAAAATGTAGAAGAAGTCTAATTGATGATGAAACTGTTTCATGATAACAAACAAATTTCATGTTCACTTAAGATGACTCTCAAATAAAATAAGATTCCAACTCAACAGTGCTGAGATTTTCTATTAAATTTTCTAATTTCTATTAAAACGACTGAGCATGTATTTGGAATGCATTAGAATTAAACTGGTTTGAAACAAATAGCACTTTTGATTTTTTGATAATTGTAAGGTGTCTCGAGTTAATAATGCCACATTAAGATTTTATCAATTTTCACGGCATTTTTTTTTTGTTATTTTTGTAAGGAAATATAGGATTTGATACAGCAACTTATTGCCAGTGTATATAAGACAGAGTATTTTAGCAGATATGCATTCAAATGTAATGGCGTAAAATGTAATGGCGTAAAATGTAATGGCGTAATTTCTTGACTTGAACCATTGCTGTTTAGCGTTATTACTCACCTCCATGCAAACAAAATGATAAAATATGATGAAATATTGTCATGTAAATTGTATAATTCTAAAGATACATATTCTACAGTGCTAGATATTGACAAATTATCTTATTTACCATTAATTTCGATATCAGAATGCAGTAATAATGATTCGTATTTAATTCTTCTGACTTGAAATAATTACCAGCACTTGGAACATTTTTGGTTTTCAACAAAGGCATCATTGCTCTTTTGTGAATAAAAAAAATAAACCTTCTTCGGATGCAGATCTAGCGCTGAAAAATACCAATCGAAGTAAGAACACCAGTGGATAGCTTTATTTTGTCGTTTTAAGTATTGCGCAGTATATTTTAAACGGCGAACTACCTCGGAAACACATAGCCAAAATCTTCCACAACATTTTGAAATAGCATGAAAAACATTACAAATTTATGTAATAAACAAAGTATTTTATAATAAATATGTAGTCTTCAGATCACAGAATTTACTTTGCAAATTTTAGATCGGGCGTTAATGCTTACGTGCTTTTTTTCAGCGATAAGTTCTGCAATGGAACATATCAACTTTTAGCGTTTATTTGGATTCAGATGACACACAGCCTTTCTGGGTAGAATAAGAATGCCGATGTGCGTGAAATACATTCCGTGCCATAGACATTTTGCAGTCGACGTTGGATTTCACTAGCACGCACATTTTCCACTGTTTAAAATTGCACAATCGAGTGTTGACACCGTTTGGATTCATCCATGATGTGAACGATGCCTTTTAACGGGCTCCCAAGCTATCATACACGCATTTGGCGGGATCTGACATTATCTCATGCATTTCTAGCACTCTGCTCTACTGTGTAGGAGCATACACAGCTACCTTTCTCTTCAAATGGCGGAGTTATTACAGCAATGCCTCTTCCATATAGGTGACCCAAATACATATATAAGTTGCAAAAATTCTTGTAGAAATTTCAAACGCCTATTTTTTTGTAATTTGAAATCTTAATTAGTGAATTTTTATTTATCTTGATAAAAGGTGTAAAATCAACCGAGTCAAAAAGTGGGCAAATCTGGATTCGAATCAGAGTCTTTCAAAAATTTTATGTACTAATGATCCACCATTGACTTACCAGAATTATATGCATATTATCTATTGGAAAGACTGCCTCTTTCAAACTGAATACAATCGCAGTAATTAAATCACTTAAAAAATAGGCGTGAAAAATTATTACAGGAATTTTCAAAAATATTTACGTTATTCTATTGAGCTATATTTACTTTTGTTTTGTGTTTCTTTATAGGTTTGTGATTTAAGAAAATATAGGCAACATTGCGAACAGATCAGAAGGAGAACTGCAAAGTTATATATCGCCCAGAAACATAGTGGTAGAGCACTGATGCATAAAGTGCATGAGTTGGTTCGAATCCAGTCTTGGACACTTTTTGACTCTTTTAGTTTTAATTCTTCTTCGTCAAGTTGAATAAAAATTTAGTAATTAAGACTATATAAATGACTGAAAGAATTGAAGTGCGACAATTCGGCAAGAATTTCTACAAATTAAACATATATAGAGATTTTTTAAACAAATACAACTTTAATGCAATATTTAAGATATTAAATTTAATGAATAAGACAAAAAATAAAAACCACCCAGATAAACTAGTAAAGCACCTTTGTCTTTTTTCTTATTCAGTAACTTAAGCAACAGCTCAGGTAATTTTTCTTTTGTCCAATAAATATTATTTGACTCTTTTTGAGCTCACAAATTTAAATATTCCTGAGATATCTTTTCAAATTTGAATGTTTCTTAAGACAAAGATTCAATTACTACGAAAGCACGAGAAAAATATTACGGAATAAAATGAAATCAAAGTTTCATATTCTCTCTCTTTCACGTTTTGTTGTTGCAATGACTAAAGCAAAGAAAACAAAAATAAATGAATCCAAATGCTTTGCTAGAATATTCCTTAAAATATTACATCCTCAAAATATTTTTGGATGAGAACTTTAATTCAGAGATTTAATTTCCTGAAATGTAGAGAGATGCAGATTGTAGAGGGTATTTTTCATTTATTTTTTCATTACAAAAACTAAAATAATGGCATCAGTTGAAATTTCTCTGTACGAATTTAGGTGTTTTGCGTATTAAAATAAAAGTGAAAGAATTCAAAAATAAAAATAAAATATATAAATATAAAAAAGTAAAAAAATAATAAGTCCTCATTCCTCTTAGCATCAGCCATTGTGTTTGATTATATAAAATAAACAGTAACGGTGAAAAACTTTATACCAATGCAGACAGATACAAACAAGAAAATAAGAAAAATCTTTGTTAGAATTTGGTAATATTTTAACTCTTTATCTACCGATGGTACTTATAAGTACCATTAAAATTATTTATTATAAAATTCTCTTAATACTTCAATTAGTTGTAATACTGTTGAGAATGAGTTACAGATATATTACTTTATTTTATTCCAAAAGCATTATTAATTACACCAAACAAAAATACGAGGGAAATTCGGAAAGTAATCTCCGTTTATGAATTTTAAAAAAAATAATGAAAGGAAACATGTTTTATTACCTGCGTATGAAAAACACGTTCTTCAGCTATTTCTCAGCATAGTTGCCGTATTAATTAAAACAATTTGAACATATTATTTTATTCATATTTACAAATTCCGAATTGCTCTCGTAATATTTTACTTGACCCACTATTTTTTTAAACATTTTTGATAGTACATTTATCAGCAAATTATATAGAAAAATATTTTTAAATTCTTTGGATTTAAAGATTGGTGCGAGCTGAATTTAAAAATAATCGCAGTTGAATAGGCCGGCGGCAGATGACTGTGACGATGGAATTTCAAAGCTGATTTACCGTTATGATAATTGTTTTAATTAATACGGCAATTATGTTGAGAAGTAGCTGAAGAACGTGTCTTTCATACGTAAGTAATAAAACATGTTTCCTTTCATTATTATTTTTTAAATTCATAAACGGAGGTTACTTTCCGAATTGCCCTCGTATTTTTAAAAGGATCATTTATTTTGCTTTTGTATTTTTTCTGCTTTCTTGGCATTGAGGGGGGGGGGGAATGGCGGGTTTTCAATTCGGAAATATTTCTGTATTTATATTGTAAGAAAATCATATTTGTACATTTTAAAATTTTACAAATACTAAGAAAACAATTTAAAATAAAAGATTTGAGTGGGGTTATAAATAATGCACAAAATTCCTCTGAATTCAAATTTAATTAATGCTTTTAAATCCTTCAATCCTTCTAAAATCCTTCAAAAAATTATTAAATGATTATGTAAATCTTTTAAAAATTTACGTAAAATGCTTTAGAATTTAAAATTTTCATGAATTCATAATTCGGTAGATAAAAGGTTAAGTTAATAAAGAGGATGCATATTAAAAATGTGTGTATTTGTTGATAATATTGTTATCATCATCAGAAAAAGTTCAAAAGAGAAAGCGCACCTAAAATTAAATTAATCGATGAAGTTTAGATTAATGCATATAAGTATATTTGTATGCATTAATCTAAACTTCATCGATTAATTTAATTTTAGGTGCGCTTTCTCTTTTGAACTTTTTCTGATGATGATAACAATATTATAAAAAAATCGCTTTAAATTCGCTATTTAATATACCAGTATTAGTATTTGAATTAATTAATAATTGTCATTAAAAAGCATTTAAATTAAATCTCTTATACAAATTGCATTTGTCTGATTCTTTTAACATTATAAAAAAACTTCATTACAAATAGGAATTTAATCCTTGAGAGTATTAATCATTCTTCAATGTATTGAAAATTCATTAAATCTATAGAATTATATTCTCTTAAATATTGCTTGTATTGCAGTGAAACCTGGAGCTTAGTAAACGGAAAATTACGTTCCAAACACTTAGAGGGTTAAAGTACATCTTAGATTATACTTTTTTGAATTTTTTAAAGATAAAACTAATAAAAGTAAGCGAGTATGTATCTTTCCGCAGATTAAATGTCGCAAAGTATAACAAAGCTATTATGCGTTGCGATACATTTTACGTATATTTATAAACGAAATTAACGTCTTTATTTTCCTCTCCTAAATCACAGCAATAAATAGTACTAAGTGGTCTTTTAAATTATATTGCAGGTAATAAAGGAAAAAACATTTGTATAGCCCTTTAGAGTTATTATTGTATACGAATTGCAACAACAATAAATAAATTATACGCCAAGCACCCTGGCTAAAATATGCAAATGGCTATAAAATAGCAACAACGAAACATTTTAAAGACTGGAAAGTAGAAAATAAAAATTAAATAAAAACATTGCGTGTAATATTTAAAAAAAAAAAGCTTCTATTTTATTTTGCTCCAACAGGATTATTACAAAAGAATACATATCTGTATCATAAAAACTGAATTTATTACAGTTGATTAAAATTTTACCATTGTGAGTGGGAACTATACGTCAAATTAGAAATGTAAATCCATAAAATATTACAAAAAAAAAAGGAACGGCAATTGATCTTTAAAACAAGTGGGTAAGTGTGATCGCAGATTGCACAGCGGGTTTAATATTTCTTTTAAAAAAATTTATCCTTTAATCAATAAATCGAAATTGTTAATTTGAAATTATTAAATTCGTACATAGTTGGAAGCATCATTAAATTTAATTTTACAATAACTATTAAAGGAAGTTGTTTATTTAATGAAATTAAACATATTTAAGTCAAATTATTTAAATAAAATCCAAAATTCTAAATTTTTAAAAAATCCGAAATTAAAAAAAAATGCGAAAATATTAAATTAGCAAAAATATAAATAAAATCTTAAATTTCTAAAAAAAAAATTAAATTAAATTTAAAATGCTGAATTATTAAGAAATCGCAAAAGTTTTTTAAATAGAAAGAAAATCGAATTTCAAAAAAATATTATGAATGTTAGATGAACGAAACTTATTAATATAAGAACTTAAATTGGTCAAATATACGAAATTTCTTCTTATTAAATATATCATAAATACAAATTTCAAGTTCCAGCATCGGGAATCAAACTAATAATCTTCTGTTTACTAGCTAGATGCTTTATGTTTAAGCCATTTTTCATGTCGACATGCAAAACGTTGAAATTAGGGTTCTCTCATGAAAATTCAATCGCAAAAATGAATGGATGACATTGAATAAAAATAATTAATTATAATAATAGATTTTTTTCAAAAATTTTGTGATTTGTGTCGTGTGACGCAATTACGGAATTGTAAGTACAGAAAATTTGAAGAATCAAACTTGTACAGTTTTTGGGTACGGACTTTGTGACGGACAGACAGACGGAGGAGTGATGCGAATAGGATTTTGTCGGGTGAGCGAAAATCTATTATTTAAATAATCTATTATTAAAATCTATTATTAAAAATATATAATTTATTATAATTTTAACAAACAGAGAATTTCAAACACGAACGAAATAAAAATGTTAAAAATGATTAATTCTATGAAGATCTTCCTTTAGAAACGAAATCGTTTTCAGTTCGGGTAATCTTTTATTTTGTTTCGCATAATAATAAAAATGTATTTATTTTAATAACTGTACTTTTGTGCTGTTTGAGAAAAAATATATAAATTTAATGTTTCGATTTTTTTCCTCAACATCCGTATTCAGTATTTTTATGTCATTCTATATTTTATCAAGTACTGCTTTTAAAAATCTGATAATATTTCTTTCCATTTACGTGTTCAGCAAGCAAAAACTCTTTTCAAGTTTTTATAGTAAAATATTTTCATTCCAAAGTAGTTTCAAATACATTATATTTTCGAAGTTTTTCAAAAGGAAAGCAAATTCACCAAAAGTATGCTTATTTTACTTTCTATTTTAAAGTCTATTCAATATACGAAATACATACATTGCATATAAATTCATAAAAACTTTCTTTTATTTACGTAAGATGTAAAAATACATATACAGCATGACCATAATTAAACGACCCAACTTAAAAGTTGACTACAGAAAAAACTATTGTTCATAAAGTTTTCAAATTTTATAAAAGACATAATAAAGGAATGGGAATTTGTTTAAGGAAACATTTTCAAAATTTCACCTCCAGAGGGCGATTTTTAATAAATTACACATTTAGTGTTGTGATAGTTTAGAAATTCTATTTACAAATCATTCATAATTAAACAACCATACTTTAAAATTGTCTACAGACAAAACTCTTGTTAATAAAGTTGTAAAATTTGGCGAAAGACATAATAAAAGAATAAAAATTTGTTTCCACAAAAAAATGGAAAGTTTCGCCACCAGAGGGAGATTTTTGACGGCGAAATTTTAATCAATTACACATTCAATATTATGATAGTTTAGAAATTTTATTTACATTGCATCCATAATTAAACGACTTTGCTTTAAAGTTGTCTACAGACAAAACTATTTTTCAGAATGTTGTGAAATTTTGTGAAGGAAACAATAAAAATATGATAATTTGTTTGAGTGAAAAAAAAATAGGAGGCTGTTTTTTAACGTCTTATAAATTTAGCATTTTAAACATTACATTTAAAAACATTAATTACATTTGTTTCATTTTACTGTGTGTAAATTAAATACACACACTACACAATTAATCCATACACTGTAAAAAAAAAAGGTCGATCTACTAAAAAAACTTTAGTGATCCTTGTAATTACTAAACAATTTTTAGTAATCTTAGTCGGTTACTAGAAAATCTGTAAGAATTACTAGAAAAAAGTTAGCAATGGATAAGAGTTAATTGTTTTACATTTTTAATAGCTATTACTAAAGCTCACTTGGTGTGTCCTTGATAGCATAGTGGTTATAGTAACGGATTCCAGGCTAAGAGGTCCCGGGTTCGATACCAGACACTGTCACATACGTCCCGAACGTATGTAAAGTAAGTACTCGTTAATAAAGGGATTATGAAAATCCTGTCAGAGCAGGTAGCATTTTTGGTGCTGCCATCTATTGCGGTTTTGCCGAAAATCTATCGCTTAAATGTTTGGATGCAGCTCCTATCCTTCGGGCGCACGTAAAGGTTATTAAAAACAATTTTGGAGCTATTACTAAAATTTTCTTGGTGGCTCATACTAAAAATTTTTAAGTTAGTTATACAAAAAATTATTTTGTTCAGTTTACAAAAGAAATGCTTGTTTCCCTTACAAAAAAAAGTTTGTAATGGTTACTAAAAAATACTGTGGAATACAAATTTACTAAAGAATTTTTAGTAACCTCTTGAAATTTTTTTTACAGTGTAGGCACTGGTTATATTTAAATCACTTTATTAAAAAGAATAACTCACTAGCAGCTCAGTGCCGGATTATCGTCTGCACATTTCTCAAACACAACTTTAGAATAAAAACAGAAAAAACACTCCGCTTCACTTCGGTTTCTGGACACTGAGATTTTAATTATAGGTTGTGCGGTATCGTCTGCCTACACGGAACATACCGGCCTCCAATAACATGTTTCACATTCAATAATAACTCTTTTTTTTTTTTTTTTACTAAATACGCTAATTACACAAATAAATACAAAAGGTCACTATTTATGTCTATTTAAATATAAAAATTGAAAGAAAAAACAATATGACACTCACACATATATATATATATACATTTATCTTTTTTTTAAGTACCATGGGGTTTCAGGCATAGGTAAAATACATATTTTACTAATCGATCTTTTAAAAATTCCATTCTGAGTTTTTACCTGAACTACGCGAATTTTCTTATCATTACCGTAATATACTTCAATAATTCTGCCTAATGACCACTTATTGGTTGGTATATTTTCCTCTACTAACAACACTAGATCTCCTATTTTTACATTATTCTTTTCAAATCTCCACCTTTTTTGTTTCCGAAAAAAATACATTTGAAACGCTCCTTTCAGGCCGATTTTGAAATTTATTTGTCGCTATACGTTTATTTTCATTTATCGTATTTCTCGAACACACATTTGATTCACCTTTAGATTTATTTTTAATCGACAAAAAAATATCGCATTCTCTTCCTAGTTGATGTGGTTTAAAATATGACTCTGCTTGTTTAATTGCGATATGATTCATTAATTCGCGATCTAAAGAACTGGAAATTTTATCTGAAACAATCATAATGATTTAAAATCATTTACTTCACGCAGACTACAGTAATACTGAAAATTTGAACTCAGCCTAGCTGCAAATTGAACGTAACTTCCGATGGTAATTTTTGCGCACTCTTGAAATTGTTTAAACATTCTTGTGCAGTAAGTTGAAATTCCTTTAAGACTATATTTTTCAATTTATCATAACTAATCAACTCTTCCTCTAATAAATAGATCATTAAATTGCTCGCTTTTTCCCCGAGAATATTTAACAGAATTTCTGCCATAAACTCTTCAGGTACATTTTTAGTTCGAAATGCTTTTTCAAGAGATTGAAAAAAAAGATTAAATGACTCAGCTCTCGGCGGTAAAGGAATAGTTAAAGTTTTAATAATTTTAATAAAACTTTCTAAGTTATTGTTCCCTATTTCTGTTTCCGATTTTTCTGTTACGGCTGGCAAATTTTCCCGAGACTCTTTACGCAATTTGGCTATTTCTAATTCTTTCTCTAACTGAGCTAATTCAATTTTTTCAAATTCAGAATTTTGGGATGGTTCTTTACGGATATTTGCTAATTCTAACTCCTTTTCTAATTGCGGTAATTGATTTTTTTCTAATTCTAATTTTGTTTTCTCAGTTTGCTTTCGCGATTTATACTCCTCAACAACCGAATTAACGATGCTTTTTAATAACTGCTCATTTGAGTAATATTCACTATTCTCTATAATATTTCTTAAATCAATAATTTTACTACTTTCAGAAGCAGATGATCCCAATTCCTCAATCGTGATCTTAAGCTCGTCTTTATTTAAATTATCAATAACAGACATAATTTAATTAAAATAAACTAAAGAATTGCTCTTACCTCACTCAAATCGCTGCGAAAATCCCGAAGTAGACTCATTCTAACTCTTAAATTTATCTTCTTAGACATAACACTTCACTTATTTGAGCACGATATTATTCGAAGACTCTCATGTTGAACATTGGACAGATCTTTAATAGAACTCTTACTATAACATCAGCACATAGTTCAAATTCGATGATTATTCACTCACATAAATAATTATTTTCACCTCCCGGCTAGTCGGTCCGTGTAAATTAAATACACACACTACACAATTAATCTATAGGCACTGGTTATATTTAAATCACTTTATTAAAAAGAATAACTCATTAGCAGTTCACTGCCGCATTATCGTCTGCACATTTCTCGAACAGAACTTTAGAATAAAAACAGAAAAACTATTCACTTCACTTCAGTTTCTGGACACTGAGATTTTAATTATAGGTGGCGCGATATCGTCTGCCTACATGGAACACTATGAATTAGATACGAATTGCTACAAATTATGGGTAAAATGTTTCTTCAACTACGACATAGAAAAATCCACAGATTATTTCTTACAACTTTCCTCTTAAAACAATAGACCATGATAAAATAAAGATAAATGAATCAGAATTTTGCACATTTTAAAAGGTATTTCATCGATACTAAAATTTCATGATTTATTCTTCCAAAACGAAAGATTGTAACAGAAATCTTGAAGAAAAGTATAAAATTATAAAATATCTCTAACTTTATATATTAATTTAAAAAAAAAAACATAAAATAGGAAATCAGATAATAATGTCTCTTCACCATTTTGGATTGTATCTTTTTCCGAGAGTATTGATATCTTTTAACAAAAAAAAATCTCAGAATTTCAACGGCACTAACAGGGTCCTCCTTTTAACTTCACAAACGATAATTTAATCTTTGTGTTGAAAGTATTATTCAACAAATGTAAGCACATTTTATATTTATCAACATATATTGCGTATTTCCTGACATTTTAGAGTGCTAAAACAGAAATTGTTAATAATTACGAATCATCCTTGAATTTTAAAAAAATTAAATTTGAATTTTTGAATTTCACATATATCTATGTATATATATAGATAAACGTATTTCCTTTAACCACCTGACTGATCAATATCTTAAAGAAAAAACTTCCAAATAATGCCTATTTTATCACTGGGTTTTCAAAACTTTAGAATCAGAAATTCAAAGTTTTTGCTTTTTGAATCAGAAAAATGTTTCAATTGAATAAAATAAAATTTACAATAAAAATTTATTAGTGAGGATAATAAATCATGATTAGAATATTGATGCCCGGTACAGACAAATCATCGTTGGCAAAAACTCGTTGCCCGTATCATGTACGACACATCAAAGAAGCAATTAATCTAAAACAATACAGTGTATCCACTCTCAACGATGTCCAATTCCTAAACCATTAATTAGACTGATAGTTTCAATTACAAAAAATATTGCAAAAGTCATTTTGATTTGTTAGTCAATTTGGATTTTTATGCCACAAAAAAATAAAAATAACAAAGGATTTAAAATGTTTTTATCATTCACATAGTGATATGACAAACGCATATACCTTTTCAAAGCAATCATTTCAGAAAATATTTGATATATATTGACGGATAAAAGTATCGAATTCACTTTTTTTTTTTATAAAAAAAGCCTCAATTCAAATACTACAACATCTTCAACAAAAACATTCTTGATACTTCCTTCAATTTTAAAATGGACTTCTTTATAACAAAAAAATACGTAAAGAATACATAAAATGTATGTTTTTCACTAGAAATGCGCATTTATTCAATGAAAGGTTTCGCTTTCCGTGTATGAATAAATTTTAAAATTTACATTTGCAATTTTATGTTAGCAATCATTCTTAATGCGACAGAAGTGCGTATTAAAAAGGAATTGCTAGAATCAGTTTAAGAATTCAAATGGATTTGTATTTTCTAACTATGAAAAATCTCTGACTTTAATATGATACAATTTAACTACTTTTAATTTCGCGTTAATTTGGAATAATTTGATACACAAGATTAAACAGAAGACACGAGACTTCAGAAAAAATTATAATTAGTAAACTATAAGTACAATAGAAATGTATAACAGAAAGAGCCCTGTAGTTGATGAAAAATTTTTTGCAGTGGTTGTGGTGAAGCTATCACCGGCCCGGGTGATTTACCGAAAAAAGGATCGCACACAAAAAAAACTCCGAAAGTGTAACTTAACGATCAAAAGACAACATTTATTAACGAGAGAGCTAACACAAGCAAGTGCCCCCCGCATAGGGGGAATTCACAGAGCTCGAGCCACTTACATGTTCGCCGCTCGTTGGTTAGCAGTAAAGTGAACACATACAGTCATATCGTTTATCGCCACTTAGGTGTAAGAAGTTTTTCATACAAAGATTTTGGCCCCAGAAATTGGTAGACCACGCCTTCAGAATGAGATAAGTTTTTTGCGGTTAGCAACCCAGAAATTTTCTCACACCAGCGAATATCTTTTAGGGTTATAGAAATACTTTAAGCCTGGGAAGTAGACAGTGATAAGCAAGCCGTTACAAACATTGCACTTTTTTGAGCAAAATTATGTTATCCAGATGGGCAATTGAACAGATAACAACGCGCAGTCAGCAGGACCGAAAAAGAGTCAAAACTATTTCTAAAACAAGAGATTAATTGTGAGGTTGATAAGCAGGGCGAGTAAGGCAGATGTTAACGGAATGTAACAGATAACGGATTATGATGAACCAAGCCCACAGTATTTTCTTTATTTTGTTAATAAATGTGGAAACTGAGAGACGACAGATGTTTTTTTGAAGACGCAACAGTGATTCGTGAGAAAGAAAATTCTGTTATTATTTTCTACAGAGAGCCCCTAAAGTTAATAAGTTTTAACTTCTATTAGTGTGTTGAATTCTAAAAGGAAATATTCAGTAAAAGACACTAATTATTTCTGAAACGTGATGACAGATAGCAGCACCAAAAAACTTTGATGTTGACAGAACAAAGCTGTAATGACTTTATTAATCAATTATTTCTCATTATTTCTTGTCCATTTGTACTTTAAAATTCATAATATTGTTGCGTATATAGGGTTCTTTTGATCTTATGGTTATACAACTTCCAACTCTTGTTTCTTAGAAAAGTATAAAATAATTTATTTACAGGACATTTATTTTTAACATTACTTTATTAACATTAATAATTTATAACATTATGATTATACTATGATAATATTATGATAATTTATGACATTAATTTATTTTTCAGAACAACAGAGTCTTCGAAACTCACAAATATTACTTGATATTCAAAAATAACTGTTCAAATCTATCGTACAAGTGCAGATATAGGTCCCAGAGACTCTTTATACAACGTCTCAACACTAAAATCACATTCAAAATAACGTAAATAAGACTCAAGCAAACTTGCTTAAACAATACCCTAGAAGTTCACTCAATGACTGACTGGTAAATAATAATCACAACAGTTTGCATTGCTCTCCTTATATAGGCTCGTAGCATGCGCCGGAAATTTCTACAACCTTCTAGAAAAATCCAGAACCAAGGAAAAACATTCAATGTATCAGTAAAACTAAGGGGGGGGGTGTTACCATAGAGAGGGAAGGGTTACCATCGCCAACAATCGCCAAGTTTGTCGCCAACTTGGCGATATCTTTAATATTTTGCAAAGCTGCCATAGACATTCACTGAAAATAATAGACAAGTTTGCTTGATAACAGAGACAATGTAACTAAAACTAATATTAGTAAAGAAATGGAGCTTAATAAGATTATTTACATTATTTTACAGTACAAACACTAACTATTTACAAAATTCGTAACACTACCCCCTCCTCAAAGACTGCATGTCCCGGGCAGTGCAATCCTTGAGTTAGAGGAAAACACTTAAAATAAATAAACAAATAAATAAAAAAAAAATAAATAAATAAATAATAATAAGATTTACATAAATAAGAACTAATTAATATTTACATATTTACAAAAAGTGACTTTCATGACCATGGTCTGAAATTCCAGTTTTGAATTTCTAATCACTTTGGCCAAAATAAGGGGCTAGCCGGTTATAGTGTACGACCTTGGGTTTGGCGTGTGGCGATTTTTGTATGCGTACGACGACGTCATTCAGCCTGTTGACGACTGTGTAAGGACCGTCCCAGTTTCTTTGTAAATTTGGCGACAGTCCTTTACGACGTATGGGATTCCACATGTCCAGTTGCCTTTGTGTTGCCTTTGTGTCATACCGTGTCTTCATCTTTTACGATGCCAGTCCGATTCGGTTCCTCGCTAGACGATGAATGTCCTCAATCCATGCCTGGAGTTTATCCACGTACTCCTCGGGCGATGAAGGAGCATCAGGAGGACGGCCAAACAAAAGATCCGCAGGCAGACGAAGATCACGACCAAAGAGCATTTGAGAAGGGGAGTAACCAGTGGCCTCATGAGTGGCACTCCTGTAAACAAGCAGGAAAAGAGGCAATTTCTTGTCCCAGTCCTGTTGATCTCTAGACACCAGGATAGAGAGGCTATTTAGGATGGTACGATTGAAACGCTCCACCATGCCGTCCGATTGAGGATGTAGAGGTGTAGTTCGAGTTTTGTCCATGCCGAGTAGTCCACACATTTCCTTAAACACAGTCGAATCGAAGTTTCTTCCTTGATCGGAATGGATTTGAAATGGAACTCCGTGTCTGGAAACCCAGTGTTGAACCAGTATGTCTGCTACGGTTACCGCCTCTTGATTAGGAATGGCGTAGGCTTCAGGCCACTTAGTGAAGTAGTCCACGACAACGAGGATGTACTTATTGCCATCAGATGTTCTAGGAAGTGGACCCAGGATGTCTAGAGCAATTCGTTCGGAAGGAGCTCCTACATTATAACGTTGCAATCGTCCACAGGGGCGCCTCTTAGGACTTTTACGTGCTACACAGGTGTCACAAGTTCGACACCACTTCTCCACGTCACTGCGAACATTATTCCAGTAGAAACGCTCTCGAACCTTCTGCAGCGTCTTCATTACACCAAAATGACCTCCTGTGGGACTACCATGCAGTTCTTGGAGGACCATAGAAATTCTTGACTTAGGAAGTAGTAGTTGCCATCTACATGTCTTTCCATCGTCAGACTCCCATTTTCGGTACAAGATGCCGTTCTTCAAATGTAAGGAATCCCAGAGAGCCCAATAACGTTTAGTCGTAGGATGGTAATGGGCCATGTCTTGCCAGCTGGGCTTCCTGTTGGACTCCTCTTTCAGCTCTAGAATTGGCTTAATTTCAGGATCAGCAAGTTGATCTTTACGCAGGCTCTCGTCACTCCACGGATCTTTCGATGATGTAGACACAGTTGTAACTTGTCTTACTATAGGACCTTTGACATTAAATTTCTTCTCAACCCGGTCGCAGTATCTACAATTCTCTGAGCAGGGTCTTCTTGAGAGAGCATCTGCATTTCCATGTGATGAGCCTTTTCGATGGCGTATCTCCATATCGTACTCTTGAAGCTTTTGTATCCACCTGACTATCTGACCTTCAGGGTTCTTAAAATTCAATAGCCAAGTTAGAGAAGCATGATCAGTTCGGATCAGGAATTTTCGACCGTAAAGATAATGATGAAAATGGTCTATGGCTTTCACTACAGCAAGAAGCTCTTTTCTTGTTACGCAGTAGTTTCGCTCTGCCTTTGATAAGTACTTGCTGAAATAGGCGATAACACGCTCCTGGCCGTCGATTTCCTGGGACAGTACAGCGCCAATGCTTTCGTTACTTGCATCCGTATCAAGTATAAACTGTTTATCGATTTGAGGATATGACAAAATTGGAGTGGATGTTAAGGCCTCCTTAAGCTTTTCGAAAGCAGCGTCACATTCCTGCGTCCACATAAATTTTTGATCGGCTTCTGTTAATTTATGAAGTGGCCTTGCAATCATCGAGAAGCCTTTGACAAATTTTATGTAATAGGTGCATAATCCTAGAAAACTTCGAAGCTAGTGAACATCTGCTGGACGATTCCAATTTTTCACAGCCGATATCTTATCCGGATCAGTCCTAACTCCTTCCGACGAAATGATGTGTCCAAGGTAGGCGACTTCATTACGAAACAAACTGCACTTCGAAGGGTTTAACTTCAAATTAGCTTCCTTTAACTTTTGTAGCACCCGCCTGAGGTTGTTCAGATGTTCATCAAAAGATTTTTCTATGATTATGATATCGTCTAAATAAACAAGACATGCTTCGTATGACAGCCCCCGGAGAACCGTTTCCATAAGCCGTTCGAAAGTTGCAGGTGCGTTACATAGACCAAAAGGCATTACCTTGAACTGCCATAATCCTTGTCCCGTTGTAAAGGCAGTCTTCTCGCGGTCGTCCGGATGGATCTCTACCTGCCAGTAACCAATCTTCAGATCCAGAGTCGAGAACCAAGTGTTGCCCGCAAGTGTGTCGAGAGTGTCGTCGATCCTTGGTAGAGGGTAACTATCCTTTTTAGTGACGTCATTCAGTCGGCGGTAGTATACACAAAATCTTGTAGAACCATCCTTCTTTCTTACTAATACAATGGGAGACGCCCATGGACTTGTCGATGGTTCGATGACGTCATTTTCTTCCATATCCTTAATTAAATACTGCACCTCTTCTTGCTTGGCAAAAGATAATCGTCTAGGGTGCTGTTTAATGGGAGAGTGATCTCCCTTGTCAATTCGGTGTTGTGCCATTTTAGTTCGTCCAAAGTCTTCAGATGTTTGGGAAAATAAACTTTGGAATTCTCTAATTAAACTTTCCGCAGCATCCCTTTGATTTGGATCTAAGTCCGTATTTTGTAACAAATCCTTGACTAAATTATCTGAAGATTTCTGGGGGTGATTGGAATTTTGACTTATGCACGTCACAGGAGCACATGCTATCACCTCTTCTTTCTTGATAGTCCTCGTCTTATCACTGATGTTAGCAATTCTGTATTCAATTTCGTTATTTAATCCAAAGAGGCTTATTTCTTCAAATTGAGAGAGCATTTTATTATTTTTGAAATCAAGTTTGAAGACAAACTTCTTCAGAAAATCTAGTCCGATTAAGCAAGGATCTGTTATGTCAGCCACATATGCCGTATGGTAATATTTCGTTCCTCCAAAGTTGATGGTTAAATTGGCCTTTCCATATATGGCTATCATGTCGCCCGTCACAGTTTGCAGGGTAACGCATGGTGGAGTCCAAATGAGTTTACATTTCAATTTTCGAGCCAAATCTTCTCTTATTATTGTTACATTGGCTCCTGTATCAACAATCATACGGCACTGAATTCCGTTAATAAAAACTATCACATACAATTCATTATCACCGCCACTCATTTTTGATATCTGGAGGATCTTCAGGTGGGGCTTTTCATTCTCTGGCAACCTCCGCCCCGCGAGATGGCCAAAATTTAGTTTCCCTGCTGACTGTTTGAATTTATCTCACGTTCGTGGATTTTGGGGCAATTTCTTCGGAGATATCCTGTATCACCGCAACCCCAGCACGTGAGATTCTGTCTTCTTGAGCTTGTTCTTCCATATTTTAAAGCTTCAAGTTCTTGATTTATTTTCCTAATTTCTTTCAAGACGTCGATCTCAGTGTCTGAGTTTTTGTTCACCGTTGCCCCTCGGACTGAATGACGATCTCTTCGGCTGGCTTGTGTAGCTGACTCCAACTTTAAGGTATATAGTAATGCAGCCTTTAAATCCTGCACATCTGCCATTCGTACCGCTCTCTGCACTTTGGAATCTTTTATTCCGTCTACAAAGTACTGCAGTGAGAGCATTTCCCGTACATTTGTTGGGCAGTCGATGAATGCTAAATTTGCCAGCCGTTCTATTTCTGAGGCAAACTCTTGAAGGGTTTCAGTCGATTTTTGATGGCGGCTCTTCATTTGTATTCTCGCATAATCCTTCAAGAATTTTTCTCCGAATCTCATTTTAAGTGCACAACTCAGAGTCTCAAAATTGAGTTGCGTCATATCGGGCAATGTTTGCAGCACGTCGGCGGCTTGTCCTTTCAAAGATGCTGTCAGTTGAAAAGCTTTCACCTCGTCACTCCATTTGTTCTCTTCGGCTACAATGGTGAATTGGGTTTTGTAAACTTTCCAGGAACTCTTTCCGTCGTATGTCGACAGCTTAACTTGCACAGGAGAAGCAGGCGGATTCCTAAATTCTTCATAATTACCACTGGACGCTGAAAGTTTCTTCTCAAAATCTTGTACTTTTTTATTTAGCTTTTCATCTACTTCAACTATTTTCTCTTCAATATTACTAACTTCATTCTGAATTTTCTCTTCTACTTCCTCTATTTTTCTTTCCATTTTCTCTTCAACATTACTAACTTCATTCTGAATTTTCTCTTCTACCGAATTTATTCTTCTCTCTACCGACGAGAACTTTTCTTCCAATGTTTCCTTCATTTCTTCTTGGCTTTTATTAACTTCCTCCTTTAATTCTTCCATTCTCTCTTGGCTTCTTCTTATTTCTTCAGTCAACTCTTCTTGGCCTTTATTCATTTTTTCCGCCAACTCTTCTTGGCCTTTATCCATTTTATTTGATAATCCATTAATAGCTTTCAACAACTCACTCAGTTGCTCTTCCGTTGCTCTCGTTTTCGCCATAAGATCCCACTTCTGACACCAAAAATTGTTGCGTATATAGGGTTCTTTTGATCTTATGGTTATACAACTTCCAACTCTTGTTTCTTAGAAAAGTAGAAAATAATTTATTTACAGATTTTCAGAACAGCAGAGTCTTCGAAACTCACAAATATTACTAGATATTCAAAAATGACTGTTCAAATCTATCGTACAAGTACAGATATAGGTCCCAGAGACTCTTTATACAACGTCTCAACACTAAAATCACATTCAAAATAACGTAAATAAGACTCAAGCAAACTTGCTTAAACAGTACCCTAGAAGTTCACTCAATGACTGACTGGTAAATAATAAACACAACAGCTCGCATTGATCTCCTTATATAGGCTCGTAGCATGCGCCGGAAATTTCTACAACCTTCTAGAAAAATCCAGAACCAAGGAAAAACATTCAATGTATCAGTAAAACTAAGGGGGGGGGTTACCATAGAGAGGGAAGGGTTACCATCGCCAACAATCGCCAAGTTTGTCGCCAACTTGGCGATATATCGCCAACTTTGGCGACCAAAATTAGTGGCCAAAAGTGACGCCAACTTGGTGATATCTTTAATATTTCGCAAAGCTGCCATAGACATTCACTGAAAATAATAGACAAGTTTGCTTGATAACAGAGACAATGTAACTAAAACTAATATTAGTAAAGAAATGGAGCTTAATAAGATTATTTACATTATTTTACAGTACAAACACTAACTATTTACAAAATTCGTAACAATATGTTTTTTAATATCTATATTTTGTATTTATCCATTTGTAATTCATATTTTTAGATTATTCTTTATTCCGCAAATTGACTGCGTGACAGTTTAGAATATGTTCTGATTCAAAGTATGTTTACATTTGCTGAAGTCTATTAAATCGCTTTCAAATCCCTTTAAATCATTTTTTTTTGTTTGTGAAGAATCAGACCTAAAAGGTATAATATTGCCAGTGGGCAAAATTCCTAGATAGCTATTTTCAAGACATAAGAAACCATAAAATCGAAGACTGCTATTCAAGTTAAGAAACCGATACCTGTGACCTGCAAGATGCCGTCAAGAAGAATTCACAGGTAATATCACTTCTGATTAAGAAATAAATCTATCCTATGTTTATTCAGTTTAAATCTCAACATAAATAAATTGTATGGTCCGTCCTCAGCCGCAGCGTCTAGCGTATTTTTAAAGTTTAATGATAAAAGTTAATTACTTCAGAATGAAAACGAAAGTAGAAATACAAAGTGAACAGAAATTTAATTTCACCATTAAAGAGATAAATAGATATAATATTTAAGTAGCTGAAGCAATAGAAAATAAAAATGTTAAATTAACTGAGAAGCTTAAAGCAGAATTAATTAGCTTAGAAGCTGATTTAAAGAAATCTTATTTTGGTATAGCCGAAGAAAGTATTAATGCTTTATACGATTCATTTACTAAAGCGAAGGATATTGTTGTTGACGATTTAGTTAAAATCGAAGAATTTTTGGTTGTAAAAATACAAGAAAATATGAACGAAACTAGCAATAATTCAGGAATGTCTATTAAAGATAACACTTTAAAATTGCCAAAATTTGAGTTGCCGATATTTTATGGAAATATTAGTAATTGGATTACCTTTAAGGAAACATTTCTGACTGCAATTCATAATAATGAAAATTTATCAGATCAGTTAAAATTTTCTTATCTAATAGCGAGTGTAAAAAAATTATCCTGCTAAATTAATTTCGGGGTTTTCAATTTCCGGTGATAATTATAAGGAAGCGTGGGAAACTCTTGTTAATCGCTACGATAATCGTAAGAATTTGGCATATTCATTACTGTCAAAATTCATTAATGCTAAATCATTTAAATCACCTACGCAAAAATCAATTCTGGAGATATTGGACACTTGTAATGAAGTTATACGGAATTTGAAATCTTTAAATCTTGAATTTAATGAATTTGTTGATTTGATTTTAGTTTATTTAATTCAAACAAAATTTTATGATAATTTACGAAAACAGTGGGAGTTATCATTAAATAATGATTGTTTTCCAACTTATGAAATGTTAATTAGTTTTCTTGAAAAACAAGCACGTAGTCTGCAGAATTGTAATGTTGAATTTATTAAAACTGAATCTAAGTTTAATAATAAATTTGATCCTAAATCTCAACATTTTCCAAAAAGATCGGTATCGAATACTGTTGTAACCGATAATGTAAATAAATCACAAAAAATTATTTGTCCAAAATGTAATGAACCCCACCAACTTCATAGAAGCCCATCAATGCAGAATTTATCTGTTGAGCAACGCTAGCATTTAGTAAAATCTAAAAAGTTATGTAAGAACTGTTTGCGTTCTAACCATTTTGTTGCTTATTGTTTGATAAATACCACATGTAAACATTGCAGTTCGAAACATCATACTCTCCTTCATCGTGATCAATCTGCCCCTGCACAACAACAAATTATTGGACAACAAGATCATGTAACAACCCCAAATGCTGTAGGTAATTTAAATGAATCAAATTGTTTTACTAATCAATCGTTTTGTGAAAATTTTCAAACATTGTTGGCTACTGCCATTATACGTGTAAAATCCAAATCAGGCAAATTCATTCCTTGCAGGGCGATGATCGATAGTGGTTCTCAAAAGAGTCTACTTTCTAAAACTTGTAGAGAAAAATTAGGTCTTCCATCAAGGCCTACAAATCATAAAATCTCAGGTATAAATAATTTAGTTGCAGAAACAGCTCTTCAGGAAGTTTCTTTGACATTCTCTCCCCATTTTAATGATGAAGTCTTTCAGTTAGACGCGTTAATTGTTAATCAGATAACAACAAATTTACCAAATTTTCTGATTACGACTACGTTTTGGCCATATATTGAAGGCTTGAATCTTGCGGATCCAAATTTCCATGTGTCCAGTCCTATTGATCTTCTTATAGGTGCAGATTTGTTTGCTAATATCATAATAGGAGAGTCTATTTTAGGACCTAAAGGATTACCGAGTGCTATTAATTCTAAACTGGGTTGGATATTATCGGGATTATTTATTCGAATGAATCAAACCAAAATTCATCTGTTAGTTGTCATGTTACGACGCAGATTACTTCTCAGCTGCAAAAGTTCTGGGAACTTGAGTCGGTTCCCAGCTCTGATCCAATTTCTCTTGTTGAAGATAATTATTCTAAAACCGTTTCACGCACAGAATCAGGACGATATGTTGTAAACTTGTCGTTTAAATCTAAACCAATCCTCGGGGATTCAAAATCGCAAGCTCTAAAGCGGTTTTATTTTTTGGAGAAGAGACTCCACCAAAACCCTTTGCTAAGAGAGCAATATTTAGCATTCATGCAAGAATATATGGACTTGGAGCATATGGAACTTATACCAAATTCAGAAATTTCAAATCCGGATCATTTTTATCTTCCACATCACGGAGTATTAAAAGAAGATAGTTCAACTACACGACTTAGAGTAGTATTTGACGCATCTGCAGTTGATTCATCAGGCCGCTCTTTAAAAGATTATTTAGAGATAGGTCCAAAATTGCAGCCGGAAATATTTCCTTTATTATTAAAGTTTAGAATGAATCCAATTGCTTTTAGTGCTGATATCGAAAAAATGTTTAGACAAATCCTCGTTAATCAGAAGCATATTGATTATCAACGCATTCTTTGGAGATTTAATTTAGAAGACACTATCAAATCATACAGGCTATTGACCGTTACATACGGTTTTTCCTGTGCACCTTTTTTGGCCATTAGGACATTACGCCAGTTGGCCATTGATAATGAACAATATAATCAAACGGCCTGCCAAATTATTCAAGGGGAAATTTATGTTGATGATCTTCTTTCTGGATCCGATTCAAGAGAAAACGCCCAGAATTTAGTAACACAACTAATAAAAATAATGAAAAGTGGAGGTTTTAATCTACGGAAGTGGGCCTGTAACGATCCTGATGTAATAGCTCATTTACCTGATGAAATGAAGGCTTCCTCAAAAAAGATCATTCAGGAAGATGATACTGTTAAAGTGCTTGGTTTACTTTGGGACTCTTCCAAAGATATTTTACAAAATTGGTTCGCTGATTTAAAGGATGATAAAACAAAACGAGATTTGTTATCTGTAGTGGCTACAATCTTTGACCCTCTGGGTTTCCTAGCTCCTACAACAATAAAGTTAAAAATCATGATGCAAGATCTTTGGAAGGATAAGATTTCTTGGGATGAGAAAATCCCACATGCCATACAACAGGTTTAGAATGAATTTTCATCTGAAATGCATTTATTGAAATCGTTAGAAATTCTCAGATACCTGAATTTATTTAATGAAGCAGTTGTTCAAATTCAACTGCATGGATTTTGCGATGGTTTGAATAAAGCTTATGCTGCTGTTACCTATTTACGCGTGGTTACACCTGAAAAGGTATTTGTTAATTTGATTGCTGCAAAAACTAAGGTGAACCCTATTAAGCCTCAAACATTGCCTAGAATCGAGCTTTGTTCAGCTCTTTTGCTAGCTAAGTTATGTTCTGTAATTATCGACACATTACAGGTAAACTTTGACAATATTTATTTGTGGTCAGATTCGCAGATTGTTCTCAGTTGGCTAAAAGCACCACCTTTAAAAGGAAATCAATTCGTACTTAACAGAGTATGCCAAATACAGGCATTAATGCCTTCTCATGAATGGAATCATATTCCAGGTGCTTTAAATCCTGCAGATGTAGCTTCTAGGGGAATTCCTCCACGAAAGCTTCTTAATCATTCTCTGTGGTGGCATGAGCCTCCATGGCTGCTGTCAAATGAGCAAATCCCAATACCAAAGTTCACTGCTCCGATTTCAGAGTTAACTAAAGTAATTGACTCTGTCAGTAATATAACACAAGTAAGTGCACCTCCTGACTTTCTTCTTAAGTTTTTGAAATTCTCTAAGCTGTCAAGAGTCACAGCCTATTGTCTTAGATTTATTCATAATGCTAGACATAGTATATCGGAAAAATTTGGAAATCTAAGTTCAGAAGAAATCTCTAATTCAATTCAATGCATTGTAAAATTAATTCAAAGTTCTGAATTCAACACAGAGCTTAAGTTGTTAAAAGAAAGAAAACCCTTACCAAGCAATAGTAAACTATTACAACTAAATGTATTTTTAGATTCAAGGGATATCTTTCGAGTAGGTGGTCGTTTGTCACAACATCAGTCTTTAAGCTTTGATAGAAAATATCCGATGCTACTCCCAAAAAATAACTTTGTTACGAAATTACTAATAAAGCATGTACATGAGAAACATATGCACGCAGGTACACAGCTTGTACTTTCTATTATACGCCAACAGTTTTGGTTTGTTAATGGTCGTTCTACTGTACGACAAAAACTCAACAAATGTGAACTTTGCAAACGCCTAAAAACACAAGCTTGTCAACAAATGATGGGAGATCTTCCCGTTGACAGAATCACCCCAATTCGTCCATTTTCCAAGGTTGGCATAGATTTTGCCGGTCCCTGCATAATTAAGCCAAATTTGCCTAGAATTAAGATAAAAATAAAGGCTTACATATCTGTATCTGTATACATATCTGTCTGCATGTGCACTAAGGCAGTGCATCTGGAAGTGGTATCAGACTTGTCTGTGCAAGCCTTGCTAGAAGCCCTAAATAGATTTATTGCACGTAGAGGCCTACCGTCTGATATTTATTCAGATAATGGTAAGAATTTCGTAGGTCTAGCAAATCAACTGAAGCAGTTATTCCAATATATGAGGGACAGAGAAATTCAAGATTTTCTTTCGAGCCAAAAAATCAATTGGCATTTCATTCCTCCATATGCGCCGCACTTTGGCGGGCTATGGGAGGCAGCTGTAAAGCTTACAAAAAATCATCTATTAAAGGCATGTAAATCCAGTATTTTAAACTTTGAAGAATTATCCACGTTACTGTGTCAAATAGAAAGTTGCATAAATTCAAGACCTCTAACGCCGATATCATTAGATCCATCAGATCCGCGCGCATTAACGCCAGGTCATTTTCTAATCGGAGCACCGCTCCTTGATATTCCCGAAGCTTCTAATTCACGAGCTCTATCATTAAATGCTCGTTGGAGCCTTATTGAAAGGGCCAAGAACCAATTTTGGTATAGATGGTCAAGAGAATATCTCCAACATCTACAACAGCGTCCTAAATGGACTACTCCAAGTGTTAATCTCCGAGAAGGAGACATGGTGGTAATTCATGATCGATCCCTGCCCATGAGATGGAAAATGGGCCGTATTCTACAAACTTTCCCAGGACAGGACAATCGAGTTCGTGTCGTCTTGATTAAAACAGCGGACGGTGACATCAAACGTCCTATTACAAAGGTATCCCCTCTACTGCCGGGGGCGGAGGATGTTGAATCCTAAAAGGAAATATTCAGTAAAAGACACTAATTATTTCTGAAACGTGATGACAGATGGCAGCACCAAAAAACTTTGATGTTGACAGAACGAAGCTGTAATGACTTTATTAATCAATTATTTCTCATTATTTCTTGTCCATTTGTACTTTAAAATTCATAATATGTTTTTTCATATATATATATATTGTAATTATCCATTTGTAATTCATATTTTTAGATTATTCTTTATTCCGCAGATTGACTGCGTGACAGTTTAGAATATGTTCTGATTCAAATATGTTTACGTTTGCTGAAGTCTATTAAATCGCTTTCAAATCCCTTTAAATCATTTTTTTTGTTTGTGAAGAATCAGACGTAAAAGGTATAATATTGCCAGTGGGCAAAATTCCTAGATAGCTATTTTCAAGACATAAGAAACCATAAAATCGAAGACTGCTATTCAAGTTAAGAAACCGATACCTGTGACCTGCAAGATGCCGTCAAGAAGAATTCGCAGGTAATATCACTTCTGATTAAGAAATAAATCTATCCTATGTTTATTCAGTTTAAATCTCAACATAGTGTGATTAGAAAAGATAAAAATTAACTATTAAATGTAGAATTAATTTAAACTAATGGGTTTATTAGTGAAAAGGGAAGATAAAAATCTAAGAATTTATTAAGGTGAATTAATTAGTGCTTTTATAAAAGGGAAAGATATGTAGTGATAATTTTCGTTACAGTGCTGTGGTACAATTCATTCGAAAAATTATTCTGCTTTTATAATTCTAAATTCCTTCGAACGCACATTGCTTATAAGTACAGCCTTCAGGAGATGAAGAACCACCAGCATAGCATTAAAGTGTATATCAGAGAGTACACCTGAAACTAACACATATAATTTCTTTCTTTGCCATTGAAGTAATCAAATCTATGTACATGCGAATTTTAATAGGTCACATAACAGAAAGTCGCAAGGTCCACGATCTGGAGACTTTGGAAGCCATAAAAAAAGGCCCCAGGATATGGTTTTCTCACAATGTTGAATTTAGATTTTTCGGGATAGGAAGAATGGTGCTCCTTCTGCATGAATGTTATGGAATTGAACATTCGTCTATCTTACATGAGTGAAGATTTTTTTTCTTTAAAAGCATTGGATATCCTTCATCTGATACAAAAAGATCTTGAAAAAGTACCTCCATTTAATTCCTAGAATATAAAAAGAATCAATAACGAAAAAATCGTGAATCTATAAGACATCAAGAGACTGTTTTTATCAGTGTAACTGGGGTTCTCCAAAGTCCATAAACTGCTGTTCTGTATGTTGACACTTTAACTTGTGAAAAATGTGCGACACCTTTCTGCATTTAAAAGCTGTTCGGCATCATCTAAATTTTTACAAAAACCTAATTTTTTAAATTCTGACATGTTGTAAAATCATTATGGTTTCATTTTTTGTACATAATGAATTTTATAGGGCAATATCGTGAGAATAATCATAAAATCTCGCGACTACAATTGGCAAAACTAGAAAATTCTAAATTAAACTTGTGAATAAACCAGTTTTTTTTAACTAGTGTTTTTAAAAATAAATCAAGTTTTGGTGGTTAAAACCTGGAACAAACTGTGTCTATTGGTAGTACAATCGTAAATAAACCAGTTTTTTCCTATTGTAATTTCCACACATTTTTATTAAATAAAATTTCACTTTGTCGTAAATTTGCATGCACTGAATTTATCCTATACTGACGATCGTCACTGGTATGTTCTCATCGTATCTTATCTTCCTCGTGATTTCAAATAACGTTTAGAATATCTCTCATCAACGATATTCTAAGAACCTTTTTTTATCATACCATTTACTGCTGTAAGAGTCATCGAGTTTTTTTTTTTTTTTCACACAACTTTGGTAATGGATATAACAGATAAATGAAATTCCATTCGGATAAAATGTGTATAGGTCTGAGAATGTGACCTTTTGATATCCACTAAAAAGAGCATAAAACTAATTTTTTAAATTATGACATTAACGCTCCTTTATCGCTTATCACAGTGCAACTAACAATTACTACTTTAACTTTTCCGAAGAGCCTATAATTCAAAAAAGCTCATTAATATACGAACTAGATTTTGGAGAATCTCATGATCCATGAAAAACTTTTAACATTTTGCTTAATAGATGTCCAATACACTCAAAAACCAGACTCCGAATTCCTTAACCACTTAACTAATCAATATTTTTGTAAAAAATTTCAAATAATGCCTATTTTTGCGTCTTTTACAGAATTTTTATTCTTTTAACACAGGTTTTTCAAAACAGAAATTTTTGATTAATTGAATCAGATACATGCTTGTATTAAATATTGCAAAATTCACAATAAAAATTCAAAACAACTTCAAAAACACGTTCCCGTATGACGTAGGGGAGAAATCAGGGAAGCGGTTAATTCATTCTCTTCCGTTCCTCTTCTTTGAGCCTTTTCTGCTCACGTTCTCCCAGAAAGGCTAATCTTTTCTCACTGGTTTCCTTGCGCAGGCAGGAGCCATTGACAACTCTATTGTTTTCCAACTCTCACCGCCATTTCGTCGCTAATCACAAGCTGTGGATTGCGCCGCTTTCGTTTGCATATTTCTGTGTTTTAAACAATACTTTTAACTTTTTCGAATCATGATGAAGCTTTAAAACTTCCAAAACAGCTGCTTACATTTTTTTGTTGCAATTTATTGCTTAATATAGCGACTCAAAATTCCATTCTCTTATATTAAATACAGTAGAGTCTCTATATAACGAAATCCATCGTTCAGTCAAAAAGTTCGTCATATAGAAAAGTTCGTTGAATACAGAATGGCTAAAAAATTTTCATTTAATGTTTAAATTTTGAAACAGAATTGTTTTTGAGGTGTTTAATTAAGTTTTTGAAATATTTAACGGAATTTTTCCAGAATTTTAAACATTTCTGCCACTTCCTTTTTTTCCAGTGTCTTATTCATTATTTTTAAAAGTATTACTATATCAGAGACAGGTATGCTTATTCTAGAAGTTATTTTATGCAGATGCAGTTGAAGATAACACCAGCATAGATGACATTTAGTAACAATTCTTCACTCAAATGATCTCTCACTACAATAAACACTCCGAGTCGCCACAAACAACAAACATTCACTCTAAACTGTAAAAGAAATACAAGTTAGTTTAGATACATGAAAATCTGCTGAAAAAAACTACCTTTTCTACAATCGCCCCCTTATCTCTTCCTTATTCCTGCCTTACTATCCAAACGAAGAAAGGAACTATATTTTCAAGGCGACAATGAAATAGTTTTATCTTTTAGGATGGTTTGTGATAATTGCAAATCGCTTCATTGCCAAGCAAATATTTTAATCTTTTCCAAGAAAGCATGCGAATCTTGGCTAAAGTAGAATCAAGTGTAACCATGCAAAAAAGGATGTTTTCTTTTTTGGGGGGGGATGGAAAGTGTGAATGCCTTTTTTGGAACATAAGGAATAAGGTAGAGCAGAGGTTCCCAAAGTGTGCTCCGCGGAGCCAATGGGGCTCCGCCTGAACATTTTAGGGGCTCCGCGGAGTTCCAGGACAATTAACAAAACATGAAAGAAATTAGCATATTGCAAATAAATAATTTTCTAAAGTATGTAGGAATTTGTGTGTATGTGCGTGACAAAAATAAATGTATCTATAACTGACTAGGGAACTGCAAAAAGTGTAAGTCACCGATTTTGACGAAAGTGGTATCGTTGGAAAGATCTCATTGCGATCATCAAAAAACTCAATAGAACTTCCCGTCGCAAATGAGCCGTTTTCGAGATATTCGACAATTTATGTCACGTAACTAGTGCACATTTAATGGAAGACCGCAACATTTTTTGTCTCGATTTTAACGAAAGTGGTATCATTGGAAAGATATCATCGTGAGGAGTAAAAAACTCAAAGGAATCACCCGTCGTAAATTAGACGTTTTCGAGATATCCGACAATTTGTATCATATTGCTAATGCACATTGCTGGGAAACTGCATTAAGTGACATAAATTTTTGAATATCTCGGAAATGGCTCATTTCAGATAGGTAGTTCCATTGAGTTTTTTAATCCTCACAATGATATCTTTGCAACGACACCATTTACATGAAAATCGAGAAACCAATTTTTTGCGGTCCCCCATTAAGTGTGCTCTAGAACAGTATGCACTAGCTACGTGATATAAACTATCGGATAGTTTTTTTCTCCCTCATGATGATATCTTTTTAAAGATGTCATTTTCGTTAAAAACTAAACTGAAATTTTTGCGGCCCCCCTTTAAGTGTACACTAGTTAAGTGACATAAATTGCCGGATATCTCGATAACGGCTCATTTGTGACGTGTAGTTCCATTGAGTTTTTTTTATGCTCTCAATGAGATCTTTCCAACGATACCACTTTCGTCAAATTCGGGGACTTACACTTCTTGTAGTTCCCTAGTGAGATTAAAAATACAATAATACACTTCAAAATAATTTAAACATTTGCATTGTAGATGTATTTACTGTCTATATAATATTTTTGGTTTGAATTGCTTTATATTTGTACACTTAATGTATTTTAAAAATTTGATTTAAAATAAGCTACAAGAAATAGTATTCTGAATCGAATGAACAACATGAATCGAAACAGAAAAGGCACGCCAGTGCTGGTTACTCTGCTTGCCGAACAAGAGGGAAACAAGTTTAGTTCTTTGGAGCTCCGCCTATTTATATGTTTATACTTAATTCTTACTAAATACCTAACCCTTAGTAAAATGTTTTTAAATGACCGTAACATCAAGTTTGATAAAAAATTTCAGAAAATATTTAAGATTATCTTGAAGCTTTGATAAATTCATTTGAGCATTGCTTTCCAGATGCTCAAAATAAGATGCTGGACGATTTTAAATGGATATTAAATCCATTCAGTGGTAAAAACAAAACCACACAGCGCTTAAACTCTGAGGAATATGAAACTCTCACTGATTTAACGTCTCAAAGCGATCTAGAAATTTCTTTTCAAAGCAAGCGTATCACTGAATTTTGGTGTCATTTAACAGATGAATACAAAATCTTGTCAGACAGAGCAATATTAATTTTACTTCCATTTTCAAAGACATATCTGTGTGAAGGTGGATTCTCCACTTACACGAGTATCAAAACAAAATACAGAAACTGGTTAAACGTAAAACCAGACATTCGCTTGCTATTGTCGAAAATTGCACCAGAAAAAAAAAACTGTCGAAAATAATTTAAACCCATTTTTCACACTAAACGTTTATATATTATTGTTCATCAAAATTTATGCAGAATAATAATTTAAAAAAATACTACTGGCATTTAATGTTTGTACACATTGCATATTGTGTTATTTTTAGTTTTGAAATTTTAATTTCCTTAAATGTTCTTTTTTATATTATTAAATTTTATTTATTTAAATCTTCTATCTTAGTTTTCAAAATTGTACATATTTTTTAAAACAATATCTGTCGTTTAAAACGTCTTTTTAAAAAAAAAAAAAAAAAAAAGATCTTTTATCATTTAAAATCTCTCACTAGATTCATTTCTGTATAATGTGTGTATATATTTCTTTTTAGTTTTAGTTATTTAAATTTTTTATGTTGTTTTTTTTTATAATAAAGTAATGTTTGTTGCTGGAAACATATTTTTATTCCATCTTCTGTCATTTCAGGACATTTATTAAATCCATATTACATTTTTTTATATACAACTCCTCTTTAAAATTTTCTTTTAATTGGTCCCTGCCACATTTTCCAATCAGATATAAGTCTGTAGCAATTTAAATATATATATATTGGTTCTTTACATTTGTCATCACATTAAGAATTTAAAATTTTGCTTAGCTCTACTACTTAGATTTTTGCCAATGAGTACCCGCCCCGGTATAAATTTAATCCCACCCACATATTCCATTTTGTCAGAAGAGTTTTTCTACTGGTTGCAGTTCGATTAACGCGTTTAGATTTTAATCGCATGTCTGTATTGAGGCAAAAACAATCTCGAAAGAAAGTTTCTTTCAAAACTGTAATTAATAGCCAAATACTTTTAAAAATATTAAAAAAAGAGAGCAATGCTGCACTAAACAATACAATTTATAGCCCGCCCACTTAAACACTAAAATAATGACTTGCTGCTAAATGTATTTTTTCAAATTGGTTCAAAAAAAGAAGCTGAGAGGCGATTCATTTCCGATGCATGTTTAGAAGTATTAGGAACTTAAAGAAGAACGAAAAAATATTCGATGATTCAATAACGGATAGGCGGGACTAGCGGAAACGTGTTACATAATTACTCTTGGGTGACTAGAACTAGGCATTTTTAGCCTCCGATGCTATTTCTTTCAGACAAGTTAAAAAATGTCGTGTCATCAGCCCTGAATTTTCTACTGAACCGATTTTGATAATTATTTTTTTAAATGAAAGCTATTTATTTGTAGTTGTGCCCATTTTAGTTATTTTTTAATTTATTTACATTTTTATATTTTAATTTTAATTTTAAATGCTTTCTACGATATTTGTTCAAAATGGTGGCAACTCAGTTTAGCTTTTCTCTCGATAATAAAAATTTATTTTCCAAAATGATTCCAAATGAAATATAATTATACACTAATTGAGGTAAAAAAAATATATTTACTGAGAAATAATATTAATAATGTAAATAAAATAACAGAAAATAATTTATGATAAAAATTAATGTCTAAAGCAAAATAAGAAAAATTTCAAATGAGGAAAATGATCTAATTCTGCAACCACATAAATGGGAATTACAATATTATTACGGATGCCTTTTTCATATTATTAATAACACTACCTTTTAAAAAACATTTGAAGAGAAAATGACGTCACTACTTAAAACATCACATTTTTACTCATAACGATATTAGGTACACTGATAAAAATCTGCTGCATTTTGCTGCAACGCACTCCACCTCTTGCATATAATATCTCTATTCCAACCAATGAGAAAGCTCCATTTCACGGCCAAGTAACCGTTTTCTATACAAGCAGGGGAGTGCGTTGCAGCAAAATGCAGCAGATTTTTATCAGTGTACTACTCTGTCATCCCGTCGACCAATTTTGCCAAATTATACAAATCGTCAAACTAATAGCCAAATTATACAATTAACATAATTTTTATTTTAAATAACGAAAAACAAATAATTAGTAGAATATTAATAAAAATTTTAATAAAAAGTCGAAATAAAAATCACTTAATGACATTTTAAACACATGAATCGTATTTAATGTCATTGAATGTGACATTCACGTTCATCCATTATTGACATTTAATCTTATAGTTTGGCGATAATTTTTTGGTCAACGGGATAACCTAGTAGTACCCGATATTACATTTCAATATTTCTTTTCATTATGGACATTGAGATTGAGGTTTTACTTTTAGATGACTTCAGTTAGTGAAAATAATGTCACAGTAAAAATTAAATTATTTTTTTGTTTAGGTACTACTCTGTTATTCCGTCGACCAATTTCGCCAAATTATACAAATCGACAAACTACTAGCCAAATTATACATATTTACATAATTTTTATTTTAAATAACGAAAAAACAAATAATTAGTAGAATATTAATAAAAATATTAATAAAAAGTCGAAATAAAGATCATTTAATGACATTTTAAACACGTGAATCGTATTTAATTTCATTGAATGTGACATTCACGATCATCCATTATTGGCATTCAATCTTATAGTTTGGCGATAATTTTTTCGGTTCGACGGGATAACCTAGTAGTACCTTTTTTTTATATAAAACTATTTTTCTGTGAGTGCATATAAAATAAAATTTCTTGATTTCGCCGGCACTCGGATTACAATTTTAACTGAAGATGTGCGAATATTAGCATGCAAAATTGTAACTGGCAAATTTGACATTTAGTTTGTAAATATATTTATTATATATTGATTCAATAATGTAATTGCTTTTTTTAAAAACCAAATCGATCGGGACTTTTAAACATTTCACTCGTCGAATTCGGCGGGATTCCACTCGTTTTATTGTTAAATTGCATTTTCTTTTACAGAGGCTATAAAAAAGCGTTTAAACTAAAGAAAAAAATCCGTTTTTGATGAATCTATTCAATGAAGTAGCACGTCAAATTGTATCTCTTTATTATTCCGCAATTCCAATGTCTCAGAGAGAAATTGCTATTCAATTGGGTATTTCACGCCGTTCTGTTTGCTATTATAGTCATAAACACAAGGAAAATGAGGTTAGTTCATTGCAATCTAAACGGGGTTGCCCTTCTAAAAAACCTCTATCGAATTTTTTTTTTCTAATCGGAGGCGAAACTCAATTCTGCAATGGCAGAATCTACATTCAACTTGTCTTTTTTTTTTTTTTTTTTTTTTTTTTTTTTTTTTCGCGAATAGCCTATTGGAATTATACAGAAGTACCTCTCTGCAAATGAGAACTGTACAACTTACCTTCTTTTTCTGTGTGGTTTTCGCCATAAATAATAAAGGTTTTACGTAAGACCCAATGCAATCCATAATCCAAATACGGTTACTATTTTGATCTTTAGGGGTGTATTTCGATTCAAACTGCTTATTTTCCGATTTATTAGTTTCCGATGCTATTTCTTTCAGTCAAGCAAAAAATGTCGTGTCATCAGCCCTGAATTTTCTACTCAACCGGTTTTGATAATTATTTTTTTCAATGAAATCTATTTATTTGAAGTTGTGCCCATTTTAGCTATTTTTTAATTTATTTCCATTTTTATATTTAATTTTTAATTTTAAATGTCTTTTTTACGATATTTCTTCAAAATGGTGGCAACTTAGTTTAGCTTTTCTCTCGATAATAAAAATTTATTTTCCATTATTACTTTCCACAAGTCAGAAACTTTATTTCATCAGCGAACATGTCCTCGCATTTAAAAGAAAAAAGTTAATTGTTTTCGTAAAATTTAACCACAATAAAATGATTGCATATAATTATGCACTAATTGACGTAAAAGAAATATTTACTGAGAAATAATATTAATAATGTAAATAAAATAACAGAAAATAATTTATGATAAAAATTAATGTCTAAAGCAAAGTAAGAAATATTTCAAATGAGGAAAATGATGTCATTCAGCAACCAGATAAATGGGATTTACAATATTATTACGGACGCCTTTTTCATATTACTAATAACAGTAACTTTTAAAAAACATTTGAAGAGAAAATGACGTCACTATTTAAAACATCGCATTTTTACTCATAACGATATTACATTTCAATATTTCTTTTTATTATGGACACTGAGATTGAGATTTTACTTTCAGATGACTTCAGTTAGTGAAAATAATGTCATAGTAAAAATAAAATTAGTTTTTTTTTTTTTAATAAAACTATTTTTTTTTTATGAGTGCGTATTCGCGTTTGAAATGAAATAGACGCCCTCTCGTGAACAAAGTCTGAAACGAAATAGAACTGATACCGTGAGCATCTTCCGCTGAAATCAGTGTTTAAAAGGCCGATAAATAAATAAACAGTTCTATAATAAATAAATAAATAAACAGTTCTATAGCATGCAATGTTGGGTTCTTTGTATTAAAATTATCTAAAATCAAAATTTTATACACAAAGTTTAGATCTATATTATAAAAAAGTACATTTGACTTACTCATGGCAAAATAACATGACAGCAACACAATGCTTGCATGATTCGCTTGCTCCAGCTTTGCAAGAGCAAGAAAAAATTTTTATTTTCAAATTTTTGTTTTCCTTTACTAGCAAACCTAAAATAATATGGGGATTTCCTTTTGTTTGGCTTGTTTGTAAACACGAGCCTACAATCTCTATTTCTTCTTCTTTGCATTCTTTGCCGCACATTACTAATCTCTTTGAATCAGTAGTTGCTTCAGCTTCTCTAAAGCAATTACTAGATTTTCCAGCATCTAGAAATTCTAAAATTGTCGATATTTGTAATTTATCTCCCATAATTAAATAAAAAAGATAAAAAACTGCACTTTAAATAGCTCTTTAAACGGGTTTCGCTATGCTACAGCATGGAACAAACAGCAAGCACTACGTAAACAAACGATTATCAGGTCTATACAACGCCACCTTTCGGTCATTACAAACGCGAATAAAATAAAATTTCTGGATTTCGCCGGCACTCAGATTACAGTTTTAACTGAAGATGTGCAAATATTTGCGTGCAAAATTGTAACTGCCAAACTTGACATTAAGTTTGGAAATATATTTATTACATATAGATTCAATAATGTAATTACTCTTGCTTTTTTTAAAACCAAATCGATCGGGTCTTTTAAACATTTCATTCGTCGAATTCGACGGGATTCCACTCATTTTATTGTTAAAATGCAATTTCTTTCTCTCAGAGTCTATAAAAAAGCGTTTAAACTAAAAAAAAAAATCCGTTTTTGATGAATCTAGTCAATGAGGAAGTAGCACGTCAATTTGTATCTCTTTATTATTCCGCAATTCCAAAGTCTCAGAGAGAAATTGCTAATCAACTGGGTATTTCACGCCGTTCTGTTTGCTATTATATTGATAAACACAAGAAAAATGAAGTTAGTTCATTGCATTCTAAACGGGGTCGCCCTTCTAAAAAGCCTCTATCGATTTCTTTTTTCTAATCGGAGGCGAAACTGAATTCTGCAATGGCAGTACCTACATTCAACTTGTTTTTAAATTCATTCTTGCTCTCATATGCGTCAAACTGGCAAATTGTCTTATTTAGAAAGTACACAAGGTGCCGTGATTGTCGATTCTTTGCTAAGTGCAGAAAATATTGCAAAAAAAAAGCAATCAAAAATGGCATTTTGAACCGATTTTTCCGATGCGGGAGATCTATGAAGGAAAAAAAGGGTCATACGAAGAAAAAAATTGCTTATAAATCAAATTGCAATGAATGGAGCATAAAATGACATCACACGGCACCTTATACATCTCATTAAAAATCACCTCAGCAAGTTTCGTGCTTCTCCTTTTAAAAATGAGTCTGTATCAGAAAAATTTGAGCTGTTGAAGGTGGAAAAGCGCTTTTTCGAATACACCCTTAATTCTGAGTTCATATTGGTAATCTCAAAATAATACTTTTTATTATAAAATTGGGTGTTATGAACCTCTTAGGGGCTGTCCATTAATCATGCGAGGCTCAAGAGGGGGGGGGGTCTATAAAAAAATCACGAAACATCACAAGGGGGGAGGGGGGTGTTGTAATATATCACGAGTATTTATTTTTTCGGCAAACACGCGATACTGAACCGAAAAGTGGCATTTCATGTATTTATTTTTTCGTCGAACGCGTATAAAGTCGAAAGCAGCTTGTAGTGTGACCTTGATTCACCATTGACAGACAACGAATGAAGTGAAGAAGTTCCTGCGAACGGCGTCAAGCGCCTGTCGGACTCAGCTTGTCAGTGTCAGTTATTCTGTTGTTTTGGCACTGAATACATGCGTAAATTGTTTAACCTTGTACGTTGTGCATTAAAACAATGTCTAAAGTAGGTGATCTGTATAAAGACCTATTTGCAGAGTATAAGAAGGGAAAAAAAACCTAGTATAGCTAAAAAAGAATTCAATGAATTGTGGGCTAACGCGAAACAAAAATATACTATCAAAAAATTTATGAAGTGGGCGAATGATCTTTAACTAGATTACCGACGAAAGTACCAAGCAACGAAATCATCTAATATCCTCTTTTATTGTTCTAATACTAAAAAGGTAAGTTAAAATTTGTATGTAACTATATCTTTTATTGTCTTTGTTCTAATAATAATACTTCAACCTGTATTTTATAAAAAATATTCTAAAAAAATTAAGATTCTTTGTAGGTACTAAAAAATGCACGTGATATAGGGTAGGAGGGGGAGGGGTAGTCTTGAACCTCACCATGTATCTCCAAGGGGGAGGGGGGTTAAAAATGCAAAAAAAACATCACATGATTAATGGACGGCCCCTTAACAGTATTGCTTGAGCATCGCTCGAGTAAAAAAATTTGTTCTCGTTATTAAGTGCTTTCAGAAATCACAATTTTTTAACTATAACTTTTGCTGTATTTGAAGAAAATATCTCGATTATACAAGTTAGATATTTTAATACAAAAAAAAGAGGGCTTTAATCCTTATTTTTATTTTATTCTGTCCAATATTAGTTATATTAAATAAAACTGTTAAAAGGTTATGCAATAGAAAATTTGATTTTTAAAATTTCTAGTGTGGATTCAGAATTTCTGCATCAAGAAAGGGCCAACTCAGAACCTTGGTCCAATGTTGAAAATTACTCGGTGGAATTTTTATTGAGCAGATTTTTTTCTGCTCCATAAGCATAAAAAATATCAATTTGTAAATCACAGAGTATCGTTGGGTTCAGGGGCTCCGCCATAAAAATTCTTCCCAAAAAGGGCCCCGTGAGCCCAAAAGTTTGGGAACCGTTGAGGTAGAGGAATGTAGCTATGAAATATAAATCAGAAATCAACGGAAAAAAATTATTGTATAAATAATTTGAAGCATTTTCTGAACATATGAAAGAACACTGTTGAAAAAAATCGTTAAATGGAGATACATATTTCGCTATTTGGAGATTATTTTTAATGTAAACATGAACAAATTTACCATTCCCACAAAAAAATCGTTAAATAGAGAAGTTTGCTTGATAGAGTTTCGTTATAGAGAAACTTGACTGTATCTTAAAATTACTTTTTTCAGTTAATATTGTCATACATAATTGTTGATTCAGGATTTTAAAATTGATCTTCAAATATAAATCTGAAAATGTTTTTCATTTATTTATTTATTTTTCTTTTTTAGCTTAGAAATTTTATTATTAGCGACAAAAGATTTTTATTGGCAGAATGATACAGTCAATAAAGTCGAAAAATTCATTTACCGCAATTTCGGGTGTATAAGCCGCGGGTCAAACAATTCTTTTTCGACCGAGAATTCTTTAAGAAATAAGTGTAACTACTTAGATCGCCGTAAATATTTGTATTCAATAACTAAATAAGGTTTCTGGGTCCAAAAAGAATTGTTTGGTCCGCGGCTTATACACCCGAAATTACGGTACTTTTAAATAAGAATAAAATAGAATACATAATAAATGTCATACGCGGGGATATTTAGAAATTAAATATGATGCATATGGAAAATGTCGCAAATACAAAAAAATTCATGATCTTTTGAAAATAAACATCAGATATATATCATTATGGTTTAAAAATAACGTGTGTTACACGTATTCCTTCTATAGTAAAAAAAAACTAGCCTTAAAAGGAATGACTCCTGGAATGATGCTGATGTGGAAGATTTCCGGAACTAACGAATCCGGGTTGTCCACTCCTTCCATGAGTCGAATAGACCAATCAGGAAAGGGCTCCGTCTATGATCGCCGTATGGGTTACCATAAAGAAAGGAAAGGTTACCATCGCCAACAATCGCCAAGTTTGTCGCCAACTTGGCGATATATCGCCAAATTTGGCGACCAAAATTAGTTGTCAAAAGTGACGCCAACTTGGCGATAACTGTAATATTTCGCCAAATTATTAATTTCTTTACAAAACCAGTCGTTTGATACATCATTTGAGAGGTTTGCAACTGCTTATTCATATAATGGATGTCTTGTGTGTTATCCCCCATTCTGCTCCCCAGGGGGGACACATTTTTAATTTCTTTACAACACCAGTCGTGTTACACAAGATTTGAAAGGTCTGCAACTGCTTATTCATATTATGGATGTCTTATGTGTCACCCCCACACTCTGCTCTCCCCAGGGGGGGTCACATTTTTAATTTCTTTACAACACCAGTTGTGTGACACATCATTTGAAAGGTCTGCAACTGCTTATTCATATTATGGATGTGTTGTGTGTCATCCCCCACTCTGCCCTCAGAGGGGACGCATTTTGTAATTTCTTTACAACACCAATTGTGTGACACTTCCTTTGAAAGGTCTGCAACTGTTTATTCATTTTATGGATGTCTTGTGTGTCACCCCCACTCTGCCCCCCAGGGGAGCACATTTTTAATTTCTTTACAACACCAGTCGTCTGACATATCATTTGAGAGGTCTGCAGCTGCTTATTCATATTATGGATGTCTTTTGTGTCGCCTCCCACTCTGCCCCCCAGGGGTCACATTTTTAATTTCTTTACAACACCAGTCGTGTGACACATCATTTAAAAGGTCTGCAATTGCTTATTCTTACCATGGGGTATTGGCGAGCGCAGCAAGCAGGGGTAGCCAATAATTTGGAATCGCGTAGCGATTACGCGGGGGGTTGGCGAGCAGGGGGGCGGGGCCCCCCTAGTAGTTTAAAAAAAAAACATGTTATGCATCATCATATTCGTTTATTCTGATATAGAAATGGTAGCTTCAGTATTCTCGTAATTTGACCTTTAAATAATAAAAAATACTGTATAATTAATATATATCCGAATTATAAAAAAAAAAATAATGATTAAATACTATGATTTGAGGGGGAGAAATTACGATTTTGTAATAACAATTATTATATTGTATATTTATATTATTTTCCAATGCTTCCAATGCTTACTATTTTCCTAAGTGTTTAAAAATAAAAAAGAAGTGTAGGAGATGTAATTTCCAAACTCGAAAATATAACATAATATCCCTTTGAGAAAGATAAAATCAGAAAGACATAAATACTCAATCTTCTTTTGTTAGTCTTATCTTCTATTGAATAACTTTGTGAGTCTTGGGAGAAAGAAGAAGAAAAGAATACACATAAAACAGTTTTCGAATTCCTTTGGCATTTCAGAATTTTGACTTTATCGTCATATAATTTTTGACTTATGATAGATGTAAAAGGAAACTTGAAAAAGATAATATTTTTATCATCGAAATAAGCCTCCTAAGTACAGCAGTGCGAGTCAAATCTTTGATGGTGTTTCTGAAATGTTCATAAAAAATGAGCAAATTTCTACATTTATTTTATAGGTGGTTTTCTTTAAGAATTCTGGAAAAGAATTTCTCTTTTAATTTATACACATTTTTCATCACACACATATGCAAGCACGATGCATGATTCACATTTTACGCGCATATTCTAACCTAAAACTACCTAATAATAGTCAATATGATTATTAGAAGTTCTGAATGTCAATAAAAAAAATCATTAAACATTTAAATAGATCACAGAGAGATTATATATAATACTAGCGGACCCGACAGACATTGTCCTGTAGTCACGTCTTTAATTCGAAATTTTTAAATTTTTTTGAATAAGCTGTAACAATCTGGACCGTTTTGATGAATTTTTTTATTAAAACGTTATTACAATATCTAATGTCATTATGTGTACATTTGTCACAATTCGACCAATCGATAGCGTGTGAGTATATGTATACTATGAGCGTAGTATTTACCATGCGTATTATTATATTTATGTACATTTATTTGATTTTTTTGGAGTCGGTGCCAGCCAAGCCAAGTTACATGCAATTTTCCAATAGACACACATCTGAATATCTACGAGTTTTTTTCCTAATTTAATATTTAGTTAATTCAAACTTTATTCTATTACGATTTGTATTGGATACTTACTTTTAATGGCGACAAATCCCCTTAGAGATATGCTGCACCAATTTGGGAATAAAGGATTTTGAGCTTATTCTATAGACGATCACTTTCAGAATTTTTAAGTTAGGACTTTGAGACTTACGAAAGTTGCTCAATACATTTAGCTAACACGATATGCAAATAAAACTTAATAATAGCTTTTACGCATGCGCAATGAAAAAATATTTAGTAAATCTGTTCATTTTTGATACATTTTTTATTATTTTTTAATTTTGATTACAGGATATTCTGTACAATATTGTTTGTCATGTTTTTTAGAAAGAACAATATTTTATATTAAGAACGCTGCAGTTTATAAGCAAAAAACATGGAAAATTTTGGGACTGTTTTTATAAAAACCTTAATTTCTTAGGATCTATATGATCGATTAGAGCCACTTTAGGCTTAATTTCGAGATGGGTAGAAGAATACGTCTCTGCCTAAATAAAATGTTTTTCTACCTGAAATCCCTTCTGTTCAACATAACTTTCTATAAAAGATTCAAAACTATAGAAAAAAAGTAATGATTGAGCAACTAAAAACATTTCAAAAATCGATTTTTAAGCAACCTTAGCGTAAAGTATAAACAAGATCTGAAGTAGGCAGTCATTTCCTTTTATGAATCATTCATTAGAATAAACTTTTCTTCCAAAAATTGAACCGACTTCAAAAACTACTGCAAAGTGAAAAATAACTTTTTTACATAATAGTAATAAGAAATTAAATTAAGAGCATAGTATTTACCATGCGTATTATTATACAGGGTGTCCCCTCTCAACGGTGGCCAATGGCTAATTTCTAAACCGTTGGTCATAGACATATAGTTCCAATTGCAAAAATGCTTTTAAAAAGGTAAAGAATTATTTTTTAAGCGATTTAGGTCAAAAAAATGTTTTACTAAAAAATTACGAAAATTAAATTTTTATACGGTCCCCCGGTCCTATAAGTGATATTTAGAAAAAAATTACCACTACTGTAACAAGTAAGACAAAAAAAAGTCCCATTCCTCTGCGATCAAAATTGACCGAGTTATAGCTGTTCAAAGTTGAAGCATACTTTTTGCTGCGAAATAGGGGTCAGTCACAAATTTACTGGAAATAAAAATAAACATCAGATAGAAAATTTAACTTTAAACATTGAAAGTAAAAAATTTTTTTACAATGTTGTTTCGGAATTTTTGTTGACATTTACATGTTAAAGTAAAATATGCAAATTGTGCTAAAAATATAAGTAAAAAAATAACAGAAATTTTGTTAAACTATGAAAAGCAACAGTCACAAATCGTTACAAAATGATACATATTTAAAGCTCTATTAGATTACTCAACCTAATAGAATTTGATGTAGTCCTATAAAATAAATAAATGGAACGCACCTAAAATCGTATTAATATTACATTGTCATCGGGTTTAAATAAGTATGGGAATTGAACCTGAATCAGACATTTGGAAGTGAGTTAAAATTTGAATATAAGTTTTGAACTAGGAAAATTTATATACGAAAACTATGAATAAAATAAAAGCTTATCAAAATAACATATCTTTTTAAAATAAAATCACCAAAAGAATCAGCTTCATTTGCTTACAAAATAAAACATACGTAAAAATACAATTGAGGATATGAATTTCAAAATTCGCCTTATCGCTTTTTGATTTCTCTATCAGTCTATACAAACCTGCACTATTGTAACAATGCAATCTGAAAATTTATAATGAAAACCAATAGATGCATTTAAAGTTTTTTCGCTATTTCCCAAAATTTTATTTTTTCGATAAAGAGAATTTTGAAATTCATGTCTTCAGTTATTTTAATAACCAATCTAGAAGTTAATTAATTATAATTAACACTACCGTAAAACTTATACGGTGACAGCGCCTTCAGTTAAATCGCTCATTTAAAACATTTTGTAATTGGAACTATATGTCTGTGACAAATAGTTTAGGAAATAGCCTTTGAACAGCGTTGGAAATCGACTCCCTTTATAATACTTTAAGCACTTAGTGTACGTTCCCTTAAAGCTCGGTCGAACTCATCCTTTTTCAGCTATAGAAAAGTGGTTTAAGTCATGAAATTTAAAGTTCCATAACTCGGTCAATTTTAACGTTACATGAATGGGACCTTTTCTGTATTACTTGCTAGAGTGTTGAGAAAATTTTACTAAATATCACTTATAGGACCGGGGGACCGTATAAAAATTTAATTTTCGTAATTTTTTAGTAAAACATTTTTTTGACCAAAATCGCTTAAAAAACAATTCTTTGCCTTTTTTAAAGCATTTTTGCAATTGGAACTATATGTCTATGTCTAACGGTTTAGAAATTAGCCATTGGCCACCGTTGAGAGGGGACACCCTGTATTTATGTACATTAATTTGATTTTTTGGAGTCGGTGCCAGCCAAGCCTTTATTCTTTTACGATTTGCATTGGATAATTAATTTTAATTTTGAAATTGGTTTGGCTGGCACCGACGCCCAAAAAATTAAATAAATGTACATACATATAATAATACGCATGGTAAAAACTACACTCTTAATTTAATTTCTTATTACAATTACGTAAGAAAATTATTTTTCACTTTGAGTAGTTTTTGAAGTCAGTTAAATTTTTGATAGAAAAGTTTATTTTTCTCTTTTTAGTTAAAAGTTTTAGTTAAACGTTTAGTTAAAAGATTTAGTTAAAAGTTTAGCTAAACGATTTTTTGTGGTCGGTTAATTAAAATTATAATACAGAAAAAAATTATTGTAAATTATACACGTATATCTGGAGGGGGTTCGAACCCACGCTCTCTTTCGAAAACCAGAGCTTAAATCTGGCGCCTCAGACCGCACGGCCATCTGACTGCACTCCACTCGGCGAGCTTATCCCGCGTCCATGTTACTTTTAATTTCCAAGAAATCCCTAATTTTATTAGTTTTTGCCTGATTACTAAAAAAGTACTGAACCAATTTCGATGAAATGGCAGTGGTACCAATTCGAGAGTAACCTCTAATTTAACACAAAAGCGAAATTAATCGGTTGGATAGTTTCGGAGTAATCGGTGACCATATATAAAAAAAATACATAGGCGTCGAATTGATAACCTCTTTCTCCTTTTTTGAAGTCGGTTAAAAATTATAATACGGAAAAGGTTATAGTATAGGTTATAGTCTGTCAGGAGTGGGATTCGAACCCACGCTCTCTTTCGAGAACCCGAGCTTAAACCTGGCACCTTAGACCGCTCCGCAATTCTGACTGTGCTCCATTCGGCGAGGTTATTCAACGTCCATATTACTTTTAATTTGAGAGAAGTCACTAATTTTATTAGTTTTGCCTAATTACTAAAAAAGTACTGAACGGATTTCGATGAAATGTAAATGGTACCAATTCGAGAGTAACCTCTTTAATTTAACACACACACAAAAAAATAATCTGTTGGATAGTTTCAGAGTAATCGGTAAATATACATTAAAAAAATACATACGCGTCGAATTGATAACCTCCTCCTCCTTTTTTGAAGTCGGTTAATAAAATTTATAATACGGAAAAATTTATTGCAAATTATACTTGGTTGTAAATTACGTCAGGAGTGAGGTTCGAACCTAGGCTCTCTTTCGAGAACCAGAGATTAAATCTGGCGCCTTAAACCGCTCGGCCACCCTGACTACACTACACTCGCCGAGCTTATTCAACGTCCATGTTACTTTTAATTTGGGAGAAATCACTAATTTTATTAGTTTTGCCTAATTACTAAAAAAGTACTGAACCAATTTCGATGAAATGGAAGTGGTACCAATTCGAGAGTAATCTCTTTAACTTAACATAAAAAAAAACAAATTAATCGGTTGGAAAGTTTCAGAGTAATCGGTAAACATACATTAAAAAATACATAAGCTTCAAATGAATAACCTCTTCCCCCTTTTTTGAAGTCGGTTAAAAATTATAATACGGAAAAGGTTATTGTACATACATGTCATGAGTGGGGTTTGAATCCACCCTCTCTTTGGAGAAACAGAGATTAAATCAGGCGCGTTAAACCGCTCGGCCATCCTGACTGCACTCTATATGGCGAACTTATTCAATGTCCATGTTATTATTAATTTGCGAAAAATCCCTAATTTTATAAGTTTTTGCTTATTTATTAAAAATAGTACTGAATCAATTTCTATAAAAAGGAAATGGTACCAATTCGTGAGCAAGCTCTTTCATTTAACACTAAAACCAAATTAATCGGATGAATAGTTTCGGAGTAATTGGTGAACATACATAAAAAAACAAAATACATACGCGTCGAATTGATAATCCACTCTCTTTTTTTAAGTTGGTTAATAATACGGTAAAGATTTTTGTAAAAAGTACACATATGTCAGGAGTGGGGTTCGAACACACAATCTCTTTCTTCGAGAACTAGAGCTTTAATCTGGCGCCTTAGACCACTCTACTCAGCGAACTTATTCAACACTTTTAATTAGCGAAAAATCACTAATTTAATTAGTTTTTGCCTAATTACTAAAAAAGTACTGAATCAATTTCGATGAAATGTGAATCTAAACCATTCTAGAAACCATTGGAACACACACAAAAAATTTCATTAAAATCAGTCCAGTTGTTTAGGAGGAGTTCAGTCACACGTACAGAAGAATTATATATATAAAGATTAAGCAACGTTTTTAGTGTATTTGGCATTACTCTCATGCATAATTATTGTTCTGCTACCATTGTTCTTTGGTGTTTGGTATATCATAAAAATCCTTGCACTTTCAAAATTTTAAAATTCACTTGATGCCGTTCTACTAATTGTACCTACTTGAACACACTCACTATTTGTAAAACTTACATAAATAGAAATAACTGCTGTTTATATTATTTCATTGAACGAATAACAATTACATTGTCGTGAACGACTATATGTGTATTACAAGACACAAGACACTTAGCTAAATTAAAGAAAAAAAATTCGATAGCAAAACGTATAGAGTAAAGCTCCATTTATCTTTTTAGTCTTTCAACATTGGAAGGGATACCGATGAAATTAATTTCATATAATTTCTTTTATCTTCGTAACAGTTGTTCTACTGAAAATTAACGTCTTGTCAACATTTCGAAAGAAATCTCTCGGTATTCCGATAACAGCATACCCTAATCTGTATAAGATATTAGATAATATGAACGGCAATATGTAAAATTCTCATGGCATTTTCATTTATCTGTCAATGACGAGCCAAAGTGTTGATGAAACAAGTAACAAAAATCATGCGTTAAGCATAGGTTATGAAGCAGTTTCCAACCTTTCATGAAATCATTTACAAAACATCGTTATTTAGGGAAATAAGGTTACTGTAGGTATGTATTCTGATACTTTTGAACAGCCCTGTATTTGATCTGTCAGTTGATACATATATAATGGGAAAATTTAGTTTGGCAAGAAAATGTCTGGCAGGTTGAAATTTCTTTTTCAGAAATTTATTCTAATACATTGAAACATACTTGAATATTTTTGTTTAGCCCTGTTGTTTAACTTGTACCTTTATTACATGTCAGTATTAAGCTAAAATTTAACTAAATCACCATAAGACAACTGAAATCACATTCTCAGAAATTATCATTCATAGGCGTCCATGTATCCAATTCTTTGCGTGGAATGGAATATCGGCAAAAATACATCTATGAAATAAAAAAAACAAATTTTCTTTTAAGAAAACGCATGTAATAGTATATAAATAAAAAAGAACTGAAAACATTGTGTTTTTCATTTTATCAGAATTATCTTCTTAATTGATTTTCAAAATAATAGATTTAAATCTCATTTCAAATCATTATTTCTTTTTTTATTATAATTATCATAAATTTTAATTTCAACTATTTCAAATCGATTACAAATATGTTTCCTTTATGCATGTTAATTATTTTTTAATACCTTTTAAATTAAGTATCACGTGAAATTATGCTCGCCGTACAGCTGTGAGATAAAGAACTTTTTTTTCGACATTACGAATAATTTTTCCATAATCCTCCTCACAATCATTTTATTATGCAATTGCTTTAATTTCAATTATACAGCGTTTTGTTTCGCTCCGTATTAGCACAGTTAATTAAATGGAAATAATTTATTTGGATGAAAAAACACAAACCAGAATTTCAAATGCAATTAATTAAAAAATATAGGCATTATATTAATTTCACATTATTTAAAATAATCACTATTTAATTTTTTTTTCAATGTATAATATACAGAAATGATTACATTTACATAATCTAGAACTGATGGATTAAAATATATTCCACTTCATTAAAATGAAAGCAGAAATATGTATGAATAATTAAAAAGATTATTTTTCGTTTCAAATTTAAATAATAAGTCAATAAAAGTTTCACAGATAATTGTTTTAAAATATTGCTCTGCGAATACTATCTCAGTAGTTAATTAAAATTTCTTTTAAAAAGTTTTTTTACACATGTGATTGGCTGTAATTAAAAATAAGGACCAAAAATAATCATGCATTACGTATGGATTCAAAAACGCTTTCCAACAGTAAAGGAAAACAAAACAGGGTATAGTACTAAAAGACCGGAAGACGGCTATACAGACAAAAACTTCATCGAGTTCGTGGTTGAAATTCCAGAATTAGTTAAATTTAGATTTGCATGTTAAAACACAATCGGATTCAAGTCATATCTTGGTAAAAAGCATCTGAAAACTCGATTTTAATGTTTGACTCGTAGATTTACCTTTGTATTTTCTGCTCTCAAACGTATGAGAAAATGGAGTACTGTTTAGATGGTAAACACAATGATAAACCTACCAGTCATTGCTAAAATCGTTTTTTTTAGGGATTTTCCACCAAGATGTGATTTGACAGACAGATTTCGCTATAATATGCGAACGGAACACACCATGCTTACTTTATGACGAGGTACATCAAATGAATGACGAGATCTTCCATCAAACTGCACATGCTGAAAGCCTAATTGAAATAACTCATGCTGAGAGTTTACATCGATCTGAACATGAAGAAAGAACTATACAGTATTGACATCATTCTGACCATACGTTTTACATCTTAAAATTCTCTTAGTTTTTGTAGATCGGGCTGAATAGAAAATTTATCTATATTAGTTAAACAACTCTCCAATGCCATTACTTATGATAATAGATTTGACACCCATTTGTAGTGTGCATTCTGTATATATATTCAGAAAACCATTACGTTTTCGGGGAATCAGAGGTCAAATGCCATGAACATTTACGAAAGTATTTATTGATTTAAATGCTTCTGTTTACGAATTACATAATTTTTTTAATTTGTTTTTGTTATATAATAATAACTAGCAGGGGTGACCGAGCTCAGCTCGGTCAAAATTAACTTTGTGTTCAACTCGATATAGTATTATTACTGTAAAACATGTTATTAATAATAGTATTATTTACAAAAACATTCAATAAGAAAACTATGTTTATATGCACATGTTCATAAATTTTACTTTATTTTAAAATTTACAACGAAAGGACATCAATCCAAATCACTTTTTTAGCTCGACTCTGATTAGTTTAACTATGCATCTCGAAGACTATTAAGAAGTATAAGAAATTTCTTCGCATTCTGAAAGACAATATTTTTTGTCAGATATAACCAAATTTGGACACATTCTTTCATTTTGCGCCAAATATGCGTTTTGGTTTCGTAACCTTTATAGTCGATTTTTCGGCCAAATTTCGCCAGTATTTTGTCAAATATCGCCAACTTATTGGTTTTGCCATAGTCTCGTGAACCTGACCCTTAGTACCCAAATGATCCACTAATCACATGGGATCAAACATGTGACTTAGCTCAATGGTCTTCAGGTAATCAAAAACAGTAGAGTATAAAATGAATCAAAATCGTTTAAGCCATTTCTTAAGTAAAATTAGCTTGACAGCATTCAGCAATGAAGCGATTTGACCCACTAATATAATTTTGTTTAATATTCAACTCAGCTCAATAGTCTTCTCGTGACAAAAGACGTTCCGTTGCAAAATTTAGGTAAAATTGACTGAGTCGTTGTTATATATAATTAGAATGACCCGAACCCATTAAGACCTAAAACGACCCACTAATTGAATTGTTAAGTGCATGTGTCCTATCTCAATGGTTTTCTTTTGCCCGTAAACGATATATAATAGAAAATATACTCAAAATGGTGAGAACAATTTTCTAGATAAAATTAGCATGACCCACAAATGACTCTTATATCGAAATCTCCCGAAAATGTGAATTACAAGGAAGGTCTCCATACGGGCATATTCCTAAAAATCTGAAAAAATTACAGAATGTTCTTCTCATAAGGATATATACGTTTATAAAAAAAATTTCGGCGGAAACTCCGTTCCCTGTCCGTAAAAGAATAATGGAAATTTCGTTACTTGGCGATTTATCATCGGTTGGCGATAAAAAGCAATTTCAAAAAATGTTTTTTTTTTTCTGTCAAATGAATTTTAAAGGAAAAAAGTTTCATGTTCAACGTGTTTAGATAAATTAAATATCTTTTGTTTTGTCAGCTTTAGTTTGTTTTAAGTATAATTTCGTTATATTGATATTTATATGTATTTAATTCAAATTTAACCATCAAAATTCGAGATTTGAAACGAAATTCAAATTTAAGTTAATTAAAGTTGTTTCAAGTTCAAAGTCCAGTTGAATATTGCGAATTCGATTTTGTTGCTATGGAAACGTCTGGCTTTTATTTTTGAATACGCTTAAATGTATGAAAATAATTTTACTGAATAAGAATTTTTATATACAAAAATATTTTTTGCAGAGGTAAATTAAATAAAATAACTACCGCAACAAATTATATATACACATGCAATTTAATATATGTATGTATAAAATATATTAAACTCTCTCATTGTTTAATTGCATCAAACACCATTTACGCGGATTCTAAAAATCCAAAAGTTTTCAGTCGCATTAAAATCGTTTGCTTTTGGCGGGGAAAAGTACTGCTCGCCAAATCCTGTGACACTTTGGTCTTTTTACGCCAAATATTCGAAAGTATTTTATTTTTTTACATGTTTTCTTCTGTAATTCCGCCGCTAATTTTCACTGTTCCTTTATTACATACATGAGTAGCTTAATTAGTATTTTTTTCAAAAAAATCTGAGTATGCCCAGTATGGAGACCTTCCTTGTTAGTTCATTAATTCTTGCGTGCCGAAAAACGTTAAATACAAAATTTAGATAAAATCGATTGAGCCAATTTTTAGGTATAAATAGTTTGACCATGACCCATTATCACCCAAAATGACTCATTAATCGAGTTTTCTCAAACATCTGACCTAACCCAATGATTTTCTTGTGTCCGAAAGCGATAGAATATAAAATTTACTCAAATTTGTGCGAGACATTTTCTAGATAAAATTAGAATAACCCAAAAGTGACCCACTGATCGAAATTTCTCGAACATGTGACATAGCCCAATGATTTTCTCGTGCCAAAAATATGCTGTATACAAAATTTCGTTAAAATCGATTCACCCGTTCTTTAGATATAGGTTGACCATGACCCATCATGACCCACAAATGACCCTTATAATCAAAATCTCTCGAACATGTGACTTAGCCCATTAATTTTCTCGTGTATAAATACTATTACACTCAAAATTTCGTTAAACTCGATCCTGCCGTTCTTTAAATATAAATAACTTGACCCAGACCCTTTATGAACCAAAATGACCCATTAATCGAAATTTCTCGATCATGTGACCTAGCCCAATGATTTTCTCGTGCCAAAAAATGTTTTATATAAAATTTCGTTAAAACTGATCCACATGTTCTTTAGATATAGCTTGACATGACCCGTTATGACCCATCATGACCCATAAATGACTCTTATAATCGAAATCTCTCAAACATGTGAGATAGCCCATTAATTTTCTCGTGTCAAAAAACTTACATACAAAATTTCATTAAATTTGATACTGTCGTACTTTATATATAAATAGCTTGACCCAGACCTTTTATGACTCAAAATGACCCAGCAATCGAAATTTCTCGAACTGAGACCTAGCCCAATAGTTTTCTCGTGCTAAAAAAATATTGTATACAAAATTTCGTTAAAATCAATCCACTTGTTCTTTAGCTATAGCTTGACCATGACCCATTATGACCCATCATGACCCACAAATGACTCTTATAATCGAAATCTCTCGATCGTGTGACTTAGCCCATTAGCTTTCTCCGGTCAAAAAACTATTACAGGCAAAATTTCGATGAAATTGATTCTGCGGTTCTTTAAATATAAATAGCTTGACCCAGACCCTTAATGACCCAATATGACCCATTAAAATTTTTTTCGAACATGTAACCTAGCCCAATGTTTTCCTCGTGCCCGAAAACCATAGAATGCAATTTTTAGTCAAAATTGCGTGAGAAAATCTCTAGATAAAAATAGCATGACCCACAATGACCCCAAAAATGACCCACTAACCGAATTTTCTGGAGCATGTTACCTAACCCAATGGTCTTCTTGTAATCCAAAACGATACAATATAAAATTTGGTCAAAATCGTTAGAGCCGTTTTTTAGATAAAAATGGCTTGACCCATAATGACCCGAAAGTGACCCACTAATCAAAACTTTTCGAACATGTGACCCAGCCCAATAGTTTTCTCGTGCCAAAAAACGATTGGATACAAAATTTCCTTAAAATCGATCCAGCCGTTCTCTAGATATAAATAGCTTGATCCTGACCCATTATGACCCAAAATGACCCAATAGTCGAATTTTCTCGAACATGGGACCTAGCCCAATGGTCTTCTCGTGCCCGAAAATGGTAAAATCCAAATTTTTGCGAAAATCGTTAGAGCCGTTTTTGAGATAAAATTTACCCACACACACACACTTTTTGCTCGCATTATAGTATAAGATTAAATATGGAGACATTAAAACTACATGATGCAAATCACTTGTATTTCTAAAATTTACTAACAGAATTTTGAATAAAAGCATATTTTTTATATATATAATAATTATCTATTGTAATTAATGTCATAGAACTCTTATTACAATAACTGTTAAAGAATATATATATATATATATATATATATATATATATATATATCTTACACTATAATGCGAGCAAAAATTGTGTGTGGGGGGGGGGGTAAATTTTATCTCAAAAACGGATTACAAGAAGACCATTGGGTTAGGTAACATGTTCGAGAAAATTCGGTAAATGGGTCATTCTTGGGGTCATTGTGGGTCATGCTATTTTTATCTAGCGATTTTCTCACGTAATTTTGACTAAAAATTGCATTCTATGGTTTTCGGGCACGAGAAAAACATTGGGCTAGATTACATGTTCGAGAAAAAATTTCAATGGGTCATATTGGGTCATTAAGAGTCTGGGTCAAGCTATTTATATTTAAAGAACGGCGTGATGGATTATAACGAAATTTTGTATGTAACAGTTTTTTGACATGAGAAAACTAATGGGCTAAATCACATGTTTGAGAGATTTCGACTATGAGGGTCATTTGTGGGTCATAATGGGTCATGGTCAACCTATATCTAAAGAACAGGTGGATCGATTTTAACGAAATTTTGTATGCAACATTTTTTTGGCACGATAAAATCATTGGACTAGGTTACATGTTCGAAAAATTTCGATTAATGGGTCATTTTGGGTCATTAAGAGTCCGGGTCAAGCTATTTATATTTAAAGAATGGCGTGATGGATTATAACGAAATTTTGTATGTGACAGTTTTTTGACATGAGAAAACTAATGGGCTAAATCACATGTTTGAGAGATTTCGACTATGAGGGTCATTTGTGGGTCATGATGGGTCATAATGGGTCATGGTCAACCTATATCTAAAGAACAGGTGGATCGATTTTAACGAAATTTTGTATACAAAATTTTTTTGGCACGATAAAATCATTGGACTAGGTTACATGTTCGAAAAATTTCGATTAATGGGTCATTTTGGGTCATTAAGAGTCCGGGTCAAGCTATTTATATTTAAAGAATGGCGTGATGGATTATAACGAAATTTTGTATGTGACAGTTTTTTGACATGAGAAAACTAATGGGCTAAATCACATGTTTGAGAGATTTCGACTATGAGGGTCATTTGTGGGTCATGATGGGTCATAATGGGTCATGGTCAACCTATATCTTAAGAACAGGTGGATCGATTTTAACGAAATTTTGTATACAAAATTTTTTTGGCACGATAAAATCATTGGACTAGGTTACATGTTCAAAAAATTTCGATTAATGGGTCATTTTGGGTCATTAAGAGTCTGGGTCAAGCTATTTATATTTAAAGAACGGCGTGATGGATTATAACGAAATTTTGTATGTGACAGTTTTTTGACATGAGAAAACTAATGGGCTAAATCACATGTTTGAGAGATTTCGACTATGAGGGTCATTTGTGGGTCATGATGGGTCATAATGGGTCATGGTCAAACTATATCTAAAGAACAGGTGGATCGATTTTAATGAAATTTTGTATGCAACATTTTTTTGGCACGATAAAATCATTGAACTAGGTTACATGTTCGAAAAATTTCGATTAATGGGTCATTTTGGATCATAAAGGGTCTGGGTCAAGCTATGTATAATTAAAGAACGGTAGGATCAATTTTAACGAAATTCTGTATGTAACAATTTTAAAAACGAGAAAACTAATGGACTAAGTCACATATTCGAGAGCTTTCGATTATAAGGGTCATTTGTGGGTCTTAATGGGTCAAGGTCAAGCTATATCTAAAGAATGGGTGGGTCGATTTTAACGAAATTTTGTATACAACATATTTTTGGCACGAGAAAATCATTGGGGTAGGTCACATGTTCGAGAAATTTCGAAAGGTGGGCCACTTTTGGGTCATTCTAATTTTATCTTGACAACGTTTCGCGCAATTTTGATTAAATTTTGTATTTTATCGTTTTCGGTCACAAGAAAATCATTGGGTTAGGACAGATTTTTGTGAAAATTCGATCAATGGGTCATTTTGGATTATAAGGGGTCAGGGTCAAACCAACTATATCTAAAAAACGGCTCAATCGATTTTATCTAAATTTTGTATCTAATGTTTTTCGGCATGCTAAAACTAAAGAGCTAGGCCACGCGTTTAAGAGATTTCGATTATAAGGGTCATTTGTTGGTCATGATGGGTCATGCTAATTTTATATAGAAAATGGTACTCACCATTTTGACTATACTTTGTATTATATCGTTTTTGAGCAAGAGAAAACCATTTGGCTTGGACACATGCTCGCGAAAATTCTATTAGTGGGTCATTTTGGGTCTTAATGAGCTAGGGTCATTCTAATTATATACAATAACGACTTAATCAATTTTACCTAAATTTTGAAACAAAACGTTTTTTGTCACGAGAAGACTATTGGGCTGAGTCGCATGTTAAACAAAATTATATTAGTGGGTCATTTCGCTTCATTGCTGAATGCTGCCAAGCTAATTTTACCTAAAAAATGGCTTGAACGATTTTGATTCAATTTTATATTCTACTGTTTTTGATTACCTGAAGACGATTGAGCTATGTCACATGCTTGATCAAATTTGATTAGTGGCTCATTTTGGGTAATACGGGTCAGGGTCACGAAAATATGGCAAAAGCCAATAACTTGGTGATATTTGACAAAATATTGGCGACATATGGCCAAAAAATCGACTATAAAAATTACGAAAACCAAAACACGTATTTGGAGCCAAATGAAAGAATGCCTCCAAATTTGGCTATATTTAGCAAAATATATTGTCTTTCAGAATGTAAAGAATTTTTTTATACATTCTTAAGAGGATTCGAGATGCATGGTTAAACCAATCAGAGTCGAGCTAAAAAAGTGATTTAGATCGATGTCCTTTCGTTGTAAAATTTAAAATAAAATAAAATTTATAAATATGCGCATAAAAACATAGTTTTCTTATTGATTGTTTTTCTAAATAATACTATTATAAACATGTTTTACAGTAATAATACAGAGTTAATGATATAGTGAAAATACTATATCGAGTTGAACACAAAGTTAATTTTGACCGAGCTAAGCTCGGTCTCCCCTGCTAGTATTATTTAACTCTTTCTATCACCTTCTAGCAGATCTACAACCTGCACAAAAGTCAATAGAACTTATACAGTAAGTTTAAAAAAAAAAATTATTTGTTGTTCCTATTTTTCAACACACCAGAAAATACAAATTGATCATTGGAATTCTCAATAGACACGATATTGAGTTAATTTCTCATACCAAATATTCGTTTATCATTTGAGAAGCTTCGGGTCGATATTGCAAAAATTAATTTAGTAAATTTACTCAAATTAAAAAAGCTGAAGAAATCCGAATGTAGACTTTTTTAAGGTAATTTTGTGTAACTATGTATTTAAATTTTTGCATTAGAAAATGGACAATATTCATGAAAAGTATATCAGTTTCTGTTTATTGTAGATATGAAAAAAATACATTTTAGTTCAAAATTATTTTAATTTTTACGTAAAAAATATTTTTATTATTTTTTACACCTTAAAATATTGTGTTCTAATACCTGAGTCAATATTTTTCAAATTGGAGTTGTTGAGTTACAAAAGGTTAAGTAGTTGTTAAAGAATAAATAATTAAGTAGTTTAAAGAGTTTATGTAGCTTAACTCCAGAACGTAACACCTAATTAGAAAACTACATGACAATAAAGTTCGGTTAATAGCCCTAATAACATTAATGCAGATGAAATATCAACGAAAGTTACCATACCATCCTTCGAAATAGTCATCTCCCATAACTCTGCACCGCTGAGATCTGCTACACATATCCTGAGAAATTCGCAAAAATTCTTCTTTTGGGATGAAGTTCAAAAGCTTCGTCACGTTTCGTTGGATGTCAGCAATATGGTCAAATCTCTTTCAAAGGGAGTTTGAGTCGTGAAAATAGGAAGAAGTCTGGAGGATTGAGATCTGGTGAGTATGGTGGATGTTCAATTTGCACCATCATTCATGAATTTTTTTCGGTGTCTTGCAAAGCTTAAAAACAAACTTTAAACTGATCTTTTGTTCGTTCATTTTCCTGTCCTCAGTTAAGAACCAACACTCTGAACAAGCACTTAGTAAAGGACGTCTTACACAGAACATAAACGACTCTCAACTAAACAACGGTGGAGGAAGATGGTCAACGCTTGCCTCTATGCAGGTGCAGCGCTTTGTTTCTCCAGTGTGCCAGATCGGTCGTTCTGAATTCATTCACCGATTTTTTTGTAAGAGGTAGTATATTTTTTATTTTTCCCTTATACAAATTGCTTTATTTCCAGATAGCCTGTGCACTTAGCTCATTTTTTATTTCAGTAATGTCACTTATACCCAGGGTCCGAAAAACTCCTGGCTACTAAAATATTCCTCTTGGCGACTAATATAATTACCTAACAGCTTATAATTTATAAATTTAAATTTATTATATTTAAAAGATTTCAGTGCTGAAAAATCCATTGACAAATGTTATTTCAAATAAAAATATCAAAGATTGTTAATTTGTGTATATAATTTGTTGTTGTTAATTAAGCATAAATACATTAATTTTTACTAATTTTTTCACAATGTTTAATTTCACATTTTGTTTATATTTAATAAAGTAAAAGCGATAGTACCATAAAATTTCTCCTTAATTTGATTTTTTAAATTATATTTAATTTATTCACGGTAAAATGGCACACAGTTATCGTTATTTTTTCACAAATAACTTCTGTTTTCCCAGAAAACATATTTGTTCTGTGAGTTCATTCCGAAAGTCGAAAAATGAGGAAACGATTCCGTTTATATCTAGCACGCATGCGCATTGGATCTGTTAGTAATAAATTCGAATTTATTTTTAAAATGAAAAACAAAAATATTATATTACCAAATTTTCCTTTTGGCTTTTCCCGACATTTTCTAACAACGTACTATAACAATGAACATGGCAAGATTTAATATTTACTAATTTTATGCATAAAATTTAATATGAAGAAAATTAAAAAGAACAATATATTTAATATTCGCAAGATACTTTTGAGAACTTGTCTTTTCAATTTAACAATGTATGTTATAAAAAATGCAATAATAAATAAAAATCCTGTTTTTAATTAGAACATTATATGACTTATATAAATTTTGCAATGTGGGACATACATTCTTGAACATAATGTCCGTCATAATACATTAAAATTAAATATTTTCAAACTGTATTAAAATAAAAATTAAAAATAAAGCTAAGTCATCGAGATTATAGAATTTCAGACAAAACAATATGTTAAACATTCTAAAAATCCTTTTAAGAACTTTTTTTTTCATTTTAACAATATTTGTTATAAAGAATTTAAAAGTAAAAAGAAAACCGTGCTTTTAATTAAAGCATTGCATGACTTACAAAAATGTTGCAATTGGGATATGCATTTTTGAGCGTAATGTTCCTCAAAATATATTAAAATTAAATATTTTCAAGCTGTATTAAAATAAAAATAAAAAAACAAAGCTGAGTCATCACGGTTATAGAATTACAGAGTCATCTAACAGTACTTTTAAAAGTTTAAAAAATATTATGTTTTTCTCAAAAAATGTTACACTTTATTTAAGGTTTAAACTTTTTCCTCTTTAGTAATAGCATATTTTGATCACGAGAAGCATACGCATTCCTGTGCATAAAATGATGCTGCAACATTAAAAAATATTCAAATGTATCTGGATTTGAAATTCTACATTGGGCTTTCATGTGGAATATAGCTAATGGAGTTTTCTTCTCATCAGGGTTGGCAAGTTTTTGACATGCGACAGTTTTTGACGGTTTTAACCATGGTTTAAACCGTCATGTCAAAAACCTCCTTGTCAAAAATGTCTAAAACTGTCAAAAACCTATATTTATATGTAAATAAAAATATTTATTTACATATATATAGATCTACCTATATTTATATTTAATAAGTAAAATTTATTTGCTTTTAATAAGGAAAATGTTTCTAAATATGTTGTAGGAAAAATAAATTTAAATTTTTGAAAAACATATTTTGAATAGTAAACAAAATCTCAGACTTTGGAAAACTTTTGTAATATTATTTATTAAATTTTAATGTGTTATTCATAATATTCAGGGATATTATATTATGAAGAAATTTATTTATAACCAAACTTAGAGTATAGTTTAAAATAACATAAAAGATTAGACAAGTTCCGTAATTGATTAGGAACAGAAAATTGTTCAAAACTGGTTATGTGCCAGCGTATGCTACGTGGGGCAAATGAATTGCATTATTGAACTAAATTTCTACTTTGATAATTTCATTTGGATTGATTTAGATTATGTAATTAAATTAATTGGAAATATTTAATGAATGTTTTATTTTTTAAAATTATGTATTTTATAAGATAATAAAAAAAAACTACATAATATTTTGCGTTTTAGAAGTATTTTGTAGATTTTTTCTGTTTTGACTTTTACAATTGTTAGTAAGTTTTTCAGAAAAATCTTTAATTCTGAATTCTAAATTATCAGTCATTTTTTGAATTTATAACTAACATAAAGATAATAAAAAACATCTGAGTATCTATTTACAATATTCAGCCTATTTATTTACTATGCTGAAAAATTAGCTTATACAAATAGTTATGAGTTTCTTGTTTCTTTTCTTTTTTTATTGAATGCTATAAAATTTTGTTAAATATCTTAAGTATTCAGTTGTTGAGTAATTACTTCTCGTCTTACCTTGCTTTCAAAATAAGCATTATTTGTATTCTTAATACTATTAGTGTGTTGTGGGGCGGGGGGGTAGAGATAAAAATGGTTTATAATGTGTAATAATCATACATATAATAAATTATATGCATTATATTTAAATCCAAATTAACCTACTAGATATTATGTATATAATCAGCTCTGTGAGAAGTGGGATGGGGCAGTTGTCCCGTGCACGGAAATTTAGGGGGCACTATCCAAATTTATACTACAAACATTTTTTGGCCTGTCACAAGAAAACCTGGGTAGAGGAGCATCAAATTCTAACTTTGCCCCTGTCATAATTTTCTCTTTACACGCTTCTGTATATAATGTGTATAGCATAAAAAAAATTTAAACACATGTATCAAGTTTTACACTTTTGAAAATCCTGCATTTATAACACTTAAGTTGTTAACTCTTATAAATACTAACTATGACAAAATACATACTAAATAACTTCAGATTTTTTTAAATATTAAAATAATAATAAATAAACAAGATTATTTAAACATAATTTTTGAGCAAATATTTCTGCATGCCCACTTCAAGATAAATTTTTGAGATTTGAAATCTATCATTTTTACCTTAATTTTTATTAATTAGAAATATTTAAAGACCTGCTAATTACCCACAATATAATTAAATTTCAGCATACTGTATGGCAACTGTTGCTAATTTTAAAATTTAACAACAAACTCTAGTGCATCACAGCAGATATGGGTTTTCGACAGGTTTTTGACGGTTTAATCCGGTTTAAACCGTCGTCATGTCAAAAAACCCTTTCTGACGTCAAAAACCCAACCCTGCTTCTCATAGAGAAAAAAAATCAAAATAAGTATAAAATAAACATTTTCATGTATTGCACGCATCTAAAATAGCTGATGTACTGAATACAGTTTTCAATATTTGATTTATCAAAGGAATTTAAAAACATTTCGACATTAAAGTTACTTAGAATATAACAATTAATATTTTGTAAAAATAGAAGCAAACGTTTTAAATTAAAACAAAAAAAAATATTTTTTTGTTTCTTCATTTAAAAACTGAAAACTTGTCTTTTTAAAAACTTTAATGATGCTGTTTAATATGTAAGTTAATTTCGCTTCATTATCGTCAACTAATCTCGCTCAAATTTTAATTTATGTCATTAAAAAATTTTCATAGCATTGTCATACTACGCTAGTTCAAGTATCAAATAAATAGAGGCATGAATTAAAAACATATTCAAAATGTTGAATAAATATATGGATAATTTTAGAGAGATGTAAAACGTTAAATTATAATAATAGCCCAAAAAAAATCTGCATTTTCATCTAATCCTAATTCAATTGCTCAGCGATCGATTGAAACGTGCTTATAAACCTTTGTTATACTCGTCTTGTAAAACAACAAAATATCTTTCAATCCGTTTATATACGTTTATTCTCAAAATAAGGTGACCTGGGGAGAAAATGATAAGGTAGGTAATAACACCAAGTACTAATATCATGGTAATTTTGAAGGCGGGCTCTAAGTAATTCGAATCACAAACGATCGCAAAAAGTTCATTTGTTTCACTTTGTTGAATTTCTTGCATCGAATTTCGAAGAACAATTCTAGCAATTTATGTTTTGTGGGAAATGTGCATGACTATGAATAAGCTATCTTATAATTCAAGTCGTGGGGTATGCAACGTGTTTCATTCTTTATCGTATTTTATTCTTTATATATATATCTGTGTGTCAACGCATACAAATGTACTGTGAGAAAAATCATAATACAACAAAGATATCTGTACGGAATACGTCAGGATTTGAATTGTAGATGTCAGCACTATGGAGTGAACACAGAGTGCCTTTATTCAGACATTATGTCTTACTCAAGGACAACGGTTTTTAGCGAACTCATCATTTTTTCTTTGTAAGACATTGAACTATATGAATAATCCAGACTTTTTCTCTCCGTTCCCGTAAGCGGATGTACACAGGCCAAGCTATTGTTACAGCTGGTCAAAAATATCAATATTCTTTAAAAGGTGAAAGCAAAATGCTTCACCAATGTCAGTATATTATTGTATCAGTTTTACTAATTCTATATTTAATTCGTTTTTTTAGTAGATAGCAGTAAATAATCAAGACGGAATAAGTGCTTGTGATTTTTTTCCTTTGGGATGTGTGTATTGCTCATAGCAATTCAACCGTGCCATAAATCGGATTAATACAAGATATCGTGAATAATTAACAGCGACTCCGAAATTGTTAAGAGGTAAGTGCATTATTTTACCTCTCTAATAAAGAAGAATATTTTAGAAAAAGGATACTGCTGGTATAAATATAACTCTATTTATGATTCATGTATATTGTCTCCACACGTATATTAAGAATAAACGTCATTTGCAAGTTAAGTTCTGTGATTTGAAGACTATATATTTATTAGAAAATACTTTTATTTGTTACATAAATTTGTAATCTAATTCGTGTGCTTTCAAAATCTTGTATAAGAATTTGGATGTGTTCACCAGGTAGTTTGTTGTTTAAAATATACTGCGCAGTAAGTATACAGCGGTAATAACGCCATAGATAAGTTCTATTATTCCGTTTTATTCTTTTAGATGCTGGAACTACAACCTAAGAAGATTTATTTTTTTTTTATGCACGAGAGAGCATTATTCTCATTATTAAAAACTAAGAAAGAATGCAGAGAAATTTGGACACCCTGCTGTTTTGTTTTTTTGTTTTTTTCATCTCAGAAGAATAAAATATCAAATGGCTATTACTGCATCCTGATATCGCAATTAGTGATAAGTGAGAAAAATTTGTCAGTTAGGGCTTCGGGCAATTTACATTACATTGCTCTATCTTATTTTACAGTTTTGTTTGCATTGCGATATCACCACAGGTGGGTCAATGCGAAGTAGGATTTGTCAAGAAATCACGCCATTACATTTTATGAATACATATATTTTAAAATATACATTCTTCTCAGTGGCGTAGTCGTAAAGACAACAGAGGGTATACGATCTCAGCAGAGAGCATACGCTCACGTCAGAGAGTATCTCCTAGCAGGCACGTAGCCAGGGAGGGGGCTAAGGGGGCTGAAGCCCCTCCCGAAAGTTTGAAAATACTTTACAAAATTATGTGTATGATAAAAAAAAATGTTTTATTTGTTTTTATCTTCCATTGCATTAAAATGAATTGCAGTTTTAATTGTAAAAATACTCATTTATTCAATTACAGTAACGGTAATCCTTTATTATATCGGTTATTTGGATATACAGCGAAACCTCCAAATAAGGGGCACTAATAATACGGGACACCTCCATTTAAGGCACAAAACTTCCGGTCCCAGTTCCTTGGTATAGGACTTGTAATGTATTTACCTCTGAATAAGGGATAGAGCTGTTACAAACCGCACGTATTCGTTTTTGAGAAACGGGTATTCTTCCTAATGCGAAATACCGAATCGTTATGTTGGAATTTTACTCGGTAGTCGTGTACTGCAAAACTAGATGAAACAATCATCATACGTCGTTCATTCCCAGTATTTCGTGATTCAAGAACGGCGCCGGTAGTCTGATTGGTAAAGATGTGAGTTTGTATTCGGACTTTAGACAGGAAATCAGTTGTTCCCGCATACGGTGTTTTCATTAGTCGTTTCATTACTTTAGCATTCGTTCATTCGCTGAAAATATGCGATTGGAATTGGAGGGAAGCTTTTGAAGTAACGCAGGAACGAGAATCAGGAAAGTTTTGGGATGCTGAGGGGGGGGGGGGAGGGGGGAGGAATATGTTTTTGAGATCTGCTTAATTTTAGTTTCCGTTATAGGGAGGTTTCGTCGTCTCATGTTTTACTGGTTTCAAAAGAATATACATCTCTATTAAGATACTCAGTTACTATTTTTCTTTTTAATATATACAATAATATACTTATTGAAACGGAATCACGAGAAAAACATTTTATCTTAGACAGATTTTCCGACTTATCAGATGAAACTGCATTGTATAATTTTCATGGAAATTTATCTTAGAATTTTCCATTCAAAGTAGAATTCTACTTTCATAGGATGAATTTATTTATTTTTATATTGTAATTATTTGCATTTTTATTCAAATTTATGTTACAAAAAGGTTTTTAACAAAATTTCATTATGGGCCTAGGTAATGATAACGAATTTTATTCTCATGTATGGTATTTAGCTTAGCTTATATATATGGTATAGCGATATGTAGATTTGCTGCAATCTTGTGACATTACATTTCATATGAAGTATTTTAAACGCCCAGGTTTATAATTTATGAAATTTTAAATCACTGCAGGTATATAGATTTTATTTACATTTTAAAAAATAGTTAAAACTAACGAAGGAACTCTTTGAAAATTAGAGAAAACAACCAATGTATATGTATTGGTATTTAGCAGCGTGCGAAGAGAAAATTGCGTCCAGGACGAAGTTTTGTGTTTGGCGCCCCCCCCCCCTACACACACACACCCTACCACCACCATTTCTCTTTGCAACAGGTGTCACAAAATTATAAAGTTTAAAAACACAAATAAACTCTATTAGATACATGTTTTGTATTTATTTTGGAATTTTAAAAGGATTAATTTTAACAACTAAGTAATATAAAAGAACATTGCATTTACATTTTGGCAAAGGGGATCTTAAAAACATATGTAGAAAAAAATGTATTTAATTCTACAGTAAAACAGTTTGCAATTCCTTTTGAATTCTAAGAAAGAAGCAATATCCAACTTTGAAAATGTATGACTTTTTCACGCACACACAAATTCCAATATGATTTTATATATATATTTTTTACAATAAATGAAGAAAGAAATGATGATGGTAGTATAAATTTGGCGCCCCCTCTATATCCACGCCTGGGGCGACCGCCCCCTTCGCCCTCCCTACTTCGCATGGCCCTGCTAGTATTCAGGATTACTTTTGTTTTCTAAAGAATAACAAAAGCATTATATAAAAGTATTATATGCAAAAGCGGATCCCGCCCTCAACTTAGATGGGGGGGGGGGGGCATGACACTTTTTCTTTGAGAGGGGGGGGGGTCACACCACTTCATGATCAATTATTATATTGAAAGTTATTCTTAAAATGAAAGTGACTATTTTTCTGATACTTTATCTAATTCATTTTTATTTGTAAATAGAAGGATTTTCCATTAGTATTCCTAAAAATATATAATTTACAGATTCCAGTCAGACATCAAGCAATTGAAACGTTTCTCATTTTTTTTTTTTTTTTTTTTTTTTTTTTTATAAATACAAAAAATTATTCATAAATGTTGTTAAGCTAGCATTTTACATAATTTTGTTATATATAGATGACAGCACATTACAAGCACAGCAGTAACTAATTCTTTTAAAGACTGCTATGTACAGAATGTAATACGAGTTGTTGCATTTTCTAGTATGTACGATGCTTGTTAATACTTGGTTCCTGAACAGCCACGAAAATAACGAGTAACGTAACGAATATTTTCTAACGGGTAGAGAGATCGAAAATAATGATACCATACGGGTATTCATTTTATCGTTATTTTTACAGCTCTAATAAGGGGCAGTTGAAAATGAGATCAAAGAGAGAGTTTTTTGCATTTCAGATAAAAAATAAAATGTGATGAAAATGTAAATACAGATTTTTGTGAATTTAGCAAACATAGTGACAGTCATGTACAGAGGCGTACGACATAATTGACGAGCATTTATTTACCCACAATTCTGATTTGACATCAGAGATTGAGAGCAATTGCAGCCTTAAAATGCGCAAAGCAGTTGAATACTTTTTTTGTAAATACTGCTGATAATAAAGAATTAAAAGTTATAAGTATAGTAAATGAACACTTGAAAGATTTGTAGTGAGAAATTGAAATTTGTAAAACAATTACTTTTGATTGATTACTTCAAATAAAATTCTTTTAAATGTTTTAATACTTTTTGCATTCACAGAATTTGCATATGAAATAAAAATCAATAATTCTACAAAAAATTTAATGATTTAGTAATCAATAGAAAATTTTAATTCATTAATACTATATTCCTTTAGTGTCTAACTAATTTATACACTTCAAGTATACGTTTTAACTTGATTTTTTATTTTTATATCCTTCTGATCAATTAATTAAAAAACAACAGCAACACTCTGAATAAGGGACACCACTATTTAAGGGACAAAAGTTCCGGCCCCATGGGTGTCCCTTATTTGGAGGTTTCACTGTATTGATTTTTAATAGGTATGTACCCCTAGAAATATAAATACTTTTTAAAAAGTAATTTTTACTGTCTTTATGTGCAGTAACATTTGATCAAGCGTAATTTCTTATCATTAATTTGACTAATAAAAATTAAGTATAATACGCATACAGCATAAGGAAAGTCACAAAAAATTAGGAACACTATTTTCTACATGTTTCAGTCATTAGAAAAAGGCTAAATATTTTTCTTAAAACATATACAATTAGATTATCACAAACCGTATGTTATTTTAGCGAACAAACTTTAGATTTCTTCAGGAAAATAGAAATAGAATTATGTCATTGTTGAGTTTTCAAAGAACTCCAGGAAAAGAAGAAATTAGAGCAGCTCTTGGACTAATATTTGAAACAATCTTATTTTGTGCAGAACAAAATAGCCACTGACCACGATGACGATCCTCTAACGTTGGAGAAATTGGTATAAAAAAGACTGTTAGCAAAGAGATCTTTTAAGTTTTGAGCAATGTCTGGAGAGAATGAATTGAAACGAGATATAATAAATATCCTTAGAAATGCTACTTACTTCACCCCAGAAACTTAGAATGAAATCATTCAAATATTCTGGGATACAATTATCGAAGTATTAATTATCAAAATAAATATCGCGATCTGTTTTAGCTTAATTACTGATAAAACTATGGACATTTCAAGCGCAGAACAGCTTGACATTTGTGTTAGATATGTGAACTATTAGAAAATTTACAAAACCCAATAATTCGGATTTTTTTTTTTTTTTACGTTTTATTCCAATAAGTGTCTTCTCTTCCAAAAATTCAAGAAAAGTAATATTACAACATTGTGATGAATTATGCCTTGACATGCATAAATGCGTCCCATAGGCGCATGGCAAAGTAGCCAATAAGTTTGGTCATGTTTGCGGGGTTCATTCTAGAATTCTTCAGAGTATCCAAAAATTAGATACGTCCGCTGTGAAAGCCATTGGTTGAATCTTCCCTTGTCCAACAGTATGCTGATTCCCGTCATTCGAAAGTATCATAGACTCGTTAAAGCAGCGACAAAAGTTTATAAAAATCACCTGAAGGCAAATTTAGCGCTTCAAGATGCAATTGCATCATATATCCTAGAAAACTAGAAAACAAAAGTAAAAGAAAGTGACTTCTCTGCATTTGTGACAAAAATTTTATCGAGAGGCATGAAAGCATATTGACTTTTGTTGGTCTACTTAAATACATTTCTATTAGCTCAGAAAATATTTCGAAAAATACATGGAAAATTTCTTCAATAGCTGGAGCTTTTTTAGCAGTCAGGGAGAAGAAGAATTTTCTCAGAAGCCTGTTTGTTTGTCAGAAGGTTTTCTGTCTGAGAAAGTCATAGTGAATTCTTCAAAAAAAAAAAAAAAAAAAAAAAAAAAAAAAAAATCTTGTGGTATAATATCGGTAGTAACCCATGCTAAAGATGCTCTAATTGTTTTACATAAATATGCAGAAAAATGAAGTAGAAATCTTTTGTGAGATTTTATTGTGCATCAAAACTTCGGGAAGACAACTTCCAAACTGAAACAAAGATCCCAAGACTAACATTTAGACAGACAACAGGTACAAGCCCTCAAATTACATGCACTGACAAGTATTACAATATCGCGGTCTTATTTCCCCATGTAGAAAGTCTTATTCAGAATTTAAATTATCGATTCATTTCAAATGAAGACATTGTAAGAGATTTCCAGTTACATCTTCCAGGATGTGCTTCACTGGAAAAAGCAAGCAAATTAGAGAATCCGACGCAATATTTTCAGGATAAAGTGTCAATGTAGCAAGTGAAAGCTGAATATGAATTAGGGTGCAAACAAATTGTTAATGTTGACACCAACACAGAGGTTTTAAAAGTTTTAGTACGTAATGTGACGTATTATGATAAAATCAAACACTTGCTGACAGTTTTGGTTGAAAGCCGGATAACAACAGTTAGTACTGAAACATATTTTTCTTCAAAGAAAATAATTAAATCTTTGACTCGAAGCATTATGGTCGATGACAGACTCAGTAACTTTTCAGTGATTTCCATTCATTGGGATATTACAGTAGATCTTGATAAGTCAATCAGCAACATGGCTAAGAAGGAATTATGGTGATTGCTTCTGTTGCACTAGTAAATTTATTGTACCAAGAGTGTCATTTATAATTATTATAATCAGAGGATGTGAAATACAAACATAATTTTTATGATTACATATGACTGTAGCAATTAATTTTTCCTTGCAAAAAATATTGCGTGTAATTAATTTCATTTATGGATCAATAGCTTCAAGACCTCGCACTAGTAATGTCAGATTCTCGCACGTTAACACTAGAACCGCGGAGCCGGGTCGTTTTGACCCATATTCAGTGAAAATATGTCGATTTTAACCAGATAAGTCTTCTAAGAAAAATTTACATATAAGCTGTTTAAAAATTATTTAAAATAAATAAGTTAAGTAGACTTAAATAAAAATTCTGATGTGAATTATTTTTATAAAACTTGGGTAAAATTTCCCGCTGTTCTAGTGTTAATATTAAGCCTGTGTTTTAAATCTATACATATTACTTGTTTGCATTTCATTATTTTACAACTTTTTTTTTTCATAGGATACTTGAGGCTCATCTCAAACTTTGTCAATTTGTGCTTTTTAAGTCTCGCAGAAATTTTTTTAAAAAAAACTCTCAGGTTTCCGAACCAGTCTGGAAACTGGAAGTGCTCTTAAAAGTTAAAAATTGCAACAGAAACAGAAAAAAATAAATATGAAATAACAATATTTGACATAGTTAACACGTATTCTATGTAGAAACACACATTAAGATAAGCCTAGATTATTTTTAATTAAATTTTTTGCTGAAAATTACACAAATTACTTTTGTAAGAATAGAAAAAATTCCAAAAGTGAGCCCCTCCCGAAGGAAAATCCTGGCTACGGGCCTGTCTCCTAGAGCATATATACTATAGCTTTCTTAAGAAATTGAGGGTATACGGTGATCCTTAAAAAAATCCAAAGGGTATGCGGCGTATACCGTCGTATACCCTCCACTACACCCCTGATTCTTCTATACATAGTTAATAAGTTGTCGCACCAAATCCTTTATTTCTTTGAAAAAAAAAATCTAAAACTAAACAGTGAATATTGGTAGAAACTGAACTTGGCGTTGCTACCCAAGGACATTTTGCTATAAAATAGACTGTCAAATATATTTTAAATGCATAATAGATTTCATATATTTGTTTCCATTTAAAATGTGTAAATAGCAGCACTAAACAATTCGCTCTTAATTTAATTTTAAATAAGTTTCCAATGTAAATTGAACAATCAACAATCCGTATTGTGTTCGTGTAGCTAATGTTTGTTTTGTTAATCGTTAAATACATATTTTTTTAATACTTACATGGCCATCTCATCTTTTTTTACTGTTGTGAATAATTAAATTGTTAAAATACATTATATAGAACATGATATAAAGCATACTATAACACTTAGTTTAGTATAATACAGTATATATCAAATACATATGTTTACATTTTTGCGTTATTTATTCAATAATTTTTTATTTTGAAATCAGAATAAGTATGATTTCAATATCTATATTATCTTTACTAAATACAGTATTACGACAAAAATCCGCCAACTGCGAAAATCCAACATCAAAGTCATCCCTCTCTTCTTTGTTTTTATACTACCAACTTATTTGCGAAAGTACAGTAGCAATTGATTAAAAATAATAATAAAAAACCAGTCTTTGGGGGTGGGGATGCACCACAATACTTACCCATCATGAATATGCATAATATATGAAAATAAAACATGTTTAAACTATTTATACAATGCATTGCAATTCCAAAACAAAATTGAAACGTATATTTAAATATTTTTAATATACATAATAATGCTCTATTAATGAACTGCGGATGAATCAATTTCCACAAATTATATAAAACGCCAAACAGTTAAGTTAACAGTCCAATTAAGTTGACGCAAAAATATTATTTTGAAAACTGACGATAAATGTTAACAAAATTCGGTGCTAATTTATTTCAACGTCGACCATAATACTATGACCATACTAATAATAATGAATGAGAATAAATACCAGCCATGGATGACCATAAGTATCATATTTACTTGACATTAAACACGTTTACAAGTGTTTGTTACGTCATAAATTGATTTTTAATTCGACGTTTTATTTTATTTTTATCAAGATTTTACTAATTTATTTGTTCTTTAGTTATTTAAAATAGAAATTACGTCAAATTGTATAATTTGGAGAAATCAGTCAAAGGAATAATCAAGTAGTATCCACAATTCTGTTAAAGACGCTCGTCGCGGAAGAGTTAAGAACAAAGCAACTTAGCATTGCGAAATAAAATGAATTCTATCATTCCAAGTACATTTCATTTACTATTGCTACATCGAACATCAAATTAATACTATAAATTATATTACTTTACATCATTCCGTTACATTAAATCATTACTTTCATCACAAAAAATATTCCTTATTCAGCTATCATAAAAAATATAAAAAACAACACTCTGATTACCTTGTAAAAGTATATTTTTACGTAACTATTATTCAGTATCACTTTCCCATTGAAATGGAAAGTATGTAATATAAAGCAACGTAATCTATGTCAACATATTTCACAGATGAAACCGTGTTGTATTCTTTTATCGCAGTAAAACATCAGAAAAAAACATTTTGATTTATTGTTGCTCTGTGACAGTTGAAACCTCGGAAATTTATTTCGAAATGAAAACATTTCTTAATACACATTATATGAGGAATAGGACACAGTCTTTTTGTCGTTGCTTTTTATATCTGACTTCCTCTTATTAAGTACCATTCGACGAAATAAATTACATGTCACAAAGAAATTTTTATGACATGAATTAGATCATTTTGTTGCTTCAGGTTTTGTGTTTCAGAATTTGAAAGAAAAACTGAAGAGAAAATATATTGTTCGGAATTAAGAAATAATTTATATATATATAGAACCATTAGATAATACTACAAATCAACATCAATTTCTGGAAAAAACTTGTTAATGCCATATATATATTTATATGTATATATATATATATATATATATATATATATATATATATATATATATATATATATATATATATATATATATATAAATACTTTTATAAATACATCCAAAGTTATTTATATATATATATATATAATATTTTTAATAAATGTTAAATTTCAGGTTTTTTTTTTAAAATATACTATGTAAAAATAAATAATGTGCATTTGTAATTATTCTTACTAGAAAAAAAAACTTTTAATAAGTTATTTTCAATTGCATTAATGTCTGGTTTTTATTATTATTATTGTCAATATGAATGAAACTATACTAATATTATGATGAAATAATGTTTGTTTGTTTGTTTCTTCCTTCATAGGGAGTAATTTTTAGAATTACTGAAGGGATTTGAAAAGTGGTGATACCAAAACGATGGTATTATTTCCTGTTCAAACATAGGTTATATCTTATATTGACGCCACAAACCGAAAACGGGTGCAGGAGTAAAACAAATTCTAAAAAATACGATTTATGCATTAGTGAAGGATCTAAAAACATGACATTCGGCGTAGTTACTTAAATGATCTAAATTATCACTAATAGCATTTCCTTTAAAATTCTAAATTTGACAAGGGTTGAAATGCACAAAAAACGTTCTAAAACACTCGAAATTGCGAATTTTACAAAGTTTCAGGAAATACCAAACACATTTCAAAAATAATTTTATCAAAATGCACAGCCCGATCAAGCTGAAGTTAGTCCAGGTTCTGTTAAAAAATTGGTCCCCCTTACCTCCCCATTACAGGCAACACTTTCAGAAAACAAGTAGGTTTATTTGATAACTTGACAAAGTTGTTAGCGTGAAAGTTTCAAGTTTATAAAAAAAAAAGTAACTTACAAGAATAATCAAAAAAATGAATTACCATCCACTTTCTCAAATAAGCATTTATATAATTCACAAACATCTATGACCACAGTTTATGTTGCAGAATAAATGAGGACGTCTTTTTAAAAACTCGCCTTATCGAAAATCATAAATATTGTGTTTTCTCTAATAGTCTAGTAATTATTTTAAACTGTAATTTTGACATTGTAAAATCCTCGTTTCTATTGAATCCAATAGACACAGTATTCAGTTTTTGGTATTTTCCCCAAACTTGGCTGACCTACCCGATGTTGCCCAGGTCCGTGATATATCACGGACATTTAAAAACTGAATAATATATTATTCAGTTTTTAAATGTGTTACTGTTTTCTAAATGATCCTTAAATGAAAGTCAAATATATATGATTTTATATTTTTAAGCCCATTTTGTCAGAATTTATATTTTAAATGGTAAAATTGCGAAAATATACTGAATTGGAAGCATATGCTGTTTGGTATTTTATTTTCTACGTAATTTGATTTTTTAAAAGTATGCCTATGTGAATTCGTAAAAATTTCCACACATTTTATTTTGTAAAAAATAATTATATCCATACGAATGTTTCAAAATTTTTGTAAGTGATGTATATCTGATTAGTTAATTTATTGAAATTCTCTAAAAAGATTGTGTTAAAATATGGATATTTAGTTACTTTTAGATTAGAAAAAATACGCGATGTGATTCCTGTTTGCCAGTGTATTTGTACGGGTTAAATCATCTATTTTTTAAAACCGATTGCACCATAGGTTATAAGAATATTTTAATTTTAAGAATATAATTTTGGTTTGTCAGTACCTATAGAATTGCAAAATCGCAATGAAATGATCTGGTTTTTATTGATTTCGTCAAATTTTTCGCACATTTTATTTTGTAAAAAATATTTCTATTCCTCCGAATGTTTCGAAATTTTTGTAGGGGGTGTAAATATAGTTTATTAAAAGTGCTTTTAAAAGAGTGTGCTGAAATATGTACGATTAAATACGTTTAGCATAGAAAAAATATTCTCTCCGTGAGTGCGCCCTCATGGGCAAAACCACAATGAAACAATCTAGTTTTTATTAATTTCATCAAATTTGACGAACATTTTATATCTCTATTCTAAAAAAACTAACACCCGCTATCACCGTCGCGTCGCTGATAGTGAATTTTTCATGAATGTAGGTCTTTCTTCGTTAATATTAAGAGAACTATTGCACACAAAAATGTGAAAATTGGTGATAGTATGCAAAAATGTTTGGTAAATACGCTTGTGCAGACAATTTTTAAATCGAATAATTATTTCAAGATATATTTAATGTTAAGGTTGATAAAAATTGTTCCATTAAAAAGGTTTTATAGGAGTAAAAACTATTCATGGGGATTTAATTATTTTAGATCATTTTATACATTCGAATGTACCGGTGTACAGACTGCATTTTTTTTTTTTATTTGACTCATTTTTTGAGAATTTATTTCTATTTTAAGTTTAAAATTTTCAGCATTTCAGGCAATATTTTTTTACATATTTTAAAAAAGAAAGTTATTTAACCTATTTCCAAGAAATAAAAGAGCTCAAAGAATACGTTCCTCCAATTTAAAAATTATTGACACGTGAATATTATAAATAGAATATCTTTCGAATTAAACTTAAATGCATATTACTTAATTAAAGCAGGAAAATATTGAAAATTAAGGCATAAAAACTATATTTACCCGTGAATTTTAAAAGAAAAAAAAAAAAGATAAATTCATCCATATGCGATAAAAATCGTAAGTGATGAAAAAATACGTCAGCTTTAACCCTTAAATGCGTAGGATAGAATACGTTCCAAAAAATGCGCAAGTCAAAGAATCAGAATTCATACCAGAAAAATCTAAATAGTAAATTTTTCTACTTTTAACTACGAATGGTCTGTCATTAAGTAAAGTGAAAATTGCTCTTTTAATTTTCTGGTGAGAATACGGAATATGTGAATAAAACCCCCAATAAATCGGAAACACTTATGGTATCGAAAATGATACACTATGCATTTAAGGGTTAAAAAATAAATTAAGATAGTGCAAATAATAATGTTTCTTTTCTAATTATGAAAATATTTTCACATGCATCCTTATATATAAAAAAACTAAAGATTTGGAAATGGACCAATGAAAATCGCACATATACAGCAAGGAGCGGAGCCGGTTCTGTCACCAAATGTCACCAACTTGGCGGTATATAACATAAATATGTAATATAAAATATATATGTGCATTAAACTTTTTCATTGTTTAAATTTAAATTCATTAAATACTATCTACAGGCATTCTAAAAATTAATTAATGAGCAATTTACATAGACGCACTAAAATAATTTTTTTTTGGCGAAAAAAAAAAATGCTGTTCGCTAAATCGAATGATGCTTTCGTCTGTTTGCGCCAAATATTCGAAAATATTTCATTTTTTGCAGACTTTCTACTGTAATTCCGCCACTAAATTTGATTGATCATTTATTACATACATAAGTTGTTTACTCAGTATTTTTTTTTTCAAAATATTCTGTGTATGCCCAGTGAGGAGACCTTAATTGTAAGAAATATTAACCAGAAGCAGTCGATGACATTGCATATACATAAAACTTGAAGAATGTGTTTGGTATAAAAAAAAATTCCGATATGTTTATAAATCACTTATACCACATATTTGTATCACATAATTTCCTTTTACTTCAGAAAAATAAAATTAATATACAATAAACTCGCGTGTATTCCCAGTTTTTCACATTATTAAAATTGCCGTTGTGCTAAAAAATAATAATTTAGTGAAAACAGAAAAGTTATAACCACGATAAATACATAAGTAAAAGCTATCTTTAAATTTAATTTACGTTGAAACATCATAATTTTAGAATATCGATTTCCGAATAAAATATTCTAAAATTTAATCATGACCATTATTTAAAAAGAAGACCAGAAAAATAGAAAAACAAATAGTTAATGAAAATCCTTAAAGCAGAACTCTTTTAAAATTGGCAGTCTTATTTTATACTATACAATTAAAACTTAAATAAATTTAATCTTTGCGTCGCTAATTTTTTTAATTAAAAAATTAAAAGCGATTTTTTAAAATCATTGTATCATTTTACTAAATACACAAAAAATGTTAACATCTTCACCCAACCTTTTTAAAATTCAATCTTCAGAATCGATATTTAATATGTATAGATATAAATATGCATGCATCGTGTTTAATAATTCGATAGTATCGCTTTCCACTTATATGCATTGAAAAAAATATATATTTTTTTAATATCGTTTTTATTAAAAATATTTTTTACTCAACTGAACTTTACAGAAAACCTTTGGAAAGGAATGAAAAAAACAAAAATGCAGAAAGCTGGATTAATTTTCTCTTTATGGTAATTCAAAGATAAGTTGCATCATGAATGATATTACTTTTCTTTTGATAATTTTTCAATTTAATACAAGAGATAATATTAACCAGTGTTGAATTCAGGGGATGGCCCGGGGAGACATTCTCCCCCCCCCGGAAATTTTGAGATTTTGTGTTTTTAATTTTTCGAAAAGTGAATCCCCTTCCCCAATTCTATCATGTCCCCCCTGGAACTACAAAAGTCCTTCCCGGAGATTACCGTCTGAATTCAACACTGATAGTAACAAAGGGTAAAACTGAAATTTTTATCACAAGGCTAGTGCAAAAGATTACTAAAGCATAAATGTGTTTATTACATCTCCTTTTATGTAATAAACTAGTGTAAATGCCCGTCTTTGAACGATGGTTAAAAATAGTGTTTTTTATTTAAAACTTGAAAAAAATGATAAAATAATTGACAATATGGATGCATTTAGATGAGCAAAGTTCGGCTATTTTATGTTCCAATAAACACACTATTAGAGATAATACTTCTGGGTAAACCAAGCTTTCCGGCTAATACAAGGGGTGATCAAATGAAAAGGTACGAAACGACACGGTAGGTACAAATGTAGACTTTATTCAAAATATTTACCATAGGCCTGAGCACAACGATCTCACTGATGAACAAGCCGCAGGATTCCTTGTTCCCGGAATTCCTATGGCCGTGAAGAGACCCAGTACCTCACAGCGTTCTTGGGTACGTCGTCCGAGTTGAAGTGCTTGCCTTTCGGATGTTTCTTCAGCGGACCAAACACATGAAAATATCAGGGCAAGATGTCTGGACTGCAGGGCGAATGGTCCAACGTCTCCCCCTTCAACTTGGACAGTTCCATATGTGTGACACGTGTGGCACTAAATTTTCTGACAGACTTCTCAGAGACACATTTCTCCCTGCAAGCTGTCACCATCCAGCGATGAATAGCTGTCGGTTTCTCACCTTCCGCTGCCAAAAATCGGATAGCACCTCGCTACTCCTCAATCGTCGAATTTTGCAACTTTAACGCCATCCTGTCCTCATACGGTTTGCCGCATCATTTGGACGCCGCTTTTGATAAGAGTCTCTTCTCTCTACTGCGTAGGCGGGCGCCCGCGCATGCCCTGATCCCAGTCAGAGGCTCCAATGGCATCCCGAGATGTCTCACTACGTTCTCACATGGCGGAATATAATAATATTTAGCTGTTACATTTTTAAGTCGTTTCGTACCTTTTCATTTGATGATCCCTGGTATAATATAACAAAATTATTTTTCTTTAACAAATCAAAAATTAAACAAACATGCATTAAAACTGCATAATGTAAAATTCTGCTGAAACTATTGAAATTATAATAATAATACTAATTTTTTTAAACACTTTAAACTTGTATTTTTATTGTTTACGCACCCCCCCCCCCTCAAAAAAGTAGGTTTATTACAAAATAGAATAAATTTTAAAGAAATAAAACAGTCGCAATGTGTTTTAAAACTGTCAATAATACTTCTAAGCAAAAGATGAAAACTATTTTTATTCAAGGATAAATTTTATAAAGGCTTTTTTGTGTTTCATATCCTTAATTTTCTTTTTATTTATCTAAGTAGTTTTTAAAATATTATAGTACAAAGAAGAATAAAACCTAGTTAATGACGATTTTAATAGCTCTACAAAACTTTTTTACCTAATACTTAAATGTATCAAACGAAAATAATCATCTATTCTTTCTTTCACAAACGACGCTAACTTTCTCTGTGGATTGATCTTAGGTGACGCACTGTAATCCCGACCTAAGGGATGGCATTGTTAAAATTTTCTTCACGCCTATTGATGCTTTCTTCTCTGTACCCGCGGCCAACAGGCTGGAGTTACATGAATTAGCTTTTGTAGAGGCAGATTCAGGTGACTTCTAGTTCCATGGTTTAGGTTATTTTTCTAATGAATGATTCATAAAAGGAAATGACTGCGTACCTCAGATCTTGTTTATACTTTATGCTAAGGTTGCTTAAAAATCGATTTCTGAAATGTTTTTAGGAACCCAAATCATTACCTTTTTTTCTCTTTAGTTTTGAATCTTTTATAGAAAATTATGTTGAACAGAAGGGATTTCAGGTAGAAAAACATTTTATTTAGGCAGAGACGTATTCTTCTACCCATCTCGAAATTAAGCCTAAAGTGGCTCTAATCGATCATATAACGTCCTAAGATCGATGGTTTGTCCCTAGTCTGTTACATTGTATTTTATTATACAGAGATTTAAAATTATTATTATTTTCATAATTTTTTTAACAAATTATGAGTGAAAATCAAAAGCGAATCATTTTCATCTATTTCCATTGATGCGCGTGTTATTGAAAAAGCTACATGTGCAACAAATTAAGCATATTTAATTTAAACACAGCCATCCTTCATTTATGTTAATGATACTATAGTATAGTGGGATACTATGAAAAAAAATCTTGTTATCTTCCGAAGTCTCTGAAATCTAAATCGGTTATAAATATAACAGTATCCAAGCCCGCTTTAAATTTCGGGGAAAAATAGGCATATTTAGTAGGGGAAGAAGCATTAAAACACCTTGCATCTTAAAGTTTTCATAGAAAATTTCTCATACTTAATTTATTATTATTGTTGTTATTATTATTATTACTATTATTATAATTACTCTTTAAAATAATTGTAAATTTATGTAGGTGATGTTAATGCAGTTCGTAGTATTCGAAAAGTCTCTGTTAAAATACAGGTATTCAGTGACTTTTAGTGTGGAAAAAAGATCGTCTCCGGAAGATGCAATGTGACCTGCGGTTGTCATTTTTTTAAAAGGTTAAATTTCTCATTTTTAAAAAAAATAGATTACATCTTCAAAAGAAAAAAAGAATATTTTAACCAGTTTTAAAAACATATTTTCTTTTGTTTGTTTTCTGCCGTACTAAATCTTCAAAGCATCAACAATCCTGAACAGACTTCAAATTCCTGGAACAATAGACTGTTCATAGCCTTAATTCAAACCCACAAAAAGCATGAAATCATTAAACAGCAATGCAGTTGGCACTTATGAAGAAGTTTTTCTTTCATGTTCCTCTCAATTTTTACCTACTGTTTATGAAGAAGGTGTTTCTTCTGCACCGAAACAAACTTTCCCTGCGCATGAAGACGTAAGGCCTTTTGAGAAGGTTGCACATAAAAAAGGCAAACACGACATGGAAAAAAAAGCAAGACACATTCTACGGAAAAAAATGGGTAAATTTACACATTAAAACGCGTATACAGAGAATGCAAAAAAAGAAAAAAAAATTCTAAATGTGCGAAAAGACGTCTAAATTGCCAAATATACGTCTTGGTGAGTCAATTTCAACATACACATTTTACCTTGTAACGTATTAAGGAGATTATGTATGTAAAATGTAATGAAATAAAATGACTCTGAAACACAATTTAACGTATAAATTGCACATTAGTACACATGTATCAGCGTAGTATGAAAAAAATGGATTTTGTGTGTATAGTACATAATTTGTAGTTTAGGATGTAACATTTGAACTAAATAGTGTTATAGTCGCAAAAGAAATTTACATGAAGGACAAACACATAGGCTTGGTATGTTTATTTTCTTTTCGATAGATTTGTTTTTAGACCACAAAATACAGTGATTTTAATGTATAAAAAACCGGATAGTTTAAAGTTATATTTACTGTAGGCCATTCTCTGTAAAAGTTATTTTAATGTACTATACATATTACAGTCATTATTTATTAATAGAATCTGTATAAGCTGAATAAAAACACTGTAAAATAAAATTTCAAAAAGTACAGCAATCATGATGCTGGTATTATTTTAGTATGTTGTCGGAATATTTTTTTATTCTCACTTTGAATCCATTTTTTAAAAGATACATCTACATCAAAATGAGAAATTCACTATTCGCACTTAGAAAGTCATTATTCTATATCTACACTAAAAAAGCAGTTTATGTTGAACTGGAGTGTTCACCAGTTGAATCCATCATAAAATTAGATTCAAACTGGAAAATTCGAATTATTTTTCATTTAAAAAGTGTTTTTTTTTTACTTATGTTTTCTTTTGTTAAAATATATTTAGTTTAAAAATAAGTAGTTACCTCCAGTTTTATCATACATATTTATATACATTATATTAAGCTGGGGAAAATTGTATAATCTTATAAAATCAATAATGCATTTACATTACTTTGCATATTAAAAATCAAAATAACACAATATGCATTTCATTTATGACTAAAAATTTACTATTCATCAGTTCTAATGTAAAAAAAAATCTTATCTGTTTGAAAATCCATCTTGCCGTAACTTATTATTTACAATCGTTTTTTCCATTCAAGTGGAAAGTGCGTAACATAAAGCTATGTCAACATATTTCACACATATACCGATATTATGTACTTTTGTAGTAAATTTCGAAAAAAATAAATTTTGATTTATTACAACTCTGTGACAGGTAAAACCCAGGAAATATAGTTCGAGATAAAAACATTTCTCAATATACATTGTGTGAAGAATAGAATTGTATGTATGTCTTTGTTTATTTTTCTTTTTGACTTCCTATTATTAAGTGCCATTCCAGGAAATGAATTACGTGTCACCGAGAAATTATATAACATAAACTAAACAGCATTTTGTTTCTTCACGCTTTTGGTTTTGCTATTTTGAAAATAGCTGATTAGATAATATTTTATTTGATATTGTCAATTCAGAAATATCGCTTTCGGAAAAAATAGTATGTTAAAATTAAAGTTGTGTCCATTGATTATTTATTTATTTATTTTGTTGAATAGTTTTTTTAGTCACAAAAGTTGTTCTTTTAAAAAAATTAAGTAAGTATAATAAAAGACGAGTCAAATTATAACTGTATTTACATCAAATATTTTTTAATTATATATTTTTTATTTTACAAGCAAAATTGATATAATACAATTTTTCATATGAAATACACTCGATAATAATATAAGTAGAACCACTTCTCTTTATATGAGCACATACTGGGTGAGTCATAAATATCGAAACAATAGGCTATCTCCTTAAATATTGCCCCTAGACCCATACTTTTAATTGCAAAGTTTCATAAAAAAGGGTGAATTTCTTGATAAGATAAGTTGCAACTCCATGGGGGTCTATTTAAAAAAATACGAAAATTAAATTTTATACGGCCCCTAGAGGATAAAACTTCCAATTAGAAAATTTTTCATTATCCATTCCTGAATTGAACAAAAAAAAAATCAGCTCGATATCTACAAATCCCCGAAATATATTAAAATCCAAAATTTTCAAAAATTCGTGACTTACACCACTTAAGCATACCTCTGAGCGTAGCGAAATCAGTTCATTTGAAGTACAATTTAGGGATCGACCATAAATTTACGCATTGTTAAATGTCGATCCAAGACAATACTTTAACTTTTATATATAAAATAAAAGCGTATAGTTTATTGCTTTAAACTTCCTTGAAATATGCTAGATGTTTGCAATATCTCGACCTTGGCGCCAACCTCGTAACTTGTGCGACCCATTGGCTGGACCATCTTATTAAACACTTGTTAAACGTGTTATTAAATTAAGTTATATTAATTAAACTCTCATTAAAAGTGACTTATAAACTTATCGCTGCAGGCAATAAGTTTAGTAAAAATAGTAATAGCGATAATGACATTTCTATTAACGGAATCATTGGAAATATATTTTAAAATAAATTACATAGAAATATTTTCAAAAATCTACTTTTTTACTATTCAGCTTCAAAATTTATGATGGTTTTAAACCTATTTTTACTTTTTTCTATCTTTACGAGAAGAAAATATTGGATTCATAAAAATTTTGAAATCCGGTTTTCGACGGATTCCCACGTTTTAGAGCTCAGAGATACCGAAAAACATGTTTTTACAAAATGTCTGTCTGTGAGTCCCTGCACAAGGAAAATATTTGAAATCGACGTGATAAAAAATGAGGTTTAAATCGACTGACGCATTTAAACAGTAATTAAAGATGGTGAGAATGGCAAACCTTAAACAAAATCTGAAATCAAAACTATACAGGACGGAGTTAATCAGCTAGAAATTTTTAAAAAGTATTTAAAAGTTAGGAGAACATCTTTGTTTAAAACTATATGCACTTTTCTGCATCAAATGTTTTTATTTCAGTATTTCTCATTTTTAAACTGACATAAGTGAATAACCATCGGTTACGGTAACTGTCCTGCGATTTCAATAGTTTTTTAACATCTCAAAAGAAAAAAAATGCCCAACGTCCCGAAAGATGTTTTCAGCTGAGAAAATTTACTTTTAAAAATATGATTTGTTTACAAAAAATTGCAATTTTTATGTTGCTATTTTAAATACTTTTATTTTAAAAAATATATATATATTATTTAAAATGCTGAATCAAAATTGAAAATTAGACATTTTCATTTAATCAGCAGTTAAAAATTCAATGCGACAAATAATATTTTGAGTTATAACAATTTTACTTTACTCTAAATTTTTTGAAAAAAAAATTGTTAAAAAGTCTTATGATGTGATAATGCTTACAAATTATATGGTTAACCATCATAAAACATTCAAAATTCTAACTCTATAAATAAATAAATAAAATAAATGTTTCCTGGCCCCGTTACAGCAACATTGTTTCTTCAATTACACGCATTTCAATTTGTGTATGATCCCTTGAAATCTCGCGATTTATTAAAATTGTCATAACTCTCTGAATTTTGAAGGTATCAAGACGATTATTATTATTTTTTTTTTTTTTTTTTTTTGTTCAGTTCAGGAATGGACAAGGAAAATTTTTCTAATTGGAAGTTTTATCCTCTGGGGGCCGTATAAAAATTTAATTTTCGTAATTTTTAAATAAACTCCCCATGGAATTGCGACTTAGCTTATCAAAATATTCACCATTTTTTATTAAACTTTGCAATTGGAAGTATGGGTCTAGGGGCAATATTTAAGGAGATAGCCTATTGTTTCGATATTTATGACTCACCCTGTATATAATTAGCAGTATTTGTATGCCTAATTCTTATCAGAAGAAATGTTATTTTTAATAATAATTCAAAAATTATCGTTTAAACCACAATTCGACTTAACTTCATCTTCTGCATTAGGCAGAAATAAGACGTAAAATAATAAGGAGAACTAAAACTAATTTTAAATAAATGATGGTGTAGAATGTATTTTGAAACTTTTATGCTCAACTCATACGTTCATTTTAGTATTTGAAGTTCTGATTTTTTTAGAAACCATCTCCTTAGCTTACTTCTTTAAATTAATCATCATGTCAAATTCAAAAATTCTTGTCTCACGGTATACCATCTCTTTGGCAGGACACCAACATAAAATGCCAATGTTTAAACAGGGACTGTCGCCATTTATTTGCAAACATTGATTTTTAAAAACGGTTTCGCATTTCGTAATATTCCATTAGAAACGTAATTTGAAGTTTTTAAAAGGCTTTTATAGAACGTTTGTTGTTGCAAACCAACCCCATATGATAGTGGTTCTGGCGCGAAATATAGCAAGTGTAGGATGAGAGATTGTCACTATTGATTCGCAACCATAATTTTTTTAATCGGTTTATTATTTCCTGCGATAGAATAGAATTAATAATTAAGGAATATTTTAGAATGATTTTTGCTCCTTCCGTTCGCTTCGCAGCTTTCAAATTTAAAACTTTTTTTCATCTGTTCTCAGAGGACATTTATATTTTACTAGCAGTCTTCCCCCGCTACGCTGCTCGGTTTCTGTAAAGGAATTATGAATCAAACGGCATTGAAAAGTGCTTATAAATTCAGTTTGTCTGTTCGTAAGTCTGCCTATTCGTGCTCTATCTCGCGTAAATATAATCCGATTACTATGAAATTGATATAGATTGTTCTGGTTTACTGAAGCATATTCGGTATTGAAAATGAAGTGTGAATCATTACCAGTTTATTTACAGGGCCACTCAAAAATATTCCTTGCTTTAAGATCTACGGGGGAAATCGCTTGCTGTGTATTTTAATGATATTTTAAACATACTGTAATTTATGTACATAACTAAAGTTTACAACAAGATAGAATGTGGTGCGCAAGGAATATAACATTCATTTACAGAAACACATAGAAGATAAAAGAAGCCTATAGAAGAAAATAAGCAATAATTGGACCTATGAATAACAATTGCCGGCAGTGCGTTTTCACATGAGTTATGAGTCTATGAACATAAAAACTGTTTTCCGAAACAAAATTTATAAAAACACTATTATAAATTGGATATAATTTAACTTATAAAAGATTGGGGTTAAACAAATATTGCTGTTTGGTATTTTCTTCTATTATTTATTTTTATTGAAAATCTCTAAGAGTTTTACATACTTATAAATATTTATCTGTTGAAAAAATGCAGATTTTTAGAGGTTGAATACTATATAAAATGAGATTAAAGTAGAAAAAATTGCAGAGCTGACGTTCAAGCTCCTTATCTGCAGAATTACTAGTTTATAAAATTTGTTTATTTCACTGTATTATTCAGAAATGACGCATAAAATAATAAGAACTAAACCTAATTCTATAATAAAATGATAATTTAGAAAATATTTTGAAACTTCTTTGCTCAATTCAATCTTATTTTTCAGTAATCACTTGAAAAATTTAATTTTTTAGAAGCAATTTTCTTAGTATGCATTTGCATCCTAAAATCAACGATTATGTAAAAATCAAAGTTTCGTATCTAAAATTCGACTCTCTCTCTATGGGTAGTGACACTGACATAAAATGCCTATGTTCAGGGCTCCCAAATGGTCCCCTTTTTCCCCCAAAAGTCCCCTTTTTAGAAAAAGGTCCCCTTTGGTCCCCTTTTTTGTATTTTGGTCCCCCAAGTCCCCTTTTCTGTGTCTGAAAAAAATCGCCGCAAAATAAAAAAAAAACTCTGAAAATCACTAAAAGCTTAAAAATCCAAGACAAATTTTTTTTAAGTGGGAGTGAAAAAAGCATTATAATGGGTATAAAAAAGCATTGTAATTGAAATTCTTTCATGAATCTAAATGTTAAAAAATCACAACAGAATACAAGCAAATTTTAAAAGTCTCATTAAAATTCTTAAAAATAAAAAATTGCAGAACACAAAAATTACTATATTAAACTACTGCTTGACCAGTCTTCAATAACGGGCCTTGGCATGCTTCAACCCCCCTCCCCCTTCACCTTAAAAAAAGTGAAGCTCTTTTGAATGGAAAGAATCATTGAATTATGTGGAAACAGACGATTAAAACTAAGAAAAATTAATTTAAAGTCCCCCACTCTGAATCATATTAAAGAAAATGGTTGGAGTAAAATGCCTTTTCACATTTTTTTTACTTTTTTTTTATCTTTACAAAAAGAAATATTGAATACATGAAATAATTTCGACTTCCAGTTTTGATGGATTTATACATTTTAGAAGGTCCTGAACACAATTTTAGTGGTTTTTTAGAAAATGTTTGTTAAAAAGCACTGTATCTCAAGAACTAATGCACAGATAATACACAAAAATTTAAATTCACTTAGACCTTGATATAAACTGATTAGTTTTTAGTGTATATCGCTCAACAAGTGACACTGTTATGCTGCATTATTCTCAATTTCATTAATAGCTCTATCTCAAGAACTAATGCACTGATTTTCATAAAATTTCAGCAATTTTCAAACTCAACTTCTAACTAAACTCCAGCAAGATTCAATCTCAATTTAATGGTTGACCGAAGGAGTTATCTCATTGAGCCCAACATTTTGCTGGGGTCTATTTTGACCACAGACAATTAGGGGCATTTCTTCATGTGCATGTGTAGTGGGGAATCAAAAAATTGTTTTTTTTTTCACACGTCCTTTTAAAACTCTTGGCCTAAGCAGCCATTTCCCACTGTCTTAACTCATTTTTTCACCATTAGTAGATGGTTTAATTTTAATTGCGTTCCTTACTTTATAAATTTTCTAAAAAATTAAGAAAAAAAAAATCTGCCCAACACATCTCAACGGTTAGCATCTTTTCATCCCTTTCTGTCACCAGGGGATGCTATTGAAATAAATTTTCAAAAATGTAATCTACAATATGGCATGTAATATCTTAAATGAAAAGCCAGGTTATGAATAATGTTATTCTTCACTCTATCTCTACCTCCATTCTCACTGTCTTATATCATCCCCATCTATGTAAGGATTTAATCATTATAAACAATTATTAATTTTTAACAAATTTTATTATTAACAATTTTGGTTTATTAATTAAAGTTTAGAACGTTTTGAAAGGAATATTAAATAAAAACCTCTGAATGATCTGTGATCACACTTACCCACTTGTTTTAATTAACTGATCACTATTATTACTTTCTTCTATCTTCAATAGAAGAAAGTATTGTAATCGAAATTTTTTCGACGGATTTACACGTTTTAGGGGTCAGAGATTCCAAAAAACTTGTTTTTACAAAATGTCTGTCTGTCCATGTGTGTGTGGGGGTTTTGTGTCCGTATGTCATCATTCTACCATCAAAAAGTGTATGAAGTTATGCATAGAATTGAACCAAATTTTGTGTGAATGTTTTTGGCTGTGGCAAGCAGGTCCTCCTTCAATTTTGAAATATTCTGCCGGAAGGGGGCGCTGCAATCGCGATGTTTGTGCCATTTTCAATATTGTACCGATCAAAAGTATATGAAGTTTTGCATCGAATTGAACCAAATTTTTGGGGTAAGTGTATGGCTATAGTTAGTTGGTCCTCCTTGAATTTGAGAAAAATCCACCAGAAGGGGGCGCTGCAATTGCAATGTTTGTGCCCTTTTCAATAGACGCTTTCAGTCGTGACGTCAGTTATGATGATTTGCTTGGATACTGGCTCCAAACAAACGGTTGCTATGCTGTATTTTCTATTTTATTTGCATATTACGGCAACATTTTTTAGCTATATATAACAGACACATTTTTAATGTTTTATATGCAGTGATACCATTTTCTGCGATTTGTATTTAATAAGAAATTAAGCATAGCAACCGTTTGTTTGGAGTCAGTATCCAAGGAAAATGTCATGACTGACGTCACACTGAAAGCGTCTATATTGTACCGCCCAAAAGTATATGAAGCTATGCATCGAATTGAACCAAATTTTTTGTGTAACTGTATGGCTATGGCTAGTTGGTCCTCCCCGAATATGAAAAAGAGTCGCCGGAAGGGGGCGCTGCAATAGCGAATTTTATGCCATTTACAATATTGCACCACATAAAAGTGTATGAAGTTAGTTCTAGAACTGAACTAAATTTTTTGTATATGATTTTTTTTTTTTTTTTTTTTTTTTTTTGGTAAGGCAAGTAGGTTCTCCCTGAATTTGAAAAAAAAATCTGCCTATCATTCTATTGTCCATTGGCTCGTGCAGAGACGGAAATTTGTATTTACTCTGATTAATTGACTAAAGGAGAAATTTAAGATGAAAACCAAAGTTGGTATGGTATTGAATTAAAATTATTAAAGCATTAAAATGAGTAACTATTTTTTTAAATTATAAAATGTACATATGAGATAGAAGAAAGTTTTGGGATTGGAACATCCAACTAGTTTTTTATCTGTAACGAGAATTATCGCGGTGAATGCCAAATTATTGAATGCTTTATATACTTGTTCAGTAGCATATTTAAATGCATTTAAATAAAATTGTGTACATTGTTTAATGAAATCTTATAAAGATAACCATCTAACATATTTTCTGGGATAATTTTAAAAATTTACTTTCTTATTTAGGAAAATTTGTATTACGTTTTTACACACATATGATCCTTATTTGGTTTCTGTTTTCAATATAATTGGTCCCCTAAGTCCCCTTTTTAAGCAAAAATGGTCCCCCAAAGTCCCCTTTTTAAATGAAAATGGTCCCCTTTCCCCCTTTTAGAGGGCTAAAATTTGCTGGGAGCCCTGTATGTTGAAAAACGGACTGTCACTATTAATTTGCCAATGTTAATTTTGAAATCGGCTTGGTATTTTCTAATATTTCATAGAAACGTAACTTAGAAAGTTTTTAAAGTCTTTTTTAAAACGTTTATTGTTCCTGCTTACTCCAAGTGATAATGGTACCGACATAGAATATAGACTATGTAGGATCAGAGAGCGTCAACCATTAATTCGGAACCAGTACTTTTATAATCAGTTTATTGTTACCTGACCTTGCATGGAAATTGTAATTTAAGAATTTTTTAGAACGCGTTTCATTCCTTCTCTTCGTTTCACAACTTTTAAATTTTGAATTTATTACCGACTGTTCTTAGAGGACATTCATATTTTGTAACTAATTACCATGCCATATTTAAAGTTTATAGACTCTTTAGTATAATAGAAATCGCCATTTTTAATGTTTTTTGCACCTACAACCCTTTGTTGATAGTACCACCTGCATAAAATATAGCTTATATTTGTTATGTTTGGAATCTGCTTCATACTTGCTGATCTTGCTTACAAATTGCCATTTAGAAAGTTTTTAGGACGCTTTTCGTACATTTTTGCCCTTCTTAAATTTCGAATTTTTGAGGCAATGTTGTTAGAGACCATTTATATCTTATGAGTAACTTTCATGCTAAATTTCATGTTTTTAAGCCCTTCGTCGCAAATGTCGACTTCTTAGAACATTTTTTGCTCCTGCATCCACTTTAGGGTATTGGCACCGACATAAAATATAGCGTTTGTTGAAGCAAGGATTATTAACATTATTTGGACATCATTATTTTAAAAATCAGTTCGTTTCTTTCCGAGGTTATTTTAAAATCTCAATCTAGAACGTGTTTAGATCCCTTTTCGTGCATTTTGACCATTTTTAAATTTCAGATCTTTTTACAAAATGTTGTTAAAAATCCTTTATATCTTATAAATAAATAAAAGTTAAATTTTATGTTTCTAGGTCCTTCAGTGTCACAAAAGTCACATTTTCAGAACGTCTTTTGCCCCTGCAATCTCTTTGGGATAGTCACAACGACAGAAGATATAACCTGTGTTGGAACAAGGATGGTCACTATCATTTTGACACCATTTCTTTTGAAATCGTTTCGTTATTTGCTGAGATTGCTTACAAATCGCAATTTAGAACGTTTTTAGAGTGCTTTTTGCGCATTTCCAACCTTTTAAATTTCATATTTTTGAGGAAATGCTCTTAGAAATCATTTATTTTATTTAAATAATTAACATGTCAAATTTTATGTTTCTCTCTCCTTCAGAAACACAAAAGTCGCATTTTTAGAATGTTTTTATCTCCTGCAGCCCTTTTGAGGTAGTGACACCGATATTAGATATAGCATATGTTGGAGTAAGAACTGTCGCCATCATTTTGCATCATTATTATTCGGTTTGTTACTTCCGAAAATTGCTTTAAAATCACCATTTAGAACGTTTTCAGTAGGTTTTTCGCATATTTTCATCCCTTTTAAATTTCGTATTTTTAGCAAATGTTCTCAGAGATCATTTATATCTTACAAGTAATTAACATGCCAAGTTTTATGTTTCTAGGCCCTTAAATAACACAAAAATCGCATTTTTCTAACATTTTTTGCTCCTGCACCCTCTTTGGGGTAGTGCATTGACATAAGATATAGCCTATGTTAGATTCGGGGTGGACACTATAATTTTGGTACCATTATTTTTGCATTTTTCGGTTAGATAGTCCTGGAAATTAGCCCTTACAAATAAACAAACTTTACCTCTTTATAGCATAACTGTAGATTATAGAAAGCTTTCTTTTTAAAATGTTTTCTTACGTAAAACTGCGATGGGTTCCACTTCGTAACAATAATAATAATTTCTTCTTGTCCTAGTGAGAAGCGGCACAAATTCTCAAGAAAAAAACAAACAGAATTTTTGATTTTTGGTAATTTATTTTAGTGGCTAAAAGAAATCCTCACATTATTAGTGATAGTTTTAATGGGATGTCACTGTAAGTTCAACTTGTTAAAAATCTGTATTTTCGCAAATTTCAGATGTATGCTAAAAAATGGAGTATTTCATCAATTGGTTTGTTGTGAACATTTGTGGTTTCTATGCATACATCATTTGTATATTTTACATTTCATATCGCAAAAGATTTTCTATGAAAAAAGCAAAGTAATTTTTTTTATTAGATTTGATTCCCCTGTACGAAAGATACACTAAATGGTTACCTAAATTTCATATGTGAGGCTTGTGACAGTTGGTTTGGTGGTACCTTAAACCACATAAAATTCATAACTTAACTTTAATGGTCTACATCTCAATATTGTTCATGCACTTTTAATTATTAGGAAGAATATCGCTTACATTATGACATAAATTGTTTTAATAGTTTATTTTTTATCGAATTTTTACCATAGTTTCATAAAAGTATAAAACTTATATCATCTGATTATTTTTTTCCATTTGAAAATACATCAATAAGTTTTCCCTATAATTAATTATATTTTGTTTTGTAATTAATATAAAAATCTCTAGCAGTATTATTTCTCATCGTATAATAAATGCGCTTAGTGATAAGTAAACTTGAAATAGATTTTTTTTTCTTTTTGAAGCTTCATGAGCAAGACAGAAACGTTGCTTTAATTATGTTGATGTTTAATTATGTTTTTATAGACATATTTTTCCACCTGTAATTTTTGGATTAATCACGTCATAATGTTTTAAGAAAGAAAAATATTCTGTCTTTCGTCTCACTTTTATTTTTAACTGCTGGACAGAGCGAAGAATATGGCAAATAACATAGGTTTAAAAAGTATAATCTTTTAAAAATTCCGTTTATGTGACATGTATTTTTAATCTTGAAAATAAAATAAAACATAATTAAAACATTAAGTGAACAACATTTAAAAAATAATATTTCTTACACTGAGAAAAAAAAGTAACTTTCTACCGAATGACATCTAAATAAGCGTTTCGCTGTTGTTAAAGTACACAATTACATAAAAGACTCCCAAGTAACAATTACTTTCTTTCTATGGCATAAACAAAGACACTCCTTGAAAGGTTTCTATTATTTAAGGAAAACAAAACACGGGACATTAATGCTTTCGTAGAAAACAAATGACTTCATTTCGCGACTTAGATTCTTTTCTTCTTAATACGTTAATACATTCTGGACTTCTGTATTAAAAACAAGAACTGACCATATTGACTTAGATATATTTAATTATAATTAAGTATTAAATTAGTAATTATTTAAAACAGATTTAAAATAAAATTACTTTTTATCAAAAAAAAAAATTAAGACCAAGTACTTATAATTATTTAAACATTTTTTAATTAATAGCTCATTCCAGATTAAAAAAATATGTATAACTCATAATCACGCTGAATCAATGAACCTCAACCTTTCTGACCACGACCCATCTAAGCATCTGTAAAATTAAGATGCTGTCCGTCTCTATACAACATGTTTATTTTATAACATTTTTTAAAAACAAATTCGTATTCAAATGGAGGAATACTAAAAGAGCATAAACAATGGTAAACACTAATATTGTTTTATAGTTGACAAAAAAGGTAACATTTTCTCCCAAAGATATTTTTCACATAATTATTAATACAACAAAGTTCATACACACTGTAAAAAAAAATTCCGTTAAAAAACGGAAATTGTACTGCTAATCTACAAACCAGTACTACTTCCGTTTTTTAACGGAAAAAAATTCCGTAAATTCCAGAAATAGTTTCGTTTTTTCCCTTTTTTTATATATATTTCCTTAAGTAAAAATTTTCGTTTGAAAAGTGAAAAGAATTTTTCAAGGACAAACTAGCATCTTTATGATTTTTATTCTTTACTTTACAAAGACACGTTAACATCAGGGATACATTATATAAATTTAATTTAAACAACAGTGAAGGAATGTCACTTACCTTCCATGGGGTTTGAACCCGGGACCTCTTCTGTCATAGCTGGCAGTGTAATGCCATTACCGCAGAATAACATAAACCACCCTTTCAAATAGCTTTAATTATTTCGGATACATTTCATAAATTTAAGATAAGATTTTGAACGCAGATTTATTTTTGTAGGGATAGTATTTTTCTGTTAAGTGGATAATTCAAAATGCTTTACAGATTTTCTTTCCATAATTTCGATTATTTAGCTTATTAATTTTAGCTTTATATGTATATAAAATTACTCTTTAAACATGACTATACATGACTATACATGAAAGAATATATTAAGAGTTTTGTTTCCTTCTTTTTTTGGTAAAGTTTTAAAATTCTATTCTAATATTATTGATATTTATTTATACTTGAAAGGATACTAACATACTAAAAAAAAACATGCATTTTAACAAATTATTTTATGACGATCTAATGTAAACTCAATAAAGATAATTACAATGGGTTATAAAAATAAATTTCAGTTATTGATTTTTTTGTCTGAGCGAAGCGAAGTCTTATACTTATAGCACGTAACGATATTAAAAGTCAAAAAAAATTCTTTCGTCAAGCAAATATCAAAGAATACTTGTCGTATTTCGATTCTGTTTGTACCAGAAGGTACCTATGAAGGTAACCTGGTGAATGCACCTACTTTCAAAAATTAGTTCCAAATAGTTAAAAAGTTATAGTAGAAAAACTGATAAAAAAGCACAATTTGTTTGCATACGTCACAGAAATTTGGTGGCGTCATTTTTCACCGGCTGGATATTTTAAAAAACAACCAAATCAGAGTACATGGAGTAAATAGTTATCTGAGCGAAGCGAAGGTTAAAAAACATAGTACGTAACGATATTAAAAGTCAAGCATAATTCTTTCTTCAAGCAAATCTGAAAAAATACATGTCGAATTGTGATTCTGTTTGTACCAAACGGCACCTATGAGAGTAACCTACTGAATGCACCTACTTTCAAAAATTAGTTCCAAATAGTTGAAAATTATATTTAAAAAGGTGATAAAAAAAGAACAATTTATTTGCATACGTATCAGAAATTTGGTATGCGTCATTTTTCACCGGCTGGATGTTTTCATTAGATTCCCAAATTTAAGCACATGGAGCAAGGAAAATACGCAAACAATTTTGAATTACAATACATTATACTTAAACTTAAGGTCCTATTACACGTGTCGTGCTGCAGACGTCAAATTGCAGGCGTCTCCATGTTATCCTATGGGACCAGGAGAGTCGCTTGGTTAGCGCGCGATTCTCTTGTGTCGGTGCGTCTTTGACGCCTGGAACGAAGCGAGTCGCCAGTGAGAGCCAATCAAATGCTTAGAAATCCAAATGATGGTAAAGTCTCTTTTCGAACAGCCAATGAAATGCTAAGAAAACGAAAAAACGCAGGCGATTTTTGTCGCTTGCAATTTTTACGTGTAATAGCACTTTTAAGAAACAAACTGGAAAATAATTTTGTTGTTGTTGTTGATTTAAAAGAAAAAAGCCTTAATTCTTAGTAACTTAGTACTTGAGATTTTGCGATATTCTTTATAATAGCTCTTTATAACCGCCATTAGCATCTTTTATATTTCTCACATGCAAATTGAAAACAATTCTGCCATTTTTAAATAAAATACGTGTTTAAATAAAATATTGGCATTACTTGGTTATCTCGTTGATCAATTTCACCAAATTACACATATTGGCGTAGTTTTTATTTTAAATAACGAAAGAAGAAATAAATTAGCGAAATATTGATAAAAATACAAATAAAAAGTGTGATAAAAAATCACTTGATGATGTTTTAAACACATGTATCGTATTTAATGCGATTGAATGCGACATTCGCGATCATTCATTATTGGCATTTTATCTTATTGTTTGGGATTACTTTTTTGATCGACGGGAATAAAAAAAGTAAGTAATAAAAATGTAATAGAAAAAACAATAGTTGAAGTAATGAATAAACAGTTATAAATAACAAACATAATAATAAATATAATAAATAATATCACAATAAATCGTAAATCGTAAAATATTTATAGCAATATTCAAAAACAACGTTTTCACCAATTTGGCGGAGGGAAAAAATCGCGCTAACGTGTAGCTTATATTTTTACACATAAATAAGACATCTGTGCCATAGTTATGAGTAAAAATAAACATGAACGGTCATCAGGTTTGAAATCTAATTTCTGAAGCCGAAACTGGACCATGATTTATAAAAACATTCAAGGTGAAGGTATTGGAAAAGTACCATGAAATTAGGGCAGAGATATCATATAAGCATCGGGTTTGGCGCAAATTTGGCGAAAATCATTTTTAAATTAATTTCAATTATTTTAAAAAGGAAGTAATAATAAAAAAACACGATTAAATCTAAATTAAATGAATATCGAGAAAAATAAACAATTTATTAATAGACAAACAGCAACAGCCGGGTTACCATGCAATGTAAATAACGATATTTTGGCGCCAATTATATAAAAAAGTGTACCATATCCTGTTCTAAATTCCTTGGCAAGTTTTTTTTTTTTTTTTTTTTTTTTTGGCATTAAATGAATTGATAATGTTGCGATCTTCAACCTTTAAGGCTGCTTTATTTATTTATTATTTTTTTTTTCTCACACTTTCCAACAAAGCTAAAAAATGTTTATGCATTCGGTTTGTCTATCCATCTGTCCACGCTCTAACACCAGTAAATATACACCGATTTATATGCAATTAGTAAACATTATTTAGGGTCCCCTAGACATGGTTGGTATTGTATATGAAGTATGTGGGATTAATAGTTTATTTACAGGAGCACCCAAAAGAATTTCATTACATTATGGTCTATTGGTGGAAATCCTTTGCAGAGTATTTTAATGAAATTACGCTATTCCAAATGCGTGAAACTTATATAAACCAATGAATTTCATTACTATTACGTTATAACAGGGCATTCATCACATTTTTAATTCAATTGCACGGACACACAAAACAAATCGGTTACAATACTATCTTTGAGCAATAATTTCTGGAAATGCGTTTTCATTATTTGCATCTGGTTTTAATTGTTTTTTTAGGTGCGTGCCCAATTGATATAAATATTTAGTATCTATAGACGTCGTCTGATCCGTCCGTCTGTCTGTCTATCCGCATATAACAGCACAAAAACTATCCTACCAAATCGTTTGAAATTTTAAATATCTATTTGTTTCCGATTTTGTTGAGTCATTGCAAATTTTAATAAAATCGGATAGAGGGTTCGAATATTGGGGCAGTCAAAATTATTCTGTTACATTACTGCCGATGGGATGAAATAATTCCAAGTACTTTTTAATGATGTTAAACCCATAGAAACATAATAAAATTGATATGCATTTATCAAGAGCACTAGAATATATATTTTGTAGAACATGCCGCGCAAAAAATATTTATTTTCACGTACACGTCACCATAAACAAAAACAAATTCCATTAAAAATTAGTATGTGTGTGTGTGTGGGGGGGGGGGGGTACATTAACTTTTCAGATTTATTAATCTAGGGATTTTATCGTAGAGTCATTTTCTCAATTTCACTAGCAGGTCTTATAAATAATAACTTTTTCGCGTAAAACTGCATAATCGAGTACACATTGACGTATTTGAGCTAGCATGTTATATTGAAAAAAATTGTTCAGATTTGTAAATCATTTGTGATGACACTTGACGGCTCAAAGCTTATGCAGACGAGATATTCAGATCTCGTTAGTACCTTATACTATAGACATTGCCAACCGTGGAATAGTCGTAAAAAACAGAATATACGCTCTAATCAGAGAACATACGCTCAAGTTAGAGTATATACCCTAGAATGTATATTCTGCAGTTTTTTTAGAAAGAGTGGGTATACAGTGGTTCTTAAAAAATCGAGAAAGTACACGGCGTATACCTCTATAAACTCATTACCACATTCATGATTGCCAATTTGTTTTATTTTATGCATGTTAAAGCAAAATACAGCTCAATTTCATGAGAATGAGTTTGAAGAGAAAACAAAACAGCGTATGTAGTGGCCAGCATGCGCGACCAATTTAAATCAGATTGTGCACACAGATTGACATACTCGAAAGGACACATTGTATTCCTTTGTTGGCGTTTTCGAGATTTTTATATATCATTTTTTAAAAAGAGAATACCCTATATTTTTATCGAAAACCTCATCGCATGCATAGAAAACAGTAGACATTATACTATTACATATATTAACTATTTTGTTCTAACTAGCTAAGGGCACCACACACCATATAAAAAAATCCCTCATTCTACTCAGGCATCATGATTTGTGCCACTTTTAGGTATTAAAATTGGTGTGTATATTCTTGACGTCATTTCAAAAAAATCAATTTCCGATACAAGACATTTTAATGCTTTATTATCTGTATTACTTTTAATGTATTGCGTACTTCGAATTTTATACGCATGCATGGCTATTTTGTATAGTTTGATTTCCCATTATTTTCAACTGTTTAGAGGAATTTTTATGTAATATTTTGCGGTTGTACCATTCACTTTGCAATTTTTTGTCATTTCACTTTATGACAATATATAATCAACTAAAAATAAAAAAAAATTTAACTTTCAGAACATTATTATTAAAACCTGTTTTAAGCAATATCGCTCAGACTAATCCCTCAGAGGTAAGTCCTAGTATTATACAAATACATTAGCTTTTTATTATTAAAACAGAATGAAATAGAGAAATTTTCTAGGAAATTGCTTAAAAAACATCAACTCACTATAACGTTTTTCTATCCCTAACATAGATGGCACCAGTACACTCTACTGTTTTCGGAAAACTGATGGAACACTTCCTGGATTTATGCGGATTTGTGATTTCAAAATGTCAAATACGAAATTGTAGTGTTTCTTCGAGAAAATAAAACTATTCCGTAAAATTTTACGGAAAAGCTTGTGTATATTAACGGATATTTTTTACAGTGCTTGTTTGCATTTATTTTTAGACGTGTTTTGTTGTTCCTTACCGACTTACCTGTCTGTATGAAACAAAAATATTACATGGTCTTCATTTTATATTTCTTCTATAATACTGTAAAAGCTATCTATAAAGTTAGTCATCTTTTTCTAAGAAAACTGGGATTCCTCGAACTTTTTTTGCAACGGTAACAGAAACAATTCATGTAACAGAATGGGTTATGTGATTTTTTCTGTTACTGTTACATGAAAAGTTCTAGGAATTCCAGTTTCCTGGAAAAAGTTGAGTAATTTTTCAGATTTTCAAGTGTAGAAATTCAAAACGAGCAGATGCAGATGCTCCCTATAGTATAAGAGATATTATTTACTATTTTTCGGGAAAAAATTAAACAAATACGTAAAATGTCAATGATTTTAATGTAAAAAGTTCGAAGATAGTATTTCCTTTTCTTTAAAACTAAAAAAAAAATCAAAAATCAAAAATCAAAAATCAAAAATTTACGTGAATCTCGTGAATCTTAGATTAAAGAAATAAACTCCCCCCTCCCCTTAAATTATTTCAGCAATAATTTTTCTACTTAATTTTCAAAACTGAAAATCTGTTTCACTTAAAGATATTGTTTGCTTCAAAATTAAATGAATCTCACTTGCACATTCTACGAAGCTAGTAAAATACTTTAGCGGAATATATTGTATTGTGTATATACTTGTAGCGGAATATATTTGCTCATCGCAATGACTGAACTCTGTAGTGTAATTGAATATACATTAATATGTGGTACAATTGAAATTGCTTCTATTTAAATTTTAATCATGTTTAGATATTAAATTTTAATATAAAATTTACTATTTAATTTCACACATTAAATTTTCTACCACATTTTGAATTGAACCTAAAACCAGAGTCTAATTTACAGATTAGACTCTACAGATAGATCTAATCTAGCAAAAAAAAGCACCACGACCCTAATATTCAGCTGTACTAACAACTGTACTGCTGTACTGATCCCCCATCCCACAGGCCTGCACAAGCCCAAATACTGATAGAAAAATTGAGCTCTTTTTAACTCCATTACTTATAGACCGAGAGGTGACAACACAGAAATCACCTCATCGTGTTCACGTCTGAAATTCCAGAATTAGTTAAAACTCAACAAGCAAGCTTTACCAACTTTACTTTATGAGTGTCTTTCTAAGTCCCTAAACGACATTAAAGCAAGAAAATCTAAGGTTCGAAATAAACCTTTAAAAATTCCGAGGATTAGGCCGACGGGAAACTAAGTACTACGAATTGAAATTAAAAATCAATTAGAAAAGTAGAATTTAGAGATTGTCACAGTATTATTTTCTATGAAAATGAAACAATTTTAAGATTCTTACCATGAAATTGTTGAAACTGGCGAGATAAAAACTTCATTTCAAGATAGAAGATCAGGCATGAAAGGTATGATTCCCTAATGAAATCCCATTCAAAAATAACTTGTAAGCCGACAGAATACACAAATAAAAGACCACAAGCTAACATAAATAAAAACAAAATCAGAAAAATGATTTCCATAAAAATTACTCTTTAATGAAGATTCAAGTATTTTAATTTGCACTGCAGAATCCATGGATTCAATTATAAAATTGATTAAATATGCAAAATTCTAAAATATGATTTCTATGTCCTATAGGCACTCTTGTCTCTTCTATGAAAAAAATATTTTTCAAATTATTTTTATTTAAATTTTTTGCTAAAATCAACTTAAGTGTATTTTATTTGATGTTTTTATAAACTCATAAAAAATTTCAAAATTCTTTTAATACAATAAACAATATACGTGTGGTAAAACAGACGTTACATAAAAATGCTTTACTTTTACTTGTTATCAATTAAAATGTTTGTTAAACTACCTGATAATGCGGTGATCAAAACTGTGCATTGAGATGGCCGAAACTTGTGTAGGGGTGGCTAATATTTGTGTAGAAGAAAAGAAATTGCTGAATGAGTTATTACTTACAGTCTAAAATATTCCATAGAAAGTAATTATAATCAACAGAAAGATAATTAAATTTACTAAAAAGTACTTTTATTATGATTTAATTTGCTATAATCGTTAAAAAACTAAAAATTGCAATTTCAGCTTTTCTCTAAATCTGGCCAGAACTGTAGCGTCAACCCTACTGATAGACCACATTTGTAAGATCTCCGGTTGGCAGAATGCCAAACCACTTCCATTCACACAGTGGGAAAAATAGTTTGTGAAGCCCTGATTCTTTTACGTATTCATGGAAACGGTATTAAATATTGTTTTTTATTTTCTGTTATGAGTAAAGTTTTATTTTAGATTAAATAGATTGTGCATCTTCTACGAGTTGTCGTAATAAGCCTTTCCAAAGACTATATATTTTTCCTACATTTTTGTGTATTTTAATAAAAGCATGTCTTTATTATTATTATTATTATTATTATTATTATTATTATTATTAATATTATTTTACATTTATATTTATGGCTAAAAAGTAGATTTAACGATTGCTTGGCATCTGACTCGGAGGCTATGCGAGAAATTCGACAATTCTATCAACGTAAATATTCAATTCCAATGTTAACAAATAATATAAATTAATCATGTAATAAATAATGAAGCAAATAATATAAACAATAATATAAGTAAATAATTTAAGTAAATAATTTAAAGCAATCGCCAACTTGGTTTTATTTTAAAAATCACATCAAGCAGTCGTTAATCCTCTAATGTTCGCAGTTCTATAATGTTTAAGTTACGTTATATTGTGAGAGAAAATTTATCACGTTTAGTTTAGCAATCGTATCTTTAAATCATATTTCTTACTGTACTTGTCTTTTTAAAACTTATTTTAATATAATAGAATTACAATATAATATTTAAAAACATAATGCAAAGACAGAAACAAAAAGATATTCGCCAAAAAAATACGACATATCTGGGATATTTAGGGGTGTATTCCAATACAAACTACTTATTTTCTGATTTATTTTGAGATTCATTTTTGCTCTCAAAGGCATCAAACTGGCAAATTATCTTATGAAGAAACTATATAAGGTGCCGTGTCTGTGGTTTATATATATATATATATATATATATATATATATATATATAAATGTAGAAAATATTCCAAAAAATGCAATCAAAGTTGGTTTTTTTACCCTTATTTTCCATAGCGGTACATCTGGGAACAAAAAAAATGCTGGGTAAATAATTGTCTAAAAAACAAATTCTAATGAATCGAGCGAAAAATGAAGTTACATGGCATCTTATACATCTCTTCAAATATCACTTCAGCAAGTTTCATGCTTTTAATTTTAAAAACTAATCTGAAAATGCATCAGAAAATTTCGAGCTGCTGAGGGTGAAAAAACGTTTTTTCGAATACACCCTTAATAAACAAACTCATTAGGAATGATATACCGACTTCCCCCCCTTCTCGACTTGGACTAGCCCTTTTCGCACATGCGCAATTCGCTCCAAGTTTCTATGAAACGTGCAGTGTTGCTAGATTGGGGATTTTGTCCCCAATTTGAGGAATTTTTTGGGGACAAGTAATTCTTGAGGACATGTTTGGGGACTATGAACATTTTTGGTGAAAAACTTGGGGAATTGTTTTCCCAATTACAATTTTTACTTTCAGACATTTTCCAATACTGGATCTGTCTCTAATTTGTTTTTCATTTGAAAAACGAAAATAAAATACAGAAATAATAGATATAAATCATTATTCTCATGATCTTTCTTACCGTTTGCATGTACTACCGTTTTATCACGATCTGTGCCTTGGACTATCCCCCACCTGTTGTTGGTTAATGCTTATTAATTTGTGTTTCATGGAATGCCAATAGAGATATTTGCAATTGCAAGATCTCCAATTACATACTACAATCACACTGCTACGTTTATATTTGACAATTGCGCTATGAATGCTACTCTTCTAGTTCTTTTTATAAGAAACTTGAATGAAAACTCAAGTTTTCATTCAAGTGAAAACTTGGTCTTAACTAATTTAGATCTGTGGTCTAAACCAAGATCTAAGACTTGGTCTTAGGTCTTGGACCAAGGGCCTGTGATCTTAAACGACTTAGACCTTTGCATTGTTAAATCTTCAGGATGTGTCCGAAACGTTCATTTGATGTACTTTTTAAAGATATTAAAAGCAACTATATTTGTTTTATTATTGCCGAAATCTCAATGATTAATACAACATAAATACTTTACATTAGCTAGGTGCTTCAGAAGGGATGACAAAAATTGAATTAAATGTTTTAAAGCTTAAGTCAGATAAATGTAGTTAATCCCAACATCATCTTTGAGTCATTCAAACCTGATCTAGAGATGGTCAAAACCTTGAAAAAGTTATTGGTATAAAAAGCGTAGATTGAGCTAATGTAATGATAGGCCAGCATCATCGACTCGCACCAATTTAAATAATAAGAGTAAACGATCTTATGTCATTGTAAAATTTATTTCTTATTCTCGTCGATTAGCTGTGAATATGCATACAAAATTCTGTTAAATTTAAATGCTTCACATTTTTGTAAATGGGGAATTTTTTTGAAAAAATGTTTGATTTGGGGAAAAAATTGACTTTAAATTTGTTAAAAAAATTTTATAACGAAAAATTGAAAAATGAAAGCTTGCCTTTTTGAGCACAAATTGCGTTGGGGACTTTTTCTGAAAAAAGGCCTGATTTGGAGAAATTTTCAGAAATTTTGAGGAAAATGGTTTTCAACAATCTGGAAACACTGGAAACGTGGCATATCAGTACTTAAATATTATATCGGAGTGACTAAACGTAAATTCAGAAACAGATTTAAAGAATATATGTACATTAAATACGATAAACTTAGTGTGGTGGTTGCTCGATAACCCCCCCCCCCATATTTTTATTTTAATTCAATTTTATTAGCTATTTTATTTCCTATCATCTCCTTTTTATTAATGTTCTCAATTTAAATATTATTTCGATTTCGTTTCTTTTGATATCGTCGCCTGTAAATTTTTCTTCCTTACCTGGCTATCGAATGTTCTAAACCGGTAAAATCTTGTTTGAATTCATTCCTTCCGGTTTGGAAATCTTTCTAGAACAATCTTGATCGTTCTATGGGTGGTATTTCCGGTTAATCTGGCACTCCCCTTGGCCTATCAAATTCAAATCCACAGGTGACGTGATTTAACCAGCTAAGTGCATGGCCACCTTCTTTGGCCTTCATTCTTTAAGCGTTTGTCATTTTTTTTCCTTATTAATTCATATTTCACTATACATTAAATCGTAGCTTGGCCTATTTTCCCTCGCTCTCCTCATTCGAACGTTGCCAACTTGGCGTATTCCGGGTTTACAGTAACCCTTGTTCTTTTCTCCCTCCTGGCTCTGCGCCACCAGTGCAGTTGCGCAGTTGGAGCTCAGTTGAGATGGATACTGTTGGGTGAGCGTAACCGATGCAGTTGAGATGTGCCGAGAAATTTAGCGGACACCGGGGCAAGTATGCGCGCCCCGAGGCTGTTGTGCGTGACCGTTTGAGTTGAGCAGGTGCCGGGAAATGTTGAGCGGATGATTCCACCGTATGATGGATGTTTTTTTAATGCTGCGAGGAGCTAGGCTCTCCTACCGCCGCAACCTAAATCCTTTGTTTTTCTTTTTTATTCCGGCTACTCAATTTTGTTTTAAGAGTCGTCATAGTTTATCTTCAAAGAACTCTCGTCAATTTATTATCAAGCTTCTCCAACTGATTTTCATTTCATCATTTTTTTAGTGAATTCATTTTTCCTCTGAAAAGAATGCAGAGAAAGTGATTCATATATAAAATATATCATAATTTAATTCCTCTTCATTTCATGATTAATCGGCTATAAGCATAAATATAATTATCTGAGCATGAAAACGGCATCCCCAAAATGAAGATATTGAATATCTTTTTGTGATTTTTCAGGCATATTCCTTTTGAAGTAATATTTGATTGATATTCTAAAAATATTTGAGTTTTTTCATATCGTTCAAGAAAATGTTATCATGTTATCAAAAATGAATACAAATATATATGAAGAAGAGTTGTGTTAAAAATATGTCGACTTATGTATATCTTCCTTGTGGAGCAATTGTTGTACGAAAATAATAATAATTCTACTTATATAAGTTTGTGCATGATAACAAATGAATATATATATATATATAAAATATTCAAGTCATGAAGAATTTCACAAGTGATATTAAATAAATATGCTTGTCTTCTTCAAAATCCTCTCTTCATTTTTATTGTGTCAATGCCTATTCATTTGTCTACCTGAAGTTGTCTTCATCAGCCAGGAAGTCCAGGTAACTTTTATTCTTATCACTTTATATTTTTACATCTTTGCTACGAGTTAATATTATCATAGTTAAGGATTCATTATTAAGAAATATCAATGGTAGCCTTTTGTCATAATACTTTTTATATAAGGGGTCTTTTGCTGGCCTCCATCCAACGCAATGTCATTTACCCTTTATTACGATCACCTAGCCTATATTTGAGATGAAACAAAAAATAGTGTTTTCTCATCTCCTTCTTTTCCTCCCAAAACACCACACTTAGTAAACTACAGTCCTATCAAGACTTTTCTCGAATAGTGAAATAAAATCGATTTCGGCAATGTAAGAATCATTGCTAGACAAGAGAACCTCCACAAAGCCAAGATCACTGAAATTAACAACAAGAAATAACCAGGTCTGTAATAATAATATATCCAGTGCTTGTATTGAAATTCTTAAAACATAATTACGTTCAAATAAACATTAAATTTAACTATATACAACAGATACGGCATCACCACCGTGTTTACTTTGGGAAACATCCGGTAGAGAATTTCAGCGTTTGCTTTTGAAAATTGGGGATTGGGGATATCCTAACATGTTGGTAATTTTCTTAATATTTTCCTGACAATTAACAAGTTTTATTGTCCGAAACTGTTCTAGTAATTGTACTTTTTTACTGTAAGTAGTATGTGACTTTAATTATACATTTTAAAATCTATTTTATGCACAGATGAATCGAATTTATTATACATTTATTATAACACAATGTTAGAAGTCCTTTTAGTGTTACATATAAATACATATAACTATTTTATAATCAGGAAAAAAAAGGCAAACAGTCTTATACTACTTAAAGATTTAATATTTTAAAAAGTGCTATTCATTCAAAAACTTTTTTATCAAATTGCTTCATTCTATTAAACAAATTATTAATAAATAACATCTACTAAAAGTTTCCTTTAAATTTAATACATATTTTATTTTATCCTATAAATTAAATATCACACTAAAAATGGTTCTACCAATATTGATTAATGTGATTATCAATAATCTTCATCTATTCTTTTGAAATTCAAATTCAAACTATTTTCTATAATAGCTCAAAAATATACGTCGACTGTTTACTTTCGATTCTTTTTTTGTAAGAATATTTTACTGGAATCCAATACATTGACCTAGAAATTAAAATTTTCAAATCGAATACTATTTCCATCCCACACCACGAAATGAGAAAAATTCAATGAATGGTATAATAAAATATTGGGTATGGAAATATTTTCCCTAAAACCTTTCAAAATATATATCTCAAAGGTATTAAGCAGAAACATTCGAAAAAGTTTCATTCATTATTTTAAACAATTTGTTTCGATATTTTTTCCATAATCTTCAAATGTCAATGATTATGCAAACATTATTAAGTATGGGGCTGTGCATATATAACGCTATCAACTTTTCAATAATTTTGGACCCCTCCCCCCCCCCAATCCGATATCATGCGTTATCATCACTCGATCTCCCCCTCGCCCCCGGTAATGCTATCGTTATCGAAGTGTTTTTTTTTTCTTTTTTTCTTGTAGACTTTATTTCTTTTGTTTGGAATGATGTACAAAACTGGCATATTTATTTTTCGCATACTTTATTAATTCAAATAAAGATACTTTTTTTAATATAGGTATAGTTTAAGGGCCAGTTTAATGCGACGCCTTTTAATTCAATCGAAAATATTTTAGTTATGCTTAATCTAACAAAGTTACATGTACAGTAAGGATATATCATGAACTGTGTATGACACAAATGTAAACAGTAAGTAAGACTAATGTCCCTTAATTGAGAAAAATGAAGTTTAAACACAAATGGAAAAATACAATAACTTCTTCCAAATTACTAATGATTACAACACTTCGGAAATTTCACGTCAAACATAGGAAATGAGGTATGTTCGTATTATAACGAATTTTTAAAAATATTCAGATCTTGCTGTAATAGTATACTTCGGATCACTGTGTAGTATTCGAAATATTTTATGTTTCCCCGTTAATGTTTTTTATTTTCTATTATACAGGAGGTAAAATTTAGGAAACCACAACAACGGATGTCAATTTCATAAAATGTGAATAGTTTAATAAAATTAAAATGTGCCCCAAACAATAATTCCTCCTATATCATTATGAAATAGAATACTTTTGTGTAGCCCTGTAAATTAATTGTCTGAGCGTAGCGAAGTCTTATACTCAGAGTACCTAACGATATTAAAAATAAAAAAAATTCTTTCGTCAAGCAAATCTCAAAAAGTGCTTTTAGAATTTAAATTCTGTTTGTACCAGACGGTACCTATGAAGGTAACCTCTTGAATGCACCTACTTTCAAAAATTAATTCCAAATAGTTTAAAAGTTATACTAAAAAAACTGATAAAAAAGTACAATTTATTTGCATACGTCACAGAAATTTGATGTACGTCACTTTTTACTCGCTGGATGTTTTCGTTAAATTCCAGAATTCGAGCACATGGAGAAAAGAAAATACGCATGTAATTTTTATTTACTTAAAATAAAACATATTTAAATGAAATAAAAAAATTGGAAAGGAAATCTGTTTTATTATTATTATTCATTAGCCTCCGATGCTATTTCTTTCAGACAATCTGAAAAGTGTCGTATCAAAAATTGTGGCTCATTTTTACTTACCTATCATGTGTAGTATAGGGTAAATCTTGCAATCGTTTTGAAAATAAAAAAAAATAAAGAATACTGCCCAGTTAAACTGATGGCATTGAGCTCACAGGCTACAAATACTAATTGTACATTAAAGCCTTATATTTTCAAGGGTTAATTCCGTTCGAAAAAAATTAAGAAGGGGAAACAGCTCTCCCCTTTCCTCTTTTTTTATACTTAATCATTGAACCTCCTATCAAAGACATGCTTTGTCATATAAAAAATCTATACCCAAAATTCAGAGCAAATCGGATAATTCTTAATAAAAATCCATTTAGCATTTATATAATTTAAAAGGAGTTATCCCCCTCTTTTATACTTAACCATTAAACTTCCAAAACTATTCAGAGATTTGAACGAAATTTGAAAATTCTGCTTGAAAAACCCAATTATATAAATTAAGGGGGGGGGCATTAGAACCCCTGTTCCCCCTATTTATACTTATTCAATGAACATCTAATAACAGTCACGGAATCGCCTCATCAGAATGATCCTAATCTAAATTTTGAACGAAAACTGTTAATTCTGCATGAAAAACCCATTCATATCAATTAAGGGGAGGGGCATGAGCCCCCCGTTCCCCCTCTTATACATATCGAATGAACTCCAAAAACTAATGAGGGAAGCGCCTTGTCAGGATATACCTACATACAAAATTTCAAGTGGATCCGATATTTTTATCATGAGTTATCGCGTTACGCACGAACGCACGTATATACAGAACGGACGGGCACATAAGCTCTCAGGCTATGATAGCCTGTGAGCTAAAAATTGACGGATTTACACGCTTTAGATACTGGAGATACCGAAAAACATATTTTTAGAAAAAAAAATTGCCGTCCGTCTGTCAACGCTCTATCTCAAGAACAAATGGAGATACAGACTTAAAATTTTGTATGTACTTAGTAAGTAAGAATAGGATGAAGCCTATTTAATCTTAGTAACCTCGATTATCCGGAACTATTTTTTTCGGACTGTCGAAAAATTCTTTCTGATGAAATGTATATAAAAATTTTCGATTTTTTTTTTTTTTTTTTTTTTTTTTTTTTTTTTGAGGAAAGGACGTAAAAGGCAATAAAATAACACAAATTTTGCATCTAGAACGAAGTCGGTCGGATTAATAGTTGCCGAGATATTTGTAATCCTGTTTTCTACATTCTTCGATTTTTCATGACCCTGTATTTTCTTCAAATTTCAATTCAAAGATATGTTTTAATTGGAAATGAGACACTTAATCTGACGCAGTAAATTGTTAGTTCATATGATTATTGTTTTGGAGTTATAAGGATGTTTCTTTTACGCAATCCGTTACTACTTGTGTAGTTTGGTATTTTACATAATTTGTCGAAATGGGTTTATCGGCAAATCATTAATGGAGCATTACTATGTACATTAAGAATATTTAAATATACGTTTAAATTTTGTTTTGGAATTGCAATGCATTTTATAAATAGTTTTCACATATTTTATTTTCACGTATTATATAATGCATATCTATGATGGGTAAGTATTACGGACATAATAATGAGACATTCATACAATTTTATTGTTAAAATGCATTTCCTTTTTCTCGGAGTCTATAAAAAAGCATTTAAACTAAAGAAAAAATCCATTTTTGATGAATCTAGTCAATGAAAAAGTCGCAGGTCAAATTGCATTTCTTTATTATTCCGCAATTCTAATGTCTCAGAGAGAAATTGGTAATCAATTGTGTATTTCACGCCGTTCTGTTTGCTATTATATTAATAAACACAAGAAAAATGAAGTTAGTTCATTGCATTCTAAATGGGGTCGCCCTTCTAAAAGACCTCTATTATTTTTTTATTTATTTTATTTATTTATTTTTTTTTTAATCAGAGGCGAAACTGAATTCTGCAATGGCAGAATCTACATTCAACTTGTTTACATATTTAAAACAAAAAAGCCATAATACTTAGTAACTTAATATTTGAGATTTTGCGGTAATCTTTATAATAGCATTTTTTAATTGCCATTAGCATTTTATATATTTCACGCGTGCAGATTGGAAACAATTATTTCGTTTTTAAATAAAATACGTGTTTGACATGCGTTCTTTAGATATTCCTTTTAATCATAGATTATATTCTGTTATATTTTTTACATAGATTACTTAAAATTATTTCTCATTAAGCAATGTATCTTCCCCTGCGATTATTGCGTGATTGCACGCATTTTTTTATACTTAAATTTTATGAAAACATAAATATGCCACCGATGTCATATGCTTTCTAAGTTGGCGCGATTGCAACAAAATGGCGATTGAATGTCTCGCATGGTAACCCATTTATTTTGTTTCATCAATCTATTTAAAAAAGAAACAACAGTGGAAGCAATAAGTAAACAGTTATAAATAATAAATAGAATAATAAATAGAATAAAATACATAAATAACACAATAAACCATAAATATTAACATTTAGAGCAATATTCAAAACTTCCACCAAATCAAAGTTTTTGCCAATTTGCGGGAGAAAAAATCGCGCCACGTAGTGCGTATGTGACTTTCGTACAATATGTATATGTAAAAATAAACATAAACGTTTATCAGGTTTATTTATGCGACTGTTCATCTATTTGCAACAAATCTCACTTTTTGACTCCAAACTGGAGTGCCAAGGTAAAGGTAATGTTAGAAAAGTACTATTAGGGCAGGTATATCATATATGCATCAGATTTGGGGCAAATTTGGCAAAATCTTTTTCTTTTTTTTTTTTTTTTTTTTAATATTAGTTACATATATATTTTTTTCAATTATTTTCTATTATTTTAAAAATGAAATAACAATAAATAAAAACACGATTAATTAATAAATAAGGTGGTCTGGTGTAATAACGCCAGGCGGGGTAATAACGCCAAGTGCTAATATTATGCAGAATTATGAAATAATCTGGTAAATGACACCAATGTGCTCTGCGCAGAAGGGTTTGAGTAATATAAATCGCAAAAAACAGCTTCAAGTTAATTTGTTTCATTTTTAGGTCTTGTTCTTTTTCAAGCAACTAAAATTAACGCTTGATCTAAAATTTGCGAGATAAGTTTTTTGATGTGAAGACTATTTTTTTTATCCGGAAATACTTTGTTAATTACATAAATTTGTAGTACATTTCATGGACTTTCAAAATGTTGTTGAAGATTTTGGCTATCTTCACGAGATTATTTGTAATTTAAAATGTACAGCGCAATAACTATAACGGTGTAATAACTCCAATCCTTGGCATTAATACCCCGGTTGATTCCCTACAGTGGCCGAGCTACATCCTAAATACTGATTCAAATAAACGCAGTTAAAACTGTGCAATGTTTCTAATAATTCTATTTAAGCGGTCCTTTTTAAGCAAAAAGAAGCTCACGGTCTGATATTCTTTTGCCTTATCCCCCCCCCCCCCCCCCCCACACACACACCACACCTTTATTTTTCTTACACTTTCAGAAAAAATTGAACATTTTCAATAGATTAGAATGCAATTTGTCAATTTCTAAGTTTGTAGAGTTTGTATTTTTAGAATTTGGCAATCTACATACAATTATTCCATCTTATTTCATAGTTTTGTTTGCATGGCGTTATTACCCTCATAGGTGGGTAATAACGCCAAATAGCATTGGTCAAGAAATCACGCCATTACATTTTATGAATACATATCTGTTAAATTATTTTTTTTTATATAGATAGTCAATAAGTTGCTGTATCAAATCATATATTTGTTTGAAAAATACAATCTAAAACTGAGCCGTGAAAATTGGTAGAACTTTAACGTGGCGTTATTACCCCAGGGTACCTTATTGAAAAAAACTATATATATATATATATATTAAGTAAATAAACAATTTATTAATAAATAATTAACAATAGCAGGGTTACTAAGCCATGCAAAATAACGTTATTCTGGCGCCAATTATGCCATATATAAGTTCCGTGTTCTTTTCTGGTTTTTTGGAGAGCTTTATTATTTATGTATTTATTTATTTATTTATTTGGCATTAAAGGAACCAATCTGATTTCAATCTTGAGCCTTGGAGTTGCATTTTTAATACTTACCAACAAAGTTGAAAAGTGTTTATGCATTCGGTTTCTTTGTCCTTGTGGCCATACATCCGCCTGGCCTCGCTCTAATATCTGTAAATATACGCTTATTTTAATGCAATTTGTAAATCTTATTAAGGTCCCCTAGGCATGTTTGGTATTGTATATGATGTATGTGAGATTGAAGTTCCTTTAAAGGGGCACCCAAAAGAATTTGATTACATTATCATCTAAGGGTAAGAAACGTTAACAGAGTATGTTAATGACATTACGCTATTGCAGATGGATTGAAACTGATATAAATCACCAAGTTTCTCTACGATTACGTTATAACAGAATATTCATAGCATTTTTATTCTATTTACAGGGACACATTAAAAAAATCAGCTACAATACTGTCTTTTAGTAACACTTGCTGAAATTTGTTTAAATTTTGGCATGCGCTTTTAAATTTAACTATTTTTTAAGTACGTTCAAAATTATATAAATACATAGCGCATACAGTCGTCGTCTGATGCGTCCCTCTGTCTGACTATCCATCAGTCTGTCCACATATAACTCCACAAAAACTACCCAACCGAAACGATTGAAATTTTAAATATATATTTGATGCAAATTTTGTTGAGTCATTAGAAAGTTTAGTAAAATTGGGTACATAGTTCAAATATAGGGTCAGTTAAAATATTCCGTTACATTACGGCCGAAGGGTTGAGATAGTTCCAAATACTTGTTAATTATAACTACCGTTGAAACATAAAGAGATTGTTGTAAAATTTATGAAGTGCTCTAGAATATAAATTTTGCAGAATATGCCACACAAAGAAAACTTATTATTCATTTACAGGATACCACAAAAGACTTCCGAAACATAATGGTATGTGGGGGGAGGGGCAGTATTTTTTTCCAATCAAGAGATTTTATCATAGAGACATTTCCTCATTTGTCATTACAGGTCTTTAAAATAACTTATTCGGGTAAAAATGCATAATCGAGTTCACTTTGGCGTATTTGAGCCTGCATGTTTTGCCGAAGAAATGTGTTCAGATTTCTAAATCACTTGTGATGATTCTTTGACATCTCAAAGTTTATGCAGATGAGATATTCAAATGTCGTGTCGTACCTTATATTATAAGCATTGCATTTTAGCATATAAAGCATTTTATTTATTCCAAGATATTGCTCAACTTCTTGAAAATAGGTTTGAAAATAAAATAAAACTGTGTATGTAGTGGCTAGCATGCACGATCCATTTAAATCGAATTAATTATATCTAGAACATACAGTTAAACGACGCATTGCATTCCTTTGTTGGCGTTTTCGGAATTTTTATGTATCACTTTTTAAAGAGAGAATTCCCTAAATTCCTATTGAGAACCTCATCGCATCGATAGAAATCAGATGTAGATATTATACTTTTATATATATTAACTATTATGTATTAATTATTTAAGGGGTCCATACACCATGTAAACCATTCCCTTTTTCTATTCAACATTCATGATTTGTGCCATTTTTAGGTTCTAAAATTGCTGTAGTGTCTGTTTATGTTTTTGATGTAATTTCAAAGAGCTCAAATTCCGATACAAGTTATTTTAGTATTTTATTATCTGTATTACTTTTAACGCATTGCGTATTTCCAAATATACCCATGCACGAGTGTTTTGCATAAATTGCTTTTCCATTTTTTAACCGTGTATACGATTTTATATAGACTATTTTGTAACTCTATATTTTACTTTGGCCATTTTCGTCATTTGAGCTTGTGGCAGTATATGGTCAATTAATGGTAGTATGTTATTATTTTTTCTTTTACTTTTTGCAAATTATTGACCAATAAATCTATGTTCTCAGCAATATCGCTCAGACTAATCCCTCTAAGGGAAGTCCTGGTAAAATATATCCTTTGCACCACAAATTTTACAGAATGTATATTTTAGTACCTAATAGATGCAACTCAATTTTCTCATGCTTGAAAGAGTGTAATATCATTAAAATGCACTTGAAATTATATTTTCTCATTGGCCGTAATGTAACGGAATACTTTGGATTGTTCCTGTAATTAAACTGTGCATCTAAATTTCATAAAATTTGAAATGACACGACAATTTTCAACAATGAAATATTTTTAATTTCAAACGATTCGGTTGCATACTTTTTGAGTTGTTATACCTGGACAGATAGACAGTCGACAGACGGACGGACTGATTGAATGACAATTGTAGGTGCTACGTATTTATATAATTACGAACGCACCTAAAAAAGGGTTCTTGAACTTCATAAAACGCAGAAACCAATGTATTGTCAATATATAAAGTAGCGTTTATAAAATAATAATAATAATAATAATAATAATATTTTCTTGCCGCATGTTTAGGAAACATTTCCGAGTAATTTATGGAGCATATTACCAGGGGCATGAGAAGAGAAAACTGCGCCCGGGGCAAAGTCTCAATTTGGTGCCCCCTTCCAATTTTTTTTCTTGTGACAGGCTAAAAATGATGTTTGTAGTATAAATTTGCGCCCCCTAAATTTCAGGGACCGGAGCGACTGCCCTCTTCGCCCCCTAAATTTCAGGGACCGGGGATGCCCTCTTCGCCCCCCATTTCGCCACGGCGCAGCATATTACTCCATTTCTTTTTGGAATATCAGGTTTTCGAATACTTTCACTTTTCAAGCAAACATTTTCATTTTTACCGAATATGTGTTGCAGACAAATGCGATAAATTACCATCATTGACTTTGAAATTAATAACTTGTTACTCTTTCATTAATAAATTGAATTAAGCAGCTGGAATTGTTTATTTGAGAAGTGATAAAATCCTAAAAACTAATATTCAGGCTTACGCAATAAAAACTGTACAGACGCAATAAAAACTACTCAGAAACGCTTCCGAAAATTAGTATCATCAAAAGAAGCTTTATTTTAAGAAACCATTTTTTTTCATTCTCAAAAATTTGTCGATTTCTGAGACTTCTACAGATAAAGAATACTTTTCACAATCATGGATAAATCGGGAAGAAATTATTGTACGTTTTCATTCATGGAGACATTTTATTTTCGAATATTAAATAATGTATATCTTTTCTTACAGTGTAATGCCATGCAAAGAAACTTTTTAAAGGGCACGATATAAAGATAAATCGCGTAATTGTCTGCTTTATATTACATTTATATTACAATTATGAATTTTGCATTATATTGCATTTTTTATTAGTTCATATTTTTCTAAGAATTATATAGATATATGGAAGTAACATGTTTCCATTGATAAAATTATTAAGAGACATTTCTAAAAAAATACTTTTGTGTCAAAAATACCCGGAATAGTTAAAAAACACACAAAAAATAATTTATTCATCAAAATTTATTTTGTCACATTCCATCTAGTCAAGTACAACCTAATTATTCATACATTTTTCCTAGGTTCATTGAGGTATGGCCTCTAGCTCCCACCGTTAATTTACTTTTATGATTCCATTTGACCCAAAACGCCCCCTTTGAAGTATAATTTCATTTTCTGGAATAGCAAAAAAAAAGTCGAACGATGCTATAATAGCCAAGTATTAATACTTGTTCGCTGTTTTTTTCGTCAAAAGAGGTTGTGCGACGATGACTTTGTGTGATGGTGCATTATCATGACGCTCAATTCATACGAAATTTCATTGCTTTTATAGATGGTTAGCACACACACTTTCGTATGAAACAAAATATTTAAGGCAAATTCTTTCTTCATATAAATTATCCATTGACAAAAATTTCAGAGCTCTCAAATGTCTAAAGGAACAGCTACTCTCACATTTCAGTTACACATTTCTCGTATTTAAATTGTTATAACCCGAGAACCGTTAAAGATAACTTCTTCAAACAAGGAACATGTTTTTTTTTAAATTGTTTTACTTTAATTCCAATACTGCGAAAAAGAGAAATATATTTACTTTTGATGGTATGATTTTCATTTTAAGTTTTCCCTTTTTTTTCAAAGTTTTAATTTAAATGTTTTTAATTTTTATTCAAACTAATATTTTAAAAAATCTTGAATCAAAATTAAAGTTTATATATTTCTGATTATTAAAATAAAAAAGTAAAATTTTGCAAATAATATTTCCAGGTATAACGAGTTTAAATAACCCCACATTTTAATAATTTAAAATTAACATTTTAAAATAAATTATAAGAAGTTTAATCATGTGATTTGTTTTAAAAAATTATATCGTTAACCATCACAAAAAATTTAAAATTTTTAACTCAAAAAATAAAAATTATTTTAAAATGTGTCCCGGAGCCCCTTAAGTCATACATGGCTTTCTAACTAAGCATTATAACTCAGTACAGTGGTGCCAACTTACAAGGGCACCACCAAACATGGTGCACACAGATTTTGATGATTTCAAAGTATGTTGTAGGGGTCATACCACTAATTATTCAGCTGAAAGGATTCTTTCAAATGGGCCTTAGTTTTTGAGAAATTGGGGGTCAAAGTTCAGCGTATATTTCAAATACTTATTAGTACGAGCGCCGCATGTGAATTCGTGGCGTCGTGGTAACGTACGAGCCTGCAAGTCGAAAGGGTGCGGGTTCGAATCTGTCCTCGGCCTTTTACTTATTTTTATGTTTTTTTTACACTTCGCAAATTATAAACAGAATTGAAAATTCTACAGCTTTGAACCTTTTGATATTTTCTGAAGAGGACAGTTTACTTTGTCAACATTTTTTTATTATTATTTTTTCAAAATATGGTGAACTGACTGCATTTCAGGGTTCAACTAAAAGTACAGTTTGCAACAAATAAATAAATAAAAATTTGTATTTAATTAAAACTTTGGAAAAGTATAAGAAAATTTCAAACTTTTAAAATCTCCACTACTTTAAATATTAATATTTTTAGATTAATCAGTCACTTTTTTTCTTTTCAAATGTGTATTACACAATATTGTGCTTGGATTTTTAGATAATTTAATACTGCATTTAATATAATTTATATTACTAAAATACTTAATTCGTGATAAATATGTTTAAAAATATATTAAAAGTAAAAAAAAGAAAAAAAAGGTTTAATCATCATTTGTAAAAGTGGAAAAATAAGACCAATAAAAAGAAATCTTCATTTATTCTGATAATTACGGAGGAAAGCAGACGATTAAAAAAAGTATTTTTATATGTATTATAAATTTTATATCATTAAACAGACGATTTTCGTATTTAAGTTGAATTACGGAAAGAGTGTTTTGATTTGTTATAAAAACAGATGTAATCTCTCATTTCTTATTTGTGCAAACGATAACTTATGTTCATGTTGAACTTTGGGGATAAATGTATTTACAGAAAATTGGAAAATTGAAAACTTGGATAACTGGTCACAACTTGCATTTTAACATTACTGCATTAATATTTTATTATTTTTTCGAAGATACGCATTACTTGAATAATCTAATCCTAAAGACGTTTAAAAAATTGCACCCAAAAATTATTTTGTATTATTTATACATATACAAAAAAAGGCAAGTTTTCATTTAGAATGCTATAAAATAAAAAAGCGATAGGAAAAAAATCATTATTTCAGGATTGTGCTTAAAATAAAAAACGCGAATAATAATTAATAAAAAAAAGTTCTAGGCGTAAACTAGTTTTGTAGTTTTGTCAATAGAAATGTTCGTTTAAAAATTGCAGAAAAAAATTAATTTTCATGAAAAAATTTAAAAATGTAAATGTAATTTATTAAGAAAATATCAAAAGCTGTAGCAATTTTGTAATAAAAATACTTAAAATTTGTAACGTGTAAAAATACAAAAATAAATAAATAAAAGCCGATGACTGATTCGAACCCGCAACCTTTCGACTTGTAGGATCGTACGATACCACGACGCCACGGATTCACATGCGACGTTCGTACTAATAAGTATTTGAAATATACGCTGAACTTTGACCCCCAATTTCTCAAAAACCAAGCCCATTTGAAAGAATCCTTTCAGCTGAATAATTAGTGGTATGACCCCTACAACATACTTAGATATCATCAAAATCTGTGTGCACCATGTTTGGTGTTGCCCTTGTTAGAGCAAAAAATATTGTCGTTATGTCTTTTATATGCATCTTTAAAATAATAAATTTCAAATATTTTTTTACACAAAAGGTAACTTTCGGCTTCTATTGTTACGTGGAGTAGAACACTCATGTGCTATAAATATTTAAACCTTTCGTCGGGCGCGCGTTGTAAATTGTACAACAGGCGAAAAACAACCAATTACTGCTGCTTTATTTTAATTATACAAATAATTAAACTGCCAAGTATCACATAAGTTATCTCAAATCACAATTTATGAAAGTATTCTGAAAAACACTTATTTTATTATAACATAATAAAGCAGAAGTTTTAATATATAAAAAGCTACTTACTACTACAATCACAAAGAATAAAAATTAATAATGAATTACTAAGCAATAATTAAGTAATTTCGGATTTTCAGAATTAATCCTATAATTCATCTATATTAGTCGCTTCCCATAACAAACATAATATTTGCTCTTTTGAAGGTTTTTTACAGGTAAACCATGCGCATTTCATGCACTGTTAACAAATTAAAATGACAGGTGCAGTTAATTGCGAAATCTGAAATACAAATAACTTTCAGGAGCTAGATAAAGAGATCCAATAAACGAATACAAACGGCTTAATACCCGCTACTGCTTGAATTTTGTTTTAAAGAAAAAAGAAAGTGAATTTTGCACTTTTTACAACGGCGCGCCCGACGCGATGGAAGGTTAAGTCTTTCTGAGAGTGACTTATTTTAGAAAAAATAGAACAATGGCGGATCTAAGGAGGAGGGCGAAGGGGCAATCGCCCCCCCCCCCTGAGCCCAATAAAGTATCTGAAGGACGATATTAGATGCCCGCACTGAAAAGTTGTTGGTCCTAAACTCGAGACCGATGCGACCCGACTCTGGTTGCGCCAATTTTAATGTATTGTACTGGGGATGGGTCAGGTCTTCCACTTTCAGAACCGGGTCGGGTCATATTTTTTTCTGCAGAGCTGGATGGACCCGCACTGTTTTTTCCAGGTCGGGTCTGGCGTAGACTTCCTTCTTACTAGAGGTATACACAGACCAAAATTTTCAGGTCTGGGCTCCGTTCGTTCGGAATAAAGGCTAAACACTCCATCTCGGATCGACACAGCCCGTATGCTGTGGCGGTACTAAGGGGCGAAATCCCCCCCCCTTCTTGGGCTAATAAAGGGTTTACAAAGTGACATTACGCATCCAACTTGGGGCGAAGCTCGAGCCCGTCACGGGTCGCGTCAGTTTAAGCCCTCGAGACTTGGACTGGGTAAGGTTTTCTCTCCTTTTTGAATCGGATCGTGTCCTAATCTTGCTTTTTTTGGAGATTCGGATGAGGACATGTTTCTTTTTCTTCCAGACCGAGCCTGATCTCGATTTCATTTTTCCTCGAAGTTTGCATTGGACAAAATTTCCAGGTCGTGGTTCGGCCCGGAATAAAAGCTAAATATTCGGTCCATATCTGATCTAGATAGTATGATAAACATTATTGGCTCGAGCACGACCCGTGCAGCTAAACGTTCGGTACATCTCTGATCTAAATCTCTTTGAAGAAACACGTTCACGGATAAAAGCGAATTTCGTTAAAAAATCGTGGAAAAACGCAAATTTTGTCAAAGGATTTCGTCAAACTGGGCCAACCATTCTCGCAAGAGTAAAAACCGAATCTGTAAATCACTCAAATCTGAAATGTATGATAATCTGCCCCGATGCACTAAGCGCAGCTAAAAAGTAAAAATCTACCCGACCAATAGCAAAATATAGTTGTTCACCGGACGCAGACCCGACCCGAAGCAAAAAATCAAACTAACTTGACCCGCTGCAAACAGAAGTTAACCGGATCCAAACGCGACCTACAACAAAAAGTAAAAATTAACCCGACCAGCAGCAAACAGTAGAAGTTAACCGGATCCAAACGCGACCCACTACAAAAAATAGAAATTAACCCGACCAGCAGCAAAAAATAGAAGCGAACCGGACATTAAATTTTATGAAATGATCGCAGAGAAAACACGAATTTCTTCAAAGGATCGTGAAATAGACGCTCATTTCGTCCAAAAATTGCGAAAAAGAACGAAAATTATATCAAAGGACTCACCCCAATCAATTCGGGTCAACCCGAACACTTCTTGCAAAAGTAAAACCAAATCCTAAACTGCCCCAAATCAGAATTGTATGTCAAACTTCCCCAAATGCGCTAAGCACAGCAAAAAAGTAAAAGTCAACCCGATCAACAACAAAATATAATAGTCGACCGGACCCAAACCCGACCCAAAGCAAAAAATCAGAAATTAACTCGAACCGCAGCAAAGAGTAGAAGTCAACTGGACCCAAACACGACCCAAGTAGAAATTAACCCGACCAGGAGCAAAAAAATGGAAGCCAACCGGACCCAAACCCGACCCACAACTAAAAAATAGACGAAACACGTCCCGCGTTAAAAAAAATGAGTTCCGACGCGTGCATCAGACTGGAGTTTCCAAGTTTCTAAAATCGTCCCCCCTTGAGGACTCTCCAGATCCGCCCTTGAAATAGAATACATGTAAGAACACTTTAAAAAGATAAAAGAAAGATTTTTAACCGTTTATTTACAGAAGTATTTATCAAGAAATGGCTTCACCTCAATAATTATTTTTTTTAATATCGGAAGATATACTGGAATTTTTAACTATAATAATGTGAAATTTAAACATGTTTCTTCATTAACCCCTTGCGCCACAGTGGTTTCATTGATATACCACTTAATTTTAACCTTTAGCTTCCGGGGGGATTACCGTAGTCCCAAGAAAATAAATGTTGAAGAATACGGGGTTAGGATTATCGTTATCCCGAAAAATTCCACCCCTCCAACAGGCGGAAGAAGAAATCATTAAGGTCCTTTCCCTCAATAGGGGTCCGACTGAGTATCGAGCAAGGGAAATTCTGTAGGGAGGATGTTAATTATCCTAGGGAAATGCCGGGAAAAGAACGTGGCAAAAAAATAAACATTGTTTACGCAGACGACGTAAAGCTGTTTCTACCCCAGTTGCTGCAAGATTCTTAGGTAGTTCTTGCTTGTGAGACATAATAATGAATAGATTATATTCAGCAAGTAGTTTTAGAGATTTAGTGTTGCTAATTTTGGCTACACTTTTGCTCTTAGAATGTAAAATGAAGCATTATTTTTTTTTCTTACTAATGCACTAAATATTAGAAATTACGTGCGTAATTTTACTCACTGAATTGAAAAAAAAATCAAATGTTTATACTTATTATATTTATGGAACTTATGATTGTTCTCAAGCCCAAAGGAGTTATTTTTTGAGGCTTTTCTGAATTCGTTTTTATTATTCAAAAACATACGAAATTGTTAACATATGAAACATATGAACGAGACGTGAAATTCTTAATAAAAATTATATAATAGAATGGCGTTTTCAATTTATTTAATAAAGGCAAAAACATTTCAGAAAATAATGTTAAAGTTGGCGTTTTGACCAAAATTTCCAAGTGCGAAATTTAGGGAAAGGTGGAAATTTGCTGGTTGTATTTTTGTTGCGGTAATGTCAATAAGTAATTTATTTATAACAAAAACAAAATGGAAAAACTGAATTCCATTCCTAATTCTATCAAAATCCTATCCTGCCAAGTCTGCCAATTTTATGCCGACACGTTAAGAATTATTCAGAAAGTTTCACATTAGAAACCAGCTTGATTCTGTGGTCGGTAAACGAAAAAAAGTGACCGGAAAAAAGTTATCGGAAAAAAGTGACATAAACTACAAAAGCGAAAAAAAGTGACACGGAAAAAAAGTGACAAGGAAAAAAAGTGACAAGGAAAAAAAGTTACCGGAAAAAAAGTGACAAGGAATTGATTTTGCGGATTTATTATTGATTTTGGGGATTTATTATTGATTTTGGGGATTCATTGGTTCAGCATGAAAGGGGCTTCGAGGGGGGGGGGGCTCATAATTTAGGTAAATGGGTTTTTTATGCTGAATTAACTGTTTTGGTTCAATTTTTGGATATACGTTCATCCTGAAAAGATGCTTGCCTGATTAGTTTTGGGAAGGGACGATTAACCCAACCCCCATCCGTCCTGAATTAGATGAATGGGTTTTTACGCAGAATTATCCAACGTGTGTCAAATTTGCATATAGGATCTTTTCCATAAGGCTTATGTATAGTATAAAATACGTGAAGAGATTCTAGGAGTTTAAGGGTTAAGTATAGAGGGGGAACGGGGGATAACATTTCTTAATTTAAATTAATGGCTTTTTACGCATAATTATCCGATTTGCTTAAAATTTTGGACATAAGTTCATTATGACAAGACGTATCTTAGATTAGTTATGGGTTCTTCTGCTTATAAAGGGGGGGGGAACGAGCAATTCTCCCCCTCAAACTAGATAAATATGTTTTTATGCAGAATTATCCAATGCATTTCAATTTTAAGTATTAGGTTCTTTCTGGTAAGGTGAATTCCGGAAGAGTTTTAAGGATTTAATGGCTAAGTATAAAGGGGAGATGGAGAAAACCCCTCTTAAATTAAATAAATGACTTTTTATGCAGAATTATCTGATTTGCTTTGAATTTTGGACATGGGTTCATTATGATAAGACATATTTCTGATTAGTTATGGGGTTCTATTGGTAATTAAAAAGGGGAGCGGGTGATTACTATACTCACCTTAAATTAGATTTAAAAAAATTATGCACACTTATCCGATGTACTTCAAATTTCTGATATAGGATCTTTCTCATAAAGTGAATTCCTGAATAGTTTTATGGGTTTAATGGCTATGTATAGAGGGGGAACGGGGGATAAACCCCCTTAAATTAAATAAATGGCTTTTTACGCAGAATCATCCGATTTGCTTGAAATTTCGGATGTATATTCATTATAAGAAGGCAAATCTCAGATTAATTATGGGGTTCTTTTGATAATTAAATAGGGGAAGCGGGCGATTAATCCTCCACTCTTTAAATAAAATAAATTGTTTTCTTTATTTCACAACTATTCAACGTTTTTCAAATTTTGGATATAGGTTCTTCCTGATAAAGTGAATCCCTGAATAGTTTTAAGGGTTTAATGGCTAAGTATAGAGCGATGAACGGGGTATAACCCACAATTAATCAGGATTTCGCCTTATCATAATGAACGCCCAATCAAAATTTGAATCAAATCAGATAATTCTGCGTAAAAAGCCATTTATTAATTTAAGGGGGGGGGGGAATCATCCGTTCCCCCAGTGTTTACTTAGCCATTAAACCTTTAAAATTATTCCGGGATTCACTTTATGAGAAAGAACATATATCCAAAATATGAAATATATCGGATAAGTGAGCATAAAAAACAATTTATCTAATTTAAGGGGGGGGGGGAATAATCACCCGCCACAATTTTTAATTGGCAAAATAAGCCCATATGTAATCAGGGATACGCCTTAACATAATGGTTCTATAATCTAAAATTTGAAGCAAATCTGATAATTCTGTGTAAAAAGTAATTTAATTTAAGGTGGGTTATATTCTATTCAACTTCTATACTTAGATATTAAATCCTTAAAACTATTCAGAGATCCACCTTATCAGAAAGAACCTTTATTTAAAATTTGAAATACATGGGATAATTCTGCATAAAAACCTATTTTTCTAGTTTAAGGGGGATATAATTGCTCGCCCCCCTTTATAATAAGCAGAAGAACCCCATAACTAATCAGAAATATGTCTTATCATAATGAACCTATGTCCAAAATTCTAAGCAAATCGGATAATTATGCGTAAAAAGTTATTAATTTAATTTTAGAAAGGTTATCCCCCGTTCCTCTCTATACTTAATCATTAGAACTCCTAAATCTCTTCAGGCATTATATACAATATATAAGCCTTATCGAAAAGAATCTATATGCAAATTTGAGTCACGTTGGACAATTCTGCATAAAAACCCATTCATCTAATTCAGGACGGATGGGGGGGGGGAGGTAATCGTACCTTCTCAAAACTAATCAGGCAAGCGTCTTTTCAGGATGAACGTATATCCAAAAATTGAACCAAAACAGTTAATTCAGCATGAAAAACCCATTTACCTAAACTATGAGCCCCCTCCCCGATCCCCCTTTCATACTTAAGCAATGAATCCCCAAAATCAATAATAAATCCCCAAAATCAATTCTTTGTCACTATTTTTCCCGGTAACTTTTTTTCCTTGTCACCTTTTTTTCCGCGTCACTTTTTTCCGTGTTACTTTTTTCCGCTTTTGTAGTTTATGTCACTTTTTTCCGATAACTTTTTTTCCGGTCACTTTTTTTCCTAGATTCCTATGGTCACAGCCTACTAAAAAGTCATGCGCAACAATACCTTTTGCATAAATGAGAATGGAATTTTACATTATCTGCTTAAGAAAATTGTCGAATTCTAGAACTATTTATTATTTCTAAATAACTTATTCACCGTCAAATTCAAATGAAATAATTTTTATTTATGCAAACCATAATAAAGATTGCATTAATAATTTCTTAGTTATTTTTCATCTGACTCCAAAAAGAAAAAGAAGTTCTCAATTTAGCACTTTTTTGTTGTTGTTATCGTTTTGTACGCTTATCAATTACTTCGAAACTATTCGACGCCTTTTTTTTTTTTTTTTTTTTTTTTTCATTGAAAGATTATTCTCTGCAATTGGTCAAGGACTGAATTTAAATTTCATGAAAATTGCTGCAGGGCTTTTTTTAGAAATTTAATAACAATACAAATAAATAAATTAAAATAAATAAACTCATTTAAAATATTTAATTTTTAGCGATTTTGATCAAATAAAGTAGCTCTATCTTCTTCTTCTTCTTCTTCTTTTCTTTTTTTTTTTTTGTTTGTTTGCTAGAATGTTGCAACCACAAAGTTTGTAATAATTATTATTATTTATATAGCTATTATTCTCGAATAAAACAAGGGAAAACAAAAAATAATGATTTAATTATTAAAAACTTTCATGGCGAAACAATTGTTAAGATGTATAATAAATAACAATATAATTAAATTAAAAGTAAAAGCAAAAAGTATAATTAATAATAATAATAAAGTCTAAAAAACTGGAAAGAGTTTTGAATTTCTTCAAAATTTCTGCGGTACACTCGTTTAATTTGAAGAATCATATTTCTATGGTGGTGGAATTGTTACTCTAACACAGAATGGTTCAAAAGTCTGAATTTCATATAAATGAAAATAATTGTCTTTTTTTTTTTTTACCTTCATTGGTAAATTTTGTTTAAAAAGCTAACTTTTACAGCTTCTTTCACAGTGTCTTGCCTTTACGGAAAAATAGAAAATACTATACAATCTCTTTGTTTCTAAATAAAAATACCATAAATTTCATAAATATGTATCTATATTATAAAGGCGAAACGTATCTGTGCGTAACGCATACGTAATTTTGCCAATGCGAACACTTTCCCATGCAATTTCGGTTTTGCAATGCTCACTACAACAAATTTTTACACTTCTAACCATCGCACATTTTAAATTTTTATACTGTTGTATAGAAAGAAAAATGTACTTTTAATTGCAATTTGTTTGAAAACTCTATCTCAATTTATTTTTGAGATATTAATTTTTTTTATAGTTTTTAGTACCACTTTTGTAATTGTGGCAACAGAATCACTCCATTTTCTCTTGAAATTGAAAAAAGAAAAAAAAAATAAAAAAAAATAAAAAAAATGAAAAAAAAAAAAAAAGGAAAGAAATTAAAATGCGCTGCGCTTTTCCATGCAATTTCGGTTTTGCAATTTTCGATTTTGCAAATTTTACACTTCTAAGTATTGCACATTTTAAATTTTTACACATTGTATAGAGAAAAAAATGTACTTTTAAATTCGTACTTTTTTCCCCAGCTCCACACTTAATTCGCAGAAAAAAGGAATTCGTATGGGTGCTTTTTAAATGTAAGAGATTAAAGTAAAATGTTACAGAACTACATACTATATGGCTGTTAATGGCCGGACACTTTCAATTATAGACATTTTGTCGAATATAAAATAAAAACATATTTTTAGGATTCTTCTGAAAATCCAGGATGACAAAGACGATGTTTGACCTCATATTTATGAATGCCCATTTCATAAGAAGGAAACTTAAGGAGCCGATAGGAAAAACAAAAAAAAAAAAAAAAAAAAAACATAGAAAAATTATAATATTTGGAAACTTTCTTTACATTAAATTATACGAAACGATCTGTCGATGCAGAGTAGAAATATATGGATATTGTACAACATTTCTACTGATTTTTGCATAAATAGAGAGTATAATAAGGGAAATATAGCATTTTTTTAAGTTCAAAAAAACCGTGATAGATTCGGAGTTTTTAGACACTCCGCTCCCCTTACAGAAGAACAAGGGGAAAATAGACAGTTCGTTCAGCTTTTACGTTCAGCTTTTTATGAAATTTGGGGTATTTTTATATAAAATGATAATGTCCCGTTGTACAGTTTTATGAGGAAGATAATCATAGCTTATTTACTCCCCCTTCTGAAAAGCGGGAGATAAGCAAATTAACAGAAACTCATCTGATCTGTTATTTATAAACTTCGATAACATTCTGACAATGTTATCTTCTAAAGCCATGATAGATTTGAAGTTTAAAGACCCCCCCCCCGTCCCCCACCAACATACACAGAAGAACAAGGGAGACTGAATTTAAAATATATATATAGTACCCAGTGTTTATATTCTAATTCTCCATATCTTACAAAAATTGATCATTATGACAATGAGAGGTTTTGAGATAACTTTTAAAGCCCTTTCTTCTTCCCTCCCTCAGCCTCGGCAGAGCAAGAACGTTAAAATTTCAAAAAATCATCTTATTCTAGTATTTATATTCTAAGATAAACCAAGTGTATTATTATTGGACTCATTTAAATATGATGTGATTTTAAATATGTTAGCTTTTTTATGGATGCGCTTTAGTCAAAGCGCTTTTTTCCGTTTTATTTATTTATTTTTTTAATTTTTTTTTTATTTCTTTATTTTTTTAAAGCACGAAAATACAAACGGAAGCGCCAGATAGCTTCGATTGTCTCTTTTTATAGTAATACAAGAGGACTGCATGTATTTATCAATTTTTAACCCTTTCAGGGGCAAGGTATTTATGTTCAAAAAATGCTTAATTAATTTATTAACTCTGAAATTTACAAATTTATTTGAAAATAACTAAAAGCTCTTTTTCACATATACTATGAAATTCAAAGTGTAATAAAAAAAATTACTGGTACCACTTGGTATTTTGGGCATTAAATGTAACAGTTAGCAGACTGCAAACGGCGGAAGGGTTGAAAGCCATTGAAGAAATTTTAACACCAAAATCTTCTTCTCTGCTGTGTTGACAGAATTTTCATATCCAGACCTCATGCAATATTTCTTTATAGTAATATTCGGTTAATTATTTTACAGATTAAATTAAAGTAGTACTATTCGTAAATATTCGTTTTAGTTATAGTTAAAAACGGAGACCTTAATAGGAAACATAAATTACGTTAGATATCTCTTTATTATTTGTTACTATATTGTTTAACGATTCCTTATATGTTAATTTCTAATTTTTTCTTATCGTGAAATTTCTTTTTCTGTTTTAATTTAAATCGGTGAAATAATATTAACAATGATTCTTAAGGAAATCACTTATGCGTTATTTAAATATTTGAAAATTTAGCACTTTTTAAAATATTGTATTTTTTTATTACCATATATACTTATAGTAATTTTGCCTATAACAAGCCTTCATTTTTAGATTATACCCTTCAAGAAACCAAATGCTATTAAAACATTCAATAAACATCCATCAAGTTTTCTAATTATTTTTAAAAAAGACCGCTCAATTATTTCTAATATATGTTTTATTTAATGACACGCACTTCACAGAAAAAGATCATTTTTATCATTATAAATTACATCTTTTCAACGAACCTAAAGCATTACTTTCGATTCCGACAAGTAAACAGAAACAACTTTCTCTTAGGGAAGAAGATTCCCTTACCTTCTCACGAAGGTGTAAATCATTAACACATGTTCCAAATGATAGCAGCATTTTCTGGTCACCTGCGGTGAAGGGTCATTAAGAAAGGGGGATGAAATCGCGTCAGTTCTCCCGTTGTAAAAGGATATTTTAGATTTCACTGTCCCGAAAGCTAAAGGTTAATTCCCAAACGCCACATTGGCACCGGAATTTTGTTTAAAAAAATTACTGTTTATTGAATGCGTAAAATATTGCGTTTTCTTATTTAGAAATAAAGTTGTTTTCAAATTCCGGTGTCAGTCATTAATTTCAACAGTTAAGCAATGAATTTGCCTTGCGCCGCAAAGGGTTAACACTTATTAAGTATATGAGTAGTTATAACCCTTTTAGTAAAATATTCAGATAAACTAACCAAGAGTATTCTTACGGAAATATCACAAAACCTATAAAAGCAATGTACTTAAATGTATTATGATTCTCTTTGTAAATTGAAATGGTTTTGTAAATAAAAATATTCCATATTACTTTTTTTTTAAAAAAAAGGCTATACCTGTGAAAAGGTTTAAGAATATTATCACCTTTTTAAAATATGTAGCTTCGACTGTTTCTCTACGCTATCTACATTTGATGGAGCAGTGTAAATTTGCGGATAGAAAAATAAACATTTTTAATAGACAGAGTGAATAAATTTTACATTTTTTTTTCAATGGTACTTGGAAGTGCCGCCAGTGTATAAAAGGTTAAAATAACGTCTTATAAAAACAGAAAATTTCATCTTTTTCTAAATAATACAAATAAAGCAAAGATATCCAATGAACAACATCGAAATGAATTCAATTCATTTAATCATTAAGTGCGTGCGTTTAAATAACATTTAATGCTCAAACCTTTTTTTTCATGGTACATTTTGTTCCCTATATACGTATATTACTTCAAAGATTTAAAGAATACCTCCCCATTTATGTTTCAATATTTGAATAACATTTTTTTAGTCCTAAAACCTTTTCACTAAGTGTATCTATACATAATTTTATTTTTCAAAGGATTTTTACAACGTGCTTCCATATATAGATTCAAAAGCATAAAAAAAACATTTAAATAAATATTTTATTGAAGAGATATTTGTATATGTTACATAAACCTTCTGTAACCATTTCCGATCATTTCTTTTTTTTTGTGTAAATAATGAATGTTTTTTTTTTCATTACTTTTTGGTAAAATTACAAAAGTATTTTTTTTATTTCTTTCTCAAAGCTGTATTTTAAACATTTTAACTATGCAAAATGTTTAAAATACGATTCATTTACTTACAAATCTTTTAAAAAAAGAAAAAGAAAGAAAGAAAAACATGTTTTAGTTAAAAGCAAATGAACAAATCGATTTTAAAGCTTCTTGATATTTTCTTTAAAGAAATTAAATTTTGATTTATAAAGTGGTATGTATAGAAGTTATAAAGAATAAAAATAAAATACTTTCTAAAAAATACAAACATACGTAAAAAATATAATAATGATACTATTAATTACATGTTGGCTTGTTTTAATTTAATCAGCGAAATTTATTTTTTTAATTTGAATTAACTTGCAGATAAAGCATATTTGTCAAAAATATATACTTTGAAAAATTAACTTGAAATATGTTTTTGGGGAAATTATTATTATTATTACTAGTATTATTAACAGAAAGATTCGTTTATTATGCATACTTATATAGTCAAACATGACAATCACATGGAAATAATGAAACCAGATGATTTTAACAATTTTAAAAAAATTCAGCACACTTATAAAATGCCTTATTGGTAAATCAATTATTGCTAGATTATTTGTGCACATTTTTACATTAATTAAACAAGTCTAAAACTGATTCGTAACTACAAGTCAGGAATCACTTTCGGAAGCGGCTGATTGATACCTTTAGCAAAATCCAATACACTATGAAATATAAAAGTGTATGGTCTAGAAATTACACTGGCCTCCAAAAGTTAAAGTATAACATGTTTTGAACAAAATGGCAGTCAGATTAAACTTCATAGTTTATATGAATGACAATAATAAGCTTTTAAAAGAACTTACGCAAAAATTACAGCTATCATTTTTATTTTATAGAAAATAATAGGTGTTTGTGAATGAGAAAGAATCATGAAATTACAAAGCTTTTGTAATTTTGCGGGTAAGATTTGTTGTAGTTGAACTACTGTTGCTAGTTTTGTTCACAAAAATAGTAGAGTCTAGAAATGTTTGGAAGAAGTCATTTGCTCGATTCATTAAGGTGGCGGGAGGTAGGATGGATGGAAATGGGGTTGTCACAGGCCAATAATGCTAGCCGGCTCAATGTGTCTCGCAAAGTAGTCCGGCGATTCTCGGATGAGTATGAATCCGAAGATTCTGTGTCTAGAAGATATATTCCAGACCACCCATGTGTTACAACACCTGCAAAAGACCAGTTTCGAGCAATTTCGGCCCGAAAGAGAAGATGCACTATTGTGCCGAAACTTATTGCAGACCACTTTGCAGCATCAGAGAGAAATATATCGGCTTCTACGGTGCGAAGACGTCTTTGCAATGCAGTTCTCAATGCAAGGCAACCAGTTGTGTGTGGCTCTCTCAACAGATGACAGAGAAGAACCCGCTTATTACGTTGGGCAAGATAACATGTTTCCTATACTAGACAACAGTGGGCTTCTCTACTCTTCACGGACCAGTGTAGATTCACACTGGAGAATGATTCAGGACGCCTTCTGATCTGGAGAGAAAATACACTTGACACCATCAATCAAACACTGTCGAAACACACAGGTATAGAAACGGCGCAATCATGGTTTGGGTAGGGATCTCACTCGGAGACCACACTGACCTTCTTGTATTCCATGGAGAAACTCTGATTGGTGCGAGATATCGGGATGAGATCCTTGATTCATATGTGCGCCCATATGCCGGTGCTATTGACAATGGTTTCATTCGAATGAATGGTGCGAGGCCGCACCGAGCTGTTGTTATTGAGAATTATCTTGAGTATCACGGTTTGGAGAGAATGGAATGACCAGGTCACTCTCCAGACTTAAATCCGATAGAACATCTTTGGGACTATCTTGGAAGACAGGTTGCGGCTTTAAGGCCTCCTCCAAGGACATTAAATGAGCTGGAACAAGACTTACTCCATGACTGGTCAGCACTACCTATTTCGGTGTCTGACAAATTAATTGAGAGCATGGAAAGTCGATGCTGATTTCTCCAAAAATGGAATTTACATCATGATATATTTTTTTTTTTTTTGCAATTTCATTTATACGTTTAACTTAAGCAAATTTCTATGTCGCATTTAATAAATAACAGTTTAGCGCACATTCCCTCCAAATTTGTTGCTTCTATATTCATTCATTTGCAAATTAGATGCAAAAAACCGGTTGTATTCTTAACTTTTGGAGGCCAGTGTATAATTTTCATGTAATACTATTTCTGCGTTAAATCTAAACCAAGACATCACCATCAAGTTAATAGTAACCTGATGTATCCTGTAAAACTTAGAAGAAATTAAAACAAAATACTCACTATAATTTGTCATTATATTCTTTCTTTAAAAATAGACCGGGAGGCGGCAGCACAGACAGTCGCTTCATAGAGATTACAGATGAAAATCCAGGATTAGTTAAATCTTGATCCACTCTATAACGCAATCGGTCTGCCAAATCATATCTTGATTTAAAACATCTAAAAATCCGATTTTAGCGGTTGACCAATAGGTTTACCATTGTGTTTTCCTGCTCCCAATTCTCGATGCATTCATATTTATGGGTACAGGAAAGCACAATGGTAAACCTACGAGTCAACCGTTAAAATCGGATTTTTAGGTGTTTTTAATCAAGATATGACTTCGCAGACCGATTACGTAGTAATATGTGAAATAAGATTCAACTAATCCTAGATTTTTATTCGTGAACTCGATTTTGTGAATGCCTGTACTGCAGCCTACCGGTCTAAAATGATAATTCGCAAATCATTCAGTTTCGAAATAGTCGAACTAACTTTTGTCCATCACGGCTTAGATATTTTATCTCAGTTCACGAAGCGTGGTAGTTCCTCAATATTATTTTAAAATTATTAATTACGACTTTTTAACAAGAAATTATTAAACAGGCTATTAATCACAAAGTTATAAATCACAAATTTTTTAATCACAACTGTATTTTTTGAAGGATCTCTGTGCTTCTTGCCAAAAATGTCTATTTCATTCAGAATAAAATGTAATTAATTCATTGACGACACAGAAAGATTTTCTAATTGTATGAACTTCCCCTAGTTAAAAAAAGATTTTACGTTCTAAAATTTGTTATAAAACTAAAAATAAGTATATTTTTTAAAGTATGTAATTACAGAAAATGTATATAAAATTTTATTGACTTTTACTGATTATAGGATTATATAGGATTAATAGTTATTAGGTATTATTGTTAGATTAATAGTTACACAGGATTAATAGTTATTTCCCTCTACTTAAAAATAAATAAATAAATAAAACAAAAATAATTGATTTAATCCAATTGTCTCTTAATGAAGATGGTTAAAACTGTTTGTAAAAGCGTTTAAGCGGGATTGATGTAGCAGGCAAATAACATCTGTTATTATAATATGTCTGTATTGTTAAAAATACGGTCGTGTATTTACGGAAATTAGTGGTTATTTTTACTCTTTCAATTCAAAATATACAATCCAAATTTTGAAAGTTCAGAATAGAGTAGAACGCCAATTATCCGAACGCTGATTAACTGGATCGATCAAGGACCATACGTCTTCTCCAAAATATTTGAAAGTGAAACTTCTTTATACATACGCGGTGGGGAAATTTTATATGGATATCATGAAAGTTAACCATAAAATAACTATTTCTTAATCCTGAAATAAAAGTCGGAAATTGCATGTCAGACACAGCAAATGTCATGCGTTCGTACTATAATGAAGTTTTTAAAATATACAGTACTTCGGATACAATACAGTATCCGAAATCTTTTGTGTGTCTCTGAAAATGCTAAATGTTTTCTATTATACAAGAATTAACTTGTAGTAAACCTCAGCAACTTATATCAATTTCATAAAATGTGAAATAGTTTAATATAATTAAAAAGCACCCCAAACATTTTTCCCCTATACCATTATGTAATAGAATAATTTTGTGTGGCCCTGATGAATCGTATCCGATCTGATGAATTGCCTCCGTGACTAGTATTGGGTGTTCATTGGAAAATATAAAGAGGAGGTACGGGGGCTAATTCTTCTCCTCTTGATTTATATAAATGGATTTTCCATGTAGAATTTATCAGATTTCATTCAAATTTTAGACATAGGATCTTTCTGATGAGGCCACCTCCATGATTAATTTTGGAAGTTCATTGGATAAATGTAAAGAAGGGACGGGGGCTAATCTCCCTTTATTCCGATAAATGGTTTTTTCATGCATATTTGTCAGATTTTAATGAAATTTTAGACTAAGGATCATTCTGATGAAGTCATTTCCATGATTTGTTTTACGAGTTCACTGGATAAGTCTGAGGGGGGAAATGGAAGGTATCCCACCTTAATTTTGGTTAATCGGTTTTTCACGCAGAATTTACCGATTTGCTTGAAATTTTGGGTATAAGTTAATTTTGATAAGGTGCTTCCCTGATTGGTTTTGGGAATTGATTGGAAAAGTATAAATGGAGGACCGGTGGTATTTAACCAACCTCCTTAATTTAGGTAAATGTTTTGTCTTGCATAATTAACCGCTTTGCTTCAATTTTTGGATACAGGTTCATAGTGATAAGAAACTTTAATAATTAGTTGTGGGGATCTTTTATTAAGTATAAAGTGGGTACTTGCGATCCCCCCTCTTAAATTTGATAAATGGGTTTTTCTGCAGAATTATCCGATTTGCCTTAAATTTTAGATGTAGGTCCTTTCTGATAAGGTGAATCTCTGAATAGTTTTGGAAGTTTAATGGTTAAGTATAAGATAAGAGATAACTCCTCTTGAGTTATATAAGTGGGTTTTTATTAAGAATTTTCAATTTACTTTGAATTTTGGATATAGATTTTTTATATTATAAAGCATATCCCTGATTAGTTTAAGGGGTTCAATGATTAAGTATAAAACGGGGAAAAGGAGGAAGTTGTTTCCCCTCCCCTTTTTGTTTTTTGAACGGAATTTAACCCTTGAAATAGGCTGTACTGTACAATTAGTATGTGTAGCTGGTGAGCTCAATGCCATCACTTTAACTGGGCAATATTCTTTTTATTTTATTATTGTAAGATTTACGGTATGTAAAGCCAAAGTATTCGGTAATGCAAAACTATCCGCTCTCTCATGAATAAACGAAGAAAGATAAATACGTCACGCAGACTTGTTGTCTTTACTTTCTCATTACGAAATTTTATGTTGAATATGTAAATATAGATAAGTAATAAACTGATATTTGTTTATATCGGCTCGTCAGCCATCTATGGAAAGGAATGATCGGAAGGTCAGATATATTGCAGAGTATTCATTAGTATTCGTTATCCATTGAATTTTATTTATTTAATGGGGCTCTGCAAGAATATGTAGATTGTTCAGCGTCTTTCTGAACCGAAATATATTGTTAATTTGCTGTGTGTTTTGCGTTAAGAAATAAGTTAAAAATTTTATTTAGTTTACAATTGCGTATATTAATACAGTTGAATGAGAAGAACTTAAAAACTCCGTCGAAATTAAGAAGCTACATCATTGAAAATGATGAGATGAAGTGATAAAAAAAATGCAAAACATCTGCGAGGAAAACAAGTACATAAAGAAAGAAAGTCTGTTCACGATCAGAAAGAAACAAACATCACTTTCGATTGTTTCAGTGCTATTGTGAAATAGTTCATCATTAAAGCAAGAAATTAGAAATGCATAACGCTTCATTAAAATGATTTCCAGTTCAGTAATTGGGATCTGTTACTTTTTACTGGATGTTGCGGTTATCTTTAACTGAGGAGGTTAGATGTCAAACTTTTTTCAGTTCCCTGTCATTCAAATAAAGTAAATTATATAATATCAAAACACTATATGCTCCTTAAAATCTTAAAGTATCAAGTATTGACTAAGCTACATAAAAGCTTTCAACGAAATTCATTTTAGAAAAAAAAATTATTATCATTCATATTAAATAACAATATTTGTTTCTTTTTGTATTAATTTGTAAATTTTTAAGAGTTCTGTAAAAAACATCAATCATTTAGTATTTAAAGTATTAAAAAAAATCACCAGCCTACTTTAAAATCTTTCTTTAATCCTACAATGATGACAAAGGAATATGTCAAAAATAACGAATGACTCATTTTCATAAACTTGATTTATTAGCACTAAGTAAATCTCAGTAATAGTCTCGGCTAAATATTCATGAGTAACAGTTGGGAACATAAAACGAATTTAAATGCATTATCCGGCGAAATTGTTTTGGTAGGAAGGAAGTAAAAAGCTTTTTTAAAGGCTATATCTTTATATTTATTGATTTTACTTTTTTATGTTTTGTTGCGTAATTTTATGATTCTTTACTTTTATAAAAGAGATTGAAAATTATATTTTATTCTGTTTTATATCATGTTGGATTAAGGGATTACTTTTCAAAAAATATTTTTTAGGAGAATCGTAAAATCAATACGGTTTCAGAATTAAAAAAAACGTATCTCATTTTCTCATTTTTATATTTTTCTTATTCTTTACTACCTTTCAAAAACTTACATATAACATAATTGCAACTTTTAAAAATTATTTCACTCGGAAACAGAAAATTCTTAAACGGTAATTAAAAAAATATACGGCTTTATTAATCTCCCAGTCTTTTTTCTTTACTTTCAACCATTAGTGGCGTAGTGTTAAAATCTTAATTTTCTGAAAATGCTTGAAAGACGTTAATGCAATTTCGCTTATTTTTATTTCTGTAATATTATAACAAGAAAGATACTTTGAAATTATATTTAGGATGATTGTCTTTTTTTATTATTATTATCTTTACAAGAAAAAAGTATTGGATTCGGGAAAATTTTTGGATTCCGGTTTTCGACGGATTTACACGTTTTAGGGGTCAGAGAATCCGAAAAACATGTTTTTACAAAATGTCTGTCTGTGAGTCTGTCAGTCAGTCTGTCTGTCTGTGTGTATGGGACAAAAATTTTCCGTTCTATGTCAAGGACTAATGCACGGGACTCTTCAAAAGTTTAGATTCTGTTAGACCATAAAATAAACTAGATTGGATTAGTTTTTGGTGTACATCCCTCAACAGGTGGCGCTTCTATGCTGCATTATTCAAAATTTCTACAATAGCCATTTCTTAAGAACTAGAGCATGGATTTTCATAAAAGTTCAGATTTAGTTAGCACTTGATATGATATTGTGCTGATTACATTTTTGTGAAAATCGCTTAACAGGTGGTGCTGCCATGGTGTATTATTCGTGATTATTGCAATAGCTCTATCTCGAGAAATAAAGCACGGAATTTCACGAAACTTTAAATTCAGTGAGACCTTGATATAAACTATATCAAATTAGTTTTTGTTGTATGTCACTCAAAAGGTGGCACTACTGTGCTGCTTTATTTACAAGTCCCACAATAGCCATATCTCAAGAATTAGTGCATGGATTTTCGTTAAACTTTATTTAGTACTGGATATAACATAGTGCAGATTACATTTTGGTGCAAATCGCTCAACAGGTGGCATTGCCATGATGCATTGTTCGTGATCATGGCAATAGCTCTATCTCAAGAACTAATGCACGAAATTTTCTAAAACTTCAGATTCAGTTACTCTCTGATATAGATAAGTGTTGTTTAGTTTTTGGTGTAAATCGCCTTTCAGATGGCAATGCTATGCTGCATTTTTCACGATTTCGCAATTAATGCATCTCAAAAACAAATGCATGGATTCTAATCAAACTTCAGATTCAATTAGTACCTTATAAAAAATTGATCCTGATTAGTTTTTTGTTTACATCACTCAACATGTGGCGTGGTAATGCAGATTTTTTTAAAGATTTTCTAATAGCTTTAGCTGAAAATCTAATGCACGAATTTTCACAAAACTTTAGATTTAGTTTAAGTTAAGATAAGTTGGCGCTACTATGCAATATTTTTCAGGAAGTATTAACATGGATAAGATAGAACATACACTGATGTGCAAGAATTAAGGACGAGAATGTTTTTCGAATGTAACTTCGCCCAGACGTTTTACACATCGACCAAAATCATAACATAAGATCTTCAAGGTGTGAAGATATGGGACAAGTGTTAGAAAACATTTAAACAAAGAATCAAAAGGATGCATGAGCACTTTATTGTAAAGTTCAATTAGAGCACAAATGCAGAGAATTCAGAAGTGTCTTTCTTACAGGCACCTGGCAGGAAAAATTTAGTCTCTAATAAGGGATAAGGTCAACCCGGACAGCGATGAAGGATTTACAATGTCTGTCCATGCTGAGAACGAGGTTGTCTAGAAGCTGTTGAGGTACCGAGTCTGATTCGTCTTGTAACACCAATTTCAGCTCCGGAATCGATGCCGGTACCTGGTCACGTGATGCCAAGCGTATCCAGAGAAGGTCCTACATGTGTTCTATGAAATTCAAGCCCGGAAATGTTGCAGGCCAATCCATGCGTTGAATATCTTCACTGTCCAAGAATTCTTCGATAACCACTGTACGACGACGGAGAGCGTTGTCGTCCTTGAAGAGAAAGTCTGGTCCCACAACACCTCTAAAAAGACGCACGTAAGGCAAGAGAATGTCGGCGCAATAGCGGGTACCAGATGCGGTACGTCTTTGGAATACGTGGAGGTTTGTACGGCTACCAAGTATGATACCACCCCAAACAAGAACTCTGGCATCCTCAAAATGGTACCTTACAATGATGTTGGAGTGGGAGTTAGGTATTCCCTGCTCTCTCCAGATGTGTAAACGTCCAAAATAGCTCATCATACTAAATCGGTTTCCATTCGTATAGAGTACTCAAGCCCACTCCTGTTGTGTCCATTTTTTTTCTTGCATCACAGAAACCGGTATTTCCAATGAGCAAGCGATGGTACATGCCGTACTGGACGTCGTGCATATAAACCACCTTTGTGCAGCCTTTTAGTCATGGTAAAATGTGATATCCGACGTCCAGTAGCCCCTTCAATCTACCTTGCGATTTCTACAGCTGCCTGCCACTTGTTTATTTTCGCCTGTAGGACAACTTAACGGTCATCTGCTGTTGTTGTTGCTCGTGGGCGACCACTGTTGAATGATCGGACAACTGATCCCTTCGTTTGAAATGTACTACAGGCTCGTAAAACGATGTTGTGAGCGATAATGAACTCTTGTGCCACGCTTGTCGTGCTTCGACCTTCCTACAACTTCCAAATGATTTGAACTCGTGTAAAGTCATCCAGATGACATCTCCTGGATTGCCTCTTGTCTATATATGACACAATAATAGTAAAACAACGTCGTTGAAATCACTTTATTCATTGAAATAGATTTCGCCGAATTTCTGAACGGTCACTGCCTCTGCTTTTTATCCCCTTAACACCTCCTCATTTTACGCCATATGTCATATATGGGCATGTTCTACTGCATTTGTTTCAGATCTATCTCCTAAGTGGCCTTTCATTTCGTTCGATTGCCTTTTTTGATAATTTATCTGCTCCGTCCTTAATTTTTGCACACCAGTGTAGTTTTGACATTGCCACATTTGACTATTTTAGTCTTGATATACCAATAAAGTTAATCGTGGACACACATACACACTTATATTTTTAATTCTAAAAATTTTCCAGAATTTAGTTTGCTCTTAATCACCTTAACCTCTTCAGTCCCGAGAAAAATCTGCTGCATAGAAAAATTATTTTATTAGCAAGTTATGGTGCTTTCAGGCTTAGAAAAAAGAAAATAAAATTAGTTTTTTATTTTCAAAAATTTTAAATAGTTAAAATTTATGTACCCATATGGGTACATCAGGTCGCAATTGAGTAAAAATGTCATTTTTTAAACAAATAAAACCAATTTTGTTTTATAAAAATAAAACTACTTATTGTTTAAAAGTTATATTATTTTAAACAACCTAAAGGATTTTTTTACCTAAAGCTATGTATTGCGCAAAAATATTATACACATCTTGTAATAATTGTAATGCATATCTTGCTACTATACATTTATCTGTGTATCTGATGTATCTGTGGCTTCCAGTAATAACCAGCTATGGCACATTTTTGAAAAAATTGGGATAATTTGGGAAAATGTAGCTTTAAAAGAGTGCTTTAGTCTGCCATATTACTGAAAAAAATTGAATACTTCCCGTCATAGGGTGACTATAAATTTTCATTTAAAAATTGAAATTTTTTTAATTGGTTCTCAATTAATAAAAAATATTTTTATATAACTATTTTGGCAAAAAAAGAGAAGCTGTTATATCCTAATTGAATGTAATGAAAATTATTAAGTTCTAATCTATTTTATAAAAAGTAATAGTAAAAAGACATTTAAATATTTTAAACGCTAATTACTCAAAATATTAAAAATGTGCCTTACCTGATTATTACTGGAAGCCACAGATAATATACACATACTACTACACATACCACTTTACATATATTACATACCTTTTAATAATAATCTTCTAAAAAAGTATCATTTATTATAGACTTTTTTTGACTAATACATGCGGGCTTGTACAACTATACAACCTTTCAAAACGTGTTAAAAAATTTTAAAGTTATTAAAAATTATGACATATTTTAGCAGTAAATTCAGTATATTACTTTATATTATTTTAAAAAATGAAAAAAGTCCTTTTAAATTGTTTTGTAAGACTAAATTAAATAATTTATTCGTTCCTAATTTTTTTTAATAACCAAGTGTACACAATAGTTACACAGAAAATTAGTTTCTTTAGCTGGAAATGTATAGTTAAGACCCATTGTACCCAAATGGGTACAACATATTTACAGATATTTTTCACATCCATGCACATATGAACAATATTTATAAATTTACTCCAATATTTACTCCAAATCATTCTTGAAACATTATAGTTTATAAAAAAAAAATGCAATATATTGTTTTTAATTTACTCAAAAATTTGTATTATTCATATACGTTGACGTGAAGTCGTTGGAAAATTGTTTATGTCATCCATCTTGGAAATGTTCCATTTTCAAAGTCACATGGTTCCTCCATCTTTAAACATATAGCACATTTATTAGTAATATAGGACACTGGGACGTATCTGAGTACTGCTAGCAAAAATCCATGCATTTATAAAAAAAGTTTGGGTGTAATTTTAGCTTTTGTTTTAATGTACCCAAATGGGTACTCCAAGACTGAAGAGGTTAAAATACTTTTTATTTCGTCTCATCTTATAAATCATGTTCTATTTTACATATTTTAACTTTGTCTCGATATTTCAATTCATTCTGTATATGATTAATAAACCGATGTTTAGAAGAAGAAAGTATTGGATTCGTGAAAATATCCGATTTACGGCTTTCGACGAATTTACATGTTTTAGAAATCACAGGTACCAAAAAACATGTTTTCACAAATTGTCTGTCTGTGACTCTGTCTGTATGTATGTGTAATAAATTTTGAGGGTGCTCTATCTAAAGAACTAATACACGGAATTTAATAAAAAATTATATTCAGTTAGTCCCTGATATAAATTGGTGCTGATAGTTTCGGAAGTAAATAATCTGGAACAGCTGGCACTGCTATGTAGCATTTTCCACGTTTTCTGTAATAGCTTGAACTTGAACCAATGCACATACTATAATCAAACTTCAGATTCAATTTGTCCTTCACTTGAATTGATATTTTATAGATTTTGGTGTCAATAGCTCATCAGATGGTGCTGCTATTCTGCCTTTTTTTACGATTTTCGTAACAACTCTATTTTTGAAATTAATAGTCAAGTCATTTTAGCACCTTTTTTTACAAATAGGGGAAAAAATTAGAATAAAGCTGGATTTTTGCATAGGTGTTAGTTAGGGTATGTACTTTAACATACTAAAAGTCCCCATCGATCCGATGTGAGCTTTCGCCGCCAGGGGCGCTAAAGAGCTTGAAAATCGGTTTTTTGTGACTATCTCACGAACAATGGCATTTAGAAGAAAAAGTTCAATTACAAAAATCTAGATAATTTAATTACCTACAAAAAGTGTCATTAACATTTTTTTGTCACACCAACCCTTCCCCAAAAATTAAAATAAGGTAAACGTGTTTGAAAAAAATGCGGAAGCACAGTCATAACGCGGCGAAGAGGCAGAACAAATACGGAGCAACTTTGAATCCTCCCCCCCAACCCTCCTTCATTGTTTGTATGCCGTTTTCGCGCTTGTGCAACAGTAATTGCCCAATACCCTATCTCTCTTTGCATTTGTGGAAATGTACCACGTGCAGGTACGTTCAATATTTAATTTTCATTTGGTGCTCATTTCGCTAGTATGAAATCACCCTAATTTACTACCCCAACGAAGTATTCTTTATGAGATCAGCGCCGTACGAAAGGGGGGGCGAAGGGGGCGGTCGCCACTGGCGCGGATATTTGGGGGGCGCCAAATTTATGCTACCAACTAATTTTTATCCTGTCACATAAAAAAGAAGGAGGCGCCAAATTGAAGTTTTGCCCCGGGCACAGTTTTCTCTTCACACGCCCCTGTGTGAGATTTTAGGAAGGAAATAATTTTATTTTCAACGCATGTTATAGAAATTGTTAAAAAGTTATGAGAGTTTAAAACGACTCTTTCTTAATTGCTGATTGTGAGCGAAAAATGGAGATTGACAGAATAGTATATCTTGTAGGCGGTGAGGATTGCGTGTCAAAAGATTATGTAAAAATATGAAAAAAGGGACTGGAGTTCCTTGTGACAGCAAGTTCGGAAAGAGGTGACCATAAGTAGAAAATATTTGGCTAAAAACAATAGTGAATGTACAATTCACCGAAAGTGTAGAAAAATTACACAGGAAAGAATTCTATTAGATCATACAATAAATCTATTGCAGAAAAACCATCAATGTCCGCACAAATTGCTCCATTGAAGGAAAAATTGAGAAATAACAGTCCGTTGTTTGAATTTAAGGAAAAATGTTTGTTATGTTCTGATACATTAGAAGAAGCTTTTATATAGAAGGGGAAAAAAAGCTCTAAAATATTGCAAAAAAGAAATTTTTTTTTAATCTAATCGTTAAAATAAGACACGTCTCATATCTATGCTTATGTAGAAATTTATAGAGAATGGTTTTGAAGCAAAAAAGCAGAAGATGATGCATACACACTACTTGTTAAAACAGCTATTGAAATAGAGAAGTCTGGTGCGCTTACTGCTGTTGTTGGCGATGATGTTGACTTTCTCGTATTGTTGACTACTTTAGCACTTCCAGCGATAGAGATATTTTAAAATAAGCCAGGAAGAGGACGAATTGCAACCACCCTGTATTCATTGCACAGTCTTAACGATGATGCTGTTCTGAAAGATCATATATTTTCCTTCACGCTTTTTTAGGGTTCTTCTTCACTCGACATCAGCGATGTTTGGGAAAGGTAAAATGTCATTAGAAACTATTTTGAAAAAGGAAGATTATAACGTAAACGTACAAGTTGCCAGCATTTTAAAAAGCGATCAAGTATCCCAATTTGAAGTTTCCGAGACAGAAAAAACTATTTTTCTTGCTTTATACGGTGGTAAAGCAGAAATTTCTCTGAACAAGCACCGTTATGTATGTTTCAAGAAAGAAGTTACTATTGGTAAAAAAAAGCCTTTCATCATTGCCGCCTACCGAAGATGCAGCTAGATTGCACAGTTTACGTGTTTATCATAATAGTGCATGATAATCACGAGTATCTCATTCGTACAATACCGGTTGGGGAATAAACTACTTCCTGAGAACTGGTGCTGGCAAAATGTACCTAATTTGTCTCCAATTCCAGCTACCTTACAGCCCGCACCAAAAAATATTATTGAATCAATTTTTTTTACTTGTTCCAAAGGATGTGGAAAAGCACGTAGATGCCGATAATTTGGATTGAAATATTTTGATATTTGCATAAATTGCTGCAGAGTTTCATGTCATAATGCAAGTAAAATTGAATTTGAAGACCAGGAAATTATTGACACGTATCTTGCCCATTGCAAGGGAGGCGGGAAGCGCTACTTCTGAATTCAGTGATGATATCGAAAGGCAAACAAAAAATACTGAAAGCAGCACAAAAACGGAAGAAATACAGATAGTGACGAATCTGAATCGTTTGTACAATTTGAAGTTGTGCAAAGAACTACTAAAGCAGTTAAACGACTGAAATTGGATTAAGCCAGTCACTATAAGTGGAATATACCTACGGGGGAAACCACAAAAAAGAAAACGCGCTAAATGCTTTTCCTCAAGACTAATGTGAAAATAAGCATAAATGTATATTTATATATTCACTTTCTCCATTCAAAAGGTGAGAATTTTAGACCTGTTTACATGATTTTTTTTTTTTAAGTGGCAGCAGATTTTTTCGAATTTTTATAATTTTACTTTCAAATATGTTCACATTTTTACAATTTTGTCAGGGAAGCGTATATGTGATAAACAAATGTTAATGACACTTTTTATAGGAAATTAAATTGTCTACAACTTTGTAATTGAACTTTTTTTTTCTAAATGCCATTGTTCATGAGATATTCACAAAAAACCGATTTTCAAGCTCTTTAGCTCCTCCTGGCGGAGAAAGCTCACATCGGATCGATGGGGACTTTTAGTATGTTAAACTACATACCCTAACTAGCACCTATGCAAAAATCCAGCTTTGTTCTAATTTTTTCCCCTATTTTTGCTAAAATGACTGGGCTATAATGTACGGATTTTCATAAAACATCAGAATCAATAAATCTTTAATACACCTTAGTATTGTTTACATTTCGGTGCAAATCACCCAACAAGTGACGCAAATAAGCTGCATTATGTTTGATTTACGTGAGTTTAATTATAACCATATCTCAAGAACTACGGTAGGGAATTTCATATCCTTAGATTCCCAATAATGGACATCGATTTCCATTTATTTTTGACGCTATGATAGTGGATTTTGAAAAATTAACATACATGAAGTTGAAGGAAGTTATGAGATTGTTACATCCAACTAGTTATTTCTAGAGGTGCTTTTCCTAGCAAAAGCATCGAAAAATCACACCAGTTTTTATTTTCCACCAGCTGAGTTCATCTTATTGATTCAGGGTTTTTCACGCAATGCGTTTTTTTTTTTTTTTTCTAGAATATTGTACCTTCGTGCACTGCCAAGAAAAGAGCACACTATCGCGAAACTGGCACTAACTCGGAACCTGCCTTTTTAAAAAATCTTTTTCGTTTAAGAAAAAATGTGGCTTCAGTTTCCTTAGAATGCGTATTGCTGTCGCGGAGACAGCTTGATGTTTAGCTTGCTACTTTCGCTAGTTAATAATACTAGCTTGTTTACTAAAATTTTATGTTTTAAAATGAGAAGTTTTTTGTTTTTAATATGTCTATCTAAAGTACTAATGTGTATTAAACTTTTATATCATTCGATACTTTCATTTTTTTCACTTGAATTGAATATGATCAAAAATAATTTGACTATATTCTTAAGAAGAAATTCTATTGATGAATTGTCGCTTTCACATTTTTACGCAACCATTACGTAACATGATTCGATTGTCTGTTTTAACCCTTTCGGGTCCGAATTTTTTTTCAGTTTCTAGAAGAAAAATGTTTTTACGTTAATAACATTAAAATTAGCCATCCATATAGACTAATTAGTATTTAATGAATATGTCATTATATTAAAGATAATGAATGTTACTGTTTTGCGTACTATTCAATTCATATTCATATGGCAATAGGCTAAGGAAGATTTTTTGGAGATGTTTAGAAAATATTGTATTACAACAAGGTTTAACTTATATTGCGACATTCATATACTTTTTGCATTTTATTACACAGGATTATTTTCAGGAAAGTAACCTTTATTTTAAATTTAATGAGTGAAATATATGTTTAAAATAAAAGAATCACAAACGGCGCGAAGAAAATTAATGAAAAATAATAATAATTATTATTATTACTTAATGTCTAAACATAAATGAAGTCATATAGTAAATGCATAGACATATACTAATATTACTATATGTAAATAGTAGCTAAAATATTTTTAAAAAAAATATAATGCTCCGTTTAAGGATATGTACTATTAGTAGCACACCAGACCCGAAAGGGTTAATGTCACGGCTGAAGCTGCCTAATATAATCAGTGCAATCCTAGTGTCCTGTTTGGCAATGCAAAAGCGGCCTATAGCCAAATGACATAACGGCCAATGTTTGTTACTACCTGCTGGCATACATGCTTCATTTTCGATTAGCCAAACCATACTTATTCTTGTATTTGTCGACAACATCTATTTCACCCCATACACACAAATTTATATACTATACATATATATATGTGTGTGTGTGTGTACGTGTCTCATAAATTTTTTAATTTAAAATATTGATAAAAAGTGAAGTGATTGATTTATTTGAATGCGGTTTGGAACAAAATAACTGTCATGTTGGAAATTTATTTTGGTAAAGAAAAAGAATATTGAAAATCCTTATCAATAAACAGCATTCCCCGTATCCCTTTTACTAGAAATATGCAGATTAGATTCCTGTAAAATACCGCGTGCATGTTCAGCTTATTTCAAATTTTCTTGCTACTGACCCAGACGTTCGTCTTTCAATGTAATGTTGATATTGTTGAATAAAAACTACTGCTGATATACCTTAGACAGAAATCGGTATTAAAATAGTTTCGGATTCATAAAGGAATAAAAATGACAAGGTTTAATAATCTCTCCTAGATTGATATCTATCGTTCGACGTTTCGGAGAATGAGGTGATCGACTCTCAGCGATGTATCAAGTATCTTTGATGTAGCTTCGTAACCGAACACTACAGACGGATCACCACATGTGGGAAAAGTATCGCAAAAAAGTACAGAAATTAACTAACATACCAAAAACATCAATATTCCGCATCCTTCATGATGTTTTAACATTTTCATTCATCCGGGACTCATATGATAGTCCAAGAGCCGACAGCACAAAAAAAAACTAAGTTATCGAACACAAGAAAAAAACTTTTATTTTATGAATAGGGGAATCTTATGATCCATGTGAAGTGGAGCAGAAGCCAAAAATTAATACCATCAATGGTTTACTCGTAGGCTTATCATTATGTTTGCTGTACAATCATTACATACCTTTGATTGTACAGCAAACACAGTGATAGACCTACGAGTAATAAACTAATGGTATGTATCTTTCGCCCATTAATGCACCCAATAATGGAATGTATTAATGCCCCATCTCACTTTCAGCAGGCATGGATCATTAGATTTCCTATTACTATGTTTGCATAAAATAAAGGGTTTTTTTCCTTGTACTCGATACTTTAGGTTGTTGTGCTTTCGACTCTTGGACTGTGAAGACAGATAAAAATTGCCCTCTAAAGCAAAAATAATTCAACATTCATTTATGAAGATCTGATTTGTGGACAGATAATAGCTAGCATGCTGCACAATAATGCAATTATTTTATAATAGGATCTCATTCATCACACAAAAAGATAATAATGAAAAATAGTGAATAATAATGGGGGAAAAATAATGCATGAAAGTGTTAAACTCATACTCTTACAAGTTGCAATAATCTCAACAGATCTTTCTAAAAAAACACAGCTAAGCGAGAAGAACTTGTAAGATGATCTTTGACGAAAGTGCCAACTGAAGTACAGGGATCCTTAATATATTTCGAACAGATGAGGTTCAGTTAATACTCATTACTGCCAAATCTGTGCAAGAAAAACTTTCGCATTTATACTGAAGAAATGCTGCACTCAAGGAGTAGCTTCAAATCATCCATCATTTTGGAATCTTTTTTTTTTTCTTGAAGAGCTAGTAGCTAGTAGCTCGGTCTAAATGGAAGTCATACTTATTTACGGGAAACACATTTCCGAGAATACATTTTCTTTTGTCAACACTGATTTTTGAAAACGTTTGCAGTATTTTTCACAACATATTAATTCATTTTTTCGTAGTGAGATACTGGTTTTTATCTTCTACGAATCCTCAAGTAAACATGAATTCTCAAGTAAATAGGGAGTGAAGTTCTAAATTGGGTAGTCACCTATCCTTCAGCTTCCAGATAGATGGCCTCATGAAATCGATGAGAGAAGACCATCTTTAACTCCTTAACAGTTTTGCTCTAACACCGTTTGTGCTTTGTTTGTTTCGTTACTAAAAAAGGCTTTTAACACCAAAAAATTTTAACTGTAAATTTTGCCTTATTAATAGGCGGATAATTTTCGATTACACTAGTAAAACAGTATGCTTCGGAAAAGTGGTGTTTAGTTCCTAATTTTTGTTAGTTGTTAAAAAAAAGACATTTTTAAACTGTTATACGGTATTTTAAAATGATATGATTTTGGGCTGCTATGAGTTCTCAAGTAAACCTTTTCAGCTATTTAACTGAATTTAAACAATTAAAATTAACAAAATGATATTAATTACATTATTAATGTTAATGGCAATCTTTTATTTTATTGTCTGAGAAAAATGCTTGTTGAAAATGTTTACTTGAAAATAAATAATATTCGAAAAACAAAATTCTGGTTTTGAAAAGTGGATTAATGCAATATAAAAACTGCTCGGAAATGTTTCCTAAAACCAATGGATAAAAAAACTATGTTTTTAAAAATGCGTTTTTAAATTTATAAAATATATTGATTTCTTCGATTTCTAAAGATAAAAACGCTTTTCTGAATCATGGGTAATTCAGACGATGTTATTGTTATTTTCGTCGATGGTTATATTCTTTTTTTTTTTTTTTTTTTTTTTTTTTTTTTTTTTTTTTATTAAGAAAAGTTTTTTTTTTTTTGAAAAGCCTGTTTTTTGCATTGTAAGTAAAGTAATAAGGAAATTAATCTTGACATAACTATACAATGTTTGTTTATAAGTAATTTATGCAAATATTTTTATTTCATGTCATTTTTATTAAATAATATACGTATTTATATGCTTAGGAAACATTTAGAATGTATCTTAAAATGTAACCACATTTTAGCTTTTAGGAAAAATTAGAAACGTTTAGAATTTTTTACCGATAGTCCAAGATCTCAAAAGAAAAGAAGCTTACATCAATAGATATTTTATTCTGCATTTTGCATAAAACTTCCGTTTAGGATTTTTTTCCTCCATAGTTATTGAAATAAGGTAGAATGATCTAAATCGTTTTTAGATACTGCATGGAATTATTGAATTCTTTCAAGGGAAATTTAAAAAGGCTGTATTGGTTTGTAATTTTTCTTTTGCTTAAATGATAAATCAGTAAAATAATAAGTACACTAAATTCCGCTTCAATTTTTATGTTCTCTTTCACATAATATGGATATAAAATAATCATATCGCTAAAGTTTAAAAAATGAAAAATTGCATTGAATATAGCAAAAACAGAAATCGATATTTAACCCTTTATCTACAACGGTACATTAATACGTCAATTAGATGTAATAGTGTTTAGAATGAGTTACAGATACATAACTCTATTTTGTTCCAAAAGCATTATTGGTTATACAAAACAAAAATATTTTTTTTAATTTGATTTCCTTTGCATTTGTATCTTTTCAGCTTTCTTGGTGCTGGGGGAGGGGAATGGGGATTTTTCAATTCGGAAATATATCTATATTTATATTGTAAGAACATATTAATTGTGCATTATATAATTCTACAAAATACTAAGAAAACAATTTAAAATAAAAGATTTGAAGGGCTATAAATATTGCACAAAATCCCTGTGTTTAGGCGTAAGCCTTCGTTTATTGCTTGATTCTGCAAGCGAGAAAAGTTTCATAACAAAAAGATTAGCTCGTGAATTAAATTTGTCTGTTTTACGAAAAGAACATTTAACTGTATTTGCCTTTGGTATTGATCAAGGTCGGGAAGAAGAATATGATGTTTTCAAAATTAAATTAAGAAGTAAATTGAATTATCGCCGTTTCATAAATGTTGAGGTATTAGCTACGGATTTAACAAGCGCAACAACTTTGAAGGTTCAAAATTCTGATCCTTTAATTACGAAATATGTTGAGAGTAAGGGATGGAAACTAGCAGATCCTACCCCCCAGGAATCAGCAGTGCAAATCCTTCTTGGAGCTGATTATTTTTTGGAATGTGCAGAAAGGCATCGTAGAAGAAATTAATGAGCATTTATATGTAGCTAATACACTTTTTGGTTACACGATAGTGGGAAAAATTAACTCTGAAAGCAACAAAACAATTAATGCTCATCATGTATCAGTGAATGAAAGGGAAATTTTGATTTGCAAAGGTTTTGGGATCTAGAATCATTGGGTATTTCTGATAGTAAAAGTGAACTATTTTCACAAAAGGATTTAGATGCAATGGAATTATTTAAAGATAATTTAAATTTTGTTAATGGAAGATATGAAACGAAACTTTTGTGGAAGGTAAACAAAAATGAATTGGAATCCAATTTTGATGTAGCTAAACAGAGACTTTGGGGATTAAAATCAAAATTATGCAAAAATGAATGGTTATTAAATGAATATAAGAAAATATTAAATGAGCAGTCTGATTTGGGTATAATTGAAGAATGTAAATTATATAAAAACGAAGTGAACACATATTATACGCCTTACAGACCAGTAATAAGGGAAGACAAACTGACAACGAAAGTAAGAATAGTATATGACGCGTCATCTAAAGATAAAGGAGCAAAATCCTTAAATGACTGCTTATTTTCTAGTCCCAATTTAAATCCCAATATTTTGGATATTATTTTAAAATTCCGTCTTCACAAGATTGCCTTCTCAGCAGACATAGAGAAGGCATTTTTATAAAATCAGATAGAAGATGAAGATAGAAATTTTTTGAGGTTCTTGTGGTTTGATAATATCACTAGCAATAATTCCATCTTGAAGGTCTTCCGCATGACTCGTGTAACTTTTGGTGTAACAATCTCACCATTTCTCCTTTCTGCAACAATCGAACATCACATTGAGGGATATAAAGATCTTTTTGAGAAAATAGTTAATATGTTAAATACTTCATTGTATGTTGATGACTTGTTCCATGGCGCGGATTCAGTAAATGAAGCTTTTGTTTTATCGAAAGGTGCAGAGAAGATATTGAGTGAGGCCAATATGAAATTAAGAAAATTCAAAACCAATTCAATGGAATTAAAAAATTTATGGAAAGAACATGGGATAAACTTTGAGGAAGACACCCTTGAACAAAATCTTTCAAAGATATTGGGAATCAAATGGATGACAGAAAGTGACACATTAAAATTAGGTTTACAATCACTTTTGGTAGAATTTGATAGTCAAATTATCACTAAGCGTCTTGTTTTACAAACTATGGTGAAAATTTATGACCCCCTTGGACTCATTTCTCCCTTTGTAACAAGAATGAAGTTTTCGATGCAAGAAATCTGGGAACATGGAATGGACTGGGATTCTATGTTGCCAGATCCTTTAAGTGAAAATTTCGGAAAATGGTTTCAAGAGGTTAAGGAGTTAGTAAATTTTGAAATGCATAGAAAATATTTTGTAAATAATGTAAAACTAAATCCTGAAACTGCTCAGCTTTTTATTTTTTCTGATGCTAGTATAAAGGGATATGGGTCAGTAGCCTATATTCGTGACCCCCTTTCTTGTGAAACTTCATTTGTTATTGCAAAATCTAGAGTGGCACCTCTAAAAAAAGTTACGTTACCTCGCCTTGAACTTCTTGGAGCCCTTACAGCTGCAAGATTAGCAAATTATTTAAGGGGGATACTTGAAATTGATAATGAAAATATATTTTGTCTTTGCGACTCACAAATTGTTTTGCACTGGATAAAAGGCAGTGCCAGTAAATGGAAACCCTTTGTCGCAAATCGTGTACGTGATTCAAGAACTTGTTGCTCCTGTGCAATGGAAATTTTGTAAAGAAAAAGAAAATCCTGCAGATGTTCTCTCTCGTGTTGTTCTGCATCTGAATTGATTAATAACTCTGTGTGGTTAAATGGTCCCTGCTGGTTGAAGGAAAATTCTTTACCAATATTTACGCATGAAATTCCAATAAATCTGTCTGATGAAGAGGTCCTGCAGGAAAAACGTAAAATGTTTGTTTGCTCCGTATCCCAAAATATTCCTGAATTCGAACTTTTGCATAAATTTCCATCCTTGACCAAATTGAGACGAATTATGGCTTGGTGTCTCAGATTTATTAAAAATAGTAGATATCCATCTGAAAAAATCAGTGGTTTCTTAATTGTTCAAGAACTTGAAGGGGCAACAAACACTATTGTGAAATTGATTCAAGGCCATGAATTCGGAGAAGAACTGAAAACATTAAATTAAAAAAAGAACCTAAATTCTAAAAGTAAATTACTTCCTTTACACCCTTTTCTTGACGAAAATGGTATTCTTCGTGTAGGAGGTAGGTTAAAAAATGCAAACCTCTCTGAATACCAAAAACACCAAATTATTATACCTAAAGGACATCATGTTACAGATTTGATCATAAAATACTTTCATGAAAAACATCTTCATAGTGGAACTCAGTTAACAATTTCGGCCATTCGACAAAATTTTTGGATAGTTAATGCTAAAGAAGCTGTAAAAAGAGAAATAAGGAAATGTATTAAATGCTTCCGAAATATGCCACACCTTTTATCTCAATTAATGGGAAATCTTCCATCATCACATGTAACACAAGCTCGAGTTTTTTCGAGGGTAGGAGTGGATTTAGCTGGCCCTTTTTTGATCAAACCTCGTAAGGGGCGTGGTATGAAACCCTTTAAGCATTATATTTGCCTTTACATTTGTTTTGCAACAAAGGCTATCCATCCGGAAATTGTCACAGATCTTACCACTGAAACATTTTTAGCCTCGTTGAAAAGGTTTGTAGCTCGACGTGGAAAGCATCAAGAAATATATTCAGACAAAGGTACAAACTTTGTAGGAGCTGACCGAGAAATGACGAAAATGATGGCTCGAATTGTTTCTGATGAAAATTTTCACAAATATCTGACTGACGAAATGATAATATGGAAATTTAATCCACCTTCTGCCCCTCACTTTGGAGGCCTTTGGGAAGCGGGAATAAAACAAATGGAAACTCATTTAAAAAGAACAATTGGTGAACAAATTTTGACTTATGAAGAGTTCTTAACATTGAATCTTGTTTAAATTCGAGACCGCTCGTGGCTGATTCTTCTGACCCCAATGACTTCATTGCTTTGACACCAGGACACTTCATTATAGGAGCACCAATGACATCCTTGCCTGAACCTGACATCTCCTCTACATATGTTACTCCCTTGGAACGTTGGAAATTGCTGCAAAAGATTTTCCAGAGCTTTTGGAAAAGATGGTCTTCAGACTACTTCTCACAATTGCAACAACGAACAAAGTGGTTGAAGAGTAACCCGAACTTAAAAATCAATGACTTAGTACCAATAAAGGAAGAAAAACAGCCCCCATTAAGGTGGAAATTGGGCCGAATAATTGAACTTTTTCCTGGTAAAGATAGTCATGTTCGGGTTGTTAAACTGAAAACTTTGCACGGGGAACTGAAACGCCCCATACAAAAACTCTCTCCTTTACCAATAGAAAATGACTGTACTTGATTTATTATTTTCTTTTGTATGTTTAATTTTTGTGATTTATTGAATTATAATGTATATTAATTTTTTCTTTCTCTATTTTAGTTATACAACTTTTAACTCCTGAGGAGAAGTAAAATTCATATTGAAGTTGTTTTATTTCATTTAAATACTTAAAAAAATTTCAGGTAAGATGTTTTCATATTATTATTGTAATATGTGATTAATCAATAATTGATTAAGAAAACTGGTAAGATTAATTTAAATTTGATGAACTCCGTTCATGGAGGCGGAGGATGTTTAGGCGTAAGCCTTAAATAAAGAAATAAATTTATTGATAGTAATGGATTTGACCTTGACAAATTAATTACTGTCAAATAAATGTTCTTGATATTTCAAATTTATTGATATTAATGGATTTGGCCTTGATAAAATTACTGTCAAAATAAAAGTCTTGATTAATATTTATGAGTAAAATAATGATTTAAAACTACTTAATGTTGATTTATTATTAAATTAATGTTTATTTCTTGACAAGTTGACAGCTTAATTTAATTTAAATTCATTTAAAGAGATTTATTGGTCTTATAATTATTTTGTGTCAAAATTGATGTTTTATTTATTGATAAGTTGTCAACTTCAGTAGTTTTTAAATCATTATTAGAGATTTATTGGTTTTTTAATTATTTTATGTCAAGTTAATGATAAATTTTTAAATTTATGATCATGTAATTTTATCTCTATGCTTTTTTCTTATTATATTTCCCTAAAAAGGGGGTTTAGTCTTGAATCTGCAACCAAGCAGATAAGATGTATTTTCTTGAATCTGCAACCAAGCAGAGAACATGTTTTGAGAGCATGAAAATTTTGAATGTTTTCTATCGTAATCTTATGACTGTTCTCCAAGGAATATGTTTGTTGGCTCTGTATATCAGAGAATAGTGTAACAATGGATCTATTTTAATAATTCAAGTTACAGTTTATTTAATAAACATTTAATCTTAATAGCTCTCCCATCTTACTTTAATAAACACATTGAATGATACACCTACCCTGTAAATTCCAATTTAATTAATCCTTCTAAACCCTTCAATCCTTCTAAAATCCTTCAAAAATTTATTCGATGGTTATGTAAATCTTTTAATTAATTTAAACAAATTGCGTAAAATGCTTTAGAATGTAAAATTTTCATGAATTCATAATAAGGTAGATAAAGGACTAAAGAAAGAATGATTTTTAAGATTTTTAGTTAGGTTTTTTAAAATCTTTTATTAAGCTAAGTAGAAAATAATAATTTGATCTAGAATAGCTATAGGATAGATGACCGTAATGGAGAGATGGTCAGTCCAAATATTTCGAAAATTTGATCAAAATGATGGTTTAAGGGATAGTCTGCCATAGTAGTGACTAGCTATTTTGAAACTGGTTACACTATCCCTTATTCTAGCAGTTTTCAATGACTGCTTGAGCGGTACCCAAGATGCTTTGATCAAAAAGGGGCTCTCTCGCAAATTTATACATAATTGCATTAATATGATATGTGATATAGATAATTGCATTTAAAATAGCAATAACATAAATTTAGACTTAAAGAAGATTGCTGTTTTAAAGATTTTTAGTTAGCTTGTTTTTTAATCGTCTACTGAGCTACGTAAAAAATAATAATTTGATCTAGAATAACTGCAGGATAGATGGCCATAGAGGATACAATGCTTAAAATGCCTCAAGTGTTTGCGTGAAACGTGTACAAACTATCAGGGCCTTTTCCAAAAACGTGGTAAAATTGTTCGAAAATTGAAAGATTGAAATGATACTTTAAATATTGCGTGTTTGAATTTTATTGATTCATTTTCCGATGTAAAATTGCATCGTTACAAATTGCTGTATATTTTGCATGATTAACAGTATGAAATATGTTGTTTTTCGTTATTTTAACTTTCTTTTTTTCTTTCTTGATTTGGATGGTCATCTCTCCGCAATTTGAAGGAGAGATGGCCATCTGCCATTTTAATTTCAATTTTTCCCAGACTTTTTGTTCTGAATATTTCATTCCTTTTTTCCAAAAATATGATAAGTGTATCTGTAAAAAATTTAAATATGCATAAATATTTGTTGTGCTCGCATTCTAAGAATTTTTATTTTAATTTTTAAAAACTATGACCATCTATCCTAGAGTTATCCTAAATATTTCAGTCTTTAAAAACTATGGACATCTTTTCTAGAATTAACCTGAATAAAAAATGCATGAAATGTTTTTAAAAGTTTATACAATGTTATTACAACAATTTAGTTTCAAACCATTTACGAATCTCTCATGTCGCTCTTTTGGTCTACGTGCTTGACATTTTTATCATTCCGTGTCTTTCAGTTTATCTGTGCTTTACTGAATGAATAACATCTGTAACCCCGTAAAAACTTAAGAAGACATTTTTGCAACATAACAATATTTTTTCTGGTAACATTGTTTTCCACTGTTTTTTTTTTTTTCAACTGTTTTCGTGACACTTCATGTATTTTGTTTTCGACGCTTTATTTTTATTCTATTTTCTCTGTTCCTAAAGAAAATTTCAAAATGTCTTTTTCTAATATCTCATTTAAATATTTTTAAACACTTTCTAACTATTTTTTTCCCTTTCGAATCATAAAGGGCTGCAATGAAAAGCAGTATTAGATCAAATTTCTTCTGTATTCGTAGTGTCTTGCTACTTTAAAGTATTGTAATCTCTAAAGAATGTGAAATATGTTCTAGGATGTCAATCTAATTCGTAATACAGAAAAATATAACTAGTCACATGTGGCAATCCCAAAACATTCATCTATTTATACATGTTAATACTTTCTGAAAAATGCAGCGTAGCAGCGCCACCGGTTAAGTGCTTTAAACCAAATTCCAATCGGCAACAACTTATGTCAACTTATTACTCAATCTGAAATTTGATGAAAATTCGTGCATTAGTTTTTGAGATAGAGCTATTGAAAAATCTTAAAATAATTCTGTATAACAGCGCCATTTGTTGGGTGATATGCATCAAAAACTAATCAGGATCAATTTTTGATCAGGTATTTATAGAATCTGATTTTTCGTGAAAATCCATGCATTAGTTCTTGAGATACATTTGTTGCGAAATCGTGAAAAATGCAGCATAACAGCGCCATCTATAAGCCAATTTATATGAAAAACTAAAAAACACTAAATATGTATTAGAGACTGACTGAATTTGAAGTTTTAGAAAATTTCATGCACTAGTTCTTGAGATAGAGCTATTGCGATAATCACGAATTTTGCGCCATGGCAACACCACCTGTTGAGCAATTTGTCCTAAAACGTAACCAGTACCATGTTATATCAAGTACTCGCTAAATTTAAAGTTGCATGAAAATCCATGCACTAGTTCTTGTAACATGGCTATTGTGAAAATTTTTAATAATGCAGACTAACAGAGCCACCTGTTAACCAATACACTCCAAATACTAATAAAATCTAGTTTATCCCTTTAAGCGGCCTAACTGGGTTTTTCCGTCATGTAAATTTTAGAAACAATGGCTGATTTAACACAAAATCAATATTAAAATTAATTTTTTGAAGTGAATAAGATATAAATAAATATGTAAGTTTGTCAAATAAAAATGTTCATACCAATATATTTTAAAAATACTATTTTATGAATTGTTAAACATGAATAGAATATTTTGCAGGACGCTGAAAGGGTTATATCAAGGTCTTACACAATCAAAAGTTTTGTAAAACTCCGCGCATTAGATCTTGAGATAGAGGTATTGCATAATTACGAATAATGCACTATGACAGCGCTACCTGTCGAATGAATTGCACGAAAACGTAATCAGCACCATGTTATATCAAGTGCTAACCAAATCTAAAGTTTTATGATAATCCATGCACTAGTTCTTGAGATATGGCTATTGTGGAAATTGTGAAGAATGCAGCAAAGATAGAGCGAGAGTTCTTCTAGTGCTTACTTCTTGAGATAAAGCTATTGCGATAATAACAAATATTGCACCCTGGCAGTACTATCTGTTTAGTAATATACGCCAAAAACTAATCAAATCTAATTTACATCACAGTTTAACACAATCTAAAGTTTTGAGAAATCCCGTGCATCAGTTCTTGAGATAGAGAGCCCACAAAATCTTTAACCCGTAAATACAGACACACTCACAGACTCACAGATTCACAGACAGACATTTTGTAAAAACAAATTTTTTTGGTTATCTAATCCCTAAAACGTGTAAATTCGTCGAAAACAGGATTTCGAAAATTTTCAAGAATTGAATACTTCTTCTTGTAAGATATAGAAAAGTAAAAAAGGATTTAAAAAAATAAGTAAGAAAATTACTTTTATGGGTTTTATCTCGTCATGTAAAGTTGGAACAAGTCGGATTCGGCAATTCCAAAACTTTCTTCTATCTCATATACGTTAATACTTCCAGAAAAATGAAACATTTGAGGTGTCACCGATTGCATAATTTATACCAAAATCTAATCTGCAACAACTTATTTTAAGCTCTAACTGAATCTGAAAATTTATGAAAATCCGTGTATTAGTATTTGACATAGAATTATCGCAAAAATCGTAGAAAAACTGGATGAAAGCGCCAGCTGTTGAACCATTCACTCTAAAAACTAAAGAATAGTAATTTATATCAGAGAATACCTAAATTTGAAGTTTGGTGAAAATCTGCGCATTAGTTCCTGACATAGAGTTATTGCAATAATCATGAATAATACCACATAGCAGCGCTACCTGTTATGTTATTTACTCCAAAACGTAATCAAAACCATATTATATCAAGGACTAAGGGAATCTAAAGTTTTATGAAACTCCGTTCATTAGTTCCTGAGATATAGGCTAAGGTGAAAATCGTGAAAAAGACAGCATTGCTGCATTACCTGTTTAGTTGTATAAACGAAAAACAAATCAGATCCAGTTTATGTCAAAATATAACTGAATTTAAATTTTTGTGAAATTCTGTGCTTTAAGCTCTTGAGATAGAGCACCCACAAAATTTATATCACATACCGACTGACAAACAAACTGATATACTCATAGACAGACATTTTGTAAAAGCATGTTTTTTTGGAATTCCTGACCCCTAAAACGTGTAAATCCATCAAAAACCCGAACATTTTATTTACATTTTATTAACATTTTCATTATTTATATATATATATATATATATACAGGGTGATTCTAAATTAATTTTAAATGGGGGGGGGCGAGGTTCAATATTCAAATAATTATAGAAAATGGAAAAATTGGCCAATTCGGTGCAGTTTAAAATAAAACTATTCTTTAAGTCAATATCTTCTTGAAAATAAATTTTAAACATAAATTTCAAAAAATTCCGTTAGAGGGCGCCTTAAACTTCAGAGTAACCAACAACTAATTTTAACCATTATTTTTTTGTATCTAATTAAATACTTGCAAAAGCTTATTAAATGTTTTCGGAAATTTAGATTTAAACTTAAATTTTGAGATCAAATTCTGTATCGTTGGAAGGGGTTAAGAAGCGCAAACTGAAGTGTGTTCAGGAGTCGAAATTTAACACACCCCTCATCGAACACAATTCAATTTTTCGCTATTTAAGCACTCCCAACGATTCAGAATTCGAGCCTATGCAAACAAAATTTAAGTCTATGCATTTGAAAGCATTTAATGGGATTAAAAAATAATTGTTAAAAATATAAAAATAGTTGTACGCAATTCCAAAGTCTAAGGCACCATCCATCGGCATTTTGTGAAATTTATCTTTAAAATTTATTTTCAAGAAAATGCTGATTTTTTTTTATTATTATTATTATCATTTGAGATTTGAACCCTCTGAACACAGTTCAGTTTGTGCTACTTAACCACCCCAACTATTCAGATTTTGAGCTCAAAATTTAAGTTCAGGTTTCCAAAAACATTTAATGAGATACAAAAAAACCAGCAAAAAATAATTGTTCGTTACTCCAAAGTCTAAAGCGCCCACTATCGTCATTTTTGAAATTTATCTTTATAATATAATTTCAACAAAATGCCGACATAAAGAATAATTTTAATGAAAACCGCAAATCAATCGACCGATTTTTCCGTTTTTTATGTTTATTTGAAATTTTGGTCCCTAAACTTTAATGGCGGCTATCTCCTTTGGAAAACGTTTCGGACCCTTGGTCTCCTGTTTAATATTGTTTGTATTGATGTGTACTATCATCCCTCTTTTATTGTAGAAACAATTTAGAATCTCCCTGTATATATATATATATATACAGGGTGTCCGAAAAGTCTGGAAACGTCCGAATAACTCGAGAAATACAAATGAGATTGAAAAACGTAAATATACGTGTTAAATATTTTTAAATAAGCTACTCAGTGATACCAAATTTAACCTTCGCAACCGACCCCCTGGGGGTCAGAGGGGGTCCAACTTTGAAATTTTAAATTATAACCCCCATTTTTTATTGCAGATTCGGATTCTACGGACAAAAATACGTAACTTTTGTATTTGATGTTTATTTCAAATCCTCGTTTATCACGGTGTATTCGAGCATATTAAATCGATACATTTTTCGGCTTTTCCAACGGGATTTTCCCTAATCGAAACTGATTGGGCAGAATTTTTGACGTCAAATTCCCCGTCTTTTGCAGAAATAGCGTTTCCTGAAAATCACCCGTGGCGATTATTTCAATAGTGCTACACTGTTAAAAATTTGACCCATTTGCTGCAGCGTCACTCCATAGCTATAATAGAATATCTCTTTTGTGACCAATGAGAGTGCTCCATAACACAGTAAAGTAATCGTTTTCTATAAAAGTGGTGGAGTGACGATGCAGCAAAAAGTGTCAATTTTTTACAGTGTACTTTACTGTGTTATGGAACATTCTCATTGGTCATGAAACAGATATTCTATAAAAGTTGTGGAGTGACGCTACAGCAAATGAGTCAAATTTTTAACTGTGTGTAGTACTATCGAAATAATCGGCACGGGTGATTTTCAAAAAACGCTATTCTTGCAAAAGACGAGGAATTTGATGTCATAAATTCTCCCCAATTAGTTTCGTTTAGGGAAAATCCCGTTGGAAAAGCCGAAAAATGTATCGATTTAATATGCTCGAATACACCGTGATAAACGAGGATTCGAAATAAACATCAAATACAAAAGTTGCGTATTTTTGTCCGTAGAATCCGAATCTGCAATAAAAAATGGGGGTTATAATTTAAAATTTCAAAGTTGGACCCCCTCTGACCCCCATGGGGTCGGTTACGAAGGTCAAATTTGGTATCACTGAGTAGCTTATTTAAAAATATTTAACACGTATATTTACGTTTTTCAATCTCATATGTATTTCTCGAGTTATTCGACCGTTTCCAGACTTTTCGGACACCCTGTATATATACACTATATTGCCATTGATTATGGGACACTTGCGATTTTAGACATTTTACTAAATATCTAGAAAAATACATGAGGAATCATCTCGAAACTCTTAGTGTATAAATATAATAGTATAAGTCATACATCTCCGTGAAGTTTTTTTCCCGAAACTCCAAAGGGGACCGTCAACAAATTAAAAAAGAATGAATATCTTTTGAATAACCCTGTCAAAACTAATGTAGCAAAAGCGCTCAAACTCTAGATTGGGATTGAATGTCTTATTGTAATAAGCCTTGTTCATTTTTATGCAAAGAGCATGCATACTCGCAGAGTAATTAAGGTTTTTATAAAAATGATCCCAAATTTTTTCAAGTTTTTTCCTTATAATTTTCAGAGTTCTTAAAATAAAATATTATTTTTTTCAGAAAATATGAAAAACAATATTGCACACAGTACCCTGTAATCAGAATTAAAAAATAATGAAAATTGTGTAAAAAATGAGTTGGTTTACTAAATAATTTTTTACTGCGCATGCGTCAATGATATCAAAATTTCATTTGCATATTATGTTCGCTAAATGTATAGAGCAACTTTTGTGAAAGTCACAAAATCATAACTTGAAAATTCTGACAATAATCGTCAATTGAATAAGTCGAAAATCCGTTATTCTCAAAATGAAGCAAAAACAAGAGGGGTTGTATCCATATATTCATTGATTAGTGTCAATATAGAATACACAATATGGGATGTACTACTGCATTTCGATAAAATCCCTCATTTTTTTGCTTCATTTTGGAAACAACGGATTTTGTCCTTTTTCTATAGACGATTACTTACAGAATTTTCAAGTTATGATTTTGAGACTTTTACAAAAGTTGCTCTATACATTTAGCTAACATAATATGCAAATGAATATTTGATATCTTTAACGCATGCGCAGTAAAAAATTATTTAGTAAACCTATTCATTTTTCATACAATTTTTATTATTTTTTAATTCTGATTACAGGGTACTGTGTGCAATGTTGTTTGTCATATTTTCTGAAAAAAAAAATTATTTTGTATTAAGAACTCTGAAAATTATAATGGAAAAACTTGGAAAAATTTGGGACCATTTTTATAAAAACCTTAATTACTCTGCGAGTGTGCATGCTATTTGCATAAAAATGAACACAGTATATTACAATAAGGCATTCAATCATAATCTAGAGTTTGAGCGCTTTTGCTACATTAGTTTTGACAGGGTTATTCAAAAGATATTCATTCTTTTTTAATTTGTTGACGGTCCCCTATGGCGTTTTGGTAAAACATCTTCACGGAGATGTATGACGTATACTATTATATTTATACACTAAGAGTTTCGCGATGATTACTTATGTATTTTTCTATATATTTAGTAAAATGTCTAAAATCGCAAGTGTCCCATAATCAATGGCAATATAGTGTATATATACTATATGTATGTGTATATATATATATATATATATAAATATGTATAACCATATATATTTGTGTCAGTGGTTTTTTGTGTGTATGTGTCAGTGTGTATGTATACTTATGTACACAGTAAAACCCCGATAATTCGGATTAACTGGGACCAGACCCGATCCGGATTCTCGAAAATCCGAATTATCCGGAGAATTAGGAAAAAATGAAATAAAATAAAACATACTTAGAGAAAATCCCCTTCATGTTAAACTTATTGAATAATTACAGACAGTAAAAATGTTTACTTTGTAATAAAAAAGTTTGTAATTTTCTGCTGTGCCAGTTTTCTATACCTTTTGCGAGCCGCAACCTTTATGGTCTCGCATCCGCTTGAACATAAGTAGTTCGTTGAGTGTTGTCTCCGCCTGATATTCAAAACTAGTCGTTGGGGGCCACCGTAATACTTACCCATCATGGATATGTATATCAAAATAAAACATGTGAAACTATTTATACAATGCATTGCAATTCATAAACAAAATTTAAATATTGTTAATATACATAGTAATGCTATATTAAAGAACTGCTGATGTACCAATTTGGACAAATTATATAAAACGCCAAACTACTCAAGTAGTACCGAACTGTGTAAAAGAAACATCCTTATAGCTCCAAAAATAATAGTTCTATCAACTAACAATTAACTGCGTCGGATTACGCGTCTCATTTCCAATTAAAATATACTTCTGAATTGAAATTTGAATGAAATACAGGGTCATGAAAAATCGAAGAATGTGAAAAACAAGATTACAAATATCTCGGCAACTAATAATCCGATTGACTTCGTTCTATATGCAAAATGTGTGTTATTTTATTGCCTTTTGCGTCCATTCCTTAGAACAAAAAAATTCGAAAATTTTTATATACCTTTCATCAGAACGAATTTTTCGAGAGTCCGAAAAAAATAGTTCCGGATAATCGAGGTTGCTGATATTAAATAGGGTTCGTCCCATTCTTACATACTAACTACATACAAAATTTCAAGTCTCTATCTCAATTTGTTCGGGAGATAGAGCGTTTACAGACAGACAGACAGACAGACAGACAGACGGACGGCAAAAAATTTTTTCTAAAAATATGTTTTTCGTAATCTCCACTATCTAAAATGTGTAAATCCGTCAAAAAAAAATTTTCGATTTTCAAAACGATTGCAAGACTTACCCTATACTACGTATGATGGGTAAGTAATAAACCATTAATTGTCCTAAATGAGATGTTGCTTCATTAGTTGTGTAGTGATTTTTTATGACATTTCTAAGTGGTTTAAATAGAAAATTGTGAAAATTGGAATTGCAAAATTACTGATGTACTGTTGTTTCTTTGAAAGATAATATCGAAGAGTTTAAATAAGCAAGATTAAGGTATTCTTCCGAATAGATGTCAGAAAAAAGTTTTTTTTTTTATCCAGAATACAACGATGAAACAAGTTAATGTTCTGGAAATTAGCCAATCGTTTCTCAAATTTGAAAGAAAAAATTGACTAAATCGATCCGGATTAACGGGATCCGAATTAGCGGGGTTCTACTGTATAATCTAAGGAACATTCAAAGGAATTTGGTTCTAGTGAGCATTAAACGTAGAGCTGCAAAAGTTTTTCTGAAATTCCAACGTAGGAGAGAATGTAATAATTGGAATTTCTTACGAAAACTACCTAAAAGTATATGCCTTAAATAACTGAATAAAAAAAGCAAAAAAAAGAAAAGAAGAGAAAAGTTCTTTTACGATATTCAATTAAAACAACAAAAAAAAGATGTTAAAATAAAGATTATGTAATATAATTGCAAGTTAATAGAATCCAATGTATAAAGAAATAGAAGTTTTAAAATGTAGTTTTTGAATTTCCATCAAATCCAATTTAAACTTAATTTAAATTTTTGTTCGCATGTCTACTTTAATTGTTTTTACATCTCTGTTCAAAATGAAATTTTTAAATAACCTCATTATACGAAATGAAAAAAAAAAAAAAAAAAAAAAAAAAAAAAAAAGTGTTTTGGTGTAATAACGCCAGGCGGGGTAATAACGTCAAATGCTAATATTATGCATATTTATGAAATAATCCGGTAAATGACACCGATGTGCTCTGCGCAAAAGGGTTTTGAGTCATATAAATCACAAAAAACAGATTAAAGTTAATTCGTTCCATTTGTAGGTCTTAATGCTTTTACAAGCAACTAAAATTAACGCTTGATCTAAAATTTGCGAGATACCTTTTGCAATGTGAAGACTATATTTTTTATCCGGAAATACTTTGTTTATTACATAAATTTGTAGTGCATTTCATGTACTTTCAAAATGTTGCAGAAAATTTTGGATATCTTCTCGAGATAATTTGTAGTTTAAAATGTACTGCGCAATAAGTATACCGGGGTAATAACGTCAATCCTAGGCATTGTAACTCCGGTTGTTTTCCAACTGCGGCCAAACTACATCCGAAAGAGGTTTAGTTATTAATTATGGTAAGATGAAAGGGGAGTCCAATGCTCAAAACTAATCTCTCTATTTTTTTTAAATACTAATGTAAAAAATAATTTTAAACTCGTATAAATAAAACTATATCAAAATGTTTTCGATATACTAATTCGAACATCTTCAAAATCAGGTTTCTATTAAATTTCCACTGGACTGTTCAATCGAGTTCTAAATTTTAACTATCCGCTTTCTCAGCGATCGGTTTTTCAAAATTTTACAAATATAACCTTTAACCTATGTGACAGAAATTGTAACGTAACTAATGTGAAGCGGTTTATGAGACCGCAATTTTAAAAGATGAATAAAAGGCGGGAATAATTCTTAGGCTTGTGTTTTTGTACTAAACTTTTTATATAAGACTATTATACTTAATATTCACCTATTTAAAGGACTCTGGTGACAGTACTAAAGTTCAAATTGAAACATAATTTCGGTAGTGTTTGTAGTTAAACTGAAAAATACAAGTTAAACTATAAAAATTAAAAGAAAAAAGTGGTCTGTGAGTTCGGCAACATTAGTTAAAGGTTAAAAGGCGATCAGTTATTAAAAACCATAGAATACTATTCCTGGACTAAACTTTTTGTACAGAATTAATTCTATTTAAATTTAATCTATTCAAATATTTCTAACAATAATACAAAGACTCCAGACGAAAGAGAATTTCAGTTAAAGCTATAGTTGTACTGGAAAATACAAGTACTCTAAAATTTGGGGAGGGGTGGAACAGCGTTTAGTGAGATTGATAACAGTACTTAAAGGTTAATTTCGTTGCTAATATAGAGATAATGATGTATAACTACATGAATAATGTATCAGTACAAAAAACCCTGAACGGGTTAAAAGCTTGTGACGCAGCACTTTATCTTATATATCTAAGAATTTTAAATTTGGGACTTAAAACTAATGATATCAAAATTTATGTGACGCTATGCTATTAATTAATATATACATATATTAAAATTTATTCATTAAGATTTTATCAATTACATCTTTCATAAATTCAAAATATGAATCTTAAAAGATATGATATCAAAATTTAAGTGACGCCTTGACGAGGCTTTAAACAATGTTTTAAAATTCCATTTATTTATTTATTGTCTAAATACATTTTCATATCTAAACAATACTTTTCATTTTCCAATACACTGTTAAATACATCACTTTCACTGAATATATATAATGCACTGAAATGTATTTATTTGAATAAATAGATTTATCTTTTGGGCTACGCTATCCAAAATCAAAAATAACATTTAAATAAATATTTTTTGCGTCATTGTATCCAAAGTAAGTTAAATAGATGCAAATAGATACAATGACGCAAAAACTATTTATTTAAATGTTATTTTTGATTTTGGATAGCGTAGCCCAAAAGATAAATCTATTTATTCAAATAAATACATTTCAGTGCATTATATATATTCAGTGAAAGTGATGTATTTAACAGTGTATTGGAAAATGAAAAGTATTGTTTAGATATGAAAATGTATTTAGACAATAAATAAATAAATGGAATTTTAAAACATTGTTTAAAGCCTCGTCAAGGCGTCACTTAAATTTTGATATCATATCTTTTAAGATTCATATTTTGAATTTATGAAAGATGTAATTGATAAAATCTTAATGAATAAATTTTAATATATGTATATATTAATTAATAGCATAGCGTCACATAAATTTTGATATCATTAGTTTTAAGTCCCAAATTTAAAATTCTTAGATATATAAGATAAAGTGCTGCGTCACAAGCTTTTAACCCGTTCAGGGTTTTTTGTACTGATATCAGTGCTTTTTTTAGGTTAATAATAAAAAGATAAAAACAAAAAATTAAAGACTAATGCAAAGAATTCATTTTCTTGATTTCTGATCACCTTTAATTACCCCTCCCCCACCCACTTAAAAAAAGATATTTCATATTTTATTATTAATATATGCTGTGCTACTTGATTTCGTTAAAAACAACTCTGTAGTAAAGTACGTTAGTATAAGATAAGAAAGTAATGTACATTCAGCAGTGTATTTCTAAGAAAGGATTTCATAATCTATGCTGTATGTATCATTTCTCATTCTAGTTAACTATGTTTATTCTTTACACATGATGATACATATACTGCAGATGGATTAAAATGATCAGGAATACAATATTCAGAATGTGCTGGAAAGTATTTCATAATCTATGCTGCGTGCATGATTCTTGTTAATTATGTTTCAACCTTTGTATAGGTTGGTAATATTGCAGATTGATTAAGACTATATCCGTTACAATATTCAGAATATGCTGGAAAGTGTTTAATAATCTATGGTGCACACAGGTTTTTCTTTCTTGTTAATTATGATTTGTTCTTTATATAGAGTGGTAAAATTACTGCAAATGGATTAAAATGATAGGTTTACAATAATGAAAATGTGTTGGAAAGTGTTTCATAATCTATACTGTATGTGTAACTTTTCATTCTTGTTAGTTTATTTATTTTTTGCTGTTTGCACAAAACATATATAAAATAACAGGGGGGGGGAGATTTGGATGGGAAGATTACTGTACAAAGATGAAACTGATAGGTTTAAAGCATTCAGAATAAAATGGAAAGTACAGTAGACTCCCTCAAATCCGCAAACCAGAAATCCGCAACTCTCTAAAATCCGCACATACTTTATGGATGTAAACAATGAAACTTTCAGATTGGATATTCGGACAAAATGTGATTTTTTAAATTTTGTATCATTCCATATATTTTTTAATTTTCTCAATAATACTCTATTCATGTTTTTTTTTTTTTTTTTTTTTTTCCATGAAGGAAGAAAAATTAAAAAAAAAAAATCAAGATATTGCTGATATCACTGGTAATCACAATTTTCTTACCAAATATATTTATGCATTAATCAAGATTTTTTGGTTACTAAGCCTGGCTAAACTTTAAAAAAAAAATCCTTATTTTATGATTTTGATGTGAATTAGTAATGTACTTTTATGAGGCAAGTTTTGTTGAATAATTTTGGAAAAATATGTTTAATTTTTATAATGAATATTTAATCATACACTATTGATCATTAACTTGATCTTTGCTTTTAATATTTTAATCATTTTGAAAATTATCTAAATTTTTATTATTTTATTACTTATTTTAACATTTTATTATATTGTAAGTATTCATTATAGTCCTGAATGCACTATTAATTGCACTCAAATTACTGTTTAAAAAACGTAAACAAAGCAATGACCAGAAATCTGCAAAATTCTAAAATCCGCACAACCTCTGGTTACTGTATATAAACATGTTAAAGGAAAATTTTTTACTCTCGTTAATTATGCTTTGTTTTTTTGCACAGAATGGTAAAATTATTGTACATGAATGACAATAAGTTTATAATATTCAGAATGAGTCAGAAAATGCATCATAATCGATGCAGTATGCATGACTCTTCGTTCTTGTTAGTTATGTTTTGTGGGGTCATCAAGGCTTCTTGTTAGTTATGTAAGGGAGGGGGAGGAGTTTGTATCGGGTTTAAGATTTTATTAAAATTTCCATGCTCTAGTCTGTACGTATTTACATAATTTTTTTTTCTAAAAATCTTGATTTGGTTAGATAATTGTTTTTGTTTTTTTTCGGGTTTGAATCTCGATTCAGTTTGACTTGAATTGGAATTTTCAGGTTCTTGCCGAGTTGCATTTCAAGTACTAGTTTTCAATTCTGGTCAGTGGATGGGGACAAAAATTACTTTGTCTTTCTTGAACAGATTTTTATTTCCTAATTTTTTTATTTTACTTTTTTTTTGGGGGGGGGGATTAGATTGGGTTTCAGGTTATTCTGATCGGGTTTGAGATAGACTTCTATTGGAATTTCCATGATCTGGTCAATACATATCGACATAAATTGTTCTTTTTTTTCTAAAATCTCGATTTGATTAAATATTTTTTTATTTTTTTTTGGGGGGGGGGGGATTGAATCTGGTTTCGGATTGACTTCAAATGGAATTTTCAGGTTCTTGTTGAGTTGCATTTCAAGTATATTATTTTGTCGCAGATAAATTGGGTTACAATTGGAATTTTTTTTTTTTTTTTTGGGGGGGGGGGTAGTGTTTGAACTGGGTTTAGGATAGATTTCAATTGAAATTCTTGTCAGTGTATGTGGACAGAAATTATTTGGTCTTTCTTGGACAGACTTGTGTTTCCATTGTTTTTTCCTTTTCGGGTTTGGATTAGGTTTCATGTTAACTTTCAGACTCTTGTCAGTGTGTATCGGCAGAAATAATTTTCTCTTTTCCGGATTAGGTTAAGGTTTGATGGAAATTTTTTTCAGGTTTCAATCAGGTTCAATTCAAATGGAATTTTCAAGTTCTGGTCAGGTTGCGCTTTAATGGAAAATATTTTGTCCTGTATAGATACTGGGCTCCGGTTGTATGGAATTTCCTTTTTCAGGTTCAGATTAGGTTTAAGATAGACTAATTGGAATTTTCAGATTTCTGATCACGCATATCTATGGAAATTAAGTTTTCTTTCCCAAATCGAGATATGGTTGGATAATTTTTTTTTTTTTTTGGGGGGGGGGGGGAGGGGATTTGAATCTGCTTTCGGTTTGACTTCAAATGTAATTTTCAGGTTCTTGTTCAGTTGCATTTCAATGTATTTTATTTTGCAGCAGATAGATTGAGTTACTCTTGGAGGGATTTTTTTCTTTCCAGTTTTGGATTGTATAGGATAGATTTCAATAGGAATTTTTCGATTCTAGTCAATGTATGTCAATGGAAATTATTTTGTCTTTCTTGGACAAATTTATCTTTCCATTAAATTTTTGTTGGTTTAGAATGGGTTTCAGAATAACTTGTAGGTTCTTGTTGGCAGACTTGTATAAAACCAAAAACTTTCTGTAAATTAATTTAATGTTCGGTGTAATTCGTATTTTTTGCGCAATTCATGGTCATCATTCATGTTTTTTATGCGATTTATGAATTTAATTTGCATTTTTGAGCAATTTATGACCATAATTCGCAATTTTATGCGATTAATGAATGTAATTTACATTTTACATGATTTATGGACGTAATTTGCTATTTTTATGCAATTCATAGACAGAATTTGCGTTTTTTCAGCTTTCTGTTGACGAAATTTGTGTTTTTTAATCGATTTATTGACGTTATTTATGTTTTTATAGGATTTATGAATGTAATTTGCTTTTTTTACCAATTCTTGGACGTAATTTGCATTTTTTGTAATTTATGAACGTTATTAGTGTTTTTTTGCACAATTCATGGAAGTGATTCGCATTTTTTGAGTGATTTATGAATGTAATTCACGTTTTTATGCGTTTCATAGAAGTAATTTGTGTTTTTTGAGCGATTCATGAATGTAATTTGCGTTTTTTATGCAATTCATGAATGCAAAACCCTATTCGCTATTTTTATGCGATTTATAGACGTAATTTGCGTTTCAGCTTTCTGCTGCCAAAATTCGTGTTTTTTGAGCGATTTATGAACATAATTCCCGTTTTACTACACAATTCATAGACATAATTTGTGTTTCTCATACAATTTCTGAACGTAATTCTCACTTTTTAAAAAACAATTCATGGACGTAATTAACGTTTTGACGATTTGTGGACCCACTTCGCGTTTTTTAAACTATTCATGGGCATAATTCGCGATTTTTATGCGATTAATGAATGTAATTTACATTTTACATGATTCATGGATGTAATTTGCTATATTTATGCAATTCGTAGATATAATTTGCATTTTTTGAGCTTTCTGTCGACGAAATTTGTGTTTTTGATCAATTTATTGACGTTATTTGTGTTTTTATAGGATTTATGAATGTAATTCGCTTTTTTAACCAATTCTTGGACGTAATTCGCATTTTTTGCAATTTATGAACGTTATTCATGTTTTTTTGCATATTTTGAGTGATTTATAAATGTAATTCACGTTTTTATGCAATTCATGGATGTAATTTGCGTTTTTTGAGCGATTCATGAACTTAATTCACATTTTTTATGCAATTCATGAATCCAATTCGGTATTTTTATGCGTTTTATAGAGGTAATTTCCGTTTCAGATTTCTGCCGCCAAAATTCGTGTTTTTTGAGCGATTTATGAACATAATTCATGTTTTACTATACGATTCATAGACGTAATTGGCGTTTTTCATACAATTTATGAATATAATTCTCGCTTTTTTACATGATTCATGGACGTAATTCACATTTTAAGCAATTTCTGGACGTAATTCCCATTTTTTATGCAATTTGCTTTTTTTTTTTTAGCGATTCATGGATGTAGTTCACATTTTTTATGCGATTCATGCATGTAATTCACATTTTTATGCGATTCATGCATGGAACTCGTATTTTTTATGCGATTCATGGATTGAATTAATGTTTTTATTGCGGTCTTTGCACGGAATTCACGTTTTTCGCGTGGTATTTTGTTGAAATGTTGGGTTTTTTTACATGATTCTTTGTTGAGATACACTTTTTTTTTTTTTTTTACGCAATTCTTTGTCGAAATAAATAAATAAAAATTGTTCCTTCATCAAATTTTCTGCAAATGGCGTGCGTCTATATTATACAACTCTGCTTGTCAGTGTGTATTGTCAGATTTTTTTTTTTTTTTTTTTTTTCAGATCGAATTAAGGTTTGCTAACCCATAGACTAATTGGAATTTTCATATTTCTGACCACGCGTATCTATGGAAATTAAGTTTTCTTTCCCAAATCAAGATATGGTTGGATTTTTTTTTTTTTTTTTTTTTGGGGGGGGGGGGTTGAATCTGGTTTCGGTTTGATTTCAAATGTAATTTTCAGGTTCTTGTTCAGTTGCATTTCAATGTACTTTATTTTGCAGCAGATAGATTGAGTTACTCTTGGAGGGATTTTTTTCTTTCTGGTTTTGGAGTGTATAGGATAGATTTCAATAGGAATTTTTCGATTCTGGTCAATGTATGTCAATGGAAATTATTTTGTCTTTCTTGGACAAATTTATCTTTCCATTAAATTTTTGTTGGTTTAGAATGGGTTTCAGGATAACTTGTAGGTTCTTGTTGGCAGACTTGTATAAAACCAAAAACTTTCTGCAAATTAATTTAATGTTGGGTGTAATTCGCATTTTTTGCGCAATTCATGGTCATCATTCGTGTTTTTTATGCGATTTATGAATGTAATTTGCATTTTTGAGCAATTTATAAACATAATTCGCAATTTTTATGCGATTAATGAATGTAATTTACATCTTACATGATTTATGGACATAATTTGCTATTTTTATGCAATTCATAGACATAATTTACATTTTTTCAGCTTTCTGTCGACGAAATTTGTGTTTTTTGATCAATTTATTGACGTTATTTTTGTTTTTATAGGATTTATGAATGTAATTTGCTTTTTTTACACAACACTTGGACGTAATTCGCATTTTTTGCAATTTATGAATGTTATTCGTGTTTTTTTGCATGATTCATGGAAGTGATTCGCATTTTTTGAGTGATTTATGAACATAATTCATATTTTTATGCAATTCATGGACGTAATTTGCATTTTTTGAGCGATTCATGAATGCAATTCGCGTTTTTTATGCAAATCATGAATGCAAAATGCTATTCCCTATTTTTATGCGATTTATAGACGTAATTTGCATTTTAGCTTTCTGCTGCCAAAATTCGTGTCTTTTGAGCGATTTATGAACATAATTCCCATTTTACTACACTATTCATAGACATAATTTGTGTTTTTCATACAATTTCTGAACGTAATTCTCACTTTTTTAAACAATTCATGGACGTAATTCACGTTTTGAGCGATTTGTGGACCCAATTCATGTTTTTTATGCAATTTGCTTTTTTTGAGCGATTCATGGACATAATTCGCGATTTTTATGCAATTAATGAATGTAATTTACATTTTACATGATTTATGGACATAATTTGTTATACTTATGCGATTCATAGACATAATTTGCATCTTTTGAGCTTTCTATCGACGAAATTTGCGTTTTTTGATCGATTTATTGACGTTATTTGTGTTTTTATAGGATTTATGAATGTAATTTGCTTTTTTTCACAAATTCTTGGACGTAATTCGCATTTTTTGTAATTTATGAACGTCCTTAATGTTTTTTTGCATGATTCATGGAAGTGATTCGCATTTTTTGAGTGATTTATGAATGTAATTCATGTTTTCATGGACGTAATGTGTTTTTTAAGCAATTCATGAATATAATTCGCGTTTTTTATGCAATTCATGAATGCAAAACACTATTTGCTATTTTTATGCGATTTATAGACGTAATTTGCGTTTCAGCTTTCTGCTGCCAAAATTCGTGTTTTTTGAGCAATTTATGAACATAATTCCCATTTTACTACACGATTCATAGACATAATTTGTGTTTTTCATACAATTTCTGAACGTAATTCTTACTTTTTTAAACAATTCATGGACGTAATTCACCTTTTGAGCGATTTGTGGACCCAATTCATGTTTTTTATGCAATTCGCTTTTTTTGAGCGATTCATGGACATAATTCACAATTTTTATGCGATTAATGAATGTAATTTACATTTTACATGATTTATGGATGTAATTTACTATATTTATGCAATTCGTAGACGTAATTTGCATTTTTTGAGCTTTCTGTCGACGAAATTTGCGTTCTTTGATCGATTTATTGACGTTATTTGTGTTTTTATAGGATTTATGAATGTAATTCGCTTTTTTTACCAATTGCTGGACCTAATTCGAATTTTTTGTAATTTATGAATGTTATTAGTATTTTTTTGCACGATTCATGGAAGTGATTCGCATTTTTTGAGTGATTTATGAACTTAATTTATGTTTCAGCTTTCTGCTGCCAAAATTCGTGTTTTTTGAGCAATTTATGAACATAATTCCCATTTTACTACACGATTCATAGACATAATTTGTGTTTTTCATACAATTTCTGAACGTAATTCTCACTTTTTTAAACAATTCATGGACGTAATTCACGTTTTGAGCGATTTGTGGACCAATTCATGTTTTTTATGCAATTTGCTTTTTTTGAGCGATTCATGGACATAATTCGCAATTTTTATGCGATTAATGAATGTAATTTACATTTTACATGATTTATGGACGTAATTTGCTATACTTATGTGATTCATAGGCATAATATGCATCTTTTGAGCTTTTTATCGACGAAATTTGCGTTTTTTGATCGATTTATTGACATTATTTGTGTTTTTATAGGATTTATGAATGTAATTCGCTTTTTTTTACCAATTCTTGGACGTAATTGGCATTTTTTGCAATTTCTGAACGTTATTCGTGTTTTTTTGCACAATTCATGGAAGTGATTCGCATTTTTTGAGTGATTTATGAACGTAATTCACGTTTTTATGCAATTCAGGGATGTAATTTGCGTTTTTTGAGTGATTCATGAACGCAATTCACATTTTTTATGCAATTCATGAATGCAAGTCGCTATTTTTATGCGTTTTATATAGGTAATTTCCGTTTCAACTTTTTGCTGCCAAAATTCGTGTTTTTTGAGCGATTTATGAACATAATTTATGTTTTACTACACGATTCATAGACGTAATTTGCATTTTTCATACAATTTATGAATATAATTCTCGCTTTTTTACATGATTCATGGACGTAATTCACATTAAGCAATTTGTGGACGTAATTCCCATTTTTTATGCAATTTGCTTTTTTTTTTTTTTAGCGATTCATGGATGTAGTTCACAAAAACACCCCCTTGGCTGTGCCACTGACAACAAAATCTTATGTTAGTGCAAGGAGTAATTTACTCATAGACATGAGAAAAAAGTTTTTGACAACAAACCAAAAAAAAGTACAATACAGGATTTTTACCTGGCATTCTCATAAAATTTTGAATATACCCTGCCTCCCCCCTCTAATTCATAAGTTTTCATACATTCTATATTATATTCCATATTAAGAAGGCGCCACTTGTCTAGTTTTTTTTTTTAATCAGAACGCGTTATTAGCATTTTTCATTCAGGTAGAATTTATTTAGAATAGAATTGATAAAGAAAATGCACAAATTGAAAACCATCGAACAGACATGATAGAATCATTACGTATATTTCATGGTTTTAATAATCCACATGGATGTTTCTTGTTATGCCAATACAATCTTGCAATGTCTTAATATACAATGAATAAAGTCTGCAATAAAGTTAACCAGAGAATCTTGCAATGGATTTTTGCCGTCGCTTATTCAAATTTACTTAAGAGGAATCGAGTTAATGAAATGTTGTATAAATGTTACTTGTTAGCTTTATAGATTACTAGGTACTACTAGGTTATCCCGTCGACCAAAAAATTATCGCCAAACTATAAGATTAAATTCCAATAATGGATGATTGTGAATGTCACATTCAATGACATTAAATACAATTTGTATATTTAAAATGTCTGATTTTTATTTCGACTTTTTATTAATATTTTACTAATTATTTGTTTTTTCATTATTTAAAATAAAAAAATATGTGATTATGTATAATTTGGCGAAATTGGTCGACGGAATAACAGTAGTAGCGATTACTAAAATATTTCAAATTGAAATAATTTATGAAACTGAAAATGTTTTAGCCAACATTTCACTTAAGTTTAAAATAAGCAATATATAGAAATTGTAAAGTCCATCAAGTGTGTGTAACTTGGGACCAGACATTGCAGAAATATAATGTGCTCATCTTTTGTTTACATTTTTAAAAAGAGTAATTTGAATGTAATAATGTACTAGAAAGTAGAAATCATAATGAATGCTTATAATAGAGTATAATACAGTCAACTCTGTGAAATTCACAAAATGTATTATCTGCAAAACATGTTAAAATGTAAACATTCAAAAGTGTTTTAACACTTAAACTCAAAGATAAAAGATATGCAATAATTTTATTTTCATGAAATGACAAATTTTAATAAAATAAACTGGGATTTAAGAAAATTCATGTATTTTGTACCCTGTATTTAAAAACAATACTTTAAGCAAGCCAGTAAGTTTCCGTTTATTAATTATGATTAATGCAAACCTATTCTTTGCTCAAGCAGCGAAAAAATTAAAAAAATAAACAAAATATATATAGAGGTAAAATTGTTTATCAAACAATACACATAAAAAGTTCCTTGGCGAAGGAGAGTAAACTGCATTTCACCCAAAATTACTGACAAAAAACAAAACAAAACAAAATGCAGTCCAGATTTTTAACTGGCATTCTCGTAAAATTTTGAATATATCCTGCCTCCACACTGTAATCCATAAGTCTTCAAAAATACAAGCAAATAACTTTACTGCAAAGTTACACATTCTGTATTAATTAATAATCCATTGCAAGATTCTCCGGTTAACTTTATTGCAGAGCTTATTCGTTGTATATTGACATTGCGAGATTCAATTGGCGTAACAAGAAACAACATGTGGATTATTAAAACCTGAAAATTACTTAATGATTCTATCTTGTCTGGTTTATATTTTTTAATTCGTGCATTTTCTATATCAATTTAATGGACATTATGTAAGAATATTACTACCTGAATGAAAAATGCTCCGTGTAACTTGCCGCGTTCGGGTTCGGATTCAAAACAAAACTAGACAAGTGGCGCCCCTAGGCGTATGAATACATGACTTTCCAACAACAAATAATTTAAAATAATTTTTGTTTGAAAACTTAAAAAAAAAATCATAAGTCGAAAGTATATTGAATATGTATAATTAAAAAATATTTTCCTATTTTAAAAAAGGATTCAAAATATTTTTTCCACAAAATGCAAAAATATCCAATGTAAGAAACGTAATATTTTCTTCTTACGAAAAATAAAGGCAATATAAATAGAAATTTGATTTAGTATATATTTATTGAATGTTTTAAAGCACATGATAAGATGTTTTTGTAGTTTAAAAAACATTTATTGCTTCGATTTGGGTGTTTTAACTGTGACCATTTAACTGTAAAGTTTTTCACTCCTGCTCCGTCTGCTAACCCATAGAATAACATGTAATCCGCGAGCTAATATAGTCCAATTTTCCAAGACCAATATATAACAAACAAGAGTTTTCCTAGAAACAAGGCAAGTCTTATTACCTCTATCTTAAAGAGATTCATATTATATATAAGTTTTAATAAAATCTCCCAGCCCGTTATCTAGATCTCATTATCAGGAACAAACACCATCGTTTTCAGTTTAAAAATGGTTATCGAGATCTAAAAATATACGGCACGTAGAAATGTAAAAATTATAGGATAGGATTAGACTGGGAATATAAGACTATATTAAAAAAATTGGACCATTCTGACCAATATTTGCTGAGTTATTAGAAGGCGGCTTTTCCGATTTCCTTTGAAGTTGAGTTAGCTGTATATATGAAGTTCCGCATCTACCCTTATGACGATGGTAGGTTTTGACGATGGTAGGTTTAAAGCTGCGTCACTTGAAGGCTGCCGCCTTCTATGATAAAATTTAATAAAAGATCTCATTAGGATAATATTTAAAATTTATTTAATTCATTTAAAATTTATTAAAGCATGTTTTATATAGCGCCGACAATTTAACTTAAGGTTTAAAGAATCCGTATTAATGTGGAGTTTTGGGTTAAAAACTATTTACAAGAATACTATAATAGTATTAACTAAAATATTTATTACAAATAACTCTAGTTATTATAAACTTTTACATGATTAAAATATTACATTATAAATGGTTAAAACCATGCAAAGTTTCTTATAATTATATTTAAGCGGGACTTTTAGGTAGATTTCGTAAGAAATACTGCCTATTGCAATCGCACCAGTTTATATATATATATATATCTACATATCTCACTTTTTATGGACACGATAACTTCTATAATTCTGCACCAATCTCTACCAAACTGGTACATAAAATCAATGGGGATAAAATCTTGGCTGAGTTCGTTAATGGGCAAAATCGGACCAAGGGGGTCGGAATAGGGGCCGTTTTTGTGAAAACTGAAAAAACGCCATAACTCCTTAATTAAAGTAGATATCGAATCGGTTTAAAGTTAATATTACTTCTTAAAAATGGGCCAAAAGTATATACATGACAGATTTTTGATAAATTTAGAAGTGGGCTCAAGGGGCGAAAAAAACAGGGATTTTGAGAGAAAAAAATTCATAACTTCGTCCATTTTCAAGATATCAAGTCCAACTAAATTTTTTGAAAATGTCCTTAAAATTATCTAAAACTTTTGTATTTACAAGTTTTTGATAGGACCAACTTTTACCGATGAAAAAAATTAAAAACGAAAAGAAAAAGGGCGCTGAAAAAAGAGAAAAATCCATAACTCCGTCAATTTTTAAGATATCAAATCTGATTAAATTTATTTTACATCTTCTCAAAAATATCTACAACTTTTATATTGACAAGTTTTATATAGGACCAATTCGTATAGCAAAAAGAAATTAAACAAAAATAGGAGTTGGAGAAAAAACCTCAAATCCAAACAGCTTATATTCTGACTCATTTTTAAATTCATTTTTGATTTTAAACGCACCCAAATGATAGATCCTCTTATTTAGAAACTGTATAAAGTGACGCATTGGTCAATTTTCCGATAAAGACAAAATGTATTTCAAAAAAGGCTACCAAAAATGGTATTTTGAACAGAATTTCCGAAAGTCATCGGGACTGAAAATTGAAGGAAGTATTCAAATAAGAAATTGCGTTTTTTTCTGACTCGTTTTTAAATCCATTTTTGTTCTCAAACGCGTCCAATTTACAGATCCTCTTATTTAGGAACTATATAATGTGATGCACCGGTTAGTTTTTTGATAAAGACGGAATATATTTAAAAAAAGGCTACCGAAAAGGGTACTTTGAACAGAATTTTCAGAAATCATCGTGACTGAAAATTTAAGGAAGTGTTCAAATAAGAAATTGCGTTTTTTTTCTGACTCTTTTTTAAAACCATTTTTGCTCTCAAATGCATCCAATTTACAGATCCTCTTATTTAGGAACTATATAATGTGATGCATTGATCGGTTTTTTGATAAAGACAGAATGTATTTTGAAAAAGGCTGCCCAAAAGGGTATTTTGAACAGAATTTCTCGAAGTCTTCGAGATTTGAAAATTTAAAGTTTTCACATAGCAAATTGCGTTTTTTATGACTCGTTTTAAAATCCATTTTCGCTCTCAAATGCATCCAATTTACAGATCCTCTTATTTAGGAACTATATACTGTGACGCATTGGCCAGTTTTTTGATAAAGATAGAATATATTTTTTAAAATGCTGTCAAAGTGAGTATTTCGCACAAAATTTTCCGAAGCAATCATGATTAAAAATTAAGAATGTATTCAAACAACAAATCGGTTATTTTATGACTCATTTTTAAATTCAATTTTTTTCTCAAATGCATTCAACTGACAGATTCTTGTTATTTAGGAACTGTATAATGTGCTGTTTTAGTCGATTTTTTAATAAATTTAGAATCTATTTCAAAATATGTTGTCATAATGGGCATTTGAGCCTGAATTTTTCTTAAGATGATTCTGATAAAACCAGTTTTTGCAGAAAAACGAAATTTAAAATTTTTCATAAACGGCCAAATGAAGTTATTAAACTGGGTTTATCTCTAATCATATGTATATATATATATTATTTTTGTTGTTGTTGAAATGAGCACTCTTCGAAATCTACCTCCGCCTATAGGCCCAGCCGACAGGGATTTTTTAATCAAAGGGAGGCACAGGTGTTATATTCTGTTGAAGCTGCCCATCACTCCTTTTTCTTTCACTTTCACAAAAAATTGAATATTTTCTATCGCATAGAATGCATAGATAGGAATATAAATACTGACTCAAATGAACACAGTTAAAAGCGTGGAATGTTTCTAATAATTCTATTTAAACTGTCCTTTTTAAGCGAAAATTAGCTTAGAATCTGATATTCTTTTGCTTCTCCCCCACCACCACCACACCTTTAATTTCCTTACACTTTTACAAAAAAAATTGGACATTTTCAATAGCTTAGAATACAGTTTGTCAATTTGTAGAGCTGTAGAGTTTGTATTTTTAGAATTGGGCAATCAACATGCCATTATTCCATCTTATTTTATAGTTTTGTTTTCATGACGTTATTACCCATATAGGTGGGTAATAACGCCAAATAGCATTGGTCAACAAATCACGCCATTACATTTTATAAATACACATCTGTTAAATTATTTTTTTATATAAACAGTCAATGAGTTTCTGTATCAAATTCTATATTTGTTTGAAAAATACAATCTAAAACTAAGCCGTGAAAATTGGTAGAACCTTAACGTGATGTTATTACTCCAGGATACCTTAGTATGCTTTTGGTAATTTGTAATTATCAAGAATTAGACCACTGTATAGCCTGGAGATAAAGCGAATTTTCTTTCTCTATACTTTTTAATATAAATATATATTTTGGAATTTAATGTAAACATACATAAATAAAAAAAATAATATTTCGTAATGTTACATTTTATTTAAAGAAAAGAAAATACATAGTGTAACAGGGTGACTGCCTTCCCTAAATTATAGTATCTATAGGTGGCGCTATTGCCACCTTCGGCAAAATATCCGGAGATATTTTGCCTTCCTTTTCTAAAAAGACATGAAATGAAGTGAAGTAATTGAGTTTGCAGTTAAGATGTAAGATTGGGATGTGTGTTCGCTTTACATCTCTCTTAGAGATGTTCTTTGTGCTAAGTAATTTTTATGAATATTCAATTGATTGAGTTGCGCTCGTCTTGCGATTTGTATATAATGTGTTATGTGTTATGTCGTCTACAATAAAATGTGACTGTAACATCTCTGTTCAATATTTTAAGTACCGAATAACATCCCACACTGGCGCCCAACGTAAAATGGAGTTCTTTCGGAAAATTTTTGTGCTTTCAAAATCTTTGTGTCAAGTTCGCTGTTGTCATCCTGACAAAAGTCCCAGAATTTATATTTAAAGTAGGGTAATCCGTACCCACTTCTAAATTATTGTCACCTCGGCAATAAAGGAAATTTTGTGTTCTCAAGTGCCGTGTTCGTCAAGAACAATTCATCCTGTGATTTCCAAAAAGTTCTATTATATAATGTGCAATATCAAGTATCAAGATATACTCCAGTTTTGTGCTAATTTCTTTAATATCAGTTATGTGTGGTAGTATCATCGCGACAAAATTCAAGAAAGTATAAAAAAAAAGAGTAATCTGTACCCATTTTAAAGGTGTTGTCAAATCTACAATGAATCAAGCTTCTGTTCTTATTTTTAATAGTGCTTTCTTCTTCTTCAATTGTGTGTTTTAAGTGCGTCATCCTGACAAAAAAGCAAGAAAATGCATTCGAAAAGGGTAATCCGTACCCTTCACATTGGAAATAATTGAAAAATATTGTCGACATGACAATAAATAATGTTCTTCAGTCTTCATAAGCAACAAAATATCTTCTAGTTTTTAAACATAACTGGTGTTTATGATTGAAACTTCTTCATTTCGTCATATAAAAGTTTTCTACTTATAATCTGATTTTGTTCTTAGAAGTGTTCAATACCTATTTACTTCTGCGTGTTTTAACTGCTATGTGAATCATCGACAACCTTTATCTAAAAATAGATTTTTATTTTATTTGTTTTTACCGGTAACAGTTGAAATTATTTTTTTTTTTGATTGTTTGTTTGTTTCTCTTTTTTTTTTGCTGGCCAGCTGCGGAAAAAAAAAGTTTTTATTTTCTTTTATTTATTAAGACAAACGCTGTTTCATATATTTATATAATTTTTGTTTGTTTTGTTTTATGTTGATTTTGAATAAGATTATTAAGAAACATTAGTTTTCTGAAATTGAAAGTGATTTCTTTTAATATTGTTTTTAAAAGCAAGGATTCTGAGTAAGTGAAATTTGTTTTGTTTTTTAATCTGTGCACAGAGTTTAAAAATGATTTTGATAAATTTTATTATTTCGTATGTTGTTTATTTTTTAGATGTAAAGTAAGCTCTTTATTCATATTTCGAGTTGTTTTCATATTTATGTGTGGTTGATAATTATTTCGCAATGAATTACCTATAATATTTCATATATTTAAAATGAATGATTTATGTCATTGGTAAGCTAATTTGGTAAAAAGGTTGAATTTTAGCGTATAATAATATTTCTTCTAAATATTTTCATGAGCTCATGATTAAATTAGTGGTATATTTTAGTATGTTTTAAATTATTTCCTGCATTTTTTTAACATTTATTTATGAAAATTTATCCATATTTACATGTTTTATTTACCTGTAAGGGGAAGGTAGTCATTTTGTTCTTATTATTTAATGGGTCACGTATCTAATAGTTTTCTAATTTAAGCATAAATCAACAATATTAACAACAATTTGGGAAAAATGGCGTTTCTTTCTAAAGGGAAAAAAATCGATTTGTTTAATTTGGGCACAGAATTAGAGTTAGATGTAGATAAAGATGATAAACTATCAGTCTTACGTGAGAAAATTATGAAGTGTCAACTGCTTAAAGACGACGAACAATTTGTTAAAGAGGCATTTATGGCTATCGTGGAAGATCGCAAAAAACAAGAAATTGCAGAACAACAAATGATTCAGGATAAACATATTGCAGAGGAAAGAGCATATGAGCTAGAAAAGCTTAAGCTACATGCTCAAAACCCTACCGCGACATCAGTACCACAAAATCAAATAGACCAGATGCGTATAGATATTAAAAATATCTTGCCAACATTTATTCCTGAAAAGGATGATATGTCTTTGTTTTTGACAATGTTTGAACGTCAAATGAAAATGCTTAATGTCTCCAAAGAATTTTGGGTTTCTCAATTAATTGCCGTACTTCCGAACGACATTGGTAAACTAATCGCCAGAGAACCAGAAGAAATGTTCAAAAATTATTCTTATATTCGTGACATATTGCTTAAAAGATTTAAGTTGACAGCAGAAAAATTTAGAGTATTATTTAGCCGACATCAAAAAAGAGAAAATTCTACTTGGAAAGATTTTTATTTTGAACTTAGAAATTATTTTGAGGGTTGGTTATCCGACTTAGAAATCAATTCATTTGAAAAACTAACTGAACTAATAATCGCTGATCAGATAAGGAAAAAGTGTCCACATGAATATAAAAATCATTATTTAGATGGTTGGGAGAAGTTAAATGATCCTGTCGTGTTGGCTGAAAAGCTAGACATTTACGAAAACATTAAACCTTCTTCTCAAAAGTCAGCAAGTTATCCAAAAACGCGTGAAGCGCAGAAACATGTTTTGCCGAAAAATTCAAATGGTCAAGAGTTCTGGAAAAATCAAACACCCAAACATGAAACTAACGAACATTTTTCAAATTATAAAAATAATCATTCTACTTCAAAATTCAAGATATGAAAACAATGATAAGCATCCTATTATAAGTTGCTATGGCTGTGGTAAACAAGGTTTTGTCAAAGCCAAATGTCCTAATTGTTCTCCATCCACTTCTACGCAGACGCAATCAGCAAATTTTCGTTCCCTTCATCTCAAATCTTGTTCTGTCAATACTCAAGCAACACCTTTGTTATACATAAAGGTAAATGGTGTTACAGGGGTTGCTTGCGCAGATACAGGAGCTACTCATTGCATTGCTGGGGAAATGTTATACAAGATTCTGTGTGACCAAGGAACTGTGTTCGAAGACACCGGTGTAAGCATAACACTTGCTGATGGACTACGAAAAGAAACCAACGTTCTTCAAGCAACAATCACAGTTGAAATAGAAGGTCGTACAACTAGTACAACGATTTTTGCCTTACCCGAAGCCCAGGGAAATAGAACATTGTTAGGCATAGATTTTTTAAATAAAATGGGGATCGTGCTAGACATGAGAAGCCAAAGTTGGTATTTCCAGAACAATCCTAAACGTAAAATTCCCTTTTCTGATGATCCTTTCATTACGACGCCTGAAATCTCAGCACCAACTGCCACAGTTAACTCGGTTATGTTAAGAGAAACAGAAGGTCAGCATCTATCTGAGATACAAAGAAATAGGCTTAATGACTTACTTGAAAAATTTTCCAATACCTTTCGACCAGGGGGAGAAGCAACACCCGTCGTCGAACATCATATAAATACCAGAGACCATCGTCCTATATCACTACCTCCTTACAGGTTATCACCGGCAAAGAAAGAATTGTGTAAAACCCAAATTGATGATCTTCTAGCCAAAGGAATTATTGAAGAATGCGAGTCTCCATACTCTGCACCAATAGTGCTCATTCCTAAGCCAAATGGTAGTGTTCGCTTATGTGTAGACTACAGGAAGCTGAATGAAGTTACTATACCAGATACCTATCCACTCCCTAGTATGGACGATCTTTTGCATCAGGCGAAAACTGCTCAGTTCATGACAACGCTGGATCTGAATGCTGGTTACTATCAAGTGAGTGTCTATGAACCTGATCGAGATAAAACTGCTTTTGTATGCCCTCTAGGAACATATCGCTTTCGAAGAATGCCGTTTGGTCTCCGCAATGCCCCTGCAACGTTTCAGAGGACAATGGATAGCTTTCGCAAAGGACTCCCAGATGTAAATATTCTCACTTATCTTGATGACTTAATTGTTTTATCATCAAGTTTTGAACAACATCTAGCTGATCTTGAAGCTGTTTTTAAAAAATTAGACAAATGGAAACTTTCTGCTAATAGAGAAAAATGCAACTTTGCTTGTACCAGAGTAAAATATTTAGGACACTGGATCACACCAAATGGCCTAGAAGTTGATCCTGGGAAAGTTGATGCTATTGTGAGGATCCCACCTCCGAAGAATATAAAACAACTGCAGTCTTTTCTGCAGACATGTTCATGGTATCGCTGTTTTATACAAGACTTTGCAAAAATATCCAGACCACTTAGTAATCTCACAAAAAAGAATGTGGAATGGCACTGGGGTGCCCATGAAGAAAATGCATTTCAAACCTTGAAGCAATGCCTCGTTTCAGCTCCAATATTGAAACAAGCTGATGAAACTAAACCTTTTTTCATTCGAACTGATGCAAGTAGTTATGCTCTGGGAGCAGTACTTCTACAGGGTGAAGGTGCTGAAGAGCATCCGATTGAGTATGCAAGTAGATTGTTGACTGCTGCAGAACGCAACTATCACACCACAGAAAGAGAAGCACTTGCTGTTGTCTGGGCTCTTAATAAATTCAGAGGATATATTGATGGAACAGAAGTTACTGTGGCATCCGACCACCAGCCTCTCCGATGGCTCATGAGTTTAATGTCACCCTCTGGAAGACTTGCCAGATGGGTTTTGCAATTACAAGAATTTAATTTGAAAATAGAATATATTCCAGGCAAAGCTAACGTCATAGCTGACATGCTTTCTCGTCCTGCTTGTGATCACACCAATAAAGAAAGTTGCGATATTTGCGCTATAATAGTTGATATTCCTTCTAAATCATCAAGTGATTTACGTGCTGAACAAATGAAAGATGAAGAATTAAAGAAAATTATTAAAAGTTTCGAAGATGAAGAAAAAACTCTTGACTATACTAACTGGACTGATCGCGGTTATATTATGAATCAAGGAGTTTTATACAGGTATTCTCCAAGTTCGGAATCAGAAGAAGCTCAACTAGTTGTCCCATCACATGAAAGGGAGAAAATTTTAAAAGAACACCACGATTCACCTACGGCTGGTCACTACGGTGCTGAAGGTACGTTAAATAGAATATCCAAAAGGTATTATTGGACTGGAATGCGTTCATACATTGCAAATTATGTAAAAAATTGTGCTGAATGCAATAGGTATAAGCCTTCTAATCAAAAACCATCCGGTTTGTTACAAACACCAGTGTATTCACAAAGATTTGAAGTTCTATCAATTGATCTTTTTGGCCCTTTACCAAAAAGTAAAAACGGTAAAAGGTGGATATTTATAGTAGAAGACTGTGCAACAAGATGGGTGGAACTGTTTGCCCTTACACATGCTACTGCAGCGCAGTGTGCAACTACGTTGCTTGAAGAAGTTATCCTTAGATATGGTCTACCGAGACGTATAATATGTGATAACGGACCCCAATTTGTTAGCAGTGTGATGCAACAACTTTGTTTTCTTTTAGGTATCAAACAAAATCCAACTCCCATATACCATCCCCAGGCTAATCCTGTGGAGAGGAAAAATAGAGATCTCAAGCCGAGATTAGCTATATTAGTAGAAAATGATCACTGCTCTTGGGAAGAAAAGCTTCCAACAATCCGTTTTGCACTAAATACTGCTAAGTGTGACACTACTGGAGAAACAGCAGCACTCTTGCAGTTTGGAAGAGAATTGAGAACAACGGATGATGTTCAGCATGACATTCGTGCTGTATTTCAAAATGATAATTTTGTGCCTGAGATTACTCCATATCTCAAGAAATTCGCAAAATTCACCAAAGAAATCAAAGACAAAGTTGAATCTAAGCAAGATCAGAGGAAAAAATTTGCTGACCGTAGTCGGAAACCGGGACATAGTTTTGTTCCAGGAGACAAAGTTTGGGTTGACTTACATCCAGTAAATAAAGCCTCTAACAACAAAACGTCGAAGTTCATGCCTAAACGTGATGGACCTTACATCATTTTAACTCAAAAATCACCCACCACTTTTGTCATAGCAAGTATGGACAGTCCAAATGATCCACTTGCTACATGTCACACTTCTGCCTTAAAACTATGTAATGACTCTGACATAGTGCCTGTCGCACCCATTAAGAAACGCGGTAGGCCACCAAAGACTATTACTGGTTCCACACCGGGACGTTCGCGGAACCAGAGGGGGAGGCTGTAACAGGGTGACTGCCTTCCCTAAATTATAGTATCTATAGGTGGCGCTATTGCCACCTTCGGCAAAATATCCGGAGATATTTTGCCTTCCTTTTCTAAAAAGACATGAAATGAAGTGAAGTAATTGAGTTTGCAGTTAAGATGTAAGATTGGTATGTGTGTTCGCTTTACATCTCTCTTAGAGATGTTCTTTGTGCTAAGTAATTTTTATGAATATTCAATTGATTGAGTTGCGCTCGTCTTGCGATTTGTATATAATGTATTATGTGTTATGTCGTCTACAATAAAATGTGACTGTAACATCTCTGTTCAATATTTTAAGTACCGAATAACATCCCACAATAGTACATTATTTCAACTATTAATATTTATTCTTCGTAGAGGTTTTTTTCGAATGTATCTTTATATGCAGGGTGTCCTAAAATGGAAATGGCTGTTTTGAAAATTCAATGACGTGTAAAATGTGACAGCTGTTAACACGTTGACTAGCAAGCGAAAACTGTTAATGTTAATCAGGACGCCAAATTTTTGTGTGTGTGTGTAATTTGAATTTTTGCAACATAACACTATGTAAAAAATCAATATTTTTCAATCTGATTCATTTTGCAACAGATAAGAAGATTTCCATCCTGGCTATCAAAAGTTATACCACGAAAAAAGCACTCCACGAAAGTTAGTGTAAATTCTTCCATGAGTAGTCATGGCTATCTTATTTGGTAGCCAGCTAAATTTGCCATTTATCACTAAAATCACTTATTAATATTTATGTTTCTACAGTGTAATCTCTTAAATTGGAAAATTTTTAAATATATGAAAGGATGAGCTTCGGAGATTATTGATTTGTATTTTCTTTTCTGAATTTTTATTTTTTCTATTATTTTAGGTTAGAATTTTTTTAATTTATATTACAATGAGCAAGAGGAGCAAGAGAACACATATATCAATCAATATATCAGGAACACATGTCAACAATCGGCACATATATCAATTTGCACATATCAGGTACCCTAATTTCCTGCGTATAATCCGCAGATCAAACAATTCTTTTTGGACCCAGAAATTTTATTTAGTGATTGAAGACAAATATTTACGGCGATCTAACAAGTTACATTTCTTTTTAAACAAATTCTGGGTCGAAAAAGAATTGTTTGATCCGCGGATTATTCACAGGAAATTAGGGTATATCTAGCACATCATAAGGTGCCCAACAACCAAACTCCAATACTATTTTCATGTAACTCTTATCGTTTTTGATAGCCAAGGTCTGAAGTGATGAAACACCATGGCTATCATACCTGATAGCCCGAGTCCCAACGGAAACATCACGGCTATCTCATTTGATAGCTACTGCAGTCAAAGTGTTAAAGAAATTCTTAGAGGAGAGGATTGTACGATGTCAGGAGTTTTTTTTTATTATTGGTTATTGGTTTTAATTCCGTTAACCAATGTCAGATGCCGCTGCGAGCAGTAGGCATATAATCGAGGTAGAAGCAGAAATTATTCAGCCATGGTGTCAAGAAAGAAGATCAAACGTATGGAGTGGGCCATATTTGTCAATACAATTTTCTTTTAAGAGTCCCGATTCTGAACTTAGTCTGCACGAATTTGCATAATTTTTTAATCTAATCCAACACTGGCGGTATCAAAATGATGATGAATGAATTGAAAGCCAAACACTACATATAAAATTATAAAGGCGAAGGAAGTCCATCTATATTTCCTTTATTCGTACCATTGATGGGTAATTTCTATTTTGGCGCATTTCAGGTTTGATTGCTTGGAATGCCATCTATTGCTCAAATTTGAAACTAAAATTGAGAATCATAGCAGACAGAACTTTTGACATCATACATTACTCCTCTGCATTTTTTTAGCAATTATTACCATTTGCAAGTAATTAAACTTTAAAATCAGTCAGCCCTTTTCAGGTACATCAAAAAGATGAATAAATAACATTTATCGAAAATTACGGTGTTATTGAAATATTTTGGGGAAGAGAAAAATGGAAGAAGAAATGAAAAATAAAATTTTTGAAAATATTATGAGGGCAAATATTATTGAGGAAGACAAGTTACTTGGCGGGAAACATTGAAGATGAAAAATCTATTGGGGAAGGAAACGTTTTCCCGAAGGAAACTCCTAGAAAAATAGGAATTAAAAGCTTGAAAAGATTGTAAGAGCTTGATAAATTAAAAAATAATCAAATTTTAAACTAAAAAACACATTAACTAAAATGAAATCCGAAATGTATTTTCTAGCTAGATCGTTTACATTAACTTTAAAAGTAACTCAAGTTTTAACCTCTAGATGACATCCAATTATCATAACTCTTAATAATACTTAATCTATCAAAATACTTTAAAAACCTTTAAAGATTATTTTTCGAATTTCAGCATCTTAGATATATATATCTGTGGCTTCCGGTAATAACCAGATAAGCCACATTTTTAATACTAGTGAAAAATGCTCCAAGGAGCAGTGCAAAAGCAGAATATGATTTTAATTGAGCATTAAAAAGTAATGGACAAGTGCTTCTGTTAATTACTGAGCATGAGGAAGGATATGGGATCCCTTCTTGGCTACAACTCACTTCAATGCCAACTTTGAAAAAATCATATTTGCGCTTTTTCCATACAAAAGAAATTTGCGGTTCTTTAGTAGAATTTCCCCCCGTGCTTTAGATGTTAACCAGGGGTGTAGTCATAAAAATAACATAAGATATATGATCTAAGCAGCAGAGGGATATTCTAGAATGTGTATACTATAAGCTTTCTTGAAAAACAGAGGGTATATGGTGTTCTATTAAAAAGTCCAGAAGGTATATGGCGTATAGCCTGCATTACATCTCTGATGTTAACTGCACTGTTCACTCTGCACTATACTACAAATCAATTTTCTGTGCAATTATACACTTAGGGTATGCTTGGTGGCAGTGCATGAATGTGATACCTGCAGGAACTAGGTATCTGGCATTATGTCGCCTTCCTTTACATTTATGTCTAATTAAGCTGCATCTTTACTGGTTACGTCTTTACACTATACATTTTTATAGTAACTGCGACTGATTTGTTTTCACGGAAAAAGCGCAAATATGATTTTTTCAAAGTTGGCATTGAAGTGAGTTGTAGCCAAAAAGGGATCCCTTATCCTTCCTCATGCTCAGTAATTAACAGAAGCACTTGTCCATTACTTTTTAATGCTCAATTAAAATCATATTCTGCTTTTGCACTGCTCCTTGGAGCATTTTTCACTAGTCCTTCTATTTTTCCATATTCCACTGGGATACTGCACAACTTGTTTTGTATTTTATATATAGAAATAAAAAATGTTCCCGGGATAAAAAGTTTGTCTTTTGTTTAAAAAAAAATTAAGTTTTTATCTTTAGTAGTTTTCGAGAAAAGTGCTGTGACACAAAATTTTTGCCCGATTTTCAGAATACTCTAAAGTACACCTACAGTATGCCATAAAAAAAATAATAATAATTTTTGTGCTATGTTGTGCTTCTTGGTCAGACGAACATTTGAAAAAAAATCAACAAAATTAGATAAGTATTTAGTTAGTTATTGCAAAAAGAAAAATTGAAAAATCCGTGTTTTTGCGGTTTTCTATGCTTAAGCATTATCGCTCAATCATGTTATTGTTGCGCGCTGCCGCGTTTACAATGATTCCAACCAATGAGAAAGCGCCATTTCACGGCCAAGTAACCGTTTTCTATACAAGCAGGGGAGTGCGTTGCAGCAAAATGCAGCAGATTTTTAACAGTGTGCATATCCTTGGCGCTATAGTTTACAGGAGTGGTACATTGTTCAAAATTTGAAACTTTTGCTGCATCGCCACTCCATCGCTTTGATAGAATATCTCTATTTTGATCGATGAGAATCCTCGATAATGCATTTAAGTAATCGTTTTCTACTTATCTACTATATCGTTTCCGTATATTTATTTTTTCAATCAGCACCAAGGTGCGCACTTTATTAGAAGACGCGCTCTATTAGAGGGCGCATTCTATTAGAATAAATACGGTATATACTTATAGTAAATACACTTTGTTAAAGTACAGGGCCCCAATATTTGACAGGTATGCCAGGCATTTTTGCCATTGATGCCATTGTGCTAAAAACAAAATATAAATAAAAAAAAATGGATAAAATATAAATTTGGTATGGTGCAAAAAATTGCCTAATTTAAAATTAAAAATCAAATTTAACAGCCACCAGGGCTAGACACCGTGCATAATTATTCAGTAAATGATTCATTAACACTAGAACGCCCGGAAATTCTACTCAAGTTTGAAAATAATATTTCTCACCAGAATTTTTATTCAAAATTATTTAATTGATTTATTTAGCGTAAATTTGCGTGGATTAGATTTAAATTATTTCAAGAAAATTTTTCTGGTTCGAATTGCAATTTAGTTACATGATTGGAGTCGAATCGACTCCATCCGGGCGTTCTAGTGTTAAAAAATGACAAAAATCAGCATGTCAAAAATTTCAAAAAAATTCATAATTCGTTAAAAAATTAAGTTAAAAATAAGAGAAAGAAAAGCATTCTGTATTTTTTTATGCTTAATCGAATGGTGTAACTGGTTTTTCTCTCCGATGATCACAAGTACCTTAGATTGATGACTGCCATTCTTTTATTTCATCTTGTAATAAAACTGTTTAACGTAAAGCTATGAATTTTTGCAGGATTAATTAGCATCGCAAAATCTTTAAAATAAACTTTACCGCAACATTCTATCTGCAATAGAACGTTAGATATACCCATTTATGACCAAGTTTGGAAAATACGCAATTTCAGAAAAACAGCCCAGCGAAATAACGTTTTCTCGATGACTACCCCGGGATAAAAAGTTTGTCTTTTGTTTTAAAAAAAATTAAGTTTTTATCTTTAGTAGTTTTCGAGAAAAGTGCTGTGACACAAAATTTTTGTCCGATTTTTAGAATACTCTACAGTACACTTACAGTATGCCATAAAAAAAAATAATTCTTGTGCTATGTTGTGCCTCATGGTCAGACGAACATTTAAAAAAAAATCATCAAAATTGGATAAGTATTTAGTTAGTTATTGCAAAAAGAAAAATTGAAAAACCCGTGTTTTTGCGCTTTCCTATGCTTAAGCATTACCGCTCAATCATATTATTGTTGCGCGCTGCCGCGCGCACAATGATTTTGAGTAATTAACGTTTAAAGTTTTCAAATATCTTTTTATCATTACTTTTATAAAATAGATTAAAACTTAATAATTTTACTACATTCAATTAGGATAGGGATGCACAACCTGTGGCCCGCGATGGGTTAACGTGTGGCCCGCGAGCTCTGTCAATTTACAACTGGAAAAAATTGCAATTTTTGTGCATATGTGATAGGAAAAAATCGTAAATTTCGTCAATCTGCGGGAAAATATAAATTTTCGTCACTTAAGAAAATCGCAAATTTCATTGATCGGTACCGAAAAATCGCGAATTTCATTGATCGGTACCGAAAAATCGCGAATTTCATTAATTAAGTGCGGAAAAAAAGGGAATTTTGTCGATGAGGTTTGTAATAATCGCAAGTTTCACTCATCGGATATTGAAAAATCGCGAATTTTGTCCATGAAGTTAGGCAAAAAGTAGCAAATTTCTCCGATCAGGCACTGAAAAATCGCGCGTATTGTCGATCAAGCATAGAAAAATCGTGAATTTTGTCGGTCTTACGCAAAAAATCGCACATTTCGTTGATCAGGCAAGAAAAAATCGTCAATTTTCTAGATGATGCTCGAAAAAATTGCAAATTAAATTCATCGGTTGCAAAAAAAATTGCACGTTTTCTCAGTTTATCACATGAAAAAAAAAACGCGAATATCGTTGATCAGGTACGGACGAAAAAATTGCAAATTCCGTTGATAAAGCACGAGGAAATTGCGAATTTATTGATGACGCGAGGAAAAAATGAAAATTTAGTTAATAGGCTGCGAAATAATCGTGAATTTTATCAATTTATCCTGAGAAAAAAAATCGAGAGTTTCATCTTCCCGCGTAAAAAAATGCAGATTTCGTCAAATAGTACAAAAAATCGCGAATTTCGCTGATCTGGCACGAAAATGCGTATTTCTTGAATTAAAGGTGGAAAAAGTGCGCGTTTCATCGATCGGACACCGAAAAATCGCGCATGTTATAGATCGGATTCCGAAAAATTGCAAATTTCGTTGATCGGAGACTGGAATATTGCGAATTTTGTTAATCACTCGCGTAAAAATTGCTAATTATGTCGATTAGGTTCTTATAAAATTTCAAATTTCCTCCACTGGGAGAGGAAAAATCGCTAATTTCCTCGATCGGCTGTGGATAATCGCGAAATTTGTTGATCAAGCAAGAAAAATCGCTAATTTCGTCAAATGGCTTTGTAAAAATCATGATTTTCGAATTTCATCGATCGTATGCGTAAAAATTGCGAATTTCGTTGGGACATTCACGAATTTTGTTGATTAGGCTCGAAAAAATTGTGAATATTATTTTCGTGCTAGGAAAAATCGCGTGCTAGGAAAAATCTGCTAGGAAGATCGTGCTAGGAAAAATCGCGAATTTCATCGATCAGCTTCGTAAAAATTTCGAATTTTTTGATCGGGAGCGGAAATATCTTGAATTTTTTCGATCGCCTTCGTAAAAGTTGCGAATTTTGCCGATTATGCGAAGAAAAGTTGCCTATTTCGTCGATCCTACGAAGGAAAATAGCGAATTTCGTCGATCAGGCGAAGAAAATAGCTAATTTAGTCGAACGGCTTCAGAAAAATCTTGTTTTTGTCAACGAGGTTCGGAAAAGTCGCGAACTTCTTCGATCAGTTTCGGAAAAATCGCGAATCTCGTCTATTATGTCCTGAAAAAAATCGCAAATTTCGTTGATCATGTGAGGAAAAATCACCAATTTCGTCAATCAGCTTTGTGAAAATAGCGAATTTTGTTGATTAAGTGCGAAAAACTCCTGCATTTTCTCGATCGGTTTCATAAGAATTGCGAATCTTGTTGATCAGGAGAGAAAATGATACAAATTTTCTCGTTCAGCTTTATAAAAATTGAAAATTTTGTCGATTGGTTTTGTAAAATGTGCAAATTTGGTGGATTAGGCGTGGAAGAATTACAAATTTCGTTAATCGGGCACAGAAAATCGGGAATTTTGTTGTTCAGGCAAGAAAATTCTTGTTGATCGGCTCCTTCTCTCTCTTTCGTTCATAAAGTTCACGTTTTTTTCGGTACCAGCAATTTATGCTTATTTTTTAGCACTTGTAATAAAGCAAAATTTACTCTCTTGAAAAAAGTCAAAGAATATTTTTACATCTTGAAAATAAAACTTGAAACATCTGTTATATATAAACTAAAATCTGCTGATATATCCTTACCATGTAAATTAAATTTTTTGACTGGGTAAGCAAACTTAAAGGGGTAACCCCCCCTCTCCGCCATTCCCCCCTAAAATCATATTTTTTATCCGATTATAGGCTACAGATCATGATGTAGCCTTCGATCACTCAGACATATTTCTAAGTTGCCCTTCACTTTAAAAGGTTGTGCACCCCTAAATTAGGATATAAGAACCTCTTTTTTTGCCAAAATAGTAATACAAAAATGGTTTTTATTAATTGAGAACCAATTAATTTTTTTTTCATTTTTTGAATGAAAATTTATAGTCGCCCTATGACGGGAAGTATTCGATTTTCATTTTTCAGTACTATGGCAGATGAAAGTACTCTTTTAAAGTTACATTTTCCCAAATTATCTCAATTTTTTCAAAGTGTGCCTTTCCTGTTTATTACTGGAAGCCACAGATATACAAAGTGAGTAAGGTTTGGTCTAATTTTCTGTACTCGTTTGAACTGTTTTACAATTTAAGATGGTACAATCTTAACGTTTTGCGGAAATCCGAGATTATTTTAAGATGTCTGTATGCAAAATTTATTAGCAATTTAAACCTGTCACTTATTTATATTCATTACTTATTCACTATATTTATAGTATTATATAAGAAAAATTCAGTCAGTCACATTTTATGTAACCTGTATTTAAATGTTGTAATTCATGTAGTATATAAAATAGAAGATTCCTTTTAGCGTAGCATTTTTTTTTTTCATTAATAAAGTAAATCTGTTAGGCAGTGCATTTTTATTTTGTTAATTACATTAAAATGATAAAGATTTTTTCTTTTTCAAAAAATTATTATTTATCTTCACTAATGTTTTGAAAATTTAATACGCTGTAACTGAACACAGAAAAATGAAAAAAAATTAAATGGTAGTCGTAATTTTAATTTTATATCTTACTAATGGCGCAACATTATTAGAGGGGGAGGTCAAACATTTTACTAGCAGCACTATTATATAAAAAATTTGGCTTTATTTAAGCATTGAACGTTATGTGATTAAGCAAAGTGAATTTTAGAATACAATAATATTGGTAGTAAAATATTCGATCCTTTACTCCTATAAGCTACTAAAATACAAAATTCTCTATAGTCTGATTTGTGCTTCGTTAGATGAAAATTAAATTTTAAAGTACTGAAGTGCAAGCTTTTAGAATAATTAGTTATGCTAAATTAATAACTGCTAAAACTTATAAGGATAATCCAATTACTAGATGAATTCGATTGACCAAATAATAAATTAAAATTGTTTCGGAATGTAAACAACAAGACCTTTTTTTTATCTTTTAAAAATTCAAAAGCTTTTCTTTATCGAAAAGCTGATTTTTTCAGTCAGTAAATTTTCATGAGCATTGTAAGCTATAAAACCTTCATTGAAAAAACGTATAACTTTCCTATTTTTTATTGAACATTCAACGCCACTATTTTTAATTATGGATTTTCTCTGCTGATTTGACTAATTTTAGCTAAGAAAACTCTTTTTGCAGTATATCTCATAGCCTTGATGTCTCATTAAAATAATTTTTTTTAAGTGTATAATAAAACTTTTTTTTTACAATTAATAAATTCAAACTGCTGACATTTTCAGTTTATAAATTTTCTTCATATTTCTAAATTCCGAAATCTGCAATGAAAATATGCTTTTTTTTTTTTAACATTTACTTATACTTATTAATCACGGATTTGCTTTACAGACTGATGTAACTTCAGGTATAAAAACTCTTTTTTCTGTCTCCTAGCCTTCACGTTTAATTAAAATTACTTTTAAAAGTAAATTGTAAAGCATTTTTTACAATAAAAAAAATTAGAAAACTGAATTTTTCAGCCTGTAAATTTTCTTTAGATTTGAAAATTCCGAAATCTGCATTAAAAATACGTATGGGAAATTCTCAAAACGTGGGAATATTAAACGTTAACTACTAGTGATTTTTCAAATTTTCAAATTTAAAGCCCATTTTTTTACAATACAGTATATCATTCTATAAACTTATATACAGACATTAAAAGACAGTAACGATTCTGGAAAATTAATTAATAAAGCATTTAATTTATTAATCTACACGTGAAACTTGAACATGCATCTAATTAAAATTACATTGTTGCAGGTACTAAATACACCTTATTTACACAAAACACATAATTATTCACTATAAAACATTATAAGAAATATCATATTACACGTTTCAGGACATCGGGTCATCTCTAAAAATAAATTTAAGGGGGAAAATAATCGGCGTTTCGATCGTTACGCAATTCGGACATTCCAGTTTCTTATTTAATAAAAGTGCATTTATTGCAAAAAAAATTTACAAAAACACATACAGATTCTTTTAAATTAAACAGAAAGGATTTTAAAGATAGTAAAATAGTTTAAAGTACTTACTTGTGTTTTTCGTAAGCTTTGTTTAGATCATTACATTTGGACATAAAAAAATGCCGAAAAATTATTTTTAAAAAAAGTCCTTCTAACTTCAAAAAGCAACAAATCAATACTGCCAACTGTTAAGAAAATTATCAAACAATCATCCATTTCCTTTATGCATTCGTTGTTCATCAATTAGAATCTCCTGGAAACAAATTAAAACTTTTTTTTTCTTGGTTCACTGGAACGTCCGAAATTGGCCACTTTAACCCAAAATAATAAAATTTTAAGATATTTATACAAAACTTTTACAATTAATTACATCAATTTTTGTCTCTGAATAGAAATAAAAACTCAGTGAAAAAAAAATAAAGAATGATGATTAAATTTGTTTATTGAAACTCCTAAAGTTATGATGTGTATACTGTGCCCACCTTTTGAAGACTGCCCGTATACGTATCTATTTTTTTTTTTCGTGAACATTTATGTCATTATTATTATTCACGGATTTGTTTTATAGATTAAAGTAATTTAAGATTGAAAACTCTCTTTTACATTAGTAAACTATCTCATAGCTTTGATGTCTCATTAAAATTGTATTTAAAAGTAAATAATAAACCATTTTTTTCGCGATTAAAAAGTTAAAAAATCTGATTTATTTCAGACTGTAAATGTTTCTAAATTTCTATGTAAGAAAACCTGCTTTCAAAACACGGTATATAGATGTACTTTTTTCTGAAAATTCATGCCACATTTATTATGGAGAGTTAGCTCATATAGGGTGAAATAAAATATGAAAGTTACTATTTTGTATAGGAAAATATCTCATACCTTTTATGTTTCATTAAAATGGTCTTTGAAAGTAAATAATAACACTGTTTAAAGATTAAAGAATGCAAAAATTTTCCTTTTTAATCTAGAGTGTTTGAAAATTGAGATTTTGATTCAAATACCAGAGGAAGTTTCCAATTTTAATAGACATATGTTAGTGGCAGGCTGTGCGGATTATATGTGCCATCAATCCAGCACAATGTGTCTAAATGTAATTTTCATTACAATAGTGATAAAGGGCATTAAAAAAATACTGTGCTTAGGATCTCAATGTAACTTAATCTGGCTTCGCATGTAACTCTATTTTGAAGCTATTATTTATAACAACAACAAAGGCCATATTTTAATATAGTCTTTGCAATTTGATTGCAATTGATTATGCGATTGCTGTTTGATGAAGTATTTAACAAATTTCATTGCTACAATCTGTGTATGAAATGATATTTCAGTAAATTTTCGCTTATCTATAATTAAAATCTAACAAATTAACTAATGCAATTAATACTTGGAGTGAAATGGTTAAATAAATTGATACATAATTAAAGGAGAATTTTATGATAAGAAAGTTCTTGCACTTATTCATAAAAGACTTTTTAAAAAGCTTTTCTAGCCTGTAAATTTCCTCAAACTTTGTAAATGACGAAATCTGCTTTAAAAACAAAAATACGTTCCTTTTATATTTTTTATTTCTCAACGTTACGCCACTTTTATTAATGAGGATTTTATTTTAAAGATTAAAATTATTTTTAAATTAAAACAACCTCTTTTTTACACATGCTAACTATAGCATTAGCATAGCATTAATGCATTGCTTTCCTTAAGGCCCCACAATAGTCACAGAAAAAGTACTCAAAAAGACCCGGATGATAATGATAAGTCTATGGGAGTGTTCTTTTCAAATATCTCGCTAAAATTTTAATATTTTTACATGATTTTTTTGCATAGGATAGCTGAGGACGCTCCACAACCGGCCTAGTTTTTACTTTTTCGATTTTGGTTATATATTTTTTATATTATGATAGTTTCAGTTTCAGAACCGGTTTAAACCGGTTTTAAAAATTAAAGTAATTTTTTTTTTAAAAATCTAAAAGCAAAATTGAAAAAATAAAAACTAGGCTGGTTGTGGATCGTCCTCAGCTATCCTGTAAAAAAAAAATCATTTAAAAATATTAAAATTAGAACGAGGTATTTGAAAAGAACGCTCCCATAGACTTTACATTAGCATTCGGCTTTTATCTCATGACTAGTGTGTGCTCTTAAGTACAAATATTATGTAGTTTTCCTCAGACATTATTAATTTAAAAAATATATGGGTTAATTTATGTTTTTCTAAAATTCCAATTTTAGTATTTGTAGACATTTATTTTTTGGCTTATTTTTTTATTGAATTAATAGACTTGATCTTCAGGTTAACGCAAACTGCATTCGCTTTAACAGAGAAAAATTCTGATGTTCTTTCTCCTAAAGTAAAATTTAAGTAAAACGTAAAAAGTGATACGTAACTGCGACAAACAACTTTTTTGTTCTTCATCATTCGAGTTACATTTTCTGATTAAGACTGCAAACCGAAAAAAGCAATGCTAAGTTTTCGAGTTGAATAATAATTTCCAATAATGCTTTTACATAAATAGAAAATTTAACATTCTGAGTATTGAAAGTTTTGTGAAGTAAAATATTTTAAAATGTGACTAGCTTTAACATTCCTCTTTCTTATCTTCAAAATCTTTCACGTAAATGTAGAATTTCTTTTGATTTTCTTTCATTCTTTACAGAAAAATGTGGAAGTGATTTTTCGTCATTTAAAAGTCATTAAAAGAAACCTTTTGTATTCATAGGGATAGAATATGTTTTTCGCTTAGTCTGAAATATTCATTTCGTATCACAATTTAATCAATCAGTTTGAACGTATTAAAAATAATAGTTTATCTACTTACTCATCGTTTATATGGAGTTCCTTTACCTGCGGTTCATTCTGTTGAATTTTGTACAGAACAGATCAGATATCACTACCAGTCAAGTTTTCTAAGCGAAAAAACCTCCCTGGTTCTCAGCCAAAATAGCTTAAACGATATTACATTGGCTTTGTATGCAAGGGTCTGGGCTAAATTCTCGGCTTGGGCATTTTTCGCTCTATTCTAAACATTCAATTCGTATGGTGTAAGTAATACTTCAAAAATTAACATTTATTGCAGATTTTCAGTGAACATAAACATAATTACTTTATAATTTTAATCAAATATGCTTCGTACTTGTGAATAATATTCAGCAATATATGTGCCATTCGACTTTAATTTTTAAATTCCTTAGGAAATTGTGAAATAGATATAAAATACACAAATGAAAATATACTTGGTTTTCCTTTAAAAATAAAAATGTTTTATTTGGTACATATTTAAAAAAATTTTTGAAATGTCCATTTAGATTGTTTTTAATTGGCAGATTTTTTCATCTTCGATATTCCGTGTCTTTAAAATAAAAAAAAAATAATTTAAAAACACAAAAATCTCAAAAGAAGTAATCTAAGCAAAAGCTAACTTAAGCAAGATTTTTTGCAATTTAAAATATTTAATTTAAAATAAATTTTTTAAAAATCTTTTTTTTTTTTTTTTTTGAAAAACAGAGATTTGAGGGTAAGCACAAGTAAGCATACCTTACTTTGAGCTAATAAAAAGAAATGTTTGAAAGAACTGTTCCCGGACACATAAATTTCGTTGCTTAAAACTTCGGGTTAAAATGTTACTAGCATCTCCGAATCTTGAATTGGTATGAAAACTCAAAATAATTTAACTAAAAAAATAACAATAATATTCGGAAAAAAGTTTTACTAATAAGATTTAAAAATAATAATAACATAAAAAAATTAAATTTAATATATTCTTTCTGAAGAGAGGAAATATATGAATTGCATTTAATCTTGTTTTTTTACTTGATAAATAGCATTATATTTAAATATTTTTTTTACTACTGATTTAATAAAATTTAAAAGTACAGAATTTAAACGAATGGCCATGTTTTTAAATATATAGATATAATTCAATTATTCATCCTTGTAATTTGCACTCGATTACTTTAGTAATAGGTAATATTTACTATGTTATGAATTTAAATATTATGTGGATCATAAATACGTTGAAAATTAAATCAACAAAATATTCTGCAAAATCTTAAGTGAAATAATGTTTTATGAAGCATGAAATATTTATAAAATTTATCACAAATTACGTGAAAATAAAGAATAGTTTAAATGATAAGAATAAATGCAGTAAGGCCCCAAAGAGTTTCATATATTTTGAAAACTATAAAATATGCATATTATATTTCAAATACAAATTTCACACTCTTAAACTACCGTAAAATGGGGTGAATAGGAACAGCGGGGTGAAAAGGAACGAAACTTCCCGGTCATACAAATAAATTCATTATAATTATATGTGATGATATTTTTAATTTCCAATTTTTTAATATGAAGGTAATAACATTAAGAGTTGGGAAATTCAGTTTTGACATGTTTGCACAACTACTGGGGTATATAAAAAAAAAAACTTCAAGATGATCCACAAAAACCTCATTTTTTCAACGTCTTCAAAACTTTGTATGTAACTACAGTATTTTTCGTATTCTAAACCTAAGAGAGGGGATTTTTAATTAATAATAGACCTGTAAACGATATTCTGCATTAAATTCTACTTATTTCTAAACTACATAATGAAAAAATGAAAAATGGCTTGTAACATCAGAAGTTTAAGATTTACGGGGTGAATCGGAACACGTTTTGTCTCATGGTTTATTTTTCTATACAGTAATAGTTTCATGAAACATATGAAAACATGTGTATGAATATATATTGTAACGATATTTTGTTTGTTCTAATTACTTGAAGAGTTTAAAGGTGCAAAGAAATTACTTGATTAAACAAAAAAGTCAACGCCTAAGCCAACAGACATGGAACACACAATAAAAGAATTTAAAAATAGCTCATTAGTTAGAAAAACTGCACAGAATTATTCTCTGACATCCACAACATTACACAAACATCTCAAAATTAAAAACCAATTAAAAAAGAGAGGAATGTAAACAGTACTAAGGGCTGGGGATGAGGGCGTATTAGTAGATCGTATTAATACATGCAGCGATGGGGGCTACTCAATAGATTCACTTACGCAATGTTATCCTTTACACTACTAGTAAAGGATAACCCAGAACAGGGCTAAATTTATATTAAATTCTACTTCTGCAATTCGAATATAATTCCTTAAAATAAATTTTAATATTTCTTGATTTAAAATTTGCTTTCTAATTTTTAAAAAGCCATATCTTTACTTGTATATAAAATAAAGGCTTGGTTTCACAGTAACTACGTGTTCCTATTCCTCCCTTGTCATTATTACCTGTTTTTGTTAACCCTATTAAAGTTTGAAACAGAATAAATAAAGATTATAGCATTTGTTCCAATTCACCCCTATCTGCGGGGTGAATCGGAACACCATTAAGAAAATAAATAATGTATATAAAAACAGTAAAAATGTTCCGGTTTTGCTTAAAAAGTAAAGAACAAAACAAGACCGAAGTTTCTAGTAGAAAAATAAAAAAAATTAAAAAATCAGTTGTTGCTTTTTTTAGCGTTACAATTGAAAAGTGTTCCGATTCACCCCATTTTACGGTATTAAAATTATCTTTAAAATGTTTAGTATATTTATGTAAACTTCTTTTATTTAATTAATCAGAGCAATATCTTGGTCTTTTTAAGAAATTTAAAATAAGAAATTTCCGGGAAAAAATTTATTTTTTTATTCTTTCTTTTTAACAGAATAATTTTTTATTACAAAATTTATGAATAAAAAATATATTTAATAAGTAATTTTTAACGAAATAAATTATTCACGAAAACTTTGCATAAAAAAATCGGACACATTAACTAAATGTATACACGTATAACTTTCTTGAAAGAGACGTGAATTTATTAATTTACATCGCTTTTCCTTATTCTTACGTAAAATTTATTTTTTTTCTGCAATGTTACTAATAAATTAAGAGAGTAATACACAGAAAAAAAAAACAATTTAAGTTCTTTTTTTTCCCCTCACTTATAATTAATTTTCTTTGCTGTACTCTATGAGAAATCTCCTTTTAAAAAAGCGACTTTTCCTGTTAATAACACCGTAGGCTCAGAGTAAAGAAAATTGAAACCTGATTTATGTTTTTCCGCTTTTAAATCACTCCTTAATATATATTTAAATTTTCTTCTAAAAAAATAAGCAAGGTATTCAGGATTTTAAAAAATCCCATTTATTTTGCAATCTCATTAATTTAGCTTAATGCAATCTTAAAATAAAGTAATAAAAAAAGCTGCATGTTGCTACATAATGCATTTCATTTCGTATAATTATTAATAATTTATTTTAAAATTTACCCAATCGAAAGTTTATGATACAGGGGGGGGGGGTCATAATTATCGAAACAATAGGTTATCTCCTTCAATATTGTCCCAAAATACATACTTCCAGCTGCGAAGTTTCATAAAAAAAGTGAAATTTTTGATAAGGTAAGTTGCAACTCCATGGGGGGTCTGTTTTGAAAAATACGAAAATTAAAATTTTTTATAAAGCTCTCGTAGAATAAAAATTCCACTTAAGAAAACTTTTTAAGGTGTGAGGGAGTGTCCCTTTGCAATAAAGGCACTCTAGTATTTTGAGTGAGATCGTGACGTCAATGTTCTAACATGTGTGGCGCAAAAGCGACATCTATCCTTTATGCAACATTAACTTTCCGGAGTGTATGGCGCCGTCGGTCTACAGTTAACTGCGGTTATGAGTTTTATGCAAATTTCTAGCTCCGTCTTCGGTTTGCAATGTATAAAAGCTGTGAGTTGGAGTAGGTGAGTGTGTTGTGTGGCGAGAGGAGCCAGCAAAGTGTTGTGTGGCGTGGTGAGCCAGGATAGCCTAAGAGTCTTTAAGCTAAGAGTTGCCTAAGAGTTGAAGGTGGAAAAGTCTCAGCAATCAAGTTGGGTAAGAGTTAATTAACACTGTGAATGTTTGAGAATAAAAGATTTTTGTGCAGCTACGGACTGTTTTCTTACAGGTTAAAGTGAGATTAGACCGCGACCTGAAAGGAAGAGCCGGAGATTAGTGTTCTGAGCCGAACTTAGTCGTAAATGTGAGTATGAGTTACAGTTTAATTTCATAGTATTGTGTTTAGTTGTCAGAAATATTGAACTTTGGCTCCACTCCCCATTTCCCAAATACAGTAAATAAAAAAATTGGATTTTAACTTTATTGAGACTATGTTCTCATTTGACCGACACGTCACCGGCGACACCCCAAGCCACGTCACAAAGGTATTAGACACAAATTGAAATGCGCACAATTCTAGAAACAATGTTACTTTAACAGTTCTAAGGAGCATGCCAAAAATGCATCTTTTGATTTAGAATTTTTATTTTATTTATTTTTTGTGATAGTTCGCCATATAATTTGCTAACAAAATCAGATTCTAAAATTTCTCATATAATTTATAAAAAATTTCAAATGATTAGTAGTGTTTTAAATTGGCTAATTTAAAATCGTTACAGCTCGAAAGATTATTTAGCGGATTTCAATATTTTCCCATTTATTTAAAGAGGAAAACTTGGTTTTAGTTTTGTATCAGGGTATTTTTTTTTTCAATATTAATTTTAAAACTATTAAAAATATTTATTTAAAAAATGATGTAACTTTAAAAAAAAAAATCTTATTTTTAACAGTAAATATTTTTTTCAAATTTGACGAAACAAAACAAATGTAAAATACTCAAAAATATATGCTTCAAGTTTGCACTTTTTTCAATGATTCTTGAATTTCAATAATTTTAAGACGAGAAATAGTGTGGGGGAGGGGGGCGGACTCATCATACTCAAAAACGCATTTAAAGTTTTAAACAAAGTTTGGCTCCTCATAAAATGTTTAAATTCTTTTTTTTTTTTTTTTAATTGAACGTGTAAAGTAACTTCTTTCTGCAGCTCAAACTTCCGACTTAGTTTTACCTTTCCCATTTCCACCTCTTTTCTGTACTACTTAAATGTCAATTAGTTATTTAAAATAGTGCTTTTTAACCGACTTCAAAGAGGAGGTTATGATTTCGACCTGTATGTATTTGTTGTTCACTCATAACTTCTTTCAATATGAACCGATTTTGATAATTCTTTTTTTGATTGAAAGCATAGGCTGCCCATGTGGTCCCATTTTAATTTAATTAAATTCGGATGATTAGAACTTTTTTAAAAACAAAAACTTTAAAATTCAAATTCTTTTTGAAACAATCATCCAATTAAAAGCGTTCATTTTTCAGGCAGATTTTAAATAGAGTACCTACTTAAAATAGCAAATATTTAGCAAAAATGCTGGACTTTGATTGGGCGATAACAGAAATGATGAGAAATTTCTGATTTCGATAACAGTGGGAAATCTATTTGGATTCCGGTCAAGTTCTGTTATTAACAAAACCAGAAGGCACATACCGATGCCAAAGGAAGTAGGTATGGAAAAGCCACCAAAATGACCAATATTACCAACCGATTGTAGAGCAGTACGAAATGACAATCAGGACGAATTGTGACGTCAGCTACAATTCAGCAGGATAGTTTTCATTGGTGCCACAATTCGCTTTCGTGCTGCCCTACAATCGGTCGGTAACATCGGTCATTTCGTTAAGTTGCGCTGAACATGCCCTGTGTTACTCTTACAGAGATTCGAGGTCTTTCCAAAGTAAGAAAATTTGACTCCACATGTGCTCACATCCACCAAACTGAAAAGACCATGTCGATCATAACCGACACCAAAAGTAGATATCGAATACCTGAAAATCGACCGTTAAAGTACACTCATATAGAAAGACAGAATGGCGGCATACGAGGTATAATAATTGATTGTTGATATGATTTTGAACAAATGGCAATCGCCAGTTATCTTCACGAGCCAATTATTATAGCCAAGCTAATGACTACACTGTTAAAAGTTTGAAAATTTTGTTGCATCGTCACTCCCCGCTTATATAGAAAACGATTGTTTAAATGTATTATGGAGGATTATCATTGGTCAAAATAGAGATATTCTATCAAAGCGATGGAATGACGATGCAGCAAAAGTTTCAAATTTTCAACAACACTGTAAAAAATGTTATCCTTTTGCTGCATCGTCACTCCCCCGCTTTTATAGAATATCTCTCTTTTGACCCATGAGAATGCTCGATAATAGGCTGAAGTAATTCTTTTATATAAAAGCGGTGGAGTGATGATGCAGCTAAAGAATCAAATTTTAAAGAGTGAATGTACCACTCGTGTAAACTGTAGCATCAAAAATATTTAGTGTTGAAATCGGCTACCTCAGTAGTACTTAAAAAGGCGCTAAAGTATTGTATCCCTTAAATATGCAACGATGCTGATGGAATCTAAAGATAACAGTGACATCTGCTGTTTTTTTCTAAAACTGCAAAACTTTTGCTAATCTAGACAATCACTGTTAAAAATTTGACCCATTTACCGCAGCATCACTCCACTGCTTTTATAGAAAACGGATAGTTTACTGTGTTATGGAACATTCTTATTGGTCATAAAGGAGATATTCTATAAAAGCTGTGGAGTGATGCTGTAGCAAATGGGTCAAATTTTTAACAGTGATGCATTAGAAAATCCAGCAGGTGTTGCTGCGATCGATATTTTAGATTTCAGTCCCATCGTTGCACATTTAAAGGATACAATTTTTTATCACTGTCTGGATAGTAGATTTTTACACGATATATTCTAGACGTTGTAGTGTAAACGAATTTGTTCAAGCGAGTAACGCCACATTCTGGAATAGAAAAAGCTTAGGCTTGCCTTACAGGTTACACTGTAAAAAACGGAGGATATTGCAAATCTGTGTTCGAGGCTGTAAAAAATCACGTGGTACTGGTAGTTTACCCAAAGAACTTCTAACTGATAAAAAAGGAGGCTGCTACTGCTGTCCCCATGAGCTGTGCCATTGACTGGTTGGAGATTTACATTGCGTCTAACAAAACTTTCTCATCTTTACGCTAGAAGTTTTTGCCTTGACCATGTGATCATGACGTAGTGGAATATCCTCCATTTGAACCTGTGCTGCATCGTCACTCCCCCACTTTTATAGAATATCTCTCTTTTAACCCATGAGAATGCTCCATAATAGGGTGAAATAATCGTTTTCTATAAAAGCGGTGGTGTGATGATGCAACAAACGAGTAAAATGAAAGATATTCTATCTATGTCATGATCACATGGTCAAGGCAAAAACTTCTAGCCTAAAGATGAGAAAGCTCCGTTAGACGCAATATAAATCACCAACCAGTCAATGGCACAGCTCATGGGGACAGCAGTAGCAGCCTCCTTTTTTATCAGTCAGAAGTTCTTTGGGTAAATTACCGGTACCATGTGATTTTTTACAGCCTCGAACTCAGATTTGGAATATCCTCCATTTTTAATAGTGTAGTTTACACATTTAAAAATTTGATCAATATGCTGCAGCGTCCCTCTACAGCTTTTCTATAATATCTCTTTTATGACCAATAAGAATGCTCCATAACACAGTAAAGTAACCGTTTTCTATAAAAGCCGTGGAGTGATGCTGCAGTAAATGGGTCAGATTTTTAACAGTGTAGGCAAACACGTCTATCTAAACATAGTGTGAGTATCGTATGTCACAGCATTCATATAGAGGCACTGTACTTATAGACTCTAGCGAGAGTCCTAACTATCATGCAAGGCACTCTCGTTACCAGGGTTTGTCAACATCAGCGATATTTTATTTTCCCAGTGTGCCTTGCGCTAGTCAGCTGTTGTTGTGATAGTAAACAGAAGTGTAGGTTGTTTATTTCGGTATTGTTTTATTTCGGTAAAATTTCTTAAAGGATGTTAAAAAATAATAAACTATCAAAATTACATGTTAAAAAAATGTTTAACACAATGAACAAATAAATAAACAAACGAAAAATAAAAAAAATAAAAAAATATATTTCTCGCATGTGACATTCCTGTTACGTCATTTCTCATATGATTTTATTTTTCTTAACCGGAGCTGTTTAATCTCTGGTTACGAGAGTAGCCTGCACGGACTCCCGCTAGAGTCTCGTCACTGTACTTGAGGAAACATGTGATGGTCTATTGGAAAAAATACTGTAGAATTCTGAATCAATTTTTAAAATCCGTTATGATTCAATTCAAAGATTACTTTGTAGTCTGCGTTTCTTTTTTTCTCAAGATAAATCTACTAAAATATATTCTTGAATGTAGACTGTTATAAATGAAATTTATGTTTTTAATCTACTACTATATTACAAATATTACATCCTAAAAACCATATTTCTAATAAAAATTAAATATTTATTAAAAACTATTTATTTTTAGTAAATAATTTTGGTGAACAATAATTTGTATTAGAAATTATTTATTTCATACATATATTGAATTCATATATTCATTCAACATAGATTGAAATTAGTCTAGTTATGTATTACTGTATTAACAACTAAAAAGAAGGAAATAAAATATGCTTTTTAAAAAAAAATACTAACCGACTTCAAAAAAAGCGCTAAAAAGAATTAAATAATTATTTAAAATTCTCTAATGACAAAATGTTACCGAATAGCTAAAAATCTTAAAATAATGTGTCGGCATAAAAATGATAAATTTAATTAGTACAATCTAATATCCACCAAACATGGATTTTCGAGAGAATATTTTTTACAAGAGATGAATTTTCAGATTTATCATTTAATATACGGATATATACATTTAAAAAGTAATCAATTACTTTTTGAAGTTCGGTGCAAAACTACTTTAAAAATAGTAAGAACTGTGAATATATTTTTCCTTGTGGTATGAATAAAGTGATGATGGGAAAGATGATACAAAATCTAAAAAAATAATGTATTTCTTCAGGAAATTCGTTGCTTAATCGTTATCAATGGAAGTAGTTTTGCACCGAACTTCAAAAAGTAATTGATTACTTTTTAAATGTATATATCCGTATATTAAATGATAAATCGGAAAATTCATCTCTTGTAAAAAATATTCTCTCGAAAATCCATGTTTGGTGGATATTAGATTGTACTAATTAAATTTATCATTTTTATGCCGACACATGATTTCAGATTTTTAGCTATTCGGTAACATTTTGTCATTAGAGAATTTTAAATAATTATTTAATTCTTTTTAGCGCTTTTTTTGAAGTCGGTTAGTATTTTTTTTAAAAAGCATATTTTTCTAACATGAGGGTTAGGAGCTTTTTATAAATTTAGCTCTCGCAACTTTAACTTATTAAGACTTTATATCATCCTAGAGAGGCTGTTTAAAACGATTGTATTCTGGGCCCAGGCCGGGCCAGGACCTGGTCGTTACTTTTTTTTCTGAAGACTCACTTGGCCGAGCCTAACGTATTTTTCATGCCGGAGAAGACTGTTTTCTTCTTCCTAGGTTAGTCCGGTATGAAATTTTTAATCCTGCTCTCGACACAACCCTTATTAAAATTACTGTCTCTGACTGACTTAATACGTGCAAAAAAATAAGTACAATTTGGCTCAATTAAAATTTTTAATGGGAATGTGTTGATGCATGCAAAATAAATATAATATCATAATACCTGAAAAAACTCCATTTACACATCTTAAGCAGGGAAATTGTCTATAAAGTATTTTTTCTTTCCTATGTGATTCCATCTTAAAGGTTTTATTGTATAACATTTTCAAAGTCTCTAACACATGGAATATAGATTAACAAAAATAATAAAGTATAAGCGAAACGTTTACATATAAATAGGATCCATTGATAAAATAAATATATCGAAGCTTTTGGCGCTTCTTTAATACACTGCTCAAAACAGTTAAAGGATATTGCAGTTTTAGGTGGATTTTGCATCTGGGAAACGTTTTAGCTGATTGATACATGGTCGACAGACATAGTAGGTTATATGAGAATAAATTACACATGTTTGGCAGAAAAAAAATGCATTTTACTGCGCATTTGTGTACAAAAGGAAAAAAACACAATTTGGGCATATGAGAAAAAAAGAATAAAAAAAGGTGTTTTCTTCAAAGAAAATCATTTTCAGTAGGGGCTATGGTTTCCACGGGCGGCCAGCAACGTTGAACACCTTTGAGGCATGGACTCAATGAGGCTATTAATGACGAGTTGGGGTATTCTGCCCCACTCTTCCAGAAGAGCTCTTTCCAGTTCTTAGAGAGTTTGTGGGGGTTGTTGGCGGCCAGAAACTCGTCTTCCTAGATCGTCCCAAACGTGCTCGATTGGATTCATGTCTGGAGAACACGCTGGCCATTCCATTCGAACGATTCCTTCCTCAAAAAGGAAATCCTCCACCATGTTTGCACGATGTGGCCTGCAGTTATCGTCCATTAAAATGATGTTATCTCTGATTGCTGCAGCGTAAGGGATTACAATAGGTCTGAGGATCTCATCCCTATATCGGCGACCAGTCAGAGCTCCATCTCGAATGATGTAGAGGTCAGTGCGCCCGTCAATGGAGATGCTACCATACACCAACACTCCTCCACCGCCAAATCTGACACTTTCGAGCACGAACGCAGGATTATTCCTACTGCCACGGTCCCTCCAGATGAAAATACGCCTATTATCTGGATGCACAGAAAAACGGGACTCGTCAGAAAACAGAATATTGCTCCATTCATTTCTCCTCCAGTTGACATGCTCGGTTGCCCACTCCCTGCGGTCGCGACGATACCTTGATGTTAATCTAACACATACCATCGGTCGGCGAGCATACAGACCTACAGCATGGAGCCGGTTTCGGACAGTCTGAGTTGAAATTGTGGTGCCTGTAGCCGAGCGAAGGTGTTGTTGGAGCAAGAGTTGCATTCATGTTTCGGTGTCTCCGAGCTGTTAACGCTAAATACCGATCTTCATTGGGCGTTGTTGCCCGTCTACGACCTTGCCCTGGTCTTCGGCCTGCACATCCACTCTCCAAAAAACGGTTCCAGATCCTGGAAATGACACATTGAGACACTCCAATGGCTTGCGCTACTTCGGCTTGAGTTTGCCCCCCCCCCCTTCTAACCTACCAACAATTCTCCAAGCTTCTGAATCTGTCAAATGACTTCGCTGAGACATCGTACTCATCGAAACAAAGCAATCACTGAATGCCGATCATCCTTGTCTTCATTCTCTTTTATCCAGTTGAAAGTTAAATTTCATTCGCTGCCGCTGAAGCGACGTTTTTGACGTCGAACTCAAAATTTGCATACTCCACAGTTTGAAAACCAGAAAAATTTGCATTTGTGATTCTTTTCTACTATTTTCGTCAAAAAAAATTTTGTTTATATCTTTATTTTATATAAAACTTCAAATATCCTTTAATTGTTTTGAGCAGTGTAATTAAAAATTCAAATATGAAAAACGAAAAGCTATAATAAGCATTTTTGGTCAGAATTCCTTCATACTAAACAATTTTTAAACACATCGAAGTACAAAGCTGTGTAGAAATTCACGGCTGAACCGGGCTATGATTTAATTTTTTTCCAGGATGGGTCGGGTTATGATTTTAACATTTTTCCAGGTCAGGCCGAGTTTTTTTTATCCATTGACCTGTTCGGTACCGGACCTAGATATTTCGACCCATGCAGACCTTTAAAACTGACTAACAGGATATTTTGAAAGCAAGTTTAGCATTAAATTTGTACGCTGTTTTTTTTTCTTTTTTGTGCAAATGAGAGTCACTGCAAGGTTTTAAATCGACATATAATAATAGACAATTTGTGGATGATCCCTCGTTTGCTTTTAAAATAGGTCAAAAATATTCGTTTAGAGGCATGGTTAAGTGGTGTAAGTCACGAATTTCGGAGAACTTTGGAATCTCTGTGAGATTTTTAGATATGGAGGTGAATTTTTTTGTTGTTGTTGTTGTTGAATTCAGACATGGATATGGAATAATTACCTAACTGGGAATTTTGTCCTACGGGGGTCTTATTAAATTTTATTTTCGTATTTTTTCAAATGGACTTCCCGTGAAGCTGCAACATATCTCATAAAATTTTTCACCTTTATTATGAAACTTTGTAACTAGAAGTAGCCCTAGGGGTAATATTTAAGGAAATAGCCTATTGTTTCGGTAATTATGTCCCACCCAGTTTATACAACTTAATCAACATTTTAATATTTTTAAAATCTAATTATAAATAATTTAAAAGATTTTAAGGTATTTTTCAGTAATTGCCTACAGGTGATAAATCAAAAAATATTCTTTATTGCTGCTGGTCTGTCCGTCTATCTGTCCACATACAACAGAGTAAAAATTATCCAAATATATATTAGAAATTTATTATATACAATCGTTGAAGAATCTTAACTTGTCACTTTAAATTTATGAAAATTGAATAAAAAATTTAAAAAATTATATTTATAATTTTTTACTTACCCATCATACGTAGTATAGGGTAAGTCTTGCAATCGTTTTGAAAATCGAAATTTTTTTTGACGGATTTACACGTTTCGGACACTGGAGATTCCGAGAAATATATTTTTAGAAAAAAAAATTTGCCGTCCGTCCGTGTGTGTGTCTGTCTGTAGCCGCTCTATCTCTCGAACAAATTGAGATAGAGACTTAAAATTTTGGATGTGCTTAGTATGTAAGAATGGGACGAAGCCTATTTAATATCAGTAACCTCGATTATCCGGAACTATTTTTTCCGGACTCTCGAAAAATTCGTTCTGATGAAAGGTACATAAAAATTTTCGAATTTTTTTATTTTAAGAAGTGGACGTAAAAGGCAATAAAATAGCACAAATTTTGCGCATAAAACAAAGTCGATCGGATTATTAGTTGTCGAGATATTTCTAATCCTGTTTTCCACATTCTTTGATTTTTCATGACCCTGTATTTCATTCAAATTTCAATTCAAAGATATCTTTCAATTGGAAATGAGACACTTAATTCGATTCAAGAAACCGTTAGTGAATATGACTAATATTTTTGGAGTTATAAGGATGTTTCTTTTATGCAATTCAGTGCTACTTGAATTGTTTGGCGTTTCATACGATTGGTCCATGAGAAATTCATTAATAGAGCATAATTATATGTTAAAAATACTTAATTATACGTTTATATTTTGTTTTGGAATTGTAATGCATTTTATAAATTGTTTACATATGTTATGTTTTCATATATTATGTTATGCATATCCATGATGGGTAAGTGTTACGGTGGCCTCCAACGACTAGTTATTGTATAAAATCCTATCGTACATAATTAATTAAATCATATCCCATGATAAGTAATGATTGTAGATTCTATGATACTTACGTCCTACTTAAAATGCAATTATATTACTTTCGTATTACTATCGTATTACGTTTTGTATTGGTGAATTTTGCATAAGAGTACACCAGGTATTGCACCAAGATATTAATATTTATAAAACTAGTTATAGTAAGAAAGCATTTCAATAGCCGAGTTAGATGTAAAATTTCGTACTTGTTTTTGCGATTGCCATTGGTTAAAAAAATGAGAAAAAATTAAAATTATTTTATAAATTGACTAGTTTGCACTTTCTACTTACCGTAAATCCAAACGGAAAATTTTCAAAATTAAAGGCCCGTGACAAATTATCTTAGTCTAACGGAAACGGAAACTACACAAATTGCAATCTTGAAATTTGGCGTGATTTTTAAGGTAAACGACGAATACTTATAAAAAAGTGTGTTTATTAAACTGCCTTTTTTTCTTTTATTTTAAACATAAATGTAAACGCAACAAAACAAAGTTTTAAAGTGTAATCAATTAAATATTTGACATTTGAAATTTTAACTTCGAACAGAAACAGTACGTGTTTGAAAACACTAGAAACTTTTTGAAAAATTATTTCGCACTCTAAAGAAGTAAAACTTTTGTGATTAAATAACACTAAAAAAATAATGTGTTAAGCATAGATTATGAAACACGTTCCAAATCTTCCTGAAATCTCTAACAAAACTTCGCCCCTCAAGAATAAAGTTAAATAAGATAATCAAGTAAACATTAAAAAATCCCTTTCGGCATGGCCTATAGGCGGAGGTAGATTTCGAAAAGTTTTCATTTCAAAAAAAAAAAAAAAAAGCCTATCTCTATTCAAATGCCCATTTTGGCAATATATTTTGAATTATATTCTTACTTTATTTAAAAAATTGACCAATATGCTCATTATATAGTTCCTAAATAACAAAAAACTGTTAATTAAATTCGTTTGACAGCAAAATTGAATTTAAAAATGAGTCATAAAATAACCAATTTATTATTTTAATACATCCACAATTCTTTAATCAAGATCGCTTTGAGAAATTTTGTGCGAAGCGCCCACTTTGACAGATTTTTTTAAATATATATTTAGCCTTTATCAAAAATCTGACCGATACGGCACATTACACAGTTCCTAAATAACAAATAACTGTCAATTGAATGCGTTTGAGAGCAAAATTGAATTTAAAAATGAGTCATAAAATAAACAATTTGTTATTTGAATACAACCTCAATTCTTTTATCATGATCGCTTTGGGAAATTTTTTTGCGAAGTGCTTACTTTGACAGCTTTTAATATATATATATTCACCCTTTATCAAAAAATTGACGAATACGCACATTATATAGTTCCTAAGTAATAAAAAACTGTCAATTGAATGCGTGTCAGAGCAAAATTGGATTTAAAAATGAGTCATAAAATAACCAATTTGTTATTTGAATACCCACAGTTCATTAATCATCTCGCTTTGGGAAATTTTGTGCGAAGTGCCCATTTTGGCAGCCTTTTTTGAAATATATTCTGCCTTTATCAAAAAACTGGCCACTCCGTCACATTATATAGTTCCTAAATAAGAGAACCTGTAAATTGGATGCGTTTGAGAACAAAAAAAAGATTTAAAAATGACTCTGTAAAAACGCAATTTCTTAAATTTCCTCAAATTTTAATCACGATAACTTCGTGAAATTCTGTTCAAAATACCCTTTTTGGCAGCCTTTTAAAAAATATATTTTGCCTTTATCAAAAAACTGGCCAATACGTCAAGTTGTATAGTTTCTAAATAATAGGACCTGTAAATTGGATGGGTTTGAGAACAAAAATGAATTTAAAAATGACTCATAAAAAACGCAATTTGTTATACTTAATGAATTTTTTAATGATGAAAACTTCGGGAAATCTGTTCAAAATACCTTTTTTGGCAGCCTTTTTAAAAATATATTCTGCCTTTATCAAAAAATTGGCCAATACGTCGCATTATATAGTTGCTAAATAAGAGGATCTGTCATTTGGATGCGTTTAAAATCAAAAAGGATTTTTAAAATGAGTCAGAATATAAGCAGTTTGGATTTGAGGTTTTTTCTCCAACTCCTATTTTTGTTTAATTTATTTTTGCTATAAGAATTGGTTCTATGAAAAACTTGTCAATATAAAAGTTGTAGATATTATTGTGAAGATGTAAAATAAATTTAATTAGATTTAATTGCTTAAGAATAGAGTAAGTTATGGGGTTTTTTCTTTTTCTTCCCCCCTTTTTCTTTTCGTTTTTAATTTTTTTCATCGGTAAAAATTGGTCTTATCAAAAACCTGTAAATACAAAAGTTTTAGATAATATTAAGTACATTTTTATAAAATTTAGTTGGATTTGATATCTTGAGAATTGACGAAATTATGAATTTTTTCCTCCCAAAAACCATGTTTTTTTCGCCCCTTGAGCCCATTTTTAACTTTATCAAAAATCTGTCACGCATAAACTTTTTCCTCATTTTTTAGAAGTAATATAAACTTTAAACTGATTCGATATCTATTTTAATTAAAAAGTTATCGCGTTTTTTCTGTTTTCACAAAAACCCTCCTAACTTCCACCCCCTTGGTCCGATTTTGCCCATTAACGAACTTAACCGAGATTTTATGCCCCTTGATTTTATATAAAAGTTTGATGAAGATCTGAGCATAATTATGGAAGTTATCGTGTCTAGAAGAAAGTGATATACACCGATAGATAGATAGATAGATAGATAGATAGATAGATAAACTTTTTTACTGATGGTAGTTTTGGGGTCTAGGAGTCATGATTCGTGTAGATCCGCAAAAATTTTTCAGGAATTCCAACATGGGAGACAATGCAATAGGTAGTATTTCATACGAAATCTACCTAAAAACAGACAAAAATGTTTAAAAATGTGTTTTCATTTACCCATAGTCACCTGCATTACCCAAATATGTATACCAATTATTTTAAATAGCCCTATATTTGATCTGTAGTTTGATATGTATACTATATAAAGGTAAAATCTAGTTTAACATAAAGAAACATAACAGATTCAAATTTCTTTTTCACCATTTTATACCAATAGATGGAGACATATTTAAATAAATTTGTTCAGCCCTGTAGTTTACCTGATAACTTTATGACCCGCCACTATTTAGCAAAATTTTAATTCAAACTAAAACACTGCGAAATCTACTTGCAACAAACTTCATTTGAAATAGGGTTCGTGCTATAAATGCAAATAATATCAAAAATTTTCAGGGCAATCCGAGCACATTTTCGAGATTTAGAGCGTGGACTGACGGCCAGAAAAAATGAATTATTTAACAGTTTACAACTTTGTTCGAAAGTGTTAAAAAAAGATGTGTATTCATTTATGTATTTCGGTGTTTTATGGACGCGGTAAACATTCAACAATTTCAATGAAATATTCAACAGAAGTGGTTTAAAATTTATAATTTTTCATGCCGTTTTTCTAAATTTACATTTTGTTAAAATAATTATATGTAAATTATATGTAAAACACATTTTTTGGCATCTCATAAAATGTTATAATTTTTAAATCTTCCTCAACATTCTTAAAAATTATCCATATTGTACTAATTATTTTTATATCAACTTTTGTTTTGGTATAATACTTATTTATGTATTTGTTTTCCTGCATTTTGGTTCTTTCATCTAAAAAGCTTTTAAATAAATATTAATGCGTACAGAAGAGCAATAACAAAGATATCTGCTAATATTTCCCTGAATTTTAATGCTAGTAGAGTGCTATTATTTTATATATTTATAAATATGTTACATTTAAAAAGATATGTGTTTTTATCAGGGCCGCGGAGTCAGTAAGAAAAATGGCCGACTCCGACTGCGACTCTGACTCCGGAAATTTTAATGTCTTTGACTCCGACTCTTGGCTGGCTAATATACTTGTGTTGCTGTTGGTTAAAATTATGCGGGAACGTAACAATAAAAAGGGGACATTTTCACAATTTCGGTATTAATTCAGTTCTTAGAGCTTTAAGTAGCTTGAAGTTTAAATAGATATAAAAATTATTATGTATCTAACAAACATTAATGGATTAAATAAGTCACGTGAAAAACGTGTATTTGTTTTTATTTTGATAATTAATTCCTTAAATATATTTTTTGCCAAGGCAAACCACATAACACGGAAAGAAAAAGAGATTTTTTTTTCTAGGATTTGATAATCGCAGTACAATTTTTTTTAATTATTGATATTACAAATTTGGTACTTTCGCATGCGGATGTTATTTCATGTGCTGATTCATAAAATCTAAATTTTAAAAAAAGCGAGAAAACAACTTTCCAGTTTGTGAAAAAATAAATTTTTAAACTTACAGAAAAAATACTTTTTTTGCACAAACAATTAACAGGAATTTATTGAAATTAGAAAAACCAAATGATCGCTTTTACTCTTCGACATAGTCTATAATGCATAATACAAATTTTATAAATTTAAGATAAATTGAATTTTTGTTAGGGGGAAAGGCAATGTTGTCTTTTTTCTTTAAAGAAACGCGTATATTGCAATTTAAATGCGTTTTTTTAGCATTAATGTGAATATTATTTCTTAACACTAGTAAATCTGCAGATCAGGAGCCTCAACGTCAGCTCTTCAAATAACTGCTTTATACTAAACTTTGCGTATTATTTAATTTTATACAAACAGCAATTGAAGTTTTCAAGAACACAAATGTATATAAGAATAAACAAGTCGGAAATGGCACTTCAAACCAATTAAATGAGGTGTATTCTTATTACAACGAAATTTTTAAAACATTCAGATCTTGGTGTTAGAGCTGTTGCATTTTTATGCAAAAATGTATGAATAGGAAATTTATAACGATTTTATATATTAACCTCAGTAATACAGAAAAAAAATTATTACCTCTTAAATTGGGCATAATCATCATTGCAACCTAAAATCAATACCTGTCATCAGACTCGTATAAAACCAAAAACTTTCTGCGCTCATAAATTGGGCCAAAAACTTTTTGCAAATTTAATGTTTGATAAAATTATGTGCTATATTATTTTGACATGGTTGAAATTTGCGGTTTTTTTTTGCGATTTCTGAAAGGAATTTGCTTTTTTTCGCGATCTGCCGAATAAATTCGCGTTTTTTCTGCAATCCATGAATGAAAAACGTGTTTTTTACGCGTTTCATGGATGAAATTCTCGTTTTTTGACAATCTTTACCAAAATTTGCGTTTTTCGCGTGGTCCTTTGTCGAAATACGAATTTTTTACGCTGCTTTTTGTCAAAGTGTGCATTTTTTACTCGTTTCCTTGTGTAAATGCGTGAATTATTCGATGTCTTTTTGATGAAATTCGCATTTTTCTTACGATTTTTTTATAAAATTTGTATTTTTTCCTGCTATCTTTTGACATTTTTTTTTCTTGTGGCCCTTTAACGATATTTTATGTTTTTTTTTTTCTATGGAACTTTCACTAAATTAGTGTTTTTTTCCGCGAAAATTTGATGAAATTGGAGATGTTTCTCTCTGCAAATGATTGACAAAATTGATTTTTTATGACAATCATTTGTCAAAATTTGAGATTTTTGGCGTACAAAATTTCGGAATGATGAATTTTTAAAGTTTTCAGCATCAAAGGCCATAAATTTTGGAAAAATCGAAAATCGGCCCTGCTTTTAACTATACGCTAACTGTAAATAAATCGTACATAAAATTGGGGAAATATTTTTAATTTTTTGGTACTAAAAAAAAGCTGCAGAAATAAAAATTGTTTCTTTCCTAAAATTTTCTGCGCACGGCGAGCGCGCGTGCGTCTATATTATACAACTCTGCCTGTCATGGCATAATACTGAATTACTTATGAATGATAGGATTTGATAGATTGGAGAAAACTATATTAAGTAGTGACTGGATTCTCATAAAATTTGAAATGATTTGCAACGATTTTATGTATTTAAATTCAAATTATACAGTTTGGTAGTTTTTGCGCTATTATATAAGGACAGACGGAGAAACAGCTGGATGGACCAGTCGACCACTATACATACTTGTATAATTATGATATTTTCCCATGACCCATAATGTAATAGAATTCTTTTGATTGTCTCTGCAATTAAACTATAAGCTTTGAGCACTGTATTTCACTACCGGACATGGCATATTAAATCTCAATAACACATAACAATTCCATATCAATCAAACTATATTAATGCAAGTTCGAGTTCAGAAAAATATATAGATGATCAGATGGACAGAGAAGCATAATTCACAAATTCTTTTTAACTATCTTGCATTGTTTAAAAAACGCATAACAGATTTTAATTTCACTTTCAGCAAATTATATCAACAAATGGAATCATACTTGAACAGTCTTATACAACCCTGTATATGACCTACTATTTTTATTTACACGCTACTAATTAACTGTTACTTAATTACTAGTTGCAATTTAATTAAGACTTACACTCGCTGAAATCCCTCTTCCAGAGATTATCAACCAGAAAAAGCTTTGTATCCAATAGTTTGCGTGGCCTTGTAAATTGTTTTATTTACATTATAAAAGATATTTTAGTGTGCTAAATGTAGTCCAGCATATAAATGCATAATTTAAAGGGAAAAAAAATCTTTTAATTTATTTCCGTTCATACTCAGTATCCCTGACAGATTGTTTGGTGTAACCCAGTATATGAATTTTAACATTTATACATATAACTTAATATGAAAAAATGGTACAACTAGGTTATCCCGTCGACCAAAAATTATCGCCAAACTATAAGATTAAATGTTATGTCACATTCAATAACATTAAATACGATTCACATGTTTAAAATGTTATTAAGTGGTTTTTATTTCGACTTTCTATTTGTATTTTTATTAATATTCTACTAATTATTTGTTTTTTCGTTATTTAAAATAAAAATTATGTCAATATGTATAATTTGGCTATTAGTTTGGCGATTTGTATAATTTGGCGAAATTGGTCGACGGGATAACAGAGTAGTACCGAAAATATTTAGTTAAAAGCACGTAAAAAATTAAAAATGAACTTCCAGTCTGAAATCTTTTGTGTGTCCGTGTAAATACTATGTGCTTTCTGTTATGTTGGAAATAATTTGTAGTAGGTTTCAGCAACGTATATCAATTTATTAAAATGTTAAATATTTCAATATAATTAATATATACCCCAAACATTGTTTTTCCCTATAACGTTATGTAATGGAATATTTTTGTGTAGCCTTGTAAATTAAGCAAAAATATTCCTTGCATCGCATATTGTACAGAATATATATTTTAATGTACTTCATAGATGCATACCAATTTCATTACCTACGAAAAAAATAACATCATTTAAATGCAATTGAAGGTATTTTCCCCATTGGCGTAATGTAACGGAATACTTTTGACTGTTCCTGTAATTAAACTATTAATCCAATGTTCATAAAATTAGAAATGACTCCACAAATTTTTGCAACAATTATATATTTTAAATTTCAAACCATTTGGCTGAATATTATGTTTATAATTATGTGCGGTAGACGGACAGATGGATATATAGGCAGACGAACAGACCAGACCATGACAATAAATGCTACGTATTTATGTAATTACGAGCGCAACTAAAAATACGCACTAGGTTTCAGAAATTTGATGCGTTAAATTGATAACTCTTTTATGAAATGATGTTCTAAAACTTTTATGAACTACATATTATGATAATTTTTTAGGCGATAAAGCACATTCAATTTCAGAGCCCCTCCGAACCCCCCATAGACTCATTAAATTTGCATTCGTAATTTTCTTTTGATTGTGTAAATGATTAGAATACATCTTAAATTTCATTTTATACTGAGATTTTTAAGGATAAACAAGAAACTGGTCAAAACTTTAATATAATTTTGTTTATAGGTTCAATTATTGCTGCTTTTCTTCTATAACTAAATTCTTTTGCATGTTCCTGTAAATGAATGTTAAGTTCTTTGCGCGCCATGGTCTGCAGTATGACACTTTTAATAAACTTTGATGATTTGCATCAATTTAAATACGTTTAAGATATCATTAAAGCACACAGCAAACGATTTTCCGCCGTAGGTAGTAATGCAAGAAATTCTTCTTTGTGGCCATGTAAATAAACAGGAAATGTTCTACTCTTCATTTTCAATACAGAATATGCCACAGTAAACCACAATAATATGTATCAATTTCAAAGATATTGGACTATATTTACGCGAGTTAGAAATGATAGGCATACAGACGGACTGACAAATTCATAAGAAAACGGAAAGATAGAAAATTCATAAGCAGTTTTCAGCTGCATTGGGAAGTGTTAAAAACGATATGTTATTAATGTAATTTATATTTAACCTCAAGCTATATTACACAGCAGATCATTAAAAATTAACTAAGTTTTTATTTCTCCCTAGCAGATTTTCTGCTTAATTTTTCGTAATTGAAATTATTTAATTTTTTTTTTTTTTTTTTTTTTTTTTTATCGGCTATTTTTATTGCTAAGAGAAAAAAATTAAATATCCTTTCAAATATATAAATTGATCAAACAAAATGTTTTATATTATTGAAAACATGTCTAAAGTTCCACGAAAAATTATACATCTAATTAAAACAACAAATCTTACAAATATATTGACAAAATTTCAAAAGAATCGGAATAATTTAAAATCTTAGTTGGAACTTTTAACACCCATAATTTGACGTTTAAATACTTTAATCAAACGCGCCATTTTTATTCAATGGAGGAAAATTTGAAAATCATCTGAATTATCGTTAAAAAGCATCAGTTTTTTTGTTGCTATGCAACAAAAAAAAGAAAGAGAAATGATGAAATGTGTACATTTTGAATAAAAACCACATGTATAAAAGAACCCCAAAATTAGCAGAAATATTTTTAAAAATCTGACAAATGCTTAGACAAAATTTCAAAATAATAAGGTAAATCTAAGATCTGTATTTGGAAATTTCAATATCCATTTTTTTATCATTTTAATCCATTAATCAAAAGAGCCATTTTCTTTCCATTTGATTTGCCATAGGAAAGCACTATGATACAAAATAAAATGTTCTGTATTTTCCGAATGAATGATCTAAACCTAACAAAAAACAATGCAGCTAAATCCGGATATCTCATGAACGTGCTTACTTAATTTAAAAAAGATCGGATGATTTTTACGGCAGTTATCGCGGAACAGACATACAGACGGAAACTAAAAATTTTCGTGTCTCCAAAGTAAGCCTTCACTGACGTTTCGGCAATTAAATATTTGTAAAAGAGAAAAATTCAGGGGGAGAAGAGGGTCGTCCGAGAAGGGGCTATTTTCTAAATTTTGTTAAGTTTGGGAAAATTAAAGAATCAATCGCTTTAAATTTTGAAATATAGTTTATAACACATAATAAGAATAAGTATAAAGTTTCTTGAAAAAGATATTACACGAAACTCTCTGTGCTATCTGTGATCACGCTTACTCACTTTTTTTTTATATACAGCTTATTTTATTCAAACACATGAAGCTAAAATTAGTAGAAGTGGATTATATGATTAAATATTTTTTTTTATTTTAATTTTTTGCAAATTTTATTCCGATTTTAAGAAGCAAAAATTCGACGAACCAAATCCTGTAAAAGAAGCCGCGCCAATACTTAATTTGAATGTTAATTGGGCCAAAGTTGTAAGCTATAGCCAAATTGGCATAATGTATGATTGCTTATTTTTGGCGTCAAATTTGGCGATATTTCGCCAGTGCCGCCAATCTTGGCAAGCATTGTAGATCACAAAATTTTTCAATATTTTATCTTTGGCGGAAATTCGAAACTAACGTTCACTAATGCTCATAAATCAATACCTGATTTTCTTTCATTGTTATCTTGTTTCAAAATGTCAACCACACTAAAATTTCAACCTGCTATAGCTAAACCATTTTTTAAGTTAGATACGAAACAAAAGATACCCCGGAATCCTGGTGTCAAGGGCTAACACTTAATAATAAAATAAATTTGGATTTCTAAATTTTTTGTGGATTTTTTTTAGTTTTAAATATTTAAAAAGCCGGTATTGTGAAACAAGATGGCGTGTAAAGCTGATCAATAAATTCGATCGAGATATTGGTAAGTACTAGAGATGGGAAATATAGTTATTTTTGGTTAACAGGTTACATCGTTCTATACATTCACGGGTAACAGGTTTCAACATCCTGTTATTTTTGTAACGTATAACTAATCGATGAGACTGCTGTCAACAGACAATTTAATTATAGGGCCATTAATTAAGATATCTTGAATAATTTTGATACATAAGTATAGACGCTGTTTTAGTTCAGATAAGCCTGCGCCTTTAAAATCAACATAGAGTTAAAATTTTAATTTTTGCATTACAAAAACTTAGTTGTGATACTTTACATTTCACGTATTATTATCGTTTTCTTGCACTAAAAATGCATTTTTCCTCGTTGAAAATTTATAAGTATCATAACTCAGTAAATTTTGCCCCCTAGAACTTTTTTTTCTGCTGATTTACTTGTTGAAACACATAAAAACTTTTTCTAAATAAAAGTTATAGGAAACTTACTGAACATTGTATAAAATATGTAGTTTCTTAACAATTTAAAAAATAATTATTTTAATATAAATTAATATTTATATGATACAGAAGAAAGGTTAAAGCATTTTTGCAATTGTTACAATGACTCCAAAACTGACGGTTTAGAAATTAATTTTTTCTAAACGATCAGAAATATCCTCCATAAAAACAACACCGTTTTAACAATGCGATTTGTTCAAAATAATAAAATTGATCTTCATTCGTTAGCACCTTGATTTAAAGTTCGAATTTTGACATCCCTGAATCAATATCTGTCAACGCATATTCAAAGCTTATCTCACAAAAGCACGAAACATTACTTGCATATTTTTAATCAAATATCATTCATCCCACAAATTTCGTATGTGCAAGTACGTATTTAAAATCCCCTCCCCAAAACTTGTGACAGGCCAAAAAATGACATTGGTAGTACAAAATTGGCGCCGTATAAATTTCCGCGTCCATCGGGACCGCACCCCCCCCCCCCTCCCATCCCTTTTCGAATGGCTGTGTCCTCACCAGGCTATTTTCCTTCTTTTTTTTTCAGTAAAATACAATTACAAAAGCAATGTTTTCCAGTTCGTATTTTCTAACGACGCAATATTGACAAAATAATAATGATAAAAAAAGCAATAAACATTTTATTAAATAAAAATCATAGCGCCAGAATACCCTCCCCCTTCCCTAAATACCATGAGTACATAGTAATATCCCTTTTAAATATTCAAACTCAAAGATTGCCACCGTTTTACCCATCTAACTACATCAACGAAAGATCTATCTCGTGCCCGAGATAGCGTTATGTACATTCGTACGTACACACGTACATGCATGCGTACGTACATACATACAGAACCTGTGAGCCCTTTATTTCCCTGGATTTGACACCGTGAGCTAAAAACACGCAAAATTACATTGGCCTAGGATAAACTAGATCAATCTAGGACAAACTAGAATGTTGGCGTTGATGCGGTCAATGAATTCAATAAAATCACGCCAAATTGAGTTGGCCTAGGATAAACTAGATCGGCCTAGGATAAACTAGTTCAGACCAATAAACAGCAGCCTAAAGTAGTTTGTCCTATAAAAGTTAGGCCAAACTAGTTTGGCCTAGGAAAAACTAGTTTGTTCTATCGGCCTTAGGATAGACTAGTTTGGCCTAGGAAAAACTAGTCTATCCGATGGGCGTTAGGATAAACCGGTTTGGCCTAGGAAAAACTAGTTTATCCGATGGGCGTTAGGATGGACCAGTTTGGCCTAGGAAAAACTAGTTTATCCGATGGGCATTAGGATAGACTAGTTTGGCCTAGGCCAATCTAGTTTGGCCTAAAATCGGGGTTGGCCTGTAACATATAGAAGATAAAAGCACGAAATTGCATCTTCTTTATCTGAACCATACAAAATTTTTAACATAATATTACAATTTAAAAAGTTTGAAAAACACAAGGAAATGAAGGTCTTAATAATCCGGTTGTATAGCTTTACAAATTTTATTTTGTTTTATTAACTTTAAATTTAAAATAAGTAAATATCAATACAAATTTTGTAACTGATATTTCTCAAAAAAAAAAAAAAAAAAGAGAGAGAGAGAAAGAAATATGTAAATTCATGTTGATATTTTAATATAATTTTTTTTAACTTTCTACATAATAAGTATTCTTACAGTGGGAGTGAAATGGTGCTAAGTAAATTTTGTTTATTTAATAAGCATTAGCTTTTGTGTTCAATAAAAAGTACTTTATTTTCCCTTTTCATATAAATAACGTTCTGCTAAATACTGTATCATGATATGGAAATGATTTGACATTCTAACGTGTGCACAAAATTAAATCTTTAATTTTTTTAAAATAAAAACATCCACTCTTAATAAAAGAGTTTTTTTTTTTTCAAGTTTTCTTATTGATTTAATATCGGCCTTCAATTTCAACTTTTCACATAGCACTGTATTATCTGTGTCACTTTCAAAAACTTATTAAATTTGTGTTTCAAACGAATTTATATGAATTTACGATGTGCAATAAAATATGCATTCTGTAAAATATGCGGTGAAAAAAAAAACTACTATTCATTTGCAGGGCCACACAAAAGAATCCCATTATAGAATGGTAAAAAGGGGAATTGTGTGCGGCATGTTTTAATTACATTAAACTATTTCCTAAACAATAAAATTAATGTATGTCACTGAGAATGGGGCTTCGTCATTTATAATAGGAACTGCACAGCATTTACAGAGACACACAAAAGATTTCAAACAGTAAATTTTTTCTGAAGTATTGTATCTGTATCCGATAATGGCAGATGGTTGGATGAAATTTATTTTAATTATGATATGCGCTTTTAAGTTTCACTAAATATATGCCTATTAATATGGTGTGTACAAATGCTATAGTTGATATACAGGGCTACACATAAGAGCTCGCAAACGTTACTCAATATGATCGTAAATTACTTAAAGGGGGGGGGGGTAAATAATTTATGCATTTTTACGCTAAATTGCATTCAGTTTACAAAGAAATATTTGTTGAATATGGATAAAATTATATACAGGGCCACGCAAAGAATGGGCGCATATGAATGAAAATTTCTGAGATTATGATTTCAGTATTTTTATAAGTGTTTTAGTTTAAAATTAATTTTATTTAATTACTTTCATGTAATGAAGATACAAGGTAAATTACAGTGTTGAACAAAAGTGTCAAGTATGTTTCCATCTATTAGTATAAATTGCTGAAAGATAAATTTGAACCTGCTAGGCATTCTCTTGCTAAATTAAATTTCCCCATTATATGGTAAATATATCAACTTACAGATCAAATACAAGGGCTGTTCAAAAGTATTGGAATAGGGCTATAGACCGTAACCTTAATTCTTTAAATACCAAAGTTTTGTAAACCTTCCCACGGCCGTGCCCGGATATATCCGTTCACTAGGCTGGAGGTTTCATTGCAGCTGAAGCTTTATTTAAATTAATATAATTCTACAATAAAAGCCAGTTTTAAGAAATTAAGCTATGATTGATACTTTCAAGGATGATAAGCATATACGTAACAAAAAAATTACACCATGATTACACCAAAAATTACACCATCCCTCTTTTATTAACATTTAAAGTTATTTGCAGAGAAAAAAAATTACAATTTTGCCCTTTTGCTCAGCGGTCATTGGGTTAAAGATTTCAGGAAGTGTTAGTAAGTGTTTCATAATCTAAGCATAACACGACTTACTTGTTCTAAAAAAAGGGGGAAGGGTGAAGATAATTTTAAACTGGAATGCAAAAGAAATTATAAATATGTGTTTTGATGCTGTCATACATAGTTATATGATGAGAAATGGTATTGATAATGTTGAATAGCCCATTTAAAATTTTTTTGTTGGGGGGGGGGGGGGGAATATGAACATAACAATTTGTACACACTGACTAAAATAACAACACCACTAGTCACCACGAATCGAAAGCTTTGCAAAAAACAATGAATTTAAAAATTATTTGTAAAATTTGAAAAAAATATTTGCGAATATAATTCAAAGAAAATTAAATCTCCCTTAAAATAGAAGAAAGAAATCACATTAAATTATTTTTGCATGTAATTTTACATGTAATGATAGATAAATTACTTTAATAAAACATAAGATTTTCCTACTTTCATAAAAAATAGCATCGTACATTGGCTTTCATATATTCAGAAACGAAAAAGAAAATAAATCATAAATACTTTTCGTGAAAGTTGAGCTTTCTTCTTCTTTTAAAGAATCCTATTTGAATAGTCCTAAATATTATCGGAAAAATATGCATAGTGTGTGGTTTTTGGAAGACGATCGCAATAGTATTTCAATGCAAATTAGAAACACAAGATGAATCTCCCATACCGCCTTGGATGAGATAGGATTCCAGAAAAATCTTTTAAAAATTTAAACGAAAGTTGCATATCAATATGCAATTTTTAACGGAATGTTTTCTTTAAAATCTCATTTTAAAACAAAATTTGGGAATTTCATATTAATTTCTTCAACTAAACTGTTTCCGTTTATAATGCACATTAAAAATACAAGCAAAATCAACTTAGACTATGCTTTCGTACCAGAGAATTATGAAATATTATAATGCTCTGGAGTAATGATTAAGTCATGAAATAAAATTAAATATTTATTATAATCTTTATTCATAATAAGGCATTAAAATGTATTATTTTGCGTTTGATTCAATAAATACTTTTTGTCTGCGTTTTGAGTGTGACATGCACTTGCAAATTGGAAGACATCATTTAATTTAAAAATGCGAAAATATAAATAAATTGCTAAAAACGGAATTTCATCCCATTTATAATTTTCTCTACATTTTTTTAACTACACAAATTAAAATTGCGTTTTTTTTTTTTTTTTTTTTTTTCTAATGTGAATTTTGATGTACGTCTTTAAAAGGCATATATATAATCAATTAAAAATTATTTTAAAAAATATTTATGATTACGAAAAATCATATTCAATGTACACACAAATAAATCAAAACATAAAAAGAATAAAATTCTTTCTTACAAAACTTTTACACGATAAGGAAAAAAAAAGACCACAATTTTATCTTTTCACTAATATTTTGTTCATTTTTTTATAATAATTTAAAAAGAACATTAAAGATTATTAAAAACTTATAATAAGAACTTTATCAATGAAAATAAAATTTAAAGTGATTAGATAAAGTATATTTTACATACCGCATATATTTCTGTATAAGTCAGAGAATTTCTCACAATTTCCAGCAAGCAAATTTGGGGGATCGATTAATGCACGAGTAAATTAACAAATGAGTAAGTGTGATCGCTGACCGCACAGAGGATTTCGTTCAATATTTATTTCATCCTTTAATTAAAAAATAAAATTTGTTTATTTATAATATTTAACTTCTTATATTGATGGTAGCACTAACAAATTTTATTTTAAAATAATTATAAAAGGAAGTTATTTATTTAATCAAATTAAAAATATTCAAATCAAATTATTTAAATAAAATCCAAAATTCAAAAATTTTGGAAAATCTGAAATAAAAACGATACTAGAAATATAAATAAAATTTTATATTTCTAAAAACAAGTAAAAAAGTTTAAATAAAATTTAAACTGTTGAATCATTAATAAATCGCAATAGTTTTTAAAATAGGAAAATAATTGCCAAAATTAATATGAATGTCTGTGAAAGAATATAAATATAAATTATAAAGACTTAAATTGGCAAAAAGTTCGAATTTTTTTAATTTAAATGTGGAAATTTCAAGTTCCAGCACCAGGTTTCGAACTGAGAGCCTTCTCCTTAGTAGTGAAATGTTTTACCTCCAAATTATGCTGTCTACTTGCAGAACTTTGAAATTAAGATTCTCTTAAATTTTAAATAGCAAAAATAAACGGATGACATTGGAAAAAAATAATTTAAATCGATTTTTTCAAAATTTCATGTTTTTTCATATAGCACGAAATATTCAGCTGTAAGTACACAAAGTTTGAAGTATCAGGCTCATACAGACATTTTTCGTAGTACGAATTCTGTGACAGACAGACAGAAGACAGAGACGAATAGGGTTTCATCAGATGAACGAAACTCTAATAAAGCAGACTGTAGTGGAGATCTGTATTTTGAAGTATTGCGACCAGGTTCTTTTCAAAAAAATGCATTCGCTAGAGTTGTAGGCTGTGATCAATAAAATAAATGCCTTTTGAGAACTTTGTTTATTTAAGGTAGAGTTATAAAAATTAAATCATTTCTTACTGAAATAATTAGGGATGGTGCCTGTAACCATTTTTCAAGAGACCTTTGTTACATGACTGAGTGCATGAAGCGAGAGAGAGGCAAATTGAATTTATTTTCTCATTCAGAATTCACACATTGGCATCCAGAATTGGCGAAAAGGAGCATATGAAAAGTGAATGATATCATAACCATGAAATTTTCTGTTACGCTTTAAACAATTAAGATGATTTTGAATTTAATACAGGGCAACCAGAAATGGGCAGTCCTAAAAAAATACGCCAAAAAGAATTCGCGCCAATTCGTACGTTAGGACTCTGTTTTGGGAGAATTTATGAAAGACACAATAATGTGGCATGCACAAGGAAAGATTATTACCTAACGAATAAGTTAGAATCACAATTAAGCAGAGAGAAAAGCGATTTTACTGACCGCAAGCAAAGCATATCTTTGTTCTTTTTTTATTTGTTTCCAGCAAGGGTGAAATACGCATCTTAATGAATTCTCTTTATCTGACAGCCGTTTATCAGTAATAAAGCAGATGCTAGATGTTTTTCTTTCTTTTCTTTTGAACGGAAAGTTATTGTGGGATCGAAATAAAACATTAAGATAAACTAGATATTTAATTAAAGATTAGCTTTAATTAAATAATTTAATAATTAATAATAATTGTAATTTAGAAAAATGTAAAATTTAAGAAAACTATATGTGATTCTACATCACATATATCACCCCTTTCACAGGCAAAAAAAAAAATCTATAAAGGTACATGCAGGAAGAGAAATCAATTTTCATATGCTCTTACAAGTAACAATGTGTAAAATGTTCATGAAAACAAACTAAACATTTACTAAATAAAGTAAACAGTAATTGAACTTCTCTCTAAGTAGGCAACCATCCCAAATAAAAGTATATATATATCATAATATAAATATATTGGTACCATAAATTTTGTCATACAAATGACATCATATATTGTTTCTACTTAGAAACAGCTGCAGCTTCATTAATAAAATTTGTGATCACTTTTCAATTTGTCTTATTTAGACAAGGACCTGTATAAAAAATGTGCACATACAAATAAAACAAAATATCAGGTATAAGTCTACAGGTCACTTACCAATTGGCAATAAATTCCAAAATGTTTGTAATAAGAAACATTAAATATGTGTATTGATCAATACAATAATAATAGCAAAGTACTCGAGTAATATAATGCAATTAAACACAAAACATAATATACAAATAAACAAAAACATAATGTAAATAGAAGGATTAAAAATGTCCATAATAATGAATAATAGGAAATACTTGAAATTTCCACCATTTTTTTTTAAATTTACAAAATAAGTTTTACTACCAACTTATATTTGAAATGAGAGTTCAAGCAGTGCTAGACAACCAACATATGAATAAATTTTTTGAAACACTGTCGTTGACCATTTACTTCCATGTGATAATAACGTTCCTAAATGTATATCTTCTAATTTTTGTCTTTTTTTTTTAATACCCAAACTAATGAATTTTTTTATTAAGTTAAATCTGAAATTTAAAATCAACGTTGCATTATATTGACATCTAAAACGGTATTTTAGTGTAACATGAGAAAAGAAATCCTCGTAAAGAATTCGGTATCTTCCCAAAAATACTTTTATTCAAAAATAATTACTGTTAAGTGGGAGAGACTGAACTTTCATGCAAAAGTGTAAAAAGTTTAGAACTGTGGGAAAGATGTGTGGAAATGTAACATGGAGAACTATAAAGTAACTTCAATTTAAGATACAACTGGTATAAAGACCAATAAAAGACATGTATTAACAAGTAAAGCAAACGTATGACAGCCTCTTTGCTTATAAAAATTACAATTTATCTTCACTTCATATCCTTTGAACCAGAAGTGTGAAAACATTGACAGGTATGCAATTTTAAATACCACCTTGACTGTCGTATACCACTCATCGTTATTTACAAAATGACTAAAGTGTATTTTTTTATGTGGAAGTACTGTGTACAAATTATAAAAGGATGAGTATTGAATTTAAAGTGAATAAGTGTGTGAATTTTAGTCTATATATAAAATTTTGCATCTTGCTAGAATTTTTAATAAAAAGGGAGTAAGCTCCGCTACATGTGTAAGTATTCATTGACTGAAAACTAATTTTTAATGGTCGTAAATATAGTGTAAAGTACTACTGTATATCATGTATACCCAAATGAAAATAAAGAAATGTGGAGAAGCGAATATAAATGATATTTAATTACGAACAAATGTTATGCAAAAAAAAGTGTCTATATCTATCTAAATTACGCCTAAAGAGTAATGAAATTCACGCGTGTAAACGGGAAAACATGGAATAGTGCAAATGGGAAGGTAAAAATTACTGGATTAAATCATCCATAACCAAAACAAAAAAAATGTAAAGAAATGACTTATGTATTAAAGATAATAATCAATATGTTCTAAAAAAACTTGATAGAGGACCGATAATTAAACAATTGCATATGTAAATGTATATGTATGTGAATAACTTCCTCTGCAAAGCATGCAGCAAAATATATATACCTTTGTAAACTGCCATTGTAAAAAAACTTTGTATAAAAACATTGTAATTGCTGCATGGAAAGAGAAGTTGTATGAAAAGTGAGTCAGATGCAAATATCCACAAGTACATCAAAAGAAAAAGAACTTTGTAAAACTTTCACCACTGTAATATGGATACACTAGTGAACATTCGCACTAACACTGTGTGTAAAGAAAAGTGCAATTGATAATTACACAGACCTACTAAAAATAGAGTAGCTACATCGAATTAAGACAAAATAGATGTGCAATTTTTTTTATCTATCGCGAAAGATACAAATAAAGAAAAATAAATTGTGTAAACAAACATTTAAGATTCACCGCAGAAGTCTTACTGATAATTAGGGCTTAACCACCAGAAGAAAACTATCAATAAATCAAAAATGTGAAATTTTGAATCATTCATCTATTCCTGAGCTCACGAAACAGTTGAATGAAAGAGAATCAGAGATATGAACAATGCCCGAAAAATGTAAATCATGAAATGATTGAAAGTAATCTTTAAATAACAATGTATTAAAATGTGTACACCATATGAAAAAATATCTATCTACGAAAGAATAGTGTATGAAAAAAATATAATTAATAATGCTTTATGTTTGTGTTATGAATAAAAAGGTTAACAATGTAAAAAAAAATACTGTGTAAAAGAGCGGAGAAATCCAAGTATCACCTGAAGGTAACCAACAAAATATGTAAATAACTAAATATACATGAAATAGCATACCTGAAGAAGTGTTGAATATTTACGTTATATTTTAGAGTGAATGAAAGCTTGTTTTTGCTTGAAATGAAATTTAAATGTATTACAGCAAGTGGAAAAAACAGGGTGATTTATGTCGAAAAACTTCTTGTAAGCACGGTTATGTGCGATGCAGTTAATGCATCTTGAAGCGTTTTTACAATTATATGAAGTATGTGATTCACCACAATTAGCACATGCCAAATCATATGCACAAAATTTTGCCTGGTGGCCAATTTGTTGGCAATGAAAGCAACGTTTTATGTTAATAAATGGCCTGACAGTGTAGTCAACAGAATTAATATTTAATTTTCCATGTTGAGTTAAGAGATCAGCTATCCATGATGTAACACTAATGGTCCAGTTATATTTTAATCCCTGTCTTAATTTATGCTTTCTTTCAAAGTTAATGGAAGGAATGGTACTGCCAATCTTTTCATTTATAGATATCATAATATCTGGTATACCTATATTGTCATCAAGACCTAACAGAATTATTTTTGTGCAGTCAGATAAATCTCTAACTTGATTTTTGTGCTCACATAAATTTAGGATGTAATCCGGTATTGAAATAAGATCAGTATTTTTGTCTTTTGATAATTTAGAGTTATTCATACCAGAATTTATGTGTGTTTCAGATTCAACTTTATCTAGAAATTTGGCCAAATCTTTCCCACTAGAATTACATTCCTTATCTTTAATAACATTAAGGGGTTCATCCAATTTAGATTCATCAATGTCGCATTGAATAGCCATCTCATTATGCTTAGACTGTTTGGACGAGTTCAGTGTTCTTACTTTTTCGAACAACAGCTCATTTAACCTATGTAACTGGTTGTTATTTTTTTGTAAAACAGTCCACTCAGATTGAACATTACACACCAAATCACTTAAAATATTAAATTTTAATTCAATTTCTTTTTGATAGGAATTAAATTTTGCCATGAGTTCTGGATTATTCTCATTTAAAATAGGACCAATTAATTTCTGAACATCCGAAACAACAGATTTAGAATATCTGTTAATAGAATCCTTTAAACTACTCAAACATGAAATCTCAAAAGAATTAGAATCTAAACCAATTGTTTCAGAATCCATATTAGTTTTAAAAGACATTACCTGTTTTGCATCAGGTCTAAACTTAAACACAACAGATGGATCTTGTGTCAATTTACGTGACCTTTTTTTAGTCATTATAAACAATTTATATCCTAAATTATAAAAATACGAAAATAAACAAACGAGCACAGTATCTGATTATTAAAAAAATGGACCTATCTACAATGCAATATAATAAAAGCAGTGGAGATCTGTATTTTGAAGTATTGCGACCAGGTTCTTTTCAAAAAAATGCATTCGCTAGAGTTGTAGGCTGTGATCAATAAAATAAATGCCTTTTGAGAACTTTGTTTATTTAAGGTAGAGTTATAAAAATTAAATCATTTCTTACTGAAATAATTAGGGATGGTGCCTGTAACCATTTTTCAAGAGACCTTTGTTACATGACTGAGTGCATGAAGCGAGAGAGAGGCAAATTGAATTTTCTCATTCAGAATTCACACATTGGCATCCAGAATTGGCGAAAAGGAGCATATGAAAAGTGAATGATATCATAACCATGAAATTTTCTGTTACGCTTTAAACAATTAAGATGATTTTGAATTTAATACAGGGCAACCAGAAATGGGCAGTCCTAAAAAAATACGCCAAAAAGAATTCGCGCCAATTCGTACGTTAGGACTCTGTTTTGGGAGAATTTATGAAAGACACAATAATGTGGCATGCACAAGGAAAGATTATTACCTAACGAATAAGTTAGAATCACAATTAAGCAGAGAGAAAAGCGATTTTACTGACCGCAAGCAAAGCATATCTTTGTTCTTTTTTTATTTGTTTCCAGCAAGGGTGAAATACGCATCTTAATGAATTCTCTTTATCTGACAGCCGTTTATCAGTAATAAAGCAGATGCTAGATGTTTTTCTTTCTTTTCTTTTGAACGGAAAGTTATTGTGGGATCGAAATAAAACATTAAGATAAACTAGATATTTAATTAAAGATTAGCTTTAATTAAATAATTTAATAATTAATAATAATTGTAATTTAGAAAAATGTAAAATTTAAGAAAACTATATGTGATTCTACATCACACAGACATTCAAACAAATTGTCGCTATAAGCTATTTTAACACATTCGCTGCCGCTCACGCGAAAGCGCGTGTTATGGCGCCAATGTTAAGGGCCACTCACGCGCCAGCGCGTGATGTGGGGTGATTTCCAATTGCCAGTCACGCCCTGGCGCGTGAAAATCTTTCTTAGATTCTCTGCTATAAAAAGTAAATCGGCTTCTGGGCAAAACCCACTTCTACAGTTCGGCATTAACTATCATCACATCTTCATGTAAGCGGCAGCGAACGTGTTAAATGCACTTATATTAAAGATATTTTAATTACTCAATATCGTAAAACAATTATCATAAGATTATACGAAAATTGAACTTTGATGCTATTTCACACAAAAGGGATATTTATTATACGCTGTACAAACCGATAACTTTTCTTTTATGAAAAAATTGCATTTCGATTGTTGTTTTCACAACTAGCCTATCTTTGCAATGCTTCTAAATTACTGAAAATAAATCTTTTGATATAAAAATTTTGAATTTACTATCCATATTATTTATTTAATCATTAATTATTTATTAAATAACTAAATAAATTACTTTTATATTTTTAATTTTTAATACATTATTTAGGAGAAACTATTTTTTTAATCCTATGAATAAATTACTAAATTTTCTTTTCTTTTTGATAAGGATTGATAAGAATTGTGGAGAGCATAAATTTTGAACAAGTAAATATGCAGATCAGGAGCCTCAACGTCAGCTCTTCATATCACTGTTTTTTACCATGCGTTGCGTAATATTTAACTTCATACAAACAGCAATTGAAAGTTTTCGAAAATCATAAATATTTCTAAGAATAAAAAATACGTAATAAAAATTATTACTTTAAAAGTTATCACCCAATTCACAGATATATTTCGTATTCTTCAAGTTTTCTCTTGATAAACCGACCGGCAACGTATGAAGGCCGTTAGTGTTTAAGAAATTACTTGACTTTATGTTGTATAAAAAAGTACACTCCGTATTAAAAGTAACATTCTATGTTCTGCATATGATTTAGTAAAATTTGAAAGTTATTAACGTATTTTTATTCAGTTTAAATCTTTAACAATTCTTTTGCAAGTGTTACGGTCAACGAATATATTAAAATTTCCCTATTTCTTTTAAATAAAAAATACATACAATGTTACAATACTAATGTTTGGCAAGTCAAAAATATTTTGATGATTACCTTAAGTCACATAATGTAGCATAAGATGGATGACATAATTAATATGGTATGATCTTTAATTATTAAGACAATTTTTGCGTACATTAACATTGTTTTATTATCTTACATTATAAAGATGTTACTTTTTAACTGTTTATCTTAATTTTAAATTTATCAGTTTTTCTAAAGATTAATTACCACATAAGACAGTGATTCTAATTAATATTTCTCGTTCAGAAAAGTGATTATGTTTCAGTATATTTTTTATAGTTACATATTTAAAACTTATTAAATTTAAAGGTTTTTTATTTGGACACTGGAAAAAAATATACCATTCTCTTTCTTCATTAAAATATGATTTATGAGGAAAGAAATTAAAACCTTTTTTTAAATGTAATATTAATATGCTTTAAAAAGTAGGAAAATTATTTATTGCATGTATGTTTTATTTGTAGCAATTTTTTTCATCAGATATTTTCAATAGTTTTTTACACATTAATATGCCGTTAAATTATACCTAAGCTACTTGTGTTAATAATTAGATTTTGTTAATAATCCAATTCTTGTAATTTATTTTGAGATATCAGAAATTGAATTAATATTTTGAGTAAGACATTTTTTTATGAACATTGTACCATTTTTATCACCTGACTTAGAGAAATTCTTAGGAGATAGTACATTCTTACCCAGATGCGACAAACATGGAGATATCTAGGCAAGCTTGAATGAAAATATCTGCAAAAAATGTGCCCTAATTAGCAATTTCTTATTGAAATCGCCCATTGAAATCTATTATTTTATTGCGTTTATTCACCCAAACATTGAACTATAATCTAATGTTTTGGTAGAGTCAATTTCATTTTCTTTTTACTATTAGATAAACAAATAACATATTGAAAATAGTTATAGTAAAAAAGGATACTTCAGGTGATATACATGCAAAATTCTAGGTAGTGGTTAAAATGTAAATGTAATCCAAATCTGACCAAAAGCTGAGAGCACTGTGGTCCAAATAGAATTCTTATTGCTGTTGATTTCGTTGCATGACGTGGAAAAAGATATATATCTATCTGGGACGAGTTGACACTGTGAAGTCGCTATGTATTTTTTGACAAAGTATTCACCTCAAACAATCAGTCGTGATGAATTAATACAAACGTAGAGGCCATTTAAGCGTCATAATGCGTTAAATAACGGAATCATGTTTTGCAACCGGTGTAATTGCGACTATTTGTGACCACTGTGGCTTCACAGTAGCATCGTATCTAATGAATGTGCTATTATATTCCAAATACTTATGTATTACTCACATATACAGGGCGGGAAAAAAACTTGTCCGGAAATTATTTATAAGGTAGATGCGGAATTGACACTTGTTAGTAAACGGAAAAACTGTATATAATAGAAAATCCTAGAAAGAATTACGTTGATGCAATAACTGGTTTCATCCTCCGCATGCTCTGCTCCGAATTTTTTGTTCTGTCATTATGTTTGAGTGAGTTATGAGTTTACGGACCAATTTATGCTCACAATAAAACATTGGCTGTTCATTGTTGAGCGTTACGCAAAGCATAATTCATGGAAAACAAGTGCATAACTGTTTGTGATAAAGTTTAAGAATGGGAATGTTTTGGGAGAAACCTCCATTAATGTCTGCAATGGAAACTTTTGTGGCAAACTGCGCGAAACGGTCTCTGTAGCGACTAAAAAATATTACTATCCGAAAAGAGTTCAAACACCTGAAAACATTTCTCAAACGAAGGAAAGCCTGGAACAACATCCTACGAAATCAATACAATCTTCTGGCCACCTCGTTTGCCTAATATTCCCTGTGATTTTTATATGTAAAGCAAATTGAAGAGACAGTTCTAGTCAAACTATTTTCAAATACTGGTCTAAACTCATATACTCAAATATATATATAGTAGAACATTAACAAATTGGAAATTGCACGTCAAGCGTAGCAAAAGGTAAAATTCATAAAAGGTTAAATAGTTTAATATTATTAAAACGCGCCCCAAACAATGTTTCCGCCCTATACCATTATGTAATGGAATACTTTTGTGTAGCCCTGTAAATTAATAAGAAATATTCTTTGCACCACAGATTTTGCAAAATGTGTATTTTAGTGTAAACTTCATAGATACATATCAATTTTATTATGTTCGAAAGAGTGTAACACCAATAAATTGCACTTGAAACTATTTTTTCCCATTGGCGTAATGTGACCGAATACATAAACAATGCATCTGATTTTCAGAAAATTTGAAATAACTTGACAAAATTATATAATAATTTTGTCATCTGTCATTTTAAATTTCAAATTATTCGGTTGTGGAGATTTTGCTCTGTTATATGGGGACAGACGGATAGATGGACGGACTGACATACGGACAGATTCAACGACGACTATAGGTGATACGTTTTTACATAATTATGAACGCACCTAAAAATGCTATTGCTGCTATCCCTCAGGCAGAACTGCTATGTGTGTGTCGCAGTTTCATAAATTGCGCACTGGTCTGCATCGAGGTCGACGGTGGACATTTCCAGCCTTTTCTGTGATGGGCATTTCTCAAGCTCATTAGCAGGATTAGCTTCCAAGTCTTTCTTGTGAATATTTTCCGGCCCAGTGCTGTTTCGCTTTCTTACTTTGAATAATATAAACTTATACACCCTACACTTACCAGACATACGTCACTCATACCTATCTGTATTATAAAGACCAAACGTATCTGTCATGCGTCACGCATGCGTCATTTTGCGAATGGCAACTCCTTGAAATTTGAAATGAAATTTCGGTTTAGTAATTTTTGCAATTGCAATTTTTTTAATTTCTAAACATCGCACATTTTTAATTTTTACACCATTGTATAGAAAAAAAATGTACTTTTAAATGCAATTGTTTAAAAACTGTACCATAATTTATTTTTTAAATAGTAGTTTTTTTTTGTTTTAAAAATCATTTCAAAATGGTCAAATTAAAATACCAATTTTTTTTTAAAAAGTTGAATACAGATATGAAAGGTGCATATGTAAATTTTGATATGATGTAAATGTTGTCAGGTTTAGATTTCACGGCAAAACACTTCCATGATTAAGTCAAAATAGAATAAATTCTTTTTTTTTTAGATACCAAGAATAAGAGCCTTAATTGATAACTTTATAATAACTGTCATAATAACATATCTTTAATAATTTTTACTGCTTACATGTGCGATTAAAGTTTAATGTTAATAATTTCTACGAGTTTTATAAGAGTAGTATTTCGTTAGCTTTAGATTAAATATAATTTGTTTAATAGTTAAACTTACTAATATTTGGTGCATTTTTATTGTACTTATTTTGTAGGTTTATTATAAATCAATGAAAAAGTTTCTTTTTAAGCGTTTTCTTTCGTCGAAATTCGACAGGTTCTACCTTGTTATATTAAAAGACGAAGAAAGAGAAATTCCCTTCACGCTTCTGATGTGACGTCCACATACTATCTACAGTTGATATTTGCTATACAAAAAATTACCCGAATCGGTATTTACAAACACAAATGTGAGACGCTATTTGGCAAACTGCCACAAAATTTTCCAAACAAAAAATAATGTTGTTAACATTTAGGAGCTGAATGTTTATTTGGAAGAAATTTCCAGCCAATAAGCTTCTTTAGTTTTTTATTTATTGGTCTAAAACGAATATCTTAATGAAAGATTTTTCAAATTTTGATTAATAAACGGTATTTATATAATTCATAAGCAATCTCATAAAATAATAAGAACAATAAAAAATCTCTTCCAGCTCGGCCTGCATATGAAGGTAGATTTCAAAGTTGTACTAATTTTACAAATAAAAACTAAATCAGGATTAGAGATAAATCCAATTTCTTCACTAAAAATGAGCTCTAGAGATCTAAACCTTATGCAAAAACTCTAATGTACACGCTTGTGTACATGCATGTATACAGAATAGATTTAAAAATAGCGAAAATAAATTCAGAGAACCTTCAAATGTTAAAATATGAAAATATTTCCGTAGCTGGGTTTTTATGAATGTTTCATTACGTTTTTTTAAATTCATATTACGTTATACATTACCGGCCATTAAAATTGCTACACTAGGAAGTAATGTAGATAACAAAATGATATTTATTCGAAAAATATATTATGATAAAAATGAAAATTGATTACATTTTCAAGACATTTGCATGCATAGATCCTGAAAAATCTGTACCCACAACAACCACCTCAGGCAGTAATAAAAGCACTTGAGTCAAACAGAGATTGGATGGCATGTACAGGTACAGATGTCCATGCAGCTTCAACACGCTGCCACAGTTCATCATCCGTAGTGACTGGCGTATGGTTATGAGCCAGTCACTCGGCGACCATTGACCAGATGTTTTCTATTGGTGAGAGATCTGGGAAACATGCTGGCCAGGGCAACAGCCGAACATTTTCCATATCAAGGAAGGTCCGTACAATAACAAAAACATGCGGTCGGGCATTATCCTGCTGAAACGTAGGGCTTTGCAAGTCTCGAATGAAGGGAAGAGCCACGGGTCGTAAAATATCAGAAATATAACATGCACTATTCAAAGTGCCGTTAATGCAAACAAGATATAACCGAGATGTGTATCCAACGGCACCCCATACCATCACGCCAGGTGATGGGCCAGTATGACGATGACGAATGCACGCTGCCAATGTTTGTTCACCACGATGCTGCCAAACACGAATGCGAAAATCATGATGTTGTAAATAGAACCTGGATTCATCTGAAAGAATTACTCCTCGCCATTCGTGTACCCAGGTTCGTCCTTGATCACATCATTGAAAGCACTAATGTCTATGACGCAGCGTCAAGAGAAGTCAGAGCCATGGTCTCCGAGATGAGAGTCCATGCTACTGCAAATGTCGTCGAACTCTTCGTGCAGACACTTTTTGTTTTGCAAATAATCCCATTTCTTGACTCAGGGCTCGTGACGTAGTTGCACGATCCATTACGGCCATGCAGATAACATGCCTGTCTTCTCGGCTTCTAATGATTGGGGGCCGTTGAGAACCCGTACGGCGTTCCGTATTATCGTCCTGAATTCATCGATTCCATATTCTGCGAACAGTCATTGGATCTCGACCAACGCGAGCAGCTATACTGCGATACGATAAACCGCAATCCCGGTAAGCCACGATTCAACGTTTATCAAGGTCAGAAACATCCTGGTATGCATTTCTCCTTCTTATACGAGGAATCACAACAATTTTTCACCAGGCAACAATGCTCAAATTAAATTTTTTTGTGAGAAACCGGCTGAACAAGTTCCTCATTTAAGCACATTGTAGGTGTCACTACCGGACCTGCTTTGTCAGAATGCGCTGAAAATTTAATCATTTGCATATCACAGCACCTTATTCCTGTCGTTTCAGTTTCACGTCTGTAGCATGTCGCCTTGATGGTGTAGCAATTGTAATGGCCAGAAGTGTGTATTCACATGGTGACATCTGTTATAGAGAGGAGTTCGGGCTCGTTTTTCGGGGGCCGGCCTTTTTTGTCACCGGAGCCCGATCCCGATACCAAAAATATACACAATAAAATTATCTGGTATTTAAAAATTGTTTCAAAAGTAATATCTCATTTTTTAACCCCTCTTACACAGATATAATTTTTAAATATAAATTTAAATTCAATCCTATCAAAATCCGTATAAAATAAAAATATACTTCGTAATTAAAAAGATTCTCATATTTTTTCCTCCTTTAACAAGCTAATTTGATGGCCACGTTCGTGTTTAAAGAATAAATGCATGAAATTTTCAAAAATTACTATTTGTAAACTGGCGAATCGAACAACGTTCTTCAATTTTCTGAATAAATATGGACACATATACATTTCTGAATACACCTACAAAAAGAATACATATTTCATTATAATGGATTCTTTTCTTATTACAATCTTCTATGGTTGACAGGTATCTGAAAATCAACATAAATAAAAAAACTGACATTGTTATTTTAATGGTCCTATGCCTTAATAGGAAAAGAGGAAACATCGATCGATTGCATTCTGTTGGAATAACATGATAATTATTTTTACTTACGGAAAAAAAGGACTTAGAAAAGGAACAGCGTCCTCAGCATGAGCAGTAGAGGTCTTCACGGGCCGAAATTTCCAGGCCGGAGGAGATTTCTACAGAACATTGATCTTTACTATTACGGAAGAGTTCATACCAAAAATATTTATCTTAGCCCTTTTTTTTCATGTTTATAATCTCTATTTATGCAGAAGTGCTGTAGGCTGCGATATTTATGCTTTTAATGAACCTTTGTTTGTTGTATGTAAATGTTTCAGCTATCATTAATATTATTAATCCATATTCCATGTAATGAAGACATAAAAATCTAAAAAATGGTATGGTATATGGTATAAGTAAAATCTTCTAAGACGGAATCGCATTGGAAAGAAATAAATACGTTCCCATCTTAGCAGATGGAAATGTTTAATACATTTTTTTCTCGCGCATTGTTGCATTTATTTTGCATGGATGAACAGTTTAAAAGCAATTAGTAGTTTTGAGTTAAAAGAAAATTTTGTCATAATAATTTTTTTTCGTGTGTTTAACTCTATTTTAATAAGCCTAGTAATCTACGATTTTTAAAAAAAGAATAAAGTCTAATGTTTAATTGCTGAATAATGCCGACTTGAAAGTATATGCCTTTTTTGCAAAAATTTTTGGACCAAGCCAAATTTTACAGATTTATGAACAGACTTGGCCACATCGAGAAAAGGATTTTCATACGGAATGATTCAACAGGAACAGATTATTTTGGTCCGTGAAGACTACAAAGAATAAAATCAGTCTCGGCTTCGTACGGAAAAATACGTTAGGCCCGGCCTAATACTCCAGGAAAAAAATTAAGGCCCGAGCCCGGCCCAGCCCGAAAAGATTAGTGACTAGGACCGGCTCGGGCTTCGTGCCGAGTCCCGTCCTGTATAGATCTTTAATGAATAGAGTTCATGATGACAAATGCTTATAATGATCACAGAAAGTTTTTTCATAAGAAAAACGAGTATGATTCGAGCACAATCGAATATTAAATAATTTGCTAATCTCCAGCTAATTCTTGTCTACCAAAAAAAGGGAAAAAAATGTTATCTTCGTGTTATGTAACTAAATAATAAATAAACAAACGATCCTATTAAAAAATATCTTCTGCTAACGAAAATCCAACTAAAAGCAAATTCATTTGTGTGTTTGTTTTGGTTGGCGCCATATAAATAGATGGTCGCCGGAAATTCCGTTGACATAAATCTGTAATTATCACAAATTATCATTTGAATTAGCAATGAAATACTAAAATAAACAAACAAGTTCTCCCTCAGTTCTCCCTCATTTTGATAAAAAAGAATTAAAATGATTTAAAAAGAATAAGAACTCAATTTTAAGTAGAAAAGTTCTTTCAATCTTTTCTACGATGAATAAATTAAATTTTCCGGCTTTGGAAAAAATGAGTCCGGACCCGGCCGGGCCCGCCCGAACCCTAAGACTAGAATAAAAATAGAGCGCAAGCCTGTGTCGGGCCCGGGCTCGGGGTGAGCCCGTCTCATCTCTAATATATTACATTTCAAATATGACGTAATATTAATTTTTTTTTTAATTTGTTAAACTAATTATTCCATTTTTATTTTTCACTTAGAAATCTTGCTGCGAAAAAACTATGGCGAAATATTCAAATTTTTAAGAAATTCATCAAACTATTTATTTTACTTTCAGTTTTCACGTGGAAATCTTGCAACAGAAATGTAATTGTTGTGGTAGGAATTTTATTGCTTTTTTTTAATTGTTGGCAACTGCTATAATAAAAAATGTTTTTTCCTGTTATTTTTCTGAAAGAACTGTGTTTATCAGAACGATATCTGTTTTTATCAGGCGATATTCAAACTTTTTAACCCTCCCCAACATCGCTACCTTGGGCCGATTTTGTCCATTAGCAAAACCTTCCGAGATACTAATAATATCAATGTTTTGGGCAGTTTGAAGACGATATGTACATAATTGTGAGTTTTATCGTGCGGACAAAATTTAGTACATCATACATATTTATATGTATATTTTTTTTTTAGGTGTGGGAGTTTTTGAGTTCCTGAGGTTATATAATGAAAGTTATGAACAAAATTTTCAAAAGTCGTACCATGGTAACGACTGCAATAGGTAATATTTCGTACGAAATCTATTTAAAAAAATAGGCAGGAAAATACGAAATTTGAAACAATTATTTTTTCCTGACACAATTTTCACCAAATCATTAAATCCATAAGACTACTTTATTTATAATTTTATTTTATGTGCTGTGTTGAACAGCAATGTCAAACTAAACGTACGATCAAGAAACCTTCTAATCAAGACTTAATTAGAGAATGATTAAAAATTCAATATCAGATCATTTTATTTTCTTTATATCTATCTGAAGTGTACAACTTCGAGGAACTTATTATTAGCAGTTGGACTTGTTGCAACAGTTTTTAGACTATTTGCTGTTATGTCGTTTCATTGATTTTTAATTAAATAATACATTTAAAAGCGCGATCACACACACTGTGTAAATGAAATTTTAAGCTCAACATGCAGCATTGGCTGCAGCTGCTTCGCGAAAAACGCCGTGCGATTGACATTTCATATGCGAAACATTAGCTGAAACTTTTTCCATTCCAAGTGGAAAATGCTGCGTGCAGCGCGTAATCTGACCAATAGCGTAGAAGCAGATTCTCTGCGTCACTCCTTTGAATGGCCGTCTAAATCAAGATGGCGGCTGTCAGTGTATATGGACGCTCGTTTTTATAGAAAACAAATAAAGTACTTAAGATCTAAACGCAAGAAACGGTTTTTTATGCGTCAAAAAGACTTCACATTAAAAAATATTTAATCGAATTCATTGCGGGACAATGAAATAAGGATCCTTCGGCACTTAAAAATAGCAAAATCCAAATACCGTCGCCATGAATTTTCGATGATTACAAGCTGCGAATGTTCTAAGTAGTAAGTAAATATTTATAAAATTTAGAAGTATTTTTAACTATTATTCTTACATTATGTTTAACAATAAGTTTAATTGCAATGTTAAGGAGTTTTGAATATATTTTTACTGTTTATGAAATTTGATTGTGTTTTGTCCATACTTGTCGCCAAATTCGCCAATGTTTAGTAAACAAAGTATTTTCTTTCATCTTAAATATATAATTACACAAAAATATTAGTTGAATGCTTCTGTCAGCTTTATAAATCAAACAATACATCTGATTATTCATTTTTTGGTGTACCCTATTTTTAAAAACATCATACTAATTATCTTTTTACCTTTTATGCATGTCATATGTCGTGTTAAATTATATTGGTTGACTAATCGTATTACCAACAAATTAATTAACTGGAAAACAATTATCAGCTATACTGCTTAAACCTCTTGTTAAACAATGTTTTGAAATTTTATTTAATGAATTACTTGTGTAAACATTGACTTTATTTCTTTATTATGCATATCGATAAAGTTATTTTCATATGGATTATTGTAAAACATTAAAAATGAAAAGAAAAAGGCGTCTACATAATATGGCGATAATATTTATTTTTTTTTAATTTAATTATAATTATTTGGAGAGAATTTTTTTTTTTTTTTTTAATGGGAATAAAGCGAATCGTATCATTTTCATTATCTAATTCTGAGGTATTTACACGGTTTGTGTTAGTAACATGAAGATGCCTTGGGATATCCCTTGTCATTCCTTGTTTCCTGTTTTAAGTCCTTTTTCAAAAATAATGGAATTATATCTGGTGTCTTTTCCTAATTATATAACAATATTTTAAAATGATAAGAATTATGTTTAGCAGATTTTTGTCAGTGATGGAATGCAAATAACAGATTTATTATTTTTAGAAATATGAAAACCGACAAAACACCATCAAAGCACATAAAAAGTAAAAATACAATAAACCTCTTAACATTGCATTTAATCTTATTGTTAAATAAAATGCAAGATTAATAATTATAAAACTTTTAAATTTTATAAAAAAATATTTACTTACGCAATTGATTTTAAACATCTATAAACACTAATATAATGTAAACTAATGTTTCAAATATATATATATATATATTATTTGAAACTATTTCAACATTTATAAATTATTTATTAATTTATATTATTAACAGTGCATAACATTTTATCTGATAACCTTCAAGCTATTACTAGTTTGGTAAAAAAAAAATTCCTTATTTAATGGCAGAAACTTAGTAGTTAAAAGGCGAAAAATATTTTTCCTAAATCATGGAGCAAACTACTTTTAAGAAAAAGGGTTTATGCTGTCATAATATGATCTTCTTCAACCCATGAAAATTAATTAAATTTGTAATTAAAAATCTCAGAAAAAAAGCGAGACGCTTGGCAGAAAGAAAGGAAAGAAATATAAATATATTTTATTAAGATATATGTATTTATATTTTAATAAAATATAAATATATTTTATTAATATATTTTATTAAGAATTCCTCCTAAAGGTGGAATTCCGCTTTTCCAAAAGAAATTTTGGGCTTTCTCTAGATTGATGCAAAAATGCAAAGAAAAACTTTGGGGGGATAATAAGGGAGGAGGGGGGAATGCCTGGAAAATTTAGTAATTTGACATTTTGTCTATTTAAATGCTTGGAGTTTGTTCTTGAGTTATTGTGCAAAAGAGATATAACATGAAAGGTGAGCTTATATCATATAAGCATCTGAAAGTCGTGTAAAAAAAAAACATTCAGGAAAGATGCTTAGAGTAACTACTCTAAATATCTTTCATGGATTTTTTTTTTTTTTTTTTTTTATTATAACAATTCAAAGTGAAAGGAAGTTTTTCTTGGAATAGAATATTTTGTGCTAATTGTAAACACTTCTGGATAATTTCTGTGATACCTTTTTCGAGATGTATTTCTGAAGCAAAGATCAATTTAGTGAAGAGAATTTTTTTTAAGAAAGGGGGGGGGGGAGATTTAATAGCTAAACCATTAAAGACTGTACTTCACATAAGTTGATCAGATTTATTTGGATTTATTCCTTTAGCATTGTTAATACTTCATAGATTTAAAAAGAAAAGCGCAATTATTTAACTTTATTGCATAGGTAGCTATTAAAATGATACTTAAATTTAAAAAGTTTCGCACACTGTATTGACGGAAAAAAATTTCCACCTTTTTCTCATTTCCCACTTTTATGCCTGATATATATATAACAAGGGTCTGTCCAGACTTTTTTCGCAGGGTCCTGTTTTTGTGAAATTGTGAAGTTTTTCTTATATTTGTGAAAATTCAGTCATAATTTTGTGAATTTTAAATTATTTAAATCTTCAGGTTCTATCCTTCATGTATGAAAAAGCTAAGTAATATGATCTTTGATGAGTTCAACTTTTTATTTACAGACCAGTTTTTATTTTTAAATGATTAAATTTGTGTAAAGTTCAGTTTGAAAGTGAAAAAATTCTGTAAAAGCTTTATTTAATAAAGAAATAATTTTGTGAAATGTCCTATTTCAAGATAAAAGATTTTGTGAAGGGTCCTGTTTGGAGATTAAAAAAAATTATGAAGGGTGCAGTTTGAGGATAAATTATTTTGTGAAGAGTCCTTTAAAGGACCTAAAATTTTCCTAAACTTATTCCTGTATAAATATATTGTATATTAAAATATATATCAATGTAAAAAGCATGAAATTTCTTTAAATTTAATAAAATCCATCCAAAATTTATTACATTTAAAGAAAAACATTGAAAAATTATATATTGACTTAAAAATCAACATATACACTCGCATTTTTTTTTTTTTTTTTTTTTTTTTTTTTTTAAGTAAATTTAAGTACATATTTTATCCTTAAAAAACAATTTTAACCATTTATACCATTTATTTTTCTTTTCCTGAACGAATTTTTACGGACTTTTGGAGTTAAAATAAGAATAGAACGCCAAAATATGGGGGAAGGGGGTGCTAAAACTTATTGAGTATTTGCAGTGTTAAAAAAAATCTAAGTATAATTAAAGGGCTACTTAATCACACGAAAAGACTCAATTTCTAGTGCTAATTCCATGGGAGAAATTTACAAAAATATCTGTAATTATATCTTTAAAGTATCCATATAATTTATGAAAATAATAAGGTTGCATTTAAATTTTTTTATTGTGTAGCTGAGTTCAATTTGTACAAAAGGCCGCTTTTCCAATTTTGATTGCAGATATATAAATATATATTTTATATAATATATATTTTATGAGAATAGTTTCATTTTCGAAACCGGTTCCGAAAATGTAAGTGCTCCCATTGAAAATATTTGTAAACAAAATTAAAAAACGATCCTTGTACACATCGTTTTGAGCTATTCAATGCAAAATAATAATAATAAATAAAATAAAAATAGATTTTGAAATGCAACAAGATATCTTTATAAATTTCTTCCATAAGATTAGCATTAGCGAATGAGTCTTTTTGCTTGAATGAAGTAGTCTCTTAATGATTTAATGTAACGATATCTCAATTTCCAGTTTTTTCGAACAAAATGTTGTGACATCCTAGTTCCCCCCTCGTCCCCCTTAAAAAAAATAATTCATTTTTAATTATTGCCACTATTAGAGAAACTCAACTTTTTATTTTACTCATAACTTTAGATGCCGTGTGGGCGATAAACAATTTTCTGTTGTAAACTTCTTGTTGAGTTTTGTTTACCTAGACGAAACTTTCTACGCATCATCCAGTAACCCTTCCGCGGCTGACCCCACCTCTTTTGCATCAGAAAAAGTTGTGTGTTGTGCTTAAAGCTTCACCTATTTCCCAATGTGATCGCGCCTTTAGAGAAATCTGAGTGGACTACATCCAAAGCCTCTTTAAAAACATGTATGATGACACATTCAACGATGAATGTTTTGTATCTACATAAAAACAGAAATATTGGCATCATAATTATTATTTACAAAAATAGTTGTGTATTCTATCTAATAACATACATATACATATATATATATTCACAAAATTTTCTTCTGTTAAACTTTAAAATATTAATGACGGTAGAAAAATGCTTATCGAAAAACAATTAAATAATTGTTAACACATCATGAATACACTTTTGTTTACATATAGCTGCTAAATGTTATACTTTTTTATTTTTACAGTATATTTGAATGACAATCTTTCTCATTTCTAAGAACAGAAATTTGCGATTAAATAGAGCTAATCAAACTACAGAGGTGACAAAAAACGTTATGAAAAAGCTATTTCATTTCAAACAGGCGGCCATCAAAGCGTAAAGCATAAGCTTTTGAAAGACTTTCAATGCATTCTTTCCGCCATAAAATTTTGCCATTTCATGAAACCAAAATCGATGCATAAAATGTATATCAATTCATCAATTTATCTTTTTATGCATCACAGAAAAATCTTAAAAAGTTTAATAATGCATGCTGAGAAAGCGTAAATCCGATAGTGAAGTATGCTGTTAAGCTAATTTTATGCCTATTTTGTCGATTGCCTTTATGTCTATTTTACAAAATTTTCATAAACATATTCTCTTCTATCTATTAAATGCAATTAATCTCCATTCTAAACCAATAAATACCTTTTATTTCGGAAATATGTATTGTGAACATAATTAGTATTACAATATGCATCATCTTAAAGATAAATATATCTGGAATTAAAATTTTCTATCATGCAAATCAGTTAATGCAACAAGAAATAATGACTGATTAATGCAATTTTTCTTTTCTTTAAAACAATCTGATAACATGCAGATTCACATTTTAATTGGAACATTTAATTATTTAAATACCGTTAAAATTTTAAAGGCATTGTAGTAAAAGGTTTTCCAAAACAAATTATTTGATATCTGAAAGGTATGTTATAACTCGTTATTAGATTCAGTCAAGATTTAAATCAGAAATCATTCGTGTATGAAATGGTTAATTTGAAATGAATTAATCTTCTTAATTTATCTATGCGAACATCAATTTTATTTGCGGTTATTCATGCTACAATTCACAATCAACATCGCTATCTCTGCATTTTTAGTAGATGCATTTTGCCATCATCAGTACACTGATTTAAATCATAAAGACGAATAAAATCATGTTTATAGGAGATAAACATACTATTATATTCGTCAGAAATAAATTTATTTCTTATTCAACACAAAGTAATCATATGATTTAAAGAAAGGGATTATGTTACAAGTAGTGAATTAAATGACAAAACTTTATCTTTCACCAATATTAACATTTAGTAATTAAAATTATTTTCCACATATGATGTATAATATTTCACACATACTGTTTTAAACAAATCTATAATTGCACGTCAAAAGTAGCAAATGAGGTGCGTCCGTCTATTATAATGAAGATTTTAAAATAATTGGATCTTGATGTAATAATATACAGTATTTGGGAAACTGTATAAATATCAGAAGACAGAATATACATAATGTATATTTTAATATATTCTTCAGAAATGTTTATCAATTTTATTATGTTCGAAAGAGGGAAACATCATTAAAATGCACATGAAACTTTTCTTCCCATTAGTCGTAATGTGATGAATGTTGTGGAATACGTTTGATTGTCCGTGTAATTGAACTATGCATTCGATTTTCATAAAATTTCAAATAACGCGGCAAAATTATGCAACAATTATATATTTTTTTATATATCAAATGACTCAGTTGCGTAGTTTTTGCGTTGTTATACGCCGACGGACAGACAAACAGACGGATGGACGGGACGACGACTGTAGATGCTACGTATTTATATAATTACGAAAGCACCTAAAATTGATTTATGAAACATAGATAACTGAAAGCGTCATACATCATTCTTGTTGAAGTATACGTCAGTTTGGGAATTGGGAGTGACACATATAAAACTATGTCAAAAACTACTCTTACACTAACAAAGCTTTTAAAATTTTACTCTTTTAGTTACAACTTTTTCCAAATAACAATATTTCTGTTTTTTATTGTAGGAATTATGCTTATAGAAAACCCTGTGACAACTATTTTGAAATAGCCGTAAAGAAAAGCGTAAAAGTTTCGGCCAAAAATTTATTATGTGTATTCCTTTTATAAAATCAAAATTGGGAAAACATTTTAAAAAATGATTTATTCCAGAATTTTGAATGATTTTTTAAATAGTGTAAACATCAGAGATAATTTATATTTCTTGGGGTTTTATTATTATTATTATTATTATTTACATTCCAAATTATGAAATGAGAAAAAAAAATCGTTTTCTTTTAAACTGATAATTCTAATACCTCGTTTTCATTTCAAATATTTTTTAGCATTCAAATAACAATATAAAAAATCATATTTAAAAGACACATAACAATCATGCGTTCAAATAAAGTTTTGAATTTATGAGACCGATATAAATGTCGCATAATATGCTCAGAATCCTGGATTATTCTCATCAGTAAAATATTATCGCAAATTTTGCCTTATTTAATCCCCGTACTTTTCCAATTCGACTTGGCAAAAAATTTTCTTTTTATAAACCGGTGATAACGATTAAAAATTCCGTAAAAGACGCTCGTCCCGAAGGTGTTAAAAGCAATAATTCTGTACTAGCCTGGACACAGGAGTTAATAATCGAAGAAATTGCCAAAGATGACTCTTTACAATCCGACTTTTTCCTTCAGGACATTTTAGTTGTTAAAACTTGTCCTTCGATTAGTACATATCTTAAACTGAACTTTATGTTAATTTCATTTACGGTTTTTTTTTATCACTGATGTTACAGAACATAAGCTCGAGAGAAATTCTGACCTATTTATATAAGGTTCAAAAGAATTTATCTTTTTTTAAACGTTTCGTGGAACAAAGGTAGACTGAAAAGACTGCTTCCCTATTCGCCAAAGAAAAAATTGAAAACGTTTGTCGTTTAGAAGTTAAAAAAAAATACATTAAAAACAAAATGTAATGTACTGTTATGGCCATCGTCAACATGGCGCAGTGTTACGAACAGACGCGTTTGTCTTTTGTAATTTAGATTGTATAAATAATTTTAAAAATTGCAAGTTTGTATAAAATTGTATATGGGTTACAAGAAAACAAGGTCGAGCCCGTCGAATTTCGACGATCGAAAATGTTTAAAAAGGAACTGTTTCCATGATTTATAATAAACCTACAAAAAATAGTAATAAAACTGCACATTATTTGGTAAGTTTAACTCTTAAACGAATGATATTTAACCTTAGGTTAATAAAATGCTATTTCTATAAAATTCAGTTATAGAAATTAGTAAGCTTAAAACTTATGTAAGTAGTAAAACTTAATAAAGAATGAAGATCTGTTTTTATGATAAAATTATCAATTAAGACTAATGCTTGGTATTCTAAAATGAAGAACAGCAAAATTTATTCCACTTTCACTCAATTGTAGAATATTTTCCCCCGTGAAATCTAAGCCCGACATTATTTTCAGCATCTCAGAATTCACATATACACCCCTCATATACGTAATCAACTTTTAAAAAAATTTGATGTCTTAATTTGATCATTTTAAACTCGTTTTAATTCAAAACTTGAAGTCTCGAATACTATTAGCTGGAAAGATATACAACCTTAGATATATTCCTTTAGGTATAAATGAAATTCTCTGAAATAATCTGAATTAATTTAATTTTGTTTTCGTTTTTTATGAGAAAATAGCAACAAAAAGATAAGTATTTTTTTTTTTTTTTTTTTTTTAATTTTTAATAGAAATGGATTACTTCTGTTCCACAACTACAAAAACGGTACTAAAAACTACAAAATAAATTAAAAATTTAAAAAAAAATAAGTTACAGTTTTCAAGCAAATTGCATTTAAAAGTACATTATTTTTCCTATACGACACGGTGTAAAAAATGAAAATTTGCTATGTTTAGAAGTTTAAAAATCTGCTGTAGCAAAATTTGCAAATCTGAAATTGCATTTCAAATCTCAAAGTGTTGCCATTCGCAAAATGGCGTGTGCGTTACGCACAGATACGTTTGGCCTTTATAATACAGATACGTGTGAAAAATTTCTTTCTCTTGACACAGCCCGTTTGTCTACCTCACCAACACTGCTATGACAAAGAAGTGCACAAAATTACCATATTCAAATTTTTCAGCTTGCGTCTTCTATTTACTGGGTTAAGCAAAATGTTCTGAAAAATTTGTGAAAGTTACGTTGTTACGCACAAATTAACAACAAAGCAACAAGGACCATTCTTCAAAGCAGAGACTATCACAATCCACGATTTTTTGTCAGATTTCTGATTTACTTTACATACCATGGCGGCTCTTCGTAATCGAAGCACTTTTTATATGTATATTCAACTTCATTAAAGGTTTCGAACCGACGCAGAGTGGGCGATTTTGTAAATCTAGCGGGGTAAACGTCCAAAATTGACTTGCAGTAATTTAACTTTTAAACATTTCAAATAACACCTAACACATTGAAGGAAAAAAGGGTTAAGTAATAGCAGCCTAACTCTACTACAGCACTATGAAAAATTGGCTCGAAAACCAAACTTTCTTTTAACATTTTAAAAAATGCCGATCGATGTAGTTGCAATTGCCATCGATATTTTTGGCTGAAAACACACTTATTTTGTAAGTATTTTTTATGATAGCATGGAACCTTTACAACAAGGTTGATATTTTGTCTTTTATAGTTACAATAGTTATTTAATATTTTTTTAAATCAATATAAAAATTATTAGAAAATTTAATAGCATATGATAAATTTCAAAAAGCTGTCAAAACTTTTGCGCACGTTAAAAAGTTGTAATTTTTTTTTTTGTAATTACGTATATGCATATAGATATAAAAAATCAATTCAAGCTGCAACTATTTGCAACTCTTGAAATTAAGGAATTTTTTTTCAGGTGCGGATTTTATGTAATTTTACAATACATGTGGCTATAAAATAAATATATCTGGTTTTAAGCATTATAAATCGTGACATTAAAATCTGGGTAAAACTATAGAGTGACTGAAATTCACCCGGAAGTTTTAACATTCATATTTTCTTGCAAAGAATAAAAGAATAACAAACGACAATAAATGACAATGATTCACTTTATGATAACACTGGTATCTATAGCAGTATGTAACTAATTAATTATATTTATTTAATACAAAAAAACTCTTATTGTTGAAAATAAATATGTACAATATTTTTAAAAATATGTATTAGACAGAATAACACTACGTAAATGTCAAGACAGAATAACACTACGTAAATGTCAATGTATAAAAATGACAAAAAATCTTTTTATTATGATTATGATGATGGAATGACAATGATATAAATTGTACAATAAAATATGTAAAGATGTATTTTTTTTTTCATAATACATAACCATTTTATCTCTAGTAATAAGATCAACATTATTACTTTAATATTGGTAATTTTCATAAATTGAATTTTGACCAACTAGATTTGCAAAATATTACATATGTGCGACGGCTCTTGAAAACATGAGGCATTGATCGGAAGAGGCCATAATCGGGGAGAGAAACATCTGGGCCGAAATTCCTGAACTCCTACACTGCAAGGCCATTGATGAACGTCCACTTGCGATTTTAGACATTTTGTTAAATATCTAGAACAATGCATGAGGAATTACCCTGAAACTCTCAGTGTATAAATATAATAGTACAAACTATACATTCCCGTTAACATTTTTTATCGAAACTCCATAGGGGACCGTCAACAAATTAAAAAAGAATGAATATCTTTTGGATAACCCTGTCAAAACTAATTCAGCAAAAGCGCTCAAACTGTAGATTATGATTAAGTGGCTTATTGTAATTAACTGTGTTAATTTTTATGTCGATAGGATATATACTCGTAGAAAAATTAAGGTTTTTATAAAAACAGTCCCAAAATTTTCCAAGATTTTTGCTTATAATTTGCAGAGTTCTTAATATAAAATAATATTCTTTTCTGAAAACATTACATTGCGCACAATATCCTGTAATCAGAATTAAACTAATAAAACTAATAATAGAACAAAATAATAAAAATTGTATGAAAAATTAATAGGTTTACTAAATAATTCTCCACTGCGCATGCGTCAACGATATCAAAATTTCATTTGCATATTATGTTAGCTAAATGTATAGAGCAACTTTTTCGAAAGTCTCAAAATCATAGCTTGAAAATTCTGGAAGTGATCGTCTATAGAATAAACAGAAAATCCGTTGTTCCCAAAATGAAGCCAAAAAAAGAGGGGTTTTATCCAAATGTAATAGTACGCCCCATATTGTGCATTCTATATTGACACTAATCAATGAATATATGGATACAACCCATCTTGTTTTTGCTTCATTTTGGGAATAACGGATTTTCAACTTATTCTATTGACGATTATTTTTAGAATTTTCAAGCTATGATTTTGGACTTTCGCAAACGTTGCTCTGTACAATCAGCTAACATAATATGCAAATGAAATTTGATACCTTTGACGCATGCGCAGTGAAAAATTATTTAGTAAACCTGCTAATTTTTCATACAATTTTTATTATTTTTTAATTCTGATTACGAGATATTGTGAGCAATGTTGTTTGCCATATTTCAGAAAGTAATATTATTTTATATTAAGAACTCTGCTAATTATAAGCAAAAATCTTGGAAAAATTTGAAACTGTTTTTATAAAAACCTTACTTTTTCTACGAGTATACACGCTATCAACATAAAAATGAACAAAATTTATTGCAATAAGTTACTTAATCATAATCTACAGTTTGAGCGCTTTTACTACATTAGTTTTGACAGGGTTATCCAAAATATATTCATTCTTTATTAATTTATTGACGGTCCCTATAGAGTTTCGAGAAAAAATCTTCACGGGAATATATGACTTGTACTATTATATTTATACACTTAGAATTTCAGGATAATTCCTCATGTATTTTTCTAGATATTCAACAAAATGTCTAAAATCGCAAGTGGACGTTCATCAATGGCCATGTAGTGCATACAGACATGCCACTAATATTCCTGCATATGATACAAATTCTGGTAATTATTAAATTAAATATTTCCCAAAACTGCTTACTCAACCTAATAATTTTCTAAAATATATATTTTTTTTTCCATGAAAAAGTCTAATTGAGCCAATCCCAAACCTTTCTTCTATCTCATATATCTTAATACAGTCAAACCTCATAAACACGAGTACGTTTAGCGCGTATTACTTTTAAAATTAACTAGCTGACCCGCCCGGCGTTGCCCGGGTCCGTATTAGCAATATTAAACGAACTTGAAATTTGTATGATTTTATCAATAACTGGAAGCATGCAGAAATGCATTGTCTGAAATACGTCGCAGCTGACTTTGTGAAAAATCAGTTTTAAAAACAACAACTAATATTAAACTCTAAAAATACTTAAAATGAGCAATGAGAAACACGGGAGGGAACATGTATCCAACGATTGCGTTAGTTTCGTGTTAAAGTGTTGATATTTTCTTAGCAGACGATTTTTTGTGATAAATACATTATCTGTTTTATATTTCTTCTTAATGATATTCCTCTGGACCGAGTTGGCGCATTGCCAAGATTATATTTCTTCTTAATGATATTCCTCTGGACCGAGTTGGCGCATTGCCAAGATTTGCTTCCTCTGGACCGAGTTGGCGCATTGCCAAGATTTGCTTTCCCCTGTGCCTCAATTAATTAATTAATTAATTATCCTCGGAATTCCTTTTATTTATAGAGATTAAATTCGATTTTCATAAAATTCCCATCCAGGTGTATCTAATATATTTAAGGTCGGAGAACTCGAAGTACTTTTAAGACGAACAAAAAAAAAATCACCTCGATTGCTCGCATTAATAAAGTTCAAAACATACACTAACTAGTTGGATGTGCAATCCCAAAACTTTCTTCTGTCTCATATATTATGTTAATACTTCAAATATTAGCTATAAATGCTAATGCTATATTAATATTAGTTCTATACTATACCGACTTTGACTTTCATATTAAATTTCTGTTTCATTCAATTAATCGGAGTGAAAGCTCGTTAATCTCGATAATGATATTTATTTAAATCAATAGTTATTCTTTATTTTGCTGTTTGCGAAAAGCCGGCTAAGCAAAATGTAAGTTTTAACACGATCAACTGATGGAAAACATAACTACGAACAATCGAGAAAATTACATAAAAATTGCTATTGCAACACCCCTTTCCGGTAGAATATTTCGAAATTCAAGAAGGACTTTCTGGCCATAGCCTAAAAAAATACAAAAAATTATTCAACTCTGTGCATAACTTCATGCACTTATCGATAGTACAATACTGAAAATGACACAAAAATTACTATTACAACATCCCTTTAGACGGATTATTTCCAAATTGATAGTGAACCTGCTGGACAGTCAAAAAATTACACAAGGACTTCGGTTCAATTCTATGCATAATTTCATGCACTTTTTGATCGTACAATGGCGACACACAGACATACACTGTTAAAAATCTTGTCCTAGTTTGAACCAAATTTTGGTGCTCAATAGTTGCCACTGTACGATGGTGAAATATTGAAGCAACATATGGAGCCCCTGTTGAAGCATAGTTCCAATAATTGGAACGAGGTTGAAATAGGAAGTTTCCAAATGTTTCTACGAGATTTTTTTCTCTTTATGGTGACAGCTACTGAGCACAAAAATTTGGTTCAAACTAGAGCAAACGTTTTAGCAGTGTACAAAGATTTTCTATAAACATGTTTTGAGGGATCTCAGACACCTAAAACGTGTAAATTTGAATAAAAACGGAAGTAAAGAAAATTTTGATTAAAATGCTTTCTTCCATTGAAGATAGATGAAAGTAATAAATCTTTCGAGGGACTGTTAATAGGGATATTAAATAATTTTTCATTAACTTTACTTTTTTGAAATAAAAATAAATAATGTAATTGATTTATGCAATTCTTATGCAGTAGTCAGATATAAAATATTCGCCTGGAAACAAAAGAAAAGAAACTTTTAGAATTAATTACGTATATTTTTCTACATCTTACAAGAAAAATGCTGTTTACATAAAAACCCGAGGAATAGTGTTAAAGATATGATGCAGCATCTATTATATATTTTGAGATCTAAGGTTAATTTATACTTTGCTAGTAAAAATAAATAAAATTATTCAGGAAAAATATACCTCCACTCCATTTTACTTAAGTATTCAGTGCACGTAAATATCTTTAATTACCATAAAGCTTAAAATACGGAGCGCTTTTGCCTTCACATAAAAAGCCATTAATTTTGTAAACAGATCTGAGGATTTATCGGCAACAGGAGACTTTTCAATTAAAAAAGAACGGCAAAAATATACCTTTTAACGAGGTGAGTTAATAAGTTTATTTTGCTTTTAACTAATGATAATATTAAAGAGAGTCAAATTACGCTTTTATTTTAGAATCTCCAGCCTTGTTTAAACAGTCTTAACAGTCTTACAAGCAATATAAATGTATACTGTTTGTCAACTACAAGTTGAAATTTCTTAATTATGGAAATACAGATTTTTTTTGTTGTTGTCGTCATTTGTTTGTTAAATTATACGATGCTTTTTAAAAAAATGCATCTTTTCTTGAAATTTTAATTGACTTAAAAATATACAATTTAAGGAATATTAACATTATTTAAAAAAAAAAAAAGATTTTAATGTATTTTTATAATAATACTGTAGTACTTGTAAAATATTTTTAAACAATCTGGAAAAAGAGATTTTTCATATTTCACTTCTAGAGGGAAAAATAGTACATTCGAGATATACGCACATTAAACGTGTGAAGGATCAGTCAAATCCAAAATTCAAAGCAAAAGTCAATTTTAAACAACTAAGAAAAATCATACGTTAAGCATCGATTGTGAAATACCTTTCAACACTTTCTGAAATCTTTAACAAACTTTTGTTTTTAGGGAATTAATGTATTACTATTAATAGTCAAATCAGTATACCAATTCTTTTAAACAGCCCTCTATTTGATTCGTCGATTGATATATATACTATATAATAGAAAAATTTAGCTTAGTTTTTTATGACTACATCACTGCCTGTATATTACTGATATTTATACTTAACAATCAGTATTGATACATTGCGTATATTGCACATAGTATCAATCAAATGTATTTATTTTTTTATTTTATGTATGACATCATATTTATTTATTTTCTGTATTTTTTTAGTTAGAAACTTCTTGATAAATTAATCAATGTTTGAATTGAAATTCTGCTCAAAATTGGAATTTAACTTCGACAGAATTTCAAAAGTGAAAAACATTCATACCACTATCACAACTCTGGGCAGGGTCTGACGTAAAAAGTTGGGGACAGATGTCATATATGCAACACGTTGGCACGATTGGAACAAAATGGCGGTTATGTGTCTCACATGCTAACCCGCCTATCATTGTATATTTATTAATAAATTATTTACTTGTTACTTTCTTTTTTTAAATGATATAAATTGTTTTGTTCCATTGTTTTTAATGAACTTTTATTTATCACTATTTTTTAAATAATAGAAAATGATTTAAAAATACTTATAAGACTGGTATTTGAAAACGAAAATTTCGCTAAATCGGCATAAAAAAATTACGCCAACGTGGTAAGTATTAGATATCTGTGCGGCAGGGCGTTATTAATATTTCAAATGAATTTACATTTTATTATTTCATACAAATAATGAATCAAAACAGGTTTATAAAAATATTAACTTGAAACATAAAAAAACAGTTACTTTTGTACCGAAAACTTTGTGATGTTTTAAAAATTAAATCGTATAGTGTCTTATCATTTTAACAATCATCGGAATAATAAATTTAATACAGGTAAATTCAAAATTAAATTTTATCCAATGATTAATTATTTGTAATGTTACAAGTTTAGGAGCGATTTTAAAAAATCGCCAAATTGGAAATTTAAAATAATTATTTGTAAACATCATTGTTTACATTTGTTCACATTCGATTTGAACGATTAGGTTAATAGGTACTTACGTATTAACGCCATCGCAGTAGAAGTGACTCTATATCGGCCCATTTTCCACCGAAAGCCGATATGTTACTTTCTTTTTAAATGTAGTGTTTTGAATTTTGAAAGTGTTTTAATTTTAAATAAAGTGTTTTATTTTATGATTTGTCGCAAAAAATTTAGGTGTGGATTAAAAATCGCCAAATCTGTAACTGCGGTGGCGTTAATACGTAAGTACCGGTTAATAGAATCGGCTAATTTATGGCAGTGTGAAAAGTCTTACGCCAAGTAGTCATTATATCTGCGGTTTAGCCTTAAAAAATTGGCAGGAATTGAGTTTGAAGGCCTAGTTCTGCAGATTTACTAATTTCATTACATACCAAGGATGATATACTATAATTTTTTACTATTATTCTTTAATACTCTTATTTTTGAAGACTTTTATTTACCTTAATTTATTTTTATTTTCTTCGAATATATAAGGCGGAAAATTTTTAAAAATGTGGTATAAATACAAAATCCCGGCACAAATATTTACGCACTGGCTTTGGCGCGATTTTTTTCTGATGCCAATGTGTCAGAAACCTCGTTTTCATATACCATTTATATATTTTTTTAAGTTATTTTCTATTATTTTGAAGAAACAATAAATAGGAAAAAGCTCAATTTGCTTATTTTCTACATTTATTCAGTTAAAAATCGTCTTGATCCATTAATCAATATTTCAAAATGTCTCTTTAATATAAAAATCATGCTTCATATTTATTATTTTCTGTAAATTTTCTGTAAATGATTTGTTGGGTTCTTTTTATTAAATTTCTGCACCAGCTCACTACTTTAATTAATTGCAACTTCTGCTCAGCAAATTATATTTAGTTAATATAGATCAATAAATATTCTTCAGCTTTATTAAAGAATTTAATGAGATCTGGGTCAAATTTCCAATTACATGAATCTTGTTGTTGGTTTAATTAAATAAACTAGATGCTTATATAAAAAAAAAGAATTAATTAAGTTAAGATTACACCAGTTAACATTAAGAAATCATTAAATAAACAGACTAAAAGACAAATTAAAACGATAAAAAGGACAAACATAAATATTATTTAAGATTCTTTAAAATTTAATGAATACAAGTAAATAAGAAAGAACACAGCAAGATTCTCAATCTGACCCAGTCTCAAGTACTAAACCTTGATCTGCAGTAGAACCCAACATTTATCACTGTTGATTCCTGAGATATTAAACTCATACTAACAATTTAAAAATACAAGATTCAACCTGACATTACAAAAGAGAGAAGAGAGACTCTGAAATCCTTCTTATTTTCAAGAAGGCAAAGAAAGATATAATTTTGAAAAAACTAAAACACTAGAAATAATCAAAATAAACACCCCAGAAATCAACGATGATATTTTTGGCCAATTTCGTAAAGTGTTAGTACATCTGCTTTAACTTCTCCATTTTTTTTTCCTTTTTTTTTTTTTGTTTATAAGATAAGTTAATTCATTTAAAATCAAGTGAATTTCTTAACATTTTTTGCTTTAAAAAAAAATCTATTACTTAGTCAAGTATCTTTGCTCAGTTTAAGCTAAAAGTACATTAATTAATCCGAGCTAATATAATTTCCGGTCTGATAAGTTATTTAAAAATTCTAAATAAAAAAAAGGTAATGGTTGAAAATTATTTTTACTTCCAAACATTCAAAGAAACTACTTTAATTTTATGGTATTACAAAACTTAGTATAGTTATTCCGATACTACAGAGGTTAAAATTCAAAGAAATTAATATCAAGGTAGGATAAATAAAAAAAGACTAAAAAACTATACTAAAGCATATCCTTTATATACATTCTCCTTTATTTAATTTAACATAAAAAAAAACAAAAAAAAACATCTAAATTCACTAATACAACTGTTGTTGTAAACACATGGAAATATTAAATCATTACAAGATTAATCACTAGGAAAAAAATCGTTTAAGATTAAATACAGAATATATCTCTTACCAGCAGCTGAATTCTTTCATTTACCCATTTTGGGTATTTTTCATTTATATGATGGACAACAGTACACAAATCTTCCATAACTAGAGCAGTCTTGGACGACTACTGACACGTGTTAACAGCCATTTGCTGTCAAAGGCAATTTATTCCGCTACTCTTGGTGAAGGTTAGTTCGGAAGGGACATTCTTTCCCGGCAAGCTCCCGGCTCTCTGCGGCAGGTAGTACTTTTTCTCGACTTACACTTGGAGTGCTTTTGTTTTAGACCGCTAATCATTCCACTGCTCACGGTGAAGGCTAGATCGGAAGGGACATTTTTTCGCGGCAAGCTCTCGGCTCGCTCCGGCAGGTAGTACTTTTTCTTGACTTACACTTGGAGTGTTTTGTCTTAGACTGCTAATCATTCCACTGCTCACGGTGAAGGCTAGCTCGGAGGGGACATTCTTTCACGGCAGGCTCTCGGCTCTCTCCGGCAGGTAGCACTTTTTCTTAACTTACACTTGGAGTGTGTTGTCTTAGACTGCTAATCATTCCACTGCTCACGGTGAAGGCTAGATCGGAGGGGACATTCTTTCACGGCAAGCTCTCGGCTCTCTCCGGCAGGTAGCACTTTTTCTTGACTTACACTTGGAGTGTGTTGTCTTAGACTGCTAATCATTCCACTGCTCACGGTGAAGGCTAGATCGGAGGGGACATTCTTTCACGGCAAGCTCTCGGCTCTCTCCGGCAGGTAGCACTTTTTCTTGACTTACACTTGGAGTGTGTTGTCTTAGACTGCTAATCATTCCACTGCTCACGGTGAAGGCTAGATCGGAGGGGACATTCTTTCACGGCAAGCTCTCGGCTCTCTCCGGCAGGTAGCACTTTTTCTTGACTTACACTTGGAGTGTGTTGTCTTAGACTGCTAATCATTCCACTGCTCACGGTGAAGGCTAGATCGGAGGGGACATTCTTTCACGGCAAGCTCTCGGCTCTCTCCGGCAGGTAGCACTTTTTCTTGACTTACACTTGGAGTGTGTTGTCTTAGACTGCCAATCTTGAAGAACTCTCTTGGCCTCCCCTCTCCCAGATTAAAAAACAGGGGAGGGGGGGAGACAAAACTTATGCGCTTCTTCAACTAGATGCTCTCCGTACGAAGCTTTGACCAGGACTCCCTTTATTTTCAAAAAACCAATTGCACGTCCCTCTGCAAATCAAAAGGGGCACCAAAAACTAGGAAGACTAATGCTTTCCCCTTTCTCTCCTGTTCCTAGAGACCATCTCATTGGCCAATGCAATAGTCACCCTCTCTCATGACCAAATATGGTCATCGCTTGCGTCCCCTACTCTCAATCACGTGGTCAGATAGCAGGGACAGCTGTCTCTAAATTTTGCACCTGCTTGCAAACCAGTGCTCGCCGATAACCGTGAATTGGCCCCTTTATCTCAGATCGGTCATAAAACTTTAAGGGTCTGGGAAAATATCTACTCCGCCTCAAATGACAGTCAACGTTTGTCATGGGTTATAAAATTTTAGGGTACTATTCATTCACGTACGCAAGCAATAAACTATGCGTGTGGGCCAATTTTTAACAAGGCTGAATATATGCCCATTACAAACAAGCCAGAAGCTACTCTTCTTCGAAAAAAATCAACAAAGGACCACTTTACTCAAATAGTACAATTATTCCAGGACAGTAAAAGCATTCATACGAACGGGTGTTATTTACGCTAGATAAGGGAATGGGAAGCTTTTACTTTCATTCACAACAATGCCTTTATTCTCGTGAGAACGATCATAAAAATAAATAGAAAAAGGGAATGTCCAGGGTTTTCGCTACTAAGAAAAAAAAGGATAATTTTAAATATGAGATATATAAAGCATTATACAAAGCCTTATTAAAAATATCTTAACAAGAGTTCTTTTTAAATTTGGAATATTAAAATAATTTATACAAAAAAAAATTACTAAAAAAAAACATAACAAGAGCTCCCCCTCGTTGAAAAAAAAATAAACATTATTAGTTTTGAACAAAACAAGAATTTTATTTTTTTAGCTAAATGACCACATAAGGTCAGTTAAAGAAAGTCCTAAAAAAATATTTAAAATTAAATCCAAAATGAAAGAAAAGATTAAATAAAAAAAACAATGCAGTACCCCGGTTGAATAGTAGAATAAAGATAATCGCCTAGAACAGATCAGACGACGACCCGAAAAGTTGATAACCTCACCCTACTAAGCTACCACACCAACTCTGCACACCGGAAATGCTAAGTTGAAGCTTGGGCAAAACATCTAGAAGTTAAACATATACTAGGGCCTAAGATGCTATTAAAATCTACATTATATACCTGGCATACTTAATTAAATCTCCACACCTGCTATACCGTCAAGAATACCAACACACTGGGATATCCCTATCTGCTAACACCTCTGTAGAAAAAAAATCCCTAAAAAAAAATTTCCACAAGTTGAATGCAAGGAAGATTTGTCCAGTGAATAAAAAAAATTAAAAATTTTTTTTTTTTAAATTTTGAATCCTGTGAGCAGGATAGAGCCAAAGGACCGAAACAATCAATTTCTGAAAAAAGTACAATAGAAATACTGCTTGCCAGCTGTAGGTATCACAAATATATACATATAATAGCACGATAACATTTTGTATACACATACACAAAACAAAAATAGCAATAACCTTTCAGTACATCTATAGGGTACACATAAAAAAAAACAGTACTAATACCTGTTTATATTCAGTGGCATAACATGTGCATATAAACAAAAAAAAAAAAAAAAAAAAAAACAGTTCAATGACTTGTAACGGTGACACAGTATTACATAAGTGTATGGGCATTTTATATCACAGCATTATAATTATATAGGTTACCTTGTGTAGCCTAGACTGATAATTGTCTGCCTTAGTTATTATCAATGGGTAAATATTCCATATACTAATAGTAACTAAGAAAAATTCATAAAATGCTACACATAATACTTAAAATGAACTGATAATTTCACAAGAGAGTTCGCCAATTTCATTGACAAGTACCACTAATTTTTGTTAAAATACCCAATTTACACAAACAATGGGTATATTGTTAGAGAAATCACATGAAATAACAAAACAGACTATATAAACAAACTATATACATATATAATACACATAAACCAGATAATATATCTGTGGGCTGTGGGGTGTACACTACCTGTATCTTAAATCCCCACTTCCCAAATAGAGAACTAATATCAAAAATATCCAAAAAAAATACAAAGTTAAAAGAAATGCAAAAAAAGATAAAAATAAAAATAAAAGATGAACTACATTCCTAACAGTACCTATACTATATACAAAAAGGGGACAGTAGGAATACGCAAGCATCACATGTACTGCTACCAAGTCTCTACTCCAAAATTTCCTGACCCGAAATCTCTCTAAGTCCCCTAAATTAGCGCTAAAATCCGCTAAAAAATAAAAAAAAGAATACATATAGGGGGCGGAGCACTTACATGGTCCTAATTTATCGAAATAGTCCATAAATCACCGAGAGAAAATACGAAACTGGCGGAAATCTACATTAAATAACAGCGGAACCAAATCAAAACAAACGATATCGAGGCTCGAAAATTACTTAAATTTTAGCTAACTCGCGCATAAAACCTTCCTAAAATAACTAAAATCACAAGTATTTATATACAATCTAAAAAAAATAAAGTTAAACCGCCCTACAGTTTATAATTCGGTCGCGAATCCCTTTTTCGAAACGCATACCCAGTTCTCGGAATTGAATAAGATTTGTTTCGCCTAGATAAACAGACGCCATTACGATCTCGCGAACGACTCACGCGCTCCGAATCATTAGGCGTTCCTACCTGCCTTACTCCCTCACAGCTATCAGCGCTCGCTATTATTTCCGTATTTTCCCGTGCTTCTGAGAGCAACCCACCAACCGTTTCCTCGCTACGCTCTTGCCATCTGCTCGTAGATTGCACTGCAGGTTGGCTGGTTCCTTGACATGGAATGGGAGGGGGAAATCTATCTATGAATCGATTCCTTTTCCTTCGCGTAGTGAAATCGAATTGAGAATGACTCGACTCATTCGTAGTTGGTATGAGAGTTTGGCGTTTGTTTTGGTCTACAATATCGTCTCCATTTTGCTCATTTACACCTGAAATATGCCTATCTTTAAATAAAGTGAGGCGGTCTACATGGACAATTTGAGTCTTAGAAGGGTTAGCAATTAATGCTATCTTAAAATTAACTTCACTGAGCTTCTCAATTATAGTAAATGGGCCGTTATTTAATTTCGACAATTTTTTTGTATTTCCAGCAGTGATGGATGGGTTAAATAACCACACTCTATCGCCTACTTTTAAATCCTTAACGACTGCAGTTTTTTCTCTGTATCTTTCCTGGCTTTCAGACACCTTAACTAAACTATCATACACCTCAGCATATACCTTTTGGAGTGCAGGTATTAATAATTCACAAAAAGATGGGGCGTCGTTATAGCTAAACCTCGGCGACTGCGAAAATAGATTATATGGTAGATTTAAGTTTCTGCCATATAAAACTGCTGCGGGAGTTAATTTAGTCGAAGAATGCACAGCCGAACGCATCGCTAACAGGGCAAATTTTAGTTTAGTATCCCAGTCTGACTGGTTCTCATTTACAATGTGACTGAGTGCGTTTTTTAAAGTTTTATTCTGCCGTTCAATCTGTCCATTCGAGGCCGGATGAAAGGCAGATGTAGTTATATGTTTAATACCGAACATTTTATATACATGCTCAATCGCTTCCGATATTAAATTTCTTCCATTATCTGTCGCAATATACACAGGAGCGCCATAACGTGAAATGAAATCGGCAAGTGTATCTGCAATAACATCAGATGTGGTAGAGCTAACAGCATAGGCCTCTGGCCATTTAGTAAACGAGTCTATATACGTAACAATATGGGTGTTACCAGAAAACGTGACTGGTAATGGGCCAATTAGGTCTAGGTGAACTTTGTTCATGGGAAATTCAGGTGTAGGCATCCGTTGAAGGGGTGCCTGCTGGTCTGGTTTATACGCTCTCTTCTGCTGGCAACTAATACAAGACTCTACTAGATGCTTGACATCGGCCGACATTCCGGGCCAGTAAAAGTGCTCCCGGATGCGGTCAATCGTTTTCTTAAACCCTTGATGACAAGCCGCTAGAGAATCGTGTGTTAGAGCGAACACTTGCTCAATCATATCCCTAGGAACTACTAACTTAATAGGATTATTTATTACACTTGAATCTCTGGTATCTTCACATACAAGAATATCATCTCTAAAAAAAAACTTCATGTATTTAGGTGCTATATCTATATTTTTGTCTAATTTTCTAGCTATTTCACAACATTTCTTATCAATTTTTTGTAATTCACTAATTTTCTCAATTAAATTTGAATGGGGAACAAAAGTAGTTTCTTTTTCTACTTGAATACAAAAATTACTCTTACTAATCTCAGGTGTTTCATCAATTTTAGCAAATCTAGATAGAAAGTCTGCTACACTATTGCATTTCCCTTTAATATATTTAATAGTAAAATCAAAATCAGAAAGAGTACATACCCATTTGGCTATACGTGAAGTGGGGTCATGAATCTTTAACATAAAAGTAAGTGGTGCATGATCAGTAAAAATGTTAAAATGAGTGTTAGCTAGATAACACTTAAAATGACTAGTCGCCCAAACCAGAGCGAGAAGTTCTCTCTCAGTGGCAGAATATCTTGTCTCTGCACCTTTTAGTCGCCTACTGGCAAACGCCACTGGATGAATTTTATTCTCATCATCCATTTGTGACAAAACAGCACCCAGTGCTTCTCCACTCGCATCTGTATATAGATAAAATTCTTTAGTAAAATCAGGCAATACTAGGCATGGTTTAGATATTAAAGCCTTTTTTAAATCTTCAAATTCCTCCTGGGCTTCTTTTGTCCAGGCAAAATGTCCAGTTTCCTTAGTCAAATCGATTAAATTTAATGCCCTTTTTGTGAAATCACGTGATAATAGCAGTTTTATGCCTATCTTCGGGTCTTATGACCTGTTGAAAAAAGCCACTAGTTAAATCTAGTGTTGAAAAAAAATTAGCTCCACTTAACGCATCAACAGAGTCAGTAATGTTTGGGATAGGATATGCATCTTTGACAAGATTCTTGTTAAGTTTACGAAAATCAACAGCTAACCTATAAGAACCATCTGCTTTTTCTACAAGAATAACTGGTGAAGCAAATTCAGACATAGACGGGGAAATAATTTCAGCTTGCAGTAAAATATTAAGTTGATCTTCCATCTCCTGGCGTAATTTATATGGGACTCTATAAGCTTTGGATTTTACAGGTTTATCAGAGGTTAAATTTACAACATGGGGTATGGTATTACAGCCTGGTAAGTCTAGGACAGAAGCTGCAAACACATCTTTATTTTGGTCTAAAAATTCTTGCATTTTAGATTTTAAGGGGGGGGGTCTAGATGGCTTAAATCAATATCAGAGCTCCAAGTGAGATCAGCGTGATCAAAGTCAGCTATTGGAGTGGTTAAATTTACATTACAAGTTATATTATTATTATTTAAGGGTATATTAGATTTATCTACACATTTCTGAATTTTAGCAACATAAGTATTTTTTCCTAGCTTAACAGTTTTATTCGAAAAATTAGCAAGCGAAACAAAAAGGCCATGTTCTGGAGTACAAATGGCTCGAGAAATAAGAAGCCCTTGGCTTAAATTCTTCGCTAAAGGTTCTAATATTAGTACATCTTTATCTTTTATAAAATTATTTCTATTACATTTAACTTCAGCTATTAATTTTGACTGGGGGGGAACAGAAATTCTCTCGCATAAAATAGCTAAGGAAGTACTTTCACTATTCCTGTTATTATTGTCAACAATGCCTAACTCATTAGTCTGATTTGCTCTATTTACTAACTCATTTTCATTATCCTCAGATATGTAAAAATTTTCATGAACATAGATTGAATTTTCCTGTACAACTTGACTCGCTGATTGCTGGCTAAGGTCTAAAGGCACATTATTCTCATTACTTTCACACTCATTAGTACTTGAGTTACTCCCTGGTATACTTTGCAAACAAGAAACCTGAGCAATTTCACTTTCTGACTCTTTCGCATTACATGTTATGCTTGAGTCTACCCTTTCCTCCATAATGGGATACATATTACCCTGAACCGTCTCATTTCCACTACCCAGATTCCCAAATTTTTCTTGTACACATTCCTTACTCTTTTTGTTTACACTTTTCCTAGGAGTACTCTTATTACTACACTTACTTCTCTGTCCACTCTCAGAACTTTGCCTGCCTTTAGATTGCACATTACAAGTATTTACATAATTACTCTCTAAACCTATACTATTTACACTGATACTATTTACAACATTTTTTTCTCTAGAATTTTTCACAGGTGAAACATTTGACATATGACTCTCTACTATTTGCTTACACTGCGTTTCAGTAGGAACATCTAAAACCACATTGTTATTTTTACAATTAATTACAGCCTGATATTTACTTAAAAAGGGCATCCCCAAAATTACACTAAACTCATCGGCCAACTTACCTTGGACAATAAAAAACTCAGACTGACATAATAAATTATTAAATTTAAAATTTAAGGAAATTTTATGGTTTAAAAGCACTCTCTCGCCAGTCACCGTTAAAATAGGGGTATTGCACTCTACAATTTCATAAGAATCTAAATCATTAAGTATTGTATTACTTAAAATATTTATAGCAGATCCTGTATCACACAGCGCATTAAAAAACACATTATTTACATTTATGAAGACAGTAGGTAAATGATAAGATTGGGGTGAAAACATACTAAAAATAATTGGGAGGTCTAGAGGCCTTGATGGAGACGATTCGACCAAATCGACACCAGCCCTTACCTGTTTAAAGAATTGTTTTGATTATTCGCTTCACTAATTGAGCTTTGAACATTCTCGCTTTCTATATTTACACCATTATCATTATTTCTATTCCCTCTACCTCTGTAATTATTATATCCTCCCCTGCGATTTTGGTGGGACTGAGAATAACTACCCCTACCTCTTCCTCTAAAATTCTGAAAGTTCCCTCTATTAGCATTTTGGTTTTGTGGGCAAAATCTGGCTATGTGCCCAGTTTGGGAACACACGTAACAGATTACTTCTCTATACTGAGGCCTCTCAGTAGTGTGAAAGTCTCTTTGCTGATTGCTACCCTCTAAAAATCTCTCTAATTTACTAGTAAGAGCTTCTACCTGCTCCCGCAGTTTACTAATCTCCTGCTCTGACTGATTTGGGTGACTTGGCTGGATAGCAGCACATGCAACACTTTGCTGGGCAATTTGGGGGAAAAAAGGGTTGATATTCTCTACCTGCATGTTATATAAAGGATTAACACTTTTTAATGCTTTTTCCTCAAGGAGGGCAAATTCTAAAATTTCAACAGGTGTCTTAGGGCACCTAGTTATAACTCCTCTTCTTATCTCAGGAACTAAATTACTTAATAACATAGAATGCAGTAGAGCTTCCCTGCTTTTATCAGCAACATTCTGTTCTACACCCTCCACTACTAATGCTTTAAGGGACAAATCATATGCTCTGTCGTAAAATTCCTGAACAGGCATATGGGGATTTTGTTTAAAATTCAAAAATTGGGTCAAAGCAATATCAGGGGCTAGCTCTTGCGTATATCTCTCTTTAAGTACTTTAATTATTTCTACAGTTCCCTTAGTGCGGTGCAATTTATATATCCTAGCAGCATTCCCACTTAATCTACTTAGTAGGGCAAATTTTTTCTCATCCTCTGACCAATTAAAGAACTCGGACAACTGCTCATACTTTTCTAAAAATTCAGTAAATGAGCAAGAGTTGCCTTCGCCACTAAAAGGGGGAATAAGACTGACATTTTCGATTAACGCACTCTTTTTCTGAATAAGAGCGAGCTCCTTGAAATGCTGGTTTTCTGTCATTTTTAGGCAAAACTTCACACCGAATTAAAAATAAAATAATAGAAAATAAAGTAATTTAACTGCTACTTAATTCTCAGATGCCCCCGAAAGAGAGAAAAAAAAATAAATAAAAAATACATAAATACATAACTTATATTGGCATATAATTTACTCAGTAAGCCCAAACACTCATTTAAATGTAAATATGACAGTAAAAAATTTCAAAATAAATAGTTTTTTGAAACCGGTAAAATTGCCTAACTAAAAAAAAAAGCATTTGAAATTAGTAAGCTATGTACACCCCTATTGGTTATGCACAACATACACTAAAATAATCAAACATGATATACAATAAAATCACAAAACACATATATTTTCATTTCGTTTCACTCTTAATATCGTAAATATATATCAAAATTCAGGCTATTGTTGTAATAAATAGGCTCTACTTCATAGTACTATTTTTATACTTATTGTGACACAACAATCAGGCTTTTCACACACGGCATCATTTATTTTGTTGGGTTCTTTTTATTAAATTTCTGCACCAGCTCACTACTTTAATTAATTGCAACTTCTGCTCAGCAAATTATATTTAGTTAATATAGATCAATAAATATTCTTCAGCTTTATTAAAGAATTTAATGAGATCTGGGTCAAATTTCCAATTACATGAATCTTGTTGTTGGTTTAATTAAATAAACTAGATGCTTATATAAAAAAAAGAATTAATTAAGTTAAGATTACACCAGTTAACATTAAGAAATCATTAAATAAACAGACTAAAAGACAAATTAAAACGATAAAAAGGACAAACATAAATATTATTTAAGATTCTTTAAAATTTAATGAATACAAGTAAATAAGAAAGAACACAGCAAGATTCTCAATCTGACCCAGTCTCAAGTACTAAACCTTGATCTGCAGTAGAACCCAACATTTATCACTGTTGATTCCTGAGATATTAAACTCATACTAACAATTTAAAAATACAAGATTCAACCTGACATTACAAAAGAGAGAAGAGAGACTCTGAAATCCTTCTTATTTTCAAGAAGGCAAAGAAAGATATAATTTTGAAAAAACTAAAACACTAGAAATAATCAAAATAAACACCCCAGAAATCAACGATGATATTTTTGGCCAATTTCGTAAAGTGTTAGTACATCTGCTTTAACTTCTCCATTTTTTTTTTCCTTTTTTTTTTGTTTATAAGATAAGTTAATTCATTTAAAATCAAGTGAATTTCTTAACATTTTTTGCTTTAAAAAAAAATCTATTACTTAGTCAAGTATCTTTGCTCAGTTTAAGCTAAAAGTACATTAATTAATCCGAGCTAATATAATTTCCGGTCTGATAAGTTATTTAAAAATTCTAAATAAAAAAAGGTAATGGTTGAAAATTATTTTTACTTCCAAACATTCAAAGAAACTACTTTAATTTTATGGTATTACAAAACTTAGTATAGTTATTCCGATACTACAGAGGTTAAAATTCAAAGAAATTAATATCAAGGTAGGATAAATAAAAAAAAACTAAAAAACTATACTAAAGCATATCCTTTATATACATTCTCCTTTATTTAATTTAACATAAAAAAAAACAAAAAAAAACCATCTAAATTCACTAATACAACTGTTGTTGTAAACACATGGAAATACTAAATCACTACAAGATTAATCACTAGGAAAAAAATCGTTTAAGATTAAATACAGAATATATCTCTTACCAGCAGCTGAATTCTTTCATTTACCCATTTTGGGTATTTTTCATTTATATGATGGACAACAGTACACAAATCTTCCATAACTAGAGCAGTCTTGGACGACTACTGACACGTGTTAACAGCCATTTGCTGTCAAAGGCAATTTATTCCGCTACTCTTGGTGAAGGTTAGTTCGGAAGGGACATTCTTTCCCGGCAAGCTCCCGGCTCTCTGCGGCAGGTAGTACTTTTTCTCGACTTACACTTGGAGTGCTTTTGTTTTAGACCGCTAATCATTCCACTGCTCACGGTGAAGGCTAGATCGGAAGGGACATTTTTTCGCGGCAAGCTCTCGGCTCGCTCCGGCAGGTAGTACTTTTTCTTGACTTACACTTGGAGTGTTTTGTCTTAGACTGCTAATCATTCCACTGCTCACGGTGAAGGCTAGCTCGGAGGGGACATTCTTTCATGGCAGGCTCTCGGCTCTCTCCGGCAGGTAGCACTTTTTCTTAACTTACACTTGGAGTGTGTTGTCTTAGACTGCTAATCATTCCACTGCTCACGGTGAAGGCTAGATCGGAGGGGACATTCTTTCACGGCAAGCTCTCGGCTCTCTCCGGCAGGTAGCACTTTTTCTTGACTTACACTTGGAGTGTGTTGTCTTAGACTGCTAATCATTCCACTGCTCACGGTGAAGGCTAGATCGGAGGGGACATTCTTTCACGGCAAGCTCTCGGCTCTCTCCGGCAGGTAGCACTTTTTCTTGACTTACACTTGGAGTGTGTTGTCTTAGACTGCTAATCATTCCACTGCTCACGGTGAAGGCTAGATCGGAGGGGACATTCTTTCACGGCAAGCTCTCGGCTCTCTCCGGCAGGTAGCACTTTTTCTTGACTTACACTTGGAGTGTGTTGTCTTAGACTGCTAATCATTCCACTGCTCACGGTGAAGGCTAGATCGGAGGGGACATTCTTTCACGGCAAGCTCTCGGCTCTCTCCGGCAGGTAGCACTTTTTCTTGACTTACACTTGGAGTGTGTTGTCTTAGACTGCCAATCTTGAAGAACTCTCTTGGCCTCCCCTCTCCCAGATTAAAAAACAGGGGAGGGGGGGAGACAAAACTTATGCGCTTCTTCAACTAGATGCTCTCCGTACGAAGCTTTGACCAGGACTCCCTTTATTTTCAAAAAACCAATTGCACGTCCCTCTGCAAATCAAAAGGGGCACCAAAAACTAGGAAGACTAATGCTTTCCCCTTTCTCTCCTGTTCCTAGAGACCATCTCATTGGCCAATGCAATAGTCACCCTCTCTCATGACCAAATATGGTCATCGCTTGCGTCCCCTACTCTCAATCACGTGGTCAGATAGCAGGGACAGCTGTCTCTAAATTTTGCACCTGCTTGCAAACCAGTGCTCGCCGATAACCGTGAATTGGCCCCTTTATCTCAGATCGGTCATAAAACTTTAAGGGTCTGGGAAAATATCTACTCCGCCTCAAATGACAGTCAACGTTTGTCATGGGTTATAAAATTTTAGGGTACTATTCATTCACGTACGCAAGCAATAAACTATGCGTGTGGGCCAATTTTTAACAAGGCTGAATATATGCCCATTACAAACAAGCCAGAAGCTACTCTTCTTCGAAAAAAATCAACAAAGGACCACTTTACTCAAATAGTACAATTATTCCAGGACAGTAAAAGCATTCATACGAACGGGTGTTATTTACGCTAGATAAGGGAATGGGAAGCTTTTACTTTCATTCACAACAATGCCTTTATTCTCGTGAGAACGATCATAAAAATAAATAGAAAAAGGGAATGTCCAGGGTTTTCGCTACTAAGAAAAAAAAGGATAATTTTAAATATGAGATATATAAAGCATTATACAAAGCCTTATTAAAAATATCTTAACAAGAGTTCTTTTTAAATTTGGAATATTAAAATAATTTATACAAAAAAAAATTACTAAAAAAAAACATAACAGATTCTTGGTACCAAATGTTTCAAAATCTCAGTAGTTTCACTTCCAACATGAAGTCTTAAATATGCCGTGTTTAATTCTTAGAAGAAGAAAAAATCAATTTTATTTTTATTTTTAAATCACGAAATCACGAAAATATGTCCATTAATCTGTAGAATTTTTTTTTTTTTTTTTAACTCAATTAGGTGCTCCGAAGAAAATTTGTGGCTGGTACAAAATGTGGGAAAATGTCTAGTAAATAACTCGTTCAATGTTAAGTCCTGTATTAAATTAACATTAAGGAATCGCACTGGAAATAAATTTCCTAATCTCCATAATTTTTCACTACATGACCCCAAGAACCCAAAACCATCCCCGTTTAAAAAGTTTACACACATATATATATGCCTGTACTAAATTTTGACCGCACAATAAAAGTTGCAATTATACACGAATCGTTTTCAAACTCGCTATATACATTTAGATGGTTATTATCTCAGAGGGGATTGCAAATGGGAAAAATCGGTCCAATTGGGTGAAAATGGAAAGGGTTCAAAAATTATAATACCGCCTTAACATGGCTTTGACAAAATCAGGTCTTACAGAACAATGGCAGGAAAAAAATAAACATTTTTTGTTATAGTAGTTGCCAACAATTGAGGAAAAAAAACAATAAAATTTTTACTGAACCAATTATTTTATTGTTGCAAAATTTGCAAGGGAAAAAAATGTTTGACGATCTTTAAAAAAAAATTGAGTATTACGTCATAATTTTACTATGGCAAGATTTCCATATGAAAACTAAAAATAAAATAAATAGCTTCACGGATTTTTTAAGCAAATATTATATATTAAAAAATGGTCTGACGAGCAACAAAAAAAGTTAATATGTTTTTAAGTATGAAAAAGGATTTGACAAGCGCTTCTGTTAATTACTGAGCATGAGGAAGGACAAGGGATCCCTTCTTGGCTACAACTCACTTCAATGCCAACTTTGAAAAAATCATATTTGCGCTTTTTCCGTGAAAACAAATCAGTCGCAGTTACTATAAAAATGTGTAGTGTAAAAACGTAACCAGTAAAGATGCAGCTTAATTCGACATAAATGTAAGGGAAGGCGACATAGTGTCAAAAACCTAGTTCCTGCAGGTATCACATTCATGCACTGCCACTAAGCATGCCCAAAGTGTATAATTGTACAGAAAATTGATTTGTAGTATAGTGCAGAGTGAACAGTGCAGTTAAAATAAAGGATGTAGTGGAGGCTATACGCCGTATACCTTCTGGACTTTTTAATAGAATACCATATACCCTCCTGTTTCTCAAGAAAGCTATAGTATACACATTCTAGAGTATCCTCTTCTTAGAGCATATACCCTCTGTTATTTTTATGACTGCACTCCTACCCCAGGTTAACATCTAAAGCACGGTGGGAAGTTCTACTAAAGTACCGCACATTTCTTTTATCTGGAAAAAGCGCAAATATGATTTTTTCAAAGTTGGCATTGAAGTGAGTTGTAGCCAAGAAGGGATCCCTTATCCTTCCTCATGCTCAATAATTAACAGAAGCGCTTGTCAAATCCTTTTTCATACTTAAAAACATGTTAACTTTTTTTGTTGCTCGTCAGAGTATTTTTTTAATACTAGTCATTTAATTTTTTTGATAAAAAACTGAAGATTTTCTAATATCTTAAAAAGAAAAATAATTGCTGCTGTCAAAATTTATAAAATGATAACATCAGCATAAAATTTTGATGTATTAGAATAATTAAAAAAGTCATTGCATTGCCATATAAAAAGCATGATATGAAAAAAAAATCGTGGATTCGAACGAAAAAAGTACAGCGTATTCACAACTTTATTAAAAGAATTGAAAGCCATACCAATAAAATACATTCAAGGTACTTTCTCGAATGGAACATTCCAAACTAGAAAAATTCTACAAAATTGAATAACAATTAACATAAGAATTTTCCCAAAAGAATAAGAACTAAACACAAAGGTACTAAGCAAAGGCGAATTTATGCAATTTACATACAACAGGATTCGAGCTCACTACCTGCTGCTGAGCAGCCAGATGCCTCACCTCAAGAGTGCTAGTTTAACACTAGAGATGCTGCAAATTTTGCTATAGTACCTATATAAATACCTATATCAGTCAAGTGTCTGCCATCAACAGCTCCGGTCTGGCTGTTTTATTTTTTATATGCCCGGTGGCTATTTTCCTACTTTTATTTTAGCTAAACCGAAATAATATCCAAATAGGTTTCATTTGCCATAATTTCGTTTTAAATATAAAGCTGTCACTGGCTTTATTTTAAAATACACGACTTTCATTAAAAAACACATGCATTTTTAAAGAAAAAAGACACATATCAGATATATTTAATTTACACGTTTTTCTTTCACCTTATTAAAAATACTATAAGTAAATATATAAAAGTACTTTTTCTGTAGTTGTACATGACGAAAAGTTCTTGGCGGGAAAAGAAATTTGCCAACGTATATTCTGACAACCTATTTACTATTTGATATACACAAGAATTTTTTTCTCGTGAGATAACATCGTATTTAAGGTACTACTTGATTATCCCGTCGACCAAGTATAGAAAAACTGTAAGATTATATGCCAATAATGGATGAACATAAATGTTTCACTTTACTTGACAATAAACATGCCACCCTAGTTTGTTAAGTGATCAAGTGATTTTAAATTCGATGATTTATTTGTATGTTTATGAATGTTTTACTAATTTATTTGTTCTTTTGTTATTTAATGTAACTTTTAAGCCAATAAGCGAATAGCTCTGAATATTAATTGAGAAAAATATAATATATTTTACTAAAGTTATTTTATCGTTATATCCGCCGACATTTTTTCACTAAATAAAAAGCATTTAACTCCTTACAAATTTCCAAATGAATTCTGAATAAATCAAATATAAACGTCATCATTAAAGTAATCCTTTTCGTTAAGACATTTTCTTAACCTAAATTCATTAATTTTCTAAACTTAAAATTTTAGAATGGCAACATTTTTCCTTTTGAGTAATTTCGCGAATAGTTTGGCGATTTCTACAAATTGGTGAAATTGGTCGACCTCTTAATCAAGTAGCACCGTATGTAATGTAAATAAAACAGATATGCATTTTTGGCACAGATGTCATATACGCACCACATTGGCGAAATTTTTTTCTGACGCCAATGTCATAAACACATTGCAGTATTTAACTGAATCCAGAGTGTCGTTATTTTGCTTGATATGGTAACCCGGATGTTATTGTTTACTTATTAATAAAATATTTACTTTTATTTTTTTTAATTATGTAAGTTGTTTTGTTCTGTGTTATTAAATAAACCTTTTTTTTATTTATTGTTATTCCTTTTAAAATATATGTATATGTAACTGGTATTCCAAAACGAGATTTTCGCCAAATTGGCCTTAGAAAAAAAATCAACGCCAATGTGATTCGTATATGACATTTGTGCCGCATTTTAATATAGAAACATAATTTATTCGTACGAAAACAAAAATAAAAATTCATCAGGTTTGTTTTCAGAGCTATTTATATATTTTGGCATCAGATCCTCCGTTTTTGAAGCCAGAATAGCACTGTTGTAAAATGAAATGAAGTGAAACTAATTGAACGCGTAAATTAAGAAAATGAAAATATCGTCTGATTTTATTTATTATCTTTCGAAGAACTTTGACAAGTGTGTGAGAACGATTGAGTTCTCTGAATGTAATGAAGGAATGTGCCTTTTAGATGGAATTAAACTACATTTTTTATAATATATGGACTTTTAGATGAATTTGAACTTAGAATAAGTTTATCTCAACAGATGATTTTCGATTTTAATTCAAAGCTCCGCGCATCGCATAGATGCAACCCGCAAATGAAGACTTGCATGGTTAGTAAGTAATTTTTAAACTAACCCTATTTTCGAATTCTAACATTCTGGTACCCTCGGCGGGACAGGAGTTTTGAATTTCAATTAATTTTAAATGAAAAAATGGATCTGAGTAGTTTGAAAACTCAGAGAAAAGGACTGAGAGCTGCTTTTACTCTCACGTTTAAGAAAATTGAAACTGAATTAACTAAAGAAATATGTGAAATTAAAGAACTTTCTATTTTGAAAACTCAACTGTTTGATAAATTTCAACGGATGGACACTTGTCAAAATAAAATTTCGGAAATATTGTTACAAGATAAGGACGAAAAATTGTTTACCGAAGATTTTGAAGGTGCAGGAGAATATCGAGAAAAATATATAGAAATATGTGCACGTATTGATGAAAAGATACAGGTTTCTTCATCTCCTGGCGAAGAAGTAAAACGCAAATTTAAATTACCGGAGATCGAGCTGAAAAAGTTTAACGGCGAACCAAAGGAATTTTTATCGTTTTGGAGCCAGTTCAAGAAAATACACGAAGACGATTCTATTGCCGCTGAAGACAAGATGCAGTACCTATTCCAATGTATGGAACCGAAATCAAAAGCGGAGCGTTTAATATCAAGTTATCCAGCTACCGCGGAAAATTATCCGAAGGCTATCGATCAATTAAAACAGAGGTTTGGACGAGATGATCTTCTTGTGCAAATTTACGTTAGGGAATTATTAACCCTCGTAATGAAAAATGCCACTGCGCCTAAAATGAAAGTTGACTTAGCCTCTTTATACGATGAATTAGAAAGCAAACTTCGTGCCTTAGAAAGTTTGGGAAGAACTCAAGAGAAGTATGGAGACTTTCTCATGCCCTTGGTTGAGAGCTGCCTGCCTGAAGAAGTTCTTTTGACCTGGGAAAGAAGTCGAAATCACGATACATATTCCAGTGAAAATTCCAGGACTTTAAAAAATCTGATGGACTTTCTACGCCAAGAAGTTCAAGGAGATGAAATGGTGTTTTTAGCAAGAAAAGGTTTTGATTCTATTGTTAGAAAAAAGAACATTTTATCTGAAATTATTAGCAAACCTGATCCAGCCACCGCCTCTGCATTGGTGAGTATAGAAAATAAAGGTAAGAAAAACAATTGCATATTCTGTGATAGGTTTCACCCCTCTAATAAATGTTTTGGGGCTCAAAAAATGTCTTTAACTGATAAACAAAAGATTTTGTTAAAAAAGGGGATTTGTTTCACTTGTTTGCAAAAGGCTGGTCATCTGAGTAAGAATTGTAATATTAAAAATAAATTAAAATGTAATTATTGCCATAAACCACATTTTGAAATAATGTGTCCAGAACAAAATATAAATAATAATCAAGATGATTCTTTAAAATCTGAAAATTCTCTTTCTAATTGTAGTAGAAATAAAGTTGTGTACATGCAAACGCTTGGCGTGCGCATTCGATCGCAAGGTCGCCAAAAAGTCGTACGCGCACTGCTGGATTCAGCGAGCCAAAGTAGTTACGTAAGCGAGAGAATAACGAAATCACTGAAAATGCATCCTATAAGAAAAGAAATAATTATTCACGCGCTGTTCGGGGGGGATGAAACGGAACCTAAAAAACATGATGTGTTTTCGGTAGAAATCAGTGAATTAGATGGAAATAATGCGTTTTGTTTTGAAGCATTTTCCGAAAAAAAGATTTGCGGATTTGTACCTAAAATTAAAGATTATAGAATATTAAATGAATTAAAAGGAAATAAAATAAATCTATCTGATGATTTTTGTAAGGAGTCTGAAATTGATCTTTTGGTGGGGGCTGATATGATAGGAAAATTATTGACAGGAAATTTAATTCAATTAAATTGCGATTTGACTGCCATAGAAACCAAGCTCGGTTGGACAGTAATGGGGAAACAAATGTGTGGCAAGAAACATAACGTTTTGACAACATTGTCTATGCACGTTAGAAATATTCCTTTGAATGAATTATGGGAACTTGAAACCATAGGAATTTCTGACCCCATTCAGAGTTTTGAAAAACGGGAAAACTTTGATTTAAACGATTTTAAGGAAAAAATGAAAAATCTTCCCGATGGCAGATATGAAGTAGGGCTTCCATGGAAGTGTAATTTTAAGAATTTGCCCGACAATAAAGTTTTAGCTCGGAAGAGATATGAAAAAATGATCAATAAATTGAAATGTGGGGGATTTTTCGATGAATATCAGGAAGTATTTAAGAATTGGGAAAAAATGAATATTATTGAACGTGTTCCAGAAAATGAATTAAGTAATAAATGTCATTATTTACCGCATAGGCCGTTATCAGGTTAGATAAGGAAACCACAAAAATACGCCCTGTATTTGATGCATCTGCTTCTGAGAAAGGGAAACCCTCGTTAAATGAATGTTTGTATAAAGGCATCAATCTTATAGAATTAATACCTGATATTCTTGATCGTTTTAGAATGTATCCTATCGGTATAACTGCAGATATAGAAAAGGCTTATTTAATGTTATCTGTTATGCCTAAAGATAGAGATTTTCTTAGATTCTATTTCCCATGTAATGAAGGACAATTGATTTATAGACATTGTAGAGTTGTATTTGGTGTCTCTTCTAGCTCTTATTTACTAAGTGCATCTATAATGCATCTTTTAGAAAATAGTCCTCCTGAATATAAGGAAACTGCTGAAAAATTAAAGTGTTCATTTTATGTAGATAATTGTGTATCAGGTGTTTCTAACATTAATGAAGCTGAAATGTTTATTGAAAATGCAAAGTTATTAATGTCTAAAGGGTGTTTCAATTTGCGTTGTTTTGAAAGCAATGTAGCTTGCAAGAATGTTGATAAATATTCTGGGAATACTTCAGTTTTGGGGATTATTTGGAATTTAGATAATGATTCTTTGAAATGTTGTTTAGATTTAGAAACATTAACGTGTGAAAGGAAAATTACTAAGAGATTAATTTTGAGCATTGTGCAAAAGATTTTTGATCCTATCGGTTTATTCTCTCCTGCTACATTGCTTCCAAAATTATTGCTACAAGACTCATGGAAACAGAAAATTCCATGGGATCGAGAATTACCTTGTAACATTGTGAGTGCTTTTTTGAAATGGTTGAAGAATATTGATGTTTTAAAAGAAGTAGCTATACCTCGATACTTAGAAATTAATGCTTCATCTGAACTTCATGTTTTTGTTGATGCGAGTAAAGGGGCATATGCAGCATGTGTCTTCGCTAGATCAATAATTGATTCCGATGTCAAGGTTACGCTTGTTAGAGCGAAGTCTAGGGTTGCTCCTCTCAAAACTTTGAGCATGCCGCGTTTAGAGTTAATGGCTTGTTGTATAGGTACTCGACTTGCGAGTTCTATCATCAAGGCAATAAATATGCCAGGTCTGAAAATCACATTCTGGTCAGATTCTACTACCGCAATTTGGTGGATAAAGGAACATGGGAATTGGTCGGTTTTCGTGAGCAACAGAGTCAAAGAAATTCGACAGATGTCCAATATAGAGTCATGGAAGCACGTTCCAGGAAATTTGAATATAGCTGATATACTTTCACGTGGATGTTCTCCGCTGAAAATGCTTGATTCGCGATGGTGGGAAGGTCCTAAGTGGTTAAAAGAAAATCCTGAATGTTGGCCAATTGGCGCGATTGACTGTCAGCCAAAAGATGTTGATTTAGAAAGAAAAAAGATCGAAATTACGAATATTGATCTAGCTAAAGACACACCCCTTTGGCTCTTAGATAATATATCTAATTATGATAAGATGATAAGAATATTTGCTTGGATTCTGAGATTTGTAAATAATTGCCGAAATGTTTCTAATAAGTGTAAATATTCTAATCTTACTCAAAATGAAATTGAAAATTCTGAAAAATATCTAATCCGTTTAGTTCAGAGCTGTTATTTCTATAATAAAAGGTCATTAAATGATATTGTAACATTCACAGATGATAATGGAATTTTAAGAGTTAAAACTAAAATAACTGAAAGAAATGACCGAGAATCATTTTTGTATCCAATATTGTTACCAGGCAAATGTGAATTTACTAAATTATTGATTAGATCAGTACACCAAAAGAATTGTCATGCAGGTATAAGAACAATGCAATCTTTAATAAGAGAAAGATTTTGGATAATTAGAGCTAGAAGAGCTATTAAAAATGTATTGTACGACTGTATTGCATGTAAACGTTTTAAGGTAAAGTCTTTGTCAAGCGAACCAACACCTTTGCCACCAGATCGCGTTACAGATTGTGCTGTCTTTGAAATTATTGGAGTAGACTTAGCCGGGCCGTTATTTCTAAAAAATGGCGAGAAAGTTTGGATAGCATTGTTTACTTGTGCCGTTTATCGCGCGATTCACCTTGAACTAGTCAATTCGCTATCTTCTGATGCTTTCCTGCTAGCACTTAGACGTTTTATAGCTAGACGCGGTAGGCCCAGCACTATTTATTGTGATAATGGAACAAACTTTAGGGGGGCTTCCAATGAACTTTCAAAATTAAATTGGGATAAAATTTTAAAAGAAACCATGACGCATAAAATTGTTTGGAAATTTATACCTCCCACCGCAGCTTGGTGGGGAGGCTGGTGGGAAAGGTTAGTTCGCATTGTAAAAGAATTGTTAGTACGTACTTTAGGTAGATCTGTATTGACTTATGAAGAATTGAATACACTTATATGTGATTGTGAATCTGTGATTAACTGCAGACCTCTAACCTATATCTCAGAGGACCCACTGGAGCTAGTACCTCTCACACCCGCTATGTTTCTTACTGAAAACCGAAGTTTCAGCAATTCGGATATTATCGAATTAGATTCTCAAAGTTTAAGGAGAAGGTTGAATTACAGAGCTAAACTTCTTACCGATTTTAGGCAACGTTTTAGAAAAGAATACCTCAGCGAATTAGTTCAAAAACATACTGAAAAATATACACGTGAACCGCGAGTGGGAGAAATAGTCTTAGTTGGGGATGATAACAAAAAACGTTTATTTTGGCCTTTAGCAAAGGTGATTCATTTAATTCCAGGACGGGATGGTAAAGTTCGTGGTGTTAAGTTGAAAACTCAGCACGGCACGGTTTTACGTCCGGTGCAGCGCATCTTTCCTTTGGAAATATATTCGAATGAAATAATTGAAATTGCATCCAAACCGTCGGGTGAAGAGAAAACTAGTTCCAGTGAGCATGATGATCATGAAAATGTGTCTTCTCCTGATAGTGTCATACTTAAGAAATATACCTCTTCTGGAAGATGTGTAAAAGCTCCAAAGAGGTTGGATCTTTTTAATAATAATTGTTATGTATTTGAAACTCTCCCCAAGTTTCAAAGGGGGGAGGATGTTGTAAAATGAAATGAAGTGAAACTAATTGAACGCGTAAATTAAGAAAATGAAAATATCGTCTGATTTTATTTATTATCTTTCGAAGAACTTTGACAAGTGTGTGAGAACGATTGAGTTCTCTGAATGTAATGAAGGAATGTGCCTTTTAGATGGAATTAAACTACATTTTTTATAATATATGGACTTTTAGATGAATTTGAACTTAGAATAAGTTTATCTCAACAGATGATTTTCGATTTTAATTCAAAGCTCCGCGCATCGCATAGATGCAACCCGCAAATGAAGACTTGCATGGTTAGTAAGTAATTTTTAAACTAACCCTATTTTCGAATTCTAACAAGCACCAAGGTTTGGCAAACCAATGTATATCAATCAGATATTCATAAAATAAGTAATAATTTAACTGACCTAGAATCATTTAATGTACCTTAAAAAAGCTGACACATTCTCACGTCCGAATCATCATGGAGCGCACAACACACAGTTCTTGTTTTACACCAAACCGGATTTATTACCGGTACGTCCTTACCTTACGTCTCAAAGGCTCAAATAAATGTTTATAAAAATTTAAAACCGTAATGTTTATCTTTTAAGTCTCCTGTTGATTTTTCCATTCATGTCTAATTATTCATAAAATAATAACTGTGAAAAGTATCGGTATGAACGTTTGCACTTGATAACTTTACATATCTTTTTGTTTTGTACAATGAAAAAAATTAACATTAATGTCAATCTTGTGTTAAATAAGTCTTTGAAATAAAATATTACGTGACGGAAAAACACGTTTACGCCGCTTAAACTGTTAAAAAAACTGCTATACGGTCTTTCGGCGCCATTTTGGATTTATTCGCCAAATACACCAATCAGAACAGGTTAACGAACTCTTCCGCTAATTCTTAACCTGATCGCTTAAAATTGTTGATTTCATTATATGGACCTTCAGAAAAGCAAATAAATAAAATTATGAATAAAAGTATCATATAATAATGGCTAGCATAAATTTAAGAGAGACCAACTTTTTTTCCAGAGGCAGCTTGTCTTGTAACGTAAATAAATAGAAATTTAATAAATGAAAAAAATGTTTTACTTCGCGCGTGAAAATAGATGATAAATATGACATATCAAAATAAAAACAAATAAGTATGTTTTTCACGTGATTTATCTAATCTATTAATTTATGTTACATACATAGCAGTTTTTATATTCATTTAAACTTACGTGCAACAATTACATGAAGAAACCACAATAAGAAAAAGACAATATTTAGCTGGAGATTTAAGACAAAAATTCGATTTTCTCAGCAACCGTCAAACATACAAAGAAGAAAAAAAAGCTGTTTTAAGTTTTACCATGAGGATTAAAATAAACCAAAAACGAAGTTAATCCATCCACGGGAACGTTAGCTAGACTTTGTTGAAATTTTTGCCTTCATTTTTTCGTTTAAAGTTAAATAAAAAACTACAGTAAGCTGCAGTAATTTTTTTAATGCGATCATTTTATTCGTCTCGTTGAGTTCTACCTTTTAAAAAAAATTTCACTGTCGTATCTCAACTGGTTCGCCAGAAATTTTAGAAAATCATTCGCACTTTCTATTTCTTAAACAAATTATACCAAACGCTACCGCGTTTGCTATGATATCATACTGGAAAATAATGGAAGAAAAGCAGGTGAATATATAACGTATATGAGTTTGTTAAAACGTATTGATACATTATAAAAATCAGACTATAAAAACATGTCATATAAGTGAGGAACAGGAGTTCAAGAATTAACAAACGGAAGTAAACGACTTTAAACGTTATTCATATTCGATAGTCAATCTGTGCAATCATCGTAACTTTCTTTAATTTATTAATATAAGATCAGAGAACATTTTAATTCCTGTTGTCATAACGATCTCATTTCCCTAATAAAACTGCACTATTAATTGTCAACTAAAAGAGTTTCATTAAATAAGCTAAATTTTCTTCCAACGCTTAGGATAATTTAATATCGCAATGACGTTAGCATCGTTTTCAACAATAAGCAAGGTCCAGCTGAAGGTCCATATTGTTTAAAATACGAGTTAAAATTCACCATTTTTTTTTCATCCAAACTTTATTCGGGAAAATTGACCAGCGCAGCGGGCATAGCCAGCTAGTATGTATATATGTATATACATTCTACTACCAAAATAAGCTTAAAATGTATTAGCCGCTATACTCGAAGTAAGGAGTGTTTTGTATTAAATAACTCATTTAATACCTTTAAAAAATCCTGGTACTAAAGTGGCTTTTTTATGCATATGAATTCTAATTTATGTCATTACTTTTAATTAAATTAGTCTGTTTGCAACAATATGAAGTTTATTGCTTTTATAGGACTACTAGGCATTGCATTACAAAAATATGTTATGAAATGTTATTATCTAGTCTTTAAAAGCCGGTGGTATTCAGAGTACGCAATTCCCGTCATTTTATGTCCACAATGTCCGTGTTTTTAACGTTTAACTTCTCGGCTAATTACCGAAGATTTTTTTTTCAAAATCGCAATCAACAATACTTTTATATTTCTGCTACAATACCTACCTCCAGCTCTCTCCAACAGATTTGCTCAATGCCCGCAATTCGAAATTTGTGTAAAAGAAAACTGTGCTTTTCTTAAAAACTATGCGATCTAGAGTAATAGCTATAGTTTTCCTGCAAGGTTTAAAATAACATCTACAACCTCTATTTTTTTCATAATTTTAGTTTCATGGGTTCGAAATTAGATGGGGGGGGGGCATATTCTTGCTCTATATTTTCGACCATATCTCTGAAAACATAATACCTAAAATTAAAAGAAATGCATATTTGAGTTCAGCGTAACGAAAGCTTTTACAAGTTGCCTCACATGATATACAAAACAAAGATTATATATTTTTTTCAAATAACTTAATTATCCCCTCTACCCTTCTCCTAAATATATTTGTAATTTTTAATAGTTTGTAAGTATGTCAGTCAAGAGTCTTTGTTACTTCCTAGAATTTGAACTTTCCACGTTTCATAGTTTACGGGTAAAATGGGTATGCCAGACAGACACGAGAGTGACCTTATATTGGTTCAGTTTTCACTTTTTAAGTAAATGACAAGAAATAAAATGTGACAAGTCGCTGAAAATCCCTTATCATACAGCTAATTTTAGAAAGCAACAGAAATTCAGATCTCACTTTCGCCGATATCTTTTTGGATTTTCTGTGTAGTTCACTGCTCAGTTTTGCAAAAGTTGCTCTCTAGAGTTGAATATTAAACATAAAATAACCCTTTGGTATCGTTTGCACAGGTAAAATCATTTCATGCAAATGCTCATACTTAACTTTTTATTACACATCACATACCTAAAAACATTTAATTTTCAATATGTGCCATGAATTTGGCCCATATCATCGTTTGTTCTTCATCAAGAACTATCCAAATAGTGGAATGACCTTTACTTTTTCCATGCGAAATAGTTGCATTAATGTAAAAATTGGAATTTTTTTCTTCGGAAACAAATGAAATTTCGATAAAGCTAATGAGGTAAGATTTACTTTCATTATCTGTTTTGAATATTTTAAAATATTAATAAAAAAAGTTGAAGAGCGTTAAGTAGACAAATTAATTAATTTAAGCTCATTTAGTTGCAAAATATAGCAATGCAATATTTAAAAAACCTAATTGTATGCACACATCCTAAAATACCAATGTTTAATTGGGTATTTCCATGAGCACTTGTCGTGTAAGTCACATTATTAGTAACCGTTAAGTTGTTGTCCACCGTCATTTTCAAAAGATTTGCATAGCCTTATTCAAATAATGATATAAATCTGATAAAGTAAGTCACATTTTTCCATTCTAAAATACTGCTATCCAAACTCATACACTGTATAAAAAAAAAGTGTCGATCTATTAAAAAAACTTTAGTGATCCTTGTAATTACTAAAAAGTTTTTAGTAATCTTAGTCGGTTACAAGAAAATCTGTAAGAAATTCTAGAAAAAAGTTAGCAACGAATAGAGTTAATAATTTTATATTTTTAATAGCTATTACTAAAACTCACTTGGTGTGGCCTTGATAGCATAGTGGTTATAGTAACGGACTCCAGGCTAGAAGGTTCCGGGTTCGATACTGGCCACTGCCAAATACGCCCCGAATGTATGTAGTGTAAGTACCCGTTAATAAAGGGATTTTAGATATCCTGACGGAGCAGTAGCAATGTTTGGTGCTGCCATCTATTGCGGTTTTGCCGAAAATCTTCCGCTCCAGAAGTCTGGATGCAGCTCGAAGGAAGCTCCTGCCCTTCGAGCCCACGTAATGGTTATTAAAACTAATTTTGGAGCTATTACTAAAATTTGCTTGGTGGCTCATACTAAAAATTTTTAAGTTAGTTATACAAAAAATTCTTTTGTTCAGTTTACAAAAGAAATGCTTTTTTCGCTTGCAAAAAAAAGTTTGTAATGGTTACTAAAAAATTCTGTGGAATACAAATTTACTAAAAAATTTTTAGTAACCTCTTGAATTTTTTTTAAAGTGTAGTATATGACTTACACGATATGTGCTCATGGAAATACCCAGCTGATAATTCGAAATTTATAAATATATATATATATATATACATTTATTATTTTTCCTATTATTAGGCCGATACAGAGATTTCGGATATTTTTTTATATATAAAAGTAGAAAAATGCGTGTAGTAAAGGGTTGGCATATTCCTTCCATTCATACGGGCCTCATATGAGGACAAAAAAATATTGCCTTATAAAATAAACAAATTTTCAACATTCATTTGTGGAGATCCTATTTGGGGACAGATAATAGCTAGCATGCAGCACATTAATAAAATTATTTTATTATGGTATCTCATTTATCACAAAAAATTGTTTGAATAATGAAAAGTAATGAAAAATAATTTATGCATGAAAAGACTATTTGTATTCTAATCATACTATAATACTTCTACAGTACTTTGTCTTCCGAAAAGGGCATTAACTATGATTGAAAGTCCTTCATGCTAAAAACATGCAAATACTTCTTGATTCTTTTAAGGAAACATGTGTATTTCTTTAAATATGCATGCTAAACTTGCACTACTGAACACAATTATTGTACAATATTCGCATAGCCATGTGCTGAAACTGCAGAGTAATCCCAAATGGTAATTTTTCTTCAATTTGCGGTTGATTCCTAAAAACCTATGTTATCAAACTTTTGCTGAGAAAAATGATGTCAGATATTTTCTTTATATTATCAAAGTCTAAGAAGCATTCATTCGAGTATTTCTCTAGATATTCGACAAAATGCCACCCATGATTTTTGGTAATATAGTGTATATTTTTTATGTACATGTAGTTTGCGTATTAAAATGCATCTCACATACTTACATACATATTGCCGATCTACATACGTTTTTAAGCATACATGCATACAGAATCTTCTAATGCATATAATGGTTTTAATTACCTTTTTACAAAAAAGAAACAATGATTTAAGAGAAAATTTTCATAATCCTAATAAAATGCACCAATTTCTGGAAATGCTCTTTTTTCGTCTTTCTGTCAGTTTTGTCACAAATCGCAGATATTGGATGTCTCCTAAAGTTATCCTTTAAATAAAAAGCTACTGTTAGTATAGTACGTCTATTTCGTTTACAGGGACAATGAAAAGGATTCCATAATATTGTGGTCTATGGGGAAAAATCGTTTTCAAAATTATTTAATGAAGTATTGTTTCAAACATTTAAATATTGATATAATTCACGGTTGTGCACTATAAAGCTCTAATTGCAAAATATGGTGTAGTTAGCATTTATTGTACATTTATAGAGACACCCTTAAATATTCGGTTATACTAATTCTATGAGCGATAATTGGTGGAAGTGTGTTTTGAGTTGTGGTATGTCTTTTATTAATTCAATAAGGACATATACGAACCTACACAAAAGATTTTTAAAACATTTCCATTTACTAATATAAACTGTTGAAATGGAATTTTTAACTAACATCATACGTTTTCGAACTATATTCTAGCACAATATATGATATCTTGAAATCTATAGATTATGTATGAAGCTGTTAGAAAGTTTTTTTGTACCTTTGACTGGGTGATAATTTCTAAAATAAAGTTTTCTATTGTGTTATGCATTACTTAATTTGTTAACTTTGATAGCACATTTTACCATATTAACGATACAGTTCTGTTTACTGTATTTTGAATGTGTTGCGAAAAATTGCATAATCAATACTTGACTAATGATTTTCATTCTTCTTGTACATAAAATTGATATTCAAGGTATACTTATTAAATATTTTTCCATAATTGCAGTTAAATAAGAATTAATTATCTTTGATATCAGATCTGTTTTGGTTTATCGTGCACCAGATTTGAGCCAGCTAATTTATTTTTAGCTTAATATCAAATAAAATTATTTTTCTGTTCTGGTCGGGTATAATACTACCTGTGAATGATAACAGTAAAATATTACCATAAAAATTAAAATTTAATAAACATTACCTTGAATACAGTGTTATTTTTTTACAAGTTTAATTTTCTACTGTTTTGATACCAAAAGCAGAAACTAAGACCACCATTTTTAGGTAGAAGTCTTGTCTTAAAAACTATGTCATTTTTTTACATTTAAAGTTGAAAATCGCTTATATTCGCACCAATTTACAACAAGAACTATTGTTTTCGGGGACAAAATGCTGAATATATCTGCTTTAGTCATGGAAGTATTTATTTTATTTTATTTTTGTTGGGGGATTTCAGAAGGACAAAATGCGAAATCAATAAAAATAGAAGATTTATCGATTATCTTTCATTTTGAAATCTTAGAGTTTAGAAGCAGAATATTTTTCATAGAGTATTATAAATTACTGCGTTAAGCTCTTCAGACGCGAATCTAAAATAATGCTACAAATACGCATTCACTGGTTTTCCAGTAACAAAATGACATCACAGTTGATTGAGAAAAGGAAATTTTCTGAAAATGATCCTTCCGGAGACTAACAATTTAGGTTCTCAAGTATAGATCTAAAACTACAAACCCACTTAAAATACCTATTTAATTATCACTAATCTAAATTCACACAATTACAAATTTCAGAACTTTAAACAAGTTAATTAGACACAAATACTCAAAAAAAATTATTGTAAAGAATTTAAGTTAAATGTTTATGAAAATTTCAAACTTTCTTGGCCATACTGTTTTGAAAACATTTTGCAAACTCAGAGGAAAATAACATGAAATCAGCATAGATGTTACCATTTTATTGGTTTGCTTTTAAAGCATAAAATATTTAGCTATTAAGAAGTGAATTCAAAATGTAAAAATAAAACAGTGTAGTTTTTATGATTATAAAAATACATTGCAAAGAAAAAAAGAAAGAAACTGTAAATTTACTAAAGTTATTCTAAGAAACTGAGATATATTTGTAATAGCCAAAAAAATTATCTAACAGATGCACGTTTGCACTGTAGATCAAAATATCTCTAATTTTACTTAGAATTTTTTAGGAAACTGGAATACCGATTTCTGTAATTCAAAATTGTAGAATTAGATTTTTTTTTCTAAGTATCGAGATTCATATATATGGACTAAGATATTGAATGTTTAACTAACTTTACAGTTAAATTTCTTTTTTCTGGAAATTACAAAAGTAATATTCATTCAATTTTACTAGCCTATTTACAGTGTAACATATTGTCTTGCGCATTTCAATACTTCACTTTTATGAATGGTTTCATTATCATAAACTATACTCCTTCTATTTTCAATGTATATGCAAATACCCTATAGTATTAATGTAAAAATTAACATTAAATAGTCTTGTGAAAGAGAGTCCTAATATGGAAGAATAAAATTGCATCTTAGCTATTAAAAACAGTAAAGACTAATTAAATTCTTTCTCTCACTTCTTTTGTTAATTAAAGAAAAAATGTTTACTAAAATATTAGTGTTAAAAGAAACAAAAAACAGTGTCATAAATATTAAAACACAATTAGACATCATTAATTTCATTTTAAAATATCACGGAACGTTACAATTAAAATAGTTTAAAGAGAACGCTAATCATTCTATATAATATCGCAATAAAGCCATATTCAAAAAAGAACAGTTACGATAAAATGAATGAGAATTTTTAAAGTAAATCCTAAAATGGTTAAAAAGGATGACTTAAATGGCAAACTTGTAAATGCTTCAAATATTCTCAAGATTTAATTTAATACATAGAATTCACTATGTCGAAGATTTTTAAAAATTTATGAAAAGAAATGAAATTACAAATATTTTATTAGTTATGTAATCCAATAATGTGTTTTGATACATATATTTGCATGAATAATTATTGAAGTACATAAAATTTTCCAAAAATAATTTTCCGAGAATATGTTTAGCATGAATTCTAAAACAAATACCTTTTAAGATGCATTTGAAACTGTCTTTAAATAACATTAATATTTTATTAAAATCATAAATTATTCTTCTTAAATTATTGAAATCGCAGCTAAAGTAAAACGTTAACACTTTTAATAAATTTTCGAGTAGTAATTTTAAACTTTCATTTTAAATTTTAATGGTACAAATGTTGAAATGAAACACTGAAATTTTTTTTGTTAAAAATATGACTGTAAACAACGAACTTTAATGTCATCTACTGTGTACTTTTTTAAAAATTGTAATCAACGAATATTATTTTTTATCAACAAAATTTTACAAATGTGAAAATATAGAATGCATTTATGTGCCTTTTCACTATCTAAATATAGGGATAGGGTGAATATCGCAAAATGTTAGATTTTGACCATCTGTGATGCTGAAAGTATTCATTGAAAACAATTCAAAATTTTAAGAGGTAAATTTATTTTCTATTAGTTAATAAAGGATTTTCAATGTAAAATTGCTACATTTTGAAGAACTTAATGATCTGATAATTTTTATGTAATTATATGTCATTTCCTGGCATTTGTATTCCAGGATAATGACAATTTCATTCTAAAGCAATTTTTATATACTTGTTTTTTTTTCTTTGTTTTGTTAGGGGGAGGGTCTAACAATTTAATTTTGTTTAAAAAAAACATGTTTTCGATATAATTGCTCGAATTCCATGCAATATTTATTTTTATTTGTTAATTTATGGAAGCTAGGAAAATGACATAGTCATAGTCTACTCAATTTTTTTAAAGATTTTAATCACACTTTTTAAAAAGAAATATCTAAAAGATTTTGCTGGCAGTTATAATTTTATTACTTCTGACTTTAACTATGTAAAAATAAGAAGAATTATTTTGCAGTGTCGTATTTATACATTAACTAAAATGCAAGCCAGGAAAATGACATTCATTTCCTGAAAAATGTATGCGATTTTCCTGACTTTTTCCATTTTCAGTGACAATCATATTTTAATTATGAAAACATATTTTAAAAATAAAGAATTTGTTAGCTTTTTTTTATAAATGTTTTATAAAGTATAAATATTAATTGGAAATTTAAAAAAGCTAGAAAAATATATTTATACAGCATAACAGAAGGCCTTTTACTTTGCACACATCGCAGTGTGACATGCCAGGAAAATGACAATCTGAAATTCTAAGTCTTTTATTTATGCTATTATAAAGCCTTAATAATGTAACTCTATATAATATCTTAATAAATCCATATTTGAAAAAAAACTACGAGTAAATGAATGAAAATTCTTAAAACAAATCCGTAAATGGAATGATTTAAGAGGCGATCAACGCTTCAAATAATCTCATAATTTAATTTAATTTATGGAATTCAGCATCTCGAAAAGTTTCAAAAATTTATGTAAAGCGATTAAATTCTAAATTATTTATTAGTTACGTTATCAAATAATTAATTTTGAAAGATATGTTTGCATGAATAATTATTGTAGGGCATAATATTTTTAAAAATATTTTCCCAAGTACATTCTTAACAAGAATTCTATAATAAATACCTTTAACATCTATGTGAAACTGCTTCAGAATAATATTAATATTTTATTAAAATCATAAATTATTCTTCTTAAATTATTGAAAATGTAGCTAAAATACATTGTTAACAGTTTTCATAAATTTTCGAGTATAAAATTTAAACTTTCATTTTAAATCTTAATGATATAAACATTGAAATCAAATACCGAAAATTTACTATATTAAAAATGTAACTGTAAACATGGAATTTTAATCTCATCTACTGCGTACCTTTTTCATTGTAATCAGCATATATTAATTTTTATCAACAACGTTTTACAAATACAGAATACATTAATATGCATTTTCGTTATTTAAATAAAGGAATAAACCCTAGGTTAGCCGGTTACAGAATATCGGTGAAAACCAACGTATATATTATTTCTAATTTTAATATCCTTTATACTCGTTACAAATCAAAGTCATAGTTCCGAATGAGTTATTTTTTGAAAGCGTCTGCAACCGTCTTTTGATATACACTGTGAAAAAGAAACAAAAATGTGTAAAGTTACGGAATTTTTTCTAGGAAAGTGGGAAGCCTAGAACTTTTTATGAAACGGCAACAATGAAATTTCATTTAACAAATACACGTTTGCTCTGTAAATCAAAAAAATTTAATGTTACTAGGAATTTTTTTAGGAAGCTGGGGATGCATAGAACATTTTATGTAAATGCAACCCGGATTAAAGATAAAATTTTAGTCAGATTACTCTAATTTTCGTACGTTTTTTTTTTTTTTTTTTTTTTTTTTTTTTTTGTAAATTTGCAGATGCTCGTTGCTTTAAAAAAAAACTAATTTTTAGATCTATTTCTTTTTCTGTACAGAATACAGATAAAACTTTAGTAAGCATACCTTTTTCTGTAAATTTAGATCTGTAAAATTACAGTTTTTATTTATTATTATTATTATTTATTTATTTTACAGTGTATAATACTTATAAATTATAGAAACACATTTTTTGATTAAAAAAAATTTCAAATAATCAAAAATTAATGACAAAGAATCTGTTATGCAATCTAATGATGAGCTATACACTCTAAAACAAAATTTGGGATTTCTAGTTCATTTTATTTAAAGATAAGGTCATTTTGCCTAAATGCGAAAATGTTATTTTATTTAAAATCTTAATGCAAGAATCGTACGTAAATACGATGTAAAGACGCATTCGATCTTAAAATACAACACCCGAAACATATTTCAGCATTTAAAACATTTTCTTTAAAAGAAATTTCCAATCAAATACACATCGCCCCCCCCCCGTGTTTTGTAAATGCAATAACAATTTCTGAAAATGCTCACTGTTTTTCCTTTTTAACAGGGAAAATGAAATAACCTTGTGAACGTTAAAAACTACGTTGGTCCTGTTTAGCGAAACGATATTGACCATTCAGAAGCTTGCATTTTTGCAAACAGCAAAGACATGCAATCGTCCGATTGGATTGTCCCGTTTTGCTAAAAATATATCTGAATTCCAGCCGTTTTCTGTTTTAATTATCTGACCAGTTAAACTTAAGAAAAGATGACCAGTTTTCGGATTAGAACTTAAAATCGACTACGCATTCGCGAGGCTTTATTTTTAATGTGTGCATAAATGCAATATAAAAATAAAGGTAAATGCGTATGCTAGAGGATGGGGATTAAAGGGCTGTGCATATAAGGAAAGGGACTGACGTCAATGTGGGCTCTTATTAGTGTGGGCAAGCTGTTTTCGCCCGTGCTTCGTTATAGCACCCACTCTACATATGAATTCAGGCATTCTGATTGGTCTACAAGTTTTATTATGGTTGTCTGCTTGCTATGATTGGGCTACGTCGTCAAGATGATTCCTACAATGATCGTTATGACAAAAATGTAGCGGTAGATTCGTTGACAGAAGTGTTTGTTTGTAAACATGCCCTTTCCTTATATAGCGTTATAATTTTAGGAGGAAAAGATGTCTTATATCATTAGATATCTCTGGGGAGAGGGGAGGTCTGTCTTTTGATGTAATTTTTTTAACCAATCAAAATTTTCTCTTTTTATTTGTAACGTGAACTTTGGTTCAAAATAGTAAGCTATCCTTTGTTTTTAGTCTAGTATCTATTTTTATGAAAATGCAATGTTATTTTTAAAATCGCTAAATTATTATAAATTATTTTATTCTGAAATATAGAATACGCCAACGTACGACATTCCTATTCTTATTCATATGTGTATACATGTATAATCACGGTTCGAGAAACAATATGTGAAATATATTTCAAATAAAGCTTGTGTATACTAATACATAAACAAGTTTGAAATTGCACGTGAAGCGAAGCAAATGAGGTGCGTTCGTACTATAAGTTTTAAAATATTCAGATCTTGCTGATATAGTAGAGCGTACTTTGGATACAGTATAGTGGTCGAAATCTTTGTGTTCCTGTAAATATGCAGGGAGTAATTTTTATTATACTTCATTAACGTATATCATATTCATAAAATGTGAAGTAGGTTAATATAATTAAAACACGCCCCAAACAATGTTTCCCCGTATAACATTATTTAGTGGAATACATTTGTGTGGCCCTGTAATTTAATAATAAATATTCTCTGCATCCTAGATTGTACAGAATGTAGATTTTAGTACATACATCATAGATTCATGTCAATTATATTATGTTCAAGTGAGTGTAATACCATTAAAATGCATTTGAAACATTTTTCCCATTGATCGTAATGTAACGGAATACTTTTGATTGTCCCTGTAATCGATCTATGCATCCGATTTTCATAACATTTTAAATGACTCGACAAAATTATGTAATAATTAAACGTTTTAAATTTCAAATGATTAAAATGCATTTGAAACTTTTTTTCCCATTGATTGTAATGTAACGGAATACTTTTGATTGTCCCTGTAACTGATCTATGCATCCGATTTTCATAAAATTTGAAATGGCTCGACAAAATTATGTAATAATTATATATTTTAAATTTCAAACGATTCGGTTGGATAGTTTTTGCGTTGATATATGCGGACGGACAGACAGACGGACGGACTGAGCGACAACAATAGGTGCTACGTATTTACATAATTACGTACGCACCTAAAAAGAAAGAGAAAGACAAAAACGAAGAATGTTGTTCACTTGTTTTGTTGATCAGAATTTTTATCTGTGTCCCAACCTTCCTCGTTCGGGTCAACTGCAACAAGACTTATATTCATTATGTTACACAACATGCTGTACTCAACATATTACTTTTATTCATTATCTTATTTACTTGCGTATCTTCACTAAATCTGAAGATTTTAATATAGAAATCATCAAATATATGTGATTAAGGCAGCAATTTCGTACTTATATTTATCTGTATCTATTCATATATTTGTTATCGAATTCATTTTTCAAAAGAAAAAACATTTATATCTATTAGGCATTTATTCTTAATGTCCGTTTGTTATCGGTTGCAACACATTCATTAAGGAATCTATTAAGTCGTTTACGTAATTGAATCCACCGCCAAATAATGTATCTAAGCTAATAAGTTTTGGTCAGTGACTTTTTCTGTAAAAAGTCATGTCCATACTTACGTGAAACCAGAATATTGTTGCTATTATCCAGGTTTTCATGTGCAATGAATATTTGCTAGAGCTCCCAATTACTGCGTATTTCAGCGCCGGAAAAGCGTATTTCCTTAAATTTGAGCCAAATCTGCGCTGAAACGTACTTAGTAGCGAAATGAAGTTTAACACGATTTCGTCGACCTGAATTTTGTGAAAAGATCAGGAAAAACACGCGAATTTCTTTAAAAGATCGCAAAACACACGGAGATTTTATCATAATATCGCCAAAAACACGCCATATTAATAAAAAAATTGCGAAAAAACTCAATTTTGTACAAAAACAATACGAATATCGTCAAAAACGAACAAAACGTAGTAAAATGTGTAAAATAACGCAAATTTCAGTAAAAATTCGCGAAATATCTGCAAATTTCGTCAGAAAATAGTAAAAATATCGCAAAATTCGTAAAAATACCACGAAAAACAGCAAATTTCGTTGAAAAATCACGGAAAAAATGCAAATTCCGTTAAAAAATTGAGGGAAAAAAAACATGAATTTTTGCTAATCTCGCTAAGCCACTAAACGGCTATTTTCGTCCTTGTTTATACGCTTTTATTTCTGGTGTTGTTAATTATTATAGAGTGAACTTACGATTACAGACATTTTGTTTTTAATAGAAACGTCATTAATTAGTGTGCGGTTGACAATGCTATCATTTTATTGTTATTATTTATTTATTTATTTATTTATTTAATTGTATCTTTTTTTTTCTGTTGTTGTTATTAAAAAAGTAATATTATTTTAAGCTATTTTAAGATTTCATTGCGCTTCTTAATACTTTAAAAATATTCTAATTTACTCTGTGAATGAGTAATTTAAGATGCAAAATATCAAATCTTTTTAAAAGGTTTGATTATTTACAGATTTACGGAAATAGCAAACAAATTTAGACGTAAATAAATGTATTTTTCTGAATTTACTAAGTAAAATTTCTTCATATTAGACAAATTTCTAAATTTTAAATTATTTGCTACTTATTTTTATTCTTTGAAGTAAATTTTCTCTTGACCTTACAAAAAATTATAAATGATTTCAGAGATATGCTGAAAATTATGATTTATTATATTTTGAAAATTTGACAACTTTAGTTATTTTACCGATTTACAGAAGAAAACCAGTATTTAATCTTTCAATTAAACTCTATCAAGCGTTAAGTTTTAAATCTCTGTTTAATTCTTTAAGATGCGAAGAAAATACTTGCAGGAGATTAGAAATAAAAAATAAGATTCTTTTTTATGTTATATAAAATATAGTTTATTAAAAAGCAAAAATTATATTAAAGTTTTTTTCACTCTAAAACAGTTTTAATATGTGAGCATTATCAGTCCCTGTTACTTTTTTTAAACTATTTTTTTAGTTTCATTACATAGAACAGTTATAAATTGCACTTTAAATCTCTCTCTCTCTCTCTCTCTCTCTCTTTTTTAAAGTTTAAAACCCATTTTTTTTTCTCTGAATTAAAGATAATATTTTATAGTATAACTCATTCGATAAACCAATTATTTCTAAACGCACGTAATTACACAAATAAAAAAAATAAAATAAGGAAAATCATTAAAAGGATTATAAATAACAAAGTGCATAAATTCTAAAGCTTATAAACGGTATTATTATTGTATTTATAAAAGTTGACATACTACGTAAACTTGCAGTTCACAAAATGTGCGGTCCACTTTTAAATTAATTTTGATCTTTTTAATACTTTTCAACACTGATGCAAATATTACAAATAGGTATTTGAAAAAATATTTATGACTTTTGTTCGTTTTTCTGCCATCTGCTGTTTGCTGTCAGCCATCCGCCGTGCTCTAAATTCCATAGGAATATTTGGCATTATAACTTGATAAGAGTAACGTATTGAGATTGGTTTTTGGAAGTTCGCTACTTTAAATGGAGAGTGCAGCATTTATATTTTCTTTGCAGGAGCACACTAAAGAGCCTGGAGATTGTCAAAAATGTATTTTGAAATTGTATTAAATTCTATCAGAAAACGTAGTTGGATAAATGTATATATTGAGGAAAAGACATCCATAATGATGATTCCAAATTAATTTTGAACACACTAGTTAAATCAAAATGACGACGTTAATTGAAGAGCATATAAAAACAGACGAAAACAAAACAAGCTCCTAATTTGATCAAGGAAGACACATCTCCTAGGACCAATGCCGAAGCGATTTAAAAATAGAATAAAATATTATGTCGCGCCGGTGTATGCGCATTGCACATAAAGTATGATGCGATTTAAAGAGAAACATAGAAAGAAATAAGCTTTCTAAATTGCTTAGCAGAAAAATAACAGATTCACTGTTATCGGCAAAGGAAATAAATATCACATGAAACTTAAACAACATGGCTGGCGTGTAATATTGGAAACATGTTATACATGAATGAAATGAAATGTGATAGTAATATCACACTGGTATCTATTATCTAGTAACTCTTCTTAAAATAAATGTTTCAAACTATTCAGTACATTGTGCTTTATACGTGTGCGTTCTTTCCCTCATTATTCCTTTGAAATTATTAATTCAAATTTTATTATTTAGTATAACTTTTACCTGTATGTTCACCGAAACACAACATCATTTCGGAAAAATATAAATATACCTAATAATTAAATAAATATAAACAACACACAATACGTACATTAACATAAATAACAGATATTTATAAAGTAATTAATAAACGAAAAAAATACATGTGAATTATTCAGTTTATTTTACCTTAATTGCACGATATTTTTAAGCACATAAAATATTACATTTTAAATCTTTATTTCGTGTCCATTCAACATTATATGTTTTTACTAGTACATTTTTTTAATTCTACAATAAAAGCCATTTTCACTTAAAAAAAAAAAAAAAAAAAAAAAAAAAAAAAAAAAGGATTCATACTTCAACAAAAACCTAATTTATGTCAACACGAATTCCACTTTTGTAATAATATAACATGCCACTAAAAGAAATAGCTCGAAAAAGTCACTTTGATTTATTAGAACAATGACAGTCCAAACCCTAAAAATATATTTCTGAGTAAAAACATTTTCTAATACATATAATATGAGCAACACTACCGCCTTTGTGTCGTCATCCTTTTTTATTTTAAATCTTTTTTCCCCATCTTTCTGTTATTAAGTGCCACTGTAAGAAACAAATTACATGTCAGGATAAAACTCTGTCTATTGGTTGTTATAGCATTTTATCATGTTTTATTGAACATTCTGACACTTTAACCGCATAATGTTACACCTATTTTTCATTTTCTTTATTTCAGGATAAAGTCGAAAAAGAATTGTAACATTTATTTTGAAGGTAAATAATTCGTTTTAAAGCCTTTTAGTAATAAAGCTGAAGAAAGTATTAAAGTTTAATTTGAAATAAATTGTGTTTGTGATAGCTGAGCATTTATTTCATTAATTTTATATGAGGAAAATTTAGGCTTAAATTTTCGCTCTAAACGTTTTTTGTAAATTTGTCTATGTCATTTTTTGATGACTAGGAAAAGTGATAAAATATATTTAAATATTTTATAGGAAGGCTAAAGCCAAGATGAGAAATATTTTATAACGGGTAAAACCTATAAATTATGCACTTTTGCTACGCCCTGAAAGACTGCAAGTATATAAATATAGAGGACAGTTCTTCTATAGAAGCTATTTGTTCAGAAAAATTAACATATTGTTAATTAACATTTGTTATTAGCCCCGATATGCTGTTAAATTCGGCCAGCAATTAAAGTGTCGTTTCTGAGAAATGGCATCCATTTATATAAGAAAGTCGTAAAAGAAAGGGGGTGAATCATTGTACGAGATAATCTCTACAGCAAATTTCAAAATTTCTAAGCAATGCACATTTTTTATTTTTATATCGTCTTATAGGCATGGGGGAAATTACTTTTAAATGCAGTTTGTTTAAAAACTGCATCTCAATTTATTTTGGAAATATTCTTTTTTTTAATTTTTAACGATTTTTTTTTAATTTTGCAATTGAAGCACGTTTGTATAAACTAAAAGAAAAATAGTTGAAAAATCGTAGACTATTACATTTTTATTTTTGTTATTGTCATTTCCCCATAATAACTGAAAAAAATACGTGCTGCTTTGAAAAGATATAATATACATAATCAATGGATGATTTCTGATGAAGTATGGAGCTATTATAAACTATACTTAATTAAGTATCTATTTTAATGGTACAACTAAATGAATGATTTGAATCATTAGATAGCTTATTTCTTACTAGCATCTACACCACATCCCATCACAACGACTCATCACAAATGCACCCGAGAAAATCCAAGCGCGTTGACTCGTGTCATGTATAAATGAAAATTGCCAAAATTTTTAAGGTGCAAGTGGTATCGATTTATGGACTGTAATGTTCAACGAATTGTATTTATAAAGGCAAAACTATTCAAATAATACGAAGAGTCTAATAAAAAACAGTTTCTTTATATATGTTACAGGCCAAACCCGATTTTAGGCCAAACTAGATTGGCCTAGGCCAAACTAGTCTATCCTAACGCCCATCGGATAAACTAGTTTTTCCTAGGCCAAACTAGTCTATCCTAACGCTCATCGGATAAACTAGTTTTTCCTAGGCCAAACTAGTCTATCCGAATGCCCATCGGATAAACTAGTTTTTCCTAGGCCAAACTAGTCTATCCGAACGCCCATCGGATAAACTAGATTTTCCTAGGCCAAACTAGTTTGGCCGAATGGTCATTAGGATGAACTAGTTTAGCCTGCTAGTCATTGGTTTGAATCAGTTTATCCTAGGCCGAACTAGATTGTCCTAGGCCAATTCAACTTGGCGTGTTTTTTTTTTAATCTACAGACCGCCACGGCGCCAACTTTCTAGTTTTGATCTAATTTAGCCTAGGCCAATGCAGTTTGACGCGATTTTAGCTCATAGACTATCAAAGTATGAGAGCTAATGTGCTCGCAGATTCTGTGTGTGTGTATGTAACCATGTACGTAGGTATGTACGTATGCACGTACGTATGTACATAATGCGATAACTCCTGATAGAAATATCCAATTTGCTTCAAATTTTGGACATAGATTTACCCTGATAACGAACTTTCCTGATTAGTTTCAGGGGTTCATTCGATAAGAATAAGGGAAGGGGAACAAAAGACTAATCCGCACCCCCCCCCCCTCCTTAATTTAGTTAAGTCAGTTTTCCATGCAAAAGTATCAGATTTTATTAAAATTTTGGGTATAATATCATTTTGATAAGGTACATTCATGATTAGTTGTGGGTATTCATTGTTTACATATAAAAAAACGAGGAATGGGGGGGGGGGGGGTAACACTCTTAATTTATGTAAATAGGTTTTTCACAGATAATTTACGGATTTGTTTCAAATTTTGGATGTAGGTTTCTTCAGATAAGGCGTTTACCTGATTAATTTAGGGGGTTCTGAGTTTAAATATAAAGATAGAGCGGATTATATTTTCAATCGGATAGAAACTTTTGGTTTTATGAAAAGATTTTTAATTCGTAACAGATATTGGTTTTCACACACATCACTTCACGCGATATTGTTCATATTAAAAAAGTAAATATCCGAATCCTTTTAAAAATAAGAAAAAGCTTAAATAAAGCCCGATACTTGAAATTTAGGATGGGAGGGGGGGTAGAGTAAGGGGACGCTAGATTTTTTTTTAAGCTCAGCGTTTTTTAAAGTTTTAGCTGCTAATTAAATATTACCATTTTTTGAAACTTTTAGAAACATAATAAAACACGATGTTAAATATTTAAGAAAAAAAATGCCGCGTTAAATACGACTATTTCTATTAGTAATTTTTGTAAAAATGTTAAATTCTTGTTGGAATTGTTTGAAACTTTGTGATAGTTTATAACACATGAATAAAAATTGTAAAAAAGCCCCATTACGAAAGGGAAAGGGGGGGGGGGCAAACAAAATCAGGAAATATAATGTAAATTCTAGGTTGATCTATTTGAAACTTTAAGATAGTTTATGACATATGATATAAATTTATAAAAATATATTTCGCGTTTACTGCCACTATTGACGAATAGTGATTTTTGCAAAAATCTTAAATTCTTGTTTTGAAGCACCGCGACATCGAGTAACATATCTACACATAGATTCTTTAACGGAGTTTTCTTAAGATACAGTTTTGTTGGCAATAGGGTGCGCTCCCTGGTGATGGAATGTGGAACTAATGCGAGCACCCTGGTGTTGGAATTTGGAACTAATACAACGCGATTTAGGTATGGACGAATGTTGAATCGAAGAGAAAGAAACATGATGATAAATATTTAAGAAAGAGGATTCCGCATCGAAATACCACTATTTTCTAATAGCAATTTTTGTAAAAACGTTAAATTCTTGCCGGAACGTTTTGAAAAATCCGAAACAACGTCTTTCAAATTCTAATTCAATCTGAAATTTCATGAAAATCTGTGTATTAGTACTATTTGAGATAGAATTATCGCAGAAATCATAAAAAAATTGGATAGAAGCGCTACCTATTGAGCCATTTACTCTAAAAACAAAAGAATACGAATTTATATCAGGGAACTGAATTTGAAGTTTGATGAAAATTCGTGCATTTCTTTTTGAGAAAGAACTATTGCGATAATCATGAATAATGCCACATAGCAGCGCCACCTGTTGCATGATTTACTCCAAAAACTAAAATTACTTTTGTACTTTTTTATAACAAGGACTAACAGAATCTGGAGTTTGATGAAAATTCATGCATTAGATCCTGAGATAGAGCTAATGCAATAATCACGAATAATACCGTATAGCGGCGCCACCTTTCAAGAGATTTACACCAAAAACTACAAAATACTAATTTATATCAGGGACTTACAGAATCTAAAGTTTGATGAAAATTCGTGCATTAATTCTTGCGACAGAGCTATTTCAGGAATCGGGAAAATTGAGCACAACAGCCCCACCTATTGAACAATTAACATGAAAACGTAAAAAGAATTAGTTCATATCACGGATTTACTGATTCCGGAAGTTTGATTAAAATTCGTAAATTAGTTATTGAAATAGTGTTGATGCAAATCAATAAAAATGCATTTTAGAAACGCCATCTGTTGAACTATTTACATGAAAAAGTAATCAGCATCAATTTATATCAGGGACTATCTGAATATAAATTTTTATTAAATTCCGTTCATTAGTTCTTGAGATACAGCTATTGTGAAAATTGTGAAAAATGTAGCATATCATAGCCATGTTGAGTGATTTACTTTAAAATAGAAACAACACCAACTCATGTCATGGACGAACTGAATCTAAAGTTTGATGGAAATTTGATAGTATTAGTTATTAAGATAAAGCTGATGCGTAAATCGTAAAAAAATGCAAAACAGCAGCGCCACCTGATGAGCGATTTACACCAAAAACTAATCAGCATCAATTTAGATCAGAGACTACCTGAATATAAATTTTTATTAAATTTCGTTCATTAGTTCTTCAGCCGCGTCCCCACAGCATGCGGTAGCGTATAGCAGGTGTACTGCGCGCGTACTGCCGAATGCTCTCTTACTTTTCGAACGAACTTCGAAGCGAACAAAATTTAAATCGTAGCAAGCGTGCTGAGCACGCACAGCCGAATGTAACCCTCCTTTTCGAAAGAACCTCGAAGCGAACGAAATTCGAACTGTATCCCCGCTGTCCACGCCAGTCCGATAGTGGGCGAAGCCAGCAAGTTTTAACTAAGCCACGTTATATTAGTTCCTAATTCCAACACCAGGGAGCGTACTCTATTATTAAGAAAACTGTATCTGAATGAAACTCCGTTAAACAACCTATTATTGGATATGTTACTTGAGGTCGCGGTGCTTTAAAACATAGAATTTCCGTTATATTTCCTGATTTTGTTCGCAACCACATCCTCTTTCACGCTGAAATGTAACTTTTTTTTTATAAATTTATATCATATGCCATAAACTATCACAAAGTTTCAAAAAGTTCCAGCAAGAATATAACATTTTTACAAAAATTACTATTAGAAAATAGTGGTATTTCGATGCAGAATCCTTTTTCATAAATATTTATCATCATGTTTTTTCTCTTCGAGGTTCGTCCGCTTCAACATATGCCCGTTTCAAGATTTTATATAAAAGAAGGGGCCTGATAGCGGGCGAAGCCGGCTGGTTTGAACTAAATCGCGCCCAAATTCCAACACCAGAGTGTCACGTTATATTAGTTACACATTAGTCCGTTATATTAGTTGCGTTATATTAGTCCTACATACGTACGTAGATAAGCATGTACATACGTACGTACATACGTACATACATACGTACATGGTTACATACACACACACAGAGTCTGCGAGCACATTAGCTCTCAGGCTTTGATAGTCTGTGAGCTAAAATCGCGTCAAATTGCATCGGTCCATGCTAAATTAGATCAAAACTAGAAAGTTGGCGTCGTGGCGGTCTTTAGATTCAATAAAATCATGCCAAGTTGAATTGGCCTAGGACAATCTAGTTCGGCCTAGGATAAACTAGTTCAAATCAATGAATAGCAGGCTAAACTAGTTCATCCTAATGACCGTTCGGCCAAACTAGTTTGGCCTAGGAAAATCTAGTTTATCCGATGGGCGTTCGGATAGACTAGTTTGGCCTAGGAAAAACTAGTTTATCCGATGGGCGTTCGGATAGACTAGTTTGGCCTAGGAAAAACTAGTTTATCCTATGGGCGTTAGGATAGACTAGTTTGGCCTAGGAAAAACTAGTTTATCCGATGGGCGTTAGGATAGACTAGTTTGGACTAGGCCAATCTAGTTTGGCCTAAAATCGGGTTTGGCCTGTAACATATACATGTTTACATATCTTGAATCCGGAATGACACCATAGTCAGTTACTAAATATCTCTCTAATAAAATGTGGACTAATACCACTCAAATTAATACTATTATTTGTATGATCCTTTTACATACCTAAAGTAATAAACCTTATTACTAAAAATAATATTTTAACTGACAAAATAGTAAAATAAAAGGGCTTTTTACCATAAAAAATATTCGACGTTCTAATATCAACAAGGCAAACGAAACTAAAATGTTGCCAAATAATCAAACAAACATCCGAAAGAAAGCGCGGCAATGCAGGCATGTTGCCATGGTCTCCAAGATGAGCCATAACAAATGGCTCCTAAAAATTTTAAATTTCTAATTGCCACATTGTAAAATAAATGAATAAAAGCAATAACATTTATATAGGGGAAAATTCAGAAACTCAAAGTGAAAAATATATTAAACAAGTACTAAGGAAAAAACACAGACTAATTCTATCAAATGGATATAAAGTTTAAAAAAATTAATCTATAAGAATAAGCTAAGCAATCATGGCAATAGGGAATATTAGGAAAAAAAATTCTCATTTTCATTTTGTCACACAGGAGTAAATATTTCAAGAAAAAATATTGTGACTGTGTGAGATTATTTTGCCTTATAAAAATCAAAATACGATTCAAACATCTGTTTTGCAAGAACACAGAAGAAATATCGTTTAAAAAATAAATAAATAAATAGATAAATTTCATGAAATGTTTGCAAAAAAACTGCAAATTTCATGAAAGAATCACGAAAAAACGCGAATTTCGTCAACGAATAGCGGAAAAACTCTATGAAAAGATCGTGGAAAAACTCTAATTTTATCAAAGCATTGCGAAAAAAACCGCTATTTTTGTAAAAAGATGTCGGGGAAAATATGTGTTTGCCGTCAGATGATCGCAGGAAAAACACAAATATCGCCAATGGATGGCGATTTAGACACCAAAAATCAGTTACCAATGCAAAAAATTTAATCACCACTTAGCGGCTAAATTTACGTAGTGACTGTGAATCTGCACGTATTACATGATAAGATACTATTATTGTTTACTTTCAACTTTATAGTTTAATATTGCATATCATGTCTTCATAGTTTTTAGCGATAAAAAAGGAAAAAAAACAGCTTACAAATGTCATTTATGTACAACTTAAAAGTGCGACACTACATACTGAAAAAGCAGAATTTCTGTTTTCTAATTTTCGTTTTGATGCAGAAATTCAAAGTTAAAAGTGTCATCCTTTGACGACTCCTTTTCATATTTTTACACCGAATGAAATTACTTTCTAGTAGTTTTATCTGTGGTCATTCTGAGCTTTTGCTTTTGATATGACTGAAAAATAAATGAATAGCAAAAACATTTATATGTATACTTTAGAAGTTCAAAGGCACAAATAACACGTTCGCTGTCGCTTACGTGAAGATGTGATGATGGTTAATGCCGCACTGTAGAAGTGAGTTTTTCCCAGAAGCCGATTTACTTTTTATGGCAAAAAATCAGTGAAAGATTTTACCGCGCCAGCACGTGACTGGCTGTTGGACATCACCCCACATCACGCGCTGGCGCGCGAGTGTCCCCTTGACGTTATCGCGTGATCGGCAGCGAATGTGTTAAGATCACCGTTTAAGATCACCAATAAACGATTTACACCCAAGAACCGCTTTCCAGCTGAACATATCTCGAAACTTATGGCATCCTCATGCAGGTTTCATTGAACAATTACTAGAGTATCTTATGGTTCAAATAGATATACAGTAAAACCTCTAAATAACGGACACCTCGGGAATGCAGAAATTGACCGCTATTCGGAGGTGTCCGCTATTGGGAAAACCTCAAGGATTCAAAAATCGCTAAGAAATGCTTAATGTTTCATTAATTGACTTTTATATGTATTAAAACCTCTATTATATGATTAATCAGAAATTAAAATTATTGACACAAATGAACACAAATGTACGTTATCATTTGTACACAAATGAAATTGTGTACACCTTTATCCGCTATTTAGTACACTCTTATAGAAAAAAAAACTGTTACAAAAGTGTACTTTTGCTTGCGATTACGTGTAATTTGTTTTTTAATCTGATGTTATTGGACATTGTACATGTACAGTTCCGGGCGGGTAAGGGGAGCGTTGCATTTTTTGACCATCAAAAACATAAAAATTTCAAAATCATCATTGAACATTTTGAATGCTCTAGGAAATGTCCCTCCCGGGCAACCTCCTGAATTCAACACTGGACGTGGGAGGTGGGAATTTTTCATCCTCCTGATTTATCTGTGATCACATAATTTGTGACCATTTCCCCGATAAATTTAGACGCTTTTTTACTTTTTTTTTCATTTTTTTTTCTTGTTAAAAAATATTTTTTCATTCTTTATCGCCGAAAATAGTGTCCGCTATTCGGAATGTCCGTTATTCAGAGGTTAAACATAGAAAAAATTTAAGTTTTGGGAGTGGGGATTAGAAAATTGTCCGTTAAATAGAGGTGTCCGCTATTCGGGAGTGTCCGTTATGGAGGTTTTAATGTAATAGTATTTAGTGCGGCAATTAATATGGTTTATGTTTTATCGATTAAACCAGCCAAACTCAATCTGTGGCATGCGGGCCCAGTGACTTTTATGTGCGGTCCGAAGTGCATAATTCTTAACGTATGTTTATGCAATTTACTTTTAATCTTCAGTGTTTTTTATGTGATTTCATGAAAAGATAAAATCTATTTTCTGTTATTTATAATTAACTTACAATTTCCAATTAACGTATAGCAATGTACATATAACTTAAAATTACGTTAAAAGCCATTTCCTTAGCTAAAAATTCTTTTTGCTATCTAGTCCTATTTGTCCTACAGTGATGAATATATTTTTTAATTTTCGACAATAATCAAACATCATTCCAAATTAAGTTTACACTATTATTTCAACAATAGTATTTTTTTTTTTTTTTTTTTTTTTGAAAAGTTCAATTTACAAAAGAAAGTCTCCTCTGTTTATTTATTTATTTATTTATTTTAATTATTAGGAAAATAGTTGTTGTTTTCAATACAGAACTGGGAGATCTGAAGCATATCTAAATTTTTTTTATTAATTGAATTTCACAACTTATTTTATTTTATTCGTTTTTTGATTGGTCGATGTTTAATATCTAAAAATTGAATACTTCTGTTGCTACGATGACATGTTTTCTGATTGGTTCATGTTTAATGTCCAAAAATGATATACTTCTGTTCCCACAATGACAAAAAAGGTAATAAAAACTTTAAAAAAACAATAATTTGAAAGCAAATTGTGATAAAAATTGCATTTAAAATTGCATTTTTTCTCTTCACAGTGGTGTAAAAATTTTAAATGTGCGATGTTTAGATGTTTAAAAATTTGCAGTCCAAAAATTATAAAACTGAAATTTTATTTAAATTTTTTTTATGGTGAGTCCAGAAATATTAATGTTTAATTCATGTCGTGCGTAATATGAGACATTCGGAAGTCAGTTTGATTGACTCCATCAAATAAAAATGCATATTTTAAGCAGTTGATGTTGTATATCTATTAACTATAGTGTTTTTTGTCATTGGTGCAGGACTATTAATGTTTAATGCATGGCGTACGTAATATAGGGCTCATTATGATCATCCTAAAAATGATGTTTATTATCATTATTAATTTAAATATAGCATTTATAAGTCTTTAAAATTTTAGTCTTTGAAAATATCATTTTCCAAATAGTCTTTGTAATTTGCTAAATTACAATTTTTTTATTTTTTTATTTTTATTTTATTTTATTTTATTTTATTTATTTTATTTTTTTACTTATAAAATTCGCACTCTTATATTATTCCGTTAATCATTTATTATATTGCTACTGCTTTTTGAGAGTTCAACTGTAATTCTATCGTGAGAGAAATTGACCCCGGAAAAAAAATGTATGGCACTATTGCCAACACACTGCTATAATTCTATAATATTTGCAATACAAACATATTGCGAAGTATTTTATTTGGAAAGAGAATTGTTAAATGTTTTGCTAATTTTTCTTCCGTGGAAAAAGTTCAATCATAGTGAAAATACTTTGTTATATTGCATTGTTATACAGCTTTATTATTTTGTTTACTATTTTTACTTACCCATCATACGTAGTATAGGGTAAGTCTTGCAGTCGTTTTGAAAATCGAAAAAAAAATTGACGGATTTACACGTTTTAGATAGTGGATATTCCGAAAAACATATTTTTAGAAAAAAAAATTGCCGTCCGTCTGTCTGTCTGCCTGTAAACGCTCTATCTCCCGAACAAATTGAGACAGAGACTAGAAATTTTGTATGTAGTTAGTATGTAAGAATGGGACGAAGCCTATTTAATATCAGCTACCTCGATTATCCGGAACTATTTTTTTCGGACCCTCGAAAAATTCTTTCTGATGAAAGGTACATAAAAATTTTCGAATTTTTTTGTTTTAAGGAATGGACGTAAAAGGCAATAAAATAACACACATTTTGCAAAGTCGATCGGATCATTAGTTGCCGAGATATGTGTAATCCTGTTTTCCACATTCTTCGATTTTTCATGACCCTGTATTTCATTCAAATTTCAATTCAGAGGTATATTTTAATTGGAAATGAGACGCTTAATCCGACACAGTTAATTGTTAGTTAAATGAAGTATTATTTTTGGAGTTATAAGGATGTTTCTTTTACGCAGTTCGGTATTATTTGAGCAGTTTGGCGTTTTATATAATTTGTCGAATTTGGTGCATCAGCAGTTCTTTAATAAAGCATTACTATGTATATTAACAACATTTAAATTTTGTTTATGAATTGCAATGCATTGTATAAATAGTTTTCACATCTTTTATTTTCATATATATATCCATGATGGGTAAGTATTACGATGACCCCCAACGACCAGTTTTTTAATCTTTTATAAGTATGTTGCGGTCCGCCTAAAGTTGAAAATTTATCTTTGCGGCCCATGAGAAAAAAAGGTTGCGTATGGCTGGATTAAACTATTTCAAATCAGTCGAACAAACTGCTTTTTTTCTCAACTGAATGAAAATGTGACCATGCGGAGACGCAAATGCCTAATTTTTTAGTTTCAGCTGCAATCTATACTCTAATTAAGAAATTTTGGGCAAGTTCGGCAGCTACAATTTACTCAAAAATTATGTACGCAATAAGTAGATTTGCGATAAATGATGCAGCATAATCTATTTAATCTCAATTAATGGAATCCCATATTAAACAATAGATACGTAATGATATTAAATTTTTTTAACGCAGACAAATTGTTTGGTAAATAAATTATACAAGTTGAATTTTTCTCCAGCTGATTGAAAAAGTATCCGCAAGGAGACGATAGTGACGATTCGATTTCAGACCTGGTTACAAAAATGAAGTTTTATAAAAATATTTTCTTATAGTATTGGAAAGTATTTCTTTATCTAAGCTTTGCGCATTATTACTCTCTTTCATTTGTTAATACTAGGACTTCCCTCAGAGGGATTAGTCTGAGCGATATTGCTGAGAATACACATTTAATAACTTGCGATAAGTAAAGAAAATGAGATGTTATCTTTAATTGGTCATTCATTGTGATAAAATATGATGAAAATAAGCATATTGAATCATAGAATTACAAAATCTTATATATAAAGTTGCATATACTATTTTTATAAAAGAAAAGCAAACCATGCATGGATATAAAATTGAAAATATGCAAAATGTTAAAAGTAATACAGAAAATAAAACACCAAATTTTCCTATACTGGAAATATAACTCTTTCAAATGATGTTATGAGCATAAAGAAAAGCTTCGCACCGATTTGGGAAACTATAAATAACATAAACTATTATGTTTGAAGAGAATGGAGAGTATTTTATATGGTGTGAAATCCGTCTGAATAGTTTATAATGTTGAATATCTGTTTTCCACGCATTTTTCCCGTACATTTAAAAAACACGATTTTGAGTCATCTTATTTAAAATCCAAATAAATAAATAAGAAGAAGCAATAATAGCATAAGTCAAAATATTTTATTTCAGCATCAAGGAATTGTATCGTAGTTGCACATGTGGAAAAAAGCTGCTTTTGGCCAAAAAACGTTGTCTTCACTAAATTTGAATCCGATTGAAAAAGTACCGTGATTAATTAAAATGTTATAGGCAGAGCTGCCAAGTCTCCGGCATTATGGATACCGGTATTTTAATACAGAAAATGTTTTATTAAATTGGAACATTCTGCGGATTTAAAAAATAACTTTTCCTATAAGAAAATTCTGCTATGAAATAAGCGGGAGCTTGGCATCTCTATATAGGAATATTTCGTAATCTACTTTTTAACCTTAAAAAAAGCAACGACCATTTTTCGGGTACAAAAAGTATTGCTAATTGTTCCATTTTGCATATAAAATACTGATTGTAATATTGATACATCTATGGTGATAAATTTCCAATAATTTTTCAAATCCCATTTATTTCATTAAAAATATAATTTTTTTTATTAATTTAGTTTAAAATAAATGGTTTTTAACTAATTTCATAATATTTTTGAAACATCACTTTTCATTGGCCATTTTTTTAAAGCATTTAGAAAATGGTTGTTGTTTTCAGTCAAATATAGACTTTGGTCTGTCCGCATTTTATTTTATTATTATTATTATTTATAAATGGTGGAGAAATATTCATACTTAATCCATAAAGTATATAATATACGACTCTGTTATTACATAAGTCACCTTTTTATTATCATAAAAATTATGTTTTTACTGATTTTTATTAACTCAATAGGAAACATTTTGTGCTTTGAGAAATAGATGTCCGCATTTCATTTATTTATTTATTTTAACAAAATTCTTTGTACTTAGAAGAATTTTTATTTAAATAGGAAATCCAAATGTCGCTGTTAATAAAGAAGAAAGTTACAAAAAAAAAGTTACAAAACGAGTAGACGCACACTATCAAATATGGAAAAACGACGAATCCAAAAAAGATGTCCTATGAAATATCATCTTTTAAATAAAAAAAACGAGGTCTGATTATCGAGCCTACTGATTACAAAATGTGCATTACATTAAAAAAAAACTGCAAATATTGATTTTTTTTTCTTTTGTGCAGTTTTGGCTTCGAAAGGTGCGCTATATTGCAAAAAGATATAAGCGACTATGAAAACACACTTGGTAAACGTTCATGCTCAGTTTTACAAATAAATATGGCACATATATGCCCTATACACACCGAGGTACCTAATTGGTGCCAAAATGGCGTTCAGTTACCTAACATGCTGGTTATCATATAAATGTTATGATAAATTGTTTGTTCTAAAAATATTATCATTTATTGATTGTTATTTCTTTTTTTTAATAACGGGTGAATTTCACATGAACTGCCAGTTTGATGTCCTGATGTTTAAATCTAAATTTCATATTAATAAATTTATTTTTGACATTCTAAAATCAGGTAGTAGCACATCTTTTTATGCTTTATTCAATGCATTCATTAGATTTTCTCAGAGTTATGAAATAGTGATCTTTTTTTTGTACTTTAGTTAGCAAGTAATGGGAATTTACTTGTCCTGAATAAAAAACTCGCAAAATTTCAATCTTTTTTTATGCTTCCAAACATTTTAAAATTTTTATATATGGATTAAAAGTAAAATATCCTGTGTTAATTAAACAAATAGATAGTTTATATATTTAAAATTAGTATCCAAGAGTTAAAAATTTAAATGTATTTTGTGTCCGCATATGCAGAACATGAGTGTTACTTTAGGGAAGTTAATATTATTTGTTTTTAAATATTTGTATATTGCAGTTGGCAATGGTAGTGAGAAAAACGATTTTGTTTCTTCTTTACAGTGCGCTTATTTAGAACGCGATAATTTTGTTCTATAATTGCTATTTATTAGAATGTTCATTTCAACATGGTGAGTATTTTTATTTTCTTACAGGAGTGTTACCCATTTATTTATTATTATTTTTTAATGTATAAAAATTGTCATGAAGTGTATATATGTTATTGTTATGCTCTGAGATACTTGGCACTGAAAATGCAGTGTGTAATATTTACGGTTCATTTGCAGGGATGTTAAAAAAATACATTATATTACGGTCAGTGAAGAAATATTATTGCAGTATTTTTCAATGATAGTACACTCTTATTGAAATATGTGCATATCACTCAGATATATTAAAGAGATAAAAAGAGCAAAATACTTTTATGTGTTCATTTACAGTGACACACAACAGCGTTTGGCTTCAGTTACTTATGAAGAATGTATACTAGAAGTGCGTTTCCAATTGTTTTGCACTTTTTAAAATTTAACTATTTCTTTTCATCTTGCACTGTTAAAAGTGAAGGTGACAAACCGGTGCCATTTGGGACTCAGAGGTGAAAAGGCCCTAGGGTCCATTGGAACCCGGGGCATTTGGAACCCTAGGGTGCCATGGGGGCTTGGATATGTAGTTGTAGTGCCGGCAGGTCTCTTACTGGGTGATTGGAGCTAAATAAGGTGCCATGCACTTCGTATTGGCAGCAATGTGGCACCTCATCGGGTGACTGGAACCATGCGTATGCGCTGTGACGTGTGTCTTTCTGTTTTATGTGACGGCAAATAAAATCTATGGCTATGAGTGAATGAAGGTGAACTCGATGGCCGAGCGGTTAGAACGCTGAGCTTATAATCAGACGTTGTGAGTTCGAATCCTTCGACGGCCAAAAGTCGGTTTGTATATTTTTTAATTTTTTATTATTGGAAACTCTGGATTAAGGGTGTCATCTTTTCACCCTAATTAAAGGTGCCATTCTGACTCTTTTAGGGGTGTCTTCAGTGAGACAAGCCTTTCACCCCTAAAAGTGTAACGGCAAACTCACGGTGGGCGCTATTTGTAACGTTATACGAAGACATACTCAGTAGTTTAGGTTAAAACAACAAAGTTTATTCAAGTGATAATGGCCGAAGGGAAGTGGAGCAAGTCTAAAATTTTACACACTGAGAACACTATGAACAGCTAAAATCATACTCACAGGCCCCAATCTAGCTCAGTCGTGGCACCGCCTAACACTTGACACTGTCTCCTGGCTGAGCTGCTGAACAAAGTTTAGTTAAACAGCCCGTGGCTGTGGGTAATACTTTATTTCACCAATAATTAAAATGGAACTACTATTAAACTTTCTTACCACGGCCGACTCTTAAATCCACTATCCAAACTCCTTTCCACTTTACTGGAGGCCGCTGCTACTTTCTATTCGTCAGCACTTCGCTAAACAGTCATCCACTTCGTTGTCTAATGGCAGAGGTCCGCACTCGCTGGCTGCTGGCTAATGCCAGAGACACACACACACCCAAACTCACCCCCAAGCTTTTATATGCTGCAAACTGAGATACTTCATATTAACATATTACTAATAACCGCGAGCTAACTGCGGAATTCGAAAGTGCACACACACTCTAGAAAGTTAAAGTAAAAGAGAGGATAGATGTCGCTTTTACGCCTACAAAATGTTAAATTATTGACGTCACGATCTCAGAAACACTAGAGTGCCTTTATGACAAAAGGTCACTCCCTCACAACCCCCCCCTCGGATTCCGCAGAGAAAAAGGGCTGGGCCAAATGCATGCCCAGAACTTTTTCTTGTTATAAATTTCGAGCCGTAATAAAACACAGTGATGGGTGAAATTTAGCGTCGAAACATAACTTTTAAAATATTAACTTTAACCCATCACAACCAAAAAAAAAACTCAGTTTGCCTCAAATATTCACATATTCAATCTAATCATTCTTCTATCTTACAAATAGCCTCCGTAAAACTTCCAAAAACTCGTAAAATTTTCAAAACTAATTACTTCTTTCAAAACAGCCCACTCCACTGGGAGTGCTAAAATTTCTCAAAATACTAAACTTCCGAAATTTTCCTCAATATTGCCATACAACTATAACTTTACCAAAAATTTCTCCACAACTTTTAATATACTAGAATTCGCACCAAGTCCAAAAAACCCAATGCGCAAAAATTTTCCTCATCCAAATTCATCTAGAATTACAATTACTTCATACTAAAATAACTGCTACTACGTAATACCTACAAACCCATTAGCCAATGAACTAACTCCCAAAATTCTTCAGAACTTAACTCCACTTTAACAATAATTGGGGCACATACGTACAGCGGCATATCGCTGTGCTTATGCAACAATCAAAAAATATCAAAAATTTACAAAATGACGTCATCATGTTCTTCATCTGTATTAACTAAAAGAAAAATAGCAGAATCAATACATAACACAGGTATACTTCCCTGCAAGAAAATCACATTAACATTCAATTTTAATATAATACAATTTCAAATTTAAACGCAGCTTAAAAATTCGCAACTTGCGGAAACCATTCCCAACTAAAGTACAAAACGCAACTCATAAAACACGAACGATAAGAAGAAAGTTAATTCATTAAATGTTAGTATAAGAGATAGAAACGCGTGTCAAGGACTTCTTGACCGCAAAACACGTGCGCGTCTGAACCGCGGCGCGTGTACAAAATAACCCAAATTACTATCTGTACTTTCTGAAAATTTAAACATACATTAACATACATTTTATAACACATGAACAATATAACAATATAGTAACATTTTTAACAAATAACACAACAATTTAACAATAGATCCAGAATTTTTAAAAGCAGTTAAGACCAAAATCTCAAACATACATAAAACTAACAATTTTGCAAACAAATTTTGAACACAATTAAGCACTAATCGTGAGTCCGTCAAAAAATTCCAAAAATGGCCAAAAGTACCAAACAGTCTTTCTGCTTTCTATTCCTTCATATTGCTACCACATATATGCACTCTAATAGAAATTTAATAAAGAACATTATCACCCAATCATAGAGATGATTCGCTGCTGGCAGGCCTCATACTACAGGATGGCTTCCTTCTCCTGTCCCAGAAACCTTGTACGAAGGATCTTTCGTCATCAGAACTGTACGGTGACGCCACAGTTGACTGTCGTGCCTGCAGCCTGGTTCGGAATGGATGCCGCGGGATACTTGTAGGTTCCGCTCGACGACTCTGCTCTGGCCGGTTTGCTGGGGTCACTCCATGGCGAGATTCACACTGTTGATGCCGGTAATCTGAGCGTTGTCTCCTCTTTCTAGATGCACCCGAAGTCACTGAAGATCCTAGACCACGTTTCTTTCCAGACCTACGCTGTTTCTTATTGGGCAAAAATTCCGACTTTAAAGTCCTTTTAACAGTTTGTCGAGTGTCCATACGAAATCTTTTCCGGGGATTAAGTACCGAAGATGGTGAACTATTAGATAATGTATGTTTGTGAGGTTGCTGTCTAATAGGTGGAGGAACTGGGCAGTTTATAATTTTTTGTCTTTTATGGCACACAGAGTCCGATGTATCTGACACAATTCTCTTATTTTTATTATCATACTTTGCTCTCGGCTTTCGACTTTCAAGAACAGTTTTTGGAGCTGTTTGACCAAATTTTCTTCTTGAATATTGATGAAAAGAATTAGATGAAGAAGTGCTGGACTCGGGACACTCATTGGATCGGGAATTTCGCGAACCACCACTCGACACATGAGAACCTTCACTACCATTTTCTCTAAACTTATAAACTCTAACCTGATCCAAATTAACCGTCATTCTTTCACCATTGACATCAACAACCAAATTATTATTTCGAACTTCTAAAACCTCGAACGGACCTACAAACTTCGGACCAAACTTAGCTACTCTCTTTTGACGACTTGAACTTAACCAATGCTTTTCCACTAACACAAAATCTCCAACTTTCACTTCTAACTCTCTCCTACGCATATTATAATACTGAGCTTGCTTTTCTTGCGCTTTTCCCATTTGAACCTGAGCTTCCTTAACCAACCTCTCAATATCCTGACACATGTACTGACTTTCCGCATCCGACACCATAACTAACCTTTGGAATGGAGTAATGACTTTTCTACCCAAAAACAATTCAGCAGGCGTTTTCCCCGTTGACTCGTGAACTGCTGTACGAAGTGCGTACGCAAAATGCTGAAGAAACTGGTCCCAATTTGCATGATGAGAACCAACATATGAAGAAATCATTTGAATTAATGTACGATTTACACGTTCAGCCATATTAGACTGAGTAAGTTCCATACCGACCTCAGTCTCCAACTTTTCACAAAAAGATTTAAAAATATTAGATATAGAATCATAACGAAATGGTTTACTAGCAACTAGTGCGTCAAAACCAATATGAACTTCATTCGTTAAACTCGGTTTATCTGAAAAAACTTTACCAAAATCGACTAAAGACTTATTAAACTCCACCTTCTTAACCTCACTTAAACTAGATTCCTCCAAATTAACTGACACTGAAACAGGCTCTTTCTTACTCACATTCTCATCATTATTCACGATTAACGACTTTTTAAAGAAATCCAAACTAATTCCTCTATCCTTCATATAATCCACACCAACTATACAATGCACTGTTAACCCATCTAACACACAAAACTCCCAACATGTCTTAACCGAACGAATTTCAACTTCCAATTCTACTGAACCTTTATTATCGCAAGCTACTCCCTGTGCTGACTGAACCACAAGACTTGACCTTTTCAACTTCTTATACGAAAAATATTTCCGATAACAATCAAAAGAAATGAACGACTTATCTGCCCCTGTATCGAAGACACTTTTAACGACAATACCATCTAACACAATTAACACTTCAGGTAACTCAACCGGATTAATAGTAATTTTATTCAAACACACCGAAGATATTTCCGACCTCTGAACACATTTGTTTTGCATTGACCTATTTTCAACATTCTCATCCAAAGTTAATCTCCTTACTTGCGACGAAACATTCCTGTCCCGTACTCCCCCACTACGATTATAACCACTATTCTGTCTATTTCCATACATTTTTCTCTCACCACTTCTAAAATTATTAGCACCACCACCATTCCTATTACCATTACTAGTATTCGACATATTACGACCAAATCCATCATTTCTATTACGCACATTATTATCCAGAAATCGCTGTCCCCCTCTCACAAAATTACGTTCCCCCTCATTTCTCAAATTATTATCCGTGACAGGTCTCTGCCGAGGGCTACGCAAATCCCGTTGATCCGAGCTATGCCGAGTCTCGTACTTCGATAATATCTGATGCATTTCTGCAAAATTCTTCGGTGCTTTAACTTCAATAAAGTCCTGTATATTTGGATTAAAAAGAGGAAAAACAATGTCCAACAATTCCTCAAATGTGATATCTAAATCTAATTTATTTTTTAGTTCAAGCTTACGTAGGTAGAATTTTGACGCCGACTCATAAATATTCTGCTTATTACAATAGAACTCTTTTCTCAAAATACTTTTATCATTAACGGGAGGAAATGCCTTCTTTAACTCGATCACAGTTTGTTCAAATCTTTTCGCTTCTTCATTAATCAAAAACTTTCCTATATTTTCCAACCACAAAAGTGCTTCGCCCTTTAACGAGCATTTAAGCACTACGTATCTACTTTTTTCAGGTACATTATTGAACAAAATATAATCATCTAATTTAACTAAAAATTCACTAATATCACCCTCACCGGTGAAATACACACGTGGCACAATCTCATAATGTCCGATGTTTCGTTGGGCGCCATTTGTAACGGCAAACTCACGGTGGGCGCTATTTGTAACGTTATACGAAGACATACTCAGTAGTTTAGGTTAAAACAACAAAGTTTATTCAAGTGATAATGGCCGAAGGGAAGTGGAGCAAGTCTAAAATTTTACACACTGAGAACACTATGAACAGCTAAAATCATACTCACAGGCCCCAATCTAGCTCAGTCGTGGCACCGCCTAACACTTGACACTGTCTCCTGGCTGAGCTGCTGAACAAAGTTTAGTTAAACAGCCCGTGGCTGTGGGTAATACTTTATTTCACCAATAATTAAAATGGAACTACTATTAAACTTTCTTACCACGGCCGACTCTTAAATCCACTATCCAAACTCCTTTCCACTTTACTGGAGGCCGCTGCTACTTTCTATTCGTCAGCACTTCGCTAAACAGTCATCCACTTCGTTGTCTAATGGCAGAGGTCCGCACTCGCTGGCTGCTGGCTAATGCCAGAGACACACACACACCCAAACTCACCCCCAAGCTTTTATATGCTGCAAACTGAGATACTTCATATTAACATATTACTAATAACCGCGAGCTAACTGCGGAATTCGAAAGTGCACACACACTCTAGAAAGTTAAAGTAAAAGAGAGGATAGATGTCGCTTTTACGCCTACAAAATGTTAAATTATTGACGTCACGATCTCAGAAACACTAGAGTGCCTTTATGACAAAAGGTCACTCCCTCACAACCCCCCCCTCGGATTCCGCAGAGAAAAAGGGCTGGGCCAAATGCATGCCCAGAACTTTTTCTTGTTATAAATTTCGAGCCGTAATAAAACACAGTGATGGGTGAAATTTAGCGTCGAAACATAACTTTTAAAATATTAACTTTAACCCATCACAACCAAAAAAAAAACTCAGTTTGCCTCAAATATTCACATATTCAATCTAATCATTCTTCTATCTTACAAATAGCCTCCGTAAAACTTCCAAAAACTCGTAAAATTTTCAAAACTAATTACTTCTTTCAAAACAGCCCACTCCACTGGGAGTGCTAAAATTTCTCAAAATACTAAACTTCCGAAATTTTCCTCAATATTGCCATACAACTATAACTTTACCAAAAATTTCTCCACAACTTTTAATATACTAGAATTCGCACCAAGTCCAAAAAACCCAATGCGCAAAAATTTTCCTCATCCAAATTCATCTAGAATTACAATTACTTCATACTAAAATAACTGCTACTACGTAATACCTACAAACCCATTAGCCAATGAACTAACTCCCAAAATTCTTCAGAACTTAACTCCACTTTAACAATAATTGGGGCACATACGTACAGCGGCATATCGCTGTGCTTATGCAACAATCAAAAAATATCAAAAATTTACAAAATGACGTCATCATGTTCTTCATCTGTATTAACTAAAAGAAAAATAGCAGAATCAATACATAACACAGGTATACTTCCCTGCAAGAAAATCACATTAACATTCAATTTTAATATAATACAATTTCAAATTTAAACGCAGCTTAAAAATTCGCAACTTGCGGAAACCATTCCCAACTAAAGTACAAAACGCAACTCATAAAACACGAACGATAAGAAGAAAGTTAATTCATTAAATGTTAGTATAAGAGATAGAAACGCGTGTCAAGGACTTCTTGACCGCAAAACACGTGCGCGTCTGAACCGCGGCGCGTGTACAAAATAACCCAAATTACTATCTGTACTTTCTGAAAATTTAAACATACATTAACATACATTTTATAACACATGAACAATATAACAATATAGTAACATTTTTAACAAATAACACAACAATTTAACAATAGATCCAGAATTTTTAAAAGCAGTTAAGACCAAAATCTCAAACATACATAAAACTAACAATTTTGCAAACAAATTTTGAACACAATTAAGCACTAATCGTGAGTCCGTCAAAAAATTCCAAAAATGGCCAAAAGTACCAAACAGTCTTTCTGCTTTCTATTCCTTCATATTGCTACCACATATATGCACTCTAATAGAAATTTAATAAAGAACATTATCACCCAATCATAGAGATGATTCGCTGCTGGCAGGCCTCATACTACAGGATGGCTTCCTTCTCCTGTCCCAGAAACCTTGTACGAAGGATCTTTCGTCATCAGAACTGTACGGTGACGCCACAGTTGACTGTCGTGCCTGCAGCCTGGTTCGGAATGGATGCCGCGGGATACTTGTAGGTTCCGCTCGACGACTCTGCTCTGGCCGGTTTGCTGGGGTCACTCCATGGCGAGATTCACACTGTTGATGCCGGTAATCTGAGCGTTGTCTCCTCTTTCTAGATGCACCCGAAGTCACTGAAGATCCTAGACCACGTTTCTTTCCAGACCTACGCTGTTTCTTATTGGGCAAAAATTCCGACTTTAAAGTCCTTTTAACAGTTTGTCGAGTGTCCATACGAAATCTTTTCCGGGGATTAAGTACCGAAGATGGTGAACTATTAGATAATGTATGTTTGTGAGGTTGCTGTCTAATAGGTGGAGGAACTGGGCAGTTTATAATTTTTTGTCTTTTATGGCACACAGAGTCCGATGTATCTGACACAATTCTCTTATTTTTATTATCATACTTTGCTCTCGGCTTTCGACTTTCAAGAACAGTTTTTGGAGCTGTTTGACCAAATTTTCTTCTTGAATATTGATGAAAAGAATTAGATGAAGAAGTGCTGGACTCGGGACACTCATTGGATCGGGAATTTCGCGAACCACCACTCGACACATGAGAACCTTCACTACCATTTTCTCTAAACTTATAAACTCTAACCTGATCCAAATTAACCGTCATTCTTTCACCATTGACATCAACAACCAAATTATTATTTCGAACTTCTAAAACCTCGAACGGACCTACAAACTTCGGACCAAACTTAGCTACTCTCTTTTGACGACTTGAACTTAACCAATGCTTTTCCACTAACACAAAATCTCCAACTTTCACTTCTAACTCTCTCCTACGCATATTATAATACTGAGCTTGCTTTTCTTGCGCTTTTCCCATTTGAACCTGAGCTTCCTTAACCAACCTCTCAATATCCTGACACATGTACTGACTTTCCGCATCCGACACCATAACTAACCTTTGGAATGGAGTAATGACTTTTCTACCCAAAAACAATTCAGCAGGCGTTTTCCCCGTTGACTCGTGAACTGCTGTACGAAGTGCGTACGCAAAATGCTGAAGAAACTGGTCCCAATTTGCATGATGAGAACCAACATATGAAGAAATCATTTGAATTAATGTACGATTTACACGTTCAGCCATATTAGACTGAGTAAGTTCCATACCGACCTCAGTCTCCAACTTTTCACAAAAAGATTTAAAAATATTAGATATAGAATCATAACGAAATGGTTTACTAGCAACTAGTGCGTCAAAACCAATATGAACTTCATTCGTTAAACTCGGTTTATCTGAAAAAACTTTACCAAAATCGACTAAAGACTTATTAAACTCCACCTTCTTAACCTCACTTAAACTAGATTCCTCCAAATTAACTGACACTGAAACAGGCTCTTTCTTACTCACATTCTCATCATTATTCACGATTAACGACTTTTTAAAGAAATCCAAACTAATTCCTCTATCCTTCATATAATCCACACCAACTATACAATGCACTGTTAACCCATCTAACACACAAAACTCCCAACATGTCTTAACCGAACGAATTTCAACTTCCAATTCTACTGAACCTTTATTATCGCAAGCTACTCCCTGTGCTGACTGAACCACAAGACTTGACCTTTTCAACTTCTTATACGAAAAATATTTCCGATAACAATCAAAAGAAATGAACGACTTATCTGCCCCTGTATCGAAGACACTTTTAACGACAATACCATCTAACACAATTAACACTTCAGGTAACTCAACCGGATTAATAGTAATTTTATTCAAACACACCGAAGATATTTCCGACCTCTGAACACATTTGTTTTGCATTGACCTATTTTCAACATTCTCATCCAAAGTTAATCTCCTTACTTGCGACGAAACATTCCTGTCCCGTACTCCCCCACTACGATTATAACCACTATTCTGTCTATTTCCATACATTTTTCTCTCACCACTTCTAAAATTATTAGCACCACCACCATTCCTATTACCATTACTAGTATTCGACATATTACGACCAAATCCATCATTTCTATTACGCACATTATTATCCAGAAATCGCTGTCCCCCTCTCACAAAATTACGTTCCCCCTCATTTCTCAAATTATTATCCGTGACAGGTCTCTGCCGAGGGCTACGCAAATCCCGTTGATCCGAGCTATGCCGAGTCTCGTACTTCGATAATATCTGATGCATTTCTGCAAAATTCTTCGGTGCTTTAACTTCAATAAAGTCCTGTATATTTGGATTAAAAAGAGGAAAAACAATGTCCAACAATTCCTCAAATGTGATATCTAAATCTAATTTATTTTTTAGTTCAAGCTTACGTAGGTAGAATTTTGACGCCGACTCATAAATATTCTGCTTATTACAATAGAACTCTTTTCTCAAAATACTTTTATCATTAACGGGAGGAAATGCCTTCTTTAACTCGATCACAGTTTGTTCAAATCTTTTCGCTTCTTCATTAATCAAAAACTTTCCTATATTTTCCAACCACAAAAGTGCTTCGCCCTTTAACGAGCATTTAAGCACTACGTATCTACTTTTTTCAGGTACATTATTGAACAAAATATAATCATCTAATTTAACTAAAAATTCACTAATATCACCCTCACCGGTGAAATACACACGTGGCACAATCTCATAATGTCCGATGTTTCGTTGGGCGCCATTTGTAACGGCAAACTCACGGTGGGCGCTATTTGTAACGTTATACGAAGACATACTCAGTAGTTTAGGTTAAAACAACAAAGTTTATTCAAGTGATAATGGCCGAAGGGAAGTGGAGCAAGTCTAAAATTTTACACACTGAGAACACTATGAACAGCTAAAATCATACTCACAGGCCCCAATCTAGCTCAGTCGTGGCACCGCCTAACACTTGACACTGTCTCCTGGCTGAGCTGCTGAACAAAGTTTAGTTAAACAGCCCGTGGCTGTGGGTAATACTTTATTTCACCAATAATTAAAATGGAACTACTATTAAACTTTCTTACCACGGCCGACTCTTAAATCCACTATCCAAACTCCTTTCCACTTTACTGGAGGCCGCTGCTACTTTCTATTCGTCAGCACTTCGCTAAACAGTCATCCACTTCGTTGTCTAATGGCAGAGGTCCGCACTCGCTGGCTGCTGGCTAATGCCAGAGACACACACACACCCAAACTCACCCCCAAGCTTTTATATGCTGCAAACTGAGATACTTCATATTAACATATTACTAATAACCGCGAGCTAACTGCGGAATTCGAAAGTGCACACACACTCTAGAAAGTTAAAGTAAAAGAGAGGATAGATGTTGCTTTTACGCCTACAAAATGTTAAATTATTGACGTCACGATCTCAGAAACACTAGAGTGCCTTTATGACAAAAGGTCACTCCCTCACAAAAGGTGCAATGTGTCACCATTGTTTTAACAGTTGCTTTGTGTGTACGAATTCTATAAATCGTATACAGGGGCACAGAAACAATCCTAATTTAACTTTTAATTATTGACAGAAAATAGAAATATTCAACTATGCTATGCGTTTAATTAACATTTAGCCCACTACGTAGTATGCATACAAATCTATAGATTATATATAGTGTCGCACAGAAAAATCTGCATATTGATGATAGAAGCAGCAAATGGGTGTTTGAGTTATACCGTTTCTAAACTGTTTATTTAAACACCTTTTACCTTGATTACCTGTAAATGTTATTACTTTTTTCTATACTAGCGTATCTGCCCGGCGCTGCTCGGATTCTTCAAAAAAATTAAGAATTGTGAGAAAAAAACTTTAAAATCAAAATAAAAAAAACTCGAAATATTTAAAAATTGTTGTCCGAATTTCGTTTAACGTTCATTGAAAAGAGAAGGGCTAGAAATTTGAAACTGGATGCTTTTTACTAATGTGGAAAAATCTTACAAAACTGTGAAAGTATTAAAACGTTTATAAAAATATAAAACAAAATTCAAAAATTGTATTTTAAAATTCGAATAAACTTAGAGGAAAAGAGGGCAGAATTTACTACATTCGGTTGAAAATTGAACGTCTAAAAAGTCGAAGCGGATCGCGAAGAAACGTGAGCATTGCATTAAAAATGCAAAAATTTCAAAATCACGGAACTAAAAAGTTACTCTATTTGGATAAAAGTTTTGAATCTAATTAGTGTAATAAAGAAGCAAGCAGTGAAATGCGAATAAAAAAGTTAAAAAATCGCAATAAAAACCTTTAATATTCGCAAAAATCGCACAGGAGAAAATTTTTCATATTAGAAAAAAGTTTAAAACCGAATACCTTTTCCGTATCAAAAATATCGCCATGAACTCAAACAAACAAAAGAAAAGCTAAAACATTGCATTAAAAATGGCTGGAGATCAAAATAGGAGAGCAAAAATAATTGCCATAAAGACTAAAAGTTTGAAACCAAATTCCTGTTAGGCTAGAATTTTAAAATCGAATTCCTTTGAAAAATGTCAAAAAATGACTGTGAAAGCCCGAAAATTGCACTGAAAATAGTATTAAACATCGCAAAATATTAAAAAGTCGCTAGAGTAAAAATTTACTGTTAAAAGATAAAATAACTGCAATCAAAAAATGTATTATATTAAACAAAATGTTTGAAATAAAAATCAGTTTCCGAATGTCAAAGAATCGCCACGAAAATTGAAGAATGGCTAAAAATCACATTGCAAATTTCATTAAAAATCGCTAAATATTTGGAAGTCAATGCCTAAAAGATTAATATGAAGAGAGGGGGGGGTTGTAATCAGAAATTATTCATGAATAACAAAATATTGACATGAAACGCCGAAAATCCTATTAAATGATAAAACAGTGCAATATGAAAAAAAGTCCTTCCGGCAATGCCGGGAGGAAGAGGTAGCTTTCATATACTTATATATTTATTTATTTATTTTAAAGTAAGTTACATTGTTCAAAAATACTAATCTCAAATTAGTGGAAATAATCTTATAAAATTAGTGATTTTATAAAATTGAATACTAGTTTTTGTCAAAACTGAATATTAATAGGAATTTTTAGAAATTAGTCATCTTTTATTCAATCTGGTTTTAATTTAAGCGATTTGGAGAGTCACTAAATTCCACGATATCATAAAGTGTATGCCATTTTAAAGCAACATTGTGGATCGTTCAGATCAGACCGTTTCAAAATGTCAGCCATAAGAAAAATTCAAAGTGCTATAACTCAATCATTTTGTAAGATATAGACAAAATAAAAAGTGTTCTGGAATCGTTGTTTTAAGTTCTAACACGTAAAAGAAAAATATTTTTCAAATTTTGATATTTTTCGCATTTAATTTAAAATTTTTAAATTTTTAAAAAATTTAAAATGGCCACCTCTTTGAAACAAAATGGCGGATGATGCTGGCCAACGAACTCGGTCGAGACATTTGTATGTACTATGTACATACCAAATTTAATTGAAATCGGTTCATAAATACGCGTGTTTTCACGTGATAAAATCATATCGTTTCAAAATGTCAGCCATAAGAAAAATTCAAAGTGCTATAACTCAATCATTTTTTAAGATATAGATAAAATAAAAAGTGTTCTGGAATCTTTGTTTTATGTTCTAACACTTAAAAGAAAAATATTTTTCAACTTTTAATTTTTTCGCATTTAATTTTAAATTTTAAATTTTTTTAAAAATTTAAAATGGCCGCCATTTTGAAAAAAATGGCGGATTATGCTGACCAACGAACTCGGTCGAGACATTTGTATGTACTATGTACATACCAAGTTTCAGTGAAATCGATTCATAAATACGCGTGTTATGACGTGACAAAAATCAGATCGTTTCAAAATGTCAGCAATAAGAAAAATTCAAAGTGCTATAACTCAATCATTTTTTAAGATATAGACAAAATAAAAAGTGTTCTGGAATCTTTGTTTTAAGTTCTAACACGTAAAAGAAAAACATTTTTCAACTTTTAATTTTTTCGCATTTAATTTTAAATTTTAAATTTTTTTTAATTTAAAATGGCCACCATTTTGAAACAAAATGGCGGATGATGCTGACCATCGAATTCGGTCGAGACATTTGTATGTACTATGTACATACCAAGTTTCATTCAAATCGGTTCATAAATACGTTAGTTATCGCATGACAAAAATCATATATATATATATATATATATATATATATATATATATATATGGTTATATATATACATATATATATATATGTCAACATTTGAACGGAGGGTGCTTTTGGGGTCTGGGGGTCATGATCGGTGAAAATATACCAAAATTTTCCGGAAGTGCTTTCTTCCGGACGGCTGCAATAGGTAGCTTTTTACTTTTTGTAATGAAAGCTACCTAAAACTATATTAGGCAAAATGTTTGAAATCGAAATAGGTTTCCGAATGACAAAAATTCGCCAAGGAACTAAACAAATTGCTAATTGTCACAGATGTCAGAAAAGATGTCATATATGCACCACATTGGCGCGCTATTTTTCTGGCGCCAATTTGGCGAAACCCAGTTACGTGCATACTTTTTTAACTAATTTCTATTATTTTAAAAGGTAATAATCGTAAATTAAAAAAAAGCTTAGTTAATATTTATAGAGTAAAATAATTTATATCATTTTAAAAAAGAAAATAAAAGTAAACAAACAGTTTATTAATAAATAAGTAACAATAGCCGGGTTACCATGTGAAGCACATATAATTGCTATTTTGTTGCAATCGCACCAGTGTGGTGCGTATATGACATATTGTGTGTATTTCTCTGGCAGAATCTTCTAATTTAGCAAATAATTAAGCAATTAAAATAAATTATGAATAAAAGAAATATGATTTAATGGTTATTTTACATTCAAGCTAGACTAATCTGATCGCCAATTGCGGCTAGTTTATTGAATTTGGGTAAAACACTATAATCGGAAATCATTCACGAATGATTAAAAAATCGGCGTAAAGCGTAGAAAATCTCGAAAAGTCGTATTAAATATAGATACATGGAAAAATCAAATACATTAGGCTAGGGTATATAAGGGTAAAACAATGCAATTGGAAAACTTTCATGAATGGCAAAAAAATTGACGCAAAATGTAAAAAAAAAAAATAAAAATTGCTAAAAATAGCATTAAAAATTGTTAAATTGCAAAATTCAGTGGCATTTTTTTTAAGTAAGGATAAATATTGGAAATTAAATTCCTTTTACAAATTTCAAAAAATAGTCGTGAAATTCTAAAAACCACTAAAATAATCACTGAAAAATTCATTAAAAATCGCTAAATGTAAATGCATCCCAAGAATAAAAATTTATTGTAGGCGGGTAAAATATAGTAATCACATTTTTCATGAATTGCAAAAAAGTCGACGCAGAACACAAAATGTACGAAAAAATAGCATTGAAAATAGACAAAATTTAAAAAATGTAGATGGTGAAATTTACTAAATTAGTCTAAAAATTTGCAACCAAATTCCTTTTTTGATTATTTAAACATCACTGTGGAGATTGAAAAAAATGGTACTAATCGCATTAAAAATTTAATTAAAAATAGCATTGAAAACTGCATTAAAAACGCACTGAAAAATGCGCTAAAAATCGCTAGTTAATTTAAAAATCGCAGTAATCAGAATTTTCTCAAAAGGATAAAATATTCTAATCGGAAATCAATACTAATTGATTATCCGGTCGGTCAAGAAACTAAATAGCCAAACTGTAAGATTAAACGCCAATAATGGCTGATCGTAAATGTCACATTCACTTGACATTAAACACGTTACACATGTTTGTTACGTCTTCAAGTGATTTTTGCTTCGTTGTTTTATTTGTATTTTCATTGATGTTTTTCTAATTTATTTGTCCTTTCATTATTTAACATAAAAATTACATTAATTTGCATAGTTTGGCGAGTCGTTTGATGATTTATATAATTTGGCAAAATTGATCGACAGCATGATGAAGTATTACACGGAAATCTTTTATGGATAATAAAAAATCGACGCGGCACGCGAAAAATCTTTTAAAAAATGCATTAAAAACCTCTAAAATTACATATGATTAAAAGTTTAATAATCAATTTTTATTTTCAAATATCAAAAATTACCATAAAACTCAAAGAAAAAAAACCCGCTAAAAATCTCATTGAAAAATGCATAAAAAATAACTAATATTAAAAAATAGCAAGGTTAAAAATTTATTCTAATAGGGTAAAACAGTGTAATTGGAAATATTTCATGAATGACGAAAATTCGACATCAAACGCAAAAATTCTCGAAAAATCGCATTAAAATCGCTGAAATTCATGCATTTTAGCAGACAACACCATGCGAAGGAGAAGGAGCACGAAAGGGTCGATTGCCCCGGGTACAAAAATTTGGTTGGCGTCAAATTTATACTACCAACGTCATTTTTGGTCTATCGCAAAAAAAAAACAGTTCACGGAGGGGGGGGGGGGGAGCTAAATTGGAACTTTGGGTCGGGTGCAGTTTTCTGTTCGCATGCCCCTGTTAGCAGACAAAATTAGTACATTAAACTAAAAGTTTAAATCAAAATTCCTTTTACTAATATCAAAATACAGCGCAAAATACGAAAAACATTAAAAATTGCAGTAAAAAATTCACTAAAAATCCAAAAGCCATTACGCGAAATCCATATAAATTATATTGAAAAGAGAACAAAATTCATTATATTAGGTTAAAAGGATGAAACCGCATTCTTTTCGCTAATGGGGAAAAACCATTACATTATAAAAACCTGCTAAAAATCGCATAAAAACTATATTAAAAAATCAAAAATCGGCCTTCGAGGTGCTAAACTTCATATATAGAGGAATTTTCTACCAAAATTTTGTAGCTCTTCGTGCAGCAGTCTCTCCAGGACATCGTCGGCATTTAAAAATTCTTAGTTTGTATTATAAGCTATCTTAAAGTTTCAAACAGGCCTTCTTGTTACATTTCCTAATTTTGCTCGCGCCCCTCTCCTTTCGTACCCTGAAATATGTTACGCCATTTTTTTTTAATTTTTTATCATGTATTATAAACAATCTTACAGTTTAAAACAAATCATATTGTAAATTTTCCCAATTTTAACAAAATCGCTGTATGTTGGTTCCATATTCCACCACCAGGGATCGCACTCTATTCTTATCAAAACTATATCTATACGAAACTCCTTTAAAAAACCTATCAGGAGATATATTACTCGAGGGAGTAGCGGTCTTGAGCAAGAATTTAAGATATTTGATGAAATTTCTATTAAAAATGAGTTGTATCTAAACTTTTGACTTTTGACATTTTAGGTAGATTTCGCAAAAAAAATTCTACCTTTTATATTCTCAATGGTTCAAGTTTTTGATAGAGAAACTATTAAAAAAATAGATACTAAACGCAAAAAATCTCGAAAAATCGTTAAAAATCGAATTAAAAATCGTTGAAATCTAAAAATCGTAGAAGATAAACTTTTGTGCATTACAATAAAAGTTCGAAACAATTTTCCTTTTATCATTTAAAAAAAAAATAGACGCAAAATGTGAAAAAACACTAAGAATCGCATAAAAAAATTCATTAAAAATTTAAAAATCGATGTAAGAATTCCGAATAAACTTTATTGAAAAGAGAAAAAAAAATGCTATATTGGGTTAAAAAAATGAAAACGTATTCCTTTCACTATTGGGATAAAACCTCAAAAAGAAGGCATCCTTCTATAGTAAAAAAAAACTAGCCTTAAAAGGAATGACTCCTGCAATGATGCTGATGTGGAAGATTTCCGGAACTAACGAATCCGGTTTGTCCACTCCTTCCATGAGTCGAATAGACCAATCAGGAAAGGACTCCGTCTATGCATCGCCGTATGGGTTACCATAAAGAGAGGAAAGGTTACCATCGCCAACAATCGCCACGTTTGTCGCCAACTTGGCGATATATCGCCAAATTTGGCGACCAAAATTAGTTGTCAAAAGTGACGCCAACTTGGCGATAACTGTAATATTTCGCCAAATTTTTAATTTCTTTACAACACCAGTCGTTTGATACATCATTTGAGACGTTTGCAACTGCTTATTCATATAATGGATGTCTTGTGTGTTATCCCCCATTCTGCTCCCTAGGGGGGACACATTTTTAATTTCTTTACAACACCAGTCGTGTTACACCAGATTTGAAAGGTCTGCAACTGCTTATTCATAATATGGGTGTCTTGTGTGTCACCCCCACACTCTGCTCTCCCCAGGGGGGGGGGTCACATTTTTAATTTCTTTACAACACCAATTGTGTGACACATCAATTGAGAGGTCTGCAACTGCTTATTCATATTATGGATATCTTGTGTGTAACCCCCCCCCCTCTGCCCTCAGAGGGGTCTCATTTTGTAATTTCTTTACAACACCAATTGTGTGACACATCATTTGAAATATCTGCAACTGTTTATTCATTTTATGGATGTCTTGTGTGTCACCCCCCCCAGGGGGGCACATTTTTAATTTCTTTACAACACCAGTTGTGTGCTATATCATTTGAGAGGTCTGCAGCTGCTTATTCATATTATGGATGTCTTTTGTGTCGCCTCCCACTCTGCTCCCCAAGGGGGCACATTTTTAATTTCTTTACAACACCAGTCGTGTGACACATCATTAAAAAGGTGTGCAACTGCTTATTCATACCATGGGGTATTGGCGAGCGCAGCAAGCAGGGGCAGCCAATAAGTTGGAATCGCGAAGCGATTACGCGGGGGGTTGGCGAGCATAGCGAGCAGGGGGGCGGGGCCCCCCTAGTAGTAAAAAAAAAACTAGCCTTAAAAGGAATGATTCCTAGAATGATGCTGATGTGTAAGATTTCCGGAAATAACGAATCCGGGCGGACCACTCCTTCCATGAGTCGAATAGACCAATCAGGAAAGGGATCCACCTATGCATCGCCGTATGGGTTACCATAAAGAGGCAAAGGTTACCATCGCCAACAATCGCCAAGTTTGTAGCCAACTTGGCGACATATCGCCAAATTTGGCGACCAAAATTAATCGCCAAAAGTGACGCCAACTTGGCGATAACTGTAATATTTAGCCAAATTTTTAATTTCTTTACAACACCAGTCGTGTGACACATGATTTGAAAGGTCTGCAACAGCTTATTCATATTATGGATGTCTTCTTTGTCATCCCCACACTCTGCTCCCCCCAGGGGGGGGCACATTTTTAATTTATTTACAACACCAGTTGTGTGACACATCATTTGAAAGGTCTGCAACTGCTTATTCATATTATGGATGCCTTGTGTGTCAACCTGTCAACCCCCTCACTCTGCCCCCCACGGGAGGCACATTTTTAATTTCTTTACAACACCAGTTGTGTGACACATCATTTGAGAGGTCTGCAACTGCTTATTCACATTATGGATGTCTTGTATGTCACCCCCCCCCTCTGCCCCCCTGGGGGAGCACATTTTTAATTTTTTACAACACCAGTCGTGTGACACATCATTTGAAAGGTCTGCAACTGCTTATTCATACTATGGCGAGCGCAGCAAGCTGGGGGTAGTCTACAACTTGGAATCTCGAAGCGATTACCAGGGGGGATTGGCGAGCGTAGCGAGTAGGGGGGCGGAGCCCCCCTAGTTATTTAAGAAAATCTAATCAAAAAATCAAAAAACGGGCTTCGAGGTGCAAAACTACGTGTATAGAGGTACCCTCCCTCCAAATTTTGTAACTCTACATGCAGCGGTCTCTTCAGAACAGCGCTGACACACAAACATACTTGTCTCTTTATTATTATAGAGATGCAAGGGAAAGTGTTACAAAATCTATGCAGGACGCATTTTCTTCTTTCCTTTTTTTACTTTCTTCTATCTTCAATAGAAGAAAGTATTGTAATCGAAATTTTTTTCGACTTCCGGTTTTCGACGCATTTACACGTTTTAGGGGTCAGGGATTCCAAAAAACTTTTTTTACAAAATGTCTGTCTGTCCGTGTGTCTGTGTATATGTCGCCATTCTACCATCAAAAAGAGTATGAAGTTATGCATACAATTGAACCAAATTTTTTGTGAATGTTTTTGGCTGTGGCAAGCAGGTCCTCCTTTAGTTTTGAAATATTCCGCCGGAAGGGGGCGCTGCAATCGCGATTTTTGTGCCCATTTTCAATATTGTACCGACCAAAAGTCTATGAAGTTATGCATCGAATTGAACCAAATTTTTTGTGCAAGTGTATGACTATGGCTAGTTGGTCCTCCCTGAAGTTGAAAATATTCCGCCGGAAGGGGGCGCTGCAATCACGATGTTTGTGCCATTTTCAATATTGTACCGACCAAAAGCATATGAAGTTATGCATCGAATTGAACCAAATTTTTTGTGTATGTGTATGACTATGGCTAGTTGGTCCTCCCTGAATTTGAAAAAAATCCATCGGAAGGGGGCGCTGCAATTGCGATTTTTGTACTATTTTCAATATATTATCGACGAAAAGTACATGAAGTTATGCATCGAATTGAACGAAATTTTTTGTGTAAGTGTAAGGCTATGGCTTGTTGGATCGCCCTGAATCTGAAAAAAATCCGCCGGAAGGGGGCGCTGCAATAGCGAATTTTATGCCATTTTCAATATTGCAATACATAAAAGTGTATGAAGTTAGTTCTAGAACTGAAATAAATTTTTTGTACATATATGATTATTTTTTGATAAGGCAAGTAGGTCCTCCCTGAATTTGAAAAAAAAAACAATCTGCCTATCATTCTATTGTCATCGGCTCGTGCAGAGACGGAAATTCGTTTTTACTCCGATTAATTGATTGAATCGGAAATTTCAGATGAAAATCAAAGTTGGTATGGTATTGAATTTAAATTATTAAAACATTAAAATCAGTTACTATTTTTTTTTTTTTTTAATATTAAAATGTACTTATGAGATAGAAGAAAGTTTTGGGATTGGCACATCAAACTAGTTAATAATGATATTGATATGATAAACTTCGGATAATATCTTATATCGGTGTCAAAAATTTATGAAGTATCTCAACCGAGCTACTGTCAATTTATTCCTCTGAGTATACGTGTTATTTAATTTATCTAGTTAATAATAATGTTACAGGTTTTATTAATTAACTATTATACATGTCTTTATTCTCAATTCTTTCAAGTAACGTAGACAGCAAAATAAGAAGTAACAAACGTTCACAACTCTTGTCTATATTAATTTTTAATAAAATTTTTAATGCTTGATCAAGTGATTTCTTTTTAATGGCAATAGATTTTTTTTTATTCTAAATGTGTTGCAAAAAGAAACCACCATATCAAAATATTTTTCTTTTTTACACCCACCAACTTAAGCACAAAAAAAGTGCTTTGATGGTTTCTTTTATAAATCCTCTTTTATGAAGAAGGGTGTTTCTATTTTGGAATACCTAATTAAAAATCTTATAAAATTTATTAATCTTCAACTGGGATAAAATATGTTCATTGAAACAGGATCCATTTTGAAAGCATGAAATATTAATTAGTATCATTAGTGTGCGTGGTATGAAATCTTACGTAGGTATATTTAAAAATAAAATATAATAAAAGTACAAAAACTAATTATGTAAACTAATACGATGTGGCAATGATTTTTAAAGCAAGAGTTGCTTAATTTAATGATTTTTTTGCAATTACATAACATTTTTATTTCACTTTAGATTAATTATAAATGTAAGCATTTAAAATATATTTATAATATCCATGTTATGCTACTATACAAGGTGTCCACTCTCAACGGTGGCCAATGGCTAATTTCTAAACCGTTAGCTATAGACATGTAGTTCCAATTGCAAAAATGCTTTAGGTCAAAAAAAGTTTTTATTTAAAAATTACGAAAATTAAATTTTTATACGGTCCCCCGGTCCTATAAATGATATTTAGTAAATTTTTACCACTACTCTAACAAATAATACAAAAAAAGTTCCATTCCTCTGCGATGAAAACTGACCGAGTAATAGCTATTTAAAGTTGAAGCATCTTTTTTGCTGCAAATTAGGGGTCAGTCACAAATTTACTGAAAACTAGCAGGGGAGACCGAGCTTAGCTCGGTCAAAATTAACTTTGTGTTCAACTCGATATAGTATTTTCACTGCATCATTAACTCTGTATTATTACTGTAAAACATGTTTATAATAGTATTATTTAGAAAAACAATCAATAAGAAAACTATGTTTTTATGCGCATGTTTATAAATTTTACTTTATTTTAAAATTTACAACGAAAGGACATCGATCTAAATCACTTTTTTAGCTCGACTCTGATTGTTTTAACCATGCATCTCGAATCCTCTTAAGAATGTATAAAAAAATTCTTTACATTCTGAAAGACAATATTTTTTGCTAGATATAGCCAAATTTGGAGGCATTCTTTCATTTGGCACCAAATACATGTTTTGGTTTTCGTAATTTTTATAGTCGATTTTTTGGCCATATGTCGCCAATATTTTGTCAAATATCACCAAGTTATTGGCTTTTGCCATATTCTCGTGAACCTGACCCGTATTACCCAAAATGAGCCACTAATCAAATTTGATCAACCATGTGACATAGCTCAATCGTCTTCAGGTAATAAAAAACAGCAGAATATAAAATTGAATCAAAATCGTTTAAACCATTTTTTAGGTAAAATTAGCTTGGCAGCATTCAGCAATGAAGCGAAATGACCCACTAATATAATTTTGTTTAACACGCGACTCAGCCCAATAGTCTTCTCGTGGCAAAAAACGTTTTGTTTCAAAATTTACCAAAAAATTTATTCAAAATTTATTCAAATATAATACAAAGTATAGTCAAAATGATGAGTACCATTTTCTATATAAAATTAGCATGACCCATCATGACCAACAAATGACCCTTATAATCGAAATCTCTCGAACGTGTGGCCTAGCTCATTAGTTTTAACATGCCGAAAAACATTAGATACAAAATTTAGATAAAATCGATTGAGCCGTTTTTTAGATATAGTTAGTTTGACCCTGACCCCTTATGATCCAAAATGACCCATTTTCTCAAAAATCTGCCATAACCCAATGATTTTCTTGTGCCCGAAAACGATAAAATACAAAATTTAGTCAAAATTGCACGAAACGTTGTCTAGATAAAATTAGAATGACCCAAAAGTGGCCCACTAATCGAAATTTCTCGAACATGCGACCTACACCAATGATTTTCCCATGCCAAAAATATGTTGTATGCAAAATTTCGTTAAAATCGACCCACCCATTCTTTAGATATAGCTTGATCTTGTCCCATTAAGACCCACAAATGACCCTTATAATCGAAAGCTCTCGAATATGTGACTTAGTCCATTAGTTTTCTCGTTTCTAAAAATTGCTACATACAGAATTTTGTTAAAATTGATCCTGCCGTTCTTTAATTATATGTAGCTTGACCCAGACCTTTTATGATCCAAAATGACTCATTAATCGAAATTTTTCGAACATGTAACCTAGTCCAATGATTTTATCGTGCCAAAAAAATGTTGCATACAAAATTTCATTAAAATCGATCCACCTGTTCTTTAGATATAGCTTGACCATGACCCATTATGACCCACAAATGACCCTCATAGTCGAAATCTCTCAAACACGTGATTTAGCCCATTAGTTTTCTCATGTCAAAAAACTGTTACATACAAAATTTCGTTATAATCCATCACGCCGTTCTTTAAATATAAATAGCTTGACCCAGACTCTTAATGAACTAAAATGGCCCATTAATCGAAATTTTTCGAACATGTAACCTAGTCCAATGATTTTATCGTGCCAAAAAAATGTTGCATACAAAATTTCGTTAAAATCGATCCACCTGTTCTTTAGAAATAACTTGACCATGACCCATTATGACCCATCATGACCCACAAATGACCCTCATAGTCGAAATCTCTCAAACATGTGATTTAGCCCATTAGTTTTCTCATGTCAAAAAACTGTTACATACAAAATTTCGTTATAATCCATCACGCCGTTCTTTAAATATAAATAGCTTGACCCAGACTCTTAATGACCCAATATGACACATTAAAATTTTTTCTCGAACATGTAACCTAGCCCAATGTTTTTCTCGTGCTCGAAAACCCTAGAATGCAATCTTTAGTCAAAATTGCGTGAGAAAATCTCTAGATAAAAATAGCATGACCCACAATGACCCCAAAAATGACCCACTAACCGAATTTTCTCGAACATGTTACCTAACCCAATGGTCTTCTTGTAATCCAAAACGATACAATATAAAATTTGGCCAAAATCGTTAGAGCCGTTTTTTAGATATAAATGGCTTGACCCATAATGACCCCAAAATGACCCACTAATCGAAATTTTTCGAACATGTGACCCAGCCCAATAGTTTTCTCGTGCCAAAAAACGGTTGGATACAAAATTTCCTTAAAATCGATCCAGCCGTTCTATAGATATAAATAGCTTTATCCTGACCCATTATGACCCAAAATGACCCAATAATCGAATTTTCTCGAACATGTAACCTAGCCCAATGTTTTTCTCGTGCTCGAAAACCCTAGAATGCAATTTTTAGTCAAAATTGCGTGAGAAAATCTCTAGATAAAAATAGCATGACCCACAATGACCCCAAAAATGACCCACTAACTGAATTTTCTCGAACATGTTACCTAACCCAATGGTCTTCTTGTAATCCAAAACGATACAATATAAAATTTGGCCAAAATCGTTAGAGCCGTTTTTTAGATATAAATGGCTTGACCCATAATGACCCAAAAATGACCCACTAATCGAAATTTTTCGAACATGTGACCCAGCCCAATAGTTTTCTCGTGCCAAAAAACGGTTGGATACAAAATTTCCTTAAAATCGATCCAGCCATTCTATAGATATAAATAGCTTTATCCTGACCCATTATGACCCAAAATGACCCAATAATCGAATTTTCTCGAACATGTGACCTAGCCCAATGGTCTCCTCGTGCCCGAAAATGGTAAAATCCAAATTTTTGCGAAAATCGTTAGAGCCGTTTTTGAGATAAAATTTACCCACACACACACACACAATTTTTGCTCGCATTATAGTATAAGATAAAAATAAACGGGAGATATAAAATTTAACATTAAACAGTGAGAGTAAAATAATTTTTACAATTTTATTTTTAAATTTAGGTTGATGATTACATATTAAAGCAAAATTTTCACTAAAAATATAATAAAAAAATAACAGAAAATTTGTTAATAAAAAATAACAGAAAGTTTGTTAATTTAATTTATGAAAAGCAACAGTCACAATTCGTTACAGAATGACACATATTTAAAATTCTATTATATTACATAGCCTAAGAGAATTTGGTGAATCCTATAAAATAAATAAATGGTACGCACCTAAAATTTTATTAATATTACATTGTCATTGGATATAAGTAAGTGCGCAAATTGAACCTCGATCGGATATTTGGAAGTGAATTAAAATTTGAATAGGAATTTTGAATTAGGGAAACATACGTACGAACATTTTAAGCAAAATAAAAGCTTATCAGAATAACACAACTTTTTAAAATAAAATCGCGATTTCCCAAAATTTGATTTTCTCGATAAAGAGAATTTTAAAACACACGTCTTCAACTATTTTAACCAATCTAGAAGTTAAATAATAAAAATTAACACTGTCGTAAAACTTATACGGTGATAACACTTTCAGTTAAATCGCTTTAAAAACATTTCTTTATCTCATTTAAAGCATTTTTGTAATTGGAACTGTATGTCTGTGGCAAATGGTTTAGGAATTAGCTATTGGACAACGTTGGAAATGGACGCCCATTATATTAATTTAAGCACTTAGTATATGTTCCCTGAAAACTTAGTGCAACTCATTCGTTTTCAGCTACAGAAAAGTGGTTTAAGTCATGAAATTTAAAATTTCATAACTCGGTCAATTTTAATGTTAGATGAATGGGACCTTTTTTGTATTGCTTAATAGCGTGATGGAAAAATTTTACTAAATATCACTTATAGGACAGGGGGACCGTATAAAAATTTAATTTTCGTAATTTTTTAATAATTTTTTTTTTACCTAAATCGCTTGAAAAACAATTCTTTACCTTTTTTAAGCATTTTTGCAATTAGAACTACATGTCTATGACTAACGATTTAGAAATTAGCCATTGGCCACCGTTGAGAGTGGACACCCTGTATATGATTTATAAATATAATTAGAAGATTTTTGCTGAAAAAATAACTAATTATTATTTTAGAAGAATTATAATGTTTTATTATTATTATTATTAGAAATTGCTATGACGGAAAATGATTAATTTTTCCTATTAACCTTTAACCTCTTGAAGACGAGTGCATACGTGCCACATAAGATGCACAAAATCCTCGATTATTTTCACCAGTAAATTTTGTTGTAAATGGTACACCTGTGATGGAAAAGAAAAAGAGCTTTTAGTCACATTCAGGGCCAAAACTAAGAGAGGGGGGAAGAAGGGCATGTGCCTCGGGCGCCAGGGTGAAAGGTTGCCAAATGTAGATTTGTTTGGCGATTTTTTTTTTCATGTCTATGTTTAGCATGATATTGTTAAAATATTCCTATCTGTGGTATGCCAAAACATACAAGAATCTAATGGTGATGGCATAAAGATCTTGTATAAAGCAGATCTTTTTTTTTTTTTTTTCCGATTCGATTTCACGATTTTAAGTTTTTTTTTAACAAAGCATATTACGTTGTTAAATATTATTAAAGTTTTAAAATAAGTCGGCTATTAATAAATTAGAAAAATTATCTTTGTAAATATACTATGCGAAGGAGGGGGGGGGGGGGGTGGAGTTCGCGAAAATCTACGCTTGTCTCGGAAAAAAAAAAAAAAAAAAAAAAAAAAGATGATGACACTTTTTTGCCCTGGCGCCCGGGGCACATGCCCTTCTTTCCCCGCTGTTAGTTTTCGCCCTGAATGTAAATAAAAGCTCTTTTTCTTTTCCATCATAGGTGTCAAGATACTTATTAGCAGCAATATTGCATTAAATATTGTATTCATTCAATACTAATATTTTCCTAAAGGTCAGTTAATAAAAAATGTCAATTTTTGGAGAATCCCTTATCATGCTGTTTTAAGAGAGCAAAGTAAAAAAAGCTTTCTATAATAATGATATATTTTTTGAATTTCCATGATATTTGATTGAATTTTTTTATAAGTTACACCATAGAATTGACTATTAAATGATGTAAAAAAATCGTTTTTATCATTCGCGCATGCGCAGATAAAAATATTTCATATAACTACTCATATTTCATAAAATATTTAATATATCAATATTCCAATTGCGCTATATTTTTTTCTTCTAGATTTTGCTATTTTTTTTTTTAATTATTTGCGTTAAATTTGGTCAAAAACCCTGCATGATATAAACAAAAAACATACCTGATTTTTTTGAATTTTTCAAAAAAATTGCACTTTTTTATGAATATACACGCTATTCTTACAAAAATCTGTGTACATGTTGTATAGTATTCACATATCTGTATTCTGCAACGATAAATCGTTTCGTGTATTTTCATGTACAGGGTTATCCCAAATATTTTTATTGCTCTTTGATTTTTTGACGGCCCCGTAATTGCCCTGATTATCAAAAGAATGTTGATAAATATAAAATCAAACATAATCTTTATAATCCTGAAGTTCTAGAAGAATCCGATTAGTATATTTTTAAATATTTGACAAAATGTCAAAATTTGAAAATTTCCAAATACTTATTGGTAGATAGTGTATATGTATTTATATATATATGTGTGTGTGTGTGTGTGTGTAAATTTTTTAGTTTATGTTAATTTTGGGTTACTGGAGTCATTTAATGAAAAATTATTGAAGAATTTTTCAAATCTGTGCCATGGTAAGGACTAGAGGTCTGCACGGGCCGAAATTTCCAGGCCCGAGCCCGGCCCGGCCCAAACGAAAAAATATTGGCCCGACCCGGCCCGGCCCGAAAGCTAAAATTTCGGCCCGAGCTCGGCCCGGTCCAGAAAAAAGTTTAAAATTCGGCCCGAACCCGACCCGGCTCAAGTGAATTTCTACAGAACATTGATCTTTAATCTTATGGAAGATTTCTGACCAAAAAAATTACATTAGTCTTTCTTTTTTTCATGTTTATAATCTCCATTTATGCAGAAGTGCCGTAGGCTGCGATATTTACGCTTTTAAATGAATCTTTGTTTGTTGTATGTGAATGTTTCAGTTATCACTAGTATTATTAATCCATATTCCTTGTAATGGAGACAAAAAAGCGGTATATGGTAAAATTTCCAAAGACAAAATCGCTTTGAAACGAGAAAAAAAAAAAAAACATTCCTTTTTTAACAGATGTAAATGTTTAATATATTTTTTTCTCCCGTATTGTTGTATTCATTTTGCAAGGATGAACATTTTAAAAGAAACTTTCAGTTTTCAGTTTAAAAAAAAAAAAAATCCGTCATAATCATGTTTTTTTTTTTTTTTTTTTTTTTTTTGTGTGTGTGTGTGTGTGTGTTTAATTCTATTTTAAAACGCCTAGTAATCTACGATTCTTTAAAAGGAATAAATTCTATGTTTAATTGTAGAATAATGACGGCTTAAAAGTATATGCCTTTTTTGCAAACATTTTTGGACAAAGCCAAATATTACTGATTTATAAAAAGTCGAGAAAAGGATTTTCATTTAGGAAGATTCAATAGGAACTGATTATTTTGGTCCATGAAAACTAGGAAGAATGGAATCAGTCTCGGTTTCGTACGGAAAAAAAAGTTAGGCCCGACCCGTCCAGCAAAAAAAATTAAGGCCCGAGCCCGGCTCGGACCGAAAGATTAGTGACTAGGCCCGGCCCGGCCCGGCCCGAGTCTTCAGAAGTAAGGCCCGAGCCCGGCCCGGCCCGAATGCCATTATTGGAAATCGGCCCGGCCCGTGCACACCTCTAGTAAGGACTACAATAGTTAATACTTCTCATGAAATCTACCTAAAATTGAGCCGTTGAGCCGATTCACTCATTTGCAATTCCAGCAGGGATATTAGCCGTATCAATATTTTTCGTGAGTTTGAGGACGATCAGTGCATAACTGTGACTTTAACCATGCGGGCGAAATTCAATACAAACCTGCATACATATGTAATAATAAAAAATGTTCCCCCTTAATTATTTCCAAATTCGTATAATATATGAATTTTTCCTTGTCTTTTTAATAATATCTTAAAATATTTTTTATATTTAATTCCATATTTTTAATCTACGCATTCTTTATTTTCTTTTTATAAATAATCTGTCAAAGAAAGGCGTTTTCTTAAACCGAATTACTTAATTTTATTCTGTTATTTGTTTCATAATACCTTTTATTTACGTTTGACAAAATTACATCATTACCCACAATTTCCCACTGAGCGACGCGCAGATGACAGATTGTGCAACTTATTGTGTGGAAAATACAATTACAAATCGTCTCCTGAGAATAATAAGATTCTATCTGTGTTTTTGAAAAAATTGACTTATCGACATAGAAAAGCTCTATTTGTGCCTGTGAAGGCATTTCATGATTAAAATAATGTCATAATATGATGGTAAGGTGATATGTAAATTTTATATAACATCATTTTGATATAAAAATGTCTTCATAGATACAAATAGAACCTATCTATATGGATAAGTCAATTTTTCAAAAACACAGGTAGAACTTTATTATTTTTGGGTGACGAAATGTCTCGGTAACTAATTATCCGACTGATTTCATTCTTTGTGAAAAACTTATTTTTTCTTATTGTCTTTTATAACCACTCATTAACCCCTTGGGGTCGAGCGACACGTATACGTGCCAACAAAAGGCTTAAGAATTCATGTTTGTCGCCACCAGTAAAATTATACTGTAAAATTTGGCTTATTCCATCGATGAATTTCCTCGATTTAATAAAGCAGAAATTTCTGTTTTTAAAAACCGGTGACCAAACACTAAAAATTTCGCAAAAGGCTCCTGTCGCGAAGGGGTTAATATTTTAAAAACTCAAAAATTTCTATGTATCTTTCACCAGCAAGAATATTTCGAAAGTCCGAATAAAATAGTTCAGATAATCGAGTTTGCTGATATAAGCTTCTTTACATTGCTGCAAACTAAATATACACCAAATTTCAAATCTTTATCTCAGTTTGTTCGGGAGACAGAGCGTTTAAACTCAAAGAGATAGACAGAACAGACTGACAGTCGGCAATTTTTTAATATGTCTTTCGGAATCTCTATTGTCTAAAACGTGTAAATCCGCCAAAAACTTTTTTTTTTCAATTTTGCCAGTCTTACCTTATACTAGCTACGACGGGTAGGTAAAAATTGACACAGTGTGTTTAATAATATCATGTTTATATAATGCAACTTCGAAATGCAGAAAATCTAGAGTATTTAGATGATATGGATTTGATAGAACTTACTCAGAACATAAATATTCTACTAACGGAAACTAATTAAATACGTGTAGGAAAAATAATGAGAAACTCCTTTGTATAGAATCAATAAATTTAAATTTTTATATCCTCTCGCTTTATCCAAATGATAATTGTTTTTCGATATTGGGTAATTAAAACGCCTTTTATCTAAGTGTAATTAGAAGATTTTGTGATGATATTTGGATAGATTGCGATAGTTTAAAAATGTTATCTTTTTACGTTAATTTACTCAAGAAAATTGTAGCATTAAACAAGGAATTTTTGAAATGTAAAAAACCTTCAAATTTGAAATTCTTAAATTCTTGTTTAAATAAATAAATAATTAAATAAAATCAGCAGTAATGGTTGTATTTTTATTTACTAAGCTCAGAATGTTCTAAAAACTCTCTGTCTCTCCTTTTTTTTAAGAAAAAATATTGGCAGAATGTTAAAAATGAACAAAAAGGAAAGTAGAAATGTATAATAATAAACTATGAAATACCTTCAGAATCGTCAGGGGAGCTATCGGGTTAGTTCATAGTGATGAAATCTTTATTTTATCCTATTTTGTAGGCATTAGGCTAAAAATTGCAAAATTTAGTTTCTAATAAACATATTATAGCAAATCAAAATATTAGACATAAGATATTAAAAGATAAAAAAAATTAAGAAAAGTAATACTTCAATGATAAATAACAATTTAAAAAACAAGAAATTTGATTTACTAATGGAGAGAGTGCTAGGATGTAAAATGATTTAATGCAGAGGTTCCCAAAGTGTGCTCCGCGGAGCCCTTGGGGCTCCGCCTGAACTTTCTAGGGGCTCCGCGGTGTTCCAAGAAAATAATCAAATTATGAAAGAAATTAACATATTGCAAGTAAAAGATTTTCAAAAGTACGTAGGAATTAGTGTATGTGCGTGTTAAAAATAAATATACTAATTGGGATGGAAAATACAATAATACACCACAAAGCTATTTAAGTGTTTGTATTATAGATGTATTTATTTTCTGTATAATATTTTTGGTTTGAATTGCTTTATTATATGTTTCTGCATTTAATGTGTTTAAAAAATTGAATTTAAATTAGGCTACAAGAAATAGTATTCTAAATCGAATGCACAATGGGTCAATCAAAACAGAAAAGGCCCGCCAGTGATGTTAACTCTGCTTGCTGAATAACTGTGCTTGAGAACAGTTTTGTTCTTTGAAGCTTCGCCTATTCATATGTTTGTATTTAATTCTTTATTTCTCACGCTTTATAATCAGATGAAGCAATATAAGCGCTTTTGGACAATGAAATTATTTCTGTACCGTACCCCCCAAACAAGTATCGTCATCAAAGCAAGACAGAACCGACACATTGGGGGGGGGGGGGGGGAAGGCAATCTCGATAAAAAACTAAAATACAATGAAAATTACTTATAAAATAAGATTTATTGAAACATATGATGATCGGCTTCTCTGTGTGATTTGTGGTACAGTTTTGAACAACAGCTCAATGTTTTATGTTATTTGTATATTTAAACTTTCTATACTGTTTTTCATTGTACAAGAAAAAATGCCCCTAGAAAAAAATTTATTTAAAATGCCTCTTTTTTTGTAATAGCTTGTATCATTTAACAAACCCCTCATTAGATTAATTTAATATTTATATACGTTGTGTACATAGTTTTTTCCTTTTCGTAACTTTAATTGCTTTAATCTGTTTGTTTTATTTTTATAATTTCTTAGTTCTTTAAATTTTCTATGCTATTTTACATAATTGTATTTAATTTCAGAAGCAATGTATATTGCTGAAAACGCATTTTTCAGCATTACAATTCCTGTAAAATTTTCTTTTAATTGGTCTCTGCCACATTTTCCAATCAGAAATATGTCAATAGCAATATAAAGAATATATATTGGTTCTTTTCATTTGTTATCACACTAAGAATTTGAAATTTTGCTCAGCTCTGCTTCTTGCTTAGACGTTTGAGTGCCTGCCCTGATATAAATTTAATCCCACCCATACATTCTATTTTGTTAGTAAAGTGTTTCTATTAGTTGCAGTTCGTTTAACAACCTGCTTATCGGTTTTGAGGCAAAAACAATGACGAAAAAAAGTTTCTTTCAAAACTATAATTAATAGCTAAATACTTTAAATAAAGTACCCAAAAAAGTGAACAATTTTTCACCTAACAATTCAGCTTATAGATTTTTCCCCGTCCACTTAAATGTTAAAACGATGACTTGTTTCTAAATGTATTTTTTAAAAATGTTTCAAAAAAAGAAGCTGAGAGGGGATTAATTTTCGATGCATGTTTAGAAGTAGTACTAGAGACTTAAAGAAGCACGAAAAAATATTCCATAATCGCATAATTCTAATACGAGTAGGTGGTACTAGCGAAAACGTGTTACATATTTTCTCGTGGATGACTGGAATTACCCATTTTCTTTTTTAGGGAGTAGCCTATTGGAATTATACAGAAGTATCACAGTGCAACAACTGTATAACTTACCTTTTTAAGCTATGGCATAGCTTTTATCGCGGGGTTTGAGCGCAGCGATCGAATCTAGAAATTCCGTAACGAGAAAAAAAAACCTAACACTCCGGCTAACGCGTTTCAGTTCGGCAGACTTCGGCACGGTATCCTTCGGCAAACATTGACGCGTTATTTTTTTTTTTTTTTTACACGGAACTTCGATAAATACTATTTATAAAATTTGAACCGTGTTCGGTGTATGTTTTGGGGAAGGTTATCACCTTCTGCTTTTCAAGGGGGAGGGGAGGAGAACTCGTGTGATACATCGTTCTAAAGCCCTGTGACTATTCATGTGAATGCGCCCCCTCCCCCCGCGGCAAATCTTTCAAAATTTTGCCTGATGTGAATTTTTTTAAATGTTGATGACACCCATCGTGTGCTATATTGTTAGAAAAAATTGACCATTTATATTTTTTTACGCATTCGATGTGCCCTCCAACCCCCAGGAGGGTACTTTTCTAAATTTCGTAAACACCCGTCATGTGACATATCTTTGGAAAGACCTTAAACCGCTTATTCATATTTTGCACGTCCGGTGCGCCATCCCCCCTCTCTGGCCCCCAGGGGGGCATTTTCTAAATTTGTATATACACCCATCATGTGACATATCGTTTAAAAGAACTGTAACTGATCATTCCAATTATGCATGTTTGGGGCAGCACAACCCACTTTGCCCCCCCCCCTCAAAGGGGAATTTTTTAAATTTGTATCCACACCCCTCTTGTTGCATATCTTTAGAAAGGTCTGAAACTGCCTTTTTCTATTATGCATGTCTTGTGTGTTCCCCTCCGCTCTGCCCCCCAGGGGGGACACATTTTTAATTTCTTTACAACACCAGTCGTGTGACACATCATTTGAAAGGTCTGCAACTGCCTATTCATATTATGGATGTCCTGTGCGTCACCCCCCAGGGGGCACATTTTTAATTTCTTTACAACACCATTTGTGTGACACATCATTTGAAAGGTCTGCAACTGCTTATTAATATTATGCATGTTTTGTGTGTCATTCCCAGGGGGGGCGCATTTAAGCTATTGCATAGCTTTTATCGCGTACTTTGAGCGCGGCGACCGAATCTAGAAGTTCCGTAACGAGAAAAACCTAACACTCCGGCTAACGTCGTTTCAGTTCGGCAGACTTCGGCGGACTTCGCATTTATTCAATAAAAGAAAAAAACTTGTTTTCTTATCGGTCATCACGCTCAAAAAGTATAACTAGAATTAATATCAAAGAAAAAGAAAAAACTTGCATTAATATCAAAGACAAAAAAAACCTGCATAAATAAAAAATAAATAAATAATTATAATTGCATAAATTGATAAAAAATGCTATACAATAGCTTTACAGCGGCAGTCCCCGAGTGCCACACGTATTTTTTTTTCTGTGTGTGTGTGGTTTTCGCCATAAATAATCGTTTTACGTAAGCCCCCATGCAATACATAATCCAGACATGGTTACCATTTTCATCTTTAATTCAGAATTCATATTGGAAATCCCAAAAGAATATTTTATATTTTAAAAATGGATGTCATGAACTCATTAACACTTGGACTGCCATGGCTGTCATTTGTGAAAGTTTCGGTTGGGCCATTGGCTATCAGATATGATAGCCATATGGTGTTTCAACACTTCAGGCCTTGGCTATCAAAAACGGTACGAGTTACATGAAAATGGTTTTGGGGTTTCATTATTGGACTCCTTATATTTGATGTGTCAGACATACGTGGTTTGTGCAAATTGATATATGTGCCGATTGTATGAGCTAAGTGTTGTAGAAAATGAAATACTTTCCACATTTTCCACCTTCTTATTGTAATTAAAATTCAAAAAATTCTAACCTAATATAATAGAAAATAAATAAAAATATAGAAAATAAAATAATAGAAAAAATAATAGACAGAAAATCTAAACCAATAATCTCACAAGCTCATCCTTACATATATTTAAAAATTTTCCAATTTAAGAGATCATACGGTAGAAACATAAATCTTAATAAATGATTTTAATGATAAATGACAAATTTAGTTGGCTATCAAATAAGCCTTGACCACTCATGGAAGAATTTACAATAACTTTCGTGGGGTGCTTTGGCTATCATTTTTTATAGCAAGGATGAGAATCTCCCTTGTGTTGCAAAATGAGTCAGATTAAAAAATATTGATTTTATGCTCCAAATATTCAAATGACGCACACACACACACAACTGGCACCCTGGTGAACATTAACAGTTTTCGCTTGGCAGTCAACATGTCAACAGTATTGCTTGAACACCGCTCTGATAAAAAGATTTTGTTTTAATATTTAAGATTTTTTAAATTTCTAGTATGAATTTATAATTTCTATATCAGGAAAGGGCCAAACTGAAAATAATTTCTGGCTCGGATTTTTATCCATCAGATTTTTCTGTGCTCCATAGGTATAAAAAATTTATTTATAAACCATACAGTATCGTTGGGTTCAGGGGCTCCGCCTTAGAAATTCTTCCCAAAAAGGGCTCCGCGTGCCAAAAAGTTTGGGAACCGCTGATTTAATGAATGCATGAGCATGAGCCAATGTGATCGAACTTAAAAAACAGATATTTAATAAGTTTTTTTGTGATGCCATCTGGTATATTAAATGAAAAAGAAATTTAACAAAGTTATAATGCTGCCATCTATCGATGAAAATAAAAAATAAAAAAATGAACTTAAAGTGAAAACCATTGAAAATGAAAAAAGTCCTTCCGGCAATGCCGGGAGGAAGAGGTAGCTTTCATATACTTACACATTTATTTATTTATTTTAAAGTAAGTTACATTGTTCAAAAATTCTAAGCTCAAATTAGTAGAAATAATCTTATAAAATTAGTGATTTTATAAGATTGAAAACTAGTTTTTGCCAAGACTGAATATTAATAGGAATATTTAGATCTTAGTCATCTTTTCTTCAACCTGGTTTTATTTTAAGCGATTTAGAGAGTCACCAAATTCCACGATATCATGAAGTGTATGCCATTTTAAAGAAACATGGTGGATCGTTCAGATCAGACCGTTTCAAAATGTCAGCCATAAGCAAAATTCAAAGTGCTATAACTCAATCATTTTATAAGATATAGACAAAACAAAAAGTGTTCTGGAATCATTGTTTTAAGTTTTAATACGTAAAAGTAAAATATTTTTCAACTTTTAATGTTTTTCACATTCATTTTTAATTTTAAATTTTTTAAAAAATTTAAAATGGCCACCATTTTGAAACAAAATGGCGTGTGATGCTGACCAACGAACTCGGTCGAGACATTTGTATGTACTATGTACATACCAAGTTCCATTGAAATCGGTTCATAAATACGCGTATTATCACGTGACAAAATCATATCGTTTCAAAATGTCAGCCATAAGAAAAATTCAAAGTGCTATAACTCAATCATTTTGTAAGATATAGACAAAATAAAAAGTGTTCTGGAATCGTTGTTTTAAGTTCTAACGCGTAAAAGAAAAATATTTTTCAAATTATGATTTTTTCGCATTTAATTTTAAATTTTAAATTTTTTTAAAAATTTAAAATGGTCACCATTTTGAAACAAAATGGCGGATGATGCTGGCCAACGAACTCGGTCGAGACATTTGTACGTACTATGTACATACCAAGTTTCATTGAAATCGGTTCATAAATGCGCGTGTTATTACGTGACAAAAATCAGATCGTTTTAAAATGTTAGCCATAAGAAAAATTCAAAGTGCTATAACTCAATCATTTTTTAAGATATAGACAAAATAAAAAGTGTTTTGGAATCTTTGCTTTAATTTCTAACACGTAAAAGAAAAATATTTTTCATCTTTTAGTTTTTTCGCATTTAATTTTAAATTTTAAATTTTTTAAAAAATTTAAAATGGCCGCCATTTTGAAACAAAATGGCGGATGATGCTGGCCAATGAACTCGGTCGAGACATTTGTATGTAGTATGTACATACCAAGTTTCATTCAAATCGGTTCATAAATACGTTAGTTATCGCATGACAAAAATCAGATATATATATATATATATATATGGTTATATATATATATATATATATATATGTCAACATTTGAACGGAGGGTGGTTTTGGGGTCTGGGGGTCATGATCGATGAAAATATACCAAAATTTTCCTGAAGTGCTTTCCTCCGGACGGCTGCAATAGGTAGCTTTTTACTTTTTGTAATGAAAGCTACCTAACAAAACATGAAACAACTTAAAATTTATTTTTTAAAAATAAAGAAATAATGTATATATATACATACATATATATATATGTATATATGTAAGCTTAACATAAATAATTCAGTAAAAGATGAAAGAAATATTATACATTATAGTGAAAGCGGGGTAATAAGAAACAAAAAAAAAAACTCACTCTAAATTCTTCTTTTAAAAATAATAAATTATATCCTGAAAATATATTATTTTCCTAAAACTTTTAATACTTATCATTTGAAAATTTATCAGTTATTATATAAAAATTTATAGTTCATATTTTAATCTATTAAAATGGTTTAAAATTAAAATAGGGTGGAATTTCTTTTTTCCCCCTCTGAAGATTGAATGGGATACACTTTTATGAAATCTTTAAAATATACATGCTAAATTTATTATGGTTATCTGTCCTTTTAATTACGTCGATTTTCAAATTTATTAAACATTCGGAAATTATTAATTTTATGTGTAATAATACTTATAAAGACTTCCAAGAAGAGGATCCTGGCTGCGCCTCCCAGGAAAGTATTTGAGGAAAAATCTAACCCAAAATGTAAATTTTAAAATTTGCTCAGCAATTGTAAAACGCATTTTTAGAGTATCGCTAAGAAATGCTCATTTGACTTTGTTTTGATGAAACCTTATTCGTCTAACTCTTCAGTATTCTTAGAGATGAATTCGGGCTCGTTTTCCGGAGCCCAGGCCCGCCCGAGACCGAAAGAATTTTTGTCATCAGTCATTTTGTAACCTCGCCCGAGTCCAATACCGTTAGAAAAAATAGATACATGATATTCAAATGTGATATCTCATTTTAAAAACATTCTTACGTAAAAAATTACTATTAAATAAAAATTCAAATTCAATCTTATAAAAAGAGCAGTGGAGTATCAAATAAAAGTATGTATACTTAAGAAGATTCTCATATGTTTTGTCCTTTAACAAGAAAATTTGATGGACACATTAAGAAGTGTATAATGAATAAATAGATGAAATTTGCAAAAATTACTATTTGTATGCTGAAAAATCGACCAACATTTTCAATTTCCTATAAATGTGAACAATTTTAACTATAATCAATTCATTTCCAATAACAATCCCTGTGATTGACGTGGACCTGAAAATCGACACAAATTAAAACGTTGATGTAATTATCTTAAAGGTTCGAGGCTTTTATAGGAAAAGAAGAAATGCTGATCTATTGTTTTTTATCGGAATGACATGCGAAATATGTTTATTTACGAAGGGAAATCCTCAGCATAATCAGAGTTCATGATGACAAACATAAAAAATAATCACTTAGCTATTTTCATATGAAGAACGATTATGACTCGCGCACAATTAAATAATTTGCAAACCTCAAGCTTCCTGTATACATAAAAATCGAAAAAAATCATTTTTAAGTGTTATATAACTAACTAATAAAATAAATGATCGAATCAAAAAAATATCCTCTGTCGCGAAGAAAAATCCAACAAGAAGTTAATTTATTGTTTGTGCTTGTTTTGATTGACGCCTTGTCAATAGATCGTTACCGGACACGCAGTAGACATAAATATCTAAACATCACAAATTTTCTTTTGAAACAACAATCAATTAATAAAATACAAAAACATATGATCTCTGTCCCCTTTTCATTTTTATCAAAATAGTACTGAAGTGACTTGAAAAACAATAAGTAATTTTAAGGCGGAAAAAGTTCTTTCAACCTTTTCTATACATGAATGAATAATTTTCAGAGAGAATGAGCCCGATCCCGCCCGGGGCCGAAGACTAAAATAAAAATAGAGCCCGAGCCCGCCTCGATCTCGGGCTGAGCTCTTCTCATCTCTAGTGTGTCTGTCTGTCACAGAGCCCGTTCTCAGATACTATATATGTTGGAAGCTTGAAATTTTGCATATTTATAGCTCAACACCTCGCACCAAATGACAAATCATAATTTTTTTTTTAAGTGTAGGAGAGAGATATAGTTTTCTCTTTTTCTTCTGATAAGCTGTTTATAGCTTTTTAAATGCGTTTTTTTTTCTCTGAGCACTCATTTAAATATTATTAAATTTAACATTAAATATTTGAAAAAGTGAGAAATTCAGAGGGAGGGAGGGTCGTCCGCGAAGGCGCTGTTTTCTAAATTTTGTTAAAATTAGGAAAATTTATTGCTTTTGAACTTTGGCATAGTTTAAAATGCATGGTAAGAATTATATAAATTTAGAGCGAGTTGATTTTTAGTGGATATGAAGGCAGTTTTCTACATTTTTCTTCAGATCGGCTGTTTATTGCGTTTTGAATGCATTATTTCATTGAGCATTCAAATAAATATTTTTTTTTAACATTAAATATTTGAAAGAGTGGGAAATTCAAGAGAATAGAAAGGAGGGGATATTTTCTAATTTTTCGTAAATTGGAGAAAAGTAAAAAATCGATCGCTTTTAAGATTTCTCATAGTTTATAATACATAATAAGAATAAGGATAAAGTATTCTGAAAGAGATATTAAACGAAACCCGCTCGGTACGATCTGCGATCACACTTACCCACTTGTTTATAATATCTGAGTACCTAGTGTATCGTTCTATGTCTATTTCAACAGCATGATACGTATCTGGCGACTCGTAACGTCAGTTAAAGGGGACGATTCTATACTAGAAATCATGCTTTATTGTTATATTTTTAATTTGTTATTATGTTTAATTATGTTCAAGTGAATATTTTTAGTGATTTCATGAAATATTGAACAAAATAGCTTTATTTTTAATATAACATAAAAATAAAACTATAAATAATTTCTTTTGAAGCCGATTTAACTCTGATTTAGGCACAATGAGTGATCGGTTAACGAACTTAATCCATTCCGAAACAGTGTACGCAGACAGAATTGTTCGTTAACCGATTATAGATTTTGCATTGATCTGTATAGGAATTCAATTAATTCGTTCTTAAAAGTTAAAAATATACAAAAAAGAACATAAATTTTCCCTTTATATTATACGTCCTTATTTAATATGGACGAATCATATTTTCATAGCTTTGTTCGTACCATGGCATATTTAAAGATAATAATTGGCATGCCCTTTGTAAAAAATTATAGAATTATATTCATTGACTACGCTATTAAATCATATCAATTTGTCACTTTGCCTTTCACAAACACCTTAGTTCTCTAAAAAATCATGTTTACTGCAGGTCCCTATAAGAGTGAAGTGGAGCTGAAATAAATTTCAAATAACATGCAATTTAAGATATTTCTTTATAATGGGACAACAGAATATAAAAAATCAATGTTTCTGATCTGTTTATTCTAATTAAAATATAAAATGCGGGGCCTAAACATCCGACAGCCCATGAATTAATTAGGTCATATGTATACAACTGTTAAAATGTTATCTAATTTGACACTATATGCAATTAAACACAGCATAGCTTCCTCTTGGTTTTATTTTATAAGATGCTCATTGACCGAATATGCGTTAGTTATCCAAACATAAAAATGTCTCGCGAAAGTGTTAGTCAACCAATTTGTTCGTAAAGCGAACAGTTCGTTAAGTGATAACCCACTGTATATTGATTTAAATACATAGATTTTTAAGAGTCTGCCGTTGTTTTCCAGATCATTTTTGTAGCACAAACATATTGCTTATTGTTCTCAAGCCCATTTTTTAAAACTTTTCCTCATATAGTAGCCATTTTTAAATAAAAATTGTTTCGGCAATCTATTAATAACACTCAAAACTCAGAATCTCTATGCTACAACTCAACTTTGCTAAAAACTATATGAAAATAGTATCAATATTAATATATTGATTTCTATAAATAGTTAAAAATTTACATAGAATAAAATAAAGAACATGTTTCTCGTATTTATATATCACTTATAAGTAAAACAACTCTATCAGCAAGTACTCTTCTCTTCGAAATAGTAAAAAGTTAAGTAAATTTTCCATTTTATCATATCAAACGGGGTAGCGTTTGGTACAATATGTTTAAGAAATGGAAAATGCAAACATCTTTTTGAAATTTCTGGTGAACCATTTGACGTACGACAGTGATTTTTTTTTCAAAAGATAGAACTCGATGAGACGAACAAAATGATAGCATTTAAAAAATTATCGTAGTTTACTGTAGTTTTTTATTCAATTTTTAACGAAAAAATGAAGGCCTAAAATTCAACAAGTGATACCTAACGATCCCATGGATGGATTAACTTCATTTTTGGTTTATTTTAATCCTTTTTGTAAAACTTAAAAACGATTTTTTTTTCATCTTTGTATGTTTAACAATCGCAGAGAAAATTGAATTTGTGTCTTAAAGTTCCAGTTGAACGTTGTTTCTTGTTGTTGCTGTTGTAATTTTTTTAAATCGTTTCCACCAAGTTTAAATAAGTATAAATTTTTTATGCATGTACTATATAATTCATTGAAATTAAATAAATCACGTGAAAAACATAATTATTTGTTTTTATTTCGAAGCATTTAGTCTCATTTCTTTGACTAAAGTTGTGAGCGCACTGTAATTATTTTCGTTTGACTCCTTGGTTTTTTTTGCAGATATCATGCATTTTATACGACAATGCAATAACTTTCTTAATCTTATACTGTAATACGAGCAAAAATTGCGTGTGTGTGTAAATATTATCTCAAAAACGGTTCTAACGATTTTGACAAAATTTTGTATTTTACCATTTTCGGACACGAAAAAATCATTGCGCTTGGTCACGTGTTCGAGAAAAATCGATTAGTGGGTGAGTTTAGGTCATAATGGGTCAGGGTCAAGCTATTTATATCTAAAGAACGGCTGAATCGATTTTAACGAAATTATGCATGCAACCATTTTTTGGCACGATAAAATTATTGGGTTACGCCAGAGGTTCGTAAAATTTAGATTAGTGGGTCATTTTTGGGTCATTATGAGTCAAACTAATTTTATCTAAAAAATGTCTCTAAGGATTTTGACCAAATTTTGTATTCTACTGTTTAGGATTACGAGAAGACCATCGAGTTAGGTCACGTGTTAGAGGAAACGTTACAATACAATACGTTACAAAAAATATGATTTTTTATACAAATTTGGCATTGACAGTGAGCTGCAGTCAAGAAGGGACCCCTTGTCCTTTCTCATGCTCAATTAGAAGCACTTGTCAAACACTTTTTCATACTTAAAAACATATTAACCTTTTTTGTTGCTCACCAGAGCATTTTTTATTCTTGTACTTATATATTTAAATAAATACGTGCTTGATATAACATTAACTAAGCGTATTTACTAAAATAAAGTCAGGAGCAATGATTTAACTGCAAAACAGTTTTGGCCAGGATTTAGCGTCAAATACTCCATTGTACACAATTATAATCTGTCTCAAAAGTTTAAGCACTCTGCAATTCTGGTTTAAAATAATAGAAAAAGAAACTATTTTATGCTAATTTACGATACATACTCGACATTTAATCAAAATAAAATAAGCCATTTTAGATGGTTAAAATAAAAATAAAAAATATACGTTTATTTTTAGTTAATATTTCTTTTTTCTTGAAGAAACACTGTCTCAAAAGTCTCACTTTACGCAATTTTTTTTTTACAAACACGGGATTGGCAGTGTGTAATGACGTTGTAGACATCATATTGCACTTTTATAAAATTATAAAAGGTGAACTTTTTTTTCTCTCGTTTTAAAAATGTCGAAGGGCAAAGAATTCACAAAATGTGAGATTTTGAAAGTTTTTAAATTGAAATCGCAAAATAAAACTGTTTCTGAAATTTCAAACGTTTTAAATCGATCAAAGCGAGGTATCAAGTACTCTCCAGAAATGGTAATTTTAAGCGGGAACCAAGATGTGGACATCCACGTATGACGACTGTTCAGACTGATCGGAGAATATGGAGATTGGTATCTAGGCAAAATATGTTCATTCGACAATGAAAAACAATCCCAGTGTGCAGGTGTCCAAAGACACTGTACATAGCCGTATTGAAGAGTGTGATTACATCATATTAAAGAAAATGGCTCGCAAACCATCTCTCAAATTACATCACAAACAGGCAAGAATGAACTGGGCTAAAAAAAAACATGTCCGACGGGGAAAAACGGCTTACTGTTTTATTGAGCGATGAGAAAAAATGGAAATTAAATGGCCCTAATGATTGGAATGCGTATTGGCATGATTTACGGAAGGAACCAAGGGCATTTTTCAACAGGCAGCATGGCGGTAAATCTGTTATGGTCTGGGGTGCATTTGAAATCAATGGCCAGACCTCTTTGGCTTTTCTAAAGTCTTTTCTAAGGAAGACAAGATTCAAAAAAGTATCAACAAATGCTTAACCAACATTTGCTTCCATTCGATGATATTTTGGGGGGTCCTGAATAGACTTTTCAACAAGACAATGCCTCAATCGACGTATCGCATTCTACATAACTTTGGCTTTCTCATAAAATTTTAGAGTTCTTAACTGGCCACCTTTAAGCCCAGATTTAAACTCGATTGAGAATGTTCGGGGTATTTGAACCCGCCAGTTTACGGCAATGGAAAGCAGTATGACTCTATTCAAGAATTCCAAGAGGCCATTGAGAAAACGTGGCACTCTTTGCCACCAGAAACCCTACAAAAACTAATAATTTCGATGGACGCACATTTATTTGAATTAATCCGAAATCACAGAAACATCTTTAGTAAGTAAAAGTTCTGTAAAAATTATATGTCTGGTTGTTTTTGACATTGTGCATGAACTTTTGAGACACTTTTATTTAAACGTTTTTTTAATTATATTTTTTACAGTTATGTAATTTTTTTTCTACTTTCGATAGCATTTATTTAAATAATGTCGTGAAGTCTGCAAATAAAAAAATATTATTCACTCTAACTTTTTAAAATTCTTTGAAAATCGACATATTATGCTTCTGCTTAAACTTTTGAGACAGACCTTATGATTAACGAAATTAAACATATTCAAAACCTCACTTCTTGATACGCCATTTCGAGTAGTGCATCTAACAAAAATAATCAATTTAAAATTAAATTTACACGAAAAGAACTGTTTTGTTTCAACAACGAAATTTTGATTACTATTGCCCCACAATTTTTATTGTTGTTGTTGAAATGAGGAGATCATAAACAAAATTTTGTTGAATTAACAAAATTATTTGGTTAGTCCAACCACAATTTGGTCATTCCAACTAAAATATTTTATAAGGGCAATAGTAATCAAAATTTAGTTGTTTCAACAAAATAGCTCTTTCTGTGTAAGTATTTAATTAAAAAGAAAAATTCAAACATAATTTTTAAGGAAATTCTATATTTCTAACCCTTTTATGGAACATTTTTATAAAAATATTAATAGCACTTCATGAAAAACAACTTATAAATTGCGTCAAGAGCAATAATTTTTACTGTAAAACACACTAGAAATAATTTAACCGCGATTTAATGTCAATTACTACACTGTGCATCACTGTGATTAGTTGAATTTAACATATTCAAAACCCCTCTTCTTGATGTGCCATTTTTACTAGCGTATCCAGTAGTGACGCCAACTTATATGGGCCCCTGGGACCTGAGCCTACGCAATAATTTTGATTTCTAGAGTGCCCAATTTTCTTTATTTTATTTCGTTATTTAGTTCATTATTTTTTATTATTCATTTGTCTCCCCAGAACAAAATTTATTTTGTCAATGACCACACCTTTTAATTTTCCGATTGAAACCCATGAGTTCAAAATGACTGAAAAATAAATGTTTAACTTTCTGCTGTTTCAGTTTGTTGTCATGGTAATGATATGATGATATTACAATAAATATTGCTGTCTTTATAATTAAAAACGCATGAGACTATGATTTTTTTTAAATTGAAACTGTTTTAATATATGATAGTCTGACTTAAAAGTCTCACCTTTCACCAGCTGCCCACTCTTCACAGAAAAAAGAAACTGGTTGTACCATTTTACCAAAATATCTTTGAGTCCACCCAATATTTTTGAGCCAAACCAATATTTTTCAAAAGTTGGCGCCACTGGTATCCAGCAAAATTGATCAACTTAAATTTAACTTTTAACCCTTTCGGATCTGATGTACTATTAATAGTCACCTCTTTTAATTGAGTATTATTTTGTTTTAACAAATATTTTTGTCATTGTTTACATGTAGTAACGTTAGTATGTGTCTATACACTTACTGTATGATTTCATTAATGTTTGGGAATTTAATAATAATAATACTAATAATAAATATTTGCTTAATTTTCTTTGCACCATTTGCGGTTCTTTTATGTTAAACATGTATTTCAATCTTTAAAATTTTAGTAAATGTTTTCATGAAAGAATCCTGCAAAAAGTATTAGAAAGTGATAATATCAGTTAAATCTTCTTAATGTAATATTTTCTAAACATCTCCAAAAACTCTTTCTTAGCCTATTGTCATATGAATATGAATTGAACCGTAATCATAACAACAACTTTCGATTATTTCAGACAATAAAATATTAATCAAGCGTAAATTCCCCACATAAAATTAATTAGAAATATAATTTTAAAAAATTTATAAATGAAATATTAGTTAAACTCTAATTAATCTGTCTGCATACTAGTGTTATTCTAATTAACATAAAAATATTTTTTTTAATTGAAAATAAAAAATTCCAACCCGAAACGGTTAACTGAAAATAAAAATTCAAATATAATTTTTTCAAGAAATGCTACCTTTTCTATTTTTTACATCAAACATTTCTATAGAAATAACAACAGCATTTCTTGAAAAACAACCTATATTGATATGCGCATATTTTAATTTTCTTCTAACGACTTTTCTGAAATCCTATCCCAGCTCGTAAAGATGCGCTGGAAGATTCGTCTTATGTTTCATCAGAATACTTTTGCGATCGTTTTACTGAACCGCATAGTATTGTGTTTTCCAAATGTAGCTTACTGCTATGCAAATCAGGTTCTTTCCAAGAGAAGGTTTAACTTTAAAGCAAAGCGTTTTATTCTTTTTTTATATTCAATTTCATGCAGCTAAAAACTATTGAAAGAAAGAAAAAACAAAAATGAAAAATCATGCATCAGGCATAGATTATGTAACTTTTTCCGATATTATCACAATATTGTTAAAAAATCGAAATGAGTTTTCTAAATAAAAATTTTAAAAAACACATAACTCAGTAAAAATCCATTTTCAGCAATTGTAGTTCACAGCCGTTAATGATTGAAAGTTTTTTCATACAGTCCTGTACCTGATTTATACAATTTGTACACTAAAACTGAGACCAGATTAAAAATGAAAACGGTGTATAGAAGCACTTTAAGCAATTATTGCTCATAAACAGTACTATTTGTAGCCGAACTCTTTTGGGTGTCTTTGTAAATGAACAATAAATACTGCGCTTTTCATAATTTGTAAACACGTGTAGTAGTGCACCTGATACGTATAAATTTGATTGTGTTTGAAATTGTATAAGTCAATCAAATATTCCGCAAGCTACTTTTCTTCATAGACCATAATGTAATCGAATTACTTTACTCATTTCTGTTAACGAACTGTAAATGCTAATATCTGTATAAGAATGTTGTTTGCTACATCCGTGGTTTCAATATCTTTGATGTTATTAAAATGCAAACGATTTTTCATTGTAGTCAATACTGAACTGTAAATATTCTATGTGTTCCTGTAAATAAATACATTACACGTTATTTTTAATAGCAAACATGTCATAAAGCTCAAAAAACATATAAGGTACTCTGGGGTAATAACGCCACGTTAAAGTTCTACCAATTTTCACGGCTCAGTTTTAGATTGTATTTTTCAAACAAATATATGATTTGATACAGCAACTCATTGACTATCTATATACAAAAAAATAATTTAACAGATGTGTATTCATAAAATGTAATGGCGTGATTTCTTGACCAATGCTATTTGGCGTTATTACTCACCTATATCGGTAATAACGCCATGCAAACAAAACTATGAAATAAGATGGAATAATTGCATGTAGATTGCCCAATTCTAAAAATACAAACTCTACAAACTTAGAATGTGACAAATTGCATTCTAAGCTATTGAAAATGTTCAATTTTTTGTGAAAGTGTAAGAAAAATAAAGGTGTGGTGTGTGTGTGGGGGGGGGGGGATAAGGCAAAAGAATATCAGACCGTGAGCTTCTTTTTGCTTAAAAAGGACCGCTTAAATAGAATTATTAGAAACATTGCACAGTTTTAACTGCGTTTATTTGAATCAGTATTTAGGATGTAGCTCGGCCACTGTAGGGAATCAACCGGGGTATTAATGCCAAGGATTGGAGTTATTACACCGTTATAGTTATTGCGCTGTACATTTTAAAATACAAATTATCTCGAGAAGATATCCAAAATCTTCAACAATATTTTGAAAGTCCATAAAATGTACTACAAATTTATGTAATTAACAAAATATTTCCGGATAAAAAAAATAGTCTTCACATCACAAAACGTATCTCGCCAATTTTAGATCAAGTGTTAATTTTAGTTGCTTGCAAAAACAATAAGAACTAAAAATGAAACAAATTAACTTGAAGCTGTATTTTGCGATTTATATGACTCAAAACCCTTCTGTGCAGAGCACATGGGTGTCATTTACCAGATTATTTCATAATTATGCATAATATTAGCACTTGGCGTTTTTACCCCTTCTAGCGTTATTACACCAGACCACCTTACAACTCATGGCGAGAGATAGGACGCATACAGACAGACAAATGAAGTCATAAACATTTTTCAACTGTGTTGGAAGCTAGTAATCTATATTTGCACAGTTGTGTGCAAATATAGATTACTAATAGATCATGTACGATACTGTATTTAATAGATTTATTATATTATTAAAAAATGCAAAATATAATATTTATTGATTGTCCATTTACAAATGTATACACAATATCGCAGAATATTTATTAAAAGTTAATTGCAATTTGAAAATTTTTATGGCTGAAGTATAGTATATAGTATTTGTTGTGGTTACTCATAACCACTGCCATTATTTTTTATTCAATTTAATTTATCGCATATTTTATTAATCTTTATTCACTTATTATAAAAAATTTGCATTCTAAAAATTTATTTTAGTTCTCGTTTTTTTTAATCTCCCCTGTAAAGTTGATTTTCTTACGTAACTTTTTGTTGATTTCAAAATGTTAAAATGTTTTCGAATTTCTTCCTTCCGGTTGTGGATTGTTCCTGAATTTTCTAGAATATTCGATGAAGCGTGTGTTTCCGTTTTATCGCCCCTCCTCTCGTCCAATCAGACTCTATTCTACTGATGCGTAATTTAAAATAGGTGAGTCCCTATATATACATTATTGGCTTCGCATCTTTCTGGTGCTATAAAAGTTTAATTTTGAAAATTCAATTTCCCTATTGGTGTTGAAGCAGTTGGCCTATCTGTTTTATCGCTACTTCTATAATCCTGCCAATTGGCGTATTATGAGTTTATGGAAACCCCTCCCCTCTACCCTTGGCTGCGGCTTTCGTTTCTTTGCCGGTGAACAGTGGAGAGCAGTACAGAATCCTGAGAGGGTATGCTAATCCTGGGTCTGCGTTTATTGTTCCAAACGGACGGAAGAAATCATTTTTTTATACGAAAGATAATTTAAAATCAAAAGCAAAATTTTGAGAAAAGAACGGTGCAGAATCCAGAGAGAGTGTGTTCGGTGTCGGCAATGATTATTCCAAAACGGATGGAAGATACCGTTGGGTATGGGTCGAAAAATAATTTAAATTTAAAGATGCACTTCACTCTATTCAAAGAATTTACATAAGGATTACAAAAAGGGAACATGTCTCCCCTTATTCCTCAAGAGAAAACTTAATTTTTTTCAGGTATTTTTCTTAATTCGCCAAGTGTGGAATTTTTAAAAGAGATGCGAAAGTGCAGGTCTCTAAAAAATGAGAGACCACGTTCTATTTACATCTGCCTTTCAGCAAAAATAATAAAACAAGATTTTTGCAACAAAAAAAAATAAATAAAATTTCTTTTTTTAATGAAGAGAATCTGCCTGCATCTTTATTGTTGTCTTCGTGTTCTTTTTTTTTTCAAGTCTCTGCAGGTAAGCAATTATTCTATTATTCTGTCTATTTTTCCCTGTATTTGTTCAAAAAATTCGATGAACTCTGTCAGTCAAGTCGAGAGGTCTTTTGCGGCCACATGATGCAATGTACCTGAAAAATTACTTATTCTTTTTCGGCAGGGCTCGTTCCGTTCCATTCCAAACACAACAGTATTACACATAAATAACTGAATAATGGAAAGTTTTGAATTTTCATAATAATAATGTGCCCAAAATGTCTCACATATCAATTCTTGACTTGTCACAGTCCTATTTTAAACTATTTTACTCTGTCGGCAATGTTTCTTTAATTTTTTTTTTCAAGGTTTGTTATTTAATTTTATTCTAATATTATTTTGCAAACCTAATGTCAGGTTCAATGAACAAGTGTGATCATAACTCGCGCTCTGAGGTACTGAAAATAAATACATGAACTATACTAAAAAAAATTGTAACTAAAAATAAAAAGACTTAGTAAAAACTATACAATGTAGAATTTGGGTATAGCTGTATATACTAAAAAGGTATAAATAAAAAAACCCATACAAGTTTAAAGAGATGTGAAGTCTAAATAATATTAAATATTGATTTTCTGCATATCTGTTTTTTAATATTATTCTAATGTATTTTTTGATTAACTTAATTCGATGTTGACAGTAAAAATAGGGCATATTTAAACTTAATTTGGCATTTCATAAAACTAAATTCAGCTTAATAATGATCTTTTTACAGAGTAACAAAAACAAAATCCTTGTTCAAAATTTAAACTTCGCATTGTGCTGAGAGCGCTTCAAAAGCAGGTTACAAAACTGCAACACCACCTTAGTCCGTGCCTCGTTTTTATCTACGCATCCGAGAATTTCCAAGAAAATACTTAAAAATCTTATATTTTTTTCAGTGTAATGAATTATTTAATGTAACTATGTAAAAACAGAATAATTTTTAATACTACACTTGGAGGAAAACATTTATATTTACTAACTTTTTCACATATTCTAAATGACAGAGCATGATGCTATATGCCTGCATACAAATGTATGAAGGCCTTTTAATTTATTTAAGAAAAAAAAGCATACCTAATTTCACAATGCGATAATTTTCTATATCCTAGTACTAACAAAATTGATCACAGGTGCTGTAAATAGCTTGTTCAGAAGACAAAATATAAACCGAAAATTCTCCAGAATACTCTTTGGTATTATACTATTCCTCTAACAGTCATGTAACTTAAAAGAATTTTTATGATAATTACAATCAAATAGCACATAGCATTTTATTTTATTTTATTTTTTTATTTATTTATAAAGATTAAACTCTTTCTCAATTCTTATAATATCTTTATTTTATTTTTATTTATAAAAAAATACAAGTTATAAGTTTCCACGAACTATATAGATAGAAATATTTTTAACATTCTAGGATCAAAGTCAAATATAAAGAAATGTGCATCTCCAAGACGAGTTCTTCGATACTCGTGTGTCAATATTTAACGGACGAACGAACTTCTATGAATATCCCCTATTGGACGAAAGAGAAAAGGGAATTTCCAAGAAGTATAGAATTTAATCATGCTTGAACTCTGATGTTAGGAATGCCTTTTTAATTTCAGTAGGGACTGTGAAAATACAGAATTTACTTCTTTTAGAATCTAATTGCGCTTCTGAAAAAAAAATATTCTGGGAATAATCAATATGTAATAATTGAAGTAATTAGAAAGAAGATTTTTAATTTCTTTTATCACGCTGAAGAAAAAGAAGATTGTTACTTTCTTCTAGATTTACAATAAGAAAGTATTGAATTCGTGAAAGTTTTCGATACCCGGTTATCGACGGATTTACACTTTTTAGAGGCCAGAGAACCCGAAAACCATGTTTTTACAAAATGTCTGTCTGTCTGTACGTGGCAAAAATTTTGTGGGCACCCTATCTCAAGAACTAATAGACGGAATTTCACAAAACTTTAGATTCAGTTATATCTTGATATAAACTACATTTGATTAGTTTTCCGTGTATATCACTGAACAGGTACACTACTATGCTGCATTAATCACAATATCCACAGTAATCATATCTCAAAAATTAGTGCATGGATTTTCATAAAACTTTAGATTTAGTTAAACTTGATATAACATGGTGCTGATTACGTATTGGTCCAAATCGCTCTAAAGGTGGCGCTGTCATTGTGTATTCTTCATGATTATTGCAATATCACAATCTCAAGAATAATACATGGAATTTTCTAAAATTTCAGATTTAGTTAGTGCCTGATAAGTATTTGTGTTGTTTAATTTTTGTTGTAAATTGCCCAGTAGATGGAACTACTATGCTGCATTTTTTTTACGATTTCGCAATAAATGTATCTCAAGATCTAAAGCATTGATTTTCACCAAACTTCAGATACAGTTAGTATCTGATAAAAAATTGATTCTGATCAGTTTTTTAGTGTACATCACCCAACAGTGGCACTGTTATGCATACATGATTTTTTTATAAGATTTTGTAATAGCTCTATCTGACAAACCAATGCATTATTTTCATCAAACTTCAGATTCAGTAATAAGTTGACTAGATTTTGGTTTGAACTTGCCACATCTGACTAGTTTTTTTTTCTAATTTTGGGTTTTGAAACGCAATTGACACTTTTTAAGTATGTTCGCTAATATATAAATATGTACCACCTATAATCGTCGTCTTGTACATCTAACTGTCACTTTTTTCCATCTATAAATGTGAGCACAAATCCTGTCTAGCCTAAAAGTTAAAAATTTATTACATATACTCATTGTAGAAGTGTATAGATTCGGTTTCAATTTTATGAAAAACCAATCAAAACTTAAAAATATACTAAAAAGGGTTTTAGTAATTCTATTAAATCCTATCATGCGTAATTAATTCAATTATAAAATCCCATGACAGGTAATAATTCTAGATTGGAATGGAGATTACGACCGATTTAAGATGCAGAGCCTGATTTCTGCACAGGCCAACTAAGCCGAGACCTTGGGCACAGTGCTATAAAGAACCCAGATTTAATAAAATGATTTAGAAAAAAATTCTTAATATTGCATTTCCTACAATTATTTTCTCAAAAACTAAAAATGATTTCGGCTAACTTGGCAACTGTATTATAAACTAATGATACCGTTCGAATACTCTCGGGGTGGGGAAGAGGGTCAAGGGAATCTAGCTAATATTTTGGTGCAAGGAAAACCCGATAAACTGCTGCCCCCCCCCCCTACAACCTTAATTGGGCTCTGTTAAGATGGATATATGTTATTTCCGTATTAGGGCAATTCCATGGTGACTGACGTTACATTTTGAGATAGTTTTTAATCTTATATTTTTTTCTATGGTTAAATATTTTTTAAATTTTTTGAAAATGATGTGATTTATACATTAGTAGCCTAATATTGTTATGAAAACAAGAACATGGGTATAAATAAAATATTTTGCTGTTTAGACGCGAAAATTAAAATGTGACTGATGTTACATAAAAAGGACATGAAGTAAAACATCCTTTTTTATTTTGAAATTCTCCTTCCTCTATCGGTAATAATGATATTGTTTCTTTTAATTACAAGGAAGGTCTCCATCGGGGGCATACTCAGAATTTTTTGAAAAAAATTAGGGATGGGCATTATTTATCGTATTAGGATAAATAACAGTGTTACTATGCTAGAACCTAATATTGCATTAATATGTTACTGAAAAGTCCCTGTTAAATAAATAACACATGGTTCTTAATGACAGCATCTTCCTTCACTTGTTTTAATCAAGATTTCATTTTTTGTACCTCAAAATAATAATAATATTCATTAAAAACGTCCTTAATCGTTTCTTTTGAGACGTTTGCCGAACAATGTTGAATGTCCGGGCTGGGTGCCCGGACAGCGACCTCCCCCCTTCCTGCTTGCGCAGACCCATTCACAATTATTTAAAAAATTTGCGCCCCCCCCTTTATTAAAACATCCTTAAAAACCCTTATTAAAAAAATCTCACAATTATACACTCTAAGATAAAAAAAAAACTGTCTAAAACGGAATTTAAAACTGTTTTAAAAGCTTCCGTTTTAGAAAGTTTTACCATATAAAATAAGATATTGTATGTATCCAGCAAGTACAGCCCGGACAGCCCCCCCCCCCTGCTTGCGCAGGCCCATTCACAATTATTTAAAAAATTTGCGTTCCCACCCCCTTATTAAAACACCCTTAAAAACCCTTATTAAAAAAAATCTCACAATTATACACTCTAAGATAAAAACCTGTCTAAAACGGAATTTAAAACTGTTTTATAGGCTTCCGTTTTAGAAGGTTTTACTATATAAAATAAGATATTGTTTGTATCTAGCAAGTACAGCCCGGACAGCCCTCCCCCTGCTTGCGCAGACCCATTCACAATTATTTAAAAAATTTGCGTCCCCCCCCCTATTAAAACGCCCTTAAAAACCCTTATTAAAAAAAATCTCACAATTATACACTCTAAGATAAAAAAAAACTGTGTAAAACGGAATTTAAAACTGTATTATAGGCTTCCGTTTTAGAAGGTTTTACTATATAAAATAAGATATTGTTTGTATCCAGCAAGTTCAGGTTAAAAATTCTGGGCACCCACCCGTTCAAAAAGCTGGTTACGCCTATGCAACCACAAAAGAAGTAACTCCTTAATATTCGCAAATTCAATAACTGTTAGATTTTTCACCAGTTTTTCAATTCAGTTCAGTTATGTAATTCTTTTCTGTTAGATTTTCCACCCGTTTTTGAAAAAATGTATTTTTTTACATTACAAAAGAACATTTTATTGCTTCGTAACTGTTGTTTATTTTCAAACGTTTTGTCTGAGGATAATGTTGTTATCGTTAACGACTTTTGATTTAAAGTTTCGTTTCCTGTTTGGTTTTCATTTGCGGTTGTTGAAGAAAGAGGATAAATAAAAAATGATTTCGTCTCTTTTTTATTAAATATCAGAAAGACTGAATTTGAGATTTGTGGATTTGATTTCTAAAGGGCTCTTCTGGGGGGGGGGGTGTTCCCTATAGGACCATTTTTTGGGAGGAGGGGCTGGGGGGGAGTGTTTCTCATTTTTTAATGTAATATGTCTATCGAAAGCTTATGCTTCATACATTACAAATCTGGCATAAAAAATTTTCTCCCGTTATTCTGGGTCACGTTACGGACCCATAATGGGTTGAAATTTAAATTTCTTAAACTTCTTCGAGGTTTTTTTGCCAAATCGGTATCAGAAAAAAATTGTGCCAACGTGATGTGTGTGTGACATCTGCGCCATATAAATATTATTCAGTCTTTTTTTATTGCAATTTTTTTTATGTAAAACAATATGCATTATTTTTCATGCACAATTGCGCATTAAATGAAAATTGTAATGCTATTTTCGTAGTAGTACTTTATAATAATGAATAAAAAAATACACATTATTTAAAAGTATTTCCTGCACAATAAAATGTTTCCTGACGATTACAAAAAAATATGTCCTGACAATTCAAAAAATAAAAACGTAATTGTCCGAGTTTTCACTTCTGTCGACACTCCAAAAATGTCACTTTTTTTAGGGGGGGGGGTGAAAATTTTGTGGAAATAAGTCTTATTTTTTATTTATGTATGGATCCATATAAAGAAGTATGAGCTAGTGAACTTTGGAACCATTTTAATACAACTCATATTCCAAATATTAAAATAATTGAGAAAAATTATTAAAAAATTATTTTCAATTTAATCATTTTTATATTAAGTAAATGCAATTAAATTTCTTATAAATTGAATCTGGAATGTTTAGATAAGATTTTAATATTTACAAAATATAAAATACAGTACAATATATTAGGTTTACAGCTTTCTGAAAGACATAAAAATAGTAGGATAAAATTTAGATGAGTTCAAAGTATTAGAATATTTTATTTTGCGCAACAATATTACTTTATTAATATGAAGTAAATGGTAGTTAATTTTTGTAGCACCCTCTTTTGCTTTCATAACAGCGTACAATCGATCTTGCATACTATACACATGTGCTATTAAGAAACTAGTAAAAAAAAACTGAGTCTGGAAAAAATTTCATTCTCTACCATCTGTCCTATCTCACAAGTTTCTTTATCCTATCAGTTAATATTTGTTTTATGTTTTGCAGCCGCTCTAGTAGTGGCAGCACGCATTGACTTGCTGTACGAAAATTCAGTAATGCATTTCATCTCAGATTTTAAAACATCAACAGTGCTGATTGAGAAAACGCGGTATACGGAAAATGGATTTTTGAAAAATTCGTTTTCCTCTGCATGTTAAAGAAAGTTTTCTTAATATGTTTTCTTGTACTTTCTAATTTTCCTGCTTTTCGTATTTTCTATTGGATATATTATTTTATATTCAAAAATATATGTGCCTATAGATATTTTCTTAAATGTTGTTGCCCCACCAGTGGCTGAGAGATTCTGCCCTCAAAACTGGTAGACGGCAGGCGCTGGATTAGAACAAAACCCAATCGCGGTCGTCAGCCCAATCTTCGGAGTTTTGCGTGGTTTTCTTCGAACTTTGGATTTCCTTGCGTAAATACGGGTTGGGCTCCCTTAGAAAGACCCCCCCCCTCCCTCCACGGAGGGCACCACCTTGGGGGCCCATATCCCATGTGTTGTCCGTTTGGGAGCATATTTAGCAATTGTTTATAAATTGTTTATTGTATCCTGTTACAAAAATAACAGGATGTTGGAACCTGTTACCAGCGCTACTGTGGAATGATGTAACCTGTTAACCAAAAATAACCATATTTCCCATCTCTAAAAAAATACGAATTAAACTACTCATATAGGTAATAAAGGATCAGTGAAAATTAGCGGCGGAATTACATTATTAGATATGTAAAAAAATAAAATAGTTTGGAATAATTGGCGTGAAAAGGTGAAAGCGACGCGAGATTTGGCGAGCAGTGCATTTCCTCGCCAAAAGCAGACGATTTTAACGAATCTGAAAATTGATTTTAATTGACTTCACTGTTAAAAATCTGCAGCATTTACTGCAACGTCACTCCACTACTTTTATAGAATATATCTCTTCTGACCAATGAGAATGCTCCACAGCACGGTGAATTGACCGTTTTCTATAAAAGCGGTGGAGTGACGCTGCAGAAAATGGTACAGATTTTTAACGGTGTTGTAGCTTGTGCAACACTTATTTAAATAAATTGAACATAGAAAGTTTTTTCTTTAAAAAGTATTCGAAGCGTAAAAGCGTATTTTTCAAAATTTCGTTTTTTCGCCAACCGGGGATAAATCGCCAAATAAACGAAATTTTTATTATTTTTTTACGGACGTTATAAAGAGGTTCCGCCGAAATTTTTTTTATAAACATATATAACTATATGAGAAGAACATTCTTTAATTTTTTCTGATTTTTCTGAGTATGCCCATATGGAGACCTTCCTTGTTAGTTATAGAATACTTCTAATTAATAGGAAACAAAAACAAATTCGCATCCAAAAACTATGGCAAACGAAAAAAAAATGACCCGTGACTGATGTTACACTTTTTATGTGACTGATGTTACACATCCAAATTGCTTAAAAAACAAAGATTTTTATTGAATCTGATATACAAAATAGGTAATATAAAACAAATTATTCAAATATAAAGCATGCTATTGAATTTAAAGTAACCACGAGCATTCACAACATTGGGTATGTTAATTTCCGTATTACTCGCTTCTATGGATAAAAGACCTCATCAATTTGCAAAGGTCAATTCCAATAATTTCCAGTTTGGATAATAGTGTTAGCAAGATATTCTTTATCAGGAAAAGACTTTTGTTCACCAGGAAAAAAGTTCTCTGTCATAATCTACTTCAACCCAATCTTCAACTGAAGCTGTAGAACTGACTGATTTCTCTGTGTTGAAATGAATGGTCTCAATGCTTCAGAAAATCACTGTCTTTCAGTTTTTCCATGGACTACTTCAAAGAAATGACAGAGTTTTATCCGTTCGATTAAAGTTGCATTTGAAAAGATTATTTTTTTAAATTTCATGATTTCATATTATTTTAGGCAAAATTTCTAACACTTTTACACTTGAAACTATTACAGCAGATGCTGTGCAACAGTTGTCATAAAACACTGTAACAAAATCTTTTAGTATGAAAAGCAAGCTTCTGGTTTTAGAATCAGGTAAATAACTTAGATGCTATCTTTATTTCTAGTTGAAATAGTCATTTTATGACGACTTTTCTTCACCTAGGTGTAGGCAGCAAGCTGCGTTGCACACAGGTTGACGCTTTTCCAAAAGTATTAGTTTTTAAAAGAAGAATTTAAATTTTCAGAACTATGTGATACTTTCTGTTTCAATTTTCTGCTCTTTTCAACTCTTCTTAACATTTTTTTCATTTCCTTTCGTATTCATTTCTGTACTAGTTTTGATAATTTTGTCAGACTATCTTCTCTTTTCTTTCTCTCTTTCTCTCTCTTCTTTTTTTGAAGTGAAACCTTCTTTAGCGGCGCTGAGCACTTCTTGTATGGGTAAAAACTTCCAAACTCGCGTCAGGGTCACGTGATGCTGATCGAAAAGGCGTAAGATCGAGGGGAAGGGAGAGGAACTAGTATCTCTCACTCTTTCTACCGTGCCTCAGTGTGCTGCTCCGTTTAGGCGGCACAGGGCGCTTGCGCGAATGTCCGTGTGTGTTTATGTACAGCGTGCCACGCGTATCCAAGGATGGTGACAGCTGATTGCTTGACTGTTGTGTATTCGTATATGTGAATTGTTAAAATTATGGAAATTGAACAAAGTGCATCTATTAATGAAAAAAGTGATGATGAAGTAGTGAAAGAAAATGAGTGAGTACTTTATAAATATACTAGATGAAAAACTCTTACTTGGCTTTAGCCCGTAACTGCCGTCAAGAAAACCAGCTATAAGCTGAGCATTAGGGACCGTTCAAGTATTACGTAAGCATATTTTTCGTCATTTCGTACCCCCTCCCCCCCCCTTTTAAGAAAATATAAGCAAATGCTAGACCCCCCCCCCTTTGCTTATGTAAGATTTTATGACAGTTTATACATCAATACTCCTTGACTTATAAAAAGTTACCAATCAATTACATTATTAATCCTACAAATTTATATAGGCATATAGGGATTATGATATCAAAATATATAAAATCATTTTAATATATTGTTGCTAATTGCATTAAACAAACCACAGAATACAAAATGGTTTAAATATATTGTTATTTATCACTTTGAACAATAAAACAAGATATACTAGAAGTCTTAACTTACTTAGGCATCATAACTAAAATTTTTGCCATAAATCATACAAATGTTGGAGTTCAATTTGGTGTTCATATTTTAATCTGATGTCCAGAATCCTTGAACCCATGTTTCAACATTGTCTGTTATAAGGTTTTCACTGGAACAGTGGCCTGGGGTATTGCAGGTTTCCGGTCCTTGTTTGCTTGTTGAATTTGAAATGCAGTTGCTTCGTTGTTTAATGCTTACGTAAGAATTGCCGTGACTCCCCCCTCCCCCTTGTCAGAAAAAATAAGCAGACTCTGGACTCCCCCCTCCCCCTTTAGTGCTTACGTAATACTTGAACGGTCCCTTATAAAACGTAAAAAAACGAATAATAATAATAGTAATAAATACAATTTTAATAATAAGATTAGGTTTCGATCGAGTCTGTATTTACACATAATACATGTAATATTTGTAATATGTTTATACTTTATAGCATTAACCTACATTTTCATGACACCACAATAAGCCCATTTGCGGTGTAGGTTTACCAAAAAAATAATTTCGAATAAAAATAAATGAAATAAGATAATAATAAATAATCTCCATTTTTCAGAGAAAGAAAAAAAGAACGAAATCGAGAATACCAAAGGGCATTTCGTCAGCGTAAAAAAAATTTGGAGCAAAAAGATTCGAAGGAAATAAAAGAAGCAGGAAAAAGAAAAAGACATCGTGAGAATCAAAGGGTATATTATCAACGTACAAAAGGTTTAAAGAAAAATGTAGAAGAATTGTTCCAAAAGAAATTGGATGATTTGCAAATGTAATTAAATTTCATATTTTAAATATTATAATATAAATATATGATTCATATTTTATTATTATTTTATTTTATTTTACGATTTCTTTGTTTTTTCGCAGAAAAAAAAAAGAAATTGGACAGTAATCAAGACCAAGAGAATGTTGTGCAGTGCAGGGCTTCTCAAAATTTAGAAAATGAACAGCTCGAACAAAATCACTTTCTCACCCAACAACTTCGTATATATGAAGAGAGTCACGAATGCATTACCCCTGAAGTCATTCTACACAGAACTACAGATATTCCAGGTGATGGTAATTGTCTTTTCCACTCACTCATTCGTGTTCTGCAACTTCAAATTTCGACTTGTGATTTAAGAAGACAATTACGTGATTCACCTTATTTAAACTCTTGCCACAATCCACAGGAAGTATATAACATACTCTCAAGTAACAATGAGTATGGAGATTTGGATTGTTTATACTTGTTTGCAAAAATTTACAATCAAAATATTCGTGTGCATTATCACTATTTCAACGTAATTTCAAAAAATGAAGATACTATTTTCTGTCATTTTGTAGCAAATAATACAGATAATTGGATTCATCTTGATCTTTGTGAGCTGCACTTTACGCCTTACTTCTCTGATGATGAAAAAAACAAAGAAGATGAAAGAAATCAAAAGCTGAAAAACAAAGAATATTCTAAGCGATATCGAGATAAAAAAAAAGAACATCAAATTTACAAACAGGCCCATCCGCCAAAGATGTGCTGGATAGACAGCCAGTCATTCATACCTCACAAATTGCAGGTTTGTCTACTGAAGGTGTGCCATATGTTCCACCAGTTATCGGTAGTTCTCAAATTGGAGATGTATTGTCGAGAGATGTACCTTCAAGTCTATCAAGACATCCTAACAGCGATTCTATAGAAGATAGAGTGCGTCAAAGGCATTTTCGTTCTCAAGTTGTTGAATCATCTCCACCTAATATACATCTTCAAACATATTCTGCTTATCCACAGAATTCTTCTGCTCATCGACAATTTGAAAATGATTTTGTTGAAAATGACTTTGGTTATGCTTGTGACATTTGTGACCGACTGTGGTTTAAGAAAGATTTGAAATATTTGCAGAATACCGACGCAACTCCAAAAATTGAATTTATAAGAACATTGCTCTCAAACATTGCTATACTGAAAATAAAAATATGTTCGACTTGCTTTACAGCCATTCAAAAGGAACGTATCCCACCACTATCAGTTTACAATGGATTTAAATATCCACCACTTCCAGACTCTCTTAAAGACTTTCCTTTGGACTTGATAACCGAAAGACTTATATCTCCAAGGATTCCATTTATGCAAATTCGAAGGCTTCGGCATGTTCACGGTCAATATGGAATATACGGGCAGGTGATAAATGTTCCAATTGAAGTCAACACAATGATACATCAGTTACCAAGACAAGTGGATGATGATCATGCAATAACAGTTCACATTAAAAGGAAAAAAATTCACAAATCTAGCTACGTGTATGGTATAGTGACTAAGAGAAAAATAAAAGTGTGGTTACGATATTTGAAAGATACTCCTCTTTACAAGTCCTACGGTGTTTTAGTTGATGATGGTTTTTTGAACGATAAAAGTTATGACGTTGAAGATGAAATCATATTTGATGAAGATGGCGACAATGATATTTTAGAACAAATACCCATCGAGGAAAGTTTAATCGCACAGCAGCAAACATTGATGTGGAACGACGATATGTACCTGAGAATCGCTCCAGGCGAAGGTAGATTTTTATTTTGTCTTCATGTTTCTTTAATTTCTTGAACAAGAAGATACATAATATATATTATTTACTTTTGCTTTCATTTTTAGGTAATGCTCCAAAGAGTTTGTTATTTGACGAACATGCTGAAGAATTATCTTTTCCACAAATATACTTGGGGCAGTTCAGAGAATTTAAGAATGCGGTCACACCCTTCATGATGGCTACGAGTGAATTAAGGAGATCTGATAGACGTGGAGTAACCCCTCAACACTTATTGTACATGGCTATGAAAATAATGAGAATTAGAATTAGGGACTCTCTTCATATTGCATTCAAGCATGTCGGCCAAGATATTGCAATAAGTAAAGAGCAAATACAATCTGACGATTATATTCACGGCTGCATTGAAACTAATTTGGCATTCCTTCGATCTATTCCGAATTCAGCATACTATTGGGCAGAAAGGAAAAGAGATCTTTTTGCTATGATTCGTCAATACGGCAAGCCAACTGTTTTCTTTACTATAAGCGCTAATGAAATTGGATGGCCTAAATTATTACAATTGTTACATAATTTGAAAAATAATGCGAATATATCGGTTGAAGAGGCTGCAAATTTGCATTTTATTGAAAAAAGCACTCTTATTAATGTAGATGCCGTAACATGTGCTATATATTTCAATAAATTAGTCGGAATTATTTTAAAAATATTACAATCAAAAAGGCACAGTCCTTTCAAAAAATACAGGATTTTGCATTACTTTAAAAGAATTGAATTTCAACATCGAGGTAATCCGCACGCGCATATTTTAGCTTGGCTTGATAATGCCCCAGAAGACGCTCTTAACAAAGATTATAATAAAGCTATCGATCTTATCGATTTTTTGATATCAGTATCTGCTGCCGAGGCTTCTGGTGATATCCGATTACAAACTCACAAGCATACCTTTACTTGCTATAAAGGTATAGCATCGAGACGACAACAAAAATGTAGATTTGAAGCTCCGTTTATGCCGATTAAGAAAACCATGATTCTGACGCCTATGCCAGATACAGAAAATGGTTTCCAGCAGTACAAGGCTAAATATACTTCAATCCGAAAAAACTTGGAAAAATATGAATACAGTGGTTTTCAATCTTTCTACGATGAAAATAACATTGCTTCAGATGAAGAATATGTCAACATTATTCGAGCAGGAATTAATAGACCGAGAGTTTTTCCTAAACGTGAACCATGTGAAAAGTGGAATAATCCATTCAATCCCTTCATAATCAACGTCGTCAGATCCAACACTGATTTCCAATTTATAACTGAAGAACATTCTTGTGCAGCTTACGTGGTCGAATATATTAACAAAACTAACAGAGGTGTTAGCAATTTACAAAGACAAATAATTGCAATAATGGATGAACATCCTGAGTTTAATTTATTTGACATGATTAAAAATATTAGCATTAATCTTTTGAACCACACTGAGATGTCGAGTCAAGAGGTTGCATGGTATCTATTGAGAGAACCAATGTCAACGAGTTCAACCGTTATTACTTATGTACCAACCATTTGGCCAGTCGAAAGGCATAGAATAAAGAAGACAATGAAAGAATTAAGTGAATTAGAAGATGATTCGATCGACATATGGAAGGAAAATTGGTTCGACAAGTATGAGAAGAGACCTAAAGATTTAGCAGGTATTTCTCTTGCTCAATTTGTTGCGAAATACTATAAAAATAAAGAGGGTAACTATGTACTCAGGGAAGAACCAAATGTTATACGATATCGCAATTATGATATGGGTACAGACTACAATGAGTATCGGAGAGAAATGGTTACTTTGCACCTTCCGTTCCGTCATGAAGAATCAGAAATTCTTGCAGAATCGCGATATCTTCAGTTATACGAAGAAAATGAGGCACTTATTCTAGATCGAAGAAAAGAGTTCGAATCGAATCTTGATATTGAAAAAACATTGCAAATCTGCAGGAAGTTATGTCGCGAATCTGTTTCTGATGATGAAGAGGAGATAAACGACGTCGTTGGTAGAATTCCTAATGAAAATCCATTCGCTGAATTATATAACAATCCAAACGCAGATTTAAATGATGATTTACGACTTGCGTTGTTTGACAAGCTCGGATCAATTGCTAGAAAGAAAGATAATATCTTACCTTATCCAGAATTTTATGGGCTTATGCGCAAAGCAAACGAGGAACAGCGAGAAATTTTGTCTCCCACTATGCATCATTTAATATCCAACGACGAGCCAATGCAAAAACCGTTGTTGATATATTTGACTGGGCCAGCTGGTAGTGGTAAAACGTTTGTAATAAAAGCACTCATGGAGATTTATAATAGATTTTCCGACACGGATGGAATTTTCAACGCATACATTGCATGTGCTTCAACTGGAAAAGCTGCTACAGCCATAGGTGGAACAACGGTGCATAATGCTTTAAGTATATCACTCTCAAGGCTGTTGCCAGTCAACATCGAAAAAGCTCATCAGTACAGAGCGCTATTTGAGTTCATTAAGGTTATTATCATTGACGAAGTAAGCATGGTTTCAGCAGAATTATTAGAACAAATTAATGAACGTTTGAAGCAAATCACTGGCTTGTTTACAAAAGCTTTTGGTGGATTGGACGTGATCCTTATCGGAGATTTGCGCCAATAACCCCCTGTAAAAGCCACACCGATCTTCAAGCAAATAAAAAAAAAAATTACTGGTGAATCAATTAGGCGTAAATTTTATCAATTCGAACTCAAGAAGGTAATGCGCCAAGAAAATAGACTATTTTCTGCCATTTTGACAAAAATCGGTGATGGTTCCATTCTAACAGAAGAAGAATTAAATATGATAGAATCCAGATTTGTAACTAAAGAACAAGCACAAGCAGAATGTCCGGAAGGAACTAGACTTATGTTTACAAATAATAAGTTTAACGAATACAACAGTACAGTTTTGAACAGTTTTGAAAATAAAATTGTTTTATTGGCATCGGATGTTTTCATTGGTTGTCATAATGCAGAGCAAGAAAATTTTGTAAGACAGAAGTTACATAAGATGAAACCGGACGAGACTGGTGGATTACCTTATGAACTAGTTCTAGTTCCTAACCGACCCTATATGATAAATATAAACATAGATGTAGCTGATGGTTTATCTAATGGCACTGTAGGGAAATTACTACTCATAGAATATGATAAATATGATGAAATCACAAGACTTTGGTTCAAATTTTCAAAACCCGTTGGTCAAAAACGTGTAGCAAAATTTAGAAGCGACATTGCACGCTTGGAAATCGACAAAGACGCTGTTCCAATTTCTTTACAAACATCGTCAATACCACTCAACAAAAATAAAACTATAGTGGCAAAAAGAAAACATTTTCCGCTGATTTCGGCTTTGGCAATGACAATTCACAAATCCCAAGGAGGTACTTTCGATGCTGTTGTTTATGAATACAATCGTTCTCATTCAAGAGAATTGGTGTACGTTGCGTTATCAAGAGTAACTAGTATAGAAGGTTTGTTTTTAGTCACTGAAGAAAACGCAAGGACGAGCTGGAAATTTCATCATGGCAGAGTTGGAAACGCACAGGTGGAAGAGTCAGACGCAACAAAAAATCAAAAGAGGTCAACAACTCATCGACAAGATTTATCAATTGAACTAAAACGATTACGTGAAAATCCTTTGCAAACTATCACCAAAACACTTCTAGATTTTATTTCTAAGAATAATAGATTGTCTATTTTTTCATTCAACTGTCAAAGCTTACGTGCGCATGTAGATGATCTATCAATTGACACTCTTGTTAAAAAAATGAATGTGCTAATTTTATCAGAAACTCATATGGGTAACGATGAAATAATTGAGATTCCAAATTTCAACTTTGTTGCGAGTTTCAGAAGAAATTGTCGTCCAGCGGGAGGAGTAGCTATATATCAAAATAAGAACTCAATTCATTATTGCACAAATTATATGGATGTACATGTGAAATACAATAGCATGTTTAATGCTACTGTTTCTGATGTTGGTGATATTTGTATAAATCGTTGCCACTCTGGTGATAATCAGTTCATTATTATGGTTGCTGTTTACATCTCTCCAAATAAGTCTTTGCGTGTTATACGAGACTTCTTGTACGAAAATTTATTTATTTATTCTCATGACGCATCTGCATTGCTTCAAAAAAAATTGGAAAAAGCTTTGTTAAATTGCCAATGATTTTGAGTGGAGATTTCAATATAAACTTTGCAGACGATAAAAAGCAATCATTAATTGAATTTTTAAATAATGAATTTGGTTTAACTATGTCAAATAATCGCAATTTTAGCGCAACGAAATACAAAACTACTTTTGATGCGGTCTTTATTAGACACTTAAATAGGTTCGAACCAAAACTGTTTGTTTCTTACTTCAGCTATCATAAACCGATTGTATCAGTTTTAGAAATTTGCGATGATGATTCTGGTAATAACGATGGTGAAAAAGTCGTCGAAATTATGGATGGAAGTTGATTTTTCTGAGAGATAAAATTTAATGTAATATATAAATAACGATATAATATTATAAATAATAACATATAAATTGTCATATTTGTGTACGATAGCGCAATAAATAAACATTGTATTCTACCTCATAAATGATAGTACTTTTGTACTTATAATTAAACACAACGTTAATATTGAAGTTTTCACTTCTGCCGGCACTCCCGGAGTGCTACCGGTGTGTGTGTTTTTTTTTTTTAAATTCTTTATACTTTATTTTTCAATTTTAAGTTTTTTCTCCTTATTTTCTGTCTTTCTGCTGTAGCCAGGACCATTTTAAATATTATTTCTTGGAAATAAGATAGAAAAAAGAACAAAAAGTAAGTGCAACTGATGTCACATTCTGTGACCGGCATTACAATGTGTCTGATGTTACACATTTTAAGTATGTTTAAAATTATTATATATTTATGTTATACCCCATTTAAGTTATTATATTCTTAATAACTTTGCAACGAAGGAGAATATATCTTATTACCCTTCATAGTTTAAAATATTTTGAATAATAGGAACAATTGTACATTTTTGTGACTGATGTAACACAGATTTTAAGCTTAATTTATAAGTGCTAAATAGAAACTAAATAAAATATATTTAAGCTTATTTATTAATTATTTACTCTTATAACATGTCAATTAATAATAATAAATTGTAAAAAAATATTTATCCAATTGATTTGTATGCAAAAGTTGAGACTTTGATTCTCCTTGTAAAACTGTTCTTCACATAGGTAAACAATGATGTCACAATTATTTAAAAAAAAATCCTTCTATAGTAAAAAAAAACTAGTCTTAAAAGGAATGACTCCTAGAATGATGCTGATGTGTAAGATTTCAGGAAATAACGAATCCGGGCGGACCGCTCCTTCCATGAGTCGAATAGACCAATCAGGAAAGGGCTCCGTCTATGCATCACCGTATGGGTTACCATAAAGAGGGAAAGGTTACCATCGCCAACAACCGCCAAGTTTGTCGCCAACTTGGCGATATATCGCCAAATTTGGCGACCAAAATTAGTCGCCAAAAGTGACGCCAACTTGGCGATAACTATAATATTTCTCCAAATTTTTAATTTCTTTACAACACCAGTCGTGTGACACATGATTTGAAAGGTCTACAACTGCTTATTCATTATTATGGATGTCTTGTGTGTCAACCCCCACTCTGCCCCCCCAGGGGGGCACATTTTTAATTTCTTTACAACATCAGTCGTGTGACACATGATTTGAAAGGTCTACAACTGCTTATTCATTATTATGGATGTCTTGTGTGTCAACCCCACTCTGCCCCCCAGGGGGGCACATTTTTAATTTCTTTACAACATCAGTTGTGTGACACATCATTTCAGAGGTCTGCAACTGCTTATTCATATTATGGATGTCTTGTGTGTCACCCTCCCACGCTGCCCCCAAGGGGGACACCTTTTTAATTTCTTTACAACACCAGTCGTGTGACACATCATTTGAAAGATCTGCAACTGCTTATTCATATTATGGATGTCTTGTGTGTCACCCCCCCCCTTTGCCCCCAGGGGGAGCACATTTTTAATTTTTTTACAACACCAGTCGTGTGACACATCATTTGAAAGGTCTGCAACTGCTTACTCATACCATGGGGCATTGGCGAGTGCAGCCAGCAGAAGTAGTCTACAACTTGGAATCGCGAAGCGATTACGCTGGGGGGTTGGCGAGCGTAGCGAGCAGAGGGGCGGATTCCCTCTAGTATATATAAAATAATATTTTTATTAAATTTTAACATAATGAATAAGAAAATACAGTTTTTATAAGGGTATGAGAACAAAATGGTATTAATGTATGACATTTATTTTTTTAACATGTTTCCTCTGTAGCATGGAATTGCCCATTACTGAATTTAATACGTACAATCGCCATAAATTTTACATTCATGCATTTCAGCATAAAACTGCAATAACTATTGCATTAACTTCTGAATACGTATAAAACTAGTTATAGTACGAATGCACCTCATTTGCTATATTTCACTTACAATATATACATACAGTTTGGACATACATAAGCAGACGTGCGACATACTCTATCCATCGGCTTTCAAAGCTTACATAACAAAGGTTTAGTGACATACTTGTATAATGCAATGTTCAGTTACTAATTGATATATTTATTGTTTATTGTGCACGAGCAATACTCACATTTGATCGGTTTTTCTAATTCAATTAATTCAATACACTTTTCTGTTTTAACCACCTTTCCATCAAGAGGAATACTTTTCCTCTGACATAATTACTGCATTAATTTTATTTGCTGGCTATAGATTATCTGTAATTTTTCAAAATTTAAGCCAGAAGGATACTGTCTTCTCATTTCTGGTGGGATCAAATTCCATTTTGGTTACTGCATTGGGGATGAGACTGAAAAAAAATGACATTATTCCACTTTGTTTACCTTCAAATAGAATCCATAAACTGATTCCTTTGAATAAATCCTTTTTTTTAGCAACTTTGGAACTAAAAAAGTCTAACAAACTAACCATGACAACGTTACAAAGGCTCAATCTGGAAGAATATTTTCTCCAGATTGCGACAAAGCTATGACACATGCATGCCATCGTTAAAGGTTGCTTCAAAAGTGACATGTTTTAGCCTTTCAATCCCAATGCAATCCCCAAGGAAGCTTTTACTCCAAGTTCCGTTTTTGAATATCCACCTCCAAAAAAGTATAGTGAAAAAGTAGAAAAAAATTTTCTATCTCAGGGGGAAAAAAGAGTCGTTATACTCTTCTTACTTCAAGTACACCTGGCTCTTTTTCGAACTCTATATGTGATTCTTTATCTTTTGGAGGATAATGAGAGAAATACTTCCTCCGTTCTTGACTTATCATTTCAAGATTTACTGCCATCCCCTCAGAAAGAACGTAAAACAGCTCATGTCATAAAATCTGCAGTGAACTATTGCGCTCTGTTTTTTTTTTTTTTTTTTTTTTTTAAGATATTTTTTCAAAGATTCTCAAATTAATACTGAAGACACCAAAATCACAACAGCGAATAAACAAACAAAAACATCAGTAGGAGATGAACAATGGAAAATTGCCGTCGCAAAACAATGATAAAGACAGTTTGGTTTGCGATTTTTCTAACAAGGAAAAAGTTGGGGATATGAGATTATGTGTTGTGTGTTTTGTAAACGAGTAATGTGCCAGACTTACCAAGCAAGATATAAAGGTGTTTTTTTTTTTTTTTACTTGCCATATATATGATGTTAAAAAAAAAAGAAAAAAAAGAAAAAGAAAAAAACATTTTTTATCGAAAAATGCTTAAAATTGCTTAAATTTTTTTTCCAAATTTTCTTTATTCTTAATTTTTTATTATTTCCTTGTAAAGTTTCAAAAATTAAAATCGGTCACGTAATAATTGATGCTTCTCATACGTTAAATGTGAATCTTTTCGTTATATTTCTCCTATAGGCGTATTACCTGCATGGATATATTATCTTCATCAACTGGATTTTTTTTAAATCCTGCAGGTTTGAATCTTAAATAGTTTTGTTTTTCAAAAAATTTAAAAAGTTTTAGAATTTTTTTTTTTATTTTTTGTTTAAATCAGTTATTACTATCGATAAAAAGAGCTTCTGTCTTTAAGGTGGCCTTTTTAATTGTACCTACCTAATTTCGAGAATTATGATTAAATTTCTTGATTACGAGTTATATGGCAGTGATAGAGGATGAAAAAAAAAAGTAGAATTCGGAATTCATTAATATAAAGCTGGAAATTGCTTTAATCTTTTCTACACATATCAGAAATAAACATACTAAGTTTCCCCCCTGCTGCTTGGTCAATGGTGGATTCAAGAGGGGGAATATGGGGGTCATGGACCCCCCCCCCTCGCCCTGAACGAAGAGAATTTAAAAAAAATTTTAATAAAATTTGTTCTGATTTTTTTTTTTTTTTTTTTTTTTTTTTTTTTCAAATTTATCCTTTGCTTAACAATCAGAATCTTTCAGAATCTTTCAAAGCTGTACTTAAACCCGAAGTAGGAAATTTCTGACATATCCATGAAAGTTTGATATTTTTTTAAATCTTAGATTCAAGATGCGTTTATTCAAATCAAATGTGATTGATTAACTTTTTCCATTTTTCAATAAAGGTAAAGAATCTTTTGCGAAATTTCTGTAAATTGTAGAATTTTAAACTGAATTTCAGGCCGTGACAGCCAATTGCTCCCTCATTACGGTTTTTTGTAACTGTCAAATCCAAAAAATTTGCATAAAATGATAAATTTCTTGAATGATTGTTCGATTTTATATGAAAACGGAAAAATCTTCAGTTTCTTGACATCTGAATAAAATGTATATATTTATATTTTTACGAATATTTATGCAATATTTTTGTTAAGAATGAAATTAACTTCTCTAAGTATAAGAAATTTAACTATTTTGGCTGCGGGGACAATCTTCAATATAAAAATTGCTTATTAAAAGACGTGACCTCCTTTCTCTCTTCAAAAAAGGAGCCATGCCCCCTCCCCCTCAAAAAGGAGTGCTGGATCCGCCCTTGTGCAAGGTGAGCTTTTGCCTCTACAAATAAAATTAATACAGTGGAATCTGTCTAAAGTGACCATTCTTGGGACCGGCTAAAGTGGTCACTATATAGAGGTGGTCACTTTATGTAATATCTTTTAAAATGGCACATTAAAACTTTCTTGATCTCAAAAAATAAAACAAAATGTAATTAAGGAAAAATTCACTGTATTAAGTAATAAAATTATTAATTAACAAGTATAATAACTTATTTACTAATTTAAACTATACTACATAGAATGTAATTTATTTAAAACACTCATTTTTTTTAAATACAGTTGAAATTCTGTAGTGATTTGTTTAAATAACACATAGCTACAAAGGTATACATATTCTAAGATACACTATAATTTAAAAGCATTTTTATTTCCATTGTAATTGCATAATGATTTCTATAACTGGCAGTAATAAACATCTCATTAAAAATCACCTTAGACAAGTGCAAATATTATCACAATAAAGAACAAAGTGGCCACTTTATAGATTAAGCAAATAGTGACTATGGGAGATAAATTCCTGTACTTTTTTAATGGATCAAAATAAATTTCAGAAAATGACCACTTTAGTCTTTTAGTTTGAAAATCTTCGGTTTGCAGAAAAATGGATGGTCACATTTTACAGGTTCAAATAACATTGCGATGACAGGCTAACTGGGCACTTTATACAGGAGGACACATTAGAGAGGTGGTCACATTACCGGGCAATTCTCATATTATTTTATATGGGCACAAGTAAATTTTTCCAGACGCGGTCACATTAGCCAGGTGGTCACTTTAGCAGGTTGATTGTATCTTAAAAAGTGCATTTTTCAAAAATGATTCGTAAATTATTTGGAATGTTGTTTATTATTTCCGATATTGTATTTGAAATTAGCGTAGTCTTTAATTACGACGTATATCGATCGAATAACAGTGCGTATTTATTAGAAAAGAGATTGAAAATAAAGTGGGAAGATTGGGGAGGGGCGGCAGAGTAAACAAATAAGAGTGTAGAAGTCTTGTCGCTAGAGGAATTCAAAATCAATCAATAGCACGATTTTAAAACTAAAACTTGAATCTTTTAGTTTCCATTTTTTTTTCCTACGTGCAAAATTATGTACGTACAAAACTCTACACGCTATTTTTATCTTAAAACCTGAATACTTCTTTAAAATATTTGTGAAACATTTATCTTGTTTTTACGCAAAAGAATATTACTACAGCATTTTTTTTAAATTTGTAAATTGTTTACTTATCCCTTAACTCGTAAATACTACTTCAAGCTAAAGAACTTTGAGGTTGAGATAAACCTACATTTCCGGAATTTATATTTAAAAATGACAACATTTAATATGACTGCAGCGTTTCGGTGATTTATTTTTAAAACTGCATATGCTCGAGTGGTTTCATGTTTACGTTTCCGAGATGATAGTCATTTGTATTCGACAGTATTTAGAAAATATCGTGTTCTGAATAAATGATATTTCCTGAAAATCAATAATTTTAGAACATAATAAAAAGCATTTCTTTATAAAATTACATTTAACATGCTTAGCATATGTTTAAGAATTAAAATACATTTCGACTGGCATAACATTATTTAACTATTTCAAACTTATATAAAATTTGAATTTATGAAAATTTATTTTTTATTTTTTTTATTTTTTTTCTCCTGTTTATTACTTTTTTCTATAAATTGATTGTGTTTATGACGGCCAATTATCAACAAAAGTGATATAGAACCTAAAGGAGATGTGCCCTCCATAGGAGGTCTTGTTAAGGGAGCCTAACCCGTATTGCAAGGAAATCCAAGGTTCGAAGAAAACCGCGGAAAAATCCAAACTATTAGGAAAACGACCCCGATTGGGTTCGAACTGCCGCACCTGCCATCTATCAGTATTAAGAACAGAACCTCTCGGCCACTGGTAGAGCCTTTTATCTATAAGAAAGTATTGGATTCATGAAAATTTTCGAATATCGGTTTTCGAGGGATTTACTCATTTTAGGAGTCAAGGATTCCAAAAGGCATGTTTTTACAAAATATCTGTCTGTGAGTCTCTTTGTCTGTCTGTCTATATGTGGACATAAATATCGTGGGCGCTCTATCTCGAGAACTAATGCACAGTATTTCAGAAAAAATTAGATTCAATTAGACTTTGATATAATCTGGATTTTATTAATTTTTGGTGAATATCGCCTTACAGGTGGCACTGCTGTCTTTTTCACAATTTCCCCAATAGAATATCTTAAGAACTGAATAGCAATATCTTAATGAACGAATTTTCATAAAACTTCAGGTTCCGTAAGTCCTTCCGCACAACATGCGGCTCTGCTATGCGGCATTAATTATAATTATCGCAATAGCTTTATCTCAGAAACTAATGCACGAATTTTTTTTTCAAACTTCAGATTCAGTTAGTCCCTGATATAAATTAGTATTCTTTACTTTTTGGAGTAAATCACTCAAAAAGTGGTGATACTATGAGGCAATTATCACAATTATCATAATTTCGAAATTATTCATTATTTTTCTTAGATTTTGGAGTAAATCTCTGAACAGGTGGCGATTATATCTAGTTTTTTTTACGATTTCTGCTATGGTTCTGTTTTAGATACTGATACACGGATTTTCATCAAATTTCAGATCCAATTAGAACTTTACAAAAGTTGCTGCAGATTAGATTTTGGTGTAAATTACCTAACCGCTGCTATGGTGACGCTGCTACATTTCATTTTTCTGGAAGTATTAACGTGTATGAAATAGAAAAAAGTTTTGAGATTGCCATGTCCAATTAGTTGTTTCTGTTTTACCGTTATGGGGGACTAAAATGTTTTATCTCTAGCATTATGTACTTTTTTTTCTCTCTTATATGTAGGATTTTTTCGATTACTCTAACGATTCATGACTGGTAATTTATTTATCTTGCAGTGATAAAGAATTTGTACTAATTGAATAGAGATAATAGCTTAAGGTAATATGATAAAGGAAAAAAAATTAATTTTTATTTGTGACACTTGTTTTAAGTAAATAAATGTAAAATGTTTTTATACGTAAAGGAAAAGGTGATGTGAATTAGTTTTAGTTTTTCACGAAAACTAACAACAGTTTTTGAAGTGTGAAGTGTTTATTTTCAGCTATTTATTAAATCTCTTTTCAAGTAAACTTCAATTTGCAGTTAAAAGTTAAAGAAATTCAGAAATTGTTTGGGCACTACACGCTGAAATTTAGTCAAGTACATTCTTGTAAAAAATAATTTAATTCCTGTGCATATTTTTTTTTAATCCTAAAAACAAATATTAAATATGCTGTTAAAAAAATTCTTCGATGTAAAAACTGCCTGCTTCCAAATGTTTATGTTTTATTTCCCTGTAAAACCACTAGTTTTCATGTTTTTACAAGAAATAGCTTTTGTAGTCCAATTCCCGACCACACAAAATCCTATGTCATCGAGCACAAGAAAAAATCCTTTATTTTATGGAAGAGTGGTAATAAAGAAATCTAATTATCCATGTCTGCTGGAAGCGAAGTGGTGCATAAGCCAAACATTGATGCCACTAGTTGTTGACTCGTAGGTTTAGCATTGTATTTGCCGTACAATCAAAATATGAAAACATGGAAAACTGGATGAAAGAAAATACAATGTTAATGCTACGAGTCAACAACTAGTGGCATCAATTTTCGGTTTATGCACCACTTCGCTTCCGGCAGACATGGATCATTATATTCCTCTATTACCGCTCTTCCATAAAATAAAGGATTTTTTCTTGCCATCTCTGACATAAGGTTTTGTGCTGTCGGCTCTTGGACTATTGGAGGATAGGCAAGAAATTAAAAAATATATAATAAATTAACTACGACAACAGTAGCTTTTGTTACTTTTGTTTAGAATTGGCAGATAACATGTAACTTATTATTTTAAGTACAAATATCTACCCCATGTGTATAAAATCTTAATAAAACGAATTTATGAAATGACTTATTATATTTCACAATTATTTCTCCTGAATTATGGAACATTTGGTGAACATGTTACAAAGTTACATGTTTGAAAGTTACATGTGAAATAAACATGTAGCTTTTTTTCTTTTTTAGATACAAATATCGACCCTGTATGTATAAAATCCTAATAAATCGACTTTAATTAAACGACTGGTTTAACGACGGATTGTTTTTCGTAGCTATTTCTGCTATAATATCGAATATTTAGCGATGAAATAAACATCAATTATTGGTACTGATCTGCGTCCTTCAAAAAAGATATTAGAATTTTTTCATTTGAGTTAGTTTTCGGGATATTAATATTTTCTAATTTTACTGATATTTTCGTAACATGGCAAAATTACTCCCTTTTTGTGGGAAAAAAAGGAGTAAAGAGAATAATATACGGATTATGAATAATATACGGATTATTAGATTTCTATTTTTCCCCATTTTAAATTGAAATTGAAATTATCCATTATTTTAATCGAAAGAAAAAAACCGTATTGTGGTTATAAGTTATAAGGTATTTCTATCCTATATGGATAGGGCTCTCAATATGGACACTCCTAATATTTTTAAAGGTAATAATTTTAATCGAGAGATGGCTCAACATTTTTGCGAAGAAAAGCAGCTGAAAAGTGTAAAAAGCGCGCTGTTCGCCATTTAGGAGGAAACTTGTTGTTTCAAGATGTGCTGATCTTAATTACTTGTAAGCTTAAATTCTTATTAGATATGGTAAAATCACATTAAATGTTGAAAAGTGGAGTATTTTAGGAAGCTACTAAAACATATTTTCGATTGCTATTGCATATTTTGATTTAAAATATTTTCCTTATTCATTTGCTACAAGATTTAGTAAAACTACGCCCGGTTCCCAATATGGACAGCTTATGTCCCCATCGACTACAATTGTAAGAACGAAGAAGATTCAAAGTTGTCAAGCAATAAATTGAAAAGGCATCAAAGTGGTAAAATCTTTGTTCAACAAGATGCCATTTGAACAATCTCCCAAAAACCTTCCTCCAAAAAACCCTTGCAGAAAAATAAAAAGAACCCCCCCCCCCCCCTATAGTTGAATATCTGTTGGCGAAATCGTAGGTACCAATGGTATGACTTCCTCAACAAAGGAGAGCTGGTACTGCTTCTTTTGCAGTATTCATGCTTTTCAAACATGCGGCTATGCATCACATGTAGCAGATATGTTCATGAGAATTATGTGGGACTTACTGTCCATGGTGAAAAAGTTTCTATTTGTTCATGCTGTGAGGACTGGGTAATAATGCATGTAAATTCGCAGACATATGCAATAAAGCTAAGCAAAACCAACAATATTATTTCATAATATTTACTAGCAACTAAGGTGCTTTGCATGGGTCTTCGAAGGGTAAAAACCGAGAATGACCCCCCCCCCCTTCCTTTCTAAAATGCATGTCCTGAAAATATTTGCTGTCCCCCTCCTCCGAATACTTTAAGATACATTTTTTTATTCCCTCTCCTCTGAAATATTTTAGAAAAGTGGCTCTTCCATACACACTGAGTAGAAAGTCAATAAGGAAACACCTGTCCATAATAGTTACAGGTAGTTCCTTATATGGACACTTGTAAACATTTTTTTGTTTTTATCATTTAAATTAAACCCGAATAATTACAAGATCGCTAATTTTAATAATGATAGTCAATAGTCCAAGGATAGTAGTCACATATTTTTGGAGTCCTATGATTTGTACATGGGAGTGAAAAAAATACATTTTTCTTAGGGTGTCCATATTGGGTACAGGTACTATATTTCGTTTTTCAGAGGAACTTGGAAAAATACTTTATTAAATAATAATAATAATTAATAATTATAATAATAATTAATAATAATTTTTTATTTATTTAAATCAAATTTTCCTGATTTGCAGAAGTATTTTGTCATATTTTAAAAAAGAGATTTTGAATTAAATGATGATTATGTTTTACAAGCAGCAAAATATTGAAAATATGTAATAAAATTTTTTATACTTGAATATTAAAAATGAAGGGAAACTTTAAAAAAAAATAAATTCATCAATATGTGTTAAAAGCAGCAAATGGAAGGAAATTGTGTCATATCTAAAATGTTTAAATAGCAATACTGCCAAACAGTTTAAATTTAAGAATTTTTATTTATTTTAATCAAATTTTCCTAATTTCCAGAAGTATTTTGTCATATTTTAGAAAAGGGATTTTTAATTAAATGAAGATTATGTGTTAAAAGCAGCAAAATATTGAAAATATGTAATCAAAATTTTATTTATAATTGAGTATTTTAAAAAAAGGGAAACTTTAAAAAAAATAAATTCATCAATATGTGTGCAAAATGTTTAAATAGCAATACTGCCATATAGTTTAAATTTAAGAATTTTTATATATTTTAATCAAATTTTCCTAATTTCCAGAAGTATTTTGTATATTTTAGAAAAGGGGTTTTGCATTAAATGATGATTATGTTTTAAAAGCAGCAAAATATTGAAAATATGTAATAAAAATTTTATTTATACTTGAGTATTAAAAATGAAGGAAAACTTTAAAAAAATAAATTTATCAATATGTATTAAAAGCAGTAAATGAAGGAAATTGTGTCATATTTAAAATGTTTAAATAGCAATACTGCAAAACAGTTTAAATTTAAGAATTTTTATTTATTTTAATCAAATTTTCCTAATTTCTAGAAGTATTTTGTCATATTTTAGAAAAGGGATTTTGAATTAAATGATGTTTCTGTTTTAACAACAGGAAAATATTGAAAATCATATATATTATAAAGCAGAAGCTCTGAAACTTCCAAACGGGTGTTTTCAAAAACTACCCGATGGATTTTTTTGCCGATTGTATCATTCGATAGGAAATATTTTTCCGAAGGTTTATGATTCAAATTTACAGGGATAACTCTGATTTTTCGTAGTAAATTTCGTATTTTTCGGTTATTTTTGACAAAAGGGTTGCCAGTAGCTGTTTTTGGCGAAAATTATAATTGCTAAAAGAATTAAAATGCCTATATCTATTAGAAATATTACAAATATCTTGCAAATAATAGTAGAAAATAACTACTGATAATATTAATAATAATAAAGAAAGGCCGCTTAAATGAGGCGTAATATTATAAATACATATTTATCTTGAAAATGAAAAAAATATTTGTAATGCTTAAAAAATAAATTCACGCGAAATATAACAATTGGTTCAACTTTTGGCGACTTATCCCTGGTGTTAGATTAAAAACATGAATTTCAGAAATTGATTAAATGAATTTTGAATGATAGTTATTTCCCTTTTTATTATTTTCTTTCTCTTTTTTATCGAGTTTCCGTATAATATAACTTACAGCAGAAAAAAGCAGATCTGATTGTAAAAGACACTGTAAGTTGTGAGTTACTATTCGTTTCTATACCATTTTCATCTTGCTTTTGTCGCCAAAGAATGTGTTTTTAAGCCGAAAATGCACTACTGACTTAATGCCTGACTTAGGTTCTTAATGGTCGCAATAATGTTGTTTTTTTCAAGTGAAGATAATTTTTAGAGTATATTTTAGTATTAAATCGTAAATTATACAGGTATGAGTATAACTCTTTTATTTCTTTTTGCAAATGTTTTCATTGTTAATTTAATTTTTCTTGCGCCATTTCGTCAATTTCACTTACAGGAAAAATTTCAGTTTTAAAATTTAAAAACTGAAGAAGGAAAGATTACCCCATAGATTAAAAATCTACCCCCAAATTCCAAGATTAAATGTCAATAATGGATGATCGTAAATGTCACATTCACTTGACATGAAGCATATTATAAATACTAATTATGTCATCAAGTGATTTTTAATTCGACATTTTATTTCTACTTTTATATATGTTCTGCTAATTTGTTTTTCGTTATTTAAATGAAAATTTATGCTAATCTATATAATCTGGCTAATAGTTTGGCGATTTGTATAATTTGGCGAAATTGGTCGACGGTATAACCAAGTAATACTAAAGGAAAAATTTTGCAACTCAAAGCAAATTTATGCAATTATGCGTTATTACTATAGATAAATTCAACATTTTGAAATGAAAAATTCCCGCTAAACAAAATTTACATGTCTTTTTTAATTGACCATTTCATCTTCAATATTTCTTCAATCAAACTTTCGCTATTCTCTTTCGCGCAGGCTAACAAAAATGTATTTTAAATATTTTATTAGATAAAACGTAAATAAAATTTTTCTATTTTTTTTTTTTTTTTAATTTTTTTTAAATCTAATTCTTCCATTATGTGTCTTACAGGACAAAATAGCAGAATTACTTTAAAAAATGGTTTTATCTGTTAATTGTATGTTATTTGTTTATTTGGGTGTTGGAATTTACTTTTGTCATCAAACAATGCGATTTTATACCAAGAAGGCATAAGCCGGAGCGATGTTCACAATTACTAAATTCTCTCACTCTCTTTTAAATGTGTGAGAGCATTTTTAGGATATTTTTTTTATGTTTAATTGTAAATATATAAATAACAGTTATAGCACAAAAAAAAGTATAATTTTTAAATTTTAGTATAAATGTCTTCCTCATCCAAACTGTAAAATAATTTAATTGCAACTTTTTAAAGTTTTGGCGCAGATGTCATATACGCACCACATTCGCACAATTGCAACAAAATGGCGATTTTATGCCACACATTGTAAACCGACTATGGTTGTTTATTTATTAATAAACTATTTATTAACTTTCATTTTGTTTTTTAAAATAATATAAATCATTTTGTTCTATAGCTATTAATTAAACTTTTTTATTTATTTTTTTTTCAAATAATACAAAATAATTAAAAAATATTTATGAAATTGGTAATTAAAAACCAAGTTCTCCAAATAGGCGCCAGAAAAAAATTGCGCCAATGTGGTGCATACATGACATCTGTGTCAAAGTTTTTTCTTATACATAAGTAGGGGAAATGCAGTATAAATACCGATTAAAGTTTTTTCCAAATGGAAATTTTGTCACGGATTTGGTCATATACTCATCGAGGTATCTCACTGGCGCCAAAATGGCATTATTTGCCTCATATGGTAACCCAGCTATAGTTGTTTATCTGATGATAAGTTGTTTATTTACTTTCATTTTTTTCTTTTTTGAAATGATATTTGTTGTTTTGTTCTACGGTTACTTTTTATTTATTGTTAATTACTGTTTAAAATGATAGAAAATAATAAAATATACATAAATTTCTTTGGTATTTTAAAACAAAGATTTTGCCACATTGTAGTTGCAAGATAATCTTGCTAAACCTATTGCGTATATGATGTCTGTGTAGGAATGTTTTGTGAAATATGAAAAGTGTACATTGGCTACTACTTGATTATCACGTCAACCAATTTCGCCAAATCGTTCGCCAAATTATACAAATTTACATAATTTTATCTTAAATAACTAAAGAGAAAATACTTAAATACGAAAGAGCAAATAATTTTGTTTTCATTTTTCAGGAGGAAATTTTGCAATAATAAAGTAATTGTTGTGGTGAGAATTTTAATGTTTTTCTTTTTTTTTTTTTTTTTTTTTTTTTTTTATCGTTGGCAACTTGCTGTAACGAAAAATGTTTATTTTTTTCCTGCTATTGTTTTGTAAGAGCTGGTTTTGTAAAAGCCATGTTAAGATGGTATTCAAATTTTTGAACCCTTCCTAATTACCACCCCCTTGGGCGGATTTTGCTCATTTGCAATTCCCACTGAGATATTAACCATCTCAATGTACTTGACGAGTTTGAAGATGATTCTTGCATAATTGTGCCTTTTATCGCGCGGACAGAATTTAATATATATATAAACTTTTTAGGTGGGAGTAGCTTTGGGTTCCTGGCTTCACATAATGAAAAGTTGTGAAGAAATTTTTCAGAAGTTGTACCATGGTAACGACTGTAATAATTAATATTTCTTCAGATAAGGGAAAATTTTAAATCATGTTGCCGTAATGGTCTCATTTCACTTCCAAATGTACACTGTTAGTAATAAACTAAAATAGTTACTTCTAAATATCTGGTTTTTGCGCAACGTTTAAGATAATTTAATATCACAATGGTGTCTAAATCGTTTTCAGCAATGAGCAAGGTGCTGCTGGAGGTCCAAATTATTTAAAATACAAATTTAAATTCACCAGTTCGTTTCATCCACGATTGATTTTGAAATATTGACCAGCGCAGCGGGCATAGCCTGCTAGTATGTAATAAAAATTTTTATTTATATTTGAGTATTAAAAAAGAAGGGAAACTTTAAAAAAATAAATTCATCAATATGTGTTAAAAGCAATAAATGGGAGGAAATTGTGTCATATCTAAAATGTTTAAGCAGCAATACTGCCAAACAGTTTAAATTTAAGAATTTTTATTTTTCAGTCATTTATATCCTAATTTTTTTTTCACTTTTGTTGTCAATTTTCAGATAGCAAAAATAATAATATTTAATTTCTAGCAATAAAAGTATGAATATTAAAAAGAGAAAGAAACATTTAAAGAGACAAATTCATCATTATCAGCAAAAATAGTAAACTGGAGAAATTGGTTTAAAAGGATCAAATAATAGTTTTGAGGAACAGTTAAATATTTTAAATATATTTATATGAGACATTTATTTTATATTTATAGAAGATCGTTTTAATGTTTTCCTTTCATAGACAGAGCAAATAGTAATATTTCTTTCTAAAAACAAAAATATTTTCATGTGAATTTTAAATGAGAAAAAAAATTGTGGGATAAATTATCTCAGATTTTAAACAACACATTTTAAATGTCTTATTTTTAAAAAAATCTTTTTATAGAGTTGTTAAAAATACCGTGAGGTGTTTATTTACTTTGATGTTTTAACTATGTTTACTTAATTCATTTTATGTTAATTTAATTTCAAATGTTAAACTGATCCTATCAAATCAAACACGAAAACAGCCCTTTCCATGATTTAATGGCAGCTCATTAAGCGTTATAAATTTTTAGTCAAAGGGAAAGAAATGGAAATTCGTTTAAAGGGATATTGTTATTGTTTTTTTAATTATAATTAATTCTTCTGCAGTCGTTTGAAAACCAATCAAATTAGTCTGTTTTTGAATCTGCTATGTTTAAACGGGGTTGGCCAGCGAAGCTTGCGGGAGGCAGACCCCTAGTCTTCATATAAATTTAATTTGGTTCATAATGTACAGTTTGTTCCTGTTTTCTTTTGGTTCTTTTTTTTCTTTTGTTGTTGTTGTTGTTTAGTTTCATAAATTTAATTAAAATTAAAAATATAAATTTATAGCATTCTAACTGATTTATTGTGTGACAAAATTTACAAAAAAGGTGTAATTTAAAGGAGATATTTATTCAAAGTTTTTCTTCAGAGAACTAACAATTATTATGGAAATCAAAACATATACTATGCACTTTGTTTAAAACTACTTAGAAATGTTCATAGTGCAGAAAATATTTTTCATTTGCTTTTACGAATTCATAATGTGATTCTTAAATTAAGTAAATTCTTCAAAAATAATCAAATAGTGTTCATGGTGATATTGGGTTATTAAATAACGGAAAGAAAAATATAAATTCAATCTGCTATATGAAATGTTTTCATAAAGAGATTTTAATAATGTGATAGGATATTCGAAAGAAAGTTTGTTTTAAATATTATCTTATATTATTTCAATTACTCAAATTAAAATCTGCTTAGCTGAAATTTTTAATAAAGTTTCAAGATACAATAACAATTGTTCTCAAATCATCTTTTTATTAATCTAAAGTTGAAAATAAAAAATTTAAAGATAGGGAAGTATTTATTAAAATATACTATTTTATTTAAAATAGCATTTGATAACCTCAAGCTGCTTGAAAGAAGGAATAAACTGTAGAGCTTGGTTTATTACTAAATTATAAATTATGTCTTTTCAAAAGGAATTAATTTGTCTATATACATTAAGCATATACATTATATACATACATATATTGCGAAAGTTTAAATTCCGCATTTTATTAAATTTATTCCATAAAAATTTTCCATTTAAAAAGATTCTATAATCCTAGGTTATCAAATTATTCTGCCCTTTATTAAATTCGTTCTAAAAATTTCCTTTCTAAACGGATTCTACAATAATTTTTTATTAAATTATTCTCTTCTTAAACAATATTCCATTCATTCCGTTTAAATTTCCGTGAAAATCATTTCTATTTAAAATGCGTATTTTGATAGTTTATTTTCTTTCAAAATCTCTGCTATTAAAACATTTCTCTTAATTAATATTTGTGTTAAATTTCATTTCTCCTCTCTCAATCTTACAATGTCGATCTGAAATGCATTAAATTATCTGTCTGTATCATTTTTATTATTTTATTGTAAAATTCGTTTGGCACTTGGCGAAACGCATCGTTCCATTTTTTTTACACCGTTAGAGCTAGGCCCACCTTCGATCTATTATTGGTTCTTTCTCATATCTGCAATTCCAGGAATAACCTTTCGAGCTTTAGTATAAAACACCGATACATGAGTACGGAAGGCAGAATTTTCTTGTCACTAGTCATCTTTAAATAAGGTAAAGCTGTAGTCCAAGATCTGAACCGAACCCTAAGTCATCGAGCACAAGAAAATTTCCTTTATTTTATGGAAGAGTAGTAATAGGGGAATCGAATCATCCATGTCTGCCGGAAGCGAAGTGGTGCATAAGCCAAAAATTGATGCAACTAGTGATTCAATCGTACGTTTAAGATTGTGTTTGCCGTGCAATTAAAAGTATGAAAACATGGAAAATTGGGTGTAGGAAAACATAATGCTAAGTCTACGAGTCAACCACTGTCAATTTTTGGCTTATGCACCACTTTGCTTCCTGCTGACATGGATGATTAGATTCCCCTATTACTAGTCTTCTATAAAATAAAGGAGTTTTTCTTGGGCTCGATGACTTAGGGTTTTGTGCGGTCGGCCCTTGTACTACCAGCAGAAATCGTGTGTATAGTAAAGCTCATTTTTCGGAGCCCGGTCTCGCCCTATCTCAAAGATTTCGAATTCGAGCCCACCAGAGAATGAAACATTCTGTGTCATCAGAGTCCAAACCCGCCCGAGTCCGATGCTGGAAATATGCAATACAAAAAAATTAACAATACTTAAATAGTTGTTCTAAAAATGATATCACTTTTCTAGACAACTTATTACATGGAAATACCTGTTAATCCGTTTCTTTAATGCTCTATATACTTTAAAAGATGTACATCTTAAATTATAATTGATCTCTTTCTCAAAACAATCTGTTAATTTCAAATTCGATATTTCAATAGAAAAATGTTCTTAAAATAATAATATAAAATTTTCCTACCTTTCTTGAGGGTTCTTGAGGGATGCACGGTGGTCCGAATCTTAATTCTTTGCCGTCTTCAAAGACAAAAAATCCACATCAAAAATAAGAGACAAAACGTAAACACACAAAAAAGAAAAGTTGATTATTTACACACGCGCGCACAGATATTACATGTTTCTTGATCATTATTCTTAATCTGGATACATCGAAATCTGAAAGGTACAAAAAGAACATTAATAAAAAAGATCGTAAAAATAACCAATGAGCGTTTAGTTTGCACAAGAAAGAAAAATAAATAAATAAAAGAATGTTCTGAAAATGAGCGGCTGCTGGTGCCAGAATGTCTTCGTGAAGAGTGTTTTCACACTCCCCACCTTGAGTTCATTAGGGGACAGAACTCAATCACTGCAGTTGGAGTCTTTCGGGCGGCCGTACAATTCGACCATGGCGAGTAGTCAAACGCTTCTGCAGTACTGCATCACTTTGATTATCGGCGATTTCATTCACCTCCAAAGAACAAAGTTTCTTAATGGGACGAATTAGCATTCCAGTTGCAGTCTTCAACTTTACTACGCGCACAACGCCATCTTGACTGGGTATAAGTTCCACAACTCTACCAAGAGGCCAGTTTATTCGGCTAGAATTTTCCGTCCATATCAGGACAACATCTCCTACACACAAAGATCTTGATTTTTTCCCACTAAAGACCGAACATTTTAATGTGCCGAGGTATTCGCTTCTAAATCTTGATTTTAAATCGTTTCTAATTTTAATTCTATAATGGTATCGTTTATTCATTTCTTTGTGGTCTAGAAATTCCAATTCAGGCATACCTATTTTAGTATTTTCCTGTAAGAACATTGAAGGAGTTATAACTTGAAGATCTTCATTATTATCTGTAACATACGTCAAGGGGCGGGCATTTATAATACTTTCACAATCGCAGATAACGGTATGTAGTTCTTCAAAATTTAAAGACGACTTGCCCAATACCCTTCTCAAGATTCGTTTCAGGATTACAACAAGCCTCTCCCAAAATCCACCCCACCAAGGTGCAGAAGGTGGAATAAATTTCCAATCTATACGTGAAAACGCCGTAACCGCTTTTACTTTTTCATAGTCAATTTTTTTCAATAAATTGTGGCAGCCAGTAAAATTTGTGCCGTTATCTGAATATATTATTGCAGGACGACCTCGTCTAGAAATAAAGCGTTTCAGTCCTAAGATAAAACTTTCGGTTGAAAGAGCTGTCAATAGCTCGAAATGCACAGCTCTAAAAACTGCACACGTGACTATCAAAATCCAGACTTTAGATTCTTTTTTCAAATAAAGAGGCCCGCACAGATCTAATCCTATTATTTCAAAAATCGCGGCTTCTCTGACACGATCAAGAGGTAAGACACTTTCTGCTATATCAGGTGGTTTTGCTGAGTGTCTTTTACAAATGATACATTTGCCGATTACCTTTTTGATTGTTTTCCGACTCTTCAGTACCCAGTAATTTTCTCGTAACGCAGTCATTAGCAGGGGTACGCCACAATGACCGAATTCTAAATGTTTCGAAAATATAATATGTTCTACGACGTAATGATTTGAAGGGAGTAAGATAGGTAATCTAAAATTAAATTCATCTTCTCGTTGAAATATCTTCGTTTTTACGCGTATGATTCCTTCCGAATCTGTAAAAATATTCAGGCATTTTAGTCTTTGATTATGTTCATTCACAAAGGATTCTTTTTGCACAAGTTTTAATAATACTGTTTCTGCCGCTTTTAATTCGTTGTGTGTTAATTGACCGAATATTCTGTCGGTACTACCCCTTTTCGAATTTTGGTAAAATCGCAAAATCCAACCAGTAACTCGCAAAATTTTATTGTAAGAAGAATAGCGATTATAAAATGGTGCCTCATCACTCTCTACATTAGGAACGGTCACAATAGTTTTTCTTTTTTCAGAATTCACTATATCCATATTAGGAAAAATATTAGTACTAGGCCAATTTTCCTTTGATTCTGAAAGCCATGATGGTCCTAACCACCACTGAGATTTAATAAGGGATTTTGCACAACAACCGCGTGACGGTAAATCTGCTGGATTCATATGTCCAGGTAAGAAATTCCATGAAGTGTTGGGGGTAAGCTTTCGAATTTCTCTAACTCTATTTTCTACAAATGTAGCCCAAGGACCTTCCCGTTTTATCCAGTATAACACGTCCATTGAATCTGACCAATAGAAAGTATCAACATGTTCTAATTTCAAATCGTTTTTAATACTATTAGACAATCTAGCTCCAATACAACAGGCCAATAACTCAAGGCGTGGAATGGAAATGTCCTTTAGAGGAGCTACTCTAGAACGAGCCTGAATAAGTTGACAAGTTACACGATTTTCTACTTCATTTCTTAGATAAATGCATGTAGCGTAAGAAAATTTACTAGCGTCGAAGAAAATATGTAAAGATAAGTTTCCCTCTTTTAGAGATAAGTTAGACAATCTTCGCGGGATCTCAAGATTTCCCAAATCATTAATTTCCTTAGTCCATTTTCTAAATTCCTTAACTATCTCATCGGGCAGCTTGGAGTCCCATGACGCCTTTATTTTCCAGCATTTCTGTAAAAGTAATTTTGGAATTAAGGTCACGGGGCAAGTGAAACCGATGGGATCGAATATTTTATGAGTTAAGGACAAAATTGTTCTTTTAGTGATGCACTCATTTTCCAATTTAAAATTCCGAAAATCACACGATAATGTATCACTCTTGGTGTCCCACATTAAACCAAGTAAGGGAATCTTATCCTCAGCCGCATCACTCAAATGACCCTTTTCATTAAAGCCTAATCCAATTTCTTCGCACCGATTATGACACCAACCACGAAGATCAAATTGTGCCGAAGCTAAGAGTTTCCGTGCTTCATTGCGAAAATATTCTAACTCTTCTAACGATTCTACACTAGCTACACAGTTATCTACATAGAAAGATTCTTTAAGTTTTATAGCAACATCTTTAATGTTCTCAGGTGCTTCATCTAAGTGACGTGTTAGAGTAGCGGCTAAAAGGAAGGGGCTACAACTAATCCCAAAGACAACCCGACAATGTCTATAAATTTCAAGGTTTTCTGAATTCCCATCTCTCCACCAGAAAAAACGTAAATAATCTCTATCCTTTTCATTCAGTGATATCTGTAAAAAAGCTTTACGAATATCTGCTACAACACCTATCTTTCCCACTCTAAATCGATTTAGAACAGAAGGAATTAGTTCAATTAAATTAGGTCCCTTCTCTATACAATCATTTATGGAAACAGAACCCTTAACATGTGCTGATCCATCAAATACCGGCCTAATTTTGGTCGTAGAATTAGGTTTTATTACAGCTCTATGAGGGAGATAATGGACTTTGGTGTTAAGTTTTTCCTCTTCTTTCACTCTTTCAATAATCCCTTCCGTTTCCCAATCATTTAAAACTGCTTCGTAATCTTTCAACAAACCGCAATTTTGGAGATTCTTAATATTATTTTGCAGGCGTTTTATCGCTAAATCTTTATTACTTGGAATGGGAGGATGCTCACTTAACCAGGGAAGACAAACTTTGTACCTACCATCAGTTTCGCGTCTTACGGTTTCTTTAAAATGCTCCAAAACTAATTTCTGGACTTCTTCCTTAGTTTGTTTTTCCGCCGGATCTACTATGCCTAAAGAATCTAAATTCCACAAATCTGTAATTTTGGCATCGTTTACATATAATGAAAGGACCAAAAGAGAACTATCCCTTTCATTTCCGCCAATTTTGCCCATAGTAGTCCAACCCAGTTTTGTTTGCATCGCAACCAAACCACAAGATAAATTTTCTATTTTACCTGTAAACAGTTCTCCCACAACATCTGCTCCCAAAAGTACATGTATTTCATTTAAATTTCTTTCATATAAACAATTTTTACCTTCAGGGCAGATATCGCTCAAAAATATATTTTTTCCTTTTAATTCCGCAATACAACGAATGTCTCTAATTTTGGGTACATTAGCACAAGTTTTTTCTTGTTCCATTACCTCAATTTTAATCTTTTTACCTCCCCTTAAACCCCTTAAATTAACAGAATAACAGTTATGATCTACCGTTGTTTCGGTACCTCCAAACAACCCGTGAGTAATTCTGACCTTTCTTAAACTTTTTAATTCCATCTTATTGGCTACGAACTTTGAAATATACGACTTAGAAGACGCCGTATCTAACAATGCGCGTACTATATATTCACAACCATTATTTCTTACATAAACATATAAAGTTTGTAAATAAACTTCTTTCGGCAAGTTTTCATTCGCAAAAAGGGCAGTATCCGACACTTCGGTCTGTTGTTTAGATTTTTCCTTTTTCATGTTTCTATAACAAAACAATGTGTTATGACTCCCGTTGCAAATCCGGCATTTTATTTATTTTTTTTTTTTTTGCAAAAACGCGATAAATGTTTTTTCATTTCTAAGCACTTAAAACATGCTCCCTTTTTCATTAGAATGTTCTTAATTTCATCAATAGATAACTCATTAGTTCTATCGCAATCAACCGATGAGTGATGAAATGATTCACAAAAAACGCAGTTTATTACGTTTAAATTCTCTTTTTTGTTCGTTGACACTAAATCATTAGCTGTGGGATAATTTTTTTGTTTATTGTTATTTCGAAACGAATTAAAGTTTTTCTTTTCAGGAGGATTAAACATTTTCCTTTCTTCGTGAATTGGGTTTATTACTAGATTAGCCTTTTATCTTGCTCTTAAACAAGTAGATAAGAAATTCATTAGTTCTTCAATTTCATAAAATCCTTTTTCATTATCGGACTTGTTAAGTTCTATTAACAAATCTTTCGGAATTGTTTTCAAAATGGTTGTACATAATACACTTGAAATGCTATTTAAATCTGTTCCTAAGCTTTGCAAACTTCTCAGTTCTACTGATAATTTATCAAAATATTGTCGGAAAGCATATATATCATTCGAAGTTCTCAATGGCTTGATAGCTAAAAGATTACTAATATGATTGTGTATTAATAATTGTTTATTAGCAAACCTACTTTTCAGCAATTCTATAGCCCCATCGTAATTTTTTTCGGACACAGGAAAACCTTCTATTGTGTTTAAAGCGGTCGATCTTAATTGCGATCTTAAATAATTAAATTTATCAACTTTATTTAACGACTTATTATCATGAATGGCCGATTCAAAACTGCTCCAAAAGGAAAGCCATTCATTTATATTTCCATCAAATATTGGTATATGCAATTTCGGTAACTTAACTTTTACAGAATTATCCACTTTTTCATTAAATGTACTGTCTGAAAATTGTTCTTTGTTACTTTCTTGTTTTGATTTTAAATTTAAAAATCCGGCATTTAATTCTCTAATTTTCTGATTTGCGCGTGACTTCCATAATATTACATTTTCGCTATACTTTTCAGCGGCTTCTAATTCTTTCTCTAAATCATCGGGATTGACTAATAATTCAATTGAATTATCTATTGTCTTAAGTGACTTAAATTTGTCGGTCAATGTTTCAACATGTTCTTGCAGTTCTTCGATAGACACATCGTCTGATTTTATGGAAGTTTCGATTTTATTTAGAATTTTCGTAACAGCCGATCGAAAAATTGTTCTTCTTTTTTTAAGTGTTTCTAAACTTTCAGCCATTTTTACTTACCCATCATACGTAGTATAGGGTAAGTCTTGCAATCGTTTTGAAAATCGAAAAAATGTTTTTGACGGATTTACACGTTTTAGATAGTGAAGATTCCGAAAAACATATTTTTAGAAAAAAAATTTTGCCGTCCGTCTGTCTGTCTGTCTGTCTGTCTGTAAACGCTCTATCTCCCGAACAAATTGAGATAGAAACTTGAAATTTTGAATGTAGTTAGTATGTAAGAATGGGACGAACCCTATTTAATATCAGCAACCTCGATTATCCGGAACTGTTTTTTTCGGACTCTCGAAAAATTCGTTCTGATGAAAGGTATATAAAAATTTTCGAATTTTTTTGTTCTAAGAAATGGACGTAAAAGGCAATAAAATAACACACATTTTGCATATAGAACGAAGTCGATCGGATTATTAGTTGCCGAGATATTTGTAATCATGTTTTCCACATTCTTCGATTTTTCATGACCCTGTATTTCATTCAAATTTCAATTCAGAAGTATATTTTAATTGGAAATGAGACGCTTAATCCGATGCAGTTAATTGTTAGTTAATAGAATTATTATTTTTCGATTTATAAGGATGTTTCTTTTACGCAGTTCGGTACTACTTGAGTAGTTTGTCGTTTTATATAATTTGTCGAAATTAGTACATCAGCAGTTCTTTAATATAGCATTACTATGTATATTAACAATATTTAAATTTTGTTTATGAATTGCAATGCATTGTATAAATAGTTTCACATGTTTTATTTTCATATACATATCCATGATGGGTAAGTATTATGGTGGCCCCCAACGACTAGTTTTCTCCTTTTCTCTACTTAATTTATTTCAAAATTCAAATTCTTAATTGTTTCAAAATATATTACCACCGTACATCCCGCGACAGGGATGCCATGTTAATTTCAAATTCGATATTTCAGTAGAAAAATGTTCTTAAAATAATAATATAAAATTTTCCTACCTTTCTTGAGGGTTCTTGAGGGATGCACGGTGGTCCGAATCTTAATTCTTTGCCGTCTTCAAAGACAAAAAATCCACATCAAAAATAAGAGACAAAACGTAAACACACAAAAAAGAAAAGTTGATTATTTACACACGCGCGCACAGATATTACATGTTTCTTGATCATTATTCTTAATCTGGCTACATCGAAATCTGAAAGGTACAAAAAGAACATTAATAAAAAAGATCGTAAAAATAACCAATGAGCGTTTAGTTTGCACAAGAAAGAAAAATAAATAAATAAAAGAATGTTCTGAAAATGAGCGGCTGCTGGTGCCAGAATGTCTTCGTGAAGAGTGTTTTCACACAATCTTTTGCTCGTGTTCTTAAAAATCAGCTTAAATAAATAATAATAATAATAATAATACTGTTGTCTGAAAGATTCGATACTTTTAATGTGTTTTCATATCAAAAATTATTATGACTCACTCACGATACAAGTCTAAAAATTTGCAAATTTCAAGCTAATGCTGATTGAATAAAAACAAATATATATATATTCATTCTTCGTTCGTTGGTTTTGACATCGCTTTGAGGCCTATAGCAGCTGTGGCTTTCGCCTCGAATGATCATTAAAAACAGAGATAACAACAATTCAGAACAATTTTATTTCCCATATCCATTACATATTTATTACACTAAAGGGACAACACACTAGAGGTCTGAACGGGCCAAAATTTCCAGACCCGAACCCGGCCCGATCCATAGAAAAAAAATTCCACCCGGCCCGAAAAAAAGTTAAAAATTCGACGCAAACCCGTCTCGAGTGAATTTTTACAGAATATTGATCTTTACTCTTACGGAAGAGTTCAGAACAAAAAAATTTCTCAGTCCTTTTTTTTCTATGTGTATAATATCCATTTATGCAGAAAGGCCGTAGGCTGCGATATTTATGCTTTTAATGAACCTCTATTTGTTGTATGTAAATGTTTTAGTTATCATTAGTATTATTAATCTACATTCTATGTAATGGAGACATAAAAATCTAAAAAATGGTATATGGTTAAAGTTAAATCTTCTAAGACGGAATCGCATTGGAAAGAAAAAAATACGTTCCCTTCTTACAAGGAAGGTCTCCATACGGGCATACTCAGAAAAATCTAAAAAAATTACAGAATGTTCTTCTCATATAGTTATATATGTTTATAAAAAAAATTTCGGCGGAACCTCCTTATAACGTCCGTAAAAAAATAATAAAAATTTCGTTTATTTGGCGATTTATCTCCGGTTGGCGAAAAAACGAAATTTTGAAAAATACGCTATTACGCTTCGAATACTTTTTAAAGAAAAAACTTTCTATGTTCAATTTATTTAAATAAGTTTAGTTTAAGTAATTTTAGTTTTGCATTTTTACTTTAAGTGTAATTTTGTCATATACGTTTATATGTACTTATAACAAAATGAAATTAATATATTTTATCATTTAAAACACAATTTAAATTGATTAAAATTATTGCAAATTGAAAAATACAGTGTTAAAATTCTGCTTCATTTTGTTGCAACGCACTCCCTTGCTTGTATGGAAAACGGTTACTTGGCCGTGAAATGGAGCTTTCTCATTGGTTGGAATAGAGATATTATATACAACCGGTGGAGTGCGTTGCAACAAAATGCAGCAGATTTTTAACAGTGTATGACACGGTCAATTCACCGTACTAAGGAGCATTCTCATTGGTCAGAAGAGAGATATTCTGTAAAAGTAGTGGAGTGACGTTGCAGTAAATGCTGCAGATTTTTAACAGTGAAGTCAATTAAAATCAATTTTCAGATTCGTTAAAATCGTCTGCTTTTGGCGAGGAAATGCACTGCTCGCCAAATCCCGCGTCGCTTTCAGCTTTTCACGCCGATTATTCCAAAATATTTTATTTTTTTACATATCTAATAATGTAATTCCGCCGGTAGTTTTCACTGATCCTTTATTACCTACATGAGTAGTTTAATTCGTATTTTTTTTCAAAAAATTCTGAGTATGCCCCCAATGGAGACCTTCCTTGTTAGTAGATGCAAATGTTTAACATATTTTTTCTCGCATATTGTTGTATTCATTTTGCATGGATGAACAGTTTAAAAGAAATTTGCAGTTTTCAGTTTAAAACAAAATTCCGTCATAATCATGATTTTTTTTTTTTTTTTCATGTGCTTAACTCTATTTTAAAAAGCCTAGTAATCTACGATTTTTAAAAAGAATAAATTCTAATGTTCAATTGTATAATAATGACGACTTAAAAGTATATGCCTTTTTTGCAAAAATTTTTGGATCAAGCCAAATTTTACTGATTTATGAACAGAGTTGGCCACGTCGATAAAAGGATTTTTATACGGGATGATTCAACAGGAACAGATTATTTTGGTCCGTGAAGACTAGGAAGAATGAAATCAGTCTCGGCTTCGTACAGAAAAATACGTTAGGCCTGGCCCGGCCCGAGTCTTCAGAAGTAAGGCCAAGCCCGGTCCGGCCCAAATGCCGTTATTGGAAATCGGCCAGTGCAGATCTCTACAACACACCATCCATGTTTTACTCTACTCATTTCCCGTTAGATCTCTATAAAAAATAGCAATAAATAAACGTTCTAATGATATAGTATCTTAATGGTGTCATATAAAATTAGCATTCTCGTCGCCGTCTATGCGAGACATGTACATAAGCAAATACCACACATTTTCTTTTAAAATAGTCTATTGATGCAAAAAAAAAAAAGTGATTTTTATTTTTTTATTTTTATTTTATTCCTTTATTCTATTTTTCCTCCAGCAACCGTTTTGCCCTTCGGTCACACGTCAATAACAACAATGCTATTTTTTCGCAACTGTTTTATGCCGGCGTAACGACCCTAAATATCACTTGGAATGCATGATTTTTCGTAAGATGTGAAACCCCAAATAAATTCTGAATACACCATGAGATAATAAAGGATGACTTGACCGTGAATTGGAGTCCTTTTAACTTCCGTCTGGCTGATTTTACTATCGTACTAAAGGGACAAATTTCGATATGTGAGGAACGAAGGAATGCTACAAGACATGTTATTCAGTAGCCATTTCTTTTTCACTTGTGAACTGAGTAATGTTGTAAGATTTGTTTAAAAATGGTTTTTGAGTTGCGTTTGAGCACAAATAGTGAAAATAAAAATTTAATCATTTATTTAAAGTGCTAAAAATTTCGTTACAAAGGAACTGATTAGAGTTGATTGCCACGATATTACATCAGCAATTTTAGTCATACGTGCATCATTCCAACGCCTTTTATGGTTTTTCAATGTGTCGATGCATTTGCGAAGGAATAAAAGTGCGTTGCCGTACGAAAATTTTGATTGTTTTACAATGTAAGCGTAACCGTGAGAATTCTGTTGTTTTAAATCATCTTGATCTCCTGCGCATACCTTTTGAAATTCCCTTTTGATTGGTTTAGTAGTTGCTTGCTATAGGGACATACAGCGATCAAATTTTTTATGACCACTTTGTATACATTAAGAAACTTGTTTTACGTTTCCTTTTAACGTAAAAAAATACCGAGTTCTTAAAATACTTTAATAAAAATTTCTTTTTCAACCATGAGAAAAATAACTATTAAATAAGTATTGAAACATTATATAAAAAAGAACTCTATATCAAATAAACTATTTCTCTCTTTAATGAAAAATATCACTTCATTACTTTAAGAAAGTTTTTTTTTTTTTTTTTTGCTTTTTGTTATGCCTCGGAGCACTTTTTCACATTAATCATTACTTTTCAATAATTATTGAGAAAATGAAATACTTTTCCAAATAATATAAAAGCAGTCGTTTCTAAATATCTCATATCAATAAAGAAGCACTTTAAAATTAATTAAATTAATAATTTTAATATGTAGAATGAGGATGATGTTTTATTAATTACCTTTATTTGAATTTGCAATCTGTACTTCATAAATTATAAATAACTATTTCCGTTTAATTAGATATGAGAATTTATGAAAAGATAATATTAATGCTTTTAATTAAAATTTAACATTTCCGTGTAATTAGAGATTATGCAAAAGTATTTGTATAAATTAAAATGGCATACACGTGAAAGATAATGTAAGAACCAGTTTTTGCAACTATAAAAACAAACATTTGCATTAAAATATTGATCTGGAATTCTGACATATTCTGCGTCCGTATTTAAGGTTGGTAGTGGCACAGTTTCAGAATTTCCTTTGGTAATGTTAAGGAGGTACAATATCTTTAAACCATAAAAATTTTGTAAAAACTTTTGAGTACATATTTTGATTTTGTAATCATTTCGAATAACATGTAAAAAACCGCATTAAAAATTCCCATTCGTTTACTAATTACAACAATATTATTAAGACTACATACGTGATGTGATACACAATATGGCCAAAGATGACCGTCAACTTGCGATTTTAGACATTTTGTTAAATATCTGGAAAAATACATGAGGAATTATCCTGAAATTCTAAGTGTATAAATATAATAGTACAAGTCATACGTTTCGGTGAAGATTTTTTTCCCAAAACTCCATAAGGGAGCGTCAAAAAAATTTAAAAAGAATGAATATCTTTCGGATAACCCTGTCAAAACTAATATATCCAAAACGCTCAAACTGTAGATTATGATTAAGTGGCTTATTGGAATAAACTGTGTTCGTTTTTACGTCGATAGCATGTGTACTAATAAAAAAAAATAAGGTTTTTGTAAAAAAAGAGTCCCAAATTTTTAAAAGATTGTTGCTTATAGTTTGCAGAGTTCTTAATATAATATAAAATAATATTCTTTTTCGAAAATATGACAACTTTGCACATAACACCCTGTAATCAGAATTAAAAAGTAATAAAAATTTTATGAAAAATGGGGAGGTTTACTAAATAATTTTTCACTGCATATGCGTCAACATTATCAAAATTTCATTTGCTTATTATGTTAGCTAAATGTATAGAGCATCTTTTGTGAAAGTCTCAAAATCATAGGTTCAAAATACAAAAAATAATCGTCAATAGAATACGTTGAAAATCCGTTATTCTCAAAAAGAAGCTAAAACAAGAGGGATTGCATCCATATATTCTTTGATTAGTATCAATATAGAATACACAATATGGGACGTACTACTACATTTGGATAAAACCCCTAATTTTTTTTTTCTTCATTTTAGGAACAACGGATTTTGTGCTTATTCTACCAACGATCACTTTCAGAATTTTCAAGCTATGTTTTTGAGACTTTAATAAAAGTTGCTCTATATATTTAGCTAACATAATATGCAAATAAAATTTTAATATCGTTGACGCATGCGCAGTGAAAATTTATTTAGCAAACCTACTCATTTTTCATACAATTTTTATTATTTTTTAATTCTGATTTCAGGGTATTGTGTGAAATATTGTTTGTCATATTTTCAGGAAAGAATATTATTTTATATTAAGAACTCTGCAAATTATAAGCAAAAATATTGGAAAATTTTGGGATTGTTTTTACAAAAACTTTACTTTTTCTACGAGTATACATGCTATCAACATAAAAATGAACATAGTTTATTACAATAAGCCATTTAATCAAAATCTATAGTTTAAGCACTTCTGCTACATTAGTTTTTACAGGGTTATCCAAAAGATATTCATTCTTTTTAATTTGTTGACGGTCCCTTATGGAGTTTCGGGAAAAATCCTCATGGTAATGTATGACTTGTACTATTATATTGGTACACTTAGAGTTTCAGGATAATTCCTCATGTATTTTTCTAGATATTTAACGAAATGTCTAAAATCGCAAGTGGACGGTCATCTTTGGCCATATAGTATATGTGATAATAAAACTATGAGTCGCCTTTGTTCAAAACGATGAATTTTGATACTGTGCGCAGTGTTACTAAAAACTATGCATTGCTATCAAAAGAAATTTTTACCAAATACTAATTTCAGTATTATCTACAATTTAAAACCAGAAAAATGTAAGCTTTAATTTTGTTTTATACTCTGAAAATATTCTTAAAAATTTGAAAATTTAAAATTTTTTTAATTATTAAGTTATTTTTTTTTAATTTAGTCATTTTTTTGGGGGGGGGGGTATTCTAATTTTATCTATTATGTATTTATTTTCACAATTGTTTTTTGTACACACAAGTTGTAATTTTCTTCCCTTTTATCATAGCTACTTTTTAACTTATCATTTTAATATTTATTTAGGAATTTACTATATATTTTTTTAATATAAATTTACATATGAGCTTTACTTTTGAAGGAGTTTTATTTTTATTTTTAACTTATTACACAAGTTTTGAAGCTTGGAACATAGTGATATTTTTTGATTTTTCGAATCGCTCAAAAGTATCCTACCCCCTTAAAACTACCCTTACGTGCGTTCGATGCATCCATATATTTCAAATATTACCTCAGAAAAATTGATATTTTTAACTTATTTTTTTTATTTCCCATTAGTTCTTCAATATTCTCATTCATTAAGAGGAAAAGATCCGTTACAATACATTAATTTGACAAAGACTTAATCAATGCCAATTCACCGTCGTGATTTCCGCTTGGCAGAAACCACGAACGAGTGAATTTATTGTTTAAAAGTTATAAATTTTGCTCCGTTTTCTTTTTAAGAAATGACAAGAAGGTAAAAAAACAACATTTCAACTTATTTAGGATTTCAAACCTCTTTTCTCAACGTATAATCATAATTTAAATAATATTAAAATGTTAAATAATAAAAAAAAAATCTTTTCTTTGGAGAGAAACACCGATTTTCATTAAAAAATTACCAGTTTGTTAAAACGCTACTACCCAAATATTAGCTCTTTGACAATAAAATAGATCTGGGTGTCAATAGGGCCACTATCTTGCCGGAGATTGTAAATAAAAAATATCTGTCAACCTATACCAGCCGTCCTTGTATATCTGTCAACCGCCATGTTGGCCATAAAATTTTCAATTTTCTCACAGAATTGTGATTGTTTGAATTATTCATTAAAATTTAAAAACTCTGATACCACTTTTCAAGTCTGTAGATCAATACTGTTAATTGGTGTTAATTTAACCGTCAAACCTTCTTTATTTTAGGAGAAATGACTGTGAAACATAATCAGTCGTTTACTGTATCATTTCCTAAAATAGTTTTACAAATTCGTTTCATTAACTCGTTTGATTAAAACTTTATGTATCTAGGGAAGATATATATACAGACAGAAAAGGATATACACTGATAGTATTAAAAACTGCTCTGACGAGCACCAAAAAAGGTTAATATGTTTTTAAGTATGAAAAAGGGTTTGACAAGTGCTTCTGTTAATTATTGAGCATGAGGAAAGACAAAGGATCCCTTCTTGGCTACAACTAATTTCAATGCCAAATTCCAAAAAATCATATTTGCGCTTTTTCCGTGAAAACAAATCAGTCGCAGTTACTATAAAAATGTGTAGTGTAAAGACGTAAACAGTAAAGATGAAACTTAATTAGACATAAATCTAAGGGAAGGCGACATAGTTCCAAAAACATAGTTCCTGCCGGTATCACATTCATGCACAGCCACCAAGCATGCCCTCAGTGTATAATTACACAGAAAATTGATTTGTAGTATAGTGCAGAGTGAACAGAGCAGTTAACATCAGAATTGCAGTGGAGGCTATACGTCGTATACCTTCTGGACTTTTTAATAGAACACCATATACCCTCTGTTGTTCAAGAAAGCTATAGTATACACATTTTAGGGCATCCCTCTGCTTAGAGCACATATCTTCTGTTATTTTTACGACTACACCCCTGATTAACATTGGAAGCATGGTGGGAAGTTCTACTAAAGTACCGCAAATTTCTTTTATATAGAAAAAGCGCAAATACAATTTTTTTAAGTTGACATTGAAGTGAGTTGCAGCCAAGAATGGATCCCTTGTCCTTCCTCATGCTCAATAATTAACAGAAGCACTTGTCAAACCCTTTTTCATACTTAAAAACATATTAACCTTTTTTGGTGCTCGTCAGAACATTTTTTAATACTAGTCATTTAATTTTTTTGATATAAACTGAAGATTTTTTAATATCTTAAAAATAATAATAATTGCTGCTGTCAGAATTTATAAAATGATAACATCAGCATAAAATTTTGATGTATCAGAATAATTAAAAAGTCATAACATTGCCATATAAAATGCATTATTTGAAAAATAAACCATGGTGTCGAACGAAAAAAATACAGCCTGTTCACAACTTTATTAAAAGAATTGAAAGCCATACCAATTAGATACACTCAAGATACCGGGTGTCCTGAAAAGGACTGAACGATTTTAAAAATCAATAACTTGCAAACTTTTACAGATACTTAAAAAATTCTTGCACGAGAGTCATCTAAAAGGTCAAAAGTTTTTTTCCTGCGATTCTGAATTTTAGTTCGAATTACAAACAATAGATGGCGCTGAGAGCGCTAGGTGCTGTTTTGAGACGGATATTGACGTCACTTGGCACTGAGGCAAAATAAGGAGGTTAAGGCTGTGGAGTGGATCTTATTCGAAAATGAACTTTTGCTTTTACCGTCCTATTTTGAATGCAATCCATATAATTTTGATTTTGCTGGCTACAGCGCAATAATAGAAAAAAATATTGTTTTCATGGGTACCACTCCTTTGAAATCGAAATGCGTGAAACAACAACATTCGATTTACCGACTTTTATTTTTTATTTATCTATTTATTTATTTATTTATTTATTTATTTTTTTTTTACATTCCAAGAATGTAAGTACTTTTGAGAACAGGATATCTTATTTATCTATTTATTTATCTGGGTATCTTTTAAACCTTTTTTATCTCACCTAGTCATGTCCTGTATTGTATATTAAATATGTGGGATTAACAGTTCATTTACAGGTACACCCAAAAGATTGTATCACATCATAGTCTATAGGGGAAAATCGCTTGCAGTGTATATTAATGAAATACACTATTTCAAATGTATTGAAACTGATATAAATCACTGAATTTCAGGATAAGATGATTATGATAGAATAGGGTATTTGGTATTTATAGCATTTAACGTTCATTTACAGGGGCACACAAAAAGAAATCGGTTACTGTACTACCTTTAAGTAATAGTTACTGGAAATGCTTTTTCAATTTCGGCATGCGCTTTTAAATTTAACTGTTTTTTAGATATGTTAGTAATTATATAAATGCATATCACCTATACTCGTCTCTGGTCCGTCCGTCCGTCTGCCTGTCCATCCGGCAGTGCAAAAATTACTCTGTCGAATCGTTTGAAATTTTAAATATATATTTGTTGAAGAATTTTGTCCATTTATTTCAAATTTTATGAAAATCGGATGTGTATTTCCAATACAGGGGCAGTCAAAAGTATTTCGTTACATTATGGCCGACGGGGGGAAAGTTTCAAGTGCTTTTTGATGATATTACACCCGTCCGAACATAATGAAATTAATATGCATTTATCAATTAAATTAAAATACAAATGATGTAGAATATGCTGCACAAAGAATAGTTATTATTCATTTACAGGGCCACACAAAATAATTATGTAACATAACGGTATAGAATTGAGCATACTTTGCGGCATATTTTAATTTTGTTACACATATAGTAAAATTGTTATAAGCTGCTTAGGTTTATTACGAGTTACTTACTGCGTAATAGAAAATACGAAGCATTTACAGAGACACACAAAAGATTTCGGAAATTATGCTTCATCAAAAATGCTGTACGCTAATGATAATTGCTTGAAGTTTTTAGTTTTGATATGATTTTTTTTAGGTTTCACTAATTTTTTGCATGTTAAGCTGTGTATATAATTGGTGCAAATCATATACAGGGCCACACAAAAGAATTCGCACCCCCTACTAACTGTGTAAGTAAATAAATTAAAGGTGGTTTGTAAATGAGTTATGCATTTTTTACGTTGAACAGCTTTAAGTATATTACGATATGTTTAAAGAATAGAAATGAAATGATATACAGAGGTACTCAAAAATTGGATTAATAGCCGGTTCTGGGTGGTAATCTCTGGAAGTGTGATTTCATTAGTTTAAAGCATGTTTCGGTTTTAAATAGATTTTAGCCAAATATTGGCGTGTTTTTAAAGATAGTAGGTAAACTACAGGGCTATACAAAAGAGTTCAAATATGCTTCCGTCTATTTAAATAAATTGCTAAATGTCAAATTTCAACTTAACATGTGTTTTTAACGCTTTCCAACATAGTTGAAAGTGTTTATGATTTCTATTTAGTTAGCCGCCTGCCTGCCTGTCTGTCCAAACTCTAACTTGCGTTGAACAAATTGAATTGGTCTGTAAGTGTGTTGAGATGTATGTTAATGAGATTTATTATGCCGTATTGGGTATTGTAAACAAACTATGCATAATTCATTATTCATTTACACAGACACTCAAAACTATTCCATTACATTATGTTCTGTGAGGATAATTATATATGTAGCACTTATATTCATCACATGGAATGTTCTTTTATCTGTACGCTCATAATAGAGCAAAAACTACCCAAGATAATGCTTTGAATTATAATATATATACTCGTTGCAGAATTTTCGTTACTCATTTAAAGTTTTATGAAAAGCGAATCAAAGCTTAAAAGGATATTAAAAAATGTTTTCTTCATTCTTTTAAAACCTATCATGCGTGACTAATTCAATGATATCCATTGATAGGTGATGATTCTAGGTTGTCATAATGATTATGGCTCATTTAAGATGGAGGTAATATTATTTCCCTATTACCATGAATTTAATATGCATAATCGTAATAAATTTTGTATTTAGGTATTTTTTCAAAAGAGTGCAACAGCTATTGCACCAAGTTTTCAATGTTTATACTATAAATATTATTTGTTCTAAAGAATAAACCATTTCCGCAATTTTTTTACAACATACATAAAACTCTACTAAAGAACTTCTTTAAAACAAACTAGCATTTCTTAGAATATAACAAATTTTTTAAAATAGCAAAATTGATTAATTTTTAACAACAAAAAAAAAAAAAAAAAAAAACTACTAAATCGTTTCATTTTATTTTAAAATATGATGCACAAAGTATTCTTTAAATTAGATGATAAAAAGTAATTTAATCCAAGAAAATACGGCTTTTTTAAATGTAAAATCGTCTGCAAAACTCGTATGCTGCTCGTTAAATTCATTTCCAGTTTCCAATCGCTGCTATTATATAAAAGGACTTATTATTTCCATAACAACAACACATTTCATTGAAATAATACCGACTGAGTCCAAAATCGGGCTTCATGTCGAGTACACAGGTCAAATGTATGTTGTTCTATAAAAATAAATAAACAAAAGTTCAAAATCGGGCCCTAAGAGCAAGATTACATTGTCAAACGAGACCCACTCCACACTTTTTACCTCCTTATTTCGCTTCAGTACCAAGTGACGTCAATATCCATCTTAACGCAGCACCTAGCGCTCTCAGCGCCATCTATTGTTTGTAATTCGAACTAAAATTCAGAATCGCAGGAAAAAAACTTTTGACCTTTCTGATGACTCTCGTGCAAGAATTTTTTAAATATCTGTAAAAGTTTGCAAGTTATTGATTTTTAAAATCGTTCAGTCCTTTTCAGGACACCCGGTACTTTCTCGAATAGTACACTCCAAACTAGAAACATTCTAGAAATTGAATAACAATTAACAAACGAATATTCTCGAAAGAATAAGAATTAAACACGAAAGCATTTCTAAACAAAGACGAATATACGCAACTTACATCCAACGGGATTTCAACTCACTACCCGCTACTGACTGAGCAGTCGAATGCCTTACCTCGAGAGTCCTAGTTTAACATCAGAGATGATGCAAATTTTGCTATAGTACCTATATAAATAGAACACAAAAATACTTCTTGAAACAATATAAAAGACATAAAATACCGCAAGGCCGTTCGATAGAACTTAGTCTATCTTCATCTGGCGAAAAGACGTGCATCTACAATGAATGTAGCGGCACGACTGACGTGTAAAGGCGGGAAAAGGTGCAAGCTGGCGGAGCAGCCAATGGGAAAGTAGAAGGCAAGAGCCAATCAGGGAAGAGCATAAACGAATAAAGGATACAATGAAGGAAGGGAGGGAAAAAAGGAAAATGGTTACAAAGGGAAAAAGTTAAAAGTAAGTAAAAAATAATAATGTTGCAGCGTATATAGGGTTCTTTCGATCTTATGGTTAGACAACTTCAAACTCTTTTCTCTTAGAAAAGTAGAAAATAATTTATTTACAGATCTTCAGAACAACAGAGTCTTCGAAACTCACAAATATTACAAGATATTCCAAAATAACTGTTTAAATCTATCGAACAAGTACAAATATAGGTCGCAGAGACTCTTTATACAATGTCTCAACACTATATCACATTCAAAACAACGTAGATAAAACTCAATACATCAAGCAAACTTGCTTGGACAATTTCTAGTAGCTCACTCAATGACTGACTGGTAAATAATAACAACAACAGCTCGTATCGCTCTCCTTATATATAGTCTCGTAGCATGTGCTAGAAATTTCTAGAAAAACCTGGAAAACCACGGAACAACAAACAATGTATCAGTAGACCTAAGGGGAGTTACCATAAATAGGGAAGGGTTACCATCGCCAACAATCGCCAAGTTTGTCGCCAACTTGGCGATATATCGCCAAATTTGGCGACCAAAATTAGTCGCCAAAAGTGACGCCAACTTGGCGATATCTCAAATATTTCGCAAAGCTGCCATAGACATTCACTGAAAATAATAGACAAGTTTGCTTGATAACAGAGACAATGTAACAAAAACTAATATTAGTAAAGAAATGGAGCTTAATAAGATTATTTACATTATTTTACAGTACAAACACTAACTATTTACAAAATTCGTAACACTACCCCCTCCTCAAAGACTGCACGTCCCGGGCAGTGCAATCCTTGAGTTAGAGGAAAACACTTAAAATAAATAAACAAATAAATAAATAAATAAATAAATAAATAATAACAATAATAATAAAATTTACATAAATAAGAACTAATTACTATTTACATATTTACAAAAAGTGACTTTCATGACCATGGTCTGAAATTCAAGTTTCGAATTTCTAATCACTTTGGCCAAAATAAGGGGCTAGCCGGTTATAGTGTACGACCTTCGGTTTGGCGTGTGGCGATTTTTGTATGCGTACAACGACGTCATTCAGCCTGTTGACGACTGTGTAAGGACCATCCCAGTTTCTTTGTAATTTTGGCGACAGTCCCTTACGACGTATCGGATTCCACAACCAAACTTTGTCACCTTCGTTGAACTCATGTCCTGTTGCCTTTCTGTCGTACCGTGTCTTCATCTTTTCTGATGCCAGTCCAATTCGGTTCCTCGCTAGACAATGAATCTCCTCAATCCGCGCCTGGAGTTCATCGACATATTCCTCAGGCGATGAAGGAGCATCAGGAGGACGGCCAAACAAAAGATCCGCAGGTAGACGAAGATCACGACCAAAGAGCATTTGAGAAGGGGAGTAACCAGTGGCCTCATGAGTGGCACTCCTGTAAGCAAGCAGGAAAAGAGGCAATTTCTTGTCCCAGTCCTGTTGGTCTCTAGACACCAGGAGAGAGAGGCTATTTAGGATGGTACGATTGAACCGCTCTACCATGCCGTCCGATTGAGGGTGTAGAGGTGTTGTTCGGGTTTTGTCCATGCCGAGTAGTTCACACATTTCCTTGAACACAGCCTAATCAAAATTTCTTCCTTGATCGGAATGGATTTGAAGAGGAACTCCGTATCTGGAAACCCAGTGTTGAATCAGTATGTCTGCTACGGTTACCGCCTCTTGATTAGGAATGGCATAGGCTTCAGGCCACTTAGTGAAGTAGTCCATGACAACGAGGATGTACTTATTGCCATCAGATGTTCTAGGAAGTGGACCCAGGATGTCTAGGGCAATTCGTTCGAAAGGAGCTCCTACATTATAACGTTGCAATCGTCCACGGGTGCGCCTCTTAGGACCTTTACGTGCTACACAGGTGTCAGAAGCTCGACACCACTTCTCCACGTCACTGCGAACATTATTCCAGTAGAAACGCTCTCGAACCTTTTGCAGGGTCTTCATTACACCAAAATGACCTCCTGTGGGACTACCATGCAGTTCTTGAAGGACCATAGAAATTCTCGACTTAGGGAGTAGTAGTTACCATCTACATGTCTTTCCATCGTCAGACTCCCATTTTCGGTACAAGATGCCGTTCTTCAAATGTAAGGAATCCCAGAGAGCCCAATAACGTTTAGTCGTAGGATGGTAATGGGCCATGTCTTGCCAGATGGGCTTCCTGTTGGACTCCTCTTTCAGCTCTAGAATTGGCTTAATTTCAGGATCAGCAAGTTGATCTTTACGCAGGCTCTCGTCACTCCACGGATCTTGCGATGATGTAGACCCAGTTGTAACTTGTCTTACTATAGGATCTTTGACATTAAATTTCTTCTCAGCCCGGTCGCAGTATCTACAATTCTCTGAGCAGGGTCTTCTTGAGAGAGCATCTGCATTTCCATGTGATGAGCCTTTTCGATGGCGTATCTCCATATCGTACTCTTGAAGCTTTTGTATCCACCTGGCTATCTGGCCTTCAGGGTTCTTAAAATTCAATAGCCAAGTTAGAGAAGCATGATCAGTTCGGATCAGGAACTTTCGACCGTAAAGATAGTGATGAAAGTGGTCTATGGCTTTCACTACAGCAAGAAGCTCTTTTCTTGTTACGCAGTAGTTTCGCTCGGCCTTTGACAAGCACTTGCTGAAATAGGCGATAACACGCTCCTGGCCGTCGATTTCCTGGGACAGTACAGCGCCAATGCCTCCGTTGCTTGCATCCGTATCAAGTATAAACTGTTTATCGATTTGAGGATACGACAGAATTGGAGTGGATGTCAAGGCCTCCTTAAGCTTTTCGAAAGCAGCGTCACATTCCTGTGTCCACATAAATTTTTGATTGGCTTCTGTTAATTTATGAAGTGGTCTTGCAATCATCGAGAAGCCTTTGACGAATTTTCTGTAATAGGTGCATAATCCTAGAAAACTTCGAAGCTGGTGAACATCTGCTGGACGATTCCAATTTTTCACGGCCGATATCTTCTCCGGATCAGTCCTAACTCCTTCCGCCGAAATGATGTGTCCAAGGTAGGCGACTTCATTACGAAACAAACTGCACTTCGAAGGGCTTAACTTCAAATTAGCTTCCTTTAATTTTTGTTGCACCCGCCTGAGGTTGTTCAGATGTTCATCAAAAGATTTTCCTATGATTATAATATCGTCTAAATAAACAAGACATGCCTCATATGACAGTCCCCGAAGAACCGCTTCCATAAGGCGTTCAAAAGTTGCAGGTGCGTTACATAGACCAAAAGGCATTACCTTGAACTGCCATAATCCTTGTCCCGTTGTAAAGGCAGTCTTCTCGCGGTCGTCGGGATGGATCTCTACCTGCCAGTAACCACTCTTCAAGTCTAAAGTCGAGAACCAAGTGTTGCCCGCAAGTGTGTCAAGAGTGTCGTCAATCCTTGGCAGAGGGTAACTATCCTTTTTGGTGACGTCATTCAGTCGGCGGTAGTCTACACAAAATCTTGTAGAACCATCCTTCTTTCTTACTAATACAATGGGAGACGCCCATGGACTTGTTGATGGTTCGATGACGTCATTTTCTTCCATATCTTTAATTAAATTCTGCACCTCTTCTTGCTTGGCAAAAGGTAATCGTCTAGGGTGCTGTTTAATAGGAGAGTGATCTCCCGTGTCAATTCGGTGTTGTGCCATTTTAGTTCGTCCAAAGTCTTCAGATGTTTGGGAAAATAAACTTTGGAATTCTCTAATTAAATTTTCCGCAGCTTCCAACTGTTTTGGATTTAAGTCTGTATTTTGTAACAAATCCTTGACTAAATTATCTGAAGATTTCTCAGAGTGACTGGAATTTTGACTTATGCACGTCACAGGAGCACATGACGCTATCACCTCTCCTTTCTTGATAGTCCTCGTCTTATCACTGATGTTAGCAATTCTGACTGGAATGGTCTTTTTCGAGAGGTCTACCACAGAAGAAGCCACCAATACTCCTGCTTGTGTACTATTGTCTTCTGGATAATCTATATGGCCAAATCGATAATTAGTTTTATTTTTAATTACAGCAGGAACCAAACATTCTGTTCTTGCATCTAGATTAATGTCTTCTTTGGCTATTACTATTTGTTTACATTCAATTTCGTTATTTAATCCAAAAAGACTTATTTCTTCAAATTTTGAGATCATTTTGTTATTTTTGAAATCAAGTCTGAAGTCAAACTTCTTCAGAAAATCTAGTCCGATTAAGCAAGGATCTGTTATGTCAGCCACATATGCCGTATGGTAATATTTCGTTCCTCCAAAGTTGATAGTTAAATTGGCCTTTCCATATATGCCTATCTTGTCGCCCGTCACAGTTTGCAGGGTAACGCATGGTGGAGTCCAGATGAGTTTACATTTCAATTTTCGAGCCAAATCTTCTCTTATTATTGTCACATTGGCTCCTGTATCGAAAATCATACGGCACTGAATTCCGTTAATAAAGCCTATCACATATAATTCGTTATCACCGCCGCTCATTTTTGATATCTGGAGGATCTTCAGGTGGGGCTTTTCATTCTCTGGCAACCTCCGCCCCGCGAGATGGCCAAAATTTAGTTTCCCTGCTGACTGTTTGAATTTATCTCACGTTCGTGGATTTTGGGGCAATTTCTTCGGAGATGTCCTGTATCACCGCATCCCCAGCACGTGAGATTCTGTCTTCTTGAACTTGTTCTTCCGTATTTTAAAGCTTCAATTTCTTGATTTATTTTCCTAATTTCTTTCAAGACGTCGTTCTCAGTGTCTGAGCTTTTGTTCACCGTTGCCCCTCGGACTGAATGACGATCTCTTCGGCTGGCTTGTGTAGCTGCTTCCAACTTTAAGGCATATAGTAGTGCAGCCTTTAAATCCTGTACATCTGCCATTCGTACCGCTCTCTGCACTTCTGGATCTTTTATTCCGTCTACAAAATATTGCAGTGACAGCATTTCCCGTACATTTGTTGGACAGTCAATGAATGCTAAATTTGCAAGCCGTTCAATTTCCGAGGCAAACTCTTGAAGGGTTTCACTCGATTTTTGATGGCGGCTCTTCATTTGTATTCTCGTATAATCCTTGAAGAATTTTTCGCCGAATCTCATTTCAAGTGCACAACTTAAAGTCTCAAAATTGAGTTGCGTCATATCGGGCAATGTTTGCAGCACGTCGGCGGCTTCTCCTCTTAAAGATGCTGCCAGTTGACAAGCTTTCACCTCGTCACTCCATTTGTTCGCTTCAGCTACAATGGTGAATTGGGTCTTGTAAACTTGCCAGGAACTCTTTCCATCGTATGTCGAAAGCTTAATGTGCACGGGAGAAGCAGGCGGATTCCTAAATTCTTCATAATTACCACTAGACGCTGAAAGTTTCTTCTCAAGATCTTGTACTTTTTTATTTAGCTTTTCATCTACTTCACCTGGTATTTTCTCTTCAACGTTACTGATTTTCTCTTCAACGTTACTGATTTTCTCTTCAACTTTACAAACTTCATTCTGAATTTTCTCTTCTACTTCCGCCATTTTCCGTTCCATTTTCTGTTCAACATTATTAACTTCATTCTGAATTTTCTCTTCTACTTCCTCTATTTTCTCTTCTACCGAGCCTATTCTTCTCTCTACCGACGAGAACTTTTCTTCTAAAGTTTTCTTCATTTCTTCTTGGCCTTTATTAATCTTTTCAGTCACATCTTCTTGGCATTTGTTCATCTTTTCCGCCAACTCTTCTTGGCCTTTATTCATTTTTTTCGCCAACTCTTCTTGGCCTTTCGTCAGTTCTGCCTTTATTCCATTAATAGCTTCTAACAGTTCTTTCAGTTGACCATCCATTGTTCTTGTTTTCGCCATAAGATCCCGACTCCTGACACCAAATGTTGCAGCGTATATAGGGTTCTTTCGATCTTATGGTTAGACAACTTCAAACTCTTTTCTCTTAGAAAAGTAGAAAATAATTTATTTACAGATCTTCAGAACAACAGAGTCTTCGAAACTCACAAATATTACAAGATATTCCAAAATAACTGTTTAAATCTATCGAACAAGTACAAATATAGGTCGCAGAGACTCTTTATACAATGTCTCAACACTATATCACATTCAAAACAACGTAGATAAAACTCAATACATCAAGCAAACTTGCTCTGACAATCTCTAGTAGCTCACTCAATGACTGACTGGTAAATAATAACAACAACAGCTCGTATCGCTCTCCTTATATATAGTCTCGTAGCATGTGCTAGAAATTTCTAGAAAAACCTGGAAAACCACGGAACAACAAACAATGTATCAGTAGACCTAAGGGGGGTTACCATAAATAGGGAAGGGTTACCATCGCCAACAATCGCCAAGTTTGTCGCCAACTTGGCGATATATCGCCAAATTTGGCGACCAAAATTAGTCGCCAAAAGTGACGCCAACTTGGCGATATCTCAAATATTTCGCAAAGCTGCCATAGACATTCACTGAAAATAATAGACAAGTTTGCTTGATAACAGAGACAATGTAACAAAAACTAATATTAGTAAAGAAATGGAGCTTAATAAGATTATTTACATTATTTTACAGTACAAACACTAACTATTTACAAAATTCGTAACAATAAGTAAAAAGGCAAGTTATATTAAAAGTAAAAACACACACACATAAAATAATAATAATAATTAGTATTTAAAATGTTTATAGTAATGAGAAAACATATATATATCTAAAAAATTATATACATAATTAATACGAAAAAAAAGAAGAAAATTATAGTTATTAAGATACATATGTATAAATTGAAAAAAAATTATATGTATGATTAATTGAAAAAAAAAGTAAATAATTATAAGGCAGTGCTGAAAAAGTTTTTCCAAGCTATGGATAGCGTTTTAGAATCACATTTATTAGAATCCGATGCTATTTCTTTCAGACAAGCTAAAAATGTCGTGTCATCAACCCTGAATTTTCTACCCAACTGATTTTGATAATTATTTTTTTTAATGAAAGCTATTTATTTGTAGTTGTGCCCATTTTAGCCATTTTTTAATTTATTACCATTTTTATGTTTTAGTTTTAGTTTTAAATGCTTCTTTACGATATTTCTTCAAAATGGTGGCAACACAGTTTAGCTTTTCTCTCGATAATAAAATTACAATATCAATCAAATACAATATTATTACGGACGCCTTTTTCATATTACTAATAACAGTAACTTTTAAAAAACATTTGAAGAGAAAATGACTTCACTATTTAAAACATCGCATTTTTACTCATAACGAAATTACATTTCAATATTTCTTTTCATTATGAACACTGAGATTGAGATTTTTCTTTCAGATGACTTCAGTTAGTGGAAATAATGTCATAGTAAAAATGAAATTAGTTTTTTTTTTTTTTTTTTTTTTTTTATAAAATTATTTTTCTGTGAGTGCATGTAAAATAAAATTTCTGGATTTCACCGGCACTCAGATTACAATTTTAACTGAAGATGTGCGAATATTTGCATGCAAAATTGTAACTGGCAAACTTAACATTAAGTTTGGAAATATATTTATTATATATTGATTCAATAATGCAATTACTTTTTTAAAAAACAAATCGATCGGGTCTTTTAAACATTTCATTTGACGAATTCGATGGGATTCCACTCGTTTTATTGTTAAAATGCATTTCCTTTTTCTCAGAGTCTATAAAAAAAGCGTTTAAACTAAAGAAAAAAACCCGTTTTTGATTAATCTAGTCAATGAAGAAGTAGCACGTCAAATTGTATCTCTTTATTATTCCGCAATTCCAGTGTCTCAGTGAGAAATTGCTAATCAATTGGGTATTTCACGCCGTTCTGTTTCTTAGTATATTGATAAACACAAGAAAAATGAAGTTAGTTCATTGCATTCTAAACGGGGTCGCCCTTCTAAAAAACCTCTATTGATATATTTTTTTTCCCCTAATCGGAGGCGAAACTGAATTCTGCAATGGCAGAATCTACATTCAACTTATTTTCTTTTTCATGTACTTTACAAGTTTTGTTTTCTTTTCTTATTCTTTCTATAGCCTAATTATACATTTTTATACTGTTAAAAGTAAAATATAATTGTCAAATAATTACGATTTGGTGATAAATTACTTGAGGTTTTAGCAGAAAAATTATTTTATCTTGTCATTAACAATAACTTCACGATTAAGATAAATAGCTAAATTTTCAAGAAAATCCAACTCATAGGTACTATTGGCATTAAAGATAATTTTAGCATTTTGAAAATTAAAATTATGGCCGGAATCCCAAAAGTGCTTAGCAACCGAAGATTTAGAAATTTCTTGATTATTGACATACCGAGAGTGTTCTTTAAGGCGTTTTTCGAGATTTCTTTTAGTTTAACCAATATAAGATAAATCACAGCCATTACAAGGAACATTATAAATACCTCATTTTTGGAGGTCAGGGACAGGGATTTCATGGAAGAAAATTTGAATTTATTGACAGGTTTGAAAATAACATTAAAATTTAATCGTCTTAAAACTTTAGCTAATTTAAAATATAAAGGTGGATAAAAGGGGAGGACAACCAAATTATCAGGTTTGCATTTAACGGAATTAGAAAGAGTGGATTTATTAGGCGGTCTATTGAATTTGTTTATAGCAGTCTTAATGATAGAAGGATTGAAACCTCTTTTGGCAGCAAAGGATTTTAAGTAATTCAATTCATCCTTAAGGGATACGAAATCGGAACAAATTTTGAGAGCACGATTTACATATGTGTAAAAAACACCGATCTTTTGATTGACAGGATGATTTGAGCTAGCATGGGGAGGTTTAGAAACAGAAAAAGGTTTTCTATAAACACAAGTTTTGAAAGAAGAATCACATTTGGTAACTAAAACATCAAGGAAAGGGAGATTATTACAATTTTCTAATTCAAAAGTAAACTGAATATGTGGGTCAATAGAATTGACAATTTGAAGAACAGCAGAAATATCTAAAGGATTATCGATTAAGACAAAAGTATAGTCAACATAACGTATCCAACATTTAAAAATAATCAGATTTAATATTTTTTCTTCAAAATAATGCATATAAATATCACAAAGAATGGAAGGTAAAGGGTTACCCATACTTAAGCCGTCTGACTGTTTGAAAAATTTATTATCAAATTGAAAAGTAGTAAGGGTTAAGCATATTTTAGTTAAATTAACAAACTCAAATTTTCTTCCATGAAATTCTCTGTCCCTGACCTCCAAAAATGGGGTATTTATAACGTTCCTTGTAATGGCTGTGATTTATCTTATATTGGTCAAACTAAAAGAAATCTCGAAAAACGCCTTAAAGAACACTCTCGGTATGTCAATAATCAAGAAATTTCTAAATCTTCGGTTGCTAAGCAATCTTGGGATTCCGGCAATAGTTTCATTTTTCAAACTGCTAAAATTATCTTTAATGCCAATAGTACCTATGAGTTAGATTTTCTTGAAAATTTATCTATTTATCTTAATCGTGAAGTTATTGTTAATGATAAATCTGATTCTAAAACGCTATCCATAGCTTGGAAAAACCTTTTCAGCACATCCTTATAATTATTTACTTTTTTTTCAATTAATCATACATATATATATATATATATATATATATATTTTTATACATATGTATCTTTATAACTATAATTTTTTTTCTGTTTTTCGTATTAATTATGTATATAATTATTTAGATATATATATGTTTTCTTATTACTATAAACATTTTAAATACTAATTATTTTTATTACTATTTTATGTGTGTGTGTTTTTACTTTTAATATAACCTGCGTTTTTACTTATTACTTTTTACTTACTTTTAACTTTTTCCCTTTGTAACCATTTTCCTTTTTTCCCTCCCTTCCTTCATTGTAACCTTTGTTCGTTTATGCTCTTCCCTGATTGGCTGTTGCCTTCTACTTTCCTATTGGCTGCTCCTTTAGCTTGCACCCTTTCCCGCCTTTACACGTCTGTCGTGCCGCTACATTCGATGTAGACGCACGTCTTTTCACCTGATGAAGATAGCCTAAGTTCTATCGAAAGGCCTTGTGGTATTTTATGTATTTTATAGTGTTCAAGAAGTCTTTTTGTGTTCTATTGTATAACACCAGTTTCAAACTTTTTTCCTGTACCTATATAAATACCTGTTTAAGTCATGTGACTGTCACCAACAGCTCCGGTCTGACTGTTTTATTTTATTATATGCCTCGTGGCTATTTTGCTACTTTCATTTTAGCTACCCGAAACAATCGCCAAACAGGTTTCCTTCGCCATAATTTCGTTTTAAATATAAAGCTGTCACTGACTTTATTTAAAATACATGGCTTTCATTAAAAAACACAAATTAAAAATACATATATCAGATACATTTAATTTATACGTTTTTCTTTCATCTTATTAAAAATATTATAAGTAAATAAATAAAGGTTCTTTTTCAGTAGATGTATATGACGAAAAGTTCTTGGAGGGAAAAGAAATTTAACAACGTATATTCTGGATACCTATTTACTATTTCATATACACAAGCATTTTTTTCTCATGCGATAACAATGTATTTAGGGTACTACTTAATCATCCCGTCGACCAAAGAACTATAGACAAACTGCGAGATTATATGCCAGTAATGAATGAACATAAATGTTACAATTACTTGACATTAAACACGCTACACTTGTTTGTTAAGTGATCAAATGATTTTAAATTCGATGATTAATTTGTATTTTTATGAATGTTTTACTAATTTATTTGTTCTTTTGTTATTTAATATAAATCTTATGCCAATAAGCGAATAGTTCTTTATATTAATTGAGAAAAATATAATACATTTTATTAAAGTTATTTTATGGTTATATCCGCCGACATTTTTTGGCTATATAAGAAGCATTTAACTCCTTACAAATTTCCGCTAACATTGATATTTTTTTATGTTCCATAATAAATTCTAATATTACATTTAAAATTCTTCAATGTTATTCACATAAGCGATATCTTTAAAATATCTCTTTATGATTTGATTTAATAAATTCTGCATTAAAATACGAAAATTTTTATTAGTATTCTTTTGTCTAAAATCATCTGAATAAATCAAATGTAAACGCCATCATTTATAGTAATCCTTTTCGTTAATGACTTTTTTTAAACCTAAATTCATTAATTTTCTAAACTTAAAATTTTTGAATGGCAACATTTTTCCTTTTGAATAATTTGGCGAACAGTTTGGCGATTTCTATAAGTTAGTGAAATTGGTCAACCTGATAATCAAGTAGTACCGTATGTAATGTAAACAAAACAAGTATGCATTTTTGGTACAGATGTCATATACGCACCACATTGGCGAAACTTTTTTTCTTACGACAATGTCATATTGGCATTGGCGTATTTAACTGAATCCAGAGTGTCGTTATATTTCTTGATATCGTAACTCGGATGTTGTTGTTTACTTATTAATAAATTATTTACTTTAATTTTTTTTCTAATTATATAAAATGTTGTGTTCTATAGTTATTAAATAAACCTTTTTAGATGCGTTCGTAATTATGTAAATACGTAGCACCTATTGTTGTCGCTCAGTCCGTCCGTCTGTCCGCATGTAACAACGCAAAAACTACCCAACCGAATCGTTTGAAAAATAAAATTAATAATTATTACATAATTTTGTCGTGTCATTGAAATTTTATGAAAATCGGATGGATAGATCAATTACAGGGACAATCAAAAGGATTCAGTTACATTACGGTCAATGGGGGAAAAGTTTCAAATGCATTTTAATCGTTTGAAATTTAAAACATATTTATTACATAATTTTGTCGAGTCATTTCAAATGTTATGAATATCGAATGCATAGATCAATTACAGGGACAATCAAAAGTATTCCGTTACATTACAGTCAATGGGGAAAAAAGATTCAAATGCATTTTAATCGTTTGAAATTTAAATCGTATATTTATTACATAATTTTGTCGAGTCATTTCAAATGTTATGAAATTCGAATGCATGGATCAATTACAGGGACAATCAAAAGTATTCCGTTACATTACGGTCAATGAGGAAAAAAGTTCCAAATGCATTTTAATCGTTTGAAATTTAAAACATATATTTATTACATAATTTTGTCGAGTCATTTCAAATGTTATGAAAATCGGATGCATAGATCAATTACAGGGACAATCAAAATATTCCGGTACATTGCGATCAATGCGAAAAAAAGTTTCAAATGCATTTTAATGGTGTTACACTCATTTGAACATAATAGAATTGGCATGAATCTTTGAAGTATGTACTAAAATATACATTCTGTACAATCTGTGATGCAAAGAATATTCATTATTAAATTACAGGGCCACACAAATGTATTCCACTAAATCATGTTATACGGGAAAACATTGTTTGGGGCGTGTTTTAATCAGTGTTGGGTATGAACGCGCTCACTGAACAAAAACTCAGGAGTTTCGTTTACTATTTGTGAATTTTGAACTGAACTTCGCTCACTATTTTTTAAACGAGTTTGAACGAGTTTCAAAAAATAGACGAGTTTGAACGAAATTTACGTTCAATTTTTTCATAATTTATTTAAAATTTTTCTAGACCTTAGTACACTTTTTCCCTCTTTCAAATGCCATTTAGAGGTCTACACGAGCCTCAGGACGAGTTAAGTCTGGATATCACTTCTCTGGGTAGTATCCTAGTCTTACTTCTTCTGCAGACTCGGGTCGCGCCGAACCGGACCGGACCTGGGCTGTATACAATTTCGCCGAAAATAGATATATACAATAAACTCTCTATACAAGGTGGACTGTGTAAGGGGAAATTTGTCAAAATCGGAAAGATTTTCAAGTTTCTGCGAATCCGCAGACAGAGTAGAATTTGTCTAAGACGGAATATTGTCTTCTACGGGAAATTTTCAAGATACCGATCGATTCCGCTATAGCTATAGTTTATTCTAATTTTAAATTACCATGATTCAACAGTTATACTTTTCTTTAAAGAATAGTTCATATACAATGCTAGGGGATGGGGGAAACAGTATTATAAAAGGTGCTACAAAAATCTGTATATGACGAAATCCTTGCTTAAACGAAACAATTTCTAGATCGGTGCAAAATGGATAGAATAATCCGTGTAAAAAAAATCATAACACATTTGTAAAAGACGGCGAATTTCTTAATAAAGAATCTGTCTACAATAAATTTTTCTAAGGTTTTTTTTTTTTTTTAAGATTTACCAATATAGAAATTTTTATATTTTTAAGCCTCCAATCCGTGGAAATGTGTTAATGTTATTAATATTTCAGATATTTAGATACAGTTAAGGACTCATTTTAAAATCAATTTAGTTTACAATGGGATATACAGAAATAAATATGGAAAGACCAATACTTTGGAATAAATGTGCCTATTTACGCAACCCATGACCCTCTTTTTTAAATGAAAAACATAAGCATGAAAGGGAAACTGTAATAAGTACTTTTAAGAGTTCCGTATTTAAAAAATTAAAAACCAATATAAGATCTCCCTCTTGTGTCTGTTTTTTTGTCTATCGCAATTGCTATAAGGTAAGTTAGCCCCTCCTCTTCTGCAAAATGAATACTAAGTTCCAAACTAGCAAAAAAGAGCAATTACTAAAGCACAATACTCAGACCAGCATTGTCTCGAAAGGTATGCACACACACTCTCAAAAAAACTTCCGTCTTTTCACAGAAAAAGTACTGGCAGCACTGCTGCCAGAAATTGTCTGTAGATTGACGATTTTCCGTTTATTTTTTTTCTCCGTCAAAAGAGGAAAAATATCTGTCACTTGAAAAAAGTTTGGAAAAAATCAATGCGGAAGAGGTGGGAATCGAACTCACGACCCCAGGATTACAAGGCCAACGCTCATCCACGGCGCCACGATTGCTCATGAAGATTTTGCTTTAAAATAGAAGCGTTCATTTCATATCGGTGTGGTTTGGTGTATTTCGTTAAAAAGCTTTTAATTTTGTAGTTAATCTCGGAAAGATTTCATCTTTAATGAAACTGTGGCTGGGTTTTTTTTTACGTTTAGTATTAATATAGTACAGTAAAACCTCTAAATAACGGACACCTCGGGAACGCCGAAATTGTCCGCTATTCGGAGGTATCCGCTATTGGGAAAACCTCAGAGATTCAAAAATCACTAAGAAATGCTTAAAATTCATTAATTGACTTTTATATTCCTAAAACCTACATTTTATGATTAATCAGAAATTAAAGTTATTTTTTAAGCAATAAAACTGAAATAAAATTGTGCACACCTTTATCTACTGTTTATTACATTCTTAAGAAAAAATCAGCTACAAAAGTTTACTTTTGCTTGCAATTACATATAACACATTTGTTTTTCTATGTGACGTTATTGGACTCTATAAAATTTCGAGCGGGGAGGAGAAATTGCACTTTTTGTCTATTAAGGGTGTTCTTAACTGATCCGTTCAACAAACGAAAAACGTTTTGACACATTTACAAATTCATTTTTTAACAGAAAGTTATAAAATTTTAATGCCTGACTATGAAAGCGATTTCGAATTAAACTTATTTTTCCATTTTGTGATAATTAAATTACTTATCGAGTTATAAGATATTTCGATGACACAATCACCCGTTTTTCTCCTCTTTTTCGACCGGTTTTTCTGTTTTCGTCGGAAAATATGCTCAAAAGTGTCAACTTTGAAGGCTTGTTATGAAAAATCTATTGTGTTTAAAAAAAAAAAAAAAAAAAAAAAAAAGAATGAGTGCAATTAGACAGTTTCTGAATAACAACACCTGCTATTTTCATGCAATTCCGAACAAAAATAAATTAATACATACGTCACAAAGTTGCCCTTTTTGATTTAAGCACACTCTTAAAAGCATAAATTCTTAAAAACTTCCAAGGGGACATTGCAATGTTGAAAAAGATGTCCCTTCCGGGCAACTTTTTCACACTAAATGTAGAGGGGGGGGGGGATATTTTCCCTAGCTCATCCTCTACATTTATCTGTGATCACAAAATTGGTGGCACATTGCTCTGATAAATTTAGAAGCATCCTTTTTACTCTTTTTTCGTTTTTTTTTTTTTTTTTTTTTTTTTTTTTTTTTTCTGGATAAAAAATTCTTTTTCATCCTTTATCGCCAAAAATAGTGTCCGCTATTCGGAATGTCCATTTTCGGAGGTTAAACATACAAAAATGTAGGTTTTGGGAGTGGGGATTGGAAAACTGTCCTTTAAATAGAGGTGTCCGCTATTCGGGAGTGTCCGTTATGGAGGTTTTACTGTATAAAAATGTGAATTTTAAATGTATTACGTAGATTGTCAGAGAAAAAACATGGATGTTTTATTTTTATTCGATAAGAATTTTTTTAATAATATAAATTTTTTTTGCATTTTATTTTTTAATTAAAATATTTTTTAAATGTCTTCACTTAAAGTATATTTTATATGCGAATATTTATCATAGAAATAACTTAGTATATTGAACTTTATTCAACTTATCCAACTTTGAATAACAGATTGTGAGAATTTTTGAACGAATAAAGAAAGTAATTGTTATTTATTTTTAAATTCGAAAACATTTTTGTCTTTTAAAACTAAATTAGACATTTTAATCAATAGAATATTTTTGTTTTTCATTTTAAAAATAAATTCGAATTTATTACTAACAGACCCAATGCGCATGCGTGCTAGATATAAACGGAATCCTTTCCTCATTTTTCGACTTTCGGTATGAACTCACAGAACAAATACGTTTTCTGGGAAAACAGAAGTTATTTGTGAAAAAATAACGATAACTTAGTGTATATTGACGAATTTTTCTGACAGTGCAGACATCCAGAGAGTGCCATTTTCAATATTGTACCGACCAAAAGTATATGAAGTTATGCATCGAATTGAACCAAATTTTTTGTGTAAGTGTATGACTATGGCTAATTGGTCCTCCCTGAATTTTAAAAGAATCCGTCGGAAAGGGGCGCTGCAATCGCGATTTTTGTACTATTTTCAATATTGTACCGACCAAAAATATCTGAAGTTATACATCGAATTGAACTAAATGTTTTGTGTAAGTGTATGACTATGACTAATTGGTCCTCCCAGAATTTAAAAAAAATCCGCCGGAAGGGGGCACTGCAATAGCGAATTTTATGCCATTTTCAATATTGCACCACCTAGAAGTTTATTTTCTAGTAGTTAGTTCTAGAATTGAATTAAATTTTTGTATTTGATTATTTTTTGGTGAGGCAAGTAAGTCCTCCCATAATTTGAAAAAAAAAAAAAAAAATATGACTATTATTCTATTCTTCATTAGCTCGTGCAGAGACGGAAATTCGTTTTTACTTCGATTAATTGACTGAAGTAGAAATTTAAAATAAAAATCAAAGTTGGTATGATATTGAATTGTTATTGTAAAATTATTAAAGCATTAAAATGAGTAACTTTTTTTAAAATATTAAAATGGATATATGAGATAGAAGAAAGTTTTGGGAATGACACATCCAACTAGTTTCCATTCAAATGCCGTTTAGGTCTACATGGACTCGAGGCGGGTCGACTCTGATCATTAGTTTTTTGGGGTCGTGCCCAGGTCTTCCTTTATCTGAAAGCTCGGTCCAGACTGGACCGGGCTTATTTCTGGAACTGTACTTTATTCTTAAGCGAAGTGTGCACAAATCGAAATTTTTTCACATTGTCTCACAACCTTGCTTGCATGAAAATCATTGACCCGTCCCTCTCTGATTTGTATAAAGATTTGTTTAGGGAACAACCTCTTTGGGTCTACGATTTTTGACGAAAATACATATATTTTAAATTACCATTATTCTACAGTTAAAATTTTCTTTAAAGAATAATACAGGTTGTATTTCTAGAATTACGGAAAAAAGCGTACCGGAAAAAAGGCGCACCTGGAAAAAAGCGTCCCCGGAAAAAAGCGCTACCGTAAAAAAGCGCACGTTCACTAGAAAAAATATTTAAATGTGTACTTTTCTGACACATTTCAGAAATAATGCAAATATATGTGAAAAAAATTTCTTTGACACCCTCAATGAGCCCGTGACTGGCAGACCTTCGTTATTTTATAAAAGCTGAAACTTTCTCAGCGCAGTCTTCCAACAAAGATAGGAACGATGGTTAATTATGAAAATTGGATCATGGTGGCTTTGGCAGTAACCAGGGAGCAAAAGTGTAAAAAATACCAACTTACTTTCGTCATTTTATAAAGCGTAATTTTTTTATATTTCCTTTGGAATGATGTTAGAAATCACGTCCTCCATTGGCAGACACTTCCTGTGGTTCCAACCCCCGGCCGACAACCACTAAACTTCAATAATAGGAAATTCTACTTTCGTCATTTTATAAAAGCTGAATTTTATATATGTTACTTGGGTAACTACCAGAAGATATTTCCTCAGTTGGCAGACAGTTTTGGTGGTTCCAACCCCCGGCCGACAGACATATACGGTGGCTTCTTAATACACTAGAGTCTCTGTATAGCCCGTCCCGAAACATACATTTTTCCCCTTTTCCCTTGGGTCGGAAATTGGCGACAGTTATTTGAGGTTGTTGCATGTAATTCTACGGTTGTTGACATTTTGAAAAAAGACCACAATGAAAGAAAAAAAAATGTAATTTAACAAAGTAGAACGACTATTTGGAAAATGATATTTTCAAAGACTAAAATTTAAAAGACTTAAAAAGAAATTCTATATATAAACTAATAATAATAATAAGCATCATTTTTAGGATGATCATAACGAGTCATATATATTACGTACGCCATGCATTAAACATTAATATTCCTAGACCATAGATTTAAAAAAAAAACAGTAGTTTATGGAATTAATCAGACTGACTGCCTCCTATTACATATGATATGGATTAAACATTAATATTCCTGGACCCATCATATAAAAATTTTAAATGAAATTTCAGTTTTACAATTTTTTGACCTGCAAATTTTTAAACTTTTAAACATTACACATTTCAAATTTTTACACCGCTGCATAGAGAAAAAAATGCACTTTTAAATGAAATTCGTTTGAAATTTTTATGACAACTTGTTTTCAAATTATTATTATAATTTAGAGTTTTTATTACTTTTTTGTCATTGTAGCAACAGAAGTACAGTAAAACCCCGATAATTCGGATTAATTGGGACCGGACCCAATCCGTATTATCTGAAGAATTAGAAAAAAATGAAATAAAATATAACATACTAACAGAAAATCGCCTTTATGTTAAACTTACTGAATATTTGCAGACAGTAATAGTGTTTAATTTGCTTAATTATTCCGAAAACATGTCAGAAGAAGTTTTTCTTATTTAGAATACGACGTTGAAACAAGTTAATGTTATGGAAGTTAGCCAATCGCTTGGACATTAAACATGGACCAACCAAAAAACGAATAAAATGCGGAATTCAACCAATAAAAACATTCAGATATACTTCGGATTTCCCAATTCTCTACCGAGGATAACAACTATTTTCCAAGTAACTAAAAATCAGTTATTTATTTACGAGTATTAATGAACGTTAGCTTCGAATTCTCTCCAAGCTTGGAAACACTTATCGCCAAAATATGGAAAATATCACCAAATTTGACGACAAAAATTAAGAAATAATAAATATTGCCGATTTGGCTATAGTTTACTAATTTGGCTCAATTCTCATTCAAATTCAGCATTTGCAAAATTTCCTTTTATAGGGTCCGTAGCTTTTTATCTTAAAATTTCAGTAAAATATTAATAAGATAAAAATCAAGCATTAAAGAATTTTTATGAACTTATCTAATTGAGTCGTAAAAGAAGCTATATTTAACAAAAACAACGAATACGAAAGCTACTTCTTCCCCCTTTATATACTATTTATCAAATGAAAAAATAAGTACTGTGAAAAATACCGTTACGTGTAAACAATTTTTTTTTTTTTTTTTTTTTTTTTTTTTGTGAATTTTAGAAGTTAGTTTTTATTCAGACTAGGATGCAAATCATATTTTACAGTGCCAAAATTAACATGGGAAATACTATAAAAAGCAAAATGCAGATGTACATAGTTTTAACTAAAAATATCTGCAGGTATATTTTTTAAAATAGTGAAATGTATGGGATTTTCCTCCTTCGCTTTCTCTTCAATGCAGCAACCTTAAATAACTGTCGCCAATTTCAGAGCCAAGGGGAAAAGGGGGAAAATGTATGTTTCAGGACGGGCTATACAGAGACTCTAGTGTATTGAGAAGCCGCCGTATATGTCTGTCGGCCGGGGGTTGGAACCACCAAAACTGTCTGCCAACTGAGGAAATATCTTCTGGTAGTTACCCAAGTAACATATATAAAATTCAGCTTTTATAAAATGACGAAAGTAGAATTTCCTATTATTGAAGTTTAGTGGTTGTCGGCCGGGGGTTGGAACCACAGGAAGTGTCTGCCAATGGAGGACGTGATTTCTAACATCATTCCAAAGGAAATATAAAAAAATTACGCTTTATAAAATGACGAAAGTAAGTTGGTATTTTTTACACCTTTGCTCCCTGGTCACTGCCAAAGCCACCATAATCCAACTTTCATAATTACCCATCGTTCCTATCTTTGTTGGAAGACTGCGCTGAAAAAGTTTCAGCTTTTATAAAATAACGAAGGTCTGCCAGTCACGGGCTCTTAGACTACAAGAATAAGAAGGGGGGGGGGAGATTCAGTGTTTGCCAACTCAGTGAAACGCAAACATAAGTAGTTCAAAAGGCGTTTGCTAATTAGTTTTATAATTTCAAACAAGTTATCAAAATTAGAAAATGCAAAAGAGTTTTTATGTGTAATTAATATTATTTCTAATTATATTGGTAACTTTCGTCAAATCTATCAGAAATAGAAAGTGCATTATAGTATTTTTATTAAAGTTTGAACAAATCTGCCAGTTCAGTTTGTAAATTTGCCAACTGTAACAGTACCATCAAACGTTTGGAGGGGAGGAGGCTCCACCTTGTGCCCCCCCCCCTTAGCTAGGCCCCTGAATATAAATGTTATAAATAGTTGTTAATTTGTTTAAGCTTGTTTTACATATTTTTTAGGATAAATTTATAAATTAAGGTTATATACTTTCGGAGCGCATTAAGGGTGTATTCGAAAAAACGCTTTTTTACCTTCAACAGCTCGAAATTTTCCGATACAATTTCACACACATTTTTAAACGTAGAAACATGAAACTTGCTGAGGGGATTGTTGAAGAGACGTACAAGGTGTTATGTGATGTTATTTTACACTCCATTCATTAGAATTTGATTTATGAACAATTTTCTTCTCAGTATGACACTTTTTTCGTTCCCATATCTCCCGCTTCGGAAAAATCTGTTCAAAAGGCCGTTTTTGATTGCTTTTTTTTTTTTTTTTGTATTTTGCCACTTTTCTGCATTTATCAATATTTTCTGCATTTATCAAAGTATCGACACCTTGTGTACTTTCTAAATAAGAGAATCTGCGAGTTTGATGCATTTGAGAGCAAAAGTGAATTAAAAAATAAATCGGAAAACAAGCAGTTTGAATCGAAATACACCCTTAAAACGAAAAAAGTATGTTTTTTCTTATTCAACATATTTTCACTTTGTAAGGAGGTCCCTTCGTAATTCTAGCGTCTTGTCTCACAAACGGTAGGCGGAAAAAAGCGCACCGGAAAAAAGCGCACGGAAAAAAGCGCCCCGGAAAAAAGCGTCCCCGGAAAAAAGCGTCCCCGGAAAAAAGCGCACCGGAAAAAAGCGTCCCTTTTTACAAATCACATATCTTAGAATATAAACACTAGATTGAGACGGTTTTATGAAATTTGTGCGTCCTTGCTCTCTCGGGACTGAGATGGGCGAAGGTTGGAAAGGGGGGGCTTTAAAAGTTATCTCAAAACCTGTTATTGCCTCAATGAAAAAAAATGTAGGATACAAAAAATAAGATAATAAACACTAGGTACTTAAATGATTTTTTTAATTCAGTCTCCCTTGTTCTTCTGTGGTGGTGGTTGTGAGGGGAGGAGGGGAAGAGGGCGATTGTCTACAAACTCTGAATCTATCTCTTACATTATTTTTTTTAATATTTATAATTTGATTATTTATAATTTAAATTATACATAATTAATTTATATATTATATAATTATTATTTTTATTATTATTATCAAATTACATATTAATATTTTATTACATTTTATATTATATATTTATACTTATATAATACATATTAATTAATTATTAATATATTAATATAATATATTAATAGTAAATAATTAATAATATAATTAATAAATTATTATTAATAATAATAATAATTAATAATAATAAATAATAAATAATTTATAATAAATAAATAATAAATTAATAATACATAATTATAAATTAAATATAAAATTAAATAAAAAAATAAAAAAATGTACAAATAAATATTATTAAATATTAAAAATTATACTCATTAACAAAAATTTATTTAAAAATGATAATACTTTATTAACTCATAGTAATATCAACTCATATATATTTTTTTCATTCAGCCACCCTTGTTCTTCTGTGGGGGCGGGGAGAGGGATGAGCCTACAAACTCCAAATCTATCACTGCTTTAGACGATAACATTTTTTTGGAATGTTTTCTAGAATTTAGGGAAAAAAGTGACTGGAAAAATAAGAGCTCAAAAAGTGATCAGAAAAAAGTGGCAAGGAATTGATAAATATTGAACTTGTGGATAAATAAATAATAAAAACTAAAGTGGCAACAAATGTCTCATTTATATCACTCTCGTAGGACAGCGGTTCCCAACCTTTGATACACGGACCCTTGGGGATACGTAGCGAGATTGCTGGAGGTATATGACAATAGTATCAATAATGGCGGATGATAAAATATCATTTTTTAAATAAATTCTTGTTTATGTGTAGATTTTTTAATATTTAATTTTATATATTTATACACTTATTTTTATTATGTCCTATAAGTTAATAAAATATTATCATTTTTAAAATTAATTCTTGTTGATGAAACTAGATTTTTTAATATTTAATTTTATTTATTAATACATTTATTTTTATTGATTTACTATGAGTTAATAAAATATTATCATTTTTAAATAAACTTTTGTTAATAAGTATAATTTTTAATATTTAATTACATTTATTTTTAATTTTATATTTAATTTATATTTATGTATTATTAATTTATTACTTATTTATTATAAATTATTTATTCTGTATTATTATTATATTATATTAATATATTTATTATTACATATTATGTTATATATTATATAAATATATAAATGTAATATAAAATATAATAAAATATTAATATGTAATTTTATAATAAAAATAACCAAATTATAAATAATATTAAAAAAATAAATATAAGAGATATATTCAAAAGTTTGTAGACACCCTCTCCCCCCCCCCCCCACTCCACAGGAGAACAAGGGTGACTGAATTTTAAAAAATCATTTAAGTACCTAGTGTTTATTATCTAATTCTTCGTACCTTACAATTTTTTTTTTTCATTAAAGTAATGACAGGTTTTGAGATAACTTTTAAAGCCCCCCCCCCCCCCGCCCATCTGAGTCTCGATAGAGCAAAGACTTAAATTTCATAAAACCGTCTCAATCTAGTGTTTATATTCTAAAATTAACCATGTGTACTATTATCAGACTTATTTAAATATGTGATTTATAAAAAGGGACGCTTTTTTCCGGTGCACTTTTTTCCGGTACGCTTTTCTCCGTGATTCCTCACAAACATCTCCTAACTTTTCTCCGAATTAGATATTGAACAAAAATTACAATGGCCTTGTATCCGTACAATACCGGTACTTCCGTTAAATTTCTCCCAACCCAACAACAAGGGGAGAAAGCGTGTTGGTGTTGACGATTTTTTCGTGTCCTTGACAATTACAAGCTGATAACCAAGTCACCAGTTTAAGGAAACATGTTAGAATCAGAATAAAATGTGGTTGAAAGATTATGGGACAAAATAAACTATTTATTTATTTAGAAATATTTTATTCGAGTTTTTGCTCAAACAAAGTGCTTATTTTTTCCCAAATAACCTATTTTTAACAAATTTCTATTTTAGATAGATATAAAATAATATTTATAAACATTTATGGGTGTAACCAGCTTCGCTTAAACATAATCCTAGTTTGAAGATACTTTTAAAAAATTTCCACAGAAACACATTCTATGGAAATCTTCTGTACAAATCTTGTTGAAAAAAAATTATATTACTGAAGAAGTCGAGTAAGCCAGATATCGAATGTTCAGGGTCTTGCTAAATAATATTAACTTTTTATATATACTAACTTCCCTGTTTTTCTATACTCTAATTTTTTCAAATTTTGTAAAAAAAAAAAAAAATAAATAAATAAATAAATAAAAAAATAAAATAAAAATAAAAATAATATATATATATATATATATATATATATATATATATATATATATATTATTACTTATATTATTTGACTTAAATAGTCAATGCATACCTATTTTTATATAAACACTCAAACATTATTCAGTAATAAATCTTGCACATGTATTAAAGTTTAAACTTGAAAAGTATTAGGGAGCAAACAAAAGTGCAAAAACAAATTTGATATTTGACAGATTTACTAAATCAATATTTAATTATATATAGAAAGAAAAATTATTGAAATATTTGTAAATGTCTATATTAAAAAAAAAAAAAACTATTTTTTAATAATTTGCCCTGAGCTTTCTAAGAAACTGATTTTAATAATTATTGTTTTTAACAGAAAACTGTTTCTTCGTATATCTTTTTTAGTTTGTTATCCATTTTTATTAAAATGTAAAATTATTAAACAGATTAAAAATATATTTAATTCCAAAATGGAAATATCCCAAAGTTTGGAATTCCAATTTTTCTATCAGACATATGATCCGCTTTTGAAAAACTATTTCGAAAGTATGTTTAATTTAAAATGATACATAATAATGACAAATGGTTCATTTAAATACTTATAAATAGTAGATATTTTTTATATTATTTGACACACAGTTCTTTCATATTTTTTCGTGATATTTTATTGAATTCTCTTCATTTCAATTAATAATTGTACGGTTATATCATACTTGTAGTTCCTATAAACAAAAGGAAAATAATAATGTATGATATCGTAAGGGGGAGAAGGGTGATTTCAGAATTATCAAAAAATTGAGATGTTAGATTTTCATTGTATAACTTATATGTGGAAAGATATTCTTCCAGTGTTGAAAACGGCATGATTAAAATAAAGAAAGATTCGTTTTTATCTAAGACAAGAATATGAAATATTTTACAATGATTGTGTCAATATGACACCATATTTACTATTTGTGTGTCTATGAATACTTAGACTGAACTCCTAGAATTTTGTTATTTTTAAGATTCTTGATGTACACAGTATTTTCTTAAAATGACATCATATTTTATAACTTTTAATAAACATTCAATGAAACTCAAATATTTTGAAACTATTTTTTAAAATTTCAATATGCATATGATTTTAATGGTGTCATAATTTTAATTTTGTGATGCTATAAATTAATATTGTTACATGTTGTTATTTTGAATTTTGTAAAAATGTACTGATTTAATTTCAAAATTAAAGTATTTTGCGCACATAAAGATTTTTCAATCAATCAAATTTTTGTGACATTAAACCACTAATTTTCAATTCCATCTTGGAAAAATAAATAAATAAATAAAAATAAGTAAATGAAAAATCTATGAAAATTCGGATAATTTTTTTTAGAAATCTACTCCACTTTTAGAAGTATAGCCAAAATAAGGCCTTTGACGTATTTAAATCCTAATCTTTTTTTCTTTCTATTCTAAAAAAGAAATAATTAATAAATTGCTGCCATAATAGAATTTATTGCAACTGGAGCCGTTTCTTGATTATTTTTATATTAAGAAAACTGTATCACATAAAAATAGGAACAAATTAATGCATATTACACAGAGAAAAGTATGATAAATACCTAGAAAACAGTTTTTAAATCGAAGAATTTTTAAAGTGCTATTTAATGTTGAAATCTATCACAATAATTCTGATAAAAATTTATTTATATGATCAAAAACACAAAAAAAAAACTATGTATTATAATCTTTTGAGGGCTTAGAGTGTCCAATCATTTTCTTAAATTTATTAGTTTTCCAATTATTTTAGGGGATTATTTGCCTAATTTTTATTCAAAATTTCGATATCTGAAAGCGATTTATTTTACATTTAGAAAAAGTCATGTTTTTGTTGTTGTCAAAAGTCAAATTAAACAGAAGAAAAAACCCTAAAAGTAATATTTTAAAATAAATATTATGTTTTACATATATGATTATTTAAGAAAAATTACCTATTACCTTTAAAATAAAAACACATACATGCTAAAAATGATTAAGTTCACCAACAGGCTTATAAAAACATTTTGATTAGATCTACTAATTTCGTACATACTATTAGGGATATTTTCAGACTCAACAATAATTAAAAAAAATAAAATAAAATTTTTAGATATATGCCCCTAAAGATATATTTTTAAAAAAATGCAAAAGTAGTTTATTTTATTATTATCGATTTTGAGAATGCCGCTGATAAATTGAACATTTCGTAATCTGTTAAAATGACAATATTTTGAACAGAGATTAGTGCATTTCACCTATATAATATAACCCAGTAATACGACAGTCAGAATGGGGCTCTTTCATACTTCGTGGACCAAATAGTTGATACTGTTATCGGTATTTAAATAGCTACATCCAAATCGTCTCTGCATCCAAAAGCTATTTTTAAAGAAAGGGAAAGTACTATATCTACACGAAACTAGTAGCGGCATTCTACGAAGGCCGTCGTCAGGGGGCAATAATTTGTAATAATTAAAGATGCATCAGCTTTTTAGGCTAAGGAAAATCTCTATTCGACCCTTAAGAAGTTACATGAAAAAACTTTATCGATTCATATGCAAAAAGAAAATGATTTTATAATGTCAGGCATTTAATTTTTATCAGTACTCGTACAAACAAAATTCTGTCTAAAGGGAATCAGAATTTTGGAAGAAATGTGTTATTTGAAATTCGCAGTCCAGGTTAGTTTTTTTTAAATCCGAGAACATAAATATGAAATAAATTAAACTAGGAATTTTTTTAGATCTCCTCGTACAAGACAGCTTTGATTTAAACATATAAATTCACAAGAGCATTTCAGAGATTTCAACATTTAAGAAATATTGAATATTGAAAAAGAACTTTTTCTACTAGTACATTTCAAAGTCGCAAAATAAAACAGATCAATTTTAAAAATTTCTCTTGGCGCATAATATAAATTTGAAAGACATGGAAGTAAAAAAAAAAAAAAAAAAAAAAAATAAATAAATAAAAATAAAACAAAAATTGTCTTTTCTGGGGATTAAAGGTAGGAGAAACAGAGATAGTCAAACAAAAGAATTTTTGTTATCCTTTTTCTGTGTATTTTATTATTTTAAGTTACTTAGAATGAATAAAGTTTAACCTTTACTAACAAATTAAAGACGAATAAAATTTAATTTAATTTGAAGATATAGCTGGCAGATATATTCCTACCAATACGGTGTCTATATTTATATGTAAATAATCAATGAAAATTAATGATATAATTCTAATACACAATCATCTTTTTGTATAAATGAAAAAGTATAAAATATAATATTAATAAAGATAAAATTTTAGTATCATTGAGCGATCAAAAATATAGCTTCCAAATTCGTTAGATTTAAATTTATTTTCCTTATGTTTTGCATAAAATTTTTTGATAAAAATTGAAATTTGTAAAGAAAAAAATACGCAATCTTATGCAGATGCAATGCATAAAAATACATTGAACTAAAAGTATGCGAGGGAAAAAAATATCAAGCTGATGGCAACCAAAACAACCGTAGATTTTTTTTATTTATTTATTTATTTATTTATTTATTTTTTGCGGAGGGGGGTGGGGGGAGTTTGGTAATAAAGTTCAAAATTTAGCCAGAATTGCTCCGACTACAATTCGGCCCGTTAAAAAACTGTTGACCAAGCCCGGTGTAAAATTCAAAGCTTCAACCCAACTTGCAAAAACATTAATTGGCTGGACTAAGCACGACCTAGCAAGACCTGGCTGAATATAGATTTTTACGCCTATAAGGTTAAAAGTGCTTTGTACGAGAAGTCCTAGCTAAAAATACTTATTTTACTTTTTCATATCATATGTTTATAATATTTAATTTTAAAAAAATGTTCCGAGATATGGTATTTATATTTTTAAATGCATCTTATTATACTATGTGTAAGTGTAAATATAACGTTTGCCTCTAATATCGTTAATTCAGATTCACATTCTATGGCTTAGAGATTTAAAAATTAAAAAAAATCTATAGAAACAAATCTTCTAAGACAGAATTGCATGGGAAAGAAAAATCCGTTATGATCTAGTTATGATGAGCAAGGTCTATTGTAAATGCAGTACATTGTTTTCACAAATAACTATTATACTCTTTTACATATATCAAGATTTTTTTTTTTTTTTTTTTTTTTTTTTTTTTTTTTTTTTTTAAGCACAAGATTCCGTTACGCGCAGGTTTCTTTTCTCAAGTTTTATCGTATTTTAATTTTATTGCCTATTTTCATTCTTCCTAATCTTCACGTACCAAAATAAGAAGTTCCGGTTGAATCACCCCGTATGAAAATCCTTTTCTCGACGGGGCCAAGTCTGTTCAAAAATCAGTAAAATTTGGCTTGATTTTGCGAAAAAGCACATACTTTTAAGTTGCCATTATCATACAATTAAAGATTGGAATTTTATTCTTTTTTAAGAATCGTAGATGCAAGGCTTATTTAAATAGAGTTAAACATATGGAACAAACTGCCTATGACGGAATTTTCTTTTAAACTGAAAACTGAAAATTTCTTTTAAAGTTCTTTTAAACTGTTCATCTATGCAAAATGAATACAATAATACAGGAGAAAAAATATGCTAAACATTTACACCTGCTAAAAAGGAAATGTATTTTTTTCTTTCCAATGCGGTTTCATCTTAGAAGATTTTACTTTTACCATATATCATTTTTTAGATTTTTAGGTCTCCATAACATGGAAGATGGATTAATAATACTAATGATAGCTGAAACATTTACATACAACTAACAAATGTTCATTAAAAGCATAAACATCGCAGACTACGGCACTTCTGCATAAATGGAGATTATAAACAGACTAAGGTAAGTTTTTTTGGCCAGAACTCTTCCGTAAGGGTAAATATCAATGTCCTGTAGAAATGTACTCGGGTCGGTCCGGGTTCGGTGCGAAATTTCAACTTTTTTTCCGGCCCGGGCCAAGCCCGGGCCGGAAACCCGGGCTTGTTTTTAGCTATTATATCGGGCCGGGTCGAGCCTTGATTTTAGCTATTATATCGGGCCGGGTCGGGCCGCTAAATTTTCTCTACGAGCCGGGCTGGGCTCGGGTCGAAATTTTTATTTTAATATCGGGCCGGACAATTTTTTCTATGGATCGGGCCTGGAAATTTCCGTCCGTGCATACCTCTATCTTACATATCGATTAATAAAGTGATTAGTACACAAAATTTTGTAAATTTGGACAATAATATCCAAACATTTAAAAAAAAAAAAAAAAAAAAAAAATGAATTTTTTTAGTGAACTTCGTTTACTTTTACAAACGAGATTGATTTGAACGAGTTCGTTTGAAAACTTTTGAGTTTGAACGTGAACTTAAATCAATTTTCAGAAATTGAACGTGAGTTTGAGTTAGTTCATTTATTTTGTGAACTTGCCCAACACTGGTTTTAATTATATTGAACTACTTCAAATTTTTTGAATAAGATATACGTTAATGAAGTATAATAAAAATTACTTCCTGCATATTTACAGGAACACAAAGATTTCGACCACTGTACTATATCCTAAGTACGCTCTACTATATCATCAAGATCTGAGTATTTTTAAAACTTCGTTATCATACGAACGCACCTCATTTGCTACGCTTCACGTGCAATTTCCAACTTGTTTTATTTATTGTTATTCCCTTTTAAAAAATACATATGTAACTGATATTCCAAAACGAGATTATTGCCAAATTGGCTTTAGAAAAAAATCAATGCCAATGTGATTCGTATATGACATTTGTGCCATATTTTGTAGAAACAGAAGTAATTCGTACGAAAACAAAAATAAAAGTTCATCAAATTTGTTTTCAAAGCTATTTATATATTTTGGCACAATATCCTCTCTTTTTAACCGACTTCAAGGAAGAGGTTATGATTTCGATCTGTATGTATTTCTTATTCACTCATAAATTCTTTAAATATGAATCGATTTTCCTAATTCTTTTTTTTTGCTTGAAAGTATAAGATACCCATGTGGTCCCATTTCAATTTCATTAAATTCTGTTGATTATATTTTTTTTTAAATAGAACAATGTGGATTTGATAAAAAATAATAATAATGATTTGTCTCAAATCATCTTTCATTGTTGCAACCGTTTTCAAATCATAAGCGTATTAAAACTATGCATTCATATGCGTTAGCGCGATATTGTCACCAAGCTTGATTCTTTTTTTGAAGTCGGTTAGTATATTTTTTAAAAAAGCATATTTTATTATTGAAGCCAGAATATCACCAAGTTTTGGCAAACGGATGTATATTAATCAGACATTCATAAAATAAGTAATAATTTAATTGATCTAGAATCATGCAACGTACCTTTATAAAAAGCTGACACATTATCACGTTCGAATCATCATGGAGCGTCCGACTCACCGCTCTTGTGTTGCAGTAAATCGAATTTATTATCGGTACGTCCCTACCTTACGTCTCAAAGCCTCAAATAAATGTTTATAAAATTTTTAAACCATATTTTTACGCTTATCTGTTAAGATTCTTGTAGATTTTTCCATTCATGTCTAATTATTCATAAAATAATAAGTGTAAAAATTATTGGTATGAACGTTTGTACTTGATAACTTTACATATATTTTTGTCTTGTACAGTAAAAAAAATAAAATTAATGTCAATCTTCTATTAAATCAGTCTTTGAAATAAAATAGTACATGATGGAAAAACACGGTTACGCCGTTTAAATGGTTAAAAAAATTGCTATACGGTCTTTCGGCGCCATTTTGGATTTATTCGCCAGACCAGGACAGGATAATGAACTCTTCCGCTAAATCTTGCCCTGATCGCTTAAATTTGTTGATTTCATTATATGGACCTTCAAATAAGCAAGTAAATAAAATTATAAATAAAAGCATCATATTACAACGGCTTGCATAAATTTAAAAGAAACTAACCTTTTTGCCACAGGCGATTTGTAACTTAAATAAATAGGAATTTAATATTTAAAACAAGTAAGAAAAATCATGCGTTAAGCGTAGATTATGAAGCACTTTCCAACACTTAATGAAATCTTTAACAAAACTTTGTTATTTAGGGAAATAATAGTGTATAGCCAAATGTACCCAAGTATGTATTCCAGTATTTTTGAACAGCCCTGTATTTCATATGTCAATTGATATAATGGGAAAATTTAGTTTAGCAAGAAAATACCCAGTAGCTTGAAATTTCTTTTTCAGCAATTCTTACTATTAGATGGAAACATACTTGAATACTTTTGTTCAGCCCTGTAGTTTACATTGTACCTTTATTACACGTCAGCATTAGGCTAAAATTTATTATAAACTAAAACACTTTTAAAACAACTCAAATCACATTCTCATTAATCATAATTCATAAGCGTCCATGTACCGAATTCTTTGCGTGGCTCTGTATATCCTTTTATTTATATTCTGCAAACATTTCTCAGTAAATTGAGTGAAGCTCAGCGTAAAAATGCATAGCTTATTTAAGAACCACGCTTAAATAATTTACGCTCATATTCAGTAACGTTGGTGAGCTCTTTTGGGTAGCCCTGTATATCAACTATAACATTTATACACACCATATAATGTGAATATATTTAGCGAAATATAAACGCGCATATCATAATTAAAATGCATTTCATCCCTCCATCAGCCATCATCGGACACATATACGGTACTTCGGAAAGAATATACTATTTGAAATCTTTTGTATGGCCCTGCAAATGCTATGTACTTCATATTATGCAAGACAGTAGCGTATAATTTATATTAAGCATCAGTGACATATATCAATTTTATTATAGATGAAAAAGCTTAATATATTTAAAATATGTCACACACAATTCCCCCTTTTACCATTATTTAATGGAATTCTTTTGTTTGGCTTTGTAAATGAATAATAGCTACATTTTCACCTTATATTTTATAGAATGCATATTTTAATATGTTTGACAGGGTATAACATCTTTAAAATTCCTTTGAAACGATTTTTCCCCATAGCCCGTAATGTAATGGGAAACTTTTGATTCACCCTGTAGATAAACTAATCATGGTAGAAACTTCATTTTCAATAGGGTTCGTGCTAGGGTAAACCTAAATAATGTCCTAAAATTTCATGGCAATCCGAGTATATTAACGATTTTTCCCTATGGACCGTAATGTAATGGAAAACTTTTGATTCGCCCTGTTGATAAACTAGTCATGGTAGAAACTTAATTTTCAATAGGGTTCGTGCTAGGGTAAACGTCAATAACGTCCTAAAATTTCATGGCAATCCGAGTATATTAACGATTTTTCCCCATAGGCCGTAATGTAATGGGAACTTTTGATTTTCTCTGTAGATAAACTAATCATGGTAGATACTTCATTTTCATTAGGGTTCGTGCTAGGGTAAAAATCAATAACGTCCTGAAATTTCATGGCAATATGAGTATATTAACGATTTTCCCTCATAGACCGTAATGTAATAGGAAACTTTTGATTTTCTCTGTAGATAAACTAATCATGGTAGATACTTCATTTTCATTAGGGTTCGTGCGAGGGTAAACCTCAATAACGTTCTAAAATTTCATGGCAATCCGACTATATTAACGATTTTTCCCCATAGGACGTAATGTAATGGGAAAATTTTGATTCTCTCTGTAGATAAACTAATCATGGTAGATACTTCATTTTCAATAGGGTTGGTGCTCGGGTAAACCTCAATAACGTATAAAAATTTCATAGCAATCCGAGTATATTAACGATTTTCCCCCCATAGGCCGTAATGTAATGGGAAACTTTTGATTCTCTCTGTAGATAAACTAATCATGGTAGATACTTCATTTTCATTAGGGTTCGTGCTAGGGTAAACCTCAATAACGTTCTAAAATTTCATGGCAATCTGAGTATATTAACGATTTTTCCCCATAGGCCGTAATGTAATGGGAAACTTTTGATTTTCTCTGTAGATAAACTAATCATGGTAGATACTTCATTTTCATTAGGGTTCGTGCGAGGGTAAACCTCAATAACGTTCTAAAATTTCATGGCAATCCGACTATATTAACGATTTTTCCCCATAGGACGTAATGTAATGGGAAAATTTTGATTCTCTCTGTAGATAAACTAATCATGGTAGATACTTCATTTTCAATAGGGTTGGTGCTCGGGTAAACCTCAATAACGTATAAAAATTTCATAGCAATCCGAGTATATTAACGATTTTCCCCCCATAGGCCGTAATGTAATGGGAAACTTTTGATTCTCTCTGTAGATAAACTAATCATGGTAGATACTTCATTTTCATTAGGGTTCGTGCTAGGGTAAACCTCAATAACGTTCTAAAATTTCATGGCAATCTGAGTATATTAACGATTTTTCCCCGTAGGCCGTAATGTAATGGGAAACTTTTGATTCTCTCTGTAGATAAACTAATCATGGTAGATACTTCATTTTCAGTAGGGTTTGTGCTAGGGTAAACCTCAATAACGTATAAAAATTTCATAGCAATCCGAGCATATTTACGGGAGTTAGAGCGCGGACAGACGGACATCCGGACATCCGGCCAGACAAACCGAATGCATAAGCACTTTTCAACTTTGTTGGAAAGTGCTAAAAATATATATGCACTTCGCGCGTTAAAATAGATGATAAATATGATGTATCAAAATAAAAACAAATAAGTACTAGTATTAAAAAATGCTCTGACGAGCACAAAAAAGGTTAATATGTTTTTAAGTATGAAAAAGGGTTTGACAAGTGCTTCTGTTAATTATTGAGCATGAGGAAGGACAAGGGATCCCTTCTTGGCTACAACTCACTTCAATGCCAACTTTTAAAAAATCATATTTGCACTTTTTCCGTGAAAACAAATCAGTCGCAGTTACTATAAAAATGTGTAGTGTAAAGACGTAACCAGTAAAGATGCAGCTTAATTAGGCATAAATGTAAAGGGAAGGCGTCATAGTGCCAAAAACCTAATTCCTGCAGGTATCACATTCATGCACTGCCACCAAGCATGCCCAATATGTATAATTGCACAGAAAATTGATTTGTAGTATAGTGCAGAGTGAACAGTGCAGTTAACATCAGGGATGTAGTGCAGGCTATACGCCGTATACCTTCTGGACTTTTTAAAGGAACACCATATACCCTCGGTTTCTCAAGAAAGCTTATAGTATACACATTCTAGGGTATCCCTCTGCTTAGATTATATGCTATGTTATTTTTACGACTACACCCCTGGTTAATATCTAAAACACGGTGGGAAGTTCTACTAAAGAACCGCAAATTTCCTTTATATGGAAAAAGCGCAAATATGATTTTTTCAAAGTTGGCATTGAAGTGAGTTGTAGCCAAGAAGGGATCCCTTATCCTTCCTCATGCTCAATAATTAACAGAAGCACTTGTCAAACCCTTTTTCATAAAAACATATTAACCTTTTTTGTGCTCGTCAGAGCATTTTTTAATATTAGTCATTTAATTTTTTGATAAAAAACCGAAGATTTTCTAATATCTTAAAAAGAAAAATAATTGCTGCTGTCAAAATTTATAAAATGATAACAACAGTATAAAATTTTGATGTATCAGAATAATTAAAAAAGTCATTGCATTGCCATATAAAATGCATGATATGAAAAATAAACCATACATTCGAACGAAAAAAGTACAGAACTTTATTAAAAGAATTAAAAGCCATACCAATTAAATACATTTGAGGTAATTTCTCGAATGAAACATTCACAACTAGAAAAATTCTAGAAATTGTATAACAATTAACAAAGAATATTCCCAAAAGAATAATAATTTAACACAAAAGCATTTCTAAACAAAACGAACTTACATCCAACGGGATTCGAGCTCTCTACCCGCTGCTGAGCAGCCAAATGCCTTACCTCGAGAGTCCTAGTTTAACACTAGAACGCCGGGAAATTTTACACAAGTTTTATAAAATATAATTAAAACCAGAAAAATGATTTGAAATTAATTTATTTATTTGTTTAGCTGATTTCACTGCAACTGATATATATTTTATTTCTTGAAGATTTTTCTGGTTCGAATCGACAATTAGTCCAGTGACCAGTGTCAAATTGACACCTTCCCGGCGTTCTAGTGTTAACACCAGAGATGCTGCAAATTTTGCTATAGTACCTATATAAATACCAGTATAAGTCTTGTGACTGTCATCAACAGCTCCGATCTGATTGTTTTATTTTTTATATGCCCGGCGGCTATTTTCCTACTTTTATTTTAGCTACCCGAAACAATCGCCAAATAGGTTTTCTTCGCCATAATTTCATTTTAAATATAAAGCTGTCACTAGCTTTATTTAAAATACATGACTTTCATTAAAAAACACATAAATCAAAGAATACATATATCAGATACATTTAACTTGCACGTTTTTCTTTCATTTTATTAAAAATACTATAAGTAAATAAATAAAGGTACTTTTTCAGTAGTTGTACATAACGAAAAGTTCTTGGCGGGAAAAGAAGTTTGGCAACGTATATTCTGGCAACCTATTTACTATTTCATATACACAAGCATTTTTTTTCTCATGCGATAACAATGTATTTAGGGTACTACTTAATCATCCCGTCGACCAAAGAACGATAGACAAACTGTAAGATTATATGCCAATAATGGATGAACATAAATGTTACATTTTCTTGACATTAAACCCGCTACACTTGTTTGTTAAGTGATCGAATGATTTTAATTTCGATGATTTATTTATATTTTCATGAATGTTTTACTAATTTATTTGTTCTTTTGTTATTTAATATAAATTTTATGCCAATAAGCGAATAGCTCTTGATATTAATTGAGAAAAATATAATATGTATTTTATTAAAGTTACTTTATGGTTATATCCGCCGACATTATTTGGCTAAATAAAAAGCATTTAACTCCTTGCAAATTTCCGCTAACATTGATATTTTTGGTGCTTACGTATTAATGCCACCGCAGTAGAAGTTGTGCTAATGCGCCAATAAAGAGCGATCTTGTTGTTCGTGCCTTTTTAGTGGTTTTTTTTTTTTCATTTTGACGTTATTTTTAGTACTTTAGTACTTTTTTAGCCTATTTTTGACGCCATTTTTTGTGCACGTGCAAACAAGATTGCTCTTTATTGGGACATTGGCGCAACTTATGCTGCGGTGGCGTTAATACGTAAGTACCATATTTTTTTATGCTCCTTAATAAATTCTAATATTACATTGAAAATATTTCAATGTTATTATATGCGATATCTTACAAATATCTCTTTATAGTTTGATTTAGTAAATTCTGCATTAAAATATGAAAACTTTTATTACTATTATTTTGTCCGAAATCACCTGAATAAATCAAATTTTATATTTGGTACGTCTCGACGTCATAACTAAATGTCATCATTAAAGTAATCCTTTTCGTTAATGACTTTTATTTTTTTAACCTAAATTCATTGATTTTCTAAACTTAATTTTTTTAATGGCAACATTTTTCCTTTTGAGTAATTTGGCAAATAGTTTGGCGATTTCTATAAATGGGTGAAATTGGTCGACCTGATAATCAAGTAGCACCGTACGTAATGTAAATAAAATAGGTATGCATTTTTGGCACAGACGTCATATACGCACCACGTTGGCGAATTTTTTTCTGACGCCAATGTCATATGCGCATCGGAGTATTTAACTGAATCCAGAGTGCCGTTATTTTAATTGATATGGCAACCCGGATGTTGTTTTTTACTTATTAATAAATAATTTATTTTTATTTTTTTAAATATATAAATTGTTTTGTTCTATAGTTATTAAACAAATCTTTTTTTTATTTATTGTTATTACCTTTCAAAAAATATGTATACGTAACTGGTATTCCAAAACGAGATTTTCGCCAAATTGGCTTTAGAAAAAAATTAACGCCAATGTGATTCGTATATGACATTTGTGCCGCATTTTAATATAGAAAAAGAAATAATTCGTACGAAATCAAAAATTAAAGTTCACCAGGTTTGTTTTCAGAGCTATTTATATATTTTGGCATCATACCCTCCCTTTTTGAAGCCAAAACAGCACCAAGCTTTGGCAAACAGATGTATATCAATCAGACATTCATAAAATAAGTAATAATTTAATTGACCTAGAATCATTAGACGTACCTTCAAAAAAAGCTGACACATTCTCACGTCCGAATCATCATGGAGCGCCCGACTCACCGCTCTTGTGTTGCGCCAAACCTGATTTCTTACCGGTACGTCCTTACCTTACGTCTCAAAGGCTCAAATAAATGTTTATAAAAAATTAAAACCATATTTTTGCGCTTATCTTTTAAATGTCCTGTAGATTTTTCCATTCATACCTAATTATTCATAAAATAATAACTGTGAAATGTATTGGTATGAACGTTTGTACTTAATAACTTTACATATCTCTTTGTCTTGTACAATTAAAAGAAATAATATTAATGTCAATCTTGTTTTAAATCAGTGTTTTAAATAAAATATTAAGTGATGGAAAAACACGGTTACGCCGCTTTAGCGGTTAAAAAAAATTGCTATTCGGTCTTTCGGCGCCATTTTTGATTTATTCGCCAAACACACCAACCAGAACAGGATAATGAACTTTTCCGCAAAATCTTGCCCTGATCGCCTGAATTTGTTGATTTCATCATATGGACCCTCAGATAAGCAAGTAAATAAAATTATGAATAAAAGTATCATATTACAATGGGTAGTATAAATTTAAGAGAGACTAAACTTTTTGCAAGAGCCGGCTTTTCACTTAAATAAATGAGAATTTAATAAATAAAAAAAAAAATTTCACTTCGCTCGTCAAAATAGATAGTGAATGTGATACATGAAAATAACAACAAATAAGTATTTTCTTCACGTGATTTATCTAATCTATTTATTTATGTTACATACATAGGAATTTTTATGTTCATTTAAACTTACGTGCAAAAATTACAAGAAGAAACAAGTATAAGAAAAAGACTATGTTCATATGGAAATTTCAGACAAAAATTCGATTTTCTCAGCGACCGTCAAACATACAAAGATGAAAAAAAACTGTTTTAAGTTTTACCATGAGGATTAAAATAAACCAAAAACGAAGTTAATCCATCCACGGAAATGTTAGCTAGACTTAGTTGAATTTTTTGCCTCCATTTTTTCATTTAAAATTAAATAAAAAACTATTCTAAGTTGCAGTAATTTTTTGAATGCTATCATTTTATTCGTCTCGTCAAGTTCTATCTTTAAAAAAAAATTTCACTGCAGTATCTCAACTGGTTCGCCAGAAATTTTAGAAAGTTGTTTGCACTTTCTATTTCTTAAACATATTATACCAAACGCTACCGCGTTTGCTATGATGTTTTTCACGTGATTTGTCTAATCTATTAATTTATGTTACATACATAGCAATTTTTATATTCATTTAAACTTACGTGCAACAACTACAAAAAGAAACAACAATAAGAAAAATACAATGTTTAGCTGGAGATTTAAAACAAAAATTCGATTTTCTCAATGACCGTCAAACATACAAAGATGAAAAAAAATCTATTTTAAGTTTCACGAAAAGGATTAAAATAAACCTAGAATGGAGTTAATCCATCCACGGAATCATTAGCTTGTTGAAATTTTCGTCTTCATTTTTTCGTTTATAGTTAAATGAAAATCTACAATAAACTACAGTAATTTTTTTAATGCTATCATTTTATTCATCTCGTCGAGTTCTATCTTTTAAAAAAATTTTCACTGTCGTATCTCAACTGGTTCGCCAGAAATTTTAGAAAAACGTTTGCATTTTCTATTTTTTAAACATATTATACCAAACGCTACCGCGTTTGCTATGATATATATTTTTTCTTCTTTCTACAAAAAAGTATAACAAATTTTGGAATCAAGGAAACTAATCCTAGTAACTTTTCTTAAATGAAGAAAATATTATCTATTCCAAGTTTCTTTTCACATCCATCATAGATTACAAATTATGTGACAATAAAGTCGAAATTCTGAAATGTCCAAGAAATTCAAGCGCATTTTTCTTTTTTGTGATTTTTCTCCTTAAGCTCACAAAGTCATTCAAGAGCATACAAGCCTAACAAAAAGGAAATGTGGGGAATTGAGTTTCTCGAAGTTCTTCCGTTTTTATCTTTGATGAAGGGAGGTATTGCTTTTTCTACATTTTTCGAAATATACAAGTTCTATTTAATAAAGTTTAAGAGCCTTCTGATTCCTAATCAGTAAGCATAGATTTTAGGCTTTTTATTGAACTGGGTTTTTAAAAAAAATTACTCTTTATGACTTATTGATATTTTAAAAAATACACAATTATTAGTATTATTTTTTTAATTTCAGAAATAATTTTATAACCTGGTAAATTTGGAGGTAAAAAAAGCTAGCGTGCTGTTTCAACAAATTGAAATCTTTCAAGAATCTAAAATAAAATTTGAAAAAAGATTCTTAATTAGTAAGTGTGTCGTTATAAAGCGAACCTGCCTAAGAGAAAGCGTAGAAACAAATTCGCTAGACAGTAATTATCTGGAGGAAGAAATGGAATTCGCCAGCCCTTTTATTCTAGTTTTTTATTTTTTCAAAATTCTGAAAAAAAAAATGATACAGAAATGGTAGGAGAGATAGAAAGTTATATATTAAAGGTAGGTACAAAATTTCAAATAAATCGGTTATATAGAACTTAAGTTATCATATCAACCATGTTCAAAAACGCACTAATAACTAACCACGAGAAAAATAAATATTTGGTATGGAGATGGAGAGCATAGTGCTAATTTAAATGATTTACACATTGTTCTGATAAAGACGTGTCAAGTCGTTAGACTGTTAAAAATGATCGGGTTGTCAAGCATTTTCCATTGCCTATTGCTAGATTTGCTCTGGCGTAATAAGTTTAGGTACTGCATCTCCTAAATAGCTTTATCTTTATACATTATTGGAATTTTAAAATCTTATCCCGAGGATGTATTTTTAAAGGTGTAAAGTTTAACAATTTTCTAAAAAACATTAAGACCAGTAAAATCTCTTAACAACCTGTATTCCTTTAAAAATTGTATTTATTTATTCAGTGTTATACAGGGTGTTTCAAAATAACGTGGACAAATTGATATGACAAATCAGGCATAGGACAACGATAAAAAATCACACAGGAACATAGGGTTGCAAACCGCTTGTTGAGTCACAAATACAGTGTGTTTCATTCTAGCTACATCCGGTTTGAAAGTAATAATTTCCAGGGAAATAATAACATCGTAATGAAAATGGAACGATATGTACCTAATTTTGTCTGAAATGTGATAACGTTGCGAAAAGATCTGGTAAAAACATACTGTTCAAGCAATCGCTGATACCGTATAAACTGATTATCTCAGTCCAAAATGTGAGGTGCCAAGTGCGTATTGCTGGTGCGCATAATGCAAACTTCTACCACTTTTAATTGGTGTTATCACATTAAAAACGAAGGTGAGAATGTCTATTAAATGTTTTATTATAATTTACTTCTTTTTTCTGAAATTTATTAATATTACCATCAACCCAAATTGAGTTAAGATGAAACACTCTGTATTTGCGACTCAACAAGCGGTTTGCAACCCTATGTTCCTGTGTGATTTTTTATCCTTGTCGTATGTCTGATTTGTCATATCAACTTGTCCGATGTTATTTTGAAACACCATGTATAAGTGTCACTGATACTGATTAATATCCTGTGTATATAAAATCCTAATGAAACGGCTTTATGAAACGATTTTTTGAAATGACTTCATGAAATGATTTTATGAAACGACTTCTTGTAATGATTTTAAGAAACAACTTATCTATTGTGCGTAACGGTGACGTCTATTTGCGATTGGCAACAATTTCAATTGAAATTTCGGTTTTGCAATTTACTCTACTGTAAATTTTTAAACTTCTAGACATCGCACATTTTAAATATGTATACCGTCATATAGAAGGAAAATGTTGAATTTGCACAAATTCGATTATTCAGGATATTCGCTTATCCGGGTCGAGGTATTTTCCGACGATCTTGAGAATTTACTCTAATGACCTTTTTCAAAATGAATAAGAAATATTTTTCAAAATGCTTAAAATTTGAATTTAAAGCGGAAGTAAACCCAAAAAAATTAAACTAAAAAAATGGAGTTTGTACAGCAGGAGCTTCAAATGTATATCCTTAGAAAAATGTATTGAATTTCTGTGTATAATCTTTGCTTCTATAAAAGTTTTTTTTAATGGAACGATTTTGACCACTTTTAACATGAAATATCTTATAAAAAGTCTTTGATTTAAAAACTGTCGTGTGCAGTCGTCTTCTTAATATAAACAATGAAAGACCCCCAGCCAAAATAACAAGAAAAAGAAAAGAAAAATCATTTACTGCGGCGGCGACAGCGTTGTTTGTCACATTTTTCAGAATAGACAGATACACTATATGACCAAAGATGACCAGCCATTTGCGATTTTAGACATTTCGTTAAATAACTAGAAAAATACATGAGGAATTATCCTGAATCTCTAAGTGTGTAAACATAATCTTACAGGTCTTACATTTTGTAGAGGTTTTTTTTTTCTTCCCAAAACTCTATAGGGGACCGTCAACAAATTGTAAAAGAATGAATATCTTTTGGATAATTCTGTCAAAATTAATGTAGCAAAAGCGTTCAAAATATAGATTATGGTTAAGTGGCTTATCTTAATAAATGTTTTGATCTCTATGTGGATAGCATGTATACTCGTAAAGTATACGTGCTAAAAATTGTGAACTTTTTATAAAGTTATGTTATTATAAAAGATAAATCAATAAAAATAAATTGATACTTTTACTCAATATAGGCACATATCTAGTCAAAGATTTATACATTACTGCTTATCGATCTTTTTTAAAGTTGGGCAGTATAAACAGAATTTTAAAATTCTAGAATATATCAAATATTTTATTGCTGTGGATCTTAAAATTGAATTGAAGTTTTTCAATAAAAATTGCATGCCTGGTGCTTTTATTGGTCAATATACATCAGTTGTGTTATAAAATAAATATTTTTATGGCAGTATTTTATGCCTACATAGTAAAAGCAACCCTTTTGCAATGGTAACAAGTGTAACGAAGAAAATTAAGTTCTATAAAGAATTTATTGTCAGAGTGTAATTAAAATTTCAATAATTTCTGAGAGACTTGTTTATATACACCATGAAGAAAATAATAAATTTAAGGAGATACAGTCATACGAAAAGACCCACTTGCTAATGCTATTCCTACGGAAGAAATTTATAAAGATATCTCGGTTACATTTCAATACTTTTAAATGATTTTATTTTATTTTGATATCTGAGATCGATCTGTACAAATGCCGTTTTTGACTTTTTCAATTTTGACTGTTTTTGACATTTACTTATCTGTTCAGGTATATGCACCTTACATATGACTTTAAAATATCGTAAATAAGAAAGTTACAAAAAATAAATGTTGTTTTTACTTTACCTATTAGAGCATTAAGGAAGTTTATATATACCTATATATATATATTTTATATATATCAATTATATATAATTGAGTAAACAAGTCAAAACTCGTCGAATTCAACAAATGGAAATGTTTAAAAGAACCTATTGTTTGAATTTATTTAAAACAGCGATTCCCAAACTTTTGAACTCGCGGAGCCCTTTTTGGGAAAAATTTCTGAGGCGGAGCCCCTGAACCCAACGATATTCTGTGGTTTACAAATTAATGTTTTTTTATGCCTATGGAGCAGAGAAAATTTTTCTGGATAAAAATCCATGCCAGTAATTTCCAACATTGGACTAAAGTTCTCAGTCCCTGATACAGAAATACTGAATTCATAATAGAAATTTTAAAAATGAAATTTTCTCTTATATAACACTTTAACAGTTTTATTTAATATTGCTATTATTGGATACAATAAAATTAAAATAAGGATTAAAACCCTCTTTTTTTTTGTATTAAAATATCTACCTTGTAAAAATCGAGATTTTCCCTTCTAATACAACAAAAATTATAATTAAAAATTTGTGATTTCTGAAAGCTTTTAGTAAAAGAGAAAAGCAAACTATTTTTTACCCGAGCGATACTCAAGTAGTACTGTTTTGGGGTTAGTGACATCCATTTTTTAAATAAGAAATATTCTTTTGGGATTTCCAGTAAGAACTTGGAATTAAAAATCAAAATGGAAAACATGTTTGGATTATCCATTGCATTGAGGCTTACGTAAAAATATTATTATTTATGGCGAAATCCACACACAGAAATAAAGGTAAGTTGTACAGTTTTCGTTTGCAGAGAGATATTTCTGTATAATTCCAGTAGACTACTCGCAAAAAAAAAAAAAAAAAAAAAAAAAAAAAAAAAAAATAGTCTTGTTACCTATGAGTAATTTTATAACACGTTTTCGCTAGTCCCGCCTACCCGTAATAAAATCATACGATTATGGAATATATTTTCGTTCTTTTTTAAGTTTCTAGTATTTCTAAACATGCAACGAAAATGAATCACCTCTCAGCCTCTTTTATTGAACCATTAAAAAAAATACATTTAGAAGTAGGTCACCGTTTTAGTGTTTAAATCGGAGCGGCAAAATCTACAAGCTGTATTGTTAAATGCAGCATTGTTAACCCCTTGGGGACGAACGACACGTATACGTGCCGCTAGGCTTAAGAATCCTTGTTTTTCCCCACCAGTGAAATTTTACTGTAAAATTTGCCTTACTTAATCGGAGTTTTTTTCGATTTACTAAGGCACAAATATCTGTATTTAAAAACTGGTGACGAAACATTAAAAATTTTGTAAAAGACTCCCATAGTGAAATAGTCAGATTTTTTGAATATTTTATTTAATGTATTTGGATATTAATTATAGTTTTGAAAGAAAGTTTCTTTCGTCATTGCTTTTACCTTAAAACAGCTAAGCAATTAAAAACTACACATGTTAAATGAATTGAAACTAGTAGAGAAACTTTACTAACACAATGGGATATATATATGAGATTAAATTTATATCATGGCGGGTACTCATTGACAAAAAGTTTAAGTAAGGGGAGGAGCTGAGCAAAATTTTAAATTATTAATGTGATGACAAATGTAAAGAATATATTTTTTAAATTGCTACAGACTTATTTCTTATTGGAAAATGTGGCAGAGACCAACTAAAAGAATTTTTTTAAAGGGTTGTAAAGTGATAAAAAATGCTAAAAAAAGCGTTTTTATCAATATAAATTGCTTATAAAATTAAGTACAATTATGTAAAGCAGCATAGAAAATTAAAAAAACTGAGAAGTTATAAAAATAAAATAAAGAGATTAAAGCAATTAAAGTCACAAAAAGATAGAATATATATACAATATGTATATAACTATTAAATAAATTTAATGAGGGGTTTAATAAATGATAAAAGATATAAAAAGGAGGTATTTTATTCAACAAACGATGCTGTACAATGAAAAACAGTATAGAAAATTTAAATATACAAATAACATAAACCGATTAAAGAATTTAAATTTATATATAGAAAAAGAAATATGTATACAGAATGTATCCAAAGGAATTATGAATCTAATGAGAGGCTGTAGATGATAGAAGGTGCAATAAAAACAAGTTTTTGGCGACAAATATTATTTTGCTATGAAAAACAGAATACAAAATTTTAAATAACTAAAAATTAATACAAATAACATAAACAGATTAAAAAAAATAAAAATATAAAAATAAAAATAAATAGATAAACGCATTACACACAAGTGAATCTTGTGAGAGATTTTAAATGGTACAAGATCTTTTAAGAAAAGATCTTTTAAGCGACAGACATTGTTTTAAAAATTAAATACAACTTTAAAACTAGGATAGAAGATTTAAATAAGTAAAATTTAATAAAAAGTATATACAGTAAAAGTATAAACAGTTTAAGAAAATTAAAATTCCGAAAATAAAAATAATACAATATGCAATAATACAAATATTAAATGGCAATAGTTTTTTTTTCTGTTTGGCATAAAGTTTGGCAAGCAATAAAATATAAAAATTTAGTGTGAAAAATCTGCTTCAATTGTTTTGCATAGTTTTTTGATATCTGGTGCAATTTTCGACAACTGTAAGCGAATGTCTGGGTCTGCGTTTAACCGATTACTGTATTTTGTTTTGATATTTGTATAAGGGAAGAATTCGGCTTCACACAGATATGTTGTTGAAAATGGGAGTAAAAGTAATTTTGCTTCGTCTAAGAAGATTTTGCATTTACCTGTCAAATTACAGCAAAATTCAGTGATTACTAGCTTTGGAAAGATATTACTACTAGATCGTTTTGAGATGTTAAATCAGTGAGAGCTCCGTTTTCCTCAGAGCTTAAGCTGTGTGATTTTGTTTTTACACTGAATGGATTTAGTACCCCAGGGCCGGCGCTAGAGATTTTGCCGCCTGAGGCGAGCATAATTTTGCCGCCCCTATGACGTAACTGTTTCACCACTATTCAAATATTTTTTAGAATAGTAAATTAACATGCTATTTATCATTTATCCTGAAAATGGGTACTAAGTACCCATTTAAAATCAATCAAGTAATGCTCAAATGAATCTATCAGAGTTTCGAGATGACCTTGAATACTTCTTCTGAAAATTTGTTCAGAAACCTTATTACTAAGTAAAATATAATTAAGTATAAACATATGAATAGGAAAATTTCCAAAAACCAAAACTATTCTCCCTTTTGTTCGGCAAGCAGAGTTAACAGCACTGGTAGGCCTTTTCTCTTTCGATTCACGCTGTGCATTCCATTCAGAATACTATTTCTTGTAGCTTATTTTAATTAGAATATTTAAAACACATTAAATGCAGAAACATAAAATAAAACAATTCAAACCAAAACATTTATACAGAAAATAGGTACAGGTATAATGCGAATATTTAAATAGCTTTGAATTGTATTATTGTGTTTTCTTTAACCCAGTTATAGATCTATTTATTTTTTACACACACGGACAACAGTTCCTATATACTTCTGAAAATCTTTCACTTGCAATATGCTAATTTCATTTTCATGTTTTGTTTATTTTCCTGGAACTCCGCGGAGCCCCTGGAATGTTGAGGCGGAGCCCCAAGGGCTCCGCGGAGCACACTTTGGGAACCTCTGATTTAAAATATACAAAATAATTACAATTAATAATCATTCTAATGTTGGCTTTTAAAACAAACATTCTCTTAAACGAAAGTTTACTTTCAAACTTTTCATATTACTGAAAAATTAGATTTCATTCCTATACGTAAACAGTAAAAAGCAATTATATCAGAAATTGTGAAGTTATTAATTGAGGCTTTGATCTTTGGTATCACATAATGAAAAATCTATGAAAATTGCGCCACTATGGCACAATCATATATCTTTTCGACAAAATCTAAAAATAATATTGCTTTTCCGTCACAAAATAATAAACTCTTTTCATATTTATATTGATTATTTTAAAAGTATTTTAACTGTAATAGATTTTTAATATATTCTTAAACGTGATGTCACGTTTGCCAGTTACAATTTTGACTGTGAACATTTGTACTCTTGACTTGAGGTTTTAATGTGAGTGCCTATGAAAGTATGAAATCCTGAAATTAACTCTTTCAGACGCATTCGAAATAAAATATTTAATTTTATATAAATATCATTTCATTTTTACTATGACGTCATTTTCACTCACTGAAGCCCCCTAAGATTAGCACCTCAACCACAGTATCAGCGGAATGGAAAAAATATTGAAATGTTAGAATTTTATGAATAAAAGTGCGTTTTTTTTCGTCTTAACGTCTTTTTCTGTACTAAATATATATATATATATATATATATATATATATATATATATATATATATATATATATATATATATAAATATATATATATATATAATTATCTTTGATGTGGGTGACATTTTTGGTTTGGAACATGCTATCTTATACTTCTAGATGGTATCTGAAAAGTATGAAGTTCATTTTCCAATGATGTTTCGTTTGCAGACAGCTTTAAGACCCTCTGGCAGTCTGGCAAAAGGGCAAAATTGTTATGTTGTTTTCTCTGTATTTAGTTTTAAATGCTAAAAAAAAGTTAAAATATTGAAAATTATTTTTAAAAAAAACTTCATCACCAATATAAATAAAAACTTCGAGAGTATTAATCATGGTACAATGAATTAATAATCCATTAAATCATTAAATTTATATTACTTTAAATATTGCTTGTATTGCAGTGAAACCGTAGTGAACGTATTAACACGGACTTGTGAGTGAGGGGGTTAACACCTTGAGGAGCAGGGTTGCAAAAAAGCCGGCTAAAATTAAAAAAAGCCAGTCCGGCTGGCTTTTATTGATTTTAGCCGGCTTTTTTTTGGCCAAGATTGGCCTTTTTTGGCCATAATTGGCTTTTATACGGTGAAGTCTTTTTATTATAAGCAACACATTTTTAAGTGTCTTTTAACTAACTTTAATGATGTTTAATTTACTTTGAGTTTAATAAATTTGTTTCTTAATATGAAAAATTGAGATTTTAATTATGATTCACTGAGAAATTGGGTTATAACCCAAATTTTCAATAATGAAGGCATTAATACTAGAATAACACATTGATGGAGTTGCTAGTGGTTTATAGTCAGAATTGCAAATATGTCAGCTAAATTATAAAATGGTCATACCAAGTGCTTTTTCTGATTTACATTGACCTTTAATCCTACCTTTGTTTTTCCATTTTTACTGCTTTATAAAATTAAAGGTTACTTAGTTACATGTTTTATTACTTAACTAATTTTAAGAGTTATTAAAATGTCATGTTTTATTCGCTATAAACATTTAAAATCATACATATAAAAAAACACCATTTCTCACTATTGAAAATAGTATTTCGAATTATGCAGATTTCATAACATATTATATTTCACAATTTATTTCAGTATTCTCAATTAGCATATGCATGAATATATTCATTCATGCAAGTAGGCATATATGCACTTTTAAATAACAAAGAGCTATTCAAAATTTTAATCCAGCAAATTTTATTAGAACATTTTTTGTTGTTTAATTTTATGTAATTATGTATTAAACTTTCCTCAAATATTGAATCCTTCCTAATTTCTCTTTCAACATTGTTCATTTTATGACTTAATCTTTACATATTGACCTATAACAATGTTTTCATGAATGCTTTGATGTGTTTCGTTTTGTTAGTGTTCATTTTAGGCCATTTTTGAAGGGTGCAGCACACTGCCCTTTTTAAAAGTAGTAAAATGCACCTCTGATTTTACCCAGAAATTTTTGATAAATATTTTTTTTTTCTTTTCGTAGTATTTCTAAATTTGTGTGAAAGTTCTAAAAATGATAGAATTTTTTCATTTCTTTAAGAAGAAGAACGTGAAACCATTCAACCATGTTTTAATTTAATTGTATTTCTAATTTTTATATCATAAAATCATTCGAAATTAATGTTACTTGATTTATCATATTTAAAAATTATGTATTTTGCTGCTTTCTTTTTTCCCTTTCTAAAGGCAATAACAATTTTTTGTCTTGAAAAAGTGCCCTTTTATGATACAGTAGTGCCTTTTTTTATGAATAGCAGCTTGCCCTTTTTATATCTATAGGGAACACTAATTTTGTCATAATTCCATTAAATATAATTCTTAAGAATGTGTAATATAAGTATAACTATGAAATGTAGATGTTTAAAACCCTTTTTTTGAGTATATTTTCTTTTTTCCAAGATTTATATTTTTCAGACATAATGCCTTCACAGTTGACTCCCAGCAGTTATAAAGACTTATTTATTTGAAAAATTAAATAGAAATTTATAACTTTTTTAGTAGTAAATTATTAAAAATGTATTTAAAATAAATCAATCAAAATTTAATATGGATTCAATACAAATTAACAATTTAAAAACAAAAGCCGGTTTTTTTCAATTTTAGCCGGCTTTTTTTAAGTGGATAAAACCAAAAAAAGCCGGCCGGCTTTTTTTGGCCCGGCTAAAAGCCGGCAACCCTGTTGAGGAGGGAGATATATCCCATCTAAGCTGAATTAAAATTTGCTTCGAAAGTTTTTAATTATGTTTTTCTTTTATAGCTTCGAAGAGAACATGTTAAAAAAATTGCCATTCCTTATTTTGATTTTTTTTTTTTTTTAATTTTACGGTGGGAATTCAACATTGGGCAAACGAAATTGCTTTCCCCTCAAAAGTTCGAAATAGAATCGTTTAATTATGATCCCATTGTATGTATAAACAAGAATAAAAGTTTATCAGGTTTATTTTCTTAGCTGTTTAGGTCAATTTGGAAGCAAACATCATTTTCTGAAGTCTCAACTACACCAAGCTTTTTAGGCCACGCCAAGGCCACTATGTACGAAAAGTACCTAAGGGGCCGTCCATAAATGATGTCACGCGTTTTCTCCATATTTTTGACTCCCCTCCCTTCCGCCTTGTCACAAAATGTCACACTTCACTTTATCCCTTATTCCCTTTATCCCCATATTTACCTCTTGTCACATGTCACGCTATATTACATAAACATATATTTGCAGTTCAGAAACAAAGCACTAGGTTTTAGATCACATTTCAAATTTTATTTTTTAACTTTAACTATATGTTTTAATGACATTTGTGAGCATCAAAAAAAGTTTACAACAAGAACAAGAACAACAAAAATAATTGACATAGAATAGTAATAAAATATTAATGTGATAGAGCAATTGAAATTAGTAGTATTTTGGAATTTGAAATAGATATTAACATATTTGGCTTTAAATGTTGTCTTTATTAACACAAAATATTTTAATTTTAAAATAACTTCATTCTTCATAACTTAATCTACTGAATTTTAATGCTTTTTATTTTAATCAAATGTGTGATGTCACATTTCTTCTTCCCCCCTCCCATCCTCTTGTCACAAACTGTCGCAATTTTATGAACCCCTCCCCCGAGTGTGACATCATTTATGGACGACCCCTAAGCTTGTTGTTAATTTAACCAAGTAGTAATGTATCTGTTAAATGTTGACTACCCGAAGAATCCGTCGCAACTTCCTTTTCATCATCTGGAATGCATGCTATAATATTTTAATTCGAAATTACTTCATATTTTATTTCAAAATAGAATAAAAAATTTAATTGAAATATATTCAGTAATCACATTTAGCATTTCGCAATATATTTTACAGCTTTCTTGATAACATCATCTTTTGTTAATGGTTGTATTCCTAAAAATCACTAAATATACTTAAATGCAATTTAACAGAATCAATAACGGGATTCGTGAATTTTATCTCATAAGAAAAATACGTTTATCTTTACTAAATTCGTTATAAAGCATTTTCTTCGATAGTATTTCATTGGTATGCTGTTGTAGCTAACAAAATATGCTTTGGGATATAAAATATTTTCTCATAAAAACTTTAAACATATTTTCCTTTTCAGGGCACGTAAATGGAAAAGGGAATTATCGGATTTTGAAACGCGATGCATTACAAATACGGTGTGATATAAAAATATCGAGTTAACGCTGAAACACGTTCATAAAAATATTAAACTGTCACGTGTACTTAAAAGGCAAAATTATTCTAAAGGCACGACACGAAAATACATAAATTATTATAAGGTTTAATTTTACAATGCTGTTTTGTTGTTGTTGTTGTTATTAAAACATTGATTTTTAAAAGATACTTTAGATTAGTTTATTTCACTTTAAATTACTTTAGTTTTTTTATGAAAAAATGTTTTTATTTATATTTTGTATAGTTTAGAAATTAAATTAGAAAAAACTGGATTTAGCTTCAATACCGTTCTTTAAACTGTGAATTAACAAATAAAGCAATTAATTTCATAATGAACAGAAAGGTTAACTTCATTTCCAGTTAATTTTTGTATGAAATTTTTTTACGATAATGATCGGATTTAAACTAAATTTTTTTACAATGAACTTTAAAATTATTATTTAAAATTTTTGCTTTTAGGGCAAAATTTAAAATTTTTTTACATTTATTTTTTTTTCATTTATCTTTTACAATAGTTTCACAAAATTGATATAAACTTAGCTATCCCAAATAATAATAAAAATACTTTGTTCCTGGATCACATTCCATAGATGAAACGTAACTTCTTGTCCAATCACACTATAACATGAATTATGTTAACGCACTCATCGAATGAAACATTTACTACCAGAATCTACACTGGTTTTTCCAAATCAGGAAAACAGCAAAAACAAATCTTTATTAGAATAAACATTTGTTATAATAGTTGAAGAGCCGACGGCACAAAACCCTAAGTCAGCGAGCACAAGAAAAAATCCATTATTTTAAGGAAGAGTAGTACTAGAGGAATCTATGATACATGTCTGCCGGAAGCGAAGTGGTGCATGAGCCGAAAATTGATACCACTAATGGTTGACTCGTAGGTTTTGCACTGTGTTTGCCGTACAATCAAAAGTAGGAAAACATGGAAAACTTGGTGCAGGAAAACACAATGTTAATCCTACGAGTAAACCACTAGTAATATTATTTTTTGGCTTATTTCACTTCGCTTCTGGCAGACATGGATCATTAGATTCCTCTATTGCTACTCTTCAATAATATAAATTATTTTTTCTTGTGCTCGATGACTTAGGATTTTGTGCGGTCGGCTCTTGGACTATAAGCGTTATTGTTCGAGAAGGGCGTAAGTTCTTGTTTCCTTTTGAATCACTCCGATTAATTTTTGAAATAAATAATGAAAAATTTATCTTACCTTTATCCAGTTATCACGTTCACGATGGAATTAACGAAGTATCCGAAATGGGAACCTTGAGCTGGAAAATACAAGAAGAAATTATTATTGTTATATATCCACAGAATCTTGAGCACACACGTAGCTTCGATTTAGACGAAATTTCTTCATTGAATTATCTTGGATGTGTATTGAAGATTATTATTTTTTTTTCTCTGGATTGGTTGTAGGAACAATATTCGTAACTTTAGGTATAGATTAAAGGGTTATACATTTTACCAGCCATACAAAAAATAATTACAATAACATAAAGAACCCGTTTACATTTTAAAAAGTTAGAAGTACATAAAGGAAAAAAGCTGAGGTAAACAGTTTTATTGTTCGTTTCTGTGACGATAGCTTCATAGATTCGCGCATATGCAGTGTTACAGTCTGGTGGGATCAGAACGAGTTATTTTTCACAGATTGAAAATCAAGTTCTTCCGTTTTCCGAATAAATGAGAACACACTGTCAGATTATAGTAAGAGTTGTGATATATTTTAAGCATATTCCGCAATTAAAAAAAAGTTGCACATTTCACAAACATGAAGTTACACATTTTTTAATTCTGGCACAAAACACACGTATGATATTATTTTTTTCTGACACTCCTCCTTTTTCTGTCGAATTAAAGACTGTTTATTTGTAGTTTTTCACGCAGATACTCCAGGTGTGACTTTGGTAAGGCTTTGGTCAGGATGTCGGCTAGCATTCTTTTCGTGGGACAGTAGACTAGTTTATGGTACCTGTTTCACTTAAGTGGCTTATGTGGTGATATTTCACGTTGATATGTTTTGTCTTGATTTGTGCCTTTTCATTTTCCGTGAGTTTTATGGCAGATAAATTGTCTTTGTAAATCGTTATGGGGGTTTGCTGGCGTAATTCTAGGTCATTTAACAACTCAAGTAGCCATATTATCTCTTGACTGGCGATTGAGGCAGTCACGTACTCTACCTCCGTCGAAGCCAATGCAACGCAGTTCTGTTTTCTGGATGCCCATGCTAGGACATTGTTTCCTAGTTTGAATAGATTTCCGGTGGTCGATTTTCTGTCTATTCTGTCGTTCCCCCAATTTGCATCACTATATGCTGTTATAATATTATATAATATATAACATCGCTATAATACTGGGGGTTCTGTTTTATCTATTACAAATTTTAAGTTCTTCGTGGTTAGGAGGTATCTAATTAATTTTTCTATTGCCTCCCAATCAACTTTTCTTGGTGACTCATTCCTCCTTCCCAGGATATTTACGACTGATGCTACATCTGGCCTCGTTAAGGTCGCGATGTATAAAAGCCCCCCCCTTCTCTATAGCCTGTCTGTATTTTGTGTTGTCTTCCATTAACTTTCCGTTCGGGTCTAAATTGAATTAGTGCTCATCGGAGTATAGGTTGGTTTTGCGCTCAATAAATCGAATTTTTCTGCGATCTGTATTATTTTATGTTCCTGATCTAGTTCTAGGTTTCCGTTCTCCGACTGTCTTATGTTTATTCCTAGATATTGTGTTACTTTTCCTAGATTTTTAATTTCGTATTGTTTTGACAGTTGTGTGTAAATTTCGTGGGTATCCTGCTCGTCACCTGCTACTAGGATATCGTCTACATAAACGATTATGTATGCAACCTTTCCGATTTTAACCTTTTATACAGACTGTTTAAGTACTTAAAGTGTTTATTCTAAAAACAGTAATATTGATAAACATCAAATTACTTCATATTTCAGAAGTGACATTAATTACATTAACTGTTTACTTTAAAACCATAATATTTATAAACTATAAATTAATCCATTATTCAAAAAGTGACATTAATGAAATATTTAATATCATTGTTTATTTAAACATTTCATAAGTGGATGATTGCACAGGATTGCGAAATTTTGTGTTGATTACTTCAAGGACAACATTTTACTGTGAACGAACTCAGTTCAGTTTCTCTTATGTTTTTGTAAAGCACACACGGTGCTTATATTTCTCTTACTGTGTCGCATACTTGGATATGTTAATCCCGCAACCGCAGCAGGAAACTGCATTCCTGTATCTTGTTTTTTTCAATTTACTAAATGTTTCTTTAAGTTGTTAATATAAAGCAAAAAAGATATATTAGTGCGAATTTATTTTCACTTGACAACACTAAAGAACTGCTTCATGAATCTCGGACACCAACATTATGGAGGCACCACCGGCGAGATAACCTGCGCACATCGCTTTTGATGAATTACGCCGTCTCAAAGTCGCCATAAAGGAGTACCATTCATCCCAGCTGTTTCAGATGTACCTGCACACATCGCTTTTTTTGGATTACAACGGTTCAAAGTCACCATAAAGGAGTACCCTACAGCCCAGCTGTTTCAGATAAGTACATTTTTGGTTTATTATCAGTTTGGCTTTGTTTTTTAACTTGGTTCCCTCATTATTTTAATAATGAGTCAAGAAGATTTAGAAAAGACAGCAATAAATTTACGTGGCAGAGCTAAATCTGCATTAACACGTATCACAAACTTCATTGACGCTGATCAAGTTTTTCAAAAGAATGATTTATTGAATAAATTAGAAAAATTAGAAACAGCTTATTTCGATTTTGATAAATATGATGCACAATTACCAGAAGAATCCTCGGAAATGGAGGAATTTGAAACAAAATATTATGAAACCAAAGCCAAACTGCAATTAGAACTTGAAAAATTTTCTATAAATAGTATGAATGCACATTCTCAAATTGTTAATGAACAATTACCTATAGTTAATACAACTAATAATTTTAAATTACCCAGATTGAATATTGAGCAATTTGATGGTAATTTCAAAAACTGGATGTCATTTAAAGACTTATATTTATCGTTAGTGCATAACAATGCCAGTATAACAAACATTCAAAAATTTCAATACTTAAGAGGTTTGCTCGGTGAAGAGCCATCGTCAATTATAAAACATATTCCCATTTCTGAAACCAGTTATGCAGAAGCATGGGAAAAATTATTGTCAAGATACGACAAAAGAAAACAAATTGTCGCAGCTCTTATCAAAACATTTATGGATATACCTCCCATTATTCATGCTAATGCACTTAACTTACGCAATATATCAGATATCTCTGACGAGGTAATTCGTGCTCTCAAATCAATCGATGTTAAAGCATCAGAGAGAGACATTTGGTTAATTCATATTCTTCTTCAAAAGGTTGATAATAAAACACGTGAAGAATGGGCTCAATATTCATCGAAGGATGATTTTCCTTCTTTTGATCAATTTATTCAGTTCATTAATGACAGATGTTTATCTTTAGAATTGTATAATAATGATTATACAGGGTTACATAAAAAAGAGAAACAATTTAATTTTCACAAAGCTCCCGCCAATAACGTTATCAAATGTTTATTTTGTAAAGCTAATCACTTATTGTACAAATGTATTAAATTCAAGGAATTAAACGTAAGAGATAGAAAACAATTTGTGAGAAAAAACAAATTATGTAGCAACTGTTTATCTGACAGACACTACACATATCAATGTAATTCTACATTTAGCTGTCATCATTGCCAGCTTAAACACCATACGCTATTATGCGAGAATAAACTACAAAATTATGCGATGTCAACTTCACGTCCGAATGAAAAACAGAGTCGGAAAAGCAAATCTGATTCAGAGGACCTTTCGATTCCTGATGATAATAAAAAAGAAGTTTCTCCTTCAATAAATTCTGTTCAAACATCTTTCGCACTTTTGCCCACTGCTACAGTATATATTTATGATTGCATGGGTCAAAAGCATACGTTAAGAATTATGTGTGACAGTGGCTCAGAATCTACGTTCGTTTCAGAATCATGCATGAAAGTGTTAGGATTCAAAAGGAAAAATGCCCGATTTCCCGTGAAAGGTCTTTCTAATTCAAAAATCGCAGTAACAAAGGGTTACGTAATGATTGATCTTATATCAATTCATAATGCTGACAGTAAGTTGTCAGTGAAAGCTTTTATTTTAGACGAATTAACAGCTCCATTACCTTCTGAGAAAATAAGTGAAGAGCATTATTCACACTTAAAAAATGTAAACTTGGCAGATCCACATTTTGGGACTCCAAATAAAATCGATGTTATTTTAGGATCAGATTACTTTTTTTCTATTTTGCTTCCTGGTCAAATAACATGTGCTCAGAGCAGTTTAATTGCGCAAAATTCCATCTTTGGCTTTCTCATATCGGGAAAAATGCCGCATCTTAACACAACTCCTAATTCAATGCATAATTTACATATTTATGAACTTAATATTGATTATGAATTAAAACGATTTTGGGAAATGGAAGAAGTATTCAATAATAATGCTCAAATTCTGTCTCCAGAAGAACAATTTGTTGAATCACATTTTCAGAAAACTTACTCAATTAATTCCGAGGGTCGTTTTGTGGTAAAATTACCTTTTGTTAAACCTACGACAGAATTAGGTAATTCTAGACCTGCCGCAATTTCTCGCTTGTTGGCGATGGAAAGGAAATTTAAAGAAAACCCAGAATTCGAAAAGCAATACAAGGATTTTATGCGCGAATATATACAGTTAGGCCATATGGAATTAATAACACAAAATGACATTAACGATTCTGAAAATGAACAATATTTTCTTCCTCATCATGCGGTTATTAAACCTTCTAGTACTACTACCAAGTTGAGAGTTGTGTTTGATGCATCATGTAATACTTCAAAAGGTAATTCCTTGAATTCAATTTTGGGAGTAGGTCCTAAATTACAAAGGGACATATTTGAAATTTTACTTAATTTTCGAGTTCCGAAAATTGTTTTTTGCGCTGACATAGAAAAGATGTACCGCCAGATTTTAGTTTCTGAAGAAGATCAAAATTATCAGAAAATAGTTTGGAGGTTTAACTCTAATGAGGAAATAAAAAATTTCAAATTAAAAACAGTTACTTATGGGCTAGCTCCAGCGTCTTATCTAGCCACTAAATGTCTCAAACAAATTGCTGATGATTATACAAAAAACGCTGTTATTTCTCAAACATTGGAGAAAGATTTCTATATGGATGATCTTCTTTCAGGCTCAAACACTGTTAGCGAGGCAATAGAAACTTGTAAAGAAATTAGCGATGTTTTGCACGCGCATGGTTTCCACTTAAGAAAATGGAATTCAAATTCAAGGGAATTTCTTAGAGAGTTTCAAGATGATTCCAATACCGAATCGAATTTTGAAATAATTCCTAGTGATAACGGAAGCTCTAAAGTTCTAGGATTAAGCTGGAACTCTTCTTCAGATACTTTTATTTTCAAGGTTTCACTAAATCTCACTCCACCTCTTACAAAGAGGCAAATTTTAGCAGAATCGGCTAGAATCTTTGACCCACTGGGTCTAATTTCACCATGCACTGTAACTTTAAAAATATTTTATCAAAAACTGTGGTTGACAAAAGGGGACTGGGACACTATTGTTCCAGAACATCTAACCGAGGAATTATTCAAATTTCAAAATTCATTCAATGAAATCAATCAATTTTCGATACCAAGATGTGTTACGCTTTCATCCGAGAATGCCTTTGAATTACACGGATTCTCCGATGCGTCAACACTAGCTTATGCTGCCGCAATTTATTGCCGACAAACTTGCAATGGAAAAACCAATGCTTTTCTTTTGGTTTCTAAAACAAAAGTTGCACCAATCAAGCAAATTTCTGTCCCTAAATTAGAACTTTGCGGTGCTCACTTATTATCTAAATTATTCCGCACAGTTATGGACACACTAAAGAATTACAAGTTCGATATTTTTGCATGGACTGATTCTAAAGTAGTCCTTTCATGGTTATCCGCACACCCCCGCAAGTGGAAAACATTTGTCGCGAACAGAACCTCTCAAATAACAGAAGTTTTACCTACTAAGCACTGGGGACACGTTCCCTCAAAAGATAATCCCGCAGATATCGCTTCTCGCGGTATCGACCCAAAGTGTTTGCCAGAATGCGAGCTATGGTGGAAGGGGCCAGGCTGGCTACTTCTAGACCCATCTAATTGGCCGAAAGATGACTTAAATGTTGATGAATTCGATGAGCAAATCAAATCCGAGCAAAGGTCGGATCCCATTTTTTCATTTCACACGCATGCTTCAAATGATGTACTAGATAATTTGTTTCAAAAGCACTCTTCACTTTCAAAAATTATCCGCATTCTGGCATATTGCATAAGATTCGTTAAAAAATGCAAAAATGCTAATGAATATCAAATCCCTTCAACAGTACTTACATTTAACGAAACAAAATCTGCTGAAGAAATGATCGTTCTTTGGATTCAAAATTCTTACTTTAAAGAAGAGTTAAATTGCATCAAAGAACAAAAACCTCTAGCTAAGAAAAGCAAATTACACTCCCTATATCCGTTTATTGATGCTAAGGGTATCTTACGGGTGGGAGGACGCCTGCAAAATTCACAGTTAGCATTTAATCACAAGCATCCGGTAATACTTCCATCACAACATAAAATGAGTGAACTATTGATAATACAACAGCATATTGCCACTTTACATGCTGGACCTTCTCTACTATCGCACATCATAAAACAATCTTTTTGGATAATTGGTGGAAAAAAGCTCATCAACAAATGCATTAATAGATGTTTAAAATGTTTCAGATACAAGAAAGCTATTACAACTCCTCCATTAATGGGGAATTTACCTAAACCTCGAGTAAATCTTGAACGCCCCTTTTTTGCCAGTGGAATTGATTACGCAGGCCCCATATCCATTAAATTTAGCAAGGGTAGGGGTGCAAAAACAACTAAGGGTTACATTGCCTTATTTATTTGTCTTGCTACGAAAGCGGTCCATATAGAAGCTGTAAGTGATCTAACAACTGAAGCATTTATAGCAGCTCTTCGACGTTTTAGTGCAAGAAGAGGTACCCCACGTCACCTTTATAGTGACAACGGGAAGAACTTTGTCGGGGCATCAAGAAAAATCGACCAAATACAGAGGGCATGGTTGTCATTTCCTAAAAATGAAATCATGTCTCGATATTTAACTGAAAAATCCATTGAATGGCATTTTATCCCTCCTTCTTCCCCTCACTTTGGCGGAATTTGGGAGGCTGCGATAAAATCCGCCAAACATCATCTAAAAAGAGTAATAGGAGAGACACTCCTGACTTTCGAAGAGCTCGCCACCCTACTTAGCCAAGTCGAAGCCTTGTTAAATTCGCGACCTCTCATACATTTAAATGACAATGATAGTGACTGCATAAATGTTCTCACACCCTCACATTTTCTTACAGGTGATGTAATCTTCTCAATACCGGAGGAGACCTCATCCATCACATGCAACCCTAGAAATCGCTGGGAGCTACTGCAAAATTTAAAAAGAGGATTCTCACAGCGATTTAAGAAGGAGTATTTGATCTCGCTCCAAAAAAGAAGCAAGTGGAGAGTCGAGCAACGTAATCTTCAACCTGGACAAGTTGTGCTACTCCTTGATGATACTCAGCCACCAGACTCTTGGCCATTGGGCCGGGTAACAGAGGTGCACCCAGGAAAAGACGGACATGTCCGTGTTGTGACCATACAGTGTAGAGGATCGTTTTTGAGACGACCTGTACACAAATTAGCGCTCCTTCCTATATATCAGGACTAAGGCCTGATAGGGTGGGAGTGTGTTTAAGTACTTAAAGTGTTTATTCTAAAAACAGTAATATTGATAAACATCAAATTACTTCATATTTCAGAAGTGACATTAATTACATTAACTGTTTACTTTAAAACCATAATATTTATAAACTATAAATTAATCCATTATTCAAAAAGTGACATTAATGAAATATTTAATATCATTGTTTATTTAAACATTTCATAAGTGGATGATTGCACAGGATTGCGAAATTTTGTGTTGATTACTTCAAGGACAACATTTTACTGTGAACGAACTCAGTTCAGTTTCTCTTATGTTTTTGTAAAGCACACACGGTGCTTATATTTCTCTTACTGTGTCGCATACTTGGATATGTTAATCCCGCAACCGCAGCAGGAAACTGCATTCCTGTATCTTGTTTTTTTCAATTTACTAAATGTTTCTTTAAGTTGTTAATATAAAGCAAAAAAGATATATTAGTGCGAATTTATTTTCACTTGACAACACTAAAGAACTGCTTCATGAATCTCGGACACCAACACAGACATTTGTCCGATGTACATTCTTCGAAATTTAAATCTCTAAGTGATTTGCTAATTTTTAGGTTCCATGCCCTAGCTGCTTGCTTAAGGCTATAAATCGCTTTGTTGAGACTACACACTTTATGTTCTTCCCCTTTCTTTATGTATCCTTCCAGCTGATACACATAGACCTCCTCCTCAAGGTCACCATGTAGGAAAGCGGTTTTGACATATGGGTGTGTAACATTTAGATTTTTGTACACTGCTGCGTTCAGAAATGCTCACAGAGTAGTGTGAGACACGACTGGCGCGTACGTCTCGTCGAAATCACAACCGTATTTTTGAGCGTATCCTTTGGCAACTAGTCTTGCCTTATACCGTTCTACGGATCCATTCGCTGCCCTTTTTGCTTTGAAAGTCCATTTGCATCCTATAACTCGCTTTCCTGGAATAGGTTTCATTAATTTCCATGTATTGTTTTGTCTCATCGAACTTATCTCTTCATTCGTTGCTTCTAACCATTTATCCCTAACTTCTGCATCTTTAATGTTCTGTATATCTGTCCATGTTTTCGGTTCCTGAACTTGGCATAGGTTTGCGCTTATGCCAAAACGGTTCGGGGGTACTCCGCGATTTTGTCTTTCCGACCTTCTAGGCTCGGGCGGTTTTTGCGCTGGGGTGTATATTGGATTTTCATCATCGTTTTCTAACTCAATTTCTACGTTATTCACCGCCTTTTTCTGATCGTCTTGTTTTTGTTCGGTAGTTGTAATTTCTTCGTCCATAACTCCCTCTTCGATAAATTTCACGGTTCTAGAAATTATTTTATTTTGTCTCGTGTAGATCCGATAACCCTTACTTCTAAGATCGTAGCCCCAACATGATTCCCTCGATTGCTTTTTCATCTAATTTCCCTCTCTTAGGTTTCTCAATATAAGCAAATGCCTTACATCCTAATGTTTTAAAGTTTGAAAGCAGGGTTGGCACGATTTAAATCAACTGATTTAAATCAAGATTTAAATCAGCTGATTTTTTTAAATAATCATTTGATCTAAATCAATTTTTTTCTTTTTTTTTAAATGTTGGAAATTAGTCAGCAAAAAAATAAGAAGTAGGTGCAAATAAATAGCAGGTGTTGGCTAACATGGCTAAAATGTGAAATGAATTAGAAAAGAAAGGTTTTAAGGATGTAATTACGTATGGGTGTTCTGTTCATGTTCTAAACTTGTTGGCAAAAGATATACTAAGTAAAACAATCAGTGATCATATTATAAAAATAGTGAAATATTTCCGAAATACTCATTTCAATAAAGCTTGGTACAATAGTGAAGGTGACACTGCATTACATATTCCAGTAGATGTAAGGTGGAATTCTCATGTTAACTGCTTTCAATCATACATAAAAAATTGGTAAAAAATAGTAAAAGTATGTGAAGAGCACCGAGAAAATATAAGCTTTGATATCAATAAAACAGTAATGCACTTAAATATTAAAAGAAATGCAGAACATATAATTGAAGTTTTCAAACCCATTGCTTGTGCCCTAGATACAATCCAAAAAGAGGATTGTTCCCTTGCCAAATGCACATATCAATGGAAAATTTTTGGTAAAAAGTTAGGAAATGTATTATATAGAGATAGAATTACAAAATTTAAAGCAAGATATGAACAAGCTATTAATGGATGTCATTTTGCTAAAGTTTTATTAAGTCCCTCTGTTTTAAATCGAAATGAAATTTCACTTAGTGTAGAGAAAAAAAAATGAAGGTTTGGCATTCATTAAAGAAAATTGTCCAAATCTTCTCACCACTATAGCACATTTTCAAGCAAAAAATGGCCCATTCCAAAAATTAACAATGCTTGAGAAAAAGTTTCGGATATTATGACAGATTATAATTGGTGGAAGTCCTTTTATGGTAATGGGGGGTAAAGAGAGAATCAGCAGATTTGAAATTGAATTTATTTACCAAATAACAACAGCCGTGGCTTCATCTGCGGGAGTATAAAGACAATTTTCTTCTTTTGGACTAGTTCATTCAAGCTTTTGTAATAAATTAGGATGTGACAAAGCTTCTAAATTTTTGTTTTTGTTCAAGTAATTAAATCCCTGATTTATTTCTATTTGCTTAAAAAATATTGAATTAATTGTGATTTTTATCCCTTAATAAATAGATTGCATTAAATGAATATTTAATTTGTTTTTTAAATTTTACTATTTTCTTTTCATTTACACATAGCATAATTCACATAGCAAATGCTTGTACAACCATGAATTTTGCCATGCAAAAGTAATTCGAACATGCAACCCAATCAATCTCTAGTATCACTTTGTTTGGTGAAGTACTGTACAACTCAACTCTCAAAAAGTTTTCTTTACAAAGCGAAATGTAAACAAGCCCAACTCATGTAATATTTAATAAATTAAATCTCATATCTCATCGTCAGTTTATTTGGTATTTATGTATCATTTATGTAGATCTCCGTAAATTATTGTTAATCACCCATTATATTTAAAATTGACAAAGACCAATCGCATTCAAAACAGAATTTTAATATTCATTTATTAAGTACAAAACATGGAAAAATTCTATATCCTGTTTTGCTTATTATTATTATTATTATTATTATTATTATTATTATTATTATTATCATCATTATTATAATTTTTCTGTTGTTGCGAGCGTTTTAGGTGAACTTCGTAACAGATATTGCACTGTTTACCATGGTACGACTTTTGAAAAATTTCTTCATAACTTTTCATTATAAGACCCCAGGAAACCCAAACTACTCCCATCTAAAAAGTTTATACATATATATATATATATATATATATATATATATATATATATATATATTTCTGTGTATGTATGTATGTACTAAATTATGTCCGCACGATGAAAGTCGCAATCAAGGCCCCCTAAGTTAGCCTTGGTCGCAATTATGCACGAATCATCTTCAAACTAGCCCAAAACATTGAGATGGTTATTATCTCGGCGGGATTGAAAAGAAGCAAAATCGGCTCAAGGGGGTGGAAATGGTGAGGATTCAAAAATTTGAATACAGCCTTAATATGGCTTTCAAAATTTTTCAAAGACTATAATTTTAGTATTATAAATAACTTCCATTTAAAAAAAAACAATAACATCTTTTTTATGCCGATCAAAACGTATCTTACGTAATAACAGAGTCACATTAATATGCCTGAAGTTTTAGAGACAGGTTAATATTCCTGGACCAACCATAAACAAATATTGAATGAAATTTCAGTTTAACAATTTTCGGTACTGCAAATTTTAAAACTTCTAATCATTGCACATTTTTAATTTTTACACCGTCGTATAAAGAAAAAAATTACTTTTAAATGCGACTTGTTTGAAACTTGTATCTAAAATTGTTTTCGAGTTAAATTTTTTTTTTTTTTTTTTTTTTTTTTTTTAGTTTTTAATACTTTTTTGTCATGTGGCAACAGAAATATTCCATTTTTGGACTTTACGCTTAGACCAATCAGAAAACGAATAAAATAAAAAACAGAAGTTCTAGACCATTTCTAGACATCAAGCATGGTCCAATCAGAAAACGAATAAAATAAACCAACTTTATTGCAGAATTCAACCAATAAAAAGATTCAGATATCCTTTAGATTTCCCAATTCTTTATCGATAACAACAACTGTTTTCCAACTAGTTAAAAAATAATCACCATTTGAATAACATAAAAAAACCCACCTCGGTAAATATTTTAGAACCAAATAAAAACATTTTTAGATGGAAGCATTATAAGACTCCAGGAAATGTAGAAGAATATTTGCTGAACAGAATAGCAAAAATATTCTTCAATAAAATATAGCCGTTTTCAAAATTTGCTTGTGTTATTTTTTGGTCAAAAAACGAAAGAACTTTTGGGGACAATTGATTACAATTCTTGGAAATTTTTCTGTAGAAAATTTCTCACACCTTGCTTTCAATATCATTTCATAGTTCAATTGTTCAAAAGGCGCTCAGTTAATAGTGTTAAAAACTATCTAAGCCGCACCAATAACAGGGTTCAAGTCTTGCTTTGGACATTTTTTTATTGTATTTTCTGTGCGCCTTTTGAGAGATTAAAATTTGAAATAATACTAATCTCAAAAGAAACTAACTCTATAATTCTTCTTAGTTGCTTATTTTCCAAATCATAAGCAGAAATATACACGCATTTCTATTTCACGATTTTTGCTTTAAAAAAAATCTAGAACCCATATTTCTATAATCGACGACTTCTCATTCCTGAAAAATAAATCATGACTTTCTAGAAGTGATAAAAGATTGTTTGAAGAGTGGGAAGTTCTGATTCATTTATCTTTATTTTCTTTCCATGGCCGATTGGAACGACACGAATGTGAAAAATTGATATATAAAGTTTGTATTAAATTACACTCATTGAAACTTTTATCGAAGTAATTCAATAAATGAACTGAGAAACAGAATTAAATATGAGTGCCGGGTAGTCTCCCCTCCCTCGATTTTGAAATTTATTTAATTTGATTTTTTTTTCTCTGATGATTTTGAAAATTATAGTGTATGCTTCTCAAGTTACTTGAAATAATTATACTCTAAGGGAAACAGAAATCGAGTAATTTTCTGTTTTATTTTTATTAATGCTCTTCGACAAAGTTTAAATGTGTTTATGCATTCGGTTTATCTGTCCGTCTGTCCTCGCTTAAACTTTCTTAAATATACTCGGATATTCATGCGATTGATAAAGATTATATAAAAAGCCCAATGCATGTTTGTTAATTTGTATGAAGTATGTAGAATTAATAATTCATTTACAGGGGCACTCAAAAGAATTCCATGACATTATGTTACATGGGAAATATCGTTTGTAAAGTATTTTAATGACATTATACTATTTTAAATACATTAAAACTGATATAAATCCCTGAATTTCACTGCAATCACGTTGGAACAGGGCATTCATATCTTTTTTTATTCCTTTATAGGACACCCAAAAGAAATGGATTACAGTATTGTCTTTGTGTAATAATTGCTGGGCTGGTAGGACTTGGTTGTGGAGTTGCAAAAATTCGGTATGTGCTTTTAAATTTAACTCCTTTTTTTCACGTTACTAGTTATATATAAATCTTGTACCTCACATACAGGGCTGCACAAAATATATTCACGTACGATTCTCCTTATTAGAAGAGAATCCTGGAAGAATTTTCAATTGAAGTATTTAGAATTTTCTTAAGTGAACTTAATTTTGGCATGCATGTAGTGTAGATTGAAATCTATATACGCTGCTCAAAACAATTAAAGGATATTGCAGTTTTAGGTGGATTTTGTATCTAGGAAACTTTTTAGCTTATTGATACATGGTCGACAGACATAGTAGGTTATATGAGAATAAATTACACATGTTTGGCATAAAAAAATGCATTTTATTGCGCATTTGTGTACAAAAGGAAAAAAACACAATTTGTGCATATGAGAAAAAAAGAATAAGAAAAGGTGTTTTCTTAGAAGAAAATCATTTTCAGTAGGGGTATGGTTTCCACGGGCGGCCAGCAACGTTGAACACCTTTGAGGCATGGACTCAATGAGGCTATTAATGACGAGTTGGGGTATTCTGCCCCACTCTTACAGAAGAGCTCTTTCCAGTTCTTGGAGAGTTTGTGGGGGTTGTTGGCGGCCAGAAACTCGTCTTCCTAGAGCGTCCCAAACGTGCTCGATTGGATTCATGTCTGGAGAACACGCTGGCCATTGCATTCGAACGATTCCTTCCTCGAAAAGGAAATCCTCCACCAGGTTTGTACGATGTGGCCTGCAGTTATCGTCCATTAAAATGAAGTTATCTCCGATCGCTGCAGCGTAAGGGACTACAATAGGTCTGGGGATCTCATCCCTATATGGGCGACCAGTCAGAGCTCCATCTCGAATGATGTAGAGGTCAGTGAGCCCGTCAATGGAGATGCCACCATACACTAACACTCCTCTACCGCCAAATCTGACACTTTCGTGCACGAACGCAGGATTATTCCTACTGCCACGGTCCCTCCAGATGAAAATACGCCTATTATCCGGATGCACAGAAAAACGGAACTCGTCAGAAAACAGAATATTGCTTCATTCATTTCTCCTCCAGTTGACATGCTCGGTTGCCCACTCCCTGCGGTCGCGACGATGTCTTGATGTTAATCTAACACATACCATCTGTCGATGAGCATATAGACCTACAGCATGGAGCCGGTTTCGGACAGTCTGAGTTAAAATTGTGGTGCCTGTAGCCGAGCTGGTTGATGCCGAAGGTGTTGTTGGAGAAGAGTAGCGTTCATGTTTCGGTGTCTCCGAGCTGTTAACGCTAAATACCGATCTTCATTGGGCGTTGTTGCCCATCTAAGACCTTGCCCTGGTCTTCGGCCTGCACATCCACTCTCCAAAAAACGGTTCCAGATCCTGGAAGTGACACTTTGTGACACTCCAATGGCTTGCACTACTTCGGCTTGAGTTTGGCCCCCTTCTAACCTACCAACAATTCTCCAAGCTTCTGAATCTGTCAAATGACTTCGCCGAGACATCGTACTCATCGAAACAAAGCAATCACTGAATGCCGATCCTCCTTGTCTTCATTCTCTTTTAGCCAGTTGAAAGTCAAATTATATTCGCTACCGCTGAAGCGACGTTTTTGACGTCGAACGCAAAATTTGCATACTTCACAGTTTGAAAACCAGAAAAATTTGCATTTGTGATTCTTTTCTTCTATTTTCGGCAAAAAAAAATTTCGTTTATATCTTTATTTTATATAAAACTTCAAATATCCTTTAATTGTTTTGAGCAGTGTATCATAAACAGCGCTGCTGAAAAAATTTGAATAGCTTTCCGATTATAAATGGGAATAGCTGAAATTGGGTTTTGAAATGTGTTATGCTTTTCCACATATAGTCAACTCTCGTTAATCCGACTTCGATAAATCGAATCTTCGCTTAATTCGAACTAAACAGGAAATCTCGAAATTTTTCAGTAGCCGAATAACGTTAAAATTTTTCGTTTAGTTGAACTCATTTTCTCTTGACTTCGTTTAATTCGAACTAATAATATTCCGATTTTTCATTTTTTCTTACTTTCTTCCGGACTTCAGATCCTTGAAATAACCATCTTTCTTTAATTTTTTTCAAATTGTCCTGAACAAGCATACATATAGCCCCATGCATATGATATCTGCTTTTTAGTGTCCTGTCTATCCATTCATGACACCTCCACTCCATCTTTGTTTGCGCTTGTTCCGAATTCCTTAATCAGTTTATGTATTTATGTCTTTTAATTTAACAAGGTAGAATCCGTCAAATTTTGACGAAAGAAAATGTTTAAGAAAGAACTGTTTCATTAACTTATAATAAACCTACAAAATTAGTTATAGTAAAGTTTTATATTGGTACGTCTAACTCTTAAACAAACGATATTTATTGTCAAATTAACAAAATACTATTTTTATAAAACGCAGTTGTAGAAATTTTTAAAATTAAACTTTAATCGTATATGTAAGTATGTAGTAAAAAATAATAAAGATATGTTATTATGATAAAGTTATCAATTAAGGTTCTTATGCTAGTATTCCAAAATGATAAAAAGCAAAATTTATTCAACTTTGACTCAAACATAGAATTTTCTTTTCCCGTGAAATCTAAAGCCGGCATCATTTTCACCATATCAAAATTTACAAATGTACACCTTACATCTGTATTCACGTTTGAAAAAAATTGGCATTTTAATTTGATAATTTTGATTTAAAACTTGAAGTCTCAATGCTATTAGCTGAAATAGATATTAAACTTTTGATATTCTTTTACGTGTAAATCAAATTTTGTAAATGAAGTCGAAATTCACCGTGTTTTATAACAAAAGATATTTAAATTTCTTTTTTTTCCCGTTTTAATGAGAAAATGGCAACATAAAGATACAGCACTCAATTTTTTCCCTTTATTCCTTTGCTTTAAATAGAAACTAGCTGCACCCGTCAAAACTCGACGGAAAAGAATATATATTAGGTATGATATATATCAATCTTATATAGACAGTAAAATACTGAGCGAAATAAACAATTGCCACCTCTTAAAATAGGGATAACATAGCTTTTCATGATGAAGATACGCAAACTTCAGAAAATAACAAAAAATAAGGAAAACAACTCATAAATTATTATGTTGGACTGAACTTCAGCGACAAATCTTTTTTTAATGCGGTTTCTAAACCTTAAATATTATTTAAATGCCAAATTATTTAGGAAGTTAATGTTATACCCCGGAAGACGAATTCAAAAATATCTGCATAGTTTATTTTTTCTCCGTTTAAATATCGCTTGATAACTGTACAATAATTACTAGCAGGGGTGACCGAGCTCAGCTCGGTCAAAATTAACTTTGTGTTCAACTCGATATAGTATTATTACTGTAAAACATGTTATTAATAATAGTATTATTTACAAAAACAATCAATAAGAAAACTATGTTTGTATGCACATGTTCATAAATTTTACTTTATTTTAAAATTTACAACGAAAGGACATCAATCCAAATCACTTTTTTAGCTCGACTCTGATTAATTTAACTATGCATCTCGAAGACTTATTAAGAATGTATAAGAAATTTCTTCACTCTGAAAGACAATATTTTTTGCCAGATATAACCAAATTTGGACACATTTTTTCATTTGGCGCCAAATATGTGTTTTGGCTTCGTAACCTTAATAGTCGATTTTTCGGCCAAATTTCGCCAGTATTTTGTCAAATATCGCCAACTTATTGGCTTTTGCCATAGTCTCATGATCCTGACCCTTATTACCCAAATGATCCACTAATCACATGTGATGAAACATGTGACTTATCTCAATGGTCTTCAGGTAATCAAAAACAGTAGAGTATAAAATGAATCAAAATCGTTTAAGCCATTTCTTAAGTAAAATTAGCTTGACAGCATTCAGCAATGAAGCGATATGACCCACTAATATAATTTTGTTTAATATGCAACTCAGCTCAATAGTCTTCTCGTGACAAAAGACGTTCCGTTGCAAAATTTAGGTAAAATTGACTGAGTCGTTGTTATACATAATTAGAACGACCCGAACCCATTAAGACCTAAAACGACCCACTAATTGAATTGTTACGTGCATGTGTCCTATCTCAATGGTTTTCTTTTGCCCGAAAACGATATAATGGAAAATATACTCAAAATGGTGAGAACAATTTTCTAGATAAAATTAGCATGACCCACAAATGACCGTCATATCGAAATCTCTCGAAAATGTGACTTAGTTCATTAATTTTTGCGTGCCGAAAAACGTTAAATACAAAATTTAGATAAAATCGATTGAGCCAATTTTTAGGTATAAATAGTTTGACCTTGACTCATTATGACCCAAAACGACACATTTTCTCAACCATCTGACCTAACCCAATCATTTTCTTGTGTCCGAAAACGATAGAATATAAAATTTAGTCAAATTTGCGCGAGACATTGTCTAGATAAAATTAGAATAACCTAAAAGTGACTCACTGATCGAAATTTCTCGAACATGTGACATAGCCCAATGATTTTCTCGTGCCAAAAACATGCTTTATACAAAATTTCGTTAAAATCGATTCACCCGTTCTTCAGATATAGCTTGACCATGACCCATCATGACCCACAAATGACCCTTATAATCGAAATCTCTTGAACATGTGACTTAGCCCATTAGTTTTCTCGTGTACAAATATTGTTACACTCAAAATTTCGTTAAACTCGATCCTGCTGTTCTTTAAATATAAATAACTTGACCCAGACCCTTTATGACCCAAAATGACCCACTAATCGAAAGCATGTCTAAGTCAGGCATTGTCAGTAGTGCATTTTCGGCTTAAAAACACATTCTTTGGCGACAAAAGCAAGATGAAAATGGTATAGAAACGAATAGTAAATAACAAACAGTGTTTTTACAATCAGATCTGTTTTTTTCTGCTGTAAGCTATATTATACGGAAATTCGATAAAAAAGAGAAAGAAAATAATAAAAAGGGAAATAACTATTAATCAAAATTCATTTAATCAATTTCTGAAATTTATGTTTTTATTCTAACACCAGGGATAAGTCGCCAAAAGTTGAACCAATTGTTATATTTCACGTTAAATTATTTTTTAATCATTACAAATATTTTTTTCATTTTCAAGATAAATATATTTTTATAATATTACGCCTCATTTAAGCGGTCTTTCTTTATTATTATTAATATAATCAGTAGTTATTTTCTGCTATTATTTGCAAGATATTTGTAATAGATATAGCCATTTTAATTGTTTTAGCAATTATAATTTTCGCCAAAAACAACTACTGGCAACCCTTTTGTCAAAAATAACCGAAAAATACGAAATTTACTACGAAAAATCAGAGTTATCCCTGTCAATTTGAATCATAAACCTTCGGAAAAATATTTCCTATCGAATGATACAATCGGCAAAAAAATACATCGGGTAGTTTTTGAAAACACTCGTTCGGAAGTTTCAGAACTTCTGCTTTATAATATACTAGCAGGCTAAGCCCGCTGCGCTGGTCTATTTTTCAAAACAAAACATGAAACAAACAAAATATTGAATATGATTGTGTTTTTTAAAGCAACTTCACCTCGAATGCTCTTTCACATTTCTGAAAATTATACAAAACGCCATTGTATTTAAAGATAGAAAACCAACGATTATAAATGCACCAAAAATGCATTAAAAGTTAGCAAACAGCTGTTTCGAATCTACTGTCGAGATTCTTCATCAGTGTAAAACTCAGCGAGCTAGAAAAAACAAATCTGAGCTAAAAATAAAAACAACAACAATGGAATCAATGCCCGTTGACGCTAAAATATATTAAAATAATAATAAAATATTATGTTGTTGTATCAGCTTATGCATTCGATAAAATTCGGTCTTTTAAGAAAAAAATATTTCAGTTGACCATTTATTGTAGAGTTTGATAGATAAATGAGGCAATTATGAAAAGAGCAATTTAAATATTGTCTATTCACCATAATTCTAAAATAGTGAGCATTATGATCGCAGAGATTGACCATTGAATTTAAACAATTTTCAAGTGATTCATTTTCATTTAATAGTTTTTGAACTCTAAACCTCTCAACTTGAGGATATGGGTATCTGTGGAAACCTTAATATATCCTCTATCAATATTATATTATAATTCGCAACGTACATCTGCTCTTGACAAATCTATTACAGTGTTCCGTTTTTGGAATGCAACAGAATAAATAAAGTTAAATAAAGTTTTCCTTAGAAAAATAAGGTGAATGTGTTTTGAATGTGTGAAATTCATTTTTTGATACAGATGTCATATACGCATCACGTTTGCGTCATTGAAACAAAATGAACATTTTATGCCTCTTATGGTAATCCAGCTTTGTTTTTAATTTATTTATGAATTATTTATTTACTTTCATTTGCATTTTAAAATGATACAAAATGTTATGCTCTATACATAGAAAAGTAAAATAGAAAATAGAAATGTATTTGTCATTTGAAAACGAAGTTTCCGTTAAAGTGGCGCCAGAAATATATCACCCCAACGTGGTGCATATATGACATTTGTGCCTCATTCTTACTACATGGGTGTGTGCATTTGCACCTAAATTTAGTTATTTAGCTCTATTTTTGTAATATTAACTGGAGTTTGTACAATGTACGGTACTACTTCATTATTCTGTCGAGAAAAAAATTAATAGCAGATTATAGGAATAAAGGACAATAATTGATGATCGTAAGTATGATAGTAATTGATATTATACGTGATACACGTATTTTTTTACGTCATAAGTGCTTTTTAATTCGACTTTTAATTTGTATTTGTTATTTATGTTTATTGTTCTTTCGTTATTTAAAATGAATTTATGTAAATTTGAATAGTTTGGCGAAATTGTCCGACGTGTTAATCAAGTAGCACTCAATTTACATTTGAAAGTATCGTATTTCACAAAAAACTCCGGCACAAACCCGGATTTGCAAGATTTCCTTCCAATACCAATGCGGCAAAATCCTCGTTTTAGAATAGCGAAGAAATGTGCATTTTTTAAAATTATTTTTGCTATTTTAAAACGAAAATATTAATAAATAAAAAAAGTTACTATAGCACAAAACAATTTATAGAATTTCTAAAAAGAAATTGAAAGTAAATAAACAATTTATTAATACAGAAACAACTATTGCTGGGTTACCATATCAGGCAAAATAACACCGTTTTGGCGATAGTCAGATACCTCAGTGTGTATATAATATCTGTGCCAAACATGTTTGGAAAAAACAATAATCGTTATTTATACAGCATGTTTAAATACTGTAGTATAGTGAAAAAAATGTATACATGACATATACGCACCATATTGGTGAGTTTTTTTTTTTTAATTTTGTTTTCAAATACCAGTTACATATAAGTTTACAATTATTTTCTGTTATTTTAAACAGAAAATAACAATACATTTAAAAAAGTTTAGTTAATAATTATAAAACAAAACTATTTATATCCTTTAAAAAAATAAAAATAAATAAAAATGTATTGATAAATAAACAACAGCCAGGTTACCAAGTGAGGCATAAAATCGCCATTTTATTGCAGTCGCTCAAATGTGGCGCATGTATGACAAATGTGCCTAAATTAAAATAGTTTATATAATTGGAAAAAAAATTTGTAAATAGATAATTTATTAATAAATAGGCAATAACATCCGGGTTTCCATATCAAGCAAAATAATAACTCTTTGGCGTCAGTTAATTACCCTGATGTATGTCTCGTATTGACGTAAGAGACAAATCGCACCAATGTAGTGCGTATGAGATATCTGTGCCAATTTTTTTTTTTAAGTTGCAATTAAATTATTTTACAATATCTATGTATGTGGAAAGACATTTACTCTAAAATTTAAATATTATTCATTTTTTGTAATATTAACTGCTATATATGTATTTAAGTTAAATGTAAATTTTTTTCCTCCAATTGAACAAACAACATACAAATAACAATTAGAGCCTTTTTTTTAAAAATTAATTCTGCGAGTTTCTTCTGTAAAACATATAAAGGGAAAATTAGATTTAAAATATTTTTAAAAAAAGAAAGAAAGAAATACTTATGTTTTACTTAATGAAATTTTTAAGATGTTGTTTTCCTTTAATCTGGCTCGAAAGAAAGAAATAGCCAAATATTGTGTCACTTCAAAATTTTCTTTCATATTGAGTTACTTTTTAAATACTATAAATATATTTTTTTTCGCTAAAAATAAATATTTTCCTTTCATAATATTATTTTGCATTAAACAGATTTTTTTTTAATCATTATTTATTTTAAATCAATGAATTAACAGGGGTTTTTTTTCGAAATATTTATTTTATTTTCCATTAGAGAAAGCATTTCGTTTCTTTTTTGAAATATAATTATCGCCAAAAAATTTGTTGTTGCAACCCTTCCGTCAAAAATTACCGAAAAATACGAAATTTAGTACGAAAAATCAGAGTTATCCCTGTATATTTGTATCATAAACCTCCGCAAAAATATTTCCTATCGAATGATATAATCTGCAAAAAGATCCATCGGGTAGTTTTTGAAAACACTCGTTTGGAAGTTTCAGAACTTCTGCTTTATAATATATATGATATGATTTATGTTCTTTATTTTTCAAAATCCCTGCCTGCTCGGCCTATAGACACATTTAGATTTCGAAGTTAAGCACTAAATGCACCAACAAAAACTAAATCAAGATTAGAAATAAACTCAGTTTAATAATTTTATCTAGCCGTTTTTGACAAGTTTTTAATTTCGTTTTTCTATAAATAATGGTTTTATCAAAATCATGGAAATGGAAATTTTTTCTTCAACCCCCCCCCCTTTTTTTTTTTTTTTTTTTTTTTTTTTTTTGCTATAAATGTTTATTTTCTCAAAAATCTGTCAATATAAAAGTTGTTAATAAGATTAGGAAGATTTATAATAAATTTAAGTTTATTTAATATGTTATGAATTGACGAAGTTATGTTTTTTTTTCTTTTTAAAACCCTATTTTTTTCCAGAGCTTGAGTCCATTTTTAATGATACATAAGTTTTCAGCCCTTTTCCTAGAAGAAATAATAACCTTAAACTGAGTTGATATGAATTACAATTAAGAAATTATGGGGGGAATATTGTTTTCACAAAACCTTCCTTATTTCCATCGCCTTAGTCCGGTTTTGCCCATTCAAGAGCTTACCCGAGATTGTCCGTCTCTTGAATTTATACAGTGTCTCACATAAGTGATGGGACACTTGTGCTTTACAAAAGGAAACTAATCAAATAAATTTAAAAAAACATGTACACATTTTTGTGTGGGTGTGTTTCATACTTAAATTTAGTAAAGATTATTACATAACATACATTTTGTCAAAATATTAAAATATTAATTTAATAAAAATAAAAATGTTTAGAACGGAGCAAAAAATAACTCATATAAATAATAGGACACCATTATATATGCAACAAAAATCGTCTGAAATAAGCAATAAAAATATTTTTTGGAGTTTTATTTTTACTTAAAAGCAATTGGCAATAATTTATAAAATCGTCTGCAGTATTTCTCTCCAGTTTATTTTGGAATTTTTGTGTTTTCTAGCTCTGTGTAGCCAAATATGCAAAACGAAAAGAAACTTCGCCTGAAATTCGAAAATTAGTTATTAATTTGCATATTGACGTGGAAAATCTATTAGAAAAACTGCTGAAACAGTTCACTTGAGTCGTTCAACAGTTTTCAATATCATTAAACGATATAAAAAGAATCATATGATTCAGGATAAAAGAAGACCTGGCCGACCATCGAAGCTATCCAATGGAAGAAAGCGAATTATCGTTCGAAATATTAAAAAAAAATCCAAGAAATAGTGCTTCAAAAGTTGCTGCTAATTTACAAGCATTATATGGAATAATTTTTAATCCTGAGACTATTAGAAGTGTAATTCGATCTGCTGGATATCACGGTAGAGTAGCCAGGAAAAAATTCTTCGTAAGTGAAAAGAATAGAAAACTCAGACTAGCTTTCGCAAAATCCAACATAAATAAGAATTCTAATTACTGGAATAAAGTTATATTTGCTGATGAGAGTAAATTTAATATATTTGGTTCTGACGGTAGAATCTTGGTGTGGAGAAAACCCAGGGAAGAATTTCGCAAACAGAACTTGGTACCAACAGTAAAACATGGTGGAGGAGGAGTTATGGTTTGGGGGTGTATGTCGTCCGCTGGAGTTGGTAATCTTGCTCTTATTGACAGTGTTGAGATTTAATGTCAATTAACATATAGAACTGATTTCTTATAGTCAAAGAGAGATTTATTTCCTGAGCAATTCTTGTCGGCGACTTTCATAAGCAATTGTATGTTTCATAACTTGAATTCCAGTCTTCGAATTTACGATTTCTTCATATCTTGAAAATAGTTATTTATGAATTTTGCCTACTGGCAATATTATACCTTTTACGTATGGTTCTTCACACACAAAAAAAAATTATGATTTAATGGGATTTTTAAAGCGATTTAATAGACTTTAGCAAAACGTAAACATTCTTTTGAATCAGAACATTCTAAAAAACAGTCCCGCAGTCAACTGCAGAATAAAGAATACAATCTAAAAAGATGGATTAGAGATGAATAAATACAAATTATATCTATGAAAAAACATATTATGAATTTTAAAGTACAAATGGACAAGAAATAATGAGAAATAATTGATTAAAAGTCATTACAGCTTCGTTCTGTCAACATCAAAGTTTTTGGTGCTGCCATCTGTCATCACGTTTCAGAAATAATTAGTATCAAAACACAACATCCTCTACCCCCGGCAGTAGAGGGGATACCTTTGTAATAGGACGCTTGATGTCACCGTCCGCTGTTTTAATCAAGACTACTCGAACTCGATTGTCCTCTCCTGGGAAAGTTTGTAGAATGCGGCCCATTTTCCATCTCATGGGCATGGATCGTTCATGAATTATTACCAAGTCTCCTTCTCGTAGATTAACACTTGGAGTAGTCCATTTAGGACGCTGTTGAAGATGTTGGAGATATTCTCTTAACCATCTATACCAAAATTGGTTCTTGGCCCTTTCAATAAGGCGCCAACGAGTATTTAATGATAGTTTTCGCGAATAAGAAGCCTCTGGAATATCAAGGAGCGGAGCTCCGATTAGAAAATGACCTGGAGTTAATGCGCGCGGATCTGATGGATCTGATGAGATCGGCGTTAGAGGTCTGGAATTTATGCAACTTTCTATTTGACACAGTAACGTGGATAATTCTTCAAAGTTTAAAATACTGGATTTACATGCCTTTAACAGATGATTTTTTGTAAGCTTTACAGCTGCCTCCCATAGCCCGCCAAAGTGCGGCGCATATGGAGGAATGAAATGCCAATTGATTTTTTGGCTCGAAAGAAAATCTTGAATTTCTCTGTCCCTCAAATATTGGAATAACTGCTTTAGTTGATTTGCTAGACCTACGAAATTTTTCCCATTATCTGAATAAATATCAGACGGCAGGCCTCTGCGTGCAATAAATCTCGTTAGGGCTGCTAGCAAGGCTTGCACAGACAAGTCTGATACCACTTCCAGATGCACTGCCTTAGTGCACATGCAGACGAATACACATATGTAAGTTTTTATTTTTATCTTACTTCTAGGCAAATTTGGCTTGGTTATGCAGGGGCCGGCAAAATCTATACCAACCTTGAAAAATGGACGAATTGGGGTGATTCTGTCAACGGGAAGATCTCCCATCATTTGTTGACAAGCTTGTGTTTTTAAGCGTTTGCAAAGTACACATTTGTTGAGTTCTTGTCGCACAGTAGAACGACCATTAACAACCCAAAACTGTTGACGTATGATAGAAAGTACTAGCTGTGTACCTGCGTGCATATGTTTCTCGTGTACATGCTTTATTAATAGTTTAGTGACAAAGTTATTTTTTGGGAGTAGCATCGGATATTTTCTATCGAAGGTTAAAGACTGATGTTGGGACAAACAGCCACCTACTCGAATGATATCACTTGAATCTAAAAATACATTTAGTGGTAATAGTTTACTATTGCTTGGTAAGGGTTTTCTTTCTTTTAATAACTTAAGCTCTGTGTTGAATTCAGAACTTTGAATTAATTTTACAATTCATTGAATTGAATTAGAGATTTCTTGTGAACTTAGATTTCCAAATTTTTTCGATGTACTATGTCTAGCATTATGAATAAATCTAAGACAATAGGCTGTGACTCTAGACAGCTTAGAGAATTTCGAAAACTTAAGAAGAAAGTCAGGAGGTGCACTTACTTGTGTTACATTACTGACAGAGTCAATTACTTGATTTGACTCATCTATTGGAACAGTGAATTTAAGTATTGGGATTTGCTCATTTGACAGTAGCCATGGAGACCCATGCCACCACAGAGAATGATTAAGAAGCTTTCGTGGAGGAATTCCCCTAGAAGCTACATCTGCAGGATTTAAAGCACCTGGAATAAGATTCCATTCATGGGAAGGCATTAATGCCTGTATTTGGCATACTCTGTTAAGTACGAATTGATTTCCCTTTAAAGGTGGTGTTTTTAGCCAACTGAGAACAATTTGGGAATCCGACCACAAATAAATATTGTCAAATTTGACTTTTAATGTGTCAATAATTACAGAACATAACTTAGCTAGCAAAAGAGCCGAACAAAGCTCGATTCTAGGCAATGTTTGAGGTTTAATTGGATTTACCTTAGTTTTTGCAGCAATCAAATTAACAAATACCTTTTCAGGTGTAACCACACGTAAATATGTAACAGCAGCATACGCTTTATTCGAACCGTCGCAAAAACCATGCAGTTGAATTTGAACAACTGCTTCATTAAGTAAATTCATATATCGAGGAATTTCTAACGATTTCAATAAATGCATTTCAGATGAAAATTCATTCCAAACATGTTGTATGGCATGTGGGATTTTCTCATCCCAAGAAATCTTATCCTTCCAAAGATCTTGCATCATGATTTTTAACTTTATTGTTGTAGGAGCTAGGAAACCCAGAGGGTCAAAGATTGTAGCCACTACAGATAACAAGTCTCGTTTTGTTTGTACATCCTTTAAATCAGCGAACCTAATTTGTAAAATATCTTTGGAAGAGTCCCAAAATAATCCAAGCACTTTAACAGTATCATCTTCCTGAATGACCTTTTTTGAGGAAGCCTTCATTTCATCAGGTAAGTGAGCAATTACATCAGGATCGTTACAGGCCCACTTTCGTAGATTAAAACCTCCACTTTTCATAATTTTAATTAGCTCTGTCACTAAATTCTGAGCATTTTCTCTTGAGTCGGATCCAGAAAGGAGATCATCAACGTAAATTTCCTCTTGAATAATTTGGCAGGCTTTTTGATTATATTGTTCATGATCAATGGCCAACTGGCGTAATGTCCTAATGGCCAAAAAAGGTGCACAGGAAAAACCGTATGTAACGGTCAACAGCCTGTATGATTTGATAGTGTCTTCTAAATTAAATCTCCAAAGAATGCGTTGATAATCAATATGATTCTGATTAACGAGTATTTGTCGAAACATTTTTTCGATATCAGCACTAAAAGCAATTGGATTTATTCTGAACTTTAATAATAAAGGAAATATTTCCGGCTGCAATTTTGGACCTATCTCTAGATAATCGTTTAAAGAGCCGCCTGATGAACCAACTGCAGATGCGTCAAATACTACTCTAAGTCGTGTAGTTGAACTATCTTCTTTTAGTACCCCGTGATGCGGAAGATAAAAATGATCTGGATTTGAGATTTCTGAATTTGGTACAAGTTCCATGTGCCCCAAATCGATATATTCTTGCATGAATGCTAAATATTGCTCTCTAAGCAAAGGGTTTTGGTGGAGTCTCTGCTCCAGTAAATAAAACCGCTTTAGAGCTTGAGATTTTGAATCTCCGAGGATTGGCTTAGATTTAAACGGCAAGTTTACAACATATCGTCCTGATTCTGTGCGTGAAACGGTTTTAGAATAATTATCTTCAACAAGAGAAATTGGATCAGAACTGGGAACCGACTCAAGTTCCCTGAACTTTTGCAGCTGAGAAGTAATCTGCGTAGTAATTTGACAACTAACAGATGAATTTTGGTTTGATTCATTCGAATAAATAATTCCCGATAATATCCAACCCAGTTTAGAATTAATAGCGCTCAGTGATCCTTTAGGTCCTAAAACAGACTCTCCTATTATGATATTAGCAAACAAATCTGCACCTATAAGAAGATCAATGGAACTGGACACATGAAAATTTGGATCCGCAAGATTCAAGCCTTCAATATGTGGCCAAAACGTAGTCGTAATCAGAAAATTTGGTAAGTTTGTTGTTATCTGATTAACAACTAACGCGTTTAACTGAAAGACTTCATCATTAAAATGGGGAGAGAATGTCAAAGAAACTTTCTGAAGAGCTGTTTCTGCAACTAAATTATTTATACCTGAGATTTTATGATTTGTAGGCCTTGAGGGAAGACCTAATTTTTCACAACAAGTTTTAGAAAGTAGGCTTTTTTGAGAACCACTATCGATCATCGCCCTGCAAGGAATGAATTTGCCTGATTTGGATTTTACACGTATAATGGCAGTAGCCAACAATGTTTGAGAATTTCTACTAAACGATTGATTAGTAAAACAATTTGATTCATTTAAATTACCTACAGCATTTGGGGTTGTTACATGATCTTGTTGTCCAATAATTTGTTGTTGTGCAGGGGCAGGTTGATCACGATGAAGGAGTGTATGATGTTTCGAATTGCAATGTTTACATGTGGTATTTATCAAATAATTAGCAACAAAATGGTTAGAACGCAAACAGTTCGTACATAACTTTTTAGATTTTACTAAATGCCAGCGTTGCTCAACAGATAAATTCTGCATTAATGGGCATCTATGAAGTTGGTGGGGTTCATTACATTTTGGACAAATAATTTTTTGTGATTTATTTACATTATCCGTTACAACAGTATTCGATACCGATCTTTTTGGAAAATGTTGAGATTTAGGATCAAATTTATTATTAAACTTAGATTCAGTTTTAATAAATTCAACATTACAATTCTGCAGACTACGTGCTTGTTTTTCAAGAAAACTAATTATCATTTCATAAGTTGGAAAACAATCATTATTTAATGATAACTCCCACTGTTTTCGTAAATTATCATCAAATTTCGTTTGAATTAAATAAACTAAAATCAAATCAACAAATTCATTAAATTCAAATTTTAAAGATTTCAAATTTCGAATAACTTCATTACAAGTATCCAATAGCTCTAGAATTGATTTTTGCGTAGGTGATTTTAATGATTTAGCATTAATGAATTTTGACAGTAATGAATATGCCAAATTCTTACGATTATCATAGCGATTAACAAGAGTTTCCCACGCTTGTTTATAATTATCACCGGAAATTGAAAATCCCGAAATTAATTTAGCAGGATAATTTTTTACACTCGCTATTAGATAAGAAAATTTTAAGTGATCTGATAAATTTTCATTACTAGGGGGGCCCCGCCCCCCTGCTCGCCAACCCCCCGCGTAATCGCTTCGCGATTCCAAATTATTCGCTGGCTACCCCTGCTTGCTGCGCTCACCAATATCCCATGGTATGAATAAGCAGTTGCAGATCTTTCAAATGATGTGTCACACGACTGGTGTTGTAAAGAAATTAAAAATGTGCCCCCCTGGGGGGCAAAGTGGGGGTGACACACAAGACATCCATAAAATGAATAAACAGTGTCAGACCTTTCAAATGATGTGTCACACAATTGGTGTTGTAAAGAAATTACAAAATGCGCCCCCTCTGAGGGCAGAGGGGGGGGGGGTTACACACAAGATATCCATAATATGAATAAGCAGTTGCAGACCTTTCAAATGATGTGTCACACAACTGGTGTTGTAAAGAAATTAAAAATGTGACCCCCCCCCTGGGGAGAGCAGAGTGTGGGGGTGACACACAAGACATCCATAATATGAATAAGCAGTTGCAGACCTTTTAAATCTTGTGTAACACGACTGGTGTTGTAAAGAAATTAAAAATGTGTCCCCCCTGGGGAGCAGAATGGGGGATAACACACAAGGCATCCTTTAAATGAATAAGCAGTTGCAAACCTCTCAAATGACGTATCAAACGACTGATGTTGTAAAGAAATTAAAAATTTGGCGAAATATTACAGTTATCGCCAAGTTGGCGTCACTTTTGGCAACTAATTTTGGTCGCCAAATTTGGCGATATATCGCCAAGTTGGCGACAAACTTGGCGATTGTTGGCGATGGTAACCTTTCCTCTCTTTATGGTAACCCATATGGCGATGCATGGACGGAGCCCTTTCCTGATTAGTCTATTCGACTCATGGAAAGAGTGGACAACCCGGATTCGTTAGTTCCGGAAATCTTCCACATCAGCATCATTCCAGGAGTCATTCCTTTTAAGGCTAGTTTTTTTTTACTATAGAAGGATTATGAATTGCAGTCAGAAATGTTTCCTTAAAGGTAATCCAATTGTTGATATCTCCATAAAATATCGGCAACTCAAATTTAGGTAACTTTAAAGCGTTATCATTAACAGAAATTGAATTATTACTGGTTTCATTCCTAATTTCTTGTATTTTTACAACCAAAAATTCCTCGATTTTCACTAAATCGTCAACAACTATGTCCTTCGCTTTTGTAAATGAATCATATAAATCATTAAGACTTTCTTCGGCGATTCCAAAATAAGATTTCTTTAAATCAGCTTCTAAGCTAATTAATTCTGCTTTAAGCTTCTCAGTTAATTTAACATTTTTATTTTCTATTGCTTCAGCTACTTGAATGTTATATCTGTTAATTTCTTTTATAGTGAAATTAAATTTCTGTTCATTTTGTATTTCTACTTTCGTTTTCATTCTGAAGTAATTAACTTTTATAATTAAACTTTAAAAATATTATTTCACTGAACGCTCCGGCTCGACGGACCAGAAAATTTATTTATGTTGAGATTTAATGTCAATTAACATATAGAACTGATTTCTAATAGTCAAAGAGAGATTTATTACCTGAGCAATTCTTGTCGGCGACTTTCATAAGCAATTGTATGTTTCATAACTTGAATTCCAGTCTTCGAATTTACGATTTCTTCATATCTTGAAAATAGTTATTTATGAATTTTGCCTACTGGCAATATTATACCTTTTACGTATGGTTCTTCACACACACAAAAAAAATTATGATTTAATGGGATTTTTAAAGCGATTTAATAGACTTTAGCAAAGCGTAAACATTCTTTTGAATCAGAACATTCTAAAAAACAGTCCCGCAGTCAACTGCAGAATAAAGAATACAATCTAAAAAGATGGATTAGAGATGAATAAATACAAATTATATCTATGAAAAAACATATTATGAATTTTAAAGTACAAATGGACAAGAAATAATGAGAAATAATTGATTATAAGTCATTACAGCTTCGTTCTGTCAACATCAAAGTTTTTGGTGCTGCCATCTGTCATCACGTTTCAGAAATAATTAGTATCAAGACACAACAGACAGTATAATGGATCAGTAGAAGTATATTGATATTTTAAAGCAAAATTTGAAATCTTCAGCACGAAAATTGAATCTTCATAACGATTTTAAATTCTACCAGGACAATGACCCCAAGCACACTGCTCTGAACGTCAGACTCTGGCTGCAATATAACTGTCCTGAAATAATAAAAACACCACCACAATCTCCAGACTTAAATCCCATAGAGAATATTTGGCAAGAATTGGAATCAAGAATTCGCAAATACACCATTTCTTCAAAACAACAACTAAAATAGGTGCTTCAAGAAGAATGGGGTAAAATCACTCCAGAAATCACAAAAAATTAGTCGAATCCATCTCAAGAAGATTAAATCATGTTTAAAAGTAAAAGGAAATCCAACAAAATATTAAAACCTTTTAAAAAGTAAAATTTTTGGATAAATATTTGATGGAAAAGTAAGTGTCCCATCACTTATGTGAGCCATTTTTTGCTCCGTTCTGAACAATTGTATTTTTACTAAATTAATATTTTAATATTTTGACAAAATGTATGTTATGTAATAATTGTTACTAACTTTAAATATGAAACACACACAAAAAATTTTTGCACATGTTTGTTTATTTATTTTATTGCATTTTCTTTTTATAAAGCGCAAGTGTCCCATCACTTTTGTGAGACACTGTATATCGATTTCGAAGAGAATTGTGGGAGCTATTATGTTTATAAAGGAGTGATGTATATTTAGATAAACAGATAGATAGAATTTTTAGATCGATAATGCTTTTGGGTTCTAGGGGTCATAATCGGCGTAAATCTGCAATTTTTTTTCCAAAAATTCCTACATTGTGGAGAATATAGGTAGTATTTATTACGAAATCTGGATTAAAACGCAGCCTTGGCAGACGATTAAAAATATGGATGTTTCTAAGTCTTGCTCGTATCTAGATTTTGTTCTGCAAGCACCCATCAGTTTACGAAAAACTGCACTGTTAAAAATTTCTTCGTCAGAAAACGGTCATTTGAACGGCAGCATTCTGTCCGGCATTTTGACCGTAATTCGAGATAACGGTTACTTAACCGTATTAAACATATATTGTCATATGACCGTAAAAACATATATATATGGTCATTTGACCGTAGTTGTATAAAATGGTCATTTGACCGTAATTGTATAAAATGATCATTTGACCATAATTGTATGAAATGGTCATTTAACCGTAATTGTATGAAATGGTCATTTGACCGTAATTGTATAAAATGGTCATTTGACCGTAATTGTATGAAATGGTCATTTAACCGTAATTGTATGAAATGGTCATTTGACCGTAATTGTATGAAATGGTCATTTGACCGTAATTGTATGAAATGGTCATTAGACCGTAATTGTATCAGATGATCATTTGACCGTGAAATATACATGGTATGGTTTTTTGACCGTATTATGATTTTATTAACATATGACTGTAAAATATGTATGTACGGTCATTTGATTGCATTATGGTTTTATTAATATATGACCATAAAATATATAGGATGTTTTTGAATTTGATCGGTGAATTGAGAGAGGTGACAGTAGGCATCAAGAGGATGAAAAATTGTCATAAAACATCTGATGGTTGCAAGCCACATTGAGAAGAGAAATTCACAAAAGTAGTTAGGAATGGTGTTACATTCAGTGGAACAAATAATAAGCAGACAGACATTTATTTGACCTAAGCAGGATTACAATGCATTACAGTTTGACATCAGAAGGACATGACAAGGAATTTTCATAGGAATTGTTTGAAATTGACCCCACGAAGGTAATTGCACAGAAAGCATCTACAGGATTGCTATGCAATGATATTCGCACATGTAATTTAGAACAATACCTTTAAAAATCTCTTGTCATGTCTTTTCTGATGTCGAATTGTAATGCATTATATTCCTGCTTAGATCAAATAAATGTTTTCCTATTTATTTGTTCTACTCAACACACACATTTAACTATTTTTGTGATTTTCTCTCACTCAACGTGGTTTGAAACCACCCCATGTTCCATGAAAATTTTTCATTCTCTTGATGCCTACTAGAAACCCTCTGATTTTGTTGCCCAAATTCGGTAACACCTTGCATATTTTATAAACATATACTAATAAATCCATAATAAAATCAAATGATAGTACATAAATATTTTACAGCCACATGTTAATAAAATCACAATACAGTTAAATAACCACAATAACTACTCTGAATTTGTCAGTCAAATTCAAAAACACTCTGGGTTTGCTTGGTCTTTTGACTATAAATTTTAGATAAGTTATTTAACCATATTTTCAGTTTGTTATATAAGCTTTATATATATATATAGTGGCGCCAACTTTTGAAAAATATTGGGTGAGCTCAAAATTTTTTGAACAAATACAAACTTATTGGGTGGGCTCAATTATTAATGAGTGGATGGAGATATCAAATTATTGGGTGGGCTCGCACCTGATGGACCCATACAAGTTGGCGCCACTGTATATAAAGTTTATATAACAAACATATATATATGATTATTTGACCTTATTAAAAATCAGACAAAAAAAGCTCATATATATTTCTCATGGTTATAAAACTATAAATTAAAAATGTATGTAATAAATTAGAAATAAAAATTTCGATTTTATGTAACAAGAATATTAGAAGTACATGTCAAATTGTATCAAATTGGTCTCAGTCTTAAAAAAATAAAATAAATAATTAGCTGTTCTTGTACAATAAATAATAAATTAAAAAATATAAACAGAATAGCATGTAATATTGATTATGCCCAACCAGGAACCAACTTTTCTTTTAGCCATATAACAAATAATTCATTACTGCACTGGAATAAAATTTCTTAATCATGCAATATAAATTATTATCCATGTATAACATGGGTTTCTTTTTCATATTATAATATCGATATTTATTAAACAAGAACATCAATGTATTTTTTAAAAAATCATATATTTTCAAATAAAATTTTAAAAATTGACCAAAATTTTACAATTACTTCCAAGATTCTTGTCATTTGTAAATTAAAATTTATTTTCTCTCAACATACAAATTTATCTAAATTTTCTTATTTTCAGTTAAATGCTTAAAACTGCCACTTCCTAGCAAATCAAACTTTTGTGATTTTTTAAAAATGAAAAAATAGTGTTTTGTTATTCTTGCAAAACTTAGTATATAGTTTAAAATGTAGAATACTAATAACAGACTTTTAGAAATTCTGTATGTAGTTAACTTAATAGATTTTTTACAATATCAATTAATTAATTATTATAAATCAATTAATTACTGAAAAGTATACTACAGTATGTTGGGATTTTAATCCTTTATGTTCATAATTATGAATTTGTGAAACTTTCGTTTTCCAAAGCATTTTTCGTGAACATTTGAAGCTTTAGAAGATTGAACATTAGAAGATTTACACAATAATTTAATAAATTTTAGAAGAATTTTGCTAAATAAAATTAATTAAATTTGAATATATAGGGATTCTGAACAATATTTATAACTCCAATCAATTTCTTTTATTTTTTGTAATTTATAAAATCAAGAAATGTACAAATATAATACTCTTACAATTGAAATATAGAAATATTTCCAAACTTAAACTTCTCTCCCCCCCCCTCTATTCTTTCAATGCCAAAATAGTTAAAAAGATGAAAATGCAAAATCAATCATCCTTTTAGAAATATTTTTGTTTTTTGCAACCAATAATGTTTTTACAACAAAATAATGTAAAATAAGTATAGTTCATTCTAAATTGTATTACTACAATCAATGTACCAAATGAATCTTAGAACAAGTTATTTTAATGGTGATTTAAAATGCCATTGAATTAATGAAAGAATTAATGAAATTATGAATAATTTATTGCAGAATAAGTTTTGAATATTTAGATTTTGAGTTGATATACAAAAATATACATATTACTATACTTGTGTTTTTTAAACATATTTCCTATATATATATATATATAAAAATATTTTGTAACAAATTTAATACAACTGCAAAAAATCTGAAGACAATATCGGATTATTCACAACTTATTCTCTAAATGACTTATACAGTTGCAGCACAATCATTGATTATCCAAAATGTATGAATTTACATTTAGTATTGAAGTGGAATACAAGTAATGGGCCGACACAAACAAATATGTAGAAGTTTAATTGACTACAAAAAACATGCATAAATTGAAAATCATTAAGTATCATTTTCAATATGAAAAAAAAAAAAAAAAAAAAAAAAAAAAGGATTGATTGATAAATTAAAATGAATCCAATAAATTTATAAATTTTTACAATTATGAACAAACAGTATTTAACAAAACTTCTACATATTAGCCACTGGCAGAGAAAATAATAAAAAATATTGATACATGTGTATTTAGAAAAAACGTACTTAAAACTTAAGCTTGTTGATTTTATTTAATATATTAAAAAAATAAAGATAATTGTGAATCAGAAATAATCAAAAAACAAACAATTAAAATACAGAAATACATTTATTATAATAAATAAATTACATTAAATTATTATACATGGTTATATTAATATAATTTTTTTCACAATTTTTTTTTTGTAGAAATATGATACAATAATATAATGAACTGTTCCAATCGATTTGCTGTAGTTTGTTCCACACACAGGATTTATCAACATTGAATACCTTAAAGAAAAAGTTAAATGCATTAAACTTAGCTGCTATAATATAACGATACTTTGATAAAAAATATTCAAATATATTTTCAATACAAAGTAATTTATAGGAAGTTTTATAAAATCATCTAAAAGCTAAGATAAAAAAAAAAAAAAAAAAAAAAAAGCCATTTACAGGGTTGGTGATTTTTGACATGTTTCAATTTATAATGGGTTTAAATTATGATGTCAAAATGCTCGTGAAAAAACCCATAAAAAACCCAAAATACTTCACTGATTTGAAAAATTTCACCTTGATCCAGACAAAATATGTACAATATGAGCTTTAAAATGTCACTCACTGTTTTGCTTAAAAGGCAACTAAAATAATAGAAGAGATGTTACAAGTTGAAATTACAACCCAAAATACTAAGAAGTTTAAAATAAAACATATTTTTAACTATAGTAACATACCATTATTTTCAACACAATCTACCTGATTGGTAAAGTAATCATACGAAATAGTAACATATTTCTTATTCTTTTAGTCACTTTTTTAAGAAAGACTGAGTTAAGTTTATATTGTATATTTTCTGTTCACATTAAATGTCACACATAACAATATTACACATAATTTTTAAAATTTACTATTTAATGTACATAAATAATTAGTATATATACATAGCATATTATTTTTAAGGGCAACTTTTTAAAAGAGTAACTTTTATTTATTTTTTTTTTTTTTTTGGGGGGGGGGGAGGGGGAGGTTAGAACTGTGCTTTTCTAAAAAGGATACACTAAGCTCACATGAACAGAACATTTTTTTTTCTTTTATTTAAAATCTTTTTAATTTCACTATTACTTTTAAAAGCTTAAGGTTTTTTTTGGGGGGGGGGAGGGGGGTAAGAAATTAAATTTAGAAAAGTGCAGATATTTTTAATGTAGATATATAAATATCAACATTGAATACCTTAAAGAAAACATTAAATGCACTAAACTTAGCTATAATATAACAATACTTTGATAAAAGACATTGAGATAAATTTTCAATACAAAAGTAAAGTGTGTGTGTGTATATATATATATATATAACAAGATAATATGCATCAATTTTACTGTAATCTAGACGATAAACATTCCATTAACATTGAAATCGGATTATTAATGTTATTATAATGTTGTGTTTTGTAATGCTAAACATTTACAAAACAAGAAGTCGTTCAAAAAAAAAGTAAAATCTTCATAAAATATGCTTTGTTTCAACATATAAAAGTATTTTTTTATTATAAAACTAAATAAAATTGTCTCGATCTTCTAAAAAAAATTAACCTATGCCTCATACTGAAAATCTGCATAATAGAAGGAATTAAATCATGAAACAATACCTGCATCCCGACCATCAAGGACAAGGGTTGACTGGGGTACAAATTGATTTAGCTCACATTTAGCTTCAAAGAGAATTTGTGGTTACTTGCCAGTGCTGATTATTCTGATATATTTTATGAAAGTTAAGAATCCCCTAACTTTAGTGTCATAGGAAGGAACCCAAATGGCGAAATGGTATCATTAGATGCAATAGCTTTTTGTCTGAGCCTCCTTTAAAACTTTCTCTTCTAGTAATGATTTTGCTATCAAGTCCATCTAGCTGACTATCAATTAACCCTTTCAGGGACAAGACATTTCTGCTCCAAAATTGTTTACACAACCAATTCTCACAAATCACAAACAAATTTATCTGATAATAATAAAAGACTCCTTATCACGTTTGTTATGAGATCAAAATTGTACTAAAAAATTACTGGTGCTACTTGGCATTTTGAGCAGCAAAATTAATTGATTGCAGACTGCAAACAGAGCCCATGAAAGATTTACAAAACGGACCATTTTCTAATGCTTCATACACTCAGACTCATAAATCATTTGGCTATAAATAAATGTGCTGAACAGGTATGTGCCACAGCATGTTGAGTTGTAAAATTGATCCGAACTATTTAATTGCACAAATTAATTTTCATCCGATTGAAAATTCGAAAATATTTTTTTTCAGTTAATATGTTTTTTATAATTATTAAAATATCATAATTTTAAATAAAATATTACATAAAATCATTGGCTTACTTAATGTTTACTTATTGTTATTAAAATTTGTTTAGTGTGTTAGTTTTTCATGCTTGTCATATCAAAACCCACCCTGGCAGATTACTTAAACCACAACCCTAGGCTCATTGCATTCCATTGGATAGTACATTCTTGCGAAAAAGAACTGCATAGAATCAAATTGGATAAAATATGTAAGTTTTTAAATTAAATTTATGAAAAATACAAACTTTTTTGGCAATTATTTCACCTAATTAGTATGTTTTAAAAATTTTACAATGAATAATAAAATAATTGTTGCATATTATTATGTTAGTGTAATCTAATTATCTTATCTTATGTTAGTGTAGCTAAGTTGTTTTAACAGGCTACAGAACCGACATTCCTTCTTATTTCTTTTATGCCCCTGACGGCTCTTTTAAAAGGTCTAAGTTTGTATGTATGTGATCACCATGTTCTATTGAGTTTTGTCAGACCTTCAAAGTTGAAGGCATTCCAACCATGTGTAAATCTGTTTAGGGATAGTTACTGATCCACATTTTGTTGCAAATAGATGTCAATGTGTGCTTGCTTTCAACATAACTGGTTTCAAAATCCAAGTACTTGGGAATAAAAACAGCAATTAAATAAATTTTGATTAAAATATTGAGAAATCTCAAATGAAAATCAAATTTTGAATTACTTAAAAGGTGCAAATGCCAACTTAGTAAAAAAGATTCCATGCCGGGAATCGAACCCGGGCCATCAGTATAGCGCACTGACGTTCTACCGACTAAACCACATGGAACGACACCCAACAAGGAACTTTTTGCTATTACATGTTGGCAACGCTACAAACGAAGCACAAGATGGAATACAATCCACGAGCCACTGATCTGGGACAGTCACGAAACTCAAATTAATCCGGCATCGATTGAATCAATCAATGTTTGATCGTTGAATCATCGATATTCATTCGATGCTGGATTAATTTGAGTTTCGTGATTGCCCCAGATCGGTGGCTCGCGGATTGTATTCCATCTTGTGCTGCGTTTGTAGCCTTGCCAACATGTAATAGCGAAAAGTTCCTTGTGGTTTAGTCGGTAAAACATCAGTGTGCTATACTGATGGCCCGGGTTCGATTCCCGACATGAAACCTTTTTCACTAAGTTGGCATTTGCGCCTTTTAAGCAATTCAAAATTTGATTTTCATTTGAAATATATTCAAGGTGAATTTTCTCTCTGAAAAAATTTCCACGCATTAATGTTGAGAAATTATCAATCATTATTTTAAATTTAATCAAGAGTATTTTATTAATCATATATAGGGATTTATATTTTAACCTTTTATAATGTGAGATAGTTTTTATTCCATTTAAATTTAATCAAAATTTATACCAGAATTTTTGAACAAATTATACTTTTATAACATCAGTGAACAAAGCTGTAAAATTGCTTCTTTTTTTATTATTGAAAAATATTATTAAAAAATTCTGGTGTGAATTTAACATTACAAAGCACAATTTTCTAGATCTCAAAAAGTTAATAAACTTTTGGAAGATACACCAGTAGAACTCCATTTTAATTTCGATCCACCACATTTATATTATTAATTTTTAAAAATAAAATAAAAAAATCTAGATCTTTTCCACTTTCATTCATGCATATACATTTGTATGCATAGATAGCCAGAAAACATTTTTAGTTGTCAATAAAAGACATCTGCTTTTTTGAATCATACACAAAAAATTATGCATAAATTTAATTTATAAATTTAGATGGTTTATTTATAACAATCAATAGAAAGAAATCATATCTTAGCATGTTAACAAAAAGTCAAATTTTAAATTATTAAAAAATTCATTACAAAAGACCTTACCCAACAAATTTTCTTATCCTAGTAGAAAGTAAACTGTTCTAGTAATAACTTAAAAATTACACATCTAAATATTTCTTAATAAATTTTTAGATATTAATTAATAGTCAAATAGATAAGTATAAATAGCATTAACCATTTAACATATTTTAGCTTAAGTTCTCTATTAGCACTTTAATTTTAAAATTCAATACTTGATATATATATATATATATATATATATATATATATATATATAAAAGCTTTAAAAGGATGGACTTATGCCTGCTTTCTTATGTCCTCTATTCCTAAAATGTGCAAGATATTTATAGTCAAACAATTTTCTTAACAAATCTTGATCTAAATTCTATATAAAACAACTTATTCAAACTATAGATTTAAATCAAATGAAAAAAAAATTAATTCATTAAAATCAAGCTAATAATTATTTAAACTAGCAAATCATGTAATTAAATAGAAATACAATGTATCTTTGGCAAAATTTCAAATATGTAACTATGAGAATTGAAAGTATTATACCAGATTTCTTGTTATGAAAACATCAGAATGGCAGGCATCAGATATATCAAAAAGCAGGACATCAAAAAACTTCAATTAAACCCTGAAAAGAAACAGATGAACAATTAAAAGCAAGTACATGAACAGACTGATAAGGGGCTGGTATATATAATATATGTTATCACTTTAGGGAAGAGGGGGGGGGAGGGGGTAACCTGGCACAAGATGTCTTAAAGTATCTCTAGAGAGAATGGTAATTTGTCTTTTCATATCATTATCATGCTTGATCCAAACCAAAAATCTCTCTTTTTATTTGTGACTAGTTATTTGCTTCAAAATTTCAACATAGTTTGTAATCTGTTCTTATCAAAATACAAAGTAATTAAAACTTTTAAATGACTATAAAATTATCTTATCTAAATCAGAAATGTGGTGGAATACTTCCAACATTTGGCATTCCTATTTTTATGTCATATGGTTATGCATCAGGGTTGCTAATCATACAGCAATGAAATTCCCTGATTTTTCTATGTGCATTTCACGAAAATACTAATCTAGCAGTGTAGTGCTTAGTGGAGATGCTGTGAGTTAAACAAATATTGCATCACTCTACACTCAAATTTCCTAAATACTGATGACAAGTAAAAAATTTTCTTATATTCTCCTCTCCTCCCCTCCCCCCACACAGGCACACTAAAATTCAAAAAATGCTCTGAAAACTATAAATGGAATTACTTTAATAATTTATAATCATTATAAGCTTCCAACAAATTATTAAAACTTGCTATACAATACTGAGCTACCATTTACTTCTCTGCATCAGAAAATCACTAATGCCCAGATAAACTGTATTTTCAATAGGAGGCAAAACAAGAAAAGAAGCAGATACTTCAGTGATGAGATGCAGTCTTGCGAAAAATGTTTATTGTAACTTGAAAATAGAAAACAATGTTGGGAAATGTTTAAAAAAAAAAAATCCTGCCTACTACCCCTCCCAGGCCTGTAGCTAAGGGGGCGCTATGGGCGGCTCAACCCCCACCCCCTAAAATATTTTGAGCCCCCCCCCCCCCCTGGAAAAGATTCCAAGGTCACTAAATGAATTTCTGTTCCTAAAATTCAAATGAAATTCTGTTCAAAATTCTAATTTAGTTTTGAGACTTTTTCACAGTTTTGCAGTTACTAAATTGTATCTAAAAATAGTATTTTAACATTTACACATCCTATTTGTACATTTGAAGCTAACAGATGTTTAATTTTGCACCAGTTATACACTCAAAATTTTCATCATCCTATACTTTTCTTAGCATAAGATGAAGTTATTACAACAGTTTAATAAGAAAGATAGTACTTATACAATGTGAATATGCATTAATTTAACTTTCTGCATTAGAGAGAGAGAAAAAAAATATATGAGCCCCCCCCCCCCCATGGTTCACTTCTAGCTACAGACCTGCCCCCCCCCCCCCCCGGGTAGGTGTAAGAAGGTTGTTATTGTTGAATGCATTATGTAACAAAAGGCAAAAGCGCAATTAAATTGTTTAAAATAGTATATATTTCTTTTAAATAGTATATGATATAAAATTATTCATACATAATTATATTTTACTCGCTTCTTTTCATTTGAATCAATGAAGTATGCAAATAATAAATGCATAATTATATCTGTGTATCACATTGAACAAATGAAAAAACAGCAGCAAAAATAAAAGTAATTTTAGACATTGATAATGATACCATTAAGAAAGGAGGGGGGGGGGGGGGAGTTGACAGGATTACATGATATCAGAGGTCATTTAAGAATTACATAAGCAGTAAAGGGAAGAGGGGGTCCAGTGTCAGCTTATTTTTGCAGATAAGTGGGGGGAGGGGGGGGACACGAGAATTCTTATATAAGCATTAGGCTTTGAATAAACTATAAGTTAATAAAAATCAAAAGATCATTACTTGAATGACTGTTCTGCAGATGTTGAATTACTTCAGAAAAAAGATATGGAGCATAAATAAGAGTTGAAAATGAACATTCTAGATTGTCACTACATTGAAAACATAATAATAGACAATATGCAGAAACATTGATTCAAAGATCAAGACAACCAGAATAGAAATGCAAATGCTGAACACATATTGCTATGACTCTGGTTTAAATTTTTAGGTATGTACCTAAATAAATTAAAAACTTGTATTTTTAGTTTTTTTTTTCTTTTTCGTTTAAAGATTATAAATAATAATGCATTAAAAACTATTTTGTATTCTATGAGCTGTTTAATTTAATAAGTGACAACCTATTAAACTGATTTTGTTATTGTTCTATACCACAACCCCTATATACAGGGGTGGGGAATTTTTCCATATTCTTACCAGCCAAGGAATTATTTCACCAGCCCGCAAGATGCAACACACACGCTGTTGAAAATAGTTATGACAAAATCGCACGCGATTACAGACAAAATTACTATTAATAAAATGCACTTTCATAATTCTTTTTTCTATAATATTAGGAATTATACATAACAGAGGTAAGATTAATATTAGATAGAACATAATGCCATATTTACACTGTAAAAATTTGGAAAGTTAAAATATCTAAATTAAAAAATGTTTCTGATAATGTGCCTATTGCCCACAGTTTTTCAAAAACTAAAAATGCACTCGCCTTGTGAGAAAATCCACTCGCCAATGGCGAGCAAAATGATGTATTTCCCCACCCCTGCCTATATATATATATTTATTTATATAAATTTGCTGGATTAATAACAAATTTATATCTAATTTTGTATGACAAACAATTTTGATGTTAATATGTCATAAAATCTTACATAAGCAATTGGGAGGGGTCTATCGTTTGCTTATTTTTTTCATACAAGGGGCAGAGAGGAAAGGAGTAACGCTTAAAATTAGTAATAAAATGTGTAATTAGTAGCCATTTTTCTCTTTAATTTTACAAAGCAATAAAAATGGAAAAACAAGGGTAGGATTAAAGATCAATGTAAATCAGAAAAAAGGACTTGGTATGGCCATTTTATAAATTAGCACATACTGGCATACTTGCAATTCTGACTATAAACTACTAGCAACTCCACCAATGTGTTATTCTAGTATTAATATCTTCATTATTGAGAAATTGGGTTAACCCAATTTTTCATAATGAATCATAATTAAAATTTCAATTTTCCATTTTAATATATAGATTTATTAAACTTAAATTCAGTTAAACATTATTAAAACTACTTAGAAAATACTAAATAATGTGTAGCTTACAATTAAAATGTTTCATGGTATAAAAGCCAATAATGTTAAAAAAAAAAAAAAAAAAAAAAAAGCTGGTTAAAACTAATGAAAGCCACCATACTGGCTTTTTAATTTTAGCCAGCTTTTTTGCAACCCTGGTTTAAAATCAAAATGTGAAGTTGAATAAGAGAGTATTCAAAGATTGGGTGCTAGTTATAGCATTTTAATAACAAAATTTTTTTCTTTGCATTATCTGATGAATCTAATGACCAAAAAGGTTGACTTCAAATTGTCATTCAAAAAACAAACCCAAGAAGAATTTTTAAGGTTATTATTGGAATAACCATGGAAAAGAATATTATATTTATCAAACTGCATCCAAATGTTCATTATTAGTTATCAAAAGATTGTTTAAAAATATTTTCAGAGTGTCAATGTTTCTCTGTGTAGAGTAGTTTATTTTTTGGACATAAAACTGCTTGCTTATACAGTTTAAATTAAAATATGATATTTTTTTTCAATTTTCTACGTAAATTCACTAAAATTATTTAATTTAAATTATTTTAAATGAAGTTACACTAATTAAATCCAACATTGTCTAATTTTATCAATAAATGTGCATACGTATATGTAATAAGAAAGGATATTTTTAAAAGAATCTGGTTTAAAAAAAAAAAAAAAAAAAAAAAAAAAAAAAAAAAACAGGTTTTTTGCCAACTTTGAATAAAAACAAACTTGATATATTTTCTGCTTGTTTAATAAACAGTACAGGGTAGATGTAGATCAAAAGATTGTTTATAAAGACTTTTATAGTGTCAATGTTTCACTGTGTAGAACATATTATTCTTCGAGCATAAGAGTGTTTAAATTAAAATTCGATTTTTTTTTTCAATTTTCTATATTAATTCACTGTAATTATTTAATCTAAATTAGTTTTAAATGAAGTTACACAACTTATAATCCAATAGTGTACATTTTTATCAATAAATATGATTGCACTTGTAATTAGTTAACAAAACAGAGGGGGGGGGGGGGAACCTGGTTTAAACAAAAAAAGAAATTAGTTTCTTGCCAACCCTGCTGTAGATAAATAGTTTAAAATACTAGGGCAATATCAGGCGATAACTGCTATCAAATTATTGAAACAGTAAAAGGTAAAAAAAAGTAAATAATAATAAATTATGGAATATTAGTGTATAGTTTCATCTCACTATTTTTAAGAATTAAACTTCCACAGACTACTTGATAATTTATAATAATAAATATTACAAATCTTAAAGAAATGTACTGTGAAAGGAATATTTTCAGCACTTAATAAAATAATTTAAAAAAGAAATGTAGGAATGATGTCTGAGGCCACAAATCTGCAGATTTAATAATCATTCGCATTTGCAACAATTAATATAATTATCAGAAGATAAACATTTTAATAATTTTAGATGGATAGTTTTACAAAATGTAAGGCAATTTCACTATCAAATTATTGAGACAATAGGGTACCTAAAGGGTAATAATATTAATAATTTTTGGAATATTATCGTCTCACTTTTTTTTATCAATTAACCTTTCATAGAAAATTTTATACACCATTTATAGTTAATATTACATATGTAAAATAAATTATACTGCAAGTTGAATATTTTAAATACCAAATACAATAATTTCAAAATAAAACACAGAACTGATGTTTGAGACCACTAAATCTGCAGATTTAGTTGCTTTATGGTTACTTCATAACTTTTTTTTTTTTTTTGGGGGGGGGGGGTGAATAGAAAAATATTTAAAATACAAAATAGACTATAAATAGTTTGTGTAACTTAATTGTTTTTATTTAAATGGGGACGGATTACACCTTATGAGCCTCTCTTACACTGTGCCCTGAAAGAATATTTTCTGCTTCATGACTGGTTTGATTGTCAGATCATAAGATATGCAAGACAGAGTTATATACATTAAAAACAAATAAATAAAATATTGAAATTTTACTAACCACATAAAATAATTTATAATCAGCTATTCATACAAGTTTTGGGATTATTACATTTTGGTAAATGTAATTTAAAAATTAAATTTGATCATTTAAGATTTCTGTTACGTCAAAATATTTTTTGCTCTATAAACATTAAAATAAAATTGAATTTTTAGCAATGTCTACATGAAATGTCCATAACTGGAAAATAACTTATTAAGAATCCCAATAATGGACATCCTCCCCCCCCCCCTTCTCTTAACACCTTAAAAATAAATGAAAATTTGTAAATTGCTATTGGTAAATAAAATTCAAACATTTCCATTGTTACTCAAGCAAAAACATGTTCAAATTTTGCAAGAAAATAAATATACAAATTTACTAAAGTCAGCCCTTAGAATTTTCTTTAAGATTTTCACTAACAAACAGTGGAGCTTTGAAACATTATTTTCTGCTTTCTGACTGGTTTGACTAAAAATTTCAACAATAACCCAAATATATAAAACGTGCAAGAGAGAGTTATAAAAACATATTTAAAGCTAAATATTTAATAGTTATTTTTTTATGTTCCAAAAGCATCAAGAACTGCCCATTACACTGGCAGCTGGCACATCGACCACGTATAATTTTTTATTATGCTCTTATACTAAGCATGTGTTTTAGTTTCTAATTTAAATTAAGTGTGAAAACATTTATAATAATCTCAAGTTAACAATTTTAAAAAATCAGATTATATATATATATATTTAAGAGTAGATGTACCAGTAATGGAGACACTTAAGGAATTTATTTTCAAACAGCTATACATATTTCTTTTTTCCGATATTAAATTAATCAATCCACAATATTTAACAACTCCTATAGTTTCATTTCCCAATATATGAATCAAAATTTAATTTTAAATAACAGATAGAGTAAATGTGCCAGTTGTGGACCCCTTTAAGAAATTTCATTAAAAATATTATTTTTTTATATTAATTATTATTATTTTATTCTAGTTTTTTTTTTTTTTTTTTTTTTTTTTTTTTTACATTATATTAATTATTCAACAATATTTAACAAATTCCATAGTTACATTTCCCAATATGGCATAGTTTATAGCCTGCAGTTATAGAAAAACAAATTCTATAGAAATTTATTATCAGAAATTCTCGCTTGTAGAGAGTAAAATAATGAATTTCCCCATCCCTGAGTATGGCAAAACACATCGCAGATTCTTAAGCTATAAGGATGACATTCAAGAAATTTTCACAGAATTTTAAACGATATATAGAACAATATACGAGGCAATCTAAATTAGATTTTTAAACATTTAATAATATAAAAATAAATCGCGTAAAATACATATAAAAGCATAAATGAACTTACTTTTTTCACGCACATGCCGGGACCGGGAGACGAGAACACAATTCATCCTTGCCCGCCAAAGCCAAACAAGCACTGATATGTTGCCATTCGTGAATCTAGATTAAGAGAAACGGATAGTTTAGCGAACAAGGTACAAATCCATCTCGTTGGTTTTAGCGCTGTTCCCGAGGCGAGATTGACCAATCACAAGGCTGCATGGGATGTTATTTTATGCTTCATTCACCGTATTCAAGTGCAACTGCTAATAGAGGATTTTTTTACTGCTGGTCGTTTGATATCTTTGTAGATTAATGGTGCTTCTTCAATTTTCTAGAGAAATGGTAAAGTGAATGTCAAATATACATTCAACGCATCATTATTTTACAGAAATTTTTAACAGTGTGAGTCTTACAAAAACAGTCACATTTTTCAAATTTAATAAAAAAAAATAAAATGAAATTGCCCAAATAGATAAAGAATTAAGATAAAAGATTAAATAATTCCAAACCATAGAAATATTTTCTTGGTATTTAGCAATCTTTAAAGATGAAGTTAGTTTTATGATCGATATATATTTTTTTTTTTTTTATTTAAGTTGATCGCTTAAAAAAATATTTGTGAATTCTAAACTGGAAAAAAATATCTGTGATTTCAGTTTTTTTTTTTAATAGTGTAGTTTTCTTGTTTCGAAAGAAAACAGGTTACTTAGAAACAAGCAAGCTAATCAATAAGATTAACAATCTAACTAACAAGAGCCCAAGATAATTCAATTTGATTATAAAATGTTTAATTGTTTTCTAGTCAGTCTTTATGTTTCTATCACTTCATTGCAATGAACTTATGCAGTTTTACACTAATCAGAGAATTACGGAGTGTTTCTTCTAACAGCCTGATTTCTTCCAAATCTATTATAATAAGTCTAAAGTTGTGAATATTTATGCATGCTTGCCAATTTTTATGCTTTTTTATTACAACTAATTTACAATAGATATGTTTACCACATTTAATCTCAGAGATTCTGCTGTTAATTAAGACAAACATTTCTATTGAAAATTACTGATCTTACACCCAGAAAAAAGAATTGATTAAAACTACAAAAAATGTTTTGTTGAGTACATTTTGGGTTGTTTTAAGCGAATTTTTTAGTTAAAGTAAAAAATCGGTTTTGTTGCTCAGACAAAAAAAAAATTATTGTTAACACTCTTATAAAATTTTAACAAAATTTCATCAATTTTATTTGAGTCTTACTAAAGTCTTGTATTTTCAATTTGTAATTCCAACAAAATTTAAATTGATGTGCCGTAGCCATAACTCTCACGTGTAATTTTCTTTAATTGACTTACATAGCTATAAAAGATTAACATAATTTTTGAATAATAAAAACTTTTCAAATTGAGATGGATTAATGACGTTAATATTACATTATTATGCATTTCGAATGAAAATTGTGAACGGAAAATTGCAAAAAAAAAATGAACAATTGTTTTTTTTATGTTTTGAAATATGGGTCAATGAAAACATATTTTGTAGTTTAATCAATTCCTTTTTCTGGGTGTAATAAAAACATAAATGTTGCTAATTGTTTTAATGTATAATTGTAGCATAAAAAGCAGGACCAAATCGTTTATAAATAAAAAATGTACAAGAATGTGGTCATATTGACACATCTGATTTACAGACAAATCTGATTTATTGACAGATCTCGGTACCTAAGATTAGAGAAGCTTTTAAGTTTTTTAAAGATATATATTTTTTGCAAACAACCGATGCTAAAGTATAAATAAAATTTTGTGATACGGCAGATTCTTTATGTTTCCCAGATTCAAGTAGAGAAAATAGGTTGCTAAATGAAAATAATTGAAAAATATGAGAAAAAAATTCTGTATAAATAGACAAACTTTCAATATAGATCCTTTTCATATACATAATAAAAATAATTATAAATAGTCGGACGCACCAATCCTAAAACTTCCTTATATCTTATGCATGTTGATAATCCAAAATTCCCTTGCACAGTGCCAAATTTAAATGGCAATCAATCTTTATCATGAGTATTCTAAAGATATGACATTCCGTGCATTAGTTCTTGAGTTAAGATGAGGGTTTTCACTGACTTTTGAGCAACATCAGCGATTTGGCATATAAGAAAAAAAAAATAGCCAAATGAAAAAAATGTTAGCAAAATAGATTTGGTATGAAACACTGAAAAATCTAGCTTTAACTCCTTATTGTTTTTTTTGTTTTTTTTCAATGTGTTCTAAAATACCATATTTTTTGCCATTATTATTATTATTGTTTGTCATTATTATAGGAGCCTTATTTCTACGTATGCGACACTCTACGTCACATATGTAAGGGGCTGTACAAATATAATGTTACCATTTTAGGAGGGGGGGTCTGGCATATGATATCGTAAGATATCGCTAGCGGGATATGGGATTGGTTTTTAATATTGATATCATTTTTGGACTAACCTAAAATTTTCTTTTTTATTTTTAACATAGTTTTCGGTTTAAAATAATATGTTATCTTTTATGCCATATTTATGTTATCTTTTTTTTAGTCTGTTACCTATTTTTTTAAATACTAAGTTTTTATTAAAATAATCAAATTATCAAATATAGAGAGTCTAAAATATAGAATAGCCAATATTTGACATTCTTTTTCTTCTTCACATTTGTATGCCTATACAATTACTGTTCGAGAAACCTTATGTGAATTATATTTGAAATGAATATTGTATTTACTAATAAATAATAGAAAGTGAAAGAATATTGTCCATTTGTTTTGCTGATAAAAATTTCTATCTCTCCACCGCCACTCCCATCCCCCTCCTTCGTGTGGGGCATGTGCAACAAGACATTCTTACTGTTGAATGCATTATCTAACAAAAAGCTATTATCAAATAATTTTTAATAAAAAAATTTTCTTTTAAGTATTATATGATATAAAAGAATATTTTAATAACTCCTCACATTTGAATGAATATAGTATGTAACCATCAGTAAAATATGTACAGTTTTGTAAATCACTCCATATAAAAGAGATAAATTTTAAAGAGACATTGATATAGACATAATATATATAGATAATAGACAATAATATATATAAATAGGCATTGATAACGGTATCATTATCGGGGGGTCAAGGAATGATAACGTATGATATCGGATGGGTGGGAGGGGGTTCAAAATTACCAAAAAGTTGATAACATAATATATGCAAAGCCCAAGCGGTTTGTTACGAAAGAATGCAGAGGATTGGAAATGGGTTGGAAGAGAGAATATAATTTAGGCTTCGATTTTCATGAAGCGCGGTATTTAGTAGCTGTGTGAATTTCGACCAAATACTTAAAATATTTACTAAAATCAAAAAAAGTATTGGGGCCGAACTCCGATGAAAAATTAAATAATGCTTAAAGTACAATCCTTTCTATTCCTAAACATCAGCAAACACTGAAATGTTTAATTAAAAAAATAACAAAATTGTAATTTAACAAATTACAACGACTAGTTAGAAAATGATATTTTCAAAGACTAAAATTTTAAAGATTTATCAATAAATACTATATTTAAATTAATAATAATAATAAACATCATTTTTAAGACGATCATAACGAGTCCTACATTACGTACGCCGTGTATTAAACATTCACATTCCTAGACCAATGATTTAAAAAAAAAAAAAACGTAGTTTATAGATAGACTAGTTTAACTGTTTGAAATGTGCATTTTTATTGGATAGAGTTAATCAGATTGACTTCTGAACAAATTCCATTACGTACGACATTGGTTAAACATTCATATCCCTGGACCCATCATAAACACATTTTAAATGAAATTTCAGTTTTACAATTTTCGGTACTGCAAATATTTAAACTTCTAAACATCGCACATTTAAAATTTTTAGACCGTTGCGTAGAGAAAATATACACTTTTTAATGAAATTTGTTTAAAATCTTTATCATAATTAGTTTTCAAATTATTATTATTTTTTTATTTTTATTGCACTTTTTGTCATCATGGCAACAGAAGTATTCCATTTTTGGACATCAAGGAGCTTAAACTAATGGAGGAGACAACGCTCCACTACGCAATGCTAGGAATGTGAAGCCTGCCACGCCCCCTTATACACCCAAAACATTGAAGAACGCATAGCGAAACATTGAAAAATGAGTTCCGAAAATTTTGAATAAAAATAATTTTAGAGTCCGGATCAGGTTTCTTCGACGATTTTACGTTTATAGAAGATTGTTTATACATATTATCTTGTTTTTATCGTAAAATTTCAGATATTTTTTCATACATACTTCTTAAACACCAAGTGAAAAAAAAATATGTTTTTTACTATGATTACAGTGTTGAATTCAGACATTTTTCTCCGGGAGGGACTTCTGTGGCTCTAGGGAAGGGGACACAAAAGAGTTCCGGGGGGGGGGGGATTACACTTTTTACCGTAGAAAACACAAAATCTAAAATTTCTTAGGGTTACATTTGATAATTCCGGCGGGTAATGTCGCCCACGGGCCACCCCCTGAATTCAACACTGCTATGATTATACTTAAAAAAAACTGGTTATATTTGAAGTTTAATCTTTTTATTGTAAAAAAATTATTTTTCAAACTACTAGGAAGAAGTATTTTGTTTCAGCATGTACTAGGTTTTATTTTTATTTCATATCAATCTTAATATTTATTAAACGGCTAACATTAGATTTAATACAATTTTCACTCATTCTACTCATTCTACAAACATTAGAAGTAAGAATGCGATTTTAAAAAATATTATAATTTCTCTGGTTTAAACAGATAATGAGAAAAATATCCTACAATATGAGTAAAAATGGTTCAAACTTAATAGATCGATTTCTGTTATGAAAATATTGTTTTTGCAAAACTTATTTTTATTAAATAAGGCTATCAAACACCCCCCCCCCCCCCCAAAAAAAAAAAAAAAAACTTTTGAAATGAAAAATACAGAATTAGACAAATTTGTAGACACTTTCTCCTTCTTATAAATATGCACTGCTACTCAAAATCTTAAAAATTAAAGAATGGCTCAAAAATTTTTAATAATATATATAACCTTTTTTACTTATTTAAGTATTATAGATCTCAACAATCTCTTCATTTTAAAAGAAAGGCTTGGTAATATTTATATCTCTTAAGTTTAAGGTCAATTTTTATTCACACAGAAAAGGTACATTTTACAAAGTTTTCCAGAATCAGATTAGAATAATTAAATTTTGTTTTCCTGTTTTTGAAAGTATAGTATATATATATATATTTTAATTATGAGAATTTTAGACTTAATAACCTGTATATTGTAAAGATTTTTTTTTTTTTAATAGAAAGCTGCAAGAGGCCAAGGAAGGATAATTGCCCCTTTATGAATTTTCAAATTTAACTCAAAATCTGTCATGGTATGATTAAAAAAAAAAAAAAAAAGAAAAAATCTGATTTAAAGTAACACTAAGATTAAAAGGCATTAAAAAACTATGGACTTTTTTATTATGGGAAGCACAGAAAAGACCGTGTTATTTTTTGTGTTTCTAAAATGTCTTAAATGGTAAAAACCCCACTGCTAAAAAAATATCCGATATTCTTAGAATTTTCAAGCAGATTTAGTTTTTCAAGAATTTAACAACTTTTCAAGAGTCTTCTGTAAAATTTAACTATCTTGTTACGATCTGTGTCCAACCACCAACACTTGCTTAAAAGAATATTGATTATTTAAAAAAGAGCGAAAACATCTTAGAACAAAAATAAAAGTTATGCTTAAAGCTGTAGCTTTAGATTAAACTAAAGAAAAATACGGAAAATGAGAAAAAATATCTAAATAAGGCGCTTTTGAATTTGAAAATTTACACATTTTCCTATTAGGAGATCCAATGTTTTGGGTGTATGAGGGGGCGTGGTCATTAGCTTAAAAAACGCGGAACAACGGCTTCTCCATGGTTTAAGCTCCTTGTTGGACATTAAACTTGGACAAACAGAAAACGAATAAAATAAAAAATAGAAGTATTCCATTTTTGAACATTAAACTTGAACCAATAAGAAAACGAATAAAATAAGTTGCATAATTCAACCAATAAAAAGATTCAGATATACTTCAGATTTCCCAATTCTCTACCGAGGACAACAACTATTTTTCCAAATAGTTAATAATAAAGAATTCGTCCATGAAAAAATTTTCAGAGAAAAGAGAAATTTATAACTGAACCATAATACATTTATTTCGTTAGAATTTATTAAAAAAATGAAAGTAAATATTTTTATAGAAATGTAGAAAATAATAGCTTCGATGCTATTTTTAAATTGAAAAAGAAATGAAACATACAATGCAAACTTGATTGAGTAAATGCATTTCTTAAATTAAGGTAAAATAAACTTACTACTTTTGATGGAGTAACGTTACAGTTGAGGAGGAAAAAGGCCGCCTTTCAATTTTATGTTTAAACAAGCATAGAAACCATTTATTAGTTGAAACACTAATATTAAACAAAGAAAATATATTTTATCAAAGTACTATGTCAAATAAAATCGTTTGCAAAAGCATGAATTCAAATGCAAATTTATCTTCTTTAATTTTAAATCACGTATAAGAAAACTTTTGTCGTAAATTTTTGTAAAGCATTTTCTTATGATTAAATATTGTTAAAATTATTTTGTAATTTAATTTTAAATCCTATTCAAAGGATCATCCATATTTTAGAAAAAAAAAATACTGACCTTAAGAGATTCTTGTTTTACCGTAGTGAGCTTGTAGTTTGTATGTATTGTTTATCCAAATTACCGAATCGGAAAATTCTATTTCAAATCATTCCGAAACCAAAACCACGAGTAGTTTTGACTTTGGTTGCATCGATTAAAGCCCAATTGACCGACAGTATGCAAGACTCCATTCTCATTTTAAATACCATTCTGCCCATATGAGACATTCCAAAAATAAGTGTGTATTTTCTTATTATATTTGCAAATAATCTTGCATTAGTGACTCGTTGAGAAAATTTTTATTCTGCATTGTTTGTGTGTGTTTCTAATAATTCTTTTTAGCTTAAGATACCGCTTATTTTAGGAAATAACTTACTAAGTGATGATTCGGTATTTCGTATCTTAGAGAATATCCGTTACTCAGTAACGAATACGTACGGTTTGCAACAGCTCTTGCCAAAACCCAATACCTGATTCCTTGCTGCACACGTTGTCTCATGTAGCTGTAAAAAGTGATGTAGAAAAGCTTTTGGACTTTTGGTACGTAATTTTTGTCGCCAGATTTGGCGATATATAACCAAGTTGGCGCCAAACTTGGAGATTTGTTTTCCTCGACGAGATAATCAAGTGGTACCTAATTGTGTAAAAGAGACATCATTAGAACTACAAAAATGACATTCATATTAGCTAACAGTTTACTGCATCAGATTAAGCATCTCATTTTCAACTAAAATATATATTTGCATTGCAGTTTGAATGAAATACAGGGTCTTGAAGAATCGAAGAGTGTGAAAAATATTATTACAAATATGTCAGCTAATTATCCGATCAAAAGCCTTCTTTATGCAAAATTTATGTTTTTTTATTGTATTTTATATTATCTCCTTAAAATTAAAAAAAAATGGAAACTTTTATATACCTTCATCAGAGCGAATATTTCGACAGTCCGAAAAAAAATTTCCGAATAATCGAGGTTACTGATATTCAGAAGGCTGCTTCCCATTAATACATACTAAGTACACCCAAATTTCAAGTCTCTATCTCAATTTGCTCGGGAGATAGCGCGTTTACAGATTCACAGACAAACGGATGACCAAAAAAAAAAAAAAAAAATCTAAAAATATGTTTTTCGGAATCTTCAGTTTCTGAAACATGTAAATTCGTCAAAAAGAAACTTCGATTTTCAAAATGATTGCAAGATTTACCCTATACTACGTATAAATGGTAAGTAATAAACAAACAGTATTTTTTTTTTTTTTTAATCATTTAACAGAATGTTTCCTTGCTGTAATTTTCTTTAACAAAATATGAAACTCGCCGTTAGGGGCGACTGCCCGAAATAAAATTTAAACGTATATTTAAGTATCATTAATACATAGTAATGGTCTATTATGGAAATGCGGATACTTGATTATCCCATCGACCAATTTTCAAATAATTAGTAAAAAAATTAATAATACTACAAATAAAACACCGAATTAAAAATCAATTGATGACGTAACAAACACATGTAACGTATTTAATGTCAAGTGAATGCGACATCAAAGGTAAGCTATTGTTGGCATTTAATCTTACAGTTTGGCAATAGTTTTTTGATCGACGGGATAATCAAGTAATACCGCATTGTGTAAAAGAAGCATCGTTATAACTCCAAAAAATATAATTATATTAACTAACAGTTTACTGCGTTGAATTTAGCGTCTTATTTTCAATTAAAATATATCTTTGAATTGAAAATTGAATGAAATACAGAGTCATAAAAAATCGAAGAATATGGAAAATAGTATTACAAATATCTCGGCAGCTAATTATTCGATCGACTTAATTCTTTATGCAAAATTTATGTTTTTTATTTTCTTTTATATCTACTCCTTAAAATAAAAAATAAAAAAGGAAAATTTTTATATACCTTTCATCAGAACGAATAATTTGAGTATCCGATATAGTTTCATCGTGGTAAGTAATAGTAGTAGTATAGTAATCGAGGTTACTGATATTAAAAATGCTTCTTCCCATTCTTACATACTGAGTACACACCGAATATCAAGTCTCTATCTCAGTGTTTTCGGGAGATTACAGGCACACAGACAGACGGACGGCAATTTTTTTCTTTTTTCTAATAATAGTTTTCCGTAATCTCCAGTGTTTGAAATGTATAAATCTGTCAAAATAATTTTCGATTTTCGAAAAGATTGCAAGACTACCCTATCCTACGTATAATGAGTAAGTAAAAATTCTCAGCGTTTTTTCTAATTTGGATAAAATGGTTTAAATTAATCAAATAGCTTTTAATTCCAGATTTTCAAGTAAATATATTCTCAAGTGCTATCTAATTATTCCGGTTAAAATAATCTCCAAATTAGTTAAATATTTACGTAACAGCTTCTGTGTTCCAATATTTGTTTAGGGTGTTTCTAATTGCATCGAAAAGGAAAAGTGAAACTCAATATCGGAAGTATGGAAAAACAATTATCACGCTATTTACTAATGAGGGAAATGGAATATTTAGAATTTCTGTTTGCAAGTTTTAATTCCTTGTTTTCTGTCAAATAGTAGCCTAATTGAAATGGATGTAAAAATCGATATTTGACACACGAAAAAGATAATTTTAATCTTTCAAGTTTGTGCGATATCTCCTTTTTGACTTCAACTTGCGTAAAATGATGAATTAAAGTATGTATGATAAAAGATATTAAGTGTTTTAGATTTAAACTGAAATATACAGAGTGATTCAAAAAAATGTGGACAAATTGATATGACAAATCAGACACACGACAAGGATACTTATCGTATCACTTAGGAACTTAGGGCCGCAAACCACTTATTGAGTTACAAAATACATGGTATTTCATCCTAATTCAATTTGGAGTGACGGTAATAAATTTCAGAAAACTGAAATATATTGTAATAAAGCATTTAACAGACATTCACACCTTTGTTTTAAATGTAATAACACCAAACAAAAGTGGTAGAAGTTTACATTATGCGCACAAGCAACATGAACTTGGCACTTCACATTTTGGACTGTGATAATCAGTTGCTAATCGATTGCTTGAGCAATATGTTTTTCGAGATCTTTTCGTAACGTTATCACATTTCACACAAAATAAGGTACACATCGTTGCATTTTCATTACAATGTTTTTATTTTCCTCGAAATTATTATTTTCAAATCGGGTGTAGCTAGAATGAAATACCCTGTATTTCTGTCTCAATAAGCAGTTTGCGAACCTATGTTCCTATATGATTTTTTATCCTTGTCATATGCCAGATTTGTCATATCAATTTGTCCACGTTTTTTTAATCACCCTGTATAGTACTTAAATTATGTTTCATTAAAAGATAAAAGCGTGGTTTTAATTTAATATATCTTAACTTTTTAAACAATGGACCAATTAGATTAAGAGATAATCTAATTAAAAATGGTTTATAGGAAGAAGCGCAAATTGAATTTATAAATAATGTGCTGCAAATTATATGAAAATGGCTTTATGCAAAAGTGAACACAGAGAGAAAACAAGCATTTCAAACTCGAGCATTAATTTCAATTTTAACTCATGCAAAATACTGTTTCAATTTGTGATTTTTATTTTTTTATTTTTTAATAGATAGCCATTTATCCGCTTTCGTAAGGGTTAATGTAATATAAACAATGATTCAAACGTACGTAACAAAATTTAACAACAATATCATTACAATAAAGCGCCGATTATCTGCATTCCAATTAACCGTTTAACGGAAACATTTTCATTGCTAAAATGTTGAAATGAATGAATGACACCGGTAATTATGAACAAATATATTGTAAATAAGAAAAAGTGATTTTCAGATACACAATATAATGGATTTTTTAAAATTAAAATTCCGGTGTTGCATACCAGAATTAAAATTTTGTGGTTTCGTAAAGAAACCAATGAACGTTAAAGGATTAATGGAACATCCAGTTTTCCGAACTTCTATTATAGTCCAGACATTAAGTGCTCAAAAAGAACAAATAATTGCAAGTTTTGGTGTAGTTTCGATTTTTGGTTCCCTTTATGTTTTTTGGGTCGCTGAACACGAATCTGGCATTATCCAACAAAATTTGTATCCGGAAACACGTTTTTTTGACAAAAAAGTGACTTTTTTTCGTTTTTTCTAAATAACTTCAAATTTATGCATTTTACATAAAAGTCATCAATACATAAATTAAACAGCACAAAATTTCCTACATTTTTTGTATTAAAGGTTTTTTTTTTCTCTGATCAATGTTCTAGCCGTGGAGCCGCAAAAATGGGTGTGATAAGCAAAAAATTCTGAAAAACGTGAATTACAACACCGTACGTCGATGAAACATGAAAAACAATCATTTTATGCAAATTTTCCCCACTTAATAATGCTAAATATATTATTATTGACTATATTTTATTAATCTGATGTTCATTGTTTCTTTCATAACAAAAAAATAAATAAAAATGAGCATATTTGTGATAAAATCTTCATTTGCTATTATAAAATAATAATAGTAATAATTTCTTAATTTGACTTTTAAATAATGTAAATAAAATAACTAAAATAGGCTTTAACATATAAAAGCTGACACGGATTCCAGTTCTTAAAGTTCTCGAAGTTTAAAATGTGGATGTGAAAATAAAAAAAATCCGGAAAATAGGAATTATGGCACTGTACATTAGATTTAACATGAAAACTGACCATTTTTCGCAAAGACAGACTTTAAATGATACTGAAGATATTATGATCGACTATATTTTACAATGAAGTTGCTAATAAAAACGACTTATTATGAATTATTATTTAATTATAAATAATTATGTACATTAGTACATTACGTTTACTTAAAAAACAAAGTACTATTTCCGCTTTCTTTTATTTGAGGGTCCCTGCTTTTCATCGACATCTACAAAATAGAAAATAGACGAATGGAATTAGTGGGTATTTTTATAACTATCGATATTATAAATAAAAGTTTTTTTAATAGTAAATATTTGACACCTTGCGGCATGACTAATTCCCCTTCCATTGGGTCCTCTGATTCATTGTGTGGGCAATCCATTTCGAGATCAGCTTCAAAATCTAGCTCATCCTCTTTGTCTTGACACACAACTGCGATGTTGTTGCAGTTTCCCGAAGCAAATCTTCTATCTGATATCTTCGCAAATAATTTTTGCTGCTGCTTCAACCACTCGCAGCCTCTCATCTCGACCAGATTTACATGTTTGCTGATACCATGCATTAGTCAGTATCTTCCCTCCTATATTCTTGACACACACAATGGACTTTTTTTCTGATTCTTTGTGATCAATATGTCGTCTCCATATTCCTCAATGAGGTTAAACTTTACAGTTCTCATATCAGGTTGATAACTCCCTGTAACCTGTTTTATTAGTTCTTCCATGGAGAATTGACACTCGTCATCATGATTTTCAAGGTAATCGTATATACTTTGCATTGCTCTATCGATTGTCTTGGTAAATGGACCACGTTTCTTCTGTTCTTGAACCTTCGGCCTCCCGTAAATATATTTAAAATATTTGATGTGGTATTGAGCATCTGCTGCGATCAAATCATTCACTGGTTCGATGCGTTGAATCATAATCTGCCCATAATCATCATTGCGAGCTCTTGCTGCTTTCAGAATTGTACTTTTGAATCCCATGTGTCGCACACTGTATACAGTATTGCGGCTGCTTGGTGTGTTTTTCGCTTATGTTGCAATGAACTCTTCCGAAATGCCCAGTACACATATAAAACAATTAGTTCGAAAATTAAACTGAGGAGTTGATGATCTCAAAATTTGAGAAGTGCTACCACTTTGTTCCCCAATCTTCTTCACATAAGCAGTAATCATCCGTTCATTTCCGTATGCTTTTCTACACTTAACATGCACATCGACTGAGGTTTTCCACTTTAGGAGAACTGCCTTTCCATTCTTTTGTTTCTGTACTTGCCTTGATTAACGCTGCAATGCCTCGACTAACGTTCACTGACGGCCTCCTCTTCTAAAGGAGAGTCACAAATAAAATACGGCGACATCGCGCAAAATCACTTTAGATGTTCACTATATTCAAGAAGACACAAACAGACAATTACTAAATTATAAGTTAGTTGCATATGGAAATTGAGAGGAATGTGTCCTCCTGATAAGCTAGTGAATGAGCGACGCATATTTCTAACAGAAGCGAGACTGATGGGAAAGGGGGGGGGGGGTAGTATTTCACTGAACGTGGACATAGGATGCGGGAGTTGACGCTTGCCCAACGTTATTTCATACTTGCGCCCCTTCAATTCAATCAAGGGGTAAAGTGCAGATGGGATCAGTTAAAGCCTGTTTTAGTTATTTTATTTACATTATTTAAAAGTCAAATTAAGAAATTATTACTATTATTATTTTGTAATAGCAAATGAAGATTTTGATCACAGATATGCTCATTTTTATTTATTTTTTAGTTATGAAAGAAACAATGAACATCAGATTAAAAAAATATAGTCAATAATAATATATTTAGTATTATTAAGTGGGGAAAATTTGCGTAAAATGATTGTTTTTCATGTTTCATCGACGTACGGTGTTGTGATTCACGTTTTTTAGAATTTTTTACTTTTCACACCCATTTTTGCGGCTCTCTCACGGCTAAACCATTGATCAGAGAAAAAAAAAAACCTTTAATACATAAAATGTAGGAAATTTTGTGCTCTTTAATTTATGTATTGATGACTTTTATGTAAAATGCATAATTTTGAAGTTATTTAGAAAAAACGAAAAAAACCACGTTTTTTACACGTTTTTCCGGGGGGGGGGATTTTTTTGATAATGCCAGATTCGTGTTCAGCGACCCAAAAAACATAAAGAGAACCAAAAATCAAAACTACACCAAAACTTGCATTTATTTTTTACCAAGTGCCTGGACTATTAATACTCCTTTTTTTTTTAAGAATAAGAATAAAATGTTGAAAAATAACTATAAAACTGAAAATATAGTAGAAGCCCGATATAACGCGGTTTTGCGAGACATGTTTCGCACCCGCGTTATAACTTAACCGCGGTATATCGGAACGACGCCAAAGAAATGGTACAAAATGATGAAAACATTTACCCGGTTTGTGAAATATAACTAACTTCACCATTCATTGAATACAGACTGCATCTTGCGCTATCTTAAAAAAGTCCATAGTTATTGTTTGACAAACTAAAACTTTTTTTTCCCCTATATTGTTTTACACTTGCAAGATGGAGCAGATGAACACAATCTGAATCGCCTTGCCTCTCCATCCACAAAATTACCTTCGTTTCATGTGAAATAACTTCATTAACATATAAAACGTCATCTTTCATTGCCACATCATTTTCAATTTCATCATCATCACCATGCTTCTGCAATTTTTATGCGTTACAGCATCAATGATATCCTGATTTGTTATAACCTCTGAAATTAGTTTGCTGTTGTCAATCTCAGTATTCTATCCATCCATTCAAATCGTTAACAGAGATATCGAGATGCATAGCACTAACCCGCAGACTCCAAATCCCTCATTGTGTTTCACTGAAATTTTAAACACAAAATTAATCCTAAAATTGATAATTTTTTTTCGGGGAACATACTCTTCCTCGCAATAAAACCGAATTCGCGGTACATCGGACCGCGTTATTTCGGGCTTCTACTGTATGTGAAAAAAAAAAATTGCATAATCCTCGTGTTTCGGGTGAATTCGGTGCGTTAAACTGTTTATCTAAAGTAGGTGTTGCGAAATGCCTGTGTGTAGAAAAATTGAAATTCTCAAAAGATTCAGGGAGAAATTCGGGGAGAACCAACTAGCCATAGCCAAACACTTACACAAAAAAATTAGTCCAATTCTATGCATAACTTCATACATTTTTCTGAAGTATAATATTTAAAATGGCACAAAAATCTCTACTGCAGCGCCCCCTTCGGGCAGATTTTTTTTTAATTCCGGGAACGCCAACTAGCTATAGCCAAACATTTACACAAAAAAATTGGCTAAAATCTATGCATAACTTTACACATTTTTCGGTGGTACACTATTTAAAATGGCACAAAAATCGCTAATACAGCGCCCCCTTCCGGCAGATTTATTTCAAATTCGGAGAGGGCGAGGAACCAACTAGCCATAGCTAAACATTTATACGAAAAATTTGGCTCAACTCTATGCATAACTTCATACACTTTTTCGGTGGTACACTGAAAATGGCACAAAAATCGCTAAAATAGCGTGCCCTTCCGGCGGACTTTTTTAAAATTCAGGGGGGACCAACTAGACATAAGGAAAGACTTACACAAAAAATTTGGTTCATTTCTATACATTTCTTCTCATTTGGTTACAGTTTTACTTACCCATCATACGTCAGTCAAATTACGTAACGATTGTTATTTAACGTAAGGTCTACCGTAACGTAAGGGTAACCTAAGATCATTATCCGTCATACGCTAAGTCTTGCAATCGTTTTGAAGATCGAAAAAAAATTGACGGATTTACACGTTTCAGATACTGGAGATTCCGAAAAACATATTTTTAGAAAAAAAAATGCAGCTCGTCCGTCTGTGTGTCTGTCTGTAAACGCTCTATCTCCAGAACAAATTGAAATAGAGGTTTCAAATTTTGTATGTACTTGATATGTCAGAATGGGGAGATGCCTATTTAATATCAGTAACCTCGATTATCCGGATTTTTCTTGCGGACTCTCGAAAATTTTGTTCTGATGAAAGGTACATAAAATTTTTCGAATTATTTTATTTTAAGGAACGAACATAAAAGGGAATAAAATAGCAAAAAAATTTGCATAAAGAACGAAGTTGATCGGATTATTAGTTGCCGAGATATTTGTAATCCTGTTTTCCACATTCTTCGATTTTTCATGAAGCTATATTTCGTTCAAATTTCAATTCAAACACTGTCAGAAAAATTCGTCAATATACACTAAGTTATCGTTATTTTTTCACAAATAATTTCTGTTCTCCCAGAAAACGTATTTGTTCTGTGAGTTCATTCCGAGCGTCGAAAAATGAGGAAAAGTTTCCGTTTCTATCCAGCACGCATGCGCATTGGGTCTGTTAGTAATAAGTTCGAATTTATTTTTAAAATGAAAAACAAAAATATTCTATTGATTAAAATGTCTAATTTAGTTTTAAAAGACAAAAATGTTTTCGAATTTAAAAATAAATAACAATTACTTTCTTTATTCGTTCAAAAATTCTCACAAATAGAACATCCATGTTTTTTCTCTAACATTCTACGTAATATATTTAAAATTCACATTTTTATACTATATCAATACTAAACGTAAAAAAAACCCAGCCACAGTTTCATTAAAGATGAAATCTTTCCGAGATTAACTGCATAATTAAAAGCTTTTTAACGAAATACACCAACCCACACCATATGAAATGAAGAGTTCTATTTTAACGCACAATCATCATGAGCAGCCGTAGCGCCGTGGATTAGCGTTGGTCTGGTAATCCTGGGGTCCTTGGTTCGATCCCCGCCTCTTCCGCATTGATTTTTTCCAAACTTTTTTCAAGTGACGGATATTTTTCCTCTTTTGACAGAGAAAAAAATAAACAGAAAATCGTCAATATACAGACAATTTCTGGCAGCAGTGCTGCCAGTGCATTTTCTGTGAAAAGACGGAAGTTTTTTTGAGAGTGAAGATACATTTTAATTGGAAATGAGCACTTAATCCGACGCAGTAAACTGTTAGTTAAAATGACTATTACTTTTGGAATTATAAGGATTTTTTTTTACGCAATTCGGTACTGCTTGAGTAGTTGGCGTTTTATATAATTTTTTGAAATTGGTTCAGCAATTCGTTAATAGAGCATTACAATGTATATTAAAAATATTTAAATATACATTTAAATTTTGTTTCGGAATTGCAATGCATTTTATAAATACTTTACACATGTTTTATTTTCATGTATTATATTATGCATATTCATGATGAGCAAGTACTACTGTGGCCCTCAACGACTAGTTTTGTTTTTCATTCGCCAAATTGCCAATATTGGTCAAAAGCCAGCGAGAACTCTGATCACATACCTTTTTTCTGGTTTCCAAAATAAACTATGGTCCGTGGAAGACTTTGTGCTTTTTTTTTTTTTTTTTTGTGTGTTATTACAGCATTTCTGGATAATAGTTTTTAGATTCTGCGAATGACGCTATGAAATGATACTAAACCCATCCTTATACAATTTTTCCAGATCTCTGCAACATTTTACAAAGTAAAGGAATAAAATCACTTAGATTTCAGGAAGTTTGTAGAGTATAACATTTACACACTGTCGTTTGTTGTACAACGGTAATACGCTGCTGATCTTATCATTTGCATTATACATAACTTTATCAGTTTATCGTATATAATATGATTAACAGTTTTCTTGTTTACGTTCTAAAGTTTAAAAAACATTAGCATTAATTTCTAACATCCCTACTTGCATCCCTTCCCTACTTGTAGTCGTGAAAAAAGTTATATATTGCTCGTGAAGCGTAGCAAATGAGGTGCGCTCGTACTATAACGAAGTTTTAAAAATATTCAGTTCATGCAGTTGCAGTATACAGTACTTCGGATTCAGTATAGGGATAGAAATCTTTTGTCTAATCTTTCCTTTTGTCCCTGTAAGTACTATCTGCTTTATATTATGCTGAAAGAAACATGTATTAAATCTCAACAACGTATATCATTTTCTTAAAATGTGAAATAATTTAATATAGTTAAAGCACGCCCCAAACAATGTTTCCCCGTATACCATTATGTAGTGGAATACTTTTGTGCGGCCCTATAAATTAATAATAAATATTCTTTGCATCACAGATTATACAGAATGTATATTTTAGTATGTACTTCATAGATTGATGTCAATTCTATTATATTCGAAAGAATGTAATACCATTAAAATGCACTTGATTTTTTTTTTCTCATTGACTCTAATGTATCGGAATACTTTGGATTATCCCTGTAATTGAACTATGTATCCTATTTTCATAAAATTTGAAATGGGACGACAAAATTATGTCATAATTATATATTTTGATTTCAAACGATTTGGTTGGGTAGTTTTTGCATTGTTATGTGTGGACAGACAGACTGAACGACAACTACAGGTGCTACGCATTTACATAATTAAGAACGCATCTAAAAACAGAGGGCGTACGCTAAATTCATGAACGTCATGCCTAGCGATATATGCTATTGCTTTATTTGAGAAACAGTAGGTACAACCCTTTATCTACCGAATTATGAATTCATGAAAATTTTACATTCTAAAAATTTGAATTTACAGGGATTTTGTGCAATATTTATAACCCCACTCAAATCTTTTCATTTTAAATTGTTTTCTTAGTATTTTGTAGAATTATAAAATGTACAAATAGGATGTTCTTACAATATAAATATAGAAATATTTTCTAAATAAAAAATTCCCATCCCCCTCCCTCAGCGCCAAGAAAGCTGAAAAAATGCAAAGGCAAAAGAAATCAGCCTTTTAAAAATATTTTTTGTTTTGTGTAACCAATGATGCTTTTTCAAAAAGATAAATTAATGTATCTGTAACTCATTCTAAAAAGTATTACAACTAATTGACGTATTAAAAGAATTTTTAATAAGTAATTTTAATGGTTTATAAGTATGTATGGCGTAAACCTACATATACCCTCCACTACATCCCTGTTTATTTGATGTCTTTATTTACTTAATATTAATTGCTTTCAATATTAAGAATATCTCAATTTTCTAAATTCAATTAAGTGGGGTAAAAATTTGACAAATCTTCTTCCTTAAAGAGATTAATAAGAATTTAAAGAATTTCAGTTTAAAACATTTAATTGAATGCTACAACATAACAAAATAAGTTTCAGCAAACATCTGTTTCTTAACTACTTTATATTGTCTCTAAAGTAAGTATTTGATGGCGACTCTAAAAGAATCATCATTTATTCATTTGCTGACGTATATAAGGATCTACAAATACAAGATACTTAAACGACTAAGATAAATCTTTCAAAATACTTTTAGCTCAACACTTGAATTAGATTTCTTAAACATCTTTTATCTTTAAACTATCTAGATTCTCTTTGATAACTGACTTTAGCGAACAACCGTCATTTTTTATAAGAACAAAAAAAATCATGCGTCAAGCATAGATTATGAAACACTTTCCATCACATTCAAAATAATGTAACAAAACTGCACCGTTTAATAAGTTAAAATGATACTACTTCGTTATCCCGTCAACCAAAAAACTATCGCCAAACTATAAGATTAAATGCCGATAATGGGTGATCGTGAAATGTCCCATTCAATGACATTAAATACGATACATGTGTTTAAAACATCATTAAATGAATTTTATTTCGACTTTTTATTTTTATTTTTACTAGCATTCTAATAATTATTTATTTTTCCGCTATTTAAAATAAAAATTATGTCAATATGTATAATTTGGCTATTAGTTTAGCGATTTGTATACTTTGGCGAAATTGGTCGACGGGATAACCAAGTAGTACCGTTAAAATATTGTACCTATTTGAACAATATGGAAGGAAGTCATTTGTAGTAAACGTAAGAAACGTCTGTCAGTTTTATTATATGTGAAATAATTTAACATAATTAGTGTATGACACAAATAATGTCCCCTCCCCTGTCTATGCCATTGTGTAATGTAATTCTTATGTGGTGCCATGTAAATGAATAATAAATATTCTATGTGCGACATAGTTTACAAAATGCATATTTTAGTACCCTTCATAAATACATATTAATTTCATTATGTTTCGATGGGTGTAAACCGAAGCAACGGCTATCAGTTTTATTACACATGAAATAGTTTAATATAATTAAAGTATGGCGCAAATAATTTTCCCCTCCCCTATACCATTATGTAATGGAAATCTTTTGTGGTGACCTGTAAATGAGTAATAAGTAGTTAAAAATCACTTGAAACTATTCTAAACCACCGGCCATAGTGTCGCGAAATACTACAGGCTGACCCTGTATTTAAACTATACATCCGATTTTACTTTAATTTAAAATGACTCAAAAAAATTGTAAAACAAATAGATATTTAAAATATCAAACGATTCGGCTGGGTAGTTTTGTGCTGTTATAGGCGGACAGGCAGACGGATTGACAGACGAATGGATTTTTCATCATGTTTCAATCATGTTTAATGTCCAGAAATGAAATACTTCTGTTGCCACGATGACAAAAAAAGTATTAAAAAAACTACAAAAAATTAATAACTTAAAATATATCTCTTAAAATAATAATTTTAGTGCCCTTCATAAATACATGCTAATTTCATTATATTCCGATGTATGTAAACCTAAGCAACGTCGGAATATAATGAAATTAGCATGTTTTATCAGCCAAAATACTATTGGCTGACTCTGTATTTAAACTATACATCTGATTTTACTAAAATTTGAAATGACTCAAAATTGTAAAATAAATATATAATTAAAATATATATTTAAAATAACAAACGATTCGGTTGGGTAGTTTTGTGCTGTTATGCGTCATAGGCAGACGGATAGACAGACGAACGCATTTTTCATCATGTTTCAATCATTTTGAATGTCCAGAAATGTCTTCTGTTGCGAGGATGACAAAAAAAAGTATTAGAAAAACTACAAAAAAAATAATAACTTTAATCATTAAATATCTCTTAAAATAATTATTCGATTTCAATTTGTCTGCATCAGCGTATTCATCAACAATTTTTATATAATACCACCAATTTTCATATTTTTGTGTGCAATAGCTTTCTTAATATTAACGAAAAAATACCTCCGGTCACGAAAAACTCATTGTCAGCGGCGGTGACTGCGAGAGTAGCTTTTTAACATTTTCCAACTAACAAGGGCACCACCAAACATGGTGCTCACAGAGTTTGATGATTTCAAAGTTTGTTGTAGGAGTCATACCACGAATTATTCTGGTGAAAGGGTTTCTTCAAATGGGCCTTGGTTTTTGAGAAATTGGGGGTTAAAGCTCAGCGTATATTTCAAATACCTATTTGTACAAACGCAGAATGTCAATACGTGGCTCAGTGTCAGCGCGCTAGGCTGCGAATCGAAAGGTTGTGAGATCGAGTCCCTCCTCGATTTTAATTTTCTCTTTTTACTTATATTTATATCTTTTACACGCTACAAATTTTAAGCAGAATGGGGAATTCTACAGTTTTGAACCTTTTGATATTTTCTGAAGAGGCTAGTTTACTTTTTCAATTTAAAAAAAAAAAAAAAATTATGGGTGATGACTGTTCGAAGGATGAAATGCATTTTTAATTACGATATGCGCTTTTCAGTTTCACTAAATGTATGCATATTATATGGTGTATATAAATGTTAATAGTTTCGCAATTTAGGTATACAGGGTTACACAAAAGAGCTCGGGAAGGTTACTGAATATGAGCGTAATTTGTTTAAAGTTGGTTTTTAAATAAATTTTGCATTTTTACGTAGAAATGCATTTATTTTACTATGCAATGTTTGTAGAATATAGATAAAATGATATACAGGGTCACGGAAAGAACTGGATACGGGTTCGCCTATGGAGGATAATTTCTGGAAATGTGATTTAAGTAGTTTAAAGAATATTTTTTGTGTGAATTAAATTTTAGCAAAATACTTTCGTTTAATAAAGGTACTAGGTAAACTACAGGCCTGAACTAAAGTATTGAAATAAGTTTCCATCTATTAGTATAAATTGCTAAAAAAAAATTTCAACCACCTAGGCGTTTTTTTTTTTTTTTTTTTTTTTTTTTTTGCTAAACTAAATTTCTTTATTATATAGTTTATATATCAACCGACAAATCAAATACAGGGCTGTTCAAAAGTATTAGATTAGCTATTTGGTTATGGAAAGTAACATCTCATTTTCCTGGACAACGGAGTTTTGTTAAAGATTTCAGGAAGTGTGGAAAGTGTTTCATAATCAACGAAAGATTTTTCTTACTTATTTTTAGAATAGAGATATATATATGCATGATAGGTGAGTAATTACGGTGAAACCCAACAACTAATTTTTGTTCGTTTTTCAAGCCTTCCTTATGGTCAATTCTGCCCAATCTCCACTAATTTATTCATGTTATACTACTTCAAATATGTTGAAATTGATTTACATCACTGTGCACCAGGCCCGTAGCCAAGATTTCCTTTCGAGAGGGGCTGAATCTACGAATTCATTTTCTTCTGACAGTAGTAATGGGAATATTTTAAATCATAAATAAACAAATAAACAAGGCTTAACCTACGATATAATCCTGCATAATATACTTGTCAATTTCAAAAATTGTTATTTTTTCGATTTCTTTTACAATTTTTAATTTCTAAGAGCTCTTTCAGTACCAGTTCAAAAACCGACAGTATTTTTGAGGGAAAAAACTTCAAAGAAAAAAATTACAAACTAAAATTTTTTGCGATGAACCTCATATCTTTATAAGAATTTTTTTAAATTATACCAAAATGCAAGTAAGTAATTTTAATGGATTTAAGACACAGGATTAAAATTAGCATACGCGTTTCTTGCTTTTCGAGAGCGGGGTCTTAAAATGATTAATCTGTAGATAAAATTAATTACGGATTTTTTATTTTTCCATATAAAAAATAATTGTTACAAATATATGTAATCGTAAAAATTGCATTCGCATTTCACATTCTTTAATTACAAAAGTTATAAATGTAGTACTCATGGTACAATAAATTTTCTAGTGCTACAGAAGCATCACTTCTTCGTGACTTCTTTGCAGCCATGAGGCTGATTATTACTTTATCAGGATCTATTGTAATATCCCAACAAATGGATATCATCGTAAGGCTGCTCAGTCTCTCATCAGTTGTTGGAAGGTGTTGGTTTCTAACCCAATCTCGCGCGTCAGCCTAATCGTTCGAAGTTTGCCTTAATGTTCTTCTAACCTGGTATTTAATTCCATAGTAACGGGCTAGGTTCTTTTTCCACGACTCTTATAGAGGGCGCCTTATTGCATTACAGTACTCTAAAACTTTTGGATCTCTGTATTTCTATCAATACAGAGAATTCGTAAGAATTCTCTAGCACTATGCTTCATATTCAACTTTCACTTACGAAATTAACACCTTATGTTTGAAATATTTAGAAAGATTCTCCAAATTTCCTTTCCAGAATTCTCCAATTCTCTAAATCATTTACTTGAATGAATCTAAAATAATTTCCCGAATTATTGGGGTTTGTGCATTTTTAAAATACTAATCCACATATCTAACTCAAAGGGCAAACTATTCAATGCTTTAAATGTCCATGGTTTCATCAGTATTCAACCTAAAACTAATCGTATTATTTATTTTGGTAACAAGTTCTTCAGTAACCATACCTCAGTATATTTGAATTATTTCATTCTGAATGTCTGATCTGAAATAAGAAGTAGTATTTCTATGAGCATTTATAACGTTTCAGTTCCTCATCTCCAGGATTTGCTATAAATCTTTAAAAAGTTCTTTGCCTACCGTTCCTTTTATTTGTTCTTTAACGTTAGAGGACCGGTATTATGATTATTTCGTCATAGCATTTCTTGCTCAGCACAAAATAAGATTATTTTGCCTCCTAGAAAACTCTTTACGAGGAACTGTGAACAACCGCCTAAAAATCCCTACTCAGAAGTATCCATCCTTGCAGTTGATAATAGTACAAAAGACAAAGAAACTTTCCCACGCAAACAGACTACTCTCTGCTAGAGGCACCGGGGGTCGGGCCAGTAGAATGATTCCGAATTTGCAAAAGGGCCAGACCGGCGGAATGAGAACAATGTTTTTCAACGGGACGGACCGGCAAAAAAATTGAACGGGTCATAAGGGCCGAGCCGATAAAAAAAAATTAGCGGGTCTTCCGGCCCGTTATAAAGATTCCAACAAAGGTAATAAAATACAAGCTATATTCAATAACTATGGCTTCAACGAGAAAAAATATAAATGTGCGTTACGAGCCGATACTAGTTTGACAACAATAGAGAAAAATGTATACATATAGTCGAGTCAGGCCGAAACTACACTTAAATGTTCTCAAGATTTGTTGGGCAGACAATATGATTTGTAAAAGTATTAATAGCAATAAAAAAATTTTATTAACGAGATCTTTGGAAATATACTTCTTGGTGGTTCTTACAGGTGGTTCTTTAATTTACTACTCAACAATGTAAAGTTGACACATTTTCTGACAAATTTTAGCAATAAAGTTATAAAATAGACAACCCTGTTTATTGAAGAGATTTGGAATCGAATAGCGTTTTCCATTTTGGTAAATAAGATACTTGTGTATACTTGTTGAGATGTAAGAGATTCATTCTTGTTACGTAGTTTCAGATTTTTCTCTCTTCCCATGCTATCGCTTCCAGAAATTTTGATTCAAAAAGCTAACTGTCTGTGTTTTCTTAAATTTCTTGTATCAAAAAATGGATAACGCCATTCGTTTACATAGTTTCTGAATAAAAACACCTGCTAATCTTATGTTTTTCCGAAAAGAAATGAATTCAGAAATGTATCAGAAAGTATCTCCTTTGAGTTTGAGAAAATCTTTAATAAATGATATTGAAATATTTTTATAAATCTACTTTATACTATTCAGCTTCAAACTAGTTGGATGTACCAATCCCAAAACTTTCTTCTATCTCATACGTACATTTTAATATTTTTAAAAAATAGTTACTCATTTTAATGCTTTAATAATTTTAATTCAATATCATACCAACTTTGGTTTTCATCTTAAATTTCTGCTTCAGTCAGTTAATATGAGTAAAAACGAATTTCCGTCTCTGCACGAGCTGACAGACAATAAAATGATAGGCAGATTTTTTTTTTCAAATTCAGGGAAATCCTACTGGTCTTACCAAAAAATAATCATATACAAAAAATTTAGTTCAGTTCTAGAACTAACTTCAAACACTTTTAGGTGGTGCAATATTGAAAATGGCACAAAAATCGCGATTGCAGCGTCCCCTTCCGGCGGATTTTTTTTTTTCAAATTCAGGAAGGACCAACTAGCCATAGTCATCCACTTACACAAAAAATTTGGTTCAAATCGATGCATAACTTCATATACTTTTGGTCGGTACAATATTGAAAATGGCACAAAAATCGTGATTGCTGCGTCCCCTTCCGGCGGATTTTTTCAAATTCAGGGAGGACCCACTAGCCGTAGTCATACACTTACATAAAAAATTTGGTTCAATTCTATGCATAACTTCATATACTTTTGATCGGTACAATATTGAAAATGGCACAAAAATCGCGATTGCAGCGCCCCCTTCAGGCAGATTTTTTCAAATTTAGGGAGGACCCACTAAGCCGTAGTCATACACTTACACAAAAAATTTGGTTCAATTCTATGCATAACTTCATATACTTTTGATGGATACAATATTGAAAATGGCACAAAAATCGCGATAGCAGCGCCCCCTTTCGGCGAATTTGTTACAAATTCAGCACCATCGGCCACTATGGCGTCTTTGAAGTTTATTGATACCCTATCGTCTGTCTTCGCACCATTTCTTTTCAAAATTTCCTATGAATAATTTAAAAAAAGCCTTTAATGATTAAAAGGTTTTTAAAAAATCATTATTTTTAAAATAATTTTATATCACAAGGGTCTTTTACAGTTTTTGGCTCCTTCTTCGGCAAAACATTTTAACTCTCGTCACTCTGAGTATTTATTATATCGTGATATAATGAGTATAGACGAAATTAAATAAGATCATAGCACGAAGCGTATTAAATTTATTTTTCCCAAGTCAAATTAATGATATGATACATGCATTACACTTATTGGATTTTACTGTGCATAACATGAAAATTCCGTTTATAACTTTAGCTGAATAAATTTATATTTGTACAACTAAAAACTAGTCGTTGGGGGCCACCGTAATACTTACCCATCATGGATATGTAATGAAAATAAAACATGTGAAACTATTTATACAATGCATGGCAATTCATAAACAAAATTTAAATATTGTTAATATACATAGTAATGCTATATTAAAGAACTGCTGATGTACCAATTTCGACAAATCTATATTATAAAGGCCAAACGTATCTGTGCGTAACGCATACGTCATTTTGCGAATGGCAACACTTCCAAATTTGAAATGAAATTTCAGTATTGCACTTAATGATACTACAAATTTTTAAAGTTCTAAATATCGCACTTATTCCATTCTTACACCATCGTGTAGGGAAAAAAATGTACTTTTAAATAAAATTTGTTTGAAAGCTGTATCTTAATTTGTTTTTGAAATATTAATTTTTTTGTAGTTTTTAATATCGCTTTTCTTATTGTGGCAGCAGGAGTACTCCATTTCTATTAAAAGCAAAGGAAAAAATAGGAAGAAATTGATTACTGTATCTCTGTGTTGCCATTTTCTCATTAAAAGGGAAAAAAATGAAATTTAAATATCTTCTGTTATAAAACCCAGTGAATTTTGATTTCATTTAGAAAATTTGATTTACACGTAAAAGAATATCAACAGCTTAATATCTGTTTCAGCTAATAGCATTGAGACTTAAAGTTTTGAATCAAATTGAGCAAATTAAAATGCCAATTTTTTTCTGAAAAGTTGAATACAGATATGAAATGTGCATTTGTAAATTTTGATATGATAAAAATGGTGCCAGATTTAGATTTCATGGGATTTTTTTTTTTTTTTTTTTTTTTTTTGTATGATTGAGTCAAAGTTGAATAAATTTTGTTTTTTTTCATTTTGGAATACTAGCATAAGAACCTAAATTGATAACTGTATCATAATAACATATCTTTATTATTTTTTACTGCTTACATGTACGATTAAAGTTTAATTTTAACAATTTCTACAACTGAGTTTTATAGAAATAGTATTTTGTTAATTTGACGTTAAATATAGTTTTTTAAGAGTTAGACTTACCAATATAAGGTTCTTTTTTTTTCTTTTTCTTTTCTTTTTTTTTTTTTTGTAACTTATTTTGAATGTTTGTTATAAATCAATGAAACAATTTCTTTTTAAACAATTTCTTTCGTCGAAATTCGACGGGTTCTACCTTGTTATATAAAACGCCAAACTACTCAAGTAGTACCGAACTGCGTAAAAGAAACATCCTTATAACTCCAAAAATAATAATTCTATTAACTAACAATTAACTGTATCGGATTAAGCGTCTCATTTCCAATTAAAATATACTTCTGAATTGAAATTTGAATGAAATACAGGGTCATGAAAAATCGAAGAATGTGGAAAACATGATTACAAATATCTCGGCAACTAATAATCCGATCGACTTTGTTCTATATGCAAAATGTGTGTTATTTTATTGCCTTTTACGTCCATTTCTTAGAACAAAAAAATTCGAAAATTTTTAAATACCTTTCATCAGAACGAATTTTTCGAGAGACCGAAAAAAATAGTTCCGGATAATCGAGGTTGCTGATATTAAATAGGGTTCGTCTCATTCTTACATACTAACTACATACAAAATTTCAAGTCTCTATCTCAACTTGTTCGGGAGATAGAGCGTTTACAGACAGACAGACAGACAGACAGACAGACGGACAGACATACAGACAGACGGACGGACGGCAAATTTTTTTTTCTAAAAATATGTTTTTCGGAATCTCCATTATCTAAAACGTGTAAATCCGTCAAAAAAAAATTTTCGATTTTCAAAACGATTGCAAGACTTACCCTATACTACGTATGATGGGTAAGTAATATAAGTAGTTCTAATGTAATCGCAGAAATAAAACTAGTCGTTGGGGGCCACCGTAATACTTACCCATCATGGATATGTATATGAAAATAAAACATGTGAAACTATTTATACAATGCATTGCAATTCATAAACAAAATTTAAATATTGTTAATATACATAGTAATGCTATATTAAAGAACTGCTGATGTACCAATTTCGACAAATTATATAAAACGCCAAACTACTCATGTAGTACCGAACTGCGTAAAAGAAACATCCTTATAACTCCAAAAATAATACTAATATTAACTAACAATTAACTGCGTCGGATTAAGCGTCTCATTTCCAATTAAAATATACTTCTGAATTGAAATTTGAATGAAATACAGGGTCATGAAAAATCAAAGAATGTGGAAAACAAGATTACAAATATCTCGGCAACTAATAATCCGATCGACTTCGTTCTATATGCAAAATGTGTGTTATTTTATTGCCTTTTACGTCCGTTCCTTAGAACAAAAAAATTCGAAAATTTTTATATACCTTTCATCAGAACGAATTTTTCGAGAGTCCGAAAAAAATAGTTCCGGATAATCGAGGTTGCTGATATTAAATAGGGTTCGTCCCATTCTTACATACTAACTACATACAAAATTTCAAGTCTCTATCTCAATTTGTTCGGGAGATAGAGCGTTTACAGACAGACAGACAGACAGACAGACAGACGGACGGCAAAATTTTTTTTCTAAAAATATGTTTTTCGGAATCTCCACTATCTAAAACGTGTAAATCCGTCAAAAAAATTTTTTCGATTTTCAAAACGATTGCAAGACTTACCCTATACTACGTATGATGGGTAAGTAAAAATAATAAAAAAAGAACTTTTTGTCAGTTTTTACTATTATTAGATTTAACTTAAAAAAACTTTCGGGAGGGGCTTCAGCCCCCTTAGCCCCCTCTCTGGCTACGTGCCTGCTGTGCACTATACTATACACTTATTACATAATACGATTTGCTTTGCATTAATCTTTCATATACAGGAACAAACAAAATAATTCTGTTACCAATATATCTATGATCAGTAATTGCTGGAAGTGATTTTTCTGTTGTGGTATTCGTTCAATTACTTATTTATTTTTTTATATTACTGGTACGTATAAATTTTAATAATCATATACAGGGCTGCACAAAACATCTAAAGTACATTATCGTTTTATCATTGAAGTTGATGAAGGAGCTTCTTTAACTGTTTCATGCGTTTTCAAATTGAATTGCCAATTCCAAATTTTATATACTATATATTATATGAGAAATTTATAAATTATTTACAAAATTGCATAAAAATTATTCCGCCTATTGTTTGCAAATGCTGAAATTGTGTTTTCAAATGTGTTATGCATTTCGCAAAATGTTTATTTAACACGTTGAGTGCCACAGTGACTAACACTGAACTTTTTGTTTCGGCTGCGTCAGTCACTGGTGACTGAGTCAGGCTAGAGCCTCTAGCCAGGCATGTAGTGGAGGGTATGCGGGGGCATACGCCGTATACTTTCTGGATTTTTTAAAGGAACACGGTATATTCTCTGTTTTTTGAGAGAGCTGTAGCAAATACATTCTATGGTATACCTCCATCCTTAAGCGCATACGCTCTGCTTAACACGTATATCCTCTGTTATTTTTACGACTACATCTTTGTGACTGATAGTGTAAAATGTGATATAAAACTATAAAAATTATATTGTTTTAAGTAATTATTCAGATAGTATAATCGTGCAATAAATATAAGTTAAGCACTTTTAAATATTTTTTCAGTAATTATTTAAAACAGAAATGAAATGCTTTAGTTTTATCTCGTATTTTAGGTTGTCATCACCAGTTACTGACGTGGCCTAAACGGAAATCTCAGTTATCAATCACCGGTGACTAACGTTGCACTCAACATGTTAAACATTATTTTCACCTTATTAAACTGTTAAGTTTTATTACAGTATCATAAATGTGTTGGAATGTGCTCATAATATATACATATAAGGCATGATTTCACGTTCTTTTTCTTTTTTTAAGGCCCAACACTAGTTACAGGAAAAGACCCGGATGATAATGTAAAGTCTATGGGAGCATTCTTTTCAAATATCTCGCTCAAATTTTAATATTTTTACACTTTTTTTTTCTTTTTGGCATTGGATTGCTCAGGACGATCCACAACTGGCCTAGTTTTTACTTTTTCAATTTTGGTTTAAGATTTAAGGAAAAAAAACTTTAATTTTCAAAACCGGACTAAACCGGTTCTGAAATTAAAACTATCGTACTATAAAATATATCTAAGCAAAATCGAAAAATTAAAAGCTAGGCCAGTTGTGGATCGTCCTGAAATACGCGATGCAGGAAAGTGTAAAAATATTAAAATTTGAGCGAGATATTTGAAAAGAACGCTCCCATAGGCTTTACATTATCACAATCGTCTTTTTCTGTATCTAGTGTTGCGCCTTAAGTGCAATGCATTAATTTCACACGCTAAAGAATCATAAAAATATAAACTATGTTTCTACATAAATGTTTCTATGTGGTCCAAATATCAACATTACGTAAAAACAAGAAAAAATAAATTGATACATAGTTTTATATTTCTTATATTATTTCTCATTTTCGTTTTTCACAATCAATAAAATTATAATTTTTAATTCTGGAAGCTGGGCTAATATAATCATTATATCGTTTTGCATTATTATGCTTAAATTAATAGACATTGATTATCTGTCAGTAAATGCTTTGTTTCAAAGGAAGCATGATAGTTTTCGATGTGGATATTTAGGATCAGGTAATCAATATCCCCTGTTAAGCTGACATATTTTATTGACTTTAAGGTATACATTATCGGACATTGTTTTCTTTGTTGCATGACATATTTAGGATAATGTATTTTAGTTTCTCGATAATTGGATGGTTTTATATATCAAAATAAACTTTACCGACGTGTATAGGAAAGTATTTTTAATATTATTACACTATAGTAATACAAGCATTTTCCTAAATAGTTAAAAGCTACGGTGGAGTTAATTGTGGAATTTATGTCTACGGTTAAAATGACAGACGACTTTTTTAGTTTCCTAGAATAAACTAATCCTTGAAGATTGAAATTGTGGAAATAAAGTTTTATTTATTCAAATATTTTTGAAAAAGATAATTTAATCATGATATTAACTTAGTTATTGATTGAAAAAATTGGTAATTTCAATTTCACACTGAAAAAAAAAAATTGAAAAAAAATATATAATAAAAAAGTTTTTCCCTTTCGTCCCTTTTTTCCACAAAAATGGAGTCATTAAGATGACACCATTATAGAAATAAAAATAAAATTAGAAAAAATTTAATATTTCGAAATCTAATTCAAATTTTAAAATTCTATTAACAGTTTTTAGATGTGCGGATTAATACGGATTTTTGGTGTTTATGTCTCCACATAATACTACATATTTCATCAAAAATTGATGCAAAAAAAATCAGTCATTTAATCAGTCGTTTCATAAAATCGTTTCACAAATTCATTTCATAAATTCGTTTCATTATATTTATATATATATAAGGTAGATATAAATAAGATACTTTTCTTTTGAAAGTAATTTATTCATATGTGTACATTTAATCTTTTATTTCATTAGTTGAAATGTACTACAGAATTTTTCCATAGAAGTGAATTTTTGAAGAACTGAATCATTTATGATATCAACATCTGAGTATGTGTTTGTATTCTACGTCGACTTTTCCAAGAATAAAGATATGATAATAATACTAATTATTCGCAAGGATCCAAGCATTTCATAACTCTCGAAATTTAAATTAGTTCCTGGCTAAACATATAACTTTTTCATTTTTAATGAAATTTCTTTATTTTCAACAGCTAAATTAAACCATTTTTTGGATAAAATAGAGAAAAAGGGAAATAATGGAGACTATTGTGATTTTGTTGACATTATTTTCTCATTAAAACTGAAAAGTTTTTTTTAATAAAAGACTAAAAAAAAAAAAAGATTTTGACTAAATTATACTTTTATGAAAAATTAGAATTCAAGTGCTGAATTCACCTGGGTAAATAATTAAAATTCTTTACAAAAAAAAACACAAATAATGGATATGAATACTGAAAATATGTATAGCCTTAAATTAATGGCTTTTGACCCTAGTTCGAAAATGGAAATTCAGTCCTGGCTAAGTTACTTTGATGGCATGTGTAGCACAGAAATTAAAGATCTTGAATAGAAATTTAAATCTATTTCACAATACTTAAAAATAGTTGTTTTAATGCTTTTGAGCTTTAAAAATTAGTACGTAATAACGCAAGCGAAATACATATAAATGAAAACTTTGAAAGGTATTATTAGACACTGGTGGAAATAGTGTTAAAAAAGCATGTTCTTTATGAAATAAATAAACAAATCAACTTACTGTTTTTGTTTATTGCATTCGAGCTCTTTATTAGCTACATACGTACGACAATATATTTTTTATTTATTTATTTATTTATTTATTATTATTATTATTATTATTATTACAAAATATGTTGTGATTTTCTTTGCATCGTTTCAATTCTACTTTATCACGTCCCCTTTTAAAGAACAACAATTTATCGCCTTGCTGTTGGAGCGACTTGTAATTTTGGTTTGTCATTTAGAGTGCTTTGAATACGGTACCAACACATTTTTATTAGAATGATGTTCTAAATTACGATCACAGCTTTTCATGGAACAAGTTTTCACCATAATCCTCCCTGTTGTTCAAAAACTGCTATAGAAATACGGTTATCCGAAAATTTCTATTGAACCCTGGTTAACCGAAAATGCTTCGATCCTGTGCTTTTCGGATAACCGGGGTTTTACTTTATATATATATTACATACGGGGTTCCCGATTCGCGTCCCGAGTGGCCGGGTCTCTGGCGGGGGCCAGAATGGAGATAGGATAGAAATCAAAAGTTAAAGTTAGACAGGTTTGGAGGGAAGGTTGATTGGGGTCGCGGGAGGGCGGGAGGAGTAGGTTCGGGGCTCAGGGGATGCCGAGTGCCTGTGGCTGCGTGCAGCATGTTGTTGTTGAACTATTAGCTCATTATTTTCATTAGATAAACTCGAAACTGAATCCCTTAAATTTAATTCAGGTAATCTTTCGTCATCTAAATCTGAATCTACCGTATTAAAATGATTAGAATTTCATTTTTCAGATTCTTGTTAGAATTTATTAAATTATTTTTTTAACTTAGCTGGAAGTCATCAGGTCTACATTCTTTTAATTGTATTAGAAAACAGCATTTGTAGTAACATGGTAATTCCCAATGTGCCCCTTCTCTCTTCAATCCCATGAAACTAACCCAATTGCCGCCAGCATTTTTGCCGATCCCACCGAAGCTAGCATAGGGAAGTAAATGTGGCCTTCTCATTGGTTGAATAATTCAAAGAGCAATTGCTGTTTCTAAATGAATTATTCTGAATGTGGATGTACGTATTATGGGTGCATATTGATATAACGTATTAAAATTATAATAAAGAAATAATAAGAATAATAATAAGAACTTTTTAAAAGTAAAAAAAAAACAATTGGGTTTGTAAATATCGCATAATTGATGCCGTTAAAAGGAAATGTGATATTGTTTGTAAATAACTTGTTCTATCATGTTAAAATAATTAAGAAGAAATTCCAATTTCATTGTTATTATTATTATTTTAAATACACAAAACAATTGAGAAACATCATCATTAACTTCTTTAATTCTAAATTCCAGAAAATTTTTCTTTTTATCTGTTAATAAATATGTAAAATCAGAAGGATATTAATGAAAATATATCTTTGTAGAAGGTTTTCAAACAGAAACTAACGTTTGAGTAAATATAAACTCAAACATGAACCAAAACAAAATTCTCTTTAAATTATTCAACCAATCATAAGCCTGTATGTTTTTCCTTGAGCTAGCTTCGGTGAGATCGGCAAAAATGCTCGCCGTTAATGTGAAGAAAGTTAATCAAAAACCTTTAAAATAACATGGAAGAAAAAGAAAACAGTCTCGTCTTTTAAATATACATAGATTATAACTAAATGAAAATTATGTAATATTCAGAACTATTTTTCTTTGTGTATATCAAGGAACTTAAATTAAATGGCAGATGTTGAATCCATTTAGATGCAGGAATGAAGGTAACTGAACATTATGCCGTAACTAACACTATTATAATTGTCTGAGCGAAGCGAAGTCTTTATACTCAGAGATACGTAACGATATTAAAAGTCAAAAAAATTCTTTCGTCAAGCAAATCTCAAAAAGTACTTGTCGGATTTTGATTCTGTTTGTACCAATAGGTACCTATGAAGGTAATCTGGTGAATGCACTACATACGAAAAATTAGTTCCACATAGTTTAAAAGTTATATTAAAAAAACTGATAAAAAAGCACAATTTATTTGCATACGTCACAGAAATTTGGTGTGCGTGATTTTCAACAGCTGGATATTTTCGTAGATAACCGAATCAGTACATGGAGTAAATAGTAATCATTAACGCACTCAAAAATATTGAATGCAATAAAACATTTTAAAATTTAATTATGCAGGAAAATAAAACTGTTATTTTTTTATATTTAAAAAATGTCATAAAAACTTTGATTTTGAGATTTTGTGATAATCTCTTAATAGCATTTTTTGATCGCTAAAAGAATGTTTTATATATTTCGCGTGTGAAAATTAGAAACAATTACGTTTTTAAATAAAAAGTTTCTTTTATGGCATCATTTTCCCTTTATATTTATTTTTATTGCATGTTTTCTTTTAACTTATATTTTGTTTGTGTGTGGAATTCAATTCTGGTCACTAATTTTTCGGCACGGATACCACAAGCGCATCAGATTTGGCGCATTTTTTTTTCAAAGCCCACTTGGCGGTAACTCCGTTTTCAAATAACGCTTACATGCACATTTTTAAATAATTTTCTATTTTCAAAAAGAACTTACAGTAAATAAAATAATAATAATAATTAATAACTATAAAAAGAAATATTTTATATAATTAAAAAAAGGAAATGAAAGTAAATAAACATTTTATGAGTAAATAAACAAATAATAAATAAATAAAGCCGGGTTACCATCTGGGGTAAAATAATGCCATTTTGACGCCAATTATGTACCCTGGTGCATATGTGACATCTTTTCCCATTTTTCATCCATTTCCTGTTGGCATACAACTTTGAAATTTGGAATATGTATGCATACCTAGGAGCAATACTGGAATTAGACATTGATTTTTTTTTTTTAATTCGATCCAAAAAGGGGCAGCGGGGGCTATATTTTAAAGATTTATACTGCATAAAGGAGCCACTTTCCTATTTTTATATACAAGAAGAAGTAAGTGGTATGTAAAAACAATTATAGTATACACAAATAAAATACTTGAGATAATATACTAGAGATATAAGCGCCGGGTTTGGCGAGATATTTTATGCCAAATAGGCGAAAACATCGTTTTGATTACCAGATACATATAGCATGCTATAATAACACATTATTTATTTATTTTAAAATGAAAAAAAAAAAAATAAACGAAACATTTTCTGTTATTAAAAAAAAGAAATAACAATCAATAAATGATAATATTTTTAAAACAAACAATTTATTATAACATTTATATGATAACCAGCATGTTAGGCAACTGAACGCCATTTTGGCACCAATTAGGTACCTCGGTGTGTATAGTGCATATATGTGCCATATTTATTTGTAAAACTGAGCATGAACGTTTACCAAGTGTGTTTTCATAGTCGCTTATATCTTTTTGCAACATAGCGCACCTTCCGAAGCCAAAACTACACAAAAGAAAAAAAATCAATATTTGCAGTTTTTTTTTTTTTTTTTTTTTTTTTTTTTTTTTTTTTTTTTTTTAATGTAATGCACATTTTGTAATCAGTAGGCTCGATAATCAGACCTCGTTTTTTTGCTTTCAAAGATGATATTTCATACCATGTCTTTTTTGGATTCGTCGTTTTTCCATATTTGATAGCATGCGTCTACTCATTTTGTAACTTTTTTTGTAACTTTCTTCTTTATTAACAGCAACATTTGGATTTCCTATTTAAATAGAAATTCTTTTCAATACAAAGAATTTTGTTTAAATACATAAAAAAATGAAATGCGGACATCTATTGCTCAAAGCAATAAATTTTTCCTATTGAGTTAAAAAAAATCAGTAAAAACATAATTTTTATGATAATAAAAAGGTGACTTATGCAATAACAGAGTCATATATTATGTACGTTATGGATTAAGTATGAATATTTCTCCACCATTTATAAATAATAATAATAATAAAATAAAATGCGGGCAGACCAAAGTCTATATTTGACTGAAAACAACAACCATTTTCTAAATGCTTTAAAAAGATGGCCAATGAAAGTGATATTTCAAAAGTATTATGAAATTAGTTAAAAACCATTTATTTTAAACTAAATGAATAAAAGATTTATATTTTTAATGAAATAAATGGAATTTGAAAAATTATTGGAAATTTATCACGATAGATGTATCAATATTACAATCAGTACTTTGTATGCAAAATGGAACAATTAGCAATACTTTTTGAACCGGAAAAATGGTCGTTGCTTTTTTTAAGGTTAAAAAGGGGGTTACGAAATATTCCTATACAGAGATGCCAAGCCCCCGCATATTGCACAGCAGAATTTTCTTATAGGAAAAGTTATTTTTTAAATCTACAGAATGTTCCTATTTAATAAAAGATTTTCTGTATTAAAATACCGGTATCCAAAATGACGGAGACTTGGCAGCTCTGTCTATAACATTTTTATTAATCACGGTACTTTTTTTAATCGGATTCAAATTTAGTGAAGACAACGTTTTTTGGCCAAAAGCAGCTTTTTTCCACATGTGTAACTACGATACATTTCCTTGATGCTGAAATAAAATGTTTTGACTTATGCTATTATTGCTTCCTCTTATTTATTTATTTGAATTTTAAATAAGATGACTCAAAATCGTGTTTTTTAAATGTACGGAAAAAATGCATTTCGAGAGAGGGCGAAAAGAACAATATTTGGCGATTTATTACCTGCGTTTGGCTAAGTTTCTTACTACCTTGTATTTAATACTCTTCACAATACTTCGCTGTTATATGGACTTAGCCGCTTTTATAAAAAGTTTGACGTAGTTCGGGCTTAAGAAAGTGAGTATTTTACTGAATAATACAAATAAATGAAAAATGAATACTAAGAAATACTAATAAAAGAAAAATGAAGTGTTATATTGATCTATGTATATTTAAAAATGCATCTGCTAGCAATATTTAGATAATTTATGTGTATATAATAGGAGATAAATAGCTTTCGATTCTGTATTTCTATGCTTTAAAGCATTAACGTTTGTGTGTTTTTCGTTATCATTGGGAGTACCTAGCCGGTTTAAAAAATAATGTGGGCAAAAAATGTTGGTAAATATCTTTGCTACAAAACATACTATATTTTGCGTAGGAACAATAATCACCATCAATGCACGAGCAAAAAAAGTTCTAAAATTGAGAATTCTTTGATGTCGATATGACTCAAAATTTAATTTTTTTTTTTTTTTTTTTTTTTTTTTTTTTTTTTTTTTTTTTGTGTGTGTGTGGCAATTTTTAGGATATAATATTCTCGTTATGAACGATTTCTAAAACATTCGACAATTTAATTTCACAAATTAAACATTTTTTTTTTCTAGAAAAGGTTTTAAACCCAATTTATTGAGAATATTGCAATTTCTAGGATACTGTTGGGGTCAGAAACTATAACTTTGACATCACAGTAACTTATAAGATGTAAATGCTCGTTTAGGACAAATTTTTAAAAAAGGATTCATTAACTCTTATCGACAACTTCATTGCATCCGTGGAAAACATATATTCAACATTATACACTATTCGGACGGATTTCACACCATATAAAATACACTCTATTCTCTTCAAACATAATAGTTTATGTTATTTATAGTTTCTCAAATCGGTGCGAAGCTTCTCTTTATGCTCATGACATCATTTCAAAGAGTTATATTTCCAATATAGGAAAATTTGGTGTTTTATTGTCTGTATTACTTTTAACATTTTGCATATTTCCAATTTTATATCCATGCATGGTTTGCTTTTCTTTTATAAAAATAGTATATGCAACTTTATATATAAGATTTTGTAATTCTATGATTTAATATGCTTTTTTTCATCAGATTTTATCACAATGAATGACCAATTAAAGCTAACATCTCATTTTCTTTACTTATCGCAAGTTATTAAATGTTTATTCTCAGCAATATCGCTCAGACTAATCCCTCTGAGGGAAGTCCTAGTAACATATATCCACGAAGAAAATTTATCTGTTTTCAGAATGACGTCATTTTCTTCATCGGAAGCATTTCACTTTAGGTATTACTTTTTATCATAAATTTTTTTTCTTCGATTTTATTTACAAAGATTACTTAAGGTTATTTCTCAATAAATGTTTGTTTTTTGGTGATTAATACATAATTACACGAAATCATTTCATTATGGTTAATTTTTATGAAAAATATTTTTTTAAAATATGATGACACATTCATTGGTGAAATTACGCTTCTGATTGATGGAATGTCATAAAGCAAAATGAACTCATATTACAAAGTGGAAAAATTTAACCTGATTGCCACTATTTTGAAGAAATATTATAAAAAGCTTTTGAAATTAAAAATAAAATATGAAAATGGAAAAACGATGAATAATAGATAGCTAGAACAAGAACATTTACAGATGAACAATTTTCATTAAAAAAATATATTATCAAAATCGGTCCAATACAAAGCTTAGGGCGGATGATTTAAAAAAAAATGTCTCCAAACGAAAAAATACTTTTAAAATAATTGCGGTTTTATATAATGTGAAAATTATTGCAAATTTGTATAGCAGTTCTTAAAATAGTTCATATCAAATACTACTTCTTAATATACATTTTACATCCTCCAAAGTTGATTTTAGAGCAACCAATTAAATTATTCAAGCAAATATTTTTATTCCGAACAATAATCCTATTATGAAATTACAATCATTATGTGAATAATTCAAACATTGCCCTAAAATGATTTTAAGTGAGGGTTTGTTTTTTTTTTTTTTTTTTTTTTTTTTTGTTTTTTTACTACATAAATTGTATTTCAAATGATTTAGAATATTTGATCAAAGTTCAGCTTGTGTTATCAACCATATACTACAATTGAGATCATCAAATATATTTAACGTTATTTCACAGTGTATTTAATGTAAAAAACGTAAAGAAGATTCACCACTCATGTCAAAGTTTAAGATGGTGGATTTAATAAGTTCTTTTCAAGATCAGTATATCCTTTAAAACGTTTCCACTAAATGATGATTTTGTAAATAAATGAAAATTTAAATGTGATGATTTCTTGATTTGAAAGGTTAAGTATTTATTACACGAATGTAAGATTAAAGTTGCTTTCGCTTAGAAAACCTACTCACTTTTGTAACGATTTATACCAGATGATTCACTCTAAATTAGTAAGTTTCTTTTTTGTAAATGCTTGTAGTTTTACATTGAATGGATAATTTAAGAGTTTGATCCGTTTTTAGAAATATTTTAATTGAATATCTCTATTTATATAGCTATTCAAATATTTATTTTGGAACTACTAAAATAGTGAAATTAGTGAGGCAAAAATTTCTATTCCGACGTATTCAAATAGATGTATTATAGATGCGTATTTCATTAAGCATTCAATAAATATCATTTTAAACGCTGTTTTAAAAATTTTACATTGGCTGCGTTCCCAGCAATCGTAAAACATTTGTACAATTTGGTTCAAAGTTTATCTTTCGTTTTGAGTCGTTGTCTAGAGTTTAAATTATTGAAAATAATTACATTGTTATGGTGTTCAGTTAAGAATACAATGATGACTAATATTTTAAAAGTTTAAGTATACAATTTTAAGATAACGGGCTGTCCATAAATGATGTCACACTTTTTATCAATAACTTTGACCTCCTCCCCCTTTTGTCACAAAGTGACACACTTCACCGTACCTCCGTTCCCTCCCTTGTCACATGTCAGGCTATATTACATATACATATACTTGTAGTTCAGAAAAAAAAAACAAATCACTATGTGGTTGATCATATTTCAATTTTATTTTTAAACTTTAATTATGTGTTTTAATGACTTTTGTGCACTCAGAAAAAAGTTTTGTTAAATCAACAAAAATTTGTTTGGTCCAACAAATCTTTTCATTTAAATATGGGTCAATGGTAATTTTGTTTGAAAAAACAAAAAAAATATTGTTGTTTTTTTTTCTTGAAATTTTTCGTCCAAATTTTTTATCCGAAATACATAATAAAGTAGCAATAATGTCATTAATCCGTCTCAATTTGAAATTTTTTTTATTATCCAAAAATTATGTTAATCCTTTATAGCTATATAAGGGTGATTCTACGATAAGTTGTTCAAAAACATAGAGAATTCGGCCAAAGAGAAAAGTTTGAGTTTGATCAAAAACCTTTAAATTATGATTTTTTCCCGTTTATTTACTTTTTCATATAAGGGCAAGTCACTTTATACATATTTTATAACTTTTTCTAGTCTGTGACTCGCTCCCCTGGCAGTTATCTTGCCAGGAGAAATACGGCAGGGGAGAGACATTTTCATGTAAATTCAAATTTTTTAACTGACTGAATTAGTTTTTGGGTTAATTGTGAATTTCACTTTAATTATTACCATATTGTTTAATTAGGACAGTAAATGCAATTGAATTAAATGAATATTATAAATTTTATGACTTACCAGGGGAGATACACGATCACCGCGTGAAACCACTACACCGCACGGTTAAATCGCAACAACTAAAAATGGTGACGCTTATATGGCTTGCGCATTTAGTATTGCTAACTTCAAGCCGATAGATGTCTTTAAACGCTACTTCCAATAAAGCCATCCTTGAATTTATATTTGTTTCATCGGAACGAAATTTGACAGGGTAGATACACAAAAAAAGCGGGACAAAAGTTAATTTTAAAAATTATTTGAAATTAACAAAGTTATTTTATTTTTTATTTTATAATACGTAAGTATAATTACTTAAATTCCAATTAAACATACTTTAGCTAAGCATCTGACGGAAAAAATTTATGTATTGTTTGAAAGTTAAATTGAAACCGGCAAGGGGACATGCCAGGGGAGAGACTTTTTTAGACTTTGTAAAAAATTTCAGAAAAATGTGTTTTAATTAGGCATTCAATCGTGATGTTATTTAATAAAGTATATTAAGATGATGCGATTCATTGCAAAAAAAATAGCAACATATAGAATAAAAAATCTGTTTTAAACGGATTGTCGTGCAAATTACCTCTTATCGTATAATCACCCATAAGTCAATTAACCCTCTCATGCATAAATTATTTTTCATTATTTTGCATTATTGACTAAAAATCATTTTTTGAGATAAATGAAAACCCATTATAAAATAATTTTATTATTGCACTATATGCTAGCTATTATCTATCAACAAATCGGATCGCTATAAATGAATACTCAAAAGTTTTTTGCTTAATAATGCAATAATTATCTGTCCTCATATGAGGCCCGTATGCATGAGAGGGTTAAACAAAATTACGTGTGAGAGTTATGGCTACTGCACACAGTTTAAATTTTACAAAAACAACAAGACTTTGTTGGAATTACAAATTGAAAATACAAGACTTTAGTAAGATTCAAATAAAATTGATGAAATTTTGTTACAATTTTATAAGGATATTAACAATATTTTTTTTTGTCTGAGCAACAAAGCCGACTTTTTACTTTAACTAAAAAATTCGTTTAAAACAACTAAAATGTACTTAACAAAACATGTTTTTCAGTTTTAATCAAATCCTTTTTCTGGGTTTGGTTTGTTTTATTTGTGGCGGCCGATAATCTATTCTAGGGATATACAGTTGGCAAAAAAAGTATTTGTAGACTGCAAAATTTTTAATTTTTAACTAAATAAAAACAGATATTTTGTCAAAAATAGTTTTAATACTGTCTGCTTGCCGTCCGTTTTAAATTACGCAACAGAAAATTTCGATAAAGATGTAAAATAATTTTCTAATAAGAAAAGTTTAAAAATTTTTTGCAAAAAAAGTATTTGTACATTTCTCCATCCTGATATGTATTGTGTTTTATTGTGTTTATGGTTCAAAGGACTACTTTTACAGAAGCTGTTAATAATTTTTAAGTTCATATTATATTTGTCTGACATTTAATCTAATTTGCTCTTGAAGTAATTGAGTATAGAACCTAAAACTAGAGAGGCACCTCTAGATATATGAAATCCTATGATTGAGCATAATAAAAATTTAAATTCGCAACAAGAATTTGTAAAAGCTATTAAATTACCATTTACAACTATTGGATGTATAGTGAGAAACTATGAATAAATTAAAAGCATCGAAATTCAATGAAAACCAGGACTTCTTAGCAAACTAACAATGAGGGAAAAAGGGAGTGTTGTTAAAAAAGCTTTTAAAAAATCCTAAGAGTTCGATTCAAAAATTTGCTGGAGACCTTGCAACATCTTCTCGCATCAGATTAATACCTCAAACAATAAAAAATATTCTTCTCAATGCAGATTTAAAAGGAAGAACCTCAAGGAAAAATCCATTCATCAGCGAAACAAATAGGCGAAAACGCATAGTTTTCGCTTTCGCATATAGAAGTAAATCATTGGATTTTTGGAAATCAGTAATTTTTTCTGATAAGGGAAAATTCGGAATTTTCTTACCATCAAGCATTTGAAAAAATTGGCGTAAAAATAAAACTGTTCTAGATCCAAAACGTATACTTCAAACTATCAAGCATGTTGGGGGGAATATTATAGTTTTGGGGTGTATAGCTTCTAATGGAGCAGGACATTTAAAATTTATTAACAATGGAAGGACAGGTTTAACATACATTGATGTGACGCGCCATAATTTATTAAACTGTGCCAAGAAATTATGCATAGAGGAAGCTTTTCACTTTCTGCAGGATAACGACCAAAGCATACTGCTGTGACCACCAGCACATGCTTACGACAATACTCGAAGACGACTGGTAACTCCTCTAAAATCTCTAGACTTGAATCAAAGGGAAAATTTGCAGATGCTATTGGATGCAAAAATCCGAAAAAAAAATATGTATCAGTAAAAAACAGTTTTAAAGAAGCTCTTATTGTGTCATGGAATAACATTAACCAAACCGCTACAAAAAAGTTGGTGGAATCTATGTCACACCATCTAGAAGTAGTCATAAACGCTAAATGAATTCGCACAAAATAATAATTTGTATCATTTTACTAAATTTTCTTTAATTATATTACATTAATATAGTGTACAAATACTTTTTTTGCATTATATTTTTGTATATTTGTTTATTATAATGTAAAAAATCGATTCGTTTAATTTTGTTTTTGCTTCTATAATATTACAATGCATTAAATTAATGTATTACAGTATTTTTTGCTTAAATATTTTGTTTAATTTCATTATAATTAAAAAAATGAAGTGTACAAATACTTTTTTGCCAACTGTAGACCCAGGGGAAGGAGTGCCCTTCGTGGGGGTCTTTCTAAGTGAACCTAACCCGTATTTACGCAAAGTTCGAAGAAAATTCCGAATGGTTGGACCGATGGCCGTGATTAGGTTCGAACCCAGCACCTGCCTTCTACCACACTGAGAAAAAAAATATGCCGCCTTCAACTAGAACGAATAGTTAGTCACTTTCTAAATACCTAAACTAGAAATATAGATGTACAAACTATGCGAGTAGGGTAAACAACTAAGCTGAATAAGCGAAATGACTTGACATTTCTAGTCTCTTCTTTTCTAGGAGACGAAACGACATTGAACCGTTTCAGTAGCGAGAAATTATCGCTTGATTTTAGGAATGATTTCTTAAGCTATAATTATAGTTACTAAATCAAATCTCTTGTGTTCGCATCTATTTGAAGAGATTTTTAGATAAATTTGACAACAAAAATATCGGAAACCGTACTTGAATTCTAGTAAGAGACTCTGGAACTCTCTAAGAAATGGAACTAAAATTTATAAGGATGACATGGAACTATTTTTTCTAGAGCCATTACTTAGATTCTATATGCCAGAACCATATTTTTTTCTCAGTGCAGTTGAGAGGTCAGAACCTCTCGGCCACAGGTCGGGCGTTTTTTCTGGGTGTTAGAATAACAATAGAAATGATTTCTGTTCTTATTTCGTACGAAATAAGATTCAGGTTTACAACAAAAATTATAATTAATGTACAATGGTAATACAATATTAATATGAAAGAACAGTTGAAAACAGTAGTCTTGAGGAATTTAATAGTATATTTGACTTTAAATTTTATCTTTACTTTATGAACACAAAAATATTTTAATTTCAAAATAACTTCAAAATTTAATCTGCTGATTTTTAATGTTTTTATTTAATCAAATGTGTGGTGTCACATTTCTTCTAATCCCCTCCCACCCCCTTGTCACAAACAGTCATAATTTCACGAAGCCCTCTCCCCCGCTCCAAGCGTGACATCATTTATAGACGGCTCCTAATAGCATTGACCATTGAATAAAGTGAATTCCATTTATTTATTATTTTTTTTCATTTTAAGAATGTTAAAGATGTTTTTAACCTATTCTATACTATTATAATACAGATAAAATAAACCAAATAAATAAATAAATAAAATAAATAAATAAATAAAACAAAATTAATAAATTAATAAAAATAAATAAATAAAACCAAATTAATAAATAAATAAATAGTAAAATAAAACAAGTGGCCATTCACAGAAATTTTGGAAAAACTTACAGAGCACTAGAAATGAAGATCCGTTGAATTCTACCAGAAATAAAGTTATTTTACCAAGTTTTGGGGAGAGCAAAAGGGGGCATTTTAACTCCAGGAGGTGGGGGGGGGGGCAGGAAACCCAATTTTTTAAGTAGGTCAAGTGGGATATTGTTTATTGTGTATTTTAATAAATTATAATGGAATGAAACCATCCGCAAGTCAATACGATAAATTTTTATAAAGTTACAGCTGGTTTTGTGAATACAAAGTCGAAAATTACACTTTAGAGCAAGTAAAAATAATTTTTTACAGCAACAAGTGATGGAGATTCACGGAAATTTGAGAAAAACTTCGTTTTGGCATTAGGAATGAAGGTCTGTTGAGTCCTCGAAATAAAGTTGTTTACCTTTTTTCGGGGGGGGGGGGAGACAGAAAGGGCGATTTTAACACTGGGGGGGGGAGAAAAACTCAACATTTCGTAAATAAGTCAAGTGGGGTATCGTTTATTGTGTTATTTTTTTTATTAATATTGTTCTGTATTGAATGACACCATCCGCAAATCGACACAATCTTCTGTTATAAAGTAACGTTAAATTTTATTAATTGAAAGTTGAAAATTATACTTTCAGTTATTTATCGTCTCTTTTGTTTGTTTATTTGTTTTTGATTTTTTTGGGGGGGGGGAGGGCCATTTTAATTCAGGGGCAGAAAAACTCAAGTTTTCATAAATAGGTCTATTGGAGGATCGTTGATTTGTTATTATTATTAGTATTTTAATTTTGTATCAAATAACACCATCCGCAAGTCGATACGATACTCTGCTACTAAGTTACATTAAATTTTATAAATTCAAAGTTGAAAATTATACTTTAGTGCAGGTAAAGTTTTTACAGTAACAACTGATGGCCATTCAAGAAAATTTAGGAAGAATTTAGTTTTGGTACTAAAAAATAAGATCCGATGAGTACCCAGAAAATAAATTTGTTTATTCTTGTTTATGTTCAACAAAATCGTGTTCTTTCCTAAAGTATAATTTTCAACTTTGTATTCATAAAACCAGTTTAAACGTTGTAACTAATGAGCATATTGACTTGCAGATGGTATCATTCCTTTTTGAATCTAAAAATACATAACAGACAATAGCCTACTTGAGCTATTTAAAAACAGAATTTGAATTTTCCCCTCCTTCTTGTCCCTCAAAACACGGTGAAGGTTATTCATTTTTCGAGGACTCACTGAATCTTCATTTCTAATGCTGAAGCGAAGTTCTTAAATTTTCGTGAATGGCGATAAGTTGTTGCTATACTAAATCTATTTTAGACGCACTAATGTATAGTTTTCGATTCTGTAATCATACAGGGTGTCCAACAAACAAAAACCCGATTTCAAAATTAAATTTCTCAAAAACAAATATCGTTAAAATTATGCAGTAAATGATTTGTTTATTTGGTAAGCCGTGAAAATGTTATACAGAAGTTTCGAACGGTGAATATTTTGAAAATATTTTGTTCTGCTTGCAAAGAGTGCTTGATTTGACATTTTTCTTGCTTTAGATTGCTTGCAGAGAACAAGTTTTTAGGCTTACGGTGCCATATTTCAAAAAAATTTCGAACTAAATTTTTCGTAATTTCAGAAATTTAATTCCAAATTTTTTTTAATATGACAATGTAAGCCGAAAACTCGTTCTCTGCAAGCAATCTAAAGCAAGAAAAATGTCAAATCAAGCATTCTTTGCAATCAAAACATAATCTTTTCAAAATATTCACCGATCGAAGCATAACATATATACCTTCATACCAATGTTATAAGTAATATAACATTTTTAAAACTTACCTTATAAACAAACCATTTACCGCATAATTTTATCGATAGTCCACTTGACATACTTTAACATTTTTAAATTAACTCCTTTTACGGATTTTTTTCGGAGGGGGGGGGGGGTATCGGACCTTCATTTTTAGCTCTAAAATGAAGTTCTCAAATTTTAATAAATGTCTACCAGTTGTCTCTAAAAAAATCTACTTCCTCCTGTTCTATTATTTGAAAGAAAATTGAAAAACAAACTTTTATCAAGCATTTTGTAATAAAATATCATGTATGCTACATTAATTTTTTTCCTCTTTTCGCGGAAATATTTTTTTTTCTTTAGCTCGAACAAATATAAACAAGAAAACAAACACATATTTGATTTCGAGAAAAAATTCATTTTAATTTAAAATATATTTCTTTTAATTATAAAAACTATTTCCCTGTAAGATAAGTTAACATAAAGAAACTCTTTCATCTATTTCCAAAAAGGATGTACCCTTAGATATTTAAAAGGTATCTTTTTAATGGATAAATAAAAAAAAATCTCTAAAAATATTTTGCTTAATAGGCACATTGAACGAAACGAACATTCTTTTTTTTAATCATTCTGAAGATTCCGGCATGAAAAGTAAAAATACAAAATATGGGCTGTTTTCCATTTATTTATTCCTTTCCGTCTAAATAGAAACTTTAAATATTTTTTGTATGCCTCTAATGTTTTATTTAAAAGAATAAAATTAAAAGCAACGATATTTTTTATACGAATGCAAATATACAACTTCTTAAAGAAGCAGAATATTTCTTTATGATTGTTTTCTGAATATACATATATATATATATATATACTGCAGAGCCGTCCTTAGGGGTGTGCAACAGGTGCGGCCGCACGGGGCCTCGCGTCTAGAGAGACCTCTTGGACACAGAATATTTTTTCTTTAATAAAAATAAGAAAGTATAATAGAAAATCTTTAGTATAAATTTAGGGTTTTAGTTAAGAAAATAGAGTGTTCTTGACATAAAATGTAGCCTATATCGTGAGAAGCACTTTAATAATCAGATTGCCACCATTACTTTTGAAATTGGTTCAGTAGATCCAGAAATTACCCCTACAAACACACATACAAAAGCTATTCCTTTATAATTGCTAGGGGATCGAACCCTAGCTCCCTAGCACACAGTATATAGGTGAAAACCTTTCTATTTTATTGATAGTATATCAGATTATATTAACAGTCTGTAAGGAAAGAGCCTTCAGAATCCTGGCACCGGGCCTCGCTTTAAGATATCCCCCATAAGGACGACTCTGTATTCTAGGGAGCTCTTCCCCTGCGAGATACGCCCGCCGACAGGCCCTGATTACCGAATAGGCACGAGAAGCACGTTCTTCCCCTAGAAAATTTTTGAAGGAGCCCGAAATTGAGAAAACAGGGGGCCCCAAATCTTATGCTGAATTAATTCCATATGAAAGTTTTACCTTTTTTCTTTTTAACTAATTCATGTATATGGATTTTAAAAAGTTTTTCATAAAAAGTATGTTTAGCAAATAACTTTTTTATCATCCTTCTATATTTTGCCCGACTAATCAAAGCCCTCAATTTATCAAGTAGTATTATCATTCAACCAATCAAAATCGAAAGAATCTAGTCGGCAATCATAATGCCCACCAGATTGTGAAGTTAGTTGCTAGGGTGTGACGTCTGTTGACACTGATTCACTGTCTCGTTGCGATGAATTTGCCATGCGATTTGCAAGTAGAATTTGATAAAGCAGTAATGAAATCTCTCAACTTTTAGATCTGTGAAATATTTACATTTAACACCGCTCGCTCTGTGTTTATCATTAACACGTGCGTTGTATGGATATTTTATTACTCTTTTACATTATAGTTAAATTTTTGCAGAATTTTATTTTGTTTAACTTAATTATTCAGTATGGCTAAAACTAAGCCTCAAAGTCTTTCAGGATGTAGTAAACGAAAAAAAAGAGCAAAAAGACTTGCTTGTAACAAACGATTAAGCGTGGCAATGAACCAATTTGTTTTAAAAACAGAAGACAATAGGGGCGATTCAGAAAACTTACCTGGTGCAAAAATATCTACACCTGCAAAAGAAGAAGAAATTGAAGTTGAATCCACATCCGAGACTGAAAAAAAAATTTCATCTTTTCCCGTTCCTGAAGTTGAAATCCAAGATAGTGATTTTGATGCAAATTTCCAAATCGTAGCTTCTGTTCCTGATGAAGAGATTCCAAATAACTTAGATTCAAATTTTGAAGTTTTGACTTCTGTTCCTCAAAAGTGCGAGCTTAAGAAACAAAACAAATCTCAATGTGAAAATCAGCCAACTTTCACGGAAAATATTTTTACAAATTTGGAATGTCGCCCGTTTGTTTCTAAAGAAGAAACTAAGGAAAAGGAATTAGAATGCATAGGTAAAAATTCAACATTAAAACAAAATGCTTGTGATTCGAATTCTAATGATTTCCTTTCAGTTCCACCTGAAAAGGAAAGTAATACAGAAGTTGAGACTACATTGGAAACAAATCTTGTGCAAAACTTTATAAATTATAGTGATCCTGCTTTGTGGCCTCCCATAACTGATTCTATTAGGGAATATTTTACTAACATAAAAATGAAACAAAACATAAGTTATCTTAGCAACTCCAAAAAAGTAATTGGAGGAATTGAGCGAACATGTTCAAAAAACAATTTCTTTAGATATAAAAAAAATGGAGAATTAGTCAGTCGAGAATGGTTGGTTTATTCACCCAGTGTAAAGGCTGTTTTTTGCTATATATGCAAGTTGTATGGTGGTTCAAATGATCAAGCGTTATGTAAAGATGGATTTTCAGATTGGAGAAACATTGTAAAAAGGCTCCAATCGCATGAAAACTCAGAATTTCATCGAAGATGCATGTTTTCCTTCTCATCACGATCAAAATCCTCTAATCGTATTGATAACAATCTTGTGGAGCAATTTGAAAATGAATGTGAGTACTGGCGGAAAATCTTATTCAGAGTTGTTGCTGTTATAAAATATACTAGCAGGGGTGACCGAGCTCAGCTCGGTCAAAATTAACTTTGTGTTCAACTCGATATAGTATTATTACTGTAAAACATGTTATTAATAATAGTATTATTTACAAAAACAATCAATAAGAAAACTATGTTTGTATACACATATGTTCATAAATTTTACTTTATTTTAAAATTTACAACGAAAGGACATCAATCCAAATCACTTTTTTAGCTCGACTCTGATTAGTTTAACTATGCATCTCGAAGACTATTAAGAATGTATAAGAAATTTCTTCACATTCTGAAAGACAATATTTTTTGCCAGATATAACCAAATTTGGACACATTCTTTCATTTGGCGCCAAATATGTGTTTTGGTTTCGTAACCTTAATAGTCGATTTTTCGGCCAAATTTCGCCAGTATTTTGTCAAATATCGCCAACTTATTGGCTTTTGCCATAGTCTCTTGATCCTGACCCTTATTACCCAAATGATCCACTAATCACATATGATCAAACATGTGATTTAGCTCAATGGTCTTCAAGTAATCAAAAACAGTACAGTATAAAATGAATCAAAATCGTTTAAGCCATTTCTTAAGTAAAATTAGCTTGACAGCATTCAGCAATGAAGCGATATGACCCACTAATATAATTTTGTTTAATATGCAACTGAGCTCAATAGTCTTCTCGTGACAAAAGACGTTCCGTTGCAAAATTTAGGTAAAATTGACTGAGTCGTTGTTATATATAATTAGAATGACCCGAACCCATTAAGACCTAAAACGACCCACTAATTGAATTGTTACGTGCATGTGTCCTATCTCAATGGTTTTCTTTTGCCCGAAAACGATATAATAGAAAATACACTCAAAATGGTGAGAACAATTTTCTAGATAAAATTAGCAAGGCCCACAAATGACACTTATATCAAAATCTCTCGAAAATGTGACTTAGTTCATTAATTTTTGCGTGCCGAAAAACGTTAAATACAAAATTTAGATAAAACCGATTGAGCTAATTTTTAGGTATAAATATAGTTTGACCTTGACCCATTATGACCCAAAATGACTCATTAATCAAGTTTTCTCAAACATCTGACCTAACCCAGTGATTTTCTTGTGTCCGAAAACGATAGAATATAAAATTTAGTCAAATTTGCGCGAGACATTGTGTAGATAAAATTAGAATAACCCAAAAGTGACCCACTGATCGAAAATTCTCGAACATGTGACATAGCCCAATTATTTTCTCGTGACAAAAATATGCTGTATACAAAATTTCGTTAAAATCGATTCACCCGTTTTTTAGATATAGCTTGACCATGACCCATCATGACCCACAAATGACCCTTATAATCGAAATCTCTCTAACATGCGACTTAGCCCATTATTTTTCTCGTGTATAAATATTGTTACACTCAAAATTTCGTTAAACACGATCCTGCCGTTCTTTAAATATAAATAACTTGACCTAGACTCTTTATGACCCTTTATGACCCATTAATCGAAATTTCTCGATCATGTGACTTAGCCCAATGATTTTCTCGCGCCAAAAAATGTTGTATACAAAATTTCGTTAAAACTGATCCACATGTTCTTTAGATATAGCTTGACATGACCCGTTATGACCCATCATGACCCGTAAATGACTCTTATAATCGAAATCTCTTAAACATGTGAGATAGCCCATTAATTTTCTCGTGTCAAAAAACTTACATACAAAATTTCATTAAATTTGATACTGTCGTACTTTATACATAAATAGCTTGACCCAGACATTTTATGACCCAAAATGACCCAGTAATCGAAATTTCTCGAACTGAGACCTAGCCCAATGATTTTCTCGTGCCAAAAAAAATGTTGTATACAAAATTTCGTTAAAATCGATCCACCTGTTCTTTAGGTATAGCTTGACCATGACCCATTATGACCCATCATGACCCACAACTGGCTCTTATAATCGAAATCTCTTGATCGTGTGACTTAGCCCATTAGCTTTCTCGTATCAAAAAACTGTTACAGGTAAAATTTCGATGAAATTGATTCTACCGTTCTTTAAATATAAATAGCTTGACCGAGACCCTTAATGACCCAATATGACCCATTAAATTTTTTTTCTTGAACATGTAACCTAGCCCAATGTTTTTCTCGTGCCTGAAAACCATATAATGCATTTTTTAGTCAAAATTGCGTGAGAAAATCTCTAAATAAAAATAGCATGACCCACAATGACCCCAAAAATGACCCACTAACCGAATTTTCTCGAACATGTTACCTAACCCAATGGTCTTCTTGTAATCCAAAACGATAAAATATAAAATTTGGTCAAAATCGTTAGAGCCGTTTTTTAGATAAAAATGGCTTGACCCATAATGACCCAAAAATGACCCACTAATCGACATTTTTCGAACATGTGACCCAGCCCAATAGTTTTCTCGTGCCAAAAAACGATTGGATACAAAATTTCCTTAAAATCAATCCAGCCGTTCTCTAGATATAAATAACTTGATCCTGACCCATTATGACCCAAAATGACCCAATAATCGAATTTTCTCGAACATGTGACCTAGCCCAATGGTCTTCTCGTGCCCGAAAATGGTAAAATCCAAATTTTTGCGAAAATCGTTAGAGCCGTTTTTGAGATAAAATTTACCCACACACACACACACACACACACACACACAATTTTTACTCGTATTATAGTATAAGATATCGCTACGTGGACTATCTTGTTTTGGAGATGATGAAACTTTTGGATCTGTACATAATGGAAATTTTTTAGGTATATTGGAATTATTAGCCTCATTTGATTCTTTTCTGGCAGATCATATTTATTATTATGGTAATAAGGGTAAAGGCAATGTTAACTACCTATCATCAACAATTGTTACTGAATTCATAAAGATAATGTCAGACAGAGTTCTGAAAGAAATAGTAAAACAATTCCAACAGGCAAAATATTTTGGACTTATTGTGGATTCCACACCTGATATTAGCCATATTGACCAACTTGCTATTGTCTTACGTTATGTAAATCAAGATGAACCAGTTGAGCGATTTTTAAAGTTTATTCCTATTCATAGCCACAGTTCAGAACATTTGCATGAAGTCGTTATAAATTTTCTTCAAAGTTTGAATATTGAGTTGAAATATTGCCGAGGTCAATCATTTGATAACGCTAGCAATATGTCTGGTAAGTACTCAGGTCTTCAAGCGAGGTTAAAAAAAGATTTTCCCTTAATTCATTATGTTCCATGTGCAGCACATTCCCTAAATCTTATGGGCACAAGTGCTGCAGAATGTTGTCATTCAGCAGTATCATTTTTTGCAGTTGTTCAAAGCTTGTACAGTTTTTTTTTCGGCATCCACACACAGATGGGAGTTAATGAATGAAGAGTCATTATTTGATGCAAGCAATTTGACACTTAAGTCATTATCAGGAACCAGATGGTCAGCTAATGCTGATGCAGTGAAATTCTTGAAGAAAAAATACATGATTATTTTCAAAGTTCTGGATGCTATTTCAAGCAATGAAAATGAAACAGCTACAACTAGACATGATGCTAAATGTTTACATTCCAAAATGTCAAAATTTGAGTTTGCATTAATGACTGTTATTTGGGACAGCATTCTTCAAAGAATGAACAATACTAGCAAGACCATTCAGTCTGAAAATTGCAAAATGTCTACAATTGTACCATTGTACAATTCATTGATTAAATTTGTTCAGCATGTGCGAAATCATTTTGATGATTGGGAAAATCAGGCAGAGACTTTGATCGGCAACAGAAGTTACACTGAATCTCGACCAAAGAAAGTGACGAAAAGTGGAATGCTGGATGAAACATCTAGCAAAAATGTTGAACTTTCCTGCAGAGAAAAATTTTTATTTCAAACTCACTATGTAATATGTGACTCCCTTATCAGTGCATTGGAAAAACGAAAGTGTGCATATGTTTCTCTAGAGTCAATATTTGGTTTTATGTGCAACGAAAATCTATCCGAGCTGAACATTAAAGAAAGCGCTAAAAAGTTTCACGATATTTACTCTGAAGATATAGAAGAAGAATTTCCTGATGAATTTTTGCAGTTTAATGAGTTTGTAACAAAAGACTTGCAATCTATACAAAAATTGAAACTTATTAAATCATTAAACATAGAACAGACTTTTCCTAATGTTGAAGTAGCATTGAGAATAATGCTTTCAATTCCCATTTCAAACTGTTCTAGTGAACGGTCATTTTCTGTTCTAAAAAGGATAAAAAATCGCATGAGATCATCACTTTCTCAAAATAAAGTAAGCGGCTTATCCTTACTAGCAATAGAAAGCGACATAACTACTAAATTAGATTTTAATGACATAATTGATGAATTTGCTAGGCGTAAATCAAGGAAGAAGGCAATATAATAAAATATAACAGGTAAAAGTGTTATATTAACTGTTATTTTCAATTTTGTTAAATTGTTATTGTCAACTGTTATTTTCAATTTTGCTTTTCAATTTTTAACTTCTTGTATATATTATATTTTTGCACTATTTTTTACACTTAAACAAATCAGCAAGCAGAAAATATTTCTAAGTTTACAGTTTTCAGTGAAAATCTTAATGACCATGCTTAGAGCTGGCTTCATATAATAAATTTATATATTCTTTATTTTCTTGCAAAATTTTAAACTTTCTTTTGGTTGCAGTAGAAAACTTTGAATTTTATGTGCTTAGTAATTTATAAAATTTCATTTATTTTTAAGTTTTTGAGAAGTGTGTCCATAATTGCGATTCTTGTCATTTTCCATCAATAAACACTCCATTTAAACATTGCTTAAAATGGAATTTTTGTAATGTTTATAGTACATAAAATGTTTTAATGTAATTTAAAACTTAAATAATAAAATTTAATTTTTAAATTGCACTTGCCAAAATGTAGTAACACCAAAACTTTTATAAATAGCTTCTTTCGCTCCAAACATCATTTCTACAGTTTTATTTTGAAATTATTTTATTTAATATTTTCAATGTCTAACTCAAAGTATCACTTCTTTCACATTTGTAATATCTGTTACTTACAAGCAATCTGTAGACGTTTGTTGGAAATAATGAGACGAAATTATGCACTAATACTTTAAAGAATTAAAATAAAATATAACAGTAAAAAGGCATGAATTTAAATAAGAAACTTAATAAGTTACTAAAACAGTAAATATAATTTTCACAATAAATCTTAAATATTAACACTTGTAGCTATATTGAATGCATGCAGCTATATCATTTATTATTTCTTATAATCATATCAGAAGAACATTTATAACATATAAATCCATATTTAAGCAAAATTTGTTAACATATAAAGATGTAAAACATAATATAAAATGCTAAATGCATTAGGCGAGATATCAACTAACTAGGTTTACAATAAGAAACAAAAATACCGGGTTACAATGTTTGGCGTAAAATCGCCAATTTTAAAAATATGTGCAAATGTGGTGCGTATATGATATCTGTGCCAAGATTTTAATTAAATGTACTATCAGGAAAAAACTTTATTTTAATAATGAATGAGGGATAATTTACTTTCTCCTTTAATAATCTATATTATAAAGGCCAAACGTATCTGTGCGTAACGCATACGTCATTTTGCGAATGGCAACACTTTCCCATGCAATTTCAATTTAGCATTTTTCGCTACTGCAAATTTTATACTTCTAAACATCGTATATTTCCGATTTTTACACCGTTGTATAGAGAAAAACATGTACTTTTAAATGCAATTTGTTTGAAAGCTGTATCTCAATATGTTTTTGAGATATTGATTTTTTTATAGTTTTAAGTATCAATTTTAAAATTGTAGCAACAGAATCACTCCATTTTCTCTTAAAACTGAAAAAAAAAATAGAAATTAAAATGCGTATATTTTGCAAAAAAATATCGTCTGTTATAAAATTCCGTGATTTCGTTTTTTGTCATCAGTTAAATAACTTCAAGTTTTGAATTAAACTGATTTTAAAATGATCAAATTAAAGTACCATTTTTTAAAACTTAGTGAATACGGATATAAGAAGTAAGTGTTTAAATTTTGAGAAAATGAAAATTATGACGGGTTTTAATTTCGCGTGAAATTCTATGATCGTGTCAATTTGGAATAAATTTTGTTTTTTCAGTCGCATTTATACCGAATATATGAGGCTCAATCGATAAATTCATCATAATAGCTGATCTTTATTATATTTTACTGATTAAATTATGCGATTGAAATTTAATTTAAAAAATTTGGACAACTGAGTTTTATAGTGTTTTGTTAATCTTAGCTTAAAATAATATTTGTTTTAGAGTTAGACTGATCAATATAAGATGTATTTTTTATAATATTTGCTTGAGAGGTAGAGTGATCAATATAAGATGGATTTTTTACTGTAAGTAATTTTGTAGATTTATTATATATCAATGATGCAGTTCCTTCTTAAACATTTTCTTTCGTCGAATTTCGACGGGTTCCACTTCGTTGCTTTAATGTTCCAAATATTCTAGATATTCTCTCATGTTTCATTTTTTAAGTTTGAATTTTCCATTTTATTAAATTATCCATTTCATGAATTATAGCTAATATCTATAAGATTTTGAATGTTTCATTTTATGTTTTTACTGTATCAGATTGTGGATGTTGTTTCTGTTCGATGTAATAAATTTAAAAAAAAAAAAAAAATACATATATATATGTATGTATTGTTATTACTGCATTCCACTATTTATTTTCCACTATTTATATATCATTTGTTTAATGAAATATATCTGAAGTCAGCTGAGCCACCATAATATGGCGAGATTTTGGGTCACGTAAAATTTAGAAAGGTCTTCTCGAATGAGGGAGGGGGGGCCCTGAATGCCACTGTGCTTCCCATAGCTTCAGAAGTTAATCGGGCCCTGCCCCGCCGTTCAGGCTTTAAAAACATGGTAATATGTATGTATTTTCATTATAAATGTATCAGATTGAATGATATTATCCAACAATTTTCCGTAAATGGGTTGCTATGCTTTTCCAATTGAGGCGAGCATTTTTCAATTACCATCCACGACAGCTGACGATTGCTTTTGGAATTAATAAATAAAATTAGTTACATATTTGAAAATCCGCTTAAAAAGAATGGTTATGTTTAAAATGTCGCTGCCAGTCGGACTTTTATAACGACGCTGTAGCAATGCCGTAGCAAGGAGTGAACAATAGGGGGAGCTCAAGAGAATATAGGAAGGGCTCATAACTTTTTTTTCTCTCTCTCTGAAGCAGATAGATAAATTAGTGCATATCCACATTGTAGGTACCCTGTTTCTTATTAAACTGTTATAATAACTTCATTTTATGCTAAGAAAAGTATATGATAATGAAAGTTTTGAGTATATAACTGGTGCAAAATTAAACATCATGTTAGCTTCATATGTACAAATAGGATGAGGGAGTGTTGAAACACTTAATTTAGATACAACTAGCTGATCCGCCCGGCGTTGCCCGGGTCCGTATTAACAATATTAAACGAACTTGAAATTTGTATGATTTTATCATTAACTCATTACATGCAGAAATGCATTGTCTGAAATACGTAGCCACTGACTTTGTGAAAAATCGGTTTTAAAAACAACTAATATTAAGCTCTAAAAATACTCAAAATGAGCAATGAAAAACGCGGGAGGGAATATGTATCCAACGATTGCATGATTTTCTTGTAAAAAAGTTGATATTTACCCGTAAAAATCACTGTTAAGTTAAGTAACTAATTATTATTTTCACATACAAATCCCAAGTGAAATATTTTGAATTTTAAACTAATTATATCACTCTTAAATCCGACTATACCATGAATGAAATCGATACACGATGGTAGCTAAAAGGTTGGTATATAGCACTATAATTTCAGAGCTATTTAACAAAAGTAAGTGTTATTTTTAATCAAATCTTGCATTTAGGTTCACTCTGTGTATAAATTCCTAACCTTAAACTTTTATACCGTAACCAGAACCTGTCTGTAACCTAACAGCGACTTAACAGTACCCTATCGTAAATTAAATATAACAGAAATGTAACCTAGCCTAAATGTATTCACTTTATTGTAACATATCCTTATTCTAACCATAACATAAATGCAATTTAACTTTAACCTAAATAATATAATAGAAAAAAACCATTTTAAAAAATTACTATTTCTTCGTAAAATATGCTTCAGCTGTAATTCGTTTCTTTCAATTCGTTTTTAACCGACTTCAAAGAGGAGGTTATGATTTCGACCTGTATGTATTTGTTGTTCACGCATAACTTTTGCAAATATGAACCGATTTTGATAATTCTTTTTTTGTTTGAAAGCGTATGAGGCCCATGTAGTCCCATTCGAATTTCATAAAAATCTGATAATTAGAACTTTTCTAAAAATAAAAACTTTAAATTTCAAATACATTTCGAAGCAATCGACCAATTAGAAGTGTTCCTTTTGCATGCTTTTATGTTACACTTACATAGACACACGATCTTTTCACTGTTAAAAGTTTGAAGTTTTTGCTGCATCGTCACTCCTCCGCTTTTATTTAATATCTCTATTTTGACCAATGAGATTTCACCATAATACAATGAAGTAATCATTTTCTATAAAAGCGATGGATAAACAATAAAGTAAAAGTTTCAAATTTTTAACGGTGTTCAAAGTGCAAAATCCTAACTGGACGAGGGCCAGGATTCACATAAGTTTTGCGCTGTTTGCGAAACGAGATTTATTAACAAGAAAATTTATTTAAAACATTGAAAAATTTGCTAAAATTCAGGCTTCTGTTTCGTTAATCTAGTTTCGCCAACAACTCAAATTCTACCTGGATTCCGGATAAGTTCTCTTATGCAAGAAACCGGAAATATAACATCTAGGGGATATAGTATGGAAATCGGCTATCTCAGGGCGTGTTCAGAGCAACTTACAAAAGTAACCAATGTTACCGACCGATTGTAAAGGAAGTACGAAAGCAAATTGTGGCATCAATGAAAACTATTCTGTTGAATTGTAGCTGACGTCACACTTCGCTTTGATTTTCATTTCGTACTTGTCTACAATCGGTAAGTAGTCGGTAAGTAACCGGTAAGTTGTGCTGAACACGCCCTCTGTAACACTTAAAAAAGGCGCTAAAATGTTATACGCTTTAAATGTGCAACAATGCTAACCAAATTTAAAGATAGAAGCGACATCTGCAGGACATTTTCTAAAAATGCAAGAATTATTTCTAGTCTAGATAATGTATCACGAAAATGCCGCAGATGTCGCTGTGATCGACACTTTGGAATTCAGTAGCATCGTTGCATATTTAAAGGATACAAATTTTTAGCACTGCTTGCATTGTAAAAATTTGAACCCTTTTGCTGCATCGTCACTCCATCGCTTTTATAGGAAACGATTACTTCGCTCTATTATGGAGCATTCTCATTGGTCAAAACAAAGAAATTCTATAACAGCGATGGAGTAACGATGCAGCAAAAGGATCAAATTTTTTACAGTGTCGATAGCAGATTTTCACTCCATGTATTCCAGACTCTCTCCTTCGAACAATGAAAAGTTCTTAAAAATGAAGGCTTGTGATTGGTCAATCTTGTTTTGCTTAACAGCGAATAATCCTTCTGGATCCTAACCACTGTTGCAGAGATGCTAGTTTTTTTTTTCAAAGTACGAAATCTTAGCTGGAACAATTCTCGTATCCACCAAAGTGAAAGATCCACATCGATCCAGACATGAGAATTCGATATCGAAAAGCTGAAAATTCATCTCTAAAGAGCCTTACACGTTAAAGCAAGAGTGTCTGTGTATTAGGGTGCTTGTTATGCCGGATTCACAAAGTGATTAAAGTACATTGCTATGTGCTAGATTTACATTTGGACAAATATAAATGAAGAAAAATTTTGATAAGCTTACCATTAAAATTAAGCTAGTTAACTTCTTTCACCCATAAAATAAACTCGTTCAGGCGACTATCACCAAGTTCTGGAATAAAAATTCTTAAATTTTCTATACTTTGGAAAACCGCGTTTATCAAAGAACATTCTTATTTTCAAATATTGCTACTTTCATATAGACGCATGTTGAATCATGGTGTGATTTTGATAATAACTTCCTTTTTAGTTTTTATGACTGAAAAGGGTATTTTAATTCATACGAACATTTAGAATTACTTTGCTATGCATTGAATCATAGAAGCAACTTGACGCGCTCTGATTGTGTACGCGTACTTTAAACTGTAAAAATTGTGACCCTTCTGCTGCATCGTCACTACCCCGCTTTTATGAAATATTTGTCTTTTGACCCATGAGAATGCTCCATGATAGGCTGAAATAATCGTTTTGCATAAAAGTGGTAGAGTGAGTTTTAAATTTTTAACAGTTTAGTTGGGACAAAAGTGTCCGTGAAAAAGGTATTTGGGCATCGAATGCTGTCACTCTCTTATAGATGCAGTCAAGTACAGGTTATGATTTTCGGATTCCTCGTCGAATCATCACCGCTCATTTCCGATGCATTTACTGCATTTATAGGAATTATATTGTTGTTGTTTATCTATTGAATCATAGAGCGATTTTTGTTAAAATCTTTCTTTTTGCTTTTTCTGACTGAAGGGGGAGTACTTTTGACTACACTAAAAAAGCATTTTACTATTCATTGATACATGGAGTCATTTTGCTGTTTACTCATAAATGGAAACGCTTTGCCGCGCGCTTATGTGTAAGGACACTTTACTTGAGGCATTGTCACCTTTCGATAACCACTTTCGATGTCTGTACGATTAGATGTTGACTTTAAGATTTCATGAATGCGGTAGCTCTTCGTCGTCCCAGATCTGAAGAAGTTAGCACATCCAGAAAACCTAAAGATTCACAACGATAATAACCGATATTGTAAGTGTCTTTTGAAAAGTTAACAATCAAACAGTGACAAGTAAAACGAATACATCAGAACTCAGCAAAGTGCGTTCATTAGTAATCGTTGCAAAGAGCCATCATATGTCAGTACACATAATTATGTATTACGGTATAAATAACTAAAAAGTAGGAAATAAATTTAACTTTTTCAAAAAAATGTATAACCGACTCCAAAAAAAAAGCGCTAAAAAGAATTAAATAATTCTATAAAATTCTCTAATGACAAATCGTTATCCAATAACCACACATTGACTATCATGTACCGATATAAAACGGTTAAATTTAATATATAGAATTTAATATCCACCAAACATAGGTTTTCCAGAGGATATTTTTACAAGAGATTAATTTACATATTTTTGATTCAATTTTTGAATATATACATATAAAAAGTAAGGAATTACTTTTTGAAGTTGGTGCCAAACTATCTTAAGTATAGTAAGAATTGTGGATATATTATGTCTAGTACCATAAAAAAAAGGGGAAATCATTATCGATTATGATTGTTTGGCACCAACTTCAAAAAGTAATTCCTTACTTTTTATATGTATATATTCAAAAATTAAATCAAAAATATGTAAATTAATCTCTTGTAAAAATATCCTCTGGAAAACCTATGTTTGGTGGATATTAAATTCTATATATTAAATTTAACCGTTTTATATCGGTACATGATAGTCAATGTGTGGTTATTGGATAACGATTTGTCATTAGAGAATTTTATAGAATTATTTAATTCTTTTTAGCGCTTTTTTTTTGGAGTCGGTTATACATTTTTTTGAAAAAGTTAAATTTATATTAATACAAAATTCCTTCCTCGTGCTTTTGTTTGAGACATTAAAATTTCAGCGATAAATGGTTTAATATTGCAAACCACGGAGTAAGACACTTCTTACTCCGTGTTGCAAACCTTTTTTCGCTTTACTTCGCCTCCACCTATCTTTTTCTCCATGGTGTACAGCAGCTGTGATAAAAAAAAAAAAAAATCCTCATTTAAACTGACAGTTTGCCAGCCTAGGAATTTTAAAGGTCTGTCCCAGCTTTTTTAATTATTTCTGCGAAAATTTTATGCAACCAATCAACCATAAGAAAATGAAATGGAAAAAAAACGAAAAAAGGCGATTTTTTATGAGAGTGAGCTTTGGAATTTAATTAATTACTCAGTTAATAAATCGAATTTTGAAATTCTGAGCTTCAGGTGCATCAGGAGAGACATTGGGCTACTCTTAAAAAAATTTTGAGCTTCGTACGTGCTGTAGATTTTGCTAGCCATCGCAGACGCACACACAGACACACACACAGACAGACAGAGCGTTTTGTTCTTTTATTAGTATAGATTTATTAACTCTGCAAAACTGTGAAAAGGTCTCAAAACTAAATTAGATTTTCGAACAGTACTTCATTTGAATTTTCGGAATAGAAACTCATTGAGTGACCTTGGAATCTTTCCTGGGGGGGGGGGTCAAAATATTTTAGGGGGGCTGAGCCGCCCATAGCGCCCCCTTAGTTACGGCCCTGCGCTGTAGACAATATTCTTCCGTTAGGTTCGAAGATTAAAAAACCATCTGCTTCGTAAAAATATTCAGAACTACGGAAATGCACCCTGTATTAAAATTTAATGCTTCTACATTATGTTTGGGTCGACTTTTAGACATTTTCATTGACAAGCTGCTTTAATTATTTACTTTATTTAATGCTCCATTACACATGTTTTCATTACCTTTTTAAAACTTCAATTGTTCATTTTATTTATTAAGTTATTTATGCATTTTCTAAGAAGTATCAAATAGTAATTCATGCAGAATAAATTGTAAATATTATGCGCAGGCAAACTGCATTTATACTGCATCATAAATGCAGGCATACAGTCATTTATGGTGCATATGCCTCATTTGTTTCATTACATATATTTAAAAAATTTGTTAGTTGTGCTACTTTTACACCATTTCCAATATCATGTCAAGGGTATCATTGTGCGCGCGGCAGCGCGCTACAATAATATGATTGAGCGATGGTGCACACGGATTTTTCAATTTTTCTTTTTGCAATAACTAACTAAATACTTATCCAATTTTGATGATTTTTTTTTTTAAATGTTCGTCTGACCAAGACGCACAACATAGCACAAAAATAATTTTTTTTTTATGGCATACTGTAGGTGTACTGTAGAGTATTCTGAAAATATGACAAAAATTTTGTGTCCCAGCACTTTTCTCGAAAACTACTAAAGATAAAAACTTAATTTTTTTTTTAAACAAAAGACAAACTTTTTATCACGAGGTAGTCATCGAGAAAACGTTATTTCGCTGGGCGGTTTTTCTGAAATTACGTATTTTCCAAACTTGGTCATAAATGGGTATATCTAACGTTCTATTGCAGATAGAATGTTGCGGTAAAGTTTATTTTAAAGATTTTGCGATGCTAATTAATCCTGCAAAAAATCATAGCTTTACGTTAAACAGTTTTTTTACAAGAGGAAATAAAAGAATGGCAGTCATCAATCTAAGGTACTTGTGATCATCGGAGAGAAAAACCAGTTACACCATTCGATTAAGCATAAAAAAATACAGAATGCTTTTTTTTCTCTTATTTTTAACTTAATTTTTTAACGAATTATGAATTTTTTTGAAATTTTTGACATGCTGATTTTTGTCATTTTTTAACATAAGGTACTTGTGATCATCGGAGAGAAAAACCAGTTACACCATTCGATTAAGCATAAAAAAATACAGAATGCCTTTTTTTTTCTCTTATTTTTAACTTAATTTTTTAACGAATTATGAATTTTTTTGAAATTTTTGACATGCTGATTTTTGTCATTTTTTAACACTAGAACGCCCGGATGGAGTCGATTCGACTCCAATCATGTAACTAAATTTCAATTCGAACCAGAAAAATTTTCTTGAAATAATTTAAATCTAATCCACGCAAATTTACGTTTAATAAATCAATTAAATAATTTTGAATAAAAATTCTGGTGAGAAATATTATTTTCAAACTTGAGTAGAATTTCCGGGCGTTCTAGTGTTAATGAATCATTTACTGAATAATTATGCACGGTGTCTAGCCCTGGTGGCTGTCAAATTTGATTTTTAATTTTAAATTAGGCAATTTTTTGCACCATGCCAAATATATATTTTATCCATTTTTTTCATTTATTTATATTTTGTTTTTAGCACAATGGCAAAAATGCCTGGCATTCCTGTCAAATATTGGGGCCCTGTACTTTAACAAAGTGTATTTATTATAAGTATATACCGTATTTATTCTAATAGAATGCGCCGTCTAATAGAGCGCGTCTTCTAATAAAGTGCGCACCTTGGTGATGATTGAAAAAATAAATATACGGAAACGATATATTAGATAAGTAGAAAACGATTACTTAAATGCATTATCGAGGATTCTCATCGATCAAAATAGAGATATTCTATCAAAGCGATGGAGTGGCGATGCAGCAAAAGTTTCAAATTTTGAACAATGTACCACTCCTGTAAACTATAGCGCCAAGGATATGCACACTGTTAAAAATCTACTGCATTTTGCTGCAACGCATTCCCCTGCTTGTATAGAAAACGGTTACTTGGCCGTGAAATGGCGCTTTCTCATTGGTTGGAATAGAGATATTATATACAAGTGGTGGAGGGCGTTGCAGCATAATGCAGCAGATTTTTAACAGTGCACTGTTAAAAATTTGACCCATTTGTTGCAGAGTCACTCCACAGCTTTTATAGAATGTCTCTTTATGGCCAATGAGAATGCTCCATAACACAGTAAAGCAATCGTTTCCTATAAAAGCGGTGGAGTATGTTTTTAATAAGTCCGTAATAAATACGGATTAAGAAAAAGAAGAAGGATGGTTTTTGTATCAAACTTTACTCTTGCATAAAAAAAGTTCCTGTTTTTGGCAAAAATAATGGATATTTGAATGAAAAATCTATTCTTTGAAAGGATTTATTATTTTATTCACTTTAGTAAAAAACTGATTTTTTTTTTTTTTTTTTTGAAAACCACCGTAGAATTTTGGTATAGAAAAACCTGTTTAAATTTTTTTTTTAAATTTGTAATACCAGAGTATTAGAGTATGTAGCATTTTTTAATTTCAATACAAATAAGATTTTGTTTTCCATATATAAAATACAAAACAAGTTGTGCAGTATCCCTAAGGAATATGGAAAAATAGAAGGACTAGTGAAAAATGCTCCAAGGAGCAGTGCAAAAGCAGAATATGATTTTAATTGAGCATTAAAAAGTAATGGACAAGTGCTTCTGTTAATTACTGAGCATGAGGAAGGATAAGGGATCCCTTCTTGGCTACAACTCACTTCAATGCCAACTTTGAAAAAATCATATTTGCGCTTTTTCCGTGAAAACAAATCAGTCGCAGTTACTATAAAAATGCATAGTGTAAAGACGTAACCAGTAAAGATGCAGCTTAATTAGACATAAATGTAAAGGAAAGCGACATAATGCCAGATACCTAGTTCCTGCAGGTATCACATTCATGCACTGCCACCAAGCATACCCTAAGTGTATAATTGCACAGAAAATTGATTTGTAGTATAGTGCAGAGTGAACAGTGCAGTTAACATCAGAGATGTAGTACAGGCTATACGCCGTACACCTTCTGGACTTTTTAATAGAACACCATATACCCTCTGTTTTTCAAGAAAGCTTATAGTATACACATTCTAGAATATCCCTCTGCTTAGAGCATATATCTTATGTTATTTTTATGACTACACCCCTGGTTAACATCTAAAGCACGGTGGAAAATTCTACTAAAGAACCGCAAATTTCTTTTGTATGGAAAAAGCGCAAATATGATTTTTTCAAAGTTGGCATTGAAGTGAGTTGTAGCCAAGAAGGGATCCCTTATCCTTCCTCATGCTCAGTAATTAACAGAAGCACTTGTCCATTACTTTTTAATGCTCAATTAAAATCATATTCTGCTTTTGCACTGCTCCTTGGAGCATTTTTCACTAGTCCTTCTATTTTTCCATATTCCTTAGGGATACTGCACAACTTGTTTTGTATTTTATATATGGAAAACAAATATTATTAATAAATAAATCGTTTTAAATGATTGGTTTTAATTTATGAACTAATTTTTGTCTGAAATTTTATTTGAATCAAATAATTTAATTATTTTAATGTTTTTGTTCTCCTTAAGATTTGCGTATAAATATGTAATTCAATCATGTTATTGAAATATTGATTTGTTTTAGCATTCCTGGGGATGCTCAAGAAAAATGAGCAAATGATGTCATTTTAGCATTTTCGATGTCATTTTCTTATTAAAATTGAAAAGAAAACCAAAGTACGAATTTTTTTCCCCTTATGAAGTCATTTGAATGATTATTATATCATGTATTTGTTTCAGATATCCGAATAGTTCCAAGAGAAATTTAATAATTTTTAAAATTTCTAAATGCAAAATATTAAAAAAGTAATATTATTAGAAAAATAATTTGTGTCAAATTTTAATGACATTTCTCTAATAACTCAAAAAAATTATCACTATTGATGTCATTTTCGAATTATTAATGTCTTTTTTTTCTTTAAAGTTAAAAAAAAAGAGTAAGAAGTTTTATTTTCTTTGCACAGTTGAACTACAGCGTTTAGTTGAACAATTACTATTCCATACACTCTTTTTACATATCTGAATTAGTGCTTTTATAAATTCCTTACATCAGAATAGCATTTTTGTTAGATGTGAAATGGCATAGAATACGAAAGAGTATTTCCAATCCGCCGCAAATTCTTTTCATATCTTGTGAAAAGTAAGATTTAATGGGTGTAAGATTTTTTTTTTTTTTTTAATGACAAAATGATATCAGTCATGGAGAAAAGAAATAGATAGAGCCGCAGTATGTCTTAATATCGGTTTGCAATATGATGCGCGTTATCCCTCAAATTTAAATGCCCTCATTCGGCCTAAACAAAAAAATCTCATGGAACAGGGATTGAATGTTTGATATCGACAATGCATTTTTTCTTTAAATGAAAATTATCGCTCATATTTAATCCATCTAAAGTAGCATTTCATTGTATTATGAATTAAAAACTATATCACTAAAAGTTTTCTTCTTTTTTATGAAAGCGCATGGTTGTGCTTGGACCTAATGTAGCGGATTTTAGGATTACATTTAGTTGTCATCCCTGGCCGCTATACTTCTACTCTATCCTTTCTTTTTACTCTATGAATATCAATAAGCAATAATAACTATTAATTCCCCCCCCCACCTTTTTTTAGCTTTTAAATAAAAGTTATCATTTTGAATGTTATTCAGAATATTTCCAGTATAAGAATTAAATCCTTAAAAAATTGTATTTTTCTCTCTGAACCATTTTGGGTTAATGCGCCTTTGCCAACTGGAAAAAAAGGCTACAGTGTAATTATTATTTTTAAGAATATAGATGAAGTATCGTGTCTGGAGGTGATGCCAAAAATGTAGCCCTAAAATCCGCTACATTAGAGTCAAACACAAGAACATGCTTAAAAAATATATTAGTAATAGTTTTTATTTTCTAATACAATGATAAAATAAATTTTTTAAAAATATCAATAGACTTTTAAAAAAAAGCACTAAAAAGAATTAAATAATTCTTTAAAATTTTCTAACGACGAAACGTTATCCAATAACCACACATTGGATATCAGGTACCAACATAAAAATGGTTAAATTTAATATATAGAATTTAAGGAATAAAATAAGAAATTTCGAAAGAATATTTTTTACAAGAGATGAATTTACATATTTATGATTTAATTTAATTTTATTGAATTCCTTTTTGAAGTCAGTGCCAAACAATCACAATCGATAATAATCATCACCAGTTTAGTTATGGTACAGGGTACTGGAGATCTACATGAGCCGCGGGCCGATTTTCATTAACCAACATTACTGACAAGCTCCTGTTAATACGTTCATTAACAAGGAAGGTCTCCATACAGACATACTCAGTATCACATCTTATTTTAATATGAAAACTAAATATCGATTTAATATCATTAGCAAAGAGATTTGTACTTTGGAAGAATAATACTTTCATCTTACTAAAGAACTTGTTTAATACGGGCACATTATTTACAGCAGACGATCACAGATACACTCAATCGGCATAGAATACAATTGCCGCTTACACAAAAAACATTCTATTTACATTTTTACTTTAGTTGAGGTTACAGTTAAATACACCACATCTCCTCCCTTCCAAAACTTCTTCTACAACTCCAATCGCTGAGGAGGTTTCCGAATTCTTGTAGATCGGCGAACTGGTTGTGGTGTTGGAGTTGAACCGTGGACACTGGGTGGAGCATGCTCTGATGTAGTAACTGAGACTTGCGTTGCATCAATCGTCTCCGCCCACACTAGTGGGTGCTAACTCAGCACTAGTTGTCGGAACATCAGCATTTTTCACAGGAATGGCAGGTTTTGAAAACGATCGTCGGAGCTCGCTTTCTTTTTCTTCTATGTCTCCTCCATCCCGTATTTGATTTACATGTCTACGCCACAATTGGCCATTTACATCGACAGTATAATGTAACTGTCCATCTTTTCTAACGACTTTTCCAAACCTCCATCTCTTGTCGCCTTGCCGGTAATTTTGTACAGCGACATTGTCGCCAATTTAGAATCCCCTATCAGAGAATTCAGTTGCTTTACGAACTTTTTCTTCCACTCTGCGTTTAAGATCAGGACGTAGCAGATCGATTCTCGTCCGAATCTCTCTGTTCAACATAAGCATGGCTGGACTATGAAGGAATAAGATGTGTCGTGAGGTTCGGAGCTTTTCTGTATTGCATAAGGAACGTACTTAATTTTTGTTGTATTGTGCCGCCATAATTTTGCATTGCTCTTAGAGATTGTTTGACTGTAAAGACGTATCTTTCGGCCTGCCCATTGCTAGATGGTTTAAATGGCGCAATGGTCTTGTGTTTAATACCGTTAATACGCATAAACATCCCAAATTCAAATGATGTAAACTGTGGACCGTTGTCACTTACCAGCATGAGTAGCAATCCAAATCGAGCGAAACAATCTTTTAGACATTCGATGGTTTTGGTGGCTATTGTGGATTTCATTGGATAAGCTTCCAACCACTTGGAATGAGCATCTACTATAATCAGGAACATATATTCAAAGATAGGCGAAGCAAAATCTATGTGAATACGTTGCCACGGTGCACTAGGATACTCCCAGCAATGCACTGTAGTGAGGAAAATGACGCCACATACTGGGTACATGAAGGATAGTGGTTAGTAAAAAAAATAACATAATGATAATACCCCATTCCGCGTTGTGAAAAATTGATCTGGATATTACCAATCAATATAATTTAAAACCTTGGAATAATCTAAATAAAATAAATTTTCAATAGCACAGGATCAGCTTATTTAACGTTTAAATTTGCAAATTAAGATTTTTAGCAGATAAAAAGAGTATTAAAAATAACTGTCTTCAAAAAAAATTAATTTTAATAATCAAGAATCTGCATTTAGTAATTTACTTAAAGAGAAATAAAGAAAAGAAAATGTCAAAGAAAACAAGGATATATATATACATACCAATATTTATTTCAAAATAACAATTTTATAATTCGGAACACAATAAGAAAACTAGTCGTTGGGGGCCACCGTAATACTTACCCATCATGGATATGTATATGAAAATAAAACATGTGAAAACTATTTATACAATGATTGCAATTCATAAACAAAATTTAAATATTGTAAATATACATAGTAATGCTATATTAAAGAACTACTGATTTACCAATTTCGACAAATTATATAAAACGCCAAACTACTCAAGTAGTACCGAACTGCGTAAAAGAAACATCTTTATAACTCCAAAAATAATAATTCTATTAACTAACAATTAACTGCGTCGGATTAAGCGTCTCATTTCCAATTAAAATATACCTCTAAATTGAAATTTGAATGAAATACAGGGTCATGAAAAATCGAAGAATGTGGAAAACAGGATTACAAATATCTCGGCAACTAATAATCCGATCGACTTCGTTCTATATGCAAAATGTGTGTTATTTTAACGTCCATTCCTTAGAATAAAAAAATTCGAAAAATTTTATATACCTTTCATCAGAACGAATTTTTCGAGAGTCCGAAAAAGATAGTTCTGGATAATCGAGGTTGCTGATATTAAATAGGCTTCATTCCATTCTTACATGCTAACTACATACAAAATTTCAAGTCTCTATCTCAATTTGTTCGGGAGATAGAGCGTTTACAGACAAACAGACGGATGGCAAAAAAAAATTTCTAAAAATATGTTTTTCGGAATCTCCACTATCTAAAACGTATAAATCCGTCAAAAAAAAATTTCGATTTTCAAAACGATTGCAAGACTTACCCTATACTACGTATGATGGGTAAATAATTACCACTTGAAAATGGGTGCGTTAACTTGGCCCCCCCACCATCGATTTTTTTAAATTCAAATACATGAGGAATTAGCTCTCAATTAGCTCTAATTTGTTCTCTAATATTAGAATTTGCTCCGGTGATAAAATCGAGATATTTAAATTAGAAAGGTGGGGGGGGGCTAAGTTAACGCTAGCCCCCCCCCCTCACTTTTAAATATCGAAATTTCAAAGGTGCTAAAATTTAGCTCTCAATTAGCTCTAATTTGCTCTCTAATATTAGAATTTGCTCTGGTTTTGTTATCGAGATATTCCAGATTCCAGTAGGGAGAAAGCACTAGCTAACCCCCCCCCCCCCACATTCGATTTTCGAAATTTCAGAGGTGCGAAAATTTAGCTCTCAATTAGCTCTAATTTGCCCTCTAATACCAGAATTTGCTCCGGTTTTTTTAACGAGACATTTCAATTTATATAAAGGGGGCAAGCGTTAACTTAGCGCCCCCCACATTCGATTTTCGAAATTTCAAAGATGCCAAAATTTAGCTCTCAATTAGCTCTAATTTGCTCTCTAATACCAGAATTTGCTCCGGTTTTTTTTCGAGATATTTCAATTTATATGAAGGGGGCAAGCGTTAACTTAGCCCCCCCCCCCCCCACATTCGATTTTCGAAATTTCAAAGATGCCAAAATTTAGCTCTCAATTAGCTCTAATTTGCTCTTTAATACCAGAATTTGCTCCGGTTTTTTTCGAGATATTTCAATTTATATGAAGGGGGCAAGCGATAACTTACCCCCTGTGATGTAGAATCACATATAGTTTTCTTAAATTTTACATTTTTCTAAATTACAGTTAAAGCTATTATTTAATTAAATATCTAGTTTATCTTAATGTTTTATTTCGATCCCACAATAACTTTCCGTTCAAAAGAAAAGAAAGAAAAACATCTAGCATCTGCTTTATTACTGATAAACGGCTGTCAGATAAAGAGAATTCATTAAGATGCGTATTTCACCCTTGCTGGAAACAAATAAAAAAATAACAAAGATATGCTTTGCTTGCGGTCAGTAAAATCGCTTTTCTCTCTGCTTAATTGTGATTCTAACTTATTCGTTAGGTAATAATCTTTCCTTGTGCATGCCACATTATTGTGTCTTTCATAAATTCTCCCAAAACAGAGTCCTAACGTACGAATTGGCGCGAATTCTTTTTGGCGTATTTTTTTAGGACTGCCCATTTCTGGTTGCCCTGTATTAAATTCAAAATCATCTTAATTGTTTAAAGCGTAACAGAAAATTTCATGGTTATGATATCATTCACTTTTCATATGCTCCTTTTCGCCAATTCTGGATGCCAATGTGTGAATTCTGAATGAGAAAATTCAATTGCCTCTCTCTCGCTTCATGCACTCAGTCATGTAACAAAGGTCTCTTGAAAAATGGTTACAGGCACCATCCCTAATTATTTCAGTAAGAAATGATTTAATTTTTATAACTCTACCTTAAATAAACAAAGTTCTCAAAAGGCATTTATTTTATTGATCACAGCCTACAACTCTAGCGAATGCATTTTTTTGAAAAGAACCTGGTCGCAATACTTTAAAATACAGAGCTACACTACAGAAACTATGGTGCCTACACCAGGCATTCGCAACTTTTTCAAACATCGAGGGATGGTGCCTGCTGTTTTTTGCCTGCTGTTATTTGCCTGCTTTTTATTTGCCTGCCAGATTTTTCCGGACTATTTATTTTCCTGAATACAATAAATGTGAACTATTAACGTCAGTCTTCAAGTATTTTCGAACGACTATTTCCTCGTCAGATAAGTCCTGCTTATGTTTGTGAATCATTACATAAGTGCTCCCTTCCTTCGCAGACTGTTGTGTGAAATATGCCTATGCTCCGGTGAATTATTGCCGCCGGATTTTTCTTGCTGGACATTATAGAGTTGGATTATAGTGCCAATTTCTCTTTTACTTGAGCGAGTGATTCTTCTGATCGGGACGTTTCGTGATGATCGGTGCTTCGCTTCCGCTCGTTAAATTTTCCCCTGCCGATGTAGGCCTAAGAATCTACGACTGACGATTTGTGACTCTTATTTCACCTCCGTTAAATCAACAATATCACGCTCACTGACATAATGTTTTTATTTCATCTTAGCGGTGTACTTCAGTGACGATTCCATATGCTTTCGACTAAAGTGACACAGAATTTCGTTTTGACGTTTAAATTCTTCGTCATTCGTCGATAATATGATCTTCACATTGGATTTATTCTTTAAATTTTTGGATGCTGACACTGATGTTTTTCACAAAAATAGTTACATGCGCTATACTATTGAAAAAAAAACCTTAAACTACAGCATTGATCAATTTTGTGTCTGTAATTTTGTGCGCTATTGAACGTTTATTTTTACGATAATACTGTTACAAGTTTATTTGTAGTAGTTGAAAGTAAAAAAAAAAAATGAGTGAAGAAGACATTCATTGATAAATATTTACAGCATAAATTTCGCAGATGAGAAAGTGTATGCTTTTATATTTAATAGGTTAAATCTCAATTTCTATTTTAATTATATGATATTTTTATTTAAAAAAAAAAAATTATGTTGAGTAATTTTCAACCATTTTTAGTTTATTATGTATTAGTTTTTCTGTGCTCTAATTGAATTTCTTTAAATACGAACAGTTATAAATGATTTTAGATTGTCTTGAAACATTTCACAGCTTTACAAGTGCTATTTAAAAAGTCCTTCCGGCAATGCCGGGAGGAAGAGGTAGCTTTCATATACTTACATATTTATTTATTTATTTTAAGGTAAGTTACATTGTTCAAAAATACTAAGCTCAAATTAGTAGAAATAATCTTATAAAATTAGTGATTTTATAAGATTGAATACTAGTTTTTGTCAAGACTCAATATTAATAGGAATTTTTAGAAATTAGTCATCTTTTATTCAACCTGGTTTTATTTTAAGCGATTTAGAGAGTCACCAAATTCCACGATATCATAAAGTATATGCCATTTTAAAGCAACATTGTGGATCGTTCAGATCAGACCGTTTCAAAATGTCAGACATAAGCAAAATTCAAAGTGCTATAACTCAATCATTTTTTTAAAATATAGACAAAATAAAAGGTGTTCCGGAATTGTTGTTTTAAGTTCTAACACGTAAAAGACAAATATTTTTCAACTTTTAATTTTTTCGCATTTAATTTTAAATTTTAAATTTTTTTAAAAATTTAAAATGGCCACCATTTTGAATCAAAATGGTGGATGATACTGGCCAACGAACTCGGTCGAGACATTTCTATGTACTATGTACATACCAAGTTTCATTGAAATCGGTTCATAAATACGCGTGTTATCACGTGACAAAAATCAGATCGTTTCAAAATGTCAGACATAAGAAAAATTCAAAGTGCTATAACTCAATCATTTTTTAAGATATAGACAAAATAAAAAGTGTTCTGGAATCGTTGTTTTAAATTCTAACACGTAAAAGAAAAATATTTTTCAACTTTTAATTTTTTCGCATTTAATTTTAAATTTTAAATTTTTTTAAAAATTTAAAATGGCCGCCATTTTGAAACAAAATGGCGGATGATGCTGACCAACGAACTCGGTCGAGACGTTTGAATGTACTATGTACATACCAAGTTTCATTCAAATCGGTTCATAAATACGTTAGTTATCGCATGACAAAAATCAGATATATATATATATATATATATATATATGGTTATATATATATATATATATATATATGTCAACATTTGAACGGAGGGTGTTTTTGGGGTCTGGGGGTCATGATCGGTGAAATTATACCAAAATTTTCCGGAAGTGCTTTCCTCCGGACGGCTGCAATAGGTAGCTTTTTACTTTTTGTAATGAAAGCTACCTAAAACTATGATACAAACGATAGCATGATAAAATTATATTTTTCAAATATCTAAGTGCTTATTGCTGTGCACTTTTTGCTGAAAGTCGTTTGAGAAATATCAAGACAGTTTATTACTTTTTAAAGAAAGTATTTTTATAATTTCCATTATTAATTAATGACTATATATTTTGTTTATTTTTTTAATACAGTTATTTTTGAAGTGTTATAAATTGACGTATATTCCGTTTTCTTTTTCATAAATTTTATATTATATTTCCATGTAGATGAAAAAGTTCTAGGTAAGTTAATGGTGCATCTCTTTTTCCTATAAAAAATAAGGCATGATGTTGTCGGGTTGCAACCATTATTTTTTTAATATGAGGTTTATATAAAAGAAACAATACAGAGAAAGATGCATGTGAATACTGGTTATACAATAAGGATGTATGCACCTTCATATATTATTGACAGTGGGCTCATTTTCAGATAAATAAAATTTTATCGTTTGAATCACATGCCATGTGCACATGACATAAATAATAATAATGATGCATGCATAATCGAATTATAAATTCATGTATCAAAAAATATATTATTACATTTTATCCTACTTTTCTTTCCTGATTTTTTTCACTTTAAAGGTAAGTTGTGCTTTATATTGTTTGTACAGTAATTTTATTGGGAGATTGTTTTTATTTGTGCAAAGACTAGCCATGTTCTTATTTGCATAATTAAACCTATCTAACATCTTAATATTCTTAAAGTGTGTGCATTGTTTATATCTGTTCGAGTAGAATTATTTTTACACTCTAGTCTGCAAAAAAAAGAAAAAAAAATTATAAGATGAATAAGATACAGTATGATACTGAATAAGATACAGTATGAATCATTATTTTCGTCAATTATATTAGCTAATAAAAACTTCAATTTTAGGAGTGTTCAATTAAAAAAAAAAAACTTTTGATAAATTCCTTAATATTTATTATGATATTTCTTATGCATTTCATATAGGATATAAACAGTGCATTAAAACAAAATATCGTCTTAACTAAAGTGACTAATTTCCCCCCTTCTAATTTATTTTAAGACTTTTTATACATATGTCCAGTGTTTGTTTTTCCTATTTGCACCCCACTTGCAAAAATATTTCGTTAGAGAGGGTCCAGTTTTCTAATATTTAAATAAATATTGAGATTTTTTTTTTCATGCTTTTTCACTTTTATAAATGTAAAACACAATTTTGATTAGTTTATGGATAGACATTTATTTTAAATTTTTAGCATCTATTTAAAAATATTCTCACATATAGCTGCTTTTATTATATTGCATTGTAGATAGGTCCATTTTTTTAATAATCAGATACTGTGCTCGTTTGTTTATTTTCGTATTTTTATAATTTAGGATATAAATTGTTTATAATGACTAAAAAAAGGTCACGTAAATTGACACAAGATCCATCTGTTGTGTTTAACTTTAAGTTTAGACCTGATGCAAAACAGGTAATGTCTTTTAAAACTAATATGGATTCTGAAACAATTGGTTTAGATTCTAATTCTTTTGAGATTTCATGTTTTAGTAGTTTAAAGGATTCTATTAACAGATATTCTAAATCTGTTGTTTCGGATGTTCAGAAATTAATTGGTCCTATTTTAAATGAGAATAATCCAGAACTCATGGCAAAATTTAATTCCTATCACAAAGAAATTGAATTAAAGTTTAATATTTTAAGTGATTTGATGAATAGTGTTCATTCTGAGTGGACTGTTTTACAAAAAAATAACAACCAGTTACATAGGTTAAATGAGCTGTTGTTCGAAAAAGTAAGAACACTGAACTCGTCCAAACAGTCTAAGCATAATGAGATGGCTATTCAATGCGACATTGATGAATCTAAATTGGATGAACCCCTTAATGTTATTAAAGATAAGGAATGTAATTCTAATGGGAAAGATTTGGCCAAATTTTTAGATAAAGATGAATCTGAAACACACATAAATTCTGGTACAAATAACTCTGAATTATCAAAAGACAAAAATACTGATCTTATTTCAATACCGGATTACATCCTAAATTTATGTGAGCACAAAAATCAAGTTAGAGATCTATCTGACTGCACAAAAATAATTCTGTTGGGTCTTGATGACAATATAGGTATACCAGATATTATGATAGCTATAAATGAAAAGATTGGCAGTACCATTCCTTCCATTAACTTTGAAAGAAAGCATAAATTAAGACAGGGATTAAAATATAACTGGACAATTAGTGTTACATCATGGATAGCTGACCTCTTAATTCAACATGGAAAATTAAATATTAATTCTGTTGACTACACTGTCAGGCCATTTATTAACATAAAACGTTGCTTTCATTGCCAACAAATTGGCCACCAGGCAAAATTTTGTGCATATGATTTGGCATGTGCTAATTGTGGTGAATCACACACTTCAGATAATTGTAAAAATGCTTCAAGATGCATTAACTGCATCGCACATAACCGTGCTTACAACAAGTTTTTCGACATAAATCACCCTGCTTTTTCCACTTGCTGTAATACATTTAAATTTTATTTCAAGCAAAAACAAGCTTTTAATCACTCTAAAATATAACGTAAATATTCAACACTTCTTCAGGTATGCTATTTCATGTATATTTAGTTATTTACATATTTTGTTGGTTACCTTCAGGTGATACTTGGATTTCTCCGCTCTTTTACACAGTCTTTTTTTACATCGTTAACCTTTTTATTCATAACACAAACATAAAGCATTAATAATTATTTTTTTTTCATACACTATTCTTTCGTAGATATATATTTTTCATATGGTGTACACATTTTAATACATTGTTATTTAAAGATTACTTTCAATCATTTCATGATTTACATTTTTCGGGCATTGTTCATATCTCTGATTCTCTTTCATTCAACTGTTTCGTGAGCTCAGGAATAGATGAATGATTCAAAATTTCACATTTTTGATTTATTGATAGTTTTCTTCTGGTGGTTAAGCCCTAATTATCAGTAAGACTTCTGCGGTGAATCTTAAATGTTTGTTTACACAATTTATTTTTCTTTATTTGTATTTTTCGCGATAGATAAAAAAATTGCACATCTATTTTGTCTTAATTCGATTTAGCTACTCTATTTCTTAGTGGGTCTGTTTAATTATCAATTGCACTTTTCTTTACACACAGTGTTAGTGCGAATGTTCACTGGTGTATCAATATTACAGTGGTGAAATTTTTACAAAGTTCTTTTTACTTTTGATATACTTGTGGATATTTGCAACTGACTCACTTTTCATACAACTTCTCTTTGCATGCAGCAGTTACAATGTTTTTATACAAAGTTTTTTTTTACAATGGTAGTTTACAAAGGTATATATATTTTGCTGCTTGCTTTGCAGAGGAAGTTATTCACATACATATACATTTACATATGCAATTGTTTAATTATCGGTCCTCTGTGAAGTTTTTTTAGAACATATTGATTATTATCTTTAATACATAAGTCATTTCTTTACATTTTTTTTTGTTTTGGTTATGGATGATTTAATCCAGTAATTTTTACCTTCCCATTTGCACTATTCCATGTTTTCCCGTTTACACACGTGAATTTCATTACTCTTTAGGCGTAATTTAGATAGATATAGACACTTTTTTTTGCATAACATTTGTTCGTAATTAAATATCATTTATATTCGCTTCTCCACATTTCTTTATTTTCATTTGGGTATACATGATATACATTAGTACTTTACACTACATTTACGAACATTAAGATTCCTTTTCAGCCAATGTATGCTTACACATGTAGCGGAGCTTACTCCTTCTTTAGTTAAAATTCTAGCAAGGTGTAAAATTTTATATATACATTAAAATTCACACACTTATACACTTTTATTCAACACTCACCCTTTTATAAATTGTACAGGGTACTTCCACATAAAAAATATTACACTTGAGTCATTTTGCAGATAACGATGTGGTATACGACAGTCAAGGTAGTATTTAAAAATGCATACCTGTCAATGTTTTCACACTTCTGATTCAAAGGATATGAAGTGAAGATATATTGTAATTTTTATATAAGCAAAGATGCTGTCATACGTTTGCTTTAGTGGCTAATGCATGTCTTTTATTGGTCTTTATACCAGTCGTATCTTAAATTGAAGTTACTTTACAGGTCTCCAGATTACATTTCCACACATCTTACCTACACTTCTAGACTTTTTACACTTTTGCATGAAAGTTCAGTGTCTCCCACTCACCAGTAATTATTTTTGAATAAAAGTATTTTGGGGAAGATACCGAATTCTTTACGAGGATTTCTTTCCTCATGTTACACTAAAATATCGTCTTAGATGCCAATATAATGCAACGTTGATTTTAAATTTCAGATTTAACTTAATAAAAAAATCATTAGCTTGGATATTGAAAAAAAAGGACAAAAAAATTATAAGATATACATTTAGGAACGTTGTTATCACATGGAAGTAAATGGTCAACGACAGTGTTTCAAAAAAATTTCCACATGTTGGATGTCTAGCATTTCTTGAACTCTCATCTAAAATAGATATGGCAATGTTTGTAGTAAAAATTATGTTGTAAACTAAAAAAAAATGGTGGAAATTTCAAAAATTTCCTATTATTCATTATTATGGACATTTTTAATCCTTCTATTTACATTATGTTTTTGTTTATTTGTGTATTATGTTTTGCGTTTAATTGCATTATATTACTCCAGTATTTTGATATTATTATTGTATTGATCAATACACATATTTAATGTTTCTTTTTACAAACATTTTGGAATTTACTGCCAATTGGTAAGTGACCTGTGGACTTAGACCTGATATTTGTTTTTTTTTGGTATGTGCACATTTTTGATACAGGTCCTTGTCTAAATAAGACAAATTGAACAGTGATCACAAATTTTATTAATGAAGCTGCAGCTGTTTCTAAATAGAAACAATATATGATGTCACTTGTATGACAAAATTTATGGTACCAATATATTTATATCATGATATTTATACTTTTATTTGGGATGGTTGCCTACTTAGAAAGATATTCAGTTACTTTTTACTTTATTTAGAATTTTTTCATGAACATTTTACACATTACTACTTGTAAGAGCATATGAAAATTGATTTCTCTCCCTTCATAGACATGTATAGATTTTTTTCGTCTGTGAAAGGGGTGATATATGTGATGTAGAATCACATATAGTTTTCTTAAATTTTACATTTTTCTAAATTACAGTTAAAGCTATTATTTAATTAAATATCTAGTTTATCTTAATGTTTTATTTCGATCCCACAATAACTTTCCGTTCAAAAGAAAAGAAAGAAAAACATCTAGCATCTGCTTTATTACTGATAAACGGCTGTCAGATAAAGAGAATTCATTAAGATGCGTATTTCACCCTTGCTGGAAACAAATAAAAAAATAACAAAGATATGCTTTGCTTGCGGTCAGTAAAATCGCTTTTCTCTCTGCTTAATTGTGATTCTAACTTATTCGTTAGGTAATAATCTTTCCTTGTGCATGCCACATTATTGTGTCTTTCATAAATTCTCCCAAAACAGAGTCCTAACGTACGAATTGGCGCGAATTCTTTTTGGCGTATTTTTTTAGGACTGCCCATTTCTGGTTGCCCTGTATTAAATTCAAAATCATCTTAATTGTTTAAAGCGTAACAGAAAATTTCATGGTTATGATATCATTCACTTTTCATATGCTCCTTTTCGCCAATTCTGGATGCCAATGTGTGAATTCTGAATGAGAAAATTCAATTGCCTCTCTCTCGCTTCATGCACTCAGTCATGTAACAAAGGTCTCTTGAAAAATGGTTACAGGCACCATCCCTAATTATTTCAGTAAGAAATGATTTAATTTTTATAACTCTACCTTAAATAAACAAAGTTCTCAAAAGGCATTTATTTTATTGATCACAGCCTACAACTCTAGCGAATGCATTTTTTTGAAAAGAACCTGGTCGCAATACTTTAAAATACAGATCTCCACTACACCCCCCCCCCCACTTTAGAGTATCAAAATTTCAAAGGTTCCAAAATTTAACTCTCAATTAGCTCTAATTTACTCTCTAGTATTAGAATTGGCTCCCATTATAATATCGAGATATTTCAATTTATATGAAGGGGACAAGCGTTAACTTAGCCCCCCCCCCTTTCGAGTATCAAAATTTCAAAGGTACCAAAATTTATCTTTCAATGAGCTCTAATTTGTTCTCTAATACCAGAATTTGTTCCGGATTTTTATGGAGATATTTCAATTTATATGAAAAGGGCAAGCGTTAACTTAGCCCCCGCCCCCCACTTTCGAGTATCAAAATTTCAAAGGTGCCAAAATTTAGAGCTCTAATGTTAGAGCTCCAACATTAGTAGCTCTAATTTGCACTCTAATATTAGAAGTTGTTCATCGAAATTTCAAAGGTGCCAAATTTTATCTCTCAATTAGCTCTAATTTGCTCTTTATTATTAGAATTTGCTCTGGTTTTGTTATCTAGATATACCAGATTCCTCTAGGGGGGAAAGCACTAGCTACCCCTCCGCCACGTTCGATATTCGAAATTTCAAAGATACTAATATTTAGCTTTCATTTAGCTCTAATTTGGTCTCGAATACCAGAATTTGCCCCGATTTTTATATCGAGATATTTCAATTTATAAGAATGGGTCAAGCGTTTACTTAGCCCCTCCCCTCCCCCCCCCCCCCACTTTCGAAAAATATATATCAGATTTAAAACAATCAGAATTTAAAAAATTGCGCTGATTTTTTTAAATATCTGGTTCGAGTTTTCTCCAAAATCGATTTGAATAGTTATTTTCAATACAAAAACACGTTATTTGTAGATATGTCTACACTCGGTATTTTTTTTTATATAATTTAATTTTTATATTTTAAATTAAAAAGTTTTTTAACCGACTTCAAAGAGGAGGTTATGATTTCGACCTGTATGTATTTGTTGTTCACGCATAACTTTTGCAAATATGAACCGATTTTGATAATTCTTTTTTTGTTTGAAAGCGTATGAGGCCCATGTGGTCCCATTCGAATTTCACAAAAATCTGATAATTAGAACTTTTTTAAAAATAAAAACTTTAAATTTCAAATTCATTTTGAAGCAATCGACCAATTAGAAGTGTTCCTTTTGCATGCTTTTATGTTACACTTACATAGACACACGATCTTTTCACTGTTAAAAGTTTGAAGTTTTTGCTGCATCGACACTCCACCGCTTTTATAGAATATCTCTATTTTGACCAATGAGAATTCACCATAGTACAATGAAGTAATCATTTTCTATAAAAGCGATGGATAGACGACAAAGTAAAAGTTTCAAATTTTTAATAGTGTTCAAAGTGCAAAATCCTAACTGGACGAGGGCCAGGATTCACATAAATTTTGCGCTGTTTGCAAAACGAGATTTATTAACAAGATAATTTATTTAAAACATTGAAAAATTTGCTAAAATTCAGGCTTCTGATTCGTTAATCTGGTTTTGCTAACAGCGCAAATTCTACCTGGATTCCGGACAAGTTCTCCTATGCAAGAAACCGGAAATATAGCATCTAGGGGATATAGTGTGGAAATCGGCTATCTCAGGGCGTGTTGAGAGCAACTTACAAAAGTAACCAATGTTACCGACCGATTGTAGAGCAGTACGAAAGCAAATTGTGGCATCAATGAAAACTATTCTGTTGAATTGTAGCTGGCGTCACACTTCGCTTTGATTTTCATTTCGTACTTGTCTACAATCGGTAAGTTGTCGGTAAGTAACCGGTATGTTGTGCTGAACACGCCCTATGTAACACTTAAAAAAAGCGCTAAAATGTTCTATTCTTTAAATGTTCAACAATGCTAATGAAATTTAAAGATAGAAGCGACATCTGCAGGATATTTTCTAAAAATGCAAGAATTATTGCTAGTCTAGATAATGTATCACGAAAATGCCACAGATGTCGCTGTGATCGACACTTTGGAATTCAGTAGCATCGTTGCACATTTAAAGGATACAAATTTTTAGCACTGCTTGCATTGTAAAAAATTGAACCCTTTTGCTGCATCGTCACTCCATCGCTTTTATAGGAAACGATTACTTTGCTCTATTATGGAGCATTCTCATTGGTCAAAACAAAGAAATTCTATAAAAGCGATGGAGTAACGATGCAGCAAAAGGGTCAAATTTTTTACAGTGTCGATAGCAGATTTTCACTCCCTGTATTCCAGACTCTATCCTTCGAACAATAAAAAGTTCTCAAAAAATGAAGGCTTATGATTGGTCAATCTTGTTTTGCTTAACAGCGAATTCCTTCTGGATCCTAACCACTGTTGCAGAGACGCTGGTTTTTTTTCAAAGTACGAAATCTTAGCTGGAACAATTCTCGTATCCACCAAAGTGAAAGATCCAAATCGATCCATACATGAGAATTCGATATCGAAAAGCTGAAAATTAATCTCTAAAGAGCTTTACACGTTAAAACAAGAGTGTCTGTGTATCATAGAGCTTGTTATGCCGGATTCACAAAGAGATAAAAGTACATTGCTATGTGCTAGATTTACATTTGGACAAATATAAATGGCGAAAAATTTTGATAAGCTTACCATTAAAGTTAAGCTAGTTAACTTCTTTCACCCATAAAACAAACTCGTTCCGCCAAGTTCTGGAATAAAAATTCTTAAAATTTTCTGTACTTTGAAAAACCGCGTTTATCAAAGAACATTCTTAACTTCAAATATTGCTACTTTCATATAGACGCATGTTGAATCATGGTTTGATTTTAATAATATCTTCCTTTTTAGTCTTTATGACTAAAAAGGGTATGTTAATACATACGAACATTTAGAATTACTTTGCTATGCATTGAATCATAGAAGCAACTTGACGCGCTCTGATTGTGTACGCGTACTTTAAACTGTAAAAAATCTGACCCTTTTGCTGCATCGTCACTACCCCGCTTTTATAGAATATCTCACTTTTGATCCATGAGAATGCTCCATAATAGGCTGAAGTAATCGTTTTCTATATTAGCGGTGGAGGGACGATTCGGCTAGGTGGGAAGGCCTACCAAATATGGTTTTAGCCTACACAAGTCCCACCCATCGGTGGATGGACGATGCAGCAAAAGGGTCAAATTTTTAACAGTTGGTTCGTTGGTTATATAGGGTTTAATGGCGCAAAATCCCTTAAGGGACATGCTGCGCCAACAATTTTTTTAACAGTGTACCCTGTTTAGAATATCTTAAAAAATTACCTCTGTTTTTAAAGACTATCTATTTTCTGACCAATGAAAACGCTCCATAGACGTTTTTAGATCGCTCTCATTAGTCAGAAAATAGATAGTCTTTAAAAACAAAGGTAATTTTCCACAATAATTTTAACGTATACTGATGGATTGTCAGCTTTTCAATGCCCATTTACGAAGTCTGTAGATTTCAATGCGGACCTTAAGGCACTACACTAGTCTCAGAAAAAGACCCGGATGTTAGTGTAAAGATTATGTGTGTGTTCTTTTCAAATATCTCGCTCAAATTTTAATATATTTACATGATTTTTTTTTTTTTGCATAGGATAGACGAGGATATTCTACAACCGGCCTAGTTTTTACTTCTTCGATTTTGCTTATGCATGTTTTATATAATGATAGTTTCAATTTAAGAACCGTTTAAACCGGTTTTGAAATTTAATATAATTTTTAAAAAAATCTGAAACCAAAATTGAAAAAGTAAAAACTAGGTCGTTGTGGAATATCCTCAACTATCCTAGGCAAAAAAAATCACGTAAAAATTTTAAAATTTGAGCGAGATATTTGAAAAGAACGCCCCCATAACACTTCACATTATCATCCGGGTCTTTTTCTGTGCCTAGTGTGGGGCCTTAAAGTTTGCTGAATGCGATAAATTTCCGAAATGTTAAAGCTTAAATGGACAAGTTCTCGCATCCACTAAAGCGGAAATAGACATCGATACCAATCGACATCCTTAAGTTGTTGAAAATGTGAAAATCCTTTCGTATATATTTTGCTCCGGAGGAAAAAATTATCTCTACATATCAATGCAAAATAAAGTGTATAGATATGTGTAGCAAAATTATCTTTAGATTCAGATTTGGTTACCGGATTAGACACCAGAATGATTCCAGATATTGTTCATGTACACTGTTAAAAATCTGCTGCATTTTGTTGCAACGCACTCCCCTGCTTGTATAGAAAACGATTACTTGGCCGTGAAATGGAGCTTTCTCATTGGTTGGAATAGAGATATTATATACAAGCGGTGGAGTGCGTTGCAACAAAATGCAGCAGATTTTTATCAGTGTAGGATTCCTCGATGTGAATATGACGACACATGGAGCACAGTATACGATTGATTGAAAAGATTCTGGACAAAAATGAGTCATCAAGGGGGTCCTTGTGGCCGAGTGGTTAAGACACCACGCTGCTAATCTCTTCAGAGCGTAGGAGATTGTGGGTTCGAATCCCACTGGCTCCGTTGCACACACTCTTTATGTGTAGCTCCCGGTTGTACTTTTCTTGTGTCGTAATATTTCCTTGTGCTATCTTGTCCTTGTATGTCCACGAATTTGTAAAATAATATGGATTATGTATTTATGTCTGTGCAGAAATACAGGATCATTCGGCGTACAATCGAATTCTACCAGGAAATCATCATCAAATTTTATAATAGAAAATGCCTAGCATTGCGATACATTGTTAAAAATTTAACTTTTGCTGCATCGTCACTCCATCCCTTTTATGGAATATCTCATACATACACTGTAAAAAATTTTACCCTTTTGCTGCATCGTCATTCCCTCGCTTTTATAAAATATTTGTCTTTTGATCCATGAGAATGCTCCATGATAGACTGAAATAATCGTTTTCCATAAAAGCGGTGGAGTGAGTTTCAAATTTTTAACAGTTTAGTTGGGACGATTTTTGTTAAAATCTTTCTTTTTGCTTTTTCTGACTGAAGGGGAAGTACTTTTGACTACACTAGAAAAGCATTTTACTATTCACAGATACATGAAGTCATTTTGCTGTTTACTCATATATGAAAGCGCTTTGCCGCGCGCTTATGTGTAAGGACACTTTACTTGAGGCAATGTCACCTTTCGATAACCACTTCCGATGTCCGTACGATTAGATGTTGACTTTAAGATTTCATGAATACGGTAGCTTTTCGTCGTGCCGGATCTAAAGAAGTTACCACATCCAGAAAACCTAAAGATTCCCAACGATACTAACCGCTATTGTAAGTGTCTTTTGAAAAGTAGACAATCAAACAGTGACAAGTAAAGCGAATACATCAGAACTCAGCAAAATGCCATCATATGTCAGTACACATAATTATGTATTACGGTATAAATAACTAAAAAGTAGGAAATAAATTTAACTTTTTCAAAAAAATGTATAACCGACTCCAAAAAAAAGCGCTAAAAAGAATTAAATAATTCTATAAAATTCTCTAATGACAAATCGTTATCCAATAACCACACATTGACTATCATGTACCGGTATAAAACGGTTAAATTTAATATATAGAATTTAATATCTACCAAACATAGGTTTTCCAGAGAATATTTTTTACAAGAGATTAATTTACATATTTTTGATTTAATTTTTGAATATATACATATAAAAAGTAAGGAATTACTTTTTGAAGTTGGTGCCAAACTATCTTAAGTATAGTAAGAACTGTGGATATATTATGTCTAGTACTATAAATAAAATGGGGAAATCATTATCGATTATAATTGTTTGGCACCAACTTCAAAAAGTAATTCCTTACTTTTTATATGTATATATTCAAAAATTAAATCAAAAATATGTAAATTAATCTCTTGTAAAAAATATTCTCTGGAAAACCTATGTTTGGTAGATATTAAATTCTATATATTAAATTTAACCGTTTTATACCGGTACATGATAGTCAATGTGTGGTTATTGGATAACGATTTGTCATTAGAGAATTTTATAGAATTATTTAATTCTTTTTAGCGCTTTTTTTTGGAGTCGGTTATACATTTTTTTGAAAAAGTTAAATTTTTTTTTTTTTTGCATGAATCAACATATTTCCCGTTTAAAATAGGATTTTATAGACAAATTCATTTTCAGAGTTCCTTTTGCTGATTTTCATTTTTATTACCCAGAAATATATTTACTATTCACACAATAATAATAATAATAATAATTTTTATAATTGATATAATTATAACAATTTAAAAATACATACATTTTTTGGAAAAAGAAATGTTGGGTTGGGGCAGATTATACGGATTTTTCCCATAGGCCGGCCGAGACGGGATGAACCAGTTATTTCATACGGTTGGATCGGAACCTATACTAATATATTTTGATTAGTAAAACTAGTGCTCTAGGAAGAATGTATGCCAAGCCCGGTCCGGTTTGGCAGTATAGTCCTTATTACACTTTTTATTTCTCAAATTGTGAATTATTAATTATTTTACTTTCCAAAGATTTGCCCATTTTTTTTAATATGCCAAAAAATTTAATTTTGTTTGTTAATGAGATAAATTTGAAATTACACAATTGTGGAATACTTTTAAATAATTTCTTTTGAATATTGTTTCTGATTGTTAATGAACTAAATAATTAGAATATACGAATATACATTAAAATATAAAATACAAAAAAAAATACAGAAATATTCAATAAAAATATGTAAACCATAATGTAATTATTGAAATATACTGTAGAAATGTACAAAATTTTTAAAAATAAAATCTTCATTTCCATATCTTTCAGCATCTAAATTAAAAAATGAAATAATATCTATAAAAATGAGCTAAAGAAAATAAACAAGTAATACTTATATTTCAGAATAAAAAGAAGCGTTATTCCAGAATTCTAGGCCCCACCAGAGGCCGAGAGGTTCCCACCTATCAACTGGTAGACAGTAGCTGCTGGTTTCGAATCCAATAGCGGCCGTCGGCCTAACCGTTGGGAGATTTCGTGGTTTTCTTCAAATCTTGCGTAAAAACGGGTTAGGTTTCCTCAGAAAGACCACCACGATGGGCACTCCTACCCAGGGCCTATATCCCTAGTATAGAAAGTTGTCCGACAAAAAATAAACCAAACAAAACCAAAATTCTAGAGTGTCAGAGTGTTAAAAATAACACCTGCAATAGGTGCATTAACTTGCCCGCCCCCCCCCCACCAACCACCGATTTTTTTAAATTCAAATACATGAGGAATTAGCTCTCAATTAGCTCTAATTTGCTCTCTAATATTAGAATGTTTGTGTGTGTGTGTGTGTGTATGTGTGTGTGGGAGGGCTATCTCGATAACGAAACAAGAGAAAATTCTAATATTAGAGAACAAATTAGAGTTAATTCAGAGCTAAAGTTTGGCACCTTTGAAATTTCAATGAGCTACTTCTAATATTAGAGAGCAAATTAGAGCTACTAATATTGGACCTCTAATATTAGAGTTCTAAATTTTGGCACCTTTGAAATTTTGATACTCGAAAGTGGACGGAGGGGGTTGGCTAAGTTAACGCTTGCCCCTTTCATATAAATTGAAATATCTCGATAAAAAAACCGGAACAAATTCTGGTATTAGAGAGCAAATTAGACCTCCTTGAAAGATAAATTTTAGCACCTTTGAAATTTTGATACTCGAAAGGAGGGAGAGCTAAGTTAACGCTTGCCCCCTTCATATAAATTGAAATATCTCGATAATATAATGAGAGCTAATTCTAATATTAGAGAGCAAATTAGAGCTAATTGAAAGCTAAATTTTGGCACCTTTGAAATTTTGATACTCGAAAGGGGGGTTAACTAAGTTAACGCTTGCTTCTTTCATATAAATTGAAATATCTCCATAAAAAAACCGGAACAAATTCTGGTATTAGAGAGCAAATTAGAGCTCCTTGAAAGATAAATTTTAGCACCTTTGAAATTTTGATACTCGAAAGGGGGGAGGGCTAAGTTAACGCTTGCCCCCTTCATATAAATTGAAATATCTCGATAATATAATGAGAGCTAATTCTAATATTAGACAGCAAATTAGAGCTAATTGAAAGCTAAATTTTGGCAACTTTAAAATTTTGATACTCGAAAGGGGGGGGGCTAAGTTAACGCTTGCCCCCTTTATATAAATTGAAATATCTCGTTAAAAAAAACGGAGCAAATTTTGGTATTAGAGAGCAAATTAGAGCTAATTGAGAGCTAAATTTTGGCATCTTTGAAATTTCGAAAATCGAATGTGGGGGGGGGGGGGCTAAGTTAACGCTTGCCCCCTTCATATAAATTGAAATATCTCGAAAAAAACGGAGCAAATTCTGGTATTAGGGAGCAAATTAGAGCTAATTGAGAGCTAAATTTTGGCATCTTTGAAATTTCGAAAATCGAATGTGGGGGGGGGGCTAAGTTAACGCTTGCCCCCTTTATATAAATTGAAATATCTCGTTAAAAAAACCGGAGAAAATTCTGGTATTAGAGAGAAAATTAGAGCTAATTGAGAGCTAAATTTTGGCACCTCTGAAATTTCGAAAATCGAATGTGGGGGGGCTAGCTAGTGCTTTCCCCCCTACTGGAATCTGGAATATCTCGATAACAAAACCAGAGCAAATTCTAATATTAGAGAGCAAATTAGAGCTAATTGAGAGCTAAATTTTGGCACCTTTGAAATTTCGATATTTGAAAGTGGGGGGGGGGGGGCTAGCGTTAACTTAGCCCCCCCCCCACCTTTCTAATTTAAATATCTCGATTTTATCACCAGAGCAAATTCTAATATTAGAGAGCAAATTAGAGCTAATTGAGAGCTAATTCCTCATGTGTTTGAATTTAAAAAAATCGGTGGTGGGGGGGGCCAAGTTAACGCACCCCTTGAAAATATCAATTTCATAATTAAAACACAATGAGATAATACCATTCGAAAATATCAATTTTGTAATTAGAAGCACAATAAGAAAATACCATTCTAAAATATCAATTTCAAAATATTTTTTTCTTTCTTTTGCATTTTATATTATCATAAACCTATACAATTACTCACAGCACAACTAAAAAGGCATAGCCTAAATTTTTATTATTTTTTTTTATTTGAAAATTCTTTACTCAATTTTAAGATAATAATTAAATTTTAATAATAAATTTTTTCTTTTGAAAAATGAGCCAAAGGTTTATTTAAAAATTAGGAACACCACATAGGAAAGTCTAAATTTCTCACCTTTGTTGAACAGTTGGCAGCAATTCCACGGAAGGGTCCATTAAAAAAACAAACTGCAGCCCTCTCACGCAACACAATTGAAAATTCAAAGTTCACCAGCTATTCCACGAAGGGTCCATAAAAAAAAACTGCAGCACTCTCACGCAGCATAATTGAAGATGCAAAGTTCATCAGCTATTACACGAAGGGTCCATAAAAAAACTGCAGCACTCTCATGCAGCACAATTGAAAACGCAAAGTTCATCAGCTATTACACGGAAGGGTCCATAAAAAAGCAGCACTCTCACGCAACACAATTGAAGACGCAAAGTTCATCACTGTCCATCGGAATGCAGGGCAATACCTATAAAGGTTTGTTGGAGATTCAGAGCACCAATTGTGAATGTCTGTCAGAACTGTCAGGCTTTTATTGTAGATGTCCATTTGCACTCACAAAGTCTTTATATAAAAAGGCGTATCCTTTTCGCCATTAAGTACTGCTTCCTTTTAATTAGCTGAGGGGAGGTCGTCCGGTGAGCTCTGGTTGCCATCTATTCACAAACTTCATACTGTATTTTTTAAGACCAAAAAATCACTTTAGCATCCGCACCGTAGTGATGATTTTCTTTCGGAGTCCTTTTCTCATGACGACATACTGGTCAGAACAAAATACCTTCCGAATCTGCTAAAAAAATTCTCTCTCTGAGAGAGCTCTTTTTTTTCTTTGATTACTCCCAATACCTTTTCTTTATTCTCTTATTAGTTTTCTTGTAAACGTTTTCATTGGGGGCAATTGCACTTCCGCGTCTCATTGTTCCCCTGTCCAGTAGGAAGATAATCCCCTTTATTCTCTTCTGCGTGCCCGGCCTTCTTCTCACGGATGGTGTTTTTGATCACACACCGAGAGTCGTAAATTTTTTGGGGCTCTAGGTTGTAAATTCTGGCATTGTTGCCCCCTGCTTGTTATGTCAGAATTGGCGTCAGGCTCGTTTTTTATAGCTTCTGCTATTGTTAACTGTCTGAAGCTTTTATGGTGAGAACTTCAAACACTATGCGTGTGTTACTCTTAAAATCCATTCATTATTTTCCCGAAACATTGTAAAGTCGTAAAGTTTACAGCTTTAATTAATGCTAAAAAATAGCTTTTAACTTTTTTTAAAACCTAAAATTATTATTACTACTTGTTTATAGTTAATGAATAAAATAAATTTAAAACTTTACTTTAATTTTTATACGTATATTTATATATTTTTTTATTTTAGTTGTGCTGAATCAATATTTATATATACATATTTATTTAAGCGATGTCGCAACGTTATCATTGCTACATGCACCTTTACTCTATGTGGGTCGGTTTTATACCGAGCACAGTCTACACAATTCTTTAAGGAAATTTCTATATCCTTATCAATGTTCTTCCAGTAAACATACGATCTAGCGATAGCTTTCATCTTAACAGCACCCAGATGACCATGATGTAACTCTTCAAGCATCTGAGCCTGATACTTTTTTGGAACGCACACACACTGGCCTAACATGACGCAACCATCTTGTAGACTATATTCTGCTTCTCTCCCTCTTAAAATTCCTCCATTCTGTAAAATATTAAACAATGGGGTGAGGTCTGCATCCAACAAAGTTTCTTTGGCTAAGTCTCTAGCTGTGACAGGAAGAGTTTTGATTTGTGCTAACTGAAATAGATCAATTCATCTTTAACGTCTAGCTGTTCAGAGGTGGACGGCAGCCTAGACAGAAAGTCAGCATTACCATGTTTTTTGTATGACGATACTTTGTGTCAAACTGGAAAGATTGTAATACTAAAGAATAATGTAACAATCTTGTAGCTGCCAGAATTGGAAGACCTTTCATCGATCCGAAGATGGCTACTAACGGTTGGTGGTCAGTTAATAATGTGAATCGTCGCCCTTTTAGGTAAAGATAAAATTTCTTGACACCCCACACAATTGCAAGTGCTTCTTTATCAATCTGAGCGTATTTTTGCTCAGTTTTTGTGAGGGTTCTGGAGGCGAAAGCTATTGGTCTTTCCGTTCCGTTAGGTAAAGAGTGGGAAAGAACCGCCTCTACTCCTACAGGAGATGCGTCAGTTACCAATATCAATGGCAGTGATGGATCATAATGCATTAGGACACGCGGAGAACAAATTTCATTTTTAATTTTTTCAAAAGCTTCCTGACAAACCTTTGACCAAACCCATTTCACACCTTTCTGTGTTAATTTATACAAAGGATTCGCTATTGTAGCCAAATTAGGACAAAATTTCCCATAAAAATTAACAAGCCCAAAAAAACTTTGTACTTCCTGTACGTTAGTAGGTCTAGGAGCTTTCGAAATGGCAAAAATTATCTCATCAGTCTTATGTATACCGTTTGCATCGATTTTGTGCCCTAAAAATTGAATTTCTTTTTGAAAAAATTTACTCTTATCTAAATTTAATTTTAGCCCATGATCTTTACATTTCTGAAAAAAATTTCTTAAAGCCTCTAAGTGTGATTTATCATCTGATCCAGTCACTCCAACATCATCCATAAAAACTTTGATTCCTTCCATTCCCTGGAAAAGCCCATCAATATATCTTTGCCAAATCGCTGGAGCAGAATTTAAACCATACATAGGTCTTTTACATACATATAATCCCTTATGTGTATCTATCGTTAAGATCTTTTGACTATCTGGATGTACTTTCATTTGTAAATATGCATGTTTAAAATCGATTTTTGAAAAATGTTTACCCCCATTTAAGCTTGAAAAAATTTCCTCAAATTTTGGTAAAGGATGTTGTTGTACCATAATATTTTGGTTTACGGTAACAATAATCTGCACATAGGCGTATAGACCCATCTGTTTTTACAACCGGGACAACTGGTGTTGCCCAATCAGAGGTCTCTAGTCTCTCTATGATGCCTTCTTTTTCAAACTTATCAATTTCTTGTTCAATCCTGTCTTTTAAAGAAAAGGGTACAGATCTAGCTCTACAAAATTTTGGCACTGCATCAGATTTAAGTTCCAACTTTACTTCATAATTATTAATTTCCCCTAACTTATCGTCAAAAAACTCTTTATACTCTTCTAACAAGTTACTCAAATTATAGTCATAAGACTTCTTACTGCTTTTATAGAATTCCAGTCCAAATTTATACTATATAGCCATTCGCAGCCAAAAATTGTATCCAAATTTTCCTTAACAATATACAAATTTAATTTAAATTTTTGATTTTTGTATTCAATATCAACAGTGACAAACCTCAAAGGTACAATTATTTCACCTTTGTATGTTTTAAAAATTACTTTTGTGGGTTGAATTCTTGTTTTCGAAATCTCACTAAATTTTTTTATGCTCATTACCGAGACGGCCCCTCCAGTATCAAGTCCCATACTCACAGGTTTATTTTCAATATTTACTGTTAACATAATTGGAGGTTTTCTTTGCTCCTCCCCTTTCAGCGAATTGAAATCAAAAGATTAGGACATTAAACATTGGGATAGCACTTTCATTAGAATGCAGAGTATCTACCTGCTTTTGTTTTACCATATTCGCTTTTAACCCCTTTTTTGCTGCAAAACAAGCTTTTCGAATGTGCCCGATTTTTTGACAAAAATGACACTTAGCTAATTTAAATCTGCAGGAATATTTATCGTGATCCGTTTCTGTACACTGTGTGCAGCTCATTTTCCCCTTCTTTCCCGAATTTTTTTTTTAAACAAATTTTGACGGCTCATTATTTTTCCTCACGCTAAATTCTTTAATTTCTAAAGATTTATCCATTATCTTATTTCATAGCTTTCTCCATAGCTAAAGCAATTTTCAAGGTATTCTCAATATCTATACAGTATACGCTCGTTTTTACGAACCTCTTTTTGGTGAACACTTGCGACTTTACGAACGAGAGCGTGGTCCCGAATACATTCCCATAAGCACTATGTAAATTTTCGCTCCCATTTACGAGCTTTAAATTATGAAAATCTCTTTTTTGCTAACTTAAAATTCTACTTTTTTTTATACCGAAAAGAAGTATCAACGTCAATTATACTCTCAACAGGTGCAAAAAACAGCAGGTGCATTTCAAGAAAGTATTATTTTCACAACCGCTTTCAGGAGGGAGGCAGCGTAGCAATAAGTTTATTTAGCTTCACGTGATTTATTATGGCTGATTTTAAAGGCACGTGTCTGAAAGGCCTCTGATTGGCGAGTGAAACTTAAATGTACAAGCAGGTGTCATTGTTGAAAGGAGAAACGAAATCTTTTAAAAGATTGCATTCTGTAATCGTGTATTTTCTCATAACTTCTGAAATACTCAATCTGTGAAGTTTCGTTAGTCGAGAGGGAGATTTGGCCAGAACATCACAGAATTTCAGTATGTTACAGTTGAAGAAACGCACGTGTTTATCCGTTGAGGTAAAAAAGAAAATTTTAAAAGAAGTAGATGAGAAAATCTCAGTAAGACAGAAATTTCGAAAAAGTATGGAATTACAAAGAATAGTCTCTCCACAGTTTTAAAATCTCGAGAGAAAATCGTCGGAAATAGAAGCATTAATAAAATCCCCTCTCGTAAATATTTCAGAGAGGCAAAACTTCCCCAATTCGAGAAAGCTTTGATTTCTTGGATGAGGAAAATGAGAGGACTGAACATTCTTATAGATAGTAATCTCTTTAAAGAACAATCGAACTTTTTTGCTTTGAAGATGAACATCAAAGACTTCAAGGACACGGACGGTTGGTTACAAAAATTTAAGTCCAGGCACGGTTTAAGCTTCAGAAAATTGTGCGGTGAAAGTCGAACAGCAAATACGACTTTGGCAAATGAATGGAAAGAACGCGATTTAAAAGCATTGCTAACTGAATATGCTCCAGAGGATGTCTTTAACGCGGACAAAACAAGTATGTTTTTTAAGATGCTGCCGGAAAAAACACTTACCTTCAAAGATGAAAAATGTAACGGAGGCAAAAAGCTAAGCAGAGAATATCAATCTTGATGGCAGCCAACATGAATGGAACACAAAAACTGCTCTTGCTTTTCATTGGGAGAAATTTGAAGCCTAGATGCTTCAGAAATGTTAACAAATTACCAGCTGCATACCATGCTAACAAAAGCGTATGGATGACTGGGTACAGTTTTGAAAAATGGTTGAGAGACTTGGATCGCTAATTTGTTTTGGAAAAACGTAAAATTCTGCTAATTGTGGATAATTGTTCAGCTCACGTTGAATTCTCAGATCTTAATTCTATTCGTGTGGCGTTTCTTCCACCGAATGTAACTTCAATTTTACAACCGATGAATCAGGGTGTGATTAACAGTTTCAATCGCATATATCGAAGAGTTTTTTTGCAAAGAGTAGTCATGGGCTTGAGCTGGATCAGCCATATGAAATTGATGTTCTAGGTGCGATGCATTTGTCAATACGTGCTTGGAAAGATGTTCAAGCGACTACAATATCTAAAGCATTTCAACATGCAGGCCTATAATTATAATAATATACCTTAATTGAAGAAAACCAAGAAAATGTAGCCGACGATATCAGTGGAGATCAGTTACTCATAAATGAACTCCGCAAAAGAAATTCACTGTTGCCTGAAACTTCATTCCAGGATATTTTGAATGTGGATTCAAACGTTATTTGTACGAAGGAAATATCCAATGAATAAATTACTGTTAACATAATAAATGAAAAGGAAGAAGAACTTTCAGATTTTGATCAAGAAGAAAATGAAATAATCCAACGACCGATTGTCAAACAAGCAGCTCAATGGTTGTCAGGGCTAAGGAACATTTTTGAAGAGAACAATAACTGTGAAATGATTTCAAGCATAGATAAAATGGAAACATGTATTTTCCAAAATGTGATTTTAAAACAAAAAAAGATAAGTGATTATTTCCATTCCTTATTTTTTCTCTATGTATTTTCATTCATTAAGTACTAATACAGTCTATGTTTTCATATGTAATGTTTTCAAAACTTAATAACATATTCTCCTGAGTGCTAAAATTTATTTCTGTTTATAAATTTGCATTTTGCATTTTCTTATATATTTAAAAAATGCATGTATAACTTCACTTCAGAATAAATGATTTTAAAATATTGCATCATCTATGAAGAGAGGGGATTGATAAAAATAGACATAAATAATGTACATATTCATGTCATTTTTGATGATTTTCTATTTCACGAACTTTCTACTTTACGAACCATTTGAGTGTTCCCTACGAGTTCGCAAAAACGAGCGTCGACTGTATCATCTTCCTCGAAAAGTCTATCTAATATTGCTCTATCCCTTAGCCCGCTTACGAAAACATCCCGTAACATCGTGTTCAACATTTCTTGTTTATACTGACAAGGAATTGCCAAGGAGCGAAGTTCAGCCATAAAAGCACTGACACTTTCCGCCTCCCGTTGCTTACGATTTAGAAACACATGCCTACTAGGAATTATAAGCGGCGTCGGAGTGAGATGAGCTTTTAATGTATTTTTTAGAATAAGGTAATCTTTATCGGAAGGATTGTCAGGAGCTAGCAGGTTTTTCAACAAATTATATAATTTTGCTGACAAACTAGAAATAAAAACTTTCCCACGTTTGCCATCCTTAACATTTTGAATATCCATGAAAGCTTCGAAGCGTTTTAAAAAAGAATCAAAAGTTTCATCTGTTTCATCAAATTTTTCAAATTGAACTGAAACTTTAGCTTCTTGCGTTTTCGGATCGACAAAAGTGGTTAATTTCTCTAATAAAACTTTATTTTGTTCTATTAAGCTTTGAACCATCTGCTCCATTTTTAATCTTCTTTAAATATAAATACAAAAAGAATTTTTTACCTTGGCAGTCTTCGACATCTAATGTGGGTGAATCCTATACTTTTTATTTCATACATCGTCGCCAGATATTACATATTATTTTAATATGTGAACTAAACATCCATAATTTAACATTATAGAAATCTCTCCTTTTTAATTGCTAATTCAATCACTTTTTTCGTGTTGCCACCAACTAAAAACAGTTCATTTAATTAAAAAGTAATGATAACACGTGTTCTTTTTTTTTCTTTTATAGATGAATAAAAATTCAGATTCTCCTGATAGATTTTTGCATTTTTGAAATTCACGTCATTCGAAACAAAAAATACATATTTTTCATAAACATATATATAAACTGTAACTTAATATATGTTAAAAAAAACATCGTCGCACTTTTATTTAACTGTTTTTGACGTCAAAACAGTTACTACAATACAGACATTTGAATTAAAAAGGGATAATTTAGAAAAAAAAAATTCTTCTCTATATATAAAAATAACGATTTGAAAATGACGCAACAAAACTCTGTGTGGATACCTATGATCATAAGAAAATCTGTGTAGATACCCCGAAACTGCAGTTTGACTACCATCGGGGAAAGGGCGTTTCTGTCGCCAAATGACGCTAAGTTTGTAATGGATGTGTTCTGTAATGGATCGTTGGGAGTGTTCTGGTGGTTGTTGAGTGCATACATGACTGGAGATATAAGATAAAACCAGTTTATTTAAACGGTTAAGGCTCAAGGGCAGTGGAGCTTTCCGTTCTTTAATTTTAATAACTAGTAACAATGCTAAAAAATTAAACTCATACTCACAGCTCCGGCACTAGCCTCAGTTGAGGCACTTCGAATCAACTTCTCACGTAAGCTTCAGCTAAACTGCTAGATAAAACTTTATTAAACAACCCGTGGCTGTGCAACACTCTTTATTAACTTTGAAATACTCAACGTAAATAATTACTATCTCTTACCAACGGCAAACTTCTCGAATCGCTCCGCTCTGAATGAACTAAGTCGGCAAATGCTTCTGGCGGCTCACTGCAAAACTCTTGGCTAACTCACTGGAGGTTCAATAATAACTTGCTATAACTCGATTTAAATAAATCCACTGCTTGTCATCACCTCCTAGCTATCTTGCGCCGCTAGACACACGCCGCTAGACACACTCACACACTCAAACTCCAAGCTTTTATATGCTGCAAACTGAGATACTACAAATTTACATATTACTTCTAGCCACGACTTAACTGTAGAAACCGAGAAAGACCCACACACTCTAGAAAGTTAAAGTAAAAGAGAAGATAGATGTCGCTTTCACGCTACACGTGTTAAATCATTGACGTCACGATCTCAAAAAATGCTAGAGCGCCTTTATCACAAAGGTCACTCCCTCACAAGTTTTTCGCCAACTTGGCGATATATCGCCAAACCTGGCTCCCAAAATTACTCGCCAAAATTGAAGGCAACTTGGCGTTTTTTCCGGTATTTCGCCAAACTAATATGCCCACTAATAATTTTAAACTAATACTAATAATAGTTTAGATTTGTTAGTTGAAAGTGATTGATAAAGTTCCTGAAGGAGTCTGAAAAAGCTATGAAATCATGCAAAAAACTGGTGGAACCAGAGAGAAAAGTAAAGCTCGATCTAAAAAATGTTACAGTAAATATTGGGAAATACTTTCAATCTAAAATCATGCGTAGAAAAGAAATGGAATCAGATGATTTGTAAAATTCATGAAATAACCCAAATTTTTGTTAGCTGAAAATGTGAACTGAGCTTTACTGGTGCCTTATATTCAGAATTATACTATTATCCACTCAAAATGATTACTGAGCAAAGTAGTCAATAGAATATATCGTTATGTCGTCTCAAATCAGTTAAGATCCATAACGTTAAACGAATATAAACCATGAAGTAATAATTAAAGTATAACATTAATATAATCAGGTTGTTAAGGAATTGATATAAATATGTCTGAACACAAATATATAGTATATGGTTAAATCGTATCTATTCAAGGTTTTGGGTTTACTTGGAGCTTTGATCTTCCACCTATCAAAACCGCTGGAGTGGAATTGTGTCCACACTTTGTACCGAACGGACCGTTCTCACACTTCATTACATCAGCCTGTAACCTATAGTTATGAACCCAAATTTTTAAACTTGTTATGGATGATTGGAATATGAAGTGAGTTAAAAATGCCTCTTTTTCTCTGATTGATTTTAAGGCACCAGTAAAGCTCAGTCCTCATTTTCAGCTAACAAAAATTTGGATTATTTCATGAATTTTACATACCATCTGATTCCATTTCTTTTCTACGCATGATTTTAGATTGAAAGTATTTCCCAATTTTTACTGTAACATTTTTTAGATCGAGCTTTACTTTTCTCTCTGGTTCCACCAATTTTTTGCATGATTTAATTTTGTTTGCAATGGAAACAAAAACTTCTCCGATATTGAAATGCATTCCTGCAGCATTGTTTATCTAGCTTTTATTTTGGTATATGCTTAAATATATGAAAATATATTTTTCAATATGAAAATATTTTTATATATAATTATTATTATTATTATTTGTCCGTCTGTCTATCTGTCTGTAAACGCTCTATCTCACGAACAAATGGCGATTGAGACTTAAAATTTTGTATGTACTTAGTATGTAAGAATAGGACGAAACATATTTAATATCAGTAACCTCGATTATCCGGAACTATTTTTTTCGGACTCTTGAAAAATTAGTTCTGATGAAATGTATATAAAAATTTTCGATTTTTTTTTTTTAAGGAAAGGACGTAAAAGGCAATAAAATAACACAATTTTTGCATCAAGAACGAAGTCGATCGGATTAATAGTTGCCGAGATATTTGTAATCCTGTTTTCCACATTCTTCGATTTTTCATGACCCTGTATTTTCTTCAAATTTCAATTCAAAGATATGTTTTAATTGGAAATGAGACGCTTAATCTGACGCAGTAAACTGTTAGTTATGATTATTGTTTTTGGAGTTATAAGGATGTTTCTTTTACGCAATCCGGTACTACTTGTGTAGTTTGGTATTTTACATAATTTGTCGAAATGGGTTCATCAGCAATTCATTAAAGGAGCATTACTATGTATATTAGGAATATTTAAACATACGTTTAAATTTTGTTTTGCAATTGCAATGCATTTTATAAATAGGTTTCACATATTTTATTTTCACATATTATATAATGCATATCCATGATGGGTAAGTATTACGACTAGTTTCGTAATCTGGCCGTTAAAACGGGACATTCATACAATTTTATTGTTAAAATGCATTTCCTTTTTCTCATTTTTCTCAGAATCTATAAAAAAGCGTTTACACTAAAGAAAAAATCCAGTTTCGATTAATCTAGTCAATGAAGAAGTAGCACGTCAAATTGTATCTCTTTATTATTCCGCAATTCCAATATCTCAGAGAGATATTGGAATTGCGGAATGCTAATCAATTGGGTATTTCACGCTGTTCTGTTTGCTATTATATTGATAAACACAAGAAAAATGAAGTTACTTCATTGCATTCTAAACGGGGTCGCTTTTCTAAAAGACCTCTATCGATTTTTTTTTTTTTTTTTTTTTTTAATCGGAGGCGAAACTGAATTCTGCAATGGCAGAATCTACATTCAACTTGTTAGATGTTTTCTTTCAGCGAAATTTGACGGGTTCCACCTCATAATAATATGCAGTCGAGTCTCTGTATAAAGAAATCCATCATTCAGACAAAAAACTCGTTATATAGAAAAATTCGATGAATAGAGAACGACAAAAAATTTTCATTTAATGTTTAATTTTGAAACAGAATTGTTTTTGAGGTGTTTAATTAAGTTTGTGATCTACTTAACGTTTTTTTTTTTTTTTTTTTTTTTTTTTCAGAATCTCAAACATCTTCGCCACTTCCTTTTTTTTCCCAATGTCTTATTGATTATTTTCAAAATCATTACTTTATCAGAGAGAGTTGTGTTTAAACTAGAGGCAATTTTATGCAAATTCATAAGAAGATAACACCAGCAAAGATGATATTTAGTAAAAATTCTTCATTCAAATGATCTCTCACAACAAAAAATGCTCCGAGTCGCCACAAACAAAAAACATCCTCTCTAAACTCTAAAAGTAATGAGAGTTAGTTTAGGTAAATGAAAACCTGCTGAAAAACGACCTTTTCTGCAATTCCCCCCTATTTCTGTCTTACTATAACCAAACCAAGAAACAAACGCCATTTTAAAGACAATAATGGAATAGTTTTATCTTTTAGGATGCTTTGTGATAGTTGCAAATCGCCCCACTAGCAAGCAGATGTTTCAATCTCTTCCAAGAACGCATGCTCATCTTGGCTAAAACAAAGTCAAGTGTAACCATGCAAAAAAGTTGTTTTTCTTGGGGGGGGGGGGGCGAGTTGAATTCCTTTTTTGGACATGAGAAATAAGGTAGAGAAATGTAACTATGAAATATAAAACAGAAATCAACGAAAAAAAATTATTCTACAAACTATTTTAAGTGTTTTCGGAACTTATGATAGAACATTTTCGAAAAAATTCGTTAAATGGAGATATATATTTCGCTATATCGAGATTATTTTTAATGTAATCATGAAAAAATTAACCTTTTTTCTAAAAAATTTGTTAAATAAAGAAATTCGTTCGATGGAGTTTCGTTATAGAGGGAATCGGCTGTATATATATATATATATATTTTTCTTTCATCGCGGGGGCGACACTAAATTCTGAAAAAGCAAAATTCCTGCCTGTTTGGAACCTTACATGAAAATGTATCGTTATTTTTTAAACGTAAGCAGAGTAATTTAAAGAATGAAAATTTTTCAGTATCTATGTCTACCTGTATCTTCATATTACATTTTTCAATCGTGAAATACGTTGCATCTTAAAGAAATGAAAATGTTCATTGTAATGCGAGTTCCTCCATGCGTTATATTTCTCACCGAAGGGATTTCTTTAAAAGAGTTAGACTTTCTTCCCCACTTCTACTTATCTATTTTTATCTGAACTCAAAGCTGCATTTCGAACATCAAAGCTCAAATATCATGGCCTTATTTCTTCTTTGAAATATATTTTCTATTTCGTCCGACAGTTGAAATTCACAGACGTTTTAGTGTTAAAGATTGACAAATCGATTTTGAAGAACTGATCTCGAACATGGGAATTCTATTTTCTTTTTTTATTTATTTGTCTTTGATATTGGAAATCTGGAAAGACCCCTGCAGCTCGAATTTTAAATTGTCGCAAAGAAGTGTACTAAATCATATTTCTTATCTGCCCAGAAGAATAATATGATAAACATTTATTGATAAACATTACGATGACCCAGTTTTTTTTTTTTTTTTTTTTTTTTTTTTTTTTAATGTCCTGAAGAAAAAAAGCTCAACAGTTTTTTAAAATGATTAATTATCGCAAAAAATAAAGTTTTTTAATTCACATTTATAGAAGTCTATTGGTAATAAATACAGTAGAATTTAATTTTAATCTATATATATAAGTTACGGCCAAAACCTGAAATTGGCCAATTTACGAACATATTGGCTAATAGCGTTTTAAACTGACTGGCCAATACAGGAATTGGCTGGCTTGTTCCCGAACTGGCTATATATGCAATCGGCTAATCCGCGAAATTTCTTTAAGCAGTCAACCTAACCCTTTCTAACACAGTTGAAAATATTTATGAATTCAATTTGTCTGTTCGTGCTGTAACTCGATTAAAGACTCGGGTTGTCTTGTAATTGTTATATTATTAAGGTTTATCAATTAATTGTGGTATTAAAAGTGAAGTGTGTGTTATTAACCATTTGAAAAATGGTTGTTGTTTTCGGGAGAATGGACCCGATGATGTTACCACTTTTGAATGATGTTACCACTTTTGAATGATGTGGTCACTTTTGAATTTAAATTAATTTCTTTACTTTTAGAAGAGTTTTTATTTGAATTTAAATTAAATTCTTTACTTTTAGAAGAATTTTTATTTGAATAGTAAATTAAAATGGTTAAAATCATTGTAATAAAGGAGAAAACTAACAAATTTAAAAATGGGTAGACGGAAATTAACAGATACGGAAAAAGCCGAAGCCAAAGAAATGAATGAACGTGAATATCGCATTCAATGATATTAAACACAATACGCGTACTTAAACAATCATAAAGTGATTTTTATTTCTTCTTTTGCTATTTAAAATAAAAATTTAGTCAACATGTATAAGTTGCTTATTAGTTTGGCGATTCGTATCATTTGGCGAAATTGGTCGACGGGATAACTGAGTAATACTGTATTTGGTTTGGCGCAAAAACGTCTTTCAATGCAGAAAATGATAAAATCAAAAGATTATTGAGCCGCTGAAAACCAATTACGTGTTGAAAGGCGATCACGAAAAAGGAAGCAATTTAATGCCGAACCGATTAATTGTAAAACATCATGTCGCCAGGTCGACCAATCCACTAGCCATGGCGTTTTACTATCGGTCGGTTCTAACCAGGAAAATTTGAGTGCCAATAGTGATTCTAACAAGCCGGAAAATGTTATAGCTATTACTCTTGATTTTCCACCACCTAAAAAGAAAACTAAAAAGCAATCGGCTTGGGAAAAACTGGGAAAAAACTTTTTTGATTCGATGTCTGATGGACCCATTCACAGATGCATGTGCTGCGATCGATTTTGGTTTAAAACCTCCATCACCAAAATTCTGCTCTGTAAAATCAAACAATATATGCCAAAGTCTTACAAGTATAACAGTATATGCCAAAGCTGTATTTTAATAATGATTACTTTTGCACCAACAATGTTAAATAGTTTGAAATGTTTCTTTCGTCGCCAACTTTTATGCTTGGCGACAATAGAGTGATATAACTTAAACGAACCGTACCTTCAAATTGCAGCATGTATAAAGTCATTTATAGCAGTGGCACGGATAATACACAATAAAACAACTGGTATTTAGCTTAAAATGATAGATGAATGTATCGAGTGAAACATTTTTCAAATGGTTGGGGTAATTTCTTAAATTACAATTTTTTTTTTTTTTTTTTTTGGTTAATTTACAGGAACACACAAAAATATTTCGTTACAATATCCTCAATGGAATAAGTTGTTACTGTGCATTTTAATGTTGTTATCCAGACAGCATGCATATTAGTAGCAAGTTTGATTTTTTTCAAATATTGCCTTGATATTTCAAATTTGATTTGACTCATTTTCAACGAATCTCCCGCAAGACAGACATCACCCACTTGCATGAGTAATTTGTTGTGAAATTGATGCAAGACTGTCTTTAATTCACGAAAGTTACGAAAGAAAAAATCTCTCTGCGTCTTTTAACTCTATTGCGTAGTGCGCTAGAAACTTCATTTTATTTCAGAATTCCTTTGCGAAATCTTATAATATTATGCATGTATATATATATATATATATATATATATATGTGTGTGTGTATATTGCAAATAAATATTGTGTGTCACCCCTTAGAAAATGACTACCGGGGATGACCGCCCCCTCCGCCCCCCTCTGGCTACGCCATTGGCATCTACACTTGTACTGTGACAGTTGTAAACAGGTAACAAGGCATGACAAGGTTAGTACTTTCTAATCAGTTTGCAGTATTTCCAACTATTGAATTTTCTAGTAGCTTACAAAGAGTCTGCAATACTTTAGTCATGACAGAACTAAGTTTTCTACATGTTTTGGTATTAATGTGCAATAAATTTGATATTGCGAGAGATTAATTTGCATGACAAGTTAGCTGTAAATTCAAAATGTGGTGACTTCGGCGTTTGCATTATCTTGCTGCAAACTTGTCATGCCAAATTTGTGGTAATTTTGCAGGCTTGCAAAGAAAAACGACTGCAAATTTTCTGTAAGCTGAAATTGCTATGTGGGTATTGTCTATAGCGTATGAAAATAAGTGACTTTAATCAAAGAATATTTTTTACATAAAATATGAGAATTTGTTCTCAAAAGAATGTACGTATATAATATTCATACAATATAAAATACAACACAATTATGAAAAATGCAATACTTACAATGAATCCAATATATCAAAATTAGTCCAGAGAATGGAAATCTTTAGCAGATTAAAATACAGGGTGTTTACAAAGTCCTGGACCCATTTTGATGTTTAATAACTCATAAAATAATAAAGATAGATTAAAATTAATAACATAAATGGTTAGATAAACTCAAAAAAGTTTCATGACCCTTGTCAATGAACTTCCACAAGTATACTTCGTCGCACGGAGAATATCAAGTCGATAGTCAATTTCACGCCAGATAGCGGCAAGCATGTCGGCGTCCACAGAGGCTATTGCGGCTGTAATTCTGGCTTTTAAGACATCAATGTTCGACACTCTCCTCCTGTAAGCATTGTCCTTTACAAATCCCCAAAGGAGAAAGTCCAGCGGCGTTATATCAGGTGATCTGGATGGCCAAGGAATTGGACCTCCTCGCCCAATCCATCTTCCTGGAAAATGGTCATTCAAAGAAGTACGAACGATGGTACCCCAATGAGGTGGTACACCATCTTGTTGCAAAAAGACATGTGGCTGAAGCTCTTTTAGTTGTGGAAATACGAAGTTTTCCAACATGTCTAAGTATACGACTGATGGGACCGTCCTTTCTGTAAAAAAGAAAGGCCCAATGACTCGGTCGTGCATTAGTCCATACCACACATTAATCTTAGGGTAACGATATGAAAATAATCGTATGAAAATACGAATCACGGTATTCACGGTACAATCACGGTATTCATGGGGGTTTTCATATCCCCATATGCGCACATTATGGCTGTTTAGGCGTAAGCCTTAAATAAAGAAATAAATTTATTGATAGTAATGGATTTGGCCTTGATAAAATTAGTGTCAAATAAAAGTTCTTGATATTTCAAATTTATTGACATTAATGGATTTGGCCTTGAGAAATTGAATTTCTGTCAAAATAAAAGTCTTGATTAATATTTATGAGTAAAATAATGATTTAAAACTACTTAATGTTGATTTATTATTAAATTAATGTTTGTTTCTTGACAAGTTGACAGCTTAATTTAATTTAAACTCATTTAAAGAGATTTATTGGTCTTATCTTATACTATAATGCGAGCAAAAATTGTGTGTGTGTGTGTGTGTGTGTGTGTGTGGGTAAATTTTATCTCAAAAACGGCTCTAACGATTTTCGCGAAAATTTGGATTTTACCATTTTCGGGCACGAGAAGACCATTGGGCTAGGTCACATGTTCGAGAAAATTCGATTATTGGGTCATTTTGGGTCATAATGGGTCAGGATCAAGCTACTTATATCTAGAGAACGGCTGGATCGATTTTAAGGAAATTTTGTATCCAATCGTTTTTTGGCACGATAAAACTATTGAGCTGGGTCACACGTTCGAAAAATTTTGATTAGTGGGTCATTTTTGGGTCATTGTGGGTCAAGCCATTTTTATCTAAAAAACGGCTCTAACGATTTCGACCAAATTTTATATTTTATCGTTTTGGATTACAAGAAGACCATTGGGTTAGGTAACATGTTCGAGAAAATTCGGTTAGTGGGTCATTTTTGGGGTCATTGTGGGTCATGCTATTTTTATCTAGAGATTTTCTCACGCAATTTTGACTAAAAATTGCAGTCTATGGTTTTCGGGCACGAGAAAAACATTGGCCTAGGTTACATGTTCGAGAAAAAATTTTAATGGGTCATATTGGGTCATTAAGGGTCTGAGTCAAACTATTTATATTTAAAGAACGGCGTGATTGATTATAACGAAATTTTGTATATAACAGTTTTTTGACATGAGAAAACTAATGGGCTAAATCGCATGTTTGAGAGATTTCGACTATGAGGGTTATTTATGGGTCATGATGGGTCATAATGGGTCATGGTCAAGCTATATTTAAAGAACAGGTGGATCGATTTTAACGAAATTTTGTATGCAACAATTTTTTGGCAAGATAAAATCATTGGACTAGGTTACATGTTCAAAAAATTTCGATTAATGGGTCATTTTGGGTCATTAAGAGTCTGGGTCAAGCTATTTATATTTAAAGAACGGCGTGATGGATTATAACGAAATTTTGTATGTAACAGTTTTTTGACATGAGAAAACTAATGGGCTAAATCACATGTTTGAGAGATTTCGACTATGAGGGTCATTTGTGGTTCATGATGGGTCATAATGGGTCATGGTCAAGCTATATCTAAAGAACAGGTGGATCGATTTTAACGAAATTTTGTGTGCAACATTTTTTTGGCACGATAAAATCATTGGACTAGGTTACATGTTCGAAAAATTTCGATTAATGGGTCATTTTGGATCATAAAGGGTCTGGGTCAAGCTATATATAATTAAAGAACGGCAGGATCAATTTTAACGAAATTCTTTATGTAACAATTTTTAGAAATGAGAAAACTAATGGACTAAGTCACATATTCGAGAGCTTTCGATTATAAGGGTCATTTGTGGGTCTTAATGGGTCAAGGTCAAGCTATATCTAAAGAATGGGTGGGTCGATTTTATCGAAATTTTGTATACAACATATTTGTGGCATGAGAAAATCATTGGGGTAGGTCACATGTTCAAGAAATTCCGATTAGTGGGCCACTTTTGGGTCATTCTAATTTTACCTAGACAACGTTTCGCGCAATTTTGACTAAATTTTGTATTTTATCGTTTTCGGGCACAAGAAAATCATTGGGTTATGACAGATTTTTGAGAAAATTCGATCAATGGGTCATTTTGGATCATAAGGGGTCAGGGTCAAACTAACTATATCTAAAAAGCGGCTCAGTCGATTTTATCTAAATTTTGTATCTAATGTTTTTCGGCATGGTAAAACTAATGAGCTAGGCCACACGTTCGAGAGATTTCGTATATAAGGGTCATTTGTTGGTCATGATAAGTCATGCTAATTTTATGTAGAAAATGGTACTCACCATTTTGACTATACTTTGTATTATATCGTTTTTGAGCAAGAGAAAACCATTTGGCTTGGACACATGCTCGCGAAAATTCGATTAGTGGGTCATTTTGGGTCTTAATGAGCTAGGGTCATTCTAATTATATATAAGAATGACTCAATCAATTTTACCTAAATTTTGAAGCAAAACATTTTTTGTCACGAGAAGACTATTGGGCTGAGTTGCATGTTAAACAAAATTATATTAGTGGGTCATTTCGCTTCATTGCTGAATGCTGCCAAGCTAATTTTACCTAAAAATGGCTTAAACGATTTTGATTCAATTTTATATTCTACTGTTTTTGATTACCTGAAGACGATTGAGCTATGTCACATGCTTGATCAAATTTGATTAGTGGCTCATTTTGGTTAATACGGGTCAGGGTCACGAGAATATGGCACCAGCCAATAACTTGGTGATATTTGACAAAATATTCGCCACATATGGCCAAAAAATCGACTATAAAAATTACGAAAACGAAAACACGCATTTGGAGCCAAATGAAAGAATGCCTCCAAATTTGGCTATATCTAGCAAAAAATATTGTCATTCAGAATGTAAAGAATTTTTTTACACATTCTTAAGAGGATTCGAGATGCATGGTTAAACCAATCAGAGTCGAGCTAAAAAAGTGATTTAGATCGATGTCCTTTCGTTGTAAATTTTAAAATAAAGTAAAATTTTAAACATGCGCATAAAAACATAGTTTTCTTATTGATTGTTTTTCTAAATAATACTATTATAAACATGTTTTACAGTAATAATACAGAGTTAATGATACAGTGAAAATACTATATCGAGTTGAACACAAAGTTAATTTTGACCGAGCTAAGCTCGGTCTCCCCTGCTAGTAATTATTTTATGTCAAAATTAATGTTTTATTTATTGATAAGTTGTCAACTTGAGTAGTTTTTAAATCATTATTAGAGATTTATTGGGTTTTTAATTATTTTATGTCAAGTTAATGATAAATTTTTAAATTTATGATCATTAATTTTATCTCTATGCTTTTTTCTTATTATATTCCCTAAAAAGGGGGTTTTAGTCTTGAATCTGCAACCAGGCAGATAAAACATGTATGATTTGGCTCTGTAACTACAAATGTGTAAGTTCAGAATCTTGAAATAGATTTCATGGCTCTCTATGAGAGAATAGCAATTGATATTCACTAATGCATATATTTTAATGTGACTAATGCATATATTCTGATGTGGATTTATTTAATTAATAAACTATATTAATCATAATTGCTCTCCCGTTGGACTTTAATGAACACATTGAATGATACATCCATTTTTTTAATGGCGCCTCAACCCGGCAGTGTTAAATAGTGAATAGTGTTGAATAGTGTTAAATAGTGAATTAATTTGGACTATTGTGCATGAACATAGTTTTCTCCTTATAATTGGATTACTACGAATGAACACTTGACTTGGATTACCTAAGGATTACCTGAAATAAACAGGTAAGAAGCTTTATTATTATCAATTAGAAATTAAGACTTATTTGTTATGGAAAATCTAGAAAAACTTAAAGCAAAGCGTTCTGTTGAACGAACAAGTTTTACTAAGTTAATAACAAAATTAGACACGTTATTAGCAGATGATATTGACTAGCAAAAGCCGTGCTTTGTTTGGATTCGCGAAGCATTATTTCATAAGATAAATATTTGAATGTAACAAAATTATTCATATTATTTTTGCATCTTTATTAAGCAAAAACGTTAGTTCATGTTTTGGCACATTTAAATTTTAGAAATGTAAATTCAGCCAAATAACTAAGAATTTCTTCGGAATTTTTTATTTGATATAAGGATCGTTTAAATAATGGAATGGGGTAATAAAGTACAAAATTCCATAATGTCTTGTGGGAAATTAATAACTTGCCCACTGTATCCAAGTTGACCACCTTTAACCTGATAAACAGTAATAATTTGATTCAATTAAATTATTCTTCAATCAATTAAAATATTCTTAAATTATTCGTCAATCTCAATTATTCTTCAATCTTTCGATTCGGATACCAAACTTAAGAAACTTAACAAAATATTCACTTTAAATACCAAATATAAGAATTAATTTTATTTGTTTACGATTCTTTTGCTGCCAGTTTACCAAAGTAAATACCTTAATAAATAAATCATAAAGTAATTCTTTTAAAATCCGTAAGTATAAACTGCGTGAATAATTTTGGCAGAATAATGAAAATATGTTTTATTTAATATATTAATCATGATTCTATCTATAATTACTACCCCAAGGTTTATTTTCCTTCTTAAAATAAAAAAGATACGGGTTCAATTTTTTATTTGCAAACGATTTTGGCGGAATAATGAAAATATATTTAATTTAATTAATTAATCATGATTCTACCTATAATTACTAACCCCATGGTTTTTTTTCCTTCTGAAAATAAAAAGATACGCGTTCAATTTTTTATTTGCAAAAATTTGCAAAAATGTGTCTATAATAGTAAAACATGTAGAATAAATTAATTATTACAATAATACTTTTTAAGCGTTATTCTGTAAAAAAATAACATTGTGCAAATCTACAAATCATAATTTATTCTTAAGTTTAATTTCAAATCAAAATACTGAATAGTTTTTTTTTATAAAGTGTACGACAAAGTGTAACTTGAGTGGCCTAGTAGAGGATTCGCTTCGCTCATCCTAATAATACAAAAACTGATGAATTATTAGAGCTTCACGAAACATGGTCTTTAAAAGAATCTACATTTCAAAAATTAAATCATGAAATTGAAGCTCAAATATCAGACTTAAAAGAATATGAGAAGGATATTGCTAGCAGTGAAAAGTATAATGATCAGTTGATAAGTGCTAAATTTAAAATTAAAAATAGATTGAGTAAATGCAATAAAGGCAATACTTCTACTATGATATCAGGTAGTTCTGTGAATGCATTGAACAGTTCTGTCAGTGAAACAGAAGCAAGTTCTTATTCGGCCATGAAATTACCCAAATTAAATGTTCCAAAATTTTCTGGTGAAATCGAAGAATGGGTAGAATTTTTTAATTGTTTTGAAACGTCGATACACCAGAATAAATCACTGTCCAAGATAGAGAAATTTGCATATTTAAAATCTTTGTTATGTAATCGTGCATACAATGTGGTAGAAGGATTTCCATTGACAGAACAAAATTATGATACCTGTATTGATTTATTAAAGGACCGATTTGGTAAAGTTGATGTAATTATAAATAAACATATGTCTAATTTGTTAAACATGGAACCCGTGAAAAATTGCTCAAATTTAAATGCATTAAGAAGATTGCATGACGTGTGTGAAATAAACATGAGAAGTTTAAGAAATTTAGGAGTAACATCTGATTCCTATGGGCATTTATTAAATCCTGTTTTGATTAAGTTATTACCTCATGAACTTGTAATTGAATATCACAGAAGACGTGATACTAGTAAAGACCTTGATGTAACAGATCTAATTGCCTTTCTTAAAGCAGAAATTGAATGTAGAGAAAAGGCTTTGCTTATGACTAGTTCTAAAACTGATACAACTTCTTCGTTTGTATATAAAAATAAAACTGAATATCGTGAAAGAAAACAATCAAATAAAAATCAACATGCTAATACTTTGAATGCTAATATTAAAGTTTTTTGTATATTCTGTAAAAGTCATGAACATTTATCGTCTGAGTGTAAAAATTTAGCTGATGAAAAGAAAAGATTAATGTTAAAAAAAGAAGGTAGATGCTATCGATGTTTTTTCAAATCCCATTTATCTTCGCAGTGCCGCGTAAAATTGCAACCATGTATAAACTGTAAAAGCACTGAACATAACAAATTATTTTGTTTTAAGAAAAAATTGAAACCCGAAATATCCGAAAATCAAACAATTGTATCTAATTCTCATTGTAATTTGAAAAATTCTAATCATGCTGTTTTATTGCACACATGTTGTGTAACTGCTCAAGGTAACTCGAAATCAAAATTAGTTCGTTTATTGCTTGATTCTGCAAGCGAGAAAAGCTTCATAACAAAAACATTAGCTCGTGAATTAAATTTGCCTGTTTTACGAAAGGAACATTTAACTGTATTTGCCTTTGGTATTGATCAAGGTCGGGAAGAAGAATATGATGTTTTCAAAATTAAACTAAGAAGTAAATTGAATTATCGCCGTTTCATAAATGCTGAGGTATTAGCTACGGATTTAATAAGCGCAACAACTTTGAAGGTTCCAAATTCTGATCCTTTAATTACGAAATATGTTGAGAGTAAGGGATGGAAGTTAGCAGATCCTACCCCCCAGGAATCAGCAGTGCAAATCCTTCTTGGAGCTGATTATTTTTGGAATGTGCAGAAAGGCATCGTAGAAGAAATTAATGAGCATTTATATGTAGCTAATACACTTTTTGGTTACACGATAGTGGGAAAAATTAACTCTGAAAGCAACAAAACAATTAACGCTCATCATGTATCGGTGAATGAAAGGGAAAATTTTGATTTGCAAAGATTTTGGGATCTAGAATCATTGGGTATTTCTGATAGTAAAAGTGAACTATTTTCACAAAAGGATTTAGATGCAATGGATTTATTTAAAGATAATTTAAATTTTGTTAATGGAAGATATTAAACGAAACTTTTGTGGAAGGTAAACAAAAATGAATTGGAATCCAATTTTGATGTAGCTAAACAGAGACTTTGGGGATTAAAATCAAAATTATGCCAAAATGAATGGTTATTAAATGAATATAAGAAAATATTAAATGAGCAGTCTGATTTGGGGATAACTGAAGAATGTAAATTTGATAAAAACGAAGTGAACACATATTATATGCCTCACAGACCAGTAATAAGGGAAGACAAACTGACAACGAAAGTAAGAATAATATATGACGCGTCATCTAAAGATAAAGGAGCAAAATCCTTAAATGACTGCCTATTTTCTGGTCCCAATTTAAATCCCAATATTTTGGATATTATTTTAAGATTCCGTCTTCACAAGATTGTCTTCTCAGCAGACATAGAGAAGGCATTTTTACAAATTCAGATAGAAGATGAAGATAGAAATTTTTTGAGGTTCTTGTGGTTTGATGATATCACTAGTAATAATCTCATCTTGAAGGTCTTCCGCATGACTCGTGTAACTTTTGGTGTAACAACCTCACCATTTCTCCTTTCTGCAACCATCAAACATCACATTGAGGGATATAAAGATCTTTTTGAGAAAATAGTTAATATGTTAAATACTTCATTGTATGTTGATGACTTGTTCCATGGCGCAGATTCAGTAAATGAAGCTTTTGTTTTATCGAAAGGTGCAGAGAAGATATTGAGTGAGGCCAATATGAAATTAAGAAAATTCAAAACCAATTCAATGGAATTAAAAAATTTATGGAAAGAATATGGGATAAATTTTGAGGAAGACACCCTTGAACAAAATCTTTCAAAGATATTAGGAATCAAATGGATGACAGAAAGTGACACATTAAAATTAGATTTACAACCACTTTTGGTAGAATTTGATAGTCAAATTATCACTAAGCGTCTTGTTTTACAAACCATGGCGAAAATTTATGACCCTCTTGGACTCATTTCTCCCTTTCTAATAAGAATGAAGTTTTTGATGCAAGAAATCTGGGAACATGAAATGGACTGGGATTCTATGTTGCCAGATACTTTAAGTGAAAATTTCAGAAAATGGTTTCATGAGGTTAAGGAGTTAGTAAATTTTGAAATGCATAGAAAATATTTTGTAAATAATGTAAAACTAAATCCTGAAACTGCTCAGCTTTTTATTTTTTCTGATGCTAGTATAAAGGGATATGGGTCAGTAGCCTATATTCGTGATCCCCTTTCTTGTGAAACTTCATTTGTTATTGCAAAATCTAGAGTGGCACCTCTAAAAAAAGTTACGTTACCTCGCCTTGAGCTTCTTGGAGCCCTTACAGCTGCAAGATTAGCAAATTATTTAAGGGGGATACTTGAAATTGATAATGAAAATATACTTTGTCTTTGCGACTCACAAATTGTTTTGCACTGGATAAAAGGCAGTGCCAGTAAATGGAAACCCTTCGTCGCAAATCGTGTACGTGAAACTCAAGAACTTGTTGCTCCTGTGCAATGGAAATTTTGTAAGGGAAAAGAAAATCCTGCAGATGTTCTCTCTCGTGGTTGTTCTGCATCTGAATTGATTAATAACTCTGTGTGGTTAAATGGTCCCTGCTGGTTGAAGGAAAATTCTTTACCAATATTTACGCATGAAATTCCAATAAATCTGTCTGATGAAGAGGTCCTGCAGGAAAAACGTAAAATGCTTGTTTGCTCCGTATCCCAAAATATTCCTCAATTCGAACTTTTGTATAAATTTTCATCCTGGGCCAAATTGAGACGAATTATGGCTTGGTGTCTCAGATTTATTAAAAACAGTAGATGTCCATCTGAAAAAATCAGTGGTTTCTTAACTGTTCAAGAACTTGAAGGGGCAACAAACGCTATTGTGAAATTGATTCAACGCTATGAATTCGGAGAAGAACTAAAAACGCTAAATTCAAAAAAGAACCTAAATTTTAAAAGTAAATTACTTCCTTTACACCCTTTTCTTGACGAAAATGGTATTCTTCGTGTAGGAGGTAGGTTAAAAAATGCAAACCTTTCTGAATACCAAAAACACCAAATTATTATACCTAAAAGACATCATGTTACAGATTTGATCATAAAATACTTTCATGAAAAACATCTTCATAGTGGCACTCAGTTAACAATTTCGGCCATTCGACAAAATTTTTGGATAGTTAATGCTAAAGAAGCTGTAAAAAGAGAAATAAGGAAATGTATTAAATGCTTCCGAAATATGCCACACCTTTCATCTCAAATAATGGGAAATCTTCCACCATCACGTGTAACACAAGCTCGAGTTTTTTCAAAAGTAGGAGTGGATTTAGCTGGCCCTTTTTTGATCAAACCTCGTAAGGGGCGTGGTGTGAAACCCTTTAAGCATTCTATTTGCTTTTACATTTGTTTTGCAACAAAGGCTATCCATCTTGAAATTGTCACAGATCTTACCACTGAAACATTTTTAGCCTCGCTGAAAAGGTTTGTAGCTCGACGTGGAAAGCCTCAAGAAATATATTCAGACAGAGGTACAAACTTTGTAGTAGCTGACCGAGAAATGAAGAAAATGATGGCTCGAATTGTTTCTGATGAAAATTTTCACAAATATCTGACTGACGAAATGATAATATGGAAATTTAATCCACCTTTTGCCCCCACTTTGGAGGCCTTTGGGAAGCGGGAATAAAACAAATGAAAACTCATTTAAAAAGAACAACTGGTGAACAAATTTTGACTTATGAAGAGTTCTTAACATTGATTGCACAGATTGAATCTTGTTTAAATTCGAGACCGCTCGTGGCTGAATCTTCTGACCCCAATGACTTCACTGCTTTGACACCAGGACACTTCTTTATAGAAGCACCAGTGACATCCTTGCCTGAACCTGACATCTCCTCTACATATGTTACTCCCTTGGAAAGTTGGAAATTGCTGCAAAAGATTTTCCAGAGCTTTTGGAAAAGATGGTCTTCAGACTACCTCTCACAATTGCAACAACGAACAAAGTGGTTGAAGAGTAACCCGAACTTAAAAATCAATGACTTAGTGCTGATAAAGGAAGAAAACCAGCCCCCATTAAGGTGGAAATTGGTCCGAATAATTGAACTTTTTGCTGGTGAAGATAGTCATGTTCGGGTTGTTAAACTGAAAACTTTGCACGGGGAACTGAAACGCCCCATACAAAAACTCTCTCCTTTACCAATAGAAAATGACTGTATTTGATTTATTATTTTCTTTTATATGTTTAATTTTTGTGATTTATTGAATTATAATGTATATTAATTTTTCTTTCTCTATTTTTAGTTATACAAATTTTAACTCCTGAGGACAGTTAGAATTGTTAGAATTCATATTGAAGTTGTTATATTTTATTTAAATACTAAAAAAAAAAAAATTACAGGTAAAATGTTTTTATTCTATTGTTTTAATATTTAACTAAGAAAACTGGTAAGATTAATTTTAAATTTGATGAACTCCGTTCATGGAGGCGGAGGATGTTTAGGCGTAAGTTTTAAATAAAGAAATAAATTTATTGATAGTAATAGGAGATGGATTTGGCCTTGATAAAATTAGTGTCAAATAAAAGTTCTTGATATTTCAAATTTATTGACATTAATGCATTTGGCCTTGAGAAATTGAATTACTGTCAAAATAAAAGTCTTGATTAATATTTATGAGTAAAATAATGATTTAAAACTACTTAATGTTGATTTATTATTAAATTAATGTTTGTTTCTTGACAAGTTGACAGCTTAATTTAATTTAAACTCATTTAAAGATATTTATTGGTCTTATAATTATTTTATGTCAAAATTAATGTTTTATTTATTGATAAGTTGTCAACTTGAGTAGTTTTTAAATCATTATTAGAGATTTATTGGGTTTTTAATTATTTTATGTCCAGTTAATGATAAATTTTTAAATTTATGATCATTAATTTTATCTCTATGCTTTTTTCTTATTATATTCCCTAAAAAAGGGGTTTTAGTCTTGAATCTGCAACCAGGCAGATAAAACATGTATGATTTGGCTCTGTAACTACAAATGTGTAAGTTCAGAATCTTGAAATAGATTTCATGGCTCTCTATGAGAGAATAGCAATTGATATTCACTAATGCATATATTCTAATGTGACTAATGCATATATTCTGATTGGATTTATTTAATTAATAAACTATATTAATCATAATTGCTCTCCCGTTGGACTTTAATGAACACATTGAATGATACATCCAATGGCGATTAACAATGCCAGAAACAAAAGAGAGAAAAATGCAATTAATGTGCAGACGATATTTAGAAAAGTACAGATATTTAGGCTGGAAAATGAAATTATCTGAAATTAACCACACACGCAGACGATATTTACAAAAATAAAGATATTCAAACCTGAAAAAAAATATATTCCATCAATAAATGCCATAAGTTTGTTTATATCTTCATTATTTTATGAGTTATTAAACATCAAAATGGGTTCGGGACTTTATAAACATCCTGTATAATGGTTGCAATAAATCCAATTTATCGAAATATATCAAAGAGGTGAGAATTACCCGCTTATTAGAATATAATTATCACAGCATGGAACATTTTTTCTATCGCTTGTGCATGTCATTGCCATCTAACGGGCAACCTTGAATCCCCACTTTATAAATTGGTCTAGGCTTTCCGTCCAGTTCGTGAATTGGCCGACCAAAACTCGAAATATGCTGTTCATTTCATGTATTTCGGGTTTTGGTCACGAATCTCGGCTAGTTTGCGAACTCGCCAGCCAATTCGTGAACTGGTCAAGTTTCGGCTTTTGGTTCGACAGTCGTATCTGTGAAAGTATCCTGATTCTACGCAGGAATGAAACTAAGATCTCAGGTTTATCATTGAGCACGCTCAAGACTGCAAGGATATAATATAACATAAGATAAATTTTTCACATCGTATGATCTTTAGCAGATTCTTCAGAAGAATAAAACAACTGACAATGATTCGAACAATCAAAAAAAAGAAAGTACAAACTAACAGTTATTCTACAGTTGCTTGGAGAAAGTTCCCCAAAGTATATGTCAACCATCGCATTTACAAGGGATAAGACTCTTGTATCGTCCATTCCACAGTGAGGCAAGTGCTTAGTTCTTCAGCGTACTCTTCACCAGGTCAGGAAAATAACAAAGATAAACAAAAAGAATCCTGAAATCATTATGGATTACCACTACACCAAAGCGGGGGGGATAGACATGTTAGATAAACTGATCTTTTACTATTCCTATCTGATGAAGACTAACGGATGTCCCTACTGTAAATGTTGCTAATACCCTAGATCAGCGGTTCCCAAACTTTGGGTCGCGACCTAGTGGTGAATCGCACCCGGTGTTTTAGTGGGTCGCAGAGTAATTGAGGTTTGTCACAAAATATATAGTTTATTTCAACTGTTTCAGAAATATAACAATTTGGACAGTAAGAAAAATCCTTATTTTTTTCTGTATGAATATATGAGCAGAACATCCATAAATATCTAAAACAGCTTTGAATTCCTAAATGTGGTATAATACGACATATCTTCGTGAACATGCCTTTTCTACTTTGCTGTTTTAAAAAGAAGAAAAAACAGAAACAACTGGCGTGTAGAAAGTAATTGTTTGTAAAAATTACCTAGTATTCATCCTGATATAAATGTCCTCATCGGTAAACACCTTTTTCAGAAATCTCACTGGTTATCAAGTTATGTTTCGATAATAATTAAACGATTTTAAATTATTTTTGTGTGTTGTTCTAATTTGCATTCCACTTACACACTGGGATTACCAATTCTTATGTTTATTAACAATGTGTTCTTCGTACGAAAATTGACCTTTTTCGCAGGAAAATATCCGATAGTTTATAGATGTCATACAATTTCCATACCGATATAAATCATTATATTAGGTGTGTTACCAAAAACTTTTACACTTGAAAATGGGTCGCGAAAAACTTTTCTACTTGAAGGTTGATCCGTACCAATAAATATTGGAAACCTCTTTCCTAGATAAATCAGAGTATAAAGCATTTTTAGGTGCGTTCGTAATTATGTAAATACGTAGCACCTATTGTTGTCGCTCAGTCCGTCCGTCTGTCTGTCCGTCTGTCTGTCTGTCCGTCCGTCTGTCTGTCTGTCTGTCCGTCCGCATATAACAACGCAAAAACTACCCAACCGAATCGTTTGAAATTTAAAATACATAATTATAACATAATTTTGTCGCATCATTTCAAATTTTATGAAAATCAGATGGATAGATCAATTACAGGGACAATCAAAAGGATTCCGTTACATTACGGTCAATGGGGAAAAAAGTTTCAAATGCATTTTAATCGTTTGAAATTTAAAACATATAATTATTGCGTAATTTTGTCGAGTCATTTCAAATGTTATGAAAATCGGATGCATAGTTCAATTACAGGGACAATCAAAAGGATTCCATTACATTATGGTCAATGGGGAAAAAAATTTCAAATGCATTTTAATCGTTTGAAATTTAAAACATATAATTATTACGTAATTTTATTGAGTCATTTAAAATGTTATGAAAGTCGGATGCATAGATCATTTACAGGGACAATCAAAAGTATTCCATTACATTACGATCAATGGGAAAAAAGTTTCAAATGAATTTTAATGATGTTTTACTCATTCGAACATAATATAAGTGGTATGAATCTATGAAGTATATACTAAAATATGCATTCTGTACAATCTGTGATGCAAAGAATTTTTATTATTAAGTTACAGGGCCACACAAAAGTATTCAACTACATAATGCTATACGGGGAAACATTGTTTGGGGTGTGTTTTAATTATATTCAACTATTTCACATTTTATGAATAAGATATACGTTTCTGAGGTGTAATAAAAATTACTTTCTGCATATTTACAGAAACACAAAGATTTCGACTACTGTACTGTATCCGAAGTACGCTCTACTATATCAGCAAGATCTGAATATTTTTTAAACTTCGTTATCGTACGAACGCACCTCATTTGCTACGTTCACGTGCAATTTCCAACTTGTTATTATTCTGAAAGACCAATTTAGCTACGAATATGAAACCCAAACATTTAACAAAAGGAGAATCTTCATTGAAAAAATGTCATTACTTTAGTTTAAGAGAAGATGCAACTTGTGTCTACAGACCGATAACAAATAGTTGTGTAAAGTGTTGTAAATTTCATACATTTACTTGTAACTTACAATTAATATTAGTGTGCAATGATTGTATCTCACTGAATGTTTTTGTTCTATCAAACGACTGTAAAAATAAAAATATGTAATAAGTACTAAAATGATACGTCTTAAAAGATACGTCTTGTCTGTTTTTTATAAATCCTATTCCTATTGTACATAATCTCAAGAATTTGATTGATCTATGGTATGATAGGTGTATGATATGATTGGCCTGCGTTGCCGAGACGATTCCTACGATGATCACTGTGACAAAAATGTAATTGCAGTTTGATTGACATAAGTGTTTGTAACCATGCCCTTCCCTTATTGCTGCAACACTAGCAGTGAGCGGTGCGTTGTTCTGCTGGAAAATTATCCTCATTCTCCGAAAACCAGGTCTCTTTTCCCTAATTTATTTTATTCACCCCGTTTGTGGTTGTCCCTTCGGGTAGTTTTGAGCCAACTCCTTAACACTAGAACCGCCATTAGAGGTCAAAATGACCCCTTCCAGATTGATAATATTCGATTCGAACCACAATTTTCTTCATAAAATATGTTAAATATATGCATCAGAAAAATAGACTATTTAAATAAGTTAAATAGTTTAAAATTTAAATTCTGGTGATTTAAAAATTAATTAACACTTTTTATAAAAATTGAGTAAAATACCTGGCGGTTCTAGTGTTAAATGGGAGGGGAGACAGGGAACCCGACAGTTCTCGTAGTGATGATACTTGACGAGGGCCGATTGAGGACGATTCAGCGAATCCGCGACTAACTCGTTTATAAGTCTGGTGATCACGGGTAACCAGGGCCGTCGTCATGAGGGGGAGCCTCCCCCCCAACATGTGTGAAGTTTGAAATTTGAGCTTATAGTTGGGAAAATCTAGATTTTTGAAAGACTTTCTCTTTTTTACTTTCTTCTACCTTTACAAGAAGAAAGCATTAAATTCATGAAAATTTTCGACTTGCGGTTTTCGACGGATTTATACGTTTTAGAAGGTCCTGAACACGTTTTGACTATTTTTAGAAAATGTCTGTCTGTCCGTCTGTCTGTCTGTATGTGACAAAAAATTTGTGGGCGCTCTATCTCAAGAACTAATGCTCGAAATTTAATAAAATTTTATATTCAGTTAGAGCTTGATACGATTTAGTGCCTATTGGTTTTTGGTGAAAATTGGCCTGCAGGTGGCGCTGCTATACTATGTTTTTCATGATTTTCAAGATTGCTATATCTCAAGAACTAATGCACAGAATTTCACCAAACTTCAAATTCTGTGACCCCTTGATATACATAGACGCTGATTAAGTTTTAGTATAAATTGGCCAGCAGGTGGCGCTGCTATGCCACTTTTTCATGATTTTCATGATAGCTATATCTCAAGAACTAATGCACAGAATTTCACCAAACTTCAGATTCCGCGATACTTTGAGATACATAGCCGCTGATAAGGTTTTGGTGTGAACTGCCCTATAGGTGGCGCTGCTATGCTACATTTTGCACGATTTTTGCGATAGCTATATCTCAAGAACTAATGCAGAGAACTTCATCAAATTTTAGATTATGTTACACTAGAATATATAACATCATTAGACGCTGATTACATTTTGGTATTAACCTTGCAACAGGTGATGCAGCTATGCTGCATTTTGCACGATTTTTCCGATAGCTATATCTTAACAACCAACGCACAGAATTTCATCAAACTTCAGATTTTGTTACAAAATGACATATAACATAATTACACGATGAGTACGTTTTGTTATAAATCCTTCAACTGATGGTGCTGCTGTGCTATATTTTACACGTTTTTTTTTTTTAACTAGCTATATCTCAAGAACTAATGCACAGAATTTCATCAAACTTCAGATTCTTTTACACCATAACATAATTAGACGCTTTTTTACGTTTTGGCATAAATTGTCCAAGATATGGTGTTGCTGTGCTGCGTTTTGCAAATTTTTTGTTATAACTATATCTCAAGAAATAATGGACGAAATTCCATCAAATTTCAGATTCTGTTAGGTCTTGGCATAAATAGATGCTTATTAGGTTTTAGTATAAATTACCCGACATGAGGCACTACTAAGCTCATTTTCTCAGAATATTAATTAAATTTTGCATTTTAGGCTTTTCGGATACCAGAATCTCATTAGGCTAGGTCAAATGTTCGAGGAAATTCGATAGTGGGTAACTTTGGGGTCACCACGTTTTTTTTTTTTTTTTTTTTTAAATATTAAAATGTACTTATGAGATAGAAGAAAGTTTTGGGATTGACACATCCAACTAGTTTAATAATTGTAAGAAATATATGAACTTTTTATTCTTTCGGCACTATGGTTTAGCAAACAAGTTAAATTATCAAAAGAAATCAACCAGACTCAATTTGTCATTGTATTTCTCTGTTCTACAAAAACATCATACACTTATTAGACCTAAATGTCTCTGCTCCTGTGTATCAATATCTGACTCTAAACAGCCTTCTCCGCTGTTTTGTTTCCTCCAAAACTTTGTTCATTTCTGAAATTTTTCAAATTATAGTCCGTGACCTTTATGTTATTTTCGTATGAAAAGCCATAATTGGCTCATATACTAGAAGTCTATCCGGGCCTGGGCTTGGTCCAAGGTACTGGCATGACCCGTGTACCGAGCAGGCAAAATGAAAGTCAAACTTTCAAACAGAGTGCGTCCACCAGTCTGATATAAAAATTTAAAAGAAGCTCATAAAATTTGAATTATTTTCAATAAATATGAGTTTTACAAGAATACGTATAAATGTGCTGCATGAGCCGATTTTATTTTGACAACATTAATACAGAAATATATTATGTCCACTATATAGAGAACGTCATCGGATAGTTAATCCATATTTGAGCCTGAACTTAGCTTTATTTGCAGACTCGGGCTGGAGCACATTTCAGAATTTTCTTGGGGGGGGGGGGGGAGTTTTCTTTCATGGCAGTGGTGTAGTAAAGCGTGGAGTAATCAAGCGTCAGTTTATTACCCCCCCCCCCTTTTAATCCTCAAACCAGAAAAATTATCGAATCATAGATGCAAAAACAGTAAAAATTTCGAATATGAACTCGCAAAGGGCTGATGAAAACTTTCGCTTTAGACAATGTTTTATCTTTTGAGGGAAATTTTCAAGCTATTTTTTCGTCGAGAGTATGAAAGGAGAACACTGTGCAACATCAAATACCCTACGGGGGGCGGGCATTCCCCTCACATCGCCAGGTCCCCCTAAATGGCTTTCCAGATTGTTTATTACCATGTTCATAGTCATATAATAACATCTTCATTAATCTCATACATTTTCTTCCGGAAGTTTTTTTTCTTGTAATAGAGGCTGTGATCAAAAATGTCTGTTTTCTCGGGGGGGGGGTATGCCCCCCTGCCCTCCCCTAAATGGCGCCCCTGGACTCGGGCTAGGCCGAGGTAAGGATTATTTTTTTTCTGCATAGTTGAGTCGGGTCGGAACTCGGAACTAGACTTTGTTGTTCTTGGCATGTACAAAGCCCTCTAGACTGTTAGCGATAATTAGCTTAACATTTAAAATTGCATACGAACGTCCTCACTATTTCTACTAAAAACAATAATATAACAGAAAAGCCAGGTAAGATTGACTTACCTTCAATTTGTTTTCATCTCAGGGCAGGACGTCGCTGGATTGGAATTGTATCCGTATGGTGTATCCACTTTCGATCACATACAGTTATGATGACACATAAAAAAAACACCGGAGCATTTAGAAAAAAGGAATATTATATTATACTAGATTAAATATTTACGGAGCTCTCAGAACAGCTCCTTTCTCTGCTGTTACATATTGCTATCTGTGAAAAATACAAGAAAAATTATTATTATATTACATTGAAAATGGCAATTTATGATTTAAATGTTTATATAATGTAAGAGTAATTTAAAGTTTATTAAAACAAATAAGCTTTTGATAACAATGTCCTTGACAGTTAATCATTACTTATGTATACTAGATAGTTGATTATTTGCCGATTTCAGTCTTTTATAAACAACTGAAGGTTATTTTGCGTATGATGATATTACTTTCACTTTCGATAAAAGAAAATTGTTCTTGCCAAAATCATTTCCTGATTGCTGTTTAAATTATTTGATGATGGATGAAATCAATTTAAGGCATTGTTTATTGTTTTCTGTAACCTTTATTTAGAGTTTACACTATAATGTTTTTAACATAGACTACCAAGCCAAATACACGTTGCTTTCCCTCCTCATATTACGTCACAGCGCGAGGCTTTGGCTGTTGGCTGGAATAATTATATGTTGTATTTTGGTTTTTAGAATAAAGTATGTCATGCTGCTCAAAAGCGTTTAAAATTTTAAGAATGAATATATTTTCAAGGTAAATTTTATTTCTAAATTATATTTATGTTAATCTGTGTTTCTTCTTTATTTTAAATTTGTTTAAAATAAAACTAGTAAACCCAACAATCTAGCATTTTATTGTCAATAATGCAGTATTTGAAAACAAAACAAAACATTATAGTTCTGTCTCGTTTTCAAATAGAACAGTTATTTAAATTAAAATTTAGTGAATCATTAGGTAATCATTCCCTCTCTCCAGGGTTGGCAAGTTTTTGACAGTGTACGGTTTTATCCGGTTAAAACCGTGGTTTAAACCGTCATGGCTAAAACCTCTTGTCAAAAACCTCGTCAGAAACCTCAAATACTACACTGATCTGTAAAATTTAACATTAAAAATCTGTCACAAATATACAATATTAGATGTAATATTAAAAATTCACTTTTACTGTATTGTATATTATCATTTCCGGAAAAAAAAAATTGTCATAAATCTGAAAATTTGGCCTGCCTCCCAACTTGCTCAACTAGCAATGCTTCTGCTATCAAGCCCTGCTAGCTTAGCACCAATTGAGAGAGTATTTTGTAACTTTGGCTTCATACACTCTAAATTCATAAACAATTTGGGTGTAAATAAATGTGCTAAATTGGTTAAGTGCTATAAGATGCTGTGGGGTAAAATTGATCCAGATTATTTACTGTACAAAATCATTTTCTACTGTTTGAACATTCTAAAAAACAATGTTTTATTGCAATTAAAGTAATTTAATTTTTTTGTAATTATTAAATTACAGTATAATTAATTTTAATTAAAAAATTATTCAATGTTTCTCTCTTGTTCTTAAAATGTTTAAAGCGCATTACACGTTTTTGACGGTTTAAGCCAGTTTTTGACGGTTTAAACCAGTTTTTGACGGTTTAAACCAGTTTTTGACACTTGTCATGTCAAAAACCAGTTTCTGACGTCAGAAACCCAACCCTGCCTCTCTCCCTTATAATTTGCTTAAATATAGTTTGAAACGGTTAATTAACTCAAAATTTATTAATTAAAATTATTAATTTTTATCTTGCTACGTGTTTCTTCCTTTCGAGTTTATTCTGTTTTCTGTCGTTTACGTCTATTTATTTGAAAAAACTTGTGTGAATGACAAATCAGGTTATTTTGTACGTAGAATTGATTGGGCTTTAATTTTATAACAAATTTATGCATTTTTTTTATATTTTTATACTCAAATATTTAAATGTACTAGGAATGATTGTAAAAGTCGTTCTGGATGCGTAGCCTTGTTATTTTGTAAAATTTTCTTTTACAGCAAAGCCCAATCAATATGCATTTACCAATTTATTGATGTATTTTAATCTTAAATTTTGATAAACTTAAAAATATATTTATAATTTTTTGTTACATGTTTATATACTGTGAAAACTAGATATATAGGGATATGCTTTTAAATCGCTTAATTTTTGCAACGACTGTAATCAATTTATAAGAGGAAAGGATTAAGAGATATAGGATAAGATAAGTGGAATTCAGTGTTGAATTCAGGGAGTGGCTCGGGGGGGGGGGAGCACATCACCCCCGAAGCAATAAAATGTCCCTCCGCCGGAAATTTTGAGATTTTGCATTTTCAATGGTCAAAAAATGATATCCCCCTCCCGGAATTTCATAATGCCCCCCCCCCCCCGGAGTTACAGATGACCCTCTCTGGAGAAAAGTGCCTGAATTCAACACTGAAATACAAAACAATAATTTTCGTCTCCTCTCCCTTCTTCGCAAAAATTCTATGTGTTTTTGTATACATTTTAACGTTTAATTAAAAATAACAATGAATAAAATTATTGTTCTAAAATTATAAATTTACTTTTCAAACTTGTCAAGACTTTCTATACTTTTCATCTCATAAAAATTGATTATTTTATGTCTTCAGGATGTAAACAAATTGCACAACATTATGACATTGAAAATGACATGTTTTCGTGGAAGTCTTTTGGGTTTCTCCATACTTTTTTATCAGCTAATTCCTAAATATTTGAGGAAAATAAACCTAAGTTAGGAATATTTTAATTCCAATTGATGGAAGTGTTTTCTTTCTTTCTTTTCACTTCCTGTGTGAAATTTTCGAATTCCGATTGTCGACAGATTTACACTTTTTAGAAATATATTAAAAAAAAACATGTTTTTACAAAATTTATGTATTTAACTCTGAGGTCTTGTGACTCTACGAATCTGTCTGTCTGTCAGGGCTGTAGCTTGGAGTGAACAATAGGGGGGGGGGCTCAAGGGAATGTGGGGGGGGCTCGTGCGAATCAGGGGTACGATCAAAATTCGCGTATTAAACGGGTTCGCGTATTAACCGAAGGTCGCGAATTTTCGTCGAGTAGTCTATCTAATAACAATCTATGGCGGAAAAACACATTTTTGTCAATTTTTAGCGCTTTCAAGACATAAAATGACATTTTATTTATTTCAATCATTATGTGCTTATTAAGCAAGAACGCTTGAAAGCTGAAAATTCAATTAATCGTTATTTTCTTAAGTAAAATTCCTATATCTTTTCAAATTTAAATTTATTATATATGACACATAAAATTGAATAAGACAAACACAAAAATTTCTGCTAACTATATTAACTAAAACTAATGTTAACAAAATTGAAATCTTTGTTAGCTATACAGAACAGATAGATGCGATAATAAATAGTGTTGATATTAATAAAAAGTTCATTAAAAACACCTACTGAAGTCAATAATGTCATAAAAATTACTTTTTGGAAAAATAGCTGTCAATTTTAGCCTGTTTCACATGCGATCGCGCCATCACCATGATGTTTTCCGCCTTATTTAGGTAGTGATAAAGTTCGCTTGTTGAGGGTCCTTAGTCCAATGACGACGCATATTGTCTTAGGAAATTGAATGACTCTGTAACTTTGTAGAATGGGAATGGGGCCGGAAGCGAAGGTTAATCATCTTCTTCCTCCTTATTCTGTTTGTCAGTAGCAGTTTCATTGGCGATGATATCATTCAGACTTCTAAGTTCGGAGATAACTAGATCTTTGTCGATATTAATGAAATATTCCCCTACAGTTTCTTGTGCGGCCAGACAATCTTCTTCAACTAGGGTGCGAAATTGGCTCTGTGTAAATGATGTCCTCGTTCTTTCCGAAACCCGCTTTGTGAAGGTAATTTGTAATTGTTGTTGGTATGACACTCTCCCATGCTGCAGTAAGCATGTGTATACCGTCGAGGACTGTAATTTGAAGACACTAGTAGCAAGAAGGATTGCTGCCGTGTTCCATTTGGTGAAGGTATCGCCGTACGACGCAAGTCTTGTAATTTACTTTGGCGCTGTTAATTATTCCTTGGTTCATGTCGCGACGAGAACGTTACGACATCGCTTAAATAAATATGTATATATAAATAATAATTCAGCACAACCAATATATATATATATATATATATATGTATAAAAATTAAAGTAAAATTTCAAAATTTATTTTATTCAGTAACTATAAACAAGTAGTGATAAAAATAATAATAATTTTAATTATTAGGAAAAAATAAAAGCTATTTTTTTTAGTATTAATTAAAGCTGTAAACTTTATGACTTTACAACGTTTCGGGATAATAAAGAATGGATTTTTAAAAGGACCACATGCAATGAGTTTGAAATTCTCACCATAAAAGCTTCAGATAGTTAACAATAGTAGAAGGCCATAAAAATTAGCCTGGCGCTAATTTTGATATAACAAGCAGGGGCAACAATACCAGGATTTACAATCCCGAGCCCCAAAATTTATGACTCTACATGTGTGGCCAAAGATCCCTTAGCCAAGCATCCGTGGGAGGAAGGCTGGTCGGACAAAGAGAGAAAGTGGGAAGATGCTTACAGTAGATGGACTTCCTCCTATGGACAGCAGGCCAATGAGATGCGGAAGTTCAACTATCACCAATGAAAACGTTTATACGTAAACCAATAATAAAATAAAGAAAAAGGATTGGAAGTAATGAAAGAAAAAAATAAGCTATCTCAGAGAAAATTTTTCAGATTCGGAAGGATTTTTTTTTCTGACCAGGATGTTGTCATGAGGAATGGACTCCGGAAAAGAATTCATCTCACTTCGATGCGAACGTTTAAGAAATTTTTTTTGGACTTAATAATCAACATGGAGTTAGTGAACAGATTGCAATCTGAGCTCACCGGACTGCATAACCTCAGCTAATTGAGAAACGAGCAGTGCTTTACGGCGGAAATGATACGAGTTCTTATATAAATACTTTGTGCTTGCTGGTGAACATTTGTGATTAAAGCCATGAATTTCTGACACACATTCGTGAAGAGTGCCCAGAATTCCTGATGAACATTTGTGATTAGCGCCCGTAATTTCTGACGGACATTCGTGAAATGTGCCCTGAATTCCTCATGAACTTTCGTAAAGAGTGCCCTGAATTTCTGACGGACAGTTGTGAATAGTGCTTTTTTAGTTGTGCTGTGTGAGAGTGCCGCGAATTTTTGATGGACCCTTCCGTGGATTAGCTGCAAACTGTCTTACAATGGTGAGAAATTTTAAACTCTTTCCTATGTGGTGTTCCAAATTTTTAAATAATTCATTGGCTCATATTTTAGCATAAAAATTTATTATTAAAATTTAATTATTATCTTAAAATTAAGTTAAGGAATTTTCAAATAAAAATTTAATGAAAATTTAGACTACGCCTTTTTAGTTGTGCTGTGTGAGCGATCGTAAAGGTTTATGATAACACTAGCTGACCCGCCCGGCGTTGCCCGGGTCCGTATTAACAATATTAAACGAACTTGGAATTTGTATGATTTTATCATTAACTCGAAACATGCAGAAATGCATTGTCTGAAATACGTGGCCACTGACTGTGTCTAAAAATATTCAAAATGAGCGATGAGAAATGTGGTAGGGAATATGCATCCAACGACTGCCTGATTTTCGTGTTAAAGTGTTGATATTTATCAAAAATCACTGTTAAGTCATGTAACTAATTTTTTTTTTTTCACATAGAAATCCCAAGTGAAATATTTTGAATTTCAAACTAATTATATCACTCTTAAATCCGACTATACTGTTAAGGCGTTTTCCTTAAAATATTAGTTAATAATTGTTTTCCCCCCTTAGTTAACATTACAATATTCCCTTAAATTGAAACTTTAGTTAATAAGCTAGATTTTTAATCCCTTTAATTCTTTTCAGTTACTAACGGCCATTTTTCCTTTAAAATATGACTTCACTTATCTCTAATTCTTTCTTTAAAGTCACAACATATACCTGTTTGTTCATGTAACTGTAAGAATTTTCCCATAGCAACAACCATTTAAAGAGTTATTTCTAGCCTGTATTTATTCATAGTTAAACGCTACTCGCTTAAGAAGCAGATGCGCTAAGTTTGTCTTTTATTTTATTTCATTTGAATTCATTTTCTTTCTGAGCCTGTGAGACTCTTGTTAACCCTATGTAAAGAATTCAATCCTTGTGGTTTTCCGGGCCATATGCTATCTTTTATCATTTGGCGTTAATCATTTCAAATTATGCACTTTGGTTTCTATCATTGAATGTCTATGTAACGGAAACTCTCCACGTGCCTTCTCTCATCGCAATTTGTGCGTATCAGTCGTTTTTGGCTATTTTTATGTACATGTATCCCGCCAACACTTGACGATGTGAAAAATGTATTTGCCACCACTCCTTCTCTGCAACAGCTAGCGATCGGACCTATCTCTGCGAGGGTCCCTCTCTGGCACGGCAACCATTCTTGTAACTGTGAAAGTAATAAAAACTTGTCTCTAGTAAACAGCCTCCTGTGTTGCCTTTCTCATTATTCATGGATTATCTACGAACTTGGGATTGAAACTACAATTACGATTTAACAACGCAAACTTCCTATACGATGTTGAAACCGTCCTCATATATACCATGAATGAAATCGATACTCGCTCGTAGCTAAAGTGTTGGTATGTAGTATTATAATTTCAGAGTCATTTAACAAAAGTAAGTGTTATTTTTAATCAAATCATGCATAGTGTCCACTCTATAGATAAATTCCTAACCGTAAACTTTTTTACCGTAACCATAACCTGCCTGTAACCTAACTTTGACTTAACAGTACCTTACCGTAAATTAAATATAACAGAAATGTAACCTAGCCTTCACTTTATTGTAACATATTCTTATTGTAACCATAACATAAATGCAATTTAACTTTAACCTAACTTTAACTTAACAGTGACCTAACTATAACCTAATAGGATATTAAATATAATCAAAGACATACCGTAATGTAATTGCAACCTAAATGTTACCAAACCATATATGGGTTTCATGTCCATGGAAATTATTTTGTCTTATTCGGATCTGGTTATGATTCATTAGAACATTTTTGTCGGGTTCAGATTTTAGGTATTTTTTGATATTGAGTTATAATGTTCGGGTCGTATTCATGTCCATGAAAATTAGATTGCCTTGCTCGGATACAATTATGGTTCTTTGGAATATTTTTGTCGGGAACAGATTTGTTTCAATTCAGATTTCGGCTTTTTCTTCAAATGAAATTTTTGGGTTCAGGTTTTCTTGTGTGTTCACGGAAATTATGCTGCCTTGTTCGAATAAGAACATGCTCCACTGGAATATTTTTTTTCAAGTTCAGATTTGGTTCAGTTCAGATTTCGTGATTTTTTTCACAGAATTTTTTTTAGGTTCAGATTCGGTTCAGGTGAATGGAAATTTTTTGTCTTATTCAGATCCGGTTACGATTCTTTGGAATATTTTTATCAGGTTCCGATTTGGTTCGATTCAAATTTCAGGTATTTTTTCAAATAGAATTTTTAGGTTCGGATCTCGTTCATGTCCACGGAAATAATTTTGTCATACTCGAATCCAGTTATGATTCTTTCGAATATTTTGGTCGAATTTAGATGTGGTTTGTGTCAAATTTCAGTTTTTTTCAAATCGAATTTTTTAGGTTCGAGTTGGGTTTATGTCCATAGAAATTATTTCGTCTTGCTTGGATTGGGTTATAGTTCTTTGGAATATTTTTGTCAGGTCCAGATTTGGTTCAGTTCAGATTTCGAGTTTTTTCTTCAAATATAACTGTTGAGTTCGGGTCTTCTTGCATGTTCACGGAAATAATTCTGTCTTGTTCGAATAAGGACATGCTTCAATGGAATATTTCTGCCAAGTTCAGATTTCGTTCAGTTCGCGATTTTTTCAAAGAAATTTTTTGGGTTCGGATTGTGTTCATGTCCATTGAAATATTTTGTCTTGTTTGGATCCGGTTGCGTTTGTTTGAAATAGTTTTGTCAGATTCAGATTTGGTTCGATTTAAATTTCAGGTATTTTTTTGAATGGGAGTTTTAGGTTCGTATCGGGTTCATGTCCACGGAAATTATTTTGTCTTACTCGAATCCGGTTATGGTTCTTTCGAATACTTTGGTCAGATTTAGATGTGGTTTAGGTCAAATTTTAGGATTTTTTAAATGGAATTTTTTAGGTTTGAGTCGGGTTTATGACCATGGAAAGTATTTTGTCTTGCTGGGATCGGGTTATAGTTTTCTGGAATATTTTTATCGGTTTCAGATTTCGTTCGAGTCATATTTCGGGTTTTTTTAAAGAAAATATTTAGGTTCGGGTCAGATTTCATGCCCACGAAAATTATTTTTCCTTGTTTGAATCGGGTTATGCTTCATTTGAACATTTTTGCGGGATTCAGATTTGGTTCGGGTCAGTTATCAAATCCATAGTTTTTCCCAAACAGAATTTTTAGGTCAGGGTCGGGTTTATACTCACGGAAATTTTGTGTATCACGGATCGGAGTGTGGTCTGTTTTTTTTTTTTTTTTTTTTTTTTTTTGTTTTCTGGCTGGAATCGGGTAATGTTTAAATTAGTCTAAACATTAAGGTTATAATCAGTTTTGCTACTATTCTTTTTATGGCTATTTCTGATAGATAATTTACTTAGCTATTTGATAATTTATTATGGTGAATGAATCGTTTGCGGATACAAACAATTGTACGCCAAACAGCTATTTTATTTTTGTTTTAAAAACAAATTAAAGCCATATTACAATTTTAATTTGAATAGAACACATTTAAATTTAATCAATGATTAAAAAAATAAACTCATAAAAAAGTGTTGTGTAATGTTTTTTATTGCAACACAGCTAATGATTCATACATTCTAATGTTCAAAATTCCAAAAATATGCGTACAACCATATAGTAAAAAGAAATTAATAGAGTGGCAGTATAATGTCTTGGGGTGACGCAAAAAATGTAACTCTAAAATCCGCGACAATAAGTCCAAATAAGCACCAACAAAACCATGTGCTTTGAAACTCCGATCAATTCAAACTGGTTTAAACCAGTATTTTTTTGTTTTTGTTTTTTACCTTTTAAACTGTTATTGAATAGATGACTAAAATTTCGTTTAAAAAATAACGTTTTGTGCCATTATTGCCTGTAGATCAGAATGCATGAAAGATACAATTAGATCAATCATAGGCAAGAATTATTTGATTATTTTTATCATATGACTTTGAAATATCAATATAGAAGCATCATTTAAGACTTTGCTTGAAAAATCAACATTCTTTCGTTAATGTCTTGAAATCGTCTGCACTCTGAAATCTAGATTTTAGATTAATATTATTATTTAAGTGTTCATGCATGATTTTAAAAAGAATCTTTTCATCACTATATTTTATATATTGACATGGAATTATAAATATGTTGTTAAATCATAAACATTTTTCATCTACGTTATAAAGTATTAAAAATTTCTGAAAAAAAGAGAAAACTTTTAGTAATAAAATTTTTTACTTCAAATCATATGTTTTCAATATTTTATTTAATTTTGTTTTGACATTTAATTATTTTTAATTTTCCAATTTCAATTATTTTAAAAGCAAACATTTATTTTAATAAATAATATAATAGAAAAAAACATTTAAAAAAATTACGATTTCTTCGTAAAATATGCTTTAGCTGTAATTCATTTTTTCCAATCCGTCTTATTAATACAAAATTCCTTACTCGTGCTTTATTTTGAGGCATTAAAATTTCAGCGATAAATGGTTTCCTCTTGCAAACCTTTCTTTTTTTCGTTTTACTTCGCCACCACCTATCTTTTTCCTCCATGGCGTACAGCAGATGTGATTTAAAAAAAAAAAAAAAAAACCTCATTTAAACTGACAGTTTGCCAGTCTATGAATTTTAAAGGTCAGTCTCAGTTTTTAAAATTATTTCTGCGAAAATTTTATGCAACCAATCAACCATAAGAGAATAAAAAGGAAAAAAGCTAAAAAAAAGCGATTTTTTATGAGAGTGAGGTTTAGAATTTAATTAATTACTCAGTTAATAAATAGAATTTTGAAATTCTGAGCGTCAGGTGCATCAGGAGAGATATTGGGCTACTCTCAGAAAAATTTTGAGCTTCGTACGTACCGTAGTTTTCGCTAACTATCGCAGACACACACACACACAGAGCGATTTGTTATTTTATTAATATAGATAAAATGCAAAAGAAGGGGAAAAAATATTAAATTGAATAATAATAGATGATAAATAAAGGAAATGAATGTGCTAATATTTTGGATTGTGTTTTCCTAGTGTGTTTCTAATTATGAAATTGTTATTTTCGAATGGTATTTTCTTATTGTGTTTCTAATTATGAAATTGATATTTTCGAGTAGTATTTTCTTATTGTGTTCCGAATTATGAAATTGATATTTTGAAATGAATATTGGTATGTATATATATATTTTTGTTTTCTTTTCTTTAATTCTCTTTAAGTAAATTAATAGATGCATATTCTTTATTATTAAATTTAAATTTTGAAGACAGTTATTTTAAGTTTTTAATTATCTCCTTAAAATCCTAACTTGCAAATTTCAAACGTTAAATAAGTCGATCCTATGTTATTGCAAATTTATTTTATTTAGATTATTATTTCAAGGTTTTAAATTTTATTGATTGGTAATATCCAGATCATTCTTTCACAACGCGGAATGGGGTATTATCATTATATTTTTTTTCTAATCACTATCAATCATGTACCCAGTATGTGGCGTCATTTTCCTCACCACAGTCCATTGACTAGGTGACACTGGTCGAATTTGGAGATAGAAATTCTACTTGGACATTATTCAGGTCTTCATTATCATTTAAATGCGCAGGGCAGTTGTCCACAAGCAATAACACATGGCCGGATTCTTTTCTCGTACGCGCCGATCAGAATTACGAAGCCATGTTGTAAAAATGTTGCCCGTCATCCATGTTCTACGCTGGCTTTACTACAGGCAGAGGAAATTCTTGACATTTTTAAAACATCGCAGGTTGCGTGATTTCCTTATGCCCAGTAGCTTTAGTTTATCTGATCCATCAGAATTGGCACCGAGCAGAATAGTAAGACGGTCTTTGCTCAGTTTGTCTCCATGACATTTTTCACCTTGCATGGCCATTGTTTCATTGGGTGTCAGTTTGTAAAAATGTCCAAATTCGTCCACGTTGTATTGTAAATATCCCGACTTGAGTAGTTTTTTACAAGCTGCGGAAGCACATTAATTTTCCAACGGTGAACATCTTCAAAGTTGACTGCAGCTAACTCACCGCACACTTTCTGGAATTTTATGCGTACCGGAGTTTTAAATCGATCCAGACATCCATTTGGGGCATTGAAATCTAGCAATCCCATTTTTGTTACGATTTCAGAAGTTTTTTCTTGTATTAACAAGCCGATTATTGGGATATTCATAGAGCGCGCTTGAACAAACCACTCGTGAAGGGCCTTTTCCATGTTCTTAAACTTGGCGGTTTTTATTTTCTTGTTCTTTGTTCCTCCAACCACAGTTTGGTTAACGATGGCATTCCTATTCTTTCACAAAGTCCTTAAAGTTAACTCAAATATGCCTTTTTCTTTGACGAACGCAGACTTATTGTATTGATTTAAAATTCGTAACTTCTCAGTGATGGTGAGAGCCTTTCTTTTAATATGTTTTGCTCCTTCCACTATAGTTTAGACTAAATTATAAAAGCATAGATGAATATCGTAGACTAGATAATACTGAGAGTGACAAGCGACTCTCTTCTTTTAAAAATATCACAGCACTGATGAAACAGCGATTGGAAAGACTCAAGTGATTAATCTGTTATTGTAGCGCATGCTCCATCTTATCGGCTCTACCGCTCTAATTTAGGAGAGAAAGGGGGGGGGGGGGGGGTCACATAATTTTTTATGGCGAAAAGTTGTTTTCATTTTTAATTTTTATAAAAACTAGCTGATTCGCGCAGCCCGCACCCGCGATGTATGAACCTTACATGAACTTCAAATTTGTATGCTTTTATAAATTTAATTCCATTTTTGTCTTTATTTTTGTTAATTCCATTTTTATATTTTTAAATTACAAAAATCTCAAGCAAGTATTCAATTGAAGGTGCATTCTGCTTTGTGGAATTTGATTTTTTGAGCCTATGCATACAGAAAGCGAGCAAAACCATTACAAAACACTCAGTTTTTTATTGATTTCAAAAAATTTTGTATCAATTAGTTTTTAATTTACATATTCTTAATTAACATCTCATGATAGGCCGAAATGCATAAGTTAAAAATCCCTAAATGCTGTATTTTTTAAAAATTTGAATTTCCATTAAAATTTTACACTGTGGTTTTATATGCTCTCCAAATGAAAGCAGGTGTTTTTCAAAGAAGATATAATATCTCTAACTTTTGCACAATGCTAGCCTCGTTTCGCTTATGAAATTTCATTGCGAGAGTTTTGATTGGGCAATCTTGTGCTAGCCTCCGATCAGGGTCCAAATCTAGTCAACGTGTGGTTTTGAGAGAAAAAAATGCTCAATTTAATTAGGTTTAAATAATTGTTGCGTAAAAAATAACTTAAATAATTGTTTAAATATTTGTTGTATAAAATGCTTGGGAAAATACTTCATCTAAAAACTCGTATGTTTAGAACTAAGCTTATTTGCGTATTAAACGTAGGTTTTTCTTTCTAGGGACTGATAAAATTTCGCGTATTAAAGGGGGTTTTCATATGCGTAAGATAAGAGTATTTCAAGGGACCAAAGAAAATTTGCGTATTAAGCGGTTTCGCGTATTAAGCAGGGTTGTATTAACGGGGTTTAACTGTAAATAGGTCTGAATACGGATTTACGTGTCAGGAGCTTAAATGGGTATATCATGTTAAAATAATAAGAAATAACGACAATATTTTTAAATAAAACGTAATATAAAATAATTGGGTTTGCAAATATCGCGTAATTGACGCCGTAAAAAGGACTTGTGATTGTTTGTAAATAAATTGTTCTGAATGTGGATGCACGTATTAGGGGCATTTGTGTGCATATCATGTTAAAATAATAAGAAGAAACGGCAATTTTTATTATTTTCTAAAATTAATATAGAATTGGGAAACATCATAATTAACTTCTTTAACTATAAATTCCAGAATATATTTCTTTTTATATTAATAAATATGTAAAATTAGAAGTAAATTTATCAAAATCCTTCTTTCAAGAGGTTTTAAAGCAAAAAATAATGATTAAAATAAACGTAAACTCAAAAATGAACTGAAGCAAAATGCTCTTTAAATTATTCAGCCAATCAGGAGCCAGTATTTTTTTCTCCTCTAGGCTAACTTCGGTGGGATCGACAAAAATGCGAGCGGCATAGCCGGTTTCTCGGTTTTCGAGACAAGCTCGGTTTTGACGTCCATAGGCTGATCTTAGGGAAGCCCTTCGGAAATGCATGGTGACTCTGAGCTAAGGTTAGCTAAGATGATAGGACCTCAACCACCATTTGACTAAGGGGAGTATGAGAGGAGAGTTCGAACCCTGTAGAGCAAGACGCAGGGACTCTCTAGGTCGACAGGATTCGCTGGATCGGAATGCAGCATTTCCTGCAGGTACTGTCGGAGAGGTTTTAAACAAAGCCTGGCGTGCTCTCTTCGTCGTATGGCTCATTCCCCTGTGTCCGCTGCAGCTGGGGAAGTTGTGAGCCGACTCTTAAGTGGGTGGTGATTGAAGGTTCCCCCGTCGACCAGAGGACAGTATTGGCGAGAAATCATCTTGGGATTGGTTGAATAGCACCTTCCACTTTTCCTAGCTGTGTATCAGCCGGCAGGTCCGCTTCCAGGTTCCGTCCTCGCAGAGAACAGGGTTGGAGGCTCTCCGGCTAATGCAGTGAGGATAACCTCGTCAGCTCGATTTTCCCTTCGAAATTCCCACAACAGCTTGATTTCCCCCTCACAATTAAGTCTTCGGTGCTGCCATTCTGTCGGAAAGCGTTTAAACTACATTATTTCCTATATTATCCACTCCTTCCTCATACGATTTTGAACATTTAAAAAATATTTTTTTTCAATAAAATGTATAGCAAAAGTAAACAACTAGAAACTTTTCAGCTGTTCAATTTAAATTTATCTGTGACTAACAAGGAAGGTCTCCATTGGGGGCATACTCAGAATTTTTTGAAAAAAAATACGAATTAAACTACTCATGTCGGTAATAAAGGATCAGTGAAAATTAGCGGCGGAATTACATTATTAGATATGTAAAAAAATAAAATATTTTGGAATAATTGGCGTGAAAAGCTGAAAGCTACGCGGGATTTGGCGAGCAATGCATTTCCTCGCCAAAAGCAGACGATTTTAACGAATCTGAAAATTGATTTTAATTGACTTCACTGTTAAAAATCTGCAGCAATTACTGCAACGTCACTTCACTACTTTTATAGAATATCTCTCTTCTGACCAATGAGAATGCTCCATAGCACAGTGAATTGACCGTGTCATACACTGTTAAAAATCTGCTGCATTTTGTTGCAACGCACTTCACCGCTTGTATATAATATATCTATTCCAACCAATGAGAAAGCTCCATTTCACGGCCAAGTAACCTTTTACTTACCCATCATACGTAGTATAGGGTAAGTCTTGCAATCGTTTTGAAAATCGAAAATTTTTTTTTGACGGATTTGCACGTTTCGGACACTGGAGATTCCGAAAAACATATTTTTAGAAAAAAAATTTTGCCGTCCGTCCGTCTGTGTGTCTGTCTGTCTGTCTGTCTGTAACCGCTCTATCTCCCGAACAAATTGAGATAGAGATTTGAAATTGTGTATGTGTTTCGTATGTAAGAATGGGACGAAGCCTATTGAATATCAGCAACCTCGATTATCCGGAACTATTTTTTTCGGACCCTCGAAAAATTCGTTCTGATGAAAGGTATATAAAAATTTTCGAATTCTTTTATTTTAAGGAATGGACGTAAAAGGCAATAAAATAACACAAATTTTGCATAATAAACGAAATCGATCGGATAATTAGTTGTTGAGATATTTCTAATCCTATTTTCCACATTCTTTGATTTTTCATGACCCTGTATTTCATTCAAATTTCAATTCAAAGATATGTTATTATTGGAAATGAGATACTTAATTCGATGCAAGAAACCGTAAGTGAATATGATTATTATTTTTGGAGTTATAAGGATGTTTCTATTACGCAATTGCAAAACTAAAATTACTTAAACTAAACTTATTTAATTAAATTGAACATAGAAAGTTTTTTCTTTAAAAAGTATTCGAAGCGTAAAAGCGTATTTTTCAAAATTTCGTTTTTTCGCCAACCGGAGATAAATCGCCAAATAAACGAAATGTTTATTATTTTTTTACGGACGTTATAAGGAGGTTCCGCCGAAATTTTTTTTATAAACATATATAACTATATGAGAAGAACATTCTGTAATTTTTTCAGATTTTTCTGAGTATGCCCGTATGGAGACCTTCCTTGTAAGTCAGCAAAGTCGGGGGGGCCACCTTATGGCTTTAGCTCTACTTGCCCCACCCACTCCTGCAGTGCAATAATCATCCAGTATGTAGGACTAGGACCAACCCTTCATACTATGAAGAATTAAGAATTATGCACAGTAGTTTCGTAGCAGAAATGTTACTCCGCTTATTCCGGGTAAAAAATTTGTGGAGCAAAAGGCGTGGAAGAAAAATCTCAAAAACGTTGAAAATTCCTTCAAAACTACAAAAATTTCCTTTTTCTCACAGACCTCTGTTTTCTCCTCAATAAGGGAAATTTCTCACGAGTTACCATCACTGGGCTAATGCATAGGCGCATCGAATCTCGGTCGAACTCTCGGTCCGATCTAGGTCTTGCGTATCTGTGCGCTACTGAAATTGATTGCGCCCAGTGAAGAAAATCTAGCGATAACTCAAATTAACTTTCACACTACTAATCTCGGAGCCAAAAGTTACTTTGGCCTCTTTTGGAGGGGGTTTTCCTCGTCCAGCAGGGCTGGTAAGAAGTGCTTTCTTGTTTTCGGTAGTGGTCTACACATGAAGTAAGACAAGTCCAGATAAGAAGTTTAGGAAGAAGCAGTCATGCTTAGGAACCACGGGGGTCATGAGGAGACGATAGTGGGTGGCGGAGCTTTGTCTGGATTTGACCCCGGCTGAATGTCGGGGGTGCGTGCGGGGCTCCAGACGCTCCAACCCCCTAGCGAGGCGGGGTCTATCCGGTTTAGGTGGAGCTTTCCGTGACTACCTAGGGGCGTTAACAGCACCTAATCTGGTCTCTCGAACCCCAGAACTTAAGGTAAGTCAAAGGATGATCTAGGGCAAAAAAAACCTCTGAGCGAGGCAAAGACTGCGCAGTCAGGAAGGGTTTTCCTCTTTTTTTTCCGGGGGTCTGGATAGATAAGTACCTACCTTTTGTGGCTAACCCACAGAAATGTCTTTCCTCATCATAGGAGTTGATATTGAAGATCTTCTGCAAAGCAGCTCCCCTTCGGGGATACGTTTCTGAAGGTGTTCGGTTCTTGCAGGTCATCGGGGTAACCTGCTTGGGAAACCAGCAAAAGGTCCTCTGGGCTCGTTGAGTGGTAAGGACAAACTTTTCGTCTCTCGCTTGGGATTAAGCGTGACGTGCGCTGGGCAATGCGCAGCCTGAAAACAGGGCTAATCCATGATGGGCGGCATGGACGTGTAGCTCGGATTTGGGGACTTCCATAAGGGATCACATGGAAGTTTCTTTGAATCGGCGCGCAAACGCCTTACGGGCCCAGAACTGTTGAAAGAAAAAATAAACATGCTAAAAATAACTGCACTTGTAGCTGGGATTTTAAACTTTAATTAAAATAGAAAGACAAGATTGTATTGACAGCATCAGAGCATGGTGCTAGCGATCACACGAACATCAATAATAAATTTAATGTTGCCACTCAGGCAAGTTACAAAACTCAGACTGTTGAGTTGAGGGAAAAAGAAGTTTAGCACTGCTTTGGCATAAATGCAATTATATAAAAATTAAATTTTAACACTCCTCCTTGCCAAAGCATGGCTGAAAAAAAAACATATAGACTTACCCCAAGAGATAGTACACAGGTTAACTACATCACAAATACAAAAACATTGTGTAAAACCAAAAAAAAGGAACTTGCATACTACAAACACATCAATTTTAAAAAACTCAATACTCAAAACCTAAATGTTTTCTTAAGTCAATCAAAGTTTTCTTTGAAATGTTTTTAGTTAAAAGATCAGCAACATTATTCACTGAGGCTACATGCTCTAAACAAATAACATTCTGTTCAATATAGTCCCTCAGAAAATGATGCCTAATATCAATATGTTTACTGCGCTCAGATGTTGTTTGATTTTTTGCAATAAACATAGCTGCCTGACTGTCGATTTTCACTGACACTGGTGTATGGATAAATTTCTCCACACCAAGCTCTTGCATTAGACTTTTCAGCCATAACACTTCCTTTGTGGTATGGGCTAATGCCAAATACTCAGATTCAGCAGAAGATAATGCAGTACAACACTGCTTTTTACTCGACCAAGAAACTGCAGCACCACCAAAAATAATCACATATCCACTGAAGGACTTTCTATCCACATGATCTGCTCCCCAATCTGCATCAGAAAAAATTTCCACAGCTCTTCCAGTCTTTCTGAAGGTAAGAGACAGGTTCTTGGTTTCTTTCAGGTATCGAAAGAGGTGTTTAATGCTCCTCCAATGCTGCTCAGAAGGTCTCTCATTAAACTGGCTCATGTAGGTGGAACTGAATGCAATGTCAGGACGTGTTCCACAGGCAACATACAGCAGACTTCCAATGGCTTGCCTATAAGGAATTTCACTGCTCTTCTCTTTTATGTTAGACCATTCTGCATCAGTTACCTTGTGATGTTTAATACTTGGGTCTAAAGGGGTTGATGCTCCTTTAACTGAACTTGCTCCAAATGTTTCCAGAATTTCTTCAATGTAGGCTGTTTGATCCAGTGTAAGTGAACCATCAGCTTGTTTCTGGATTCTCATAGATAAAATTTCACTTGCTTCACCAAGGTCTTTAGCTTGGAATTTCTGCATAACCTTGAGCTTGAAAACACTTATGGCTTCAGAAGTTCCAACAATCAGCATATCATCAACATAAAGACCAAGATACAATGTTTTCTTTGGATGATAGTAGATGCATGGATCACTCTTAGATCTACACAGTCCAAATTCTTTAAGGAAGGTATCAAAACATTCATTCCATTCTCTTCCAGCCTGTTTTAAGCCATACAAGGTCTTCTTCAGGTGACACACAAGATGTTCTTTGCCTTGTTGTTGCATACCTTCAGGCTGCAACATGTATATGTCTTCTTTTAGTGTCCCATTTAGATAAGCTGCGGTGATATCCATTTGGTGGATTTTCAGATCCAGCTCCATGGCAAGGGCTAAAAGAATACGTATGGATTTTATTTTTACAACAGGAGAGAAGGTATCAGAGAAATCTCTACCTGGGACCTGCGAGTAGCCTTTTGCAACCAAACGAGCCTTAAATTTAATTACTTCTCCTTCTGAATTTAGTTTTCTTTTGAACACCCATTTGCAACCAATAGGTTTGGTGTTTACTGGTTTTGGAACTAATTCCCATGTTTGGTTGCTGAGAAGATTGTCAAATTCTTCTGTCATAGCTTCTTTCCACATTTTTGCTTCATCTGATGACAGAGCTTCTGTGACTGATATTGGATCTTTATCTTGTTTTTTCATTTCCTTCACATTGTACAGAATATAATCATCTAAATATTGTGGTGGTCTTCTTGCTCTGATCATTCCGCTAGCTTGTCGATAACCAGGAGATATATTAGGCTCTTCAGTTGTAGTCTCACTTCCAGGGTCAATTTTGTCATCTTCTATTACCTTTTCATCTGTATTTTGAATTGCAGATTCCTCATTGCACTCATCCAAGCATAATGCATCTAAATCTTTTATGTGGCAACTTTCAACTGCTTCATTTGAGTTGTTCGTATCAAAAATTTGTTCTGAATTTGTACATGATTCTTGGACTTCTGGTTCCATTGTGCAATCTTCCAGGATTTCTTCATTTTCAATGTGAAGTCTAACGAAGTTTTCATTAGTGTCAGGAAGTTTGCTCTTGAAAGGAAAAATATTTTCTTCAAACACTACATCTCGACTAATAAAGAATTTCCTATTCTTTAGATCCCATAGTTTGTAACCTTTAATTCCATCAGGATACCCAACAAATACACATTCTTTGGCTTTAGGATCAAATTTGCTTCTCTTTTCATAGGAACGTACATGGCTCCAAACTCTACTTCCAAATACTTTTAAGTTCTTCAAATTTGGTTCCTTGTTTGACCATAATCTTTCTGGAGTGTTTCCCTTGATTGCTGTAGATGGTCGCTTATTGAGAACATATGCCGCTGTGCATGCAGCTTCAGCCCAAAAATTGAGATTGGCTCCAGACTCTATCAAAAAACATCTAGTTATGTTCGCTAATGTTTGATTTAATCTTTCAGCCAGTCCATTTTGTTGTGGGGATTCTGGTACTGAGAGCTGTCTTTTTATTCCAAATTTGATGAGGTAATTATCAAACCTTTCACTCTTGTATTCGCCTCCATTGTCACTCTTTAGAGCTTTTATTTTCTTGCCATGAAATGTTTCTGCCATTCGCCTGTATTCATCAAATTTATCCAAGACTTCATCTTTCGTCTTCATTGGGTATAAACAAGTATAATGTGAGTATTCATCTGTAAATGTCACAAAATAATTTGAGCCGCCCAATGATGATGGAGTGATTCTGCCAACTACATCAGAGTGAATTACATCTAATACATCTTGGGACCGTATATGATCAGTTTTTGGAAACTTCAATTTGTTCATCTTTCCTTGTATGCACACTGAGCAAAGATTTTCTTGTTTTGGGATAAGTTCTTCAACATGACAAATATCTTCATTCAGCCCTTTCAAGGCATTATAACTAGGGTGCCCCAAACGTCGGTGCCATAGTTCTTCACTGGCAGTTCTTGCAACATAAGCTGTGGGTTGTTGTTCTTCGACAACATAAAGTCTTCCTTTCCTCTTGGCTATGAAAACGGTTTCGTCATTTTTCTCTGTTACTTTGGCTTCACCATTTGCAAACTCTACTTTAAGGCCCCGTTCTTCAATTCTTCCGACTGAAAGTAAGTTCCCTCCTAGCTTCGGGACGTACAGGACATTTTCAAGGGTGACAGTTCTGGATACTTCATTTTCGTCATGTAATAACAACTTTAAGTCACCTATTCCAGTAACTTCAATTTTCTCTGAATTTGCAACTTCAACAGTTGATTTGTAGTGCTTGAAATTTACATATTTTGCTTTATCGGACGTCATGTGTTCTGTGGCTCCACTGTCTAAAATCCACAATCTTGACTTGTTTTCATTTTTCAGATTTACTGATAATGCCCAGTTCTTGAGATCTATGACGGTCTTTGCGGCACTTTGACTCTTCTGCTTCGCTTCTTCACAGTGTCTGGATATGTGGCCCCATTCACCGCAGCTGAAACACTTAGTTTTTCTTTGATAGCTTTCAGCTTCTTCTTGCTTCTTAGATGCCCAGTTCTTGTTTTTCTCATGTACAGGCTTCTTCTGCATTGAGTTAAAGCTTTTTGTGTGTAGTGCTCGTTCTTCATGTTTCTCTACGTCAGCATATTCATTTCTAGAAATTCTCTTTTCTTCAATTAAGAGCTTTGATTTAACAACTGCTGTTGTGAGGTTTTCTTCATCCTTTTCTAGATTGATGATAAGGGATTCATAAGATTTTGGCAATCCAATGAGCATAATTAGAGCTACTTCTCTGTCTGTAAATGCATATCCGCCACTGGACAGCTTACGATGGATGTCCATTAATCTGCCAAGATATGATTTTACAGTTTCTCCAGGCTTCATTGAGGTGTTAAAAAAATCTTTCATTAATTGTAATACATGCAGCAATCCGAATTTTGTGTGCATTTCCTTCAATGAATTCCATGCTTCTCTGGCTCTACTGCAATCACCGATATCATCAAGAAAAGTATCGTCAACAATTAAAAACATGAGAGTCAGCGCTTCGTCGTTTTTTTTTCTCTCGTTTTCTGTCATTTCTATTCCATATCCAGGTTCTACGGCATCCCAGCATTTCTTCTGAACAAGTGCAGCACGTGCTCGAATGGACCACGCGTGGTAATTTTCGCCGTTTAATTTCGGCACTTTATAATCTTCGTAAGCCATTATGCACACTTGAAAAAATGTATCAGAAAGTCCTTACCGCTACAATATTTCACGACTTCCAAAAAAAAAAATATTAGCGATCAAATACCTTCAGTACATCTACTTCAGTCTTAACGAGCGTGCAAGGCTTAGCATGCTTTATGAGCTTTATTTAAAAAAAATGCTCATCAGAGTTTTTCGTGCTGATAACGTGTTGAAAGAAAAAATAAACATGCTAAAAATAACTGCACTTGTAGCTGGGATTTTAAACTTTAATTAAAATAGAAAGACAAGATTGTATTGACAGCATCAGAGCATGGTGCTAGCGATCACACGAACATCAATAATAAATTTAATGTTGCCACTCAGGCAAGTTACAAAACTCAGACTGTTGAGTTGAGGGAAAAAGAAGTTTAGCACTGCTTTGGCATAAATGCAATTATATAAAAATTAAATTTTAACAAGAACCGGTGAGTGGTGCCCCCACTAGTTAGAAATCAAGCAAGAAGTTAGAAGTTAACCCCACGGTCCGTCTAGAAGATAGCATAATATTCATCGTTTATTGTTTAATCCTTAGGAAGATAGTCAGTTATCAATATTCTCTTAGTATCATAAAAGACTGTCGCTGTGGACTTGCAACTCGCATAGTGCCGCCTTCGTCGTGGAAAACCACCGTGCCAACAATTTAATTGCTGTTTATGGTATCAGAGATGTAAGATGTAATAATGAATCCAAGTTTTATCTCTTGCAACAAATAGACGCACGAAATCGGTTTTATTTGCGCTAAAATGGTCTGGATTCTCTTGACAAATTCTCATTCTGTGGCGTTTTTGACCATTTTAAAAGTGCGAGAGAATCGTCTTTCCAAAAATTTTTTTCTTTCCTAATTTTCCAATGAGGATATGAATGTTCTTTCATCTAGATGCCTACCCCATTAGCAATGTTAGAGACCTTTGAAGTCAATGTATAAACTATCGTTTACTTTTTCGACGATTTCAGACATTGTGGCAGTATTATTCGTTTATTACGCGACTACTCTAGGCTCTCACAGCCACGTTTATCTAGCTCACTTTTATTTGCAACAGATTATATTCAAAATTAGCGCCATAATTAATCAAATGCATGATCTGTTGTCAATCTGTTCCTGAACACAGAGAATCGAGAACTGAACGCTTACGCTTATTACATTTACGAAATATCCACTCCATGTTTTTGCCTCCTGAGCTCGCGCGCGCGCGTAATTTTGAACGCATCCTATGTTTCTCCGAGTGTTTCTCGTCTCGATGTTTCTGTTTCGAACTTATTCCGGATCGTACCACTCAAATAATAATATAAACATTGAAACGTGTTTGTTATCTTCAGTACCGGTGAAAAATTAAATGTCCGTTTGCTCATGATTTCTTGACATCTGTTGTCATCAACTTTTTTTTTTTTTCAGTTTGTGTAGGCTGGACCTAAAGACTTTCAAAAGATGGACGATCTGAAGTCGAGACTTAAATTTGATGACATTAATATTAAATCTAGAGTAAGCTATTGCAGTTAGTTCCTTTGTAGTTGGTGACACTTTAATCATGTTTATTGAAAATTAGATTTCCAGAATATGTGTTTTGGTATATTAAATAGCTTTTTGATCGTAATCATGTATAAATTAAACGCCAATTTTTGCCATTTCAACACTATAGACGCCAAACGTACCTAACAGTCGGCGCAAAATGAAACATTGAAAAATAATAATGTAGCTGGCACAAAAATGCTGGGAAGAGTTCCATATCCTGTTCTAGATAGAGAGATTGGCGAAGGAATGCTAAATATCGCCACAAAGCCATTCTAGTATCTTATAAAAATTTTGAAGATGGTGCAAAAACATAGTCTTCAAATAATTATAATTTATATAGTTTTAATATAAACGTTATATATATCCAGGCCCCTATCATGACTAATTGGGGCCCCGGGCAAAGATAAATTAGGGAGCCGCCATTCCAACTGTTGCAACATTACTCAGGTAGAACTGATGTATGTATGTAATGCATAAACCAGAGTTTCCCCCAGGTTTAAAAAGGGGCAGGGCGCTACTGTTCTGAAAAGGGCACTTTTTACATTTTTCAGGGCACTTTTTTGATTTTTAAGGGCACTTTTATAGAGTTGAATCTAGAATCTAGAGGTTAAAAAATCGTGCAAAAACAGGAATTTGATCTAAGAATCGAGAAAAAATAAAAAATTTCGTCAAAAAAATTGAAAAACTGAAGAAAAAAAACGGCCGATTTTGCAAAAATCACGAAAAAACGACAAATTTCATGAAAAGATCGCAAAAAGTTGCTATTTTTGTTAAAAGACCACAAAAAATGGCAAATTTCTTCAAAAGATATCGTTCAACTATTGTTGAAAGGCTGTGTTTTTTTAAATGTGGTGCAAGAAGGGTGCTATTTTTTGAATGAGTGACAAGAGGGGCGCTAGTTTTTGGATAAGGGGCAAGAGGGGCGCTATTTTTTAAACTAAAGGGCAGGAGAGGCGGAGCGCCCCCTTGAAACCCTCTGGGGGAAACTCTGCATAAACAATTTATATTCACACCTTGGATTTTAAATGGAAGAAAATCCTTAATTCCGTCAATTCTAAATTAAGTACCTTAATTAATAAAATTACTTTTTTTCCTCTTAGTTCAGAACAAGGCTCTTTTGTATAGCTTTAGCAACGTGTTATATTACTTGAAGATAAATTTAACAACTTATAGAAGAATGTTAAATATTCTAACATATAAATGAAGTTAATCAAGTTATTTTCTTTGGCCTCTTTTTATGTAATACTACACATACTGATTATTTTCAATTACAAAAATTTGGATAGGATTTCAATTTATTGCTAATACAATCTATTAAAATCAAAATATTATAATTCTTGTTTAATAGTGGTTGAAATTAGCTTTGCAAAAGCATTTAGTTCTATGGGTTCAAAATGAAATTGTTTTTCAGAAAGTTAGGTTATCTTTTTTTACAATTAAATTTGTATTTTATCTTTGAAAATTTTCATAGTATACTGCATGGGCAAAGTGCTGATTTGCCCATACGATAAAAAGGGCCTGTATATATCACATGTTGAAAAAAAATTAATTCCATGTTTATCCAAATATTTTTGTGTATATATATTAAATATAACATTTCTGTATAGATGTAATTATATAAAGAGCAAAAAATGTAATTATAAATTTAAAAATCTATAATATATACAACATCTATAGATTAATATTACGCACTTATGTATTATTATTATAATATCATATATTTGTTATACATGTCAAATTTAAATGAAAGTTATAACTAGGGATGGGACGAATAGTGATTTGGCCGAATACCGAATATTCGGCCAAATTTTAGGCCGAATACCGAATATTCGGCGGCCGAATATCAACTTTTTTTTCCAATAAAGAAAATAAATTTTTATTATATATAATTAAAAAAATAGGAGCTCATTAATAATTATTACTCTTAAATGTGCTTTTAAATGTATTTTTAAATTTGAAACATTTATTTTAACACAAAAAAATTATGAAATTGCATTATATTCTTTTATCTTAATGTACATCAAATTAATTTTCAGTAAGTCAGGATGGTAAGATATTTTCATTAAAATATGAAGAATGTACTTCACTTTTACTATCAAATGGTACTTTTACCCTTTCTTGCATCCAAAATTAATAATATTCTTAATCTCTCTCTCTCAGAACTCACGAGTAAATATTTTCTGAAATAACCTTTAATGAAGTAAATTTGATCATTTAGAGTTTGTGTCCCTAATGATAAGCGAAATTTTAAGAATTAGCCTGCTCTGATATCAGTTGCCAAGCTTTAAATTACAAATTACGTTAAAGCAAAAGGTTATGCTTAAAGTAGAATGCATATGGTAACAAAATCTTTGACATTTGAATTGGCACTTACAATATTCAACTTCAATATTCCACTTATTCAACAAGCTTTAAAAGGATAAAAAGAAATTGATAACGACATGAATGAAGGAATATGTAAATTAAAAAAATATACATAATAATGTCACATATTTAAGTCAGTAATTATCCAAATAATTATTTAAAATTGAAAACTATACAATAAAAAAAATTATTTTGTTCAGTATTTAGAATTTACGTTTAAATACTTATAAAACGATCTTCATAAAGTTAGCTGTGTCATCTAATGCGTATCTAGTTTGCCACCAGTTTTGTTTTCAGATGTACCGTTGTAGTATTTGAAATAGTGATATTTGATATCTTATTTTGAAAATGAATCATTGTTAATACACCTAGTGAATGACTTTTTTCATTTCTTACTTTATGGAAATAAGTTACAAATTTCATAAGAGCCTTTTTTATATGTGCATGGAATTTGCAGACATTAATAAATATTCAAGTGTTTTAGAATAAGGCAGTGTTTTTATAAGTGTTGTTATATTTTGAATTGTAATATATCATTCTCTAATGAAGACATTTCCCATACAATTAAATCTCCAACTTGGGCAGCATTTTCTAAAATATCACTCACGTTTATAGGAAATACAGAAAGGCTGTGTACTTTTTAGCAATCGAATAACTGTATATTTTGTAAGTAAGAATGAGAATGACTTCATGAATGAAGTAGCCAATTTGGATTAGAGAAAAAAAATTGTAAGAAATGAAACTCTTTAAATCCTAAATTTATTTGGCAAGATATCTTTCACTATTCGGCGAGATTTTACCAATATTCGGCCAGATATCTCTAAATATTCGACTACAGGTATTCGGCCGAAGTATTCGGTCAACAAGCCTTCAATATTCGGCCAACCGAATATTCGGCAAAAGGGCCGAATACCGAATAGTGGCCGAATATTAGTCCCATCCCTAGTTATAACTTTTTCTGAAAAAATATGCTAAAAGATCAATTCACTTAATACCGAGCCAAAATTTTGTGAAGTTAGGGTATATGTGAATCTTTAATGCAGGATTGTTTGGTTTGTCAATGATGGAGCGAAATGGCTCTAGCAAGAGAGATAAAAAAGGACAATAAAAAGACCACACATGATTTTATGATCTATTATAAATCCTACAAACATTTATGGCTGGTAAGAACAAAAAAAAAGACAGGCAAATTTATGGGGAAAGCAATTTCAAAAAGTCTCCCACGATGTGAAATGAGACACAACTGAAGGACCATACAAGAGGAACCCCAGCCAATGATCTTCTGGCAAAGGGGGTGAAAAAAAAGAGGATTCGCCGCAGTAAAAAAAAGAGGAGGGAAAATGACCCGAAAATTATAATTAAAAAAAAAATTAAAATGAGGCAGATCAGGACTGGAAAAAAAAAAATCTGGTGAGAGATCAGAAGCTGTTGGAGATCACTCCAGTGAAGTCCTAAGAAAATTTGTCGTGCCGCCTAGTCGACTCTGGAGATGGATAGAAGATGACAAAAAAATCCCGGTGGAGCATCCCGTACATAAAAAGTGTGCCCTTCCGATAGTGATGGTATGGAATCGACAAGGAGCGGTCCTCATGCGTCGGAAATAGTCGGAGTATCCTAAAACCTCTGTATGCATCCTTCAAAACGCCTTCCTCCTAATACAAGGTATCTTAAAAAATTTTCTTCACTTTGCCTGAATTATTGTCTCAAATTATTAATGCACTGCCTCTTGCCAGCCATAGGGTCGAAATAAAAAAAAAACACATAAATTAGTATGATTTTGGGTTATAATATATTTAATATATGTATGATTGATCTGAAGGGTCTGTAAATGGACGGAATAATGTATGAATATCAAGATCAAACTGATGCAAATATTAGAGAACTGGGAATATAATTTTGTAAATATTTGTTTTTCTTTATTTTATATTGTCATTGCTTTGTAAATAAACCCTGTATATAAATGTTAATTGTGTTATGATGTTTTATTTGGCAGTATGTTTGTTTTATTATGAATATGATTGAAATTGGAGCAAATAGGGTTTCTTTTCTTCTTCATAGGGTAAATTTTCACGTAAAAGACACAACGCATTAATGAATAAATAATTAAGATATTGATAAAAACATTTTATACTTCTAACCTATAAAAAAATTTACCTAGAAGATCATAAACGATCACACTTATAATTTAATTGATAACAAAAAAAAGGAAAATAAATCAGCCTATTATGCTCTGATGGGTAATAGTGGGATTAAAAGGATGGAATAACGTTATCTAAACTATTTAGAATTGAATTAATAAAGAAAAGGTGCACAGGTGCAAATTTCTCTCCATCATCTCATTATTTACCTATATGGTGCCGCAACCAATTCCTTTAATTATTTAGTTTAATAAATTTAATTTAAATAATTAAAATTTCGGACTTAGGTTATTTCAATATTATGTTAATTTACTTAGCTCTCAAATTATATAAAAAATAAATGTAATTAATACCTGTGTAATAATAATAATAATAATAATAAAAGTTTATAAACATATGATTGTTGTTTAGAATAAGTTAGTTATTAAACTGGGGCACATACTGCCATAAAACATACTGTGAATTTGTGTATTATAAACATTGGATCCAACGGCAGGCAAGAGGTCACTTAGATGAAAATTGGCATATTTTCCAATAATATTTGAAAGTTTTATTGAATTGTATTATTGATATTATTTAATTGAATTGATAATTTTATTGTAATTGAATGTTAGGGGAACAAAATTTATTGGATAATTACTTGATAATTATTGAGAAATTGATATGCTTATTCAAGGTGGAATTTAATGAGTAGGGGTGGCAAAAGAAAAACTCATAGGGAGAGCACAGGAAGAAGTGGGGTAAAAACTAGAACGCAAAAAAAGCAATTAGTTGTAGAGAGTAATAATAACATTTTACTAAACACAAACAAAAAAAACAAAAATACAGAGAGTTGTGATACTTCTGAGGAAGAAATAAATATAGAATTCAGTATGACAGCTCCCACGCCAGAACAACTAGTTGGATTTATATATCCATTTGATAATAAAAAGGAAAGCAATATTAATTACTTTCTACTCCAGTTTGATAATCTAATAGATCAAACTGCATATAACAATGCTCATAAATTAACAATCTTAAAAGCCAAAATTACGGGACCGGCGAGAGAAAGACTTATGCAGGACGAATCGGTGTTTTTGGAAACTGACTTAAAAAAATTTAAGGATAAATTAAGGGAACTATTTTCGGTAAAATGTAATTTTAGTAGTGCTCAAAATTTATTCTTCAGTTTGAAGCAAAAACCAGATCAAAGTATATCTGATTTCATCACAGAATTCAACGCTACAGCGAATTTATACATAAAGAAGAGTGGTCAGAGTCTAAATGAACAAAATAATTCCAAATTTTTAGATCAGATGAAATTAGCTAGATTTTTAGATGCGATAAGAGCAGACATAAGTCTAGAAGTAAGAAAAAATACGCCAGAAACCTTCGATGAAGCTTGTAAAGTAGCTTTAAAACTGGAGGAAGCGTACGCACAAACGAATATGCAGGAAATAAATACATTCTCTGCCTCCCGAGAAGCAGACATTTTACACAAGCTAGATAAATTAAGCTCGGAAAGTACAGAGCAAATAAGAACTCTAGTAACGGAAATCAATAACTTAAAATTAAGGGTAGAGGAAAGAACAGAGAAAGTTAATAAATACTGCGAATTTTGTAAAAAGGATACTCACGATACGCAAGATTGTTGGTACAAAGACAAACATAAAAAGATCAATTCGGGCTATAGAGGAAACATATATCAAAATAATAACGGATTTAATAATCCACAAACAAGACCTTACGGAGGCAATTTTAAACAACAGGAAGGTTTTCGAACGAGATATTATCAACCGAATGCAAAGAATAATGAATTTTATAACTATGATCTCAATTATGATGCCCCTTACTTTTATGCCCCTTCTCCTCCTATGTTTACTCAACATCCACATACGTATTATTACAATACACAGGGGTACATACAACATCCACGAGGTCGTGGAAGGGGAGGTTACCACAACGATGTGAGAAATAACCACAAGGAAAATTATGAACGACAGGAAAACTCAAATGCAGGTAACAGGGATAACAAGCATAAGGGAAATGGAAAAAAAAGTTCATACAGAAGAGGACAAGGAAAAAGACAGGACCCGGAAAACTAAATGAGAGACTCACGAATAATGAACACTGGTCCAATAACCCGTGTGAGTCTCGAAAGAACGGGTACTTTTGGGAAAATGGAATAATTGCGAGCGTTACAAATGTTACGGAAGAGGTCCTACCCATGATAAATTTAGAAATAAAAAATATAAAAGTTAAAGCTTTGTGTGACAATGGAGCAGCTGTATCTTTAATGTCACCAATCATTTTCGACAAATTAAAAGAAGAAAATATTAAGTTTAAATACATAGGCAACCAAATACAAATTCAAACATTAACAAATTCCAAAATTTATTTCAAACAATGTATTAAACTAGCTTTTAGATTACAGGGTACTTATACCACTGGGACATTTTATGTTACTAATAAAGACTTTGGTAGGAGATACCAAATACTTCTAGGTTACGATTATCTAAGGGGTAACAACATGGTTTTGGATTTTAAAAATAAAACTTTAAATTTCAAACACATAAAAATTAAATTAAACGTGCCAGAAGAAGATCCCACGTTGCAGGTTAACAATTTGACTTTAAGTTCAGAAAACAACACTCCAAAATCTCAAGGAGAGAACAGTAATAATGAGGATAGCGAAATACAGTCAAAATCTATCAAAAAAAGAAATATGTATGCAAAAACGGTCGCGAATATTTTTATAAATGCACACTCCAAAAGAATTGTAAATTTACAATGTGATGAAGCTATCAAAGAACAGGAAGTAATATTATTAGAAAAACTCAAACATACTTCCGAATTTGAATTTGAAACCTCCATACATGAGGTACAAAAAAACAATAAAATAAACATTATCATAACAAATAACACCGGAAAAAGAATAAAATTAGATAAAGGAATGAATATAGGAAAAATAAATAACAATATACAATACAAACAAGACACAACATCAGACAATATCGAGAAAGGCAAAATATATGAAATTAATAATTTGAATATTGAGGAAGTCAGAAAATTAAGAGAGGCAGAATTAAGCGTGAATGATTTTGACGTCGCACATTTGTCGGAAGAGTTACAAGAAAAAATAAAAACACTACTACTAGCGAAGGCACATGCATTTTCTAAATCTTATGCAACACTAGGACAAACGAATTTAGTTAGTCCCAGTTTTAATTTAAATCATGAGTACCCCATTCAAACTAAACCCTATAAAATTCCCCAAACTGTTAGGTAGTATGCAAAGAAAGAAATACAAGATTTATTAAAAGCAAAAATTATAGAAAGGTCAAATTCGCATTACGCCTTCCCCGTTATCTTTGTAAAAAAAAAACAAAATATAAAAGATAAGGGAAAAGAAGCGAAATACAGAATGGCAATAGACTACAGATTATTAAATCAAATATTACAAACGTACAGCTATCCCATACCTGATATCAAAGAGATTTTGTATCTTATAAGTGGAAAAAAATTTTATACGGTTTTAGACCTTCATAGCGCCTTCTTCCAAATTATGCTAAGACCAGAAGATAGACAGAAATTAGCGTTTATTACAGAGGATGGAAAGTATAACCCTTTAAGGTTAGCATTCGGAACTAAAAATAGTAGCGCATATTTTGCGGAATTAATAGAAAAAGTATTGGGACATTTCGATAAAACAAAGGTACAATTTTTCATGGATGATGTGGTTATAGGAAGTAACAGCATCGACGAAATGCTCCAGTTATTAGAGCAAGTTTTACAAACTTTAATAAATCACAACTTAACAATTGAGCCATCTAAAATGCAAATATGCAAGACAGATATAGAATTCCTGGGCTTCCAACTGAACCAATTGGGATACTCCCCAGCAAGAAAAAACATTGATAAAATAAAGAACCTGATTCGTCCGAAAACAAAAAAAGGGGTCAAATCGCTACTAGGGCTGGCTAACTATTTTAGAACATTAATCCGAAACTATGCAGAGATTGTACATCCTCTAGTAGAATTAACAAAGGAGAAAATTAAATTTAAATGGGGCGAGGAACAAGAACAAGCGTTTAAAAATATTCAAGAAGCTATAGTAAACAATCCTACACTTAGACCTCCTGATTTTAACAAGGAGTTTCTCTTGATCTGTGATGCCTCGAAAGTGGCAATATCTTCAATTTTAGCACAAGAGAAAGACGGATTTTTATTGCCGATTGAATTTTTTGCTCGAAAACTAAAGGAACCAGAGAGAAGCTATCCTAGCATAAAATTTGAGTTGCTAGCTATACACGAATCAGTAAATCATTTCAAGCATATTTTATGGGGTAGACAATTCAAAATTCTAACGGATTCGAAGCCTATTACACAACATCTGCACCTGGAAAATCAATCAGATATTGTAAAAAGATGGATGGCGAATTTGTCAGAATATAATTTTGAATTTGAATTTATAGAGGGTAAACTCAATCCTGCCGATTTTTGCTCACGATTATTAAACACAATCGAAACAGACACAAATCTGCGTAACAATTTATTTAAAGTAAACACAGCCTTATCTGATGAAAACATCAAAGCTGAACAGTACGCAGATGAAAAATTAAAGAAAATTATAGATAAAATAGATAAAGGACAACATAACAGAAATACAAAACGATATGTATTGAATAAAGATAAAATGTTAATCCTAAAACCAGGAAAAGATAAAACGGAGTTATTAATTGCTCCAGACTCACTTAAGATAGCGATAATGGAAGACGCGCATACACCGCACTTCGGATTCACTAAAACTTATGCGGCTATCAAAACTAGAATATTCTGGCATGGAATGTACAAAGACATAAAAACTTTTTGTGCTAATTGCACGGCATGCCAAACAGCTAAACCTCACAAAACTATAAAAATGCCAGTACAAAGAATAATTAAAGATTACGAGGTGGGGAGCACGCTGCATGTTGATGTCTGTGGGCCACTCACATTTTCGGTACGCAAAAACAAATTTATCCTAACTATCACAGATGCAACCTCGAGATTTTTAGAGGCAGTCGCTCTACGGAACGTAGAAGCACAAACTATTTTAGGAGCACTGAATAAATACTTCAGTACTTTCGGATTGGCGAAGGTTATCTATTTTGATAACGCTAAATACTTTCGAAGTCAATTGGTAAAAGAGTATGCGCAATCATTGAATATAGACTTACATTTCACGAGCGTGTACCGTGCGAAAGCGAATTCAATAGCGGAGACAATAAATCGCATATTAAAAAGTTCCTTAATCGCTATGTCAAAAAAGACAACGGAATGGGATATCAGATTGGACTTTTTTAAGTTACAGTACAACAATGCAATTCATAGAGCTTTAGGCTTCGCTCCTGCTCTCATTTTCTTCGCAAGAAAACTCAGAACTCCATTCACAGCACATATGCCAACAGCAGAGATCGTCACAAAAAAATATGTCAAACAAAGATTGGATCACATTAAAGAAATTAAATTACAAGCTTTGGCAAATCAGGCGAGAATGCAAGACGAGTATGCAAAGGAGGAAAATTTGCAAAACGTTATTACTCTAAATGTGGGACAGATAGTCTATTTAAAAGCCATAAATCCGGGTGCTCTGTCCAACAAATTTGAGGGACCCTTTAAAGTAATTAAAAAAGTACGCAACAATAATTACGTATTGGAGGATCTCTCAGGTAAATATTCCCGTCCAATAAGGAGGAACATAGATCTCTTATATGCACCCAAATTGGCTACACCAGACATAAACTCAGAAGATCAGTTAGCGGATCAAAGTTCAGAGGATGAAGAAGAAAATTGAAAAAAAAAAAAAATTACACATAATATGTATAAATTAAAATAAGTGTTTAGCACAAGATTCCCTCCTTTCCATATATATATTTATATTCCATATATATATAGATAGATAGATATATATAAAAAAAATTACAGATAAATAAAATTAAATATTTATAAATCAAAATAAATAAATAAAAAAAAAATTATATCAATGAAAAAAAAAAAAAGGCACTAGACAGGACTTTATTTCTCTCCATCAGTCAAAGATTTTACATTTATTCAGGTAGAAAACAGCCAAAGACAAACTGTTAAAATTGTGATTTTCTTGAATCAAGCGGAAAGTACTGTTAAACTTTTTTCATTTTTTATTTATTTATTTTTTAGGGGGAAAAAAAAAAAAAAAAAAAAAAAAAAGGCTGCATAACTGTTAATTTGAACACCGCTAAACACATTCTTTTTCTTATTCATTTTATACAGTATCATGGGAATTTATTTTTTACTGCCATGCTCTCTTTATAGTTTCTCTATGACATCTGATATGACAACAATGAATTTAAATTTATAATCATTGACTTGAAGGTGTTTGAATCAATCATTGGTTAATTCCTCTGTTTTTTATTGCTACAAATAATGCTTTGGTGGAATGGCCCAGCACAATCAACTAAGATTCACAGCATTTCCTAATATACATTGATTCTTTACTAGAAGATCAAAATCCTTTTTAAAAAAGGCATTAAAAAAAATAGATGCATTCATATTATTTAGCTTCAGATCATATTCCCTATGCCAGAAATATTACTAATGACAGTTGTAACTTTTTTTTTTTTAATTGCTTTCTTCATTTTAAATGTGTAGTTCAATTAATTGATGATGCTCTCCAAATAGGCCAAAATAGTAGTCATAAAGGAGTGATGAATTTTAACAAAATGCCCATTTAATTTTTTGTCATTATCTGAATTGAAATTAGCTTTGGTGGGTTTTAACTCTATCTGAATATTTCTAAATAGTAATAATTGATATTTTTCTAATATTTATGATGTATTCAGTAGAGTCTGATGACAGAGTGATGAGGTCCTAAGCCTTCCTCATCACTCCCTCATTAGCCTTTACTGAATACAGGTAAATATTAAGAATTTTAAATTATTACAGAATTATAAGTAATTTGATAGAGTCAAATCCCACTAAGCCTAGTTGCAATTCAGATAATGGTAAAAAATATAAATGGGCAGTTTGTTAAAATTCATCACTGCCTCATGACTATTAGATTGGCCTATTTGGCAAGAATCACCCTAATATTATTCAGTAGACTGCCTAAATTCTATGCATTACTGCAGATGTAAGTGCAATGAAATTTTCAGTTCAGGTCTATTGTCAAAATTGTAGAATTTTTACTTTTATATCATTCCATATTTATTTTTTATATAAATTTATACAATATGGCTGAGCTTGTGGTTTTTCATGAAGGAAGTATAAATTTATTTCTGAATAAAAATTGAGATATTACTGATATCGCAGGCAATGACTAACTTTTTACCAAATATATTTATGTATTAAACAAGCTACTTTGATTATTAAGACTGACTAAATCTGAAATAAAGCTTTCTTACTTTATGATTTTGATGTAAATTATTAGAGTACCTATATGAACATTTCCATGTGACTCACATTACCATTTATCACATTTTAGCAAAAGTAAATTCTATATGCATCAAAGAGATATCATATTTAGTTGTTTAAAAGCTCTTCATAGATATCTGGGACACAGTAAGGAACTAAAGATATCAATCTAATAAATTTTTAGATAAGCAGGTGGTGTAAGACCCTAATTTAGTACTGTGACTCACATTACAAAAAAAAAAAGAAAGGCAAGCTTTAGGGGTTAATAAAGACCTAGAATTTCACTTTGTTTATCTCAGCATAGTGAACGAGAAGTATTATATTGAATTAAGCATACTTTCAAATTATGATATACACAAAAATAACATTGTTTTAATATTATAGCAATGTTTTGAGTGTGATTCACATTACATGGCATTGTGACTCCCATTACATTTCCAGGTTATTGTCCTGGGTTTTTCAAATTATTCCCAGGTATTCCAATTAACCAAATGTTGCTAGATTATAATTTATAAGCTTCAATCAATGTACAACATTTACAAAATAAAATTGAGTTGCTTTGTTTGTATATATTTTCAACATTACAGTTCTCTAGTTCCCAAGTTATGTGGAATTGCTCATATGAGGAAAGTTTCATTGAATAATTCAGGGAAAATGTATCTCATTTTTATTATGCATATTTAATTACACATTATCAATTATTCACTTAACATTTAATATTTTAATCAATTTTAAATTTTAAAGATTATTTCATGTTCTATCATTTTAGTTTATATTAAATCATGTAATTATTTTTATATTTTACTATATTTCAAGCAAGCATTCATTATAATTTTGATTGCATTGTCACATTCAAACTCTTTAAAATATGTAAACAAAGCAATGACCAGAAACCTGCAAAATTCTAAGAAAAACTCAACCTCTGGTGCCAAGCTGTGCAAATTTGAGGGAGTCTACTGTATATTTTCTAAATTTAAGGCATTGTACACATATTGTATTTATGTGCATACAATAAACTCCTTCAAATCCACAACCTTAAAATCTGCAACTCTAAAATCCCCACATAATTTACAGAGTTTCCCCCAGGTTTAAAAAAGGGCAGGGCGCTACTGCTGTGAAAAGGGCACTTTTTACATTTTTCAGGGCACTTTTTACATTTTAAGGGCACTTTTTCATTTTTAAGGGCATTTTTATAGAGTTGAATCAAGAATCTAGTGGTTCAAAAAATCGCGAAAAAACAGAAATTCAATCAAAAAATTGAAAAAAAAGAAAAAAAAAGGGTAAATTTTTTAAAAGATCTCGAAAAAACAGCAAATATTGATAAAAGATCTTGAAAAAACGGCCAATTTTGTTAAAAGATCATAAAAACAGCAGTTTTTGTTAAAAGATCGTAAAAAATGGCATATTTTGCTAAACACAATCGGGAAAAAACAACAAATCTCGTGAAAATATAGTGAAAAAACAGAACTTTTCACAGAATTCTCCGTTTTGTGATTTTTGGACGAAATTTGCCATTTTTCTTGCAAATCTTTTGACGAAATCTGCCGTTTTATCACTATTTTTTGACGAAAGTTTTCATCTTTTGCGACTCATTTGACAAAAATTTTCGTTTTATCTCAATTTTTGGAAGAAATTTGTCGTTTTTCCACGATCTTTTGAAAAAATCTGCCGTTTTGTGAAATTTTTTTTTTTGACAAAATTAACCTTTTTTTTTTTTTTTTTTTTTTTGCAAATCTTGCCGGAAATTTTTTAGCGATTTTATGACGAAATTACCCATCCCACTTGACGCATATGAGGCTATTTTTGCATTCTGTCGCTGATTTCTTGTGTAATTTATGTGCTATAGCGCGTTCGGACCATCGCTGGTGGGCTGCGTTTTTTCAAATGTGGGGCAAGAAGGGCACTATTTTTTTTTAATGATAAACAAGAGGGGCGCTATTTTTTAAAATAAAGGGCAGGAGGGGCGGAGCACCCTCCTGAAACCCTCTGGGGGAAACTCTGTAATTTACGAATGTAAACAATGAAACATTCAGTTCAGATAGAGGGACAAAATTTGACTTTTTTAATTTTATAACAATTCCATATATATTTTACTCATAATTTTTGTTGATATTGCTGAATTCATGTTTTTTCATGAAGGAAGAATAAATTTATTTCTGAAAAAATTCAACATATTGCTGATATCACTGGTAATCACAATCTTCTTACTAAATATGTTTATGTATTAATTAGGTTTTTTTGGTTATTAAGTCTGGGTTAACCTGATATAAGTCTTCCTTATTTTATGATTTTGTTGTGAATTAGAAATGTACCTCTATGAGGCAAGTTCCATTGAGTAATTTTGGGAAAATAAATTTCATCTTTACAATGAATATCTAATTATAATTATACATTATTGATTATTAACTTGACCTTTACTTTTAATAATCATTTTTAAAATTATCTTAATTTTTATTATTTTAGTTTCTTACTTATTTTAATATTTTTTTATATTTTATGCATTTAATATACTTTTGATTGCATTATTAATAATATTCAAATTACTGTTTATAAAAGCCAACAAAGCAATGATCAGAAATCTATTAAATTCTAAAATCTGCACAATCTCTGGTCCCAAACTGTGCAGATTTGAGGGAGTCTGCTGTAACTTAACTGTATAATATGATTTAGCTAGGTTATACTTATTGATGATGTATCTATATTATTTATTCAACTGGACATAACAAGCTGCTGGGAATAAAACTATCATTGTTAATTTCATTTATTACTAAAAGCTTTTAATTTGATGTTATTTGTTTAACCCCTTGAAGGGCAGTGGGATCCCACCAGGAATAGGTATACAGGGTGAGTCAGGGCAAAATTAGCATTAGCCACCGGCCGCAGGGCCAGTAAATGAGAAAAAGTGGCCAATGAGAGATTGTCTATCAGTGGCCACTTTTTTACAAGGAAAGAATGTAATTTATTTACATTTCATCAATGATTCAACTTTTTTAAGTTCCAATATATTTATATTAACATTTTTATTTGAGTTATTCAGTCTCAGAATAATACTTATAGAAATTTTAACTGTTTAATTTTTTAAATGAAAAAGTGGCCACTAGTTTAAACAAAGTAGCCACTTAAAAAATTAGTCTTACTGGCCAGTGGCTACTAATGAAATTTCCCAATTTTGCCCTATGGGTCATTCCATGTCAAATCACCCAGATTTTTCCAAAAATGACACCCACCATCCCCAATTTTGATAAAATTCAGTGGATTTGTAGAATTTCTAATGCTGATTCCAAAAATATCAATTATATTGAAATTGATCAAACGGTTTGTGATTTATGAGCTTTTAAATAGCTCCCAAGATGGCCGATTTGCTGCCATTTTGAATAGCACATGTGATAACAAAAAAGTCCATAACTTCTTTCAGGTTTAAGCTAGAGTTTGCAAATTTTTTTTTTGTTTTGTTCAGAATAAAGCAAACTTTCATTTAAATAGATTTTTGTGAACCTCATTCTATAAAAATGCTGTCAGAAAATGACTTTTTGTCATTTTTTAAGTAAAAAAAGGTGCAACTTCAATGGCTGATTTCCCCCAATGTACCCCCTTCAATTTTCACCTAATTGCATAAATAGGCAACTCATAGTGTGTTTTGATGACTGATAAAAAAAATTTAATGGGCAGCTCACAGGTTTTTATTTAAAAAAATAAATTCAATTTTACTGACTTTCCACAATAACAGAAAACGCAAGATAATGTTTATTTCTTTTATTACCAGAAATATCATACATATTTACATCTAAAAGTTTGATAAGGTTTTATGTTACGTAAATATTAGGGATGCAACGGATACTGATTTTGACGGATACCGGATATCCGGTATCCGATTTGCCTGCCGGATTCGAATATCCGATCGGATATCTGGTACTGAATATGTTTTTAGTTATGGTGAATGTTTGTTTATTTCTTTATGCAATGCCATCTCAAATAATAAATTGCAAACATGTTTCACACACCATTGCAACTTTTAAATGTATTGGTATATAATTTACAGAAACTATATATCTTTGACTATTAGGGCTTGAAATTCAGGTTTTCCCAGGCAGAGAGAGTTTTCCTCATAACATTTGTAAATGCAGGGGTGTTAAACTATATGAGAAGGAAGAAATAAAAAAAAAAACTATTATTTTTTACATGCCATTTAAATATTTAATTTATACCAGCATGACAAAATTCCATTAAAATAATTTAAATCAACAACTCAAGATAATTATCCAAAATGTCTATTTTAATTAAAACAAACAAAAAGAACCAAGCCTTATATATATCATATCTATTATTCAATTGTCATTCAGTGTTATGAACAATTAATAATTGAGTTGCTAAATGAATATTTTAATTTAGATTTTATTCGATTTTGTGTGGTTTAGAATCTTTTGTAAGTTACACTTTTTTATTTTTATTTTATTTTATTTATAGGCATTCATTTTTAATTTACTTGCAAGAATAATACATTTAGATGATTGTATTCTCAATATCCTGCAGTGATTACATACCACTTAGTGGAATTATCGTCAATACTGTAATTTCTGACATTTTAGCTAATTGAATTATGTTCTTCTATGCAATGGAATTTTAAACCCATATGAAATTCTGAAAAGGGCATAATCAGTAGGTTTCTTCTATTCCATGAGAAATGGTTTATTTAAAAAGGTCACGTCCTAATTTCTGTGAACTATGCACATAAACTATTTATTGTTTCTAAATGTGTTTCCTTAAAGTTTGCCTTTTTTTTTTCAATCATTCGGAAAGACGTTGATGTTATCGGTTGAGAATGGACCTTGTAGTGTCTGCATTTTATTTTGTTTATTATTGGTCCAGGAAATCCATGACATATGTAGTATGTGACTCTTATTACATGAGTCATGTTTTGATCATCATAAAAATAATGTTTTTACTGATTTTCATTAACTGAAAGGGAAACATTTAAACATCTTGTTTTGGACAATGGATGTCCTCATTTTATTTATTTATTTATTTATTATTTTTCTTTTACAAAATTCTTTAAATTTAGAAGAATTTTTATTTGAATAGGAAATAAATGTCATTTTTAATAAAGAAGAAAATAAAAAGTTACAAAATGGGCAGATGCTAATTATCAGACATGGAAAAAAAAAACGAATCTAAACAGAAACATCGTATGAAAGATTATCTTTTAAATGAAAAAAGAAGTATGATTATCAAGCCCATTGATTACAAAATGTGCGATGATTTCGAAAAATGAAAAAAAAAATCTAATGCTGAACCATTGATTGTAAAAAAAAAAAAAAAAAAAAAAAAAAAAAACATGTTTTTTTTTTTTTTTTCCCCAATGTGCAACACAAGATCTAATCTCATTTTGTTTAATGCTGATTCCAGGCTAATTAGATAGAGCTCAGACTCTAGTGATCATTACTGCCCTTTTAGAAATTTCTTGTTTCGGAAAAAGAGACAAAATAAATTAGAAAAAAAAATCACAAAATACGGAAATCGGCCATAGAAAAAATATCGCTGATTTTGTCCACCATGGCAAAAATAAATTTTTAAAAACAGTCAATTGGTCTGAAAAAATTTTAAGTTTGAGGGAACTTGGGCAGTGAGAAAATATAGCGAAATTCATCAGTCATTTAAAGTAAAATATTGTGAAATTTGTTAGCCTGTCACAAGCAAATATCATGAAAATCATCAGCAGGTAACAGAGAAAAAACACAGATTTTTCAGCTGGACACAGGAAAATTAATTATTAATTTCAGCAGAATGTCACTAAAACAAAAAGGGAAATTTTTCAATCAGTCGCAGAATAAAATAGCTAAATTTGTCACATTCAGTTGAGAGAAAAAAATTGTGAAATTTGGCAATCGGTCTCAAGAAAAAAGTTGCAAAAGTTTCCGAGGCGAGCAAGCGAGAAAATTTTGAGAAAAATTGCAAAGCTTTTCAATCAAATGCAAAAAACCAATCATGAATTTTGTATAATTGCCGTAAGAGAAAACTGTGAGATTTGCCAATTGATAGCGGAAAATATCACAAAAATAGTCAGTCAGTCCTGAGATTTGATCGCCATTTAACAAAAAAAATTCAAAAAGGAATTTTTTTTTTTTTTTTTTTTGGTAACAGGAGTGTTTTGGCCATAAGATTTTTTAAGGCATGAATCCAGCCATCCCATGCCAAAGTTCAAGCCCTGTATGTGTATATTAATAATATTGAATAAAAAATGTACTTCAAACATTTAAATATTCTGCTTATTTGTCAATGAAATGCTGATAATGGCTAATAATTACAATGAAATGCTGATAATTGCTAATAATTTGTACAATGAAATGCAGATAATTTATAGAACAAATTTTACTTATTTATCAATATGTTTATTTTATACCTCTAAAGTAATTTCACAAAGAAATACATAGCTTCCATTTATAATGTAAACAAAAAGGCTTACAAATATACCAATGGTTGAAGAGTTATTTCCAAACATGGGTTTACTTAATGATTTTTTTCATGTTTTAATTATTTAATACTGTTTTACCTTAAGCTACATTTAATTTTACTTTAAGTTAAATCACTTTCAAATTTACAAGAAAAAAAAACTTTTAATTTTAAATATTTATAATGAAATCATGAAAATAAAATGGGATTGGATGCACCAATCCCAAAACTCTCTTCTATTCCATATATCTGAATGTTTCAAAAAATATTTACAAATACAGTCGAGTCTCTATATAACAAAATCCATCGTTCAGTCAAAAAATTCGTTGAATAGAAAACGGCAAAAAATTTTGTACTTTATAAGAAAGCATTATGCGTATCCCAAAGGAGTTTTTAACAAAAAATATTCCAAGTCGCCACAAGCAACAAACATAAACTCTAAACTCTAAAAGTAATGAGAGTTAGTTTAAATAGATGAAAACCTGCTGAAAAAAAACAACCTTCCTCACCCCTTCCTTATTGCTGACTTACTATCCAAACCAAGAAATAAACACCATTTTCAAGACGATAATGGAATAGTTTTATCTTTTAGGATGCTTTGTGATTATTGCAAATTGTTCTAATAGCAAGCAAATGTTTCACTCTTTTCCAAGAACGCAAGCTCACCTTGCTAAAACAAAGTCAAGTAAAACAATGCAAAAATAATGTTTTTTATTTTTATTTTTATTTTTTTTTGGGGGGGGGGGGGGGGGAGGTTGAATGCCTTTTTTTAGACATAAGGAATAAGGTAAAGGATGCTATGTAGCTATGACTTATAAACGAGAAATCAATGAAGAAAATTTACTCTACAAATAATTTGAAGCGTTTTCAGAACATATAAAAGAACATTTTTGAAAAAATTCGTTAAATGGAGATATATATTTCACTATATGTAGATTATTTTTAATGTAATCATGAAAAAAATTGACCATTCCTAAAAAAAAATTCATTAAACAGAGAAATTCGCTGGATAGAGTTTCGTTGTAGAGAGAGTCAATTGTATTAATACTACTTCAATATTGTTAGTTCAGTACTATACCAACTTTTATTTCCATCTAGAATTTTTGCTGCAGTCAATTAGATTAAGAATGAGTTAATCTCGATCATGATATTTATTAAAATCAGTATTCTTTTCTGTTCTGCTATACATCAGTTGTTTGCGAATAGCCAATTTTAGAAAGATACGAAGTTCGCATCGCTGCACGAACCGCCAATTCTCTGTAAGGATTATGACAAATAAAAATTATTTTACAAAAATCATTATTACAGTACCATCTTTGGGCAAACTATTTTCAAATTGAAGGAAGACCAGACAGTCATTCCCAGAAATGTATCCAAAGAAATTTGGTTCAATTCTATGCATAACTTCATACAATATTTGATGGTAGAACAATGAAAATGGCACAAAAATTGCAATTACAACACCGCCTTACAGCGAAATGTTTCCATATTGAAGAAGAATCTGCTGGTTTCAGTCAGAAATATGCACAAAATATTTGGATCATTCTATGCATAACTTCATACACTTTTTGATAGTATGATGGCGACACTGGGACAGACAGATGTTTTGAATAAACATGTTTTGGGGGATATTTGATCCCTAAAACACGCAAATTCGTCAAAAAAAAATTTATTAGAATAATTTCTTCTTTGAAAGATAGAAGAAATTAAAAATAGGTTTGTTTAGTTGTGTAACTTAAAACCAATTAACCCATTGTTTAAATTAAAAGAAAGAAAGAAAATTAGTAAAATCACAGTTTAATAAACAACTTAAAATTTTATGAAAATAGAAAACCAACGTTTAGAAATGCATGTAAGGTAGCAAACAGCTGTTTCGAATCTATTAGCATTTGCTCCCGTAATAGGCATATAAGACTGTGCTTCCCTGTCGCTTTGCTCAGCTTAGCTTTTTCTAGCATGCTGAGTCTTATACTGATGAAGAATCTCGATAGTGGATTCGAAACGGCTGTTTTCTATTCTTTTCATGCATTATTTGTGCATTTCTCAATGTTGGTTTTTTATCTTTATATATTTTTGCACAAAAGCTTCATTTGCTATTTTGACTTCAAATTTTGTTTTACAATCTGAAAGTAGATACAATTTTCTAAAAGATGTAAACGTAAACTTTTAAATTTGTTACAAAGTTTAAATATAAATAATTGGAAAGCTGGCAATTCTTTAAACTTTTGAGAATTACCTTTTATTCATCGATAGGGAACTTATAGTAATATTTCATCTTTTGCATTATAAACAAAAGTTTTTCGCATTGTTTGGGATCAAACAATTACTGTTATTAATATATATTTGGTTTGTTGCATTCTGCCGGATATCCGATTGAATATCCGATAGAGAAGTCGGATATCCGGTGATTGTGATTCGGATATCCGATGATATTTCGGATATTGAAAAATTAGCCGGATATCCGTTGAATCCCTAGTAAATATATATATTTAAAGTGGCTAAAAAAAGGAGAATCCCAAACAAATTAATAGGAATGCCAATAATGGATTCGTGCAAGACATAGAAGTACTTTCCTGACAAATTGAAATTGATTGCAGAGTTTAAATAAATTATAAGTAAAAATTAAATGATAGAAAAAATTCTACAAATAGGTACATTATATAACAAAGTCATACTTGCATATAATACAAAATGTGATAAAATTAAAACTCTTAAAAAGTACAGTAAGGAAATGTTACACTAGTCTGCATGATATTGGATGATTAAGAACCAATGCAACCCCTTAATGCATTTTTTATGCAAATTACACAACTGTTCTTAGTTTTCTTCTGTCGCATATAGTTTGCTTGAAATCAACCAGTGTTGATTTCGAAGATTCATTGCCGGGAACAAGCATCATCTAATAGTCACAGATAATGTAAATGTATACATGTGGATGCTTGCGAACTTATCTAACAACTTTTAGATTACAATCTGACTGTATTCAGCATGAGGTATATAAATGATTTATCTGCAGTGACTTCAAATTTATATTAATATTATTGGCACAAAAATGCCTTGCTTTCTATGTGAACAGGACAGTCCAGCAAAGCAAAATCATTGGACTTGGATTCATTTTTAGATCCATTTTTGCTCACAAAAGCATTCAATTGGCAGGTTCTATATATAACACATAATATATTTTTAAAATGCTGTCAAAGTGGGCATTTTGAATTGAATTTTCCAAAGCGATAGTATTGGAAACAGAAAAAAATGGTCATACTGAGAAAATAATTGTTGTAAATCAAGATCTAATTCATTGAACGATTGAACCAAAAATAAAAACACAGGTTGCAAGGCTGCCACAGGCGACTATTTTTTCACTTTAACTGGCACCACTTTCTTAAGACTTAAATCCCTAATAGATGCTTTGATAACATTTGCAAGAAAAATATACTTCAAACTTAGAAAAATACTGGTGTGCAAAGAATATAAAAATTGTTGCATGTAGCAGCCCTGAGATCGCTTATAAATCTCTTCAAAAAGTCACATCAACAAATATAATGTTTTTACTTTTAAAAAAGTGTCAGAAAATTTTAAGTTGTTGAGAGTACAAAAATATTTTTTTGTATACACTGCCTCAACATTCTGATAAAACCAGTTCTTAGAGAAAAATTAAATTTTAAAAACATCCAAATAAAATTGTTAAGCTAGGTTTATATCTAAATTTGATTTAGTTTTTGTTAATGAAACAAGTACAGTAGACTCCCTCAAATTTGAAACCCTAAAATCCACAGCTCTCAAAAATCTACACATAAATTATGGGTATAAATAAAAAATTCAGTTCAGATATAGGGACAAAATTTGACTGTTATAATTTCATATCAATTATATTTTATTTTAATTTGTAATTTTTATTAATAGTACTGAATTCATGTTTTATTTATTTTATTATTATTATTTTACATGAAGGAAAAATAAATTTATTCTGAAAAAAAAAAAAAAAAAAAAAATCAAGATTTTTCTGATATTATTGGTAATCACAATCTTCTTATCAAATATTTTTATGCATTAATCAAGCTTTTTTGGTTATTAAAACTGTTTTTAATAGGCTAAACCTGAAATAAAACTTCCTTATTTTATTATTTTGTTCTGAATTAGTAATGTATCTTTATGATGCAAGGATACATTGATGATGCTACATTGAATAATTTAAGAAAAATATATTTCATGTTTATAATGAATATTTAATAATATTATTGATTATTAACTTGATCTTTTGCTTTTAATATTTTAATCACTTTGATAATTATCTAAATTTTTATTATTTTAATTTATTACTTATTTTAATATTTTATTATATTGTAAAGCATTTATTTTAGTTTTGATTGCATTATTAATTGCATTCAAATTCCTGTATAAAAAATGTAAACAAAGTAATGACCAGAAATCGACAAAATTCTAAAATCCGCATAGTTTCTGGTTCCAAGCTGTGCGGATGAGGGGGTCTACTGTATTTAACTTCCAAATTTACATCTGCCTGTTGGCAGGGGTTTTTAAAATATTAATTATCTTTACTTTAAATTATTATTGATGTAGATATATTTTTAATAGCATGTTTATTGTGTATGTGATATGATATTTTGTATTATTTTAAAGTACCATAATTTTTATTTAAGAGTTGCAATTTTATCACATTTTGTATTATATACTAGTATGATTTTGTTATATGATGTACCTATTTGTAGAATTTTTTCTATCATTTAATTTTTACTTATAATTTATTGAAACTCTGCAATCGATTATCAATTTGTCAGGAAAGTACTCTTGCAAGAATCCATTATTGGCATTCCTATTAATTCCTTTGGGACTCCCCCTTTTTTAGAAACATTAAATATATATATTTATGTAACATTAAACCTTATCAAACTTTTAGATGTAAATATGTATGATATTTCTGGTAATAAATGAAATATCAACAATATCTTGTGTTTTCTGTTATTGTGAAAAATCAGTAAAATTGAATTTATTTTTTTAAATAAAAGCCTGTGAACTGCCCATTAAAAATTTTGTATAAGTCAACAAAACACACTTTGAGTTGCCTATTTATGCAATTAGGTGAAAATTGAAGGGGGTACATTAGGGGAAATCAGCCATTGAAGTTGCACCTTTTTTTACTTAAAAAAATGACAAAAAGTCATTTTCTGACAGCATTTTTATAGAATGAGGTTCACAAAAATTTGTTTAAATGAAAGTTTACTTTATTCTGAACAAAACAAAAAAAATTTGAAAGCTCTAGCTTAAATCTGAAAAAAGTTATGGATTTTTTTTGTTGTCACATGTGCTATTCAAAATGGCGGCAAATCAGCCATCTTGGTAGCTATTTAAAAGCTCATAACTAACAAACCTTTTGATCAATTTCAATATAATTGATATTTTTGGAATCAGCATTTTAAACTCTACAAATTCACTGAATTTTATAAAAATTGCCGATGGTGGGTGCCATGGTCTGGGTGATCTGACATGGAATGACCCCTATATGAGTCATAAATATCAAAACAATAGACTATCTCCTTAAATATTGCCCTTAGATCCATACTTCCAATTGCAAAAATTCATAAAAAAGGTGAAATTTTTGATAAGATAAATTGCGACTCCATGGGGGGGGGGGGGGGGGTTTAGTTGAAAAAATATGAAAATTAAATTTTTATATGGCCTTGTAGGATAAAAATTCCAATTAGGAAAACTTTTCTTATTCAGTCCTGAATAAGACACAAAAAGTTGCATCTTCATATCTTCAAAACTCGCAAAGTTATAGCTCTTTAAAAAATTCATCAGGCTTTAAGGGATTAGACACAAATTGAAATGTGAGCAATTCAAAAAACAAATGTTACTTTAACAATTCTAGGAAACACGTGCAAAATCTATTTTTTTAGTAAGAATTTTAATTTTTTTCTTTTTTTGTGATGGTTAGCCTTATAGTTTGCTAAGAAAATCACATCCCAAAATTTCTCATACAAATTAAGTTTCATGTGGTTAGTACTGGTTTAAATGGGATAGTCAAAAATCATTGTAACTCGTAACACTGTTTATCGGATTTCAATTTCTTTCCATATAATTAAAGATGAAAATCTTATTTATTTTTGTTCCAGGGTTTTTGTTTCTTAATATTAATTTTAAAACTATTAAAAATATTTATTGAAAAAATAATATAACTTAAAAAATCATATGTTCAAAAGCATAGGAGCCAACTTTGGTCCCAAAGCTGGGTCTGCCAGCAAGGGCAGTTGTTTGAGGGGGGGGGGGGGTCCTCATTCTGTTTCCACCCTCGGGAATTAATTTTCAAAAGTCAAAATTCAGTTCTGTGGACGAAAAACTTGCACCCATGATCACAATACATATATATGCGACTGTCAATTGATTTGATTGTCGCGAATAATAATAAACAAAATGGAAATTGCACGTGAAGCATAGCAAATGAGGTGCGTTCGTACGATAACGAACTTTTAAAAATATTACTCTCATATATTAATCTCATAATATTGTAAATAGTGAATTACAATTAAAACGCTCATCAAACAATATTCTCCCTATACCATTATGTAATGGAATACCTTTGTGTGGCCTTGTAAATTAATAACAAATGCTCTTTGCACCACAAATTATGTAAAATGTATATTATAATATGTACTTGTTGCAAATAAATTTTATTAAGTTCGAATGAGTGTAACACCATTAAAATGCATTTGAAACATTTTTCCCCATTGACCGTAATGTAACGGAATAGTTTTGATTGTCCCTGTAATTGATCTATGCATCCGATTTTCATAAAATGTGAAATAACTCAACAAAATTATGTAATAATTATGAATTTTAAATTTCAAACGATTAAAATGCATTTGAAACATTTTTCCCCATTGACCGTTATGTAACGGAATACTTTTGATTGTCCCTGTAATTGATCTATGCATCCGATTTTCAAAAAATGTGAAATAACTCGACAAAATTATGTAATAATTATGCATTTTAAATTTCACACGTATAAAATACATTTGAAACTTTTTCCCTACTGACCATAATGTAATTGAATACTTTTGATTGCCCCTGTAATTGATCTATGCATCCGATTTTCATAAAATTTGAAATGACTCGACAAAATAATGTAATAATTATGTATTCTAAATTTCAAACGATTTGGTTGGGTAGTTTTTGCGTTGTTATATGCGGACAGACAGACGAACGGACTGAACGACCACTATAGGTGCTACATATTTATATAATTACGAACGCACCTAAAAAAAGGACGGTGGCTCAGATTTTAGTGATATTTTAAACACATTTTCAGGCATGCGTTTGCAAAAAGACAAAAAAGAGGAAAAGCACGTAAAACGGGAAAATGAGAAATTATTTAAAATAGGTTGTGTTTAAACATATGTTATATTAAACAAGATTATTTTATAAAAAAAAAAGAAAGAAAGAAAAGAAATTACACTTTTCAAATACTGTTTTATTTCAAGGGAGAAGGCAGGAGAAATCAATAATTTATGGAAATACTATAAGTAATTTTAAATTGAAAGTTTCTATTTTAAGTCCATAATTATGATTCAATGTTTTAAACACAGCAATCTTTGCTAGTTGTCCAATTCACATGCCCAGCAGCAGAATTTTTTTCTGGAGTCTGGAACACAAGAAAAAACTTAAAACAGTCTGCAGGCCAAACCCTCGCATTACATTATATGCACTCAAACCCCCCAAGTATTTGTGATAGACATAAAAGGAAAGTACTTTTAAGGGCGTTCGTAAATCAAAAAGGGCAACTTTGTGACATATGCTTTAATTTATTTTTGCTCGGTAATGCATGAAAATAGCAGGTGTTGTAATTCAGAAACTGTCTAATTGCACTCATTTTTCTGTTTTTTAAAAAACGCAATAGATCTTTCATAACAAGCCTTCAAAGATGATGTTTTTGAGCACATTTCCGAACGAAGTAGAAAAACCGGTCGAAAAGCAGGAGAAAAACGGGTGATCTCAAGATCGAAATAGTTTATAACTTGATAAATAATTCAATTATCATAAAATGGAAAATTAAGTTCAATTCGAAATCGCTCCCATAGTCAGGCATTCCAATTTTCTATCTTTCCGTTAAAAAATGAATTTGTAAATGTGTCAACATGTTTTGCGCTTGTTGAGAACACCCTTAAAGATAAGTTACCTTTATTTATCATATTAATCAATTTCTCGATTAATTTTAGCAATGAAATTACGCCTGAAATTTTAGATACATGAATATTCATACTTCTACTAAGCGTAATACCAACTCAGTGAAAAATGTCCAAGCCGGGAATCGAACCCGGAACCCTTGGAATAGCGCTCCAAGTGCTCTACCATTTAAGCTACGAGGACGATACCCAGCTCAGCATTTTTCACTTCATATGTTGGCTAAGCTGCAAATCGCTGAAATTTTCAGGCGTAATTTCATTGCTAAAATTAATCGAGAAATTGATTAATATGATAAATAAATGTGATTTACCGATGCTGGGTCTATGTCTATAGTGTCTCATGTTACGCCGCAGCTTGTGTGCTCGTGAAGACGGATCTAGTGCTGCGATTTGCAGCTCAGCCAACATATGAAGTGAAAAATGCTGAGCTGGGTATCGTCCTCGTAGCTTAAATGGTAGAGCACTTGGAGCGCTATTCCAAGGGTTCCGGGTTCGACTCCCAGCTTGGACATTTTTCACTGAGTTGGTATTACGCTTAGTAGAAGTATGAATATTCATGTATCTAAGTTACCTTTGTTCTCAGATTTCTTAACGTCTTCGCTATTGGCGATTATTACAGTATTTTTAATTATTACTGAATTATTTCTTCTCTCGTTTCACTTCAGAGCGAGATTTTTGTTTTATTTTCATTAGCTCGAATCTTAGAATTCGAAACATATTATTCTTATATCGAACTTTTATTTATATTTGATGTCATTAATAAAATGGGACAAAACTAATGTACCCATTTGGGTACTCAGGGACTGAAGAGGTTAACACCTCATGCATTGTTCGAAAGTGGGGAGCTTTCCTTTGAGGAAACTTGCAGGTTTTTCGCGATCTTTTGACGAAAATTACATTTTTTTCGCGATTTTTTTGACGAAATTTGACGTTTTTTCGATCTTTTGATGAAAATTGCAGATATTTCGCTTTTTTTGACGAAAACTGCCGTTTTGTCGCGATCTTTAGACGAAAATTGTCGTTTTGTCGCGATCTCTTGAAGAAATTTACCGTTTTGCCGCGATCTTTTAATGAAACTTACCTTCTTTTAGCGATTTTTTGAAAAAAATTGCCGTTTTTTCGCATTTTTTTAAAGAAATTTATTGTTTTTTCGTGATTTTTTTAACAAAAACTGCCGTTTTTTCACGATTTTTTCAAGAAATTTTCCGTTTTTCACGATTTTTTGAAAAAATTTGCCGTTTTTCGCAATTTTTTGAAGAAATTTGCCTTTTTTTCGCATTTTTTGAGGAAATTTGTTTTTTTTTTGCAATTTTTAGTAGAAATTTGCCATTTTTTCAAACTTTTTGAGGACATTTGCCGTTTTTTTTGCAATTTTTTGGGAAAACTTGCCCTTTTTTCGCAATTTTTTGTGAAAATTTCCTTTTTTCTGATTTTTTGAAGAAATATGCCCTTTTTGCGTTTGAAGAAGTTTGCCGTTTTTTTCGCAATTTTTTGAGGAAATTTGCCGTTTTTTTCTGATTTATTGACGAAAACTGTCATTTTTTTTCGTTATCTTTTGAAGAATTTTTCCGTTTTTTCAGCGTTTCTTTTGACTAAATTCACGTGTTTCCCGCGATTTATGACGAAATTGATTTCTTTTCAAAGACTATTTGTTGAAATTCGCGATACATTTTATGACCGAATTTTTGGAATAAAGACCGAAAATTTTTAATTTTTGTTAAATTTTTAACAGTTGCAAAATAGTCTGCAGAAACTTCCCAAGAGTCTGCGACAAGCTTCGCAGCGTTGCGCCAATTCTGCATCTGGGTTCACATGTTCATATCATTTACTCAAAACTTCAGTTAATAAATATGGCAAGATAATCACGTATTTTTCTCGCGATCTTTTTCCAAAATTCGTATTTTTCTCGCGATTTTTCGCCGAAATATGCATTTTTTATTCGCGATCTTTTGCCGAAATTAGCAATTTTTTCTCAAACTTTTGCCGAAATTTGCGTTTCCCTCCCCCCGCGATCTTTTGCCGAAATTAGCATTTTCCCCGCGATCTGTAGCCGAAATTAGCGTTTTCCTGCGATCTTTTGCCGAAATTAACGTTTTCCCGCGATGTTTACCTGAAATTAGCGTTTTTTCCATGGAAAAAACGATTCTTACAATTGAATTTGTTTTTTTCCTGCTATCTTTGAACGAAATTTGAGTTTTTTTCCGCTTTTCGTTGAGTTTTTCTGCTATTTTTTGATGAAATTCGCGTCTTTTTCTGTGATTTTTTGCTAAAATTCGAATTTTTCCACAATCTTTCGCCGAAATTTGCTTTTTATCGCGAAGTTTGCGTTTTTATCGCGATCTTTTCCCGAAATTTGAGTTTTCCGCCGATTTTTTGCCTAAATTCCAATTTTCTCCACGATTCTTTGACAGAAAAATTGCTTTTTCTCTGCTGTTTTTGAATAGAATTCTAGTTTTTTTTTATTCTTTGCGTTTTGCCCTAAATGTTTTCGCGTCTTTTGCCAAAATTTTTATAGATTTTTTGCCAAAGTTCGCGCTTTTTCTGTGATTTTTTTTGTCAAAATTTGCATTTTCCATCGCAATCTTTTACAAATTCGCATTTTTCCTGCCATCTTTTGCCGAAATTTGCGTTTTTCCCACGATTCTTTGACAGAATTTGCTTTTTCTCTGCTATCTTTGAACGAAATTAAGTTTTTTCTGCGATTATTTGCATTTTCTTCACTATTGTTTGTGACAAAATTCGCGTCTTTAGTCAAAATTCTCAATTTTTCAACAGAATTTGCGCTTTCTCTGCGATTTTTTTGAAAGATTTTTGTTCTCGCTATTATTTGCGAAATTCGTATTTTTCTGCGATCTTTGCGAAAATCCATGTATTTCTCTCGATCCTTTGTCAGAATTTGCATTTTCCTCCACTATCTTAGAACCAAATTTCCATTTTTTATGCGATTCTTGGATAGAGAGCGCGTTTTTCATGCTATTTTTTGACGAAATTTTTCACGATCTTTTTACGATTTTCATGTTTTTTCCACTATCTTTTCACAAAATTGACGTTTATTCGCGATTCTTTGATGAAACTGCCATTTTTACACCATCTTTCGACGAAATTGACACCCCCCGCTATTCTTTGATTCCCGTTTATTATGCGATCTTTTGACAAAATTTGAGTTTTTTTCGCGATCTTATCTACAAATTTTCGGATTGATGGCCAATTTTTTAAAATTCCGGGACAAATCACTCCCGTGTGAAATAGCAAAAAATCGGAAAGTGAAAAAAAAACCCGGAAAATCGCGAGTCTCATGCCTGCATTTTGAAGGGTCTGCCAAGATATTGCAAGGTCTGCAGATATTTTTCAGGGTCTGCGCGGCAGACCCGCAGACCCGGAAGTCGGCGCCACTGTTCAAAAGTAAATATTTTTTCACATTTGCCAAAACAAAACTAATGTAAAAAAATAAAAAATGACGTTTTTCAAGTTCTTTTTTTTCTTTAAAAATACTTAACTTTTAATAATCTAAAGACAAGAAATAGTGGGAACGAATTCATTATGCAGAAAAACAAAGTGTACTGTTTAAATGTCTGTCAGTTATTTAAAAGAACATTTTTTCTAAGATGAAGATTAAGTCTTTATTTTTTTTAATTTAGCTCTGACTACTTCAGGGTTTTTATCATCCTGTAGAGCAGGGCTGTCCAACGTGGCGCCCGCAGACGCCGCGGCGCCCTTTGCATGTTTTCTTGGTGCCCTTTTGAAGATTTCCTATTACTAGTCCTTTTTTAAAGTAAAATTCCCTTGTAAAGGATACTTTACTTAAAATCTTCTGTATTTGCTTAACAGTCCTTTTAAAAATCTCTACAAATATATTTCACGCATCAACAATTATAATGTACTCAACGTATTAAAAAAAAAGAATTTGATTACTTAAAAGAAAAAAAAATATGTGCTGTTGCATTTCTTCATTAATTTGTAGATACTCTTTATGTATCTTTTTATCGAAATTACGTCAATAGAAATTAATAAATGACGGTTATAATTTTTTCCTCCTTCGGATCCTCCTCCTCCTTCATGCATGAAATTTCGGCATGTTTGTTATCGTTATTAACATTGTTTCACTGGCCATTTGGCTGTTTTCTAAGACAGGATAAAATTTGTCTTTTCCTCCCTCAGACCTTTTGAACTTTAGATAATTTTGATGATTTTGTTTAAAAGAAAAATCTATAAAATTGTGCGAAAGAATTTCCATCAACGAAAGTTCTTCCAGGCTCTTTCTTTGGAACCGTCCGTGACTTTGTTTCAGTATTTTTTATAATGGCAAATTTACACCTCCAAAAAAAATTCCAGTTTTTGCAGAATATTTGTGCCCCCCAAAAATATGTAATAACAACAATATGTCTAATTACCATTTTATTTTTATAACAGGTAATATTTCATTTTCTGGCTCCTTTAAATTCAAAAATCTTTGAGATAACCCCCTCGCAGAAAAATTGTATTATTCGAAATTTATTACAATTTAGTTTTTAACATGGCATTTTAGATTTATAGGGAAATTATATTTTTACTGAGTTTTATGCATTTGCCTATATGCATTCTTACTAATATCAAACGTTGATTTTCTTCATGTTTTGAGAAATTTTTTTTTAAATAATGGCGTCCTTCATTGTTTACCAAAAGCTAAGATGCGCCCCTGCTTAGGAAAAGGTTGGACAGGCCTGCTGTAGAGGATGTTAAAAAATATGTAATCTGTGCCCATTCCGGGCCAGGACCGAGACATTAAATTTTTCTGAAGTCTCGCCAGGCCGGGCCTAGCATACTTTTCAGAAAGGAAGGGGCTGCATCCTTCTTCCTATATGCACACTGGATGAAATTTTCAATCCCAGTCTCGACAAAACCTGTATTAAAATCACTGTCTCTTACTAACTTAATACATGCATAAACAAAATAAAATTCGGTTCAATCGAAATTTTTATGAATGACACATAGATTTTAAAATCTTTATTTGCAAGAATTTAAAAAAAAACTTTAAAATTATTTTTTTAAATAGTATATTCAAAGGCTAAAAAATTAAATACAACAAAACCAGTGAAAAAAAATCTGCCTGTGAAGGAATTCTGTCTTAAAAGGAAAATATGCTGATCCATGCAAAATAAATACAGTAGTACCTGGGAAAAAAACTCCAATTATACCTCCTAGGAAAGACATCTGTCTATAACGTATGTTTTTCTTTCTTATGTGATTCCATCTTAAAGGGTTTTACTGTATAAAAATTTTCAATGTCTCCAACGCATGGGATATGGATTAACGATATTAAAATATAAGTGAAACAGTTACATATAAATGAAGAGTAATTGATAAAGTAAATATATTACAGCCTTTGGCGCTTCTTTAATAATAAAAAGTATGAATATAAAAAATGAAAAGCTATAAAAGGAATTTTTGGTCAGACCTCCTCCATATGAAACAATATTTTCCCACACTGAAGTAAAAAACTATGTAGAAATTTTCAACTGAACTGGGCTATGATTTAAACTATTTTTCAGACTTGTCCAAGTTATGATGTTAACATTTGTTCAGGCCGGGCCAAACTTTTCCCCCTATGCGTCCGGTCTGGGACCGGACCTGGATATTTCAATCCATGCAGACCTAGTGCAGACTACCAATATATTTTGGAACAAGTTTAGATTTAATTCAATACGCTGCTTTGTTATGTCCAAATGAGAGGCACTGTATTAAATTGATGTTTAATAATGAACAATTTATGGACAATCCTTCACTTGCTTTGAAAATCAGCAAAAAACTCTTCTTTTATAGGCATGATAAAGTGGTGTAAGTCACGAATTTAGGAGAATTTCGGATTTCAATATCCCTGTCAGGTTTTTAGATATTTAGATGAAATTTTTTTTGTTCAATTTAGGAATGGATAAGTAATAATTTCCTAATTGGGAATTTTGCGCTATGGGGGCCATATAAAAATTTAATTTTCGTATTTTTTCAAATAGACCCCCCCCCCCCCCCCCATGGAGTTGCAACTTATCTTATCTGAAATTTTATCTTTTTTTATGAATTTTTGCAACTGGAAGTATGGGTCTATGGGCAATGTTTAAGGAGATAGCCTATTGTTTCGATATTTATGGCTCATTCTGTATATCTTACTTAATTTTAATTGCGAAATGCCACATTGACATTGCAATTTTGAAATGAAAATTTTAATTTTATCAAATACATAAAGAAAAGCATTCATCTATTTTGAGATAAATTTGTTTATAAATTATGATATCAATCAATCAGTGGCATAGCTAGCAGGGAGGTGGGGGGGGGGGGGGGTCCGCCCCGAGTGTCACTTTCTAAGGGGTGACACCCAATCTTTATTTGCAAATATATATATATATATATACACATAATCTTATAAGATTTTGGAAAAGAATTCTGAAATAAAGTTTCTAGCACATTACGCAATCAAGTTAACTTTCTTTTCTTTGAAAGTGTGAAATTTTATACAGAATGATGTGTCTAAATAAGATATGCACCAGGGAGTAAAAACCAAATTGTTCAACGAATGGGTAGCAAAAGCAAACATTAAAAGAAAGAATTTACTTCAACATATTGACAGCCTATTGACTGATGTGAACTATGGGTTGAGCTTCTGTAATTTTTTTTTTATACTGGATGACAAAACACAAATAAGGAATTGTATGGTCATTTGTTATAATAACGTAGAATTATGATTTAAAAATGGCAGGATGGGGGGGAGACCATGGTTGCTAGAACTGACACAATTTATATCTGCCCCGGATGTCACCGACCCTAGCTACACCACTGTCAATCAATCATTTCAGCATTCTATGAATAGAAGTGTTTTGCCCGTCAAAGAATTAAAAAGTTAAATTACTGTTTTGTAATATTTTAGTTTGTTTTTACATTATTTATCATATTTAGTAAATTGTTGTATTTATTAAATGTACATTAAATATTGCTTTGAAGCTGATTAATAATTACTGTAGATTCTCTCAAATCTCCAACCTTAAAATATGCAACTCTCTAAAATCCACGCATAAATTACAGATGTAAACAATAGAACTTTCAGTTAAAATTTAGGGGCAAAATTTGATTGGTTCTTTTTTTTATATCAATTCCATATATATTTTAATCTATAATTTTCATTAATATGAATGAATTCATGCTTTTTTCATGAAGGAAGAATAAATTTATTTTTGAAAAGAAAAAAAAAATAAGATATTGCTGATATTATGTATAATCACAGTCTGTTTGCCAAATGCATTCATGCATTAATCAAGCTTTTTTTATTATTAAGTTTGGCTGAACCTGAAATAAAATTTCCTTTTTTGATGTGAACCATAGACTTCTCATAACTAGACTCCACATCGGCAACCTTTCCTTACGCCAAGATCTTTGCCTTCCATCATATGACAGAGGACAGATTTAGCATGCCAAACGTTTTTTCTCCCTCTTAAACTCGCATTATTATGTTTGTCTTGAGTTGAACGCACTTCTGCTTTTCTCTTTGCGAAATATGAAAGTTGCCAACAAAGCGATCACTGCCAAAAAACAGCATCTTTTCGCCAAAGATAATGGATTCAAAACCTTGCCAAGAGAACAATGGAATGTGGCATCTACGTATATGAGAAGTCTGTGGATGTGAATTAGTTGTGTACCTTTAGAGGCAAGTTTCATTGAATAATTTAGGAAAAATGCATCTCATCTTTATAATGAATATTTTACTACACATTATTAACTTGACCTTTCTTTTTAATGTTTTAATCATAAAAAAATATGTAAGTTTTTATTATTTTAGTTTATTACTTAATTATTTTAATGTTTCAATGTTGTAAGCATTCATTATAATTTTGATTGCAGTATTAATTACATTTAAATTACTGTTTTAAAAATGTAAACAAAGCAATGACCAGAAATCCACAAAATTATAAAATTGTGCAACCTCTGTTCTCAAGTTGTGTGAATTTAAGGGAATCTACTGTAATACCAATGGAAACAAACATGGCAATTGATGACCATTTTTGGCAATTTATCTGCTGGGCCAGCATAATATGTAAGAGCCAAAAACTTAAATTATTGTGTAAAAAAAAAAAAAAAAAAAAAAAAAAACAAGTTGGATGTAGATTTTGTCATTGCAGAATTCAGTTTCGCCTCCAATTAAAAAAAAAAAAAAAAAAAAAAAAAAAAAAAAAATCGATACAGGTCTTTTAGAAGGGCGACCCCGTTTAGATGCAATGAACTAACTTCATTTTTCTTCTGTTTATCAATATAATAGCAAACAGAACGACGTGAAATACCCAATTGATTAGCAATTTCTCTCTGAGACATTGGAATTGCGGAATAATAAAGAGATACAATTTGACGTGCTACTTCTTCATTGACTAGATTCATCAATTGAATTTTTTCTTTAGTTTAAACGCTTTTTTATAGACTCTGAGAAAAAGGAAATGCATTTTAACAATAAAATTGTATGAATGTCTCGTTTTAACAGCCAGATTACGAAACTAGTCGTTGGGGGCCACCGTAATACTTACCCATCATGGATATGCATTGAAATGGATATGTGAAAATAAAATATCTGAAAACTATTTATAAAATGCATTGCAATTCTAAGACAAAATTTAAACATATACAGTAAAACCTCCATAACGGACACTCCCGAATAGCGGACACCTCTATTTAACGGACAGTTTTCCAATCCCCACTCCCAAAACATGAATTTTTGTATGTTCAACCTCTAAATAACGGACATTCCGAATAACGGACACTATTTTCGGCGATAAAGAATCAAAAAGTATTTTTTAACGAAAAAAAACTGAAAAAAAAAATTATGAAGGCCTCTAAATTTATCAGGGCAAATGTATCAAAATGTATCACAAATTTTGTGATCATAGATAAATGTAGATCGTAAGTTTTGGGGAATCCTCCCCCTCTCCTCTATCCACTTTCAGTGTTCTATTCGGGGTTTGCATGGGAGGGACATCTCCCAGAGCCAGAAAATTTTGAGATTTTATTCTTTTAACCCCTTGCGGCCCACTGGTTTCATAGATATATCACTTAATTTTAATTCCCAAATGCCACATTGGCACCAGAATTTTGTTAAAAAAAATTTCGGTTTATTGAATGCATGAAATATAGCTTTTACTTATTTATAAATAAAGTTGTTTTCAAATTCCGGTGTCAGTCATTAATTTCAATTCTTAAGCAATGAATTTGCTCTGCGCCGCAAAGAGTTAATGGTCAAAAAGTAGAATCCCCCTTCCCCCTCCCATCAGCCCGGAATTCTATAATGTCCAATAACATCACATTGAAAAACAAATTACATGCAATCACAAGCAAAAGTAAACTTTTGTAACAGATTCTTTTCATAAGAATGTAATAAACAATGAATAAAGGTGTGTACAATTTTATTTCAGTTTTACTGCTTAGAAAATAATTTTAATTTCTGATTAATCATATACTAGAGGTTTTAGAACATATAAAAGTCTATTGATGAAATATTAAGCATTTCTTAGTGATTTTTGAATATTTGATGTTTTCCGAATAGCGGACACCTCCGAATAGCGGACAATTTCTATGTTCCCGAGGTGTCCGTTATTTAGAGGTTTTACTGTATTTAAATATTCTTAATATACATAGTAATGCATGCATAGTAAATTAATGAATTGCCCCATTTCGACAAATTATGTAAAATACTAAACTCAAATAGTACCGGATTGCATAAAAGAAACATCCTTATAACTCCAAAAATAATAATCATATTAACTAGCAGTTTACTGCATCAGATTAAGCATCTCATTTTCAATTAAAACATATCTTTGAATTGAAATTTGAAGAAAATACAGGGTCATGAAAAATCGAAGAATGTGGAAAACAGGATTACAAATATCTCGGCAACTACTTATCCGACCGACTTCGTTCTTGATGCAAAATTTGTGTTATTTTATTGCCTTTTATGTCCTTTTGTTAAAATAAAAAAAATCTAAAATTTTTATATACATTTCATCAGAACGAATTTTTCGAGAGTCCGAAAAAAATAATTCTGTATAATTAAGGTTACTGATATTAAATAAGCTTTGTCCCATTCTTACATACTAAGTACATACAAAATTTGAAGTCTCTATATCAATTAGTTTGACAACATACACACAGACAGACGGACGGCAATTTTTTTTTTCTAAAAATATGTTTTTCGAAATTTCCAGTATCTGAAACGTGTAAATCCATCAAAATTTTTTTTTTTCGATTTTCAAAACGATTGCAAGATTTAACCTATACTGCGTATGATAGGTAACTAAAAGTGGGCCACAATTTTTGACACGACACTTTTTAGCTTGTATGAAAGAAATAGCATCGGAGGCTTAAAAAAAAAACTAATTTCATTTTTACTATGACATTATTTTTCCTAACTGAAGTCATCCGAAAGTAAAATCTCAATCTCAGTGTCTATAAGGAAAAGAAATATTGAAATGTAATATCGTTATGAGTAAAAATGCGATGTTTTAAATAGTGACGTCATTTTCTCTTCAAATGTTTTTTAAAAGTTACTGTTATTAGTAATATGAAAAAGGCGTCCGTAATAATATTGTAAATCCCATTTATCTGGTTTCTGAATTACATCATTTTCCTCATTTGAAAATTTTCTTATTTTGCTTTAGACATTAATTTTTATCATAAATTTTTTTCTGTTATTTTATTTACATTATTAATATTACTTCTTAGTAAATATATGTTTTTACCTCAATCAATTAGAACATAATTATATGCAATCCTTTTATTGTGGTTAAATTTTACAAAAACAATTAACTTATTTCTTTTAAATGCGAGGACATGTTCACTGATGAGATCAAGCTTCTGATAATGGAAAATAAATTTTTATTATCGAGAGAAAAGCTAAACTGAGTTGCCACCATTTGAAGAAATATCATAAAAAAGCATTTAAAATTAAAAATAAAATATAAAAATGGAAATAAATTAAAAAATTGCTAAAATGGGCACAACTACAAATAAATAGCTTTCATTAAAAAAAATAATTATCAAAATCGGTTGAGTAGAAAATTCAGGGATGATGACACGACATTTTTAGCTTGTCTGAAAGAAATAGCATCAGAGGCTTAAAAAAAAAAAAAAAAACCTGTGTTGAGGTATGAACGAAAAAATAAAATAAATCTTCAAAATACTTGTTTTACCAGAAAGCTTATTATTATTATTTTTTATATATATATATATATTTTTAGTGTTGATATATACAATATAAATGATTATTAGGTTAATATATTCATTCATTTCTATTTCAGTGTCTTCAAAAGTTGTTAAACATTGTGAAGAAAAAAGTTAAAGGGTCTATTATTAATTCATCATCAATACAGGTTTGTTTAATTTGTATATTTATTTCTCTCTTTTTTTTTTTTTTTTTTTTTTTTTTTTTAATATTGATTTGCTGCAATAGAATATTATTGCTGTTTAAACATACAGCAGAGGACCTATTTTCCGAAATCCAGAAGGAAAGAACAAAAATCCAGAAAAGAAAATACTAAATTTTTTTCCAATTTTGGAAATTTTTACTAAAATTTTGTGATTTCTGAATTTTTTCAAAAATATTAGGTTCTTAGTTTAATTTTTTTTTTTTTTCAGTCTATTGTTTCTATGTGCAACCACTAAAATAAGTTATTTTGGTGGTAGGGGAACATGCCCCCATCCCTCTCACTCTCGAAATTAGGAAAAAATTGTCATTTTGTCGAATTTAAGTTCAAAATTAATTTGTATTATGATTCATTTTTAAAAAAATCATCAGATATTTCGCTCCCTCCCCCTCCTCTGAAAAGATATTGTGGCTGCATCATTATATTAATTGAATATGCACATAATAGAAGAATTCTGTTTATTTTCTTCTATCCTCCCTCCCATCTCAGTCATTCCAAAACTATGTGCTCACAGTTTCTAATTTTTTTCCAATAGAATTCATAAAAAAGATTAAAAATTCTTATGAAAAAAAAATTTCTGCATGGTAAATAACTGAAATTATTTAAGAAATGAGATTTATTAAAAATGATCTATTATTAAAAAATTTTATGTAAATTTTGTTGCTGTGAAGGGGAAAAAATGTAGAGCTTGTAGATAAAATATTAGTTACACATTTTTTTTTTTTTTTTTTTTTAATCATTGAATAATAATGCAGTAATTTTTGTTTATGTAATTTAAAAACATTCAAAAGTTTTATTAAAATCACATAAGTTTTATTCATATTCTACATGTGAATATTTTAATTTTGTTATTTTTATGTTTTAAAAAAATTCCTGATGTTAGGGGGGAGGGGGGGGTGCTGGAGTTCAGAATTTTGAAAGGACCCAAAATCAGGAAAATTCCAAAGCCCTTGCTTCCGAGGATTCTGAATAATAGGTCCTCTACTGTATACATTTACTGTATTAGCTTTTTTTTTTTTTTTTTTTTTTTTTTTTTGTATTTTCTACAAAATCACGATTGTATGTCCCCATTTTTCAAAAGCAAAAATAGTTAAATTTGGGAGGAGGGCTTATAATCAAGATTTTTAATAAGGTTAAGAAACCCATTTTGTTAAAATTTGTATATTGTACAGTATGGAACCATTTATCTGGAAACCAGTTATCCAGAATGATATTTCTAATAGACTAAAGTTAGAATCTTTGTAAAAAAATGTGTCATACACTACCAATTTGACATATACATTGCTTGAAACAATTTTATAGTTTGTTAACAGCATCTAGTATTTGAAATAAAAGCATATATTTACATTATAGATGTTTTCATTTTCATGCAGAGAAAACAGAAGAATTTATGTTCCCAAGGAATTCCCATAATTACCTTTTTTTCAAACTGTAACATTTGAACTTACTGGCATCTGATTCTTAGTTCAAGTAATCTAATACTTAATTTAAAATTAGAAGTAATACCTCAACTACATATATTCCATAAAACTTATCAAATGGATGCTGCTTTAATGCCCAACCAGTTATCTGGCATGCATCTGACCCCAACCATCCTGGGTAAATGTTTCTTTACTGTAAGATCAGTTGCACCACTGATTAGAAGTAGGTTTCAGTTTTATGAGAATATTTTTCGTTTTTCTACATCACTAAAATTGCAACTTTGAGGAGCATTGCCATAAGAAGGAAAGGGGTCTTTTAAAAAGCTATTCTTTTGGAAAAAATTCTCAGAAGGTTAACAGTGATAATTGTTTTTGAATTGATTGCAGCATTTGAGAGTAAGAATACAATCTTCCTGAATTTGTCTTCTAGTTTAACTATACTATACAGTTTAGTTTGGCCAAATTATGTTAAAACAAAACTTTGGAAAAACACAAAGATTACTGCACTTTTGGTTCTTAATTTCCTCCTGATGTATAAATTAGGTTTTGGGCATGCACATGCAGTTTTGCTAGCATGAAATGAGAGAAATAGGTTTTTGATGAAAGTTCATTGTTGGTTTAAATTAATATCTCGATTACATTTACATACTCAGATATACATTTGTGGACACATACTCAGACATACATTTGTGGCCTCCCGGCCTGCCTGAAAAAAGGTTGAGTATGTCTAAATACCATATTTTCTTGTTTATAGGGTGCACACTTGTATAAGGCGCACCCCTACTTTAAAAATAAAAATGCCGATTTCTTAAAATCTCATATATAACACACACCATAAATTTAATACGCTAATGAAAAATGACCAGATGAATTTCAGTAAAAAAAATTGAAACAAACATTACACCAGACCATAAAACAAGACGAAAATGCATTTTTAGAGTTTGGGTTGTAAGAGAATGACAGGAAATAGGAATGAGTGACGGGAAAGAGAATTGCTTATTAGCATTTACATAATCTCATTAGCTCTGTTGTATAAAAAACTGCAAGTAATGAAATAAATATGCAGTAATACTTCAATTACGTAACATTTTCTGAATTTTAATATCTTTTTTGAATAATTTCTTGTTTCATATGTATATAGTTCGACTGCATCCAACAGTAAAAAATTATTCCGTGTATAAGGCGCACCTAGGAGTTTTGCTCTAATTTTTTGGGGAAAAAAGTGCCCCTTATACACGAGTAAATATGGTAAACTGATGATCATATGAATAATTTTTTCTTTTGTTATCAAGTAAAAGAGAAATGTTAGAGCTACAGAAAAAGAAGAAAATTTTTTATGATCTTTTTCTTGTGATATTTACCACAAAAACACAGAGGTTGGATTACATTTACATATAAAGTGTCCACCACAAAAAAAGTTACAGATTGCAATATGTATATTTTTTTTCATTAAAAGAAAATAAAATATTTGTTGATTTTTTTTTGCACCAATAAACATTCTTCAATAAACAGGAAATGTGGAATGATTTTGATGGTAATGAGTGTGCTGCGAAATGTTGTGAACTAGCGATGATCATCACTTAACCTCACACCTTACTTGCTAGGAAAGGCAGAGAAAGGAAGCAGACATTTCATGCAAGGTGTGTATGGGCAGTGTTCTCGCTGTCACTCGCCATTGCACCAAATTGCGACTAAATTCTTCATTTGGCGAATAAACAAGTGATTAGATTCGCCAAATTGCTAGTGCTCCATTTTTGCTTTTTCTTTCTTTTCTTTTTCGTTTTTCATACATAGGCATTATGCATACATACATATTTTTAATATATACATATTTTTAATACATTTGTAGTGGATAGTTGAAATTAGATTAATAACAATCGTTGTCGCAATTGTAAAATCTTTGGTTACATTAGAACATATTGATAAAAAGGGATACATTAAAGGATTAAAGATAATTTTTTTAGTGCTACACGGCGAATCTATTTTGCTAATACTTTTCTCGTTTGGCGAATGTTTTTTATTTTTAATTAGCCAAATTACTAACATTGGTCAAATGTCAGCGAGAACACTGTGTGTGGGGAAAGGATTTCATCGATATATAAAAACATAACTGGGAATCTGCCAAAATATTCTAAGTATAGATAATTCTCTCTCTACCTTAGATTTTTTTTAAATAATTTTTGCAAAAAAAAAAAAAAAAAAGCTTACATTTGAAATTTTAAAGTATTTTAGTTACATGGAGCACTTAACGTTTACAAACTCACTGAGTTAAAATATTAAAGAAGTTTAAAAACTATTTAATTAAATGTTAAATAAACTTAGCTTATGTTTAGAAATACTTAATGAATTGAAAGCAATTGATGAAGAAGTAAACAGTGAGGTTGATTTCACAGCAACTGATGCTTTGCAGTCGTCTAGGTAAAAGAAGCCTACATTTGATTACAACAATTGTGCAAATAATTGAAATCCAAAATTTTATTTCAAAGTGGTTTTTAACTGTTTGTCAGACACTACCATCAATAAATTAAGCAATCATATCAGTTGTTTCTCTTAATCATGATGAATTATGTGTGTGACAGGGGAGGGAGGTGGATGGCCACGGTTATGTCATGTGGTAAGTAGTTATTTTCTGATATAGTATGCATTGGTAAATTTTGCACTGAGCTTATCAATATATTTATTTGCCTTGTTACATGAACAAATTCTTACTGGGTTCTTAAAAATAAACTCAAATTAATTTTCTTGCTTTTGATAATTTAAAATTAAAGTATTCCTGTATGAATTTTTTTATTGTTATTTATGCATTTTTTAGCATTTACAAGAGCTATAGTTAAATAGATTTTTAAATACTAGAGTCTATTATTACAGTTTCTACAATTACACCAATCAAATTTTAAAAGGTCTTATTTCAGAATTTCTTGGAAATTCATGAAATCACAATAAGTTTCTCGATTCAATTTTTTTTTTTTCAGTTTTCATGTAACAGTTTTTATTTACACCTGTATCAAAGTTTAGCTCCAAATGCTTGTAAAATTGCCCTTTTATTAAAAAAAAAAAAAAAAAAAAAAAAGAAAAAGAAAAAGAAATAAACTATTTTTTATTGCATTTGATACATATTGAATACTTGTTACCCTTTATGACAAGAGGCTTTTACATACCGTATATTTCTGTGTATATGCTGAGTATACAACTTTTCAGAGAAAAAAAAAAATAAATTAAAGCTGATATTAAAGAAATATAATGAAAAATCAATGACCAAAAACTAATAAAAATGTTAAATGTAAAAAAAATAGCTCTCCGAAATATCTCTCCTATTATGTTTTAGCATGCTGACAAATCTGTTTCATTGAGTTCTACTGGAAGTTTGTATAAATAAGCCATTTAAAGACAAGCTCCATTCTAAATTGATTGAATGAATGTCATCTGTGGTTATAGTGTGACAAATTCTACTTGTAAACTTGGCTACTTTTTGACTGTAAAAGAATAGAATATTAAAGTATTTTTTAAATTTTTGTGAGTATTTTGTATATTTTTTATATTTACCATCTTTTTTTACTTTTGAAAATTTTCTTTGACTCGTGTATAAACTGACCATTTTGAAGCCAAAAATTTGCCCAAAAAGTCTTGACTTATTCATGAAACTATACACTAATTTTTTACTTGTCTATCACTGATATTTTTATTTAGAAATTTTGACTAATTTAATTGCAAATATTCTGTCATTGTATAAGACAAATTTACTGGTAAAAATTACTGGTAGGAATTATCATTTAATATAGGGTAAATAGTATTCTAAGCACTCTATATGTCATGTTTATGTGATGCTCATTGCAAATGTGTTCGTAGGGTTTTCCTTCATTTTCTATTGATTAGTATGTTACATTCTTCAAAAATTATTTAAACTTTGTATTGAATTTTTAATGTGAATAGATTCTTTTTAAACCTTAACTGATTTATAGGTTCCTGAACTGAGCCTAATTTTAGAAGCTTGTGAAGATGAATCACCAGTTACATCAAATCTTGCAGTGCAAGTGATTGTGTTTCTTGTTGTAAACAAATCTATGCATATTGAATATGCAATTAATAAATTATTGGGTTGCATGAAAGCTCCTAGGTACGTATTCTTTCTAATATATCATTTCTGCACTATGCATCTTTATAATAAACTGCAAGTCATGCATTAAAAGGTTTTGTGTATTTTATTTACATACAGTAAAACCCCAATCTATTGTTTTCCCACATTGATCATGATCATTTTATTTCTATAAAATATACTTAAATAATCTTAACGGAACTCACAAGCATCATTCTTCAAAATGTCATTTTGCTGCATTCATCATTGTAAAAATTTTCTCCCCACCAAAATGAAATTGAAAGTCATATGAATCCGCATGGCACACAAACTAGAATTACTTCTTTTATCCTAAAATAACTCATTTGTGCTGCATGTGTTAATGATGGCAACAGTAATCCAGATGAAGAGTGATTGTATATAGCAAAGGATGTGATTATGTTTCATTGATCAAGATGTTGCGAATTGTGGGGTCTAAAACATAAAAGAAATGAGCTATAATGAAAAAAATAAAAATAATGGCAAAGAAACAGAGGATAAAGTTCATGCCATTGAAGCTGAGCCACCAGTGCCAAGCTGACTGTTACAATTACAACATTTGAATGTGTATGAGCTTTTATATATGCATATGAAATTACAAAAAATGACCAGAAAAATACTGTATATCTTAAAAATTTATTTTTATTTATTTATTTTTAATTCTGCAAGACCAAACAAAATTTTTGATTTTTAAAAATAAATATCCATTTTCTATAGCTTTGATATATTTCTTTTATCATTTAGTAAGCAACAAATTAGTATGTTGTATACATTACATACGCTAATAATAAACATTGTGTTTTTTTTGTGTTTTGAAGTTAATCGGCATTCATCGTCTTCCCGCATTCATCGTTTTTTTTCCTCTTACTCCTTGAAGAACTATGGATCGAGGTTCTACTGTATTTTAAATGTATTGATTACTTAGCATTATCTCATCTTACAATTGCAAAAAGTTACTGAATTAAATGCATTTAGGATTCGAAGCTCATTTTTAATATATAATAATATTTTTAAAATATTTCTGTAATTCAGGGATGGGAATTTCCGCTTTTTGGCGGATTTCCGCTTTTTGGCGGATTTCCGCTTTTTTGTTATTTTAAGAAATTCCGCGGATTTCCGCTTTTTTGTTATTTTGATATGTTTCAGATTTTTCACCCCAAAAATTCCGCTTTTTTCCGCGGATTTCAGAAATATGTAACAGGGATGACGCGGACACGCTATAGCGCGTAAAATACACAAAAAATCGGCGACGGGACGCTAAAAAATGGAGCTTACGCGTCCCGCGGGACGCGTAATTTTCGTCAGAGAATCGCAAAAAAAGCAAATTTCGTTAAAAAATCGCGAAATAACGAATAATTTCTGGCTAATTTCGTCAAAAAAACTCGCGAAAAAATTGCTAATTTTGTTACAAAATCCCGGGAAAAAGTCGGATTTCCTCGAAAAAATGAGAAGTTTTGTCCAAAAATCGTGATAAAACGGAAAATTATGTTGAAACATTCGCGAAAAACGGTAAATTTTATCATAAAAACGGTAATTTTCTTTAAAAGATTGCAAAAAAACAGAACATTTCGTCAAAAGATCGCGAAAAAATGGTACATTTCGTCAAAAAAGGAAATTTCACTAAAAAAATCGTTAAATAACGAATAATTTCTCCCAAATTTCGTCAAAAGATTCGCCAAAAAATGGCTAATTTTGTTACAAAATCCCGAAAAAAAGGCAGGTTTCCTCAAAAAATCGCGAAAAAAACCACAAATTTCGTCTAAAAATCGCGATAAAACGGTAGATTTTGTCAAAAGATTCGCGAAAAACTACAATTTTCATCAAAAAATCGTGATAAAACGGTCGTCAAAATATCGTGAAAAACCGGCACATTTCGTCAAAAGATCGCGAAAAACCATCACATTTCGTCAAAAGATCGCGAAAAAACGACAAATTTCGTCGAAAAATCGCGAAAAAACGGCAAATTTTGTCGAAAAATCGTTTTAAAATGCAATTTTCGTCAAAGGGGCAAAGTTAAGAAAGTTAATGAATTTAATGAAAGTTATATGAAGTTAATGAAAGAAAGTTAATGCCTGGTGGACAGAATTTTTCCGTTCCAAAAACTAACTTTCCTGCTTCCAAATTATTCTTTTTGCTGCTCCAAAAACAGATTTTCCTGCTTCACAATCTTTTTTTGATTGTTCTAAATCTTTCTCGGTGAATGTAACTTCTGAATTCTGATAACACCTATTCATTAAAAAAAAGTACCCCCTTACTTGTGGTGCAATTTTTCATTCGCGCGTGTGAATACAATATGGTGCAATTTTTCGTTCACACATATTTTCAGTCTTTTTGCTTTTTTGCAGTTCCCATCCCTGAATAATATTCTAAATGAATAAATTGATTTAAAAAAAAGTTTCAAAAATTATTTTATAAATATTTTCAGACAGTCTTAAATAAATATATGTATATATATATGTATAAAATATTTAACATCTTCTTTATAGTACATTACATTTGAAAAATATAAATATTATCTCTTTTTTCCAAGCACTTCACCGAATTCAGTCATTCTTAATGAAAAAAATTCAGCAATTCTTTCTAAGAAAATGATACATAGTTTCAACTACTTGATAAGCTTTGTATGTATTAACGGAAGTGCAGTTTCAGTATTCTTACTTCTATTGGTATCAAAAATAGTTTCTTTTAAACTTTTGGCACGTAAAGTTCCATTTATGCTTTTTTTCATTTGTAGTACATTTGAAGTAAGCATTTTTTCATGCATTTCTGCATAATCTCTAAAAGAAATTAAATCATACTTTAAAACTGAAGAAGAGAATCCAGATTTTATCAAGTAATATTTCATCATTAAAGATTATCCCATCATTTAGGGACATTTTAGAGTTTTTGGGGAGAAATTGTACTTTTTGCCCATTAAAAACACAAAATCTCAAATTTTCAAGGGGGACAGGGGCTGTTACTCCCCTCCCCCCTGAATTCAGTACTGGTACTTAATGTTTTATAATTCTAAAGAATTGAGTTAAAAAAATAATTAAAGCTATTTTTCTTTTCATTTATTCATAAAGCAAAATATCTGTAGAAAAACTCCAAATTAATCTTAGTTTTAATACTTTTATGTCATTTGATTTTAAACATTTATAGGGTTTTTTTATTTTAATCAATGATTTAAAAAAAAATAAAATGATTGATTTAAATAAACTGATTAAAATCATTGACATCCTACAGTAAAGTTGGATCTTCTTTCAATCCATCTCTCCATCATGAGGCATGATCTACTTGTGTTTCATTTCTAGCACATTGGGTTGTGAGTAAGTTTAGTTATTGTTTAGATTGTATCGTTTATAATAGGGATGCACAACCTGTGGCCCGCGGGCCAAAAGTGGCCCGCAATGGGCTAACGTGTGGCCCGCGAGATTCATCAATTATCAGCTGGAAAAAAAAAATGCAATTTTTGAGCATAAATCGCCGGAAAAATCGTAAGTTTCGTCAATTTACCTCGGAAAATTATAAAATTTCTTCACTTAAGAATCAAAAATTTCATTGATCGGCACGGGAAAATTGCGAATTTCATTGATCAAGTGTGGAAAAAAGTGAATTTTTTCAATGAGGCTCAGGAAAAATAGCAAATTTCCCAAATTAGGCACGAAAAAATCATTAGTTTTATCTATCAGGTATGGAAAAATCACAAATTTTTCTGTCAGACGCAAAAAGTAGCACATTTCATTGATTGGCAAGAAAAAATCATCGGTTGTTGATGATGCTCGAAAAAATTGCAAATTAAATTCATCAGTTGTAATAAAATAGCATGTTTGATCGATTTATAGCCTTAAAAAACGCGAATTTTGTTGATCGGACACGAAAACATCGCAATTTTTGTCGATCATGGGCAAAAAATTCCCAAATTTTGTTGATAAGATACAGAAAAATCACGAATTTAACGATGGTGTGCAGAAAATTTTCAAAATCAGCTGCGAAACAATCGTGAATTTCGTCAGTTTATCAAAAGAAAAAAAAATCGTGAGTTTTATCCTGTCACTTAAAGAAATGCAGATTTTTCAATAATGCATGAAAAAAGCGTACATTTCATCGATCGGACACCGAAAAACCGCGAATTTTATTGATCGGATTCTGAAAAATTGCAAATTTTGTTGATCGGACACGGGAATATTGCAAATTTTGTTAATCACACTAAGAAAGATTGAGAGGGTGTGGAAAAATCGCAAAATTTGTTGATCACACGAAGAAAAATAGCACATTCCGTGGAACTGGCTTTATAAAAATCACGAATTTCGTCGATCGACTTCGCATAAGTTGCAAATTTCGTCAATCAAGCATGAAAAAATCGAGAATTTTGTCGATCTGAAACGGGAAAAATCGCTAATTTCGTCGGTCAGCTTTTCAAAAATCACGAATTTTGTCAATCGGCTTCACAAAAATCGTGAATTTCATCGACTGGCTTCATAAAAATCACGAATTTCGTTGATCAGTTTTGTTAAAATCTCAAATTTCGCCGATCGACTGCGGAATAATCACAAATTTTGTCGACCAGGTTCGAAAAAAATCACTAATTTTGTCGACCAGGTTTGGAAAAAATTACGAATTTCGTCGATCGGTTTTGTAAGAATTACGAAATTTGTCGAAAATCTTCGTAATATTTGCAAATTTTATCGATCAGCTTTGTAAAAATTGCGAATTTTGTTCAGCAAATTCATAAATATAGCAAATTTTGTTGATCAGGCACAGAAAAATCGCTATTATCGTCAATCATGCAGAGCAAAATGGCGAACTTCGTCAATCGACTTTGTAGAAGTCGCAAATTCATTGATTGGCTTCATAAAAATCACGAATGTTGTTGATCAGGTTCGGAAATATCGCAAATTTTGTTGCTGAGGTTCAGAAAAATCGCAAATGTCATTGATCAGGTGCAGAAAAACCGAAAATACTGTCGATTAAACGCCCAAAAATCAAGAATTTAATCAATCAGGTGCGGAAAAATTTCAAATTTTGTCGATTGGCTTTTTAAAAATCACAAATTTCATCGATCGATTTCGTAAAAGTAACGAATTTTGTTGATTAGGCACGTAAAAATCTTGAATTTTCTCGATCAACTTTGTAAAAATTATGAATTTTGTCAATTTGGTTTTGTAAAAAGGGAAATTTGGTCAATGAGGCATGGAAGAATTACAAATTTCAATTATAGGGCACAGAAAATCGGGATTTCTTTGATCAGACACAGAAAATTGTTGTTGACTAGCACCTTCTCTCTCTCCCTCGTTCATAAAGTTCAAAATTTTTTGGCTTTAGTCATTTTATGCTTGTTTTTTAGTACTTTTAATAAAACAAAGCTTATTCTCCTTAATAAAATCAAGGAATATTTTTACATCTCGAAAAAAACTTTTGCTATATCTCTTATATATAAAAACGTAAAAACGGCTTATATAGCCTTTAACAACCAAATTAGATATTTTGACTGGGCAAGCGAACTTAAAGGGGTAACCGCCCCACTCTCCTCTGAAACTATATTTTTTATATGATTATAGGTCACGAATCACCTCCTCGAAATCGAATTATCTCCGTGTTATTGATGTGTCCCTCGGCCACCCAGAAATATTTGTAAGTGGTCCTTCTCTTGAAAAGGTTGTGCACCTCTAGTTTATAATATCACACTTTGTTTTGTTCTTTTTTTTTTTTTTTTTTTTTTTTAATCATATCATTTGGGATGGTGTTAAATATAAACATGTTATGCTAACTATAAAGAAAAACATAAGATAGTAAAAAGTTTGAGAAAGATCATTCTTAATCAGCATTGGAAAATAAGAATGGAGTTGGCCAATCATCGGTTTTCAAAATTTTCAAAAGCAAAGATTGCTATCTATCTGGGTAGTGAAACAGCAATTAAATCACGGAGAATTGTAAGAAAACCTAATCATGATAAAATGGCTAAGACAATTGTATATGTGTTTTGTGCAATGTAGAGGTTTAGATTAGGAATGCAACGGATACTGATTTTGCCGGATATCGGATACCGGATATCCGGTTTCCGATTTGCCTGCCGGGTTCGGATATCCGGTACTAAATATGTTTTTAGTTATGGTGATTGTTTATTTCTTTATCCAATGCCATCTCAAATAATAAATTGCAAACATGTTTCACTCACAATTCTAACATTTTAAATGTATCGAAATATATTTTACAGAAACTATTATATCTTTGACAATCAGGGCTTGAAATTCAGGTTTTCTCAGGAGGAGAGAGTTTCCCTCATAACATTTGTAAATACAGGGTAGTTAAACTATATAAGAGAGAAAAAAATGTTTTTTTTTAACCTTATTATTTTTTACTTGCCACTTAAATATTTACAATTTATACCGACATGACAAATTTCCATTGAAATAATTTAAATCAACAACTCAAGATAATTATCCAAATTGTTTATTTTAATTAAAACAAAGGAAAAGAATCAAGCTTTATATATATCATATCTGTTTTTCAATTTTTACTCAGTGTTATGGACAATTAATAACTGAGTTGCTAAATGAATTTTTTAATTTAGATTTTGTTCGATTTTGTGTGGTTTAGAATCTTTTATGGTTACACTTTTGACAACAGAACAGAGCAACTTTTCTAATACATTAAATTATTGGAAATACTTGTTTTTGATTTTTTCTTCTTATTTTTTTTTTTCTTAATTTTGTAAAATCTGGTGTGCATTCATTTTTAATTTGCTTGCATGAATAATGCATGTAGGTGATTGTATCGTCCATATCCTTCGTCCATATATATCGTCCATGTGATTGTACATGACTTAGTGAAAGTATCATCAATACCGTAATCCCTGGCATTTTAGCTAATTGAATTATGTTCAACTATGCATTGGAATTTTAAACCCATAAGGAATTCCAAAAATGACATTTTCAGTAGATTTCTTCTATTACATGAGAAATGGTTTATTTAAAAAAGTCATGTCCTAATTTCTGTGAACTACGCACATCAATTATTTAAATAGTTTCCTTGAAGTTCATCATTTTTTTTTTTTAATCATTTGGAAAACGGTTGTTGTTATCGCTCGAGAATGGACCTTGTGGTGTCCGCATTTTATTTTGTTTATGATTCGTCCAGGGATATTAATGTTTAATCCATGACATACGTAATATATGACTCTTATTACATAAATCATGTTTTGATCATAAAAATGATGCTTTTAATGATTTTCAATAACTCAATAGGACACATTTAAACATTTTGCTTTGAGCAATGGATGTCCATATTTTATTTATTTATTTTATGTACTTCTTTAAATATAGAAGAATTTTTATTTGAATAGGAAATCAAAATTTCATTTTTAATAAAGAAGAGAGTAGAAAAGTTACAAAATGTGCAGGTGCAAATTATAAGATATGGAAAAAAAAACTAATACTAACAGAAACATCGTATGAAAGATCATCTTTTACAGAAAAAAAGAGGTATGATTATTGAGCCAACTGATGAAGAAATGAGCGATGATTTTGAAAAATGAAACATCTAATGTTGAACCATTGATTGTAAAAAAACATGTTTTCTTTTTTTTTTCCAATGAGCAACACAAGATTTAATCTCATTTTGTTTAGTGCTAATTCCAGAAGCTCAGACTCTAGTGACCATTACTGTCCTTTTAGTTATTTCTTGCTTCGGCACAGGAAAAAAATCGCAAAATATGTAAATCGGTCATAGAAAAAATATTACTCATTTTGTCCACCATGGCAAAAGTAATTTTTTAAAAATTGTTGACCTGTCTGAAAAAATTTGAACTTAGAGGGGACTTGAACAATGGAAAATATAGTGGAATTCGTCAATCAATCACAGTAAAATATCGTGAAATTTGTTAATCTGTCACAAGGAAATATCATGAAATTCGTCAGCTAATAACAAAAACAAAACACAAATTTTTCAGCTGAACACAGGAAAGTAATTGTTAATTTCATCAGAATGTCACAAAAACAAAAAGGGAAATTTGCCAATCAGTCGCAGAGTAAATGGCTAAATTTGTCAATCTGTTGAGAGAAATAAATTGTGAAATTTGCCAGTTAGTCTCCAGAAAAAAAAAAGCGAAATTTTGTGTGATGAGCAAACAATAAAAATTTGTGAGAAAAATTACAGTCAGATGTAGAAAAACAATTTTGTATAATTGTCGTAAGAGCAAACTGTGAGATTTGTCAATCGATAGTGGAAAATATCACGAAAATAATCAGTCAGTCCGGAGACTTGATTGCCACTTCACAAAGAAAAAAAATTCAAAAGGTAACTTTTTTTTTTTTTTTTTGAAACAGGAATGTCTTGCCCACAAGATTTTTTAGGGCATGAATCCTGCCATTCCGTCCTGAAATTCAAACATTTAAATATTCTGCCTATTTGTCAATGAATTGCTGATAATTGCTAATAATTTGTACAATGAAATGCTGATAATTTTTAGAACAAATTCTACATGTTTATTAATATGTCTATAATTGTAAAGTATTTTCATAAAGAAATACATAGCACCTTTTTACAATGCAAACATAAAATGTCTTACTAATATACCAATGGTTGAAAAGTTATCTCCAAACATAGGTTTAATTTTTTTCATGTTTTAAATATTTAATGCTGATTACCTTAAGCTACATTTAATTTTATTTTAAGTTAAATCAGTTTATAAACAACAAAAAAACTTTTAATTTTAAATATTTATAATGAAATCACGAAAATAACTAGTTGGATGCACCAATCCCAAAACTCTCTTCTATTTCGTAGATCTCAATGTTTCAAAAAATATTACAAAATATTAATACCACTTCTATATTATAACCGTTAATTCACTGTATAAAATGATTATGAAAAAAAATTACAATAAAAAGAGTATTGCCCTCTTAAACTGATGGCATTGAGCTCACAGGCTACGCATACTAATTGTATATTACAGCCTCATATTTTCAAGGGTTAATGCTGTTCGGAAAACAAATTAAGAGGGGGCATAGCTCCCGCCCATTTCCCCTTTTTATATTTAATCATTGGATTCCCTCCCTAAACTAATCAGAGATATGCTTTATCACATAAAATAACCTATATCCAAATTCATAGCAAATCGAATAATTCTTCATAAAAACCCATTTATATAATTTAAGAAAAGTTATCCCCCTTTATCCTCTTCAGACCTTAGGTACACATTTGTGTACCTCCATACTTTTCCTCACAAAAACTAAACTATTCGAATTTTTTGCATTTTTATTTTATTTCTATACAGCTGAATGTTTTTCGCTTTAAAACAAAACCAATAAATGTCAGCACTTATGAATATTACCTCATAAAATAAATATTATTTTCATCTGAGTTTCGAAAACACCTTCGAGACATTGTGATCAAGAAAGTAAGAAATATTCATGATCATTTAACTTAATTGCTTTACAATAAAAAAAATTTGAGGATTTTATTGATCATTTATTTATTAAAAGAAACTGAATTTTGTTATTGCGTAAATTTATATTACTGATAGTTAAACTGGTGTTTTAAGGGGATTAGTATTTTTATATCCATATTTGTAAACCTAAATTACCAGTCCCCTAAAGTAGTGATTTCATAAAAATGACTCTTTCTGTCATCCTTGATGTCATTTCGATTATGCAAAAGTAATAAATATATATTTGTAGAGTTATTTTATGCTCAGGTCTGAAGAGGTTAAACTTAACCATTAAACTTCCAAAACTATTCTGAGATTCGCCTCATCAGAAAGAATGTACATCCAAAATTTAAAGCAAATCAGACAATTCTGCATAATAACCCATTTACCAAATTTAAGAGGGGTTGGGATAATCGCCTGTATCCCTTTTATGCTTAACAAAAGAACTCCACAGCTAATTAGGGAAGCATATTATCACTATGAACCTGTATTCAAAAATTAAAGTAAATCTGATAATTTTGCAAGAAAAATCATTTACCTAAATTAAGAGGGGTAGTCCCACCAATCCCCCAATTATACATGTCCAATGAACTCCAAAAAAAATCAAGGAAGTGCCTTATCACAATGAATCTATATCCAAATTTTGAAGCAAATCTGTAAATTCTGCATGAAAAACCCATTAAACTAGATTAAGGCGGGAGCAGTCACCTCCTATTTCCCCCCTCTTAGACTTATCCAATGAACTCGCAAAACTGATCATGGAGGTGTCCTCATCAGGATGATACTATGTCTAAAATTTGAATGAAATATGAGAATTTTGCATGAAAAACCCATTTATCTAAATTAAAGGCGGGAGATTAGCCCTCATCCCCCCTCTTTATACTTATCCAATGAACTTCCAAAACTAATTGTGGCGGTGCCCTCATCAGAATGATCCTATGTCTAAAACTTGAATGAAAGCTGATAAATCTGTATGAAAAACCCATTTATCGAAATTAAGATTGGAGAATTAGCTCCCAGTTCCGTCTCTTTATACTTATACAATGAAGTCCCAAAACTAATCATGGTGGTGCCCTCATCAGAAAAATCCTATGTCTAAAATTTGAATGAAATCTGATAAATCTGCATAAAAGACCCATTTATCGAAATAAGGGGCGGGGAATTAGCCCCCTGTTTCATCTCTTTATACTTATCAAATGAGCACCTAATACTAATCACAGAGACGCCTCATCAGAATGATCCTATGCTTAAATTTTGAATGAAAATTGATAATTCTGGATGTAAAACCCATTGATATAAATTAAGGGGAACAGAATTAGCCCCCGTTCCCCCACTTATATTTGTCGAATGAATTCCCAAAATTAATCAGGGAAACACCTTATCAGAATATACCTATATTTAAAATTTCAAGTGAATGGGATATTTCTATCATGAGTTATTGCATTACGCATTTACATACATACAGACAGAACGGACGGGCACATAAGCTCACAGGTTTTGATAGCCTCTGAGCTAAAAATCATTATTACAGTACCATTTTCCGGCGAAATATTTTCGAATTGAAAAAAGACCTGACAGCCTTTCAAAGAAATTTGGTTCATTTCTATGCATAACTTCATACAGTGTTTGTTGGTAGAATAATGAAAATGGCACAAAAATTGTGATTACAGCACCGCCTTACAGCGAAATGTTTCCATAATAAATATGGATGTGCTGGCTACAGCCAAAAACAGAATATTCGGTTCATTCTATGTATAACTTCATACACATTTTGATGGTATGATCGTATGATGGCAACAATGGGACAAACAGAGGTTTTGAATTAACATGTTTTTGGGATATTGGATCCCTAAAACATGTAAATTCGTCGTAAAAAATTGATAACATTACTTTCTTCTATCAAGGATGGAAGAAAATAAAAATAGGTCTGTTTAGTTGTTTAACTTAAAAACCAATTAACCCATTGTTTAAATTAAAAGAAAGAAAGAAAATTAATAAAATCATAGTTTAATCAACAACTTCAAATTTTATAAAGACTAAAGACAGAAAACCAACATTTAGAAATGCATAAATAATGCATGTAAAGGTAGCAAACAGCCATTTTGAATCTATCATTCGCTCCCGTAATTTGGCCTGCGCTTCTCTGTCGCTTTGCTCAACTTAGCTTTTTCCAGCATGCTGAGTTTTGTCCTGATGAAGAATCTCGATAGTAGATTCAAAACGGCTGTTTGCTACCTTTTCATGCATCATGCATTATTTGTGCATTTCTAAATGTTGGTTTTCTATCTTTATACATTTTTGCAAAAAGGCTTTATTTGCTATTTTGACTTCAAATTTTGTTTTACAATCTGAAAGTAAAGATACAATTTTCTAAAAGATAAAATCGTAAATTCTTGAATTTATTACAGCGTTTAAATATAAATCGTAGGAAAGCTGGCAATTCTTTAAACTTTTGAGAGTTACCTTTTACTCATTGATAGGGAACTTATTATAACATTTCATCTTTTGCATTGCAAACAAAAGTTTTTAGGCGTTGTTTGGGATCAAACGATTACTGTTATTCATCTATATTTGCTTTGCTGCATTCTACCGGATATCCGATCGAATATCCGATAGAGAAGTCGGATATCCGGTGATTGTGATTCAGATATCCGATGATATTTCGGATACTAAAAAATCAGCCGGATATGCCGGATATCCGTTGCATCCCTAGTTTAGATCTTTCTGTTACTGGACCAATTTGGAAGGAAAAGGCTCTTGTTTTTATCAGATTTATGAGTAGAGCTAATTTTACTGCCAGAAACAGTTGGCTATGTCTCTGGAAAAAAGTCATGGCAGCGTTCGAAATCCTTGGTGGTCTGCTGGTCCGAGACCACCGATAATTCAATCGGACCACTAATTGGAAAAATTTAGTGGTCCGCAGGACCAGTGCCTTTTTTCAGGCCCTGAGAAAACTGCAACCGATCGCACATAAGATTTTTTTTTATTATTATCAGCGATGCCGCGGACGCGCTATAGCGCGTAAATTACTCAAAATATCGGCAATGGGACGCAAAAAATAGCTCTTACGCGTAATTTCGTAAAAGAATCGCTAAAAAACGGCAAATTTCGTTAAAAAATCGCGAAATAACGACTAATTTACAGCAAATTTGTCAAACAATTCTCGAAAAAATGGCTAATTTCATTCCAAAACCCGAAACAAAAGGCAGATTTCTTCGAAAGATCGCGAAAAAACGGTAAATTTCGCCAAAAAAAATCGCGAAAAACGGCAGATTTTTTCCAAAAATTGCGGGAAAATTTCAGATTTTTTCAAAAAATTTCAGTAAAAGGCAGATTTTTTCAAAAAATTGCAAAAAAAAACAAATTTTATCCGAAAATCCCGATAAAACGCGAAATTTGTCAAAAAAATCGTGAAAAACGACAAATTTCCTCAAAAGATTGCGAAAAGACCAGAAATTTTGTTAAAAAAGCGCTAAATAACGACTAATTTCCGGCAAATATCATCAAAAAATTCGTGAAAAATGGCTAATTTTATCCTAAAACGCGAGAAAACGGCAAATTTTGTCAAAAAATATCGCGAAAAACGGTATATTTCGTCAATAAAAGTAAGATTTCGTCAAAATAATGCGAAAAAACGGAAATTTCGACAAAAAAATAAATAAATAAGTGAATGCCAGGAGAGAATTTTTCTGTTTTAAAAACTAATTTTCCTGCTTCAAAATTGTTGTTGCTGCTCCAAAAACTGATTTTCCTGCTTCCCAATCGGTTTTTTATTGCTCCAAATCTTTCTGGGTGAATGTGACTCCTGAAAGAACCATTTCATTAAGCAAAGTACCCATTTACTCAACCAAAATATTCCTTTTTTCAGCAAAAATGTCTTTTTCAATAAACCTGTCTTGTCCCATTTTAAAAGAAATGCAAACAATAGAGATACTTGTTATCTTCTACACTTAAATAAGCATTATTTTATAATTAAATTTGTATCTTGCACATTTATTCTTTAAAAAGTACAGAAAATTTACTCTAAGTGTTAAAATTATTTAATAGAATTTTATGTATTGGACCAGTGGTGATGTCTGCGGACCAGTAAATGCTCATGCTTACTGGTCCTTGAGACCAGTGACTTTTTTTTAGGAATTCTAACGCTGCATGGGGTCTGTCAATTGCTGATAACAGTAAAAAGTAAATCAGTAGATGAAAAGGCAATAGGCAAATTTTAGAAGGACTTCAAAAAACTGATTAAAGAAAATAACTTGATGCCAATTCAAGTCTATAATGTAGATGAAATGGCACTGTTCTATAAAATGTCGCCATAGAAAACCTTAACAGTGGAAAGTGAGTTAATTAGCTTCACATGGTTATAAATAACAAAAAGCATGAGTCACAGTTCTAGCATGCATGAACACCCTGGTAGTCATAAACTGCCTCTTTTGGTTATTGGAAAATCTGTGCGTTCTGTGTGGTTAAAAAATATTAAAATGGAATATTTACCCGCACCATACGACAATTAGAAAAAGCGTGAATGTATTCGTTAATGTTTCAAAATTGATCTCATCTTGTATTCGTTCCTCATGTGTAAAAAGAGCTACAGGCAAAGAAATTGTTCTGAAAGGGAATACTGATTTTAGACAATGTTCTATCACATTCTAATGCCTAAAAAAACTTTGGCCCAGAGTCTTAAATATGTATACCTTAAGTATGAAACTTGGGGGGGGTATTTTTTTGAGTTTACTGTCACTATTCAGCTGTGCCTCAACCATGGCTGCTTTTTCACTAACAATATTTTTGCTGACAGTGTGTTTCTTTTTTAATTTACTGAAGTCAAATGGAATAACAGTGAAAGTCTGGAATTTTATCTGTGAAACATTTTAATCTCTAGTTTTGATCTGCAAGAATGATCTATTCATCATTATTTTGACTTTCAGATTCATTAATTAACATCAACTAGTAACTTCAAGATCCTCATTTTGTTAATTTTAATGGTTTATCGTTGATCATATTCAAAATATCAATTGTTTTCTAAACTTTGCTAGCCTTAACAATTTATTCTTATTGACAGACAACTGAGTTAAACGGTATTAGAAATAAAAGGAAAGTGATAAAATTAGCTTTCATTAATTTCATGATTCTAAACATTGTTGCAACAAACTAATGATGAAGAATAATAGGTAAGGGTGAAAAAAAAAAATCCTTAAAAATAGAAGAACCATGATTAAGACACATGCTTTAAAATAACATATTCTTAATTTTGAAAATCAGGATGGAAATTTATTTTTAATTTATTGAGTAAATTTGATGGCATAAAATATTCAATTTTCATCAAAAGGCTCAAATTATTGATTCATGTAAACCACTAATTTGCATTGATAATGTTTGTATTATGATATAAAGTGGCTTACATAAAATTGGTTAAGTATTAAAAGATTAGCTTGTGTTGAAAGTAATTAGCATTAATCGGGTTTTACTGCATTATGTAACACTTCCAAAACCTTTTTTTATAAATAATATTTTGTTAAAAAAATAACTGTCTTGCACTGCAAAAGTAACTTTTTTTTGTAGAATGACCCAACTATATGAACATAAATGTAGAATTAAAACATATTATTTTTTATTGCCTATTCAAAAATATAAGTAAGAGTATTAACGATTGATGCAAGATACAAGCAATAACAACAAACAGGTATGGATAAGTGTGATTGCAGATCGCACTCTGGATTTTGTTAAATATTTCTTTCAAAAAAACTTATCCTTTAATTAATCAATCCAAATTGTTAATTTATAATTATTTAATTCTTACATTGATAATAGTCCCGATAAATTTAATTTAAAAATAATTATAAAAGGAAGATATTTATTTTAATAAAACTAAAAATATTCAAATCAAGTTAGTTAAATAAAATCCAAAATTATAAATTTTTTGAAAATCCAAAAGTAAAAAAAAAAAATAATGAAGATATATATATATAAAAAAAAAAAAAAAAAAAAAAAAAAAAAAAAAATTAATTTCAAAAAGAGAAAAAAAAAAAAAAGTGCTTAAAACTAAATTTAAAATGTTGAATCATTAATAAATTGCAAAAGTTTATTAAATGGAAAGAAAATTGAATTCCAAAAAATAATATTAATGCCAGATAAACGAAGCCCTAATTATATAAACTCTTAAATTGGCCAAAAATACGAAATTTCTTCATATTAAATCCATCTTAATATGAAAATTTCAAGTTCCCGCATCAATTGTTCAAACTAGGAACCTTCTGTTTACTAGCGAGATGCTTTAATTACAAGCTGTGATGTCTTTAAAAAAAAACATTGAAATTAAGATTCTGTTTTAAAATTTAAATTGCAAAAATGAACAGACGACATTGGTAAAATTGATTTAATAAAAGTAATATACTTTTTCCAATTTTTATGATTTGTTGTGTGACATGTGGTATTCAGTTGTAAGTACATAAAATTTGAAGTCTGACTTATGCAGTTTTTTATATGGATACTATGGTAGACAGACTGACTGAGGACAGAGATGAATAGGGTTTCGTCCAATGAACAAAATCCTAAAAAATAATGATTTGTTATTAAATTTCGATATCTTTATTATTATTATTATCTTTCTCTTTATTTTATGATAAAGTCTTTCATGTGCATTTCATTTATTAAACTTTATTGTAAATGTGCATTTTGTTTTCCAATTTCAGTAATTACCAGTCTGTGATAAATGGTATATCAACTCTTCTTACCAGTGAACTCAACTTGGCCACTGATGATAAAATCCCAAAATATTCTCTTCTGTAAGTTTGAAATAAATATCATTGTACAGCATATTAAGTAAATGATTATTATATTTATTAATAAATATTTAGATTTGAAGTATAAATATAATATATTTATATATATATCAATGTGTAACTTATCAATACCTTAATTTTAAATTTTCTTGTAATTCAAGTTTCAAATATATATTAGAACATTTTATTTACACAATTGTTAGGAATAAAATGAAATACATAATACATGCCCAATTCTGAAAACATATCCATAGTGCTCTAAGCTACTAAATTTTTGATTATATATCTGTATAGCTTTAAAAGTAACATAAATATTTAGCATTTAAAAGACAAAGTATTGTGTGACTTTATGTGAAAGGCCTTACTTATGAAGAGTTAAAAGTTTTCTTTTAAGTAATGAAAGTTTAATCCTGCAGTGAATAATTAGCCATAAATTTAATAATCAATACGTGAAGCAAAGAAATAAATCAATTTTAAATTTAAACATAACAAAAATTGATTTACAAAATTATATTTTTACTGATAAACAAAATCATTTTGTTAGTCTTGTTATCATAGCTAATTTGTACGTTACAATATTAATTTAATTAAACCTCAAATTACACATTGCCTTGGCTAATGCTAATTTCATTTTTGAATTAAAGCAATTAACACTAAAATAGTTAATACTTGATATCCTTAAAACCAATTCAGATATATATATATATATATACACATAACAGAATCAGGTCTATACAGCTCATATTCAAAATATTAGAATAATTACCTTTTTTTTAGAAATTGAAAATATCGTTTGGTAATTTAATGTCTTTTAATGAAAATATGCAAACGATATTTTTATTAAGAACTTATTGTTGATTAAACTTACTTGTTATCTTAAATTTAATATCATTTTTGAAAAGATTAATTGCAAAAAAAATTATTTTGAAAAGTCAAAATATTAGAATATTTATTCAAGTGGTTCAAAATATTAGAATACTTCACATTAATTTTCCTTTAATTATTACCAATTCTTAACTGGTGGCATCATTGATTAAATTCAGACTATTTTATTTAAAATCAGTATTCTTTTTTGCAGTTTGTTTCTTTTTCGTCTTAAAATGGGCCGTGTGAGTGATATTCCTGAATCTACTAAACTTCGTATGGTTGATTTGTATCGGCACGGTAAAAATCAATGTTTTATAGCGAATTATTTACATTGTTCGCAATCGAGCGTTAGTAAAATACTAACACAATATTCAAAAATTGGAAAATTTCAAAATAATCGCCGAAATGGTGGCCAAAAACCAAAAACATCTGCTAGAGATGACAGAAAACTGAAGCGTATAGTTAAGAAAAACCGTTTTAAAAGTGTGTGATTCTTGCACCGAAAATGGAAAGAAGAAGGAGTTGAAGTTTCTACATCGACAACATTAAGACGTCACTATAAATTTAAATTTGAATCTCGTGTACCGAAAACAAAATTTCTCATGACTGCAAGACAAAAGCGTATAAGATTGAATTGGTGTAAATCAAGACGTTTATGGAGCAATGAAGCTTGGAAAAATATATTATTTAGTGATGAAAGTATGTTTTGTGTTTCATATGGTAATCAAGGTATTCGAGTTTGGAGAATGAAGCAAGAAGCATTTGATAAAGAATGCCTTAAATGTTCTGTAAAATTTGCTGCTAGCTTCATGGTTTGGGGTTGTATGAGTGCAGAAGGACCTGGAAAGTTATGCATCGTCTACGAAAAGGTTAACTCTCTGATATATCAAGAAATTTTAGAATATTACATGATTCCATCATCAGAAGATTTATTTGAAGATGATTTCATCTTTCAACAAGATTTAGCTTCCCCGGATACCTCGGTGTCAACTAAAAATTGGTTCCGCCAATGCAACATTAAGGTACTTCCTTGGCCACCAAATTCACCAGGTCTTAATCCCATCGAAAACTTATGGTGTATAATGAAGAAAAAACTTCAAGAAAATCCTCCTTCAAGTAAAACTGAGTTAGTGGCACGTATAAAGTCTATTTGGGCTAATAATGATAGAAATGTTTGTAAACACCTTGTATATAGTATGCAAGATCGATTGTACGCTGTTATGAAAGATAAAGGGGATGCTACAAAATATTAACTACCATTTACTTCATATTCATAAGGTAATATTGTTGTGTAAAATAAAATATTCTAATATTTTGAACCAATCTAAATTTTATTCTAATATTCTGGTGTGTTTAAGGAAGCTGTATACCTAATTTATCTGTATTTTATATTTTATAAATGTTAAAATCTTATCTAAACATTCCAGATTTAATTTATAAGAAATTTAATTGCATTTACTTAGTATAAAAAATAAATAAATGACAAATAATTTTTTCTTATTACTTTTTCTCAATTATTCTAATATTTTGAATATGAGCTGTATATCAGCTTAATGCATAAAACACATAAAGAGTTGCTACATTTTAGTTTGAAAAAGGTCATCATGAAGGTACATAGGAGAGGACATTATCAATTTGGTGTTCATGTAATCAGTGCTCTACTGCTGCACATACAAAATGTTTATTATACTTTCATAAAATTATTTTGGTCCTTTGTGACCAGTTATAATGCTGACATTAATTAAGAAGTATGAAGTCAATGACCAACTAATCATCTAAAGTTACCAGGTCTTGTGAAATTTCAGTTTGGATGTGACCTGCATCCAACACTTATTGATCTACACTGGTGGACAAAATTAAGAGATGGAAGGCATTTTCCCAAATATCTCGAGAAATACTGGATAAAAATAAATGAAAATTGGTATGTATATAACTTATAGTATGACAATAATATGCGCAAAGCAAAAATTAAAGTGTCATTCATTGGCAAGAGTTATTGGCAACAGTCCAATGTGGACAGAAATTCATGATGAAAGATGGCAATGAAAGTGAGGCTTGTATGGTGTGTGGTCGCCTCTAGTAGAGTATGTGGTCAGCTCTGACAGATAGACAGTATGCACAACGAGTATGCATGCTGTTAATAAAAGAGTTAAGGATTGCTTGTGGAAGACTCGCCCATTCTTCCACCTGAGCAGTTTTTAACTCCGGAATAGTTCTGGGTGGGGGTTGGCGTCTCGCAATAGCGCTTCCAAGAGCATCCCAAGCATGTTCAATGGGGTTAAGGTCAGGAGATTTGGCTGACCAATCCATTCGATGAATATCTTCGCTTTCCAGATACTCTTCAACCAGGCGAGTCCTATGTGGTCGGGCATTATTGTCCATAAAAACGAATTCAGGGCCAACAGCACCCCTGTAAAGATGCACATAGGATTGTAGGATCTCCTGACTGTACCTCTGGGCATTCACGGAACTAGTGTCAAACACATGGAGCGGGGTGCGGGTATCTTGCATGACCCTGCCTAAAACATCAGTACTCCACCAGCATAATGGTCCCTTTCCATGATGTTACTGGGATGGTATCGGGTCCCAGATTCTCTCCATATGAATATTCGACGAGAATCAGATTGAAGACTGAATCTGGACTCATCTGTGAACAGAACATTAGCCCATTGAAGCTGTGTCCAGTGCTGATGCTGTCTGCACCATTGTGCACACTCTCTTTTGTGGAAAGGAGTGAGTGGGATGCAAATGGCGGGCTTCCTGGCATACAACCCTCTTTCACCGAGCCTCCTGGCAATATTCATCCTTGAAACTAATGTTTCTGTGGCAACAGAAAGGTCCCTAGACAGTTGTGTCGCTGTAGACGTCCGTTGAGGAGTATCTGGAAAGCGAGGATATTCATCAAATGGATTGGCCAGCCAAATCTCCTGACCTTAACCCCATTGAGCATGCTTGGGATATACTCTTGGAAGGGCTATTGCGAGATGCCATCCCCCACCCAGAACCATTCCGGAGTTAAAAACTGCTCTGGTGGAAGAGCGGGAGAGTCTTCCACAAGCAATCCTTAACTCTCTTATTAACAGCTTGCATACTCATTGTGCATACTGCCTATCTGTCAAAGGTGACCACACACCTTACTAGAGGCAACCACACACCATACAAGCCTCACTTTCATTGCCATCTTTCATCAGGAATTTCAGTCCATATTGGACTGTTGCCAATAAATCTTGCCAATGAATGGCACTTTAATTTTTGCTTTGCACATATTATTGTCATACTATAAGTTATATCCATACCAATTTTCATTTATTTTTATCCAGTGTTTTTCGAGATATTTGGAAAAATGCCTTCCATCTCTTAATTTTGTCCACCAGTGTAGTTCCCATGGCTGTTTATCTCTGAAAGATACATGATTCGACCTGCTAGGCTAGAAAATCATAATTACGCATTAGAAAAGTATAACAAGTAACTAAAGAGCCTTGCTCTTTTTATGTCAGGGGGTGGTTAAAATGCATTATTTCACTTGCCATCGGCAAATGTATTTCTAACAGGTGAGTGAATATTAAAGCAGTCTTTGAAAAAATAAGCCTATAGAAGATATGCCAAAAATATTATTTTTATAAGTAGTTAGCTATGTTTTGTAACTTTTCATAATTACAGTGTAAACATGGTACTGAATATTATCCTATAACTAAGCTTTTTCTGAATATGAAAGAAATATATCTTGAAATGATGCAAATTTAAATATCAGTAATAAAAAAAAGCATAGTTTGCTACCCACAAGTTTATGAAGTAAATCCCTAGAAAAAAATAAATTGCTATAAGTAGTTTTTGTTCCTATAAAACTTTTTTAATGATATGAATTTGACCTCCTATAACAATTAATAGCTCTTAAAATAATTATAGATTTAAAAATGGTCTGCTCCAGTGTGTTTATCAAACATTTTTCTATAATACTATCCATTTTCATATTTGTATATGCAGTAGTTTTCATAATATTAGTGAAGAAACATCAGTCAATTAAAGAATTAATTAGTAAAGAAGATCAATTACCTTTGATCTTAAAAAAATCATTTACAGCAGTGGTAACAGTATTAGTTTTTTTCTGCATGTGCTAGAAAGTGTTTCGTAATTCATGTTTGACATGTGATTTTTCTTTCTTGTTTGTATTTAATGAAGTTTGATTTTTCTGATTATTTTTTCTTTTTAAATGTCATGGCATTTTCTTACATAAATATTTCATTTTTATAGCTTTCCTAAGCATCCCTTAATTGCAGCTTTAGAAGACAAAGAAGATTGTTTTCCTTTTATTCTTGAAACTCTCACAAGATGCATGTCATTGGATTGTGAAAGGTAATTATTCTTTGTTTTATTTTAACTTTCATCATAAGGCATATTCATAAACTACATAAAAAATATACAACTAAAATAATAAAAATTTCATTCTTCTGCAACCAAATTTTTTGAAGTTATGCTTTCAGAAATTGAACAGAAAAGGATGTCACACTTTGAATATCCTGTATTTTTCTTCATAAAGCTGTAACATTTCAATATTTTTTTCATTCTTCTGATACTAAGTTTGAGACGCTTTCAAAATGTGTCAATGAGTCATATAAGATCTTTTTTTTATTTTTTTTTTTAAGACAATTTTCTTTGATAAAAATAAATATTTTATCAATAATGCATCTAAAAAAAAAAATTCTAGAATTTATATTCATTGGATCTGAAATTATAATCTCAACTTAAAAGAGTGAATGTTGTGGCTGATAAATGCGATTTTAAGTTTTAAAATATATTTAATGTAAAATCCTGACTTTAAGCCTCCTTTTTTCAAAAGCAAAAGAAATTAAATGTATGAGGGGGATTTCTCAAAATCATTAAAAACTGTTTTTTACTATTAATTTAGAAGTAAATAAGGAAAATACAGAAGCTATTTAAAATAATAATAATAACATGAAAAAGCGGCTTCTGTGGGTTTCTCAGGGGTGATTGTGGTCTGGGTGTACCCTGGATTTCCTGGTTTGCCTATCGATCTCTCCAAGCTCATGAGATCGTTACATTTGGTGGAAAAAACCTTAAAAATTTAACCTAAAATGTGATGTAATAAAGGGCAGAAAGGATTGCAGAAAAATGCAATTATCGTTAACAGATTGTGGTAAAAATGCAATTTTTGTCAAAAAAGCAAAGGAAAAACAATTCTCATCGAAATATCGCGGAAGAAAACATAATTTTCTCCAAAAGATCACAAAAAAAAAGTTATTTTTGTCACAAGATTGCAAGAAGAAAGGCAAATTTCATCAAAAGATTGAAGGATAAACGGGATTTTCCTCAAAAGTCGAAGAATTAATGCAATTTTTGTCAAAAGATAGAAGAAAAAAATGAGATTTTTGTCAAAGCAATGAAGGGAAAAAACATGATTTTTGTCAAAAGGTCGGAGAAAAAACACAATTTTTGCCAAAAGTTTAAAGAAAAAATGCAATTTTGTTAGCAGTTTAAAGAAGAAAATGCAATTTTGTAATCAGATTGGGGGAAAAAAAAAAAAGGGTGATTTTCGCTGAAAGATAGAAGAAAAAGCATGATTTTCATCAAAAGATTGAAGGAAAAACATGATTTTTATCACACCATTGCAGTAAAAACACAGAATTGGGAGGCTCTCCCCCCCCCTTCTGCTGTAAACTTTCAGAAAAGTTCCTGTGAATCTGATACCTTCCCTCTCCCCCTTCCCCCCCCCCCCCCCCCCACACACACACACACTCAGAATCATCATTGGTATTGTGTTATCAATCTCAATCTTGGTACAAAAATGCCCAAAATTACATATAGAAATGCTAAGCACATTGTTAGTCTGGAATACCCAGGAAAAATAAACTTACCTTATGTAAGAGTAAAACTAAAAAATTAGCTTTTTTTTTTTTTTTTTTTCCTGAAAACACTTAAAATTTCAATTTTTTCAAGACTTGCCGTATACTACACATGGTGTGTAAATAAGTCATTATGATAAAGTTTTAAAATTCAATTAGATTTTTAATCACAGGATTTAAAAGAACATCACCATTTCATGAAAAATGTAATATTCAAACATTTAAAAAATATATATTTTAAAAAGGTGTTACACAATATATTAAAGACAATTTTTGACATGTTTCAGTTCCAATCAATATAAATATATCAGATGAGATGTACACAAGTACATCGCATTGTCAGGTGTCATTTGTATTGACCATGAGAGAAATTTTATATTATGGTTCTTATCTTGATTAGAACTGAAGGACGTAAAAAAGTGTTTGTTTTTAATGTATTGTATAACAACTTTCTTAAATAATGGAGCTTTAAAATTCAAAATATATTTGAATTTTAAAGCTCAACAATAATGACTTTGTAATTGTTCTGCACCCATTCTTTCTCAGAATAAAATTCTCTTTAACATGGTCATTCCTTTCAACATTTTAATCCCCTTTTTAAAAAAAGTTCCAACTTGAGAATGCTTCTAGTTATCTCTCCTGAAAGTCCTACAATACAAAGAAGTACTATATTTTAGCAATCTAAGAAGTTGTTTACCCTTGTAAATAAATGTCTTGAATAGTTTTTTGAAAGATATTTTCTTTTTAAGTATCATTGAATTGATGTGAATAGATTGCGAAATAGTTTAAACTTCTTTGTTTTTACATAATTTTATTGTTTAAAACATTGAATTAAAGTCTGATTAGAAAAGTAAAATAAATAAGTAAATAAAGTTTACTAATTTATGGAAAATTTATTATTATTTTTCTCATCAATTACAAATTATTTCTCTACATACTACCAGAAACAGGTTTTACTTACACTTAAAAATTTAATCTTTTTCAAAATTTTTATTAAGATTTGGGGAGGGGCGATTCAACAGGAGTCACTATTATGCTGTGCTTTTTATAATTCAATGCTCATTATTATTCTTTATCTTTAAAGGGAATTATCAAGGTGAATGCTGATACTGATTACTTTCTATACTGTTCTAGTAAAATGTTTAAATGTGTTTAAATAAAACTGTGTTCATTGTTTAATGACGATTTATGAAGATAACCATGTAAAATATTTTTCTGGGATAATTTAAAAGATTTACTTTCATATTTAGGAAAATTGGTGGAATATTTTTACACTCACTATCCTATTTTAGCCTCCATTTTTAATAAAAATGGTGCTCTGAAGTCCCCTTTTAAATAAAAATGCTCCCCCAAAGTCCCCTTTTTGAAGGCTAAAATATGTGTTGGGAGCCCTGTTTAAATTATTGTTGTTTATTTTGAGGTAAATTATTTTCATTTTCCTTGTAATTAATTTTTAAAAGAAGCATAATTATTTCTCATAAAAGTTGCAAAGTCAATTGCTAGTAGATATTCTGTATTGTCTTCTGCTGATTTATTATAATTTTAATGGCATCATACAATAACTTTTAAATGCCTAATTAATATTGCAATAATTATAATTTTGTTTTTCCTATATTACAGCTTCAAATGTTTTGATTTATGCATACAAATTTACAAAAATAACAAAAAACAATATTTCTGTAGGATGTTTTTTTTTTTGGGGGGGGGGCTGATTTTATTTTAGTATTCGCATTTTGGAACATGATTATAGATTGACAACTTATGCAAATGTAACAAATTATTTTCTGCTATATGCTATTGTGTATTGTTCTTGAGTATTTTCTTGAATTCCAAAAACATTTAGATTCCTAGTGGTAAAATGCAAGTAATATAGGCAAAACAATAAAAGGTAATAATATATTTTTTATGCAAATTAATTTACATTTTCTTTATACCTGTGATAAATGCTTAAACATATATATATATATTTTTTTTTTTTCAAAAGTTCAAATCAACCTTATATTTTATAGGAAAATAAGGTCATCATTATTATGTAGGAAAATATGTTTTGTATTACAAATAATGCAATGTTCCCATTTGGGAACATTGACGTTTAAACAGTTAATAAAAAGTGACAGCACTGTCCATCTCCATACAGAAATTATAACTTTTGCTAAATTTATATGATTTTTGCTTTGTATATGAAGCTGAGATTTTCTATTTATGTATTATACTTTATATTGTCATTTAATGTGTAATAAAATGTTTAATTTGTAGGTCTGTTCAAGTAATGAAACCTGTGATTTGCTATATTTTGTGTAATCCTTCTCAGAAAGAGAGTTTGGATTACCTGAAGGTATTTTTTCTGGAAGCATTTGTTAAAGAAATGAATGGTTCAACAAATGTTCTTCAGCTTGCATTTAAATATATGCCATTCATGCAAGTATGATATATTATTTCTTGTTTTTTAGCATCTTTAAAATATATTCAAATTATTGTGCTATTGAAATATTTCTAAAATATTTTTCTGAGTAAAGCTAAAGCCATTAGCATGATATAGTTTTCGCTTTTGATAAATTAAAATATCTGTAACTTGTTATTTATATCTTGAATTAATGCTTTGTATTAATAGTTAATTTTGAAAATTCTTTGGTTTATATCAGCGATTCCCAAACTTTATTGCTACGTGATCAACCTTTAAGTAAAAAAAAAAAATTTGCAACACACATATTATAAGTATGTATGTAATTAAGTATGAAAATTTTTATATGACCTCTATAAACTATCGGCTATCCTATTCTACGAAAAAGAAAATTTCCATATTAAGTATACACTATCAATAAAAACAAGAATTGATAATCCAAAATTGTGTATGTGGAATAGTAATGAAAAGAAATCACAAACTACAATGATTATTGAAAACATCGGATGTATTGAAATTTTTCTGCCACAGCTAATATCATCTGTATAAATAGTTTGTGTTGACACGTTTGCTCATATTTTATCAAGCGATTTTTGGCATTTGAAAGAAAGAAACTGACTTTATCACTATGTATTGTAAAATTTGTAAAAAAAAAAAAAAAAAAAAAAAAAAAAAAATTATTATTACCATATATACTTGCATATAAATCGACCCCCTAACTTATGTGGTTAAAAAAAAAAAAAAAAAAAAAAAAATTTAAAACCTGCGTATGTCAACCCCCTTCCAAAGAAAAAAAATTAAAATAAGTCTATCATATTTTCTTAATTTTTTTTGTGCAAGAAAAATAATTTATACATGCAAAAAGAAACAGAATTTCTGCATAACAATTGCTGCCATTGAATAAGAAAAACTTATGTAAAACGCTATTGACTCAAAAGTACTGAATGCATGCCGAATGTCATGACGTCAAACTTCCGATTGACTGCCGTAAATAGTGAAATAACTAGTGATCTGACGATCACAGCTCAGGAACACTAAAAGGAGCATATTTTGAAGTATCGGCATGGCAGCACCCGGAAATAATGATGCTCCAATGTAGTTTGCTGTTGATTTGGAGAGGGTAAAAATAACAGTTTGTCATTTTACCTATTATACTTTAATCAGTATTTTAAGTCAACATGACAACATTTTCTTTGTATTGGAAATGTGTTCTTGATATAAATCACGCATTTGTATTTGTTTGTTTATTTGTTTTCTGCAGTCGGGTAGGTTAGATTATTTTTTTTGACAAATAAACTACAAATAATCCGAAATTTGGAGTCGTCCAGATTCAGAGGGCTCTGGATTTTGTAAATGCAATGGAGTGCTGCAGCACCGATTCACTAGCAAACTGTTTCCCGATATTTTATTTATATATTATTTTTTTAGGTCTTGCATATAAGTCGACCCCCTACTTTAAAGTTCTTTTTTTGTCAAAAATTTCTCGACCTATACGCGAGTATATATGGTAAGTACAAGGTATCTGAAATGAAACTATCATGCTACTAGATTAGAATCATCATTTACTTCCAGTTCTCTTTCAAAAAGTCTGCTACAGAATGCCTCTGAATCTTGTGTATACCTTTAGGTACTACTGTTTATTATATGATTCAGTTGAGGTGTATTATGAGTTTAACTCTCGCCAGCTCCATTGCACACTCTATATAATCTTATAAAAATTGATAAAATATCTACATTATTGTTAAATTTATTATCAAAAATCAGGATTCAGATTGAAGTAAAATATCCTGTAAATTTGAGGGTATAAGATTTCAACTCTGGTTTCTTATTCAAAAAATATTTGTATCAGTTCTTAAAGTTTGTAAAAGTAAGTAAAACATTGCACTGAAATACCCTGTATTACAGATTATCAAACTTGGGTTTTTCAAGTTGCAGAATATATATATATAGTTATAGAATATATGTATAAAACAATATTTAATAGAAAACTGCAGTAGATATTTTATATTTAATATGTGTTTCTTTTATTGCCACTAATACCACCAAAAAGCATTTTATATGAGAAACAACGATTTTGCATTCAAATTAAGTTTTGAAATAAAGTTTTGTTTGAAAATGCTTTTTCTGACAAAAGTCTTGAAAGTTATTGAAACCTTTTGGAAAACCTCTATTTTAAAGTTTGATATTTCATTTCATAACATCACATAATTTTTAAGTAAAGATGTAAAATTGTACGTAAATGGAAAGATAATTTAGTGCAGGATGTGATGTAATAATTTACAGGAGGGTTATATGTTTTTTAATAACATTTGTCAAGAATGAAACTGAAATATATAGATAAAATTAGATGTACAAAACATTTTATTGAGAACAGTTGATTCTTATTTGAGTTTACTTTAATACTAATGACAACCTTAAAATGACTTTCCATTTTGTTGAAATAAAAAAGGTTAATTTTCTTGAAGATTATATATTGCAATCTCAGTTTCGATTAAAATATCTCATAGATGTGTCTTTTGGCATTGTACATTCCCATACATAACTCAATTTTTGACTGTCTTTTTAATATATCTCTATTAGGATCTTTAACAGAAAGCATAGTGCAATAAAAATGCAAATCTTTTTTTACTTCATTGCTTATATCTTCTATGCCATGACCATCAAACATATAAATTCTTGGGTCCTCAATCCAAATATCACTGTCCCATGATTTTTTGAATAGATAACATGTATTTTAGCTTGGTTTATTCTTTTAAAACCTTGTTTTAAAGAAACAAAATGCTTTTTCATAGAATTTTAGCATTTAGACAAAAATACTGCCATCTATACAGAACTGTACTCTACTTCAACTTCACATCGCAGTGTGTCAATTTCTTAAGATGTATATATGTTTGTATATATTTAGAGCATTTTTCTTCCCATTGCTTAAACATAGATTTGTTATTCTTAATCCATCAGCTGAATCTGTACATCTTTTTCTGTTTTTACAAGCTTTGTTTTGGATAACTTTGATATATTCAAAGGTTAGTTTTTTCTCTGTATTTTTCCATCGTAAATAGCCTTCTTCATTTAACAGATACAGCGGTGTACAGTTATACATCGCTTTTTTGGTAAGCAATTAACTTTTTACTTTGTGTTTTGTTTTATTTCATTATCTTTAATAACTCAATTATTAAAAGTTTCACCAACTTGGATTATTACCAACTATTATTGATGGCAATCATAATGATAAAGTCCTTTAACCCCTTAACGCGCAGTGTTGCCGGGTCGGCAACACCTAAATTCCCCCTGTTTAGAGACAGAAAAACTCCGTGAATATTTCAAAAACTATTCTAATGGCTACTTTAAATCTTTCTTATGAGTTCTAGATGGCAGCACCACAGAGATCAAACTCTACTTTTTTTAAAATAATAGGTAAAATGTTTTACTGTAATACGCGCTTCACAGCAATGCTCTTCTCACTGCACTTATCAATGCTTTACTTATGGGAGGTTACCACTTCGGCAACAGCTGTATAATTAAAATAGTTAGTGCAATCTTTACAAAACAATACCTGTGTACTCCTCTATGCCTAAATAGTTTGCCTAATTTTTTTGTCTTTAAATTCCAATTTTAAAGAGTAGTGTGCCGGAAAGGGTTAATCAGTAGGAATACATCACATCAGTAGTTGAAATTCTACCCTAAGTTGAATAAAATGCCTGCCACTCTAAACATTCATGTACATTGGATACAATCAAATGAAAGAAAAATACTTTACATAAACCTATTCAAGTTTTATTGTTTTCTGATTATTTTGCTATTGATCAGTGATACAAATGTATCTCCAAGGGTTGAGGGAATGACAGAGTTGCATTTTGCAATAAGAAGCATTATTGTCGATTTAAATCTCTGTGAAAAAAAGTTTAAGTTGACTCACGGAACATGATTTAAAATATAATTAAGCTGAAAAAGTATTAACTTAAACTATTATGGAGGATCAAATGAAAATGACAATTTAAGAATAAAATAATGTTTATCAAAAGTTTTAAAATAAAAAACAATAATGTAGATATAAACTTTAGAAAAATATATCAATTAACAAAAGAAGCAAAAACACTTATCTGAATTAAATATCACTGGAAACATTTTGTATTATCATGATACTAACAATAATGATGGTTTGAATTTTATTTAATTATTAATTTAACAATTTAAAGTCAAACAATCATTTCAGAATGGCATTTTCCCTCTGAAGCTTAATGTCATTTTGACCATGATTAAATGTAAGAAAATAATGTTAGTTATCTCAAATCCACAACATAATATGATATTCATTCAAAAGAGATGTTTAGAAACTGTAGACCATATTCCAAGTCTGTTCCTTTAACTTCTCCAGTACTAAAAATCCTTCAAAACAAATTTCTGTATTTATATAACCACTAGCTGACCTGCCCGGTATTGCCCAGGTCCGTATTAACAATATTAAACAAACTTAAAATTTGTATGATTTTATCATTAACTCGAAACATGCAGAAATGCATTGTCTGAAATATGTGTCCACTGACTGAGTGAAAAATCGGTTTAAAAAACAACTAATATTAAGCTCTAAAAATACTCAAAATGAGCAATGAGAAACGTGGGAGGGAATATGTATCCAACGATTGCATGATTTTCGTGTTAAAGTGTTGATATTTACCTGTAAAAATCACTGTTAAGTCACGTAACTAATTATTTTTTTCACTTAGAAATCCCGAATGAAATATTTTGAATTTCAAACTAATTATATCACTCTTAAATCCGACTATACCATGAATGAAATCAATACTCGATGGTTGCTAAAAGGTTGGTATATAGTATTATAATTTCAGAGCCATTTAACAAAAATAAGTGTTATTTTTAATCAAATCATGCGTAATGTTCACTATGTGGATAAATTCCTAACCGTAAACTTTTGCACCGTAACCATAACCTGCCTGTAACCTAACTGCGACTTAACATTATTCTACCATAAATTAAATATAACATAAATGTAACCTAGCCTTCACTTTATTGTAACCTATCCTTATTTTAACCGTAACATAAATGCAATTTAACTTTAACCTAACTTAACTGTGACCTACCTGTAAATTAAACATAAAAGGGAAATTAAACATAATCAAAGACTTACCCATAATGTAATTGCAACTTAAATGTTACCTAACCATATATTGGGTTCATGTGCATGGAAATTATTTTGTCTTGTTTGGATCTGGTAATGATTCATTAGAATATTTTTGTTCGATTCAGATTTTAGGTATTTTTTTAATATGAATTTTAATGTTCTGGTCAGATTCATGTCTATGGAAATTATTTTGCCTTGCTCGGATCCAGTTATGGTTCTGTGGAATATTTTTGTCGGGAACAGATTTGGTTCAATTCAGATTTCGGCTTTTTCTTCAAATGGAATTTTTGGGTTCAGGTTTTCTTGCGTGTTCACGGAAATTATTTTGCCTTGTTCGAATAAGAATATGCTTCAATGGAATATATTTTTTTCAAGTTCACATTTGGTTCAGTTCAGATTTCGTGATTTTTTCTAAGAAAGTTTTTAGGTTCAGATTCGACTCATGTGCATGGAAATTTTTTGTCTTATTCGGATCCGGTTACAGTTCTTTGCTATATTTTTTATCAGATTCAGATTTGGTTCGATTCAAATTTCAGGTATTTTTTCAAATAGAATTTTTAGGTTCGGATCTCATTCATGTCCACAGAAATTATTTTGTCATACTCGAATCCAGTTATGATTCTTTCGAATATTTTGGTCAGATTCAGATGTGGTTTGGGTCTAATTTCAGGGTTTATTCAGTTAAAATTTTTTAGGATCGAGTCGGGTTTATGTCCATGGAAATTATTTCATCTTCGGTGGATTGGATTATAGTTCTTTTGAATATTGTTGTCGGGTTGAGATTTGGTTCAATTTAGATTTCAGGTTTTTCTTCAAATATAACTGTTGGATTCGGGTCTTCTTATGTGTTCACGGAAATTATTCTGTCTTGTTCGAATAAGGATATGCTTCACTGGAATATTTTTGCCAAGTTCAGATTTTGTTCAGTTCAGATTTCAGGATTTTTTCAAAGAAATTTTTGGTTTCAGATTGGGTTCATGTCCATGGAAATATTTTGTCTTGTTTGGATCTGGTCGTGTTTCTTTGAAATAGTTTTGTTAGATTCAGATTTGGTTCGATTCAAATTTCAGGTATTTTTTCGAATTTTAGGTTTGTATCGGGTTCATGTCCATGGAAATTATTTTGCCTTACTCGAATCCAGTTATGGTTCTTTCGAATATTTTCAGGGTTGCCACGCCACCTGGAGAACCTGGAAAACCGGGAAAACACAGGGAATTTTAAATCTCCTCCCAAAACAGGGAAAATCCAGGGAATTTTTAAAAAAATCTTAAAAAATCTGGAAAACACATGGAATTTGGTAATGGCAAATTATAACATTTCTAATTAGCCTTCATACACGCATATATTTTTTCGCACTCAACATGGAATAAATGCGTTGCAGTACAGGGAAAATACAGGGAATATTTTTTCAAGATTAGAGTGGCAACCCTGATTTTGGTCAGATTTAGATGTGGTCTGGGGCAAAATTCAGGTTTTTTCAAATGGAATTTTTTAGGTTTGAGTCAGGTTTATGACCACGGAAAGTATTTTCTCTTGCTGGGATCGGGTTGTAGTTCTCTGGAACATTTTTATCGGTTTCAGATTTCGTTCGGGTCATATTTCGGGTTTTTTTTAAAAGAATATATTTAGGTTCGGGTGAGGTTTCATGGCCACAAAATTTATTTTTCCTTGTTTGGATCGGTTTATGCTTCATTTGAACATTTTTGCAGGATTCAGATTTGGTTCAGATTCAGGGTCAGTTATCAAATCCATAGTTTTTTTCAAAGAGAATTTTTAGGTTTGGGTCAGGTTTATACCCTCGGAAATTTTGTCTATCACAGATCGGATTGTGGTCTGTTTTTTTTTTTTTTTTTTTTTTTTTTTTCCTGGTTGGGATAGGGTTATGTTTAAATTAGTCTGAACATTAAGGTTATAATCAGATTTGCTTAAAAAAATAAACTCCTAGAAAAGTGTTGTGTAATTTTTTTTACTGCAACACAGCTGATGACTCATACATTCTAATGTTCGAAATGCCAAAAATCTGCGTACAACCATACAGTAAAAAGAAATTAATAGAGTGCAGTATAATGTCTTGGGGTGACGCCAAAAATGTTACTCTAAAATCCGCTACATTAAGGGTGTATTCCGTTTAAAAGCACTTATTTTCAGATTTATTTTTAAATTCATTTTTGCTCTCAAATGCACAAAACTTTCAAAATCGCTTATTTAGAAACTATAAAATGTGCCGTGTTTGTCGATTTTTTAGTAAATGTAGAAAATATTGCAAAAAAGGATGTCAAAGTTGCCAATTTGAACAGAAATTTCCGAATCTGGAGATCTGGTTTCGAAAAAAATGATCGAACTGAGAAAACAGTTGCTTATAAATCAAATTCTAATTAATTCATTAAAAAAATTACTTCACACGGCACTTATACATCACTTCAAAAATCACCCCAGGAAGTTTTATGTTTCTACTTTTAAAAATGAATCTGAAAATGTATTGGAAAATTTTGAGTTGTTGAAGTTGGAAAATCATTTTTTCGTATACACTCTTAAGTCCAAATAAGCACCAACAAAACCATGTGCTTTGACACTCCGATCAATTCAAACTGGTTTAAACCCGTATGTCTTTTTTTTTGTCTTTTAGCTTCTAAACTGTTATTAAATAGATGACTAAAATTTCTTTTAAAAAATAACTCTTTGTGCCATTAATGGCTGTAATACATGATCGGAATGCATAAAAGATACAAATAGATCAATCATAGGCAAGAATTATTTGATTATTTTTATCATATGACTTTGAAATATCAATATAGAAGCATCATTTAAGATTTTGCTTGAAAAGTTAACATTCTTTCGTTAATGTCTTAAAATCGTCTGCACTCTGAAATCTAGATTTTAGATTAACATTTGTTATTTAAGTTTTCATGCATGATTTTAAAAGAATGTTTTCATCAATATATTTTATATATTGACATGGAATTATTAATATGTTGTTAAATCATAAACATTTTTCATCTAAGTTATAAAGTATTAAAAAGTTCTGAAAAAAAAGAAAACTTTTAGTAATACAATTTTTAGTTCAAATCAAAGGTTTTCTATATTTTATTTAATTTTATTTTGACATTTAATTATTTCTAATTTTCCAATTTCAATTATTTTAAGAGCAAACATTTATTTTAATAAATAATATAATAGAAAAAAAAACATTTAAATAAATTACTATTTCTTCGTAAAATATGCTTCAGCTGTAATTCATTTCTTTCGTCTTATTAATACAAAATTCCTTCCTTGTGCTTTTGTTTGAGACATTAAAATTTCAGCGATAAATGGTTTCATATTGTAAACCTTTTTTTCGGATTACTTCACTTCCACCTATCTTTTTCTCCGTGACGTACAGCAGCTGTGATAAAAAAAAATCCTCATTTAAACTGACAGTTTGCCAGTCTATGAATTTTAAAGGTCTGTCCCAGCTTTTTTAATTATTTCTTCGAAAATTTTATGCAACCAACCAACCATAAGAAAATAAAGGGAAAAAAGTGAAAAAAAGGCGATTTTTTATGAGAGTGAGCTTTGGAATTTAATTAATAACTCAGTTAATAAATAGAATTTTCAAATTCTGAGCTTCAGGTGCATCAGGAGAGATATTGGGCTACTCTCATAAAAATTTTGAGCTCCGTACGTCCCATAGATTTTGCTAGCCATCGCAGACACACACACACACACAGACAGAACATTTTGTTCTTTTATTAGTATAGATATCTTGATGAACTGCTGTAACCATCTGCATCTCATTACCACACTGAATGAACTGAAATGCATCTCATTAACTCACATATTTGAGATGTGTGCAAAAATCAAACAGCTTTGCCATTCAAAAATTCTTCATAAATTACATGAGTATTCATCTTTTTTAAGATGATAACAAAGTACTTTACTGGACTTTATTAACACTAATGTCATGGAACTTTGATCATTAATGGGTTTTAAAGAAACTTCATTATTAAAAAATGAAAGGAAAATGTTGACTAAAATTGCAAACTTCAAAATTGAAGCATGATTGTGTGAAGATAACATGATTCAAAAGGGTTGTGAACAGTCCTGAAAATGCTTTGATAAAAATAGCTTAAGAGTCACTGAAAAAGACTTGGATGATAATTTTAAGTCTATGGCAGATTATTTTCAAATATCTCGCTCAAATTTAAATATTTTTACTTTTTTTTTTTTTTTTTTTTTTTGCATAGGATAGCTAAGGACAACTACAACCGAGGTAGTTTATACTTTTTCAGTTTTGGCTAAATTTTTTTATATTATGATAGTTTCAATTTCAGAACCAATTCCAAAAGTTTTTTTTTTTTTTTTTTTTTTAATCTGAAACAAAAATTAAACTTGTAAAAACTAGTCCGGTTGAGATTGACCTCAGCTGTTCTATGCAAAAAAATTCCTGTAAAAATATTTAAATTTGAGCAAGATACTTGAAAATAATGCCACCATAGACTTAACATTATTATCAGGGTCTTTTTCATTGACTAGTGTAGGCTCTTAAGAAAATGTCACTAAAACATCCATATATAAAACTAAAGAAACAAAAATCAATGAATGTCTGTATATAAGTCTTGAACATACAAAAAGCAAGTATCTATGCATTTTATACATCTCTTTTTTTTATTTCTAAAACTGGAAATGAACAGTGGCTGAATGAACAGCTTTGGAATGAACAGTGTGTTGATGTTGGATTGCATATCCAAATCCTATCTAAAACAAAACTCTGCCACTATTGTAGTGAGGAAAATTACACCACATTACAAGGTACGCGAAAGATAGTGGTTAGTGTTAATAAAGTAATATTAAGATAATATCCCAATCCGCGTTGTGAAAGATTGTACTGGATATTACCAAAAAAAATTTTTTTCTTTTAAATTTATCAATAATTTAAATAAAGGAAAATCGCAATAGCTCAGACTCAAACTTATTTAACGTTTAAATTTGCAAATCAGGATTCTATTGGGCTACATAAAATTAACAAGATAAAAGAATCTGATCGTTATTATTAAAGGTTATTAATCTATTAATTCACTGAAAATAAATAGAGTAAAAGAAATCATGGAAAAAACACAAATACATATATACACTCAAACATTTATTCTCAAAATATACAAATGGTAAATACAAATAACAAATAGTAAGATTCACCAATAAAGATCTATTTACTTACTACACTTAATTTTTTTGTTTTAAATTCAACTTAAATACTGGATATTGTTAAATGCTCACAGCACAATCTACAGGGCTATTCACCCAAAAAAATATTCATTAGTTTTATTTTATTATTATTTTAATTAATTTTATCAATTAAAACTTAAATAGTGAATTTTTTTTTTTTTTTTTTTTTTTTACATAAAACAAAATATTTTTTTTCAAATGGCCTTATCACTTGGAAGGATTATAAAAAAAATTTCTCACCATAAACCACGGCATCCGGCAGACTTGATAATCGTCTTAGATAGTCCTGTATGATTATGGAATGTCTCTTGCAATAAGCGCACCACTCATCCATGTAAATATTATTCATTAGTGTTCATAGAGTTGTATCTTGTTGAAAATCACATCAAGTCCGTTTAATAATGGAAAGTTGCAGAGAGGCATAAATAATAATCTTGGAGAATGTCTAAATGAGGAATCATATCGGGCCTGATGAGAATCATGCAGAGTCAGTTTAAATGGACTATCGTATATCAATTGAAAATCATCACACCAAGTCCATTCGGCACTGGTAGGCTGCGGAGAGGCAAAAAAAATAATCTTGGAGAATGTCTAAATGAGGAATCATATCGGGCCTGATGAGAATCATGCAGAGTCAGTTTATAAATGGACTATCGCATATCAATTGAAAATCATCACACCAAGTCCATTCGGCACTGGTAGGCTGCGGAGAGGTATAAAAAATAATCTTGGAGAATGTCTATTCATATTTCTTCTATAATTTGCACCTCGTTCCAAAGTCCCTTTTTAAAGAAAAATTAAACACATTTTTTTTTTTCTTCCACTGATCTCCAGATGACGGAAAACAACATCTGAGAGAAAAGAAAATTTTTTTCTTTCCTCTCCATCTCTCTGTCCGGATGACTCTTCTTTCATTGGTTACTCAAAAAAAGATTTTAATCGTCCTTTGTAATCCCAAGCAGGTCATTGGTACCTTGACCATTGGGGAGGTATGTCTTTTTATTTTTTCCACCCCTTTCTCTTTTTTTTGTTTATTTGGCTTCTTCCTCCCGTTCAACCCCTCGTGATGCTGCCGCTCCTGTGTATGACTGTCGACCACACGCAACGCTTATCCCCTGGTTGTAAATAATCGTTGAAAGCCTCATAAATTCTTATTATACTGATAAGAGTGAATTTGTTTTAGTATTGTTTGAAACTCGTCATTTTGTTGTATCGGCTTAATTTCATTTACCTCAGTAATTTTATCTTCGTTAGAAGTTAATTGTATAATTGAGTTATTGAGTTTAAAAGTATTATTTTCAAAATCCATAATTATTTTATTACTTTTTAAAAAATCGTATCCTAAAATAATTTTGTAATTACGATCAAATTCTTCTTTAGTTACATAAAATGTGCCATTTTTGAAAGTGTTGTTAAATCTAAACTTAAATTTTACACAGTGTTTAAAAGGAATCGATTTATTTGATAAAGTTGTAATTTTCATAGCGTTGGCTAAATATTTAATTTTTATATCTGTCTGTTTTATTTTCTCGAAGACCCCTGGGGATATTAAACTTATACTCGCCCCACTATCGATAAGGCTTGGTATAATTATATCTTTCTTTATTTTTAAATTCCATATTGGTAATTCATTGCTTTTACCTGAATTACAACTTGCAATTAATTTTTCTTTAATCATCTTTTTTTTGTTCTCATTTCTTCTTATCTCTGTCTTTTTTGTTTGTTTTTGTTTAATTATTTTTAGTTCCTTGTTTGCTTTATGTTTTATGTTATAACCCTGTTTTTTTTTTCAATGATGCGGGACCTATGGGCTTGTATTTCTCTCAATTTTGTAAGTCCCTTTACCGGTTTAAATTACTTTGTCCTCTGTTCCTGTTATGATTTTGCCTACCCCTTCTGTCTCTGTTTTCATTTGGAAAGGTAATTGTGGGCTGATGATCCCTGTTTCTCTCATTATTTTGCGGCAAAAGATTTTGGCTATTTTGCATATCTGCGAAATTGTGATGCTGCCCTGTATATGCGATTTGTGTATTGTTTCCCTGTGTTGGGTCAAAATTTTGCATTGGAACCATATTTTGCATATTATAATTTCCATGATACATTTGATTAGATCCTATCGGTGATTGGTGCAAATTTTGCCAATTTGGCATCTGATTTTGCATATCATTAAATCTAATTTGATTGTTATGAGATCTTGCAAAATCGAATGTTTGTGGTGCTTGAAAATGTTGTGCATAGTTTTGTGGAAATCTTGTAAAGCTTCTATAATTGTTATTTTGATAGTAATTCTTGTGAAATCTTGGCCTAACATTGTTTTGTGCTCCCCTCGGTTGAAAAAAATTCGCACTTTTTTGATTAAAATAACAATTTTGTGTCTGGTGATTGGACTTGTTGCATAAATGACAAAAATTTTGTGTTATATGATTTTTTTCCGCTTTGTTTTGTTCACTTTCGTTTTTGTCGATTTGTAAACTTTTTATTTGTTCTTTCAGCTGTTGTATCTCTGATTTTTGGTCTTGTGACATGCTAATAAGTGCCTCAATTAATTTATTTTCACTTGTTTCCGTCAAATTATTTATTTCACCTGCACATTTACTGTTTAATGCACTTTCGATGTTTTTAGCTTTTTTTACCGCATCTTCGAAATTTGTTGGTGGATATTTTTTTAATTCGAAAGAAATGTCCGGTCTTAGCGCCTCAAGATATTTTGTTAATTTTATAGTCTCTAATAATTCTTTGGTTCCATTCTTTTGTTCATGTCCTGATAGAGCAAGATATTTCAATGCTTCTATATTGAACTTTTTTGTGAATTCCTCAATAGTTTGATTGGCTGTTTGTTTGGCATTTATAAATTGCAACTGAGCATCAGCAAAAGATCTTTCTTTTTGGAATTGTTTTATCACATTTTGTTTAAACGTTTTATAGTCTTGTGCTTTATGCAATTCATTTGTATTTCTCATAACTTCTCTTGCTTGCCCTTTGAATTTTGATTTCGCCAACACCAATTTTATGTCGTCGGGAAATTGTGCCGCTACAGCTAACTCCACAAATTCTTCAAAAAAATGTGTTATGTTTTGATTCGGTTTATCCTCAAAATTTTGTAATGAATTTATCAGAGTATCCACTCCAATCGTGAATGATTCCCTTTCGTTAGAAGCCTGTCTTCCCTTTCTTCCTGTCCTGTCATATTTATTTATCTATTTTGAAAATCTCTAACAGATTGATGTTTAATTGTTTTTCTTTAATTTTTTTTTTTTTTTTTTTTTTTTTTAGCACTGTGAATTATTATGTACTGTACTCTCAAAATATAATTTTTTATCTAGGTATCGAAATTACACTCACATAAAGGAAAAGAGAAAAAAAATATTTCATAGCAATTTCAAAATCCCCCTAACTATTTTCTATAGACACACATAGATAATAATCACAAAATAAATTTTCAAAGTACAGATATATATATATATAAACAAATCTTTAGTAATGAAGGCTTTTTTTTTTTTTTTTTTTTTTTATAATGTGCTGTGAGCTAAACCAGCTCTCCTCTGTAAGAATTCATTTCATACGTATAATTATTAATTTTGTTCATTATTATTAATTTTTCTAGAAATGCATAAAATATCAATTTTGTTTTACACAATATAGGTAAGTGATGTTTTGTTAGCAAAAGAAGAGAAATAGAAAATAGGTAATTGAGGAGAAAAATTTATCATACTGAAAATATATTTCTATGTATAATCAAATGCAGAAGAAAAAAAAATTAAATTTTTAATCCTAAATGCAAATTAAACACCTGGTATTAGCACCATTAAACTTTAGTAATGTAGTGAGGAAAATTACACCACATTACAAGGTACGCGAAAGATAGTGGTTAGTGTTAATAAAGTAATATTAAGATAATATCCCAATCCGCGTTGTGAAAGATTGTACTGGATATTACCAAAAAAAATTGTTTTCTTTTAAATTTATCAATAATTTAAATAAAGGAAAATCGCAATAGCTCAGACTCAAACTTATTTAACGTTTAAATTTGCAAATCAGGATTCTATTGGGCTACATAAAATTAACAAGATAAAAGAATCTGATCGTTATTATTAAAGGTTATTAATCTATTAATTCACTGAAAATAAATAGAGTAAAAGAAATCATGGAAAAAACACAAATACATATATACACTCAAACATTTATTCTCAAAATATACAAATGGTAAATACAAATAACAAATAGTAAGATTCACCAATAAAGATCTATTTACTTACTACACTTAATTTTTTTGTTTTAAATTCAACTTAAATACTGGATATTGTTAAATGCTCACAGCACAATCTACAGGGTTATTCACCCAAAAAAATATTCATTAGTTTTATTTTATTATTATTTTAATTAATTTTATCAATTAAAACTTAAATAGTGAATTTTTTTTTTTTTTTTTTTTTTTTTTTTTTTATTATTATTCACATAAAACAAAATATTTTTTTTCAAATGGCCTTATCACTTGGAAGGATTATAAAAAAAATTTCTCACCATAACCACGGCATCCGGCAGATTTGATAATCGTCTTAGATAGTCCTGTATGATTATGGAATGTCTCTTGCAATAAGCGCACCACTCATCCATGTAAATATTATTCATTAGTGTTCATAGAGTTGTATCTTGTTGAAAATCACACTAAGTCCGTTTAATAATGGAAAGTTGCAGAGAGGCATAAATAATAATCTTGGAGAATGTCTAAATGAGGAATCATATTGGGCCTGATGAGAATCATGCAGAGTCAGTTTAAATGGACTATCGCATATCAATTGAAAATCATCACACCAAGTCCATTCAGCACTGGTAGGCTGCGGAGAGGCAAAAAAAGTAATCTTGGAGAATGTCTAAATGAGGAATCATATCGGGCCTGATGAGAATCATGCAGAGTCAGTTTATAAATGGACTATCGCATATCAATTGAAAATCATCACACCAAGTCCATTCGGCACTGGTAGGCTGCGGAGAGGCATAAAAAATAATCTTGGAGAACGTCTATTCATATTTCTTCTATAATTTGCACCTCGTTCCAAAGTCCCTTTTTAAAGAAAAATTAAACACATTTTTTTTTTCTTCCACTGATCTCCAGATGACGGAAAACAACATCTGAGAGAAAAGAAAATTTTTTTCTTTCCTCTCCATCTTTCTGTCCGGATGACTCTTCTTTCATTGGTTACTCAAAAAAAGATTTTAATGTCCCTTGTAATCTCAAGCAGGTCATTGGTACCTTGACCATTGGGGAAGTATGTCTTTTTATTTTTTCCACCCCTTTCTCTTTTTTTTGTTTATTTGGCTTCTTCCTCCCGTTCAACCCCTCGTGATGCTACCGCTCCTGTGTATGATTGTCGACCACACGCAACGCTTATCCCCTGGTTGTAAATAATCGTTGAAAGCCTCATAAATTCTGCACTTGTTCCTTCGATTTTTTATGTCAAAGGCTGGCGACGAACCATAGTTTATAGTTTTATTGCCCCACTTTGTCTGGGAATTCATGGTGATAATCCCTCCAAGACTACACATGTGCATTATTATTATTATTATTATTATAAATAAAATCTTGCAGTTTTTTACTGCAATTAGCTTTCAACTTTACCTAATAATTAAAAATATTATAATTATTATTTCTTGGTTATTGCTAAAATAAATTCAAAATTTTATTTCAATTTTTATATACCTATTTATATTTTTTTTGATTGTGCTGTTCATTTTCTTTTTATACATATTTACTTAAGCAATGTCGTGACAATTTCGTCACTACAACTATCTTGTAGCAATAACAAGAACTATTAAGAAGTTGAAAGTAAGAAAGAAAGATCACTTATACAAATAGACATTTCTAGTAGGTAAAAGTGTTTTGAGGTAAACAAAATTACTGGCTCGAGAAATACTTTAGAAGTTGTAACTAAACAGACTTTAATAAATACTTTAAGTTATTAAAAAAGGGATTAATACACTGCTGTAAATTAAAGGCTAGTGACTTTTATGAAACTAAATAAAAGAAATGTTTATTTGATAGGCAATATATGGATACATGTATAGGGACAAGACCAAAGGCATGCATATATTTAATTGCTATAATAAATAAAATATTAATTTTACATGCCATATTTCATAATATTCTTGATTGAATTATTTTTCCAGTGGTTTGTACTTCTAATGCATTATTAAAGAAAAATATAGTATTATAAACTATTAAACGCTGAAAAGTAATTTTTACCAAAAGGTTTCCATAATGTTGACTAAGATTGTAAATGAAATTCTGAATTGAACATGAAGCAATTAAAAATTCATTGCATATTTCTTTATGTAAATTAAAAATCCTCAATTTTAATCATTTTAATATTTATTTATGATTTTGAATTCATATTTTTCAGATTGAGTCCCTGCACAAAACAATTGGACTTACATTATTTGTTAATAAATTGAATGACTGTTTACTAAAAATCAGTGCTGATGAACCAGAGTTTTCTGTTTTATTTGAACTATCATTGTTAGCTTCTTTCTCACTTCTTGAAAGGAGCATAAAGTTTGGATATAATCCACGTGAAGTAATTGAGCTTCTAATGCAGCTATGTTCTTTATTACCAAAGGTAAGCTTTTTGTGCTTTATAATACTATTTAACTATATCTATATATATATATTTTTTTTCAAACTAGAATTGCTTTAAAATAGCAACAAGCTTTGGCATTAGCGAAACAAAATCTAAGAAGGGGCAAGATTTTGGTACAATAAAATAAAATTGTATTTTTTAATTTGTAATAAACATACAAAATAAGCGATGCTAAGAATTTTTTATCAGAGCACCACATGATTGACTATTTTTAAACATACCTAGGTAAAAAATGTTTTAGTAATGTGACAATTTACAAATATTAAAAATACAAGCTACAGGCTACAGGCTTTTACTTATTAGAAATAGAAGATTGAAACAGATAATCTTATTTTTCTTCAGAGAACCACATTCTTTATCCCTCTGAATCCAACCATTTAAGGTAATTTTTAAACTTATGAATGTAAAAAGAAAAATAAAATAAATTTTGCCTTTAAAGAGGATTTAGGAAAACACATCCCACCCTGAAGCCACTTGAGAAGAGTAGTTTTTTAGATATTATTTTGAAAATCACTAAAAAGTAAAGAAAATTTGGGTAATTCAATTTGAAAATCAAGAGAGTTGTAATAATCTTCCTTTTACTTCTTGGGCACTTGCTTTTAAAAATCCATATATCTATTGAATAGTGTAATGTAGCATATACAATATTGCATGGACTATACTATATTTGGATATAGTCCATCGTCTTTTTGCATCCTTTTGGGAACAACAGATTTTGAAGTTATTCTATCATTGATAATTTTCAGAATTTTCAAGATATGTTTTTAACACTTTCACAAAGTTGCTCTATTCTAATTTAGCTAACACATTATAGTTTGATTGTGTTTACGCATGCACAGTGTAATATTATTTAGTAAACTTGCTCACTTTTCATACAATTTTTATTATTTTTTAATTTTGATTACAGGGTATTATGTTCAATGTTTGTCATATTTTCTGAAACGAAAATATTTGTATATTAAGCACTATGCAAATTATAAATAAAAAACTTGGCAAAAAATGGGACTGCTTTTGTGAAAACCTTAATTTCTCTATGAGTATACATGCTTTCCTCATGAAAATGAACACAGTCTATTACAATAAGCCATGTAATCATAATCTGCAGTCTGAATGCTTTTTCTATATTAGTTTTGAAAGGGTTATCCAAACAATCTTCATTCTTTTTCAATTTGTCCTCTATGGCATTTTGAGAAAAACTCTTTATGGAAATATATGACTTGTACCATTCTGTTTACATTCCTAGAGTTTGGGAATAATTCCTCATGTAGTATTTTTCTAGATATTTAGCAAAATGTTTAAAATCGCAAGTGGGCGGTCACTTTACGGTCATATAATGTATATACAGGGTGAGTCATAATTATCGAAACAAGAGGCTATCTCCTTAAATAATGCCCCTAGGTAAATACTTCCAGTTGCAAAGTTTCATAAACATTATTTTTGATAAGTTAAGTTGCAACTCCATGGCAGGGGGGGGGTCTATTTCAGTGGCGTAGCTAAGGGGGGGGCAAGGGGGGCGGTCGCCCCGGGCGCCGAGGCCAAGGGGCGCCAAATTGAGAGAGGTTTAGATTGAAATTATCTCACAAACTTTGACAATAAACAAAAATTTTTGATTTTTTTTCTTTATTTTTTCTTTTTTGTATGTGTGTCTATGAATGTTTTCTTTAGTTAGGTACTTCGTTATATCCAAATAATGAATAAAGAGATGTTAATAATGTAAAATAGGGATGGTTCAATGCACTATGTATTTAAGATATGTACCTGAATTGAGGCGCAAAAGGATTAAGGGGGCACCAAATTGAGAAGAGCTTTAAACCGAAATTTACGGAAATGCTTCCTTAAAAAACAGCAAATTGTACTTACTTCCCGATTACCAGTACAATTTCCATAAATTTGCCCGTTTTTTTCCCCACTGTGTAGACTTGGCGTGCTACGCACGCATTTGTAACCACTGTAAACCTCCATTGATATTTATCTCTTTCAAAATGAATCTCTTGCACGGGTCCTTGCTGCCTACATTAGCGGTCTTCACGGGTCTGAATTTCCATTCTCGGGCCCGGCCGGGAAAAGAGAGTTATTTTGGCAACTACTAAAACTAATTGTACTATTTCTACTATTTCTATTTATTCTACTATTCAAAAATTCTACTATTTTCAAACAACACACAAATTCTACTATTTTAAAAAAATTCACATTTTTATCATATAATTAAGATTTTTTTTAAAAATACTGCATGCATATTTATAGGATGATTTTACAGCATATTTTACAGGAAATACACTATAGCAATATTAATGATTATTTACTTAGATTCTTAGATTTTCAACATTCAAATAAAGATTCATTAAAAATTTATTGTGTTTAATTAAAAAAAAGTAAAGTTTAAAACATCATAACTCTTGAAGCTGTATAATAAAAAGTAGATTAATGAATATATTTCATTAATCATTAATTATGTATCATTTTATTAAAGATTTTTCTCAGAAACCAAAGGATCTACATTCCGATACATTTTTTAATTCATTTCTTTTCGGAAACTCATAAGATTAGCAAGTGTTTTTATTCAGAAACTATGTAATCGAATGACGTTATCCACTTTTTTTATACAAGCAATTTAAAAAAAGTTAGCGTTTTGATTTGAATTTCCGGAAGCGGCAGCATGGTAAAGGAAAAAAATCTGGACCAAGTTACAAGAGTCTCTTATACCTCTGCAAATAAGTACAAATACCTTATTTATTAAAAAAGGAAAACGCTATGTGATTCCAAATCCTTTCAATAGTCAGGCTTGTCAATTTTATTATACCTTTACAGTTAAAAATTAGTCAGAAAATGTGTCAAACTTTCACATTGTTGAGCAGCGAATTAAAGAAAAAAACCCTATAAGTATATTTTCAAAGATTACGGTAACATAAGTTTAACATAAAGGTGGTAACGGTAACATAAGTTTAACATAAAGGTGGTAACGGTAACATAAGTTGCCATTAGTATTTTTACAAATTATGTTGTCTGCCCAACAAATCTTGTGAACAATTAAGTTTACAAAATGTAAGGCCTGGCTCGACTATACGTAGAAAAGCAATGTACGCCTGATCTCGGCCCTTCACGAGTCTACTAAAAAGATATTAAGTCCGGGTTAGACACAAAGTAACAGTCCGATGCCGATCTCTACTGTACAAGTTTCATTTCTGTTTTGATGTTGTCAAACTAGAATCGGCTCGTGATGCACACTTATACTTATTCTCGTTAAAGCCACATTCGTTGAAAATGGCTCATATTTCATCGTCTTTTCTGATATCGTTATAACTGGCCGGCAGGCCCGCTAAATTTTTTTTATCGGTTCGGCCCGGCCCGTTAGAAAATTCGAAAACACCTCTCCGGGCTGGTTACGGGCCTCGGTCTATGACAGGGACTATGCAGATCTCTAGCCTACCCCAGAGACCTCTAGCGTTCCCATATAACATAGGCGTGCTGCACACGCTCCGAAAAATCTGTAAAGAATCGTAAGATGGGTTGACTGATAAAAATTCTGCAGAAACAATGTTGCCATCGAGCTACATTTTGTAATTCAGATATTTTGATTGCCACCACTTTTTTGAAATTGTAAAATTCGTCTTACTTATTGACATATTTATTAAGGCGAAAACAAGGGAAATTTCGCCATTTGAAAAAATTGGTGTCAATCAAGAAATCTGACTTTTGGAAAAATAGCCCATTGCAATTCTGCCCAGAAATCGGGCTCATGAAACTTCAGATAAAAATACTCCATGGCGGTGAAGGTATAATTAAAAATTGTAAGACAATTGAAAAACAAGTTGGATGAATAAAACCCATTTGAAATTGGGTTTGAGAATGTGCCCCTTGCATTGGAAGGTTTAACTAAAACTGTATGAAAATCATATACTAATTTGAATGAATGAATCTCCGTTGAAATCTGTCCCACAAAATCCGAGAAAATAATTCGATTTTAATTTTGATTAACATAAATAAAATTCGTCGTTAACAGAACACATTAATAATCTTTGATTAAGTTGATAAAATGTTTTTAAATTATGTTTATATACTTCAATTTATAAATCAAAAGGTCTATTTGGCAACTTGGAGACACATTTCTGGTATCAAACGAACATCTTTTATTTGTATACTAGAGCTGACCCGTCAGTCGATTTTTCCAAACGAAATTATTGCCAAATTGACAGGAGCTTTAAACCGAAGTTATTTTATATATTTTGACATAAATGAGAATTATTGAACTTTTCTTTTGTATATGTACAACGTTTAATAATTAAGTCGATTGCTTAAATGTCACATAGTCTCTAATTCACCAATTTTCGGAAATTAGACGGAAGTGTCGGCAAGAAAATGATCTCTTTTTTAGCTTAGTTATTAATGAATGTTCATCCCTGTATGGTTGTTTCTCCGAACTTCTGCACTGTTACCATCAGATTCCTGAAAATCTTTGAAAGAAAATTTATACACGAGTTTAAAATATTTTTCTACATGTGCTCTGAAATTTTCGAATCGATATCTTAATTATTTTTTTTTAATTTTCGCTGATTAGTGAAAATTCTTAATTTATTTCGTTTCAGCTATGTAATCAGTTCAGATGTGCGCTAGGTTTTTGTGAAAAGAAATCGCATTTTTTTATGAGTTTTTAATTAATATTCTCTACTAACTGCCAAAAGTTAAAAAATATGAGCAGCATGAGAATCAGGATTTGCTTTTGACTACCCTCACTCGAGTTTTCACACTTGCACGTATGGTAAATATTTCAAGCCTTTTCTGTCACTTTTTTTTTATCGATGACTTTGACTAATCTCTTGTTCATTGAATCTATCAGATCACGCAAATTACTCAAAGGATCAAAGATCAACACAATTTCAGCAGTTTTTAATAGCATTCATGAAATCTAACTTAGAATTGAATAATCGTCCATTTTTGTAAATATTTCAGGCTGAAATTCCCTAAAGATTTTCTGTTACATTTAGATTGGGGCTACAAGCTAGCCATTGAAGGTATTTCACCTGATTAGCTTCCAGTCAAGATATAGTTAACTTTGAAAGATGAAGGGAAGCGTTGTCCTGATGAACTGTCCAGTCTCCAGTTATAAGAGCAATGAGTAATAAATTATCTCCTAACATATTTTGATACATAACTGAATTCATTTTGTTATGCTTGAAAACAATTGGAGTGATTTTACAGGCAGCAAATGCAGCCCAAGCCATTACCGAGCCACGTGAAATTTGACGCTTAAAAAAAATGAACTGTCGTAAGTCATGCCAAAAATATTTATAGCCGCCGAGTCCATCGAATTTAAATTTCTTTTCATCAGAAAAGACAACATCTCCCCAGTTTGGGCCTTTGGTGAAATGTTTCCGTGCAGTCTAAATGAGCATATTTGTGGTGCTTAGAAAGAGGGGGTTTTCCTTTATTTTTTAAAAAAATTTAACAATAGATTTGTTGTTTAAAACATTTTTGACCGCTCGGCTTGTACATGGTAATTGTAATTGTTCTTGAATTTGGGTAGACATTTTTTTTTCTTGTCTACAAATTACTTTCCGGATTTACCTTGATTGCTATACAGCTAAGGATTTCGGTCTTGCTGTACGCTTCTTAATGCCATAATTTTCGAGATTTATGAGAAATTCGAGAACTTCGAGATTTATGCTTGCTGCAGCCTTGGACCTTCCTACTTTTCTTGCATTATTAGAAACAGACATTCCAGCTTCATTTAAAGTTAATATTGTAGTTTGTTCACCATAGGATAACATTTCTTATTAATGGCATTTTAATAAACACACCAAAAATAAATAAATAAATAAATAATTGCGCATAACACGTTTACATTTACCTAAACTTTCATGGCGACTTGCTTTCTCCAGTCTCTCATGTAAAATGAGGCTAGAACCATCGGCTTTATAATCTCTTCCAAGTTGTTTTTCATTAGTTGTAAGAAATTAGCATACTTTATGGTCTTTCATCTTTTTTTCTAATCTAAGTTTGCGCGTATTATTACAATGTTGATCATGCGAATGAAAACAGAAATTGTGTTATCAGCAATTCCATTACTTTTAGATTTTTGTTAATTTTTTATCGGTTTTATAATTTTTTCCAGCACTGTAATAAAATGTGGGCGACCTAGTCCTTAATTTTTACTTCTTAAAACATATAAAAGAGAAAGTAGGACTTTTCAGTCTTCCTAGTACGACCAGTACAAATGGCTGTTTCTGTCATTTTAAAAGTTAAATATATTTGATATATACTTAGAGCATATGCATTAGAAAATGTGAGGAATAACTGGAAAAAGAATTTGACTCGATAACCTCTATATTGACCGAACTCGTTTATTCCATTGCTGCATTTTACAGTCATTTCTGCAAGTTCGATCGGAGGTCCCAGGAGCCATTTACGTGAATCTCGGGATCTGCATGATGGTCGTAGGTTGTGCAATGTGCATGCATCTCAAATGGACAAAATCTTTTTTCATGCGGATTCTTGGTAATATGTTGGGGTTTGTAACATTTTTCCATCTGGGGGCGAATCTGTCAATTCGGGAGGAACATTTAGTTTAATTAATTAATTAGCTGTTAATTGACATTTGGTCAAGAATCGCACAATCTCCGGGATCTGTGATGCACAAGGTTTACCGATTGAATAATCGTCTTATAAATTAATCTACTTTCGTATGCAACGTTTTCTGCAGTTTCATATATTAACCATCGATTTATTTTGTTGAGCTGATCCAGACCAGATTGTCAATATTTGTGGTTATATAATCGAGGTTAATTGGGTGAATTAGTCCTCCAGTATTCGTCCGGGATGGCTCAGTTGGAAGAGCATTGGCGGCTTCGGCCAGTACATCCCTGGTTCGAATCCTGGACCGGACTTTTTTCACCCACTCAGAAAATTTACATTCTGTGAAAACTATAAATCTTTAATAATCGAGTTCCACACATTTTAGTTTCGTATGTTTGTGTAATCAGCTAAATCTTTAAAAACAAGGAAGGGTGACGACTCATTTTTCTCCCGGTACAAGCCAAAATAAGGGATTTTCTTCTCTCGATAGAAAATAATGTAATTATTTTCTTTTTTTTCGAGGCGGGGGGGGGGGGGGGGGGGGCGCAAAATTTCTTCCGGCCCCGGGCGCCAAAAAACCTAGCTGCGCCACTGGTCTATTTGAAAAAATACTAAAATTAATTTTTATATGGTCCCAGTATAAAAAAAAAAAAAAAATCAAATTAGGAAAACTTTCCTTATCCAGTCCTGAATTAAACACAAAAAATTGTAATATTATATCTGCAAAACTTGCTGAACTATAAACGTTTAAATAATTCAGCAGGTTTTAAGAGGTTAGATATAAATTAAATCTACACAATTCAAGAAACAATGTTACTTTAACAGTTCTAAGAAACATGTAAATAATGTCTTTTAAGTAATTTTTTTTTTCCCTGTTATGGTTAGCCATATAATTTGCTAACAAAATCACATCCTAAAATTTCTCATAAAATTTATAAAAATTTCAAATGATTAGTACAGTGAAAGCTCTGAATAAGGGATACCCATAGGACCGGAACTTTTATCCCTTAAATAGAAATGTCCCTTATTCGGAGTTTTAATTGTTATTTTTCATTAATCGTTCATAAGGATATAAAAATAACAAATCATTAAAGGTGAAATTTAAATGTACCCAAAATGTATAAATTACATTAATGAGACACAAAAGGAATAGAGAATTAATAAATTTAAGTTTTCAATTAATTACTAAATTATTAAATTATTTGTAGAATTATTGTTTTTTATTTTACATACAAATTCTGTACATGCAAAAAATATTAAAACATTTAAAAGAGTTTTACTTGTAGAAATCAATCAAAAGTAATTGTTTTGCAAATTTCGATTTTTCACTACAAACATTTCAAGTGTTCGTTTACCATACTCATAAGTTTTAGTTCTTCATTATTAGCAGTATTTACAAAAGAAGGATTCAACTGCTGTGCTCAGCAAGCGGAAAATATTTTGACACAAATTCATGTTTTAATTAAAAGGTATAAATCTGGAATACCTGACTCTGGAAGCGATTTGGAATCGAACTGTGTTTAAACTTTTTTGGTCCATAAATTACCTATTGAGTTATAAGTAATTTAGATCATGTAGCAAACACGTTTTTCACCCTTCTTCAGTAATTATTCTCCTTTCGTGTAGAAATTCGGTTCAAAAGTCTCGCTATGACAATATTTTCTGAAATTGATTCTGAAATTTGATCTATTGCATTGAAAAAAGAAAGAAAGAAACAGCTCGATTACATTATTTCTGAACAACGCCTGGAAGTTTATGACATTTCCAAATAAAAATTAATTAAAACTTATGTCATAAAAGGTGCCCTTTTGGATTTGAGAACAGCCTAAAAGCATCTGTAAAGTTCTTTATTTTATAATTTTCTTTTATTTTACATTTTTAGAATCATCTTGAAAATTTCTAGCATTACTTTCAAGCACTGACTTCAAATCAAAATTGTGTGCAAATAAATAATTATCAATTGTGTCGTATGCCACTGTATCGACATGATTGTCTGTTTGATAAATTCGCAAAAATCTGTATTTTCATTTACATCAGAGACATATTTCATTATCTGAAATGTAAAAAGCAGTGACTTCGATCTCATTTTCAAGTGTCCCTTATTCAGAGGTAAATACATTACTTGTCCTATACCAAGGGACTGGGATAGGAAGTTTTGTCCATTAAATAGAGGTGTCCCTTATTTGGAGGTTTCACTGTATTGTTTTAAATGGGATAACAGGATAATTTAAAATCATTATAACTCAAAACGTTATTTATCAGCTTTCAACTTTTTTCCCACTTATCTAGGAAAATCTGATTTTACTTTTGTTCCTTTTTTTAAAATATTAATTTTAAAGCTATTAAAATATTTATTTAAAAAATGGTGTAACTTTTTTTTTATCATATTTTCAAAAGTAAATATTTTTTCAAATTTGCAGAAACAAAACTAATGTAAAATAAACAAAAAAGACATGTTTGAAATTTACACATTTTTTCATTAATGATTCTTGACTTTTAATAATTCAAAGTGTGTTGTTGGGGTAGGGGGACTCATCATGCAAAAAAATGCATTTAAAGTTTTAAACAAAATTTGGCTCCTAATAAAATGTTTAAATGCTTTTTAAAAAAAAGAAAAGTGTTAACTAACTTCTTTTTGTAGCTTAAACTTCTGATTCAGTTTAACTTTTACCATTTCCATCTATATCCTGTACTGTTTAGATGTTTGTCAGTTATTTAAAACAATGCTTTTTCTAATGTATGGATTAAGAACTTTTTATAAATTTAGCTCTCACAACTTCAGGCTTTTCATTGTCCAGGAGAAGCTGTTTAAAATGTCTGCATTCTGGGCCCAGGCAGGACCAGGACATGGAAGTTATTTTTTTCTGAATATTCGCCTGTGTAACGAAGATTATCGCTACATATCTTTTCCCCTTCATAAATGCAATCATTATTTTCCTTTAATAAATTCTTAGTTTTATTTTAGATTCCCTTTTCACTAATAAACCCAGTAGTTTAAATTAATTCTACATTTACTAGTTAATTTTTAGCTTTCATACTCCCACTATTAGAAGTTAAAACTTTTCATCTTTTGGGGCTCTCTGTAGAAATAATAATAGAACTTCCTTTCTCACAAATTTCTGTTGTGTCTTTGAAAAACATCTGCCCAATAGATACCGCACTTATTAACAAAATAAAGAACACTCTGGGCTTGGCTCATCATAATCTTTTATCTGTTACATTTTTACTAACATCTGCCTTACACACCTTGTTTTCATTCTCACAATTAATGTTTAAAGCTAGAAATACTTTTGTCTCTGTTTATCCTGACTGTGCTGTCTTATCTGTTCAATTGCGCATCTGGATAACATAAAGTTTGGTCTGCAAAAGGCAAATGTATGTAACGGCCTGCTTATCTCATCTACTTCCCAAGCTTAAAATATTTCTATAACCCTATAAAATATTCGCAGATGTGAAAATAATCCTTGAGTTCCTAGACCGCAAACTTTAGCTGATCCTGAACATGTGGTCTACCAAAGAAATTTGCCAAAAATCTTTGTATGAAAAACTTCTTACACCTCTTGGCGATAAGCGATATGATGCTGTGTCTTCACTTCACTGTCTACCACCAGATTGTTAACATGTAGCTCTGTAGAGCTCTGAGAATTCCCCTCCCCCCTTATGGGGGACCTACAGTCTGTTAACTCTTGCTAAATAAATGCATCGTAAATTGTAACTCTCTCTTTTCGGAGTTTTTTTTTGTGTGTGCTCCTTCTTGGTAAATCACCTGGGCCGTTGAACCAACACCATCACAGCCTGGTCGGGCCTAACATATTTTTCATACTGAAGAGAACTGCTTCTTTCTTCCTAGATCTGTATGGGATGAAATTTTCACTCTCGGTCTCGACACAACTGGTATTAAAATCGCTGTCTCTGGCTGACTTAATATGTGCATAAGTAGAAGAAAAGGTTTAGCTCAATCAAAATTCTTACAAAAAAACATATAAATTTTGAAATTGCCTTTATTTTACATTAAATCATTTTTTAAAAGAATAATGCATTCAAAGGCAAAAAAATTAAATACAATAAAACCAATGAAAAGAAATCTGCCTATTATGGAATCCTGTTTTAAACTGAAAATGTGTTGATCCGTGCAAAATAAATATAATAATATCTGAGAAAAAAATAATAAACTCCTTTAAAACCTCCTATGTAGGGAATTTGTCTATAAAGTATTTTTTTCTTTCCTGTGTGATTCTGTCTTAAAAGGTTTTACTGTATAACATTTTCCAAAGTCTCCAACACGTGGAATATGGATTAATAATATTAAAATATGAGTGAAACATTCACATATAAATAGAGATTCATTGATAAAATAAATATATCCATCCTTTAGTGCTTCTTTAATAATAAAATGTATAAATATGAAAACTGTAATAAGTATTTTTGGTCAGAACTCATCCACACAAAACTATTTTTAACCATATTAAAGTAAAAAACTAGGTAGAAATTTACAGCTGAGCCATGCTATGATTTAAATATTTTCTAAGCCAGGCCAGGTTATGATTTTAACATTTTTCCTGACTGGACCAAACTTTTTTCCCCTATGGATCGGTTTGGGACTGGAAGATATTTTGACCCATGCAGACCTCTAGTGCTGACTACCAGCATATTTTAAAAACAAGCGTTAAATCTGTATGCTGCTTTTTTATGTCAAAAGAGAGACTCTGTCTTAAATCAACATTTAATAATGTACAATTTATTTATGATCCCTATCTTGCTTTCAAAATTAGTCAAAAACTCTTCGTTTAGAGGCACAGTTAATTAGTGTAAGTCACAAGTTTTTGAGAATTTTGGATTTTAATGTTTCTCTGAGATTTTTAGATATGGAGATGAAATTTTTGTTTAATTCAGGAATGCATAAAGAATAATTTCTTAACTGGGAATTTTACCCTAAGGGGGTCATATAAAAATTTAATTTTCGTATTTTTTCAAATAGACCCTTCATGGAGTTGCAACATATCTCATCACATTTTACATTTTTTTATGAAATTTTGTAATTGGAAGTATGTGCCTAGGGGCAATATTTAAGGAGATAGCCTATTTTTTTTGCTAATTATGACTCGCCCTGTATGTATATATGATAAAACCTCTAAATAAGCGACACACATGGGACCGGAACTTTTGTCCCTTAAATAGAGGTGTCCCTTATTCAGAGTTTTGACTGTTATTTTTAATTATTCATTCAGAAGGATATAAAAATAACAAATCTTTAAAGGTGAAATTTAAATATACCTGAAGTGATCAGGCACAAAAGGAATAGAGAATTAATAAATTAAAATTTTCAATTATTAAATCATTAAATTAATTGTAGTATTATTGATTTTTATTTTATATGCAAAATGTACATGCTGTACATGCAAAATGTATTAAAACATATAAAAGCAATTTTGTTTGAAGTAATCAATCAAAAGTAATTGTTTTGCAAATTTCAATTTTTCACTACAAACCTTTCAAGTGTTCATTTACCATACTTACAAATTTTAGTTCTTCATTAGAAAAAACAGTTTGATTACAAAGTTTCTGAACAACAACGCCTGCTAGTTTCAGGCATTTCTGAATAAAAATAAATTAAAACTTATGTCATAAAAATTGCTCTTTTGGATTTGAGAACAGTCTAAAAGCATCTGTAAAGTTCTTTATTTCATAATTTTCTTTTATTCTCAACTTTCAAAACCACCCTCAATTTTTTCTGCATTACTTTCAATGTGGATAATTGCACTGATGTCAAATCAAAATTGTAGGTAAATAAATGTTCGTCAATTGTGTCTTATGCCTCTGTATCCACATGACTGTCTGTCTGTTGGATATATTCACAACAATTTTTATTTGTATTTTCATCACAGGCTACTTCATTATCTGAAATGAAAAATCCAGTCTCTTTTATCTCACTTTCAACTGTCTCGTAAATCGAGGGTCCCTTATTCAGAGGTAAATACATTACATGTCCCATATCAATGGACTGGGACCAGAAGTTTTGTCCCTTAAATAGAGGTGTCTCTTATTTGGAGGTTTCACTGTATAATGTTTTCACTCATAATTAATTCATGTCTCGTGATGATCATTCTTGAACGACTTACTTATATTGTAAATTGTCTTAAAATTCCCTGGTAGAATTTTTTAAAGGGTCCTTTTAATAACAACACAAAAAAAAGTGCTTAATAATAACTTCAAATTTAATGCATTTAGGATGATTTTTTTTTTTTTTTTTTTTCAAATATGCAGAAAATATTTTTTTTGAGGAGAAAATTAATTGTGCATTTTTAGGATAGGGGGGGGGGGGGTGGAAGAACAAGTTGTATTTTAGGAATTCGTGTATCTATTCTTGCAATATTTAGTGCATTTTCAAACAAAATAAATTTGTGAACGTCAACGTAATAATTTCTTTTCAGCAATTGAAAAATGAATAATGAAAATTATGTAGGCTAGAAGAGCAAATTATTGGGTGGGCTCAAGCCTTATGTGCCGTGTGGGAGTAATTTTCTTTAGACTGTAGAAAATAAATTTTATCTAAGAGTGTATCTAAATCATAAAAGAAGTAAAATCTGATTGTTCATTTTACATTTAGCTTTAAAATAGTAAAAATATGATTAAATTGCACTTTATCTGCAATAATGCCTTCCTGATATGTTTCTCGTTATTTTTGCTTATTAACAAAATTTACTTGCAGCACAAAAAAAAAAAAAAAAAAAAATGTTATTTTATTATTACTATGATAGATTTGTGGGGTTTTTTATTAGGGTTTCATAGAATTTTATTACTTTTTTTCCATTAAAAGTGAATCTAAATTATTCATTTCTCTGCATTATACATAAATATCATTTTTTGTATGTACATGCATGTACACTATATTGCCAAAATAACCAGATACTTTTAATTCTAGACATTTTATTGAATATCTAAATAAGTACTGTGACTTCTTTTAGAATTTTGATAATATAAAGAAGATGTTTGACCATTTTTTTCCATGGACTTTCAATCACAACGGCAATTAAAGGACCAAGAACAATTTGAAAAAAAAAAAAAAAAAAAAAAACTTATGGTATCATCCTGTAAAATAAAATACTGTCATTGGAGCACATTAGTGTGTAAATATTGTACATTTCAGTTTTCTTTCTTTCTTTTTTTTTTTTTTTTTTTTTTTTTTACTAGTACATTTATTTATAGAGATGTAGTAATTTCTTAAAAAGATTCAAGAAATTTTTGTAAATTTTTTGTTTATAGCATACAAGTTATTCAACAAAATTTAATGGCAGTTTCAGAAAATTTGACAAATTGAAGTAACACAATACTGCAATTAGAATGTAATTATGTTAAATATTTATTGAAATATGTCAGTTGTGTGAAATAATTTTTAATTGTGTATCTGTGACCAAAAAAGTTCTTTTTAATGATTTTGAAGTCAGCTCTATAAAGCAACTAAAAAGACCAGTCAAATATTTTGAAAATTCATAAAGATATTGGTGAGTGAGCTGTATTTTAATTGTCTTTGAAAAGTAGTTAGATGATAAGGGTTTTTCCACAAACTGTGATTTTTTTTTTCTAACTGTCATTTAAAAAAAAGAAATTATTTAATGATTGCCAATGAGAAAATTTGAACAGGATGCTTCATATTTTATAGTTTTTTGTTAGAGTAAGTTTGTTCAATGGTTTTCCAAGAAGAACTAAACAGGGTTCGTACAGACTCCTTGGACTCCTTAGAAACTACTTAGAAATGAAAACGTTCCCAAGTAGTACTTAGAACTACTTAGATAAACAAAATACTCCTTAGAAACTCCTTAAATTGTATTACAGTTTTGCACATGAGCGATATTGCTCCTGGGAAGAAAAAAAAATCGCAATTGTAAAGCGCACAGTAAACCCTTTATGCACGTTATTCATCAAAAGCACAGCTGTGACTGGTTGGGATCATACTAATAGCCACCAAAGTGATTTACTCTTCATGGCCATAAGGGAAAGAAAAGTGAAAAGAGTCATCCAGACACCTCTAAGCTTCTAATTTCAAAAAGTGATTACACTGTTTTATTCCTTCATAGCTAAATATACAACTTTGATTTCTTCTTAATACGATTCATCATCCTTAATTTTGCTGATAATGGTTGATTCAGGGGTGATTCTCGTCAATATATACACCTCGTATTTGTTCAAAATATTTTTACCCATCTGAAAATTTTGAAATTTTTGCAGGGGGTGTAAATCTGTTCTATTGGGATGCTTTTAAAACATTGTGTTGAAATATGTATGTTTAGATACTTTTAGTATAGAAAAAATATCCTGTCAGTGAGTTGCAAAGTGACCTTTTTTTGCCAGTTTATTTGAAAATTCATGTTTTTTAAAACCACTTACATCATCAATTGAAGAAAGTTTCAACTTTAAGAGCATATTTTTGGTTTGTTTATATCTCTAAAATTGCACCCTGGAGGGGCCATTGACTTAAAGAAGAAAAACATTTTTCGGAAAAACGACCCTTTTTGATTTTTTTTTCAAAGGATTTACTGCATCATTTCTTCAAATTAACTATAGCATTTGAAATCTAAAAGTACTATCTTTCAAATTTAACTGTGCTGAGTGGTTTGGTTGATTTGGATTTAAACAAAATGATCCAGAAATAGAAATGAACTCTGAAAAATGTTCCTTCCTTGTTTCAGTGCATAAATGTGTTTGTGCGTATGTGCAAGTTTTTTTGTTCCCCTATCATAAAAAAAATTGATGGGAGTGAGTTGTGCTTCATAATTAATACCTTGGAAACTAATCGAAGAATTAAAATTCTGAGCTTCAGGTATATCAGGAGAGACCTTCAAATAACTTCAGAAAAAAATTTCAGCCTCATATGTGCCATAGATTGTGCTAGCCATCGCAGACACAGACACACAGATTATTATAGATTTTCTAATTATACTATGCTTCTATTATACTTTCTATATACTATTATATATATTTTTTTTTTAAGTGGCATTAAATTTGGTTTAAAACCCTGCATGGTATAAATAAAAAAAGCATGAAGAGCTTCTTGAATTTCCTTTAAAAGAAACAATTTACGAACAATTTAAGAAAACTTTTAACAATACAACTCCATAAATATGTATGTTATTCTTACACAAATGAGCACAAATTTTCTACAATACCCACATAGTCTTGTGTGTAACTGCATATCATTTCAAGCATTTTATTTTATAGAGTAATTCAAAATATTGTTTTTTGTTTTTCCTTCAATTTTTCTTTGATTCTATAATAGTTCCTGAGATCAAATCTTGACTAATTAATATGTAATCGAGCATTTTCTTTATATTTGCAAAGTTACAGAAGAATTTGTCATTTCTCTAGATATTTGACAAAATGCATAAGTCATAAATGTCCAGTGATTCTTTTGACAATATATTGTGTATATATTTTTTAGCATATAATTAAAATAAATAAGCAGAAATTGAACAGCTAAAAATAAATTACATTAATTACCAAACTAAAGTTACCATTTTCTTAATAAAGAGAATAAACATTAAAATTAAAAATGCAGAACAATGGCATTATAAAACTAAACTTTTCTTGTCCTATCTTAAGTGTAATTTTTGGTTTATTTTAGATTGTTTATGATATGTTTATTAGGAGCTAAATTTTGTCATCTTAAGATTAAGGCTGACAAAATTGGATGAAATAAACATATCTTCACTATAAATAAAACCTGCAAACTCCTCTGACAATTCTGTAGGTTATTCATAATTTCTTATTATATATTTCTGGTTTCCACTGTTTAATTTTGTTCATCTTTAGAACTCTGCTAGCATGTTCATACATTTGTGATTTTATTTTAATTGTTTATACATATGTATATTTATTTTTTTTAGGTGAACAAATCTTTAATTTCTGTAAATATATGCCTGATGTTGATTGGGCATTCATTAAAATCTGCATCTGGCAGCCTCATCGATAAACTTTGTGAACTTGGTAAGTATTTATTTTTTTAAGTAATTAGCTTGTTTATAAAGATGAGATTTGTTGTCCTTGTATATTATTTTTAAAAAATACTTTTTTGTCATTTTTGAATGTGTATAAAATTTATTAATTCATGTGTAAATAAAATGAATCTATATAATAAAAGCCTAAGTCATGTGACTGTCATCAACAGTTTTAGACTGACTGCTTCACCTTTTTATATGCAAAGTGGGTCATTCCATGCCAAATCAACCAATGACTCAACCTGACCCTTTCCGATTTCAATGAAACTGCTAGGAATAATTCTCTATGATGATATAAATTAGAGTATATTTTTATTTTTTGTTTATTGATTTAAATTTTTATACAATTATTTAAATTTTGAAAAATCATCATTTTTTGATTTGCATGAACATTTTCAATTTTGAATTTCTCAAGTTCTATCAAACATAGAAAATTTTATGACCACTCATTTCAAAGAGGAGTTTATAAGGTTTAATTTGATATGCAAGTCGACTATGTATAATGAAAATTTTGTGAAAGGATCGCCGAAAAACCAAACATTTCATCAATATTTCGTGGAAAAACGACGATTTCGCCAATGTTTTTGTCAACGAACTTTGTCAAAAGATCGCTGAAAAACGCGAATTTCTTCTGCGGATCGCGAAAAACGGCAATTTCACCAAATATCGCAGATAAAACACTGATTTCGTCTGAAGATTGCGGAAAAATCTCGATTTTGTCTAAAGATTGCGGATAAAATGCCAATTTCGTTAAAAGATCGCGGAAAAGAACGCCATTTTCGATAAAAGATCGCTTAAAAATATTTTGTCAAAATAAAATTGAAAAAAAAAAAAAAAAAAGCCTATTTTATCAAAAGATCACGGGAAAACGCTGATTTCGTTAACAGATCGCGAAGATAAAACGCCGTTTTCGAGAAAAGATCGTGTAAAAATACAAATTTTGTCTAAAGATCGCTGAAAAAAACGGCGATTTTATTTTTAAAAAAACACGGGAAAACGTCGATTTTGTTAAAAAGTCGCAGAAAAACCGCCGATTTCGACAAAAGATCGCAATAAAGTGCCGATTTTGTTAAAATATCGCAGATAAATCGCTTATTTCGTCTGAAGATCGCGAATATCCCCCCCTCGAGGGGGGGGTAATCCGCAGATTCAACCCCTTTCCCCCTGCCACCGATTTCCGATAATGCGATGTGAATTTAAAAAAAAAAAAAACAGAATTGCTCTTGTCTTATGTATTGTACATATTTTCTGTAAATTAAGTATCTTCCTGTTTTGTGTGTCTTTCCTGTGTCGTTGGTGAATGTTTCGCTTCTTGGCAAATTCTGCCAATAGACAGCAAAACCGAATGCAGAATAAAAGCGCGTACGAAAATCCGCCACAAGTTTGTCAAACAATTACCCCCCCCCCCCCCCAAAAAAAAAAAATTGTCAAAAAAATTGCTATTTTGTCAAAAAATTAACAAAATGCAGTCAAAAGAAAATAGTTTTGAACTCAGACACCTTTCTCTGGGAGGAACTTCTTTAGCTCCACAAGGGACATGATAGAGTTCCGAAGGGGAAAATTGCACTTTTTGACCATTGAAAACTCAAAATTTCCGGGGGGGGATGCCCCCCGGGCCACCACCTGAATTCAACACTGAAGGAAAAAACCATAAATCTCGGCAAAAAATCGGGGAAAATGCTTGAATTTTGTCAAAAAATCACAGAAAACACACAAATTTTGTCGAAACATCTCCAAAAACATACGCAAATTTTGTCAAAGGATCTCGAAAAAATAAAACGTGAATTTTGTCAAAGGATCGCTCATTTCGTCACTCGAATTTCACCAATATAGATCGTGAAAAACACTCCAATTTCATTAATAGATCACAGAAAATTTGTCTATTAGATCGCGAAAAGCATGCACATCTTATTGGAAAATCACGAAAAACACTTGAATTTCATTAAAGGATCGTGAGAAAAACGTGGGTTTTGCTAAAGGATCGTTATTATCATCAAAAAAGAGTGAACAAATTACAGCCAAAAAGATCGTGAAAAAACGTTAATTTCTGGAAAAGATAGTGAAAAAACCTGCAAATTTCTTTAAAGGATCCCGAAAAACAAGCGTATTTTGTCGAAAAATCACAAAAAACATGCACATTTCTTCAATATATTGCGTAGAACACTTGAATTTCATCAAATAGACTGAAAAAAAGATGCGAATTTCGACAATAGATAATGCAAATTTCGACTGTAGATCGCGAAAAACAAGCAAATTTTATCGAAAAATCACGATAAACACTCGAATTTCATTAAAGGATCGCCAGAAAAGTACGAGTTTTTCTAGAGAATCTTTAATATCATAAAAAAAGGGAATAAAGCACAGTCAAAAGATCATAAAAAAAAGTTCATTTCTGTAAAAGATGGCGAAAAAAAATGCAAATTTCTCTAAAGAATTCCGAAAAACAAGCATATTTAGTCAAAAAATATGCAAATTTTGTCAAAAGATATCTAACTTTGTCATAAAAAGAACAAAATATGGTCAAAAGATCGTGAAAAAAAAACCCTGAAAATTTCATCAAAATGATCGTTAAATCCGTAGATTTCGTCAAAAGATCTCAGAAAATGTACAAATTTCATCAAAATGTCATAAAAAAAACTGCAAATCTAGTTGAAAAACGAATAGAATTAAAGGATCGCGAAAAACTGCAAATTTCATCAAAAGGTCTGAAACGAATCTGAGTATTTATTCTTTCAAATGTAAAATTATTTTTCAAGATAGCAATTATTGTTAAGAGTTTATTAGCATTAGAATATTTCAATCTTCTCCTAAAACAGTTTTTATTGCTACAAAATTATATTTTTGCTGCTACAAAATCCGATATTTATTGCTACAAAATCGGATTTTTGCTGCTACAAAAATAGATTTTGCTGCTCCAAAATTTGGTTTTTGCTGCTCCAAAGCTGCTACAAAAAGGCTTTAGTGCACTTTCATCCCTATAAATGGCGGATAAAAACTGGTTTTTTACCATTTTTTTCGGAAAAAAATGGAAAAGTTGGAAAAATTGATTTTTAATGACTGTTTCTGCCAAATAAATTATATTTTCTTAGAGAATATTAAATAATAAACATTTTTTCCCATTTATTTGTATTAAGTGAAAATTATTTTCACTTTATATTACAAAATAAAAAGAAAGTAGCCGAACCTGCTTTTAAAAGTTTAGTTTTTTTTTTTTCCACAGCCTATGAATTTTTATTAAATGCAACTATAGTTTGTTGTTGTATTGTATTGTTGACAGAGATATGATATATATTGTTCTGTTGAAATGATTTTTCAGTTACATATTTAACTACCAATTGACCTAATGTAAAAACCTCAGCCAATATGTCTGCAGTTTGGAATGAAATAAATTATGCATTCCATTAACATAAGTATAGTTTTTAAGTAGTAAATGATACTAGTTGCTAGATTGCAATAAAGAAATTATTGCAATTTTGTCATTATTATGAATATCAGTATTAAAAAATTCCATTGTTTGTTTAAAAAATGTATATTTTTACATTATTACTTTTTTTCTTACAATTATAATTTTATTTCCTTTAAAAAATATGTTTAGTTTTGGTATAGCTTTCTAATCACAACTCAAAAAAGTTTTGATTTATTTTTATAATCTAAATTCAAACAAAACTATGTTTTAGTTTGGATTACTCAGGTCTGCAACTAAAAAATAGCATAAGCAGGGCTGCCAAATACTACGCCTACGGCGTAGTTACTCCGCTTTAGCTTCTACAGGGATGCCACTTTTCCGCCTTTTAAAGGATTTCCGCTTTTTTTAATTTTTAAGAATTCGCGATTTTCGTTAAGCGATCACGAGATAAAATAACGATTTTCGTCGAACGATCGCGAAATAAAACAGCCTTTTCCATCAAACGATCGCGAAATACAACAGCCTTTTTCGTCAAGCGATCGCGAAATATAACATCGATTTTCGTTAAAAGATCGAAAAAAACGGCTATTTTCATCAAACAGTCGCGATATAAAGCAGCAATTTTCATCAAACGGTCGCGATATAAAGCAGCTATTTTCATTAAACGGTCGCGATATAAAGCAGAAATTTTCATCAAACGATCGCGAAACGAAACGGTGGTTTTCTTGAAACGATCGCAATGTGAAACGGCGATTTTTGTCTAACGATCGCTAAATAAAACGGCCATTTTCGTCAAACGATCGCGATATAAAACGGTGATTTCCGTCAAACGATCGCGAAACGAAACGGTGATTTTTGTGAAACGGCGATTTTTGTCAAAGGATCGCGATGTGAAACGATGATTTTTGTCAAACGATCATGATGTGAAACGGCGATTTTCCTCAAACGATCGCGATGTGGAACGATGATTTTCGTCAAGCGATCATGATGTGAAACGTCTATTTTTGTCAAACGATCGCTAAATAAAACGGCGATTTTCGTCAAACAATCGCAATGTAAAACGACGATTTTCGTCAAACGATCGCGATATTAAACGGCGATTTTCGTCAAACGATCGCGAAACGAAGCGGTGATTTTTCTGAAACGATCGCAATGTGAAACGACGATTTTTGTCAAAAGATCACGATGTGGAACGATGATTTTCATCAAACGATCATGATGTGAAACGGCGATTTTCGTCAAACGATCGCTAAATAAAACGGCGATTTTCGCCAAACGATCATGAAATAAAAAGTTATTTTTGTCAAATAAAAAAAAAAAAAAAAACCTACAAAATTTTGCTATTCATTCGCGGAATAATCATTGAATTCATTGCTGGATTACTTGAATTGGTTTAAAATGATGCGATACATAAAATTCTTCACTGAACCTGTTGCTGGATTACCTTTATTGATGTAAAATACCGTGAACTAAAGAAAAATCATTTTAACTTACTCTTATAAATTAAAAGTTTACAACAAAAGAAAAGCTGTAATTTTTTATTTAGTTTATTATAAACAATATAATTTTCAAAATTCACACATAAAGTTGTGAAAAATGTTGTAAATTTTACTTTACGCATAATTTCCTCTTTTTTGCTATTTTCTGAGTGGCATCCCTGCTTCTAAATTACGCATTACGCTACGCGAACTTCAAATTACGCTTTTCCGCTTTTGTTTACTATCAGCGCGCTGCAATTGCGCAATCCTTAAACGCCGCGCCGAAGCAGGTTTGAAATTCCCTTTTCCTCCTCGATAGCGAAACGCGGTCATATCCCCTGAATCGTATCATCTGATGCAAAGTGCGTGCGCATATTAATACGGTGTCAGCCTTACCCATATCCTTAACACTCATATTCCTAAGCACATATACATATTGTAAGGGAATAATATGGCATGACTTACTGGTTTTTAATTTATTTCAATACTATTCGATCTTTGTCTTATCTCCAATTCTTTTATTTTGTTTTCCTGGTTCCATAGCATATTCCACCGTTTAAATTGGTTACTTATTTGTTTACTTTCGATTTGATCATCTTACGTGTGCGTTCATGGTCGTTTTCTTCCGTTTGATCGCGATTTGCGATCTTCGCAAATCGCAACTTACGAGTAGCCGTATCTCCCTTTCGCAAAGCAGGAACGCTTTCGCTCAACTTCTGCAGACGCAAAGGGGCGTTGTCGTCTGGCGATATCTGGAATCGCGAGGGGTATTTAAATCAGTCGGTTTGTTTTGACGGCTGGTGGTTTGACGATGTTGTGGGCTAGTAAAGGCCGTTTGTTGTCATAAATACTAGTTATGGAAGGTTCAATTGCAGTTTATCTTAGATAGTGAAAGATAGTGTTTTTTTGAAACAAACTTCTGTTAGTTAATAGCGGGAATGTGATGATGAATATGTTGCTGCCATGAACTGTGTTAACATCCAAGGTTTTTTATTTTCTTTGAACTATTCCTGGACTTTACTTGTTCGTCATCGTCCGTTTTGAGAATTGCTTTTTCCAGTGATGCCATGGTGAGTTGTTCGTTTTGCAAACCTGTACTGGTCTTTTAAACTTTACCTTACGTCATGCCGTTTAAATTAATTAAGTGCTTTTATCATGTTAAAGTATTACTCTAATTCTATGGATAATATAATTTCAGAAATTATTGTTTTTGATTGATTTTACCAGATATAATTTTCTCTTTGTTTATTATTTCATATATACATATATTTTAATTTGAATATGTTTTTTTTGAAAAATAAACGTTAGGTTATATTTTAATCAAATGCTTCTTTACTGACTTTATAACGCAATCACACATATTGCCAATATTTTTTTTCAGGTCACCATTTTTTATTTTTTTTTTTCAACCTCTGCTTAAATTTTATTTAATTTTAGAACGGTTCTGGCCTCAGAACCGATCACGGGTTATGGGCCCAGGCGACTACGCTTTTTAACCTGTTATGGTGGCCATAACCTTCGTTGGCAATATCTTAAATTAGTGGTAGCATGCGGCCATTAGACCTCCAAGCGATTTCTAGTGGGGGGGGCCGCAATAGCATTTGTATTTTAATTTATAATCATATCTAATTATTCTAGTATAAAATAGAAAGGTTTTTTGGTAAAATTTTTTTTTGTCGTACTATTTGACTGTTTTAGAGTACGTTTTTTTTTGAAAAAAAATTTCTTTTCCTTTCTGTTTAAATTTAATTAAGAGCATGGCAATGACCAACGTACAGGTTAGCATAAACAAATTGAACTCTCACAATTATGCAACCTGGGCAGCGGATGTCAAATACCTGCTGCTCGACAAGAATGCTTGGTGCATCGTAAATGGTACCGAAGAGGCTCCGAATACCAGTGATGCAGTAGCAACAAAAGACTATCAGGCACGGCTCAGGTCAGCACTATCCATAGTATACCTAAACGTCGAAAATGAGTTCCGGAGGATAATTGAAAACATCGATGACCCTCATGAAGCGTGGACAAAGCTGAAGACCCACTTTCAACCTGACAACCGTGCACGTCACATGCAGTTGTTTGGCGAGATCCTGTCCTGCAGAATACAGCCTGACGAGCCAGTCGATATGTTTGCTGCACGCCTACAGAGACTTGCTGATCAGCTGGCTGCCATGAATGAGCCGATAAAGGAAATTTATCTGACATTCCAGTTGTTGAGATGGCTCCCTAAAAAGTTTGACAATCTCGTCCAGGGAATCTTGCGATGGCCCGAACAGCAGTTCAAATTTAAAGATGTCCTGACCGAGCTGGTGGCCGAAGAATCCCGCATCAAATTACGTGAAGAAGACAGAGGTGACCTGGTCCAATCCCATTTTTCTCGAGCTCGCACACCCAAGAGGTCTGTATATAAGCCTAAGTTCAAGGGAAGGTGCCATAGGTGTGGCCAAGCCGGCCATGTGCTTCGACAGTGTAAATTGCCTCAACAATCTTCCAATCCCGAATCCTGCCTTCATACCACTTCCAGAGACTCCTCAAACTCCTCGTTCCAGAACTCCTCGGTGTCCAGAGGTTCATCAGTGTCCAGTCCAGTTCAAGTCCAACCCAGTTCGAGTAATTCCAGACCTAGCAGAGATGTGCATCGAAAGAGAACCAGAAACCAATGTCAACGTAAGCCAACAGGCCAGGTAAATTACCTCATTCAGTCTAATCTTAGTAATATTAAATGTGGTGGAGACGCCTGGGTCTTTGACACAGGTGCCTCCCACCACTTTTGCAAAGATAAAAACCTCTATGTAAAATTTAAACCTTTGCAAAATGAGGAGTTGGCTGTTGCCGTTGACGGAGCAACTTTTCCTATTGAAGGAACTGGTCTAGTGGACTTAAAAATAAATGGGGAAATGGTTCGCTTCGGCGATGTTATGTATTGCCCAAGTTTAAGGCACAATTTGATATCTGGCCCTAGGCTTGATAAAACTGGTGCCAAGTTCAGAGGAGGTGAGGGCAGGGTTAGAGCATATCGTGACAGTGGTACCCTATTTCGTGCTTTTCTTAAAGATGGCATTTACTGCCTGTACCCAGATCCTAGCCCTAAAAATAAAACTAAAACTCAAAATAGTCAAAGTCCTAAAAAGGTGCGTTTTCAAGCCTCTACTGTCCAGAAGGACGACTTTAAGTTATGGCATAGACGTTTCGGACACATTAGCTCCACTTTAATCGAACATACTGTTAAATGTAATGGTGTAAGGGGCTTACCACCTATTAAAAGTAAAGACTTTGAATGTGAGACATGTAAAATTAACAAACACAGGCGAACTTCCTTCCGTCCCATAAATCAAATAAGATCAAAACGACCCCTTGAATTACTTCATACTGACTTGTGGGGACCGACACAAATAACAGGTAGAAACGGTGAGAAGTACTTTTTAACCATAACTGACGACTTCTCACGTAAAGTATCAGTCTACCCCTTATGTAACAAATCACAAGTATTCAAGGTGTTCACTAATCATGTAAAAAGAGCTGAAAGATTTTTAGGCACTAAGGTGAAAGAAGTCCGTAGCGACAATGGGCGGGAGTTTGACAATGAAGCATTTAAAAGATACTTTGAGGAAAACGGGATACACCATGAGTTTACCAACGTGTATTCTCCGGAACAAAATGGGGTCTCGGAACGTTTAAATCAAACTATAATGGACGGGGCACGCTCAATTCTTAATGAAAGCAAACTCAGTTTAAAATTCTGGCCGGAAGCAGTTCTATACATCGCGTACACACTAAACAGGGTATGTCACAAAACGCAGAAAAAGACACCCTTTGAGTATTACTGTGGCAACAAACCCTCAATAAGACATTTACGCCCTTTTGGTACCGTGGCATACGTAGGAGTACCTAGGCAGTTAAGAAATTCAAAATTTGATCCTAAGGCCAAAAAGGGGGTTTTAGTGGGTTACGCAATGTCAACTAAAGGCTACAGAGTATGGATTCCCGACACAAACAAAATAATAGAAACTATAAATGTTAGATTTGGGGATGAATCCGTACCAAGAAATGTTCACAGGCATAGCGAGCAAGGCCCAAGTTATTCAATAGGCACAAACCCTTTTACAACTTCAGAGCAGCACAACGGAAGCGACCTGGGACCTACATATATTTTAAGTTCAGAACAACCAGAAATTGACCCTTTGACTGACCTTCAACCTGACAGATTTCCTTTAGAAAGATCACCATCTCCAACACCTAAGCCAGGCACCTCAAAAGCTGTTGAACCCGCCTCCGTTCACTCATCTGACGATGAAAGTGACGAGGAGGGCGAGGAATTCCAGAGAACATTGAGGGATGCTGTATGGTTCCGTAAGGCCGTAACTAGGCCTGATAAGTCGAGAACCGACATCTATTATTATGAGATGGGTGAAACACAACGTTTAAGATCACTCAGAGAAGTGCGGGAATACTGTCAGTCTAATGGTATAAAATTTGATCCAACCATGTTCAGTTTCAAAGGGGATAATAAATACCAGGGTATTGTAAAATCTACTTCCAGTGCTAGTTCAAGTCCTAGTTACACACCTCCACACACATCCTTATCAGAAACACGTAAAAATAACATATGACTAGAAGACTCCATACCCAACACATATAAGCAAGCCTTAAAATCCCCTCAGTGGGAACTCTGGAGACAGGCAATGCAGGAGGAAATGAACGTAATAAATAAAAGACATGTATGGGAATTAACATCATTACCACCCAACACTGAACCTCTAGGCTGCAGATGGGTCTTCACCATCAAACGAGACGATAAAGGGCAGGTGGCAAGATACAAAGCAAGACTAGTAGCCCAAGGCTACAAACAGGTCAGGGGTGAAACCTATGACGAGACGTTTTCACCAGTCGTAAATTTTAGTTTAATCCGCTTTTTCTTTGCCGCCCTTGTCTCATGTCTCGGATGGATTCACACGCAATGCGATATGAAAGGAGCCTATCTGTATGCCCCTCTCTCAGAGAACATCTACATGAAACAGCCTCCTGGTTTCGAAATAAAAGGGAAAGAAAATTTGGTCTGTAAACTCCAGAGGGCACTTTATGGCCTCCATCAGAGTGGCCGGGTGTGGTTTTATGAATTACATAAAGTTTTAATTTCTCTTGGTTTTAACAAACTGGATTGGTGTAATTGCATCTACACATTTTCTAATTACGCTGTTTTATTGTTATATGTTGATGACTTTGTTGTTTTAAGTAAGCATCAGAAACACATAAATGAGATTTTAAAATTACTAGCTGAACATTTTGACATCAAAATCCTGGGGAAAACACGTAAACTCCTTGGGGTTGAGTTTGAGGAGGATGGGGAAGGTGTAGTGTCAATCCATCAAATGCAATATATTGATGATATCTGCACACGTTTTAAGGAATATAACTTTCCCATCACATCACTTCCCATAAGTAAAGGAGTAGTGTACTCCAAAGCACAGTGCTCTCAAACAGATACTGAAACCCAGGAGATGTCAAAATATCCGTACCGAAGTGTTTTGGGTTGCTTATCTTTTCTTACAAGCAGGACTCGCCCCGACATATCCTATGCAGTAAATATCTTCAGTCAATTCCAGAGTAATCCGGGCATAATCCACTGGAATGGTCTTTTAAAATTACTGGGATATGTACAAAGCACCAAACACTACAAATTGAAGCTACATTGTCATAACATAAATCTAATTACATATACTGATGCCGATTTCGCCGCCAATCGTGATGACAGGACGTCAATGGGGGGACAACTTTTAATGTTAGACAAATCTCCTATCATGTGGAGAGCTTTTAAACAAAAATCTGTCTGCTTGTCTACCATGGAATCAGAGTTTGTGGCTTTAACAGAAGCAACTAAAGAGCTTCTTTGGTTCAGTAGAATCATAACTGAATGTTATGAGAAACACATTTTTACAGGTCCACAAACTAAGCCAACCTTGTTAGTAGACAATATGGCCTCCATTGATTTCCTTAAGTCTCCCATAGAAAACTACAGAACAAAACACATTGACGTTAAATTATTTTTTGTCAGAGACCTTTTAAACCAAGAGATATTTAATGTAAAACACGTAACTAGTAAAGCTAATCTCTCAGACATCTTTACAAAACCCCTAACGAAGTTTGATCTTAAAAGATTCATTGAAGTGATCTTTAGTTATGAGTAATTTATATTGTTTTAAATATGTTTTATTTAAATGTAAAAAAAGTAAAATGTATAAAGATGTTAGAGGTATAAGGTGAAAAAAAAACTCCCCCTCCTCTGGGCTTGGGTCAAGCATTAAGATGCTTGTTTAGTTTTTTTTTAAGTTAAACCTTGAAGTTTAACACATTTCATTTTTTTTCAATCTGAAATTTTTGTATATTTCAGTATTTTCTCTTTATAATGTTTGAATATGTGATTATACACTTGTTTTTCTTGTTATCTCATAGTTTTGTCTCATATGCATATGTTCTATTTTTCATACATAAGCTTTCAATACCCTCATTTCCAACATCGCGGACAATTTAACTCCCGCTGGAATGTGATCAGACCTCAGGATGGTTCATCCTCCGGGACCCGAGCAGCCCCAGGAAGCGTTTCGCAGGGGTGCCATTGTAAATAGCCAGAGTGGTCTGCAGGGGGTAGTGGCCTTCTTGAGTGTTCTGATCACAGGAAGGCCTGTCGCGGGCATCGTTTTTTTTTAATTTGTAAGTCCCTATTTTTGATAAATGGAAATGTCACATAGGTCCCGTTTGTGGTGTTGAAAATTGAGCTGTATTTTTTTTTGCATATATAAATATGAAAAGGGTTGTTTTACTTTTAAGAAATTGCATAACAAGTGTCCTTCACATTTTAAATTTTTCTTAAAACATTTGCAAATGTGTATTATTTCAAAAGTTTAAGCATGCATGTTGTTGTTGTTATTTTTGTTTTTATGTGAGCGCTCACCGTCCTTATCATTATCATATTTTTCAGTCATTATCATGATCATGATCATTAGTGTTATTATCATTAAATGTGTCTATTTTTGCATATCATGAATTTCTCATACATTATCAAAGTGTTTTTGCATTGTAATTCATGTTTTTGCTATTCCTCATATTCGTAATGTTTATGAATCTGTTGTATAATAATCATCTACTCTAGTGTCATTATGCAAATGTATGTAAATATTAATCTTGTATTGTCAAGGCAAGGATCAAGAATCGACATACTAAAGAATGTTATGGTATGTAACGGTAATCATAGTCACTTGTATGTGACGAGGTAACACGGTAACAAATTTTTCATGAACTTTTCCTTGAAATGTTTGTGTGCCTAAATAGACTTTCAAATTTTTAAGTTACTATGGTAACTAGAGACTTTTGTGCTATGAAAAAAAATTGTTAATCTTGTTGTGGTATAGCTATCAAATTGTTATTCATATTGTGTGGTTATTAACATTGTTAAAAAAAAATTGTTCATTTTTCAAATTAACCTTGTTATATGATGTTGTGAACTTGTTGCATTTATGCACGTTAATGTTGAGTTGTTCTTCACTAGTAACTGTCAAAGTGTGATAGTAGATATACTGATATCTTATGTTGTTCAATATGAACTTTGATGTTATTTATATTATTTGGTAATACTTGGTAATTACTTAGTTTTTAGTATGAGTGTTAAGGGGGGGGGGGCGATTGTCAGCCTTACCCATATCCTTAACACTCATATTCCTAAGCACATATACATATTGTAAGGGAATAATATGACATGACTTACTGGTTTTTATTTTATTTCAATACTATTCGATCTTTGTCTTATCTCCAATTCTTTTATTTTGTTTTCCTGGTTCCATAGCATATTCCACCGTTTAAATTGGTTACTTATTTGTTTACTTTCGATTTGATCATCTTACGTGTGCGTTCATGGTCGTTTTCTTCCGTTTGATCGCGATTTGCGATCTTCGCAAATCGCAACTTACGAGTAGCCATATCTCCCTTTCGCAAAGCAGGAACGCTTTCGCTCAACTTCTGCAGACGCAAAGGGGCGTTGTCGTCTGGCGATATCTGGAATCGCGAGGGGTATTTAAATCAGTCGGTTTGTTTTGACGGCTGGTGGTTTGACGATGTTGTGGGCTAGTAAAGGCCGTTTGTTGTCATAAATACTAGTTATGGAAGGTTCAATTGCAGTTTATCTTAGATAGTGAAAGATAGTGTTTTTTTGAAACAAACTTCTGTTAGTTAATAGCGGGAATGTGATGATGAATATGTTGCTGCCATGAACTGTGTTAACATCCAAGGTTTTTTATTTTCTTTGAACTATTCCTGGACTTTACTTGTTCGTCATCGTCCGTTTTGAGAATTGCTTTTTCCAGTGATGCCATGGTGAGTTGTTCGTTTTGCAAACCTGTACTGGTCTTTTAAACTTTACCTTACGTCATGCCGTTTAAATTAATTAAGTGCTTTTATCATGTTAAAGTATTACTCTAATTCTATGGATAATATAATTTCAGAAATTATTGTTTTTGATTGATTTTACCAGATATAATTTTCTCTTTGTTTATTATTTCATATATACATATATTTTAATTTGAATATGTTTTTTTTGAAAAATAAACGTTAGGTTATATTTTAATCAAATGCTTCTTTACTGACTTTATAACGCAATCACACATATTGCCAATATTTTTTTTTCAGGTCACCATTTTTTATTTTTTTTTTCAACCTCTGCTTAAATTTTATTTAATTTTAGAACGGTTCTGGCCTCAGAACCGATCATACGGCGCTGTGATTGGGTTACGTGTGTGAAGATCTTTCCTGTCTGTAGCGGTAGCCGTACTTTTCTTGTGTTTTGATTTTGTATGGGATTGTTTCTCGGATTGTTTGGGTTAAAATCAAGCTATGTTTTCAGAAGTTATATTATATGGCATATGACATCATTTTGAATAATTAATCTTGTTCTCTTCTTTTATTTCTCTGTCAAAGTGAGTGACTGAGATATCGAAAAAAGAAAAGTACTTCTGATCAAAAGTTCCGATCCGAGTTGGCTAACGTCCGATTCGGTGACTGAAGTAGCTTTTTTTTGTGTGCTTCAGATAAATATTGATATGAAGCATTCTGCATTACTTGCGAAAGTACTTTTCACTTTAATCATGGGGAAAATTTTATTGCTCGCGTCATATAAAGTCAAACAGACATATCAAGAACAAAGAACGAAAACGAAAGTTGAAAAAATGCCGGACACTTTCTTTGTCAAAAGCGACGTGTCGATAAGTATTACCACAGCAGAGATGCTTTTTTCGTTATTTCTTATCGAACATAACGTGCCATTAAGTGCAACTGACCATGCAGGTTATCTCTTTAAAGCGATGTTCCCAAATTCCAAAATCTCCAAGCACAATGCTAGCGCGCGAACCAAAACGACAGCCATTTTAAAATGTATGGCAAATAAAACCTGCTCTGATATAATTACTATTTTAAAAAGTATGCCATTTTCACTTTTAACTGGTGGTAGCACTGACCAAAATGCTGTTAAATTAATTTTCATGATGAATACCCATGAAATAAAAGGTAAGTTTTATATTTTGATTTGTAAAATTTCTTCTATTTTAATATGTATGATAGTTAAATCAATGTATTTTAAAGAAAGTGTTTTTTTATAATATATTTCAAACTTTTTTTTTTTAAACCTTTCGGGGTCGAATGCGGTAGCACAACTTGACTACACTTGATTTCTTAAAACTACACATTTTCGATGTTCAAACTACACATTTTTACTCGCAGAGGTTGGCAGCCCTGCATAAGATTTATTGACTGTTAGATTTTTACTCACTGAAACCAGAAAAATAATTTTTTTAAAAAAGTTTAATTAAACATAATTTTTTTCTTTTTATCCTGAAATCTGATATTCTATTCTTGACTAAGAAACCATATTCAATAATGTTTCCATATGGTAATTTTATATTTCTAAGAGTAGAACTTAAAAGTTATGAAAACAGAACACTACAAATATAAAATGTTCACTATTTAAGGAATTAACAAAAGCAGTTACATACAGAGATAAACTTCTACTGTGCTTTAGAAAATTACAAAAATTCAAAGTTTAATCAAGAGGGAAAGTATAATTTGGAACATAGTTAGTTACTTGTAATAAAATATGTTTTTTTTTTTTTTTTTTTTTTTTTTTCATCGCAGTTATACTTTTCTAATGCAAACTGCCCATGTTTTTGCAACATTACTGTACAAAATGGAGATCAATTTTAGATTCAACACCTTGAAAAAACATTCAATTAATCAGCTATAATGAAATCTTGAAAAATGCAGTATAGTAGTGCCACCTATAGGACAATTTATACCAAAAACTAAACAACATTAATAAAAAAAAATTGTCCTTTAGTCCCTGAGATAGAGCTATTGCAATAATCATGAATAATGCAGCATAGCAGCGTCATCTGTTGAGCAATTTACACAAAAAAGTAATGAGCATGAAATGATATCAAAGATTAACTTAATCTGAAGTTTTATGAAAATACATACATTAGTTCTTGAGATAGAACTATTGTGGAAATTATGAATGAAGCAGTATAGCAGCTCCATCGGTTGGGCGATATACACTAATAACTAAACATCAAGTTTATATCAAGGTGTAACTGACTCACAGAGTGACAGATATTTTCCAAAAACCATCAAATTGTGTTCAGGACCTTCTAAAACGTTTAAATACACCAAAAACTGGAAATCAAATTTTTCACGAATTCAATACTTACTTCTTGAAAAGATAGAAAAAAGTGATAAATGCATGTTCCAAATTTTATGTTAAATTTTTAATTTTGCCATTTCCAATAATTTGCATATTATTGAAATAATTTTGCACATGAATTAATTTTTAAAAAGACAAGTTGCATTTAATTATATATCTAGATTTTTTTCATGTAATCCTGTTTTTGTGAAATTGTGAACTTCTTGTACATACTTGTACAAAATATATTCAGAATTTGTGAATGAGAAATTATTACTATATTTAGGATCCTATTTAGACATTTTTAATAATGTTTTTTATACATATATACAACTTGATAAAATTTAGCTGCAATTTCGCATCAGATTTTTTTTTTTTTTTTTTTCTGCAATCACTGCATTTGTGAAAGATTCAATTTGTTGATTAAAGTTTTTTCTGAAATGTCTATTTTCAAGAGAAATTTTGCGAAGGGTCTTGTGTTTCAAACAAGAAAAAAATGTGAAGGATGCTTTCAAGTCTTCTCAAACTGATTTCTGCTCAGAGATCAGATTACCCACATTAAAGTTTTCATGTAAGACACTCAACATAAAAATAAATAAAATAAAAAGTATGAGAATGTATCTATTACAAAATTTTCAGTATATTATTTCATAAATGAAATTTCAATTTTTCCAGTTCGGAAAAATTGAAAAATAAGTCTTCGGGGAAAAAAACAAAAAAACTGGGTTTTTTATCTTTCCATTTTTTTTCCGAGCATTCTTATCTCTAATTATAGCCACCATTCTTGGTGCAGAGTAATTAACCTGGCAGAGATCTAACAAACCAGTTGACATCAAGCATGAATGCTAGCGTCAATAATGTATGCACAGTTATGAAAACTCAGTACTTTTCTGTCAGCCAAGTGCAAATCTCACCAATATTTTTTGCCGATGGTAACTTATATATATGTATATATACATATTTTTTATTGAAAAAAAGTCTGATGTTCATATAAAATATTTCATTTTATAGATTTTTTTTTTTTTGTATTTTAAACGAAATTAGTGAAAGGAATGTATTTTAAATAAAATGAGTGAAAGGAGTGTATTTTAAATGAAATGAGTAAAAGGTTCATGTTTTAAATAAATAAATGAAATATAAATGTGGTATGTGGACAATATTTGGTGATTTATCACCTGGCTAATATAAAAGTACTAAATAAGTTCTAACTGTATCAAGAAAGGTGAGCAAAAAATGGAAAATAGAAGGGAGATAAGTATCGGCAAATAAAAGAAAATCTGTGAATTTTAATAAAATTGCATGCCAAGGGAAAAAGTGGAGGATATTAACAGCAATTGTATTTTCAAAGGAACAATGGGAAACCATATAAGTGGCTTCCAAAAATTTTATGTTTCACCAAACCAAGCTGACTGAAATTAAATAATGTTAAATTACTGTTTTGAACATGATTGGCAATTGACAACCATTTTTGCTTATACATATCACGGCCTAGATAATACGTAAATATTACAAATGAACACAAAATATAGATTACTCAATGGATTAAGTGTTTTTTGTCAAGAAAGATGAAATATGTAATGACAAACAAGATACAAAATGTTGCCATGATCATAATGAACTCTCAATTTCTCTGTCAGAATCTTATGATTTGTTGCTTAAATTGTAAATAAAAGTAACTTGTGGCAATACTTCAAATGGGTCATCAGAGGCAGCTTGGTATTTAAAATAATTATTATTTACTTTCATATTGTCAATATAATATGATACACAATGATTTAAAACTTATTAGTATAAATAAATACTGTGATTTCAAAACCATTAAACTTTAAATTAAAAAATGGAGCATCTTAAGGAAATACTGTTTAAAAATATTTATTGAGCAACTTCATTAAGGGCAAGAAAGAATAGAAAAAGCAGTGCTTGGCTGAAAATGGGTTTGAAACATAACTTTTTAATTTAAGAAAATGTTAGTCATATACAGCTTTTATATTTTCGATTAATAATGCTTTATCAGCATACATAAATAGATGCAAAAAATATTAGGATAATTTTGCACTGAGCCTGCTCTATTTAGTTTAAGTTATTATTTTTTTATTTTATTTATTCAATTTTAAGATTACCATTTGCAGAAAGCATACAATATTACTAATACATAACTAATGTATAAATTTATTTTTTAAAAATATGTAATATCCCTATGTGGTAATATTTGACTATGTTATTTAATTTATGTTTATAACTTGGAAAACTGAAAGTTAGATTTTTGAACATATTTTGAATTATTTTGTTCAAAATATTTTGAATTGTATTGGGACGACTGATGTTTTATTGCTATTACTGTATTACTATGGGGGTGGCCTGAGCCAAAGCACTGTGACCAGAGGTCTATTATAATATCCCCAAGAATTAAAGAGGAAAAATTATCCTCACCTAGTCCCTAAACAGACCAGTAGCTGACATAAAATTCAGCAGGCATTTGATAGGAATATCCTGAATTTCCTATTTTATTGTGATAGTCATCAAGCCTGTTTAATAATTTTTTTATTGATAAAATATTTCTTTATTTCTTTGTAGGTATGATACTATTAGAAAATGGTCATATTTTTCCTACTGTTGCTGCAGTGGTTGCTTTGTCTGTGATTCACTTGCTACCTGAGCCATCTGTTATATCTTTTAACGATTCTGTTAAAACTCTTTTATCAAGATTCTTAAAGAAACTTGAATCTGTTTATTTAGTGAATGCCACTGTACACGATCATTCTGAAGAGGTCAATGATACAGATAATCAAGTTTCTGAAGAAGAAGAAAACAGAACTTTTAATTTTTTAGAATCATTTACAGGAACAATTCAAAATTCTGTTACTTTTGTTGAATTTTCAAATCTTCTTGATAAATGTGGTTTGAATTTTAAATTGAATTGGTTGAAATCTGTGAAATTATGCTTAGATTCAACTAAAAATGAAAGCTATGAAATTATTTATTCATTAGTGATGGGATTATTTCTCATGTGTCCTGAAAATGAAGAGTTTTTAACTTCTTGCCTAGATGTTTTAGAAAGTTTATTAAAGAAATCACCCAATTTAGTAAGTATAAGCATTATTTTTTTGCATAAAGAATTTTTAAGTTTTTCTATTAAAATTTATTATTTTATATTTCTTCATTTCTGGACAATGCTAACTATTATAAAATGTCATTTGTCAGACAGTAAGAAATCTATCTATTATTTCTATTAAAATACAAACTTTCCTGTGTATAATTCATATTTCAGATGTTGTCTTCATTTCCATATTGGTATATTAAGTATTACTTTGATGTTTAAGAATATATACTTCACAAAAGCATTTTTGCATCCGAAATATTCATTTATTCATTATCCAAATTTATCACAAATATGTAAACATAAAAGATAAATGCAATATGAAAATAAAAAGATTTTAAAAGTTAATCTTTTAAATTAACTTCTAAAGTTGTTTTAATTTCACATTTCTTTGTATAATAATAATATTTGTAGACCATGCAAACTGCCATGCAAAACAAAAAGCAGAAAATTATTTGTCAGGCAATAAAAAATCTACCTATTATTTCTGTTAAAGTATGATTCATATTTTAGATATTGTCTTCATTTCCTTATTAGTACATTCAGGGTGGCTACAGATTCTGGAAATCAGGAAATCGGAGGGAAAAATCAGGGAAATATCAGGGAACTTTATAAAAAATTCTCAAAAATCAGGGAAATTTTTCTCTCTGAGAAAATATTTCTGTTTTCATCTTACCAACAATATTGATTCTTGCCAAACAGGCTACATTTAAACCAATAATAAGATGTGATAAAGAGACATAAAGCTGTACTGCTGTCAAGCGATATCTGTGCCCGAAAGCTAAATTGACCCATAAAATCAAATTTTCAAAAGTTAGTTTATTCGCGATCTTTTGTTGAAATTCATCAATTTTATCAATCTTTTGATGAAATTTTCTCGTTTTTCGCGATATTTTGATGAAATGTACATTTTTTTGCAAGTTCTTGACAAAATTTGCAAGTTTTTTATGATTTTTTTGACGAAATCTGCAAGTTTCTTGTGATTTTTTTTGACTGAATTCAAACATTTTTTGCAAACTTTCGACGAAATTTGCATGTTTTTCACGATTTTTAGATGAGATTTGCACATTTTTCGTGATATCAAAATGAAATTTGCATGCTTTTTGTGATCTTTAGATAAAATTTGCACGTCTTTTTTTTTTTGTGATCTTTTGACTAAATTCTTACTTTTACGCAATCCTTATATGAAATTTGCATTTTTATTAATGCAGCCTTGAATGAAATTTGCATTTTTTACGCGAACTTTAGGACTAATTTCGTGCTTTTCCACAATCTTTTGACTAAAATTGCACTTTTTTTTTTGTAAAACTTTGAAGAAATGATCATTTTTTTATACAATCTTTTGACAAAATTTTGCGTTATTTCAAACTATCTTTTGACGAAATTAGCAAATTTTTTATCTGATGCCCGTAACATCATTAACTTTTGTTGCATATCCAAAATAATTTTTGATAAATCGTAATATTTGGCATTTCTGCTAATTAAATACTGTGCAATTTTTGTGTTTTCCTCCCAAAAGAGATATTTGCAAGCTGGAGAAGTGTGTTATATAAAAAAGCAGCATATGTTAAAAAGAATATCATATATGTTCTTTAATAATAAAAATCAGGGAAATCTGATACAGATAATCAGGGAATCAGGGGGGAAAAATAGAACTTTTTTCATAATTTCCATAGCCACCCTGATATTAAATATTACTTTAAATTTTAAAAATATGTATATGACTAAAACATTTTCATTTCTGAAATATTCATTTATTCATTATCTAAATTTAACACAGGTATGTAAACAACAAAGGTGAATTTCCTCATTTTGTTTTTGCAGTAAAACTGGTCATATACTATCCCCCCCCCCTCCCAACAAAAATAAAATAAATAAATAAATCTTTATTTTTAAAAACTTTGAAATACATCCATACAAAAATATTCTAAGATGAAAGCACAAAGCATAAAAAAGTAGTATCTGTTATATATAAATTGTCAACTTGACATATTTAATATATAAAGAAGTACTTTAAATATATCATGTTATATCAATATTATCAATATTAAGAACTTTCTGCTAAAAGCAAATAATGTGGATGTCATTACTTCTGAAATCCACAAAAGGCTTAATAAATGCTTTTTATTTGGTTGGGTAGTTTTTACATTGTTATATGCAGACAGACAGAGGGATGAACTGAATGATAACTATAAGTCTATGTATTTATGTAATTATAAATGCACCTAAAAATGAAAAAAAATTCTTTTCCTTCTATTTTCTGTGGAATTTTGTAATTCCATGTTGAATAAGAATAATTAACCTTGCTTCTGTGAAGTAAAATGTGCTTAGAAGTCTTACTACTGACAGACATTCTCCAGGGTTGTAATTTTAATTAGTCAAAAACGATTTTGACCAGGAACTGGTTAAACAGTTCAAAAGTGGTCAGAAATGATCCAAACTTAAAAACTATCTTTATTTTGATGATTAATTTTTCTTTGCAATTAAAAATAACATAATAAGTAATAAAACTAACAGTGTGGTTAAAAAAAATGCATTAAACTACACTTGCAAAGTTGTGCTAGTTGGCTGCAAAATTAAAATATTCTAAAAATTGAAAAGTTGAAAATAAAATATTAATTGATTCATTGTTCTTTTTTCCTTGATGGAATATTATAAAATTTATAGTTAATTATTTTCATTTCAGTCAACAAGGACATTTTCAATTCTTATTTATAAAATGAGTTGTGTCAACCAACCCAGATCAAAATTTTTGATTCTTCAGTTTTTACCAAGATCTGCTGTTCACAAGGTATTAATTGTTAATTCTTTTTATGTAATCTGAAGATATTTTCTGATTGATGTAAGAAAATGTTTACAAGCTATTTGATACAATTGAATGTCTTTTATTTTCAGTATTCTGTTCTTCCAGTTCTTGGAGTCTTGCAAATGATGGCTAAAGAAACTGATCTAAAAGCTCAAGCAATTTATTTGATGCTTCAATTATGGAAAAGGCAAACTCGCTGTTTTCCTTATCTTCATACCTTATTATCAGAAAATACCAAGTCTTTTACATTTGATTCTGGAGTGAATGAAATTTTAATTGCACAAGCTGCTGCCATACTAGAAATCTGTTCTATTGAGTATGACATTTGTGTTACATATTTTCTGTATTTGGTGTAGATTTATGTTATATATATCATATTAAGATTAAAAAATACAGCATAAGAAAGGGCTCTGTGATTTTACAACTCTACAAAATACTCATTCAGATATTAGAATAAATTGTAAGTATGTAAAAAAAAAAAAAAAAAAAAAAAAAAATTACACAATTTATGAATTTTATTTTAGCAATAATGATGTGAAACTGCTTAAATCATAAATAACACTTTGGCATGAAAAACAACTGAGTATAGCAGTCTGTCAAGATTTCTATAAATCAAGTTATATTAACTGCTGGGAAATTGTAACAATAAATAAAATTGTGTTTTAATATCCACTATGTCAGTGACATTGATTTTATGAATATTTTGTGGATATGCAGCACAGTGATACAAAGGTTTATTGATGATTTTGATCTTTAAATTGTAAAATGCTTTGTTTATTGTTAGTAAAATTACTGGTTATGCATATACAATGTAAACATTTTCTCTAAAAAAAAAAGTCCTACAAAAAGTTATGAGTCTATAGCCATTTTATTACAATTTCATTGTAATGCAAAGTTAGACACCCCCCCCCCCCCCCCACCAAAAAAAAAAAAAAAAAAAAAAAAAAACACTTGTGTTGAAATTTTTTTTATAAAAGTCTTTATAAACTGGAACAGCTCTGTTGTGAATTTCTTATCCTACCTGTGGCTGCTTTATTTTGCGTCTAGACGCTGACTAACTTTCATACAAGTATCAACTTTCTGTGCTGATGCCTTGAACCTGGTGCACCTTATTTCCTGATGCACAAGAGACTTGGAATTTAAAATTTTTGATAATTAGCTGAAATATTAATTAGCAACTCATTAAAAATTTCATGGAAAATGTAATGTTTATATTGTTTATTTAAAGAAGTTGCTTATTTTCACTAATTAATTACCTAAATTAAGAAAATTATTTGAGGCATCAATTTGAAACTTGGCACACATAGAAAGTTTTCCTACATCAAAATATTCATTTATTATTATTATTATTATTATTATCTGTTAATTTTTCTAAATTTTATGAAAGATAAAGACCATTTAATAATAAACAAAACAAGTTCCAAATAATTTATTGAAAACTGAACTGAAATGGTATTCTCTTTTAGTCACTTCCTCCATTTACTTTTTGAAAATGAAGGAAATAATCGTGAATTTTTATGAAGGAGCAAAAATTAAAATAACTAAGTTACAGATTTCAAAGTCATTAAACATATGTATCTACATATACAGGGTGAGGAATTTCTTGAAAACCTTACCAGCCAAGGATTTATTTTACTAGCCAGAAAAAGACAACATGGAGTTGAAAACTGCTATGACAAGTTTTATGGAACTGCAAAAATAGTTCATTACTGTTACTTCAATGCATTTCCTTTTTTTTTTTTTTTTCCCCTATGAAATTTAGAAATATGTCCAAGAGAGGAAAGTTTAATATGGGCTAGAACTTAGCGCCATGTTTACACAGCAGTAATTTATAAAGTTATAAAATAAACTAGTAAAAAAATAATAATAAAATGAAATAAAGCTCATATCTCTATGGTTTACAGTTTTTAAAGATTATCTAAAAATTCACTTGCTCTGTGAGAAAATTTCCTAGCCAGTGACAAGTAAAGGGATGTAAATGTCACTAGAGTCCTAATAAAATTAAAATAAATATTATTGATAACCATATAAAGTCCCTAAAACTGAATAGATTAGCTAAACAACTGAAATTTTGCCTTTCTGCTATTTTCTGTGTTGTGTGCTGATTAATACTGTCATTTATTTAGTGGAATCATTTTTTAACCCCTGATTATAATTTTAAGATATATTTTCTACATTGTTATATGTAAAATGAGGTATTTTATGTACAGTCATGGAAAAAAAAAAGGGGGGGGGGGGTAAACATCCTTTTTAACTATGCAATAAATTATTATAGAATAAAATTAGTGACACCAAACAACAGGAAGTAAAGTCCACTAATAAATGGTTTGCATAAATTCATCTTTGAGGCCCATCTACATATGGAAGCAAATCAAAACTTTGTTTTTTCAAAAGCAAGACCCACTTTTGACTCCATAAATAAATTCTGCACCTTTCAATTAGCTCAAATATAGATTTGCTTGAAATTTGTACAATTACTTTCCAATGAATTAATTATTTTAAAATGAGCATATTTTAGGGACTGTATCCAAATTGAATTTTGATGCTCAATGACTTCTGCATTTGCTAAAAAGCTACAAGTTGATTCAGTTCCTTCTGTTGTATTATTACTTGCCAATTTGATCCTTTTGCTCACTTGCATAATATGCTTTAGCTATTTTTATATATGGTAAAATCCTCTTCAATATTCATTTTATAATATTACATGTGTTGAATTATTCGATTTTATGAAATATAAGATATCTGCAGGTTCTCGCTGTTGCTCGTCATTGCGCCAAATTGCGACTAAATTCTTCATTTGGCGAGTAAAGAAGCAATTAGATTCGCCATATTGCTAGTGCTCAATTTTTACTTATTCTTTCTTTTCTTTTTCGTTTTTCATACATATGCATGCATATATATTTTTAATATATTTGTAGCGGATAGTTGAAATTAGATTAATAACAATCGTTGTCGCAGTTGTAAAAACTTAGGTTTTTTAGAAAATATTGAAAAAAAGGGGTACAATAAATGTTTAAAGATATATATATATATATATTTCCCAATCCAGCTTCTTAATGATATTTTCTAAGACAGCACTAAAAAGCTTAGGTGAAATGGTGTCTCCTTGTCTTACTCCTCTTCTGAGCTTGATCTTCGCCTTTTTCTTTATCTACTATTATCCTTTAAGTGGATGGTTGCTATTGTTTTCTTGTAAATCTTCTATGATATTGATGTAAGGTTTATCTATACCAATGTCCTCCAGAGATTCTACTACTGCTGATGTGTAGACTGAATCAAATGCTCTTTCATAATCAATAAAGGCAAGGCAGAGAGGTAAATTATTAAATGGGGAATATTTAAGTCATCTCCGGTTCGCTGACGACATTATAATTTTCAGTAACAGCCCTGAAGAATTAAAAAAAATGCTAAAAGATCTTGCAGAAGCTAGCATCAGTGTGGGATTTAAAAATAAATTTAGAAAAGACTAAGGTGATGTTCAATTCATTTGCATCAAAAAAGAAAATTGCCTACAAGAACACTGAGATTAAAGAAGTGCAAAGTTATGTATACCTAGGACAGGAAATATCATTGAATAATAGTATCATGAATGAAATCAATAGAAGAATAAGGAATGGGTGGAGTGCTTTTGGGAAGAACAATATCATTCTAAAGTGTAATATGCCTCTTTGTTTGAAAAGAAAAGTGTTTAATCAGTGTATTTTACCTGCTCTAACTTATGGAGCAGAAACATGGACACTAACTAAATGGATGATACAAAGACTACAAACAACACAGAGAAGTATGGAAAGATGTATGCTAAGCATAACTAGAAGAGAATAACCTCGATAAGAAATCAGACAAAAGTTTTTGACATCCTTGAAAGAAACAAACAGCTAAAATGGAAATGGGCTGGGCACATTGCAAGAAGACAAGACAATAGATGGAGCACAAATATACTACAGTAGTATCCCAGAGATGTAAAACGACCAAGAAGACGACCACAGGTAAGATGGAGTGACGAAATTAGAAAGTGGCTGGTGTAAATTGGATGACGAAAGCACTAGACAGAAAGCATTGGAAAAATCTGGGGGAGACCTACATCCAGAAGTGAATCAAAAATGGTTGATTATGATGATGATGATATACATATATATATATATTGTTCTACACGGTGAATCTATTTTGCTAATACTTTTTTCATTTGGCGAATGCTTTTTATTTTTAATTAGCCAAATTACTTACGCTGGTCAAATGTCAGTGAGAACACTGGATATCTGTAATTATAATAGTTTTTGAAAATATAAATGTGATTGTAATTAAAATTTTATTGGTGTTTTTATGATGCTTTTTTTTCAGATTTTAAATGTTTCACAGATTTTTAATTTATTTGCAGATATGTGAAACATATCGTTGAATACAAAATTTAAAATAAAAATATTATAAAGTAGTATAAGGAATCAATGTCAACAAATGCTAGTCAAATTAGTTTTTTGTCTGAAAATAAATTTCAAGTCAATTAAAAATAACATATTTTGAAAAAAAAGGACGAAAAGAAAATGGATGTTGCTGTTTTTGAAAAATGGGTGGGAGGGATTGATTCATGATTGAAACATTGTAGATCTTTTCAGGTATGTTTGCATGGTCTATATTCGGATTTATTTGAAGAACTAAATTAAATCTATTTAAAAAAGACATAAGAATAACTTTACATTTGTTATTCTCCTTTGAAATGGTGTTAAAATTATTCTGCTATTCCATTTGAAACTTTGCAATTAATTCATTAATGGCAAATAGCAAAAAAAAAAAAGGTTTTTATTTCTTTATAACTTTGAAAATGTTTTTACTTTAGCCTGTGTGCTTCAGTAAATCTAAATAATCAAATTATAAAAGAAAAGATTTAATTAGATAAAGCTCTTTATTAATAGGTTAATAACTTTACATTGGTACTTATTTGTAAATATTATAATTTTTGATTTGATATAGAAAAATTTCTAAAAGATTAAATCTGTATTTTTAAATAATAATCTAATGCTTTCATGGAAATGTTTTATGTAACAGACATTCAGTGTAACATTGGAAACAATTTAACAAGATTTGAGCAAACTGAATTAATAAGTGTAAGTATCTCAATGACTATATTGTGGATACAATAATGGTTTAAGTGAGGTTATATCTTTTTTAAATTAAAAAAAGTTTTGTGGATATCAAATGCTAGAATTAGATTAATCATTTGCTGTCTATGCATTACCAGCATCTATTTTTTAAAAAGTTTCACTTGTTATTTCATTTTATGGAAAGTATTGTAATGAATAATTTCATGTTTTTGTTTATACCACCTGTTGAACTTTGTTCTCTGGAATTTCATATTAATGTAGTCATCACAATTTCTTGCATCAAAATTAAACATCAACCAAACACAAACATGTATACAAGGAAAAAATGGTCAGCATGATGAAATTTCAAAAGCAGTAATAATAGCAACTTTGCTACTAGTTTAAAATATTGGAATTTATTTAAATAAAAAACATGACTGTACCAAATGAGAATAATTATTTTATATGCTAGAACTTTTAAAATTGAGCTGCAAAGTTTTTAATTTGCCTAGCCATATGAGCATAGAAAGGGTTCTGGTTTCACGTAAGATCGTGATGCACTGAAATATGTTTTATCCTTTTTTTTTTAAATCATAAGACAGGCTTACTCTCTTAGTGGATCATAAGTGAGGTGCTATAATCCAAACTCAAATGTTTCAACAAAATGTGTAAAACATATATTTTCGTTCAAATTATGCTTTTCTGTACAACATAGATGGCCCCTTAAGCCAGCATTTTGGCTTTTTTAAGCATAATTTGAAAATTACTTGGAAGAAAAATTTTGAATTTACATAAAGCAGAACAATTAACATAAATCCATCAAAATAAATAAATTGTAGGCTGCAATTTATGTATTAATTTAATAATTCATTTTTTTAATTAAAAAATCAATATTTTAATATTATAACCACACAAATAAATTGTTTCATTAAGATTATAATTTCAGGATATATTAATAAAATTATGAAAATGTCAATTAACATTAGTAGCTCTAAATTTTGAATATTTATAACACAAAAGTTTGAATAGTGAATTATCACATGCTAGCTAAGTGTAAAACCAGCAGAGTGCAAAATGTCCAAACCAGCAATTGAACCCAGAGCCCTTGAAATAGCACTCCAAGTGCTCTACCATTTAAGCTATGAGGACAATACCCATCTTAACATCTCTCATTCACATATGTTGATAAGGCTGCAATTACAGCTCAAGATTAAAGCCTTAATTACAGTTATTTATAGAAAAGATTATTATTTAAATGACTTGAAATTTAGTTTCTATACATAATTTGAATCTGGTATTACCTGGATCAAAATTAGGTGCTGCCTTTGAAAAATAATTAACTTTGGATTGGTTTTGATTTTTAAATGCCTCCCTAAGCAAACTTTACGTATGTCGTTTGACAGTAGACTTAATTTTCAATCGTTTGGTGCTGGTAACAGCTGTATTTAAATTAATTAAAAAATTATATGCAGTGTTAATTATTTAGAATTAATACACATTATGTTGTGCATACTCACTAATTATTTTCCTTTTGAATGTAGACCTGAGAAACATGGGCATGAATTTTTAAATGCTTTGTCAGCAATTTTCAATAAATGCATTGATGAATCAAGTACACCTGTAGCTTGCTTAGCTATAAATGGCATAATAACACTCTGCAAATCTGAGGTAAATTTACTCATATTATTCCGAATGATTAAGTTTTGTATGAAAATTGTTTATTTTATCTCTCATATGAATTATTGATTTATTATTATTTAAATGCTAATCCATTTATACTTTCTAATAAATTCATAATTTTCCATAATTTTCATTGGTTTTGCCATAAAAATAAAGTAACAGTACCATATTTTATCGAAGAAATGCTGCAGTACTTATGACTTTAAAAATTCAATTTTTTTCAAGTGTGGCATTTAAGGCATCTATTCTTTTTGATTTGTTTAATTTTCAAATACCCACTATCACTGTACTATTAGTATTATGTATCACTGTAACTGAGTTGCTTTTATTTAAAACTTCCCAAACAATGGAATTTATTTAGCATACTTTCGCAATGACTTACATTTTAATCATTAATTTGAGATACACTTTTATATACCTTTTTTATAAGTAAATCTAAAAATATATAAAAGATTTGATAAGTAGATATGAAAAACAAATGTAATTTAACAAACAAAATAATTTCTAATTTACATGTAAAATTTTATGTTTTTGTATTGGATAAGCATCTTCCAATTATATCCAATTAAAATACAAGATTTTTCTTGTATTTCAAATTATTCATGATCTTTTATACTGATAGCAGATTTAAGGCAATAACAACACTTGTGAAATTCTGTGGAAAACAACTTCTGTTTATTAATATCTAAACAGAGTGTAGATCTACTTTTTTCTCTCAAGAACTTATGAAATGATTTCAATATTTTTAAAAATAGTTTTTGTTTTGAATATGCAAAATTTTTAAATTTGCAATAGTTTTTGCTTTGGTTATGTAGCATTTTTTGCTGACTTAAACTTTTACTATTAATGATTTATAGAACAGTACTGTATTAGTATTCCCAGAGTATTTTATATTTTCATAAACTTTTCTAGACTGTTTTATAATCTATACTAATAAAAGAACAAAACGCTCTGTCTGCGTGTGTGTGTCTGCGATGGCTAGCAAAATCTACAGCATGCACAAAGCTCAAAATTTTTTTTAGAGTAGCCTAATACCTCTCCTGATGCACCTGAGGCTCAGAATTTTAATTTTTTGATTAGTTTCATAGATATTAATTATGAAGCGGAACTCACTCTCATCAAAAAGTCATTTTTTAAGTGTTCTGGGAAAGAAAACGTTTGCACATGCGCAGAAACTCAATTACGCATCTAATCAGAGGAAGAACCTTTTTCCCCCGTTTATTTCTGTTTTTGGATCATTTTGTTTAAATCCAAATCAACCAAACTGCTTGACGTAGTTAAACTTAAGAGACATGTTTTGAAAGATCATATTTTTAGGTCTCAAATGCAATAATCAATTCGAAAAAATGTTGCAGTTAACCCTTTGAAAACAAATATTCAAAAATGGTCGTTTTTTTCCTAAACTATTTTTCTCCCTTTTGTCAATGCCCCTCCAGGGTGTAATTTTTAAGATATAAACAAACCAAAAAGAAGATCTTAAAGTTGAAACTTTCTTCTGACTGATGGTGTAATTGGTTTTAAAATATTTGGCTTTTAACCCTTTCAAATATGCTGGCAAAAGAAGGTCATTTTGCGACTCGCAGAGAGGGTATTTTTTCCATGCTAAAATTATCTTAACGTGCATATTTCAACTCAATCTTTTAAAATCTTCTCAATAGACCAAATTTATACTCCCTACAAAAAATTCGACACATTCGGACGGATAGAAATATTTTTTACAAAATAATATGTGCGAAAAATTTGATGAAATCAATAAAAAACAGATAGTTTTACATTGCGGTTTTGACTTAGCAAAACGCAATCCTATAGGTACCGGTAAACAAAAAACATATTCTTTAATCTTAAAAACATTTTTATAATCTATGATGCAATCGGTTTTTAAAATATAAGATTTAACCCTTTCAAATACACCGGCAAAAGGAGGCACTTTGCAACTCACAAATAGAATATTTTTTCTACGCTAAAAGTATCTAAGCGTACATATTTCAACCCAAACTTTTAAAAGCATCTAAATAGATCAAATTTACACCTTCTTAAAAAATTTTTAAATGTTCGGACGAGTAAAAATAATTTTTACAAAATAAAAAGTGCGAAAAATTTGAGGAAATCAATAAAAACCAGATCGTTTCATTGCGGTTTCGCCTTTGCAGGGCGCAATTCTACATAAGTCCTTACAAATCGAAAATATTTTCTTAAAGCTAAAACATTCTCATAATTTATGATGCAATTTGTTTAAAAAAAATATGAGATTTAACCCGTTCAAATACACCGACAAACACGAATTACATCCCGACTAAAAGTAACTAGATGCCTATATTTTAGCACAATCTTTTTAGAGCCTTTCAATAAACCAGATTTACATTACTTTCAAAAATTTTGGAACTTTCGTATGGATAGAATTCTTTTTTTACAAAATAAAATGTGTGAAAATTTTTAAGAATTCAGAAAAAACCTGAATGTTCCGTCGCGGTTTCGTTCGCTCTCGGTTTGCATAGTTTCCAAAAAATCAAATTACATAGAAAACAAAATACCAAACAGCATGTGCTTTCAATTCAATATCTTTTCGCGATTTTTCCATTTTATAAATATAAATTTTGACAAAATGGACTTAAAGATATAAAATCATAGAAATTTGAGTTTAATTTAAGGGTCATTTAGAAAGCAAATAATACATTTGAAAACTGAATAACATCACGGGCCCGGGCAACGGCGGGCAGGACAGCTAGTTGTAAAATATAAATTGAGCATTCAAGGAGATAAAAAAAAAAGATTTTTGCTAACAAAATATTCTGAAATTCTAAACAAATTTCTAAGTTTTCTTTTTTTAAATAATATAACTAAAAAAGGAATTGGTTTTCTAGAAAACAAATTGATCAGAATATAACGATTTGAAACATAAAAAAATAAACAAATAAGAAAGAAATAAAATTGCTTCAATAGTTCTCAACAAATGTATGCATTACTCATTTAAGTTTTAATCATTGCTATTTTAAACATTTTTATTGCAATTGCATCCCTCAATTTTTTCATTATTAAATATCTAGTATTTATAATGTTTCATTATAAATACTAAAATATAATTTTTCATTATAAATTCAAGTATCCTTATTGTACTTTTAGTAGATTTAAACTATTACAAAAAATGTTTTATAGAACAGGACTGCATTGGTACTGCCTGAGTATTTCACAGTCTTCATAAATTTTTCTTGTCTGATTTTTAATCATAAATTGTATTTTAATGAAATTTTCAGCTATGATATTTTAAAAAACAACAACAATTTATTAAGTAATTAAAGAAAAAAAAAACCCCTGACTGCAAAAAAAAGATACATGACACTACACCAATTATTTCCAAGTAAACAAAAACCAAAGTACTAAGATTTCTATTTTATAAATAAATGAAATTGCTTCAACATTTTGAGCCATGCAATTTAATGTTTCATTAATTAAAATGAAATTGACTGGGTTTAAACATACCATTGTCAAAATTGAGATGCTACCACTTGTTGACTTTGTGGCAATATATTTATTAATAGAACAATCATTTATGAATATTTTTGATTTATCAGACTATTCAGAGCAATATAATCTATATAACTAGAGCCTATGATATTTGTGAAATGAAGACAAACTTTTCAGTACTATTTTTAATAAATTTGTCCATTAGTTTTCATTTTATTAGGGAATAAAAAATCATTCATTCTCCACAGTCAAAAACATCATCCTCTTTTCTTTAAGCAGTTGTGTTATAAACTGAAATAGTGGCTATGAATCTTTAAATATTTGTCATTAAAAAGTAACTATATTAATAATAGAAAAAAATACCACTTTTTTTTCACTTAAACATATTTTCTTAACTAACATGTATGACTATTTTTTATTACATATTTTTAAAAGATTTATTTATTCCAAAAAATCACATAAGGTCATTCTGTAATGTTTTATTATAAGTGTTTTAGTATTATAATACTTACATATATACATACATATTACATACATATTTATTATTATAATATAATATACTATATAAGAGTAAAAAAAATAACAAATAATTAATTTTTTTTTTTTTTTTTTTTTTTTTTCTTCACTGTAGGTTATTGATATACGTTCAACATGGAAAGCTCTTGCAGCAAAACTAAATAGAGATAAAAGGTACATTGAAATTTTTTTTATAAATTGCTATTTTTATTTATCTATGTTTACTTATTAATGTTTGTTTGCATTATTTATTTATATTTCCATATTTTCAGGGTTATGGTTTCTTGCCAAATGTATGAACTTCTCTCATTAGTTCCTGAACTACGTGTAAAGTCATATGATTACGATAAATTCATGAGTGAAACTGTGGGTAGCATATGGAAACAAATATCTATGGATACATTATCTCCAAGAGTACTTGCTGAAGCATATAACACACTTTCAAAGTTCCCTATGGACTGTCATGTTTTGAAACAGCTTCCTGCAGCCGTAAGCTTTTATTAAAAAAGTTTTATTATATGCCTGTTATTTTTATGCTAATTTTTTTTAAGTAAATTATTTTAAAATTCCATGTAAAATAGTCATACAAATAATGTTATTCTTCATAAAAATAAAATGCCTTTACATGTTCTAGGATAATATCTTACACAGTAATGCTCGATTTTACTTACCTCTTTTTTATGAATTCTTGTTTTTATAAACTGATCTGTTCTTACTAATCCTGACCAGCATCCCCTTGAACTAATATTAAAATTCACTCTATTTTACGAACCAAAGTCACTCAAATTCTCTTTTTTACGAAATTACTAATTGTATGTCATATTTTCAATTTCTCTCTTGTATTTTGACTAAAAGTAAGTGGGGAGGAAAGAAGATTAGTAAATGAAAACTGAGAATGATGGTAAGAAATTCTTACATGCTGGAGCAAGGTTGTCACATGTACGTGGTAAAGAAGAAAGAAAACATCAAAGGAACTTCTCTTGCACTACAATTGGATATTGTTTGGGATTTGTATACAATAGCCTCTAGCCTGATACAAATTTTATTCGCATTTTTTTCATTCACCTGTCTGTTGTTCAAACAGTCTTTCAGATTTCTTGAAGATGTAAGCCGAATGGAATAGAACATGCTTGACTTCAGATGTAATCATAAAGGAAGTGGAGGGAAAATTCTGATAAAGAATTAAATTGCTAAAAAATATGGAATATCAAAAAGTACATTGATCATTTTTATCAAGCAGTAACAAAAGGTACTTGCCATAGAAAATGCATTTGATGAAGTTGCACCTTCCCTAAAATGTTTTTGATTGGTAAAATATCCTGCTCTTGAAAGGCTCATGCTGCTTTCTTTAATAGATAAGGAACAAGAACCATTCCATTGACAAAGCCTTTTGAAAGACTTAGCTGACATATTTGCCTCAAAAGCCAGTTCAAATAATTGCAAAAATTAAAGTTAAAACATGATCCAAGTTTTTGAAAAGCCATGAATACAACAATCACAAATGATTAAGAAGGAAAACTAAAGTCTCTAATTTCAGAATATGCACCAGAAAATCATTTCAATGTGGACAAAACTGGATTATTTGTCAAAGCTCTTTCCAGAAAAGTAGTAACTTTTAAAGGTGTGTTCAGTGCTGAATACAGGGCAAAACAAAGACTAATGATATTGTTCGATATTAATATGACTAGCTCAGAAAAAAAATTCCACTTCTATTTTTTTGGAACTATAAAAACCTAAATATTTCAAGAATGTTAAAAAGCTCCCATCTGTATGTACTTTGCATACAAGAAAGCGTGGATGATTGGCGATATATGTGAGAAGTAATTGAAAGAGTTGCACCAGAATTTTGAAAAAAAAAAAAAAAAAGGATTATAAAATGGTCCTTATAATAGATAACTGTTCTATATGCTTTGAAGTTCCTATATTCCAGACGATTTGAATGGTGTTGTTTCCACCAAATGTCACCTCAATTCTGCAGACGAGGGATCAAGGAGGTATTCTTTCTTGCAAAAGAAATAACAGGAGACTTCTTTTGAAAAGAATCTTGCTTAATTTAGGGCTTAAAAAACATGATGAAGTTTATGTAATCAGTGCAATGCATTTATTGGTTTCACAAAAAATAATCCTGAACTCATTTCGGTGTGCAGGTTTTAAGTTTTCTCTTAAAACTTCATACTGAAATGAGTCTGCAATCAAAGAAACTTGGAATGATACTGATGTCTTCTCTGATGAATTTTTCATGCAAGATTTCCGAATGAGCTATTTCAAAATTCTTGCAAACCTAACTTTCACAGATTTTTTGCTATAAACGAAAATGAAAGATACATTGAAAAAGTTTCAGATGAAAATCATTGGAAAAAATATTGGATGGTTACACTGGAAAACAACTAAATGTGGAAGAAATACTTCAACATGAGCAAATCATCCTCAGGCCAACTCTTAACCACTTAACCGGCGACGGGTATGGGGAAACAGTGCTTTAACCCCCGACTTATCTCGGGGCAGCCGGTGAAGTGGTTAAAGAAATTATTGAATGGCTCTTAACACACCACTATTATTTTAAACCAGATGAGATTATTGAGTTGTTTTCCCTCATTGATAGCCATAATTGTGTGCTTATAGTAACATTTCAATGAAGTAAACAAAAATAAATGAGTTTTTTTTTTTTAACAAAAATGAATAAAGGAGAATTATTTCACAGTTCTTTATTTTATACCCTCTTGAAGTAAATTTTTATTGCAGCGACAAATTCTTGATATAAGAATTGCCATATCATATATTATTAGCTATTCTCATATATCTCCATCTGTACCAAAATCCAAGGCTGTGAGAATAACTGAAAACTCTTTGCTTAGAACATAAAATGTAGAGATTTTGTTCTCCTTTCCAGAGCCAGCCACTTGCGGCTGAAAAAATTTTTTACCGTGTGAAAAGTTTTATCAAAACATAAATTTCATTGTAACAAAAGCTTATGTGGAAAATTTATTTTAAATACATAAAAATAAAATTTATTTAAATTAAGTTACCAAATTTCCCACCTGAGAAATCTGTGTCAACTACTTTCAACATCAGTAGTATAGCTATCATACAGTGAAACAATCAAAAATAAATTTTACTTGAATTTGGTTACCCTATTTTCTTTCAGCAGGCATTATAAACACAGAAATGAATAGTGTTGAATCAGTACAGCTATTTCATAATAACCATGTAAGATATTAACATAACTAGTACATCGAACCCAGGGTTCCCAAGTCACAGAGTAAAAATGAATTTTTTTTAAATTGAAAACTCTTATGAAGTTTTCTTATGTAATGTGCTTTTTAAATTGCCAACAAATTTCAAACAGCAATCTTATATGAATCATATTAATTATGTAACCATATAAAGCTGTGAAAATTATCAAATGCAATATTTTCAAGTTTTTTATACACAAGCTGGGAGTTATTATCCAAAGATTTTGCAACTTAAGCAGCATTTTTGTTTCTGATTATTTCAGAGCATAGTTCAATTAAACACATGTCTGTTGATTTGTATTTATTTATATTATTTTATTTAGTTATTTATAGGGAAAGTTTTAATTTTGCTATGGTATATTGGCCAGAAACAAATTCTGAGCTGTTTACATTGTTTTAAGGGCAAATGAATTAATTTTTCATAATTAAGATTCATGTGATAGAGATTAATTTAAAAATAATTCACACTTGAAAATTATTTTAAAACCACAGCAATCAGGAAACTGAGATACAGTTTTCAAACAAATTATATTTCAAAGTATTTTTTTTTTTTTTTTTTTCTATTTGGAAGTGTAAAAATTTAAATTGTTTGATTACGTGTTAAATTTATCTTTTTTAAAATATCATTCTTTTATTTACACAAAAATGCAGCTTTAATTTTGTTATGAAAGATATCTAGAACAATATTCATACATTTATGTGAAAATTGTTAATCATAATTTCTTAATGGAGATACACAAATTTGATGCATAATTTCATGCTCTCGGCACATAGTCAGAGAAACTGGTCTACCTGTATACTTCTTTTTACCATAATTTTTTGGATTCTTCAAAAAAGGGTTTAGATCTATTTATATTCTTTGCAATTTCACATCCACTTATTCCACATTTTCCATAAGTAAAAACTTTTCCTTTTTTTTCAAATTCAGATTGTTGTGTGCTTCTTGGCATGATGAACACGGTAAGAAACTGAACAATCTTACTGTGCAACAGTTTTAATCTACTTTAAACCTTCTTATAACATTACGAAATATGCAAAACTTATTTATGATTTTAAAAATAAACTGTGTTATGTTTTTTTTTTTTTTTTCAAGTAGCAGCCTATTAAAACTTTTATGTCTTTTAATGATTTTTCAAATTTTCAACTTTAATTCCATTTAGAAATGCTCTATTTCAAGCATTTTTATCATACAAATATTTGCATATTTTTTTCTAACCAAGCAGCTCCTACATTTGATGATTTTTTGCTTCTCTTTATAATTTTTTCCATGGCTGTATGCACACAAATTGGAAAATACCTTTCAATTTTATTAATTGAACTAGCTTTTGCCTGCGGCTTCGCTCACATTAAATACAACAAATTATGTAATCGACCTTTTAAAATCTCATAGAATTATTGAGGGATAAGTGGAAAATAAATTTTACTTTTTATTTTTATATACATTTACTTTAAACCAAAAAAAAAAAAAAAAAAAAAATTCATGAAGCAAAACTAAATCCAAACCCAAAGCAATTGTCTTATTCCTTAAGAGTCAGCTTTTGCTTTAAACTTTTAAGGGAATCCCGGGTCCCCTCTGGGGGGGGGGGATTCAAACCCATTCCCATTTTGACATACACTAACAGTACCATCGAACATACATTGTTATTATTTACAATATGATATTCCAATTAATAATTTATAAGGCCTATTTGCAACCAAATTAACATTTTTACATTGAAAGGTGTTAAAGACAATATTGAAACTAATTTACATACAATGCTTAATTGAGAAAATTAAATAATTAATATACAATCAAATGTTGGATGCAAGTAATATTTTTCTTGACTTCCATAATTTTAATGCTTTGGACCATAAATCGTTAACATTGACATGCATTAGATATACTTACATTATATAAGGCATGATGATACATTATGAGCATTAAGATATTGATCTAGTAATAATATTCTTAACATTAGTAATTTTCACATATTGTACTATATATCACGGTTATCAATTGAAATTATGTTTTGTGTTAATCAATATTTACAGATAGCTATATAATAAACTGTAGAATAAACTGTATTAGCTAATAAAACAGTAATTATTTGACTCGTCTTAAACATACTCAGAAAACATGTAAGTGGAGGGAAATTAAGATCTTGATAAAGAAAAATATATATCCAACGAGCACAGAATAAATTAGAATGAAACATAAAGAGAAAAACATACTGTCCCATTCTATTCCACTCTCGCCTTTTTATTGTACAGAACACTGAGATCACACAGCGTTATCTTGTTTCAGAATTCTATCAGCACCATCTATCAGAATCCATGAGTAACACTTTAGCTTTCTATCTGCTCCATACAAACTTCCACCCCCCCCCCTCCCCATTTTAGGGAAGTGGGGGGGGGGGTAGAAATAGACAAAAAGTAGCCTATGTCACTCTCCATCCCTTCAAATATCTCCACTTAAAAAATCACGTCAATTCGTCACTCCGTTTTGCCATGAAAGACGGACAAACAAACACACACACTTTCCCATTTATAATATTAGTATGGATGGCTGTTTATTTCATGTAATTTTTGAATTTTTCAAATTGATGGTTTTATAAAGTATTTATTTATATATTTTTAATTTGACATTTGAACTATCTATCTATTCTTTTTTTACATAGGCCAAAGCAAATTTGAAATTACCTTCTTCAATGAAAGCAACTCCATTTGAAATGAGCAAACTTCCTGAAGATGTTTTATCATACATTCCTGGGTATTGTTTTATTGATTTACTGTTACATTATGAAGATAAAGTTGTTCTTGAAGGTAATGGGTTGTTGTTATTTTTCAATTTTTGAGAGTTTGCATTTAGTATGTTATATATATAACTGTTGATATGATTATTAATGAAATTAAACTGTCTTACATATTAAATTTCATACATTGGAACTCTCATTAACATTCCTGCATTGATTCATTGAGTCATGAATTTATGCTGTGTACACCTTCGTAAATACACTATCCATGATGCCATGCAAAAATTTTTTTTTTCTTAACACAATGCACTGTATGATGAGTGTGTGCACACTTTCTGAATGGCTGCTAAATTGTAGCATACTTGAATCCGCGGAATGTACATACTATCATACCTTCAACAGTAGAAATGTCTTTTTGACTTCTATTACTCATAAGTTGAACTTCAGAAGCATTTTGTTTCAGGTAAAATCCAATTTTTTTCTATTGTTTATTGACAGATATTTCAATATTCCTAAGTTGATATAAACTATTCTTTCTTGACACTTTATGGTCTCCACAATCACCTTTTTTATGGGAAAACCTGATGTTCCTTCATACTTCTTGTTTTCTAAAATATAAATTATCAGTTTGCAGTAGAATTGTAACTAAGCCATTTTAAATTGCCTTTTTCTCTGGTTGCTATAATGAAAGAAGTTGCCAAATCCTGAAAGTTAAATTCTGTTATCCAAAGAATTAAAAATTAATTTAAAAAAAAAAATGGGCTGTTAGTCCAAGAGTGGATTTCACAAAAACCTGAGGTATGGAGCACAAAAGGAAAACCTTTATTTTATGAAAGAGTAGTGATAGTACAGACTAATGATCCATGTCTGCCGGGAGCAAAATCGTGCATAAATCAAAAATTAATACCACTAATAGTTTACTCATAGGTTTGCTGTACAAACATTTTATACCTTTGATTGTACGACTAACATAAGGATTTACGCTTCTTGCAGACATGGATCATTAGATTTCCCTGTTACTACTCTTCCATAAAAATAAAGGTTTTTCTCTTGTGTTGGATACCTTAGGTTTTTGTACTGTCAGCTCTTGGACAACAATAGGTATTTTAAGTTTTACACCATACCATAATTTCCAGCATATAATCCATGGATAAAATGATTCTGTTTGTACCCAGAAATTTTATTTAGTTATGGGAGTGAAAAATTTATCGCTATCTAAAGATTACATTTTATTTTTTAAATTTTCTGGGTTGGAATATAGGGTACATTGCATTTTGGAGTAACAGCAATTTTTATCAGTATGGGTAAAACAGTATTTGTGACTTCATCTTCTTCTTTTTTTTTTTTTATAAAAGCTTTACCAAAATGATAAGCATTCTTTTCAATTCTCTTTTTTTTTTGGGGGGGGGGGGAGGGGAGGGTACTTATTACATGAAAATTTACTTCTCTGAATATAATTGCTAATACTTACAATATATTTTTTTATTGCTTATGCTACAAATAAAACTATGGCAATATGAAAAAAAAAAAAAAAAAAAAAAAAATGGCTGCTTATTGCCTAGTTACAAATAAAATAAAAAAATGTGACATATAATGAATAAATTATAGGCCTAGTATGTAGTTAATTGTATGCTTTCTTATCATATTTTCCATTTCCACAATGGCTTGAAGTAAGCTCTGTGTGTTCATATGGCCATTAGCGAAAGTTCTGTTCAATGCCTTAAAAGGTAGGTTTCATACTATGAAATACAATTATCAAGTTCCACATTGACCCTCAATGCACTGAAATATTGGATCACCAAAAAGATTTTTTTTTTTTTTTTTCATTAGATACAAAACTATTTTTCAGCAGCACTGAGGATGAGCCATGCAACTAATGAGCTAATTCAGTTAATACTGAGTAGTACTGCACAAGTTTAACCCCGAAACTGTGGCTGGTCCTCAGTGCAGGGATCAATGAGGTGTCTAATATGGCATTTTTTCACTTTCTGAGACAAAGTTTGTCAAACCTTGCCTGGTTGCACTGAAAGTCAGCCATGAAATTAACAAAATAATTCAATTGTCTAAATGTCATGTTGTAATAACAAGAATTACGTTGGCTGATGCTCAATGCACTGAGATAATAGAATACAAAAAGATGTTGATTCGCAAAAAATACTAGGTCGTGACCCACTTTAGGAATTTTTGTGGGTCGCAAAAATTTTTTTTGGGAGAAAAGCAAAATATACATATCTTCTAAAATCAATCGAAGAAACCATAAAACTTTTGGCAAAATCAAAAATGGTGTATATAATGACCCCCTGCTCCCCATTTTTGTCTGACTCTTATACAATCTGTCTCTTAATGATCTTATTTTTAATCATTTCTATAAGATTTTAATTTTTTGGAATATTTTTACTTGCTATAAATAAGAAACTGTTTATCTTCAATTGTTTTTCTCCATTTAGGAAAAAATAGTGTTGATTATTCAGTTTTAATAAGTTTTAAATCCTTACTTTACTGTATTTGACCATTTTGTCAAACTGGGAACATGTTCATTTTAGTATTTTCTGACTTAAGGTTTGTTATCAGTCAGGATGTAAATCCCCCTCTCTAATGCTAAACCAATGGGCTTGAAACGTATCGATATTTTTAATTATTATTTTCTTTTTTTACTGGAAAATTTAAATTTAACCTTTGTTTTCTGTATGCTCTTGTTGAAGAATGCTTCTTTCTTTTTTATTTGCCAAAACGCTTTTAAAATATATATTTAATTTCATATTTTAAGTGTTAAAATCTAAGTGAAACAAACATGTTGCAAGATTTTAACACTTTAAATAAAATTAACAATCCGTTTAAAAAATATTTTGTCCAGTAAAAAAGACAAATTCTTCAAACAAAGCATTCAGAAAAAAAAAAAAAAAAAAAAAATTCTGAGGAGAAATTTTAAAAATATGGTTGCACTCCATGCTCATAGTTTTGGCATTAGAGGAGGAATTTCCAACCTGACTGATGGAGAACCTTAATAGGGGCTACATAAATGTTTTAAGGTTTTGTGTTTCAAAGTTACTGACTATAAAGTTATAAAGTCCCCTTATGGCATTCAAGTTGGCTCCACTAAGCATTAATAATCCAAAATTGTTATGTGTAACATTTATTCTTTGCATTCATTAGTGCTGGCAGAATGAAATCCAAAGAGGGACAAAATTTTGTAGCAGACATGTCTGTAGGTCTGCTTTAAAGATCATGATTTTAAAATAGAAAATTTAAAATTAAACAAATTAAGCTTAGAATTTTTTGTTTGAGCACTCCCCACACAAGACCATTTAAAAATATATCCACACAAAATGCAATACAGAAATATAACAAACGTTAAAAATTTAAAAGTAAGCTTCTACCATTTTCTTCCTAATTGGAAATTGAAACAAACTATCTTTTTCATCAGTAGAGCTCTGCCACTGGGAATCCCTTATTTCAGATATTTTTTTAACATATGTACTTGAAAAGAAAGACAAAAACTAGACATCCTTCTCAACAAAAAACTTTTATTAAACATAAAAAATTATTTTAAATCACTTCAGAAGAATAAATTTTATTTCTTTTCTTTTCATAATCAGAGAAAAGGAAAATTCAGTTAATGAAAATTTTAAATTCCTATCACCCACCTCATTTGCTGTGCCCATTATGTGTCAACAGAGTTGCCAACACATTAGATGTGCATGTTATGCATTGTTATGCTTCTATTATACACTATACATTGCTTACTGAAAATTGCTTTTTTTTTTTTTTTTTTTTTTTTTTTTTTTTTTTTTTTTTTTTTTACTTTGGCTTATTTTTTAATTTTTTTTGTCTTGTCATATTGTTGGCTTCTTTTTAATTTTATTATTATGAATAAACTTAATACTATTAATTTTACTATGGTTTGTAATATGTATTGTGCATGGTATACTGTGTGAAATATTTTTAGTAAAACTATTCAATTGATATTTTGACCAAACATTTTCTTGTAATGTTAATTGAAAATGCACATTTTATCCAACTTACAAGAAGATAAAATAAGAAAATGAAAAAATGCATATTTAGCTATTGTACTTTTATTAGGAAAATTTTCCTTTATGCTGTGTGAGATTTTAATGTTTGTTATTCTGTCTTTCATAAATAAAAATTTATATTACTTTTATCTTTTAGATTTTTTTACTTTAACTGCAGTTTTAATTTTAAAGTTTAAAATTACACACATTTTAAATATGAACTATACATTAATAATTCTAAAGTTTGGCAGCCCTGTGTCAGCCAATAAAGTAATTAATTTAGACTTTTTTTATTTTTAGGATATGTTGTATTTCTGCAGTCTCTTCTTAAAATGGAAGTTGATGAATTGCCTAGAAGTGCTTACAGTCAGACAAGACATGTTGCTAAACGCAAAAAAGTAAGTGAAGCACTGAGTAAAGTTCCTGAGTTTTTATGCACCCACTTCCATTCTAGAAAATCTCCAGCTTTACAAAGAAATCTTGCTGGTAAATATACTGTTATTCAATATTTATTTTTTATCATAATTTTAAAGTTGTTTAATCTAATGAACAAGATATTCAGAATCAAAGTGGATCAAGTCAATAAAACATTACTTTATTACATCTAGAGATATTTGCTTTTAAAACAAATGGTCTCTCTCACATTTAATTAACAATCATACAATACTACTGCCATTGTTTACTTTACAATTTATGATATTCGCTATGGCACTAAACAAATTATTGGCTATATAAAAATAATTCATCTCAACTCGCTTGATCAGGGAGAGGGGGGATGATTGTAATCCATCTTGGTTCTGAAAGCTTTGTATAGTGAAATAAATGTGTTACAAAAAATACAAATGTTGAATTTAAAATATATTTTATAAATTTTAGGATATTTCTGATTTATTTTTCAATTAAGAAAAAAAATAAGATCCTCAGCAGTACCAAGGCATTATTTAACAGAAAAAAACAACTCTTTAGAATTGTTGTATTATGTATTGATGTGAATAAAACCTTTCTATCTTCATATTTAACATTGCACAAAGAAATTTTGATAAAATCATTAACAAAAAATTTGGCTTCACATTCTTTTTGTCTGCCTCTTGGAAATTTTTTTTTACAAAAATTCTGTTTTCTTGCTAATATGTTTATTTAAACCTTTTTCTTTTCTTTTTTTTTTAATCAGTATTCTGTTTATTTATTTAATTTACATGCCTGTTTTTTTTTTTTTTTTTTTTTTTTTTGCACCCTCTCCTTTTAAAAGTAAATTTTAGTGAAAAAAAGAAAGGAAAAAAAAGCTTGTATTAATTTTTCAATATAAAATATGAGAAAATGAATTTATTATCAGGATTTCATATTATTGTAACTGCTTATGTTCTGATATTTTTTTGCAAATGAATGCCAGATTTTACAATATTTCAAATTGATTAGGTATAAGAAGTTCTGTTTTCATATTTGATTTTGTTTCTTTTCAACTACTGTACAACTATGTGCAGGTGATATTATAATTAAGTTATACATTGGTACTGATTTCTTTATATACATAATGTTTAAGAAAAATAATAAATTCACCTAACTTTTTAATGCTGTAGATTCTATGTTCACGAGAAAAATTAAAATTTCTTTTAATCATTTGCTTTAAAGAAGGAAAAAAAAAAAAATTCCAAGATTTCTTTTTAGATTTAAAATATTAAAAATAACTATCCAAATCACAAAAATTAAAATTTGCTGAAATTTTATGAGTATTATGCTGTACATTTACTAAAATCTAATGTTTATTTTTTTTTGTGGGAGGGGGGGGCATACTAATTATATGACAATTAACTATTAATTATAAGGGTTAGAAACTGGGAATTTTAAGTAAGGCATCAAATGACACTGACATATATATATATATATGTACCAATCTGCATTTCACAATTGCAATTTTATGTTACATCATATTTTCGCATTTCTTTTCGCAACCATGTTAACAGTAATATTGTTAAACTATTGTTAATGTTAAGGGCAGTAGGGGAGCGGGGCTGTATATATTTAACATTTTACCCCGTCTCAAAAATGAAAACAAAGTAGAAACTGGCTTTCTATAAAACTAAAACCTAATCAAACTACAATATATGGATTCTAGAAAAGTGTTTAATTAATTCTTTTTATAAAACTAATATGAATACAAAAATTAAAACTACAAAAAATACAAACAAAGGATACAAAAATTAAAAACACAATAAATGCAAAAATTAAATTAAAAAATTAAAATTATGATAATTAGTTTTTAAAATTAGGTCTCCTAACTTGACTGTACGTTACATTGGTGTACCATAAATCAGGATTGGCATGATTTAAATCAACTGTTTTTTGACGTGACAACGTCTTGTAAATTGGTTTGCCGGGAGACACTTCAAGAAACTGCGTTACATTACGTTACGCTCCGCTCACGATACGCGCTCACTTTTCTCTTAACTTTTTCCAGTCACTTGTGGGACCATTTTCTGAACGTGAATGTGAATTCGCTGCAAGGAAGGGGCGGTGCTTAATAGGAATTTAAGATAGTATCAAACTAAGACGAAATACGTTATGTATTAGTTATTAGTATAAAGTACAAAGAAAATAAGTGTAGTTTATTTCGTAATTCGGTGGTATATTATGGAAAACTAATGATATGTGATTAGTGAAAGCCATTTTACTTTAGTTATATTCTGCTCATTGAAAAATTCTTTAATATGCTGTTTACAAAATTCAACATTTGACATCAATAAACATGAAGTAAAATGTGTTTAACAAACACAGTGTATTGCAAGTTATTGTATGTATATTTGTATATAAATACGTATGTATGTGTAAAGGTAAAAATAAAATTTTGTTAATATGAAATTCAGTGCGAGATTCTTTGTATAAATTAATGTTTTAAATATAATTCTTTGTATAAATAAATGTTTTAAATTGTTACTATTATTTCATCCTTCTTCCTACTATACGAATGAATATTCACACTAAAATTATTTTACAACTCAAAGTCGTTGTCACGTAAAACTTTCGCCCGTATACCGACTTTACAGGCAACCAATTTTTTTTAAGAAAATCATTTAATTTAAATCAATTTTTTGCAATATCACATGAATGCACATATCAAAGGAAAATTTTAGGTAAAAAGTTAGAAAATGTATTAGGGTCATTTTAAAAAAACTTGTACATTTGGGAAATTTTTCACAAATAAAAAAAATCTAAATACAACTCATAAAAATATTAGATGACACTAAAACACTTCTTGTATATACAACTGAAAACAGCAGTTCACTTTTTGATTTGGAACGTCAAATAAAAAATAAAGTATGAACTTGCAACAGTAAAATGTTCCCCTCTGTTACCAACAGTCAAAAATTTTTATTTAAAAAAATATGACACCTAAAACAATAAATATCACATTTTCTTTAATTACATGATTGCTACTTTTAGAAAATGCTAATTGTTGTTTTGTTGTGATTATTTTTATTATTGTAAAATACAAAGGATTTCCTCTTTGTTACTTTTTTGGAAAAATCATAAGTTTCAATTAAATGTGCATTCACATTTTTTCAGTTAAATTATAAAAAAAATATTACATAAATAAAATATTAGTTAAAGTTATACAATTAATTATTCAAAATGATGAATGATAAATTTTTTAGTGAAATAAACCAGCTTAAATTGACGGTAACAGAATGGAAAAAAAAAGTAACAAAGGGAACGCTGTTTGATAGTGGAGTGGTGTTTGATGTGGCATAGTTTTTTATAAGTTTATATCATGTGTTGTATACTATCTTAATGTTTCAAACATATCCAGCAAGAATTTAAGATTTTTACAAAAATTACTATTAGAAAATAGTGGTATTTGGCGGGGCATTCTCTTTTGTAAACTTATATTGTGTGCTATGACAAACTCACTGCTTAGTTAAAAAAGAATTTCATTATATATTAGTCGAGGTGGTGGTGCATTAAAGCAAGAATTTAAGATTTTTGCAAAAAATACTATTAAAAAATAGTGAGATTAGACTAGGCAATTTTTTATATAATTTTTTATTATGTGTTATAAGCTATCATGAAGTTTCAATGTTTCAAACAGATCAAGGCAGAATTTAAGATATTTGCAAAAAACTACTATTCAAAAATACTGGTATTTCACGTGGCATTGTGACATTGTTTTTATAAATTTTTATCATATGTTATAAGCTGTGTTTCAGTTTCAAACAGCTTGCCTTAGATTTTCAAATGTTAACAAATTCACGTGCAAATTGGATGACGCTTTAACCCAACAAATAACAATTTTTACTGAAATTACTATTCAAAAATAGTAGTATTTGATGCAGTGTATCTTTTTTATAAATTCTTTTCTATGTAAATAATTATCTTTTTTTTCTTTAATACATTTTTATCATATGTTATAAGATATCCTAAAATTTCAAACAGATCAAGCAAGAATTAAAGGCTTTTACAAAAATTAATATTCGAAAATAAAAACGAAAACTAGTTCATTCAAACCTTCGTAATAAATTAGGAGTGGATAAAGCTTCTAAATTAGTGTTGCATTAATTGCAATTTTTATCCCTTAATAAATACCTTGCATTAAATTAATATTTATTATTATTATTTTTTTAATTTTACCATTTTCTATTCATTTACATCATATTTAAATTTATTACTTATTTAGTGTGCACAATTCAATTATAAAATAATAGAATGGCTTTAGATTAAAACCTAGATGTTTAATTTTTAGCACCAATCATAGCTGGAATATACTATTTTCTTAACTATATAATTATTTTTTATATTATTTTTATAAATTATAAATATTGTTTATTCTTTTTTAGTTATTTATTATTAAAAAAAAAAACTGCTCCATATAGTGTAAAAACATAAACACAATAATTAAAAATAGGATTCTAAAAAAATCAAATAAATCTGTTTTTTTTTTTCAACCCTGCCATAAATTAATGGCCTTTTCAGCATTGAAATCTTTCAATTGGGATATACATAATTTTATTAAAAGAATGTCATTGACCAAATCCAATAATAAACAACTTCTTATGTTGAATTCAGCTTAAATGTGATTGTCAAATGTAAGGGTGTCTTAAACATGTGCTACTCTTCAATCTTTAATGAAAAACAGGTGTCTTCTTCGAGTGCATGCAGCTGGGGAAAAAATTGCTCAAAATCAAGGCTGTCTAACGTGGTGCCCTTTGCAGATTTTCTTGGTGCCCTTTTGAAGATTTCCTGTTATTAAATGTATTAGAAGTAAAACTGCCTTATAAAGAATGCTTCCTTTAAAATCATTAATTTTTTATCAAAGATACTTTTAAAACATATGTTTGGCATGCTGTTGGCTTGCCATTATACATTAAAAACCAGAAACATACTTTGAAAATTTAATCATGCATACTTTTGCATTTTTAAGTTATTGTTTAATGTTTATATAGTGTAATTATGATAGTTAAATTTTGTTAACAGCTGGAAATGGCTCTTTTTAATATTAAGAAGTAATAAAGAAATAAAATTTTCACCTGGCTCTCTCTCCTTTAAAGATACATGTGCATGAAATCTCAGCCGTTTTCTTTTTACTGTTGTCACATTGGTGGCCCATTGGTTGTTTTATATGAAAAATAAAATAGCTTAATTTTTTTTCTTGACTTTTGAAATTTTAGAGGTTTTTTTTTTTCTTTTTTGCCCCTATAATTTTGCTTTGAAAAAATAATATACAGTGCAGAGGGATTTCTATCTATAAAAACATTTCCAGACTGTCCAACTGAAACCACCCACATTTTTTGGTACTATCATGCTTGACTGTTGTTATATATTTCATAGAACTAATCCTCACCTTCAAAATAAATCGCCTGATTTTTCATATTTATTTATTTGGTATTATTGTTATTATAGACGCAATTAAATTTTCTGGCACCTTACCCTACAAAAATTTTTTATATAGACTTCTCATTAAAAAAAAAAAAAAAAAAAAAAAAAAAAAAAGTATAATTTGAAATTTAATATGTGCAACTCCAGAACAGTAGGGGGTCTTGTTTTCTGCTGTATGATTCATTTCCATTATGTTAAGATGTGAATGTATACTAATAATATGTGATAGTATTTGCTAAGCTATGTCTGGGGAACAGCGATCCAAGCAATACTAAGCAGCAAAACTTATTAAAAAAACTAAGTTAGCTCAAAAATGGTATTGCAGGAAAGCGGATTCTCCAAACACAGCCAGCTTGCGTCGAATAGTAGTAGACATTGTGTTGTAAATTTTAATTCTGTTACTATGGAAAATTAATAATGTTTATTGAATCTTTTAAATATTCTGAAATGCATAAAGCCTAAAAAAGAAGAAAAATTGACTCACACCGAGATGGTTGTGCAAATGAAGATGAATATTTCATAAAAATATACCTTCCTTTATTTTTTTCGAAACACATCATCAAATGATCAACTGTGACCACAGATGTTACTCAGAATTATTAACAATGCAGCACTATTTAATACAGGATGTGATGAATGAGTACCGAATGGTAAACCATGGTAGACGAAACAGTTTTTACGATGTTACAGTTCTTATTGTTTAAAAAGTTCACACGCTACTGTCCACAGGTATAAGATGCACCTCGATGACACTGAGATTAACCGTATTAGATGACTACTCCTTACAGCTTTGCATGGCCTATGACTCCAAGATGTACTATACCGGATGTATATTCTACTATGCAAAATGCTGCAGGTTGAAAAGGTGTTTGATGATGTTTCAGGAAGGAAGCTATTGAGCCGGAGAAGATTCGATGAAAAAATTACTGCGACGATGATCTCCTTATTGTTTGAAAATTTAGCTTGACAGCTGGACTGGAGATATTGCGAGAATGTCTAAGATGACAAGAGAATCCAAACATTCGAAGAAAAGTTGCGACAACGTTGGCCTCCAAAATGTGTGAAAACTTAACTCAACAGCAGGGCTGGAGATATTGCGAGGATATCTAAGATAAATTACCATGGTGAAAAAGAAGAATTATCACGAGGTGAAGATATTTCCAAGATTTTTTATCCTAGGACAAAAAAGGACCTGCTACCTATGCAACGGACCATTTTTCACACCCATCCAAAGGCCAGGAGCGCTATGTACATTCGCCTTATTCCACTGCTCTGGTGAATCCTTCACATAAATCAGAGATTACTCCGGTCCCTTCCCTGACATGCACTCAACAGCCAATCAGAGAGACTTATTTTTCAGCTTCTCGCGGCTTCTAGATCTTTCTCGTTGAGCATGAGTCATACTGAGCAGCAAATCCTGTATTTTGACGTGGACTTTGTTCCGATCGAAGGTTGTCGAAAGATCTGGAACCTTTTCATCTATGATGAGTCACGCTCAGCCGGGAAGAAACATCAAAAAAGAAAGATGGCGATATGCCATTTTGAAAACTCGGCCAGCGTTATTTAAAAAATACTGAAACAGTCATTATTTTTTAAATTGCATAAATCACGAAGTACAGGGCTGCCAGTTGGTCCCTATTTCCCTAAAAGGTCCCTATTTTTTAACTTGGTCCCTAAAAGTCCCTATTTTCACTAAGAGGTCCCTAAAAGTCCCATTTTTTTATCTATACTGTGTCTAAGTTAATTTTTTCTTTATATTTTACCAAAATTTATAAAGAAAATTTTTACTTTTTTTTTAAATTTAATATTGTAGATGATAGCACATAACTGATCATAGTGGAAGAAATGAAAAAATTGTAGTGAAAAAACCCTGCAATTTTAGTCAAAATGTCCTGAAAAAACCCGCAATTTTGTTCAAAAAATCTCGAGAAAACATCTTTATTGGCAAAAGTTTGCGAGAAAAATGTGATTTTTATCAAAAGGTCGCTAAAAAAATGCAATTTTTGCTTAAGATTGCTAGAAAAACGTGATTTTCGTCTAGGGATTGTGAATAAATGCTATTTTCATAAGAAAATTTTCACCGAGATTTTCTCCAAATGACCGTGAAAAATTGCAATTTTCCTCTTAAGATTAAAAAGAAACGGGATTTTTATCAAAAGATTGCGAGAAAAACACGATTCTTGTCGAAAGATTGCGAGAAAAACGCAGTTTTCGTCCAAAGATTCCAAAAAAGCACTATTTTTGTCTAAAGATTGTGAGAAAAATGCATTTTTCATCAAAAAGTTGTGAAAAAAACCCCAATTTTGTTCAAAAATCTCAAGAAAACATGTTTATTGTCAAAAGATCGCGAGAAAAATGCGATTTTTATGAAAAGATCGTTAGAAAAATGCTATTTTCGCCTTAAGATCACAAGAAAATGCGATTTTTGCCAAAAAATTGAGAGGAAAACGCGACTTTCGCCAAAAGATCTTGAGGTAAATGCAATTTTCGTCAAAAGATCGCCAGGAAAAGATGATTTCATCAAAAGATCGCGAGAAGAATTGGATTTTCGTCTATAGATCGCAGGAAAAAAAAAAAAAAAAAAAACCTGCAATTTTTATCTAAAGATTGCAAAAAGAACCCAATTTTCTTCTAAAGATAGAAAAAAAAAAAACACGCAATTTTTGTCTAAAGATTGTGGAAAAAATTCAAATTTTATCAAAGAATTTAAAATAAAAAGTTTTTAAAAACTTTTACATTAAAAGATCATGAGAAAGGTGATATTTCCCCCTAAGTATCAAAGAAAAAATGCAAATTCCATCAAAACATTTTTAAAAAAAAAACCTGGGAATGCTGTTGAAAAAATGTATAATTAATGTAGGGAAGGATTTCTTCTCTCCCTCTTTGCTGTAACTTTTCATAAAATTTGCCGTGAATTTCAGGGTTTTTTAAAACTTTGAATTTCTTTTGCTACAGAAACTCATTTCATTTAAATTTATTACAAAAAAATCATTTATAACCTTTATTTCAATTATGTTTGTGTTCGTAAATGCAAATTATATAAGTGATGATGATTCTGAAAATAATTGTAATAAGTGTTAAATATTGCTGGAAAAAAACAAAAAAGTGTACTATTCCTGAAACCAGTATTTTAATCCTAAAGTGTGCTAAAAATTTCTGAAACAGTCAGGAATGAACTTTAAATAGTATACTTATTTTATAGTTTTTACAATGTTGATGTCTGTGTTGATACATATTTTAATGTACAGTAGACTCCCTCAAATTCCCACTCCTAAAATCCACAACTCTCTAAAATCCGCACATATTTTACGGGTGTAAACAATGAAACATTCAATTCAGATGTAGGTGCAAAAATTGATTTTTTCAGTTTTATATCGATTCTATACATTTTTTAATTTATAATTTTGTTAAGGTTATTGAATTCATGTTTTTTTATGAAGAAAGAATAATTTATTTCTGAAAAATTAAAGATACTGCTGATATCATTGTTAATCACAATCTTACCAAACATATTTATGTATTAATCAAGCTTTTTTGGTTATTAAGTCTGGCTAAACCGGAAATAAAGTTTCATTATTTTATGATCCTGATGTCAATTAGATATGTACCTTTATGAGGCAAGTTTCATTGAATAATTTAGGAAAAACACATTTCCTCTTTTATAATGAATATTTAATTGTACATTATTGATTATTAACATGATATTTCCTTTTAGCATTTTAATCATTTTTAAAAATATCTAATTTTTTATTATTTTAGTTTATTACTTATTTTAATATTTTAGTATATTGTATGCATTCATTGTACTTTTGATTTCATTATTAATTACATTCAAATTATTTTTGTTAAAAATGTAAACAAAGCAATGACCAGAAATCCGCAAAATTCTAAAATCCGCAAAACCTCTGGTCCCAAGCTGTGCGGATTTAAGGGAGTCTACTGTATTAAAAAATGTGCCAATATATTTACATATAAATGAAATTTCCTATAAAATTCCTATATTTTCTTCAAAAAAATTCCTATATTTCCTATAATATTTTTGAAAAAAGTTACTTTTAGGCCTGATGGATGTGATGCGTCTGATTTTATTATTTTAGTATATAACTATTATAATGACTGGCCATCCAGGTGGGAAGATTTTAGTTTTATACAGGAAAAAAAACTAAGTGTTCCTGCACATAGATTTATGAAACATGTGCCAAGCAGATGGTCAACTCTGGAACCTGCAGCAAATTGGTTGTTAGAACAATGGAATTGTCTCCATTAGTATTTCTTAAAATATATTCCATCTAGAAAAGAACAAAGAACACTAAATACAGTCAGCTACAAAAAAAAAAAAAAATGTTGAATATTTGAAGGAGAAAACAATGAAATGTCAGCTACTGTTTATTGTATCTAGTGCCAAACTATTTACCCAGTTTACTGCATTTTTCCAAAGGGAAGATCCTCTGATCCACTTAGTGCATGATGAAATAAAATGCCTTATCATTAAAGTCTCAGTGCATATTTGCAAACAGTCAGCCATTAAATATTTCAAGAATGATGTCAGTCAAGATCCCTTTGAGAGTAAAAATTTAATATCTCCAAGAGATATTGTTTTTAATGAAGAATTGCAAAAAGAGTTTTTGCAATTATCTGAAAAAGATAAAGGTTATGTTTTAAGTGATGTGCAACGTCATTTTATAGCTTCTGGTAAATATCTTTACAGTAAGGATATATTGCAAAATTAAAGTTTGAAATATCTCAGTTGCTTAAACCCAGAATTCAAAAGTTTAAAAAATATTGCTAAACTAGCACAAAAATTGCCTATAAACATTGAAATTGATGTCCTCTTAGATGAATGGAAAATTTGCAAGCTCAGTCAAGAAGAATCTGAAGTAAATAGGATTGATTCATTTTGGGCTACTTCTATTAATGCAAAAAAGGAAAATGGAGGATTAAAATATCCAAATCTCTCTCTTTATTTTGAAGAGTAGCCTCAGTTTGTACCATGGCAGTGCAGATGTAGAGCGAGGATTTTCACTTTCACATCAAATTCTTTCCGAAGACCAGGCCTCTATGAAAGAATGGATGCTAAATGCTAGGCTAAACATAGCAGATGCTTTAAGACATCATTATGAAAACCATGCAGTTCTAGTACCAGTAACTAGTAAAATGATAAAAAAGGTTAATATTGCATATCAAAATTATTAAAGTTACCTAGAAAATGAAAAGAGAGAAAAAGGAAAGTACAACTTGAAGCGAAAAAAGCTAGAGAAGAGGAAGAAATCAGTAAAAAAGAAGCTGAAAAAGACAAAAGTACAATTGTAGTTCTTGAAAAAAAGTTGGAAGATTTAAACAAAAATGTGAATGTAGAAGTAACTGTATTGGACAGATTGATCGATGAAGGCAATGAAAGGTTAAAAATTGCTTTAGAAAAAGGAAATTTAACTGAAGCTAAAGTGGTTAGAATTTGATTGCAGCTGATATAACAGCTAACAAGGAACTGAAAGTAAAAAAGGATAAAGCTGATAGCTTGTCTAGTGTTATATAAATATAAAAGAAAAAATAATTTAATTACAAATTTTATGAGTAACAAACCTAAAGAAGGTTAATTTAAGAAATTTGTAAATATTACATTTGATTAAATAAAAGTTTTTTTTAAAAAATTGGCTTTTATTTGTTAAATATTGTATTTGATTTGTATAAATATTATGTTTATTTTTCAGGTCCCTAAAAGGTCCCTATTTCAGACTTTTGGTCGCTAAAAAGTCCCTAATTTTTAATCATTAGGTCTCTAAGTCCCTACTATTTTGTACCAAAGTTGCTGGCAGCCCTGGAAGTAATTGTTCAAAAAGCTGAACTATTATGTTAAAATAATTTATATTTAGAATAAAGGCTGATTAATATAATTTGAAGAATAAATAACTGATATTAAAATAATTTAGAAAAAAAATATTATTATTTGGTAGATTGCTATTACTATTTAGTGACATTGGACGATGTATACATTGATAAATATTAGATTTAATGGATTTATTAATGAAATTATTGCAATTTAAGATTACATTTTTTGAAATGGCTATTTATTAATAATTTTTTTTTTTTTTTTTAAATAATGATTGAAATTTTGTAAACAAAAACAATGCCTAATATTAACCTACACATCCTAACAGTATTGCTGCATGTTTTCAGTCACGTAAATAATGGCATCCTTCATTGAATGTCAATAGTCAAGATGCACCCCTGGTTATTGAAACTTTGGACAGGCCTGCTTTAAAGTATATAAGAGCATTTGTTGATAGACATCAAAGTGAAAAAAAGATAGGCATCAAATTTGATGACAAGGTATAATTTTGTGGTTGTCAAATGCAATAATTTAATTACATTTGGCGACTAACAACTGCTAATTATATGCAAAACTTTTGAAAAAAATGTTACAGGATTAAACAGATATAAAACTTTCCAGCATTCTTTCTTTGTTTATTGAAAATTATTGGTTCAAATAAGCAATCTCAAGTTTTAAATACAAAGAGTGAAATGGGTGTGAAGAAAAAACCTTACCAATGGAATTTTTTTTTTAAATACTAAATGCTCAAATGAAGTTATAATAGTTAAGAAAAAGACATGCTATGTCATTACCACATTTGGATAGTTGCAAAATTATAATAAATGTAATGACATGTACAATTATAAGAATTACAAGCTCAGGCAAGTTAAATGGGTTAATAGGTTTTATGGGTTAAACACACATACAGAATATTGTTTTATGTGTTAAATCACAGACTAGACTCTATAGACCTGTTTTCTGACAAGAAAGGTTTCCATACTTGCATACTCAGATTTTCTTGAAAAAAATACTAATTAAGCTACTCATGTATGTAATAAAGGATCAGTAAAAATTAGCGGTGGAATTCCAGAAGAAAACATGTAAAAAAATAAAATACTTTCGAATATTTGGCGGGAAAAGACAAAAGTGCCACACGATTTGGCGAGTAGCACTTTTCCCCGCCAAAAGCAAACAATTTTAATGCAACTGAAAACTTGGATCTTTAGAATCCGCATAAATGGTGTTTGATGAATTTAAACATAAACAATGAGAGAGTTTAATATATTTTATACATATATATGTATATATTAAATTGCATATGTATATATTAAATTGCATATGTATATATTAAATTGCATATGTATATATTAAATTGCATATGTATATATTATTTGTTGCTGTAGTTATTTAATTTACCTCTGGAAAAAATATTTTCATATATAAAAAATTCTTATTCAGTAAAATTATTTTCATACATTTAAGCGTATTCAAAGATAAATGTTAGATGTTTCCATAGCAACAGAATCGAATTGACAATGCTCAAATGGACTTTGAACTTGAAACAATTTTAATTAATTTAAATTTGAATTTCGTTTCAAATCTCAAATTTTGATAATTAAATTTGAATTAAATACATATAAATATCAATATAACAAAATTATACTTAAAACAAACTAAAACTGACAAAAACAAAGATATTTAAATTATCTAAACACGTTGAACATGAAACTTTTTTCCTTTAAAATGCATTTGACATAAAAAAAAAGAACATTTTTTTAAGTTGCTTTTCATCGCCAACTGAAGATAAATTGCCAAATAACGAAATTTTCATTATTTTTTTACAGACAGGGAACAGGGGTTTCGCCGAAATTTTTTTTATAAACGTATATATCCTCATGAGAAGAACATTCTGTAATTTTTTCAGATTTTTCGGAGTATGCCCGTATGGAGACCTTCCTTGTATATAATTAATGAATGTTCTAGATTATTGTTTTTTTTTTGTTGTTGTTCTGTAGTTTTTTAAATATGTATTTTATTTATTCATTTGTAGTTGGTGTGCTCTTCTGTTATGAACCTCCCATTGAATGTGGAAAAGATGGTTTACCAATCAAAAGATCTATTGCATCTCAAGGTCGTTCTTACGAACAAGTGTTAACTGTATTATTAAATGAAGTTAACATTGATACTACAGAATGGCATCGTTGCATCCTTATATCAGGTGCTTGGGGAGCCTTTATGGATCGAGCTCTGTTTGCTTGTGAAGAAGCACGCAGAGCTGAACTAGAATTGCAACGTGCCCATGGCCATCTAGATGTGACTATTGAAGAATTAAATGAACAGTGTAAATTAGCCTGGTTATGGTAATATTTTTATTTTCAAAGTTTCAGACAGTTCTATTTGTTTTTTGAATTAACTTTTATAAGTTAGTCTTATTGAATTTTTCCATCTTATTACATCTATTAATTTTGAATCAACAGCCATTCTTTGTATGTTATTATTGATAGTTAAACATTCATAAAGTGCTATGCTACTTTTGAAATCTGGAAAAAGAATTTTGTCACGTGATAACCCGCATATCAATGAACCAATTTGGATGTAACTTGGTGTGTACATAGTACATACAGATGTTTCGATCGAGTTCATTGACCAACTTCATCAGCCATCTTGTTTCAAAATGGAAGCAATTTGAATTTTTTTTTTTAATTTAAATGTAAAATGAGGTACAAAAAAATTAGAAATATCAAAAGACTCTTTTCTTATGTGTTTGACCTTGATACAATGAATTTGGAGCATTTTTTATTTTGTGTATATGTTAAACAATGGCTAAGTTGTAGCACTTTGAATTTCTAGTGGACTGACATTTTAAAATGATCTGATTTTTGTCACATGATAATATGCACATTTACAAACCGATTTTGATATAACTTGATGTCTACATAGAACAAACCAATGTCTTGACTGAGTTCGTAGGTCAACTTCATCCACCATCTTCTCTCAAAATGGCAGCCATTTAAAATTGTCAAAAAGCTTTTAACTTTATAATAATGCACAAAGAAAGAAAAAAAAAAGATAAAGCAAAGAAAAGAAAGAAATAGAAAAAAGTTATTTCTGAACTTAATACAAGGATTCTGGAGAATTTTTTGTTTTGTCTTTATTTTGAAAAATGACTTATATATTACAGTTTGAACTTCTAAAATGGGTAACATTTTGAAAAATCTATTTGTCTGCAACACCACTCACATATATCAACCCATTTTGATACGAATGAGCATGTGCACAGGACTTACTAAGATCTCGATCAAGCTCATTGGTTGGTTTCAACCATCTTGTTGCTTTAAAATGATAAGCACCTTATTATATCGCTGAATTTGGCATACCTATATTGATCATTAAAAAAAAAAAAAAAAAAAAAAAAAGCAGCTTGTATAAAGTTGATTAATTTCTCATAATTCCCATTCATATTTAGTATTGGCAAAAACAAATATTGAATCTTCTATAATTGGGTTCCACTAATTTGAGTTTTATATGTTTGAATAATATAACTTTTTTTTTTTTTTTTTTTTTTTTTTTTTTTTTTTTTTTTAAGTAAGGAATATGGAGGCTACCTCTTCCTCCTGGCTGTCCACTGGCTGAAAGGACTTTTTCACTTGTAGCTATGTTGAAAGCTCGAGTTTGTAAATCAGTCAAAAAATATCCTTTCCACATCATGATATTTCTTCATTTTTATCTTCAAACTCTTGGACAAATAAGCAATTGGAGTTTTTAAGCATTATATGTAACATTAATTCTGAAAAATTTATTTTGAGAATATTTTTTTTTTTTTTTTTTTTTTTTTTTAATGTAGTGTATTACTTAGTATTTTTGTGTATTATATATGCACAATATACCTTAGTATTACACAATATACCTTAGTATTTTTGTACTATGCCCGATTTATCTGGCACAAATAGTAATGTCTTTCTTTTCATTTTATGCCTATTCTCCAAATTAACAAAAAATTTGCTGAAACTCTACAGCACAATCCAAGTCAATTTGACCCCATGGAACAAGTGGTAGAAATATCTCACTCACTATGAATAAAACAGGGGCAGGAACAGGGCTCAAGAAAGTAATAAAGAAATATAACTAAAATCCAAAAAAAAAAAAACTATTCTGTTTCTCTTCAGTTGAATTTAAAAATATAAAGTACATAGGCGTAACCAGCCTTTTGAACGGGGGAGGGGGCAAATTTTTTAACCTGAACATGTTGGGTATAAACAATATCTTATGTAGTAAAATCTAAAAAAACGGAACCCCATAAAACCTATCAAATTTCCGTTTTAGACAGGTTTTTTTTGCGGAAGTTGGAACTTCTTTTAAAATAGGCCTAAACGCAATTTTTCATTGCATGAAGAAGGATGAGAAGTTGCTTAAAACTAAATCTAATGGACAGGGGCGTGCAAAGAGAAAACTGTGCCCGGGACAAAGTTACATTTAGCACCCCCTCCATACAACTTTTTCTTGTAACAGGCCAAAAATGACGTTGGTAGTATGAATTTGGCACCCCCTAAAATTCCATGCCTGGTGCGGCTGCCCCCTACATCCCCACTTTCGCACGGTGCTGCTAATGGATAAGAAAAAGATATATAAACATAGATAAAACATGATAGATATAAAATAAAGATATCCATAAACATAAATCTGTAATTATCACAGGTTTTCATTTCAAACAGCAGTGAAATACTAAAATAAATAAGCACGACTTTAGTTCCCCCCGTCATTTTGATCAAAATAGCATTAAAATAACTTGTAGTATGCAATTTAAAGTGAAAAAGAGTTCTTTCAATATTTTCTACTGATGAATAAATAAAATTTTCTGACTTAAAAAAAATAAGCCCGTACGAATGTCAAAATATGGCCCCAAAAATGAAATTTAACAAACCAACCAACCAACCTCCATATTAATTTGTATTTTGCATAGCATCATTTCTCATTTTCAAAAGAAGCAAATTCGTATTAGAGATGAGTTCTGGCTCGATTTTTGGAGCCCGCCTAATCCCGACGAATTTGAATCCTAGCCCGAAAGATTTTTGGTACATTGGAGCCCGAGTCCATCTGAGCCCGATACAAAAAGTATCCAAAAATAAATAAATAAATAAATAAATAAATAATTTAATTATATTTAAAAATTGTTTCAAATGTGATTATCTCATTTTTAAAAAATTCTTATAAAATTTACTGTTAAATAAAAATTTAAATTCAATCTTTTAAAAATAGCAATTTGGTATCAAATAAAAATATCCTTCATACATAAAATGATTCCCATATTTTTTGTTCTTTAAGAAGAAAATTTGATGGACATATTAAAGAAATGTAATGAATAAATGGATAGTGTTTATAGATATTATTATCATTGTGCGCGCGGTAGCGCGCAACAATAATATGATTGAGCGGTAATGCTTAAGCATAGGAAAGCGCAAAAACACGGATTTTTCAATTTTTCTTTTTGCAATAACTAACTAAATACTTATCCAATTTTGATGATTTTTTTTTTAAATGTTCGTCTGACCAAGAAGCACAACATAGCACAAAAAAAATTTTTATTATGGCATACTGTGGGTGTACTGTAGAGTATTCTGAAAATTGGACAAAAATTTTGTGTCACAGCACTTTTCTCGAAAACTACTAAAGATAAAAACTTAATTTTTTTTTTAACAAAAGACAAACTTTTTATCCCGGGGTAGTCATCGAGAAAACATTATTTCGCTGGGTGGTTTTTCTGAAATTGCATATTTTCCAAACTTGGTCATAAATGGGTATATCTAACGTTCTATTGCAGATAGAATGTTGCGGTAAAGTTTATTTTAAAGATTTTGCGATGCTAATTAATCCTGCAAAAATTCATAGCTTTACGTTAAACAGTTTTTTTACAAGATGAAATAAAAGAATGGCAGTCATCAATCTAAGGTACTTGTGATCATCGGAGAGAAAAACCAGTTACACCATTCGATTAAGCATAAAAAAATACAGGATGCTTTTTTTTCTCTTATTTTTAACTTAATTTTTTAACGAATTATGAATTTTTTTGAAATTTTTGACATGCTGATTTTTGTCATTTTTCAACACTAGAACGCCCGGATGGAGTCGATTCGACTCCAATCATGTAACTAAATTTCAATTCGAACCAGAAAAATTTTCTTGAAATAATTTAAATCTAATCCATGCAAATTTACGTTAAATAAATCAATTAAATAATTTTGAATAAAAATTCTGGTGAGAAATATTATTTTCAAACTTGAGTAGAATTTCCGGGCGTTCTAGTGTTCATGAATCATTTACTGAATAATTATGCACGGTGTCTAGCCCTGGTGGCTGTTAAATTTGATTTTTAATTTTAAATTAGGCAATTTTTTGCACCATACCAAATTTATATTTTATCCATTTTTTTCATTTATTTATATTTTGTTTTTAGCACAATGGCATCAATGGCAAAAATGCCTGGCATACCTGTCAAATATTGGGGCCCTGTACTTTAACAAAGTGTATTTACTATAAGTATATACCGTATTTATTCTAATAGAATGCGCCCTCTAATAGAGCGCATCTTCTAATAAAGTGCACACCTTGGTGCTGATTGAAAAAATAAATATACGGAAACGATATAGTAGATAAGTAGAAAACGATTACTTAAATGCATTATCAAGGATTCTCATCGATCAAAATAGAGATATTCTATCAAAGCAATGGAGTGGCGATGCAGCAAAAGTTTCAAATTTTGAACAATGTACCACTCCTGTAAACTATAGCGCCAAGGATATGCACACTGTTAAAAATCATCTGCATTTTGCTGCAACGTACTCCCCTGCTTGCATAGAAAACGGTTACTTGGCCGTGAAATGACGCTTTCTCATTGGTTGGAATCATTGTAAACGCGGCAGCGCGCAACAATAATATGATTGAGCGATAATGCTTAAGCATAGGAAACCGCAAAAACACGGATTTTTCAATTTTTCTTTTTGCAATAACTAACTAAATACTTATCCAATTTTGATGATTTTTTTTTTAAATGTTCGTCTGACTCAGAAGCACAACATAGCACAATTTTTTTTTTTTTTTTATGGCATACTGTAGGTGTACTGTAGAGTATTCTGAAAATCGGACAAAAATTTTGTGTCACAGCACTTTTCTCGAAAACTACTAAAGATAAAAACTTAATTTTTTTTTAAACAAAAGACAAACTTTTTATCCTGGGAACATTTTTTATTTCTATATATAAAATACAAAACAAGTTGTGCAGTATCCCAGTGGAATATGGAAAAATAGAAGGACTAGTGAAAAATGCTCCAAGGAGCAGTGCAAAAGCAGAATATGATTTTAATTGAGCATTAAAAACTAATGGACAAGTGCTTCTGTTAATTACTGAGCATGAGGAAGGATAAGGGATCCCTTCTTGGCTACAACTCACTTCAATGCCAACTTTGAAAAAATCATATTTGCGCTTTTTCCGTGAAAACAAATCAGTCGCAGTTACTATAAAAATGTATAGTGTAAAGACGTAACCAGTAAAGATGCAGCTTAATTAGACATAAATGTAAAGGAAGGCGACATAATGCCAGATACCTAGTTCCTGCAGGTATCACATTCATGCACTGCCACCAAGCATACCCTAAGTGTATAATTGCACAGAAAATTGATTTGTAGTATAGTGCAGAGTGAACAGTGCAGTTAACATCAGAGATGTAGTACAGGCTATACGCCGTACACCTTCTGGACTTTTTAATAGAACACCATATACCCTCTGTTTTTCAAGAAAGCTTATAGTATACACATTCTAGAATATCCCTGTGCTTAGAGCATATATCTTATGTTATTTTTATGACTACACCCCTGGTTAACATCTAAAGCACGGTGGAAAATTCTACTAAAGAACCGCAAATTTCTTTTGTATGGAAAAAGCGCAAATATGATTTTTTCAAAGTTGGCATTGAAGTGAGTTGTAGCCAAGAAGGGATCCCTTATCCTTCCTCATGCTCAGTAATTAACAGAAGCACTTGTCCATTACTTTTTAATGCTCAATTAAAATCATATTCTGCTTTTGCACTGCTCCTTGGAGCATTTTTCACTAGTTTTCATGCTGAAGAATCAAAAAACGTTTTCAATTTCCTATAAAATGTGTACATCTTTAACTATAATCAATTCATTTCTCATAACAATTCCCCATGATTGACGAGAACCTTAAAATCAACGCAAATTAAAACATTGATACAGTTGTCTTAAAGTTCCGTTGTTTTTAAGGGAAAAAAAGAAACAATCGAGTGTTTTCTATCGGAATAACATGGAAAATATGTTTACTTACGAAGGGAAATCCTCAGCATAAGCAAAATTCATGATGACAAACAGAAAAAAATCATGATGCTATTATCATGTGAAGAACGATTATGACTCGTGCACAATCAAATAATTTGCAAACCTCAAACATCTAGTCTGCATCAAAAACGAAAAAAATCATTCTCTAAGTGTTATATAACTAACAAAATCTATATTAAAAAATAAATAAATAAACAATCGAATTAAAAAATATTCTCTGCCTTAAACGAAAATCCAACCAGAAGCTAATTTGTTGTTTATGATTATTTTGATTGCCGCCTTATCAATTGATCGTCGATGGAAATGCAGTAGACATTAATCGCCATACATCACAAATTTTCTTTTGAAACAACAATCAACTATTGAAATATATTTAAAAAAAAAAAAAAACTATTTTTATTTTTCTTTCGTTTTGATAAAAAAAACACTGAAATGACTTGAAAACAATAAATAATTTTAAAAGGAAAATAGTAGTTTTTTCAATCTCTTCTACACATAAATATTTTTTAATTCTCAGAAAGAATGAGCCTGAGCCCGCTTTGGACCCAGTAATCAGGCTCGGGCTTTCGAGCTGGGGCTGAGCCCGTCTCATCTCTAATTTGTACAACCCTCCACCCCCTCCGTTCTCCAGTCTAATCACATTGTGGACTTATCGTTTCACATCTGTATTTCCTTTCAATTTTTTTTGCTCCTATCTAAACTTTAGATAACAAAAGCAAAGATATAAATAGTAGTTTCTATCCTTGTCGAGAATTTACTCTAATGCAAAAGAACGTCGTTAAAAAAAACTTTCATAAAGAAAAGACCTCAAATTGGGATTATAAAACCAACTTTTTGACTTACTGTGATTAATACAGATTCTAGTATACTTTCTAGTTTTATAACAGATGAATAAAATAATTTTCTTAAAAAGAAAAAGAATCTGGGTCTCTCCTTTTATCTCATTTCAAAACATAGACTGTTAGTTTTGATTAACTAATTGAACTAACTTTGCTTACATTTTTCTTCTTTTTAGCACTTTCCAACAAAGTTGAAAAGTGCTTATACATGCGGTTTGTCTGGCCGCACTCTAACTCTCGTAAATATACTCGGATTGCCATGAAATTTTTGGACGTTATTTAAGTTTACCGTAGCACGAACCCTATTGAAAGTGATGTTTCTACCATGATTAATTTATTTACAGGGACAGTCAAAAATTTTCCATTACATTACGGCCTATGGAGAAAAATCTTTTCAAATTAATTGTAACGTTTATAACACTTTCCAAAAGTTTGAAAAGTGCTTATGCATTCGGTTTGTCTGTCCGTCTGTCAGTCTATCCGCCTGCGCTCTACCCCCTGTAAATATACTCGAATTGCCCTGAAATTTTTTTATGTTTTTAAATTTTTTTTAATTTTTTACCCAAGCACGAACCCTATAGAAAATGAAGTTTCTGCCATGATTCGTTTATTTACAGGAAGCGTAAAAAATTTTCCATTACATTATGGCCTATGGGTAAAAATTGTTTCAAAGGCGTTTTAAATATGTTACACCCTGTCAAATATATTAAAATTTACATGCATTTAAGAGGTGCACTAAAATATTCATTCTATAAAATATGTGGTGAAAATATAGCTATTATTCCTTTACAGGGCCACACAAAAGAATTCCATTGAATAATGGTAAAGGAGTGGAGGAATAGTGTGCAACATTTAAAAAATATATTAAACTGTTTCATGTATAACAAAATTGATATATGTCACTGAGGCTTAATATAAATTATATGATACTGTCTTGCATAATATGAAATACATTGCATTTACACAGACACACAAAAGATTTGTGATAGTATATTCCTTCCGACGGATTGTATATATTTCTGATGATGGCTGATGGATGGATGTAATACATTTTAATTATGATATACGCATTTAAGTTTGACTAAATTTTTGTACATTATAAAGGTGTGTATCAGAGTTGTATAATATAGACGCACACGTGAACGCCGTGCGCAGAAAATTTAAGGACTTTGCAGAAAATTTTAGGAAAGAAACAATTTTTATTTTTTTTAGCTTTTTTTTTTAGAATTAAAAAGTTAAAATATTCCCCCAATTTTATGTACGATTTACTTGCAGTTAGCGGTTACTTACATTTAAAAGCAGGGCCGATTTTCGATTTTTCCAAAGTTTAAGGCATTTGATGCTGAAAACTTTAATAATTCATCAGTCCGAAATTTTATACACCAAAAATCTCAAATTTTGGCGAATAGTTGTCGTAAAAAATCAATTTCGTCTATAATTTGCAGAAAGAGACATCTCCAATTTCATCAAATTATTCCAAAAAAAAAAACATGAATTTAGTAAAAGTTCCACGGAAAAAGCATAAAATATTGTCGAAGGGTCACGAAAAAACAAATTTCGTCTAAGGATAGCAGAAAAAAATTTACAAATTTTATCAAACACGTGGGAAAAATGCAAATTTCGTAAAAGATCTCTAATAATTTGCGCATTTCAACAATGAATTGAGTAAAAAACGCACATTTCAACAAACAATTGAATAAAAGACGGGCAAAGACAAGAACCATGTGAATTTTGACAAAGATTGTGCAAAAAAAAACGAGAATTTCATCCTTGAATCGGGCAAAAACGCAAATTTCATCCATGAAACGCGTAAAAAACACAAATTTTGTCCATTAATTGTTAAAAAAATGAGATTTTTTTGACAGATCATACAAAAAACGCAAATTCTGTCCAGAAATCGCGTAAAAAACACGAATTTTATCCATGACAAAATAATATAACACGTAATTTTATTAAACGTTAAATTTGCAGAAATTTTTTGACTCAATTTATGTGTGCAGGACGTTTTTGGTTTTATACAAGTCTGGTGTGTATAAATGTTATAGTTGATATACAGGACTATCAAAAGAGCTCGCCGACGTTACTGAGTACAGACATGTTACTTTTCCGTGGAATCGCAGAATTCCGCTTTTTTGACGATGAATTTTATTATCCCTGGGATCGATACAAATATGCATTAAAATTTGTTGATGTTTTTATTGGTGGGGGGGGGGGGGGCATAACGGATGAAGTACAACATAAACGCGAGTACAAATCACACCAAGTTCCTTCAAAAGATTGCAGGAAAAAGTACAAATTTCTCAAAAAACTAAATTCATCAAACGGGCGTGGAAAAAATAATACTTTCTTCAGAGGATCGCCGGAAATACGCTGTTTCCGTCAAAGGATTGCAGGAAAAGACACAATTTTTAATAAAGAGTCACGAACAAGATGAGATTTTCGTGAAAGGATTGCAGGGAAAACGCGATTTTTGTGAACAGGTTGCAGAAAAATACTCTAATTTCATCAAAGAATCACAAAAAATACCCGAATTTTATCGAAAAATCGTGGAAAATACTCGAATTTTGTAGAAAAATCATGGGGAAATACGCAAATTTTGTCAAAGGATCTGAAAAAAAAAAGCAAATTTTATCGAAAGTTTAAGGAAAATATACGAGTTTTATCGAAAGATCGCCATAAATAGGCGAATTTTATCGAAATATCGTGAAAAATACGGGAACTTTAACGAAAGATCTAGGAAAATATGAGAATTTTCTCAATAGATCACGGAAATATGCGAATTTTCTCGAAAGGTCGAAAAAAATACCCGATATTTTTTTTTTCAAAAGATCTAGGAAAGTACGCGAATTTTCCAGAAAGATTGGGAGAATTGTGCGAATTTTGATGAAAATCGAAGAAAATAGACATATTTTGTAGAAAAATCACGGAAAATAAATCTATTTTGTAGAAAGATCGCAGAAAATATGCTAATTTTGACGGAAGATCGGGAGAAATACGCAAATTTTGATGAAGGATCGCGGAAAATGCTCGAATTTTTTAAAAACATCGCAGAAAATAAGCAAATTTTGATGAAAAATCGCAGAAAGTATGCTAATTTTGTCGAAAAAGGGTGAGAAAAATCGCGAATTTCGCTATAAGATCATGAATAAATGTCACTTTCATTGAAAAAACTATGAAAAAAGGACGATTTTCATCGAATAATCAAGGAAAAATGCTAATTTCGTTAAAAAAATTGCAGAAAAACACAAATTTCGTCAGAACACAGCGAAAAAGTATGAATTTTGCCAAAAGTCTGTGAAAGTTCAGCTTTTTTCTTGCTGAGCCTGTATCATGTCTGTGAGTATGAGCGTAAATTACTTAAAGGTGGTTCTTAAATAAGGTATACATTTTTACACTGAACTGCATTCAATTTACAAAGAAATGTTTGCAGAATTTAGATAAAATGATATATAGGGCCACTCAAAGAATTGAGTACATGGAGCCTATGAACGATAATCTATCAGAAAGGGGGGGGGGGGCAGGGCACCCCTCCCATTGTTACGCACATGAAGTACTATAGAAGATTAGTTTTCAACATTATACAAGAGGGGGGGGGGGATATAATTGACAATGTATATTGTGCAAAGTAAAATGAATAAGTAACAAAAATTAGTCAAACTCTTATACTTCTATAGAAATGTAGCCAATTGAAAAACAAAAAATAGTTGGAAGTGGAATCAAAGAAAAGTTGCAGTTTTGCTAATTTAGCACTGTTTTTATTCAAATAGATATCACTATTTCTGATTTATAATGTCTCATTATTTAATCATTAATACCAATTTAGTAGATTTTTTTATTCAGATATCTACCAATATTTCCTGATAGTAATATTCACTTTCATAATTGTGGTATTAAATAAAGCAGTTATTAATATTCGTGAATAGTGGCAGATTCTGAATGAAAAATATCAGCTAAAATAGCTACACTGAAATACAGGCTACATAGAAATAAGAATTTCATATCTTAGTCCATGAATTTGTGCCTTAAGCGAGATTTTTGGTTTCAAGGGATTCAAATTCTGTCATTTATTAAATTAAGCAAGATTATTGTTAACAGCATTTACCATTCGCATATATCAGATGTGTTAGCTTTGCATTAACCTTATAAGCACTGTTCAACAGAGTGGAAAAAAACTATGTATTATGTATGATTGTGTATTTATTTTACATAAATATATATAGTAGAACCTCGATTATCCGAAAATCAGCTTAACTGAAAGACCTTAAAATTCTTTAAACTTCTTTTTAAATATGAAAAAAAAAATTTTTTTTCAAGGCTATTTTTTACTGATGTAAAATGATACCTTTCAACATATTTTGATTTATGATTATTATTTCAGATCAAAACAATGACACATCATTTTTAATACATTGAAGAGTTGTTTTAATACTTATTAGCTTTAAAAATTAGAATAAGACAAATAAAAATCAAAACATTGAAAAGTGTTATTGTACATTGGTAAAAAAGCATTATCTTTATGAAATAAATAAACAACAAAGCCAATTCACTTATTTGGTCCTTTGCATAATGTTGGGCACTTTATTAGATAGACACTTACGACACTTCATTTTTTTTTTTTATATGTTTTGATTTTCTTTTGTTTTTCAACTTTGCATTGTTTCAATGCTGTTTATCATGCCACCTTTTTTAATAATAACTTATCTGGTGTTATTGCATCTTCTTCTACTTCAGTATATCAAAGTGCCGCATCTAAGACCCTAGTAGCTTTGTTTTTAACCAATAAGTTATCTCTTTGCTGTTGAGCAACTTGTAATATCAGTTTCTCATTCAGTCCGCTTTGAATATGGTATCATAACTTTTTTATTACAACGATGTTCTAAATTACAATCACAGCTTTTCATCAAATAAATTTTCACCATAAGCCTCCCGGTTATTCCAAAATTCATACGGAAAACTCGGTTATCCAAAAATTCCTATGGAACCCCAGTTAACTGAAAATGCTTTGGTCCCATGCTTTTCGGATAATCAGGGTTTTACTGTATATTCTTATTTGAACTGATTTTAAATAAGTTTGATATTATCAAATATTTATACATCCCTTATATCTTATCTATTTATTTTAAAATTTAAATGCTGTTTCACTTGTAAAAATTAAAAAAAAAAAAAAATGACAAATTTCTCATTTATATTCTAGGGTACGAGAAAGGTTTATGTCTATTATCAAAACAAATGTGAAGTAAGCTTTTTTTTTTTTTTTCATTGTGTGTAAGTTTAACATACTACCAATATGTTATAAAATATATATTATACTAGGGGGGCCCCGCCCCCCTGCTCGCTATGCTCGCCAACCCCCCGCGTAATCGCTTCGCGATTCCAAATTATTCTCTACTCCTGCTTGCTGCGCTCGCCAATAACCCATGGTATGAATAAGCAGTTGCAGACCTTTCAAATGATGTGTCACACAATTGATGTTGTAAAGAAATTACAAATATGCCCCCATGGGGGGCAGAGTGGGGGATGACACACAACACATCCATAATATGAATAAGCAGTTGCAGACCTTTCAAATGATGTGTCACTCAACTGGTGTTGTAAAGAAATTAAAAATGTGACCGCCCTCCCACCCCCCTGGGGAGAGCAGAGTGTGGGGGTGACACACAAGACATCCATAATATGAATAAGCAGTTGCAGACCTTTCAAATCTTGTGTAACACGGCTGGTGTTGTAAAGAAAATAAAAATGTGTCCCCCCTGGGGAGCAGAATGGGGGATAACACACAATACATCCATTATATGAATAAGCAGTTGCAAACCTCTCAAATAATGTATCAAACGACTGGTGTTGTAAAGAAATTAAAAATTTGGCGAAATATTACAGTTATCGCCAAGTTGGCGTCACTTTTGAGAACTAATTTTGGTCGCCAAATTTGGCGATATATCGCCAAGTTGGCGACAAACTTGGCGATTGTTGGCGATGGTAACCTTTCCTCTCTTTATGGTAACCCATATGGCGATGCATAGACGGAGCCCTTTCCTGATTGGTCTATTCGACTCATGGAAGGAGTGGAAAACCCGGATTCGTTAGTTCCGGAAATCTTCCACATCAGCATCATTCCAGGAGTCATTCCTTTTAAGGCTAGTTTTTTTTTACTATAGAAGGATACAACGAATATATAATATATATTCATTATACAAATATAAATAAATATATAAATACACCAGTTACATGAAAATAGAATTATTGCAATAATATTAAAATATATTTTAAGGACTAAGGGTTTATTGTATATCAATAGATTTTTACCATTCCTCCCCCCCCCCCCCCCCCCCAAATTTTTATCATGTCCTGGTAAAAACCACTTTTTACCAGTAAAAAGCCAATCCTGCTTAATACCCTACAGCTAAATCTTATAAAATAAGGAAAAACAATTACACTGGTGTGCAAAATTTAAGGACGAAGGGATTTTCAAGCGATAATTTTCAGACGAATATTCAACAGGAAGTAATATAATTCGAATAATTACTATCCCTGCATAACAGCTAGTTCATATAGCATCTCATTCAGGTCACAAGAGTCACAGTCACTCCAGCGAAACAAAAAATAGGAAATTCCATGCGCCTCTTTTATGAGTCTCAATTGATTACTATATGTGACTCCACTGTCAGGTCACTGCAACTGCTGCTTTGTGACGAGTCATCAGCTGACTTTACAGTGTCGTTTTATTGAGACTCTCATGTGACTGTCATTTGGAGGCTCAATTTCAAAATCATTGTGAATGTTGCATTATTATAAATAACCAAATAATGACACATTAAAGTCACATGGTGACTTTCTGTCACAAGACTTTGTCAAATGGTAACAGAGACCCTACTGTGAAGTAACCACTGTGAAAAGTGGTGAAAACACCATGTGAGTTTAATGGGACATTGTTTGGTGATTTATCATAATGCAACATTCACAATGACTTTGAAATTGAGCCTCCAAATGACTGTCACACGAGAGTCTCAATAAAACGACACTTTAAGAGCGTACACTAATCACGCGGTGAAAGCCGAGTGCTAATGTAAAGTCTATGGGAGCGTTCTTTTCAAATATCTCGTTCAAATTTTAATATTTTTGCCTGATTTTTTTGCACAAGATAGCTGAGGGCGATCCACAACCGGCCTAGTTTTTACTTTTTCGATTTTGCTTATATATTTTTTATATTACGATAGTTTCAATTTCAGAACTGGTTTAAACTGGTTCTGAAAGTTAAAGTAATTGTTTAAAGAAAATCTGAAACGAAAACTGAAAAAGTAAAAACTAGGCCGGTTGTGGATCGTCCTCAGCTATCTTGTGCAAAAAAATCATGTAAAAATATTAAAATTTCAGCGAGATATTCGAAAAGAACGCCTCCATAGACTTTACATTAGCACTCAGCTTTTACTGCGTGAGTAGTGTGTGCTCTTAAAGTCACCTGGTGACTCGTCACAAAGCAGCAATCGCAGTGACTTGGCAGTGGAGTCACATATAGTAGTCATTTGAGACTCATAAAAGAGACGTATGAAATTTCCTATTTTTTGTTTCACCGTAGTGACTGTGACTGTTGTGACCATGTGTGACCTGAATGAGATGTTATATGTACTAGCTGTTATGCAGGGATAGTAATTATTCAAGTTATATTACTTCCTTTTGAATAGTCACGCGAAAATTATCACTTGAAAATCCCTTGAAAATTGGCATTTTGGGACTTGTCCTTAAATTTTGTGCAGCAGTGTACATATATATGGAAAAAAAAAAAAAAGAGTGCTGCATTATCTATGAATATCTCATGTGTCTGTGCTACCAATAGTTTATGCATAATATCTGATAGTATATATTGTTTTTAATTTAAGTGATTTTTGTCTTCATTTAAGCTAATTGATTTAGGATTAGTTAAAGTTTTGTGCATTATTCATTCTAATAAAGAACATGATTAAAGTAAATGTTTTAGTAGTGGCATTATAGATTATTTTTCTCTTTTTCAATAGAAACACATCAACAGCTCATGCCAACGCAATATTTGCAATTTGTGGATTAGTATATTCCTTGGAGAAATTTTATAACAGTCTTGATGATAGTTCAAAAGCTTTGGCTGAAGAAAGTGATAAATATGTGATCCATAGACACTTCATTGCAGAATACGTAGAAAGTGTAATCTGTGCTATGCATCCTGAATATACTCCTACAGGAAAAGTTCATAGTTGGCTTCTGACAGTAAGAATACAAAATTACCATTTACAAAACTAGAATTGCATTATTATTAGCAATATTATTATGTGTTATTAATTGAAAAATAGTTAGATTAAAAGAAAAAAAAGTAGCAGTTATTGGGTATGATAATTCTACTGTTACTGCATTCTAAAATGTTTTACTTAAATTATTTATTTTTTATTGCAATAAAAACCCTTATTCTTGTGAACAAAACAAACATTTATAAGCCAGCTAAAAAATACAGTATTATGTATTTAAGTATTATTTTATTAATTGTAACATATTTTCAGATTGCAAAAGATAATGTTAATTATGTGCTAAGTTGGGTTGTCTATGGTGTAGCAAAAATTTCTATGAATATGGGTCTTATGTGCACATAAAAATGTGTTGTAAAGTAAGCATGATAACAACTTTTAAGTGAACACTCTTTTTTTCATAAAAAATTTTTATTTGCAACTAAATACTATTTTCCCCAGAATAAAGTTTATTATAGAATTAATTGATTGTTGCAAAGAAATGTGCAACACAAAAATAAATGTTGCAAGATGCAGCCTTTTGACCACTAGTTGGAAACTTCTGTTTTATACATTAGAAAAATAATAATTATGTTTTATTTTAAATATTTATGTGATTATCATTTATTTTTATTTCATAGCATTTATCCCGTCCGAATTCCAGTGCAGCATATTTAGTAACAGGATGTGCCATTTCTTCTCTGTGTCATCTGGCACCAATTTTAATTAATCACTACATGAATGACTTACCGAATCTCATTGAAATAATGCTACAAAACGTTTGCCACAATTCTCCAGTGTTAAGTTTTTATTCAGGAAAAGGAGTGGGACTTCTTATAAAATCCTTGTGTGAAGTTGGATATACTGAGAGAGGTGAAACTCAGGTATTAGCCTTTAAAATATTTTTAAGTTACATAGTTTGTATACTTTCCTTAGATTGGCTGTTCTTATGTTGAAATTTGTTGTTTTATGGAGATGTATTTTAATTTAAAAAATTGACATTTTCTGTTTTAAGTTGAAATTTATCTGATTAGATTGTTGTCTTACATAAGCACACTACTGTACTGTTCTTCTGAATAGAATAATGATAATAATAATAATAATAATTAAATACTTACAAAGATCATCTTGTGATCTAACTATACTATGAACCATTATAATATAGTTTTAAAAACTTTTTCAGCAGAAAATACTTTAAACAATCATGCAAGCCATTTTTATGTATAATCAAAATAATTTAGACAAAATCTACATGCGATAACATGGAATTTCCCACTTATCTGTTTTTTAGTGTAATTTTACTTTAATTGTAAACATTTAAATTTGAATGATTACTGTATATATTCTTGTATAAATTGGGGAATTTCTGACAATTTCTTGCAAGCAAATTTGGGGATGAGGGGAGGGAAGCTTGACTTATACACGAAATCAATTAAAAAGAGAAACAAAAAACTTTGAATACTGCAAATTTCTGCCTTTATATTTGTGTGTATAATAATATAATACATAAAATATATTAATAATAATAACTTATGGTTAAAATTTTTTTCTTAATGATTTGTTTTTGTTTACTTATTTCTTTTTTATATTCATAAGTGATATCTTTGGTTTAATTTTGGGCAAAATTGAAGTAAAAAGTTAAAGGAGTTTTGATTTTTTTTCCGGAATTTGCATTCGAAAGTTAGGGTTCAACTTATACACAAGTGTATGAGGTAATTTATAATTTCATCTATCAGATTAAATTTTCTTTTCAAACATTTAAAATTAATCTGTACTATCATTATTTATTGCAATGTATAAATTTTTTTCATTAATGCAGGTTGATTTACTTTTATATGTTGTTAAAGAACTGATGAAAATGTATGAAGATAGTGAAGGTAGCTTGTAAGTAACATAGATTTCTTGTTATTAATAAATATATCCCCAAACTTATCCTTTTTTTTATGTATAAATAAATTTTGTTTTTTAATTAATTAGGAGTAGTGCTCTCATTGGACTAACTTTTTCATTAACATCTTTGAGTCAAGTTATGGATGATACTATTAAGGATTGGGTCTCAACAACATGTGACATATTTTATGAAAAACTTATGGATGAAGAAAAGTCCTCAATGCAATTTGAAGTATTCTAATTTTTTAGAATTATTTTTTTTTATTTCATTTATTTATAAATGTTTCAGTATTTCTAGCATTTTACTTCATATAGATTTCTTTAAATTTCAAACATAAATAGCACAAAAATAATTTGTATATCTTTATTGCATATGAAATATTTATTTATTGAGGGACTGTAATTGTGACAGGTCGCTGAGATGTTTTCTAGATTATATCTTATAGAAAATTTGTTAGAATTTTTTATTATTAATGTTACACAGTTAATTTCAATAATCTAATTTTCTTAAGTATATTCAAATTAATAAATAGTAAAGATGCACTTTAATCACTGCAATTCATCAAAATAAAAAGTTAAAATGTTGACTTATTGTTATGCTTCAATGTAAAGTCTTGTGTTGTTCTTTCAATGTACAGATGGTTCAATGTACCACATCACGTACAAATGGCAGCATATAACATACTAATTCTTCCAAAGACTCTTCTGTATGGTGTATACAGTTTTGTAGTACATTCGATGACTGTTAATACCCGATTTCTGAACAGTAACGAGCAATAAATACTTTCTAACAGGTAGCGAGTTCGAATGTAACAATATCATGCGGGTATTCTTTTTGTTATTTTTACAGCACTATTATTTAGAAAAATAATAATAATTTAAGTAAGATTTTTTTAAAAATAAATTATCATCAATAATTTTTATTTATTTACTGGAGAAAATTATTTATTTATTTAAAAGAAAAATAATTCTTTAAGTTTGTTGAAAAAAATACATTTTAATTTGAATATTTGAAATTGTTAGAATTAATTACAATCATCCTTATAAAGATTTTAATAACAAAGTTTATTGTAAAATTTAAACCTGTGCAAAAGTAAAAAATGTTACATGTTAGAATAAATTACAATTATCATTATAATGAAAATTTTTATTATGAAGTTTATCATAAAATTTAGACTTGTAAAAAAATGTAAAATGTTATACTATTTTAAAACATTGTCTATATTTTGTGAAGTATTTGGGTCTGAGAAAATTATCTATCATAGACAGTATATCGTTTAGACACATTTTTCTCTTTAACTGTGGATTCACTAATATTTGGTAATCTTTCAAAATTAGACAGATTTCTGTCTTATATAAAGCCTACCTTAGACAAAGTTTATTTTTATTGTATATAATATTCTCATAAGAAAGTATAAAAATTAGGGGCTTTCTGTATGTAACTAATAGAATTTTATTAGTATATTTATCTCATTTGATTTCTCAAATGTAGTTTTGAAACACTGAATTTCTTTTTCTTGAAGTTTAAAATGCTCAATCAGTTTAAAAAGACTTACTAATCAAATCTAATCTTTTATCAAATCTAATTTGCTTTTGTCATTTGCTTTTGTATTCGGCTTTTATCAAATCTAATCTAGCCTATATTTCTTTTAAAATACCATCCAATACAAAAATTATGATCCGGAATAGGTTTAATCAGTTGCTATTCATTTTCAAGTAACTTGCTGACCACATGTTGCCTAAATTTATAACTTTTATTATAAAACTCATTTTCCTATTATAGGAATATAATTTAAGATTTATCATTTTCTTATCTTAATGTAGGGATACCTAAATTTATAACTATTATTATAAAATTCATTTTACTATAATAGGAATATAATTTAAGATTTATCATTTTCTTATCTTAATGCTTCATTTTTTATGTATGATAAATATAATATTTAGATTTTTAAAAATTATTATTATTATTATTATTTGATATATATATTTCTTGAGAAATTTGTGAGTAATTAAATGATATCCCTTCACTTTTTTTTCATATCTAACTTTCTGCAATTTCATATGTGCATTATCATCTGCATTGTCATACATAGTAAACTCCCAACTATCCTGCCTAATATGACAGAAGGATTGGCTGGATAACAAAAAAAGTTGGATAGACTAAAGTTCTGTAAATATTTACTAATGCTTTACTAAATGCTTACTAATTAACTTCCCTTCTCGTTTATGATGTTTAAAAAATTTTTAAATAAATTAAGATAAATTTTATATTTACAATACTTACAGTTTCAAAATAAGTAAAACATTTACATAAAATATAAGCATAATTCATAAAAAAATGAGTAAATCAGACTTGGTAATCTGATGAATACCAAATTGTTTTTTAAAAAGGTCTAACCATCCTTCTCTGGTAGTAAATTCTGTATCTTTTCCTTTTAATAGTTGGGAAAATTGCAATTTTTTTGTGCAATACATATCCCGTAATACAGGCATGTCAAACTCATATGCCACCACGGGTCAGATTTGCATTGCACACAAAGCTGCGGGCCACATTTTCGAAAATAAAAAAGCAGATTAATTTGATGACTATTGCACAAAATGAAAACTGTACATTAAAAATACAGCATTGTTTTAAAAAACATACAAGCAAACAAAAATTTTTAATCATTTATTGGAAAAATTAAACACTCACACCAGAAAATACTGAAAAATATTTATTAACTAAAAACAAATCTGTAACAAGGGTAACTTACGAAAGTACACTTTAAATTGTAATGAAAAATCAGTTAAAATAGAAATATCAACATGTTTAAACACATATTAAACTTTTTCAAGTTTAAATCGCAATCAAAATTATACAAAAATGTGTTAGTAATTTTGTAATCCTAGTATCTGCATTTTCTTTTATGTTGTAATTGCTACTTTTTATAAAACTAATCATTGATAGATCACAACTATTTGCAACACAATATTAAAAAATAAAAAAAATTCATAACTGATTAAAATATATTAGGTATGGTTATTAATCCGGAATAGGAATATCTTCCTGATTCTCTTCAGTTATTTTTAAGGCGCCAGGTGCATGTAAAATCCGTCGTGGGTGCAAAGTCGTCAAGTTACCTGTGAATTATACCTCTGGTGGTGCCTTGCCAGGTGAAGGCCTCGTCATCTGATCAAGGTTCTAAATTACGAGACCAACTTGAGTAGCCATTTGCAGTTCAAACAACAGGATGTAATGTTAAGCAACAGGCGAAACAAAGTATGCTCAAACAAGAAGCAAGTACTGCAGAAATGATGGCATGCGAAATGGAGAAATCAGGTTTATTGCCACTATGTAGCGAATTAGGTAGTCACACGCCCCGATTCCTGGAATCTAACCTGTTAAGCTGAGATAACTCGGCAAGTAGGGGCCTGGTCATTGGTTAGGAAGAAAGAAAGTCAGCGTTCGAAATCCTTGGTGGTCCGCTGGTCCGAGACCACTGATAATTCAATCGGACCACTAATTTGAAAAATTTAGTGGTCCGCAGGACCAGTGCCTTTTTTCAGGCCCTGAGAGAACCGCAACCGATCGCACATAAGATTTATTTTTATTATCAGTGTTGCCGCGGATGCTCGATAGCTCGTAAATTACGCAAAAAATCAGCGATGGGATGCCAAAAAAAGCTCTTACGCGTTAAAACAAAAGATTTCGTCAAAATAACATGAAAAATGGAAATTTCGACAAAAAACCACGAAAAAAATAAATAAATAAGTGAATGCTGGGAGAGAATTTTTCTGTTTTAAAAACTAATTTTCCTACTTCAAAATTGTTGTTGCTGCTCCAAAAACTGATTTTTCTGCTTCCCAATCGGTATTTTATTGCTCCAAATATTTCTGGGTGAATGTGACTCCTGAAAGCCCCATTTGATTCAGCAAAGTACCCATTTACTCAAAAAAAAATATCCCTTTTTCAGCAAAAATGTCTTTTTCAATAAACCTGTCTTGCCTCATTTTAAAAAGAAATGCAAACAATAGTGATACTTGTTATCTTCTATACTTAACTAAGCATTATTTTATAATTAAAATTGTATCTTGTACGTTTATTCTTTAAAAAGTACAGAAAATTTCTCTTAAATTAATATTGGTTTTAAATTTTTATTATCATTAAAACAATTATTGCATTTTATTTTTCTTGTGGAAATGAACAAGTTCAATTTTTGCATCGAAAAATATGACTTATTATTAGTGGGGATCTGCTTTTGTAGAAAAGGTAGCCAAAATTTTAGAAGTCTTGGGTCCCAGGGACAAAGTATTTTTCAAGTCCAGCTGCATCACTGACACTAGCTACAATTCCACCACTCTGGCTACAATCTGAAGAAAAATCGAAAAAAATTTGCATTAAACCTTACAGTCAGTTGAAATAAGTAATGGCAAATAAAATATCTAATTAATAATTTGATTGTTTATTTAATTTTTAGCAAATTAAAATTTTACATTTTATTATACTGAAAATTTTGGATAAATGCAAAGTATGGGTTATTTTCCAGGAAGGAGGGGGGGGGGGGAGAGACCACTCTAAGTGTTAAAATTATTTAATAGAATTTTATGTAGCGGACCAGTGATGATGTCTGCGGACCAGTAAATTCTCATGCTTACTGGTCCTTGGGACCAGTGACTTTTTTTTAGGAATTCTAATGCTGAAAGTACATATCGTGTCTGTGGAAAGAAAGAAAGAAAAAAAAAAAACTTCCCGCAGACTAATTTCTTGTATCTATATTTTCAAGAATTATAAGAGCAAAATTAATGCTAACTACCGGCCATGAGGCCACTAAATGAGAAAAAAGTAGCTATTAAAAAATATTTGTCGATGGCTATTGATGGCTAGTGTATACTAATGAAAATTTGTCAGTTTAATGAAAATTTTTAGTTGTAACAACTCATATTGAAATCATAAATTTCATGCAATTATTGAAATTTCTGGTTATATCATGAATATTTATAGAAATGCCTCTACATATTTTTAAATTGATTTAACTATTTTGGACATCCTTTATTTTAACTTGAGTGATTTTGAATTGTGTGCAAATATATCCGATTGTTGTTTTTAAAAGCAGAAGGATTGCTTTTAATATATTTCATGAACACACGATTTTCAACACAGTTTCAGTTTAAAATCTATATTTTTCGAAATTATTTCTAGATATTTGTGGAATTTTTGAAATATTTGTGAATAAATTCTTAGCAAGCATCAATGAAGTTTCTACATATCAAACACAATTTTTCAATCTTTGTTTGCGTAAAAGAAAAAGAAAAATCAAAATTATAATTGACTTTTATGAATCTGAGATGCTATATCTTCATCATCAAGAAAGAGAAAGATCACACAGGGATAATTTACAATTATACGTTTTCTAACCTTTAAGAATAAAATTAATTAATGAGCTTATGTATAAAATGCTCACTTTCGACTATGCATGCAGCCAAATAATAAAAACAGGGTAACAATTTTTTGTTATTATTATTATTATTATTACTTTACAAGATGAGCGTCACTTTCTCTTTTAAAGCTATTTATTTCTTTTAATTTTTTAGACTTTTAATTAGAAATTAGCCTTTTTTTAATTGATTTTCGATACATTTTTAATGCCTAATAAATACCATGCATTACTTTGTAATGTCATAATGAATCAAAGAGAGCCATAAAATAATGTATTCGTTTCAACATAAAAGACTTAATGAACTATTAGAAAAAAAGCATAAAACTTTTATAATTTTTTTAAATTTTAAGATTAAGATATGATCTTCTTAATTTTCGTATACCCTTTTGCATACCCTATCTCCTGGGAACGAAATTTTAAAATGAATTAGATTTCAAGACAGTATGTTTGCATCTTTTATGTGACAATGGTGTTGAATCGGTGTTGTTTGCATTTTCTTTTCCAAACTGTAAAAAAAAAAAAAATCCAACCAAAATAACAACTATTAACTTAAAAATGTAAATTTCCTTTATTTAATTGCAGATCATTAAATTTAATGTATGTCAATACCTGCCATTGAATGTAATGAAAATTAATATTCTGAAATAATGATAGAGATTTTGATTAAAATCATTCTCCAATTTTAAAATGCTCCAATATTTACAAAGAATTGATTCAAACATACGAAAATGCCAGAGGCTTGGCGGGCCACAGAGAAGTTCCTCGCAGGCCACATGTTTGACATGCCTGTCGTAATAGATAAGCCATTTTCTCATAAATGTTGAAGCCACAAACATAAAGGTTGACTGCTTGCATTATTACCCCCCCTTTTTTTTTTTTACTCAGCCGGATAGTATGGAGGGCCAAATAGTCAGCAGTTTATTGTATTAATATTTTTATTTCAACTATGTTTTCCTTGTGCAATAAGGATTGAAAAATCATGAATATTTTTTTCTGTGTTTTTTTAAATAACCAGGTTATTTTTGATAACTTAATGTTTTAAAGAATTTGAAATTTCCTTTGATTACTTTTTATTGACATTTAATTGTATTTATATACTTGACAGTTACAATATTAGTGATTTAGTTGATTGCTTTTAATTTTATGGGGTTTTGTTCAATACTCACGTTCATCATCTATACATTAATATCAAATATGTTATTATTGCTTATGGAAATTCATTAAAAAAAAAAAAAAAAAAAAAAAAAAAAAATTGGTAAACATTAGAAAAGTTTCCAGATGATTGAAAATCGATATCTCCAACATATACTTTATTACATCTTATTAAAAATCGTTAATCAAACTAAATTTTCTTGAAAATTACTCATAAAAAAGTTTTTATTTCTTATTTATTTATTTTAATATTTATCTCAAGATACTAAACTAATTTATAATTTTAAATTAAATTTTAAGAACATACAATTAATTAAATCAAAAATTTAACAAAAGTTTGTTGATTATTTAGATGTTGTGCATTTGTGTGACTGCTATGTTAATTAGTGGATGTGAAGGAAGTTGCATCTCTATGCAAAAAGTAGAAGATCTAGCTTCCTGGATTGAGATGAACAGATTAGAATTACCTCAGGTAATTTAAATGACAATAATGTATGTATTAGTATAAATTATCTTAATTTGTTATGATTTTTATTGTCTCTGTTTTCTGATTTTTATTTCTCCTCAAATTTTGAGCTACATTGAAACAATAGGAATTTGTTTATTTGTAGAGTTCTTAACAGAAATATCACTTTCATGTTTTGATTATCACTGTAAAATTTGCCTCATGAAATGTTTCTCTACAATATGCTTCAAATGTTAATCATTTCATATACAGTCGAACCTTGATTTAACGAATTGATTGGGACCCACAAATCTGTTCGTTAAATCGAAGCAATTCGTTAAATCGAACATCATTTTTTGTAATGAGTATGGTATAAAAATATCAATACAAAATACCCTTAGATATACAGATTTAAAAAAAGAATGTTTACTACAAGCTTAAAAATTATAAGTTAGCCGATCAACTTTTAAATTATCTAAATTCCTTAATGTTATTTGCTTTTGAAATTTAATACATACATACATCATACATACATACTTATTGGCACTTTGGAAAGCAATCCTTGATAGTGTTTTGTTTCGACTTTATAAAGTTTTTTGTCGATATTTTCTAATTCCGTAAGAACAACACCATTAACCTCGTGAGAAAAATAATTTTTTAAAATGTTCAAGCTGCAAATTGATTCTTGGAATATCACCTTTTTAAATTAAATTTCCCTTTTATTCATCATTTTGACTACTTTTAGAATTTTCATTCTCTTTCTGTTCAATATCGCAGATACTTAGCTATTTGTCTGCATCTTTGTCATGTTTCTAGTTGAAAAAGGGAAAAGACTATCTTTTGAATCTACCCAGATATGAGAAAAAAATGTAACATTTGGATTTAGATATGAAAGATTGCAAAAAATTCAAAGTTTTAATTTTATCTGCGAATGCGAATTTTTTTTTCAGCGATTGTTGTTCGTTAAATCAAAGCTAAAAATTTGTTAAATCAGAGCATTTTAGTATCCTTTTTGTCGGGACAGAAAAAAATTTCGTTAAATCGGAGAATTCGCTAAATCAAAGTACGTTAAATCGAGGCTCGACTGTATATATATACCTTATAAAAATATTTAATGTTATATTTCTTTAAAAATTATTGCCATTTTTGTTTTTTTTTTCAACTGAAGATAACTATTTTGTCATTTTCTTCTGATTATTTTATTGGTGGGAAAACAAAAGATTAAAATTGCCAAAATGCAAGAACTACAAAAAACTTCCTTTTTTTTTTTTTTTTTTTCTTTCTTTCTTTTTTCCACATTAATTTTTTCTTTCACAGTGAACACTCTCAATCACTTTATTCAACTATTAAAAACTTTGGAATGTTTTTTATGTAACTCATTATTTGCAATTTTTTTAGAACTTGTTAATATACTTGTCTTTTTATTTAATTGACTAACATATTATCCTGAATTTTAAGTTGATTCAGGATAATGCTGTATTCATAACATTATTTAGAGATAAATCAGAGTAGATTTTTTTTTTATATATATAGAATAGAATTATTTGATTAGTTTCTATAGTCGAATATAGTTGAATTTAGATCCATTACTGATCTAAAAGCAATTACCAAAATTGAAACACATACTGGGAAAGGAAAAAGGCATTTGTTAGGAAACTAAAGAAGAAATTTAGATTAATGTTTCATGATTAATTTTATTTTAATTTGGCTATAGTATTTCTTTTTGATTAGCCAAATGAATAAAGTTAATTAAAAGCCAATGGAAAAATTGCATATGTATATATTTATATCATTTTAGTGTTCTGGGATATCAGTATCTCTTGGAATGTTGATAGAAGCTTTTGAAAGATTTGGTCATTCAGATGGTGCTGAAATGAAACAAAAAGTTCTGAAAGGATGGTTCAATACTGTGACATCCGAGGTAAAACTTAATTATAATCATATCAAGCAACTGTTATTAATGTTTGTGTCAATTCATTTTCAAACTTAAAGAACTAGAATGTCTGGCTTTATTTATTGAACAAGTTTCCTGCTAAATTCTTCTAAGTATGTTGTTATGTTAATAGTATATATTTTTTAATATTTTAAAGTTTAAGTTAATTTTTACATTAAGAAATTTTCCCTTTTGGACAGCTCAGAGGTAATTTTCAAATAATATTTATAATTTACTCCATATTAAATAAGAAAAAAAAATGTTTTGGGAACCATCTCTCCTAAACTGTTCTACCTAATCAACAGTGTTATTTTTCTCGCTTGCGTTTCTATTTTTTATAGTTGTTGCTCTTTTAATCTTACAGTTTAAATTATTTGCTGGTTACCTTTTAGATATGACATTTCTAAATTTATTTATTATTTAAAAAAATGAGATAATGTTTATGTATGTATATCTATTTCTCACAGAGAAAACCTACACTTCAAAAAATTGCTGCTTTAAATGGATTGTGCTCTTTATTCTCCTGTGGCAGAGGTCTTTTGCAAGTAAATATTTACTCTGTATTGTTATTGATTCTTTCTGTTATTGCATTTTCCAATGTATAAGTTTATTCTTTTTTAAATTTTTAATCCTGAAATAATATTTATTCAGTGTATGAGTTTACCTCCTCAGGTCACGAAAATAAATCTTAATGCCTTAAGATTAAAAACATAATCCGTATTGCAAATCAGCTAATATAGAAGATTTCCCCAAACTATCAGAATCTAAAAGTGATGAAGAGCATTTAAATTTTAAAGATGAATATTTTGCTAGATCAATGGCATATTAAGACCAAATCCCTTTTTGTATTAATATTTTTTGTTTAAAATATTTTAAGGTTTAATAATTTACAGATTGATTTAACTGGTTCATTTATTACTTATACATTTTTGTCTAAATAAATGGTTATCATTATTTTTTCTAAAAAGAAATATAAATAATTATTAATTTTTAATCATAGAAAATATGCCTGAAATGATAAATTTTGATCATAATTATAAGGAACATTTTTAATAAGGTCTATGATTATCTTGTGACTATTGCTACAGTTACAAACTGCAATTTTGTGAATGTCTGATTTCATATCAAGTATATAAGTTAGTTTATTACATAATATCAAATATAACTCACAGTTTATACAATCATTTTTATATATGTGTATAAATAATAATTAATATTAAACAAATGTTACATTTTATTTTATAATTTGACTGATTTAAACTTTTATGTCTACCATTCTATTTCTGTAATTTTGATCCTTACAAGTTTGGCACGTGATATCCATTTCCAGATTTCACTTATTTTGGATAGTTTGACACAAAGGGACCATTTACACAAATATTACTTGCAATTTTGAATAATGCAACACAAAAATAAATACATTTCAAGCATAGCATAGATTCAATGAAAATTATATATGTAACAATGAATTAAAAAATCAAAAGTATTTTTTAGATGTGTTATATTTTATTGTATCAAAAATAATTCAAATTGAATTTTAAAACAAACATTTTAAGCCACATCAATGCATCACTTAAATTTTATATCATACTTTTTAAAATTCATATTTTGAATTTATGAGAAATATGGATAAAAAAGCATCATTAAATAAAGTTATATATATTTTTTCATGTTGAAGATAATTTTTGCATATATGATTATAAATAGAACAAAAATAAATTATGAAATAAATATTGCAAGTATGCATTATTTAATTACTATCATGGCGTCAATCAAAATTTGATATAATTATTTTTTAAATCCATATTTAAAATGATTAAAGTCATAAAATAAACTGCTGCATCAAAACTTTTAAACCAATAAGGGTTTTTGTATTGATAATTCTACTACAGTAGACTTCCTCAAATCCACAATCCTAAAATCCGCACATTATTTATGGATATAAACAATGAAACATTCAGTTCAGATATAGGGACAAAATTTGACATTTTTTTTTTTTTTTTTTTTAGTTTTATATCAATTCCATGTATATTTTAATTTGAAATTTTTGTTAACATTATTGAATTCATGCTTTTTCATGAAGGAAGAATAAATTTATTTCTGAAAAAGTTCAAGATATTGCTGATATCATTGTAATCAGAATCTTCTTATCAAACATATTTATTTATTAATCAAGCTTTTTTGGTTATTAAGTCTGGCTAAATCTGAAATAAAGCTTCCTTATTTTATGATTTTGATGTGAAAGAGTAATGTTGTTTCATGACGCAAGTTTTTTGAATAATTTAAAAAAAAATACATTTCATTTTTATAATGAATGTTTAATCTTGCATTATTTATTATTAATTTGACTTTTGCTTTTAATATTTTAATCATTTTAGAAATTGTCTAATTTTTTACTATTTTAGTTTATTACTTATTTTAATATTTTAGTATATATTGTAAGCATTCATTCTAATTTCAATTGCATCAGTAATTACAGTCAAAATACTGCTTAAAAAATGTAAACAAAGCAATGACCAGAAATCTGCAAAATTCTAAAATCCGCACAACCTCTTGTTCCAAGCTGTGCAGATTTGAGGGAGTCTATTGTATTAAATTTAAATTGTTTTAAATATACCTCTGTGTATTACATGTATAAATTTCTAATTAAAGTTATTAAATTTTTCATTAATGTATTATTCCAACAATATATGTAATATATAGTAACATTATAAATGCACCAAAGAAGACTTAATGTATATATGTATTCCAGCTGATTCAAATTCACTAAAGTTATCTTTATCACATACAATGCTGCAAGTTTGTTTGTGTTTTTACATTTTTGCCATAATCGCCATAATTTCTGCACTGCATTATTTGCACATTGCTTACCACGCCTTATCAGAAATATATATATATATTTCTTTAAAATAAAGCTGCCTTGGTTCTTTATATCTGCATACCATTATTTTTCTTGTGTAACACCAAATCTAAAAGCTCCATTTTCTGTACCTAATATTACTAGGTGGCATTATTGTTCTAATTTGTGATTTTCACTATGCTGTATCTTTCACAAAATTCTTTATCTTAAAAGATAGACCTTTTCCTGATCTTTTCAGTCTTCATACATACTTTCACAAATCTAATCTCAATTTTAAAATGAAATTTAACCTATCTCAAAGCAGCTGAAGTCACCAAAGTATCTATTACACACTCTTATATATATAAACAATCTTGTGACATAAATATGAACTGTTTTTAATGATTAATTAAAATTCATAAAATTGTGATTAGATTATTTAATAAACTGTACATAATTTCATAAAAGCATGGCATTGTAGAAAATCCTACACAGATCCCTGAATGAGGAACAACAGTATTTCTTATATTTTCTGTTGCATTTCTTATAGTTTCTGTGCACTAAGCAATGAATTCCAGGTAAAGAAAGGAAAAAGGAATCAGTCACATTGATTAAATTACTTTCAATTGTAGATGAAACATGAAATTGGATCTGTGAGTTAGATAAAAAGTCAGAATACTTATAAGTAGTCAGAGTATTTATCAAGTTATTTGATCAATGCATCAATCATCAACATAGGAGATACTGTAATTTGCAGGTCTAAACAAACTTGTGAATTATGTATAATCTAATTCAGAAGAAGTAGCTCTCCACTGAAAATATTATATTAAATAGATGTAACTTTAGCTTAAGCATCTAACTTCCAAAAATGAAATGATCATTTAAAAATATTAAAAAATGAGAGAGCATATATCAGTAATTTTGGGAAATGCACTGTGGATTGACAATATTTTCAATGCAGTTGCATTTGATTTCATAAAATAACAGTATTTTTAGTTTATAAAAGTTTTTTAATGTTTTTAAAAGATAATTTTATTTGATAAGAATGATGAAATTTATTCTTATTTAGCCTGTAAATATCAGTGTTAAAAGAACTGATTTAAATCAAAATTAAAAAGAAAAACATGATTTGATTTAAATCAAACAACCTTGTTATGTGATGAAGTTTTTCAGAGAAATATTTTCCTGTCAGTTCCCAGTAAAATAAATTGTAAATCAAATTAATAATTCTAGTATACAAGAATAACATTGAAATGTGGTTTCTGGATTAAAATGTATTTCAAAAGATCGAATAATAAAAATAACATAGCATCCAATCAGTGGCGCAGCCAGAATTCGGTTCTAAGAGGGGCTTTGAGTTTCTGATAAAGGTGATTGCCGGTTATTTGAATCGCCGGTTAATAGAATCAGTACTAATTAGAATATTTACTGTATAATACTTAAACTCAAAGAGCGTCTGTGTGGCCAGAAATCATTTTTTTTTTTTTTTTTTAAAGCATGAAGCATCTATAAAAAGTAATTTATTTCAAATAACCAATTTTTACTTACCTGATTCATGTAATATGCACTTTCACAATTTTAAGATGAATTTTCGCCATTTAATTGAATCACTTTATTAAATGAAATCTGATTCAATAAAGTGGCGGATTCCGAAATGCGCCAAAACATTTAAATATTAAGTTTGGATTTCATTCATATAAGCAGCGATAATAGTGGTCTTTCTCAGCTCTGGGGAGGGGTTTTAACCCTAAAACCACCCCCTTGGCTGCGCCACTGCATCCAATTATGAGCAAATACTCAGATAGACTAAGTGTCAAATGACTCTTTATAAATTTACCACTGATATCAACAAAAAATTAAATTACTCAAATGTAAAAAAGTTTTTAAAAAAATCAGTATTTTCCTTTATGATTTTAGAAAAACTTAAATAATGCCTTTCACGTTTTAATTTTTTTGTATTATGTTTTCAAAATAAAGGTTTATTGTTTTCAACACTACCAACTGAGCACTAAATGCCAAAAATACTATGTATCCAGTGAAACCTCCCTGAAAGATCATTTCTGTAAGGAAACCATCTATCAAAAAGACCATTTACTTATGGCCTATAATTTTTGGCTATAGAATCAATGTTAATTTTTCTCCATCAAAGGACTACTATTTCCTTTATCCCTCCTTGAAAAACCACTTTTAACTTTCTAGTTGAAGAATAGGATTACTTTCCTTTTTATGGTAAAATCTCAAAATTGCATTTATCTCTGAAAAACATATTCAGCTAAGTCTATTTCTTTAGACCTAGCAAATTAAGATCTTCTTCTTCCCATTTAGTAAGAAAGTGTTGGTTCTCGTGCATTTCTGCATTTAATGTCACTATGGTTACTTAGGAATAGTTGGTGTCTGTAGGAGAAAGGTAATTGTCTACTTTCCTTGAATTAGTTGAGAAACAGACACCTACAAAGGACAGGGATTTTTGTCAAGAGGGGAAGTGGGGGTGTTCCAGATATCTCAATTCTGTTGCTTTTCTTAGAAAAATTTCCATCATTTGGTCTCATCTCAGTCTTGATTAACATTTGAAGTTATAACACATTGCATATTGCATCAAAGTGCATATTGCATTTTTCTTGTAGTGGAATTAGTGTACCAATAAAGATGATATCTAAGAGAATTGTGTTAACTTTGGAAGAGAAAATGAAAGTTTTAAGAGCATACAAAAATAGAAAAAATACCTGAGAGGAAATTGGTAGCACAGTTCAAATGTACCAAAATAAATAAACAATACATTGAAAAAGAAAGATTTTCTGTTAAATAGCATGAGGAATTCAAATCTTATGGAGTTGAAAGAAAAATTTAATGAGCTTTTCTCCAGGTTTGTTCTGTCCATGCATGAACTCTACATTTAAGAATTTTTTTTAATATATATTAATAGAAAGAAAGAATGAACTAAAAATTGTTTTCCAAAGAGATTCAGGTGCAAAAATTCCTTAATCCCTTTTTAGGGTTTTGTTCATCTGATGAAACCTTATTCATCTCTGACCTCTGTTTGTCTATTCATCACAGAATCCGTATATAAAAACTAAATAAATCAATGACTTCAAATTTTGTGTACTCACAGCTGAATACCTCAAATGAGACGACAAATCATAACATTTTGAAAAAGTCTATTATTTTAATTAAATTATTTTTTCAATGTCATCTCTTTGTTTTTGTGATTTTAGTTTTAAGAGAACTTTAATTTCAGTGTTATTCGTGTAGACATCATAGCTTGGAAGTAAAGCATCTTGCTAGTAAACAGAATGTTCTTAGTTTGAATCCCCGATGCTGGAACTTGAAATTTTCATATTAAGATAGATTTAAAATGAAAAAATTTCATATTTTTTAACAATTTAAGGTTGTTTATCTAACTTTTTTTTTTAATTCACCATTTTTTTATTTTAAAAACTTTTGCAATTTATTATTCTGTGTTTTAAATTTAATTTTTTAATTTATTTTTATTTTAAATTGTATTTATGTTTGCAAATTTATTTTCAAAAAATTTAGAATTTTGGATCTTATTTAAATAATTTGATTTGAACTTTGTATAAATCACCATTAAATGGAAATAACAAATCAGGATGTGTTTTGAGCTGCAACAATAACAGCTCGACCGTAACAGCCAGTCCGTAAGGGGACAGAGTTAGAGATAAACTCAATTTATCTTTAACTCTGTCCCCTTACGGACACGTGTTGGCTCAACTGATGACGAGCTGTTATTGTTGTAGCTTGAAACGCATACTGATTTGTTATTTCCATTTAATGGTAATTTATACAAAGTGTATTATTGTAATTAATAATTATCTCCAGTTTTATTGGTGTTATTTCATTTGATTTGAACATTTTTAATTTGATTAAAATAAATAACTTCATTTTATAATTATTTTAAATTTATTAGTGCTAACATGCATTTAAGAATTTAATAAATATAAATTAACAGTTTGGATTTATTTATTAGAGGATGAGTTGTTTTGAAAAAATATTAAAAACAAACCCTCTGTGCGATCTGCAATCACATTTATCCACTTGTTTCTGTTTGTGTTAACTCATTTTAAATCATTCAAAAACAGTAAATGTTTTAAATTATATGAGAAAAGGATTGTAGTTTACTAAATTTGAAAATTCAAGAAGGGGCAATTGTTCTCTCCTGTTTTAGATTGTAGGCATGCACAGAGGTTGAGAAATACATCATTTTACTCTCCAGTGGTGAGTGAATTTTGTGACCGGGCAAGTGGTTTTAGGTAATTTTCGAAAACTGCAAAATAATAGAGATGTGACAAAAACTTTTTTTACTGATTAGTTATATTTTTAAACTTTCCGAATGAGTGTGATGTGAAACATGATACTAAGTTCTATTCTCTATTAAACTTTCTTCTCTTGTCTATCTTGTGTTATATATTTCTTAATTTTATGGAAAAGAAGTTATGAAAATGCATTATAGAAATAATAAACTATTTTTGCAGTTACGTAAATTTTGTCATAACAATTTTCAGCTATATGTTAGCTTTTGTTGGAGGAGATATAAGCTAATAAGATTTCCCAGAAATTCCTCACTCCTAACATGCATTGTATTAATACTATTTTGTTTCAGGTAAAATCTCAGCCTGCTACTGATTCTATATCAGCACTCAATGACTTGTTACCTGTCATGTTTCAAATTTTAAGTGCCACTAGAGATACTGGGTTACAAAGTATATGTTCCTGGGAAGTGGGAAGATTATTTGCAGTGCATTCAAATCAGCAACAAACTGAGTCATCAGGTATATTTCTGAAATTTTTATTTCCCTTGACAGATTCATTATTAAGATAAAAATAAAGTTCATTAAAGAAATTAGAAAATAATATTTTGTGTTTATTAATTTTTTAACAAAATATTAAATTGTTTAATCTACTATTTTTTAAAAACTTTTATTTATCATCTTTAGACTTTCTTAACCTTAATTATTGAAATTTGTTTAAATGCTTCAAACTTCTCAAATAATATAAATAAACTAGTATAACAACCCCGTCAAAAATGACGGAATTTTCATTTTCATTTTATTTTCATAATAATACAAACAGAATGAAGATTTTAGTATTGAAGAGTTTATATTGTAGAAAAGCACATTTTAAAAATAACAATAGATTTCTACAAATACAAATGATAAAGTTTTTTAAAAATTTTTTTTTAACTTGATATTTAGTTTTTGAACAAATTTTAATTTCAAAACAAAGAGCAGTATTTATTACAATAACGATAATAATAATTAGCAAAATGAAACTCAATTTCTGAAGATTTCACAAAGCATTAAAATTAAATATTGAAGTATTTTAAATTTTAAAATACATTACTTTTATTAAAAGTATGATTCGGCAGTGGCTTTAATCATGGGCATATGATACTTTTAGTTCGATGCTTTTAGGCATGAATTAAGAAGCTTTGTGTTTTGTTTTTAAATTTGGATTTGGCGCTATCTATAAGCAGTTAATATAAACAAAACAACTTTTTTTTTAAAAATAGCAGTTTTATTCTGAAAATAGCAAGTTTTTCAAGAAAATTCCCATATTTTCGACTATCTTTCGAGAAAATTCGTTTATTTCCCTTGATTTTTCGACAAAGTTCTCGTATTTTCCGCGATTTTTTGACAGAATTCGCGCATTTTCCTTGATCTTTCGTCAAAATTCTCGTATTTCTCACGATCTTTCGTTAAGATTCGCCTATTTTCCGCTATTTTTTGACAAAATGTGCGTATTTTCCCCGATTTTTCTACAAAATTTTGATATTTTCCCGGATCTTTCTTCAAAATTCACGTATTTTCGGATGATTTTTCTGCAAAATTTGAGTATATTACACGATTTTTCGATAAAATTCGAGTATTTTTCGAGTATTGTCATCTCGATTTTCTTTCGCGAGCTAATCGACGTCTACGTTCAATCTGCGTTTCGTTATTTTCATCAGGCATTGCTAAAATTATCGTTAAATTACAGAAACAACGATTTACTTGAAAATATATATAAACCATTGACTTTCTCATATACGTAAACGCCAGATCCCATTGTTATCTCAGCATGGTTTCGAATCCAACATCTTTGGCGAAAAGATGCTGTTTTTTGGCAGTGATCGCTTTATTGGCAACTTTCAGATTTCACAAAGAGAAAAGAAGAAGTGCGGTCCAATTCAAGACAAACATAGCAATATGAGTTTCGGCGGGAGAAAAACCGGTTTGGCGTGCTAAATCTGCCCTCCGTCACGTGACGGAAGGCAGACATGTCGGCCTACGAAAAGGTTGCCATTTTGGTGTCTACGTAGGTATTCAAAAAGATCAACAAACACACGTGCGTTCTCAAGTACAAATAATTTTGATTGAACGATTCTCAAACGTGATTGATTCACTACATTTTTTGCGAGAAGAATACCACGATCCAGGCTACTTTCGCTGATAGCGAAACGTGACTAACCAATCAGAATTCTGCATTTTAAGAAACAGTGAAAAGTTCTTAAAAATGCATGCTTCTGATTTAGATCTCTATTAATTATTAGCAAAGTGAAATGTAATTTCCAAAAATATCACATTAACTTTTTGATATGCCGAACATTAACTCGTGTTTATTACAAAGTTCGATTCTTTATATTATTTGCCAATAGATGATTGCAAAAAGAGTTTTTGACAGTTTCAAACAAAATCAAATTATTTAAAGAGTTTAATATGATTTTATAAATATTTTAAGAACAGAATTAGATAATTGACATGTATTCTTTTTTTTTTTTTAATAATGCGTTCAAAGAGTCATTCATTTGTTTCAAGATTTGGAAAATCTGAATGGCAACAGAGTTTGTTTGTTTATATTGTAATCTGATGTTTACAATTACTTATTTTTAATTTGGAGCCTAATACATTATAATTGGATATGATATAAATGTTTTATAGAAAAATATGCTGTTTAAACGTTATTTTAAGTAAAAGAAATTATCTTTTAGCTGTCATATGTCTGCATTTGTTTTCCATTAAGCCTAACGTGGTGTATTGCTAGGGTCCATTCACAGATAGGAGTGGCGAATCCTGGAACCGTTCCACACACCTCTCCAGAACGCATTTTATTATAAGTAGATTATAGCTTAAAATGGTAAAATCTATAAATATTTGTATGACTTCAGTTATAAAAAAAATAACACCTCATTTATTCCACAGAAAGAATATTCATACACCACCTTTAGAACCGTTTGTCTACTGTTTTGCTTCATGCTTTTAATTATATGTATCCTTGGTATCAATATCAAAAGAAGGTGTTGACATATTATATGTATGTGGTATATATATATTGTCCCAGGTTTTTGTTTGTTTGTTTACCTTCTTCTAGCAGATATATTCTACTTAATATTTTTTCCCAAATAGTCTTCTCCTGTCCTCTTTTATTTTTAGAAATAACAATGTTACTGCATTTTGAAAAATACATAAGCTAACAAATATTAATATTCTGTAGCAAAATTGTTTAAAAAGTATTAGGTAAGCCACTTTAAAATATATTTTATGAACATTTGACTTCATATTTTTACAGTGTAAGATATGTTTTCTTTTATATATTTTTAAACACATATAATAATAGCATTTTTTTCAATGCTTTAACAAGTCAGTAAATATAAAATATAAAAAAATAAATTTCAAATAATACATTGCATAAAAATTTTGTGTATATTTTAGCATGTTTAAATTATTTATATAATATTTATTCAGTTTCTGCTAGTTATTCCTACCTTGGAGAAAAAAGTATTCTGAAACCTGTGATGAACATTGTTCTTAGCTACCAAAAAGGAGGTAAATCACATTGCTTTATTTCCTTTATTTATATAATTATGATAAATTTTAAATAACATGACCTTTAGTGGTACATTTCATATTCCATTATCAAATTTTCTTATTATTTTTGTATGAATATAATTTTTTTTGCAAATTATTATGGATTACTAAAATAACTGTGGGTGGAGGTTTATGTAAGTCTATAAATAAACTTTATTACATACTAATATTTTTATGGCATTGTAAACCAAATGAATTATATTTTTATACTATTTGTTACATTTCATAAGATTTATTTTTGAAAATTATCTAAAGTAATTTTTAGATTCTTAAAATTCAAACAAAAATTATTTTGCTGAAAAGAAATATTTGTGTCTTTTAAGCATTCAAACAAGTTTGTTGGCATTTGTCATCTGCTTACTTAAATTTAAAAAAAAAAAAATGCATTTGTATTTTATAAAATTTCTGTTCAAAATGTAATTTATATATTAAAAAAAAATAAAAAAAACTGTGTACAAAAAAGAAACGATTCTGAACTATGAAGTTAATCAAAACATATACATATGTCAGAATTTGTTGTAGATTTTTCATATTGAGTTATAGCATCCTGTTCCAACACATTAAAAACTAATGTGCTTAAAATTTGAGCTCATTTGGACATCAAGAACGTATGTTGCATCAACATTGAACATTCAAAGTTCCAATTTTTAGCATTTGTGCTCTGCATTTCCAAATGAATCTATATTTTGAAGCTGTTAATTTTTTAAGGATATGAAAAAAAATCTAAGGGATAGTGCAATTTGATTTTTTTTTTTTCTTTAATCCTGCATAAATAAGATCCACTGCAGTGTATATTGTGTCAAATATTCATTTAAATATCTTTTATGTTTCAGATGAAGATGAATTCAAATATTGCCATGTGTTAGCTTGTCTAAAATCTTTGGCATTTCCTTTCCCCAGGCCTCTTCCTCCTATTAACTGGGTATCAATATTAACACCTTTTCTGCAGCAAAGTGAAGGTTTGTATTTATAGATTATTGTATAATTTACAATATTCTGTAATTTTTCTATTTGATATTTTGAACATTTATAGCAAAATCTTGTCAATGTATTAAACCTACAGAAAACCTTGTGTTTTGTTTTAAGATTGAGAAAAGTCACTTGTATTATGTTTTCCTTTTAATTCATGTAGTTAAATTTCATTGAGCTGTTTGAAACCTTACTTTCAGTTATACTAATATGAAAAATTAAAAATAAAATTTTGTCTTGAAAGTTTTAAGTAAGAATAAATGATTTCAAAACTGAAATGCAACTTGCAGGTCTAACACTGATCTTTATATTTTTCATTAGAAATAAAATCAATATTTATAGCACTTCCTTACATATAGATTCTTCAAAATCAAAAAATATAATAACCTTTGTAATAGGTCATGGGACTTTTAAAAAATCATTTGAATGGGGGAGTATTTGAGACTCGCAACTCATCAGACTCTGTAAAGATAAGATGCTGGATATTTAATTCTGACTATTTAAATCATGAGATTGTTCTTTACTTATATAAGATGAGTTTATTAAAAATTTTCAGAAATAGAGAATTCATAAGAAAATGTTGTGAATTAAATAAATATCTATAACACTAGACATTACAGTAGAACTCCGCAAATCCGGATCTCCGGATAATCCAGATCAATTTGGTGGATTTTTTTTTTTTTTTTTTCAAGTTTGAGAAGTGACCGGCAAATTTCCATAACATAAATTTATTTCGACCTCATATTCTGAATAAATAAGTATTTTCTGAAATTTTTTCGTAAGAATACCTCAAGCTTTCTTATTTAAACTCTTTAATGTTATCTATGAAAGGAACAACTATACATCATTTAAGCTTTGCCAATTCCAATTTTCACACTTTTCTATTTAATCCATTCGGTAAATGTCATCTTACGCTCACTGCTTAATGAAGTTTTACTAAGAGCATTGCAAGAAAGCAAAGTAAAATAGTCCTTATAGACGCACTGACTAATAAGGATCGTGATCCGATCTTTGTCAACCAGTCCATATGACCTCTGTCTATCAACTACTCTTGGAAACAATCTTCTTGAGACTGTTTCCTTATCTTCGTGCCAAAAACCTTCTACAAATCACTTGCGGAAAATTGAAATAAAAGGAGGAAGAATGCTCAAGAGAATGCGTGACCATGTGGCCCTCAAAAATGGTAGAATATGACAAATTTTATAATTACAAAGTAAACATTTTTACTGTCTGTAAATATTGATTATGTTCAATATAAAGGTGATTTTCTTTGAATATTATACGTCATTTTATTTCATTTTTACACATTCTCCGGATAATCCGGATTTTCGACAATCCGGATTGGGCCTGGTCCCAATTAATCCGAATTATCGGGGTTCTACTGTATTTAGATAATTTAAGATAAAAAAAAAAATAAATAAATAAAGATTAATTAAAAGGTTTTACCATTTGTTCTTGAATTGAAGACAATAAAATATAGACATGTAGAAAAAACCACACATGAATCAATTTAATTTTTTTATTTTTAGCCATTAGACTCAGAAATGAAATTATTTCTCATTAACCATGCATAGAAAATCTTATTTAAAATACGTTAACGCCTGGGGAAAATTCAAAACAGGAGATTACATTATACAAATTGTTGATTTACAAAATGCAACATATTGAAGTGCTAAATCTTTAATTCCAGCATAGTACCATTAAATTAAAAAAAAAAAAGCATCATTTTAAATCTGCATTTTTAATAAAAACCTTAAAATTCATTCTAATGTCGATTGCATCAGGCTAACTCAGAGTTCAATCTTAATTGTTAATTTTAAATGAAATAATTGGGATTTACAAAATTGAAATAAAGAAAATTTGATTTCTAATGGGATCAAAACTGAAATTTAAAAGACTGCTACCAAAGAACCAAGAGCACACTTCATGAGATATAATCACACCACACTCTACAGATCATTGACTGAGTAGAAAGCAAAATGTGCAATAAAACATCACCCCGGTAGATTGCATCATGCTTTCTCATAAAAGATAGACTTCAACAAGCGATCACAACTTTTGATGAAAAGGAAACCATATGTGAATGTCAACCAAAATAATATACCTATTGGTATTAAAAAGCACATAAGAATTTGTATGCCACTAAAAGCAGAACCTTTGATATGAATGTAAAACAGCAGCAAGGTGAGAATTAATAAAATTTCTTACAACTTATATTATAAAAATTATTATCAGTGTGGTTTAGCAATGTAGTATTGCAACAAAAAATTACTTGTTTAACTAGTCAACATAAAAATTTAAATTCTAAGAAAGGGAATTCATATAAATTTATTTTGATTTAAAAAGAGAGAAAAACAGTCTCAGAGATAAAAATGAAAAAGGAACTTAGTTGATTCTAACCCTTGCAGAGTTTATGTAGTATATTTATCTTTTAGACTACCTTTTGATCATGACATAAAGCTGTATAAAACAACTAAAGGTTTTACAACTTTTAAAATGATAACCAACATGTTTCATATATTACTGAGAAAGGTAGCACAAGATAACTGAAGCATTATTTTTCAATTTTCATTCCAGAAAAAATCTGCATGTAATTGAAAACTAGTCATTGGGGGGGGGGGGGGGGGGGGCACTGTAATACTTACCCATCATGGATATGCATAGTATAAAATCTGAAAACAAAACACATGTTAACTATTTATAAAATGCATTGCAATTCTAAAACAAAATTTGAACATATATTTAAATATTTTTAATACATAGTAATGCTCTATTATGGAATTGCAGTACTACTTGATTATTCTGTGACTGATTTCGGCAAATTATATAAGCCACCAAACTACTCATAAATTATACAAATTGGCATAATTTTTATTTAAATATTGAAAAAGCAAGTAAATTAGTAAAATATTCATAAAAATATGAATTAAATGTCTAATTAAAAATCGCTTGATGACAACAAAGACATGTAACGTGTTCAACATTTGCTATAAGCTATTATTGACATTTAATCTTATAGTTTGGCAATAGTTTTTTGGTCGACGAGTTAATCAAATAGTACCACATTTTGTAACAGAAACATCTTTATAACTCCAAAAATAATAATCATATTAACAATTATAGTTTATTACATTGAATTAAGCATCTCATACCCAATTAAAATATATTTTTGAGTTATAGTTTGAATGAAATACAGAATCATAAAAAATAGGATTACAAATATCTCGGCAACTCATTATTAGATTGACTTCATTCTTTATGCATTTTTTTTTTTAAATTATCTTTTACATTCATTTCTTTAAAAAAATTGAAAATTTTTATATATCTTTCATCAGAATGGATATTTTGAGTCTGAAAAAAATAGTTCCAAATAATCGAGGTTACTGATATTAAATGGGCTTCTTCCTATTGTTACATACTAAGTACATACCAAATTTCAAGTCTCTATCTAAATTTGTTTGGGAGATAAAGCATTACAGACACATTATGAAGCATTTACAGACACACAGAGGAGTAATATTTTTTTCTAAAAATGTGTTTCAGAATCTCCATGTAACATGTGTCTAAAACATGTAAATCTGCCTTTTTTTTTTTTTTTTTTCTTTAAAAATGATTGCAAGGTTTACCTTATACAGGGCTCCCAAATGGTCCCCTTTTTCCCACAAAAGTCCCCTTTTTAGAAAAAAGTCCCCTTTAGTCCGCTTTTTTGTATTTTGGTCCCCCAAGTCCCCTTTTCTGTGTCTGAAAAAAATCTCCGCGGAATAATAAAAAACTGAAAATCACTATAAGTTTAAAAATCCTAGAAGACAAAATTTATTTAAGTGGGCATAAAAAAAAATTATAATGGGTATAAAAAAACGTTGTAACTAAAATTCTTTCCTGAATCTAAATATTAAAAAATCACCACATAATACAGGCAAATATTAAGAATCTCATTAAAATTCTTTAAAATTAAAAAATTGCAAAACAGGAAAGTTACTATATTAAGCTACTGCTTGGCCAGTCTTCAATAACAGGCCTTCACATGCTTCAAACCGCCCTCCCCCCCTCAAAAAAATGAAGCTTTTTTTAATGGAGAAAATCATTGTATTGTGGGGAAACAGACAATTAAAACTAAGAAAAATTATAAAATATTGAATTCATGAAATAATTTTGACTTCCAGTTTTCAATGGATTTATACATTTTAGAAGGTCCTGAACACGATTTGATGGTTTTTAGAAAATGTGTGTATGAGGCAAAAATTCTGAGGGCACTGTATATCAAGAACTAATGCACAAAACTTTAGACTGAGTTAGACCTTCATATAAACTAGAGCTGATTAGTTTTTTGTGCATATCGCTCAACAAGTGACACTGTTATGCTGCATTATTCACAATTCCATTAATAGCTCTATCTCAAGAACTAATGCACAAATTTTTATGAAACTTCAGATTCTGTTAGTCCTTAATATAATTTGATGTTGATTATTCTTTGATGTAAATTGCTTAACAGGTGGCACTGCCATGCTGCACTATCTATGAGTATCGCAATAGGTTTATCTCAAAAACTAATACATGAAATTTCATCAAACTTCCGATTTCGTAACTCCCTGAGATAGATTAGTGTTGCTTAGTTTTTCGTGTAAATCACTCAACATAATCAGTAAGAATAAAGTAGAATTTTCTGATGAATCGAAGTTTAATCTTTTTAAGAGTGATGGTTGGCAGTATGCTCTATGACTTCACATAACAACAAAAGACATGATTCCAGATGTGTTATCCTTACAACTAAGCATAGTGGGAGATATGTTACATTATGGGGAGCATTTTATAGAAAAAGTGCCAGTCAGTCTATTAAAATCTGCGGCAAGATGAATGATGCAATGTATAAAGATATTTTGCAACATAATTTGCTGCCTTATTGGAAGCAAAATTTTGGTCTCAAATTTTAGTTTCAGTATGATAAGAAACCAAAGCATACATGAAAGCTTGTCAAGCAGTGGCTTTCGCACAAAAATATTTCGCTTTTGAAATGTCCAGCCCTAGCACCCAATCTGAATACTATAGAAAATCTTTGGAATGAACTTTAAAAACATGTTTGAAATTATTAAAACACCAATTGAGCATGGCCAGAATTTTCCCAAAAATTTCAAGATGAGTGGAAAAACATGCCACGGTCGATTTTCAACTGTTCATTGAATTGATGCCAAGTTGCTGTGCCTCTGCACATTTTGCTAAAGGTATGACAGCAACATACTAATTGTGAATCTAGTTGATCACAGTGATTTTCTATTGTAGCACAATTTTTTTTTTAAACTTTCCAAGATGGCTGATAACTTTTTAAAGCATGCATTTTTCTTTTGCAATTAATTTTGTCAGTTGTATTTATTGATATTCATTTGTTATTCCATAGATAAATTCCTAACTATTATGTTAATAAAATGTATGAGTATCACTTTCAGATTCCTCTTTATATAGATATACTTTCAAAATTATGAAAAATTTTATGCTGGAAGGAAACTTTTGACCTCCGCATATAAATTGGTGTTGATTAATTTTTTGTGTAAATTGCTCGACATGTGGTGCTTCTATGCAGCATTTTTCACGATTTCTGCAATCGCTCAATTTTCAGAATCAATGCACAGATTTTTATCAAACTTCAGATTCGGTTAGTCCTTGACATGAATTTACATTTTTTATATTTTAGTATCATTGCTCAACAAGTGGCACTGTTAATCTGCATTTGTTGCAATTTCTGCAATAGTTCCATATCCAGAATTATTGCACGGGATTCCATCAAACTTTAGATTCAGTTAGTCCTTAAGATGAATTGATGTTTTTTACATTTTGATGTAAATTCATTAACAGGTAGCACTGCTATGATGCTTTTTTTTAAATTTTTATTTATTTATTTATTTATATATATTTTTTAGGATGTTTGCAGTAGATCTGTTTGATTTAATGCACAAAATTTTGTCTAATTTAGGATTCAGTATGACGTTGACACAAATTGTTACTGATTAGGATTTGATGTTAATCTTTCAATAGATGGTGCTCCTAAGCTGCATTTTGTGAGATTTGCACAAGTTTAGCGATAGTCATATTTGAAGAACTAATACACAAAATTTCATATCTTAAGAATTCTCATGATGGGCATAGATTGCAATTTAATTTTGAGACTGTGATAGCGAATTTTGAAGTATTAACCTGTATGAGGAAGAAGAAAGTTTTGGGATTGCCACATCCAGTTAGTTTGACAAGCATTGTTCCTGGGGGGTACAGAATATTTACATGTACTGCATTTATAGATTTTAAACTTATGCATATATGCCTAATTTTTTACACTAATTCTGAATGTATAATTTTCGTAAAAATTAAGATTTTATTTTATTCAAATTTTGCTTTTTAAAAAGAAAAAGAAGTGCTTTTGTATAACATGTTATTTAAATCTGAGCGTTACTCCTCTAATTATCATTATTTTATGTCTGATTTTTTATTATAGGCTACTATATAGAATGAACTTATTGGCCCCTTTTATTTATGAGTGGTAGTAGTCAGCACTAATCCAAATATTAATTTTAGAAAAATAAAAGAAATTAACAAAAGTAATCACGTTATCGATTTTAAAATCTCAGATTTTTTTTTATAACACACAAAAAATTTTAAGAAGTGTGTGTGGGGAGGGGGGGCAGTGGGTTGAAATTTCTAAGTTTCTTTTTTACTTCTCCAGGCTCTAACTTAAGTATTTTAAGAAATTTTCTAACTCAACCCCTAATTAAACTACAGCAAGATTCAATCTCATTTGAAGGCGAGTCCAACATCTTGCTGGGGTTTATTTTAACCCCAGATAATTAGGGGCATTTCTTCATGTGCATGTGTGTGTGGGGTGGGAAATCAGAAAATTGATTTTTTTTTCACTCATCCTTTTAAAACTCTTGGCCTAAGCACCCATTTCTCACCGTCTTAACTCATTTTTTCACCATTAGCAGATGTTTTAATGTTTAATTGCGTTCATTAACACTCCATAAATTTTCTAAAAAATTAAGGGAAAAAAATCTCAACAATTAGCATCTTTTCATCCCTTTCTGTCGCCAGGGGACGTTATTGAAAAAAATTCTCAAATAATTTAATCTACAATATGTCATGTAATATCTTAAATGAAAGGCCAGGTTATGAATAATGTTATTCTTTATTCTCTCTCTCTACCTCCATTCTCATTGCCTTATATCATCTCCATCTATATAAGGATTTAATCATTATAAACAGTTATTAATTTTTAACAAATTTAATTATTAACAATTTTGGTTTATTAATTAAAAATTAGAATGTTTTGAAAGGAATATTAAATAAAAGCCTCTAAGTGATCTGTGATCATACTTACCCACTTACTTGTTTTTATTAACTGATCACACTTATTTTTTACCTGTAACGAGAATTAAAAGTTAATGCCGAAATATTGAATGCTTTATATACTTTTTTAGTAGGATATTTAAATATGCTTAAATAAAATTGTGTACATTGTTTAATGAAATCTTATAAAGATAACCATCTAACATATTTTCTGGGGTAATTTTAAAAATTTACCTTCTTATTTACGAAAATTTGAGCTATATTTTTACACACATATGATCTTTTTTTGGTTTCCGTTTTTAATAATATCGGTCCCCCAAAGTCCCCTTTTTAAATAAAAATGGTCCCCCCAAAGTTCCCTTTTTAAACAAAAATGGTCCCCCCAAAGTCCCCTTTTTAAATAAAAATGGTCCCCTTTCCCCCTTTTTGAAAACTAAAATGTGTTGGGAGCCCTGCTTATACTATGTGTGATGGATAATTAAAAGATACCAAGAAGTATGTAAAGTAAAACTTTGTATGTGTATTATTTTTAAACTCAATTTGCTTAGACTGATTTTTTTTTTTTTTTTTTTTTTTTTTTTTTTTTTGATTAGAAAATTAAATTCTTGATTTTAAAGAATTCATAATTTGCTTTCATATATCTTCCATAGATTCTGAAACACTTGAAACAGCCTTGAAAATAGCTATTTATCAATGTAATGGATCATCTCATGCCATGAATGTAATTTCATCTTATTGTAATCCACCTCTTATTCATGCATTGCCTGTAAGTAATTTAATTTGTAATGCTATGTAAATTATTTGTTCTCTCAATGCTTTTTTACTCCCAGAAGTAATTGTCAGTAGCTGTATTCACATTTTTAAAATGTTAGAATTATGATTTGTGACTGCACACATATAGTTATCCATTTTTATGTATATGTAATTGGGTGACATAAATTGTAGGTGGATTTGGGAATCCCTTGCTGGGTTAAACTCATTTATTTTGCCGCTCCATCTTGCAGCTCAATCTGCAAATTTGAATGAAGATCCCTTAGCCATTTACGTTGATTTAGAAGAGTTACATAGCCATAAATTTTGCAAGCATCTCAAATCTGCAAAATCTCTCATTTTTCGTGCACATTATTTCTAAAATCATGGGATTTATCATATTTTCTAACTGAATGGTGCTAAAGGGTACAGTTGTATATTTAGGCGAAACATTTCTTTAATTGGATCTTTAGCTGTTCAGTGGTATGTGGTCAACACCCATACAATTTTCAGGTTTGGTGATGTATCAGGCTTTAACCACAAATGTGTGCAAAAATCACTTAGATCGGCAATAAATCTTAAGAATCTTCCTAAAATGAAGTATGACAGTAATAAATGTTAGGTAGAGAAAGAAAATTATCGGGGGCAAAATTGATAGGAATAAACTGTAAACTACGTGTTCATTTTTTTCTTTCTTTCTTGTTAAAATGGCAAGGATGTGACCTTCCATTTTGTCCCTTAAAAGTGTTTGGTGTTGCCAATTCACTGCCCAGCAAACACAGAACTTGTGAACCACTGGAAGTTTCATTAGCTTTGCTCAAAATTTTCCAATGGGGCAGGGGGTCTGCTATCATTTGCCATTATGGCTCCATCAAAAAGTGTCATGCAAGGCACAATGAGGCCGCAGTAGAATTATCAATAATACAAGAAGTTGTCAACAAATGTGTCATAAGCTTTCTATCAAAAGTGTTATATAGCCTCAAACTGCCCACATTTATTCTTTTAATAGCCATTAAAAATAAAAGCTTACCAGAAGTTTGCCCTAGACCAACCATTAGTGTTTGCAAAGATTAAATATAGTGCACAGCTGTCCACTATACAGCTGTGCACTATATGGACACAGCTGTATAGTGCTGTGTCCATACAGCACTATACAGCTGTATGTACACACTATACAGCTCCATACAGCACTATACAGCTGTCTTTTATGATTTTGGTTTTGTTAAAATTTCAAAATTTATTAAATAAAATATACTTACTGGGAGATTATTTAAATTATAAACCAGAGTTTCCCCAAGAGGGTTTCAGGAGGGCGCTCCGCCCCTCCTGCCCTTTAGTTTAAAAAATAGCGCCCTTCTTGCCCTAGATTTGAAAAAACGCAGCCCTTCAGCGATGATGCGGACGCGCTATTAAGCAAAAAATCGATGCAAATTACGCAAAATATCGGCGACAGAAAGCAAAAAATAACATCAAGAATTTGCGAAAAACAGGAAATTTCGCTAAAAAATCGCGAAATAACTAATTTTTGGCAAGATCCACGAAAAAATGGCTAATTTCGTTACAAAATAACGAAAAAACGGCAGATTTCCTCAAAAGATCGTGAAAAAAACGACAAATTTCGTCTAAAAATCGCGATAAAACGGCAACTTTTGTCAAAAAATCGCGATAAAACGGTAGATTTCGGCAAAAAATTTGAAAAGAAAATGGCAAATTTCGTCGAAAAATCGCAATAAAACGGAAAATTCTGTCAAAAGATTTGCAAAAAACGACAAATTTCGCCAAAAATTCGAGAAAAAACGCAAAATATCCCGAAAAAATGGCAGATTTCGTCAAAAGATAGCAAAAAATGCAAATTTTGTTAATGATTAATACCAGAAAAAAGTTAATACCAGAAGTGAATTTTTCTGTTCGAAAAACTAATTTTCCTGCTTCAAAATTATGTTTTTAGTGTTATCTTTTCAGGAAATTTGCCATTTTTTTGTCATCTTTTAACAAAATTGGCTGTTTTTTGCGATCTTTTCACGAAATTTGTCGTTTTTTCGCAATCTTTTAACGAAATCTGCTGTTTTTTTGCGATTTTTAACAAAATTTATCCTTTTTTAAATTTTTTGGATTTTTTTTTTTTTTCGATTCTTTGACAAAATTTCTGTATTTCCATGATTTTTTGAGCCGCTAGATTCTAGATTCAATTCTGTAAAAGTGCCCTTAAAAAACAACAAAGTGCCCTTTTCAGAACAATAGCACCCCGCTCCTTTTTAAACCTGGGGGAAACTCTGATAAACTGTTTTTGCATGAAAAACAAATATTAATAAGCATTTAGGTACACTTTTCAAAAATGCAATAAATTTATTTAAAATGTCTAAAACACAATACTTAACAGTAAATTTATTTTTATTTATTCAATTATAAACTTTTAAAATTTATATATAATGCCATTTTTAAATATTTTCATTTCATATGCATTTTTAAAGTATTAATTGAAAATTTTATGCCTGATAATGTATACAATATTGACATCATTTGTGTGTGTGTGTGTTTTTTACTTATATTTTCATTGTTTTATTCATTAAAGGATACTTTTTGGTTAGCCGGGTGGCAGTGTTTTATACATATATGTGGATATACATGTATAATCTGTATATATGCATGTACGATCTATTGTGTATAAATTATGTATTAAAAATGACCTGCTAATCAAAATTTCTCGAACATGTGACACAGGTCAATAGTTTTCTCATGCCAAAAAATGGTTGGATAAAAAAATTCATTAAAATCAATCCACCTGTTCTTTAGCTTGACCCTGACTCATTATGACCCACTAATGGAATTTCCTCGAACATGTGACCAAGTCCAATGGTTTTTTCATGCCGCTAAATAGTAAAATGCAAAATTTTGTCAAAATTGTTAGAGCTGTTTTTAAGATAAAATTTACACACACACACATTTTTTGCCCACATTATAGTATAAAATTGTTCAAACTCATAAAATGTTCTTCTTTTGTAGCATTCCAGTTTCAAAATTCTCTTGGACAATATACCAGCCCTTACATTGGCTTTACCTCCTGCCAAAATGCAAGTTTTTATGCAAACTGTTATTTCACAAACAGTTAAGAAAGATGATATGTTGAAAACAATTGGGGATATAACTTTGCAGGTAATTTCTTCTGGATTAGAAATGTTATGTATATATATATGTTGTTAGGGAATCAGCATTATTTATTCATTATTTTTGCTCAAAGTTACGCGATCAGCAATGAACAGTGTAAAAAAGAAAAAGAGAAAAAAAGCATTGAGTCAAATTGACATTTTAATATTTGTTTTATTTGCGCATTCATATGTGATTGTCTGGTGTTAAAAAGAAATTGAGAAAAAACAAGTTTTGATGTATTTTGTGGCAACAGCCTTTTTTCTTGTATTCAAAGATAGAAAAAATTAAAAATGTTGTTAGTTTTTTCATATACATTTTATTGTTTTAGATTTAGTGTTTTTCTCACCATAGGTGTTGTGATTTTGCAACAGCAATATGAGTACAAAGGTACTAATTGTGAGTAATATTTTCTATTAAAATTTAAAGTTTATCAAAAGATATTTAATTGTAAAATTAGAGTTGATAACAATTAGTATCGTGTTACATATAGTATATTGTCCATACATATGTTATAATTGAAATGCATTGTTAATGTAAGTTCTTTCTCTATTTGCAAGTTAAATATAATTTTAATGTTATGTAATTCAGGATTTAAATAAATAGAAATGAAAATAATATATAAGTGTTGGTTTACCATTTTAATTTGAAAATAAAACTGCCTAATTTAATAAAATTATGAATTTCATAAATAAAAATTCGCAGCAAAATCCCGAGTGTCATGTTCTGTCCAATCAAATTGTCAAAAATAGATGCAAAAATGTTGCTAGAAGATTTTATGTTTTTAAAGTGTTTACGGGTATGCTAGTAACAGGAATTAATTATTTTCCAACAAAATATCTCAAGGCTAAACTATGTGGAGTAAAAAAAAACACTAAATTTTCTGACTATTCAGTTTTTTACCTGTAACTCAAAAACTTAAATTTTTTGTGTACCATATTCAATTACAAAAAGAAATAAAATTAAATCTTCTACAAATTTCATAATAAAAATGGTTTTCTAAATTCATTACGAAGTACAGTACATTTTTCTGAAAATGACACTTTTTTTCTAACTTTCTGGAAAATTGGAAGAACCAACATTTGACACAATTTTTTATTCATTTTATCTTCTTTAATATAAGTTGTTTATATTACAAATATTTACCTGATAGCAATAATGAATTGTTATATGGTAACATTGTAAAAATATTTAACATTTTAATTTATTTTAAAATTTCAACTTAAGTGGAGAACATTAATAGTTGGCATTTACATGAATGATAAAAAAAAAAAAAAAAAGACTTATGGTAACATTTTTAATGTTGCAAGTTGATTGATTTTATTCATCAACTTCAGCTTGAGGGGCAAACAAGCAGTATGCTTGTTCTTGAACAGCTTTGAGCTTGTTGCGACGCCATCACTCTAGTTGTCAAAATCATTGATTTTGCTGTTTTGGTTGATGTTTCCCTGGCATCAGCTTCATCATCTTCTGGGTAAACAAAGTTGTAAACATTTTTGTAGTTGACCCCGTTCCAGTTTTTAAAAAGTGCCGAGCAATTGAGTCCTGATTTTTGGCAAGATCATGCTTTGCTGCATCCCTTTTTATAGCTACGTGAGACAATATGTTGAGCAAGGATTCAGGTGCTGGATTTTGGCACATTTAGGCTTTCTGAAAGAAACCATCAGACTTGCCAACCCAACCTTATTCTTGAAAGAGATGTTTCCTAGCCAAGCTTGTACCTGATGATAACATCGGAGAAAATGATGTGCACTCTCTTGCAATGGTGGTTGCCTTGCAACATAAAATTTACTTTTAGTGACAGATTTAGTAAATAACTGGAACCTCAAGGTATTCAATGTCTGTGTGATATCGATACATTTACTGTATAGTGCAATAATGAATTTTTCTCCAGCCTTGATGACTTCTTGATGGGTAGACTCTGGTTAAATGAATGCATATGCTATTTCTTTAAGCTGATCATGTATTTTCAAAGTGTTATAAAACTTTCACTTTTCTTGTCCAAAAAGAGCAGATGTTGTATTGCATCCGCTGATTACATGAGTAAAAAAAACATTGTTTTATTGTATTTATATCACATGGTTCATGGTTCGTGTTATCACCATGAAATCTTGAAATAGCGGAAATAACAATCATGACATTAGTGTCTTCTGCCTGGTCAGCTTGAATTCTGTTATTTTGAAACTCTATTTTAAACAGTAAAATGAAATGGTTCTTGTTTCTGTCAATGGCTAGAAATTTGTTGTGGTGGGAAATTTTGATTAAAACTAATTAGTTTTTGTTTTATCCTGCTATCATCCTTTTTCATCCCATGTTGAATGTGTTAGTAATGTTTTTGCTAATGACTTTATTTAGAAAATTGTTATTATTAATTAATCAATTTAATAATTATTATCTGACTGTATTTGTATTACATTATTCTGTTAACATTTTTTAACTAATTTTGCAGTCATATTCTATTATAAATGAAAAACTAATTGAATTGCAAGAATAAAGATACATCAGGCAATCTTGCAATTCAATGATGATCATGAAAATTTTAGAAATGGACATTGTACAAAAATAAATTTTAAACAAAGATACAACAAAGTACAAAGATAAATCGATCGTACAAAGATAGATCATACAAAGATAAATTTATTTAACTTTGCAATTGTCGCGTCTGATGCACTTATGGACAAACTGCCCATAAATGCTAACGATTAGAGATTAAGCATAAATGGTGATAATAAATCAAGCAAAATATCTAAACTTAGGATACGTTAACAGTTATACTAAGTTAAAATTTTTATAAAAGATAAGAACAGTTATACTAAATTAAAAAATATATAAAAGATAAGAATAAAGATCCTTTTTAAAATTATTTAAAATTAGATGTAATAGAAAAATGGAAGAAATCAACATGTGGATACATTTAAATGTACAGACACCTATTATCTAAAAACCACCATAGACTTAAAAGCACTAAGAAACGTACAACTTACGAGAAAAACATACAATTTGGCAATCATAATATGACTGCCTTTTATTTATTCAGCAGTAGGTAATTTCATTTCCACATTTAGTGATAAAAAGAAAATTTATTTGGATGGAAGTTGAAAAATAGACCATTTTCTGCAAAGTAGAAAAAAGGCATAATTTTTCGAAAGCTGTAGTGTACTTAGTAATGGGTTCACAAAAAAAATTATTATGAAATTTGTAGAAAATTTAATAATTTTTCTTTTTGTAACAAAGTATGATACACAAAAATTTTGTATTTTTTGAGTTATAGGCAAAAAACTGAAAAAAATCTGAATTTTTTTCCCTAAGTTTAGCTTTGAGATATTTTGTCGGAAAACACTTAATTCCTGTTAACATCCCAGTAAACCCTTTAAAAACATAAAATCTTCTAGCAGAATTATTGCATCTATCGACCCTTTTTTCTAACAATATGACTAGACTAATTGATCTATAAGGACTTAATTTGACCTATAAGGCATTTCTAGCTGTCAGTTCTTTAGTATGTGGTTTCTTGTAATAAAATTGCTATAAAAGAGAGACAGAAAGCTATAAACAAAAATTTTCTCTCCTATGCTTTCTTCTGACAGTAAAAAAAAAAAAAAAAAAAAAAAAAAAAGATGCTTATTTTTTTTTTTACCAAAAATTTTTGTATTTATTTACTTACATTGAATGGTCTTCAGTTGTATAAATTTAGAAACTTGAAATCACATAAAATAATGGATTAAAAAATAATATTTGATAGTAATTTTAAACATTATTTTCAATTTACTTTCAAGAGAAATAAGATCTTCTTTAAATTATGTAATAATCTTAATAAAATATAGTCTATTTTTACTGCATTATGATTAGTATAATAAATTAAATTTCAACTATCTATGTTTTACCATGCAACTTTATTAAATTCAGTTAACACAAAATTATATACTACTGAATATTTTCTTTATTTTCAGGGATTACTCAAATCCTTAAAACAAACTGGGTATAAAGAACAGTCTAAATCGCTTTTGCAAGACGCCTTTGTTTCTATTTTAAAATATTTTAAAACAAATGAAACTTACTTAACTCAGTACCTCCCATGGATTACAGATTGTCTTCTGTTATTGCCAGAAGAAGTTCAAAATTCTCTGCTGTCAGTATCTGAAAATGTAGATGATGTAGCCTGTTTATCAATAATTTGTTGCCATTTAGTTAAAATTGGAAAGAAACCTCTTTCTAGTCTCAGGCCTTGTATTGAAGAAGGAAAGGGTTGCTCTTCAGAGTAAGTTTTTAGCACTTTTATCTGACTAAAAAAACTTTTAGAAATTTACCTGTTTTAAATAAATGTCAGCTTTTATGAAAATGCAAAAAAATCACAAGAAGTTATGCACAACAAGATATTAATAAACTGATCACTGTGAATAAAAAAAGAAAAAGCTTTCCTAAGAAAACATTAAAGCAATAAAATTACTTTCTGTTTGAAATACTTTTACATTATGAAAATGCACTTTGTAATTAAATTGTGAGGTATCTAAATACTTTTGTGTGCCTTGACCCCTTGAAGACGAGTGACACATATATATGCCGCAAAAAGGCTTAAGAATCCTTGTTTATCCCCACCAGTAAAATTTTACTATAAAATTTGCCTTATTTAAACAGAGCATTTTCTCGATTTAATAAGGCATAATTTTCTGTTATTAAAAACCAGTACAAAACATTAAAATTTTTATAAAAGGCTTCTATCATGAAGGGGTTAAAGAACTTAATTGCTATTAATATCATTTCTCAATCAGGACATAATATAACTAACAAACTTTCAACCTGTTGAGATTTTTAGGTTTATGAAATCATATAACATCATTAGAATGCATTTTAAACAATCATTATACATGGATTGTAATGTACTTGAATTATTTTGTGTATCCCTATTAAATAATTATGAATTGGATTATTAAGTGAAACTAAATTTATCAAATCACAATTTAAAAGGAAAAAAAAACTTTTAAAATCTTCTTCTTAATTTAATATTGCATTGTAGTTGTTATATGATTAATTGCCCTGTATTTATTTATTTAATGGAATTCTCTCTTTTAAGCTTTCTTTAGTAAAAATCATTAAAAGTAATGTAATTAAAAATGCAATACTGAAAAAAAAAATGATTATTTTAAAGAAAACAGGGAAAAAAGAAATTGAAAACTTCCTTAATATGCACTGACATATTCTAATTCAGATTCCAAATGAATTCATTTGCAAGTCTGATGCAAAGTGATAGTGACAACTGCACTACAAAGTAAAACAATTGTTTCAATTTCTTGTGAAATGATTTTCACTATGAGGTTGGCAAAATATCCTGTCATTCAATGAATTGCTTCTAATTCTATTGACTATCCAATAATGTAATGAAGCGACATATACAGGTGTTCAGTCCATTTTCTTTAAACCAATTGCTGATGATGTGTAACGCAATGTACAAGCTGATCCAAGAAGTTGAATGGAAAAATTGCAGGTTTCTAAGTAACGGCATAATGATATTTCATTGCTTTTAACCATCTATTCCTCTTTGTACCGAATTATTAGTCTGGATTTTTTCAGTTGATATCAGATGTTTTTTGATGATGAAGAAAAAAAATTATTACCTCTCTGACTACCATCAAGATTAATTTCTTGCTTACTGTGTACAATTTTAATACTTTTGTCATTAAAATTATAATGGTATATGAAGTAGAGGTCTGCACGGGCCGATTTCCGATAATGGCCTTCGGGCCGGGCCGGGCTCGGGCCTTACTTCTGAAGACTCGGGCCGGGCCTAGTCACTAATCCTTTCAGGCCGGGCCTAGTCACTAATCTTTTCGGGCCGGGCTGGGCTCGTGTCTTAATTTTTTTGCTGGAGTATCGGGCCGGGCATAACTTTTTTTTTACGTATGAAGCCGAGACTGATTCCATTCTTCCTAGTTTTCATGGACCAAAATAATCAGTTCCTATTGAATCTTCCTATATGAAAATCCTTTTCTCGACTTTTTATAAATCAGTAATATTTGGCTTTGTCAAAAAATTTCTGCAAAAAGTATATACTTTTAAGCCGTCATTATTCTACAATTAAACATTAGAATTTATTCCTTTTAAAGAATCGTAGATTACTAGGCGTTTTAAAATAGAATTAAACACACACACACACACACACAAAAAAAAAAAAAAAAAAAAAAACAGGATTATGACGGAATTTTTTTTTTAAACTGAAAACTGAAAGTTTCTTTTAAAATGTTCATCCATGCAAAATGAATACAACAATACGGGAGAAAAAAACATATTAAACATTTACATCTGTTAAGAAGGAATTGCATTTTTTTTCGTTCCAAAGCGATTTCGTCTTTGAAAATTTTACCATACCCGCTTTTTAGATTTTTTTGTCTCCATTACAGGGAATATGGATTAATAATACTAGTGATAACTGAAACATTTACATACAACAAACAAAGATTCATTTAAAAGCATAAATATCGCAGCCTACGGCACTTCTGCATAAATGGAGATTATAAACATGGAAAAAAAAAAGACTAATATAATTTTTTTTGGTCAGAACTCTTCCATAAGATTAAAGATCAATGTTCTGTAGAAATTCACTCGAGCCGGGCCGGGTTCGGACAGAATTTCAAAGTTTTTTCCGGACCGGGCCGAGCTCGGGCCGAAATTTTAACTTTCGGGCCGGGCCGGGTCGGGCCATTATTTTTTTCGTTCGGGCCGGGCCGGGCTCGGGCCGAAATTTTAACTTTCGGGCCGGGCCGGGTCGGGCCAAAATTTCTTTCGTTCGGACCGGGCCGAGATTTTGACTTTCGGGTCGGGCCCGGGCCTGGAAATTTCGGCCCGTGCAGACCTCTATTATGAAGCTTGTAGTCCGTCATCTTCTTGTTTAGAAGATGACTTAAAAAGGTTTGATGTAATTTACTGTTTTAAATTTTTCTTTTCCAACCTTTGAATTGGTCAGATGTGGCAATCCCAAAACTTTCTTCTATCTCATACATGTTAATACTTCAAAATTCGCTATCACAGGGTCAGAATTAAATGCCAATCTATGTCCATCATGAGGATTCTAATGGTATGAAATTCTGTGCATTATTTCTTGAAATAGGACTACTGCGATTATCAAGAAAAATGCAGAATAAAAGCGCTACCTGTTATGTGATTTTCACCAAAATATAATCAGCAATAATATTTATCAAGATAAAACTGAATTTGAAGTTTGATGAGAATCTGTGCATTCATTCTTGAGATACAGCTGTTGCAGAAATCGTGAAAAAGACAGCATAACAGCGCCACTTGTTGAGCGATTGTCAACAAAGTGTAAACAGTATCTATTCATGTCAAGGAATAATCAAATCAGAAATTTGGTGAAAATCTGTGTTGTAGTTCTTGAGATAAAGCTGTTGCAGAAATCATGAAAAAATCAACATAGTAGCGTCTCCTGTTGACTGATTTACACCAAAAACTAATCAGCATCAATTTATAACAGAAAATACCTGAATATAGATTTTTTATAAAGTCCGTGCATTAATTGCTAAGATAGAGCGCCTATAAAATGTATGTCACATACAGACAGATAGGCTAACAGATAGACATTTTGTGAAAACATGCTTTTGAAATCTCTGATCCCTAAAACGTATAAATCCGTCAAAATCCGGAATTCGAAAATTTTCATGAATCTAATGCTTTCTTCTTGTAAAGATAGAAGATAAGTAAAAATAGGACATACCTTTATCTTTTCTATCAGCATGCATTTATTCAAATGCTCTTATAGCCTAGAAGGCTTCATGACTTCATTTGAAAAATCTTCTTGGCAAATTAAGCATATAGGTAACGATTGATTTGTAGGAGAGTGCCTAGATCCCAGTTCCAACTACTCAATAGTATACTGCTGGAATTTCTTCTTTGTTTAAGATATTTTGAAATAAAAAAAAATTCCCTATATAAGTTTAAATAAATTTACTTTTGAAAAAGTTCATAGATATAACGATTTTATCTCTTTCATCAAGGTTAAACAAAATTCTTGAACTGATTCAAATCATGGGTTCATTTAAATTTCTTTGTTCAGGTATCTGTCGTCATACTTAGAATTTTTCGAAAGGCAGGTTAATAAAGCAATAATTATGTTTAAAACTTTTAGCTAGCCAATTATTGCAAATTTTTTACCCCACAATTTTTGAATTCATAATTATTTTTAATTCGAGTTACATCCCTTCTTCGAGTTCCATGGTCATTTTTTGACATTAGTAAAATAAATTGAATCCCCCCTCCCCTCAGATTTAGGTTCATCTATATATCCTATATTTCCATTTAAAGGTGCGGTTAATGTTTTTGTCTCGGACTGCGTAATGTGGAGGAGATTAACTACTTTCATTATATTTATTCCTAAATAAGTAAGTATCCCATGATTGCCCCCCTTGAATGTCCTAATGCCCCCCATTTTATTCTAGACTTGCTATTGCCCCCCTGGAAGGCTCCAGCGCCCACTGGGGGGTGGTACCGCCCCCGTTGGGAACCTACGTATTAAATGAACTTCAATGAAAGGTGATTGGCTGGTAACTCAATGTCAACTTTAGCACATAGCCCAATGGGATTACAATTTGCTACATAAAAATGTGAATTTTTTTCATTCTTTCAGTTCATGTGTGAAAAGGAGTGCACATGAGGTATTCAAATTCTAATTTCAAGGATTGTGCATGTAGTTGGGTAAAACCTATGCTTGTAATAGGTGAAATGTCATTTAAAAAAACTTTTGATCGATTGTGAGAAATGGCATGTGATAGAAAGAATGAAAACAGAACAGTCACTCTGAGGGATCAATAAAGACTTACCAATAGTAAAAAGTATCATGCCAAGAATCTGGAAACAATTTATGTACACAGACAACCAGATCAAGGTAAAAAAGTCCCAAAATAGACTCCCAAAAACTGTGATTTGCCAAAAGAAACAGGCAACTGACGTTAATTCATATTGCAAAGGAGTTCACTGCAGCCACAGAAACTCGACTATCCTGATTTACTATGAGTGACATGCTGCATAAAAAAAAAGCTAGGTGCAAAGAAACCCGTAATTTGTATTCCACTAACTCCAGTAGCGAAATGAGTCCAGCCAAAGTGATTCAGGAATTATCGGGCTGAAGCTGCGTTTTCTTTACCAATGAATACCGATTTTTTTTGGAGAATTGTTATAGATGTTTTACCATACAGAGGAAAAAACAAAAATAAGGCTGTAAACATCCATGAAAGGCCCCGATGCAAAGGTAATAGAATTATGGCATAGATGTTTTGAATGACCGCACTGATCTAAAAAATTTTAACGGTGCAACAATGCTGATATATAAAGAGATGGGGTTTTTTATCATCATGCCAAGTTGTTTAAGAGTGGAGTTCTGAAGATTTGGAATTTTATGCTTATTGGTGGTATGGTCTTGAAGTCCTAGCTCCCACACGGAACTCCAAGGTATCCCTTCCAGAGTTGCAGAAATCCCACTTGGGGAAAAATGTCTAGTTCAACATTACCTTTGACTCCAATCACTACATATGAATGCCCAGTTTAACATTCTTTCGAGAAATTTCATTGTGGTAATAAGAGTTTTATATATGGAGAAGATCTTGGCTGATATATTTTTTTTAACAAAGAGAAACTGAAACCATAAACTGAAGCTAATCCACATATCAAAGTCCAGAGCTTACTGCTGGACTTGGAGAATGCTCTAAAATTGCTTTGAACCATCTAAAATAAATTGGTTTTGAAATACAATTAACAGAAACCACCATTATTTTTTACACATCCTAATACTTCCAAAAAAGTACTAATCCATCACAAATAAATTTGCTACGAAATGTTAACTTTCTTAAAGACGACCATATATCAGAAGCAACTATCAGATCGACTGTGGTCAAAAATAGCAAAGATATGAAAAATAGCAACCCAAATGAATTATGGCTCTTTTAAACAATTGTAACAAAACAAATTTTTCTAGCATGAATTATATTTGATGTACGTGGTTCTATCCTACATTAATAGTTTCCATGATTAAAATGGCAAGGTTTTTTTCTTAAAGATTAAAACCTTATCTCAAAACCTCACATGGGGAATTAACATCTAAAGCGATTAATGTGTATGTGAAATAAATATCCAATATCTATTAGAAATTCCTTATTCAATAACAAGAAATTAAACGTAAAAATTGCTGTTTAAAACCTAACCACTTGATCTTAACTTTATTGTAGGCAAATGCTATGTAATATGAAGTTTGATTTAAATAAATTTAATCCTTTGGTAAGTGCTCAGTTTTTTATGTCATAAAGTTTTCAACTAGTAAATATTAATGTAACTTCAATGCATTATTATTTGCAGTTATAGAAATTGATCTTGCCTTTTTTTTTTAATCCATGATTTTTTTTTAAAAGAAATTAAGTAAGGAAATATAGTAGACCCTCGATCAGACCCTTGCAGCAATTTCATAGCATTCTTTTAGATTCCTTCTTTCTTCTGAAACTTTTTAACACTCCAGTTTGAATCTTCATTAATCTATTGTTGAAGTGTTCCTTTGAGAGCTTTTTCAGAACATGAGAATGATTTTCCAAATCTTCTAAGAGTTTACCCTGGAAATCAGTACTGTTGTCGTCTTCAGAAGGAATAAGATTTTCTTCATTCAATAAAATTGTCCTCCATGATTTCTTAACAGTAATGTTTCTTATACAAAATGAACATAATAAATTGCACTTAAAGCTATGAGATTTTTATGGTCCCAATTAATCTGTAACTTAGCTAATCCAAACTGCATATTCAAGAGTCTACTGTATCTAAATTCTTAAACTTACTTGAAATATTTCTATTATACATACACAGTCAATTCCAACAAGATGTGATCGCAAGAGACTAGAAAAAAAAGTTTAAAGAAGTATAATTAACTAAGATACACTACTTCAATAAGATCTATTGTAGGGGTCCTGAAACTTGACTTTTGCAGTTTTTACTGTGATTTACCAAAGAACAGTAAAAATCCCCTTTCTAACAAACTTTTTAGCAAATTTAATTGCATGGCAATTCATATTAAGACCATGTAACATTTCTGTTTAAGGCAGGATTCTATTATAGATAATTATTATTTTGACAGGTTAACTATTCGTATAACATAAATATATTATACAAAGAACTTTTTAAACTGGAACCTGCCTGTAATGAAATTCTGTCTTAAATGGAAATTTTCCATGATGCTATCAAAAAGAATGCTATAAAATTACATCGGATATGACAAAAACCTGTGTAAAATGGAATTTTAACCAATATTTGTGATTTTATCTTGACAGGTTTTACTATATATACTGAAGGGAAAATTCTGCCCCCCCCAACCCCCCTGCCTCTCAGAATGAAATCCTGGCTATGCCACTGACTGCATATTAAATGCATTTTGAAGTTACTTATTTAATTTTATTTGTAAATATCTGTTATTTATGTATATACAAATTGATATAATGTACAATATTCAGTATGTAATTAAAATATTATATTTTTTAATCTCAAGTACTGTATAGTAATTTTATAATTTTACTAGGCAATTTTGTTCATTTCTAACATAAATGATGCAATTTGTTTTATTTTGTGCTTCATTTTCTCTAATAAATTTTCTATTATATGCAAAATGAAAAAAAAAAATGCATCTATCCTTTTTTTTTATGATTATCTAAAGGGATAAGTATTTCAAAGTTTATCCATTATTAAAATAATAATTCAAGTATTTCATAATAATCTTACTATTTCAGACAGAAAGAAAAGATTTGTACATACATTTATAATAGCTTTTTGGGTGGCTCTCATTATGAAGAAAGTGAAATTAGTCAACCTAGTCAGTGCATATCATGGTTACTTGAAACAATAGGATGGATTCGAGTCCTTGATGATACCAAGTCCAAATATCAGTTACTTTCCACCAATGAAGTAGGTTATACATCTCAGTTTTTACAGTTAACTATTTTTGCTCTACTATTGTTAACAATAGTTAACTGAGTTAACTATTTTTGCTTATTTTGATTACTTTGCATTAAAAAAAAAACTATTGGTAAATCTACGATTTTATTGTCGATTTTATGTCACAATTGTCTGATTGTGATGCCAGATGTGTTACAAGTGTTTGTTATGTCATTGACTTTCAATTTGATGCTTATATGTATTTTTAGTGGTGTTTTACTGATTTTTTTTTTTTTTTTTTTCTTAGGGGTTCAATATTTTCTTAGGTTTCTTGGCTTTCAAAAGTTACTTTCCCTCATGTGAAAACACCCACTTGCTAATGTTAATCTTATAAAGCATATTTTTAAAAATTATCTTGTATGCTTTTCAATATTTTTATTTGTTTTATTTATTTATTTATTTTGCTTTACTTAGCTGAGATTAATCTCTACAATTACCGGAGGTATTTTTGTTGACAAATTTGGTGATGTTTCACCAAGCTTGACGGTAAATTGATCTTAGAATTAAAACAAAAAATATTCCAGAATCCTTGCATTAAAGTGGAATATTAAAGACAAAAAATTTTGGATTTCTACTTTTTTTTTTAACATTTGTTTGAGTTTAAAATTTTAAAGTGGTTGAAATTTTTTAAAGAAGATGGTGGATAAAGCTGATCAATGAACTCAGTTTAGAACTGGGTAAGTACTATTCAGTCATGTCCAAATCACTTCATAAAAAACAATGCTATTGACAAAAATATTGCCATAAATGATGTCACACTTTTTTCAATAATTTTGACCCCCCCTTTCCCCCTTTGTCACAAAATGTCACATTACACATTACCCCCTCCCCGCTCTTGTCACATGTCAAGCTATTTTATATAAGGATATACTTGCTGTTCAGAAACAAAGCACTATGTTATAGATAATAGTTCAAAGTTTATTTTTAAACTTTGTGAGCATAACAATAAAAATTATTTATTTTGCATGAAATAAGGTTCAGGTTTACAACAAAATCATAATTAATTTAGAATAGTAATAAAATATTAATGTGAAAGAGCATTTGAAAACAATAATATTTTGAAATTGAAATAGAATTTAATATATTTGGCTTTAAATCTTATCTTTACTATATGAACATAAAATATTTTAATTTTAATGTAACTTCAAAATTTATTCTGCTGATTTTTAAAGCTTTTACTTTAACCAAAATGTGTGATGTCACATTCCTTCTTACCCCCTCCCACACCACTTATTACAAACTGTCACAATTTTATGAACCCCACTCTCCAAGCATGACATCATTTGTGGGTGGTCCTTAAGGGGCTATGCAGATATAACGTTTTCAACTTTTTGGTAATTTTGGAAACCCTCCTCCCCTCTCAATATCATACATTATCATTCTTTGACCCCCCCCCCTCCTCCTGGTAACAGAGTTAGAAATTAGCAGTCGTTAGTCGTCAAATGCAATTAAAAAATTGAATTTGACGACTAGAAAATTATTCTTGGTCGTCAAATTTGACGCCTAGCTTTTTAAAAAATTTATTACATTCAGCTCCGAAAAAAAAATGGTCTAGTCTGAAAAATCAGAACTAAAAAAACATCGCGAATTTCGAGAAATAGTCGCGAAAAAAAAAAAAATATATCATCAATTGCTCGTATAAGAAATCGCCACTTTCGTCAAATGATGGGAGAAAAAACGATTTTTTTTTCAAAAAAAAAAAAACAAAAAAGCAAAAGTTTTTTATACGATAGCATAAAGAAAAAAGCAAATTTCTACAAAGTATTGCGAATAGAGATGCAAATTTTATCAAAGAATCGCAAGAAAAACGCGAATTCCATAAAATAATCGCAAAAAAAGTTAATTTCGTCAAAAAAATCTTGGGAAAAAGACAAACTTTGTTATAGAATCCCAAAAAAATGCAATTTTCTATGAAGGATCGTGAAAACAAATCTCAATTTCGTCACAGAATCTTTAGGAAAAAGCTAATTTTCTCAAAGAATTACAGAAAAAATAAGAATCTTGTCATAGGATCGCAATAAAATCTGTTAATTCCATTAAAGGCTCGCAAAAAGTGCAAATTTCTTCATGGAATCCCAAATAATCAGTAATTTTCGTCAAAGGGTTGCGAAAAAAAACACATATTAAAGGGGGGCGGGGTGTTCCCCGCCCTGCAGAAAACAACAAATTTTGTCAAAAGATTGAGAAAAAATACTGCCAATTTCACCAACAAATCGCAAAAAACATGGCAAGGCTTGTCAAAAGATCGAAAAAACGGCAAGTTTCGCTAAATGATTGCGAAAAAACACGACAAAGTTCGGCAAAAGATCGCGAAAAAGACAAAATATTTAAAAAAAATCGCGAAAAAAACAGCAAGTTTCATCAAAAGATTGCAAAAAAAAGACAAGTTTCGTCAAAAGATCACGAAAAAACAGCAAATTTTGCTGAAAGATCGCAAAATTCGTAAAAGTGGTGCGACCCCCCCCCTCCCCCCCCAAAAAAAAGAAAAATTATTGGGAGTGGATTTTTTTTCTTGTCTCTGTAGTAACCTTAAAGAAAATCTGATGCGAATTTCAAAATTATTCTTTTACTCCAAATCACACCAAAATTATATGCAGTATTAGAGTAATATTAATATGAATTTTAGAAACTGCAACTAAAAATCTTAATTTGACGCCTAAGGTTTTTACAGTAGTCGTCATTTGACGCCTGCCTTTTATCTCCCAATTTCTATCACTGCCTGGTAATGATATCATTATAGAATTTATTTCTTTTGTTTGAATTGATATACAAAACTGGTTGCATTTATTTTTTGCTGTACTTTATTAATTTAAATGAACATAAGTCAATAAAATACCACTTTACATCAAGTAATACTTAAAAGAAATAGTTGCTATTTAAAAGTAGTTTAAAACAGCTTTTTGTTACACAATGTATTCAGCAGTAATAAAGTCTTGTTGCACTTGCACCTAACAGAGGAGGGGTGAGAAATAAATAGAAATTTCAATAAACAAAGCAAGTGGGCAACATTATTTCTCTCTTTTATTTATTAATAAACAAAAGCTTCATTTCAAATATACTTCACATATGGTTTCTCAAACTGTGATTATATATGTATTGAATACACATATGAAGAAGAATAGTAATATCAAACGTTTGGTGTATTCCATGTTTTAGAAATAAAATAATTTTACAATAATTTAAATTAGTGATTTGAGTAATAACTTTCTATTTTCATAAAAACTGACTAAAATAAGATAACATATTATTTTGAATCAAATACCATTTCTACAAATAAATAGAGACAATTTTGATTGGATCAAAAATGATATCGATATCAAAAGACAACACCTTCCCCCTCCCCCCAGCGATATCTTAAGATATCATGGGCCAAACCCTCCCTCCCCCTAAAATGATAATGCTATATATACGTAGATTGCATAGGACTTCATTTTTTGTGCACAAAATTCTGTCTTAATTAACTGTTGCAAAATATGACATTATACCAGGGATGAGAGATTATTCAAGCATGACAACCTGTGACATAGAGGAAGAAAAGTTTAAAAAAATAAAAAACATGAAATTAGCCTAACTTAATTTAATAGATGACACTTAACACTTACATCTAACAATTCGGTTAGCTTTAATTTAGATCCATGATAACAAAAAAAAGAACAAATTTATGTCAAGTTGTTGTTTGTTTTATATATTTATTTATAAGGCTGAACTAGAGGTCTGCACGGGCCCGGGCTTGGCCCGTACCCGGCCCAGTGGAATCGTTTCGAATTTTGTAACGGGCCGGGCCGGGTTGGCAGATTTAGAATAGTTTTTTCAGTGGGCCGGGCCGGGCCGGGCCGGGCCGACAAACAACATAAACGGGCCGGCAAAAAATTTGAACAGGTCCTACGGGCCGGGCCAATAAAAAAAATTTCCGGCCTGCCGGCCCGTTCGCAATATTTAAGTAAATACAATAAAATATGAGCTATTTTCAACGAAATGGTTTTAACGAGAATAAGTATAAATGTGCGTCACGAGCCATACTAGTTTGACAGCATTAGTATAAAAATGTACAGTGTAGAGATCGGCATCAGACAGTTACATTGTGTGTAACCCGTTTTAATATTTTTTTAGCTGACTCGTGTCGGGCTGAGATCAAGCTTGCATTATTTTTCTACTTGTAGACTAGCTGGACCGGAACTAGACTTAATTGTTCTCAAGATTTGTAGGGCGGACAACATGATTTGTAAAATTATTAACAGCGATAAAGAACTTAGCTTAATCTTTGGATGTATACTTTTTGATGGGTTTTAAATTAATTTCTCAATAATGCGAAAGTTTGACTTATTTTCTGGTTAATTTTAAATTGTAAAAGTATTAAAGTGATAAGCTTGACTATTGAAGGGATTTGGAATCGAGTAGTTTTTCATTTTTGGTAAATATAATACTTGTGTAGCCTTGTTGAGATATATAATAGTTTCTTAAATGATTGCAGGTTTTTCTCCCTTCCCATGCTATCACTTCCGGAAATTCTATTCAAAACGCTAACTATGACAGTATTTTATTTACTTGCAGTATTCTTAATTTGCTTGTATCAAAAAATGGATAACCCCAATCAATTATATAGTTTCTGAATAAAGATACCTGCTAAACTTATGCGTTTAAGAGAAAAAAATGAATTTAAAAATATATCAGAAAGGAGCTTCTTCGAATTTAAGAATGAATTTGGATTTAAAATCTTTAATAAAATGATATAGAAATATTTTTATAAATCTTCTTTTATTAAACAGCTTCAAAAATTATGATGTTTTTAACTTTCTTTCTTTTTTCTTATATTCTAAGCCATATTAATTTTTTAATGAATCTTTATTCGAATGTTGAAAACCTAAATATCTAAGTAATCATTAATGCTGTTAATGTGTATTTCCAGCAAAATATACTGTAAAATCATTCCATAAATATGTATGCAGTATTCTTTTAAGGAATCTTAATTATATGATAAAAATCTAAATTTTTTAGAAATCGTAGAAATTGTAACGGGCTGGGCCTAAAATATAAAAATTTAAACGGGTCGGACCTGGGCCAAACTTTTGAGTTTAACAACGGGCCGGGCCGAAATAATTTTCCTATGGGCCGGGCCTGGAAATTCCAGCCCGTGCAGACCTCTAGGCTGAACAGTTAAAATATTATTATAAATATAAATATGTTATTAATAGTATCCCTTTTTTCTCTCTCTTCCTTTAAGGTTTATATATTTTTAGTTGATGTTTGTTTTGCCACTATTGCTGGATGCTCTGGTTTGGAAAGCAGTTACATTCTCCAGCAGAAAAAAAAAGTAGATCATCACTCTTTACTGAAATCTTTACCTCTTTGTGTTAGATCATTGTCTTTTCAAAATCAATGGAATGCAATATTAGATAAGGTAATTTATTTTTAATTGTTTCAATTTAACAATAAAATGAAGATATTTTCATTACATTATGAGTGTATGATTTAAATTTTATTAGCTTGGCTTTCGACTCTGCCATTATATAACAAAATGACAAATATTACAAAGTAGCTAACCTGCCCAGCGTTGCCTGGACCTGTGATGTTATTCAGTTTTCAAATGTGTTATCTATTTTTTAAATGACCCTTAAACCAGGGCCTTAGTTAGGAGTGAACAATAGGGGGGGGGGGGGGGGGCTCAAGAGAATGTAGTAGGATCTCATAATTTTTTTTCTCTCTCTCTGATGCAGAAAGATAAATTAGTGCAGATTCACATTGTAGGCACTCTGTTTCTTATTAAACTGTTCTAATAACTTCATTTTATGCTAAGAAAAGTATATGATGATGAAAATCTTGACTGTATAACTAGTGCAAAATTAAACATGTTAGCTTCCTATGTACAAATAGGATCAGGGAGTGTTGAAACACTTATTTTATATACAATTTAGTAACTCTGCAAAACTGTGAAAAGGTCCCAAAACTAAACTAGATTTTTGAACAGTATTTCATTTGAATTTTCAGAAATGAAATTCATTGAGTGACCTTGGAATATTTTCAAGGGGGGGGGAGGGGCTCAAATTATTTTAGGGGGGACTGAGCTGCCCATAGCACCCCCTTAGCTATGGCCCTGCCTTAAACGAAACTCGAATTTGTATGATTTTATATCCTTAAGTCCATTTTGTCAGAATTAGTATTTTCAAATGAAAAAATCTTGAAAAGATATTTAATTGAAAACATATGCTGTTTGTTATTTTATTTTCTACATAATTTGATTTTTAGAAACTATGCGTACCGAAAGCGAACAAAACCGTGATGGAACACTCAGGTTTTTACTGAATTCATAAAAATTTTCACACATTTTGTAAAAAATAATTCTATTGATACTAAAGTTTCAAAATTTTTGTAAGTGATGTAAATCTGGTTTATTGAAATGCTCTAAAAAGATTGTGTTAAAATATGGGCATTTAGTTACTTTTAGCATAGAAAAAATATACTCTCCATCAGCGGTGATGTGATATGTGTTTGCTGGCTTATTTGAATGGGTTAAATCTCATATTTTTTTTAAAACCAATTGCACCATAGATTACAAGAATGTTTTAGCTTTAAGAATATATTTTTGGTTTGTCAGGACTTATAGAACTGCACCTCGCAAAGGCAAAACCGCAATGGAACGATCTGTTTTTTAATGATTTTGTCAAATTTTTTGCACTTTTTATTTTGTAAAAAAAATATTTCTACTGGTCCGAATGTTTTAAATTTTTTGTAGGGAGTATAAATCTGGTCAATTGAAATGCTTTTAAAAGATTGTGCTGAAATATATTTGTTTAGTTACTTTTAGCGTAGAAAAATTATTCTATCTGTGAGTTGCAAAGTGACCTCCTTTTCCCAGTGTATTTGAAAGGGTTAAATTGTATGTATTTTTTAAACCTATTGTATTATAGTTTATAAGAATGTTTAAGCTTTAAGAATGTGTTTTTGGTTTGTCATTACCTAAAGGATTGTGCCCTGCAGAGGCAAAACTGCAATGAAACAAATTGGTTTTTATTGATTTCATCAAATTTTTTGCACCTTTTATTTTGAAAAAAATATTTCTATCAGTCTGAACGTTTCAAAATTTTTGTAGAGAGTGTAAATCTGGTCTATTGAGAACTTTTAAAATATTGAGTTGAAATATGTATGTTTAGATAATTTTAGCATAGAAAGATATCCTCTCTGTGTGTCAAAGTGACCTACATTTTTCAGTGCATTTGAAAGGGTTAAAATCCATATTTTAAAAAAACCAAATACAAGATCGGTTAGAAAAAAGTTTCAATTTTAAGATCAAATTTTTGGTTTGTTCATACCTTAAAAATTGCACTTTTTAGGGGCATTAACAAAAGAGAGAAAGATGGTCTTGGGAAAAACGATCCTTTTTGAATATTTCTTTTCAAATAAATAACTGCAACATTTTTTCAAATCGGTTATAGTATTTCAGACCTAAAGGTATGATCTTTTGAAATATGTCTTTGTAGTTTAACTGCGCCAAGCAGTTTGTTCAATTTGTATTTAAACAAAAGGATACAGAAACAGAAATAAATGTGGAAAAATACTTTTTCCTTCGTTTAGGTGCATAAAAGTGCTTGTGCATATGTGCAAACGTTTTCTTTTCTTGAGGATTAAAAAATGACATTTTGATGAGAATGAGTCCCATTTCGTAATTAATATATCTGAAACTAATAAAAAAATATATAAATTATGAGCTTCAGCTCCATCAGGAGAGACCTTTGACTAACTTAAAAAAAATTAACCTTGTGTGTGCTGTAGATTTGCTAGCCATCACAGATACACACACACAGACAGAGCGTTTTGTTATTTTATTAATATAGATGTGCATATGATTACTGTTGTAGTTTAGTTGTAAAGAAAAAAAAACAAGGAGGACATATGCAAAAGTAATGCCGAGATAACACACTATAGCTTTGCTTGAGAGACAAAAATTATACTGTTCCCGCGTATATGGGGTTCTTTTGATCTTATGGTTAGACAACTTCAAACTCTTGTTTTTTAGAAAAGTAGAAAATAATTTATTTACAGATCTTCAGAACAACAGAGTCTTCAAAACTCACAAATGTTACTAGATATTCTAAAATAACTGCTCAAATCTATCGTAAAAGTACAGCTTTAGATCCCAGAGACTCTTTATACAACGTCTCAATACTTAATAACATTCAAAACAACATAAATGAAACTCAAGCAAACTTGCTTAGCAAATGCCTTGTTCACTCAATGACTGACTGGTAAATAATAACAACAGCAGCTCGTATCGGCTCTCCTTATATAGGCTCGCAGCATGCGGTGGAAATTTCTACAACCTTCTAGAAAAAACTGGAAAACCACGGAACAACATTCAATGTATCAGTAGACCTAAGGGGGGGTTACCATAAATAGGGAAGGGTTACCATCGCCAACAATCGCCAAGTTTGTCGCCAACTTGGCTGTTGGGATCTTTTGCTACAATTTTTAGTAACTTTACTTTGAAATTCTATTCTCAATTCACTCCTTAACATTAAGTATAAATTTCAGTTAAATAGTAGTCACTTTCATATATTATTGATTCAATAAATTGATTGCTTCATCTACTTGATTACTAAATTAATTGAAACCTGAACTAAGTTTCCACATACTTGAATCTTGTTGCTATAAGATAATTAAATTCAAAGTAAACGCCATAATTATTTTGAGAAAAGGAAAAGCGGAATTAAAGAAGTAACCTAAAGTCACACGACAACATTAGTTAATTTACAAATCAATGAAAATATCCCCATTTTTGCCTAGTTAAAATATCTTAGAGACAACTTAAAAAGGGTGCAACAAAATTCTCAACTTGTTCAGGTCTCTAATCCACAGTAAGCTTGTAGCAATGATCCCAACTTTACCATTACTGTTTTGTAGGATGTTAAATACAAGTCGATTCTTAAGAAAGAACTACAAGTACTGATCAATTAAATTTTAGAAAGAGAGGATGAAAGGCTGAAATCTCTCAGATATTCAGAGAGCTAAGAAAGACAATTTTTTTTTAAATAAACAAAAATAACAATATTAAAACAAACATCCTATAACACAAGTAATGGCATTTGACCCTGAAAGAATAGTAGTAGCACTTTTATATCTTTTTCTAATTGCATTGTAAATTATCAACTCAATTTAATTCATTTCAATTCGTCAAAATGTATTAGTATGAGATTCAAATATAAAATTCCTGAGTATTATTATTATTACTCTTATTATCAAGAAATTCAGTTAATTATTTCCACATTATATTAGACTTAAGAAAAGAATTGTATAGAATAGACATAAAGTGAAATCATCTATATCTGTTTAAAATTTCTAAGAAAATCTAAGATTTTGAATAAATATTCCATTTAGACATTGGATTTCAAGTAAATTATTGGAATAAAAATTACTTCATTTTAATCTTAGGATGAGATGAAATTATATCTAGGTAAATTTTAACTACTAAACAAAGAAGGGTTTTGGTTTGACTTATAACTACTCAAATTTCATCAGTATATGAATAAAGATTCAGTAGAATAAAGTTACAAGAACTACACATGCCTTTTTAACCAAAAATTCCTGTTTATTTTATATACATAAACTCAATCAATAGTACTTTCTTTTTTTATATATAGATACACTCAATTTACTATAAAATTGTTCAACTGAACAATATGGATTTCATCCTATAATTACCAATATACTTCTTATTTTTTTTTTTTATATAGCAAGCCACATTAATATGTAAAAGAGAACAATAATTTTACAAAACAAAATTAGCATAAGAGATGCTTACCTTCGACTACATGAATACATCACCTTTTTCAAATAAAGCTCGCTATTGCGAGATAGTCTCTAGCCTTCATGAAGTTACGACTATTAGTCTAATCAGTAGAATTGTTCACAAATCAGTCATCATTACATCTTCCTGCACGACGCTACTGAAGATTTCCACACTGCTCTACCGCCCCTCAAGGAATCCTTCGGCACCTTATTGGACGATATGGGGAGTTCAAAACACTTCTAGAGTTCTTGTTCAGGAGGCCCTTGCATTACTAAAGCGTCTCCAACTTTTGTAAACCTTGAATTGGAATCGGTGTAAGTCTTCAACTAAACGACCATTTTCTCACGATATGGGGAGTTCAAAACACTTCTAGAGTTCTTGTTCAGGAGGCCCTTGCATTACTAAAGCATCTCCAACTTTTGTAAACCTTGAATTGGAATCAGCGTAAGTCTTCAACTAAACGACCATTTTCTCACCGCTACTCAAAAATCCTCTTTACCGAAATGGAACACACGAATGTCCTATTTAGACAACGGGCATAGCCTTTCAGTGCTTCTTTCACTTCGGCAACCGCTTTTTTTTAAAAATTTGCGGTAAACTCGAGCCCACTGGTGCGACCATACTCTCTTTCCAGCTAGGGATATCCAAGGCAATCCCGATTCCGAAAAATATCTCTGTACCTGAACAAACGTTAGCAGGGCTTGGATGTTGAAAAAAAGGGAAAAGCGAGGTCTTGACTCTACCCAGTCTGAAAGTCAAGTGCCAAAAAAATTCTTACGAATTCTATTCCATACATCTCCCCCCTCTCCCTAAAAGGGAGGGGCACACAGCAGCTACTAAAGTCTACATCTTCATCGTAGACCGGACTCTTCTAAAACTAAAAAATTTACATCCCAATTCTCATGAAAAAAACTTATCTGCGGGGCTCCCTTACTACCAACAAGGGTACCCGTTTCTCCTCGTGCGTACCGGGATGGGCTATCATTGGCTCAAAGTTACTTCTCCCTCTCCTATTACCATATAAGGACATAACAGGGCAACACTAAAACCACGTGACACAAACCCACACCCTCTAAAGGGGCCAGGTGTATGGACTCTTCAGCCTGCGGTTCCCATGGAAAAAGGGGAAGAGAAACATTTTAGCTTCCGTTTTATGACGGTAATAAAAATTTTCACTACCGTGGTGGTCTCTACTCAAAGCCAAGCATATAGTCAGGGATATAAGTTTGCTGCTCTCTTTCTTAAAAACGGTATTGTTACCATTTTCTCAGACAGTAAAATTACCCTAATAAATTTTTTAACAAGGCAAGTTTGCAGCTGGTATATGGGTGGTCTTGTTTGAGGTGGACATTAGTCGCTTTTTACAATGTCACTTGCAGGCATCATGCATTTATTTATTTATTTATTGGGACAGGGGTTTGTCCTCTTTTTTATTTTTAAGTGTGGGAACATTTCGGGGGATGTTTTTATTACCTACAGAGTTGAAAACAGAAGATGGGCAAATAAATGAAAAAGAGAAGAAAAAAATAATGTGGGGACATATGTTTTAATTTAGAAAAAATAGAGAGGGAATTCTAATTTGGAAAAATTTAATTTTAATGAAAGGCAAATGGTATACAGGCCTCAACATGGCGATATATCGCCAAATTTGGCGACCAAAGTTAGTCGCCAAAAGTGACGCCAACTTGGCGATATCTCTAATATTTCGCAAAGCTGCCATAGACATTCACCAAAAATAATAGACAAGTTTGCTTGATAACAGAGACAATGTAACAAAAACTAATATTAGTAAAGAAATGGAGCTTAATAAGATTATTTACATTATTTTACAGTGCAAACACTAACTATTTACAAAATTCGTAACACTAACCCCTCCTCAAAGACTGCACGTCCCGGGCAGTCCAATCCCTGAGTTAGAGGAAAACACTTAAAATAAATAAACAAATAAATAAATAAATAAATAATAATAAGATTTACATAAATAAGAACTAATTGCTATTTACATATTTACAAAAAGTGACTTTCATGACCATGGTCTGAAATTCCAGTTTTGAATTTCTAATCACTTTAACCAAAATAAGGGGCTAGCCGGTTATAATGTACGACCTTGGGCTTGGTGTGTGGCGATTTTCGTATGCGTACGACAACGCCATTCAGCCTGTTGATGACTGTGTAAGGACCGTCCCAGTTTCTTTGTAGTTTTGGCGACAGTCCCTTACGACGTATGGGATTCCACAACCAAACTTCGTCACCTTCGTTGAACTCATGTCCAGTTGCCTTTGTGTCATACCGTGTCTTCATCTTTTCCGATGCCAGTCCGATTCGGTTCCTCGCTAGACAATGAACCTCCTCAATCCGTGCCTGGAGTCCATCCACGTATTCTTCAGGCGACAAAGGAGTGTCAGGAAGACGGTCAAACAAAAGATCCGCAGGCAGATGAAGATCATGACCAAAGAGCATTTGAGAAGGGGAGTAACCAGTGGCCTCACGAGTGGCACTCCTGTAGGCAAGCAGGAAAACAGGCAATTTCTTGTCCCAGTCCTGTTGGTCTCTAGACACCAGGAGAGAGAGGCTATTTAGGATGGTACGATTGAACCGTTCCACCATGCCGTCCGATTGAGGGTGTAGAGGTGTTGTTCGAGTTTTGTCCATGCCGAGTAGTCCACACATTTCCTTGAACACAGCCGAATCAAAATTTCTTCCTTGATCAGAATGGATTTGAAGAGGAACTCCGTATCTGGAAACCCAGTGTTGAATCAGTATGTCTGCTACGGTTACCGCCTCTTGATTAGGAATGGCGTAGGCTTCAGGCCACTTAGTGAAGTAGCCCATGACAACGAGGATGTACTTATTGCCATCAGATGTTCTAGGAAGTGGACCCAGGATGTCTAGAGCAATTCGTTCGAAAGGAGCTCCTACATTATAACGTTGCAATCGTCCACGTGTGCGCCTCTTTGGACCTTTACGTGCTACACAGGCGTCACAAGTCGACACCACTTCTCCACGTCACTGCGAACATTATTCCAGTAGAAAAGCTCTCGAACCTTTTGCAGGATCTTCATTACACCAAAATGACCTCCTGTGGGACTACCATGCAGTTCTTGAAGGACCATAGAAATTCTCGACTTAGGGAGTGGTAGTTGCCATCTACATGTCTTTCCATCGTCAGACTCCCATTTTCGGTACAAGATGCCGTTCTTCAAATGTAAGGAATCCCAGAGAGCCCGATAACGTTTAGTTGTAGGATGGTAATGGGTCATGTCTTGCCAGCTGGGCTTCTTGTTGGACTCCTCTTTCAGCTCTAGAATTGGCTTAATTTCAGGATCAGCAAGTTGATCTTTACGCAGGCTCTCGTCACTCCACGGATCTTGCGATGATGTAGACCCAGTTGTAACTTGTCTTACTATAGGACCTTTGACATTAAATTTCTTCTCAACCCGGTCGCAGTATCTACAATTCTCTGAGCAGGGTCTTCTTGAGAGAGCATCTGCATTTCCATGTGATGAGCCTTTTCGATGGCGTATCTCCATATCGTACTCTTGAAGCTTTTGTATCCATCTGGCTATCTGGCCTTCAGGGTTCTTAAAATTCAATAGCCAAGTTAGAGAAGCATGATCAGTTCGGATCAGGAATTTTCGACCGTAAAGATAATGATGAAAATGGTATATGGCTTTCACTACAGCAAGAAGCTCTTTTTTTGTTACGCAGTAGTTTCGCTCTGCCTTCGATAAGCACTTGCTGAAATAGGCGATAACACGCTCCTGGCCATCGATTTTCTGGGACAGTACAGCGCCAATGCTTTCGTTACTTGCATCCGTATCAAGTATGAACTGTTTATCGATTTGAGGATATGACAGAATTGGAGTGGATGTTAATGCCTCCTTGAGCTTTTCGAAAGCAACATTGCATTCCTGTGTCCACATAAATTTTTGATTGGCTTCTGTTAATTTATGAAGTGGTCTTGCAATCATCGAGAATCCTTTGACAAATTTTCTATAATAGGTGCATAATCCTAGAAAGCTTCGAAGCTGGTGAACATCTGCTGGACGATTCCAATTTTTCACGGCCGATATCTTCTCCGGATCAGTCCTAACTAGTGACGGGCGATTTCGATTTTTTAAATCGATTTAATCGATATTATGGTCAACTCGATTTAATCGATACTATAAAATTTTTAATCGATTTCTCAGAAAATATTATTTTTATTTTGCTTTAAAAGTTGAAGATAAAGCAGTCGGATGTGCCAATCTCAAAAAGTCTTCTATCTCATACATGATAAAACTTCTAAATGCACTAACACATTGTCAATGTCAAATTTAAATTATTTATGCCCATCATGAAGATTTAAAAAGTGTAGGTTGAAGTATGAACATTTTAAAAGAAAATAAAAGCATTGCATTTTCCAAAGAAAACGCTGAATTTCGGTCCACCCCCTCTTAGATGTCTGTAACCGAAATATATGCAATTCAAAGAGCATCACAGCGACACCTGTTGTGCAGTATACACTCAAGCCTAATAAGAATCTATTTATGTGAAAGTTTAACCGATTATGAAATTTGATTAAATTCCATGCATAATTTCTAAAATATAGCTATCACTAATATCGTGAAAAATGCAGTATAGCAGAGCAGTATTATATAACTTACACAAAAACCTAATCAGGAACAACGTATGATAATATCTAAGAGAATATTAAGTTTGATGAAATTCCGTTCAGGAGCTCTTGAGATATATGATGATTATATGATCAATAAAATCTTGTAGATCCTGAAAAAGCGGTTGAATTCAGGGGTTAGCCCGAAGAGGAACATCTCCGCCCCGGAACTTTGAAATGTCTCACGAAAATATTGAAGCTTCATGTACAAGAGTCCCCCCCCCCTTCTCTGAAGTATAGAATGCCCCTTCAAGGAGATATAAAAATCCCTCCCAGTGAAAAATATCTGAATTCAACACTGCTGATAAAAGCAGCATAGCAACGCCTTCTGCATAATTATTTACACTGAAACCTAATAAGCACCAAACTTATGAATGTGAAGCTTGATGAAATTTTCTGAATTAGTTTCTGAGATGCAATTATCGCAAAAATCAGGAAAAATGCAGCTTCACCAGCCGTTAGATTTAAATCAAAACTTAATCATTAACAATTTACGTTAGTATCAAACCGAGTCTGAAGTTTGGCAAAAATACGTGCATTAGTTCTTGAGGTATCTATCTTGCAGTAATCATGAAAAATACAACATAACAGCGCCACCTGTAGAGCGATTTTTACCATAAGTAATCAGCACCAATTTATATGAAAGTCTAGCTGAATCTAAAGTTTCAAGAGGTTCCAGGCATTAGTTCTTGAGATAGAGCGCCCACAAAATTTTGTAAGAGACAAACAAATAGACAGACTGAAAGACAGACAATTTATAAAAACAGTAAAATGTGTTATATTTAACAACATATTCGAATTTTGTAAGCATTAGGTTATTATTATTTTTTAAATAACATCATACAAACAAAAAAAAAAAAAGCAAAGTTTTTTTTTTTTTTTTAAAGAAAATAAGCAACATATAATGTCTAGAATTATATATGGGTGTGTAAACATGTTTAATAATCTACATAACCCTCCCCCCCCCCGTTTTTACATAAGATAATGGGAATTGTCTTTTTTCTGTAATTATTTTCTTCTTTATAGTTTTTCAAAATAATAATAATAATAATATATATTTAATAAAATAAAGGAAGTCTATCAAAATGCAGAAGATTCTCTCCTTTCCTCCCCACCCCTTCCCCCCACGGAGGGCATCTTCTGCCTTTTGTACCTATATCCCTCGTGTTGATAATCGGCTGTCATAAAATAAACCAAACATTTTCTCGTCTACCCTATTTAAATCCTCTATCTTCACAGTTTCCTTTTCCCCGCCGAAAATCTTGCCAGTCCTTTGAGTCAAAAACAGACGCAAAATCACTGACCAATCACATTACAAGGTGATAAAGCCTAGATGAAAAATCGCAAGACTATTTTGAATACAAGTAGTAGATCGATCTTTGTAGTAGATCGATCTTTTGTAGTAGGTCGAATCAGTACAGAACATTGTGTAGTAGATCGATGTCGATATCGATGTCAGAATCGATTTTATTTTGATTTACTAAAATTGAAATCGCATTTTGAAATCGATTTTTAGATACAAGTAGTGTTGATACTTTTTTGATATGCTTGAAATCGATCTATGTTTCAGGTTGAATCGATCTTTCCCTTTCTATTGTTTTAATGGGAGCAGTAAAAATTTCAAACTCAAATATTAGGCGAACCGTTGATTTTAGAGGGGTAAGACTTACGTATGTCAAGATATTCTAAGGTATGGTCAATCGAATAGTGATGACCATTATACCCTAGCAGCACATAAGGGGTGGGGGGGCAGGGGGGGGGCAATATTCAATACAGGTATGGATGGGTCATGTGACATATCGTTGCAAAGGTCTTGGCCTGGGCTATCCATATCTGTATATCTCTTCATAATATAGTTCAATTTTCAGACTCCAGGGGGCATTTTTAAGCTTTTTTGGGTTTTTTTCCCTTCCCCCACTTTGTAGTGTATCATTTTTATAGGTCTTGACTTGTAGACCTCAAATATCTTGAATTGATTGGTAGAACTGATGTAAAATTTCGTATAAGAAAGGATTACCAACTTTTTTTTCAAACCAGATATTTCTAAAAGTAAAAATTTCAAACTCAAATATTAGGCGAACCGTTGATTTAAGAGGGGTAAGACTTAAGTATGTCAAGATATTCTAAGGTATAATCAATCGAATAGTGATGTGCATTATACCCTAGCAGCACATAGGGGGTGGGGGGGGCAGGGGGGGCAATATTCAATACAGGTATGGATGGGTCATGTGACATATCGTTGCAAAGGTCTTGGCCTGGGCTATCCATATCTGTATATCTCTTCATAATATAGTTCAATTTTCAGACTCCAGGGGGCATTTTTAAGCTTTTTTGGGTTTTTTTACCTTCCCCCACTTTGTAGTGTATCATTTTTATAGGTCTTGACTTGTAGACCTCAAATATCTTGAATTGATTGGTAGAACTGATGTAAAATTTCGTATAAGAAAGGATTACCAATTTTTTTTTCAAACCAGATATTTCTAAAAGTAAAAATTTCAAACTCAAATATTAGGCGAACCGTTGATTTAAGAGGGGTAAGACTTAAGTATGTCAAGATATTCTAAGGTATGGTCAATCGAATAGTGATGAGCATTATACCCTAGCAGCACATAGGGGGTGGGGGGGCAGGGGGGGCAATATTCAATACAGGTATGGATGGGTCATGTGACATATCGTTGCAAAGGTCTTGGCCTGGGCTATCCATATCTGTATATCTCTTCATAATATAGTTCAATTTTCAGACTCCAGGGGGCATTTTTAAGCTTTTTTGGGTTTTTTTCCCTTCCCCCACTTTGTAGTGTATCATTTTTATAGGTCTTGACTTGTAGACCTCAAATATCTTGAATTGATTGGTAGAACTGATGTAAAATTTCGTATAAGAAAGGATTACCAATTTTTTTTTCAAACCAGATATTTCTAAAAGTAAAAATTTCAAACTCAAATATTAGGCGAAGCGTTGATTTTAGAGGGGTAAGACTTAAGTATGTCAAGATATTCTAAGGTATAATCAATCGAATAGTGATGTGCATTATACCCTAGCAGCACATAGGGGGTGGGGGGGCAGGGGGGGCAATATTCAATACAGGTATGGGTGGGTCATGTGACATATCGTTGCAAAGGTCTTGGCCTGGGCTATCCATATCTGTATATCTCTTCATAATATAGTTCAATTTTCAGACTCCAGGGGGCATTTTTAAGCTTTTTTGGGGTTTTTTTCCCTTCTCCCACTTTGTAGTGTATCATTTTATAGGTCTTGACTTGTAGACCTCAAATATCTTGAATTGATTGGTGGAACTGATGTAAAATTTCGTATAAGAAAGGATTACCAATTTTTTTTTTAAACCAGATATTTCTAAAAGTAAAAATTTCAAACTCAAATATTAGGCGAACCGTTGATTTTAGAGGGGTAAGACTTAAGTATGTCAAGATATTCTAAGGTATGGTCAATCGAATAGTGATGAACATTATACCCTAGCAGCACATAGGGGGTGGGGGGGGGCAGGGGGGGCAATATTCAATACAGGTATGGATGGGTCATGTGACATATCGTTGCAAAGGTCTTGGCCTGGGCTATCCATATCTGTATATCTCTTCATAATATAGTTCAATTTTCAGACTCCAAAGGGCATTTTTAAGCTTTTTTGGGGTTTTTTTTTCTCTTTCCCCACTTTGTAGTGTATCATTTTATAGGTCTTGACTTGTAGACCTCAAACATCTTGAATTGATTGGTAGAACTGATGTAAAATTTCGTATAAGAAAGGATTACCATTTTTTTTTCAAACCAGATATTTCTAAAAGTAAAAATTTCAAACTCAAATATTAGGCGAACCGTTGATTTTAGAAGGGTAAAACTTACTGATGTCAAGATATTCTAAGCTTGGTCAATCGAATAGTGATGAGCATTATACCCTAGCAGCACATAGGGGGTGGGGGCAGGGCGGGCAATATTCAATACAGGTATGGGTGGGTCATGTGACATATCGTTGCAAAGGTCTTGGTCTGGGCTATCCATATCTGTATATCTCTTTATAATATAGTTCAATTTTCAGACTCCAGTGGGCATTTTTAAGCCTTTTTTTTTACTTTTCTCCTTACCTCAATTTGTAGTGTATCATTTTAAAGGTCTTGACTTGTAGACTTCAAATATCTTGAATTGATTGGTAGAATTGATGTAAAATTTCGTATAAGAAAGGATTAAGGTTTTCTTTTCAAACCAGATTTTCCTAAAAGTAAAAATTTCAAACTCAAATATTAGGCGTACTATTGAAGACTTACGGATGTCAAGATATTCTAAGGTATGGCAATCGAATAATGTTGGCCATTATACCTTAGTAACACATAGGGGTGAAGGATGGGGAGAAGCAAAATTCAATACAGGCATGGGTTTACGGATTTTCTTCAAATTTTGGATATATTTTCATTCTAATAAGGTGCTTTTCTGATTTGTTCTGGGTATTCATTGGTTGTGTAAAAGGATTTGGGGGCTACTCTTCTTAACCGTTTAAACGCCAATGTTCCCAAAAGGGAACATAGTATTATTTGCAATGCAAAACATATATTTTCCAATATAATTACGATGTTCTTATTTTTCCTATAAAATATAAGGTTGATTTTAACTTTTGAAAAAAAAAATATGTTTAAGCATTTATCACTGGTATAAAGAGTATGCAAATTCCTTAATTTACATAAAAATATAATTTTTGTTTTTATCGTTTCTCTATATTACTCACATTTGACCACTAGGAATCTAAATGTTTTTGGAATTCGAGAAAATACTCAAGAAGAACATTTTTAAATTTGTATGCATAAATCAAAACATTTGAAGTTGTAATATGAGAAAAACAAAATTATTATTACATTGCGATATTAATTCGGCTTGTAAACAGTTAATTTAGGTAAATGGTTTTTTTTGTGCAGAATTAACCGATTTGTTGCCGATGATAGGTTATGCGCTGCCCGACCATTGAAGGTACAGTTATCCATTAATCCGAACTTAGATCGCTTCCAACTTCTTCGGATAATCGACGCTCCGATGTATTTTTATTTCTTTGTTAACCAGAGAAAAGTATGTTGTTTCACTGTTAATTATTCTTATGAAAACAACATTTTTTTTTTCTGTTAACTGCTGAAAATTTGGTAAACGTTAAAAAAGAATAATATTTTATAAGCTGTAAATGAGATGAGGCGATATATATTTTAAAAGAGAAAAAAAAGTTTAGTCTCATATTTTTTTTAAGCAGAATTTCTGCTTTTAAATTGGTGGATAATTAATAATTAGCATGTGCTGATTGTGCAATTAAATCATCACAGCTATTTTGAAAGAAAATTTGCAATATTTGCGTTCCCCACACCCTTATAAAAAGTCTTAAAAAGACTGAAAAAAAAATTTTTTTTTGAATAAATTTAGAGTTTTCAAAATTTTATTCATATGCGAATTTTTAAGAAGAATGACGTTTAAAAGAAGTAAGGCTCCATTTGTTTGGTTGAAGGAGTATGTAGAAAATACATGTGTTTCGGATTAATATATATATATATACACAGATCATTTCTCCCTTTTATTTTTTTATCTAACCGAGATCTTTCTCAAAAAAATAAAGTTAAATATAATATAAGTTATTATTAAAATTGTATCTAAAAATAATAAAAGACAAATCCTTATCATTCGACTCTAAAAGCTGTAATAGCTTACTTCTGTGCCTCCCTAAATGGGAGTGAGGAGTATGAGGTGTTACAGCTCTGCTGATTAGCCAAGTTTTAGAATTACTAATTTTGAGCTCATCTGTGTAAAATCTAAAAATATCGAAATATCGATTTTAGTATCGATTCTAGAATTTAGAAATCGATTCTTATTATAATCGATGTCACTTTATACGATGTCGATTTTAATCGATTCTCAAAATTCCCAGAATCGCCCATCACTAGTCCTAACTCCTTCCGACGAAATGATGTGTCCAAGGTAGGCGACTTCATTACGAAACAAACTGCACTTCGAAGGGCTTAACTTCAAATTACCTTCCTTTAACTTTTGTAGCACCCGCCTGAGGTTGTTCAGATGTTCATCAAAAGATTTTCCTATGATTATGATATCGTCTAAATAAACAAGACATGCCTCATATGACAGCCCCCAGAGAACCGTTTCCATTAGGCGTTCAAAAGTTGCAGGTGTATTACATAGACCAAAAGGCATTACCTTGAATTGCCATAATCCTTGTCCCGTTGTGAAGGCAGTCTTCTCGCGGTCGTCGGGATGGATCTCTACCTGCCAGTAACCACTCTTCAGGTCTAAAGTCGAGAACCAAGTTTTGCCCGCAAGTGTGTCAAGTGTGTCGTAATCCTTGGCAGAGGGCAACTATCTTTTTCGGTGACGTCATTCAGTCGGCGGTAGTCTACACAAAATCTTGTAGAACCATCCTTCTTTCTAACTAATACAATGGGAGACGCCCATGGACTTGTGGATGGTTCGATGACGTCATTTTCTTCCATATCCTTAATTAAATTCAGCACCTCTTCTTGTTTAGCAAAAGGTAATCGTCTAGGGTGCTGTTTAATAGGAGAGTGATCTCCCATGTCAATTCGGTGTTGTGCCATTTTAGTTCGTCCAAAGTCTTCAGATGTTTGGGAAAATAAACTTTGGAATTCTCTAATTAAACTTTCCGCAGCATCCCTTTGATTTGGATCTAAGTCCGTATTTTGTAACAAATCCTTGACTAAATTATCTGAAGATTTCTGAGAGTGATTGGAATTTTGACTTATGCACGTCACAGGAGCGCATAATGCTATCACCTCTCCTTTCTTGATAGTCCTCGTCTTATCACCGATGTTAGCAATTCTGACTGGAACGGTCTTCTTCGAGAGGTCCACTACAGATGAAGCCACCAATACTCCTGCTTGTTTACTATTGTCTTCGGGATAATCTATATGGCCAAATCGATAATTAGTTTCATTGTTAATTACAGCTGGAACTAAAAATTCTTTTCTTGGACCTAGATGGATGTCTTCTTTGGCTATTACTGTTTGTTTATATTCAATTTCGTTATTTAATCCAAAAAGGCTTATTTCTTCAAATTTAGATAGCATTTCATTATTTTTAAAATCAAGTTTGAAGCCAAACTTCTCCAGAAAATCTAGCCCGATTATGCAAGGATCTGTTATGTCAGCCACATATGCCGTATGGTGATATTTCGTTCCTCCAAAGTTGATGGTTAAATTTGCCTTACCATATATGCCTATCTTGTCGCCCGTCACAGTTTGCAGGGTAACGCATGGTGGAGTCCAGATGAGTTTACATTTCAATTTCCGAGCCAAATCTTCTCTTATTATTGTAACATTGGCTCCTGTATCGACAATCATACGGCACTGAATTCCGTTAATAAAGCCTATCACGTATAATTCATTATCACCACCACTCATTTTTTATACCTGGAGGATCTTCAGATGGGGCTTTTCATTCTGTGGCAATCTCCGCCCCGCAAGATGGCCAAAATTTAGTTTCCCTGCTGACTGTTTGAATTTATCTCACGTTCGTGGATTTTGGGGCAATTTCTTCGGAGATGTCCTGTATCACCGCATCCCCAGCACGTGAGATTCTGTCTTCTTGAACTTGTTCTTCCATATTTTAAAGCTTCAATATCTTGATATATTTTCCTAATTTCTTTCAAGACGTCGCTCTCAGTGTCTGAGCTTTTGCTCACCGTTGCCCCTCGGACTGAATGACGATCTTTTCGGATGGCTTGTGTAGCTGCTTCCAACTTTAAGGCATATAGTAATGCAGCCTTTAAATCCTGCACATCTGCCATTCGTACCGCTCTCTGCTCTTCTGGATCTTTTATTCCGTCTACAAAGTATTGCAATGAGAGCATTTCCCGTACATTTGTTGGACAGTCGATGAATGCTAAATTTGCCAGACGTTCTATTTCTGAGGGAAACTCTTGAAGGGTTTCACTCGATTTTTGATGGCGGCTCTTCATTTGTATTCTCGTATAATCTTTGAAAAATTTTTCTCCGAATCTCATTTCAAGTGCACAACTTAAAGTCTCAAAATTGAGTTGCGTCATATCGGGCAATGTTTGCAGCACGTCGGCGGCTTCTCCTCTTAAAGATGCTGCCAGTTGACAAGCTTTCACCTTGTCACTCCATTTGTTCGCTTCGGCTACAATGGTGAATTGGGTCTTGGAGACTTGCCAGGAACTCTTTCCATCATATGTCGACAGCTTGATGTGCATGGGAGAAGCAGGCGGATTCCTAAATTCTTCATAATTACCACTGGACGCTGAAAGCTTCTTCTCAAGATCTTGTACTCTTTTATTTAGCTTTTCATCTACTTCAACTATTTTCCCTTCCATTTTCTCTTCAACATTTCTAACATCATTCTGAATTTTCTCTTCTACTTCCTCTATTTTCCTTTCCATTTTCTCTTCTACATTACTAACTTCATTCTGAATTTTCTCTTCTACTTCCTCTATTCGTCTCTCTACCGATGAGAACTTTTCTTCTAAAGTTTTCTTCATTTCTTCTTGGCCTATATTAATCTTTTCGGTCACTTCTTCTTGGCATTTATTCATTTTATCCGCCAACTCTTCTTGGCCTTTATTTATTTTTTCTGCCAATTCTTCTTGGCCTTTATTCATTTCTGTCTTTATGCCATTGATAACATCTAACAGTTCTTTCAGTTGTCCATCCATTGTTCTTGTTTTCGCCATAAGATCCCAACTCCTGACACCAAATGTTCCCGCGTATATGGGGTTCTTTTGATCTTATGGTTAGACAACTTCAAACTCTTGTTTCTTAGAAAAGTAGAAAATAATTTATTTACAGATCTTCAGAACAACAGTCTTCAAAACTCACAAATGTTACTAGATATTCTAAAATAACTGCTCAAATCAATCGTAAAAGTACAGCTTTAGATTCCAGAGACTCTTTATACAATGTCTCAACACTTAATAACATTCAAAACAACATAAATGAAACTCAAGCAAACTTGCTTAACAAATGCCTTGTTCACTCAATGACTGACTGGTAAATAATAACAACAGCAGCTCGTATCGACTCTCCTTATATAGGCTCGCAGCATGCGGTGGAAATTTCTACAACCTTCTAGAAAAAAACTGGAAAACCACGGAACAACATTCAATGTATCAGTAGACCTAAGGGGGGGGGGGGGGGGGGGGGGGGTTACCATCGCCAACAATCGCCAAGTTTGTCGCCAACTTGGCGATATATCGCCAAATTTGGTGACCAAACTTAGTCATCAAAAGTGACGCCAACTTGGCGATATCTCTAATATTTTGCAAAGCTGCCATAGACATTCACCGAAAATAATAGACAAGTTTGCTTGATAACAGAGACAATGTAACAAAAACTAATATTAGTAAAGAAATGGAGCTTAATAAGATTATTTACATTATTTTACAGTGCAAACACTAACTATTTACAAAATTCGTAACAATACTGTGCTTCTTAAAAGAATCCAGAAGTTATATTTCATATACCTCCATATATGTTTTACTCCCTCGCCAATGATATTTATTTATAAAACAAAAGCGCGCACCAAATGTTTAAATTCTAAATCTCAGTTTATTTGAAAATTAAATTGAAACTAGCTGGCTTTGCCTGCTAGTAGTCCCCTCTTTTTTTCATAAAATTTCAAAGCGAACGAACCTGGAACTGTGTTCTCGCTGTCTACAGCACCATATAGCATGCATTCTATGCACACACTACCAAATCCTTTCATTGAGGTCCTTGAATTCATATAAAAATGTGGAACTGAATGAAACTCAAAATATGTCCCTGTTGCCTATGACTTCGTATAGTAGGCGTGCCATGCACCCACTGCTGTGCTGTTTAAAACAAATCTCTATTTTATATGCAAATCTTGAACCGAACATCCTCTAACTGGTACCTGGCTGACTGCGGCACATGTAGCAGGAATGCTGCACGTTTACTGCAGGGCCTCTTTTTTCAAACGAATCTCTAATTTCTATGCAAATCTTGAATTGAATATATCTCAAACCAGGATCCTGCTGCCTTTTGGCACCTGTAGCAGGCGTGCTGTGCACACACTGTGAGGTAGATCACTATATACTTAAGATAACTGTATTTAAACAAAACTCCATTAAACAACCTATCTGTAGATTTTTAAACAAAATTACCAAAGGTAATTCCCAGGAAAAGAAAATAAATGTTTTGCAGAGTGCATATGTATATTAAGAGTATCTGCTGAATTGTTTGCCAAGAAACTTATCATAATCTATATATTTAAAAGACCTGGCTGTTTTTTTAGTCATCAGCCCTGAGCTTTCTACTGGCCCGATTTTGATAATTATTTTTTTAAAGGAAAAGCTGTTTATGTGTAGATGTGCCCATTCTGGCTAATTTTTAATTTATTTCCATTTTTATATTTTATTTTTAATTTTAAAAGCTTTTTCGTGACATTTCTTCAAAACAGTGGAAACAGGTTAAGCTTTCTCACTATAATAAAAATCTATTTTGCTGTATTACTTTCTGCCAATCAGGAGCTTGATCTCATTGGTGAATGTGTAATTGCATTTAAAAGAAAAAAATAATAATAATGGTTTTCATAAAATTTAATTCTAATAAAATGATTAAACATAATTATTCACTAACCGTAGTACAATACACAGATTATTTACTGAGTAATATTATTAAGTATTATGTAAATAAAATACACAGAAAAAAAAAATTAATAAAATATAATACCTAAAGCGAAATTTCGTTGATGGAGAAAATGTCGTCATTCAGAAACCACATAAATTTGTTCAATGAATATAACATACATTGTTATAGCTGTGTCAGTGATGATGTCATATTCACTGACTTTTATTCCTGCATCTACATAAAATGAACTTCTATTTATTTAAAAGTATGTGGTGTGCGCAAATGAAAATATTTCTATAAATTGCGCCTTTTCTATTTAATTATAATAAATATTTTATGTAACTAAAGAATTTTTAAATAACTGCATAAATCACACTTTTATTTTGGAAAAGATGAGTATTTCTGAAGGTGTAAATGATGTCATATTAGAAAAAAAAAAAAAAAACTTGTGATATGCCGGTATTACAATATTTCTATTTTTACATAATATCAAAAATTAATTAATCATTTCATTATATTAAGTTATTATTTAAAATAAAAATATAAATAAAATGTTTTCTGCATATCAGCAACAAACACAAAAATTTTATTCTTTTTTTAATAACAAAGGTATCATTTTTCTTTTTGTTAAAATTAATTTTGACAAGTTCATGGAGACTAGAAACCAGTAAATAAATTAAATTTATTGCAAGTACTGTAAATGTATAGTGGGTTGGTTATGCAGTTTTAGTAACTCTCTGTTTCTATTATAATTAAAATGTTTTATTGATATTATAATTATTGTACAGTTACCAAGCGATATTTAAACGGAGAAAAAATAAACTATGCAGATGTTTTTGAATTCGTCTTCTGAGGTATTATATTAACTTCTTAAATAATTTGGCATTTAAATATTGTTTAAGTTTTAGAAACCGTGTTAAAAAAGATTTGTAGCTGAAGTCCAACATAATAATTATTGAGTTGTTTTCCTTATTTTTTTTAAGTTTGTGTATCTTTATCATGAAAAATTATGTTATCCCTATTTTAAGAGGTGGCAATTGTTTATTTCACCCAGTATTTTATTGTGTATATAAAACTGATATATATCATATCTAATATATGTTATTTTCCGTCGAATTTCGACGGGTGCAGCTAGTGTATAAGTAGAAATATGTGAGATCTAAATATATTAAAAGGTGTACTGAAGCAGAAACCAAGGAGACTATCACTGAAAATTTCAGTAACACTTTCGAGCCAAATATTATTCATTCAAATATTTTATGCAAACACACTAAAAAATTCATAAAAATTAAAATAAATTTGAAAATTGGGCTCCATGGGGCATAATTACATACATTTCCTAACTAATTTTGTATCTCTACATGTTGCTTTTTTTTTTTTTTCTTCCGACGAACAACATTGATGTAAACACACATACAAACTTCTTTTCTTATTATTATAGAATAGTTTTTCAGTTTTTTTTTACTAATTGTGTTATATATTAATTTATTGTTTATTTCCAAAATTAAAATAATCCCCTTACAGAAAATTTTTCTTGTCAATGAGACTTCACAGAAAGTTTAGAAAAATTCTGCCACAGGGGATTGCTACTAAGAAAACAAGAAGTGCTCCTTTTCTCCCCCCCCCCCCCTTCCCCATCTTATTTTTTTCTACATAAGCAGCAGCTAAGCTAAATTTCTTTTTTTGAACAGCAAATAAAGCTTGAATTTCCTAATTAAACAAGAATGTTTTATTTATATATAAATACTTTTATAAATATAACCAAAGTAATTCAGATATTACCATTCAATAAACCAATGAAACCAGTATTTTTACAATCATCTTATAGAATTAAAGCCTTTTACATGGAAGTTTTGATACTGTTATTGTTCCTATTTTCAGTTTCTTCTCTTCAGTTTCGAATTAATATAATTATGCACTTATTTTCAGATTATTGACTGGCTGCTGATGTTGCTTAAAAGTCAACATATAAAAGAAAGTGAAAAATATTTTATAAAATTGAGTTTATGCTCTCTTCGTAATTGTAATCATTTTCAAAAGAAAGAAACATGGACTGATGCTATATGCAATATTGTAATGACTGAATAAATAATCAATTTATATTTATGTTGTATTTATGTTTTTCTGCATTCATAAAAATTTTCTTTAAGAATTGTTGCTCTTAAATAACAATGACAGTGTGTTTTGAAAATGTAATTTTAACCCATGGAGCAAAAAACAGAACAAAAATAATTCAAATAACTACTGTGTTTCTATCATTGCTTGGTGTACTTAGACTCTTAATACACCATTGCTTCTGAGGTTATATTAGCTATTTTTAAAATTATTTATTCATTGACACCAGAATTTGTTCTAGTTTTTTCAATTAAGTCATTATACTAGTACATTTGATGTAAGGATGGGACGAATAGTGATTTGGCCGAATAGCCGAATACCAAATATTCGGCCAAATTTTAGGCCGAATACCAACTTTTTTTTTTCCAATAAAGAAAATAAATTTTGATTATATATAATTTAAAAAATAGGAGCTCATTAATAATTATTACTCTTAATTGTGTTTTTAAATTTATTTTAAAATTTGAAAAATTTATTTTAACACAAAAAAATTATGAAATTGCATTATATTCTTTAATCCTAATGCACATCAAATTGATTTGCAGTAAGTCAGGATGGTAAGATATTTCCATTAAAATATGAAGAATGTACTTCACTTTTATTATTAAATGATACTTTTAGCCTTTCTACCATCCAAAATTAATAACAATCTTAATCTCTCTCTTTCAGAACTCACGAGGAGATATTTTCTGAAATAACATTTAATGAAGTAAATTTGATCATTTAGAGTTTGTGTCCCTAATAAGCAAATTTGTAAGAATGAGACTGTTCTGAAATCAGTTGCCAAGCTTTAAATTACAAATTACGTTAAAGCAAAAGGTTATGCTTAAAGTAAAATGCATATGTTAACAAAATCTTTGACATTTGAATCAGCATATACAATATTCAACTTCAATATTCCACTTATTCAACAAGCATTAAAAGGATAAACAGAAATTGATAACAACATGAATGAAGGAAGATGTAAATTAAAAATATATACATAATAATGTGACATATTTAAGTCGATAACTATGCAAGTAATTATTTAAAAGTGGAAACTATAGAATAATTTAAAAAAATGTTCAGTATTTAGAGTTTATGTTTAGATATTTATAAAACTATTTTCATAAAGCAAGTTGTGTCATCTAATGCGTATCTAATTTGACAGCAGTTCTGTTTTCAGATGTACCGTTGTATTTGGAATAGTGATATTTAATTTTGAAAATGAATCTTCATTAATACAACTAGCAAATAAATTTTTTCATTTCATACTTTATAGAAAATAAGTTATGAATTTCATAAGAGCCTTTTTTATATGTGCATGGAATTTGCAGACATTAATAAATATTGGAGTATTTTAGAATAAAGCAGTGTTTTTTTTTTTTTTTTTTTCTATATGTGTTTTTATATCTTGAATTGTAATATATCATTATCTAATGAAGACATTTCCTGTACAATTGAATCTCCAACTAGGGCAGCATTTTCTAAAATATCACTAATTTTTATAGGAAATATAGTAAGGCTGTATGTTTTTTAGTATTTGAATAACTGTACATTTTGTAAGCAAGAATGAGAATGACTTTATGAATGAAGTACCTAATTTGGATTAAAGAAAAAAAAATTGCAAGAATTAAAATTCTTTAAATCCTAAATTTATTTGGCAAGATATCTTTCACTATTTGGCAAGATTTCAGCAATATTTGGCAAGATATCTCTAAATATTCGGCTAACAAGCCTTCAATATTCGGCCAACTGAATATTCGGCAAAAGGGCCGAATACCGAATAGTGGCCGAATGTTCGTCCCATCCCTAATTTGATGTAGTTTTTTTCTCCCCTTTAAAAATTTAAGACATGTTAGTGTGTGTGTTAGTCTATGTAAAAATTTTTGATATTATGATATATCATTATTCTTTAAATTTTCTATTTCATCAAAAGAAAATAAATAAACACAATAACATTAAAAACTAATATACTGATTCTAGCTTCTACTGAACTTAAACAAAGAATATTTTTCTGTGTGATGTTGTCATAGAACATTTAAACTGGAGAACAAAAGGCAAGAGACAGCTCAAATATATTTTTAATAAGTCTATTAAGCTGTTTATAATCTATCTATAAAACTATCGAGCATACTGTAAAACATTGTTAATTGAAATATAATGTCACTATTAAGTAAAATTTAAATGCAGTATATAATCCATAGTAGAGATTCATATTTTTAATTGCACAATACTGTAGTCTTTGACTTCAGTGCCTTCTATTTCGCAGACAAAAACCCAAAAACTGCATTTTTTTCAACATGTGAGGAAAAAAAACAGTTAATTTATATCTTATATTACAAAACTTGATTATGATGTTGTTTAAACTACATTGTTTGACAACAGATCTGTATAATATAAATGGTTGACAGAAAAGTAAACGAATACCAGATTTTCTTTTATAAATGTAAAGAGTGAAAATGGACTGTTCTGGTCTATCTGTCTATTACAGGCATGTCAAACTCGTCTACCACCGCGGGCCAGATTTAGCATTGTACACAAAGCCGAGGGCCACATTAACGGAAAAAAAAAAAAAAAGATTAATTTGATGATTGTCGCACAAAATGAAAACTCTACATTAAAAATACAGCATTGTATTAAAAAATAAACAAGTAAACAAAAATACTTACAAAAATTTTAAAATTATTTGTTGGAAAATTTAAAAACTTGCACCAGAAAATGTTTAAAGATGTTTATTATATAAAAACAAATCAGTAAAACCGTATTACGAGAGTGTACTGTTAAATGCAATGAAATATTAGTTAAAATAGAAACACAAACATGCTTAAACACATTTTGAATATATTAAAATTTAAATCAAAATTACACAAAAATGTGTTATTAATTTTGTAATCCTATTATCTGCATTTTATTTTATGTTGTGATTGCTACTTTTTGTAAAATCAATTATTGATGGAACACAATTATTTACAATATAATATTATGATAAAAAAAATTCATAATTGATTAAAATATATTAGCTATGGTTATTCATCTGTATTTAGAATAATTTCCTGATACTCCTCGTTTATTTTTAAGCACATATCGTGACTGCGAAGAAAAAACTGCCTACAAAGAAAAACTTCTTTCACCTATATTTTCAAGAATTATAAAGTTAAAGGGCAAAATTGAAACTAGCCAGCGGCCACGGGGTCACTAAATGAGAAAAAGTCACTATTAAAAAATATTTCTTGGTGGCTACTGATGGCTACAGTCAACTAATGAAAATTTGTTATTTTAATGAAAATTTTCAATTATAGCATTATATATTGAAACTATTGGATTTCATGCGATTACTGAAATTTCTGGTTAGATAATTAATATATATAGAAATGCCCCTGCATATTTTAAAATTTGTTTAACTATTCTGGACATCTTTTATTCTAACTTGAATGATTTTGTGTTGTGTGCAATTGCATTTATTCATTGTTTTTAAAAGCAGATGGATTACTTTTATTATGTTTCACAAACACAATTTTTTCAACAAAGTTTTGATTTAAAATCTATTTATTTTCGAAATTATTTCTAGATGATTGTGGGTTTTTAGAAATATTTGTGAGTAAATTCTTAGCAAACTTCAACGAAGTTTCTACATATCAAACACAGTTTTTCAGTCTTTGTTTGGGTACATTTTTTTTTTTACTTTTATGAATCTGTGATGTTATATCTTTATCATCAAAAAAGATAAAGATCACACAGGGATAATTTACAATGATACGTTTACTAACCTTTAAGGATGAAATTAATTAATGAGTTTCTGTCCAAAATACTCGCTTTCGATTATGAAAGCAGTAAAATTATAAAAACAGGGTAACAATTTATTATTATTATTTTTGTTATTTTATAAGACCCAAAATCGTGTCACAAACGGATTTTTTTTTTATTTTTTAGAAACATTTAATTAGAAATTAGCGTCGCATTTTAATTGATTTACGATACATTTTTAATACCTAACATGTACCATACATTACTTTGTAATGTCATAGTGAATTAATCCCTTAACGTGCAGTGTTGCCGGGTCGGCAACACCTAAAGTTCCCCCTGTTTAGAAACACAAAAACTCCTTAAATATTTTAAAAACTACTCTAATGGCTACTTTAAATCTTTCTTATGAGTTCTAGATGGCAGCACCACAGAGATCAAATTCTACTGTTTTTAAATAATAGGTATAATATTTTACTCTAATACGTGCTTCACAGCAATGCTCTTCTCACTGCGCTTATCAATACTTTACTTATGGGAGGTTACCACTTCGGCAACAGCTATATAATTAAAATGGTTAGTGCAATCTTTACAAAACAATACATGTGGACTCCTCTAGGCCTAAATAGATTGCCTAATTATTTTTTTCTTTAAATTCCAACTTTAAAGAGTAGTGCGCCGGAAAGAGTTAAAGAGAGCAGTAATAAGAGATGTATTCATTCAACGTAAACCACATAATAAACTATTAGAAAAAAAAAAAAAAAAAAGATAAAGCTTTTATAAATTTCTAAATTTTCAGATTAAGATATGATATTCTTAACTTTCTTATTGATAACTTTTGAATACCTTATATCCTGAAAACGAAATTTTAAAATGAATTAGATTTGAATATATTCAAGACAGTGTATTTGCATCTTTTATGCCACAGTGGTGTTGAATCGGTGTTGTTTGCATCTCCTATTCCGAACTGTAAAAAATTTTCATCCAAAATACCAACCATTAATTTAAAAATTTAAACTTTTCTTTATTTAATTGCGGATCATTAAATTTAATGTATGTCAATATCTACCCTTAATTGGAATGAAAATTATTATTCTGAAATAATGGTAGATATTTTGAATAAAATCATTCTCCAATTTTGCAACGTTGCAATATTTGCAATGGAAAGTGTATTTTTTGCTTCAACTAAGAACTGAATCAAACATACGAAAATTCCATAGGCTTGGTGGGCCACAGAAAAGTTCCTGGCGGGCCAATTGTGGCCCGCGGGCCACGTGTTTGACATGCCTGGTCTATTAGGAGAAAAACTTAAAAAAACAAAGATAAAAAAAAAAAAACTAAATTTATTTACAAATTTTATACATCATTTATTTTGTATTAATTTTTTAACATTTAAACTCCCGCTGAAATTTGTTGTTGAATTCGAGCCATCATTCTTTGATCAAGCTGTTTTTGTCGAAATTTCACTATGATCGCACCTAGTATTCCAAATCCAGCCATGCAACTTTCGAATATGAAAAAATTTCTTTCTTCAAGCCATTGAACTTTATCACAACTGAAATAGAAAGCACAATTAAATTCACCATACATGAAATATAAAAGCATTTTTACTGCCAGTAAAAAAAGGGGGAGGGGGTAAGGAGGATATACTTTTTTATATTTTTGTATTTATCAGAGTTGGTAAAAAACCAGTTTTTTTTTAATGTTTTTCTTTTGCATATACATGTATGTTTATCATTAAAAATAAATATTTTCATAAATCAACTGTTCTATGTAATGAAACCTTGAAAATCTTAGTAAACAATCTCTGGATTACTAGTACTATAAATAAATGTATGATGTAGTTTCATAAATAAAATTTACTTTCACATGGCTATTAAAAATAATTTCTTTGAAATACTTGTTTATGAGATGTCTGATTTTTCTGTTAGAAGACTACATGAACAATTATATTTTATTGAAAATAAAGCTTTATCTTAAGAATTCTTGAATGAAATGATTTGAATTTAGTAGTACATTCTTAATACACTCTCACGAAGTATTGTGTATTATTGATATTTGACACTTCTCCTCTGAAACTGTCAGGTTTAAAAAAAAAATACCATTTAACAGCTTTAGACTGCTGAAAACATTGATCTTAAAATAGAAAGTAGTTTTATAACTGTCATCCACTAAAGCATTTAAACAGCCATCAGACTGTTTTTTTTCCCCCCCCTAAAGCTTAGTATTTTTAAATGTCTAAACTAAAAATTATATCTTTTTATGCATTTTTTCTATTATGTATCAAACAAACTTTGTCTTGTTTATCTTCCCACACCCTTGGTCAATCTTAGTTATGCAATAGAAGATTTAAATATATCTTATTGCGTATTTTAGTTAAATGTAAAAGGTGCTTTCCTAGCACAAAATTTTTTAATGCCTTCTTATTAGACTTCCTCTCGAGATTTTTTTTTTCTTTTCCCCCCTTAAAAGATAATATTTTCAATCAAGAAAACTTTCTTCTAAAGCTTGACTGAAATATTAAAGATCATTTTATGTTATTAACTGTAAATCCGCATTTCTCAAAGGAAAACATTTCTTTCTAAATATTGCATATTTTTAATTTATTTTATCTTTGCTAAATTTACATAATTTCAGTGTTTTATTTAAAGCTTCAGATATGTTTATAAACACATGAAATTTGCTTTCTATATGCATACTAACAGGACCTAGACTAGACTCACTATGTCTTATGATGATTGTTGAGATAAATCTGTTAAAAGTACAAATTACTTAAATCCAAAAACTTGAAACACTTAAATTACAAAAATGAGAAACTATTACATTAGATTTGTTTTAAAAAACCATTTGGTTTATACTGTGGAAACCTTGCTGGTAACAAAATAAAATCTTAATGCAAAAACCCCAATAAGAATTCAAGAAAAGCAAAGGCTTACTGAAACCCAACAACTGTAGAACCCCCCCCCCCCCCAAAAAAAAAAAAAAAAAAAGAAAAAAGAAACCTTATAGTCAATTTTTTATTAGCATACTGCACACACATAATAAAAAGTAATCAATGGAGAAAATTATTTAAGATTATGCCATCATTGAGCCTAGGCGAAATTATGTAATCCTTAATAAATTTTAACTAATTAAGCAATTTAAGTAGTAAAAGTGCATTTTTAGCTTGAATCTGTCATTCTGGCTATTTTTTAAGATTTAAAAAAAGGAAAGAAAACTAATTAGTTTTTTCTAACCAGCTAATTTTAGAAAAATTAATTATTCTGCCTTATAGATTTATAGCTCGTAAGAAAAGTGAGGTTGATTAAAAATGTTTGTCATTTTTTAAATTTATTAATGCATCATTTTTCTAAAGCTTTGTTTAAGTAGCTTCTCCATAACTTGGATTTTGCATTTATCAATAATGTGTAAAATAAACCAAAACATTAGAGAAAAAAGAATTAAAAACATACATGTCTTAAAAAAAAAAAAAAAAAAAAAAAAAAATGGTTTAAACCAAACAATTCTGGCATTTATAGTAGATTTTAATTAACACATTTCAAAACATGACTACTCAGAAAAAAATTTATCTCTGTAAAGGCAAGAAATGACAGATATAACTCCTTTATCCATGGTAAACACTATTTTGATTTGAATAAAAATGCATTAATGCCAGCTTATAGTTCTTTCATGCTGATGTATTCATATGTTAATATCGAGATAAATCAAATTTTAAAAAAAACTTTGCATGTTTATTGAATTTTAAAAAATTATTTTCAATATATGTCTTATTTTATCAGCAGTAGAAATGCATGAAAATAGAAAGTCAAAAAGATTAATATCACATTAAAAAAAAAAAATTCTTCATAATAATAAAATAATAATTAATTACAAGAGAATTTAGTAAGATAGATTTAATGGCAATCTGGCACAAAACACCAGGTAAACTTTTCACATGCAATCTACAGCTTAATGTGTAAGACATTTAATTTCAAGTACTATTATTCTATACTTTGAAAAGTTATCAAGGTGATTAAATCTTATACCTTTTTTAAATATTCAAAAATAAAAAGCATTTTAATCTCTATCTTATGATAGTATAATAAGTTATTCAGATAATTGGAATGTAGACAACTCTTTATATATTTGCATTAAACAAGATTTTTTAAATCTCAAATTCTTCTATTAGTAATTTGTAAAAATATTTTAATAGTATTTTGCATTAAAATTATACATTTCAAGCAAGACTGGTTTTAGGAAGAAAACTTACAACCATGTAAAATATTTTCCTGTGCTACAAATTATGTCTCAATTTGAATAAAGTTTTCAATATGAGGCTAATAAAAAATCAATATACTATCAAATGATCAGTTTTACATGCATATATACACACTATATGGCCAAACTTGACCAGCCATTTGCGATTTTAGACATTTTGTTAAATATCTAGAAAAATACATGACAAATTATCCTGAAACTGTGTAAACATAATAGTGCAGGTCATACATTTCAGTAAAGATTTTTCCTCGAAACTCCATAGGACACATTCAACAAATTGAAAAAGAAATATCTTTTGGATATTTACTAAAATATATATTCATATTTACTAAAATATATAATTGCCTGAGACAAAATTATGTAACCTTCCTTAAAATTTACACAAACACTATACATTTACCTTCGATAGACATCTCCAGATACCTTGCATGCAATCATCTCTTTGAAGCCAGTACGTACACAAGCTGGAAGATGTCTGCTCACCTATTTAGAAAAAAAAAAAAAAACTATGAATATATATATACAGGGGTAGGAGTGACCAATTCATAAAATATAGGACATTTTTTGTGAAAAATATAGGACATTTAGAAAATAACGCTATTGGATATATATTGCTGTGAAATACATTATTAAAACATAATCTATGTTAGTTTATAATTTTTCACTAATTAACAATAGTAAATCAAGATACAATATTTAAAAAAATATGTATAAAATTAATTTTTCCATTGTTATTCTTAAATCTTCTTGGTGTAAGGGAAAATTTCCAAACCAACAATGTTAGATTTCAAGAAATTTTTTGATGATCACAGATTCTTATAAAATCAGATTTCAAGGAAATCTGTTATGTTTGAGAAAGGCTCACATGTGATCTGATAGATACCCTTGTCAATGCATTGTGAACAATCAACAATGTGTAAATTAAAGGTTCCAACACTATACCAAATTTTCTCATAAATTGTACTTCTCTATCCAAAATTTTAAAAGCTGATTTATTTACATTAGGACCATTTGATCCAAAGATGAGCAAATGATTTAGATCCAATTCAAAAGCTTTCATTACATTCATTTTGCAGTTAAGTGATCGAAAAGCTCATTTTCAATATATTTTTCGGTAATATCACCAATTTTTTCACTCCAATACCAAGCAAAAAGGTTTAATTGTTTTAAGTTCTGGTCATTTAATGTCTCATCATATACAGGGTGATTCAGCTCGTCGGTGACAAACTTTAAGGATCGATAGAGCACACCTAGACGAACATTTTTGAATAGGGAATGTAGGGTCCCTGACGCGATGGTAAGGCGCTAGGCGCTTTAGAAAATTTGGGTGCCGAAATTCGAAACGTCATAAAAACTAGGGAAATGGTTAGATTTTCTTGCTTGTTGCGTCGAAATGATTCTGTTTGTTTAGACTTTCTTCAGTACCAATTTGATAAGCGTATCTCTTAAAACATGGATAGGGGGCGCTGCAGACTTTGGAGAGCTAGACAACAACTTTAAGTCCGTTATTTTGATAATTTAACACATGCTCGCCAAAGTTTATACTCTAACTTAAAGTTTGAACCCAAAAGTAGAGCCCTGCAAAAAGCGTAAGAGCCGGAATAAAATGTCAAAGTACAGGGTGGTCGAAACTCGAAGGCTCCTAAGAGATAAACAAACAGATTTCTTGACTTATGGCATGCATTTTCATGATTCTGTTTGCTGGGGCTCTCTGAAACTCAGTTGAACGGTACAAAAAGAAACATCGATAGGGGGCGCTTTGGGCAAAAAACATAATTCGTTGACATTTCGGACGCTAACTGGAAACGGGGCGCTACGATCAGTTAGAAACAAAACAAGAGAGTAATTTACTTATCATAAGAAGCTATTAAAACTGCAGTTTGTTTGTTTTTTTTAACAAACATAGCTGGTTTCAATCATGCACAATGCGCGCAATAAAATTTACATAAGGTGCTTTTTGCTTATTTATGCAAAAGATATCGTACCATATCGATATGCAAAAGATACGTAATGCGTAGACGACAATGCGAGATGACGTAGTTGTATGCGCAGACACGTCTTTTGAACGTGCGGTACCTACTTAAGCTTCGGGTTACTTGTCTGCAGATCGGTAGTAGGATGGAACGGTACACAAACTCTGAATTGGCTGACATGCATTTGGCGTATGGCGCTGCTGGTTGTAATGGACGAGCCGCTCAGCGGTTGTACGCCGAGCGTTACCCCAACAGGCAAATCCCCTGCCATGCCTTCTTCGCTCGAGTACACCAGAGGTTGTCCACAACGGGATCTTTCGACGGAGGCAGGCCTGAACGGGAGCGATCAGTGAGCACCCCCGACAACGAAGAGGCTGTGCTTAACCTGGTTGAGGACAACCCAGGTCTTAGCACGAGAGATATCGCCAGACATGTTGGCATTTCGCAAGCAACTGCGTGGCGCATCTTACGTTCCCGGAATCTGCACCCCTACCACATCCAGCGGGTGCAGTTGCTCAGAGAGCAGGATTTTGGCCCTCGAGTGGAATTCTCAAGATGGTACTTGGCGATGAGATCCAGGGATCCCCGTTTTGTAAACAGCATTTTGTTTACGGACGAGTCCACCTTCAGCCGGGAGGGAATGTGGAACGCCCACAACAGTCATGTGTGGTGTGATGAAAATCCACATGAAACCAGAAGCCGAGCAGCCCAGGAGCGTTTCTCAGTAAATGTGTGGGCCGGCATTCTGGGGGATTGCCTCATTGGCCCTTATTTGTTACCTGAACGGCTGACAGGTGGAAATTACCTGATTTTCCTGGATCAAGTGCTGCCGCAGCTTCTGGAGGAGGCGCACGTACCCGAAGGTTCGCGTCGCCAGATGTGGTTCCAGCACGATGGAGCTCCGGCCCATTACACGAACGACGTGCGTCTCCATCTAAACGCAAGGTATGGCCAGCGGTGGATCGGGCGTGGGGGTCCAGTTCACTGGCCTGCCCGATCACCAGACCTCACCTGCTTGGATTTCTTCCTTTGGGGTTACCTGAAGGCCGAGGTATACCATACACCTGTCAGCAGTGCTGAAGAACTTGTGGCGCGCTTTGTGGCAGCTGCAGGGCAGATCAGAGATACTCCTGGCATTGTTGGAAACACACACTCCTCAATGCGACGGAGGTGCGAAGCCTGCATCATGGCCCAAGGTCGAAATTTCGAGCATCTTCTGTAGTGTTATTTTTTGTAAATAAATTTCCAGTATCATTGATGTTTTTGGTCTAAATTTATTCAGAAGTGTTGAGCAGAGGTAGAAAATGTGTTTTCATTATTACTAACTGATCGTAGCGCCCCGTTTCCAGTTAGCGTCCGAAATGTCAACGAATTATGTTTTTGCCCAAAGCGCCCCCTATCGATGTTTCTTTTTGTACCGTTCAACTGAGTTTCAGAGAGCCCCAGCAAACAGAATCATGAAAATGCATGCCATAAGTCAAGAAATCTGTTTGTTTATCTCTTAGGAGCCTTCGAGTTTCGACCACCCTGTACTTTGACATTTTATTCCGGCTCTTACGCTTTTTGCAGGGCTCTACTTTTGGGTTCAAACTTTAAGTTAGAGTATAAACTTTGGCGAGCATGTGTTAAATTATCAAAATAACGGGCTTAAAGTTGTTGTCTAGCTCTCCAAAGTCTGCAGCGCCCCCTATCCATGTTTTAAGAGATACGCTTATCAAATTGTTACTGAAGAAAGTCTAAACAAACAGAATCATTTCGACGCAACAAGCAAGAAAATCTAACCATTTCCCTAGTTTTTATGACGTTTCGAATTTCGGCACCCAAATTTTCGAAAGCGCCTAGCGCCTTACCATCGCGTCAGGGACCCTACATTCCCTATTCAAAAATGTTCGTCTAGGTGTGCTCTATCGATCCTTAAAGTTTGTCACCGACGAGCTGAATCACCCTGTATAAGAGTGACAAAAGAGGGATTCTTTGTTGAAATCATCACTGACAGTGATTTGTTTTAAAATAAATTAGTCAAGGTCATAAGATATGGCAATGGCACATGGCACTTTCTTTGAATTTAACTATATACCTTGTGGCAAAGAGGAAACTGCAAACATTTCAAAAATAAATTTTGCATTCCATCTGATGACTGAAATAAATAATTAATTAGGGCCATGTGAATTATCCACTGACTCTTGAAGCGGTAGATCTTATCTCCCTCATTTAAAGTCCAAATACTCAATCCACTTTTTTTTTTTTTTTTTTGGAAATTTGATATTCAAACTCAAGCTTTTTCTGCCAGTAAAATGCACAAAGCGTGATTGAAGCTAATTGCTTTGTTTTTCTGAATTGTCTTTGTGCTTCGTTTTTTGGGATGCTGCATTGATTGCAAATAATCACTGTTACTGATGGGAACTGGACATGGTAATGATCTTTATCCTTCACACACAGGGTTGTTAAATACCCAGGTTTTTTCAGAAAAAACCCAACCCACTGGGTTTTTTGGGTTTTATCAGGGTTTTTCGAGGTTTTGGAGGGGAGGGTTATGGGAGATAGTTCAGAATGCTTTGAAAAAAAAATGTACTTATTACTAAATTTAAAGTAGCTAATTGATTACAAATATATATAAATCAATGACAGTAATCAAAATTATGCTTTGCTTTTAGATAAATTGATTATCAGTAATAATTTATAAAGTATTTTTTTGTTATTACTAAATAATAGAATAAGCCAAGTAATTCTACATGTCTACATAATTCAATTAGGATTCTAAGCATATATGGTATTTTGTTATGAGTTTCTATTGTATAACATAGAACACATTACATATCAAAGTATTTTTTTAATGGGAAAATTTTTTTTTGTGTTTCTTACACATGCTACAGAGATTAACTAACAATTATTTCTTTTAAAAATTGTGATGGTATAATTAGGACATTTCTTTTCTTTGTGGTGGGGGGTGATGGTTATTAATTTTATGAGTTGTGTACTGATATTAAGAAATATATTACAATACATTATATATGTAGTATAAATACATTATATATGTAATTTAAAGTTAAAATTTTGAAAAAACCCACTTGGGTTTTTTCAGAAAAAACCCACCCGGGTTTTTTGGGCTGGGCAAAGTCATAACAACCCTGTATCACACATCATTCACAGCAAGTTTTTTTCCATGCCCGTCAATCTGATCTATTCAAGCATTATAGAATTTCAGCAATCTATGTTCACACTGTGACATTGGATTAATGTACTTTTCTACATTAAAAAATAAAATAAATAAAAACAATGTATTGCATCTGAATACAGGATAAGACAAACTAAAATAATCGCAATGAAACACAGAACCACGTTGAACGTTAGACTAACTCAGCGAGCAAAACAATGCATGTGAAAACAAGCGATGATTTTAATACCAAATATATGAGAAAGTAGAGAAATATAGGACATTTTTGAAAGTTATTTTATAAATATAGGATATATAGGAAATATAGGACAACTCTGACCCCAGTATATAGGAACAGGAGCTGGGATTTGCTGCCCAGCTGATGGTACATCTTTCTTTTACCCACTAAGTAGTTACAACATTGTCTTTCAAGAGGTATTCTATGCAATACTTATGTTTTGTAACATTTGCATTGAGAGGGGGATATAATAGCCTCTCTGTCAATATCTATTCTGATTGTCAGGCAGCACTGCTTGCCTTACAGAAACATACAATTACTTCTAAAATTGTCTGGAAGTGTTACTGTTCTTTAAATAAGCTTGCCAATAATGGTAATTATGTTATTATACATTGGGTATTTGGTCATACTGGCATTCTGGGTAACAAGCTTGCTGATTAGCAAGGAAAGGGTCCATAACTCCATTGGACCAGAACCAGCTATTAGCATTTCAAAGGACTGCATTAGAACTATTGATTTTAAAATTTTAAGAGAGCGGTACTATCGGAAATAGGAATGGTTTGATTCAAGTGCACAGAGACAAGCAAAAGAGCTCAATGGTGGATGCTCCCATAAAAGTACAAGGAACCTTATTGGGCTTAAGGAATAGTTAACAAAATATGGTCGAACTGCTAACCGGACACTGTAGACTTAATGGACACCTTAGCATTATAAAGGTGGTCAATGACTCTCTTTGTAGGGGTTGTAAATACAAAGAGGAGACTGCTTTACATGTTCTTTGTAGCTTTAAAGTATATGCTGCTTATCATTTTGAGCACCTGAGTCAACATTTGATTGAAACACAAGAAATTCAGGATATTTCTATCAAATGCCCACTAAATTTTATGTTAGTTTCTGGTCTGTTTAGTGTCTAAGTAAGGGTGATATTTTCTCTTTTATTTTGGGGGGATAGCACAACAGACCCCTGGTTGTGGTGCTTTGGCATAGACCTCTCCCCCCCTTCCACAGTAACGACGTCTTCTATAATTAATATCAAATGACTCAAAAATTATTTTTGTAGTAGCAATAACACACATGCGGAAATTATTCAGGAAAATTTGTATCAGTAACAAAATTTAACTCAGTTTAAAAACATGTAATATTTTTTTTAAGTCTTTCATACAATAACTTTTTATGGATAACAATTGCCAATGAAATGCAATAAAGCATTGTACATTTTCAGATCCCAGCAGCAGAATTTTTTTCTACAGTCTGCAACACAAATAAAAAGTTAAAAAACAGTCTGCACAGACCAATCTCTCACATTACATTATACGCACTCAAACCTCCCAAGTATTTGTGACAGACGTAAAAGAAAAGTATACTTTAAAACAGAAGTTGCCTTTGTTCTCAGAATTTTTAACACCTCATACATTGTTTGAAAGAGGGGGGGGGGGGTCTCCCCTTTGACAAAATTTGCGGGTTTTTCATGATCTTTTGACGCGATATCCCTTTTCGCAATCTTTCGGCGAAATTTGCATTTTTTCGCACTTTTTTTTTTTTTTTTTTGCCAAAATTTTACGTTTTTCCCGATCTTTTGACGAAAACGGCCTTTTTGTCGCAAACTCTTGAAGAAATTTGTCGTTTTTTCACGATCTTTTGAAGAAATTTGCTTTTTTTCGTGATCTTTTGATGAAATTTGCCGTTTTTTTTTCGCGATCTTTTGAAGAAACTTGCCTTTTTTCGCGATCTTTTGAAGAAATGTTCCGTCTTTTCGTGATTATTTTAATGAAATTTGCCGTTTTTTCGCGATTTTTTGAAGAAATTCGCCGTTGTTTCGTGATTTCTTTACAAAAATTGCCGTTTTTTCGCGATTTTTTGAAGAAATTCGCCGTTGTTTCGTGATTTCTTTACAAAAATTACCGTTTTCTTGCGATCTTTTGAAGAAATTTGTCGTTTTTTCGTGATTTTCTTAATGAAATTTGCCGTTTTTTCGCGATTTTTTGAAGAAACTCGCCGTTGTTTCGTGATTTTTTTTTTTTTACGAAAACTGCCGTTTTCTCGCGATCTTTTTACGAAAACTGCCGTTTTTTTCGCAATTTTTTAAAGAAAGTTGCCTTTTTTCACGATCTTTTGAAGAAAACTGATGTTTTTTCGGTGATCTTTTGAAAAAATTTGCCGTTTTTCGCAATTTATTGAGAGGATCTGTCGTTTTTTCATGATTTTTTTTAACGAAAACTGCCGTTTTTTTCGTGATCTTTTGAAGAAATTTGCATTTTTTGAAATGTTTTGAAGAAACTTACCATTTTTTTCGCGATCTCTTGAAGAAATTTGCCGTTTTTCGCGATTTTTTGACGAAATTCGTCTTTTTTTAGCGATTTTTGGACGAAACTTGCGTGTTTTCCACGATCTGTGACGAAATTGATTTTTTTTTTCGAAAACTGTCGAAATTCGCGATACATTTTATGTCCGAATTTTTGGAATTAGGACCGAAATTTTTAAACTTTTGTTAAATTTTTAACAGTTGAAAATAGTCTACAGACCTTCCCAAGAGTCTGTGACGTACGTCGCAGCGTTGCACCGAGTCTGCTCCCGGGTTTCAGATTAAAACATAAAAAAATAAAATAAATTCAAATTATTTTGGGTATCTTATACTAAAAATAACTTTAAATTTGTGATATTCATACAAAGACATCCTAAAAATATATGATTCAATCTATTCTTTTAAAGTATATTATCCTAGTATATTACAGTAGACTCCTTCAAATCTGCACAGATTGGGATCAGAGGTTGAGGGTTTTAGAATTTTGTGGATTTCTGGTTATTGCTTTGTTTACATTTTTAAACAGAAATTTGAATGTAATTAATAATGCAATCAAAACTGTAATGAATACTTACAATATAATAAAATATTTTAAAAAGTAAAAAGCTAAAATGATAAAAATTTAGATAATTTTTAAAAAGATTAAAATATTAAAAGCAAAGGTCAAGTTAATAAATAATAAATAATGTATGATTAAATATTCATATTAAAGATGAAATGTATTTTTCCTAAATTATTTAATGGAACTTGTCTCATAAAGGTACATTTACTATTTCACATCAAAATCATAAAATAAAGAAGTTTTATTTCAGGTTTAGCCAGACTTAATAACCAAAAAAGCTTAATTAATGCATAAATACATTTGATAAGAAGATTGTGATTACCAATGATTCAGCAATATCTTGAATTTTTCAAAAATAAATTTATTCTTCCTTGACGAAAAAACATAAATTCAATAATATTATCAAAAATTACAAATTAAAATATATATGGAATAGATATGAAACTAAAAAAGTCAAATTTTATTCATATATCTGAATTGAATGTTTCATTGTTTACATCTGTAAATTATGTGCAGATTTTAGAGAGTTGTGGATTTTAGAGAGTCTGCTGTATTTTTTATGGTTAATACTTAAGTAAAACAATAAAGGATATAGAAAACTCTTATAATAGTACAGAAATGAATTTTAAAATTATTAAATATCTAGCGTTATTTGAGATAATTACATAGCTCCTTGGTAAGTGCCCTCACTTATAATTTTCTTTGTCTGTACCAGGGTTGGAAAAAAACCAGGTTTAAAAAAAAAAAAAAAAAAAAAAAAAAACCAAAAAACCGGTTTTTTTTGGTTTAAACCAGGTTTTTTTGGTTTAAACCGGGTTTTTTTAAAACATCCTTTCTTATTACATATACAGGGCTTGAAATTCAATTTTCCAGAGGAGGGGAGTCTCCCTCCCAACATTTGTAAATGGAGGGGAGTTTAGCTGTTTGGGAGGGAGAAAAAATCTTTAAAACCTACTGTTATTTTATGTGCTATTTAAAGAATTACACGAATACAGGCATGACAAAATATCACTGAATTAATTTTTGTCAATAATACAGAATAACAGGCATGAGATCGCAAAAAAGTTAAAAAAAGAGAAAAAACTTGTGAACCAGAAAATGAGAAACTATTTTAAATAACAAATGTGTAAGACAATTAAGAAGCTTATTTTATTCACAAAAAAACTCAATACTTTTGTTTAAATCCTTTTTTATATTATTTTTGGGGGAGGGGGAGAAGAGGTCAAAGTTAATCTATTTATGCAAATATTATAAGTAGTTCTGAAATTAAAGTTTCTATTTTAAGTTCATACTTCAGATGTAATGTTTTACACAGCAATCTTAGCTAGTTGTCCAATTTAAATTTTAACATGTTTTCACTTAAAACAGCAATTAACAAACATGGCAATCTAATGTTTAATTTGCCACTCAATTGCAATAAAGTTGTAGGAAACATTCTTACAGCAAATTTTCTGCAATTCTATCACGAAATTTGTATTTTTTCCTTGATCATTTGCCGAAAATCATGTTTTCTCGCGATCTTTTGCCGAAAATGACGACGTTCTCCGGATTTTTTGCCGAAAACTACGGTTTATCGCGATCTTTTCACGAAAATCACGGTTTATCGCGATCTTTTCATGAAAAATCACGGTTTTCTCGCGATCTTATGACGAAATCTGCGTTTTTTTTGTGATATTTTGACGGAATCCGCGTTTTTCTCACGATGTTTTAACGAAAACTGCGCTTTTACCGTGACATTTTGACGAAAACTGTGTTTTTCTCCTGATATTTTGACGAAAATAGCATTTTTTCGCGATCTTTCAAGGAAAATGGATGTTTTTCAGCGATCTTTCGATGAAAATGGCTTTTTATTCCGCGATCTTTTGATGAAAATCGCATTTTTATTCCGCAATATTTTGACGAAAATCGTTTTTTAGCACTCTTTTGACGCAGTCCGCGTTTTTCTCGCGATATTTTGATGGAATCCGCGTTTTTCTCGTGATATTTTGACAGAATCTGCGTGTTTCTCACGATGTTTTGTCGAAAACCGCGTTTTTCTCGCGATATTTTGATAAAAATAGCGATTTTTTTGCGACCTTCCAACGAAAATCACGTTTTTATTCCGCAATATTTTGACGAAAATCGCTTTTTTTGCAATTTAAGAAATTTGTCTTTTATCAGGATTTTTTTTTAAAGTTTTTTTTTTTTTTTTTTTTTTTCGATTCTTTGAGAAAATTGGCATTTCTATCGCGATAATCTTACGAAATTTTCTACGTTTTCATTTTCTGCGAACGATTGATGAAATTAATTGTGAAAATATGCAATTCAGCTCGGCTCAAAAGCTATGAAAAATTGGTTATTAGCAGACTTCGAGTAATCGTAATCGTGTAATCGTAATCGATTATAATCGATTACAAAAACCGTGTAATCGCACTGTAATCGTAATCATAGATTTTGGTTTTCGACATAATCGCAATATAATCATAATCAAGAGATTTCATCTCGATTATAATCATAATCTAATCATAATCGGACCCTAAGTAATTGCAATGTAATCGTAATTTCACATAAATATACGATTACGCTCTAAGATTACGTCTTTTTTTCCCCTTCCTTTCTCTTCCAAATGAAAATATACTTGGTTTGCTAAACATTGTACCGGAAAAGGAAGAGTGCGGTTCAGGTTTTTAACTCATCAAACTGCCCCTAAAGTAGGAGGGTGAAGGTCAGAGATCATAAGGCTTTAATGGGCTAAAAGTGAAACAGAATGTATACCGCACACTGTAATAGGATACAGAAATAGTATTTGACTTGAGTTTGTCAAAGATATGGGAATTAAGAAAATAAAACAACATGTGGTCAATCCAGAGGTATGGGTCATTTGAGTGGAAGTAGTGAAGATAAAAAGGAAAGAAAGAAAATTATTTTATTTATGGTTTTATTATGGACACTTGTATTGAACATTATATTCTGCTCTTCCCACTCCCTTTAAATTCTGTCCTGCCAGAAGACAATATGTTTTTTTTTTTTTTTTTTTTTCATTTGACTTTCTTGTACAGAGGCGTAGCCAGAGGGGACCGGGGGCTCCCTGCTCTTCCTACCATTAAAATCAAAAAGTTGTTTTCGCCTTGAGTTATAGCTGTTAATTCTAATAGCTGGAAATTCTCTGATTAGATAAAGCAAAGAAAGCTTTATAAAATTAGTGGTACCTAATGCATCTGGATTCCTCTCCCCACTCCCATCTGTCTACGACGCTGTTCATGTAATTGAAATTTATTTTAAAATTTATTAAATTTGAAAATGCGGAATATCAGTATAATTTTTTAGTTTATATTTCTTCATTTCATTTCTTACAGAGGTAAGCAATATAATTATTAAAGCGCTACTTCAGTCATCCGAAAACACTTCTTCGCTAAAGTTTATCTTATAAACAAAAAACAAAAAAATACGATACCAAATTTACGATCACTTGCATTTCAATATTTTTAAATGTTTTTCTCATTGAGCAATTGAAATCTATCTGTCTGAAAACCGATGTTCTCAACTGCTTTGTTCAGCAAGCGCAAAACGTTTTGGCACATTTACAAATTCATTTTTTAACGGAAAGATAAAAAATTGAAGGCCTGACTATGGAAGCGAATTCGAATCGAATTGAGTCTTCCATTTTGTGGTAATTAAATTATCTACCGAATTATGAGTTATTTTGGTCACGTGATCTCGTGATTTTCTCCCTTTCATTGACTGGTTTTTCTGCTTTCGTCAGAAAAAAGCGTTCGAATTGTCAATTTTGATGGCTTGTTCTGAAATATTCATTGCTTTTGCAAAAAAACCAGAAAAATGAGTTCAATTAGATAGTTTCTGATTAACAACACCTGCTGGTTTTATGTCTTTTTGAACAAAAATAAATTAAAGCTTATGTCTCAAAATTGCCCTTTTTTATTTAAAAACACCCATAATAAAAATAATGCATATAAAATCAAAAAAGTAGAAAACAACGGTCTTTATATACATCAATCTGAGCTAAACAATGCAAAAAAGAAAAAAAAAAACTTAAAAGATTAAAATGCGAACAAGATATTAAAAAAAATTTCTTCCAAAGGATTAACATTAGTGAACTGTTGTTTTCGCCTTACTGAAGTAGCCTTTTTATGTTATGCACTGCATATTAATAGGCACAGAAATTAACAAAAAGAAGAAAATTTTATGTTTTATAATGTGAATGAGAAGGTTCAAAATAATACCTGAAAATTCTTTAAAGAGGTATTTTCCCAATATCGAATAATAATATGTATATGAAAAAAATGTAATTTAGGCTGAATTTTTCTTGGGGAATTTGTGAAGTAAAATGATCAAAATTCAATTAAAAAAAAAATAACAGCCATAAACATTGGAGTTTTGAAATAATTATAAAATGTGATTATAAAATTTATTATAAAATGTGAATATTGCATACTGATCAAACAATGAGTTCGAAGCAAGAGTTGTTCTTCATAGAACTTTGCACAACTCGGGTTAAACCAAATAAGAGTCCTATAATTTTATTTTTAGTCAATCCGAAACCCGACTCAAATTTAACATACTTCATCATAATATTAGCCTATAAGAAACTAATAAGAAACTGCTCTAATAAGATGCTCTAATTAATTACTCTAATAAGAAATTGATCTTTTTTATAAAGGAAGAAATTTATGCTATCTTGCGTACATACATAAATATAATACAGTCGTCCCCGTTTAAACGAATATTGATGGTTCCAGAAAAAATATTCGATTAAGCGGGGAACACAGAAATGTGATATTTAATGCGTAATAGAAAGGTAAAACAACCATCTGCAGCATAATTAATTAATAGCATAATAAAATCGTTAATATAATAATGTAAATTAGTAAAATAAATACAATTTCTAATATAAAGTAAGCACGTAATAATTTAATATCAGTTCATATAACTGTATGATTTACATTATACTTAATGTAGTTCAATGAAATTTGGTTAAAACTTTGGTAGCACAAAAAACGTGGATACGTTTTTGTGTGTTAGCACACGCTTTCTGCTAAATCATAGCGCCATTTATTAACGAAAATTTCGCTTTTTTCGCTAAACCTATTCCAGTGCATATTGTTATGAAAACTGGGATTATGTTCCCTCTTTCAATCCCAATTTCCATTTTATTCTCTTATTTTTGGACATTTTTGGCATTGTGTTTTATATTGGAACCTTACTTCTGCTACCTGGACTTGTGCTTTCTTATTTAACGCTTCAAAAACTGCAGTTTTTCATAAAGGTTTCTTTCCATTTAAAATTCATAAGTAGCTTTCCATTTAAAATTCATAGCAACATCATCAACTTAAAAATAATCGATTGACCAACTTATTTTACTCATTCACAGACACCTGCCAGCCGAAATCGTTGCAGGAAGAACTGATAATTTGTCTTCAATGGAAATGAGCCGAAAATGACAAAAGGTGAAGAAAAATTCAATATGAAACGTGTTTTTCGCGCCTGTTTTCAAACATAGGTCACCCAGATGGTATTCGAATAAGCGGGGAGATTCGCAAAATTTATTCGGTTTAAGCGGGGAAAAATAACATAGATCCAATGACGATAAATTCGGTTCCGGAGAGTTCTATTCGAAAATGCTGGGTATTCGATTATCTGTTACCCGATTAAGTGGGGGAGGACTGTACTCCTTAATATTTAAGAATGCATTTTTTCCCCGAAAAAATACTTAGGACTGTTTTGTAAAAAATTGGGTAAATCCTAATAAGAGTCACAAATGTCTAAAACACAAGCCAACACATTCAAAGTCAACATGACCTGCAGCCGCAAAAATTACAACCGTAATCGTAATCTAAATGTAATCGTAATCCAACAAAAAAATTGTAATCGTAATCTAAACATAATCGTAATCCAACAAAAAAATTGTAATCGTAATCTAAACGCAATTGTAATCCAACTGTCATTAAAAGAGACATAATCGTAATCGGTTTTTAGAAATTGAAAATAATTGTAATCGTAATCGATTACAGTCCTCTGTAATCGACTCGAAGTCTGGTTATTAGCCCGAAAATTCGGACATAACTATCCGAATTTCCGGGCTGATAAACGATTTTTCATAACTTTTGGAATCGAATGCGTTAATTTTATGGAGAATTCGAAACTGAATTGTTCCGTTCTCGCGACGAAAAATTGCACGAAACTTGCTAATCGATCGCGGGAAAAAAAATGCAAAATTTGACGATCGATTGCAGAAAAACAACGTGAATTCCAACGATTTTTCGTAGAAAAAACTCGCACGAAAATATCACAAAATTCTCAAAAAGGTCGTGAGAGTTATCGTAGTTTCAAACTGCAAAAATTTTCAGAAAATTCAGGATTTTTTTTGGGCGGGAGCCTCCCGCCTACGAAATTCTTTTGGGCGGGATTTCATAAGTTCGGGCACGAATCCCGCCATCCTGCCCTGAAATTCAAGCCCTGATATACATGCATATTTACTGATAAAAACAGACATTATTGGTTTATAAGCAGTGTAACTTCATTTAAAATAATTTAAAGTTAATAATTATAGTGAATTTATACTGAAAATTGGAAAAATTCATTTTTCAATTTAAACAGTTTTAGCAAACAGTCTTATGTTGAAAGTTCTACACAATGAACCATTGATGCCCTGTAAATCTTTATAAACAATCTTTTGATTACTAATAATAAACATTTGGATGTAGTTTGATAAATATTCTTTTCCACAATTATTCAAATAATGAATTACAAATACTTCTTAGGATTTTTCCTTTCTGAGTGACAATTTCAAGTTATTTTATCAATTTGAAGTTATTATTTAGTTTTATATCATTTTTAGTCATTAGATTAAGAAGATAGCAGAGGAAAAAAAAAAATTATTAGAATGCTATAACTAGCAACCAGTCTTGCTTTTAATTCTTCAAGATAATCTCCCAAAAGAAAAATTTCTTTTACAGCTTGTGCAAAATCTTAAAAGATCATTGTGTTACATTATTAATTGCATTAAATAATCTGCATTATTAAAAAAATTAAAATATTTTATACTAAATATTTAATTTATTTTATCTTTGATCAATTCACATGTTTGAAGTTTTTTCTTTAGAGAAATAGATATGTTCACCAATGTGTACTGATTTTAATCCTATGCATAAAAAAATTTATGTAAACCCAATATATCTAATGCTTATTGCTGAAATAAAGAGTTAAAAGTAGAAATTATTTATATCCAATAATCTGAAACTCGTAAATTATAAATAAAGAAAGAAAATGTCATTAAATTTCTTCTAAAAATCATTTTTTTTTTTTTTTTTTTTTTTTTTAATAGAAAAAACCAATTGGTTTAATCCTATGCATAAAAAAAGACCTAAACCCACTATATATAATACTTATTACTGAAATAAAGTGTTAAAAGTAGAAATTATTTATGTCCAATATTCTGAAACACGTAAATTATAAAGAAAAAAAAAAAGAAAATGTCATTAAATTTCTTCTAAAAAAACCAATTGGTTATTTTGAGAACAAAACCATTTGGATTAAACCATGGTTAAAACCAATTGGTTTAAACCATGCCAACCCTGGTCTGTACTCAAACATTATCTGCTGTATGTTTCTTCCTTAACATACCTTTACTATAAAACTAGAAACCCATTCCTTTAGAGGTGGACCAATGAGACTAATCACAATTATGTTCATACATCAGAAGTAATTAGTTGACATCCTTTTTCTGATTGTGATATGTTCTTTTTTTAAGCCCTTTTCCATTTCTGTTGAACTTGTAGCAATTATTTTGACAATATTTTTAGCCTTTTGAATACTTTAGAAAACTATAGTTTTAGAAAAATATTAAAAATATTTTTAAAAAATCTTTGATAATGATTAATACCAATACAAATATCATTAGATGCATGTAAATAATATTTCTTCAGCTGCTTTCCATGGAAGTAATACTTCTACAACATTCCAAAAATTTGAAGAGACAAAACGTAGTTTATTCCTATCTTCAAAATGACTATAAAATAATTATATAACTTCTTCAAATTTGATATTTTTTCTAGTTTCTGAAATAATAATTCCTCACATCTTTCTTTTTACATCAGCTTTTTTCTTTCAAAGCATTTCAAACATTTTAATAAATTATAATCCTTTATGATGCTTATACTTCTTATTCTCAAGGCTTTTAACCCCCTAACCGCCAAGCTAAAGGGCAAAATTGTAATGTTTTTTTTTTTTTTTTTTTTTTTTTTTTTTTTAGCTGCAATTGATTAAAAATGATTAAAAAAATATTTTTACCAACATGTTATAAGATGTTTCATTATGTATAAACATATAAGCCTTGAGAATATTAAACATAATCCAATTTTTTTAATCTGGGTTTTATCTGTAGAATTATATTAATTTAAATAATGCTTATGCAGTGAAACCTACAGCTTAGCGAATAGATATATCAGCTGCATATCATATCGCAGCAATGAGAAGGTTAAGAGTTGAAGAATTTCATTCAAAATATCAAGAAAATATCAGTTATAAATAGAATGTCACTTCTTATTCCTGACCAAAAGCTATTGTTAAATTTAGGATACTTCTAATTTCAAAAATATTTCAAATGGTTTTCTTCATTTATTTAAAAATCCTTTTCACTCAAGAAAAAGTTACAAAACTTAAATTTTTGCCCTTTCGGATATTATATCATGTTTAGAAAAAATATTATGCATGTGAAGCAAAACAAATTGTTAGAAAACTTTTTGAATTATGATATTTAGAATTTAAAGATTGTTTGCCATTTCTTGGTATATAAAACAGGCCAGGCAATGCTAGAAATTTATAAAATATGAAATATCATGGTTTGGCAAATTTAGAGCATACAGTGTTTTAGGTAGATTTTGTATGAAATACCAAGGATGCAGAATACATATCCAATCCAGCAATCTAGGATCGGAGGAAATTTTGCAGAAACATATAAAAATGATTTTGGCTTAAACAATGAATTCTATAATTCTCTGAGATCGAAAAATTTCACTACAAATAAAAAAATCCATATGGCGACCTTTACAAAATCAATCTCAGAATAATATGTCCCATACATCAGGCTTTTTTCTGTTCTGAAAAATTAAGGCATTCGGTTCCAACAATAAAAAAAAAAAAAAATCAGTCATCATTTTGAAAATTTGGACATAATAAAACCCCGAATTTTGTCCAAGAATTAAGGGAAAAAATGAGTATTTTGTCACAAGATCATAAAATAACCACAAATTTTGTCAAATGAACACAAAATATATATATATATAAATTTCATCAAAAAAATTGTGAAATGAATGCAAATTTTACCAAAAACATAGCAGAATAATTGCAAAATTTGTTAAAGAAACGCAAAAATAGCCTGCAAATTTTGTCAAAAGATTGCAAAACAACCACAAATTTTGTCAAAAGGTTGCAAAAAAATACCAAAAAATCCCTCAAAAGATCATGACGAAGAAAGACCACGGATTTCTTAAAAAAATCATGAAATTAACCCAAATTTTGCCAAAAGATTGCGAAATGAAAGTAAATTTTGTCAAAAGATCACTAAAAAAACATAAATTTCATCAAAGAGCCTCGAAAAAAAAAACAAAAACAAAACATAGTGCTGGGAGTGGATTTAACCCCCTTCTCCCACACATTCCCCCCCCCCCCCTGTTTAGTACACATTGAGGAATGCTTCAGTAAAACTCAAAATCTCATGTTAAACAATAGGGAAATAAATATATATTTTTTATTTCTCCTCTCTGTATTATCTCAAGAAGCATGAGTAATACCGGGTAATATTGCTAGTATAATATACAAATTACATTTTTTTTCCAAATATATTAAATAATTGCTGCCCAAAAATAATAAGAGCAGCAGCATGCAAAGAGAAAACTGAACCCGGAGCAAAGTTTAAATCTGGCAGTACCACCTCCCCCCCCCCCCCCTCTCTTTGTGACAGATTTCACAAAATTGAAAAGTGTGGAAATGCAAATAAATTCTATTGAATGCATATTTCATGGTTACTTTAGAATTTTAAAAGGTTTAATTTTAACAACTAAGTAATGTAAGAGGAAATTTCACTTATATTTTGGCAAAGGGTATCTGGAAAACATGTAGAATAAATGCATCTAAAGTAAAGCATAATACTTGGTAATATTTTTTAGATTATAAGAAACAACTCACATGCTGTTTTGAGAATGTATGTTTTTGTCACAAAAAATTTTCTTTTCCAAATGTGTACATATATATATATATATTTTTACAAAAAAAGAAGCAAACCAGGTTGAAAGTATAAATTTGGCACCCTTTCACTTTCTGTGCACAAGGCAATTGCCCCCATTGCCTCCCGCTTCACATGGCCCTGATTAAGAGACTGCTTGAAAGCAAATAGCAACTCAACATTGACAGTAAGTGAGTTAATAAATTGAAACCCAGGGATGTTGTGGAGGGTATACACAATATACTTTCTGGAATTTTTTAAGGAACACTATATACCTTCCGTTTCTCAAGAAAGCTATTGTATACACACTCTAGGGTATATCCTCTGTTTTTTAACTACATCACTGGTCAAAACATAACTATTCATCACTTCACTCATACTAATAAAAATAGAAAATTCTTTTCAGAAAAGAAAGAATAAAAATTAACCTTTTCAAATTCTGAGCACGGTGCACAATGTTGTTTTATAAAATAGTCTTCAGTTTGCCAGCAAGGTGCAGCTGATGTATTTTCACTTTGACCATTATGATGCTCAGGGTATTTTTCACTGGAAGGAGTAAGGAAGCTTTCAACAGCCAAAACAATCAAAGAAATGCTAAAATAGGAATAAAGACAATTGTTCGTCAAACAACAGTTTTAGAAATGTATCTACTTTCACAAGTAATGAATTTTTTTATCATTAAAAATTAAACTGTACAAAAGAATTTTTTCAAATTAAGCGATAACTACAGGTTACCAGGGGAGCAGAATATGTCCGATCTGGCGATCTAGGATCGGGGGAAATTTTAACCAACCGGGGAAATTTTGCAGAAACATACACAACTGATTTCGATTTTAACAACGAATTCCGTAATTCCCTGAGATAGAAAATTCACTACAAACAAAAATATCCGTACGGCGACCTTCACAAAATTCATGTTTATCATATCTCACGAGTGATTCTGTTACGAATTTCTCGAAAAAAAAATCTAAAAATCGTATATGGAAATACCGTTAATTTTGTCCAAGAATTACGGAAAAAATGCAAATTTCATCACGAGATCACAAAATAACTGCAAATTTTGCCTAATGTACTACAAGTTTCATCAAAAGATCACGAAATGAATACAAATTTTGTCAAAAGACCGCAAAATGAACGTCTATTTCTTCAAAAGGTCGCGAAAAACTGCAGATTTTGTCGAAAAATGCAAAACAACCACAGATTTCGTCAAAAAATCGCGAAATTGTATCAAAACATGGCAAAACAACCACAAATTTCTTTATAAGATTGCTAAAGAACGCAAATTTTACCTAAAAATGACAAAACCACCACAAATTTCGTCAAAAAATCTCTAAACGACCACACACTTCGTCTAAACGGGCAAAAAACCCTGCAAATTTCATTAAAATATTGTCAAAAGATCACAAAATAATCGCAAATTCCGTCAAAGGATCACGAAACAATCTCAAATTTTGTTAAAAGATCACAAAATAACTACAAATTTCGTCAAATGATTGCTAAAAACAGTGAATTCAGTCAAAGAGCCGCAAAAAAAAGTGCTGGGAGTAGATGCCCCCCCCCCCCCCCCCCTTCCTTCCTGGCTGTAACCTTTTAAAAAATTTGATGTGAATTTCAGAATTTTTTTTCCCACTCAGAATCACTTGTCTTACATACTTGTGCATAAGTTGAGAAATAATGGAAAAATGGATTTTCGATGCATATGGTAATACAGCATTTATCTATAACATACCGTAAAAATTTTGGGGGAATTTTCATATGGATTGGGGGAAATGTTGATAGTAGAAACATTTTCTGCACTCCTGCAGGTTACCAACATTTAATTACGTCCTTTACTTTGCACAAATCACAGTGTGAATGCCAGGAAAATGACAATCTGAAATTCTAAGTTTTAATTGCTTTATTTATGTTATTAGAAATGTAATGTCTCTTGAAAATACAGCAGACTCCCTCAAATCTGCAATTTTTTAAAATCATCCAATAATTTACAGATGTAAACAATGAAACTTTCAGTTCAGATGTAGGGACAAAATTTTTACTTATTTATTTTAATATCAATTTTTATATTAATCTATATTTTTCATTAATATTACTGAATTCTTGCTTTTTTATGTATCTTTTATATCCTACGAGTGTAGTGATTCTTAAAGTCCTTCAAAATCAGTGTTGATTTCAGGGGGTAACATTCCCTCCCAGAGCAGTGAGATGTCCTCCCCCCCCCCTCCCCAGGAACTCTATAATGTATCTCCAATCATCATATTTCCTGTATAGTAATAAACAGGAAATATCAATCTTCAATTTGAAAAGGCTGTGAAATTTAAAAATGCTCTTAGAATTTTATAAAATTAAATTAATTTTTTATGTCCACACTAACCCCCCTCTCCCCTACCAGTAGCTGTCCTGATGATTTGAAACGGGGAACTGGATAGTAAACAGAACAAATAAAAGGCAGGTTCCTTATGAGCTGGTCTTTGAATCCACATTATTCACCTCTAACCCAAATAACAACCGAAACCCAATTTTCCAGGATATCATAAAAGGAAAACGTAATCGAACGAACGGTTCTTTAGATGTACATATACTTATTTTTATTGAAACGAAATTAAAATTAGCGAACAATCAGAAATGTTTTTATGAATTAAGGACGTCTTTTCGTTTTATTAAAATACAGATAACAATTACGTAAATCATCTACACCAAATTACCTAATAATTAAATAGAAACTCATATGAAAAATCGAATAACTAGTATATAAGGATTATGTTTACCATTAGTAAAATAAAGACAGATAGAATAAAAATTCAGAGAAATTAACAATGTACATCACTTGATTAAAAGAAAAATTAAATTTAATAATAATACTTTTGTGTATAAACGCACCTAATCAAAAAAATGATCAAAATAATCATACGCTTGAATGTGCAAAATTCAATCATATTTAACAATTAATAAAAAGCCAATATCAAAACATTCAAAGTTTATACGCATCATGAAACATCCTATAAAAATTATTATATCGTGAAATGTTTACATTTATTACATTCGGATTCGGTCTTCGATACATGTTTGATATAAGGTGTGTTCGCACTGCACATGCGTGCTCAGAAGATTTTGCATGGAGTAGATCTCATCAAAGAATTTTTTTTTAAATAATTCAATTATTGTTTTATTGCTATGATTTAAAATTTATGGTGAAAACATGTGCTGTTATGATAGTGCTTATAATAGAAAAAATTGGTGCTGTTTATTACACTGCTAGACATTTAGAAAGTCGATAATACCCAGTACTGAACGGTTATCCCATCCGCGATAGAGCTCACTCCATGTTCCTATCTCCTGAACTCGATTGACTAAAAACAATGAAACGTCTGTAAAATTGGTTAACTGCAACAATAACTGTTAGTTCATATTTACCAAAGTGAACTGAAGAAATTGAAATTTTCTGTTATGGAAATAGTAAACATCTCTCTGTTGGTTTCTTAACTATTAATGATAGAAATTTAAAAAAAAGTTCAGTATCTTTGTACAGATCGTCATCATGGGTAAAGGTTACAATAATTACATGTGCAAGAAACCATTTCATCCAGGATCTAAAGCTAATATAAAGAGAGTTAGTCTGACCTTGTTTATTTGTTAATGAACTATATTTTTGTTCAGGAATTATGTTTATAAATTATCTTATCATCCTGAATATATGTACTTCTTCAAAATTCGCTTGGATGTTTAGCTGGCTTATTCTAATATTATTTAATTAAAATCTAGATTTGTACATAGGTTTGACATACATCTTTATTTTCATTGTTTCAGTCTTTTAATTTTTGTATGAATTTTTGATTATAAGATGTGCTATATTGAGGTCCTGAGTATGCCATTGTTTAGGTTAATTCTTAAAACAATCCACTTTGCCTAGGTGACTTTTTTTGGCGCGATATATAAATATATATATGTAATTTTGTATTAAATTTGATAATTTATATATTGTTTTACAATTAATGATTTTATATGTATAAGATGTAAGAAATTATAGAAATCAGACTTATTTTTTTTAAATAAATTTATTCTCAATTTGGATATGTCCCCGTTGATTAATAATCACCAATTTGGCGTGGTAGCCAGCTATCCCATTTTATCATTAATTCAATTGAACTCCTGCCTACAATTGTAACTTCACATGAGCCTTTTCAACTGCAGGTGACACAGACCTGCACCAAACGAAAATATCTGCTACAAATAAGTTGTTTTGACCATTTCTACCTGAAAACAGCCATTTTATTTATTCCTTCTTAGCACCATTTTGTTTCCTCCAAAGAATTTTCTTTTTTTTAACATTTAGCATTCTGTTCCGAATTTTCAGAAAAATTAGGTCATCTTGCTCAAAATATATTGCGAATTTTGACAAATCGTCACCGAAAAGAAAGCAATTTCATCAAAGGATTGTGAGAAAAGCAAAAATTTAATCACAGGATTGCAAAAAAAAAAAAAAAAAACTTAACATTTTGATTAAATTTCACAAAGAAAGGAAGAAAGAAAAACTCAAATTTAGATCAATAAATCGCAAAAAGTGGCAAATTTTGTATAAAGATCACAAAAAATAAAAAAAATCCAGCAAGTTTTTAGAAAAGGTTGCGAAAGAAAACAACAGACATTATCAAAAGATCGCAGAAAAAGGTAGACTTCATCAATAAATTTCGAAAAAAAACTCCACATATTTCATCAAAAAATCTGAGAAAAATGGCAAATTTCTTCAAAAGTTCAAGGAAAAAAACACCTCAAATTTCACCAACGGATCTAAAAAAATAATGACAAATTTCGTTGAAAGATCTCAGGAAAAAAATCCGACCGATTTCGTCAGAAGTTTGTGAAAAAACTACAGATTTTGTCAAACGATTGTGAAAAAATGACTGATTTCGTCAAACGATTGTGAAAAAATGACTGATTTCGTCAAACGATTGTGGAAAAATGACTGATTTCGTCAAATGATTGTGGAAAAATGACTGATTTCGTCACACTATTGTGGAAAAATTGAAATTTTGTCAAAAGAGCATGGAAAAATGACAGATTTCGTCAAAAGATCGTGAAAAAATGGCAGATTTTGTCAAAAGATTGCAAAAAACAGTAAATTTCTTCATAGGGACACGGTTGCTGCGTCCTTTAAACAATTGTGTCACAATTTTTAAATGGATATTTTTAATTTTTTATGTATTTGACAAATTTTTATCTTTTTTTTTTTTTTTTTTTTTTTGTTCAACTTCTAAGGGTTTACTGCATTGTAAGGTACCATATAGTGACATGCTACAATACATCCACAGCAGAATATGCTTAAAAGTGTGACATATATTGCAGAACAATGGACTTCTTTACAGAATGATATAACAGGAGTTCTGGGCGATCTAGGATCAGGGAAAATTTTGCTGGAAAATATTGATAAGTTATTAGCAAAATTAATGAGGATGCATTATGCTTACCATGTTTTGTCCCTTTGAGGGGCAAGCAATTGCGTTTGTGTAATTCTAAACTGCCACTGGAGATATGAGAAAATTACATTTTGAAATAAGAAAAATCACTTTTGCAAGTTTTATCCACCAAAGTTAGAAAAATAAAATCTAATAAAAATTTTAGGTGCAAATCTTCATTAATTGTAAGTGGGATAAAATATATCCAATTGCCCCTCAAGGAGTTAAATCAAATGATAAAAAATTCCTATTTTAATGTATCATTTGTTCATTAAAATTACATGCAAAATTTGCAGACAGTTTATGAATTTTTAAAAGCTTGTCGCGGACAGCAACAGCGTTTTCTGCCACTGGGATATACATTATCTAAATCCTTATGACGAAATGCAGAACGATTAATTATTTGATGTGGCTGATGATTATAATTTTCATATTAATCATATAAGATATAAAAATATATTTCCCCCCTTTCTAAACACAATTATTGATGCTCAAAGACAGCTAATAAATATTCTCACAAGTTTTAATAATAATTGAAAAATCTAGATAATTACCTACCTGAGCTCATGAAACAACACAGCATCAAGAATATTAATATTAAAGCATTTAATTTTAATGCTTGATACTAAAATAAAATTAATCACTTATTGTTGCTTCATATTGACTATTGAATTAACACCAATATGTCAGCGATGAGGGGAAGAGGTGAAGCTTAGGGCTGCTGTCTAATCGAGACCTGCAGAGCAGTGGCTAAAGTTTTGTTTTGTTTTTCTGTTAAGAAAATTTTATTCCACATCCACATACTCTATAACAATGTCACAACATGTTCACATAACTAGAATATAACTATGGCTGCAAGTTGAGAATAGACTAAACGATTAGAAGGAATATTTTCTGATTTCGAATGTTCACACCAACTTTTTTTCGATAAAAGTTTTACATTTTATAAATAAACATTTTTAAATGTCTAAATTTAATTGTGAAGTAAATAACTTGCAGCAATTTGTATATATTAGATGTTTTTTAGATTGAAATTATTTTTTATTTATTTTGTTATACAAGCACAAGCCCTTGTGCAGCTGTATCTGTCACACACCTCTTAGGACTGCTCTATGTGTCTTTAAATTTTACTCGTATTAAACTATTTTTACTGTAAAATCTAGAATATTTGCATCGTTAGTGTTCCAATTCATTTCTCTATTGATATGCCTATGCAGATTTGGAATTGAAGGTTTTTCCATTCTATGTATTAAATGAAGACTTTGTGGAATTTATGTCATGTATATGCCTATATATATTTGAAACACCCGTTTTGTCTGTAAAATAGTTTTTATCTTTGATCTTTTTTCTTGATTTGTTAAATAAAGCTTGTAGTTGTTCTAACCTGATTTTATTGTCTGTTTTTTACACATTGCACATGTTCTGTTTACAGCTATTTAAATTGATCTACATATTTATATTTTTCCTTCAGTTTGAGTAAACTTAAAAATATACAGGCTTATTCTATATGTGTTATTGCTGTGTTACTTTATTTTATTAGAGAATACATCCCACTGTAATCCCTATTTTTGCCTTCATCCATCCATCCAGTCCTCCCCCCCTCCTCCTCCTCCAATAAACTTGATTTTCCAAGATCCATGTTCACTCTAGAAAGAAAAAAGGAAGGATGGCATAAGATAATTTATTATTGCCTTTAGTTAAAGGGGTAAAACTGTGAGTTTTCCGTTCCAGAGCCGAGAGGCTCCATGCGGTCCAGTCAGGGAGGTCATGAGACTTCCAATGAGGAGGAACCAAGTGACGCCCGGTTTCACAACAGCGCCAGGAACAACAAGCAGGGGCACCAGGCACACGACCAATAGGTCACGGCCCGGCGGCTCTCCAACCGCAGCCACCGAAACGACACCGCCCACGCCCCACAAGGCTACACCGAGGGGAGCAACTGAGCAGACGCCATAGCAAAAGCTGCCTGAACACCCGCTGATCAGCGGGCCCAGCCTTCTGGGAAAGCAACTCGAGTTCTCGTTACATACAAGGGAAACCTGGAAAAACCTTGTATAGTCGCTTCGTCCGAATCACGTCTACAAGAGGCCTCGGACTCCTCTAATAGAGTGTTGCGTTTGAGCGAAGTTAAAGGGGTAAAAAAGAAATGGGGAAAAAAGTAATTTTTATGTATGATTTGATAAATAAAGTAACATTAATTTTAAATGATTTTATGATATAAAAATAAAAAGTACAATTAAATTACAAACATGATTGAATAATTTCCTGTTGTATTACTTTTAAAAAGGGCAGGGTGCATTTTGTAAATTTTAAAAAAGGCAGGGTGCTGCACCCTTCAAAAATGACCTGGAATGAATACTACATCAGTCATAGTAAATCATATTCAAAGAAATCTTAGAAATTGTACAAAGTTAAAACAAGTTGAAAAATTAGAATTTTTCTGCCTTAACTATAAGTATTATGAAAACTTTTAAGCACAGAAATTAATAATTCTCAATAATATTTGCTGTTGCAGTATTTTCAAAGCAAAACACATTTTTCATTAGTGAATATTTTGGCTAATTTTAAAAATATGAGGGAATAAATGGCATCTATTGTTTCTCAAATATGTATTTCAAAATTATAAGACCCTCCTGTGAAGAAAGTTCTGAAATGGAACACCTGCATTGGTAATACTATAATGGTATTTCATACTTGTATGTCAATTTTTTCATTTGTTTAAAATATTACCTTGATAGATTTGTGTTTTTAATGTATTAATTTAGAATAGATTTATTATATTTAGATGGTAATCACTATTTATGTATTTTTATTTTATTTATTCATTTATTTATTTTTTGTCATATAGGCCTGGATGGCAGAACAAAAAACAGAAAATGAAAAAAAGAAACAAGAAGAGCTTAAAGTGCAATATGAAAAAGAACAAGAGTTATACAATAATAGGTAATGATTTTTTTTTTTTTTTTTTTTTGTGTGTGTGGAATGTCATTTAGGCCAATGGATTGTATTTTTCTCTTGTATATAGGGGAGAGTGGGACAGTAGGTTTTTCTCTTTATGTATCATTCTAAACATTTCATCAATCATACACAAGATGAAACAATAATAGCTTAATCTTCAGTTGAAAAAAAAAATGATCAAAAATGACAAGAAAAGCAATGTCCAAGATCACATTTTTCCCCTAAGAAAAAATGAAACATCCAAATTCTTTCTATGATTTTTCCCTATGAGTAAACGACATATCCCTTTTTTGTCGCTTATTCCGAAAGAGAAACGGGATGTTTCATTTTCTCTTAGGGAAAAAAATGTGATGATAGACATCACTTTTCTCATAGATTTTGTCATTTTTTTATTAAAAAATATCACGAGGCCCCACTTCTTTTTCTTTTTCTTTTCCATGTTTTTGTACATATGTACAACTATTGCATGACATATTTTTTTTCATTCAACTGTGGTGCTTTTTTGAAATAAACTAGGGTAACATCTCCAGTAATTGGCACATTAAGAATTTGTATTTGAACTTACTTCAATTTTCATTACCAAGAAATGTAATATTTACTTGCAAATATTTTTTTAAAAAAAGAATGCATATTTCTATTTTGCCCATTAAAAGCAAAAAATTTTGAAAAAGTATTTTTATAAAAATATATTTATAAAATGTTGCTATAATGACCAATAATTGGCACCTAGAGCACCAATGTATGACACCTTGTGATCCAGTAATTGGCAAATGTTTTTATATTTAAAAAACTTTATATTTTGCATTGGGTTTAACTGCTTCAAATGAATTTACTGTAGATGAAGATGCCATATTTCAGGTTTTTGAGCATAAGAAATCAGCATATTAGTCTGAAACGTGAACACTTTAAAACAGTATAATATATTTATATTAATACCCAGTAATTGTCATATGAAGCTTTAATGGATTCCAATTACTGATAATATTTCATATTTTCAAATAAAAACAAATGATAAACAAATTAGTCTATAACACTAACAGTATTGCCAAAATAAGTGGTTTAATCTCAAATCTTGCGAATTCCTTGTATTTGGAATAGGTGCCAATTACTTGGAACTAGCAAAACTGAAGCACCATAAATTGGCATCTATCATTAATTCAAAAATCCAAATATTTGTGTCAAGAATACATTTACACAATTAAAGTAATCCTTTTCAACTAAACAAAACTGTTGTCCAGAGTTGGAAAAAAAAGGTTTTTTTTGAAAAAAAACCCAGTTTTTTTGGTTTAAACTGGGTTTTTTTTAAAACATCCGTTCTTATTATATATGAGGAGGCCAGAAGCCAAGGGACAAAATTGAAAAAAATGGCCATGGGGCGCAAAAAAATCGCTCTTACGCGTCCCACGGGCCGCGTAATTTCGTTAAAAGATCGCGAAAAAACGGCAAATTTCGTTAAGAGATCATGAAATAACGACTAATTTTCGTCAAATTTTGTCAAACAATTATCGAAAAAATGACTAATTTCATTCCAAAACCCAAAACAGAAGGAAGTTTTCTTCTAAAGATAAAAAACGGCAAATTTCGCCCAAAAAATCGCGAAAAACAGCAAATTTTTTTCAAAAAATTGCAGAAAAATGGCAGATTTCTTCAAAAAATTACGAAAAAAGGCAGATTTTTCAAAAATATTGCAAAACAAAGGCAGATCTCTTCAAAAAAGTGCAAAAAAACGACAAATTTTGTCCGAAAATCGCGAAAAAACGGCAAAATTTGTCAAAAAAAATCATGAAAAACGAAAAAATTCTTCAAAAGATTGCAAAAAAAAAAGACAAATTTTGTTTAAAAAGTGCTAAATAACGACTAATTTCCGGTAAATATTGTCAAAAAATTCGCGAAAAAATGGCTAATTTCTTCCTAAAACCCGAAAAAACGGCAGATTTCTTCGAAAGATCCCGAAAAAACAAAAGATTTCGTCAAAATAATGCAAAAAAACGGAAATTTCGACTAAAAAAAAAAAAAAAAGCACAAAAAATATATATGTATTTTTCTGTTTTAAAACCTAATTTTCCAACTTCAAAATTGTTGTTGCTGCTCCAAAAACTGATTTTCCTGCTTCCCAATCGGTTTTTTATTGCTCCAAATCTTTCTGAGTGAATGTGACTGTGTGAAGCACCATTTCATTGCAAAGTACCCATTTATTCAACAAAAATATCCCTTTTTTCAGCAAAAAAGTCTTTTTCAATAAACCTGTTGTGCCCCATTTTTAAAGAAATGCAAACAGTAGTGATACTTGTTATCTTCAACACTTAAATAAGCATTATTTTATAATTAAATTTGTATCTTGCACATTTATTCTTTAAAAAGTACAGAAAATTTCTCTTAAATTAATATTGGTTTTAATTATTTATTATTATTAAAACAATTATTGCATTTTCTTTTTCTTGTGCAAATGAACAAGTTCAATTTTTGCATCGAAAAATATGACTTATTATTAGTGGGGACCCGCATTTGTAGAAAATGGACCCAGTATTTTAGAAGTCCTGGGTCCCGGGGACCCAGGATTTTTCAAGTCCAACTGCATCAATGACACTAGCTACAATTCCACCACTCTGGCTAGAATCTGGAGAAAAATCGAAAAAAAATTACATTAAACCCTACAGTCAGTTGAAATAAGTAATGGCAAATAAAATATCTAATAAATAATTTGATAGTTTTCCTTTACGTACTGTTTATTTATTTTTTAGCAAATTATATTTTACATTTTAATATGCTGAAAATTTTGGATAAATGTAAAGTAAGATTGATTTATTTTCCGGAGTGTGTGTGTGTGGGGGGGGAGACCACTCCAAGTGTTAAAATTATTTAATAGAGTTTTATGTAACGGACCAGTGCTGATGTCTGCGGACCAGTAAATTCTCATGCTTACTGCTCCTTGGGACCAGTGACTTTTTTTTTAGGAATTCTATCGCTGTGGATAATTCTTACTTGAGATACGATGACTGAAGAATGAAGACAGAAGCCGTAAAAAAAGACAGACTTTGAAGAGAACATCCACTTCTTTATTATATTTTTGTCAGGAAAATTAACTTTGGTCACCGACCCTAAGATCTGCGAAAATGCTTCGGAGAGATTTTAATCCACATGCACTTGAAGGAGCAGCCCATCAGTTAATTTAAAATGAATACGGGAAAACCTGTAAGAATTCTATAACAGGCGGAATTATATTACGAGTTGTTCTTGCGATTCGCCGAATGCGCACGGCACGGCCGGCGGCTACCGTTCCAATCTACATTCCTTTAACTTGTCATCAGACTTAATTCTGCTTTAAAATTAACCACGTTTAGTATTTAAATGCATTCTACGGGGAGTCAAAAGTAAAAGGACGCTAAGTTTAAATTGATTAGAGAATTAATATTTCGTCACTCTCTTAAAAGGCAAATTAAAAGAAATCATTTTAAAAGGATTATTTCAATTTGTTTTACGCACGCAACAGAACGCCCTTATGTGATGTGCAATCGGCGCAATGAAGAAGCGAGGGCGGATCAAAGCCTACCGTGACATCATCATAATACATCGCGACGCAGGAGCAAGTGGATAGCACGTTCCGACAAAACAGCAAAGAGCGTCAAACTCACAATGTGCAATCGTAAAATCAAAAATACAGACTTATACAGGGGTGATTCTCGTCCGAAATTTCCGAAAATTTCAGGCATCCTCTTCCGAAAATTTGAAATTGGGTTATCAGTTCCGCATAGTTGCCAACTTGTATGGTTTTGCGCGCGGAAAAAAACAATTGTGTAGAAATGCAAACTTCGTGATAAGATCGCCGAAATAGCATACATTTCGTCAATATTTCATGGAAAAACGACGATTTCGTCAATGTTTTTGTAAACGAACTTTGTCAAAAGATCGATGAAAAACGCGAATTTCCTGTGCGGATCGCGGAAAAAACGGCAATTTCACTAAATATCGCAGATAAAACGCTGATTTCTTCTGAAGACGGCGGGAAAACGCCGATTTCGTCTAAAGATTGCGGATATAACGCCGATTTCGTTAAAAGATCGCGGAAAAAAACGCCGTTCTCGATAAAAGATCGCTTAAAAATATTTTGTCAAAAGAATATTTGAAAAAAATACGCCGATTTCATCAAAAGATCACGGAAAAAAACGCCGATTTTGTCAAAAGATCGTGGGAATAAAAAGCCGTTTTCGAGAAAAAATCGCGTAAAAAAGCAAATTTTGTCTAAAGATCGTTGAAAAAACGCCGATTTCACTTAAAAAAATACATGAAAAAATGCCGATTTCGTCAAAAGATCGCGGAAAAACCGCCGATTTTGGCAAAAGACCGCAACAAATCGCCGATTTTGCTAAACATTGCTGATTTCGTCTGAAGATAGCGGAAAACGCTGATTTTGTCCGAAGATTGCTGGAGGGGGGGAATTCAAGACCCCCCCCCCCCCATCCCCCCGCCGATTTCCGAAAATGCTATGCGAATTTCCGAAAAAAAATTTTCATCCAGAATCACCCCTGGACTTATATTTAAGGAATTCTCGCTGCTTAAATGAAAAGAGGAATAAAAAGGCTACGATAAACTAAACACTGTGAGATTCATATCACATGCTGAACCTGAAGTTTGTTATTAAAAAAATAATTTATCTTTGCAAAAACAATATTTTCAATAATAAATTAAATTTTCTAATTTAGATTTCATGTAATTATACTTTAATTCTTTTACATAGTTAATATACTTTAACTTTGAGCATTTGTTTTGGTTTCTTCCATTTCTTCCAGTTTTTTCCATTTCTTCCGGTTTTTTCCAGTTTCTTCCACTGTCCTGGAAGAAATAGGTTTCTTCCGGAAGAAACCCAACCCTGTATTTAGGGTAATAGAGTGTTATTGTCCATAGCCAAATACGTATTCTAATAATTTTGAACAGCCCTATGTTTTATCTGTCGGTTGATATATATTGCATAATGAGGAAATTTAGTTTAACAAGAAAACACATAACAATTTGAAGTTTCTTTTTCAACAGCTTATACTAATAGATGGAAACACACTTGTATACTTTTGTTTATCCTGTAATTTACCTTGAACCTTTATTATACGCCAGTATTTAGCTAAAATTTAGTTCAAACTAAAACACCCTTAAGACTACTAAAATCACATTTTCAGATATTATCAATCACAGATCACCATGTATGAAATTTTGTGCGTGACCATGTATATCATTTTATCTATATTTTACAAGCATTTCTTTCATGGTTGGCGAGTTTTTGCCGAAGGTGGAAAAAACCTGGTAAAAACCGTCCTGGCAAAAATAGGTTTTAGCCAAAGAGGCGAAAATAGGCTGTCCATTTAATTTTTTTTTTCCCAAAAAGAGATAAAATATTTCACGAAAGAAAAAAACTGCATATATAATTAAAAAATCAATATTATTCTAAATTTATTTTAACTTTTAGGTTAAATAAGTATAATTATGCATTTTATGACAGAATACTAATTTTTATAACAAGGTTATAAATGAAAAAAATACCAATTTTATATAAATAAATAGAAACTTCATTTATTCATGTTTATACAATTATTAATTCATATAATAGAACTGTTGAGACTAAGTAAAGAATTTATGTTTATAGTTTATATATATTCAAAATTCGAAGAAACAATTATAGTAACCTAAATTTAATTTAATATAAAATTATATTTAAAGCTGAAAACTGTTAAATTTCAAATATTTCAGCAATATCTTCCTCGCATCCTAAATTTTGCTGCTTTAGCATGGCATAACAATAAAGTTTTGAAAGAGTATCTGTTGATAGTTTATTTCGAATCTTAGTTTGCACAAATGAAAAACTTGAAGAAAATCTTTCAATAGCAGCACTACTTGCTGGACATATTTGATGGTGTGCTTAAATGATTAAATTTGTGAAAAGTTCAATTTGAAGGTGAAATGTCTATTTGAGAGACAAATAATTTTATGAAGGGTCCTGTTTGAGATTAAAGAATTTTGTGAAGGGTCCTGTTTTAAGATAAAATATTTTATGAAGGGTCCTTTAAAGAACCTAAAATTTTTCTAAACATATCCCTGACTTAAGGTAAAATAATTAGGTATGTAATTTTTTATTTTGTTCTTAAATTCTTAAAGAAGACTGAATCCCTCTTATTTTTTAAAGATTTAAAATATTTAATATTAATTAATTAGCAAATTAAATTAAAATATTAAATAGTACACTGTTAAATTTAATTGTTTATAACACTAGGAGTGGGCGATGTAGAGATTTCTTAAATCGATTTATCATCCATCTAACATCGCGATTTAGTGCTACATCGCGATTTAGCACTAATTTTACCCTTTATAATACGAAACCTATTATTTAATTTTTAGTAACAAAATACGGGCTTTATGCACCCCCCCCTCCCCCCGCGCTTGTATTAATTTAGCATTTAATTGTTCAAACAACTAAAAAATATATATTTTACACACACACACACACAAAAAAAAAACTGAATTTTTTTTTTTTTTTATTAGTGATCGATTTTAATATTTTTTATAAACTCATCCTTAAAGAAATTTAAAAAAAAAGGATTTTTTCATTGTGTCTGACTTGTTTTGGATGCTACAATCTAAATTACTTGAGTAGGGGAGCCTGGGGGCAACTTCCAATAACATGCTCAAATAGTTCTTCATTGCTAATAATATGCATGCACTTGTTTTTACGGACACTGATTTAAAAACTTATTGAAGTAAGACAGAAGCAGATTCACTGATAAATTTAGCTGTTCATTTACCACCAGAAGAATAGTAGTATAAAAAAGAGGGGGGGGGAGAGAGATATTTGAGAAAAAGGGTGCAGTTTTGTTTTTGTTTTTTAACTTTTAGATTATAAGAAATTTTTTTAATATAAATGTTGACATTCATATAGTGAATGGAGAAGGATTCAAAGGCCACATTACCAAAGTTGCTGATTTTTTTGAGATCGTTGGCCCCTGTAAGATTAGTAATAAAACAATCTTACATACATCTTTTTAATGATAAGTATATGACAAAAAAAGTAGAAGACTGCAAATCTACAGAAAAATCCATTAAATGCTCCCTCATTCTGCTGTAAAAAACAAATTACCTGAAACATTACAGAACTCACTTAAAATATTTTTAATTAATTAAATAATTAATTAAAACAAGTATTCTAATGTTACACAAACATATGAAAAATACTTTTTCATCAAAATAATGCATAAAAAAATATACTAAGGATGGATTAATTTAAATTTTAACCATAAAACTTTTTTATATTTTTCTCAGACATAAATAGTGAATCAGTTACAAATAAAACACAAAAAAAATGTTATTTGGATTTTAATTAATAAATAAATGTGTTTTTAATGCACTACACACATCAAATACAGTTGGCTTCTATACTGGTGAGTGTATTTTGCTTCATTAAACAGTATATCTTGGGGGGGGGGGGGGGGAGGATAATCCAAGAACTGACCATGGAAGAAGGAATATGAACGGGAAGGAAAACGAAGCCTCCTTCCCCTTAGGAGCAGGGTGATCGTCGATGCCACCGGATTTCTGTGAGGTTCACCCATATCCCAGCATTCCCTGAGGAATGGCAACTGTTTGGCGCATTAATCCCTTATTTGGCCTTTCTTACACTCAAAGCGAACAGGGACGGGTGGGTGCTGATTTCTACGGCGAGAGGTAAAACAGATGCCAAGTTATCGCCAATCGAAAAATTCGCCAAGGTTGCCGGCAGTTCAGGGTCACACTTGTCCCAGAATTCTCGGTTCGCCTCCGTTGACCGGTTTTCCTTCCCGTTTATATTCTTTGTTCCATGGAGCTGACCATGCAACAGAAATTGAATTTTGAAGATACTGAAATGTCCTTGAAATCCATTTGCATCCAGTGTGAAAAAAGAAGTAAATTATTTGAAATGCATGTGAGATCAAAGATTATGACTATATTTTCCAGAATAAAGATATATTTCTTGAAAAAATAATCAAACTGAATATACTAAAAGCACATGGCAAAAACCCCCCGCAATATTGAAAATACAAAAACGTCATCGAAATCTGCTTGCATCCAATAGAAAAAAGAATTAACCAGTTCTCTAATTAGACGCAATCAATGTAGATATGCATATTTTGATGAAAAAAATTGTATTTCACTTGGCGATCAATAATTATTATTTTAAGTCGCCACTTGGCGAGTGATGACTAGAGTGGCGATCGATGACCAATAAATTACTTGAAATGCATATGGAATCAAATCTGATGAATATATTTTGTAAAATAAAACTGTATTTCTTGAAAAAAAAAAAAAAAAAAAAAAAACGCGGCAAAGAAAACGAAATATTGAAAATAGAGCCATGTCATTGAAATCTGTTTACATCCAGTAGGAAAAAGAAATAACCACTTTTCTAATTAGATGTAATCTATGTAAAGATGTATATTTCCATGAAAAAAACTGCATTTCACTTGGCGATTGAAAATAGATTTTTTAATCGCCACTTGGTGAGTGACGACTAAAGTGGCGATCGATGTCGATAAATTTACTTGAAATGCATGTGAAATCTAACTTTATGAATTAATATATTTTCCAAAATAAAACTTTTATTTCTTGGAAAAATAATTCCAACTGAATACACTAAAAGAACATGACAAAAAACCAAAATATTGAAAATACAGCTAAATCATTGAAATCTGTTTGCATCCAGAAGGGAAAAGAAATAACCACTTTTCTAATCAAATGTAATCAATGTAGAGATGCGTATTTCCATGAAAAAAGCTGCATTTCACTTCCGATCGAAAAAAGTTTTTTTAATTGCTAGTTTTATATCTTTAATTACCGCATGGCAAGTGTCGGCCGCTAATTTTTATCTGTATTAAATCAAATCCTGCTACATCGATTTGACACATAGGGGGCGCTATGGGCGGCTCAACCCCCCCCCCCTGAAAAAAGATTCCAAGGTCACTCAATGAATTTCTATTCCGAAAATGCAAATGAAATTCTGTTCAAAAATCTGATTTAGTTTTGGGACCCTTTCACAGTTTTTCAGAATTACTAAATTGTATCTAAAATAAGCGTTTCAGCACTCCCTCATCCTATTTGTACATATGAAGCTAACATGATGTTTAATTTTTCACCAGTTATAGACAAAAAATTTTCATCATCATTTACTTTTTTTAGCATAAAATGAAGTTATTACAACAGTTTAATGAGAAACATAGTATCTACAATGTAAAAATGCACTCATTTATCTTTCTGTGTCAGAGAAAGATAAAAAAACAAATAAGCTCCCCCCCCCCTACATTTTCTTGAGCTATCCCCCCCCCCCCCCCCCATTATTCACTTCTAGCTACGGTCCTGACCTTGCTAAATCGATTTAACACATACTTACTCTGTTTTCCCTAAATCGTCTTTTTCATACATCGCTTTTTTCCTAAATCGGAAAGCATTGAGGCAAGGCTACATCGTTTCGCTACATCGCGATTTAAGAACTGGCTAAATCGTGACGTCTGATGTATCTAGTGAAAACCAATAGTTAAATCGGATTTCCGATGTAAGCGTTAAATCAGGCTATATCATTTCGCTACATCGCGACGTCAGATGTATCTATTCAAGACCAATAGTTAAATCGGAATCCCCATGTATTAAAACGATTTAAGGCTCAGACTTGCAAATTTGAATTTTAACTTTAATATTGCTCCCCCCCTCCCCACAAGCATAAATAGTGAATTATTAATAAATAAAACACAATAAATTGTTTTTTGGATTTTAATTAATAAATGCAGTGTTGCAGTTGATAATAAGTGCAGTTGAATTCAGACACTTTTCTCCGGGAGGTATTTCCGTGGCTCCGGGGGGGGAGAGAAATTGCACATTTTGACCATTAAAAACACAAAATTTCCGGAGAAGGGACCCCCTTAATAAATGTGTTAGTAATACACTACACATATCACATGCAGTTGACATCTATGCTAGCAGTAGCGTATCTAGACTTATCATTTCAAAGGGGGCTGAGATACAACATACATTTCTGAGAGGGTAGCGCCGTGCAAAAGGGCGGGAGAAGGGGGGGGGGCGAAGGGAGCGGTCGCCCCGGTGCGGTAACATAGGAGGCGCCAAATTTATACTACCACCGTAATACAGTTGGCATCTATACTGGTGAGTGTATTTCGCATCATTAAACATTATTATCTTGGGGAAAAAAAAAATAATCCAAGAGCTCAGCATGCAACAGAAGTCGAAAATTGAAGGTACTGAAATGCCCTTGAAATCCATTTGCATCCAGTGTGAAAAGGAATAAGTTATTTGAAATGCATGTGGAATCAAAGCTGATGAATATATTTTCCAGAATAAAGCTCTATTTCTTGAAAAACTAATCAAACTGAATATACTAAAAGCACATGTCAAAAAAACACCACAATATTGGAAATACAAAAACGTCATCGAAATCTGCTTGCATCCAATAGAAAAAGAATTAACCAGTTCTCTAATTAGACGTAATCAATGTAGATATGCATATTTTGATGAAAAAAACTGTATTTCACTTGGCGATCACTTTAAGTCGCCACTTGGCGAGTGATGACTAGAGTGGCGATCGATGACCAATAAATTACTTGAAATGCATATGGAATCAAATCTGATGAATATATTTTGCAAAATAAAACTATATTTCTTGAAAAAAATATCGAACTGAAATAGATAAAAGAATGCGGAAAAGAAAACGAAATATTGAAAATACAGCCATGTCATTAAAATCTGTTTGCATCCAGTAGGAAAAAGAAATAACCACTTTTCTAATTAGATGTAATTAATGTAGAGATGCATATTTCCCTGAAAAAAACTGCATTTCACTTGGCAATTGAAAATAGATCTATTAAATCGCCACTTGGCGAGTGACGACTAGTATGCCAACAAATTACTTGAAATGTGTGTGGAATCAATGCCGATGAATATTTTTGCAAAATGAACTGCATTTCTCGAAAAAATAATCAAACTGAACACAGTAAAAGAACTCTGCAAAAAAACAAAATATTGAAAATTCAGCTATGTCATTGAAATCTGTTTGCATCCAGTAGGAAAAAGAAGAAAACACTTTTCTAATTAGATGTAATCAATGTAGAGTTCCATACTTCTATGAAAAAAACTGCATGTCACTGGGCAACCGAAAATAGATTTTTTTAACTGGCACTTGGCGAATGACGACAAGGGTGGCAAACGAAGGAAATTTTTTAATTGTCACTTTTACATTTTAAATATCCACATGGCAAGTGATCACTGCTAATTTTAAATCAAATCCTACTAAATGAATTTGACACCAGCTTTCAATGTTTTTCTTAAATAGTCTTATTCTTAAATCACCTTTTTCTTAAATCGAAAATACTGAGGTTTGTGATGTGTGATGTGTGTTTAAATTGGATCCTCTAAATCGATTTAACACCAACTTGCTCTGTTTTCCCTAAATCATATTTTTCTTACATCACCTTTTTCCTAAATCAGAAAGCATTGAGGCTTGCAAAGTTTGCTTAAATCGATTTAACACTAGTTTGACATGCAAGCAGTATATACACCAAAGTAGATAACTCAATTTTCTGATGTTAACTCTGAATCATTATTTGAAATCAATTTAAAATCAATGGCTAAATCACGATTTAAGAGTGACTAAATCGCGATGTAAGACAATGGCTAAATCGCGATGTAAGGCGATGGCTAAATCGTGATGTATAGCAATGGCTAAATTGCGATTTCCGATGTATCGATTTAAGAAACTGACTAAATCGCGATTTCCGATGTAAGCTTTAAATCGATTTAAGAGATAAATCGATTTAAGGCCCAGGCCTAAACATTACTATCCTTATTAGCATGCAGATTTTATTACGCATTAAAGACAAATAGGTTTTTTCCATTTTTGCCGGTTTTTTCCATTTTTCCCCTGGTTTTTTCCAGTTTTTGCCACTGTCCTGGCAAAAATACCCTTTTGCCGGCAAAAATGCCAACCCTGATTTCTTTGTAAACTGAATGCAGTTATTATGCTTATTTAAAAGCAATCTTTAAGTAAATTACGCTCATGTTCAGTAACCTTTACGAAATCTTTTGTATAGCCCTGTATATGAACTATAGCATTTATATGAACTGTAATATATATATTAATATGTATAAATTTAGTGAAACTTAAAAGCACAAATCATAATTAAAAAGGCATTTTGTCCATCCATCAATCAGCATCGATAAGATACAGTACTTCGGATAGAATATACTATTTGAAATCTTTTTTGTGTCCCTGTAAATATTGTGTACTTCGTATTATGTGCGAAATAACTTATATTAACCTCAGCGATGTATATCAATTTTATAATACATGAAAATTGTAATATAATTAAAATATGTTGTAAAAAATTCCCTCTTTATCATTAGGTAATGTAAATCTTTTGTGTAGCCCTGTAAATAAAAAATATCTGTTCTTTTCACCTCGTATTTTACAGAATGTTTATTTTAATGCAATTCGTAAATGCATATAAACTTTAATATGCGACAATGTGTAACATCTTTAAAATTCATTTGAAACGATTTTTCTCATAACCCGTAATGTAACAAAAAACTTTTGATTGTCCTTGTAAATAAACTAATCGTGTTAGAAACTTCATTTGCAATAGGTTCGTGTTGAGGTAAATGTGAATAACTCCCAAAAATTTCATAGAAATCCAAATATATTTACGAGAGTTAGGGCGCAGACAAACGGACAGACAAACTAAAATCATATTCACTTTTCAACTTTGTTGAAAAGTGTATTAAAAAATATAACATTTCGATGTTTCAAAGTTTATAATAAAATTTTAAAACTTATATTAGAACAAAAATTTTTCCTTTCATTCATTCATACAGTGTTTGTACATCAGACAATACCTGGGATTTTAAGTGGTTTTGCACCAGAAAATTAGTAAAGTACTGATTGCTATATCTAAAAATAGAATTTTTTCCATTAAATAAAGAAAATATTACTTTACAAACATTCTGGTAACAGATCCTTGAAGCATACGAACCCTGTTATATCAACAATGTTCATATTTTTTTACGTAAATTTATTTTTTATTTCATAATTTTTCCTTTTTTAGAATTTATATTAAAACAAAATTTTATTCTTTCATTTATTTGTATCAATATTGTTCTTAATTTTTTCATAAATACAATTTTTAATTGCATAATTTTTCATTTCTTGTGTTCATTCGGCACTTGTACCCTTTAGTTTCCAAGCACTTTTCATTACTGCTTGGAAGCCAAGGGGTACAGGTGCAAAATGACGATAAACATTGCTCATTTATAAATAAAAAGAAAAATTGTATTCCACTTTTTTCAAAACAGCTATTGAAATAAGAGTTCAAAGATCACTATGAGATAAGCAAAGGTTTCATATCTTAATTCATTCAATTACAATCGATGTTTAACTTTGAACTCAATTTACTCGAAATCTAACTTTTGTCACTTGTACCCCTTGGCTTCTGGGGTCCTCATGTATATGCATATTTACTGATAAAAACAGACATTATTGGTTTATAAGCAGTGTAGCTTCATTTAAAATAATTTAAATTTAATAAAACTGAATTTATGCTGAAAATTGAAAAAATTAATTTTTCAATTTAAACAGTTTTAGCAAACAGCCTTATGTTAAAAGTTTTGATTGTTCATCACAGTGAACCATTGATGCCCTGTAAATCTTTATAAACAATCTTTTGATTGCTAATAATTAACATTTAGATGTAGTTTGATAAATATTCTTTTCCACAATTATTCAAATAATAAATTACAAATACTTCTTAGGATTTTTTCTTTCTGGGTGACAATTTGAAGTTAACATTTTTAGTCGTTAGATTCAGTAGATAGCAGAGGGAAAAAAAAATTATTATTAAAATGCTATAACTAGCAACCAATCTTTGCTTTTAATTCTTCAAGATAATCTCCCAAAAGAAAAATTTCTTTTACAGCTTGTGCAAAATCTTAAAAGATCATTGTGTTACATTATTAATTGTATTAAATAATCTGCAATGTTAAAAAAAAAAAAAAAAAATATTTATACTAAATATTGAATCTATTTTATCTTTGATCAATTCACATGTTTAAAGTTTTTTCTTTAGAGCAATAGATATGTTCACCAATGCATACTGATTTTAATCCTATGCATAAAAAAAATGACTTAAACCTAATATATCTAATGGTTATTGCTGAAATAAAGTGTTAAAAGTAGAAATAATCTGAAACCTGTAAATTATAAAGAAAGAAAATGTCACTAGATTTCTTCTAAAAAACAATAGAAATTATTTATATCTAATAATCTGAAACTCATAAATTATAAAGAAAAAAAAAGAAAATGTCATTAAATTTCTTCTAAAAAACAATTTGCTCTTTTTTTTTAGAAAAAAAAATAATTGGTTTAATTCTTTGCATAAAAAAAAGACCTAAACCTACTATATATAATACTTATTACTGAAATGAAGTGTTAAAAGCAGAAATTATTTATATCCAATAATCTGAAATGCGTAAATTATAAAGAAAAAAAGAAAATGTCATTAGATTTCATCTAAAAATACCATTTTTTTTTTAGAAAAAAACCATTTGGTTTAAACCGTGGTTAAAACCAATTGGTTTAAACCGTGCCAACCCTGCTGTTGTCAATTAAAATTTAAAATATATTATAAATCAGTTAATAATGAATTGAAAAGCATGTTTTTCTTAAGCCAGAGAACAAGCATTTGCAACAAAATGGCTAATTTGATTCAAGCCATAATTGTTTCTCTTTACTAAGCACTATTGTCATCTAGTAGTATAAATCAAAGTTATAATCTTTAAAGTAAATGAGCATAAAACTGGTATATGGTCATGCATTTTTAAAAGACTGGATATAAATCTTATTTTAAGACATGTTTGTAGGATGTGCCAATCATTGGTGCATGCCAATTACTGGGGATGTTACCCTACTTTAAATATTGCAGATTTTGGAAATTTTGAATATTTAACAGGTTATAGCTACTAACAGCAACAATATCTCCTGCAGAAATATATTATTTAGCTTGTCCTAGTAGTGCACTTTCATATTCTATTAGAAAACTTTGGGGTATTATAGCTTAAATAAGACATTAAGAGCGGAAAATGGAATCTATACAAAAACATCATTTTGACTGTACTTTGTAGCAACATAGCAATGTAAAATAACAATGCACCATGATAACCAATAAATTTATATGCAGGTAGTGTTATACTATAAGTTTATGCTAAAAGAATTTTGGGATGTTGTTGCTTGCCAGAGATATACCATGCCAAAAATATTGAGATTTCAAAATAAGAACTCTTAATTGTATAATTTGCCGACAGTTTTCTTGTTGACAAGATGGATAATCAAGTTGTATACTGATTTTTTATCTATGTGTGTACCTATTTGTATATCTATTCTATACTATGTGTGTATCTATTTTTATGTATGTGTTCCCTCAGACAGTTAAGATTAATTATTAACTTACATATCTGTTTTCCATAGATGCAATGAGATTAATGTTATTATTAAATTTATGATGTATTAATAAATTTTCGTATGTGAGTGTGCAAAACTCCTTTTGTATAAATAAATTAATTAACAATATGTTTAGTATGACATAATTATTTCTTGTTATTTATTATTTATGCTATTTTTGTGTCTCCATATTAGGTCTCTGTTGAGCACAGAAAGTAAAGATAAACTGGAGTTAAATTTTATGTATCAGGCACCTCCAGGTGCAAAAAAAGGTAGCTATTTTTAATTAAATATTCATTTGTTTCTTCTTCCTCCCCTTCTTGTCTTATGATTTTCATCTTTAGTTATTTTTAAATTAGTCTTAATCATCATTAGTTATTTAATATCTAACTGTAAGTATATTTTCTGGGGTAAATAAAAATTATATATATATATATATTATATAGTATTTACAAATTATAAATTGCATATAATAGTGCTGAAGTTATGATTAAATTTCTTATGATTAATGTTTCATTTTTATTCTTAATTATAATGCACAATATTTTTATGCATATATTTGTAGGATTTGAGTTTAAACATTATTTATTTTCCCTAAAGATGAGTATAATCATCAAATTAATTGGCTTTCTGTTAAATTTTAATTTTTTATTTTCCTAAAGATGAGTATAATCATCAAATTTCTGGTAATTTATTTAATATCCATGATTTGAAAGCACACATTATAAAAATTCACGACTGCAGGAGCTGATTAGAAAAATTAGAAAAAAGCAGTCCATTAATTTTTATCTTGCATGAAGCATCAAAATATAAAATGTTAAACAAAAAGGCATGTATTATATTATTCTAAGGAAAGTGTTTTTTATCTTTGAGGTTTTAAATTTAATGTATTTTCAGAAACTACTAGCTAGAATTATCTGAATGGAACTATATTAAAGTTTCATGCGATGTTATTTCCAAGTTGATAACTTCAAGTTGACAACTATTTAATAGAACTACACACTCATCTATATGTATCTGATATTTGTGTTTTAAAATCAGCATTGGTAAAATATCTTTCAATTTTTGCTTAAAATTTGAATTTATGTTCACTTACTTGCTATGTTTACTCATATTAATGCTCTTTGTTTTACCAACAAATATTTAAAAAACATCATTAATATTCTTACCATGATTCCATGTACATCTTTATTATTATTATTAAATATTATTTTTCAAGAGGAAATCTCTCAACTAAAATTTAATTGCTGTAAACAAATTATTTGCAACAATAAAGAAAAAATATCAAATTTTATAGGAAAAATCTTCATTAATTCTCAATCAAAAAACAAAATTTGGAATTATTAAAAAAAATATTGGAAAACTTTACATAAAACTTAGCCTATGTTAATTTCACCGATATATAAAGTAATTTCATCATTCGTTTTAATTCTAACATCAGGCAAAAATTTTCACACTTTAAATTTGATGTACTATTGTGTATCTATAAATAGTATTATATATCAAATAGTGTATCAAGTACTATTATAGAATTATGAAAGAATGAAAAAAATGTAACATCAAGAACAAAAAGATAGGAAAAAATAATTAAAAAAAAGTTATGATGTCTATAGGCTTTACTTAAAGATGAAAATAAGGAATTTTGCTTAGTGGCCACTGGCCGGTAGGTAACTGAAATTCACAACAAATTTCCTAAAAAATGAAAGGGGGGGGGGGGCTCTCATGAAACTAATGTTATACGTTTTTTCCACAATCCTTTGACATAATGTGCATTTTTTTTTTTTTTTTTTTTTTTTCCAATCTTTTGATAAAATTTGACTTTTTGACAAAAATCTCGTTCAATATCGCGATTTTTTGACGGTACTGGCGATCATTATCGCGACTTTTTGGATGGTTTTGGCGATCATTATCGCGACTTTTTGGACGGTATTTGCGTTCGTTATCGTGATTTTTTGTCGGTAATTTGCTTTCGTTATCGAGATTTTTTGACAGTATTCGTTCGTTATCGTGATTTTTTGACAATATTCGCTTTTTCCTTTCTTTTTTTTTTTTTTTTTTTTCTTTTAATAAAATTTGCATTTGTTTTTACGTTTTTTGACGAAAATCGCATTTGTTATCAAGATTTTTTGACGGTATTCGCATTTGTTATCGCGATTTTTTGACTGTATTCACATTTTTTGTGTGTTTCTCTGATAAAATTCGCATTTTTTTCGTTCGTTTTTACGTTTTTTGACAAAAACTGTGTTTGTTTTCGTTGATTTTTTGACAAAATATGCAGTTTTTTTACGATAATTACTTTTTTTTTTTTTGCAATTCTCTTATGATTTTTACGGTTCTTTTGCGATTCTTCAATGATATTAGCGATCTTTAGACAATGGCTTTTCGCAATACTTACACAAAATTCATGTTTTTGGTGATTTTTTTTTTTAATTTGGGTTTTTTTCAATTTTTTTGTCGCAATTCGCAGGTTTTTATTTTTTTCGCGATTCTTTTCACAAAACACCTTTTAGAGAATCTTGCATTTGGCAGGTACTTTCTACATTTTTAGTCGCCAGTTTTTCCATTTAGTCACCGAGTGGCAACTGGCGAGTGCTTATTTTCATCTTTATTGTTTTAGTCATCTTTTAGCTTTACTGTGTTAAATTAACGTTAAGAAGTGACACTGGAAATTTAAATAAGTATATATTGTGCTGCTATGCAATAATTAAACCATGCTCCTTTATATTTTCTAATTAAAAGCTTAATTTTTTTTTTGCAAACATGCAATTGATAGTAATTCAATACTTTGTTGCATCAAAAATCTTTAAAAAAAAAAAAAAAAAAAAATCTTATTTTTACACTTTACGTTGCTAGTGATCTAATTTTTATGTGTTTGCTGTATGTTTTATACATACAATTTTACTTTCTTATGAAATATTAATTTTTCTGTTTTTTTCTTTTCATGCTTTATAATGCAGAGCGACAAGTAAGTGGCCTCTTTTATTCACATAATGTTGTTTAAAAAGATTATTTATCATTTTTTAAACAGATTTGCTTTTGAATTAAAAAACAGTTTGTATTTCATAAATAAAGGTGCTTTGATAACACACCTGTTTCAAGGTTTCAATGCTTGTAAATTTTTCTCTCAATTATGAAAAATAAAATTATTTGTAGCATAGCACATAGCCTTCATAACAAAAGATGATATTTGTGGGATATATTGATATATTTTTAAAACATTTAAACTTTTATTTATATTCATTTTCTGTAGTTCCTAATGTGTTCTTGATGTTCTCTTTACCATTATCTGCTACTTTCCTGTAAAGTGTTAAGAGCTTCAATCAATTTAGTTTGCTACTAAGGTTTAGATGCATTCATTAGATGTATTTTCTTTTCTTCTTCATTTACAATCATTGCATCAAATGTACATAATACTATGCATTATTCCTTTGCATGGAAAATGAGTAGCTCCATGAGAATAGAGGTGAAAAATAGCAGTCGTCCCTTGCCAGATGGCAATTAAAGTTACAAAGGTGGCAATTAAAAAATCGACCATCAATTGCTACTTGTTAAGTGACAATTAAAAAATCTCATTGATTGTCTAGTAAAATACAGGTGTTTTCACAGAAATGTGCATCTCTATTTTTATTATAATTTAAATTTAATCAGTAAACTGGTTTATTCTTTTTCCTACTGGAGGCAAGCAGATTTCAATGATTTAGCTGTTATTTTCAATATTTTTATATTTTGCCATGTTCTATTTTTTCAGTTGGATTATTTTTTCAAGCTATACAGTTTTATTCTGCAAAGTTATTCATCATCCACATGCATTTTAATTAATTTATTCTTTTTACTTTTTTCTATCCTTACCAGAGGAAAGTATTGGATTCCTGAATTTTTTTTAATTCTGGTTTTCAATGGATTTACACGTTTCCGAGGTCAGATAACCCGAAAAACATATTTTTACAAAATATCTGTCTGTGTGTCTGTATATGACACAAATTTTGTGACCGTTCTTTCTCAAGAACTAATGCACAGAATTTAACAAAAATTTATATTCAATTAGTCCCTGTCCCTGATATAAATTGGTGCTGATAAGTTTTTGGTGTAAATCGCTCAGCAGGTGGCACTGCTATGCTGCGCTTTTAATGATTTCCAAAATAATTCAGCCATCAGAATAAATGCATGGATTTATATCAAACTTCAGATTCAGTCAGCTCTCGAAATAGATGTTCTTTACATTTTGGTGTAAATCTTACAACAGGTTGTGCTGCTATGCTGCATTTTTTTATTTCCGCAATTTCTCTATCTCAAAAATTAATACACAGATTTTTATCAAATTTTACATTAAGTTAGTCTGTGATATGAATTGAAGTTTTTACATTTTTGTGTAAACTGCTTAACAGGGGGTGCTGCTATGCTATATTTTGTGTGATTTCCATAATAACTCTATTTAGAGAATTAATGCACAAATTTTCATCAAAATTCAATTAGTCTTTGATATGATTTAATGCTGTTTACATTTTTGTATAAATTGCCCTACATTTGATACATATGCTGAATTTTGCATGATTTCTGCAATAGCATCGCAAGAACTATTACATGAGTTTTCATCTATCTTAGGATTCAGTTAGATGTTATCACAAGTTTCAGCTGATTAGTTTTTTAGATTAGTTAGATGTTAATCACCCAAAATGTGACAATGTTATGCTGCATTTTGCAGAATTTACATGCCTTTAGAGATAGTCATACCTCAAAAATTAATACATGGAATTTCAAATCTTTTGAAATCCCCATGATGAGCCAATTTTACATTTTGATGTAAATTACCCTACATTTGATATTTATGCTGAATTTTGCATGATTTCCTCAATAGTATCTCAAGAACTATTGCATGAGTTTTCATCTATCTTAGGATTCAGTTAGATGTTAACACAAGTTTCGGCTGATTAGCTTTTTATATTAGTTAGGTGTTAATCACCCAAAATGTGACAATGCTATGCTGCATTTTGCAGAATTTACATGCCTTTAGAGACAGTCATATCTCAAGAACTAATATATGGAATTTCGTATTTTTAGAATCCCCATGATGAGCTTAGATGGCCATTTAATTTTGGTGCTGCAATAGCAAATTTTGAAGTTATAACATCTATCAGCTGCAAAAAAAATTTTGAGTTGCCATATTGGACTAGTTTTTTCCCACCAGATGAAAGCGGATTTTAAAGACTTTGAAGTATCTTTAATATTTTCACTCCAGTTAGATTATTTTTCTTCAACAGATACTGTTTAATTCTGCAAAATATACTCACCAGCTTAGATTGTAACTGTATGTAATGTTGGTAGTTAATAACATTTATTTATTAAATAAAATCTAAATACATTTTATTGTTTAATTATATATACCTAACGGTCTGAATTTTGATTTAGTTATTTTTTATATACAGGAAGAAATAGTAATTTAATTAATAATTACTGAATAATTATGATATTTGTATATTTTTATGAACATATACAAATTATTCTAAAATATATTCTAAAAAAAAAAAAAAAAATGTGAAAGGAGATTTTGTGATTTTGAAGTAATTTTCTTAAATTTTGACCTCTTCCATATTCTTATCATATTAGTTGGCTGATAGAAAGATCTGATTTATAAAAAAATATGTACATGAGGACCCCAGATGTCAGGGGATAGGAGTGACAAAATTTAGAATTGGAGTAAATTGAATTCACAATTTGAACATCATTAGTAATTGACCGAATTAAAATATGAAACTGTTGCTCATTTTAAACTCTTATTTGAATAATTGTAAAGAAAAAGTGGATGCAATAGGTATATAAATTTTTTAATTAAGTAAAGGTTAAAAGCTAAATATGGAGTTTCAAGAGTTTAAGTAGTTGACCTCTAGAACACAACAATTTTTTTTCCTCCAAATAAATAGCCTTACTTTTAAACTGCCTGTGCACTTAACTCACAAGGGGACCTCCAAACATGATTCTCACCGATTTTGATGAATTTAAAATATATTGTAGTGTGCTTATCACTAATTATTCTGGTCAAAGGATTCCTGCAAATAGATCTTACATTTTGAGAAATAGCAGGATCTAAGTTCAGCATATGTTTCAAATACTTATTAGTTTGCAGCCAACAATGAGTTGCATGATTGCAGCATACTCATCTGCCAGTCATATGGCTCTAGTTCAGTGAGGCTACCTTTTGACTTTTTTTTTATTATTTAATTAATTTTATATTATAACACTTTACAATTTTTAAACGTGGTTATGAAATACTGAAACTTTTGATTTTTTTATGTTTTCCTAAAAAAATATACAATTACATTTATGTTTTTTTTTTTTTTTTTTTTTTTTTTTTTTCCCCCATGAAAATTTATATTTTATCTGATTTGTAATCAAGCTACTACCAGAAATCCAAGCTATTTTGCATATAGAGTTTTATTTATTTATTTTTAATTATTATTTACCATTATATATATTTTTTATTTTAAGCAATGTTCAAGTATAATACATATTTTGTATATATATATATATATATATATACTCTATGGAATTTTAAGCAAAAATTTATTATTTTGTATAAATTATAAATAATGATTTTGATATCAAAAAACCAGGGCAATTTCATGGTTTCTCTTATTGCATTTATGCTGATGTTTTATCATAGAAATGCATTACTTCTGATGCATTTTTTTTAAACGCACAGAATTTTTTGCTGAATTATCATTATGAATGTCTATTTTTTATATTTGTATAAGAAAAACATGATAAACTTTTAGTTTTATAGGCTAAGTCAGTTTTTCTAAACTATGTAATGAAATCTTCAAAGTTTCAAATTATCTTTAAAAAAAAGGAATGACTGCTTATTAAATGATAGCCATCTAAAATTTTTAAAATCTATTATAATATTTAAAATTTAAAGAAAACCTGGTTACTCTTGTTACAAAAAAAAAAAAAAAAAAAAAAAAATCGTTACACTTGTTACATTCTCTTTTAAAGCTTTGATAAAAAGTTATAAGACACATTATGAATGCAAATAATTGTATAATAATGTATTTATTAAAGGAAAAATTATATCTAGAGTTTACAAGTGATGAAAAACTTAATTTTTTCACAATATGTTTTTTTTTTTTTTTTTTTTTTTTAATTAATTGTTTGTGATTTTCAAGCTATTTCTGATATTTGCCTGTAGGAATCAAGGCATTTACAGAATAAGAATCATTCATTTTGTCTATAACTTCACCTGGTTAAAATTTTCCTTCATTCTTTATTAATACCCATTCTCCTGTCATGTAATCATCTTTCTGGCTTGTTATATTTGGAGCATCATTGACTGTTATTATAAAACTTAGGAATTTACTATTGAAAAACAGTGCATTTTATCAGTTTCTTTAATTGTTAAACTTTTGGTAAATTGATTTGCAATCTAAAAGCATTTCTTTTTTCAATAATGTTTGGCTCTACCTTCATCATCTTAATATTTTTTGGTTCCACTGCTTTCACAAAATCAGAAGTGAATCTGACAAAAATCATTTTAAAAAAATCAGTGAATTTGTGGTTGCTCTTGTTATAAGAAATCATAAGTTACTCTATTTTTAATAATATTATAGTTCTGAAATATGCTTACTAAATTGTTTTATAAACTTTAATATCTCCTAAATTTGTTTGTTGTTAAGATGTAAAATTAATAAAAATATTTATTATGAATAATAATAATAAAAAATCTTGTCACATTTTAGAGAACAAAGCACATATCAATTTATTCCTTCATTTATACTGAGTTGAGTTGTTAATATACCAAACTTCTGTTTTACTGTTTATAATAACTTTACGTTTCATGTAGTTATAGATGGTGTTGAAGTAATAAAAAAGGTGATTAAAATCACTTAATAAATTAAATAATTTGAAATTACTTTTGTTACAAAAATCTAAAGTTACTCTTGTTACAAAATTAAATTTGAAGTAAAAGACATATAATTTTCATAAATTAAATTCATACTATTGAAGTTTGTGTAAATACAGGTAAACAATGCATCTATTATATGAATAATTAAGGTTAAAGGAAAAATTTCTCTTTAGGATAAACTTTTATATGTTTTTAGTTACTCTTGTTTCATTTCAATGAACAAATTTAATTAACCTTCTTAATTAAAATATTCTGTATATTTTTTTATTTTTTAATTATTAAATAATAAAAGGATACTTACTACTACTGTAAAAAAAAAAAAAAAAAAAAAACCTTTTATGAGTAATTGTCATTAGGAATCATATGAAATTCATGCATTTTTTATATTAATGTGTGTGTGTGTGTGTTGGTTGGTTGGTTGCATAAAATAAATGAAAAAACAAAAGTTTTCTTCTTTTTAATTAACACCTGTATTCACATATTTACCAATTATTCATTTTTTGACGGAATAAACACTCTACAATACACTTTAAATTCATCAAAATGTGTGAGCCTCATGCTTGGTAGTCCCCTTGTCAGTTTTTTCAATTTTGTCAATTATATCCCTTTGCTTATAATGTCCTCATTGATACAACAATTATAGTTTATCTTGAAACATTATAGTGGCTACTGATGAAACTGAATTTGCCGGCCACTGGCTATTAACTCACTTTCCTAGTTTTAACCTGTATATGAGAATCTTTGGAGCAGTTTTCTGCATAGATTGAGGTTTTATACAGTAGTTATTGTGTGTGACATGCAGCATATTCAAGGAAATTGTAGGATTTTAAATTATACAACATATTTCCTGATAAATAAGAATCTATAACTAATATTCTATTTAATGTTTTTAAAGTTTTTTATATGTATAAGTTTTGTCATTGTTAAGTTTTAAATAAAAGATTTGAAAGAAAACTTTTCTTGAAGTCATAAAAACTATAAATTTTGTGTTAATCTTAATTTATGTTTTTATTAATCAAAGAAGAATTAAATATTTCATATTATTTTATTTCATTAGAATTTGCAGTTCATTAAACAAATTTAATTATGTAATCATTAAAAATGTCTTTAATATCTCTACTAAAGATTTTCTACTATTCTAATTTTCATTGCACAATTTTAAAAACTTTTAATAACAGATACCTCTGTTTAATAATCACATTTATCAAACTGCACAATTTTTATAATCTTATACATTTACCCTAAGTCATAAATAAATTCTGCAATCCTGATATGTGTTATATTTAGAAATTTTACTTTATATAATCTATTTCTTTTAAAAATAAAACCACACATTAATGTTTACCTTTATGACATTTAATTAAATATTTTTTGTGATATAACACTTTATTTTGATTTTATGAGGCCCAATTCTATATTTTTACACTGTTTATTATTATTATTATTATTATTTTTAGAAAGAAGATGATGAACCAGAATTTAAATTTGAATGGCAAAGAAAATATAATGCTCCAAGAGAAGAGTATGCTTTTTCTGTTTATATTTTATTATTAAAAAATTTAATAATTAAAAATATAAATTAAAAGCTTATTTTTGACTTAATTCCTTGTATGCAAAACCCAGAGCCGATTTTTTTTTTTTTTTTTTTTTTTTTTTTTTTTTCTCCAGCTTTAACCTTGTGTTTTTGAGTTTCAGATTTTATTATAAAAAAGAATATTAAAAAAAACATAACAATTATCAGCTCATGCAAAAAATACAAATTTAATTAAATTCAGAATTATGATTTGAAACTAATAAATCCTCTTTTATATTTTTTCTTAAATTAATATAAATGTATTTTAAGTGGGGGAATAGACTTTCTAGAGCAACTTGGCTAATGGGCAATGCCTTTACAATGCAGTCGGCTCTTTAAATGTCTGAAAAAAAAAATGATATAATTAAAGTACTGAATAATAATGAATTACAATATATTTTAAGCCAGGAAAATTTAAAAGACTAAATAAAAAATTAAAAAAATCTTTCAAAACTAAATAAGTTACAGAGCAGGAGAAAATTTAGAGCTCCAGCTTCTGGTCACTGTTTGTATATGCCTTTGCAGCATTTAAGTTTTATGATTTTTAAAGAAAAAAAATAGAATTAAAATTAATTTAATAAAATTAAATGGAGAATAAATGTGGGAATAAACAATTGTTGGGTTAAAAGATTAATTAAAATATTTGAATGGGAAGAGAGAGTGAATTTTGGCACAAGAACTATAGTGGTTAGTACAATAGTGAACAGCAAATAATGTTAAAATTATGAACGTTATGATGGATTATAAACATAAAAATGTTGCTCACTTGAATGTAACCAGAATGCATATGAAATTTAATCTTTAATGTCATACTCTTATAATCACTAGTATGCATCAAACAATCCAATCACAAGAATATTGCAATGAAAAATTATTTATTAAAATTATACAATATTTTAAATCAGTACTTAACTTCTAAAACAAATACTGTACATGGGCAAATAGTATTTAAGTTTTTATCTACCAAAGTTATCATGGCTTTTACTAGTCAGTGACATATTCAATAGCTCTTGCCAGGGCTCAACAAATGCAATTGCCATTCACAGCCAAATCATTATTTGAAAAATTGGTTTTTGTACATTTCCATCACCTAAATTTTTTTTTTTTTTTTTTTTTTTTTTTTTTCTCTCTCTCATCGATTTATGTATTTTGCATTTTCATACTATGACAGATTGACCAAATTCATGTTTTTTTTTTTTTTTTTTTTTTTTTTACTTGCCTGACTGAAACATTTTGCAATTTTATATATATATATATATATATATATATATTTTTTTTTTTTCAAGAAACAAATTGACTAATTTTTTTGTGTGTTCCCATTGATAATCGACGATTTCATGTTATTTTCCTATACAACAAACAGGCAAAATTTATTTATTTATTTTTACAAAACAAAAGGAGAATTCTTGCCACTTTTAAAACTACTGATGAAAAACATATTTTTTTATGTTTAATTATTGTAAATTAGTTCTGTAGTTTAATAGTTTTTTGACACACTTTTTAGTACCTAATAAATACACATTATGTTGTAACTTGATCTAAATTGAAGGGAGCACTACATTAAAATATTAGTTTCAACATAAAACACATAACAATTTATAAAAAAAAAAAAAGTTTAAATTTAAAAAAAGGTTTATGATATGATCATTGTTATTTTCTAATTGATTATTTTTGCATCTACAATCTTTTGGAGTTGAAATTTTAAAATTACTTTGACTATATTTATATACTGTGTGTATACTATACTTGTAATGTCCTCACTTGGAAGAATGCCAAGCTGATATCATTCAGACTTTGGGGAGAATAGCTTATGAGGTCGAGATTGCTTCAACATATTCATGAAAGTGATATTAAATATTGTTTTCTATTTTTTGTTCTGAGTAAAATTTTATTTTAAATTGAATAGATTATGTGCCTTCTATCAGTTCTTGGAATAACCATTCCAAAGTATATATTTTCTCCTATATTTTTGTGAATTTTAATAAAAGCAAATCTCTTTTTTCTTTTTTACATATATATTTATATTTATGGCTAAAATACTGATTTAACGATTGCTTGGCATCTGACATGGAGGCTATGCGAGAAATTAACCAATTCTAACAACCTAAATATTCAAGGCACATGTATGTCATATACTCACTGGGATTTACTTGGTGCCAAAATGGCATTATTTTGCCTAATATGGTAACCCTGATATTGTTGTTTATTATTATTATTTTTTTTTTTTTTTTTTTTTTTTGATAAACTATTTATTTACCTTAATTTTTCTTTTTTCAAATTATATAAAATGTTTTTTGTTCTATAGTTATTAGTTTTTAAAATTTAATAAATTTAAAAATTGTTTTATTTATTGTTATTTTTTTAATTTTAAAAATGATATGTATAACCAACATTTGAAAATGAAGTTTTCGCCAAATTGACGTTGGAAAAAAAACCAAACCTTGTGCATATATGATATCTGCGCCATATTCATATCCAATGTATGCAAATAAATAGTGTACACAATAGAGATGGGAAATATAGTTATTTTTGGTTAACATGTTACATCGTTCCACACATTCACAGGTAACAGGTTTCAACAACCTGTTATTTTTGTAACGTAATAACTAATCAATGAGAATATGCTGTCAACAGACATTTTTATTAGAGGGACTTTAATTAAGATATCTTGAATAATTTTGATATATAAGTGTAGACTCTGTTTTAGTTCAGATAAACATACACCTTTAAAATAAATTTGATGTTAAAAATTTAATTTTTGCAAGACAAAAACTTAGTTAGCTGTGATGCTTTGCATTTCACACATTATTATCGTTTTCTTGCACTAAAAATGCATTTTTCCTCGTTGAAATTTCATAAGTATCATAACTCACTAAGTTTTACCCGTAGAAGTTTTATGCTGTTTTACCTGTTAAAACTCATAAACTTTTTCTAAATAAATGTTATAAACTTATTTAACACTGTATAAAATATGTAATTTCTTAACAATTTAAAAAATAATTATTTTAATGTAAATTGATATTTATACGATGCAGAAGAAAGTTTAAAACATTTTTGCAATTATTAGTACAATGTCTCTAAAACTGGCGGTTTAGAAATTAACTTTTTATAAATGATCAGAAATATCCTCCATAAAAAATAACACCGGTTTAACAATACAATTTATTTAAAAAAAAAAATCTTTATTTGTTGGTACCTTGACTTGAAGTTCGAATTTTGACATCCCCGAATCAATATCTGTCAACACATATTCAAAGCTTATCCCACAAGAACACAAAACATTACTTATACATTTTTAATCAAATGTCATTCATCCAACAAATTTCGTATGTGCATTAACCCCCCCCCCCCCCCCCCAAAAAAAAAAAAAGTTGTGACAGGCCAAGAAATGACGTTGGTAGTATAAAATTGACGCCCTACAAATTTCCGCGTCCGGGCCGACCGCCCCCTTGCCCCTCCCCCTTTTCACATGCCGTTGCCCTCACCAGGCTATTTTTCTTCTTTTTTTTCCAGTAAAATAAAATTACAAAAATAATGTTTTTGAGTTCTTATTTTCTAATGACGCAATAATGACAAAATAATAATAATAAAAAAACCCAGTAATAAACACTTTATTAAAAAAAATTTTAGTGCCTGAATATCCTTCCCCCCCTTCCCCAAATCATATGAGTACAAAGTAATATCCCTTTTAAATATTCAAAGTCAAAGATTGCCACCGTTTTACTCATCTAACTACACCAACCAAAGATTTTCTCCTGTGCGATAAAACAGCTTACTATCAACAATTAAATCCGTATATCTTTTAATTCCATTTTTCAAACGCATATTCCTTCCCATTAAAATTATGACCAAAGATGGCCGACATTAACTCCTTGCTTTTTAATAATCTGCAAGCGTCACTCACTAAATACATACGCTTGAATAAAAACACATTCCCCCCCCCCCCCCCATTTCATTTTCAGTATTCTATCTACTTGTTCGATAAATGCAGTTTTTATTATTCCACTCATTTTTTTTTCAATAAGTATAGTTTTCGATATTCTAAAAACATGTTTATTGCTTTAATCTTTGTAACTGTGAGCGTTATAAAAATATTCAAACGATAAAATAATTTTTGGGAAAAAACCGAAACCAGGTGTTTTTAAATATCTGTAGAATAATGAACAACCAATAGCTTTTGAGAGATTTTACCACGTGAACGTTTGAGATAGCAAACGGACAATTATTCATGTGATTGGCACACTTGATTAGACCGAAAGGATTTTTAATGTCTTAGAGTCGTAGAAGGATCATAGCTCTCTTACTGTAGACAGCTATGTAAAAGGATAGTGTTGCGTCAAAAGGAAAATCTGTTAGTTTTTCTTTGTGCCTAGGCATTTTTTTCTCTCTCTGTGTTTCTAAAGCGTTTTAATGCTGTCAGGGATTTTATTTTTTGCAGTAATAGAAATTCTTTGTCTTAGAATTCAAATAGATTTATAAGCTAGGAAATAGATTTTAAATAACTAAACTTTTATTAATGTATAAATATTCATTCCTAAAAAAATTTTCAGCCTTGCTATTTGCTTCTTCTTTTAAAATGCTTATCACATGAGGCGTTCCAAAATTAACAGGGACTTTTTGGTAATGTGTTACTGAATAATAAGTTTTTGATTGATATTACGAATATTTATCCTGTTATGTTGAATAATGCCCATCTCTAGTACACAATAATGTAAAGAAATAATTTTAAAAAAAATTGCTAATCTGGCAAGTTTTAAAATCATGCCATGCAGCCGTTAATTCTAAAAAAGATTTAGTTACGCTATATTGCGAGGGAAAAAAGTTATTAAGCTATGTTTAATAATCATACCTTTAAATCATCTTTTTTATTATATTTCTCTTTTTATAACTTATTTTAGTGTAATAGAATTACAATGTAGTGTTTAAAAACAGATAATTCAATTACAAAAAGAAAAAGGTATTTGCCACAAAAATTCAACAGATCTAGGATGTTTAATAAACAAACTCATCTCGAGATGATACGAACTTTCTCATTTTCGATATGGACTTGCTTGTTTCGCCCATGCGCAGTTGTATCCAGGTTTCTATCAAACGTGGTTCATCTACTTTCTGATGTTTGCAATCTCTAACAACACAGAAATGCAGCAAGATTGTGGATTTTTTATCATTCAAAATCATTACTAATTTTTTACAAGTAATGTTTTCTTTATGTTATCAAGAAATGTCTATCAATAAATAAAGCAAAGATTACTAGTCTGAAATAGTGGCAGATATTTTCAATAAAAAAAATTATCTAACTTCACAATGTTGCAGTGATGGTCAGTAAAAAGGTTTTCATAAAAAGTATATTTCTTGTATCAAACACAGAGAAAATATCAAATGCTTGGCAGGCCATTGATAAGTTGTTGACGGTCCATGTGTTTGGCATGTTTGCTATCAGAGGAACTTCTCTAATTTTTCCGACCACTCTTTCATGTTATGTACCCGTTCCTCTCATTGCCTCAATCTCAATTTGGCCTCTTAATTACCTGAGCACCTTATATATTGCAGCTTCTTGAAAATTTGACCAAAGAGGTAACTCAGTACAGTCAGACTATTTTCGCCCTTTTCTTCCCCCAACCAATAGGGAATTATCTCACCCCCCCCCCCCCAGAAACACACACACGCACAAACTTTACCTTTTTCCAACTTCCTCATCTGATATATCATTGCACAACCCTTTGACAAGTCTTTCATGTTATGTATTCTTGCCACCCATCCCCATATTATCATTTTGGCATCTGAACCTTTTAAGTACACTTTCTTGCAAGCTTTGTATGCAGGGGCACATGCTGGAAGTTCACTCGCAAATTCTTTGTTTGGAACCTACTATATAGGTGTTCAGTGTACACTTCTGAAGTCAGCAGGGATCATCCAAGGGTTTCATTTTGAAAGATACATGTTTGAATTCACATTTTAAAAGGTCAGTTATGTGTGCATACTATACCCAATGTTTTCTGCCAAAGGCAGTGGGTACCTATTCCAGATGTTCATTTTTAGAGATTTTTCTTAAAATTTTTAATATGAATTATTTTAACCAGTCACAGTTTGTATGGAAAAATTGACAGGCCCAGGCAGTGCCATGCGGATTTGTTAGTTCTTAATAATGTTCTACTAATAGCTCTTAATAATGTCTAATAGTGCTAGAATATGTTTTATTCTATGCTTAATGTATATTTTTTTCGTTTTTGACTCTCCTAAAGAAAATCTGATGTTTGTATAAAATCTTGTCATTTTCTTTTTATGTAAATTGGCATTTCTGGAAAAAAAAAAAAAGTGTGACATTGCTATCAAATTGGGTTTAGCTTAATTTTCTCCTAAAAGTTGCTTTCTTCAAATGACATATTTTATTTTTAAATGATAAAGAATAGCAGTTTTAACATTTTAATATAAAAAAGTATTGCATAAAATATAATTTTTTCTTTGTAGCTTGTTTTTATTCAACAATTTTTTCTCCTTTCAATCTATATTTTATCTTTTAAATGAATTTAATGTGTAGAATTTTCTATAAGCATTCACACAAACTACTCTCTTTATTTTTATTTATTTTTTAAACAAACATAATCTTGCCACATGCACTTATATTAGTCTTTTATTTTCCTGTTTCTTGAAAGCAACTTAAAATGGCTACAGGCAAAAATATTTTAAATAAAAATACATCTTAAGAAATATTTAAGATAAGGAGTTATAAAAGGTAATTTTTCTGTAAACCACACAAGAAAATTTAAGTTTATAGGAGTTTGTTTCATGAAAATGCAAGAAAGCTCTCAAATTCTATTATTATTTGCATATCTGTAACTTTAAAAACTTGGAATAACAACATTTTTCCATTTGTTTATTGGGCATTATATATTTTGGTGATATTTAATAATAATAATGATTATTATTATTACTATTTTCTTTTTTAATGGAAAATGGTCGACAGCATAATGAAGAAATACCAAATTGTTTTATTTTAATTCTGTCATTATACAAATAAATATGTAATATGTTACAATCTTTAGAATGAATACTAAGTCAAAAAAGGTTTAATTATTGTTTTTTATCTTCTTCCCTGCAAGTAAACAAATGTGTTTTTAGATATTTATATATCTAAAAAAAAATAAAAAATATATTTATGTTATAGAATGTTAGTCATTTATGCTGATTTACTTAAATATTTGCAGATTTCAAAATTATTAAACTGTAGATTAATTTTTAAATATTGTGATCTTTTTATTTTAGTTATGCTAAGGGTAATGCTGATATCAAAGATCAACCATTTGGAATACCTGTAAGTTATAATTATAGTATTATATTGTTTATGTATAACAAATTTATTCTAATGTAAATACATAAATACAAATTAAGTCAAAGCTTTATACAGAGTTCATTCTAGACATTTTTCACAGGGCGCAAGTTTTTCACAGGTTTTAGTTTTCAACTTTCAAGAATTAGTTTTTATTCTTGGATTGGGAACTTATGTTTCATCTTTTGCTTTATAAACAAAAATTTTTTGGCATTGTTTGAAGTAAAATGATTTCTGTTATCCATATATATTTACTTTGCTACACTCTGTTGGATATCAGGTGATTGTGATTTGGATATTGATTCAGATATTCCATTCCATTTCGGATATTGAAAAATCAGCCGGATATGCCAGATATCCGTTGCTTCCCTAATGGCAAATATAGTGGCTTTATTTTGGCAGGACTATTTTCTCCCCTTCTTTCTTTATATATCCATTTTTTTCCTGCCTAGATGGGACAGAGAGTGAGTTGATCCTTGTAAACAGTGTTCGAAATCCTTGGTGGTCCGCTGGTCTGAGACCACCAATAATTCAATCGGACCACTAATCTGAAAAATTTAGTGGTCCCCAGGACCAGTGCCTTTTCTCAGGCCCCGAGAAAACTGCAACCGATCACACATGATTTTTTTTAGCGATGCCGCAGACGCGCTATAGCACGTAAAATATGCAAAAAATCGGCGATGGGATGCAAAAAAATAGTTCTTATGCGTCCCACGAGACGTGTAATTTCGTTAAAGGATCGCAAAAAAACGGCAAATTTCGTTAAAAAATCGCAAAATAAGACTAATTTCCGGCAAATTTTGTTAAACAATTCTCGAAAAAATGGCTAATTTCACTCCAAACCCGAAACATAAAGCAGATTTCTTCAAAAAATGACAAATTTCGCCCAAAAAAATCGCGAAAAACGGCAGATTTTTTCAAAAAATAGCAAAATAAGGGCAGATTCCTTCAAAAAATTGTGAAAATACGACAAATTTTGCCTGAAAATCACAATAAAATGGCAAAATTTGTCCAAAAAACGACAAATTTTGTTAAAAAAGCGCTAAATAACAACTAATTACCGGCAAATATCGTCAAAAAATCTTTAAAAAAATGGCTAATTTCATCCTAAAACTAAAAAAAAACGGTAGATTTCTTCAAAAGATCGCGAAAGAAAAGGCAAATTTCATTCAAAAATCGAGATAAAATGGGAAATTTCGAAACAAAATAACGCAAAAAATTTATTTCGTCAATAAATCCCGTAAAAACAAAACATTTTGTCAAAATAACGCGAAAAGACAGAAATTTCGACAAAAAAGAACGAAAAAAAAAAATAATAAGTGAATGCCGGGAGATAATTTTTCTATTTTAAAAACTAATTTTTCTGCTTAAATTGTTGTTGCTGCTTCCAAAAACTGATTTTCCTGCTTCCCAATCGGATTTTTATTGCTCCAAATCTTTCTGAGTGAATGTGACTCCTGAAAGCACTATTTCATTAAGCAAAGTACCCATTTACTCAACAAAAATATCCCTTTTTTTCAGCAAAAATGTATTTTTCAATAAACCTGTCTTGTTCCATTTTAAAAGAAATGCAAACAATAGTGATACTTGTTATCTTCTACACTTAAATAAGCATTATTTTATAATTAAATTTGTATTTTGCACATTTATTCTTTAAAAAGTACAGAAAATTATGCTTTTTAATTTTTAGCAAATTATAATTTTACATTGTATTATGCTGAAAAATTTGGATTATTGCAAAGTAAGATTGGTTTATTTTCCAAGGAGAGGGGGGGGGGGACGAGAGGAGGCCACTCTAAGTGTTAAAATTATTTAATAGAATTTTATATAGCAGATTAGAGATGGGAATGGTAGGAAAAAAACCGGAAAAATTGGGGGAAAAAAACATTTTTTTTTTCGGTTTTTTTTCCGAAGGCTTATTTTTCAAGTTTTCCGAACTGGAAAAATTGAAATTTCATTTATGAAATAATATAGTGAGAATTTTGTAATAGCTACATTCTCATACTTTTTATTTTATTTATTTTTGTGTTGAGTGTCTCACATGAAAATTTAAATGTGGGTAATCTGATCTCTGAGCAGAAATCTGTTTGAGAAGACTTGAAAGGATCCTTCACATTTTTTTCTTGTTTGAAACACAAGACCCTTTGCAAAATTTCTCTTGAAAATAGACATTTCAGAAAAAGTTTAATCAACAAATTGAATCTTTCGCAAGTGCAGTGATTGAAGAAAAACAAATCTCATGTCATACAGCAGCTGAATCTGATTAAGTTGCATATATGTATGTAAATAACATTATTAAAAATTTCTAAATAGGAACCTAAATATAGTAATAATTTCTTATTCAAAAATTCTGAATATATTTTGTACAAGTATATACAAAAAGTTCACAATTTCACAAAAACTTGATTACATGAAAAAAATCTAGATATGTAATTAAATGCAACTTCTCTTTTTAAAAATTAATTCATGTGTAAAATTATTGCAATAATATGCCGATTAATGGAAATGATAAAATTAAAAATTCAACATAAAATTTTGAAGTATGCATTTATTACTTTACTCTACCTTTTCAAGAAGTAAGTATTGAATTCGTGAAAAATTTGACTTCCAGTTTTTGGTGTATTTAAACGTTTTAGAAGGTCCTGAAATTGTTTTGATGGTTTTCAGAAAATATTTGCCACTCTGTATGTGACAAATTTTATGGGCACTCTATCTCAAGAACTGATGCACATAATTTCACAAAACTTTAGATTCAGTTACACCTTGATATAAACTCGAGATGTTTAGTTATTAGTGTATATCGCCAAACCGATGGCGCTGCTATGCTGCATTATTCATAATTTCCACAATAGTTCTATCTCAAACCAATGTATGTATTTTTATAAAATTTCAGATTAAGTTAATCTTTGACATAACTTCGTGCTCATTACTTTTTGGTGTAAATTGCTCAACAGATGACGTTGCTATGCTGCATTATTATAGATTATCGCAATAGCTTTACCTCAAGGACGATTTTTCTTTTTAAATCAAACTACAGTTTCAGACAGTTTCTGATATATATTAATGTTGTTTAGTTGTTGGTGTAAATTGTCCTATAGGTGGCACTACTATGCTGCATTTTTCAAGATTTCGTTATAGCTGATTAATTGAATGATTTCTCAAGGCGTTGAATCTAAAATTGACCTCCATTTTACCTCCATAATGTACAATAATGTTGCAAAAACATGGTCGGTTTGCATTAGAAAAGTAGAACTGCAATGAAAAAAAAAACCCCATATTTTATTACAAGTAACTATGTTTCAAATTATACTTTCCCTCTTGATTAAACTTTGAATTTTTGTAGTTTTCTAAAGCACAGTAGAAGTTTATCTCTGTATGTAACTGCTTTTGTTAATTCCTCAAATAGTGAGCATTTTCTATTTGTAGTGTTCTGTTTTCATAACTTTTGAGTTTCACTCTTAGAAATATAAAATTACCATGTGGAAACATTATTGAATATGGTTTCTTATTCAAGAATAGAATACCAGATTTCAAACAGTCAATAAATCCTATGCTATTTTTTAGTTGCAGACCTGAGTAAGATTGGAAAGAATTACCAAAACTAAACGTATTTTATAAAGGAAATAAAATTAGAATTCTAAGAAAAAAAAAGTAATAATATAAAAATATACATTTTTTAAACAAACAATGGAATTTTTGAATACTGATATTCATAATAATGGCAAAACTGCAATAATTTCTTTAAACTAGTATCATTTACTTAAAAACTATGCTTATGTAAATGGAATGCATAATTTATTTCATTCCAAACTGCAGACATATTGGCTCAGGTTTTTACATTAGGTCAATTGGTAGTTAAACATGTAACTGAAAAATCATTTCAACAGAGATATGATATAACAAACAATAGCATTTAATAAAAATTCTTAGGCTGTTGAAAAAAAAACTAAACTTTTAAAAGCAGGCTTTGCTACTTTCTTTTTATTTTGTAATATAAAGTGAAAATAATTTTCATTTAATACATATAAATGGGAAAAAATGTTTATTATTTAATATTCTCTAAGAAAATATAATTTATTTGGGAGAAACAGTCATGAAAAGTCAATTTTTCTGTTTTTTTCTGAAAAAAAAAAATGGTTTTTTTCCGCCATTTATATTTTTCCGGAAAATTTACATCTCTATAGCGGACCAGTGATGATGTCTGCGGACCAGTAAATTCTCATGCTTACTGGTCCTTAGAACCAGTGACTTTTTTTTAGGAATTCTAACGCTGCTTGTAAATATGTATTTGTATGTAGACATTCTAAAGGTATTTGTTTCATTCTCATCAGTTTGTTTTGCATCCAATTATGGTACAAAATTACAGGGTTTTATTTTGGCAGAACACACCTTACACTTCGTACATCACAAATTTCATCATTTTCTCCTCTTAAGTATATTGCCTGTACATATGTAGTGTATAATTTTAAACTGTGTGGTGGTATTTTATTTAGTCGTAAATAATAGCTGAAAGAAGCAAAATAGACAAAATTTTGTATGAAATCTGGTATTAGCACATACTTAGGATACAATGATCTTATACAAAATCCTTTAGTTCTTAGATTATAAGGAATACTTGTTTCAAAATAAAATAAAATAAAAATACTGAAAGGTTTGAGATATCATATTTCTAATGTATTATATTAAGTTTGTTGTTTAAATTTTAAAAATAAGTTTTATATTTAGGTTAGGAATGTTAGATGCATCAAGTGTCATAAGTGGGGACATATTAATACGGATAAAGAATGCCCTTTATTTTCTCAAGCAAGCACATCTTCAATGCCTACAAGTAAGCATTAATGATTGAAATAGTTCCTTCTATTGAATATTTGCTATGCATTTTGTGATTTATTTTTAAAAAAACTTCATTTTTTGATATTATTCTGAATTTGACAAATGCCAATTGAAAATTATGAAAAATTTAGAAATATATTGTAGCGTATATGGGGTTCTTTTGATCTTATGGTTAGACAACTTCCAACTCTCGTTTCTTAGAAAAGTAGAAAATAATTTATTTACAGATTTTCAAAACAACAGAGTCTTCGAAACTCACAAATATTACTAGATATTCAAAAATAACTGTTCAAATCTATCGTACAAGTGCAGATATAGGTTCCAGAAACTCTTTATACAATGTCTCAACACTAAAATCACATTCAAAATAATGTAAATAAGACTCAAGCAAACTTGCTTAAACAATACCCTAGAAGTTCACTCAATGACTGACTGGTAAATAATAACCACAACAGCTCGTATTGCTCTCCTTATATAGGCTCACAGCATGTGCGGGAAATTTCCACAGGCTTCTCGAATATTCCGGAAAACCACGGAATAACATTCAATGTATCACCATACCTAAAGGGGGGTTACCATAGAGAGGGAAGGGTTACCATCGCCAAATTTGTCGACCAAAATTAGTCGTCAACAGTGATGCCAACTTGGCGATATCTTTAATATTTCGCCAATCTGCCGTAGACATACATTGAAAAATATTAGACAAGTTTGCTTGATAACAGATATAATGTAACAAAAATTAATATTAGTAAAGGAATGGAGCTTAGTAAGATTATTTACATTATTTTACAGCACAAACACTAACTATTTACAAAATTCGCAACACTACCCCCTCCTCAAAGACTGCACGTCCCGGGCAGTGCAATCCTTGAGTTAGAGGAAAACACTTAAAATAAATAAATAAATAAAATAATAATAAATAAATAATAATAACAATAATAAGAAGTACATAAATAAGAACTAATTACTATTTACATATTTACAAAAAATGACTTTCATGACCATGGTCTGAAATTCCAGTTTTGAATTTCTAATCACTTTGGCCAAAATAAGGGGCTAGCCGATTATAATGTACGACCTTGGGCTTGGTGATTTTCGTATGCGAACGACAACGTCATTCAGCCTGTTGACAACTGTGTAAGGACCGTCCCAATTTCTTTGTAGTTTTGGCGACAGTCCCTTACGACGTATGGGATTCCACAACCAAACTTTGTCACCTTCTTTGAACTCATGTCCAGTTGCCTTTGTGTCGTACTATGTCTTCATCTTTTCCGATGCCAGTCCGATTCGGTTCCTTGCTAGACGATGAATCTCCTCAATCCGTGCCTGGAGTTCATCCATGTACTCCTTGGGCGATAAAGGAGCATCAGGAGGACGGCCAAACAAAAGATCCGCAGGTAGACGAAGATCACAACCAAAGAGCATTTGAGAAGGGGAATAACCAGTGGCCTCATGAACAGCACTCCTAGGCAAGCAGGAACAGAGGCAATTTCTTGTCCCAGTCCTGTTGATCTTTAGACACCAGGAGGGAGAGGCTATTTAGGATGGTACGATGAACCGCTCCACCATGCCGTTCGATTGAGGATGTAGAGGTGTAGTTCGAGTTTTGTCCATGCCGAGTAGTCCACACATCTCCTTAAACACAGCCGAATCAAAGTTTCTTCCTTGATCGGAATGGATTTGAAGAGGAACTCCGTATCTGGAAACCCACTGTTGAACCAGCATCTCTGCTATGGTTACCGCCTCTTGATTAGGTATGGCGTAGGCTTCAGACCACTTGGTGAAGTAATCCATGACAACGAGGATGTACTTGTTGCCATCAGATGTTCTAGGAAGAGGACCCAGGATGTCTAGAGCAATTCGTTCGAAAGGAGCTCCTACATTATAACGCTGCAATCATCCACGGGTGCGCCTCTTTGGACCTTTACATGCTACACAGGTGTCACAAGTTCGACACCACTTCTCCACGTCACTGCGAACATTATTCCAGTAGAAACGCTCTTGAACCTTCTGCAGGGTCTTCATTACACCAAAATGACCTCCTGTGGGACTACCATGCAGTTCTTAAAGGACCATAGAAATTCTCGACTTAGGGAGTAGTAGTTGCCATCTACATGTCTTTCCATCATCAGACTCCCATTTTCGGTACAAGATACCGTTCTTCAAATGTAGGGAGTCCCAAAGAGCCCAATAACGTTTAGTCGTAGGATGGTAATGGGCCATGTCTTGCCAGCTGGGCTTCCTGTTGGACTCCTTTTTCAGCTCTAGAATTGGCTTAATTTCAGGATCAGCAAGTTGATCTTTACGCAGGCTCTCGTCACACCACTGATCTTGCGATGATGTAGAACCAGTTGTAACTTGTCTTACTATAGGACCTTTGACATTAAATTTCTTCTCAACCCGGTCGCAGTATCTACAATTCTCTGAGCAGGGTCTTCTTGAGAGAGCATCTGCATTTCCATGTGATGAGCCTTTTCGATGGCTTATCTCCATATCGTACTCTTGAAGCTTTTGTATCCACCTGGCTATCTGGCCTTCAGGGTTCTTAAAATTCAATAGCCAAGTTAGAGAAGCATGATCAGTTCGGATCAGGAACTTTCGACCGTAAAGATAGTGGTGAAAATGGTCTACGGCTTTCACTACAGCAAGAAGCTCTTTTCTTGTTACGCAGTAGTTTCGCTCTGCCTTTGATAAGCACTTGCTGAAATAGGCGATAACATGCTCCTGGCTGTCGATTTCCTGGGACAGTACAGCGCCAATGCTTTCGTTACGTGCATCCGTATCAAGTATAAACTGTTTATTGATTTGAGGATATGACAGAATTGGAATGGATGTTAAGGCCTCCTTAAGCTTTTCGAAAGCAGCGTCACATTCCTGTGTTCACATAAATTTTTGATTGGCTTCTGTTAATTTATGAAGTGGTCTTGCAATCATCGAGAAGCCTTTGACGAATTTCCTGTAATAGGTGCATAATCCTAGAAAACTCTGAAGCTGGTGAATATCTGCTGGACGACTCCAATTTTTCACAGCCGATATCTTCTCCGGATCAGTCCTAACTCCTTCCGCCGAAATGATATGTCCAAGGTATGAGACTTCATTGCGAAATAAGCTGCACTTCGAAGGGCTTCACTTCAAATTACCTTCCTTCAATTTTTGTAGCACCCGCCTGAGGTTGTTCAGATATTCATCAAAAGATTTTCCTATGATTATGATATCGTCTAAATAAACAAGACATGCCTTATATGACAGTCCCCGGAGAACCGTTTCCATAAGCCGTTCGAAAGTTGCAGGTGTGTTACATAGACCAAAAGGCATTACCTTGAACTGCCATAATCCTTGTCCCGTTGTAAAGGCAGTCTTGTCGCGGTCGTCTGGATGGATCTCTACCTGCCAGTAACCACTCTTCAGATCAAGAGTCGAGAACCAAGTGTTGCCTGCAAGTGTGTCGAGAGTGTCATTGATCCTTGGTAGAGGGTAACTATCCTTTTTAGTGACGTCATTCAGTCGGCAGTAGTCTACACAAAATCTTGTAGAACCATCCTTCTTTCTTACTAATACAATGGGAGACGCCCATGGTCTTGTCGATGGTTCGATGATGTCATTTTCTTCCATATCCTTAACTAAATTCTGCACCTGTTCTTGCTTGAAAAAGGTAATCGTCGAGGGTGCTGTTTAATAGGAGAGTGATCTCCTGTGTCAATTCGGTGTTGTGCCATTTTAATTCGTCCAAAGTCTTCAGATGTTTGGGAAAATAAACTTTGGAATTCTCTTATTAAATTTTCCGCAGCGTCCATCTGTTTTGGATCTAAGTCTGTATTTTGTAACAAATCTTTGACTAAATTATCTGAAGATTTCTCAGAGTGACTGGAATTTTGACTTATGCACGTCACAGGAGCACATGATGCTATCACCTCCCCTTTCTTGATAGTCCTCGTCTTATCACTGATGTTAGCAATTCTGACTGGAATGGTCTTTTTCGAAAGGTCTACTACAGAAGAAGCCACCAATACTCCTGCTTGTGTACTATTGTCTTCTGGATAATCTATATGGCCAAATCGGTAATTAGTTTCATTTTTAATTACAGCTGGAACTAAAAATTCTGTTCTTGCATCTAGATTGATGTCTTCTTTGTCTATTACTGCTTGTTTACATTCAATTTCGTTATTTAATCCAAAGAGGCTTATTTCTTCAAATTTAGAGAGCATTTTATTATTTTTGAAATCAAGTTTGAAGCCAAACTTCTTCAGAAAATCTAGTCCGATTAAGCAAGGATCTGTTATGTCAGCCACATATGCCATATGATAATATTTCTTTCCTCCAAAGTTGATGGTTAAATTGGCCTTTCCATATATGACTATCTTGTCCCCCGTCACAGTTTGCAGGGTAACGCATGGTGGAGTCCAGATGAGTTTAGATTTCAATTTCCGAGCCAAATCTTCTCGTATTATTAATAAAGCCTATCATATATAATTCATTATCACCGCCACTCATTTTTGATATCTGGAGGATCTTCAGGTGGGGCTTTTCATTCTCTGGCAACCTCCGCCCCACGAGATGGCCAAAATTTAGTTTCCCTGCTGACTGTTTGAATTTATCTCATGTTCGTGGATTTTGGGGCAATTTCTTCGTAGATGTCCTGTATCACCGTATCCCCAGCACGTGAGATTCTGTCTTCTTGAGCTTGTTCTTCCGTCTTTTAAAGCTGCAAGTTCTTGATTTATTTTCCTAATTTCTTTCAAGAAGTCGATCTCAGTGTCTAAGCTTTTGTTCACCGTTGCCCCTCGGACTGAATGACGATCTCTTCGGCTGATTTGTGTAGCTGCTTCCAACTTTAAGGCATATAGTAATGCAGCCTTTAAATCCTGCACATCTGCCATTCGTATCACTCTCTGCACTTCTGGATCTTTTATTCCGTCTACAAAGTACTGCAATGAGAGCATTTCCCGTACATTTGTTGGGCAGTCGATGAATGCTAAATTTGCCAGCCGTTCTATTTCTGAGGCAAACTCTCGAAGGGTTTCACTCGATTTTGGATGGCGGCTCTTCATTTGTATTCTCGTATAATCTTTCAAGAATTTTTCTCCGAATCTCATTTCAAGTGCACAACTTAGAGTCTCAAAATTGAGTTGCGTCATATCGGGCAATGTTTGCAGCACGTCGGCGGCTTCTCCTCTCAAAGACGCTGCCAGTTGACAAGCTTTCACCTCGTTACTCCATTTGTTCGCTTCGGCTACAATGGTAAATTGGGTCTTGTAAACTTGCCAGGAACTCTTTCCGTCATATGTCGACAGCTTAACGTGCACAGGAGAAGCAGGCGGATTCCTAAATTCTTCATAATTACCACTGCACGCTGAAAGCTTCTTCTCCATATCTTGTATTCTTTCCTCTATTTTACTCTCCATCTTCTTTTCAACATTGCTAACTTCATTCTGAATTTTCTCTTCTACTTTCTCTATTTTTCTTTCCATTTTCTCTTCAACATTACTAACTTCATTCTGAATTTTCTCTTCTACCGAATCTATTCTTCTCTCTACCGACGAGAACTTTTCTTCCAAAGGTTTCTTCATTTTTTCTTGGCTTTTATTAACTTCCTCCATTAATTCTTCCATTCTCTCTTGGCTTCTTCTCATTTCTACAGCCACCTCTTCTTGGCCTTTGTCAATTTTATTTGTCAACTGTTCCATTCTTTCTTCGTTTTTATTCATTTTATCCGCCAACTCTTCTTGGCCTTTATTCATCTTTTCCGCCAACTCTTCTTGGCCTTTATCAATTTTGTTTGTCAACTCTTCCAACAACTCTTCTTGTCCTTTGTCAATTTTATTCATCAATTCTGTTTTTATGCCATTGATAGCATCTAATAGTTCTTTCTGTTGTCCGTCCATTGCTCTTGTTTTCGCCATAAGATTCCGACTCCTGACACCAAAAATTGTAGCGTATATGGGGTTCTTTTGATCTTATGGTTAGACAACTTCCAATTCTCGTTTCTTAGAAAAGTAGAAAATAATTTATTTACAGATTTTCAGAACAACAGAGTCTTCGAAACTCACAAATAATACTAGATATTCAAAAATAACTGTTCAAATCTATCGTACAAGTGCAGATATAGGTCCCAGAGACTCTTTATACAACGTCTCAACACTAAAATCACATTCAAAATAACGTAAATAAGACTCAAGCAAACTTGCTTAAACAATATCCTAGAAGTTCACTCAATGACTGACTGGTAAATAATAACCACAACAGCTCGTATTGCTCTCCTTATATAGGCTTGCAGCATGTGCAGGAAATTTCCACAGGCTTCTCGAATATTCCGGAAAACCACGGAATAACATTCAATGTATCACCATACCTAAAAGGGGGTTACCATAGAGAGGGAAGGGTTACTATCACCAACAATCACCAACTTGGCGATATATTGCCAAATTTGGTGACCAAAATTAGTCGTCAACAGTGACGCCAACTTGGCGATATCTTTAGTATTTCGCCAATCTGCCGTAGACATACATTGAAAAATATTAGACAGGTTTGCTTGATAACAGAGATAATGTAACAAAAATTAATATTAGTAAAGGAATGGAGCTTAATAAGATTATTTACATTATTTTACAGTACAAACACTAACTATTTACAAAATTCGTAACAATATATATATCAGACATGCTACTTTTCTGTGGAAACACAGAATTCCGCTTTTTTAATGATAGAAAACCAATGATTATAAATGCACAAATAAAGTATGAAAAGGGAGCAAACAGCAGTTTCGAATCTACTATCGAGATTCTTCATCAGTGCAAAAACTCAGCGTGCTAGACAAAGCAAAACTGAGCCTTTTTTGGCAAGGAATTTTATTATTCCAAGTAAGTATGCAAATATGCATTAAAATTTGTTGACATGGAATTTTGTCGTAATGGATGAAATACAACAAAACCACGAGTACAAACTGCGCCAAATCAAGCAAATTTCTTCAAAGGATTACAGAAAAACATGCAAATTTCACTGAATGGCCTAAAAGAAAAACTAAATTCATCAAACTTTCACAGAAAAAATACTATTTTCTTCAGAGGATCACAGGAGATAATGCAATTTCCATCAAAGAATCACAAGAAAACACATTTTTTTTTTTTTTTTTTTTTTTTTTTTTTAAAGATGGCGAATAAGACACGATTTTCGTGAATTGACTGGGGAGAAAGCACAATTTTTGTGAGCAGGTTGCAGAAAAATACTTGAATTTCGTCAAAGAATCATGAAAAATACTCAAATTTTTTTCAAAAGATCGAGGAAAATAAGTGAATTTTCCCATAAGATTAGTAGAAATATTTGAATTTTCTCGAAAGAACGCGGAAAATACATGAATTTTGACGGAAATCGAGGGAATTCACAAATTTTGTACAAAGATAACAGAAAATATGCGAATTTTGTCCAAAAAATTGAGGAAAATATGCAAATTTCAACCCCCTAAAAAATTCGAAACGATTTTAACAAAAAATCGCAGAAAATATGTAAATTTTGACAAAAATTTGCGGAAAATATGCAAATATGCGTTATATATATATAGGATATATCTAAACTACTAGGCAAAACCTAAAGGGGTGATAATACACATCAAGACAAATAATATTAAATGGGAAACTAAGGGTCGCAAACGTCTTCCGAAGGAGATATGCATTATCAAAGTTTAGGGTACAAAATTTGAAATGATTATAAAAAACAGAAAAATTGGTTGATTCGTTTGCAGTTTTCACGAAAACCATTCTTTATGTCAATATTGTCTTGAAAATAAATTATAAAAATAAATTTCAAAAAATGTCGATAGAGGGCGCTTTAGACTTTGGAATGACGAAGATCTATTTTTTACCGTTATTTTTTGCATCTCAATAAATTTTTTTGAAGCTTAAACATAAACTTAAATTTTCAGCTCAAGATCTGTGGCTAAGTAGCGCAAACAGAACTGTGTTCAATGGGAGTGGGTAGGTTCAAATTTAAAATGTTTATAAAAAACAGAATAATTGGTCAATTGATTTGCAGTTTACACTAAAACTATTCTTTATGTCAGTATTGTCTTGAAAATAAATTATAAACATAAATTTCAAAAAATGTCTATAGAGGGCGCTTTAGACTTTCGAGAACGTACAACTATTTTTAACTGTTATTTTTGGAATCTCATTAAATTTTTTAGAAGCTTAGACATAAACTTAAATTTTATGCTGAAAATCTGAATTGTTGAGAGTGGTTAAGTACCGCTAACTGAACTGTGTTCAATGGGGGTGGGAAGGTTCAAATTTCAAATGATTATACAAAACGAAAAAATTGGTTGATTCATTTGCGGTTTTCTCTAAAACCATTCTTTATGTTAGTATTTCCTTGAAAATAAATTTTAAAGATAAATTTCAAAAAATTCTGTTAGAGGGCGCCTTAAACTTTAGAATAACCAACAACAATTTTTAACTGTTATTTTTTGTATCTAATTAAATGCTTGCAAAAGCTTAGACTTAAATTTTGAACTCAAATTAGTTACTGACATAAAGAATGGTTTTAGAGAAAATCGCAAACGAATCGACCAATTTTTCTGTTTTTTATAATCATTTGAATTTTGAACCGCCCCACCCCCATTGAACACAGTTCAGTTTGTGCTACTTAATCACTCTCAACGATTCAGATTTTCAGCTCAAAATTTAAGTTATATCTAAGCTTCTAAAAATAATCAATGAGATGGAAAAAATAACGGTAAAAAATAGTTGTACGTTACTCCAACGTCTAAAAAGCGCCCTCCACGACATTTTTTGAAATTTATCTGTATAATTTATTTTAGAGACAATACTGACATAAAGAATAATTTTAGTGAAAACCGCAAATCAATTGATCAAATTTTCTGTTTTTTATAATCATTTTAAATTTGAACTTACTCACTCCCATTGAACACAGTTCAGTTTGTGCTATTTAACCACAGATTTTGAGCTCAAAATTTAAGTTTATGTCTAAACTTCTAAAAAAAATTTAATGAGATGCAGAAAATAACGGTAAAAAATAGTTGTTCATTACTCCAAAGTCTAAAGCGCCCTCTATCGGCATTTTTTGAAATTTATCTTTATAATTTATTTTCAAGAAATATTGACATAAAAAAAGTTTATGTGAAAACTGCAAACGAATCGACCAATTTTACTTACCCATCATACGTAGTATAGGGTAAGTCTTGCAATCGTTTTGAAAATCGAAAATTTTTTTTTGACGGATTTACACGTTTTAGATAGTGGAGATTCCGAAAAACATATTTTTAGAAAAAAAATTTTGCCGTCCGTCTGTCTGTCTGTCTGTCTGTAAACACTCTATCTCCCGAACGAATTGAGATAGAGACTTGAAATTTTGTATGTAGTTAGTATGTAAGAATGGGACGAACCCTATTTAATATCAGCAACCTCGATTATCCGGAACTATTTTTTTCGGACTCTCGAAAAATTCGTTCTGATGAAAGGTATATAAAAATTTTCGATTTTTTTTGTTCTAAGGAATGGACGTAAAAGGCAATAAAATAACACACATTTTGCATATAGAACGAAGTCAATCGGATTATTAGTTGCCGAGATATTTGTAATCCTGTTTTCCACATTCTTCGATTTTTCATGACCCTGTATTTCATTCAAATTTCAATTCAGAGGTATATTTTAATTGGAAATGAGACGCTTAATCCGATGCAGTTAATTGTTAGTTAATAGAGTTATTATTTTTGGAGTTATAAGGATGTTTCTTTTACGCAGTTCGGTACTACTTGAGTAGTTTGGCGTTTTATATAATTTGTCGGTATCGGTAATCAGCAGTTCTTTAATAGAGCATTACTATGTATATTAACAATATTTAAATTTTGTTTATGAATTGCAATGAATTGTATAAATAGTTTTCACATGTTTTATTTTCATATACATATCCATGATGGGTAAGTATTACGGTGGCCCCCAACGACTAGTTTTCTGTTTTTTATAATCATTTCAAATTTTAGATCCTAAACTTTGATGGCCCCTATCTCCTTCGGAAGACGTTTGGGACCCTTAGTTTCCCTTTAATATTATTTGTCTTGATCTGTACTATCACCCCTTAAAGTTTTGCCCAGTAATTTAGATACACCCTGTATATACATTTATATATATATATATATATATATATATATAACCTCTGATGAATCTGTATGGTACTCATAGATTTAGAATTCCACATTTTTGCCCATCCTGTCTTTCTATTTATCCATTTATTATTTTCCCTATTTATTTATATTTATATTTGTGATTTCAATTATATAATATATATATATATATTAGAGATGGGCATTATTTAACGTATTAGGATAAATAATAGCGTTACTATGCTGGAACTTAATATTGCATTAATATGTTACCGAAAAGTCCCTGTTAATTAAATAACACACGCCCAGCATGGCCCATCATCCTTAGTTATAATCAACTCTCCTAGGTGTATGGTGCTAAAACTTTTTGCATTTCATTAATCACTAGTGTAACTTAGTAAATTTATAGTACTAATTAAACTTTTTTTTCTGCTTGGTGTCTGGTTCTAAGTCACCACCATCACACACTTTCTCAGATTCTGATAGTAAAGTGTAAAATGTAGAGTATGAAATATAAATAAGTAGATTTTTAAAAAAACAGCAACATGCAGTGTAACTTTTGATGTGAGAAATTCTATTACAGCTGAAAATATATTATGGTGCTTTTCATTTACAGTAGAGTGCCGATTATCCGAAAACGTCGGGACCGACCCTAGTTCGGATAAGCAAAAGTTCGGATAATTGGACAGACAATTTAAAGGATATCCCTATCTATACAAAAACCTTCACACTTTATCCAGGCTTAGGACTGGCAACACTGTTAGTGCTGGTGTGTTTAAATTTTTTTTTTTTTTTTTTTTTGCCTTTTTTTTTTCATTTTTTAAACTTTTTTTTTTGTCTTTTTTTTCATTTTTTAATCTTTTTTTTTTTTTTTTTTTTTTTTTTTTTTTTTTTTTTTTTTTTTTTTAAAGATTATAATTTAAGTAAAAAAGCTTTTGATTTTTTCTTGCTTCAAAGAAGACATTCTTTTCAATGCTGCCATATCTCTAATGCTTCTTAAATGCATTGCTTGAATAGGATCAGCGTCTTTCTGCTTTTCGAGCCATTTCATAGCTGTTTCCAAGCATTCAAAGGCTTCGCTATGTGATGGACCTGGGTCATTTTCAATTTCATTTTCATTTTCTTCATTTTCGCCTTCAATCTCAGCCACAATCTCATTGTCATTTAAAATCTGATATCCAGGGTCTTGCATGTCACAATTTATCCACTCATCAATTTCTTTTTCCTCATAATTTAGGATTCTTCCCATCTCTTTTATAGTTTTACACTCCTCATTTTCCTTATCAGATGCTTCTGCTCCAGTATCACTTTTTTCTCTGTTTAAAATTTTATTCCAGGCATTTTTTAACGTTGATGATTTTACAAGCTTCCAGGAATCGGCAGCCATAATGCAACAATCTTTTAAATTAATTTTTATGGCATTCTGGAAATCAGGCTCTTCACTGTCTTCTGATAGAAGCATCTTTCTCAACATTTGCTTTCTATAAAAGCGCTTAAATGTCTCTATTACACTCTGATCAACGGGCTGTATCAGCGATGTAACGTTAGGTGGCAAGAACTTTACTCGGAACTTCCCATTTTCCTGTTCAAGGGTATCTGCACTCGGATGTGAAGGTGCATTATCAAGAAGTAGGAGTACTCTGCCCTCTTTCTTCATATCTTCTTGATGTGTCTTAACTTTAGGAATGAATGTGTGATCATAGCAATCAATAAAAACTTCTGATGTCATCCAAGCCTTCCTTTGAGAAGTGTAAATTACTGGCCGATTTTTCCAATTCTTAAAAGATCAAGGATTCTTTGACTGTCCTATCATGAACAATGGTATTCGATGGTTACCGGTTGCATTTGCGCAATTAAGAATTGTGATTCTTTCTTTGTTTAATTTAGTTGCAGAAGCACTTTTTTCGAACCCAGATGCTAATGATTTTTGGGGTAAAGATCCCCAAAACAGGCTGGTCTCATCTGCATTGTAAATAAATTCTTCGTATTTTTCTGATTCAACAAATTCAATAAATTCTTTTACGAATTTCGTAGCAGCCTCTGTAGATGCAGATAATTTTTCACCATGCAATCAGATTTCGCGTATCCCATGCCATAGCTTAAAATTTCTAAGCCACCCAGAGCTTGCTTGAAAGGCATTAGTATTTTCTTCATTCAGCTTTTCGTTGAAAAATATAGCCTTCTCACATAATAAGGGTCCAGAAATGGGATGACCAGATGAGCGTTTCTGCAAAAACCACATGTGCAAAGCTTTATCTACTTTATCATCAAAGGATTTTTTCATCGATTTTCTATCTAAGATTCCTTGTTCACTTTCAAGTCCTGTTACATACTTCATAATTGATTCTTCATTCTTTTTTATATCTGATATTGTAGACTTTCCTACACCAAACTCCACTACTAATTTTGTACCTACTTCACCATTTTTCAGCCTCTTCAATATCTTTACTTTGTCTCCTAGCGAAAGAACAACTCTTTTTCGCTTTCCAGACATCTTTTCTCCTTTGTTGCAGAAAAATAAATGAGCTAGATTGCTGGTGCAATCAACAACCGCTAACAAGAAACCTTTGTCAACGTAGCTACGTCACACAAACCAGTTTTTCTCCACTCCCGACCTGGTGTCAAAGAAATGTCGTAGCCCTTACTTTTCTCTAGTCCTGGCTTCACACCGGTTCTGTGACCTGTCCATTGCGATAAGAAACTTCAAAGAAATACCCTTCCACCCCCTTGGGATTGCATTGCAACCATAGACATTGATTGCAACACGTGTCCACAGCGAGGGTGAGGGGAGAAAAATACAAACAGGAATTTTGTGCTTTGACCTTGGTTTCTCAACCCCTTTCTTCAAACCTTTTGTGTTCTCTCTTCCCACTAACAAAACTCCCCAAAAATACCTTGCAGTTTCCGGATTAAATTTTGTATGCCAAGAAAGAAATGAAAAAAGATAGATAACAGGGTGAAAAAAGAGAAATGTAATTGGAAGGGACAGGAAAAAAAATATTTAGGTTTTGGAGGTTTTTTTTTTTTTAAATGAAAAATATGCCGTTCGCATAATTGGAAGTTCGGAAAAAAATTTTAAAAAGAGAAATACGCTGTTTGGATAATTGGAAGTTCGGTTAAAAAATTTTAAAAGTCGAAAAACACGGTTCGGATAATTGGAAGTTCGGTTAATTGGAGATTGGATAATTGGCGCTCTACTGTATTTTTATTATATTACTTACCTTATTTTTTCGTGTATACTGTGTGTGCGTGTATAACATGCACCCAGTATTTTAAAATGAAAAATGGAGATTTTTTGTATCTCGTATATAACGTGGACCATAAATTTGACATGCAAGGGAATGAATGATCAAATAAATTTTAGTAAAGAAAATCTAAACAAATGTTACGTCAGGCTAAAAAAAAAGTTAAAATCCTTTTTTTTTTTTTCTTTTTTTTTTTGACTTTATATAAAATGTGAGTATTATGATATGGTGAAGTCACTTGCGAATGAAATACTTGAGAAAATCTATATTGTAAATAAAATAATAATAATAATAATAAATTTTTAAAAAAATCTATAATTCTACAAATGTAAAGTTGCAGAAATCTGTATTCTTGCTAAAATTTTATCTGTACACAGTACAAAAAGCAGTAGGGGGATATGAGGATTGCTAAGTAATGTTTAAATAATGTTACTACCACTTTACCCCTTTTTGGTGTTTTAAACAAAAATTAAACGATTATCCATAGTTTAAATTAATAATTTAGTAAATTTTTACAGAATAAAAGTTGAAATACAGCTGTGATACCCTTTGAAAATAGCATGCATAGGATAATAGCATCCCTCACTCCTTATTGAGGAATCAAAGCCAAATTTAAATAGTCTTGTTTCTTTAAATGTACAAGTTACAATATTAATTTTAAATATCTGTATTTTATATTACATTTGAAATTACATCATATTACAAATGCATAAAAACATTTATTTAAATGCTGCATAGTCTAGTGTATATGATTGTTGAATTTTGTTAATATACCGTATTTTCGGGAATACCCGCCGCACCCACCGTAAGCGCCGCACCAATGACAATCTGTTAAAAAAAAAAAAGTACATCGACGTAAGCGCCGCACCATCGTAAGCGCCGCACCCAAGCTGCTGATATTTATACAGTATAAATCTCTAAATTCCGAAATCGTTCGTAGACGCGGCTTTTAGTTATTTCCGAATTTTAGTGATCTTCAAAAAACAACTTTAAAATGTAAGTAAAAATTATTGAAAATCATCATTAAAAAAGAAAAAAAATCACATATTTATAAAAAAAAATCATAAATGGCACATTAAGTTATTTAACAGCAAAGCCAAGCATTTAATCTTATTAAAATTAAATATACACAGAGCATTTTCACGATTACGATTTTATTTATATGTTAGTATTTAGTTGCTTTAATTTAGGCCTACTGGTCATTACTTTTTCCCCAATTACAATGATATTAGCTCAATCTCTGTAATAAAATTCCTTTGTTCCAGGCCTAATATTTTATATAAACTGTTTATGAATTTTTCTGTTGATATTTCTTTGTTTTCTTATTTTACTATATCAAGATAAATAAACTTGGAAATGAATTAGAAGAAATGATTGGTACGGCCATCTGTCGGCAAAATGCAGAATATAATCTAGATTATACTAAAAAGTTAAATACATTTTTGGTGCTGCCATCTGTCGATAAGATAGGATAACTGAACTATATAAATATAAAACATTTGATGATCATTTATGCTATCTGTATTTGAGGTTTCCAGATTTTAGAGACTGTTACAGTATATAAAATATTTTCACTTGAACAGTTAAAAAAAAAAATTTTTTTTTCACTTAAGTGCCTAAAAAATATATTTAAAATGTAAAGAAATATCGTATAGAGACACTGACGAAAAAAATAAAATAAATAAAATAAGCTGTTGAAGAAAAAAATCATTGGACGAAAGACACTTAGATTTAATGTATGCAAATGCCTTAAAAACTGTAGTAAAAATATTACTGAAAAATGTGATGTAATAAAGCGTATTGCTATAAGAAAATATTTTTTAAATGCATACTAGTTTATGTTAACTCCTCAGATTACTGCAAAAAAAGCAACATTTTGTCACTGGATCAATAACAAACAGAGAAAAATATAATAAATATCAGAAACTTATTTATAATATTATAATCTTACCTGTAAATATTGCAGAATCATTTTTCCCTTGACTGTTGATTTATTATTATTATGTATTTGTTTTTCAATTTAATAACGTTTCCTATCACTGATCCGTTATAAATAGCAGGTATGTAATTTTAATATTAAGATTTCAATTTTTTGTAATATTTATAAAATTTTCTAAAAAAATATTGGATTACATATAATAAGAGAACACTACTTCAAAATATCTTTAAAATATGAAAAATTATTATTGGAATGAAGTGAAAATATAGAAAAAAATATATACAAGATTTTATCAACATGTTTAAAAATCTTCAAATCCATCAAAATCGGAATTTTCACTGTCGGAATTAAATAGTTCTAAAAATTGTTTATCAGTTAATACGTCACAATTTTCATCTTCACTATCATCAGATTCAGATGAATCATCACTAACTGTATTTTCTATGATATTGGCTGCTTTGAAGCCCGACATAATAGTTTTAGCACTAATGTCTTTCCATGCCGATGAAACCCACGACGCTACTTCTTCGTAAGTGGCTTTGCGCATTTTTCCAGAATTTGTAAATGAATGTAGCCCTTCCATCATCCATTTTTCCCACAGTTTTCTTACTTTGGACTTGAAAGATTTATTCACAGCCAAGTCAAGAGGCTGTAAAACTTTAGTTAATCCGCCAGGGATTATTGCTGGCTCGGCTGAGACTTTTTTCAAAGCAGTTTTTACGGAATCACCTTTGTGGGCACTCATTGAGTCCATAATAAGAAGCCCACTAGGCTGAAAAAAAGAATTTTTTCTTTTCCTCCACACTTCCGCCAGCCACTCATACATGATTTCCTCCGACATCCATCCCTTTTCGTTACACCGTATTACGACGTCGGAAGGAAAATTTGCCTTAGGCATAGTTTTGCGCTTGAAAATAATTAGTGGTTTTAATTTGTCTCCATTCGCAGCGCAAGCTAAAACACAGGTAAATGAGGTTCGCTCATTACCAGTTGTTACGATGCCGATTGTTTTTTCCCCAATGGTGTTAACAGTTCTACTGGGGGGGCAATCAAAAGTTAATGGAACTTCATCCATATTAATAATCTGTGCTGTTGAAAAGTTGTTTTCCTTGATTTTTTCAGCGACATACTTTAAAAAAGATGCTTTTGTCTTTTCCCAATCTGCAGGCAGTTCTTGTCCCACAGTTGTCCTGGTTCTTACAGACAAATTATTTCTCGACATGAACCTAAAGCACCAGTTGGGACTACCTTTAAAATTTGTAAATCCCATGTTCGATGCCATAATCCTCGCTTGAAACCGTATCTGAACAGTTGAAACGGGCATTCCTTTTTCCCTTTGCTCCTTTACCCACTTGGCTAAATTTCTCTCCAGATTTGGCCAAACAACAACGCCACTTCTTCGTGCCCTCTTAGATTTTGGCATTTCCTTCAAAATAGATTTTTCAGCTCTCCATCTCCTTACGCAACGCTCATCAACTCCATATTCTCGTCCTGCAGCACGATTACCTATTAGCTCTGCCTTATCAACCACAGCAAGCTTGAAAGCGGCGGTGTAACTTTTTAACTTTTTGGGAGCCATTTTCACTTGAAAAAAAAAAAATAAATTGCTTAAATAAGAGCGTCAGACAAAAAGAGCAGAACAGTACCGTAAAATAATTCTCAGCTAAAAAGAAAAAAAAAACGTGTTTGTAGTACGCAATTAAAATCCAATCGGAAATAGGCGCAATTACTTGCGCCAATGAGAGGAGCGCAGCAGGATGCTAGCTTCCTCCCTAGCATCTTTTCCTAGTAGCGTTCAATTCTAAGTGCTCTTTCCACAAAGTTCTAAACTTTTCTTCGAATCTTGGTCATCCTTGTGTAAATGCGGTTTAGGTTCCCTTAGAAAGACCCCCCACGGAGGGCACTTATCCTAGGGCCTATATCCCTCCTGCAGATAATCGGCCGTCATAAATAACACTATTAACACCACAAAGTTCTAGTTCTTTCCAGCAAAAATCCGTCAGATTTTCGATCAAAGACTTTTTCAAATTAATTTTAGTGTAGGATTTTTTTTTTTTTTTTTTTTTTTTTTTTTTTTAAGTTAAGATATTATTTCAGTCACACACAAAGACCTCCTTAATGCTAATCCTATGGATGAAATTTATAAAGATATCGTGTTTGCATTTCAATATTTTTAAATGATTTTTGGGCATTGGATAGTTCAAGTCCATCTATATGCAGATCGTTTTATACTTTTTCGATTTTGAAGATTGTTTTCACTTTCGAAACCGACTCCCAAAATGAAAGTGCCCTCATTGAAAAATACCTGTAAGCAAAAAGCGAAAAATGTTCTTTCTACAAATCTATCAGAGTTAATCAATGCAAAAATCATTTAAAAATATTTAAATTCAAACGAAATATCTTTATAAATGTTTCCCATAGGATTAGCATTAACGAGCGGGTCGCTTGACTGAAGTAGCCTCTTAACGAAAATATGATACAGTTGAACCTCAACATTTTAGAATCAGCGGGATCACGGCGATACCGTATTTTCGAGATCTGTTAAAAAATAATTTTAAAACAATATCATGCCCCCCCCCCCCCCCCAAAAAAAGCAACTTTTTCCTCAGTGTAAAGAAATGACGATCAAGTAAATTGGTGAAGTAAATAATAAAATACGAATTACATTGAAACACAGCACATATGCTAAAATTAAATTACACATGTTAAACCACAATTGATTAATAAATATATATATAACCATTGTATAATACTACAAATCATTATCCACAGCGAATACAATCCACAATTGTTTATCATGCCTGCGGCAAAAAATCGATTCTTAAATAGCTTACAGCACTACAAATTCCTTTATATAAATATATACCTGCATATCTTTATTTAATATTTTAACTATTGATAATTGATTTAATGATTCCTTTTGTGGTAGATTAGTTTATTTTTTATTTGGTACATACGCATCTATCCTTGTTCATTTACAAAAATTTTGTAAGTTTAAATATTTCTTGCTCAAATTTAGACTTTATATTCATCTTAAGTTATTTCGATGATTATATTATGTAGATATAAATTAAGAAAAGAAAAAAAAAATCCACAAATCCACTTAGCGTAAAAAAAAACTATTTTCGTTCTTTTTTTTTCTACTGTATTCAAAGAAACAAAACAGAAGCAATGCGATATTAGCCGACTTACGCATCAAGGTCAAAGGGCAACATGTCCGCACATTGAGTCATGAAGAGGATGAGGAGAAAAGGTGACTTTAAATAACCAGTGTCTCTCTCTCTTTTTTTTTTTATTAGCAGAAACAAGAGATAACAAAATTGCACGTTTGCTTTATAGTTATAAATACTTACTTGAGTGCTTTTATTAGGCACTTCTTTAAAAATAAACATAGTAAAAGGAAAAAAAAGGATAAAATAAGTAGTTTTGTTCAGAACTTTTCGTACGAAACAATTTTTAACCATATCATAGTAAAAATTAATCTATTGAAAAAATTCACTTGGATGATGCGGATATTTTAAATTTTCCGGGTGCCGGATTGTTATTTTTATTTATTAATTATTATTATTATTTTATATGGGCCGGACCGAGCTGATCCCCCCCCCCCCCTATAGATCGGACTGCTTCACTCAAGTAAAAACATCTACTCGCTAATGTTAATCCTATGGATTTTTTTTTTTTTTTTTTTTTTTTTTTCAAATGCGTTTGCATTTTAATATGCTTAAATGATTTCTTTGTATTTTATATCTGAGATGTTGATCCCTAAGAAGACACCTTTTCGATTTCGTTTACAGATGTTTTTAGTGGTATATTTTGACTTTTAGAACCAGTTTCGAAAGTGAAAGTATACTAATAAAAAAACCTGTAAACAAAATCGAAAAAGTAAAGACTCTTTGTGGAGATTGACTTCCGTTATCCAAAGCAAAAAATATCATTTAAAAATAATGGAATGAGAATGACACTTTTTTTTTCTTTGAGATTAACATTAGTTAGCCGATGTTTGCACGTGGGTGAAATAGCCCTTAAAGTTGCCAAGTTAACATCGACTCGTGTAGCACATTTAAACTTATTCTTGCAAAGTCATATGCATTGAAAATTGTTTATATTCTATTGGCTTCTTTTAAATGTTTATCACGGAAGTCGGCCTTTTATTATTTTTTTATTATTCGCCAGGCCCGTTTTTGTTGTTTATCACCTGAATTAACTCATTTGGGGGAAAAAAAACTTGCTGATTCGACCGGTTTCAAAGTTTGGATTATTTTTGCCGGATAGAAAAAGAGTGAGTTATTGAAAAAAATAAAGAAAAATCTTGCTCTCTAAAGTTTTTACTATGTATAGGAAGTCTATTTCAAAAGAGTTCTATACCGGGATTTGAGCTCTCTTTGGGCAGTTTTATTTTCTAACTGGAAGGAGGATCATTAGAAGAAAAAAATGTGACAGCTGTACATTCCAATATCCTACAGGTAAAATCATTAATAGATGAGGGGAAAATATAATAATTTTTAACATGAGAACCGGTGAGACCAACATTATTTTTGAATAATGTTGATTGTTTAAAAATAAACAACTAACGCATCACGGACACCTGCGGTTGAGAGACGTTTTCAAATGTTTTGATACCAATTTGAGAGCATATAATTGTTGATTAAACGAAAAAAAAGTGTCAAAATCATTTGACAAAAAAAAAAAAAAAAAAAAAAAAAAAAAAAAAAAAAAAAAAAATCATCGTACCCGCCGCCCCGGCGTAAGAGCCGCACCTACAATATTTTATACTTTTAAACTCGTATGCGCCGCGGCTCATACGCCCGAAAATACGGTATTTGTCATTTATGTTAATTAATGAGAAATGCGATTATTTCTACCCCCATCTCCCCCGAAAATACATCAAAATTCAGGGTTAGAATCATTAAATTTTAAAAAGCACCTTTTTGCAATATTTAAATAAAATGCATTTATTTCTTAAAAACTTCAATTCTCGATTTTAGATGGAAAATCTATTTTAAAACTAATGAAACAGTATTTTGCCACATTCAAAAAATACCTGAATTAATATATTTTTTGATTGATTAGTGTATTTAAAACATGTACATTAGAACTTCGGATTTATATTAATTCAAAGCAGCGATTGGAAACCAACCACAGATTAGCTAATTCATTCAATGCACATTCATTTATGCTATAGTTAAATTACAAAAGAATATTTTACCATCTGGTAAGCTTTCTAGAAATATAGATAAATGCACATCTTTGCAATTATTTATCTGTTTGACTTTACTGTTGTTATTTTAGCTACTGTGTATTTTGAAACATTTTGTTACAACAGCGCTTTAAGTGCAAGAAAAATGCTTACAAATTAATATAATCTAAAGACTTTTTTTGTTTGAGTGAACAACATTTGATTGAAAGTTTTCTGTTCATATTTTTGGGAAGGAATAAAAGAGTGAATTTTATTCACTGTTATTTATGAGCAGAGGAGAAATAGGAAATGATTTCATCTGTTTTTAAATATCAGAAAGGTTGAATTAGAGAATGGTTTTTATTCACTGTTGTTTATAAGGAGAGGTGAAATAAAAAATGACTTCACTCTTTTTAATAATCGGAAAGTTTGAATTAAATTTGTAGATTTCATTTTTGAAGAAAAGGTGTTTTATAAGTTATTGAATGTTTTGTAGTTGAATTCATTGAAACAGTGAGTTCATATTTTGCTATGAGCTATAATTAATTTTTTTTCTAAAAAAATTTGCAGAAATAAGTCTTTTTTTTTTTATATAAATATTTTTTTTTTTCAATTTCATTATGTTCGAAAGAATGTAATACCATTAAAATGCACTTGAAATTATTTTTTTTCCATTGGCTATCATGTAACGGAATACTTTTGATTGTCCCTGTAATTGAACTATGCATCTGATTTTCATAAAATTCAAAATGACTCTACAAAAATAAGCAGCTATTATATATTTTAAATTTCAAAAGATTTGGTTGGGTAGTTTTTGCTCTGTTATATGCAGACAGACAGATGGACTGAACGATGACTATAGGTGCTACATATTTACATAATTATGAACACATGGAAATTGCACGTCAAGCATAGCAAATGATGTGCGTTCGTACTATAAAGAAGTTTTTTAAATATTCAGATCTTGGTGTAATAGTATTCAGTTCTTTGGATACAGTAGAGTAGCCGAAAGTTTTTGTGTATCCTTGTAAATACTATCTGTTTTTTACTATACAGGAAGTAACTCTTAATAAATCTCAAAAACATGTATCAATTTTATAAAATGTGAAATAGTTTAATATTATTAAAACGTGTCCCAAACAATGTTTACCCCTATACCATTATGTAATGTATTACTTTTGTGTGGCCCTGTAAACTCATAAATATTTTTTGTATCACAGATTGTACAGAATGTATATTTTAGTATTTAATTCATAGATGCATATCAATTTTATTGTGTTTGAAAGAATGTAACATCATTAAAATGCATTTGAAACTATTTTTTCCCTTTGGCCATAATGTTACAGAATACTTTTGATTGTTCCTGTAATTAAACTATGTATCCGATTTTCATAAAATTTTAAATGACTTGACGTAATTATGCAACAATTATATATTTTAAATTTCAAATGATTCGGTCGGGTATTTTTTGCTCTGTTATATGCAAATGTATGGACTGAACAATGACAATAGGTGCTACATATTTACATAATTAAGAACACACCTTAAAAAAAGACTGTAAAATAAATAATTATAGTGTAGACTTAAAGAGGAAGTAGTAAAAAAATAAATTGCTTAATAATAAATTATTACTATAATATGAAGTTCTAACAATGATAAAAGTTAGAACTTTAGTAATAAAGTAATTTATTTATAATATGAAAAAATAAAAGAGAAAACAGATTAAAATAATTATTTCAGGATGTAGATATTATCTATTTATTTCAAAATCTAATATCACAGGAATTCATGAAAAACAATTTTTCTTTCCTGGCACTCCCCTGGATTAATTTTTTTTATGTGATTTGCATAGGGATTCACAATAGTAAACCTCTTTGTGGTTTACCACCACAAATTTAAAATAAAATTGTAACATTAATAGAAAAAAAAATAAATAAACCACTTTAAAACTGACAAACATACAATATCGTAAAGAAAATAAGGAAGCACATATGGAAAAATGTTAAAAGAATCCTGTTACTAGTGTTAGATTTAGCTAATAATTAGGCTAACAATGCAGTTTATGACCATGTGTATAAGCCCCAAAGCAGAATACTTTGCAATGTTTTGCAACAAAATTTAGCTGATCAAAAATGTTCTGTGGGAATTGCACGAGTTTTTCTTATGACCAATTGGTGATTTTCACAAACTTTTTAAATGAACTATTAAACTATTTTGAGATTTTTTTTTTTCTTCCCTGGCTATTGACAAATGATTTTCCAGAGGTGATTCTGAATTCTTTAAAAAGAATTCTAAAATTAACTGCAAATTTCCCGAAAGATAAAATCAGAGGGGGGGGGGAGTACAATCTATTCCAGATACTAATTATAAGTGTTTCTTGTTGTTTTTTAATCTCTTTGTTAAAATTTACAGTTTTTGCGTGATCTTTCGATGAAATATTCTGTTAATATGTAAACTTTTGATGAAATTTGCACTTCTTTCTTGACTTTTTGTTGAATTTTGTGAGTTTTTTCGCCATCTTTTGAAGATTTTTGCATTTTTTCATGATCTTTTGACAAAACTTGCATTTTTTTCGCGATCTTTTGACGAAATTTGCTGTTTTCTGCTATCTTTTGATGAAATTTTCCTTTTTTTTTTTTTTTTCGATTTGTTGGTGAAATTTGCCGCTTTTTCGCGGTCTTTTGAAAAAATGAGATTTTTCTGTGATTTTTTGACAAAATTTTCTGTTTTCCACAATTTTTTGATGAATTTGCTTTTTTTTTTTTCGCAATCTTTTGATAAAATTTTCTTTTTTTAACTCCATTTCTTGGTCAAATTTGCAGTTTTTATCGATCTTTTGACAAAATTTGAGGTTTTTCTGCGATCTTTAGACGAACTTAGCTTTTTTTTTTTTGTTTGTTTTTCGATCTTTAGATGAAATTTTCAATTATTTTCATGGTGTTTTGGTGAAATTTGCCGTTTTACCACCATCTTTTAACAGAATTTGCCATTTTCTCACAATTTCCTGACTGAATTTGTCGGTTTTTTTTTTTTTTTTTTTTTTTTCACGATTTCTTAGCAAAAATTGCTGTTTTTTTCACGATCCTTTAATGAAAGTTTTGTTCTTTATGATCCTTTGACGAATGTTCTGGGTTTATTTGCAGTCCTTTGATAAAATTTTCTTTTTTTTTTTCGTGATCTTCTGACAAAATTGTCGATTTTTCTTCTCATAATTGATGAAATTAATTTGTTTCGGCGACCATTTGTCAAAACTCGCGAGAGAATTTTTTTGGATTTTTGATTTTTTTTTTTTTTTTTTTTTGAGTTTTTGTAACTGAGTGTCATCATTTTTTTGGAAAATTCAGAACTTTTGTGCATTTTTCGATTTTTCCTTCGGTTGAATGATTCAAAATTTGCGGTTTTTTCACACTCTTTTGACAAAATTTGTTGGTTTTTGCTATACTTTGGATGAAATTTTCCATTTTTTGCAATTTTTGGTGAGATGTGCTGTTTTTTCGCGATCTTTTGATAAATTTTGAGATTTTTCCACGATTTACAGACAAAATATGCTGTTTTTCTGTGATCATCTGACTTTTTTTTTTTTTTTTTTTTTTTTTTTGCGATCTTTTGATAACATTTTCTATTTTTTCGCCTTTTTTGTGAAATTTGCAGTTTTTAGCTATCTTTTAACAAAATTTGAAGTTTTATCTGCAATCTTTTGATGAAATTTGCTCTTTTTGCGATCTATTGATGAAATTTTACATTTTTTAAGGTCTTTTAGTGAAATTTGCTATTTTACCTCCATCTTTTATTGGAATTTGTCATTTTCTCACAATTTCCTGACTAAATTTGCCGTTTTTTCGCAATTCTTTGGCTGAATTTTCATTTTTTTTCCTTGATCCTCTGACAAAATTGAAAATTTTTCTTTGCACGATTGGTGAAATTGACTTGTTTACAGTGACCATTTGGCGAAATTCGCGATAGATTTTTGGATATATGATCGATTTTTTTTTATATTTTTTTTCGGAACTGATTGTTTGGAAATTTGGAACCCCTGTGAATTTCTCGATTTTTCCTTCAATTGAATGATTGAATTCTTAACTGGTTACTTGAAATGTTCTGCAGAGAAGCTTGTTGTTCTGCAACGTTCATTGCACTTTTAAGCATATTCTGCTTTGGGATGTATTAGAAAGGGAATTTGGGTATTACTAACAAGGAAGTCTCCATACAGGCATACTCAGAAAATTCTGAAAAAAATACAGAATGCTCTTCTCATGTGGATATATATGTTTGTAAAAAAATTTTTGGCAGAACCCCGATAGAGCGTTCATAAAAAAATAATGAACATTTCTTTTATTTGGCGATTTATCATCGGTTGGTGACAAAATAAAATTTCAAAAAATACTTTATGTCAAATCCTTTTTAAGGTAAAAATGTTACATCTTGAACTTGTTTAAAGAAATGTTATTATATAACATTAGTTTTGTCACCTTTAGTTTGTTTTAATTTTATTTTTGTCTTAATGTATTTAGAATGAAAATTAACTATGAAATTTTATGAATTAAAACAAAATTTAAATTAATTAAAATTGTTTCAATCTCAAAATTAACTCCAATCTAATTATGCTCTGTTGATTTAATTTTGCTGCCATGGAAACAAAAACTTCTTCACTATTGAAATTCATTGCTGCAGCATTCTTCATCTGAGCTAGGCCTTTATTTTGTCATATGCTTAAATATATAAAAAAATACTTTTCAATATGAAAGTATTTTTTTATATAAGGAATTATTTTTAAAGTAATAAAATTAAATAACTCTATCAAAAGCAATAGAAATATATTATATAAAATACATCTATTTGTAAAACTCTCTCATTGTTCAAATTTAAATTCATTAAATACTATTTACACGTATTCTAAAATTTAATTGACAAGAACTTTTCAGATGCATTAAAATCGTTTGCTTTTAATGAGGGAAAATGCTGCTAACAAAATCGCATGATGCTTTCGTCTTTTCGCACCAAATACTCGAAGGTATTTTATTTTTTTACCGAGTTTGTTTTGTAATTCTGCTGCTAAATTTGACTGATCCTTTATTACATACATGAGTAGTTTAATCAGTATTTTTTTCAAAAAATTCTGAGTGCCCAGTATGGAGACCTTCCGTATTCAGTGTAAGTCTATTTATATGATACTATGTTTATTAGTTGGACAAAGATGTGTAAGCTGCTTTTAAGCCTTTTTTTTTTTTTTTTTTTTTGGTTTTGTTTTGTTTAGCAAAAAAGTTTTAATTCCCATCTTCACTTTTTTTTCCTGTATATAACTTTTATATTTCTTGCAATCATAATTTTTCATTAGTTCTATTCAAATGCTTTATATTTTCCCCCTTTATATTATGTGTCTTGTTTCTATCACTGATTATTTATTTATTGAAGAAAGTATAAATATTTAGCATTGTTCTATTCTTAATGTATAAATTTTAGAATGTATCACTAGATGTTAATCCTTAAAAATATTGATTTTAGAAAAAAGTACAAAAATATTTATTTCAGTTATGTTTAAAGGGGGACATTTTCATTGTTTCCACGGATCTCATTTCTTAAGCAGAAATAGAGCACTTGAAATTCTTTTGTTTTGTCTCCTATTTTTTTGTAAAACCAACTTTTTCTGTACTAATCTTTTATTGAAACATCAGCATTTCTTTGAATTTTCAGTTTTATTTCAATTACTTAATTTGGGGAAAAGAGGGATTTCTTTCTTTCTTTCTTCTTCTTCTTCTTCTTTTTTTTTTTTTTTTTTTTTTTAAGAAAAATAAATGTTTGAATTTTGGAATTTTTGAATCTCACTCATTAATCTTGATTAAAAAGCTTCAATGGATCCTATGGAATTGATGAAACAAATGAGAGAAGATGGTTATGGACTAAAAGAAAATGTTTTAGGTCATCATTTAAACCCTGCAGCAGCCAACCAAGTAAGTGATAAATGATTTTTATTATTATTTTTAATATTTTGATTATTGTAAATTAAATTTATTTACATGTGTTGCATCAGTACCAAATAATAGTTGCTTGTTCAACTATCTAATCTTTTTATTAATTACAGAGGCTGCTCACACATTTTTTAGACAATTTGAATGATATTTAATAAGTTTAATGTTCACTTTGATAAGTTTTTTTAAATTATTGTTCTCACTATATTTTTGCAACATTTTTTTTTTCTTTTTTTTGTCACGGTTTGAACTGTTGTACCAGAGCAAAACCAGAATGATATTCTGGTTCACGGAATTATGACAAGTATTGTTCCAGTTCATGATATTATGATAAATATAATTTCAATTCATGCATTTATTAAAATACACTGTTGCAGTTCCTAAACTTTATGTGTATAGTTTAACTGTAACTCAGCTTTAATTTTTTTTCTTCTTATTTAGCATCATAAATTCATTTTTACTTTCGTTTATCCTTACTATTGGATTCATGAAAAATTTCAAATTCCAGTTTTCACCAAATTTACACATTTTAAGGGTCAGAGAACCAGAAAAACACATTTTTACAAAATGTCTGTCTGTGACTCGGTCTGCCCTTCTGTCTGTAACATAAATTTTGTGGGCATTCTGTCTCAAGAACTAATGTACGGAATTTAATAGAAATTTATATTCATGTAATCCCTAATATAAATTGGTGCTGATTAGTTTTTGGTGTAAATTGCTCAGCAGGTGGCACTACTATGCTGCCTTTTGTTTGATTTCTGCAATAGCTCTATCTTCATAATTAATGCATGGAATTTTATCAAACTTGAGATTCAATTATTCCTTGACGTGAATAGATGTTTGTTTATGTTTTAGTATAAATCGCTTGATAAATGGCGCTGCTATGCAACACTATTTAAGATTTCTGCAAACGCTCAATCTTCAGGACTAATGCATGAATTTTCTTGAAACTTCAGATTTAGTTAGTCCACAACACGAAATCACATTTTTATATTTTGGTATGAATCGCTCAATAGATATTGTTCTATGCTGAATTTTTAAAGATTTTTAAGCAACAACTCTATCTCAAGAAAGAATGCACGGATTTCCATCAAACTTCAGATTTGATTAGTCTTTCACATGAATTGATGCTGTTTATATCTTGTTGTAAATAGCTCTATAAATGGTGCTGCTATACTGCATTTGTTATGATTTCTGTAACAATTCTATCTCAAGAATTAATGCATGGATTTCCATCAAATTTCAGATTCAGTTAATCCTTAACATGAATTGCTTTTATTTGCATTTTGTGTTAATCAAGCTTCAGGTTTGGCACTGCTATGCTGAATTTTGTAGTGTTTACACGATTTTAGTGATAGTCATATCTCAAGAACTAATGCATGGAATTTTGTATCTTTAGAATCATCATGAAGGACATAAGATTGCTATTTAATTTTGACACTTTGATAGCAAATTTTGAAATTTTAACATGCATAAGATAGAAAAAAATTTTGAATTGCTACATCCAACTAGTTTAAAACTGTTTTTATAAGGTTTGAAATAAATTTGTCTATACTTTCAAAAAAAATTTTAGCGAACAATTATTTTTAAATTAGCATTCCAGTTTGCAGATTTCTCCATTTCAAGCCCTATGTATAGTTTCAGAAGAGGTATTTTGCAATGTTTAGTTTAAAGTTGATTGAATTGATGACTAAGTTCAATATTGCCTGAAATGCATCAAGAGATTTAACAAGGACTTCAATAAAAGTTATAGTCTGTTTTTTTTTGTTGTTGTTTTTTTTGTTTTTTTGCCATGAAATTAAATATGGAATGTGATGTTTGGTTACTTGCTTTGTTTTGATCTTGTTCTACTGATTAATGACACTGTGAGTTAAGACATGCTATTTCATATTTGAAGATTGAGCACTGGGTGTGTTTCTGCTAGTATGTGATTAATCTTTTGTTTTGCCGTTATTTGCAGAACAATCTTCTTTAATAAAAAGCTTCATGTTGCAGACAACTGGCTTTTTTGATAATCGTTGCCATAATTTAATCTTCAAAAATGAAACATTTGAAGTTACTGAATAAATTCATAGCTTGAAAAGTATTTGTCAAACAATTTTTACATGAACTGAACTGCATTAGAAAGATAAAAAAAATTGAATCTTTTATATATATATATATATATAAGTTTTAAATCTAACGCTAACGCCATTTTTCAAAGATTGAATTTCAAATATTACCAAATTTCATAAAGCAGTACCATAGCGAAACCTTCACATGTAAAAAGAAAATGATTATGGCAATATTTCCTGATGTGTATACTAGCACCAGCCACAGTTACAGTAGTTTTATTATTCTGTTAAAATATAAAAGTGAATCATGATGTAACAAGTGGGTCATTTTCTCTAAACAGCAATATTTTTGTCCCTGTTTCAAAAATAATGAATAAACTTGTATGAAAATTAAATAAATGCTAGAATATTTTAATTACATGTTTTTATGTATGTCTAACCGGATAAAACATACTATTAATAAATAAAAGCCTGTTAAATAATTTTATATGTTGTAAAAATGTCATTCCCTTGTGTGTCCCTGTCACCGCCTTAACACAAAAATAGCTCCCAAAACTGACCATCCGAATATATTTCTAATTTTTTTGTTGGTTAAATTATTAAACAATATCATAAAATGCTAAAATTTGAAAAAATAAATTTTTTTTTTTTTTTTAATAATAAAAATTGTCCCTTGGTTTTGTTGTCATTCTCCTGTCATAAAATGAAAGTAATGATTATCAGCTCTGGCAACACTTATAGTACTCCAGAATTTCATCTGTGAACAATGACATCATCAAAGAAGATGTCTTAAATTGTTCTTTTTTGCAGCATTAATTTTTACAAGTAAAACTTGGTGATTTCCAGTTACATATTGGTAAGTATTTTTATTGACTGTCATTACCCTGTCTCTCTTATTTACCTGAATTTTGTAAAAAAAAAAAAAAAGTTAAATCAACAATTAAGCTTTATTTGTATTGAGTTTTTAAAGTTCTCTTTAATTGCAATTTAATTTCGTGTATATAGTTAAGACTAATATTAAAAAATGCTCTGACGAGCACCAAAAAAGGTTAATATGTTTTTAAGTATGAAAAAGGGTTTGACAAGTGCTTTAGTTAATTACTGAGCATGAGGAAGGACAAGGGATCCCTTCTTGGCTACAACTCACTTCAATGCCAACTTTGAAAAAAATCATATTTGCGCTTTTTCCGTGAAAACAAATCAGTCGCAGTTACTATAAAAATGTATAGTGTAAAGATGTAACCAGTAAAGATGCAGCTTAATTAGACATAAATCTAAAGGAAGGCGACATAATGCCAGATACCGAGTTTCTGCAGGTATCACATTCATGCACTGCCGCCAAGCATGTCCTAAGTGTATAATTGCGCAGAAAATTGATTTGTAATATAGTGCAGAGTGAACAGTGCAGTTAACATCAGAGATGTAGTGCAGGCTATACACCGTATACCTTCTGGACTTTTTAATAAAACACCATATACCCTCTGTTTTTCAAGAAAGCTTATAGTATATACATTCTAGAATATCCCTCTGCTTAGAGCATATATCTTATGTTATTTTTACGACAACACCCCTGGTTAACATCTAAAGCATGGTGGAAAATTCTACTAAAGAACCGCAAATTTCTTTTATATGGAAAAAGCGCAAATATAATTTTTTCAAAGTTGGCATTGAAGTGAGTTGTAGCCAAGAAGGGATCCCTTGTCCTTCCTCATGCTCAGTAATTAACAGAAGCACTTGTCAAACCCTTTTTCATATTTAAAAACATATTAACCTTTTTTGGTGCTCGTCAGAGCATTTTTTAATACTAGTCATTTAATTTTTTGATAAAAAACTGAAGATTTTCTAATATCTTAAAAAGAAAAATAATTGCTGCTGTCAAAATTTATAAAATGATACCAGCATAAAATTTTGATGCATCAAAATAATTAAAAAAGTCATTGCATTGCCATATAAAATGCATGATATGAAAAATAAACCATGGATTCAAACGAAAAAAGTACAGAACTTTATTAAAAGAATTAAAAGCTATACCAATTAAATACATTCAAGGTAATTTCTCGAATGAAACATTCATAACAAGAAAAATTCTAGAAATTGAATAACAATTAACATAAGAATATTCCCGAAAGACTAATAATTTAACACAAAAGCATTTCTAAACAAAACGAATTTACACCCAACGGGATTTGAACTCTCTACCCGCTGCTGAGCAGCCAAATGCCTTACCTCGAGAGTCCTAGTTTAACACCAGAGATGCTGCAAATTTTGCTATAGTACCTGTATAAATACCAGTATAAGTCTTGTGACTGTCATCAACAGCTCCGGTCTGATTGTTTTATTTTTTATATGCCCGTCGGCTATTTTCCTACTTTTATTTTAGCTACCCGAAACAATCGCCAAATAGGTTTCCTTCACCATAATTGCATTTTAAATATAAAGCTGTCACTAGCTTTATTTAAAATACATGACTTTCATTAAAAAACACATAAATTAAAAATACATATATGAGATGTATTTAACTTGCACGTTTTTCTTTCATTTTATTAAAAATACTATAAGTAAATAAATAAAGGAAGTTTTTCAGTAGTTGTACATAACGAAAAGTTCTTGGCGGAAAAAGAAGTTTGGCAACGTATATTCAGGCAACCTATTTACTATTTCATATACACAAGCATTTTTTTTCTCATGCGATAACAATGTATTTAAGGTACTACTTAATTGTTCCGTTGACCAAAGAACGATAGACAAACTGTAAGATTATATGCCAATAATGGATGAACATAAATGTTACACTTTCTTGACATTAAACTCGCTACACTTGTTTGTTAAATGATCAAATGATTTTAAATTCGATGATTTATTTATATTTTTATGAATGTTTTACTAATTTATTTGTTCTTTTGTTATTTAATATAAATTTTATGCCAATAAGCGAATAGCTCTTAATATTGAGAAAAATATAATATATTTTATTAACCATTTGAAAAATGGTTGTTGTTTTCGGGAGAATGGACCCGATGATGTTACCACTTTTGAATGATGTTACCACTTTTGAATGATGTTACCACTTTTGAATTTAAATTAAATTCTTTATTTTTAGAAGAATTTTTATTTGAATTTAAATTAAATTCTTTACTTTTAGAAGAATTTTTATTTGAATAGTAAATTAAATGGTTAAAATCATTGTAATAAAGGAGAAAACTAACAAATTTAAAAATGGGTAGACGGAAATTAACAGATACGGAAAAAGCCGAAGCCAAAGAAATGAATGAACGTGAATATCGCATTCAATGATATTAAACACAATACGCGTACTTAAACAATCATAAAGTGATTTTTATTTCTTCTTTTGCTATTTAAAATAAAAATTTAGTCAACATGTATAAGTTGCTTATTAGTTTGGCGATTCGTATCATTTGGCGAAATTGGTCGACGGGATAACTGAGTAATACTGTATTTGGTTTGGCGCAAAAACGTCTTTCAATGCAGAAAATGATAAAATCAAAAGATTATTGAGCCGCTGAAAACCAATTACGTGTTGAAAGGCGATCACGAAAAAGGAAGCAATTTAATGCCGAACCGATTAATTGTAAAACATCATGTCGCCAGGGCGACCAATCCACTAGCCATGGCGTTTTACTATCGGTCGGTTCTAACCAGGAAAATTTGAGTGCCAATAGTGATTCTAACAAGCCGGAAAATGTTATAGCTATTACTCTTGATTTTCCACCACCTAAAAAGAAAACTAAAAAGCAATCGGCTTGGGAAAAACTGGGAAAAAACTTTTTTGATTCGATGTCTGATGGACCCATTCACAGATGCATGTGCTGCGATCGATTTTGGTTTAAAACCTCCATCACCAAAATTCTGCTCTGTAAAATCAAACAATATATGCCAAAGTCTTACAAGTATAACAGTATATGCCAAAGCTGTATTTTAATAATGATTACTTTTGCACCAACAATGTTAAATAGTTTGAAATGTTTCTTTCGGCGCCAACTTTTATGCTTGGCGACAATAGAGTGATATAACTTAAACGAACCGTACCTTCAAATTGCAGCATGTATAAAGTCATTTATAGCAGTGGCACGGATAATACACAATAAAACAACTGGTATTTAGCTTAAAATGATAGATGAATGTATCGAGTGAAACATTTTTCAAATGGTTGGGGTAATTTCTTAAATTACAATTTTTTTATTTTTTAAAGTTATTTTATGGTTATATCCGCCAACATTATGTGACTAAATAAAAAGCATTTAACTCCTTACAAATTTCCACTAACATTGATATTTTTGGTACTTACATATTAATGCCATCGCAGTAGAAGTTGAGTTAATGCGCCAATAAAGAGCGATCTTGTTGTTGTGCCTTTTTAGTGTTTCTTTTTTTGCTCATTTTGACATCATTTTTAGTACTTTAGTACTTTTTTAGCCTATTTTTGACGCCATTTTTTGTCCGCGTGCGAACAAGATGCTCTTTATTGGCACATTAGTGCAACTTCTGCTGCGGTGGCGTTAATACATAAGTACCATGTTTTTTTATGCACCTTAATAAATTCTAATATTACATTTAAAATACTTCAATGTTATTCACATATGCGATATCTTACAAATATCTCTTTATGGTTTGATTTAATAAATTCTGCATTAAAATATGAAAAATTTTATTAGTATTCTTTTGTCCGAAATCACCTGATTAAATCAAATTTTATATTTGGTACGTCGCGACGTCATAAGTAAACGTCATCATTAAAGCAATCCTTTTCGTTAATGACTTTTTTTTTAAATCTAAATTCATTAATTTTCTAAACTTAAATTTTTTTAATGGCAACATTTTTCTTTTTGAATAATTTGGCGATTTCTATAAATGGGTGAAATTGGTCGACCTGATAATCAAGTAGCACCGTATGTAATGTAAATAAAATAAGTATGCATTTTTGGCACAGATGTCATTCACGCACCACATTGGCGAATTATTTTTTTCTGACACCAATGTCATATGCGCATCGGAGTATTTAACTGAATCTAGAGTGTCGTTATTTTGCTTCATATGGCAAACCGAATGTTGTTCTTTACTTATTAATAAATATTTTTTCTTTTTTTAAATATATAAGTTGTTTTGTTCTATAGTTATTAAACAAATCTTTATTTATTGTTATTACCTTTTAAAAAATATATATGTAACTGGTATTCCAAAACGAGATTTTTGCCAAATTGGCTTTAGAAAAATTAACGCCAATGTGATTCGTATATGATATTTGAGCCGCATTTTAATATAGAAACAGAAATAATTTGTACAAAAACAAAAATTAAAGTTCACCAGGTTTGTTTTCAGAGTTATTTATATATTTTACATACCCTCCCTTTTTGAAGCCAAAATAGCACCAAGCTTTGGCAAACAGATGTATATTAATCAGACATTCATAAAATAAGTAATTTAATTGACCTAGAATCATTCAACGTACCTTCAAAAAAAGCTGACACATTCTCATGTCCCAATCATCATGGAGTGCCCGACTCACCGCTCTTGTGTTGCGTCAAACAGGATTTCTTACTGGTACGCCCTTACCTTATGTCTCAAAGGCTCAAATAAATGTTTATAAAAATTTAAAACCATATTTTTACGCTTATCTTTTAAATGTCATGTAGATTTTTCCATTCATGTCTAATTATTCATAAAATAATAACTGTGAAAAGTATTGGTATGAACGTTTGTACTTAATAACTTTACATATCTTTTTGTCTTGTACAATTAAAAAAAAAAATAATATTAATGTCAATCTTGTGTTAAATCAGTCTTTGAAATAAAATATTACGTGATGGAAAAACACGGTTACGCCGCTTTAGCAGTTAAAAAAATTTGCTATTTGGTCTTTCGGTGCCATTTTTGATTTGTTCGCCAAACACACCAACCAGAACAGGATAATGAACTTTTCCGCAAAATCTTGCCCTGATCGTCTAAATTTGTTGATTTCATCATATGGACCTTCAGATAAGCAAGTAAATAAAATTATGAATAAAAAGTATCATATTACAATGGCTAGCATAAATTTAAGAGAGACTAAATTTTTTGCCAGAGGCGGCTTGTATCTTAAATAAATAAGAATTTAATAAATAAAAAAAATATTTCACTTTGCCTGTAAAATGGGGTGAATCGGAACACTTTTCAACTTTAGCGTTAAAAAAAGCAACAACTGATTTTTAAATTTTTTTTACTTTTTCTACTAGAAACTTCGGTCTTGTTTTGTTCTTTACTTTTTAAGCAAAAACGAAACAGTTTTACTCTTTATATATGTATTATTTATTTTTTTAATGGTGTTCCGATTCACCCCGCAGATAGGGGTGAATCGGAACAAATGTTATAATCTTTATTTATTCCGATTCAAACTTTAATAGGGTTAATAAAAACAGGTAATAATGATAAGGGAGAAATAGGAACAGTAATGTTTCATGTAGTTACTGTGAAACCAAGCCTTTATTTTACATACAAGTAAAGATATGCTTTTTTAAAATTAGAAAACAACTTTGAAATCAAGAAAAATTTAAATTTATTTTAAGAAATTATATTCGAATTGCAGACATAGAATTTAATATAAATTCAGCCCTGTTCTGTATTATTCTTTACTAGTAGTCATTGGGTAAGTGAATCTACTGAGTAGCTCCAATCACTGCATGTATTAATACGGTCTACTAATACGCCCTCATCCCCAGCCTTTAGTACTGCTTGCATCCCTCTCTTATTTAATTGGTTTTTCATTTTAAGATGTTTGTGTAATGTTGTGGATGTTAGAAAATAATTCTGTGCAGTTTTTCTAACTAATTTGCTGTTTTTAAATTATTTTATTGTGCGTTCCATGTCTGTTGGATTAGGCGTTGACTTTTTTGTGTAACCAAGTAATTTCTTGGCACCTTTAAACTCTTCAAGTGATTAGAACAAACAAAATATTATTAAAATACATATTAGTATATATGTTTTCATATATTACATGAAACTATTACTGTATAGAAAAATAAACCATGAAAGAAAACGTGTTCCGATTCACCCCGTAAACAGTGTTCTCGCTGACATTTGACCAATGTTAGTAATTTGGCTAACTGAAAATAAAAAACATTCGCCAAATGAAAAAAGTATTAGAAAAATAGATTCACCGTGCAGCACAAAAAGAATTACCTTTAATCCTTTAATGTACCCCTTTTTTTTCAATATGTTATAAAATAATCAAAGTTTTTATAACTGCAACAACGATTGTTATTAATCTAATTTCAACTATCCGCTACAAATATATTAAATATATATATATATATACATATGTATGAACAACAACAAAAAAAAGAAAGAAAAAGCAAAAATTCATTGCTAGCAATTTGGCGAATCTAATCTCTTGTTTTACTCGCCAAATTAAGTATTTAGTCGCAATTTGGCGAAATGGCGAGCGACAGCGAGAACCCTGCCTGTAAATCTTAAACCTCTGATGTTACAAGCCATTTTTCATTTTTTCATTATGTAGTTTAGAAATAAGTAGAATTTAATATAGAATATCGTTTACAGGTCTATCACTAATTAAAAATCCCATCTCTTAGGTTTAGAATACGAAAAATACTGTAGTTACATACAAAGTTTTGAAGACGTTGGAAAAATGAGGTTTTTGAGGATACTCTTGAAATTTTTTATATACCCCAGTAGTGGTGCAAACATGTCAAATCTGAATTTCCCAACTCTTAATGCTATTACCTTCTTATAAAAAAATTGGAAACTAAAAATATCATCACATATATTTATAATGAATTTACTTGTATGACTGGGAAGTTTCGTTCCTATTCACCCTGCTGTTCCTATTCACACCATTTTACGGTACATGAAAATAACAACAAATAAGTATTTTTTTTTTCACGTGATTTATCTAATCTATTTATTTATGTTACATACATAGCAATTTTTATGTTCATTTAAACTTATGTGCAACAATTACAAGAAGAAACAAATATAAGAAAAAGACTATGTTCAGCTGGAAATTTCAGACAAAAATTCGATTTTCTCAGTGACCGTCAAACATACAAAGATGAAAAAAAACTGTTTTAAATTTTACCGTGAGGATTAAAATAAACCAAAAACGAAGTTAATCCATCCACGGAAACGTTAGCTAGACTTAGTTGAATTTTTTGCCTTAATTTTTTCATTTAAAATTAAATAAAAAACTATTGTAAGCTGCAGTAATTTTCTGAATGCTATAATTTTATTTGTTTCTTTTATTTGTTCTATCTTTTTTTAAAAAATTCACTGCCGTATCTCAACTGGTTCGCCAGAAATTTTAGAAAGTTGTTTGCACTTTCTATTTCTTAAACATATTATACCAAACGCTACCGAGTTTGCTATGATAATATACAAGCTAACCTTAATTTTTGTCATTCCCCTGTGGTCATTCCTTTGTCATATGTAACCTTGTCATATGGCAGGGGAATGACTACAGTCTCTAATTTTCACAATTTATTAATGTTTATTTGAAAATTAATTAGAAAATTAAATATTTTATGTAATTGTCACACTATTAGCTGTTTTAAAAGTAAAAAATGCATGTTTTTGTTAGATCTATTCATCAAAAGATGAAAATTTGCTCTTTAAAAAGTTGGATTTTATTTATTTTATTTTTCGTTTCTTTCTTTTTTTTTTTTTTTTTTAAGTATATAATTTGAGTAAAAATAAACATTCACTGCTCTAAAGAAGCAAATGAATCAGACAAAGTTGGGTGATTACATGGTTGTCAAGCATAAACTCAATAGGATGGTTTGTGCTTATTATAATTTATCAGTTTTAAAAAGTTATTCGCCGGCTTAGCTAAAAACATTGTTAGCTCATTAAAATATATATGTTGTGTGGTTTTTATGAGTGTTCTTAAAACTTTAAATGTCTGGCCCGGCTTTTTCGGTTTCTAGAAATCATGTTTAAATGGCTGCAGACAAAAATATTTTAAACGGAATGATATTTTGAATCATACATAGAAAGAAAAGATATTATAGCATCAAACTGTGATTAATTAATATAAATATCTTGCAATTTATAAGCATTCTTATAAAAATACATGAAAACCCTTGGACAGTGAAAGGATTAATAAAAATACCTGTTAGTAGAGGTCTGCACGGGCACGGGCTTGGCCCGTACCAGGCCCGGCGGAATCGTTTCAGATTTTCTAATGGGCCGGGCCGCCAGAATTAGAATAGTTTTTTCAACGGGCCGGCAAAAAAATTGGACAGGCCGATAAATATGAACTTTCAAAACTAATCAGGAAAGCACCTCATCAGATTAGACCTATCTTCAAAATTTGATGCAAATTGGATATTTGTATCAAGAATTATTTTGTTACATACATACATACAAAACCTGCAGGTACATTAGCTCTCAGGCTTTGATAGCTTGATGAGATAAAAACACGTCAAATTACATTGCCCTAGGATAAGACCAAAGAGTAGCAGGCTAAACTAGTTTATCCTATGAGAGTTAGGTTAAACTAATTTAGCTTAGGAAAATCTAGTTTGCCCTATGGGCCTAAGGATAGACTAGTTTGGCCTAGGAAAAACTAGTTTATCTGATGGGCATTAGGACAAACCGGTTTGTCCTTGGAACAATCATATCCTATGGGCGTTAGGATAAACTAGTTTGGAATAAAATCGGGTTTGGCCAATTACATATGTATGTCATCTTTTCATCTAATGTTTTCAGATTTTGGAAATACTTTTAGTATTGTGGATGAAAGAAATTAGTTTGCATGTTGAATTCATGGCATGGTATTTTGAATTGACGATTAGCCAGGCTATATAGTTATAGCTCAAAATCTATGGGTAATCTGTAATACATCAAAGAAAGGTTTAAATTAAATGTTGATGAATTTGATCAAAGAGGAAAATAAGCACAATATATATATTTTATCTTTTGTGACTTTTATTGGATTATAGTTGCTATCATATATTTTGACTATGCAGCAATCCTATTAAATAAAATGTTCCTAGATATGCTGTATTAAGAAATATGCACTGAGTAACAAATAACCATGATTATGAATAAAATCTAAATATTTGCATTATCTATTATGTTAAAAATTAATTTGTAGTGAATATATATGTTGTTGAAAAGCAAAACTTAAAAAACAAAAAAGGAAAAAATTTATTTTTATAAATTTTTCTTTATAGTATTTGCAATTTCATTAATTTTGAAAGGATTTGTGACAAGTTATTTCAAATCCAGATTTTTAAATGTATTTACTTACACAAATTTTAAGGAATAGTTTTACATTTTTGAGGAACTTTCATAAAAATTATAAATAAATATGTAAATAAGGCAATTTTTACAGCAAAATTTTCCAGTGGCGATAAACAAGGACTCTTAAGCCTTTTTGCGGTACATATGCATGTCGCTCGTCCCCAAGGGGTTAACTCCATCAAATAAAAATGCACATTTTAAACATATAAAGAAAAAAAATGAACGAAAGAAACATATAAAAAATTGCATATCTTTATTTTATTTTTATTTTTTTTATCATTGGTCTAGAAATATTAATGTTTAATGCATGGCGTACGTAATTTGTGACTCGTTATGATCATCATAAAAATTATGTTTATTATTATTATTAATATAAATATAGAATTTATTTATAAGTATTTTAAAATTTCGTCCTTGAAAATATCATTTTCCAAATAATTGCTGTAATTTATTCAATTACAATTTTTATTTATTTATTTATTTATTTTGTGTGTGTGTGTATTTTTTACCACAGAAACCAAAAATGATTTTCATTTTTAACCATCATGTCACAATTTTTCGCAAATTGTAAATTTCAAAGTTAAAATTGAATCTCCTTCCCCATTTCATCAGACTTCTCAGCTGTTAAGGGTAACCGTCAGTATTATCTTCTCATATACTGCTTATGATACGTTCTAAAAATCACTATAACGCATTTGCTATTGCAGTGATTGATTTAAAAAATTTTTTGGTGAAAGATAAGACTCGTATCTTAAAAGTGGTATAATTTTTTGGATGAAATATATCACCGTTTTTTTTTTTATTTAAAATTTTTCCCTTGTTTCCAATAGACACCAACAGGTGGAGATACGGGTTCTACTCGTTGTCCGTATGGATTAAAAGAGGATTGTTTTTATCGTTTTTATGTTTCTTTTTTTATATGTTATCATTACTTTTCTAATAAATTCAATAAGGGACTGATTTTATACCTTATTACATAAAATTTTGTTCAAAAAGTCCTTTTGTTTTTCAAAAAAAAAAAGCTTTTTTATTTGAACAGGCGTGAAAGAAATGATGGAAAACCCGGCAACCCCATGAATCCACTTGTTGCAAGAGAGGAATAGAGATGCTCCCTTTATGCTTCCCAATCGAGGTGGAGACACCCCTTCAAAGCAGAAAGTCTCTTTTGACGTTAGTTGGATCCCGGTCAAGAGAGATAAGAATGTGCAGAGAGGGAAACTTTCTACTTTCTTTAGATGGTCATTTTCTTATGCTATTGCATAGAAATAGGTTCTAAACAGGGGCGTGCTTAAGGGGGGGGGGGAGTCGGACATTTGCCCAGGGCCGCGAAAATTTGGGGCCGCAAAAAAGTTGATATTGTTTTTACATTTCCCCAGTTATTAAGGGTGTATTCAAAAAAACGCTTTTCCACCTTCAGCAGCTCAAAATTTTCCGATACAATTTCAGACACATTTTTTAAAGTAGAATCATGAAACTTGCTGAGGGGATTCTTGAAGGGACGTATGAGGTGCCGAGTAAAGTCTTTTTACGCTCAATTCATTAGAATTTGATTTATAAGCAATTAACTTCTCTGGGAGACCCTTTTTTCCGTTCCCTTATCTCCCACTTTGGAAAAATCGGTTCAAATTGTCTTTTTTGTTTGCTTTATTTGCAATATTTTGTACACTTATCAAAGAATTGACCTTTACGGTACCTTGTGCACTTTCTAAATAAGAGAATCTGCGAGTTTCATGTGTTTGAGAGCAAAAGTGAATTCAAAAATAAATCGGAAAACAAGCAGTTTGAATCGAAATACACCCTTAAGAAGAGCGTGTTATGAATGACCTTTAAATTGACCTATCTAAATTTATATTTTTAAGTGAAAAAAGTATTGAATTGAAAGTGTCTGCTATTTTGCATTTTATTTTCTTCTTAATTTGATTGTAAGAGTCCTTGCATACCAAAAGTGAATGAAACCGCGAAAAAACACTCAGATTTTTACCGATTTTGTCAAAATATTCCATATTTCATTTTGTAAAAAATACATATCTTAACGTTTTATTTTGTTAGACTGCGGACTTTAGTTACTTTCAACGCAGGATATGTTGTTTCTGTTCGGCGCAAAATGACTTGCATTCGCCAGTGTATTTTAAAAGAATTATCGTAAAATTCATACACTTTACAACTAGATAAGCTATAGATTAGAAGATTCATCTGTAAGAGTATACTTTTGGCTTCTTGGAAACTTTAAAAGTGCGCTATAGAAGGGCGAAAGCGTGGCGAAACATTCAATCTTTTACAGATTTTGTCGAAATTTTCAAACCTAATTTTGTAAAAGATATTTCTACTGTCAGAAGTTTTTAAAATTTTTGTAGGTGATTAGATCTGATCTGTTGGGATGCTCTAAAAAGATTGCATTAAAACACGGACGCTTAGTTTCTTTTAGTGGAGAAAATATATCGTCTATGTGATTACTGGTACATTAGAAAGGTTTAAAATTCTGGCTTTTTAAAACAAATTACATTATTAATTAGAAGAAGCTTTTAGCTTTTAAGTACATATTTTTGGTTTGTCGATACCTCTAAAACTGCATCCTGTTTTTTTATCTTTCAAGAGTGCTATATAATAAAGCATATGTATGCAGGCATAAATTTTGGTACTCGATATGGCTCACATCTATATATTAGAGATACCAAAAATTTGGTCACAACTTTAATTAAGAATATTAATTTGATAATTATAGAAAAAAATTATAAATTGGTTGACATAAATATTTCTTTGCAAATTTTTACTTTGCTTACCTACGTACATTACAAGATGACTAAAAAAGAAGGCTCAAAATTGGTCATAATTGATGATTTTAACATATCACCTTAGAAGGAAACATTAATTAAAAATTTCTTTAAAAAGCTATAGGATACTATATTGTTATAATTAGGGCCTAACTAAGTAAGGCCAATGCAGGGCAACTGCATCGGACGTCGGGTCTTCCGATTGAGCCCCCCCCCCCCCCCCCAGGGCAAATATAATTTTTTTGTTATGCCTAACTAATAAAAAAGGCCAAAAGCCACCAAAATTCTTTATTTATCTGTTTATTTTAAACTTTATGTGGCTCTTTTCTCATATCTCCTCTGCTTTCGAACCACATGCCCCCCCTCCTTCTCCCCTCAATGTAACAATTACATCACAAATGTATTTACATTTTAATGATTCACATTTATTCTTATATTTACATAACCGATGGAAAAGTGTATTCAATAGTTTCTTAAAGTTATCTATTTTGTGATATTCTGTATACAAATGCGAATAGTACTTGGTACGAAATTTACATATACAGACAATTAGTATAAAGTTTAGTTTTAAACACTTCTTTTAATTCAAAAAAAAAAAAATCCAAAAGGTAGAAAGGGGACCTCCCCGAATTACGTTTACCCCAAGGCCCCTCACAATCTAAGTCGGGCCCTCGAGCCCTGGTTGTAATAAAATTTTAATCATTTGTTTTCTAATGATATAGTTTGTTTTCTGCGTATGTGGAGGGAATAAATATATTTTTTGCCATTTTATTCATCAAACGTGCCGTAACTTTAAAAAAATTGATTGTATCGACTTGAAGATGGTGTTATTCGATTTAGAAGAAAAAAAAAATCCACATGAAACGATACACCATTTGACAAAATGTTTATTCCCCTCCTCCCAAGGTTAAAAAAATCCTCTTTTTTCTTCTTGAAATATGATAAACTTTATTAGGAGGGATTTCTTGTAATTTCATTTCTAGTTTCCAAATAAAGTTCTTTCCAAATGTTGGTAACTGGCCATCAGTTGGTTAACAGGAAGAAAAAAAAAAAAAAAAAAAAATATATATATATTTTACTTGTAATATATACTGAACATGTAATTCCTTCTTGATTAGGTTTTAAACTTTTAAAATGGTGTAGTAAAAAAATGTCCTCGACTTTTTAATTTGTAACGATTTTTAGTGAGATTTTTTATATCATTTTTAGTGGATTTTTTCCATTTTGCTGCAGTTTTTAATATTGGAAAGAAACGTTTTAAACTTTTAGTCGAATATAGTACATTTTGTACATCACGATTTTAGAAATTTTTTGTCCTTTTTTTGTATTTTGTGGTGATATTTGGACATTCACAAAGGGATTCTGTTTCAAACTAACATATTAAATTTTGTCTCTGCGGTTTTCAAAGCAAAATGTTGCATAATTTCGTTTTTTGTGCCGATTTTACATACATGTACATATGTACATACATTCGGCAGTGAATTTTTGTTAGAATGCTATAATAAATTTTATCCACTGGAATTTTTGAAAGGTTTTTTTTATTTCCTTTCTCGATTTTTCGACATTAGTAAAAGGAAATGTATTCTAACGTTCAAGACTAATATAAAAAAAAAAATTTTAACAAAGTTTAATTACATAGATCAATTTTTGGAATTTTTCTGTCATTTCGCCCTTTTTTTTTTTTTTTTTTTTTTTTTGTTTCTAAGATTAGTTCGGTTTTAAACTTTTACCCTAATATAGTGAATTTTATCAGCTGCTATTTAAAAAATTTATTATTTCATTTATTATTATTTTTTTTTAGCTTTTTTTTTTTTATTTTCTTACATTTGAGGAAAAAATCCGGTTACTGTCTTCTAGGAAAATATATTCAATCTTGTTCTGTGTTTTTTTAAACTATTTTTAAATGATCTTTACCATTTTTCCGAGTTTTGCGTCGATTTTTAGGGTTTCGTTCTTTTGACAAAACCCAATTCATCCTTGTCCTCTGTCTGTCTGTCACAGAGTCCGTACATAAATTCTATATAAGTCAGAGCATTCAAATTTTTTTGTATTTATCGCTGAATACCTCTTGTAACACAACAAATCATAAAAGTTTGAAAAAGACTATTATTTTATTTAAAATATTTTTTTAATATCATCTGTTTTATTTTTATTTATTTATTTATTTATTTTTGTCTTCTAATTGTTGCCAAAGTTTAAATAGATATAAAAATTATTATGTATCTAGCATAAATTAATGAATTAAGTAAATCACGTAATAAACGTGTATTTGTTTTTACTTTGGTAATTAATTCCAAAATTGTCTTTTCTTCATTCTCAATCATGTTTGTCTTTTCTCAAGTTTTGGATCATTCGAGATAACAGCTCAGCTGCTATAAGTCTCACAAGAAATCCCTCTCCAAACCAAATCCAGAATTGTATTTTTTGGAACGGCAAACCACGGAAATAAATATATATATATATATATATATATATATTATTATTATTATTATTATTATTATTATTAGGATTTGATAATCGCAGTACAATTTTTTTTATTATTATTGATTTTACAAATACTGTGGTACTTCCGCATGTGGATGTTATTTCATTCGCTGGAAAAATTCAAGGGAGGAGAGGGTCGTCCGACAAGGGGTTATTTTCTAAATTTTATTCGTTGTGATTTTTTCGCATTAGTAAAAGAAATTCAGTTTCAATCTTCCAATCCAATATAGTACATTTTGTTCTCTTTTCTATAACTTTAATAAGAACTTATGGACTTATATATATATATATATATATATATATATATATATATATGTGGGATTAAAGAATAAAGTATTCAGCAATAAAAGATAATAAACTCAATGATTTAATGAACGTGATATCCAAAATGAGACTCGTGTGATGATGCGTGGAAAGAACGAGGTGTTCTATAGATTTCAGCGATGGCGAGTTTGATGAATTTTTAATCCAAAGCTCAGGGAAGCTTATTTATACTAAATATTATTCAGTTTTACTGTTATTTTTGAATGCTACGTATATATTTTATGTCTATTAAACCTTTTTATCTTATCAAGAATATTAGTTTTGCTTAAATCATAAGCTAATCACTCAATTTCCCACAAGTTTTGGGGGCTCGTTGCCGAGATTGAATGATTTGAATGACTTGGATTTGAATTTGAATTTTACTACAGATGCTATTTTGTACTAAGAAGAGCCGAGATTTGAATGATTTCGCTGATTTATATTTGAATTTGAATTTCACGATGAAAGCTATTTTGTACTAAGAAGATCTAAGTCTAAGAAGAATGTTTTGTTTTTAAACTAAAACGTATTATATGATAAAAAAGGAACTGTTTGTTATATGTGTAATGATTAGAAATTATCCGTAATCAAGCCTGCAAGATAGTGCACTATATTGTTTTGTTGAAGTGTAAACAAAAATTATAATGTCTGTTCTTAATAAAGCTAGAAAGGCGGACTTGTTAACATTGTGTGATGATCTAGGTATAGTTGTGCCTCAGAGTCCAAGAATCATAGATTTGATAAAGTTGGTGACGGAATCGAAGGATTATGAAGAAAATTTTGTAAAAGTTCGACTTGAAGTCATTGCCGCAGAGAGAACAGAAAAAGAAGAAAGAAGACTAGAAGCAGAAAAAGAAGAAAAAAGACTAGAAGCAGAAAAAGAAGAAAAAAGACTAGAAGCAGAAAGAAGATTAGAGGAAAAGAAGATGGAGATGGAGTACGAATTACGAAAAATTGAACTTCAAGGAAATATGACAAATACAAGTGACGGTTCGGCTGTAACTGGTTCAGGTAAGCAACCAGATTTGTCTAAATTAATGTCCCACTTTGATGGGAAGGGTGATATTAGTATCTATTTAGCTCTATTCGAGAGACAGATTTCTAGGATGAATATAACAAAAGAGAATTGGGTCATGCACTTATTAAGTTTAATGCCGCTAGAAATTGCTAATGTTATAACTAGAGAACCAGAAACATTAACAAATAACTACGATTATGTAAAAAACTTGCTGCTCAAAAGATTCAAATTGACGCCAGAAGAGTTTAGGCAAAAATTAATGTCGCATAAGAAAGAAAACTCAGCCACTTGACGCGATCTAGCATTTGAGTTAAGGAATTATTTAGAAGAATGGATTACCGGTCTTGATGTATCCAATTTTGAAGATTTAAAAGAATTAATAATAGTAGATCAAATCAAGAGAAGGTTACCGATAGAAATGAAAGAACATTTTATCGATGATCTTCCCAAAATTAAAAATGTTGATGTATTAGTTTGTAAACTAGATGATTATGAAACAGCAAGGCGTAATGTTAAAACCATGAATAGACACTCACACCACTTTGAAGATAGGAAGTCAAAAATGCGCGAAAATAACAATTCAAAACCTTGGTTACCATCTCAACGTTATGATACTTTAAGAAAACAACAATTTACAGATAATATAGCTAATAGAAATGAATCTTCTAATTTAAATGAAAGAAACAGGGCACAAATTAGATGTTTTAAATGTAACCGTCTTGGCCTCGTAATATCCCAGTGTAAAAATGGGAATAATAGTCAAATAAATTATGACAGCCAAAATCGGAGCCAAAACCCACGATTATCCAATCACAAAGAAGTGAATCGTGCATTAATCAAAGAAACAAACAGCACCAAACCGGATCACATGTTAGACACCGATATTAACGGGAGCCAAAACCCGCGATTATCCAATCACAAGGAGATAAATTTTGCAGTAATCAAACAAACAAACAGCGCCAAGCCGGATCGCATGATAAATATTGATATTAACGGTGAAAAGACGCAGATCTTTTTTGACACTGGAAGTGATATCAGTCTGGTCAGTTATGAATACTATACGAAAATTGGATCGCCAAGATTACATTCAAATAATATTTCTTTGTCAGGCATAGAAAGAGTAGTTGTTTATCCTAAAGGATACTTTTCATATGAATTTAATATTGATGGTTTTCTAATCAAAGCAAATTTGTATGTGTTAGAATCTCTTTCATATGATATTTTATTGGGATATGATGTGATTAGCAAATTAAATTTGGCGATAGACGAGAGCGGAATTAGGATCGTTGGCAAACGCAACAACATTCAAGTAGGTTACACTGAAATTCAGAAGAACTCTGATATAAAATTGAATCATGTTGCCAGAAATAGTAATGAAATGAAAACGTCTACGTTAGATAATTCACGTGATGAAAATGTTATACTTGCAAATGATAATAATGCAGCCGGTAATTACTTGATTAATTTCGCGAGAGTCATAGAAGAAAATGAAATTGATTTGAATCACGTGAGAAATTTGAAAATTAGAAAAAAAATAAATGAGAAAGAAGAAAATTTAATTAATAATAAAACATTGAATGAAAGAAACGAGACATCACAAACAGGACGAATGAATGACCTAAAAGAAAAACGCAATTTATTTGCACACGCCAATGAAAATAAAAATGAAACGAGGAAAGTTGAAAAATATTATAAACGGAAAAACACGAGGGAAGAAAATAATATTGAAGGAATTAATGCAAATAAACAGAAATTTATCAGAAATTACAAGAAGCGTGATTACAATGATAAAGATGAAGAAAAGAAATATTACTCGAGAAATAATTTTAATAGAAAATGTCACAAATGTGAAAATCGGAAAAAATATTTAAGGGAAAGAAAACTTGAAATTTTTGAAAAAGAAAAGGCTGAACCATGTGAAAGGAATAGTAAAACAAGCATCAAAGCAAACTTTAATGGTCCACGTAGAAATCTATATTTCTGGAGTAATGGTAATTATAGAAAGCAATTTAACATGATGGAAAAAGTACCTAATAAATATAAGTTAAATGATCTCGTGGCAATCCAAAGAACGCAGTACGGCACAGGTCTGAAATTAAAGGAAAAATTCCATGGACCTTATAAAGTTACTAAAGTAAAGTCAAATGATCGTTATGATGTAGAGAAAATTTGAGACCATGATGGTCCCAACAAGACCTCAACTGCTGCAGAATATATGAAGCCCTGGAGTAACGCATCTGCATAACGTGACATGTTTTTGTTTTATGTTTACCTGTTTTATATGTGTAAATTTGTGTCTAAATTTTTATAAGCAGCTGCCGAGGACGTCAAAAACGTCAGGATGACCGAGAATGTGGGATTAAAGAATAAAGTATTCAGCAATAAAAGATAATAAACTCAATGATTTAATGAACGTGATATCCAAAATGAGACTCGTGTGATGATGCGTGGAAAGAACGAGGTGTTCTATAGATTTCAGCGATGGCGAGTTTGATGAATTTTTAATCCAAAGCTCAGGGAAGCTTATTTATACTAAATATTATTCAGTTTTACTGTTATTTTTGAATGCTATATATTTTATGTCTATTAAACTTTTTATCTTATCAAGAATATTAGTTTTGCTTAAATCATAAGCTAATCACTCAATTTCCCACATATATATTTTTTTTATATAAATATAAAAAAACGAAAAATTTTTCCTACCGTGTATTATATATAAATATCGTAACTTTTAAGATTCTGTTTTTATAGTTAAATAAGTTTTTGCATTAATTAATTGTATTTAGCAACTATAGATGGCGATACTAATGCTTAAGTAGTCAGAAATTATCTATCTCACAGGATGTTTATATCGATATAAATCGATTCAAATAATTCTATAATTATAATTTAAAACATGCAATTTGTATTAAATAGTTTAACTATTATCATTATATTTTAAAAAAATTATTTGTCTACTTATATTTTGTAATTAATTATTTTTTATATTAGTTATTTAAATATCTATTATTAATGAAACTATTTTACAATTTTAACTTGAACTTTAACTGTCTAATGTGACTGCATGCAAAATTGTATTGCTATCACATGGTCGAAATTGTTATTTGTAAGCTAACCTATTATATAATTTAATTGTCTAATTATTTCCATTTGACATATTTTTTCTATTGGCGATTCAAGCGCTCGAATACGCCATCTGGTGGAGAAAAGATGTAACTTCTCCATTCAGGATAATACCGTGTAAGCTCATTGAATTTACATGTGTTTTAAATTTGTTCAGAATAATTATTCTTTTGCACAATTTTCCGATTTCCTTTGACATTTGTTTTCTGTCTTACATGACGAAGTAAATACTATACGAATTTGAATATCTAAAACTTTTAAATACATTTACAGGGTTCATACAGAGTTGGGAAGAAAAAATCCAAGGAGTACATAAAAAATCCAAGGAGTCCAAAAAATTTTAAAGATTCGCCACTTTTGTTGTTATTTATGTGGCATGCACTTGCACAGCCCCAATTCCACAGGAATTCTGCGAGTTACCACCCTGCAAGAAGGGGGAGGGGGGGGGGGTATTCGCGATCTTCAGACGAAATCGGTGCTTTCCGCGATCTTCAGATAAAATCAGCGATTCATTTGCGATATTTTAGCACCATTGGCGATTGTTTGCGATCTTTTGTCGAAATCGTTTTTTTTTTTTTTGCGATCTTTTGATAAAATCGGTGTTTTTCTTATGTGTGAAATCGATGTTTTTTCGAGGATTTTTAGTCAAAATTTGCATTTTTATACGATCTTTTCTCGAAAACGCTGTTTTATTCCCGCAATCTTTTGACGAAATCGGCATTATATCTACAATCTTTAGAAGAAATCGACGTTTTCCCGCGGTCTTCAGACGAAATCAGCGTTTTATCTGCCATATTTCGTGACACTTTGGTGGCTATTAGTATGATCCCAACCAATCCAGGCATGCCGCTGTACTTGAAAAATCCTGGGTCCCTTTTTAATAAAAGCGGTCCCCACTAATGAGTCATATTTTTAGATGCAAAAATTGAACTTGTTCATTTGCATTAGAAAAATGAAATTCAATAATTATTGTTTTAATAATAAATAAAAATATAAAACCAATATTAATTGTTTTTAAAATTATGAGAAATTTTCTTTACTTTTTAAAAAATAAATTTGCAAGATACAAATTTAACTATAAAATATTGAACATTTGAAAGTAGAAGATAACAAGTATCACTATTGTTTGCATTTCTTTTTAAAAAAAGGGGGCAAGACTGATTTATAGAAAAAGAAATTTTTGCTGAAAAAAAAAAAAAAAAAAAAAAGAATACTTTTGTTGAGTAAAGCGTTGAGACTTTTTGTTTAATGAATGGGTGTTTTCCTTAATCGCATTTACTCAGTAAAACTTGGAGCAGTCAAAAATGGATAGTGAATCACAAAAATCCGTTTTTAGAGCAGCAAAAAAAAATAATTTTGAAGCAAGAAAATTAGCTTTTGGAACAGGAAAATTCACTTCAGGCATTAACGGTTTTTTTTTTCTTTTTTTCCCGTGCCCTTTTGACAAAATTTGAGTCTTTTCACGATCTTTTGACGAAATCTGCCGTTTATTCAGGATTTTTTTTCACGAAATTTTCTTTTTTCGAGAATTGTTTAACGAAATTTGCCGGTTTTTCACAAATATTTTGACGAAATTTGCCGTTTTTTCGCGATTTTTGGACGAAATTTGTCGTTTTTTCGCGATTTTTTGAGGAAATTAGCCATTTTTCGAGATTTTGGACGAAATTAGTCATTTTTTCGCGAATAAATCTGTCGTTTTTTTCGCTATTTTTGGACGAAATCTGTCGTTTTATCGCGAATTTTTGACAAAATTTGTTGTTTTTTCGCACTTTTTTGAGGAAAATTGCCGTTTTTTCCGAGATTTGTGACAAACAGCCATTTTTTCGCGAATCTTTTGAAGAAATTTGCCTTTTTTCTCAATTTGTGACAAAATTGGCCATTTTTCGCGTATCTTGAAATCTGTCGTTTTATCGAAAAATTGAGAAAATTTGCTGCATTTCCCAAAATTTTTGACAAAACTTGCCGGTTTATCACGATTTTTTGACGAAATCCGCCGTTTTTCGCGTATTCTTTGACAAAATTTGCCGTTTTATCGCGATTTTTAGACGAAATTTGTCGTTTTTTCGCGAGTTTTTGAGGAAATTTCTGCATTTTTTCGAAATTTTTTGGGAAAATTAGCCATTTTCTCGTGAATCTGACGAAATTTGCCGAAAATTAGTCCTTATTTCGCAATTTTTGTAACGAAAGTCGCCATTTTTATGCATTTTTTTTAACGAAATTACGCATCCCGTGGCTCGCGTAAGAGCTATTTTTTGCGTATTTTACGTGCTATAGCGCGTCCGCGGCATCCCTGCAATCAATGCTGTGCTTCTGATGAATGGCGTGCATAAAGGGTTTACCGTGCGTTTTACAGTCGCAATTTTTTTTTTCTTTTTCGGGAGGAATATCGCTTGCGTAGAAAACCACAATACAATTTAAGCAGTTTCTAAGGAGTATTCTGTTTATCTAAGTAGTTCTAAGTACTACTTGGGAACGTTTTCATTTCTAAGTAGTTTCTAAGTAGTCCAAGGAGTCTGTGCGAACCCTGATTTATAATAAAGAATTGTTTCAATGGGACTTTAACATTAGTTAAAGGGAAATTAAACGGACAGTTATCCTGTATCGAAGGCTGTGAGTAGTGCCTCTATAGGCAGTTTTAGTTCCCAATTTAATCAATTTTATTTCAAATTAATTTTTATTTTCTATTTCTTGTTCTCTATGGAAATTATGGTTGCGATTGATAATTGTAAGTTATCTTTATAAATATTTAATTACAGTTTAATTGTTTTTCTAATATTTTTTCTTTGAAATGGTTTTTCTATTGCAATTACTATGTTGACGATTCTATTGTGTTCTTGTTATTTTTCTTTGAAATAAGTTCTCATTTGCGATTAATTGGGCAATGTGGAAATCATTTTTAGGTCTATCCTGATTTCCACTCAGAAATTAATCGCAATTAATGTGGCTATTTAGTATTGCCCTTGATAACGAGCTAAATACCACATTTTCAATTTTATTTCTAATTTTGACAGCGTGATATGGTTTGGCATTAACAAAAAATTTTTACAGTAATTGATGTTGATTTGTAGTATTATCTAATGGTTCTATATATACATACATATATATATATATACATATATATATATATATATATGTATGTATGTATGTATATATATTGCTATTTTTTTGCAATTTCATGTTTTGTGCAATTTTTTTAGGTGCCCGGAAACGCAGCGCCTATCAGGTTAGCTGTGATTAAATTATTTTAGCAAATGAAAATCTAATTGTTTTCTATATTGATTAGCGTGATATAGCAAACGCTTTTCACAAAGAAAAACAAGTTAGAAATTGCACGTGAAGCGTAGCAAATTAGGTGCGTTCGTACGATAACGAAGTTTTAAAAATATTACTTTCATATATCAATTTCATAAAATTGTAAATAGTGAAATACAATTAAAACGCTCATCAAACAATGTTCTCCCTATACTATTATGTAATGGAATACTTTTGTGTGGCCTTGTAAATCAATAACAAATGTTCTTTGCACCACAAATTATGTAAGATGTATATTATAATATGTACTTTATAGTTGCATATAAATTTTATTAAGTTTGCATGAGTGTAACACGATTAAAATGCATTTGAAACATTTTTTCCCATTGACCGTAATGTAACGGAATACTTTTGATTGTCCCTGTAATTGATCTATGCATCCAATTTTCATAAAATTTGAAATAACTCGACAAAATTATGTAATAATTATGTATTTTAAATTTCAAACGATTCGGTTGGGTAGTTTTTGCGTTGTTATATGCGGACAGACGGACGGACTGAACGACACTATAGGTGTTACGTATTATATAATTACGAACGCACCTAAAAAAGAATCAAGGTGAATTTATTATTGAATTAAATATTTCATTGTTGATAGTTGTGTGTTTGAAAATAATATTTTTATTGTTTTAATTGTTAGTGTTTCATTTGAAATGATTAGGTAATTTTCTCTATCTATCATCATTTTTCTATTTAATATCAATAATATATTGCGAAGTTTGCGCTAAATTTATTTATTTATTTATATTTTTCCATTTTACAATATTGATTTTGACGTGATAATGTGTGATTTCACCGAAGCTAAATCAAGAGAAATTACTCTCTTCTCTAAACTTTTGTCTTATTTTTAGTAGCTGTTTTCTTATTAATATTATCAATATGCGATTTTGTGTTGTATATACAATTTTCAAAAGATAAATAACTTGTTATACTAAATCATTATTTTTCTTTTTCTGTTTGAAATTCATACACAAATATTATACGCAATGTGATTTATTTTAAATGTTTAACATATTTTGTCTCAGTAATATTTATTTTTAAAACACTCTTTACCTATTGTAACATTTTTTTTTCTAATATCTATAACGTGCTTGATTTTTTGAAATAAAAAACAAGTTAAAAAGAGATTTTGAAGTATTGCTGTTATTCTTTATATGAAACTTTCTGGCCTTTTTTATATACTAGTATAATATTATTTATTAATTTAATTTCAAAGTATCTGTTGTTATTTTTAAAAAGATGCAAAAATAAAATAAAATAAATAAAGCAGTTTAATTATTTTAAATCGTGAAATATAAATATATTTTATAATGCATTTTATATGTATGTAAATAAATTATAGTTATTATACTATTTTACTTATTTTTTAAAGTTGGAGTAGTGGTAAAAAGAAAAAAATAATGTCATGGGGGCGGCAAAATAAAGCTCTCCTCAGGCAGCGAAATGCCTAGCGCCTGCCCTGCTTACATAAATAACATAGACAGGGCTCAGCACAGGTCACTATTTTCTCTAAAAGTCACTATTTTTCGCATTGGTCACTTTTTGTTACTATTTTTGATCTCAAGTCGCTTTTTCCACTATTTTCGGAGAAAACTTCAAAAATCTCCGACCGATGAAAAAATTTCGCAACAAAATGGCGGCGAATCGGCTCTTGCAACAGATTCGCCGTTTTTGCACATCCATTTTGTTGCGAAATCTTCCGTCTCCTGCTAAAAGGAAGAACCAATGCTTCTGTCTACTTTCCACCCCTTTCTCCCTAAATAAGACTGTCCCCATATGGGATTGCACGTGATTTGTTACCAGTGGCGTAGCTATGTATTTTGGCGCCCAATGCAGGATTAATTTTTGCCCCCCCCCCCCCCCCCCCCCAAAAAAAAAAAAAAAAATATTTTTTGAAAGAAGAAGCAAAATAGTCTTTTTGACTTGTACTGGGAGGAAAAAATATCTTTACTTGTTTTTAAGGATTCGACTAATTTTACTCAAACACATTAAACTAAAATACATAGAACCGGATTACTGAAGATTTCCAATTTTCATCAATATTGAATTTGAATGGGAATTTCAAAAACTTAGCGGTACGTTCACGGATATGTTTATGTTGTTATAAGCATATGGAATGTAGAGCCAGATTAGGGTTGTGGGGGCTCATGGCCCAGCACCTGTTTGAGGGCACCTTGCAGTTCCTATATATTCTTTTGGGAGGGGTGGGGGGCTGTAGAGGATAAGGAATGGATTATTATTCGATATTACGATACGATTTCAAAAATTTTCAAATATTTCATCACAATAAAAAACTAGTTGGATCTGTCAATCCCAAAACTTTCTTCTATCTCATAAGTACATTTTAATATTTAAAAAAAAGAACGTGGTGACCCCAAAGCTACCCACTACCGAATTTCCTCGAACATTTGACCTAGCCTAATGAGATTCTGGTATCCGAAAAGCCTAAAACTCAAAATTTAATTAATATTCTGAGAAAATGAGCTTAGTAGTGCCTCATGTTGGGTAATTTATACTAAAACCTAATAAGCATCTATTTATGTCAAGACCTAACAGAATCTGAAATTTGATGGAATTTCGTCCATTAGTTCTTGAGATAGGTTTATAACAAAAAATTTGCAAAACGTAGCACAGCAACACCATATATTGGACAATTTATGCCAAAATGTAAAAAGGCGTCTAATTATGTTATGGTGTAAAACAATCTGAAGTTTGATAAAATTCTGTGCATTAATTCTTGAAATATAGCTAGTTTAAAAAAAAACCATGTAAAATATAGCACAGCAGCACCATCAGTTGAAGGATTTATAACAAAACGTAATCATCGTGTAATTATGTTATATGTCATTTTGTAACAAAATCTGAAGTTTGATGAAATTCTGTGCATTGGTTGTTAAGATATAGCTACCGGAAAAATCGTGCAAAATGCAGCATAGCTGCACCACCTGTTGCAAGGTTAATACCAAAATGTAATCAGCGTCTAATTATGTTATATATTCTAGTGTAACAGAATCTAAAATTTGATGAAGTTCTCTGCATTAGTTCTTGAGATATAGCTATCGCAAGAATCTTGCAAAATGTAGCATAGCAGCGCCACCTATAGGGTAGTTCACACCAAAACCTTATCAGCGGCTATGTATCTCAAGGTATCGCAGAATCTGAAGTTAGGTGAAATTTTGTGCATTAGTTCTTGAGATATAGCTATCATGAAAATCATGAAAAACGTGGCATAGCAGCGCCACCTGCTGGCCAATTTACACCAAAACTTAATCAGCGTCTATGTATATCGAGGGGTCACAGAATCTGAAGTTTGGTGAAATTCTGTGCATTAGTTCTTGAGATATAGCAATCTTGAAAATTATGAAAAACATAGTATAGCAGCACCACCTGCAGGCCAATTTTCACCAAAAACCAATAGGCACTAATTCATATCAAGGTCTAACTGAATATAAAATTTTATTAAATTTCGAGCATTAGTTCTTGAGATAGAGCACCCACAAATTTTTTGTCACATACAGACAGACAGACAGACTCAGACATTTTCTAAAAATAGTCAAAACGTGTTTAGGACCTTCTAAAACGTATAAATTCGTCAAAAACCGGAAGTCGGAAATTTTCATGAATCCAATACTTTCTTCTTCTAAAGATAGAAGAAAGTAAAAATTTCCAGTAAAATGATTCCTGCTCATTCAGTATGTTTGAAAATAATTATTTTCTTGTTGAATTTGTTATCTCCTTTAGCTAAATAAAATGTGAAAGATTAATTAAGGAAAAAAAGAAATAAAATGTAAACCTTTTGAAAAAAAAAAATTGTAAAATCTCGTTAAAACGATTATTATTTTATGAAGTTTTCAGCAGACAACTATTACTACTTAGTAATCAATTAATCTATATAACTTTGATGGTTAAAAATCTATTATTACTCAAGCAATTTTTCTAAAATTATTTTATTCAGACATTGTCCCTTTAAAATTCCCTAATAGCCACAATGGTAAGTTGCTGTCTAATTAAATTTATTTACATAGTTATATATGCTGTATTTTTATATCAGTTACAGTTGATTGATTTAGATCATAGATTCCCAACCTTTTCTGGACCACCGCCCCCTTTACAAGAGAAAAAAATGCCAACGCCCCCCCCCCCTCCCATAATAGTTAATTGTACATAATGTTAAAATATTGTTGCATATTATCTATAGTTTGTCTACCTATCTATTAAAAATCCCAAAGTAGAAGTAAATGAAAACGATCATCGAATGTAATAAAAAATTATTCCTTAAAAATTGAATAATAAACACAAAACCAATAAAAATTTAAAAAAATAAAGAAATGGTTGACGCTGATGAAGTCTTAATAATTTGTTAATGTTGGATTCCAATTTCTTTAATATCAGTCAAATTGTCAGGTTCAAAGATGTCTGTTCCTTTTCTTAGACAAAAAATCAGCTATTGCACGGAACCCACTATCAGCCAAATCTGATGAAGAAAAAGAAATTAAAATTTTATATACTCCCGCTCATCAGGCTAATCAGGTTTTCCCATAGTTTAACATTTCTGTTTTCAGTTAAGAGTAATAGTGAATCAAATATATTGAAAAACGATTCAGACAAATACCTTTTCAGAGACAAGAACTTCTGTATGAGCATTGATTGAATAAAAACATTTGCAAACATTTGCATTGAATAAAAACATTCGCAAATTGATAATGACAATTGCACAACAAAGTGAAACAATTGTTTCACTTTGTTGTAAAATGATTTTCACTATAAAGGTGGCTAAATATCCTGTCAGTCAATAAATTGTTTCTATTCTTATTGACTGCTCTAATAATGTAATGAAGCACGAATATGGGTGTTCATTCCAAATATTTGAAACCAAATGCTGATGATGTGTAACAGAATGTACGAAGAGCGCATTTAGTACTGCTTGTTTGACATGCGTTAATGAAACTCTTCTGATGTCCCGTAGTTGCTGGAACAACATCAGTAGCAAATGAGAAAATACTATGAAAACGAATTTATTTCCTTTGGACTAACTTTGTGATATTAAATATCGATTATCTTTTTGTATCATTTTTCAAATTTTTAGCAAATAAAGCCTTGACATTTTCTTCTTTTATGAGTTTTTATTATTTGTTAACGCTAATACATCGAGTTGAATGGAAAGCGTGCAGGGCTTTAAGTAATAACATAATGATATTTCAATGCTTTTAGCTATATATTCCTCTTTGTACAGAATTATTACTCAGAATTTTTTCTGGTGATATCCGACGGTTTCTTATCATAAAGAACAATTTTTATTATCTCTGTGACTACCAGAAAGATTAATTTCCCGCCGATTGTATGTAGTTTTCATACTTTTGCGATTAAGAACTTAATATCAGGCTCGTAATGCATCATTTTCTTCTTTACAAGATGACTGAAAAAGGTTTGATATACGTAGTTGACTGTTTTAAGATTTTCTTTTCCAGTCTTTGAAAAATAAGACACATCTTTATCTTTTTTATCAGTACGCATTTATTAAAATGCTCCTACAGCCTAGGAGGCTTCATGGTTTCATTAAAAAAAACTTTTTGGCAAATTAAGCACATATAGATAACGATTGGTTTGTAGGAGAGTGCATAGATCCATATTTCAAATACTCAATACTCTATTGACAACATTTCTTCTTCGATTTTGAAACATAAAATTTTTCCTTATCTAAGTTTAAATAAACTTACATTTGAACAAATTTATAAATATAAGGATTATCATGACTTTCACAAAGAATAAACGAATTTTTTGAACGTTATTCGAACGAATATGTTCGCCTGTATAGATTCCGTTCGCCGCATTCCCTTTAAAGATGCAGTTAAGGTTTTTGTTACGGACTGGACTGTTAGATATTATATTTGTGTCTTGTGGCAACACGCTTGCACTGAAATTCAGAATAAAGTTATGTCGCCTGATAGAAGGTTGTGTTTATTTATTGTCCTAATATGTTTAAGATAAAAAAGCTTGTATGAAAGACAAGAAGGATAATATGTTTCATGGTGTCAGAAGCTTTTAAGATTACTCACGTGTCTTGACGGAAAATTTACCGTAGAATACGAATTTTTTCACCGGATCTCAAGTCTTCAGAAATTGGAAATTAAATAAAAATGGCTAACAGTTTGCCGACGATTTCGCCATTTGTATCAAGTGCGAATCCATCAGAAGCATGGAGATACTGGAAGGCTGATTTTTTAGATTATTTGGAAGCTTTAAAATATAGCTCTGAATCTGGAAAAACAAAAACTGCACTATTTCGTCATGTATGTGGAGAAGAACTGAAAAAGCAGTTGCGTGCATTTGATATTCAACCGGCCGGTGACACCGATCAAGCTAGTTTAAAACAGATTTTAGATGAATTTGATAAATATTTCAAGGATTATCAAAATGAAGTGTACGCATCTTTCAAGTTTTTAGAAATTAAACAGGCAAGTGGAGAATATTTTTCTGATTATTATTCAAGACTTCGTAGCGCGGTAGTTGAATGCAATTATGGGGCTTTAAAAGATAGAATGCTTAGGGATAAAATAATTCAAGGTCTTTGGGATAAGCCATTGCAAGAAAGATTAATACGAGAAACTAGTAGAAAAGAAAAAACCCTTACAGATATTGTAAGTGAATGTAAAACAGCTGAGCACAGCAAAGCTCAAGTTTCTGAAATGAATGCTGAGAATAAATCTTTAAATGTCATCAAGCAAGTAAAAAATCGATCGACGCCACCTAAATTTTCTCAACATAAAACTAACGGTGATCAAAAGAAGAATTGTAGATGCTGTGGAAAGTATCATGAGCCGAGGAAATGTTCTGCATATGGTACAAAATGCAAGCGATGTAATGGCACTAATCACTGGGCAATAGTGTGTAAAACAAAGATAAAAAAAATCGTAATTCGAAAAGAGTGAACACTATTGAAAAAAATGATTCCGATGTTGTTTATATTGGTAATTTAAAATCACTCTATCAAATAAATTCGGAAGATTTGGATTCTGTCTGGTTTCAAAAGCTTATAGTCAACAATAATCAAGTGGTATTCAAGTTGGACTCCGGATCCCAAGTGAATGTAATACCAAAGGCAGAACTACTTAAATGGAAAGATAAACCAGTAGTAAATAAAAATCACACTTCTGTTTTGGATTACAGTGATAATGTTGTTCCAATTATAGGTGAGTACTATTTACATTGTAAAACCGATAAAGTTGAAAGTGAATTTAAATTTTTAGTTACTACTCTTGATTCTTGTCCAATTTTAGGCCTTGATGCTTGTAAAAAGTTAGGTTTAATAAAGCGAGTGAATTTAATTAATAATAATCCAAAGTTGCTGAAACACCACAACAAATTATAAAAGAATTTTCTGATGTTTTTACTGGTTGTGGACGTGTAAATAAACATTAAATGTTCACATTAAATTAAAATTAAATTCTACCTCTCATGTTGCACCCCCTAGAAAAGTTCCATTAGCTTTGCATAACAAAGTTAAAGAAGAACTTGAAAGAATGGTTGAGACTGGTATCATTACTAAAGTTAATGAACCAACTGAATGGGTTAGTAATATGGTTATAATTAATACACCTAAAAAATTGTGTGTTTGTTTAGACCCTAGACTTTTGAATGAGGCAATTCAAAGACCTCATTACCCAATACCCACTGCAGATTAGCTCATAACAAAACTTCAAGGCTGTAAATTTTTCACAATATTGGATGCTAAGAATGGATTTTGGCAATTGCCACTTGATCAAGAATCCTCTTATTTAACTACCTTTACTACTCATTGGGGAAGGTACAGATACCTTGTTCTTCCATTCGGATTAAATAATGCTCCTGAAAAATTCCAGAGAGCTATGGATGAAATTTTGAAAATTAGACGCAAATAAATCCTTATTTTGATGATATTGCTTTAGGTTAATCGACAATCGAAGAACACTGTAAATTGTTGCGCAGAACACTTGAACTGGCTAGGAAAGCAAATTTAAAATTCAACATAACAAAAACTCAACTTTCCCTAACTTCTATAAATTATTTAGGACATGTTATCTCTGATAAAGGTATTGAACCTGATCCAAATAAAGTAAAAGCCATTCATGAGTTTGCCATTCCGAAAAATAAGGAAGATTTACAACGATTCTTTGGTATGGTAACATATCTCACAAAATTTACACCACATTTGTCAAATATGACTCATTCTTTACGACAACTTTTGAAAAAAGACACTGAATGGTTGTGGGACAGTAATATTCAAAAAGATTTTCAACTTATAAAAGAAACTATAAGCAAAGCTCCATGTTTACAATACTTTGATGAAAATAAAAATGTAACTGTATCTGTTGATGCTAGTAAAAATGGATTAGGTGCTACTCTTCTTCAAGAAAATAAACCAGTTGCTTTTGCGTCAGCTTCCTTTAGAACACTTTCATTATTATACTTATGGTAGACCTATTGTAGTACAGACTGATCATAAATCCCTGCTAGGGCTTAGTAAAAAGCCATATGATTCAATTTCTCCTCGTCTGCAACGCCTGTTGCTTAGTCTAAATAGATACAATGCAAAACTAGAGTACGTTCCTGGAAAACAACTTATTATAGCCGATACTCTTTCTAGAGCACAATCAGCTACAGATATGTTTGATGAAGGAGATTATCTAGAATCATTTGCCAGAATCAATCTTTTGACACAAGCTTCTCATGAGAAATGGAATGAATTGGCAAAAATGTCAACTGATGATGAAGAATTTCATGCTCTTTTGTACCATATTAAGAATGGTTGGCCCGAAAAAATCAAAACAAAAAGAACTGCACAAGCTTATTGGCATTGTAAAGAAGAATTATATGTAACAAAGGAAGGTATAATTTGTAGAGGACAAAAACTTGTTGTACCAGCTGCAGCTAGAGAAGAAATTTCGAAAAGATTACACATTTCACATAAAGGAGTAGTATCCACTAAAGTAAAAGCAAGAGAATATTTTTATTGGCCTAACATTAACAGAGATGTAGAAAATTTCATCTTCAAATGTAAAATTTGCCAAATGTATCAACGAGAAAATCAAAAAGAAGTTTTACTAGATATTGATCTACCGGAATGACCATGGCAAAAAGTATCCTGTGACTTTTTCTATTTAAAAGGGCAACAAAATCTTTTAATGATTGATTACTTTTCAAAGTATGTCGAACTGAAACATCTGAAAAGCACAACAGCTCAAGCTATTATACCTGTCATGAAATCTATTTTTTGTACTCATGGAATACTTGTCAGTGACGGTGGTCCACCCTTCGACTCTTACGAAGTGAAGAAATTTTTTAAAGAATGGAAAATTTTGCATAGCATTACTTCACCTCATTTTCCAAGAGCTAATGGCCAAGTCGAAAGAGCGGTACAAACGATTAAAAATTCTCACAGAAAAGCTGAAGAAAATGGAAAAGATATTTATGTAGTACTACTGGATTATAGAATTCAACCAGCTAAAGATCTCCCCTCTCCCGCTGAATTGTTAATGGGCAGAAGATTAAGATCCTTTTTACCAGCACATCCTGCACGATTAACACCGAAATTTGAAATCAAAGAAGCTTCTAAGTCTCTGAAAAAGAGGCAAGTTGTTCAAAATAAATATGCCAACAGACAAGCAACAAATCTGCCAAAACTATCCAACAACGTGAAAGTGTGGTTCCGGCATAAAATGAAAAGTCCTTGGAAGCAAGGTACCATTGTTCAAGTAGGTCCTCAACCTAGATCATACTTAATTAAAGGAAGAGATGGAGGACTGTACAGAAGAAATAGATATCATATTAAACTCGATCATTCTCAAGAAGACAAGAACAACAGAACAGTCGAAGATCTTTATCCAATTTACAATATTGCAGAGCCTGATTCCAATATCAACAATAGAAATAATCCAGATGACTCCTCAACTGTTAATACTCAAACAACATCTCCAGTTCTAAGAAGATCAAAAAGAAATATTGTTAAACCTATTCGCTATAGAGACTCTTAAATTTGTCATTAATTTCAAATAATTTAGCCCAAGAACTTTAAAGCAAACTTAACTTAATGTCTCTTTTGGACTCTAAAGGTAAATAATTTTTACTTGTTTCTAAATTTAAACTTAAAAGAATATATTTAAATACTTTTATGTTTTTTGTAAAAAGGGGCATGTTAGATATTATACTTGTGTCTTGTGGCAACACGCTTGCACTGAAATTCAGAATAAAGTTATGTCGCCTGATAGAAGGTTGTGTTTATTTATTGTCCTAATATGTTTAAGATAAAAGCTTGTATGAAAAACAAGAAGGACAATATGTTTCATGGACAATCAGCTATTTTCTCTATATTACTTCATAAATAGGTAGGTATGCCTTCACCGCCCCCCCTTGACTCTCCTAACGCCCCCCATTTTTCTCTAAACTCGCTACCGCCCCCCTGGAAGGCTCCAGCGCCCACTGGGGGGGGGGGCGGTACCGCCCCCGTTGGGAACCTATGATTTAGATGATAAAAGTCCCTCTTACATTGTGAGACAGTCTTTAACATGTACAATTATTAATTTTTGTTTTGCTAATTTTTTGAAATCTACTATGCATGCCACTGATATTTTTAAAATTAATTTATTACTGCTTTCACATACTTCAAAATTCCTCCCCCCTCCTCCCCCCAAAAAAATGCTTCATATGCAGTTTTTTTCTTTAAGTAAATCAATATTTAAAGGGTTCAAATACATTTAAAAAATTTGTCAGGCATCATTTATACTGTATTTAATTATCAAAATTAATTGTTTGTTTAGTCACTATTTGGTCACTTTTTTGAAGGAACTTCAGTCACTATTTTCATTATTTTTGAGGCTACAAGTTGCGCTGAGCCCTGCATAGATTACAAGTGAATGGTATATACTATTTTTTTTTTTCGATTGCTATATCATATACAGTAATTTTACATTATATTTAAACCTATATATCCTCAAGCAATCCAATACATTAAAGAAAAACTAATATAGTTTAGTAAAAAAGATGCAAAGTAAGTATTAAAAATATCATAATTAGGTTCTATTACGATTAAAAAATGTGTTTTAAAATTAAGTCTTTGTAGCTTACTAAACAACAGTAAATTTCAAAAGACTGCTTTCAGAACCATACAATGACAATATTACTATTGCATTCGAAACAATATTCTAGCTCACAGCTAGAGTCATAAGGATCTGCCATGCAGATCCTAATAAAAAATTGTCGGATTGAACATGAAGATCCTTTTCTTCGCACAAGATAAAGATCAGCTGGGCCCACCCCTTTTCTCCTACACGTCAAGGGAAAAATAAGGGGCCATATATGAAATAGCTGTGGTTAACAAAAAAGTAGGATTACCAAAAAAGGAAAGTTATCGCTCCACCCCCCGTCGAAAAGTGTGAAAGTCCGCGCCATCTATTGACAATAAGCGTTTTTTTTTTCCCCCTGAACGATAGCTTTAAGCTGTAACAATCCCAGTATAAGCAAAAATATGGAATAAATTATTGTATTAAATAAAATTTAATTTAATAAAAAAGTTTTCCAATTATAATTTGTTAAATTATAATTTTGTTATTATTATTATTATTTTCATTTCTTTTTCAAAACACAAAAATTGTGCTTAGTTCATGAAGAATTTTTTTAGTATTACTGTAAATTTCTCCTTTTATAATTTTTTTTCTTCTCTTATTCCTTTCAGCAACTAATTCCTAGTGATGAAAGTGATCCAGAAATGGAATTCCTCAAATCACTTTCTGCATCAGAGAAGAAAAAATTATTAAGGTAAATGAATTATCATATATATTTTTTTTAAACTTCTTTATGTATGTAACTCCTGTTTACTTTTTATTTTCTTCATTGGTGAGAATAAAAAGTAAAAAATGCTTGTGAAAAAATAAATATTTTTATTCAATACTGGAACTTTTTGATTTTGACTCAAAGGCTTTTCTTTTTCTCCTATACTCAGTTTGTCTTATGAAATTAAAATCCTTGTATATGTCCACAGAAAAAATTTTAGAATTATTTATAAAAACACTTTTTTATTCCAATAGAATAGTATCAATTATTTTGTTAAATAGTATCTCATTACTTGAGAAAATTTTTAACTCCAGGCATGTAAGTTGGTAACTGTTATCACTATTAGTCACTTTTTTAAAAATTGTCATTTTTACTCACTTTTTAAAAGGTCACTTTTTTTACTAAAAGAAATGAAATTTTCAAAGATGAGCAAGCAGTGTAAACTGGCTTTGTCACCAGCGGCAATTTTTCCACACTACCCAGAAAAGTTTTTTAGCCCACCCTTTTTTATAATACCAATAATAATCTGCTATCATATTGATTTTTCATCTACACCTTGATACATTTCTAATCTTCTGGTCTAATCATTTCCTTGTTTCTCATTTACTGCACCAATATTTTCTGCATGATAGATGAATATTAAAAAATAAATCTGTATGTTCAGTGTTTTTTAAAAATATTAACAAATTATGAAGTGTGGCCATATAGTTGCACAGGATCTTTATTGCTTAATTTTTTTTTAAATGTAATTATGTGTGCAAAAAAAAAAAAAAAAAAAAAAAAAAAAAAAAAAAAAAAAAAATCCAAGCTACTTTTTTAATTATTATGATAATGTTAATGTAGTTTAACATCTTTTAAGTAATAAAGCATGTGAAGTGTAATTAGTTTTAAAGATGAATTTTAGCAATCCACTTATTTATTTGCTATTTTATTATTATTATTTCAGGAAGCTGAAAAAATTGTCTAAAAAGCAAGAAAAGGCTTCACGCTGCAAAAAAAAGAAAAGTAAAAAATCAGGAAAATCAAAGTCCAAAGATAAATCTTCTGGTAAATAGTTTCTTTAGTTTAGCATACAATGCTCCATGTGATATTGCCAGGATTCAGTATTTATATACAGGATGGTTTTTTTTTTCTTCTTTCTTTGAGTCATGAAAGTAAAATCCTATAACCCAATATACTGCCAAAACAATAGAAATTTTTTAGGCGTGTTTAAAAAAAAAACTTATAATCAAACCGACAGATGGCACTGCGTATAAATAAATTCAGGAGATAAGCTTGTGCATGACACATGTATATTGGCAATAAAAATATGAAGCATGCATACTTCGTGTTCATTATTCTACCGATATCCTCACAATAACTGTACCATTGAATGATAAATGGTGGACAGAGCATTGAAAATCTTGTGTTAATTATGCAGTTCCATACAAATGCTTTACTTCATACTTTTATTAACTATTTGCGGAAAAAAAAAAAAAAAAGTTGTTGTTTTCATTAGCGAACTGGGAAATCTAAAGTATATCTGAATCTTTTTATTGGTTGAATTCCATAACTTATTTCATTTTATTTGTTTTGTGATTGATCGAAGTTTAATGTCCAAAATGAAATACAGTCAAACCCCATTAATACGCGCCCTGCTTAATAGGCGAAACCGCTTAATACGCGAATTTTCTTTGGTCCCTTGAAATACTCCTATCTTACGCATATAAAACACCCCCTTTAATACGCGAATGGTTAATACGCGAACCCGTTTAATGCGCGAAATTTTATCAGTCCCTAGAAAGAAAAACCTATATTTAATACGCGATTGAGCTTAGTCCTAAACACACAAATTTTTAGATGAATTATTTTCCCAAGCATTTTATGCAACAATTATTTAATTTATTTGTTATACAACAATTATTTAAACCCAATTAAATTGAGCATTTTCCCCCTCAAAAACACACGCTGACTAGATTTTGGACCCCGACCCAGGCTAGCACAAGACTGCCCAATCAAAATTCTCCCAATGAAATCTCATAAGCGACACGATGCTAGCGTTGCGCAAAAGTTAAAAACATTATGTCTGCTTTGAAAAACACCTGTTTTCTTTTGGTGAATATATAAAGCCACAGTGTAAAATTTTAATAAAAATTCAAATATTAAAAAAAATACAGCAGTTAGAGATTTTTAACTTATGCATTTCGGCCTATCATGAGACGCTACTTAAGTATATGTAAATTAAAAAATAATTGAAACAAATCTTTTTGAAATCAGTAAAAACCTGAGTATTTTGTTGTGATTTCGCACGCTTTCTGTACGCATAGACTCAGAAAATCAAATTACTCAAGTTAAAATGTACCTTCAATTCAATACATTTCTTGCGATTTTTGTCATTTAAAAATATAAATGTAGGCAAAAAAAGGAATTAAATTTATAAAATCATACAAATTTGAAGTTTATATAAGACTCATTCATCGCGGGCGCGGGCTGCGCGAGTCAGCTAGTTTTTATAAAAAGCAAAAATGAAAAGAATTTTCCCCATAATTAAGAAATTATGTGACTCCCCCTCTCCCCTAAACTAGAGTAGTAGAACCAATAAAGGGAGCATGCGTTACAATCGCAGATTAATCACGTGAGTCTTTCCAATCGCTGTTTTATCAGTGCTACGCTATTTTTAAAAAAAGAGAATCACTTGTCACTCCCAGTATTATCTAGTCTACAATATCTATCTATGCTTTTATAATCTAGTCTAAACTATGGCGGAAGGAGCAAAATATATTAAACGAAAGGCTCTCTCCATCACTCAGAAGTTACAAATTATAAATCAATACGATGCCCAAGCTGTCTCAAATAAGTCTGTGTTTTCCAAAGAAAAAGGCATATCTGAGTCAACTTTAAGGACTTTGTTAAAGAATAGGAATGCCATCGTTAATCAAGCTGTGATTGGAGGAACAAAGGAACAAGAAAATAAAAATCGACACGTTTGAGAACATGGAAAAGGCCCTTCACGAGTGGTTTGTTCAAGCGCGCTCTACGAATATCCCAATAAGCGCTTTGTTAATAGAAGAAAAAGTTTCTGAAATCGCAGCAAAAGTGAGATTGTTGCTAGATTTCAATGCCTCAAATAGATGGCTGGATCGACTTAAAATTCGGTATGGCATAAAATTCAAGTAAGTGTGCGGTAAGTCAGCTTCAGTCAATATTGAAGATGTTCACTGTTGGAAAATTAATGTACTTCCGCAGCTTGTAGAAAACTACTCACTTCGGGATATTTACAACGTGGACGAATTTGGGATTTTTTTTACAAGCTGACACCCAATAAAACAATGATCATGAAATGAGAAACATGTCATGAAGGCAAACTGAGCAAAGAGCGTCTTATTATTCTGCTCGGTGCCAACTGTAATGGACAGATAAATTAAAGCTGCTGGTCATAGGGAAATCATGCGACTCTCGATGCTTTAAAAATGTCAAGAATTTCCCCTGCCTCTACGAAAGCCAGCGTAGAGCATGGATGACGGGCAACATTTTTACAACACAGCTTCGTAATTTTGATCGGTGTATGAGAAAAAAATCACGCCATCTGTTATTGCTTGTGGACAACTACCCTGCGCATCCAATATATAACGAAGACCTGGATAATGTCCAAATAGAATATCTACCTCCAAATTTGATTAATATCACCCAGCCAATGGAACAAGGAATAATTAACAACGCCAAAGTAAATTGCAAGATTCACGTCGCAGCATAGGCGAGTGTCACAGCAACAACAATTACAAATTGCATTCACCTCGGCATTCACAAAGCGGGTTTCAGAAGTAGCAATGACATCATTTACACAGTGCCAACCTCGCAACCTAATGTTGAAGAAAATTGGATGGCTGCACAAGAAACTGTTAGGGAAAATTTTGTCGATTGAGACACGTTCATTAATATCGACGAAGATCTAGTTACCTCTGAACTTAGAGGTCTGGATGATATCATCGCCGATGTAATTGCGACTGACAAACCGAATGAGGAGGAAGAAGGTGATTAATCTACGCTTCCGGGTCCTTCACCATTCACCAAACGCTAAAAATTGACAAAAAATGTGTTTTTTCTGCATACATTATTATTAGATAGATCATTCGAAGAAAATTCGCGACCTTTGGTTAATACGCGAATTTTGATCAGACCCCTGATTCGCGTATTAACGAGGTTCAACTGTACTTCTATTTTTTATTTTATTTCTTTTCTGATTGGTCCAAGTTTAATATCCAAAAATGGAATACTTCTGTTGTCACAATGACAAAAAGAGTAATAAAAACTTTTAAAAAAATTAATAATTTAAAAACACATTGTGATAGAAATTTCAAAAAATTTTCATTAAAAGGTGCATTTTTTTCTCTATGCAACGATGTAAAAATTAAAATAGGCGATATTTAGAAGTTAAACTTCTAACTTTGCAGTTCTGAAAATTGTAAAACTGAAATTTGCCGTTTTTTTGCAAATTTTTTGACGACATCTGCCGTTTTATCGCAATTTTTTGACGAAAATTGCCGTTTTTTGTGAATTGTTTGACAAATCTTTCCGTTTTATTGCGCTCTTTGCATGAAAATTGGCTTTTTTTTTACGATCTTTTAAGGAAATCTGTCGTTTTTATGGGATTTTGTGATGAAATTAGCCATTTTGTCGTGAATTTTGCCAGAAATGAGTCCTTATTTCGTGATTTTTTTAGTGAAATTTTTACTATAAACCCCTTTGTACGTAAACTTGATTATCTAAGTTTCTGATTATCATACTTTCTGACAAAATTAAAAGAAAAACCTTTCGACGGCAGAGTTATAATATTTTAACTGTATGTTCTGCTTAATTCTGTGCAGTGGTGCAGCCAAGGGGGTGGTTTTGGGGTTTAAACCCCTCCCAGTGCTAAGAAAAATCGCTATAATTTCAATTATATGAATCAAAACCATACTTAATATTTAAATGTTTTGGCGTATTTCGGAATTCGCCGCTTTATTGAGTCAGATTTCATTCAATAAAATGATTCAATTAAAGACGAAAATTCTACTTAAAACTGTGAAAGAGCATATTACATGGATTAGTTAAGTAAGAATTGGTTATTTGAAATAAATCAATTTTTTGAGACATATTATGCAAAAAGAATGATGATTTCCTGCCACACAGATGCTCTTTGAGTTTAACTATTATACAGTGAATATTCTAATTAGTACTGATTCCATTAACCGGCAATTACCTTTATTAGAAACTCACTCCCCCCCATAGAACCGAATTCTAGCTGCGCCACTGATTCTGTGAACCTCAATTTTATTATATGGCCATTAATGACTAGACTTTTCAATTTTAGACATTTTGTCAAATGTTTAAAAATATACTTGTCAGATTCTTTTGGAACTTCACAATTATAAAGACTATATCAGACTTCATCTTTATGAATGTCCATTTGATAATGAAGACAATTAGGGGGCTGACAAAAAATCAAGGAAAAATTATAAATATTGTATTTGCTCATTGCTTAAAAAGGCTATACAAAAACTCGTTTTAATTAGAATGAAGAGAATTATTATTATTATTAACCGACTTCAAAGAGTAGGTTATGATTTCGACCTGTATGTATTTCTTGTTCACTCATAACTTCCCTAAATATGAACCGATTTTGATCATTCTTTTTTTGTTTGAAAGTTTAAGATATCCATGTGGTTCCATTTTTATTTCATCGAATTCTGATCATTAGAACTTTTATAAAATAAAAACTTTAAAAATTCAAATTCTTTTTGAAGCAATCGTCCAATTAAAAGCGTTCATTCTTTTCAATAAATTATATTCAAGCATTAAAAAATACAATTTCGTTTCACGTTACATCATATACAAAACATGTCATGAGAATTAAAGATTAGAGGATTAAAATAAAATAAATAAACATGGAAAATAGACTTAACAATAACCAAAAAATACGAAATATGTGATGCTACCAGAAGAAACTATTACTCTTACACAGATACGAAATATTTTTTCTTCAAAGTGCGAAATCTAGACTGAACAAAGGTCGGGTTCTAGATAGATTTTGCGAAGTTAGCGAAAGCAGATTGACGCTAGTTTGTTCTAGCAGTTTGGCGTTAATGCATATGACTGTATAGTTTTAAATATGCTTATGATTTGATTTTTTAAAAAAAAATCAAATATCGCAATTTATTTTTCATTATTACAACTGTTTTCAAATCATACGCATATTAAAACTATGCATTCATATGAGTTAGTGCCAAGTTGTCGCCAAGCTTTATTCTTTTTATGAAGTCGATTAGTATATTTTTTTAAAAAGCATATTTTATTATTTAAATTATATATAATCTGATTTAAAAAAAGGGAAATGATATCCACTAAAAAAAACTTTTCAAAAGTAAAAAAAAAAAGGCCAAGCTTTAAAAAAAAAAAAAAAAAAAAAAAAAAAAAAAAAAAAAAAAGATTAAAGTTGTGGTTAAAAAATAGTGTGATATCAAATTTCCAAGCTTATATTATGGTTCTTATTTAACATTTTCCATTAAAAAAATTACTATTTGTAAGTCGAGTGCCTTCGTATATGTTGATAGAAATCCTTTTCTGTTATACTAAATACATCCTAACGTGTTTCTGAAAATTCAAATACTTTAAAAATATGCATGATGAGCTTGGCGGCCATCTTTTGATATTTTACACAAATGTCTCAGCACCTAAGTTGGTAAAAGAAAGTGTAATAAGTTTGCAATCAACATCAATTTTGAACTTCTGATTTTAATTTCGGACAAATTTTAAAAAACATTTATATTAGAAAGGAAGTGATTGTTACTGTTTTTAGATGCTTAATTACTCAAAAAAAAAGTAATAATAAGAGGAATTGCAAGGATATGTCACCATTATCTTAATACACAAATTTCTAAGCACACAATTTCGTGAAGGAAAGTCATAAAATGTTTTCTTTAATAAAATGTCGAACTTTGATTTTCTACTGCAAACAGACAAATAGAAAAAGACTGATAGTTTCAGAAAAGAAATTGATTTCCATTGCTTTTAAATAACTAATTACTCTGTGAAATAAATTACAAGGTGAATCCTTTAGATAAATCACAATTGTTTTATGAGATAAAATTCTGTGAATAAAAGTCTCAAAAAAATGTCTTACGTAACAATTTTGAATTTCGGATTTTGACTACGGATTATGATAGATAGACATTTATATAAAATATGGAAAGATGGCTGCCAAGCCCATCATGAATATTTTAAAAGCATTTGAATTTTCAGAAACATGTAGGATGTATTTAGTATAACAGAAAAGGATTTCTATCAACATATACGAAGACACTTGGCTTACAAAAGGTAATTTTTTTAATGGAAAACGTTAAATAAGAACCATAATATAATATGAATTGAATAATTTCCAACTGAGCAAAAAATTTAATAGTAAACCATAATATAAGCTTGGAAATTTGATATCACACAATTTTTTAACCACAACTTTAATCTTTTATTTTTATTTTATTTTATTTTATTTTATTTTTTTTTTTATTATTTTTTTTTTTTTTTTTGCAAACTTGGCTCTTTTTTTTTTTAACTTTTGAAAAGTTTTTTTTAGTGGATTTAATATACATGAGCAGTTGTCAGTTGTGAAGCAGAAACAGCAGAAATGCTCTCATTCCTGTAAATCCTTGAATTTTACTTCACTTTAGTACAGCTATACTCTAACATGAGCTTGTTCTGCATTATCCTATGTTCATATTTACCACCTCCAACTCCCTCTCCCCCAAATTAACTCTATTACTAATTATTATTTATTATACTCTTTTAGCAGAGATTGTGAAATTTTCTTCTTTAAAACATAATTATATTTTAAAAGGTTTGACTGTAATGCTTAAATTATCCCAATCTTGAAGAGCTTCTTTTGATTTTTTCCCTTGCTTTCTCATTGTTTGTGATACTAGACTTGGCAACACCAATGATGATTTAAAGTTATGCAATAATTTATTAGGTATGCTTTTTTTATCCTTTCTAGATCATAAAAAGAAGAAGAGTAAAAAGTCTATTGAATCATCAGATGAATCTGACAGTGAGAGTTTTAGTGAAGAGAGTGCTGAAGAGGAGAAACAGAAAAAACATTCAAAGAAACATTCTTCCAACAAAAAATCAAAAGAAAGAGATTCCTCAGAATCATCTAATAGTGAGTTAGATGAACCAAAAACATCAAAAACTGGAAAAGTTAATCAAGGGGAAAAAACTATGTCAGAAAAAAAGCATGTAAAATCTGATGTTTCATCCTCCCAGAAAAAAAATAGGAGTGTTTCATCTGACAGTGAAAACGAATGTAAAAAAAATAAAAATAAAATCTCTCAACATTCAAAATCTAAAAAGTCAAAAAATGCTACAAAAGAGAAAAATAAGTCTTCTGACAGTGATAGTGATTTTGAACAGGATGAAAACAAAAAGTTTAATCATCGGAAAGAAGAAAAATCTCGAAAATCAAAAAGCATAGCAGATATTTCATCAGAAAGTGATCAAGAAAGAAATTTGAAAATGAGTTCTGAACATTCTATAGATAAAAAATCAAATAGTCATGACAAAATCACCAAAAATCCTAAAAAGAGTAGAAGTAAAGATATTAATATTGAAACACCGAAAGAAATCAGAACTTACAACAAGGAAAGATCATCCAGTGAAAGTCAGGATGAAAAGAGTAGTCATGGATACAATGAAAGTAGAATCAAACATAGTAGTGACAATTATGAAAAAAAGCAAAGTAGTGCAGATCCTAAACCTCAAGTGTCTAAAAATAATAACTATAAAAGTGGTGGCAGGAATGAAAAAATCCAGGACCAAAAATCAAATGATAATATAAATAATTTTAAACATGGAGATTTGAAAAAAAGTGATAAAAGCCATTTGCATGAAGAAATTAATCCAAAAAGAAAAGTGGACAAAGAAAATGATACAGATCAGAAAGGAAGAAATGATGATAGCTCTAATTGTGGAGAGAAATCAAAAAAGAAAAACAATGAAGAGCATATCAAAACTGAATTGAAGAACACTTACAGTGATTCAAATGAAGAACCATCAAAAAGAAAAACAGATGAAAATGAAACATCAAAACCTAAAAGAAAGAAAATTGACCTTGAATTTGTTGAAGAAAAAAAGATTTATGATGAAAAATCAAGTACATCTCAATTCAAAAAGAAAAAAAACAGTAGTGACTCCGGTGAAGTAGAGAAATTTCACATTAACAATGAACATAAACATCTTGACTTAAAAAAAGCTGATGAAAGTAAGATAGAAGAAGAACATTGTTCCCAAAAGAGAGACAATACCCAGTCAGATTCGGAGGAGAAACATGATAGTGGCTCTAAAAATTTATATTTTAAGCAGAAATGTGATTCACCATCACATCCTGATGGATTCAGTCATCTTTGTCCTCAAGCTAGAATAGAAGCTAACTATGTACAAATTGATGAGGAATATCAAGGTAAAAAGCATGATGATTTTCGCCACTTTAACAGAGAGAGGAGATCACCATCAGTAAAGCAGAAGTATAACAGTTAATGCATAGAATGCTATTTCTTATAACTGCAATTTGATTCATCAACATGCAATTTATTATTAGAAATAAGATATTAATTCATGATATAAAATGTCTAGTTGTAAATATAGTTTACTTTTATGTAAAATAATTGTTTTGTTTATTATTTTTTTCCTTTTTAATTATGTCTTATTAAAAATTTCTTTTTAAAAATATGATTCAATCTCTCTGAAATAAGTTTCATTTAGGAAGATTCATAATAAGTTTTCTGAAATTTGTAATCTTTAAAATCTGCAATTCACTTTGAGGTAATTAAAACCACTTTTAACATTTAAATCTATAAAACAAATTTAAGTCATTTAGCATCTTTTTATTATTATTATTCTACATGTTTTTAAAATTTTGATTATTTAAAATATTGTATACTAAAAAAAAGCAAATTTGTAGAAACATTAAAAATTTCGTAATAGACTCCCGTCGCGAAGGGGTTAAGGCTGTTCTCAACTGCTATACTCAACAAGCGCAAAATGTTTTTACACGTTTACCAGTTCCTTTTTTAACGGAAAGCTAAAATTGCGAAGCTTGACTATTAAAACAATTTAGTTTTCCATTTTGCTATCAATTAGCTATTGAGTTATAAGCATTTTTGATCACATGACAATGCCTTTTTCTTCCTTCGAAAACTGGTTTTTCTTCTCTCTCGCAGAAAGTTTGTTCAAAACACCTAATAACACTATTTTCTATTATGTTTGGAAAAAAAAAATTGAGTGCGATTAAATAGTTTCTGAGTAATACCTGCTAGTTTCATGCATTTCTGAGCAAAAATGAAATAAAACTTATGTCAGAAAGTTGTCCTTTTTGATTTAAGAACACCCTTAACAGCTGATTGGACCTTAAAATTCTCCAATCTAAGGGTAATGAATGGAAACCAATTTACAGGGGAATGCCCGTTCTTTAATATATAATTCAACGTTTCGCAATATTTTAAAAGCCGGTCAAATTAGTGTTTTTGGATTTTGTGGTGTCTAAAAGTGAATTGACGAGCGTAGCTTGTTAGGGTCAAAACCCCCCAGTAATCTATAAAACCTCTTTTTTTTTTTTTTTCTTCTAAAAATTAAAAGTTTAGCATTTATAACTAAAAGAAATCATGGCACCCAGTAGGGTACTGCAGGTCATACAACTTTCTTTAGATCAAAGACTTCCTCTTGAAAGAGGAAATGGACAAAATTAGCATTAACCACGGCAGGGTTCCCAGCAAAACAAGGGCAAGTACAAATTCCCTGATTTTCCATGACCAAATCTCAAAAATTCCCTGACCAAACCTCAAAAATTTCTGTAACCAAATGGGAATACAATGAAATTTTCTACTTATTTTCACAATCCTTTGTCAAAACTAAAGTTTTTTTTCTGCAATTATTCTTCAAATTTCTAGTTCTTTTCCCCTTGTGATTCTTTGATGAATTTTGTGATTTTTCCCCCAAGACTATTTGATGACTTTCGCATCATTTTTAATTTTTTCTCTAAAACTTTTCAGAAAATATTTGTAAAATCCCTGACTTTTCCTATATATTTTGAAATTTCCATGACTTTCCCCAACTACTTTGAAATTCCATGATGCTGGGAACCCTGCACTGGTTACAGGTCAAGTGAATGAAAAAAAGCGGCTATTAGCTGCAGTGTCCGATTTACAGCAGAGCCTTCAGGGCACAGGCCTCCCCAAACGCTGCTGAGTTTTTCAATTATTGTCCAAAATCTGATACAATTTCAATATTTAATGAAATTTTATATTTCATTCTACAATCTATTGTGTCCATAATATACAAGGTATTTATAAAGTCCCGGATCCATTTTGATGTTTAATAACTCATAAAAAAAAAAGATAGATTAAAATTAATAACATAAATGGTTAGGATACACTCAAAAAGTTTCATGACCCTTGTCAATAAACTTCCACGTGTGCCCTCTTCGTCGCACTGAGAATTTCAAGTCGATAGTCAATTTCATGCCAGGTAGCGGCAAGCATGTCTGCATGCACAGAGGCTATTGTGGTTGTAATCCTGGCTTTTAAATTATCAATGTTCCACACTCTCCTCCTGCCGCTGGATTTTTTTTCCTTTGGGGATTTGTAAAGGGCAATGTTTACAAATACACCATACTATTTATTACAAAGCGTCTATTCATTTAAATTTCATAATTGTGAAGTAATTATTTAAATGTAAATAATTATCATATTTAATTTTATTAATGGAGATTTTAAATAGGGATGCACCAAATAGTGGTTTTGGCCGAATGCCGAATATTCGGCCGACAGGTGAACCGAATACTGAATATTCGGCTTGCCGAATACCGAATATTCGGCCAGCCAAATAGTTAACTATTCTGCCGAATACCGAATATTCGGCTTTCCAAATATTTTTTATATTTCAAAATTTAAAGGTATTAAAATGTTACTTTTTAAAACAGTTTTACATAATATTTAATAAAAGAAACTTACATTTTGATAAACAAGAGCTTTTAGTATTGAAAAAAATCTGGCTTGAGTTATTTAAGAAGCACAACTATGAAACTTTAATTAATAAAATTTTCTACGAATCTAAACAAACATTTTAAAATCAAATAATGAAAAAATGGCCCAAGAAAAATTTTACACTCTGATAATTGTTCTTTTTAAATAACTCAAGGCAGATTTTTTTCAATATAAAGTACAAATACTTTCAACTTAATTCTGAATAAAGGTATGTTTGGCTCATAGTTCTTTTCTTATGAATGGTGGTATTTTCCACCCTTCTCATCATATCATATTTTACAGAAACCAAAGCATATGAGTTGAAAATGTGTTATCTTATTTATTGTTAATGTAATAAACGAACACACAAGTTTTGACTTAGAGTGAGATGAAATACAATATACTTATGACTCAATGAGTTGATTATGATTATGGTTTCATGAACAAAATTTAATTGCCTTGATAGCTATTACTAATCTCAAAAGTTTTTTTTTTCTTTTAAAGAACTTTTATTTGGGTAAAAGCAAGAAACAGATTATTTACTAAACAAAATTTAGAAACTTGTATCAGCACATAATTTATTCCTAAGGAGAATCCTAATAAATCGCCATTTTAATCCTTCTCATGGTTAATTTTCTTAAGTTATACTTTACAAACAGCAAATAAATAATGGAAAAACATTCTATTTTATTTAAAAATGATTTTGTTTCTAAATATTTTAAATATAAATTTAAAAATTGACAGTTAAAAGTAGAAATAGTAAAAAGGTTTTATTAAGTATTGGATTCGGCCGAATACTTTGATATTCGGCCATACCGAATATTCGGCAGGCCGAATAGTTTCATATTCGGCTCAACCGAATAGTTTAATATTCGGTAACATGGCCGAATACCGAATAGATACCGAATATTCGGTGCATCCCTAATTTTAAATTAATTATTAAAGTTAATCATGGTTATTTTAGTAAATATTTTTCGTTAAACTCAATCACAGTGTAAATAGGGGGGGGGGGGGGGCTCAGAAGCGTCTGTGCTAGGGCCCCGAAATTTCTAAATCTGTCCCTGATATACTGTCAGCGGCTACGAAACAAGGAAAGTAAAATTCTTATATTCTATATTATGTATATATATTTCTGCTATTAAATTTTGGATTATTATAAATTTAAAAAAAATTTATTATTCAGTAACTTTAAAAGCGGCCATTTATAAAACTGGTGTTCTATTGGTCAGTTATGAAATTTCCTAGTTTCGCCCTTTATACCATTTGAATCTTACACAAGAACACAAGGATGCACCAAATAGTGATTTTGAACGAAAGCTGAATATTCAGCCAAGAGGTAAACCAAACACCCAATATTCAGCCAGCCGAATGGCAACTACTGAGCTGAATGCCAATTAATCGGCTTGATGAAATACTTTTAAAATTCAGTTTTGAAATTATTACAAAGTTAAATTTTAAGACTACTTTTATGTCAATTATATACATTTTTTAACCTGCTATAAAAGCGGCCATTTATAAAACTGGTGTTCTATTGGTCAGTTATGAAATTTCCTAGTTTTGCCCTTTATACCATTTGAATCTTACACTAGAACACAAGTAAGGATGCACCAAATAGTGATTTTGAACGAAAGCTGAATATTCAGCCAAGAGGTAAACCAAACACCCAATATTCAGCCAGCCGAATGGCAACTACTGAGCTGAATGCCAATTAATCGGCTTGATGAAATACTTTTAAAGTTCAGTTTTGAAAATATTACAAAGTTAAATTTTAAGACTACTTTTATGTCAATTATATACATTTTTTAACCTGCTATTTTCATTGTATTTAATATTTCTTATATTTCTGAAAAAATTCAAAATATTGCTGATATTGGTGGTAATAAATATTTTTGCCAACTGTATTTATGCATTAATCGAGCTGTTTTGATTGTCTGGCTAAACCTGAAATAAATCTTCCTTATTTTATGATTGTTATAAATTAGAGCATCTTTAAGGGTAAAGTTTCGTTGAATAATTTGGGAAAAGATGCATCTTTATAATGAATATTTAATTGTACATTGATTTACTTCACCTTTGCTTTTAATATTTTAGTTCAACTTATTTCAATATTTTATTACATTGTAATTTCGATTGTATTAATTGCATTCAAATTATATTTTAAAAAGTGTAAACAAATCTATGACCAGAAATCCACACTACCTCTGGTATGAAGCTGTGTGGACTTTAAGAGTCTTTTATATAATAGACAATTTTCCATATTAAACTTTTTAGATGTAAATTTTACACTAAAAAAAATCAGGGGTCTCTAGACTTTTCTGATAGGATTCTGTTTTTGTGAAATTGTGAATTTCTTATATCTTTGAAAATTCTAGCGAGAATTTTAAATTATAGGTGTCTTCAGGTTCTATTTTTCATATATAAAAAGCTAAGTAATATGCTCTATGGTGATTTCAACTGCTTATTTACTAGCCAGATTTTATCATTAAATTTGTGTAAAGTTCAATTTGAAATTGAAAAAATTCTGTGAAAGGTCTACTTAAGAGAGAAACAATTCTGTGAAGGGTCCTTTAAAGGACCTAAAAATTTCCTGAATATCTATGTAGGAATTAATCTAGGGCTAGCCAAAAAACTAACTGAAAGCCCTTTTTGCCTCAATAGCATTTAGTGAATTAGCCAAATAGCCACAGCTAAAAAATATATACTATATCATTCTCATTTTATAGTTCCACATTTCGTAAACCTGCTGTCGTTGAGTGAAAAAAAATTCTCATACCGCGTCTTGTTCGTGCGCAAAGATCCTGTATCTAGTACGTAATCTAGTTCCTTTGCCGTGCGGTAACTTTCTTCTAAATGTATACAATCCTCTTTGATCGAATATCCTATCCCTGTCAGGCTAAGACACTCATTAGCAATGCTAAACTTATGGGAAGGCTATTTGCTAATATCTCATTTGTATTTCAACATTAATGTATTTTTTTTTTTTTTTTATGTCGGATAGCTACAGTAAGCAAAAAAATTATTTGTATACTCTAAAATGTTTAATTTTTAACTAAATAAAAACAGATATTTTGTCAAAAATAGTTTTAATACAGTATGTTTACCATGCGTTTTAAATTAAACAACAGAAAATTTCGATAAAGATGTAAAATAATTTTCTAATAGGAAAAGTTTAACAATTTATTCCAAAAAAAGTATTTGTACATTTCCCCATCTTGATATACACTATGTTTTATAGTGTTTATCGTTCAAAGGACTACTTATACAGAAGTTGTTAATAAGTTTTAACTTCTTATTATAATTGTCTGACAGTTAATCGAACTTGCTCTTGAAGTAATTGAAAATGCCTTCTAAAACTGGAGAGGTACCTCTAGATCATAGGTTCCCAACCTTTTCTGGACCAGCGCCCCCTTTACAAGAGAAAAAAATGCCAATGCCCCCTTTTCCATAATAATTAATCATACATAATGTTAAAATATTGTTGCATATTATCTATATTTTATCTGTCTATTTATCTATTAAGAATAACAAAGTTGAAGTTAATTAAAATGACCATCAAATGAAGTAAAAAATTGGTTATTAAAAATTGAAATATAAATACAAAAATTATAAGAATTTAAAAAAGGTAATGGAATGGTTGACGCTGATTGAGTCTAAACAATTTGTTTATGTCGGATTCCAATTTCTTTAACATTTGTCACAAATTGTGAGGTTCAAAGATGTCTATTCCTTTTCTTAGCTAGTAAATTAGCTACTGCACGGAACCCTCTCTTAGACAAATTTGATGAACGAAAATTTTACGTACATGAAATTTTTGCTCATAAAACTCGCTAATAATCCAAGTTAGAGAGCTGTATTGGTTTTTGAAGTTAGAACTCTTGGTATCTGTTTCTCAAAATTACTTTTAGTTCTCCTTTGCTGTGAGCTCCACGATTTCCTCCTCCAAATATGGTGATACTGCTGTTGCATTTGTGAAAGAATCAAACAAACTTGGTATATATTTATGCATAAATATCTTGGAATCGCTCTGAGAAACTTCATCAAGAACGTCCAAGTGTTGACAGTTATAAGTAAAAATTCCTGTTTTCACAGACTGCAAATATTGTAGCAAAGTGCCTGTATTCTCCTCTACTTAGATTTCGTTTGAACAAAAGAAGTTTACCCACAGAAGCAGCTATGACGTTTTTGTTATAATTAAATTCAACTCATCATCTTGAAATCACATCTTATGCCTTATTATAAATATTTAGAACATTGAAATTGATTTAATTAAAGATTCTAAACAGGTCTGTCATATAATTGATTTTATATTTTAATGTAATCATGTTTTAACGTATTTTTACCTCTGTTTTCAATTGAGTGTAATACCGAATGAAATATATCGAAAAACGATTCAGACAACTACATTTTCGGAGACAACAAACTGCTGTGTAGCAGTGGATTGTAATGATTTGCAAGTCTAACGCAAAGTGTTAGTGACAATTTCACTACAAAGAAGTTGTTTCACTTTGTTGTAAAACAATTTTCATTATGAAGTTGGTTAAATATTCTGTCATTCATGAATTGCTTCTATCCTTATTGACTGATCTAATAATGTAATGAAGCAATACATACAGGTTGTGATGTCTGAATGACCGTTAGCAGAACTATAGATGCTGGATTATTACTATTTTTTAATATGCTGAATTATATACAGGAAATGAAGCTATATACAGGAGATGAATATTTACAGGATTAATTATTACCAGATTATTCTTTAGCTTTCTGAAGAAAAACTTCACTCGGATGTTCCACACACCCTACCAACACTAGCGTCTAGCGACAGCAGGATTCCTAATGGTAGGACTTAGAATAAAATCTGCAAATCTTGAACTTTCAGATTTATCCCTAAAGAGGGATATTTTCCTCTTTTAGACTGTTGTATTGTACTGCCATCAATTAATAGAAAATTAAAGCCTTTGTACTTACAGTTATTTAAGATTATTACTACATTGAATACTGTGACAGACAAAACTGAAATAAATTATCAATGGAGTTTAAGTTAATATTGCTCTTAAAACAACTATTTCTTGAATTTATGTAATAATTATATTTTAATATTTACAAATCACATCCATACTTCCATGTATAATAAGCTAAAGAAAAACATGCTAATTTATTATTTCATATTTATCATATAAATTACAATTTAAAATAAAATAATTAACATAAAAAATGATTCCCCCCCCCCAAAAAAAAAAAAAATAATAAATAAATAAATAAATAAAATGTTACAACATCTTAAGATAGTAATCAGACATTCCCAGAAACGGTTTTCTTAGGGACTGATGAAAACTCTTACTTTAAGTTTCGTCATTTAAATTATTTATAGAGCTTATATTGTTCTCTATTAAAGCTATTCTTGAATTTATGTGGTAATTACATTACGGAATTTTCAAAATATAGCTACAGTTTTATAACAACATAAACTAAGCATGCTAATTTATTATATATATTTTATGATATATATTGAATTGAAATAATTGGCATAAGTAATTTACCCCCCCCCCCCCCCCCCACGAAAAAAAAACTTTCATTACAGTTTATTTTAAGAGTGTAAACAAGCAAATATTCCCAGAAATTCTTTTCGTAGCAAAACTTTAAAGTTCTTCTACTTTCTAATCAGTGTCAATAAATATTAAGTAACAGATTTCATTTCAGAAGCAATCTTAAAGATAATAAAAAAACGAAAAGCTGGTTATCGCTGGTTATGATAGAAAAACCTTGATTATCGCATTTTCAATAACCCGCATTATCAGATCGCTATCGATAATTTCCCTAAGCATTTGAGGAAAGAGGGGAAAATGTACCTCTTTAGGGATAAATCCCAAGTTTCAAGCTTTGCAGATTTTATTCTAAGTCCTACCATTAGGAATCCTGCTGTCGCTAGACGCTAGTCCTACCTACATCCACTGAGCTCAACAATAACAGGGAGAGCTAACTCTCTATTCTGATACATTGAATCCAGCGGTCCGCCCATGAATACAATGCCAAAGATTTCCCGACGAAAATCTTTGGCAAAACATAGATTTCCTCCCATAGGATAGTATGGGGTAGATATTTTCAAATTGAATTTTCTTTTAAAATTAAGACGAAATTGGTACAATTTTCACTGATAAATATTCTTTTATTAAAAAATTATTGATTTTACTTAAATTCATTGCAAATTTTCAATTTGATATTAGTTAAAAAGGAAATTTTAGTTTAACTCAACAAAAAATAAAGAAACATTTGTTAAATATTGCTCATAAAAATATCAAAAACATATAGAAATAAACAAAAATAATAAAAAGTTTGCGAAAAAGCTTCAAAAAATGCTTGTAATAGTAAGAAAAATGGAGGACTCATTACTTGCGCGCATTGAAAAGTGTGATGCGGTCCCGGCAGAAAGTGGTTTGGCCGGCTCGGCGAGTAGGCCCTCCGTATTATATATAGAGCTCAGTGCCTACATCTAAACACTCCAACCAGTGTTGCCAGATTGTCGAAAGCCAATTTCCCCAAAATTTCTGAAATTTTCCCCAAATCAGTGCTTTTTTCAGAAAAAGTCCCCAACGCAATTTCTACTCAAAAAGGCAATTTTCCCAATTTTCAATTTTCCGTTATAAAATTTTTCTAAACAAATTTAAGCTCAAATTTTCCCCCCAAATCAAGCATTTTTTTGAAAAAATTTCCACATTTATGGAAAAAAAAACAATCTCAACAGAATTTTTCATGTATGTTAGCTAAAAACAAAGCTAACATACAAAGCTAAAAACAAAAAAGAAAAGTTATGAAATTATTTTTATTTTTGTTGTATAAATCTATACTATTAAATGAAATGTATTTCTGCGCTAGTGTTTCTGTCCGTATTGACAGGAAAATCTGAATAACTTATCTGAAAATTCAAACGGGGGATAGCTCAGTGCAGATCATGATGAATCTGTAGTACCTATAAACGGTGAGCACGACCGCGAGAATGATTTATATATCTTGGAAAGGCCGTTCGCTGACCTCTCCATTAATCTGACTCCATCGGTGAGAGCATTGGATGTATTTGATAATAAAATAAATTGCTATGGATAAGTTTTCATAATCTTATATTTGAGCACAATATTTACATAAAATTAAATTAAATTAGCATGAAGAGTTGGTAAGGATTTGCAGCACATCGAAATCGGTCGTACGATCCTCAGAGTCGGCAGGTGAGTGAATGTCAGGTAAGTCTCTGGTACCACACAGGTAAGTGTCTTACGTCAAGGTGTGGCGTGCTGCCATCTATTGGTTAGTTGAGTATCTAAAGTTTGCTATATAGGAAATATGGCAGCTGCTGCAGTACCCCCCTCCTAGCAATTGCTAAGAGAAACGTACAGGTCGACGAATGGAACGTCCAGATCTGGAAACCGGAGTAGGGAGTGGAGGTTCCGCTACTGGAATGTCGATGACTTGATGAGTGTCGTCTCTGTGCTCGGAATGTCGTTGGGCTCTGCAAGAGTAAATGCAGGCTTTAACAGGTCTACTGATACGATGACATCTTTACCGTCTTTCTGAATTTTGAAGAATTTATCAGTTCTGTCAAGGACCAAAAATGGTCCGTCATATGGTGGTCTTAGCGGTGCACGCACAGCATCATAACGCATAAAAACATGTGTGCACGTTGTCAAGTCCTTTGGGAGGAAGAAACTAGTCCGCTTTTGCACTCTTGTTGGAGTAGGACGTAGCTGAGCCATGGCCTGTTTAATTGATTTAAGGAAGTCTGATGTCTGGAGATCGTTGTCAGTTGATGCAAAAAATTCTCCGGGTAAACGGATTGTTTGCCCATACACCAGTTCGGAGGGAGTGCATTTCAGATCTGGTCGAAATGTGGCTCTTAAGCCCAACAAAACTGTTGGGAGTTTCTCCGTCCACCGCTCTGTCAGGTATGCTTTCAGGGCAGATTTTAACGTACGATGCCAATTTTCGATAAGGCCATTCACCTGAGGATGAAAGGAACATGTGTGGATGTGCTTTGAACCCAACAAGTTGGCCAAAGAGCGAAACAAACGAGATTCGAATTGACGGCCCTGGTCAGTTGTTATAATTTTGGGTGTGCCAAAACGTGCAATCCAAACTTTGTAAAACGCATTTGCTACTGTCTCAGCTTCAATATTCTTAAGGGGTTCTGCCTCCACCCAACGCGTAAACCTGTCAATAATTGTAAGACAATAAGTAAAATTTTGAGAAGTGGGAAGAGGGCCGATTAAATCCAAATGGATGTGAGAGAAGCGCTGATTTTCAACAGGGATATTACTTATTGGAGCTTTGGTGTGCGTCAAAATTTTAACTCGCTGACATGGAATGCACGTCTTGGCCCACTTATCGCAATCAGCTCTAATATTAGGCCAAACAAAACGGTCAGTGATAAGTTTAATGGTCGATTTACGACCAGGGTGGGAAATGTTATGTAAAGCGTCAAAAACATTTTTTCGCTGAGTTAACGGGATAAAAGGCCTGATTTTTCCAGTAGATGTGTCACAATAAAGTTCCACAGAGCTATTGGGCATGATGAATTTACTGAGCTTAAGCGATGATGAATTATCTGCTAAACATGTGCTTAAATCACTGTCCCTACTCTGATCATCAGCGATCTGCTCGTAATTAATTGGCGTGGGACAAGTTATAGATTCGATTCGCGAAAGCGTGTCGGCTGGTATGTTGTCAACCCCCTTAATGTGTCTAATATCAGTGGTGAACTGGCTAATGAAATCTAGTTGTCGCAATTGTCGTGGGGAACATTTGTCACTTTTTTGAGAAAAGGCATAAGTAAGTGGTTTGTGGTCTGTGTATAAAGTAAAATTACGACCTTCCAGCATGAAGCGAAAATGTTTAATAGCAGAATAAGCGGCTAGTAACTCTCTATCATATGCGGAATACTTCTTTTCAGTCTCAGTCAATTTGCGTGAAAAAAATCCTAATGGTTGAAGAGTCGACTCAACACACTGGTGCAACGCTGCGCCAATAGCAAAATCACTAGCATCTACAAATAAAGCAATTTGAGCATCGGGCGACGGATGAAAAAGCAAAGCTGCATTAGCGAGCTGACGTTTTGAATCCTCAAAAGCTTTACTGCTCTCATCATTCCACTCTATCTCGCTCTTATCAGCCCTTTTAGAACCTTTTAAGTAAGTACTTAAAAATGACTGAACATGAGCAGCCTGCGGGATATTACGCCGGTAATAATTAAGTAACCCCAAATATCGCCTTAGATCCCCTACAGTTTTTGGCTTATCAAAATTCAAGATGGGTGTTACTCTCTCAGGCATTGGTCTTATACCCTGCTCATTAATAAGATAGCCCAAAAAGGACAGTTCCTGAACACCTAAAACGCATTTATCCACATTGATTCGAATGCCATACACAGAGAGGCGACTAAAAACCATATCTAAGTGTTTAGCGTGCTCCTCCTCAGATGAGCTGCCAATTAATATGTCATCAATGTAGTCGAAAGCAAAATCAAAACCATATAGTACTTCATTCATAAAACGTTGAAATGTTTGGGCTGCGCATTTTAAGCCGAATGGCATGAATAAAAATTCAAAGAGCCCGAAAGGTGTAGTTATTGCCGTTTTGGGCACGTCATCAGGATGCACTGGAATTTGATGATATGCTCTAGTAAGATCGATTTTTGAAAAATATTTTTTTCCGTGCAAATTTTGTGCAAAATCATGTAAATGTGGTAAAGGATATCTATCCATCTGAGTTATTCTATTTAAGGCGCGATAGTCGCCAGTGGGGCGAAATTCACCATTAGCTTTAGGAACCATATGTAAGGGGTTTGACCAATTCGATTTACTAGGCCTACAAATACCCTGTTCCATCATGGTCTGAAATTCCTGCTTTGCGACGGCTAACTGCTTGGGGTTCAAACGCCTAGGACGACTGAAGACTGGTTGCCCATTTGTTATTATCCTATGCATAGTATTATGCTTTGGGTTGGGTGAAGCAGGATATGGGCGAATTATATCCTTGTATTTGTTTAAGATGTTATAAAATTTATCTCTACTAGAGACAAGAGTAATGCTTTTGCTGTGACTGTTAATTGTAGTGCCTTTGGAAGTGAACTTAGTGAGTGGATCATATAAACAAGAATTTTTCAAATCAATTAATAATCCATAATGTTTTAAAAAATCGGCGCCGATAATTGGTTTACTAACGTTAGCGATTATAAATGGCCATTTTAATTCGCGTCGTAAATTTAGACTAAGTGTTATCATTTTAGTACCATATGTTTTGATTGGGGAATTGCTGGCTGAATACAGTGTTAAATTAGAAGGTGCAACAAAAGACATCTTAGCCGTATACGGCAAAACACAAACATCGCTGCCGCTATCAATTAAATAATGCCGGCGAGAAGTAGGATCGTGAATAAAAAGGCGACTTGATGTGTTAACATTGAAATCACATTGCGCCACGTGCGATTTCCCTTCTAGTTTTCCGATTTCTTAAAATTACATGGGGGTCGGCATTGCCGTGCCCTATCGGCGAACGTAGCGTGATACCAACACAAACCTTCTTTCATGCGCTTAGGAGTCTGCGATCGATGCCTTCTATGCGTAGAACGGTCCCGCGATCTATGCTCCCGGCGCTGGCTAAAGCGCGATAAATGTTTCACCTGCTCGGTTAACTCCGCGATTTGCGCCTGTAATTCGGAAACCGACGCGTTTTCTTTGTTTTGATCGTAACGCCGCTGCGTCTCCGCGACTTGTGGAATTGCTACTTCGATGATTTTATCAGCCATCTGCGCGAGTTTATCTAAATTACCTTCCGAAACAGATAAAATGGCTTGCGTTTCTTTCGGCAAACGTTGTATCCATAGTGTTTTAAGAAATTCCTCATTAACTTTTTCCTGCGCGAGCTGTCGCATTTTACGTAAGAGGTGCGATGGCTTTTCATCCCCCAAAACCGTATGCATTAGCAAATCTTTCACCCGCTTTTGCTCAGAATCCGCGAACTCAGCGATTAAGCGTTTTTTAAGGCTTAAGTACAAATCCGTTTGCGGGGGATTTTTCACGATATCGCTCACATATGAAAGCACTTCCGAATTAAGAGCCGATACTACTGCGTAATACTTCGTAGTATCTTGAGTAATGTTATTTAGAATAAATTGTGCTTCGATGTTAATAAACCAAAGGTCAGCCTCTTTATCCCAAAAAGGGGGGAATTTAACAGAGACTTTCTCAACCTGTTGCAATGGATCGTTTGGCGGCATCGTGAATATGTAAAAATAAACAAAGCACTCCTGACAGAAACAATGAACGGAAATGAAAAATAGCCACTTACCTTCAGAATCGGCACATCGCGAACACGTGGGCTCTCCTTTGTACCACAGCTGGCATAAAATTCAGAATAAAGTCCATAATCAGAGCACTTGTAAAGTTGGATGAAAGCAGGAGGATCATGAACGCAAGTCTTCTAGTTACGGCGGCGCCGGCGATGTTAGCATACGTTGTATTCTTTCACAAGGTCACCACTTGGAAAGGCCGTTCGCTGACCTCTCCATTAATCTGACTCCATCGGTGAGAGCATTGGATGTATCTGATAATAAAATAAATTGCTATGGATAAGTTTTCATAATCTTATATTTGAGCACAATATTTACATAAAATTAAATTAAATTAGCATGAAGAGTTGGTAAGGATTTGCAGCACATCGAAATCGGTCGTACGATCCTCAGAGTCGGCAGGTGAGTGAATGTCAGGTAAGTCTCTGGTACCACACAGGTAAGTGTCTTACGTCAAGGTGTGGCGTGCTGCCATCTATTGGTTAGTTGAGTATCTAAAGTTTGCTATATAGGAAATATGGCAGTTGCTGCAATCTATTATTTCTGTATTTTATTTTCGTTTTCCAAACCAAAATCGAATTCGAGACAGATCCAGTATTGTTTAATGTCTGAAAGTAAAAATTGAAATTGTGATAACAATTCCCCAAGTTTTTCCCCAAATATGTTCACAGCCCCCAAACATGTCCCCAAAAAATTCCCCAGGAAGTTCAAAATCCCCCAAAATGGGGACGAAATCCCCAATCTGGCAACACTGTGAGCGAGCCACAACGGCTTAACACATTCCATCATCTTTTCACATTCCAGTGTTGCCAGATTATCAAAAGTCAATTTCCCCCAAATTTCTGAAATTTTCCCCAAATCAGGGCTTTTTTTCAGAAAAAGTCCCCAATGCAATTTCTACTCAAAAAGGCATGTTCTCAATTTTAAATTTTCCGTTATAAATTTTTTTTTACCAAATTTAAATTTAATTTTTTTCCCCAAATCGAGCATTTTTTTGAAAAAATTCCCCATTTATGAAAAAAATAAAGAAATATTTAATAAGAGAATTTTGCATGCATATTCAAACTAGAAAAAAAACAACAACAAAAAGTTATAGAACTGTTTTTATTTTTGATCCATAAATCTGTACTAATAAATGAAATGTATTTTTGTGCTTCTGTTTCTGTCCGCGATGACAGGAAAGTCTGAATCACTTATCTGAAAATTCAGATGAGGGATAGCCCAATGATCATGATGAATCTGTAGTACATGTAAACGGTGAGCATGATCAAAACGAGAATGATTTATATGTATTATTTTTATGTTTTATTTTCGTTTTCCGAACCAAAATTGAATTCGAGACGTATCCAGTACTGACAAATTCCTGAAAGTAAAAATTGAAATTGTGATTACAATTCCCCAAGTTTTTCCCCAAATATGTTTACAGTCCCCAAACATGTCCCCAAAAAATTCCCCTGGAGGTTAAAAATTCCCCAAAATGGGGACAAAATCCCCGGTCTGGCAACACTGACTCCAACACACTTACCCGCGCTCCTCGCTTCACCTCTCTTCAATTCTAGGTGAGCGCGCTGGTCTCTTCACTTCAAGAAAAAATCGTCATATTTGTTGATGCACAAAAAATAGCAAATTAAACGCATCAATTGCGGAAAAATCGCATGTTTTCTCGGTTTATTGTGTGAAAAAAAACGCGAATTTTGTTGATCAGGCACGAAAGAAATTGCGAATTTTGTCGATCAGGGAAGAAAAAATCGCAAAGTTCGTTGATAAGGCACGGGAAAATTGCGAATTTTGTGATGATGCGCGGAAAAATTGAAAATTTCGTTGATTGGCTGCGAAAATCGTGAAATTTAAGTTTATCAAGAGAAAAACATCCCGAATTTCATCTTGCCGCGTAAAAAAATGAAGATTTTTTCAAAATTAGTTAAAAATCGCGAATTTCGTTGATATGGCGCGGAAAAACCGCAAATTTCGTCAGTTAAAAGTGGAAAAACGCACCTTTCGTCGCTCGGACACGAAAAAATCGCAAGTTTTATTGATCGTCGTTGGTCGGACACGAGAATATCGCGAATTTCGTCGATCTCACGAGGAAAAATTGTAAATTTCGTCGATCAGGCTCAAATAAAATCGCGAATTTCGTCTATCTGGTGCAGAAAAATCAGGAATTTTGTCTATCAGGTGAAGAAAAATTGCGAATTTCGTCAATCGGCTTCATAAAAATTGCGAATTTGGTCGAAAAGGTTTGTAAAAATCGCGAAATTCGTCGATCTGGTATGGAGGAATAGTGAATTTTATCAGTCATGCGAGAAAAAATTCCAAATTTCGTCGATCAGCTTTGTAACAATCGCGAATTTCGGCGATTGGCTTCATAAAATTCTCAAATTTTGCTAGGCAAGCGCGGAAAGAGAATGAATTTTCTCTATTGGCTTCGAAAAAAATCGCGAATGTTGTCGATCAGGCTAAAAAAATCGAGAATTTTATCGATCAGCTGTGTAAAAATCATGAATTTTATCGATCGGCTTTGTAAAAATCGTGAATTTGCCGATCGGATTTAAAAAACCGTGAATTTGCCGATCGGCTTCATTAAAATTGCTAATTTTGTTGATCAGGCGCGAAAAATTTTTGGATTTAATTTCGTCAATCATGCGAAGAAAAATCGCGAATTTCGCCGATCAGCTTGGTAAAAATCGCGAAATTTATCGGCTTCATAAAAATCGAAAATTTCGTCAATAAGCCGCGGAAAAATCACGAAATTTTATCGTTCATGCGAGGAAAAAGTGCAAATTTCGTCGATCGGTTAAGTAAAAATCGCTAATTTTGTTGATCACGCGCGGAAAAATTGTGAGTTTTCTCGATCGGCTTCATAAAATTCTCAAATTTTGCTATTCAAGCGCAGAAAGAGAATGAATTTTCTCTATTGGCTTCGAAAAAAATCGCGAATGTTGTCGATCAGGCTAAAAAAAATCGAGAATTTTATCGATCAGCTTTGTAAAAATCGTGAATTTTATCGATCGGCTTTGTAAAAATTGTGAATTTGCCGATCGGATTTAAAAAACCGTGAATTTGCCGATCGGCTTCATTAAAATTGCTAATTTTGTTGATCAGGCGCGCAAAATTTTTGGATTTTCTCGATCAGCTTAGTAAAAATCGCAAATTTCGTCAATCATGCGAAGAAAAATCGCGAATTTCGCCGATCAGCTTTGTAAAAATCGCGAAATTTGTCGATTGGCTTCGTAAAAATCGAAAATTTCGTCAATAAGCCGCGGAAAAATCACGAAATTTTATCGTTCATGCGAGGAAAAAGTGCAAATTTCGTCGATCGGTTAAGTAAAATTCGCTAATTTTGTTGATCACGCGCGGAAAAATTGAGTATTCTCGATCGGTTTCGTCAAAATCGCGAATTTCGTCGATCAGTCGCAAATAATCGCGAATTTTGTCGATCATGCGAAGGAAAATCGCGAATTTCGCCATTCAGCTTAGTAAAAATCGCGAATTTCTCCGATCAGCTTTATAAAAATCGCTATTTTCGTCGATCGGATTCGTGAAAATCACAAATTTCGTCGATCTTCTTCATAAAAACAAAGAATTTCGTAAAAATCGAGAATTTTCTCAATTGATTTTGTAAGAATCGCAGATTTTGTTGATCAGGCACGGAAAGATAAAATTTTCTCGACCAGTTTCGTAAAAATTGCAAAATTTGTCGATCACTTCATAAGAAGCCCAAATATGGTCGATCAGGCATGGAAAGTTGCAAATTTTGTTGATCGGGAGTTGAAAAATCGGGAATCTCAGTGAGTGAGGCACAGAAAGATTTTGTTGAGGGGCTCCTTCCCTCTCCTTCATTCATAAATTTTGCATTTTTTTTTGGCATTAGCCACTTATCATTGTTTTTTCGCACTTTTAATAAAACAAAATTTACTCTCCTGAATAAAGTCAAGGAATATTATTACATCTTGAGAATAAACCTTGGTATATCTCATATATTTATAAACGTAAAAACTGCTGATTTATTCTCGCCAACTGAACGAACCTAAAGGGGTATTTCCCCACCTCCCTCTGAAAACATTATTTTTTATCTGGTTATAGATCACAGATCACCTTCAAATTCGAATTCTCTCTATGTTATTGATGTGGCCCTCGACCACTCAGACATTTTTGTAAGTAGCCCTTCTCTTGAAAAGGTTGTGCACCCCTATATTACAGGATTTTTTGCTTAAATCTTGCCAATTGTAAGTATTTATTAATCGTGAGTAAATATGAGTATTTATTAATCTCTACAATTTTTTAACTCTTTCGATTTTGTTTGAATATTTATTTTTTAAAAGTTCCTTCTACTTTTAAAACCAGTTCTGAAAATGAAAGTGTCATTTAAAAAAAAAATCTGCAAAATATTGAGCATGAGCTCGTCAACGTCTCCGTCTGATGGGGACAGGGGCCTTAAGGGGGCTCAGAAGTTGAAAACTTTTCAAAAAATCTATTTTTTTAATGATCTAGTTTGATTATTCATTTAATTCTTAACTCAATGCAAAAAACCGCATAAAAATATTTGCATTTTTAACGGAGTTATAAGCATTTATGTATCAACACTTTCATAGCCGCATCCATATAATTTCAACTTTAAGTCGCAGTTTCTCAAAACTTGATTTTTGACGACTAACACCAAAATAAATAAAAAGAATACTGCCCAGTTAAACTGATGGCATTGAGCTCACAGGCTACAAATACTAATTGTACATTAAAGCCTTATATTTTCAAGGGTTAATTCCGTTCGAAAAAAAAATTAAGAAGGGGAAACAGCTCTCCCCTTTCCTCTTTTTTTATACTTAATCATTGAACCTCCTATACTATCAAAGACATGCTTTATCATATAAAAAATCTATATCCAAAATTCAGAGCAAATTAGATAATTCTTAATAAAAACCCATTTAGCATTTATATAATTTAAAAGGAGTTATCCCCTTCTTTTATACTTAACCATTAAACTTCCAAAACGATTCAGAGATTTGAACGAAATCTGAAAATTCTGCTTGAAAAACCTATTTATATAAATTAAGAGGGGGGGGGAGGCATTAGAACCCCTGTTGCCCCTATTTATACTTATTCAATGAACACCTAATAGCAGTCACGGAATCGCCTCATCAGAATGATCCTAATCTAAATTTTGAACGAAAACTTAATTCTGCATGAAAATCCCATTTATATCAACTAACGGGGGGGGGGCATTAGAACCCCTGTTCCCCCTATTTATACTTATTCAATGAACACCTAATAACAGCCACGGAATCGCCTCATCAGAATGATCCCAATCTAAATTTTGAACGAAAACTTAATTCTGCATGAAAATCCCATTTATATCAACTAACGGGGGGGGGGGGAGATTAGAACCCCTGTTCCCCCTATTTATACTTATTCAATGAACACCTAATAACAGTCACGGAATCGCCTCATCAGAATGATCCTAATCTAAATTTTGAAAACTTAATTCTGCATGAAAATCCCATTTATATCAACTAACGGGGGGCATGAGCCCCCCGTTCCCCCTCTTATACATATCGAATGAACTCCAAAAACTAATCAGGGAAGCGCCTTATCAGGATATACCTATATACAAAATTTCAAGTGGATCCGATATTTTTATCATGAGTTATCGCGTTACGCACATACGCACATACATACAGAACGGACGGGCACATAAGCTCTCAGGCTATGATAGCCTGTGAGCTAAAAAAAGAAATTGATGGAATGGCCTTTTTTTTTTTTTTTTTTTTTTTTTTTTTTTTTTTGCATCTATATATATTATCTAGGTTATGAATTAATATATTTTAGATAGTTTAATATTTTGAGTATTTTTAATGAAAAAAAAAAAAAAAGTTGTATTTTTTAGGTTTTTTTTTTTTTTAATTTTCAAATTTAAGATTTTTTTAATAATGTTTTTTTTTTTTTTTTTTTTTTTTTTTAGGGATTTTTATATCCTTATTTCATTCTCTAGAGTAAAGTTTCCTGATCATTTTAAAGCAAAAATTAGGTTCTTAAGTCAATTCAACATTAAGATATTTTGGTGTTGGTGATATAGCATATAATTTTTTTTTTCCGAAAATTGTGTTACATACATTTCGCTATATTTTTTATTACATTACATTGAAATACTTCATTTTGTAATTTTACAAGACTACAAACACACCTTTAAAATAGCAGAAAGTTTAAATTAATTACACTGAATACTTCTGTTTTTATATGGGCTCGAAGCAAGAGCTCTGTTTACATGTTTTTCCGTATTGATCAACTCCTGAGCCCCCTTGAATAACATCCCTTGAATACTAGGCCTGAGTTCTGACATAAAAATGGTGGCTGTTTTAGACATTTTTTAAGTTTGTATGGTCCCTTTATATTTAGGCTTGGGATGTACCGAATATTAGGTATCTATTCGGTATTCGGCCATGTTACCGAATATTCGGTTGGGCCGAATATCAAATTATTCGGTTAAGCCGAATATGAAACTATTCGGCCTGCCGAACATTCGGTTTGGCCGAATATCAAATTAATCGGCCGAATCCAATACTTAATAAAGCCTTTTAAAACACATTTTTTAAAACTTTTCACAATTTCTACTTTTAACAGTCAATTTACAAATATGGTTAAAATAGTTAGAAATAAAATCATATTTAAATAAAATAGAATGTTTTTACATTATTTATTTGTTGTTTGTAAAGTTTAACTTAAGAAAATTAACCATGAGAAGGATTAAAATTATGATTTATCAGGATTCTCTTTAGGAATAAATGATGCGAGTGCAGATGCAATTTCCTAAATTTTATTTCGTAAATAATCTGTTTCTTACTTTTCCCAAATAAAAGTACTTAAACAAAAAAGTTGGAAATTGCACGTGAACGTAGCAAATGAGGTGCGTTCGTACGATAACGCACCTCATTTGTTTTAAAAATATTCAGATCTTGCTGATATAGTAGAGCGTACTTCGGATAGAGTATAGTAGTCGAAATCTTTGTGTTTCTGTAAATATCCAGAAAGTAATTTTTATTGCACCTCAGCAACGTATATCTTATTCATAAAATGTGAAATACAGTAAAGCATCGTTTATACGACGATCACTTGTACGACCTTTACATTTATACGACGTTTTAATGTGGTCCCGACTCATTTCTATTCATTTTAATGTAAAAATATATCTTTTATACGACGCCCAAAATCGTTTATACGTCGATTTTTCGATTTTGTATAGGTTTATTTTTGTGTATTTTTCTTGTATATTTTACGAACGAGCGGAAGTTGGCAGCTATGAATGACACCAAAGAGCGTGTTTAAATGCACTCTACATTATAAAAATGTGGGCTGTGTTCGATTAGTCTGAAAAATCAGCTTACGTGTAACAGATTACACTTGGAGGGGTCATTCTTTTTTCAGGGATGGTCAGCTTTCCCGACCTGTTTTGCAAATAGACTATCCTTCTAACTCTTATCAATATTGGCGACTTTTAGTTGGCCACGCGGGGTTTTTGAGCTTTGATTTTAAATGGAAAGGAAATGATGTACTGCAAATGAAGAACCTTTCGAAGAAACATAAATAAAGGTAAGCATATTTAAATTGCTTTCTAATCCCCTCCCCGTTTTTTTTTTTTTTTTTTTTTTTTTTTTTTTTTTTACAAATTCATGCAAACTATCACGTTAAACATTAAAATTAAATGAAAACAAAATTAATTCTAGTTTTGGAAGCGAAAATCGATTATACGTCGTTATCTTTTATACGACGTTTTTCTGTAGTCCCTTCGGCGTCGTATAAACGATGCTCCACTGTAATTGAATATAATTAAAACACGCCCCAAACAATGTTTTCCCGTGTAGCATTATGTAGTGGAATACTTTCGTGTGGCCCTGTAATTTAATAATAAATATTCTTTGCATCTCAGATTGTACAGAATTTAAATTTAGTATATATATACGTCATAGGTTCATGTCAATTTTATTATGTTCGAATGAGTGTAACACCATTAAAATACATTTGCAACTTTTTTCCCCTTTCACTGTAATGTAACGGAATACTTTTGATAGTCCCTGTAATTGATCTATGCATCCGATTTTCATAAAATTTGAAATGACTCGACAAAATTACACAATAATTATATGTTTTAAATTTCAAACGATTAAAATGCATTTGAAACTTTTTTCCCCATGACCGTAATATAACGGAATCCTTTTGATTGTCCCTGTAATTGATCTATCCATCCGATTTTCATAAAATTTGAAATGACTCGACAAAATTATGGTATAATTATGTATTTTAAATTTCAAACGATTTCAGCAGGGGTGATTCTGGATGAAATTTTTTTTCGGAAATTCGCATCGCATTTTCGGAAATCGGCGCGCGGGGGGGGGGGGGGGGTCGTGAGTTCCCCCCCCACCACCACCACCAGCGATCTTCGGACAAAATCGGCGTTTTCCCGCTATCTTCAGATGAAATCAGCAATATTTTAGCAAAATCGGCGATTTATTGCGATCTTTTGCCAAAATCGGCGGTTTTTCCGCGATCTTTTGAAAAAATCGGCATTTTTCCATGTTTTTTAAGTCAAATCGGCGTTTTTTCGACGATCTTTAGACAAAATTTGCTTTTTTACGCGATTTTTTCTCGAAAACGGCGTTTTATTCCCGCGATCTTTTTACGAAATCGGCGTTTTCCCATGTTTTTCTAAGTGAAATCGGCGTTTTTTCGACGGTCTTTAGACAAAATTTGCTTTTTTATGCGATTTTTTCTCGAAAACGGCGTTTTATTCCCGCGATCTTTTAACGAAAACGTTTTTTCCGTGATCTTTTGATGAAATCGGCGTATTTTTTTCAAATATTCTTTTGGCAAAATATTTTTAAGCGATCTTTTATCGAAAACGGCGTTTTATCCCGCGATCTTTTAACGAAATGGCGTTATATCTGCAATCTTTAGACGAAATCGGCGTTTTCCCGCCGTCTTCAGAAGAAATCAGCGTTTTATCTGCGATATTTGGTGAAATTGCCGTTTTTTCCGCGATCCGTACAGGAAATTCGCATTTTTCATCGATCTTTTGACAAAGTTCGTTTACAAAAACATTGACGAAATCGTCGTTTTTCCACGAAATATTGACAAAATGTAGGCTATTTCGGCAATTTTATCACGAAATTTGCATTTCTACGCAACTGTTTTTTCCGCGCGCAAAACCGTACAAGTTGGAAACTATGCGAACTGATAATCCAATTTCAAATTTTCGGACGAGAATCACCCCTGCGATTCGGTTTGGTAGTTTTTGCGTTGTTGTAATGCGGATGGACTGAGCGACAACAATAGGTGCTACGTATTTACATAATTACGAACGCACCTAAGAAGAAAAACTTTTGAGATAAATAATAGCTATCCAGGCTCGGACTGGCCCGTGGGCCGGTGCGCCCTCGGTCAAGTAAATATGCGCCCTCATCTATGTGAAGTTAATAGTTTAAAAAAGAATAAAATAAAATAAAATAAAACAAAAATAAAAATAAAAATATGACAAATACTAGAATAACTACAACATGGTTAAAAATATTCTTTATATATATCTTTTTAAAAAACAAAAATTTTTTAAGCATTAAAAAACCAATAAAAAGAATTTATTCCCTTTGCAAAGGAAAATAATTTTTGACAGTTTCTTTGTTGAGGGCAACATCCAATCAAATTCTTTTAAAATCTAAAGTATGTTTTATATGTTACCAATAGCGGCAACGAACGTGCAGACTGTCTGGCACCAAAAATCATCACTTTCGCTTCGATTTCATTTATTATTATTACAGTGGCTCACATAAGTGTTCGTACACTTTAAAAATTTGTATTAAAAAGAAATTTCCCTGAAATTAAATTTGTATATGAAGTCCAGAAATTGTTTATATTATCTCCAAGTTATTCTAAATAACACACAACCTTTTTGTTTAACATTAAGGGATTTTTTTTTTTAATCTAAAAATGAAAAAGGAAGATGACACAGAAAGAACACGCCACAAAAGTCTTCGTACACAGAAAAATCTTCGGATAAATTCATTATTAAAAATATTGTTTATCGCTCTATTTTTATTTTTGCATTACGGTGACATTTAAAAAATCGCTTGACTTTATATTTTGCAGAATTGGTCCGTAATATTCTATTTATTAATTTAAAAATGATTTGTGATCGTAATGTCACGACTAATAGCGTCAAAATTAGTTATTTTTCTTCATAATAATAGTAATTTAATTAGAAATATTGCAAAATTAGTTAATTTATTCCATTCTACGGTGAAGTATGCAATAAAAGGCTTTATAGAAATAAATTGGATTGAAAACTATAGGTATGAAAAGGTCGTCAATCTAAGTTAAAGCAATGAGATCAAATACTTACAAAATTAGAAAAATCGTAAAAAATTCGCGTTTAAGTGCTATAAAAGTTGCTACAGAATTTAATGAAACAGTTTCTACTTCATTTTCACCTGAAACAGTTCGACGAGTGGTAAGCTGCATTACCACTGCAGCTTACCAGCATTACCACCCAGCTGCATTATGTAGGCATTTTGCCAGAAAAATTTTTGTTAGGGCGAAACACAGAAAGCTTAGGCTTTCTTTAGTAAAATCAATGATAAATAAACCCGAATCATCTTGGAATAATGTTTTATTTACAGATGAAAACTAGTATGCTATTCTTGGCTCTAATGAGTGCATATAGTATAGAGAAAAAAAAATTAAGAATTTAATTCAAAGAACGTAGTTGGAACAGTTAAGCATGGTAGTGGAGTTGTCCTTGTGTGAGGGTGCATAGCCGCATCAGGATTAGGTAATTTGGTATATATTGATAGCATAATAAATCCTTATCTTTGTTGAAATATTTTAAAAGACAATTTAAAATTATCAGCCCAAAATACGGGTAACAGAAACAACTTTGTTTTTTATCAGGATAATGATACAAAGCACATGGCTCTCACTGTTCGCCTCTGATGTCTCTATAATTACCACAAGTTCTGAAAACATCACCTCAGTTGCTGAATTTAAGCCCAGTAAAACATATTTGGAGATAACTGGATGTTAGAATACGAAGACACGGTATAGAAAACGGTTAGAAAACGAAAAGCGAAGTAAAAACAGCAATGTTCGATGAAGGAATAAATTTTCATGCAGAAATTACAAAAACACTAATTAAATCTATTCCAAGGTGTTTAAAAAACTGTTGTGGGTGCTAAATAATATCCTATTAAGTACAACTTTAGCGAACTGTTGCAATATTTACAAATATACAGTGATTTTTTAAAAGTGTACGAAGACTTTTGTGAGGTAACTTTTTTGTTATTTTTTGATTACTGATTTTTTTAAAATAAAGTTTTGCTATGTTTTTAAAATATTTTATGTAGTTTTGTTAAGAATGACTCATAGATCTTACTCTTAAATACCCATTCTAAAATATTAATTTTAATTAATGGATAGAGCACTATTTCATTGAAATTCCTAAGTGTACGAACACTTTTGTGAGCCACTGTATTGTTTGCAGTAAAATCATTCATTTCAAAGACGTAAGCTTTGTGTGTCCGTAAAGTTTAATGTTTTGATTTAAATTTATAAAACATAAGTGTTCTTATTAAAAGTATTTTTTTTTAATTAAATATATATCTAAACAATTTTAGAAAGAATATTCTCTTAAAAAAAGGGTAATTCAAACTTTTTTTTTGTTAAAAATTTTATTTTAATATGAAAACAGAACTGTTTTAATGTTGTATATTAAATGTAACAATCAACGATGCATCTGTCACGTATTTTGTTTATATGGTCATGGGAGTGCAAAGAGAAAACTGCGCCCGGGTCAATTAAGCGCCCCCCCCCCCCCCCGACAACTTTTTCTTGTAGCAGGCCAAAGAATGAAGTCGTTAGTATAAATTTGGCGCCTACTAAATTACCGCGCCAGGCCCTTTCGCACGGTGCTGTATATGGTAAAGTAGGGCTCTCAACACCGCATCGCACCCAGGGTGCTACGGCGACCTTTGAAAGTTCTCTTTATATCCCTTCCATGTTCTATTCTATTCTGGTTATATATATATATATATTTTTTTTTTCTAAATCTGTTTTTTTCTACTCTGCATAAGACGGACATAAATCTAACATAAAAATGACTTTAGTTCCCAGTTATGATTTTTAGTATACAATAAACTCTGTATACGTCGGAATACTGTCCACAGCGGAATATCTGATTCTATCCGAATAGTTTTTACGTAAAAAAAATCTATTCCAAAGGTTTTAAAGTTATTTTGTTCGTTACACCGGAGTTCGATAAATAATTTACTTTTCTATTCCGACGATTGTTTTTATATAACTTTCCCCTTCTAATCAGAAATTTATTCTTTCATTTGATCGAACTAAATTAATAGGTTTTCGAATCGATCCTAATTTATAAAATGATTAAGCTATTTAATTTAATCTGTTATCACCTGTAAATTGCCTGGTGTCGTATCGATGGTAAGACATTTTCTATTTACTTTCGCTTTTATTTGGCGAGTAAAAATGGTTGACGAACCCGATTGTAATTTGCAAAGCACCAAATTTGAAAAGAACAACTCACTGATTTTAGAAATAATAAGATTTACCTTTCAATAATCTTCTAGAAAAAAAAAAAAAATGAGTGGGTACCCGCCCTCCCGCCCCCCCCCCCCCCCCCCAAAAAAAAAAAAAAAAAAAAACCTACTGCGTAATTAGTTTTAAAATAATTAAAATCCTTTTGCATCTTCATGAATCTGTGAATTTAGATTTTTTAGCGTTGACAGAAATAAAAAGAAGTAAAAAAAAAAAAAAAAAAAAAGAAAAAAAAAGAAACCATTTTTAAAAAATGACGATGAAATGCGAATTTGTCTGGCGACTTCAGAATCATGCTCTGATTTAATTCGTGTAAGAAAATACAGCGAGCCAGCCCTCTAGCTAAATAAATTTTGTGAATATATATGTGATTTATTGTATCATACAACTGTCCTCCCTTTTTTTTCATTCAGGTGTGCCGCAAATAATTCTTTATATTTTTAGTGTGCCGCAACCAAAAAAAATTGATGAACACTGATTTATAAGAACACAAAGTCAATACTATTAATGTTCGTTACATAAATTAAAAACTACAACGTTATAACGCACAAATTTCGTAAATCACAGCCCCCCCTCCCCCAAAGAATTACATACGCCGTTTCAAGGATGCCTCGATCCCCTTCCTCAGTGAGAGGGGGGGGGGGGGATGATGAAATGGGTTTAAAAAAACCCTCGTACTGGCTGTGGAATGATTTTTCAATGTGAAATGATTTTTCAATCATTTCATTCAGTATGAACCATTTTTGATTGTCTACTTTGGGAATACTACTGTACCATTTTGGGAACAGTACTCTATGCAGAGATCTTACAATCCAGTTTGGATCTTCTTTTTTTTTTCCAATAAAGGAATGCTATTTTTTTTCAGTAAAGGAATATTATTTTTTTTTTTTTCAGTAAAGGAATACAGTAAAACCCCGATAATTCGGATTAATTGGGACAAGGCCCAATCCGGAGAATTAGGAAAAAACGAAATAAAATACAGTCGAGCCTCGATATAACGAATTGATTGGGACTCACAAATCCGTTCGTTAAATCGAAGCAATTCGTTAAATCGAATATAAATTTTTGTAAAGAGTATGGTAATAAAATATCAATACAAAATACCCTTAGATATATAGATTTAAAAAAAGAATGATTATTGTTTACTACGAGTTTAAAAATTAGAAGTTAGGAGATCAACTTTTAAATTTTCTAAATTCTTTAATCTTATTTGCTTTTGAAACTTAATACATACATACTTATTTATCAATACTTTGGAAAGAAATCCTTGATAATGCTTTGTTTAGGGTTTTTATTCTTATTTTCTAAAGTTCTTTGTCGATATTTTCCAACTCCGTATGAACAACACCATTAACCTCGTGAGACAAAAAATAATTTTTTTATATATTTAATCTGTAAATTGGTTCTTGGATTGTCCCCTTTTTTAATTGAATTTCCGTTTCTTCAGCTTCATCTTGACTATTTTCAGAATCTCCCATTCTCTTTCTGTTCAATATCGCAGGTATTACGCTAGCTCTACATATTTGTCTACATCTTTGACATGTTTCTAACTGGAAAAGGGAAAAGACTGTCTTTTGAATCCACCAGAAATGAGAAAAAAAAAATGTAACTCTTGGATTAGGATGTGAAAGATTCAAAGTTTTATGTGCAAAAAATTCAAAGTTTCAATTTTATCTTCGAATGCGAATTTTTTTTCAGCGATTGTTGTTTGTTAAATCAAAGCAAAAAATTCGTTAAATCAGAGTATTTTAGCATCCTTTTTGTCGGAACAGAAAAAAAAATATTCGTTAAATCGGAGAATTCGTTAAATCAAAGTACGTTAAATCGAGGTTTGACGGTAAAACATACCTACAGAAAATCACCTTTATGTTAAACCTACTGAATATTTACAAACAGTAAAAATGCTTACTTTCTTTTATTCTTTTGAAAAGATTTCAGAAAAAGTTTTTATTATTCAGAATACGACGATGAAACAAGTTAATGTTATGGAAATTAGCCAATCGCTTCTCAAACTCGAAAAAAAAATGAGCAAACCGATCCGGATTATGCGGAGATCCGGATTAAGGGGGTCCGGATTAGCAGGGTTCTACTGTATTTTTTTTTTTTTCGAGAGTCGTGCCGGTTTATCCAGCAAACCGAACCATCGGATGACGGACTAAAAGATCTTTACTGTACTACTGAGTACTTATAACTAACATTTTTTTAAATCGAAATTTCGGATTTTCCCAATTTTTGTAATCAAAATAGGCACCGGTCCCAATTAATTCAGATTTGCGAATCTCTATTATATATTCTTACAGTTTGTTTGTTATTGATGAATATTATTGGCTTCCTATAAATAGTGAATATTCATATAAATATAATAAAATAATGAGTTTCGTTAAAAAAGTTGCGCCCTCCAAAAATTCAAGGTCTGCGCCCTTTACAATGACCCAGTCCGACCCTGTAGCTATCAAGGCAGACAATTTTTGTTTATGAAACTATAATCAACTTATTGAACCATAAGTACATTGTATTTCATCTCACTCTAGGTCAAACTTTTGTTTTCGTTGGTTGCATTAACAATAAATAAGATACCATAACTATATTTTCAACTCACACGCTTTGATTTCTGTAAAATATGATATGATGGGAAGGATAGAAAATGCCACCATTCATAAGAAAATAACTATGAGCTAAACATTCCTTTATTTAGAATTAAGTTGAAAATATTTATACTTTATATTGAAAAGAATCTGCCTTGAATTATTTAGAAAAAACAAATATGAGACTGTATAGTTTTTCTTCAACTATTTTTTCATCATTACTTTCTTCTATCTTTACAAGAAGAAAGTATTGGATTCATGAAAATTTTCGACTTCTGGTTTTCGACGGATTTATACGTTTTAGAAGGTCCTGAACACGTTTTGACTATTTTTAGAAAATGTCTGTCTGTATGTGACAAAAAATTTGTGGGCGCTCTATCTCAAGAACTAATGCTCGAAATTTAATAAAATTTTATATTCAGTTAGACCTTGATATGAATTAGTGCCTATTGGTTTTTGGTGAAAATTGGCCTGCAGGTGGCGCTGCTATACTACATTTTTCATGATTTTCAAGATTGCTATATCTCACGAACTAGTGCACAGAATTTCACCAAACTTCAGATTCTGTGATCCCTTGATATACATAGACGCTGATTAAGAGCCCACAATAGTCACAGAAAAAGTACACAAAAAGACCCGGATGATCATGTAAAGTCTATGGGAGCGTTCTTTTTTAATATCACGCTCAAATTTTAATATTTTTGCATGATTTTTTTGCACAAGATAGCTGAGGGCAATCCACAACCGGGCTAGTTTTTACTTTTTCGATTTTGGTTATATATTTTTTATATTACGATAGTTTCAGTTTCAGAACCGGTTTCGAAAGTTAAAGTAATTTTTTAAAGAAAATCTGAAACAAAAATTGAAAAAGTAAAAACTAGCCCGGTTGCGGATTGCCCTCAGCTATCTTGTGCAAAAATTTTTTACAAAAATATTAAAATTTGAGCGAGATATTAGAAAAGAACGCTCCCATAGACTTTACATGGTCATCCGGGTCTTTTTGAGTAATTTTTCTGTGACTATTGTGGGCTCTTAAGTTTTGGTGTAAATTGACCAGCAGGTGGCGCTGCTATGCCACGTTTTTCATGATAGCTATATCTCAAGAACTAATGCACAGAATTTCACCAAACTTCAGATTCTGCGATACCTTGAGATACATAGCCGCTGATACGGTTTTGGTGTGAACTGCCTTATAGGTGGCGCTGCTATGCTACATTTTGCACGATTTTTGCGATACCTATATCTCAAGAACTAATGCAGAGAACTTCAAATTTTAGATTCTTTTACACTAGAATATATAACATAATTAGACGCTGATTACATTTTGGTATTAACCTTGCAACAGGTGGTGCAGGTATGCTGCATTTTGCATGATTTTTCCGATAGCTATATCTCAACAACCAACGCACAGAATTTCATCAGACTTCAGATTTTGTTACAAAATGACATATAACATAATTGCACGATGATTACGTTTTGTTATAAATCCTTCAACTGATGGTGCTGCTGTGTTATATTTTACACTGTTTTTTTTAAACTAGCTATATCTCAAGAACTAATGCACAGAATTTCATCAAACTTCAGATTCTTTTACACCATAACATAATTAGACGCTTTTTTACTTTTTGGCATAAATTGTCCAAGATATGGTGTTGCTGTGCTACGTTTTGCAAATTTTTTGTTATATCTCAAGAACTAATGGACGAAATTCCATCAAATTTAAGATTCTGTTAGGTCTTGACATAAATAGATGCTTATTAGGTTTTAGTATAAATTACCCAACATGAGGCATTACTAAGCTCATTTTCTCAGAATATTAATTAAATTTTGCGTTTTAGGCTTTTCGGATACCAGAATCTCATTAGGCTAGGTCAAATGTTCGAGGAAATTCGATAGTGGGTAACTTTGGGGTCACCACGTTTTTTTTTTAAATATTAAAATGCACTTATGAGATAAAAGAAAGTTTTGGGATTGACACATCCAACTAGTTTCTCTTTGATTTCAAAATGTTTGTTTCAATTCGTAGAAGAAATCATGAAATTTAAAATTTTAATTGAAAAAGTCTCATAATTATGCTTTTTAAATAAAAAAGGCAGATTTTTTTCAATACTGAATGTTCCTATAAAAAGCTCTTATTTATCAAAATATAAGTTTCTCTTATTAAATATTATGTAAAATGGTTTTAAAATGTAACATTTTAATACCTTTAAACTTTGCAATATAAAAAGTATTTGGAAAGCCGAATATTCGGCCCAACAATTACTATTCGGCTAGCCGAATATTCGGTATTTGGTTCAGCTGTCGGCCGAATATTCGGTATTCGGCCAAAATCACTATTCGGTGCATCCCTAATTTAGGCATCAACATACCTGCCAACATGTCAATTTTGAAATCCTTACAATTTTCACGATGCCTTCTATATGCTTAAAAATGCATAACATGTAATGCAAATGCATGATATGCAATGCAAAAAGTAATATCACTTCATAACAATATTTTCTATGCTACCTTTATATATTTTTTTACATTTTGAAAAAACAAGGTTGAGCAAGAAAATGTTTTTGCAATTTCATACTTTGGAAACATGTTTCCAAAAAACTGTCCTGCATGATGATCTGTAATAGATAAGGGTTAAATTAAATTCACAGCAAATTTCCTGAAAGGTTACAGCAGTTGAGAGGGTGGGAGGAGGAGTATACCTACCGCATTAATTATGCATTTTTATTGAATATCTTTAAAGAAATGCACATTTTTTCCGCGATACTTTCACAAAATTCGCATTTTTTATGTGATCTTTTGATAAAAACAGAGTTTTTTTCAACGATCTTTTGACAAAATCTGCATTTTCCTGCAATTCTTTGACAAAATTCACTGTTTTTCGCGACTCTTTCACGAAATTTACGCGATCTTTTCACGAGATCAGCATTTTATCCGCGATCTTTGGACGAAATCGGCGTTTTCCCGCGATCTGTATATGAAATCTGCGCTATTCTAGCAAAATCGGTGTTTTATCGCGATCTTTTGTCGAAATCGGCGGTTTTATCGCGATCATTTGACGAAATCGGCGTTTTTTTCCCGCGATTTTTTGCTGAAATCGGCATTTTTTTCAACGATCTTTTGACATAATTTGCATTTTTACGCGATTTTTTCTCGAAAACGGCGTTTTCCCCCGCGATTTTTGATGAAATCAGCGTTATATCCGTAATCTTTAGACGAAATCGACGTTTTCTTGCGGTTTTCACACGAAATCAGCATTTTATCTGCGATATTTTGGCGAAATCGCCATTTTTTCTGCGATCCGTACACGAAATTCGCGCTTTTTAGCGATCTTTTGACGAAGTTCGTTGACAAAAATATTGACGAAATCGTCGTTTTTCCACGTAATATCGACGAAATGTGCGTTTTTTCGGCGATCCTTTCACGAAATTCGATTTCTCCGCGATTGTTTTTTCCGTGCGCAAAACCGTACAATCGTACTGTTCAGCCGTACAACCGTACATTTAGAACAAAATCCGTACATTGTACGGCCAAACCGTACAAGTTGGCAGCTATGCATCAATATTTTTCAAAAATTTTGCCTTATTTAATCACAGAATAATAAAACTGAAAAAACTATTAAATATTATTGGTAGAGGATCAATTGACCATACAACTATTGAAAAAAAAAAAAAATCCATTTATGACAGCAGTCTTATTTTAGTGCTCAGGTCTGGTCTTCAAACAGTGTAGAGGTCTGCACGGGCCGGAATTTCCAGGCCCGGGCCCGGCCCGTAGGAAAGTTATTTCGGCCCGGCCCGTTGTAAAACTCAAAAGTTCGGCCTGGCTCGTTTAAATTTTTATATTTTAGGCCCGGCCCGTACAAAAATCAGCGAAAACAGGCCCGACCCGTTGCAATTTCTCCGATTTCTAAAAAATTCATATTTTTATCATATAACTAAGATTCTTTTAAAGAATACTGCATACATATCTATGGAATGATTTTACAGTATATTTTACAGCAAATACACATTAACAACATTAACGATTACTTAGATTCTTAGGCTTTCAACATTCGAAGAAAGATTCATTAAAAAATTAATATGGCTTAGAATAAAAGAAAAAAGAGAGAAAGCTAAAAACATCGTTAATTTTGAAGCTGTTTAATAAAAGAAGATTTATAAATACATTTCTATATGATTTTATTATAGATTTCAAATCCATTCTTAAATTCAAAGAAGCTCCTTTCTGATACATTTCTAAATTCATTTTTTTTTTTTTTCCTCAGAAACGCATAAGATTAGCAGATATCTTTATTCAGAAACTATATAATCGAATGGCGTTATCCATTTTTTGATACAAGTATAATTTAAGAATACTGCAAACAAATAAAATACTGTCATAATTAGCGTTTTGAATAGAATTTCCGGAAACAATAGCAAGGGAAGGGAGAAAAACCTGCAATCATTTGAGAAACTATTATATCTCAACAAGGTTATACAAGTATTTTATTTACCAAAAAGGAAAAACGCTATTCGATTCCAAATCCCTTCAATAGTTAGGCTTATCACTTTTATAATTTAAAATTAATCAGAAAATGTGTCAAACTTTCGCATTATTGAGAAATTAATTTAAAAAATCATCAAGAAGAATCATCATCCGAAGACTAAGCTAACATAAGTTCTTTATCGCTGTTAATAATTTTACAAATTATGTTTTCTGCCAATAATTAAATCTAGTACCTGTCCGGCCAGTCTATATGTAGAAAAATAATGCAAGCGTGATCTCGGACGGGCATGAGTCAGCTAAAAAAATATTAAAACGGGTTACACATAATGCAATTCTCCGATGCCGATACACTGTGCATTTTTATATTGACACTGTCAAACTAGTATGGCCACATTTATACTTATTCTCGTTAAAACCATTTTCGTTGAAAATAGCTCATATTTTATCGTTTCTGCTTAAATCTTCAGAACAGGCTGGCAGGCCCGAAAATTTTTTTTATCGGCCCGGCCCGGCCCGTTGAAAAAACTATTCTATCTGCCGGCCCGGCCCGAATACGGGCCAAGCACGGGCCCGTGCAGACCTCTAAAACAGTGTGATGTTATGTACATCAGACGTAATTCGAGCATATAGCATGGTGAAAAACAGATATAGTATATGCGCATGATACAATGTATACTACCTCATAATTATCAATGTGTCAGATGTATGTTGTATATGATTTTCAGATTTGAATATTTGCTTTCTAGTAAAATGACAAATGAAAGTGATGAAAAATTTAATACTTAATGGCATAGAAGAAATTAAGAGTTTAATTTTGATTCCCATTTAGGAAAAGAAATTGAAATTATTCATGAATGGATGCTGTTCAGATGGATTTTGGCTACAAGGTGTTAAGAAATTAAACTAACCGATTGCATTCTTTATTCGATAAAAAAAAGGCATTACTGACTTCTTTCCAATGTGACTTCTTTTTGCTACAACAGATTATGAAAAGGGATTCAGTCTCATAAATATAACAAACAGACTTAAGAAATAAACTGACTTAGTTTGGAAAAGACAGTTCATTTTTTTGGTCTTTTTTCTAAAATCATTGTTTGCGTAAGTCTCAATCTTACAGATTGACGTGCTGTTTGTATATTGCGTAAATAATACTCAAGTATATAGAAATTTTGCATAAACGGAACCTTTTTTTTTTTTTTTTTTTTTGGGGGGGGGGGGGGGCTAAAGCTATTTTTATTTGGCAAAGTTCTTATCTGTAATTAGCCAAAAAGCTACAATTCTCTTTTTCCTAGATTAAACCCTACTATGCTTTGTTACTTCCTTTCAGAGTTGGAACAAATATTTTGACTAAGTGAAATTTTAAATAAAACTCAGTTTTTTATTGGGAAAGGACCGAAATTATTGGTTGTCTTTCAGAATACCTTTCAAATTGCAAATAAATGTAAAAGCATAGACTTATTTAAATTGTAATTTTTTTTATTTAGTTAAAAATAGTAGTTTTGGATGTGCAAACCAGCAAGTAATCCAGCTTAGAAAAGTGTTCATTTTTATTGCATGATTAATATCAACACTTAATTGTATGATACTGGACCCATCCTTCACTTTGTTATTTTAAAAGATCTGCGGGTTGTATTTTTATTAAACCTGCGGTTTTCTGTATGAATTAAAGAAAGTTAAATAAAAGAAAATAAAGATTGGATTTTATCATGTTAAATAATTCATAATTACAAAAAAAAAAAAAAAAAAAAAAACAAGTTGAATGTAGATTCTGCCATTGCAGAATTCAGTTTCGCCTCCAATTAGAAAAAAAAAAAAAAAAAAAATCGATAGAGGTTTTTTAGAAGGGCAACCCCGTTTAGAATGCAATGAACTAACTTCATTTTTCTTGTGTTTATCAATATAATAAGAAACAGAACGGCGTGAAATACCCAATTGATTAGCAATTTCTCTCTGAGACATTGGAATTGCGGAATAATAAAGCGATACAATTTGACGTGCTTACTTCTTCATTGACTAGATTCATCAAAAACGGGTTTCTTTAGTTTAAACGCTTTTTTATAGACTCTGAGAAAAAGGAAATGCATTTTAACAATAAAACGAGTGGAATCCCATCGAATTCGACGAATGAAATGTTTAAAAGACCCGATCGATTTGGTTTAAAAAAAAAAGCAAAAGTAATTACATTATTGAAACAATATATAATAAATATATTTCCAAACTTAATGTCAAGTTTGCCAGTTACAATTTTGCATGCAAATATTCGCACATCTTCAGTTAAAATTGTAATCTGAGTGCCGGTGAAATTCAGAAATTTTATTTTATACGCACTCACAAAAAAATAATTATATATATATATATATATATAAATTCGTTTTTACTATGACATTATTTTCACTAACTGAAGTCATCTGAAAGTAAAATCTCAATCTCAGTGTTCATAATGGAAAGAAATTTTGAAATGTAATTTCGTTATGAGTAAAAATGCGATGTTTTAAATAGTGACGTCATTTTCTCTTCAAATGATTTTTAAAAGTTACTGTTATTAGTAATATGAAAAAGGCGTCCGTAATAATATTGTATTTGATTGATATTGTAATTTTATTATCGAGAGAAAAGCTAAACTGTGTTGCCACCATTTTGAAGAAATATCGTAAAAAAGCATTTAAAACTAAAACTAAAATATAAAAATGGAAATAAATTAAAAAATAGCTAAAATGGGCACAACTACAAATAAATAGCTTTCATTTAAAAAAATAATTATCAAAATCGGTTGAATAGAAAATTCAGGGTTGATGACACGACATTTTTAGCTTGTCTGAAAGAAATAGCATCGGAGGCTAATAAAAAAATGTACACTCTTGGCAGTAAATATTTTTAGGAATTTAAAGGAATAATTTGCAAGACACTTCGTTAAGCAAAGGTCAAAATACTAAATTTCCATGGTTACAATAACAATTGATTTTTTAAAAAAAAATCAAGGGCAAGAAATGAAACATTGATAAAAGAATTTCTATTTACAAAAGATATTTGTTGTCAATAATTTCAATCAAACATTGAAGAAAAAAAATATACTTATTTAAAAACTGAACTAAATTTATTCCACCCTCCCTATTGTCATATATATATATATATATATACACACAGGGTGTCCGAAAAGTCTGGAAACGGCCGAATAACTCGAGAAATACATATGAGATTGAAAAACGTAAATATACGTGTTAAATATTTTTAAATAAGCTACTCTGTGATACCAAATTTGACCTTCGAAACCGACCCCCTGGGGGTCAGAGGGGGTCCAACTTTGAAATCTTAAATTATAACCCCCATTTTTTATTGCAGATTCGGATTCTACGGACAAAAATACGTAACTTTTGTATTTGATGTTTATTTCAAATCTTCGTTTATCACGGTGTAATCGAACATATTAAATCGATACATATTCCCGCTTTTCCAACGGGATTTTCCCTAATCGAAACTGATTGGGCAGAATTTTTGACGTCAAATTCCTCTGTAGGAATAGCGTTTCCTGAAAATCACCCGTGGCGATTATTTCAATAGTGCTACACTGTTAAAAATTTGACACATTTGCTGCAGCGTCACTCCACAGCTATTATAGAATATCTCTTTTGTGACCAATGAGAATGCTCCATAACACAGTAAAGTAATCGTTTTCTATAAAAGCGGTGGAGTGACGATGCAGCAAAAGAGTCAATTTTTTTACAGTGTACTTTACTGTGTTATGGAACATTCTCATTGTTCATGAAAGAGATATTCTATAAAAGCTGTGGAGTGACGCTACAGCAAATGGATCAAATTTTTAACTGTGTAGCACTACCGAAATAATCTGCACGGGTGATTTTCAGGAAACGCTATTATTACAAAAGACGAGGAATTTGATGTCATAAATTCTCCCCAATTAGTTTCGATTAGGGAAAATCCCGTTGGAAAAGCCGAAATATGTATAGATTTAATATGCTCAATTACACCGTGATAAACGAGGATTCGAAATAAACATCAAATACAAAAGTTACGTATTTTTGTCCGTAGAATCCGAATCTGCAATAAGAAATGGGGGTTATAATTTAAGATTTCAAAGCTGGACCCCCTCTGATCCCCAGAGGGTCGGTTACGAAGGTCAAATTTGGTATCACTGAGTAGCTTATTTAAAAATATTTAACACGTATATTTACGTTTTTCAATCTCATATGTATTTTTCGAGTTATTCGACCGTTTCCAGACTTTTCGGACACCCTGTATATATATATATATATATAAAAAGTTGGAAATTGCCCGTGAAGCGTAGCAAATGAGGTGCGTTCGTACGATAACGATGTTTTAAAAATATTCAGATCTTGCTGATATAGTAGAGCGTACTTCAGATACGGTATAATGGTCGAAATCTTTGTGTTCCTGTAAATATGCAGGAAGTAATTTTTACAAACACCTCAGCAACGTATATCTTATTCATAAAATGTGAAGTAGTTTAATATAATTTAAACACGCCCCAAACAATGTATCCCCGTATAGGATTATGTAGTGGAATACTTTTGTGTGGCCATGTAATTTAATAATAAATATTCTTTGCATCACAGATTGTACAAAATGTATAGTTTAGTATATAGTACTTCATAGATTCATGTAGATTCTATAATGTTCGAATGAGTGTAACACCATTAAAATGCATTTGAAACTTTTTCCCCATTGACCGTAATGTAACAAAATACTTTTGATTGCCCCTGTAATTGATCTATGCATCCGATTTTCATAAGATTTGAAATGACTCGACAAAATTATTTAATAATTATGTATTTTAAATTTCAAACGATTACAATGCATTTGAAACTTTTTTCACCATTGACCGTAATGTAACGGAATCCTTTTGATTGTCCCTGTAATTGATCTATCCATCCGATTTTCATAAAATTTGAAATGACTCGACAACATTATGTAATAATTATTATTTTAAATTTCAAACGATTCGGTTGGGTAGTTTTAGTGTTATATGCGGACAGACAGACGGACGGACTGAGCGACAACAATAGAAGCTACGTATTTACATAATTACGAACGCACCTAAAAATCCCTCTAATACGTTCAGCATATCATGCTCTCAAAGCGGTGGATTTTCAAGTCATTCCAAATTAACCCACTTATAGTCTTAAAAAGGAGTAAAATTGTAATGTTTTCTCTGCATTTTGTTTTAAATGAGAGAAAAAAAAAAAAAAATGAAGAGAAAGACTTCTTTCAGAATTATATAAAAATATTAAAAGCTAATATGCATGTTATCAGGGCTACACTAGATACCGGGCTTGCTCATTCCTTATAACGACGTCACAAAAGGTGGCTGGCCGCTATCTGCGATTGGTTCAAACAGGGCTCAAAGTGACGCACCCATCGACATGTACCAATCGCTGGATGTCATTCAGCCACCTTTTGTGACGTCATGAAAGGATTGATCAAGCCTGGTATCTAGTGTTGCCTTGATGTTATCCTTGAAACAAATCATAGTTCAGTATATTAAAAATCTATTAAATTAACACAATTATGTTATTTTAAATAAATATTGCTGTGAAACCTGAAGCTCAGTGAACATGTTAACACAGGCTTGTCAGCGAGATAGTTAATGAACAGAAGCTTTTGGAACTATTTTGAAATTAGGCATTAAAAAAAGTCAAGATGTTTAAAAATATTTTACAGAATACTTATTTTGTAAAATTCCTTTTTTAATTGAAAGAAAACACCAAACACGTTGTGTTTTATTGAAATGTTGTGAGAGATAGTGTAATAATATGCCATTTGAATCGATTGTACAAATACACATTTTTGGCCAATTTATGTCTGTACCTATTACTGTTTTATAAATGAAAATTTGTTTTTAAATAACATTAACCATAAAAGCTGAGTGTTTTTCATTTTCAATCTGATATATGTTTTGTGGGACAGTATTTAGTTAAGACCCTTATAGTAAGGAAAAGCAGTCAAAATCTATTGGTTATATAACTATCACCATGACTAGAGCAACAGTTATTTGTTTATAATATTCAGTTGATCCGTCTGTAGTAGTGATGGGCGATTTCGATTTTTTAAATCGATTTAATCGATACTTTAAAATTTTTAATCGATTTCTCTGAAGGTAATATAATTTTCATTTTCCTTCAAAAGTCGAAGATAAAATAGTCGGATGTGCCAATTCCAAAATTTCAGTGTATTAGTTTCTAAGATAGAAGAATTAAAGAAACCTCAGACCCCCCCCCCCCCCTGCAAAATAGCGTTTTTTGTTGAGTGATGTACACCAAAAATTGATCAGGATCAATTTTTATTAAGTACCAGCTGAATCTCAATTTTGATGAAAATCCATGAAAGCGCGAGATACAGCTATTGCGAAATCATAAAAAATGCAGCAGATCAGAGCCACCTGTAGGGCAATTTACACCAAGAACTAAATAACACTAATCTATGTCAGAGATTTACTGAATCTGAATTTTGATGAAAATTCGTTCTTGAGATAGCGCTATTGCGTTAATCATGAATAATGCAGTATAGCAGCGCCATCTCTTAAGCGATTTCCACCAAAATGTAATTAGCATCAAATAATATCAAGGACTAATTGAATCTAAATTTTTATGAAAGTCCGTGCATTAGTTCTTGAGATAAAGCTAAAATGGAAAAAGGGGCGTGCGAAAAGAGAACTGCTCCCGGTTCAAAGTTCCAATTTAGCCCCCCCCCCTCCCCCTTTCACATGGCGCTGAGTGGAAATTGTGAAAAATTCATTATAGCAGCGTCATCTGAGAAGTTATATACATCAAAATGCAAAAAATACAAAGTCATGTCAAGGACTAGCTGGATCTAAAATGTGATGAAAATCCGTTCATTCGTTATTCAGATATAGCTGTTGCGCAAATCTCAAAAAATGCAGCATAGCAGCGCCACCTGTTAGGCTATATGCACCAAAAATTAATTAGATTCAGTTTATATCACGGTCAAACTAAATCTAAAGTTTTGTGGAATTCCGTGCATTTGTTCTTGAGATAGAACGGTCAGAAATTTTTGTCGTATACAGACTCACAGGGTGACAGACACACACAGACAGATATTTCTTAAAAACCATGAAATCGTGTTAAAGACCTAAAATATATAAATCCATCAAAAACCGGAAGTCAAAATTTTTCACGAATCTAATACTCTCTTCTTGTAAAGTTAGAAAAGAAAGTAAAAATGTAAAATCGATTCTGCCCGTAAGATCGGGCTTTAGATTCGATTTCGATCTTTAGATTCGATGTCGATTTTTTTTTTCCCAGGCTAATTCAGTGTTGAATGTCAGCGGCGTCAGTGTTGTGTCGGTGTCAGTGTTGATTCTCCGGAGGAAGGCATCATGTTTTACAGCTGTGTACGAGAGGGGGGATCGCAATTTGTGCATTAAAAAGCATAAAATCTCATAACTTCTGGGGGGGAGGTAATCCCCTGCGGGCCAGCCCATTAATTCGACACTAGGTTAAATCGTTATACTTTTGTTTAGAAGTCGGTTATTTGAAGTACTAGTTTATTATGTTTTATTTTTCACGCTCGTCTCTTCTAATCCCCCTCCTTCCTCGTCAGTTTTAACTTACAGAGCCGTTCGAAATATGCATACAGTTTTAAAAATGTCCAATTTTCGGTCTATTTTATTTTAGATCCACATTTTAAATCCTTGACAAAAGATAAATAAAGGGTAGCCCTTCCGCCCGTTTGGGGTTTATTTGCGCCCCGCCGGGGGGCATATTTTTTTTGTTTCTTCAAAAGAAACAAAAAAATTTTTGAGGGGGGGGGGGGCTTACACCCTCCCCCAATATACACTTTAAAATTTCGCTCATTTAATTTTCTACCATTTTTAACTTAAAAGATTAAGCTACATAGCACCCCCAGAGCTGTGGTCCCCCCCCCCTGTCGATCACTCACCTAATTTTGCTTATTTCTTCACTTCATTTCAATCTTTAAAAGGCTATAAAACTTTGCTTCTATAGACCCCTTGCACGTGACGTCACATGCTTCATCTGGCGCCCAAACATAAGGCAAATGTGGTGTTTTCACATTTATAAAAATAGTAATTTGCGCTTCATTTTTTAAGTATTTAGAAAAATAATGCAAGAATAAGAAAAATCAAAATTAAACAGAAAGACCACAGTTGCTTTAAACGACAAACGGGGAGTTATGATGGTTTGTTTGGGCTCCAGATTATGGCGTCATGTGCACCAGATAAGAGGAACAGCCGCTGTTGTGACGTCAATGCAAGGGGTCTATAGGAGTTAGGGAGGCCACACACTTGTGAAACATTGAGCGAAAAAACATGAGACATGCGACAATTTCATCCTGATAACAAAGAAAAAACCGGTTTGACTGCGACATGTTGCACGATTTTTGACGCATGTCTCGCTAGTGTGTGGCGTGCCTTACAGTGATGAGAAAAATTCTAATATAGCTAACCATTTCTCGCCGTTCTTTTTGCTATTCCAGTTTCCCGTTTTTCCCTATAGAACTTTTTTTTTTTTTTTTTTTGGGTGGGGGTGGCAGAGGGGTTTTTTCTCATTTCTTGATACAATATGTCTATTGAAAGCTTATGCTTCATACATTACAAATCTAGCATAAGAAATTATCTCCCGTCATTCCAGGTCACGTTACGGACCCATAATGTGTTAAAATTTTAAATTTTCAAACTTGAACAACAACAAAAAAAAACATTGATACATATCAGCGAAACTGGGGTTCGAACCCGCGATCCTTTAATTGCACACGTAATCCCTAAGCACGGGTGCAAATTTGAAATTTTGCCAAGACTGAAGATTATTTGACCCCCCCCCCCCCCCCCACTGAGTGAGAACATAAGCACGTAAGTCGTGTTTTTTCCCCCAATCTTTTGACAAAATTTGCGAGTTTTCTACGATATTTTGCTGAAATGTGATTTTTCTACGATTTTAAACCGAAACTTGTTATTTTTCTACGGCTCTTAGCCGAAATTTGCAATTTTTCTACAGTTTTCAGCAGAAATCTGCGATTTTTCGATGAAATCCAAGTATTTTATATGATCTTTTGACGAAATTCGCGTGTTTTTCATAATCCTTTGACAAAAATTGCATCTTTTTCGCGATTCTTGGACAGAAATCTCATCTTTTTCGCGATCCTTTGAAAAAATCGTATTTTCCCTGCTATCATTTGATGAAAATCGTGGGTTTTTTTGCAATCATTTCACGGAAATCGCACTTTTTTTCTTGATCTTTTGGTAAAATTCACGTCTTTTCCACGATCCTTCGACAAAAATTGTACCTATTTTGTATTCTTTGACCGGAAATAGTCTTCTCCGCGATCCTTTAACAGAAATCGAATCTTTTCACGATGCTTTGCCAAAATTCGCATATTTTTCACGATCCTTTGACAAAAATCGCGTTTTTCCTGCAATCTTTTGATGAAAATCGTGGAATTTTTTGCGATCCTTTGACAGAAATCTCATCTTTTACTTGAACCTTTGGCAAAATTCGCATCTTTTCCACGATCCTTTGACAAAATTCGCGTCTTTTCCACGATCTTTTGATTAAATTCACGTCTTTTTTGCGATCCTTTGACAAACACTGCATCTTTTTCACAATTCTTCGACCGGAAATAGCACCTTTTTCGCGATTCTTCGACCGGAAATAGCATCTTTTTTGCGATTCTTCGACTGGAAATAGCATCTTTTTGCGATTCTTCGACTGGAAATAGCATCTTTTTTGCGATTCTTCGACTGGAAATAGCAATCTTTTTTGTGATTCTTCGACTGGAAATAGCAATCTTTTGTGATTCTTCGACTGGAAATAGCAATCTTTTTTGTGATTCTTCGACTGGAAATAGCAATCTTTTTTGTGATTCTTCGACTGGAAATAGCAATCTTTTTTGTGATTCTTCGACTGGAAATAACTATCTTTTTTGCGATTCTTCGACTGGAAATAGCAATCTTTTTTGTGATTCTTCGACTGGAAATAGCAATCTTTTTTGTGATTCTTCGACAGGAATAGAGCTTATCAGTGTGACGTCACAGACAACTCAACTCCGCATTTCCATGGTAACTGGGTCAATACAAACCGAGAGAGTTTAGAGTGTGCTAGAGATGCACTATATACCATCAAAAAGGCTTTCAATATGAAATCAGATATCGTTCAAAGACTCATTTATTGAATTCATTGAACTGAGTGAAGTTTTAAAAGCTATCCGCAAGTGTTTGGGCCGAATTGTAACTAGTTTAAATCAGTTTCAGGGTTGAATTTTTAGCTTCACGATAAAACAACATATTTCATCTCTATCTTTTCTGAACTCCGTGGTTTGTTTTGACCCAATTTCTGGAGTTGTGACGTCACCACTGATGAGCTTTATAGCGTTTTTACTGCAACCTTTTGACAAAACACATCTCTTTTGCGATCCTTTGACAGAGACTGCATCTATTTTGCATTCTCTGACCAAGATGACGTCTTTTCCGCAATCTTTTAACAGGAATCTCGTTTTCCTCACAAGTTTTTGACAAAAATCGCGCCTTTTTCCGCAATTCTTTGATGATATAGAGTTTTTCACGATCTTTCAACAAAAATAGCGTGTTTTTCATGATCCTTCGACAGGAATCTCGTTTTTTTCTGCAAGCTTTTGACGACAAACGTGTCTTTTTTTGCAATCCTTTGACAGAAATAACACTTTTTTCCCACGATCACTTCACGAAAATCATGTTTTTTTCCAGCGATCCTTTGATGAAAAGCGTGTTTTTCTGTGATCAGCTTCCGTCTCGTTTCTGTCCTTGGAAATTTTTAAAAGACGGAATTCCGTCTCAGGACTGAAGAACTTGCACCCATGTATAATTTGTGCAGGGACCATAGAAATAAAACGATCAATGCGGGTAAACGATGGATGCGGGAACGATAGATCGGGATTTTACTGTATGCACAAAATTTCATATTCAGGCCTAGGACCGCTGAGTCACTCTTAAAAAAGAGAGAAAAGAGACTAAATCGCAAGAAAAAGAGACTAAAAGAGGCCAAAAATTAAAAAAAGAGACTAAAAGGAGACCAAATAAAAAACATTTTTTTCTCTTCACTTAAATGTTTTTGGTATACAGACAAGCACTATAAGATTTAACACAATCTGCGGAATACATTTTCGATGCATTTCAGTCGGTTTTGAAATAATAGCAAATATTGTTGATTGGTTACAGAAAAAATCTCAAATCGCAACAATTCATCATGAAAGAAAATCAGAAATTCACCAAATGACCATGGGGACAAAATCATGAAATTCCAGGAAATATAGTGAAATTCATCAAAGAGCTATTCCATCTCAATTCAGGCAGACAGTACTGATATGCGTCAAGTCACCATCACAGATTTTTTTCAAAAAAATTCAGTAGTTAGAACTAAGTGATTTATAAAATTTCCTAAAAGGATTTTTCCCTAAAATTTTTTTTTCTCTGATTACAGCACTTTAAAGTTCATGATAAAATTGGCAGTTTTCAGAAAAACTGAAAAACGCTTCATTTTGAAATGAACACAATACCAAACATATTCAACATATTTAGTCAATTTATTTTTTATAAACAGTTATTAAACTGAATTTTACTTTGGCATAGTTTTAAAAAATATAGTGACATTTTTACTTAATTAAAAAAATTAGATTTTAAGTATAAAAAATATAATTATTAGTGAATTTAAGATTTTTTTTCAGAATGAAAAAAAATATTTTAAAGCTAAACATTGATGGCAATCTAAAGACCTTTAATGGGAGTTTTACAGCAAATTTTATTTTAACTCTAAGGTGCTTACAACTTTTGTAATTCAATTTTAAATTTTGCAAAATTTTGTAAAATAACTACTTTTGAAATGCAATTTCTCAAAAACACCATTTTTTAAAAATCTGATAATATGCTTAATTCATACCTTATTAGTCTCTAATAAATACCTTACAAGCAAATCGTGTGTTTTTGCTTAGAAAATTTTATATGATTTTTTGAAAATAACATGTTGTGTGTATTTTTCAACAGACCACAAAGGCAAGCTCTTCCTTATTTAACCGAACTTGTAATGTAATTAATATTTCAAACTAAAAAATACATCACTAGTACATAATTATTACTGTTAAATTATAGCTAATCATTTGCTTAAATTTAAAATTGCGTAAAATACAGCCAATAATGAAATTAGTATTGACCATATGTCATTTCATTCCATACTCATGAATGTGTTAAATCCATCTACAGTGTGTAAAAATTTTATTATATAGTATGGATATAATATATTAATGTGCAAATACATACATAACAGAAAAATTAGGTAGTGAAGGTTTCTTAAATTAACTTCAGCTCCTTATCGTTGAAGGTATGAAGTCGCTCAGATTGTTCTATTGTAACTGGTTTTTCTGTTTCTAGAAGCACATTTTCCAATGGTAATGCACATTCATATTTTTTCTCTCCAGATTCTTTTGGCCACTGGAATGCTTTATCTATGAACCATGTTGGGTACATGAATAATACTTTAATGTCATTTAGTTCTTGTGATTGATATACCATTGATTTGTCCTATCCACCAATTATTTTCATAAATGCATCCAATGAAATCACCGATTTGGAAACTATGTATTGAATATTGTCTTTTCATTTGGCTGAAGGTTTCAACTTTTGTCAATTCATTTTTACTTGCTCGTTCCATATAATTTTCATTATTTACAATCACCCTATAATGTTTATATCTAATACCAACAATAGATTTTGCATTAGCATATTCTTTCTCATTATTAGTTCTATAGGATTGAATAATATTTCTGTCTGGATGGACTAGAATGTTATTTTTTAGCAGAGAAGATAGTTCAGCAACAAATGAGACAGAATTTTGGATAGCTTTTATTGGCTCCTTTTGGAGATTAAATTTTGTTGCATAGTGCTTGTCTCAGTCCCCAATAGCATCACATGCACTTTTAACATGGCCAGTACCTGAAAATATCCTCTACTTCAGTACAATTTTACTTTTGTGCAATTCATAAAACTGATACTTGTTTTTAAAATGTGCTCCAGCTCCATCTGATATATACACAGGTGATTCCAGTGTTTGTAATTGGTACAACTTAAATAATTCTTTTTTTACTTTTTCGTTGTCACAAACAGCATGAGCTGTGTCATGAGTTAATCATCAGAAACTATGATAAAACTCTTTATTTCTTCTCTAAAGTATGCTGTGCAGGTAACTAACGATATCTGAGTATTCTGCCAGTGGTAGCTTTGTACTTCATTTGGCAGTATTAGTGAGTAATTTTCAGCAAAGTCAAAATGCATCACAAGCGCAGATTTTTTTTAAGGGGTTTGGCTTATTTAATTTTATGAATAGGAATTTTTGAAGATTAGCTTATATTTATCTGCCATAATAATGTGCATATTATTATTTTTTCATTAAAAAATATTATAAATACAGAGAAATAAGAAAAAGATTGATCTTCTGGTTTTCTGAGAAAACAAAAACTAATTGGAAAAAAAACTAAGCTTGAAAAAAAATCTTATTCAGTTGTAATGTATGTATTTGCATTTTAATATATTATATCCATACTATATAATAAAATATTTAACACACTGTAGATGAATTTAGCACATTTATAAGTATGGAATGAAATGACATATGATCAATACTAATTTTATTATTGACTGTATTTTACGCAATTTTAAATTTAAGCAAATGATTAGCTATAATTTAACAGTAATAATTATGTACTAGTGATGTATTTTTTAGTTTGAAATATTAATTACATTACAAGTTCGGTTACATAAGGAAGAGCTTGCCTTTGTGGTCTGTTGAAAAATACACACAACATGTTACTTTCAAAAAATCATATAAAATTTTCTAAGCAAAAACACACGATTTGCTTGTAAGGTATTTATTAGAGACTAATAAGGTATGAATTGAGCATATTATCAGATTTTTAAAAAATGGTGTTTTTGAGAAATTGCATTTCAAAAGTAGTGATTTTACAAAATTTTGCAAAATTTAAAATTGAATTACAAAAGTTGTAAGCACCTTAGAGTTAAAATAAAATTTGCTGTAAAACTCCCATTAAAGGTCTTTAGATTGCCATCAATGTTTAGCTTTAAAATATTTTTTTTCATTCTGAAAAAAAATCTTAAATTCACTAATAATTATATTTTTTATACTTAAAATCTAATTTTTTTAATTAAGTAAAAATGTCACTATATTTTTTAAAACTATGCCAAAGTAAAATTCAGTTTAATAACTGTTTATAAAAAATAAATTGACTGAATATGTTGAATATGTTTGGTATTGTGTTCATTTCAAATTGAAGCGTTTTTCAGTTTTTCTGAAAACTGCCAATTTTATCATGAACTTTAAAGTGCTGTAATCAGAGAAATAAATTTTTTAGGGAAAAATCCTTTTAGGAAATTTTATAAATCACTTAGTTCTAACTACTGAATTTTTTTGAAAAAAATCTGTGATGGTGATTTGACATGCCCTGCCTGAGCTGAGGTGGAATTGCTCCAAATTGTCTCAAAAAACAAATCACAAAATTTGTCGCATTATCTCGGGAAAAAAATTCTCGAAATTAATCAAATGTTCTTAGGATTAAAAATCACGAAAATTATCAGATGGCCTTGAAAAAAAAATCACGATATTATTCAAATGGTTAAATATCGTAAAATTCATCAAATGGGTCTTGAAGAGAGGGATGAATCACAAAATTCACTAAATGATTGCGAAATTCCAAGAGCGATCATACAAATAATTGCTAATTTTGTCGAAGGTCATGGAAATAAATAGTGAAATTTATCAACTAGTCGCCAGAAAAATAACGAATTTTGTAGAATAAAGCCATAAAAAAAACCAAGGATGCCTGTCAATGGGTTACATTAAAATGTGCGAAAATCAGTTACAGTATAAAACAGTGAAGTTTGTCAAATTATCTCAGGTAAAGAATGGCGAAATTTATCAAATGGTGTTGGTGAAAAAAGTAAAATCAGGGGTTGTACTGGTGCCAAGTAATATTTCACACAACTTTTTTGGATATTTTAGGACACATTTAACTGGCATACTACATTTCCTTCCATGACCATTTGACGAACGATTACCCCCCCCCCCCCCCCCCCACTACCAATTGCCGCAAATTAATATGAAAATTGTGATTTTTCCACACTATTGCTTACAAATACACGATTTTTGTTCGCTGACATTTGCAATTTTTTTCAGTAAAATTTGTTTTTTGGAGGGGGGGGGGGGGGGGGGCTTTCATTTGCCAAAATTCGCAATTTTTTTGCTATTGTTTGCAGAAATTTACTTTTTTCTGTGTTTATTTAACAAAATTCGTGATTTTTTTTCCTGCGATCATTTGCAAAATCGCGATTGCAAAGAAAAAAAAAAATCACGAATTTTGAAAAATGATCAATTGTCAAAATTCGCGATTTTCTTCTCCGATCATGGAAAAGGTGAATTTCGGCAAGTAAACGCGAAAGAATTGCGAATTTCGCCAATCGATTGCCAAAAAATCGCGAATTTCGGCAAACGATCGCGGAAAATACGACTAATTTTGTCATATAAACGCAGAAAAAAGCAAATTTCTAAAACAATGGCCCCAAAAATTATTATTTACTGTATTTTGGTAAATGATCGCAGAAAAAAAATCGCAAATTTTGACTACCGATCGCGTAAAGAAATCGCAATTTTTTTCGCCGATCCTTTCATGAAATTTGCATTTCTCCGATTATTTTTCCGAACGCAAAATCGTACAATCGTATTGTTCATTAGTATAACCGTACACTTCGAACATAATCCATACATTGTACTCTTCTGTACATTGTGCTACTGGCCATACCGTACAAGTTGGCATCTATGAATATCCTTTTCGATTTTACGATCATTGGACGAAAGCTCGGTCTTATTTCGGGATCGTTTGACGTAAATCTTGGGAGTTTTTTTTTTTCCCGCAATCGTATGGCGGAAATCACAAGTTTATTTCGTGATTGTTTGGAAATAACAACGATTTTATTTCGGGATCGTCTGGTGAAAATTGCGGTTTGATTTCGTGATTGCTTAATGAAAATAGTCTTTTTTCCGGTGATCAATTAATTCGAATCGCAGTTTTGCCAGTGATCATTTTATGAAAATCGCAGATTCTTAAAAATTATTAAAAAAACGTGAAATTCTGCCGTTTGTCAAAAAAGTGATCCCTGTATATGTAACGACCGAAATAAGAATTTTGAGATTCCTTCCTGCAATCCTCTGGTGAATTTCTCAATTGTTTTTCACAAGATAGACTGAAATTTTGCAATGATTTTGCCACTGATTGATGGATTATACGCTTTTCTCGCGAAAATGACAAAATCGTGATATTCTTCCCGCGGCCGAATGACGAAGTTTATGATTTTTACCCCTCGAATGATTATTGAATTTGGAGTTTTTAACTTGCCACAGATTGACCAAATTCACTTTCTTTTCAGTGTCCGACAGAAAAGTTTTGCGATTCTTGCCCGCGAACGATATACTAATTTCGTAACCATTTTTCTGCGATAACGTGACGAAATTTAGAATTTTTTTCCCCTGCAAAAGAGAAATTTGGCCATACAGCAGAATTTTTTTTTCTGCAGTCTGCAACACATAAAAACTTACAGTCTGCAGACCAATCCCTCGCATTACATTATTTGCACTCAAACGTTCAAGTATTTGTAATAGACATAAAAGAAAAAAATACTTTAAAAAAGAAGTTGCCTTTGTTCTCAGAATTTTTAACGCCTCATACATTTGTCCTAAAGAGGGGGGGGGGGGGCTCCTCTTTGACAAAATTTGCGAGGGTTTTCACAATCTTTTGACGAAAACTGCAATTTTTTCGCGATCTCGCGAAGGAATTTGCCGTTTTTTCGCGATCTCTTGAAGAAATTTGCCGTTTTTTCGCGATCTCTTGAAGAAATTTGCAGTTTTTTCGCGATCTCTTGAAGAAATTTGCAGTTTTTTCGCGATCTCTTGAAGAAATTTGCAGTTTTTTCGCGATCTCTTGAAGAAATTTGCAGTTTTTTCGCGATCTCTTGAAGAAATTTGCAGTTTTTTCGCGATCTCTTGAAGAAATTTGCAGTTTTTTCGCGATCTCTTGAAGAAATTTGCAGTTTTTTCGCGATCTCTTGAAAAAATTTGCAGTTTTTTCGCGATCTCTTGAAGAAATTTGCAGTTTTTTCGCGATCTCTTGAAGAAATTTGCAATTTTTTCGCGATCTCTTGAAGAAATTTGCAGTGTTTTCGTGATTTTTTAACGAAAACTGCCGTATTTTCGCGATTGTTTGAAGACGTTTGTCTTTTTTGCCAACTTTAGGAAGAAATGTTACGTTTTTCCGTGATTTTTTGATGAAATTTGCCGTTTTTTCGCGATTTTTCGGAGAAATTTGCTGTTTTGTGATCATTTTACGAAACTGCTGTTTTTTTCGCATTTTTTTGAAGAAATTAACTTTTTTTTGATGATCTTTTGAAGAAATTTGCTATTTTTTTTCGTGATTCTTTGACGAAAACTGACCTTTTTTCGTGATCTTTTGAAGAAATTTGCCATTTTTTTCGAGTTTTTTTTTTACGAAATTTGCCATTTTTCGCAATTGAGAAAATTTGCCATTTTTTCGTGATTTTTTGACGAAAACTCATTTTTTCGTGATTTTTGACGAAAACTGCCGTTTTTCCGTGATCTTTGGAAGATATTTGCCGTTTCACGATGTTTTGAAGAAACTTGCCGGTTTCACGATGTTTTGAATTTTTTTTGAGGAAATTTGTCGTTTTTTCACGATCTTTTGACGTAATTCACGTGTTTTTCGCGATCTATGACGAAATAGATTTTTTTTCGAAGACTGTTTGTCGAAATTCGCGATACATTTTATATCCGAATTTTTGGATTTAGGACCTAAATTTTTTAATTTTTGCTAAATTTTTATCAGTTGAAAAATAGCCTGTGGACCTTCCCAAGAGTCTGCGACGTGCGTCGCAGCGTTGCGCCGATTCTGCTCCCGGAAAATTTGGTATACTTTTTTCCGTGACTAAGTTTCACTATAGTTCCATGGAATTTCATCCTAAGACAGATTAACATAATCCATGATTATCCGCCGGTTTCCGACTCAAAAATTTTGCGATTTTTACCCGCGAACAGTTAACAAATTTCGAGATTTTCCTGCGACAAACTGACAAGTTTTCCGATATTTCCTCACGACAAATTGTTGAATTTCGCAGGCCTAGGACCGCTGAGTCACTCTTAAAAAAGAGAGAAAAGAGACTAAATCGCAAGAAAAAGAGACTAAAAGAGACCAAAATTTAAAAAAAGAGACTATAAGGAGACTAAATAAAAAACATTTTTTTTCTCTTCACTTAAATGTTTTTGGTATACAGACAAGCACTATAAGATTTAATACAATCTGCGGAATACATTTTCAATGCATTTCAGTCGGTTTTGAAATAATAGCAAATATTGTTGATTGGTTGCAGAAAAATCTCAAATCGCAACAATTCATCATGAAAGAAAATCAGAAATTCACCAAATGACCACGGGGACAAAATCATGAAATTCCAGGAAATATAGTGAAATTCATCAAATTGTCTCAAAAAACAAATCACAAAATTTGTCGCATGATCTCGGGAAAAAAATTCTCGAAATTAGTCAAATGTTCTTAGGATAAAAAAAATCACGAAAATTATCAGATGGCCTTGAAAAAAAATCACGATATTAGTCAAATGGATCTTGTGTTAAACATCGTAAAATTCATCAAATGGGTCTTGAAGAGAGGGATGAATTGGAAAATTCACTAAATGATTGGGAAATTCCAAGAGCGATCATACAAATAATTGCTAATTTTGTCGAAGGTCACGGTAATAAATAGTGAAATTTATCAACTAGTCGCCAGAAAAATAACGAATTTCGTAGAATAAAGCCATAAAAAAAATCAAGGATGCCTGTCAATGGGTTACATTAAAATGTGCGAAAATCAGTTACAGTATAAAACAATGAAGTTTGTGAAATTATCTCAGGAAAAGAATGGCAAAATTTATCAAACGGTGTTGGTGAAAAAAGTAAAATCAGGGGTTGTACTGGTGCCAAGTAATATTTCACACAAACTTTTTTTGGATATTGTAGGACACATTTAACTGGCATACTACATTTCCTTCCACGACCATTTGACGAAATTAACCTTTTGAATAAATTTGCCTTTTTTTGCGATCTTTTGAAGAAATTTGCCGATTTATCTTGATATTTTGACATTTGAATCACGCTTGATATTTGAAAGTTGCCGTTTTTTCGCGATCTCTTGAAGAAATTTGCTGTTTTTTGCGATCTTTTGAAGAAATTTGCCGTTTTATTTCATTATCTTTTGAAGAAATCTGTTTTTTAGTGATCTTTTTACGAAAACTGTCGTTTTCTCGCGATGTTTTCACGAAAACTGCCGCTTTTTCGCGATCTTTTGAAGAAATTTGACATTTTTTCGTGATTTTTTGAAGAAATTTGCCGTTTCTTCGTGATTTTTTGACGAAAACTGCCGTTTTTTGTGATCTTATGAAGAAATTTACTGTTTTCTCGGGATTTTTTGACGAAAACTGCTGTTTTATTGTGATCTTTTGAAAGCATTTGCCGTTTTTTTGCGATGTTTTGAAGAAACTTGCCGTTTTTTCGTGATTTTTTGACGAAATTCGCGTGTTTTTTGCAATCTATGACGAAATTGATTTTTTTTTTTTAAGACTATTTATCGAAATTCGCGATATATTTTCTGTCCGAATTTTTGGATTTAGGACCGAAAGTTTTTAATTTTTGCTAAATTTTTAACAGTTGAAAAATAGTCTGCGACATGCGTCGCAGCGTTGCGCCGATTCTGCTCCCGGGTAACGACCGAAATAAGAATTTTGAGATTCCTTCCTGCAATCCTCTGACGAATTTCTCAATTGTTTTTCACAAGATCGACTGACAAATTTTGCAATGATTTTGCCACTGATTGACGGATTATACACTTTTTTTCTCGCGAAAATGATAAAATCTTCCCGCGACCGAATGACGAAGTTTATGATTTTTACCCCTCGAATGATTATTGAATTTCGCATTTTTATCTTGACACAGATTGACCAAATTCACTTTCTTTTGAGTGTCCGACAGAAAAGCTTTGCGATTCTTGCCCGCGAACGATATACTAATTTCGTAACCATTTTTCCACGATAGCGTGACGAAATTTAGAATTTTTTCCCCTGCAAAAGAGAGACAAATTTAGCCATGCAGCAGAATTTTTTTCTGCAGTCTGCAACACATATAAAAACTTAAACAGTCTGCAGACCAATCCCTCGCATTACATTATTTGCACTCAAACCTTTAAAGTATTTGTGATAGACATAAAAGAAAAATACACATACTTTAAAAAAGAAGTTGCCTTTGTTCTCAGAATTTTTAATGCCTCATACATTGTATTCAAAAAAGGGGGGGGGGGGAGGGCTCCTCTTTGACAAAATTTGCGGGTTTTTTCACAATCTTTTGACGAAATTTGCATTTTTTTCGCGATTTATTGACGAAAACTGCCGTTTTCTTGCGATCTCTTGAAGAAATTAGCCGTTTTTTCGCAATCTCTTGAAGAAAATTGCCGTTTTTTTGCGATCTCTTGAAAAAATTAGCCGTTTATTCGCGATCTCTTGAAGAAAATTGCCTTTTTTCGCGATCTCTTGAAGAAATTTGCAGTTTTTTCGTGATTTTTTAACGAAAACTGCCGTTTTTTCGCGATTTTTTTGAAGACATGTCTTTTTTTTGCTAACTTTAGGAAGAAATGTTACGTTTTTCTGTGATTTTTTGATAAAATTTGCCGTTTTTTCGCTGTTTCGTGATCATTTTATGAAACTGCCGTTTTTTCGCATTCTTTTGAAGAAATTTACCTTTTTCACGATCGAAAATTGCTATTTTTTCGCGATTCTTTGTTGAAAACACTTTTTTTCGTGATCTTTTGAAGAAATTTGCCATTTTTTTCGAGTTTTTAACGAAATTTGCAGTTTTTCGCAATTTATTGAGAAAATTTGCCATTTTTCGTGATTTTTTGACGAAAACTGCCGTTTTTTCGTGATCTTTTGAAGAAATTAACCGTTTCATGATGTTTTGAAGAAACTTACCGGTTTTTTCACTATGTTTTGAATGATTTTTTTGAGGAAATTTGTCGTTTTTTCGCGATCTTTTGACGTAAGTCGCGTGTTTTTCGCGATCTATGACGAAATAGATTTCTTTTCGAAGACTGTCGAAATTCGCGATACATTTTATGTCCGAATTTTTGGATTTAAGATCAAAATTTTTTAATTTTTATTAAATTTTTAACAGTTGAAAAGTAGCCTGTGGACCTTCCCAAGAGTCTGCGACGTGCGTTGCGCCGATTCTGCTCCCGGGAAATTTGGTATACTTTTTTCCGCGACTAAATTTCACTATAGTTCCACGGAATTTCATGGTTTCATCCTAAGACAGATTAACATAATCCATGATTTTCCGCTGGTTTCCGACTGAAAAATTTTGCGATTTTTACTCGCGAACAGTTAAAAAATTTCGAGATTTTCCTGCGACAAACTGACAAGTTTTCCGATATTTCCTCACGACAAATTGTTGAATTTCGCGATGTTTTTCCCGCTATCAAATGAGGAAAGTTACGATCTTTTTCCTGCGATCGATCGATGGGTAAGAAACATAAAAAAAAGTGAAAAAAGAGACTAAATCTGAAAAATATAGACTAAAAGAGACAAATGCAAAAAAATAGCGAGAAAAGAGAGTTTAGCGACTCGCTCCGAGGCCTGATTTCGCGATGTTTTTCCCGCTATCAAATGAGAAAAGTTACGATCTTTTTCCTGCGATCGATCGATGGATAAGGAACATTAAAAAAAAAAAGTGAAAAAAGAGACTAAATCTGAAAAATATAGACAAAGAGACAAATGCAAAAAAAATAGCGAGAAAAGCGAGTTTAGCGACTCGCTCTGAGGCCTGCATATTGCTACGATAAAAATGAATAAAATAAATTTTTAATGTCCACCATCCCCTTAAGTGTGTAAAGTAGAATTTATCAGTTAAAAATATCTCTTAAGACTGAAATCAGTCCTGAAACTGAAAGCCTTGCTCACCCATGTTGCTGAATTGTACTCACTTATCTAAGCAATAGTTTAAGATAATGGCCAATGTTTGGCTGGTGAAAACAGACCAGATATGGTTAGAACTAACAAGATTTTGCAATACCAAAATGTAATTAGTTAAAATCCTAACAAAATCGAAATATCTTTTCTTATGTAAAAAACATTAAATCTTATGTGAGGAAGGAGTCGAGGATAAGCAGGGTTGGCATGGCTTAAACGAAGTGTTTTTCTCAAACCAATTTGTTTTTTTAGAAATAATCCAACATTTCCTTTTTTCTTTGTAATTTACATGCTTAATGCAATTAATAACATTTACTTGATCTTTAACATTTTGTGAAAGCTGTAAAAGAAATTTTTCTAAAATGAGATTATCTTCAATTAAAATCAAAATACGACGTTGAATGAGATTTCAAACATTGGATAATCCAAATTTTTTTTCTGTTATCAATATAATTTTTTACAATTTTCTACACAAATTTACTGTATTTTACAAAAATTTCAGCCTTTTTTTCAAAGCTCAGCTTTTTTTTTTAATTATGGGCGCAAGAAGTGCATCAAAGCCATAACTTTTTTTTAAATAGAAATAACTAAATGAAAATGGGTTTGAAAATTTCATTAGCAAAAACTTCCCTTATAAAAGAAGTACATAAATTCTTTTTTTAAGTCAAATTGCTATCATTTCAATATGAAAAGGAGAATTTATTGAGTCAAGTCTTTCCAAGACTGAAGGCTTTGCACTCATGCTTTTTATGTTCGATTAAAAAAATCAGCTACTGTTATACTGGACAAAGGACCATAAACTAGTCTAAATTTTATAAAGAGATAATTAAAATATGTAACAATTACTTTAGAAAAGTTTATAATTAACATAAAAACTATTGTAGTAGAATACATATCTCCCTCTCCTATTGCAAGTTACCTGTCAAAAATAATCTGGTCAAAAGTGTAGAATTGCTGCTATAAAATGTATATTGGCATAAGTATACACCATTTACTAAATTTTATTGAATATCTTAAAGGAAGAGACAAAGTAAAATAAAACAAACATTTTATTTACAAATATTTACATGGCACATTGTAACAAAATTGAAAAATGTTTACATTTCACAGCAATAATGTTAAACTATGAAACATCAACCACAACCCATACTTATACAAAAACTAAATTCAGAACAGGTCCCAACTAGCACACACAATACCATGTGCTTTACAATGGTGGAACAGTAATAATTACTAAAAAATAAACCTTTAACTGAAAGAGTAATGTACATGTTAGTCATACACTTGTCAGCTTACCTTCTGACATAAAATACATATCAACAACAAAATAAAAAAAGAAAAGAAGCCAACTTACCATATATAAGTATCGCATCCACTTGAAATATCTTCTTCAAATGCGGTTATAACGGAATAACGCAAGCGACATGAAAAAGGCGAAGTTTTTCGGTAGAAAAAGAAAAAAGCTGAAATACTCCATAGAAATTCAAATTAATGGTAGATTTATCATATTACTGGATTTCAACTCATTTATGAAACAAATTACACTAAAGCAATCAACATAAAAACAAGCAATCTAAACTTAAGTTTATATTTTATATCTTGCAACACAAGTTTAAAAAAAAAAAAATCAGTTTACAAAAAGATTTTAAAGCAGACAAGGCTTACTTTATAGCTTACTAGATTTTTTTTCTTTTGTATTATTAAAGCATAACAAATTTTTAATTAAAGATAAATTAACAAAAAACTGCTTTAAAATCCAAGAGTAAATAATAAAAAGAATCTTCAAATGCAGGGTTCTCAGTTTAACATGTCTAGCAATTTTCATGACCAAAGTAGTAAAAACTTGGCTGTTTAAATTGGCAATCCTTTGACAATTTGTGGCATTTTTAAAATCTGCAATTCCTTCTTTTTTGGAGGGTGGGGGGGGGGGGGGAACTGCATGATTTTAATGAAGTTAGAACCCCCCCCCCCCAAAAAAACTATAGAAAATATTTGTTAAATTACCAAAATTCTATAATATAAAATTCCATATTTCCCATGTTACTGTGAACCCTGACGTGCCTAAAAGTAACATGTCCCAGTATTTTATATACATTAACAGAAACACCCAGCTATGCTTAGATAATCCATAAAGAGGATCATTAAAATGCTGGAAACTTAAATAAGAACATACATTATGTCCAATCCAAACAACTTTCAATTAAAGTACATTAGCATGTCTTACCACACTTGGCATAAGAATGTAGAATTATACCATATACAGGACATGTTACTATAGAAGCACTTTATCAAAAGCAAATACCAACTTCAAGATCAGAAATCTGTCTCGATTTCTGCTCTCGCTCTAAAAGAAATCTATAGTTACCTTGTTGTTGAGAATCTGTAGATACCAGAGCCGTATTATCTTGATAACTACTAGGCCCTGACATAGATGACATATTTGATTGATCCATGTACATCATGGAATTTTCATCTGCACTATGAGATGGACCCGCTACAGGAGACATTGGTGGTTCTAAGTCTAAAAGTTCTGGTTTGATATCTAGAAAAAGAAAACAATTGTTTAGACATTAATAGTTTTACTGAGGAGGGAAAATGCTCATAGAAAAACAAAAATAAGGGGAACTGAAGTCCACTAAACAGTAACAGAAAGCTATTTTCAATAAAGAATCTAATTTCAATACCAATTTCAATTTTCTTATAATTTTGAAAGATCAATAAATATATTATCTATGCTAAAATGCCCACATTGAAAATCAATGCATGTAGGTTGAGAAATTTGGATGAGAAAAGTGCGAGGCAAGTCACAACAGCAAGCCCCTTCTCTCTCAGTGTTTGAAGTTAATGATTCTTCATTGCAAATGAAATGAAACTAAATTATTGCTTTTGACTAGGGATGCAATGATAGTGGTTGACCTCTTGGAGGCAAAGCAGCTCATGTTAAAAAAACTGAATTTTTTTTTTCTTTGTGAAGTGACGATCGATTCTCAGGATCAACAGACTATTTTCCGCTATAGAATGACAAATCTCAGTTTGCTCTTATGGCAATTATGCAAAATTCACGATTGTTTTTCTTCCCTTGACTAAAAAATTATAATTTTTCTCACAAAATTTTCTTTCTTGCTCGTCTCGCAAAATTTTGCATATTTTCTTTTTTCTGGAGACCAACTGGCAATTTTCACAATTTTTCTCAACTGATAGACAAATTTAGCTATTTTATTTTGCGATTGATTGGCAAATTTCCTTTTTATTTTTGTGACATTCTAATGAATTTGTGTTCGAGTCTTTGTTATTGGCTGACGAATTCCATATTTCTTTGTGACAGATTAACAAATTTTGCAATATTTTACTGAAATTGACAGGCAATGAAAGTGGGAAACGAGAAAAAAGGTGGAAAATTTGTCCCATTTATACAATGGCGTCAGTTCAATGTCATTTTAACAGAGAATAAAATTAAATGTAACTGCACATATGATTGCTTCCCCCTCCTAATTTACAGGCAAAATAAGAAACAAAAAAAAGGTGGAAAATATTTTCCATCTAAATAGTGGCGCTTAACTCTTAATTTAAGTGACATTTTAACAGTTTTTATACAATTAAATGAGATTGCACATATGATTGTTATTACTTTTACTTAATTTAAATATTAAAAATGCTAAAAAGGTGCAAATCCAAATATATTTGATTAACTTATGTGAAGTACAGTCATTAATTTTCCAAAACAATTTCCCCGTTCTAAATGAATGTTTCAGAAATAAATTTTGAAAAAGGTATTGCAGAAATTACCCCCAATGAATTGTACATAGTACAAAATATTCATTAGGAAAAAAAAAATCTTTCTGGACACTTTGAACCACTTCATTTACATGACTTTCAGATGCCTTTATGATATAAGATCATCTTTCATTTTATGTCTCTTTTGCACAATAACTTAATATCAAACTAAATGTTTAAGTAGATGAAATATCCAATCACTAAATTTTGCAGCCTACCCCTCCCCCTTTTTTTTTTCTAAAGTTTTTTTCATTTTTGCAATCTAGAGAAATTAAAATTGCTTTAAAAAAGGTGGAATTCCACCTTTAGGAACTTTTTCATGCCTGAATTGACTGACAAATTTCGCTGTATTTTCCCACCGCCCAAGTTCCCTCAAAAATAAATTCAGACCAGTCAACAAATTTTGAAAATTTACTTTTGCCATGGTGGACAAATTCAGCGATATTTTTCCTGTGACATACAATCACCGAAGGCTATACACAATGCTATCACCTACATGTATTATTCTTGTAAACAAATTACAAATGAATGCACAGATTTTACAAAATTAAAAAAATAAGATGAAAAAAAAACATAACTAAGTATTTCTGATGTGGTGTTTCTCTGTGCTATGTCAAAAGTGTAACCTATCAAAGATTCTAAACCACATAAAATCTAAATTAATTTAGCAATTCATTTATTAATTGCCCATAACATCGAGTGAAAATTAAATAGATATGATATGAGGCTTCATTTTTTCCTTTGTTTTAACATTTTGGATAAGTATCTTGAGTTGTTGATTTAAATTATTTTAATCTAATTTTGTCATGTCAGTATAAATTTTAAATATTTAAGTGGCATGTAAAAAATAGGATTTAAAAAAATATTTTTCCTTCACATATAGTTTAACTCTCCTGCATTTACAAATGTTATGAGGGAAACTCCTGGGAAAACCTGAATTTCAAGCCCTGATAGGCAAAGGATACAGCTTTTGAAAAGTATTTCAATACATTTAAAATGTTATAATTAGGGATGCACCGAATATTCGGTATGGCTGAATAAAGTATTCGGCTGAATCCAATACAGTAAAACCTCCATAACGGACACTCCCGAAAAGCGGACACCTCTATTTAACGGACACTTTTACAATCCCCACTCCCAAAACCTAAATTTTTGTTTGTTTAACCTCTGAATAACGGACACTCTGAATAACGGACACTATTTTCGGCGATAAAGAATAAAAAAAATATTTTTTAATGAGAAAAAACAAAACAAAAAGGCCTCTAAATTTATCAGGGCAATGTGTCACAAATTTTGTGATCACAGATAAATACCATAGAGAATGGGCTGGGGAAAATCTCCCTCCCCCCACCCCACATGTTCAGTGATGAATTCAGGGGATTGCCCTCTCTTAAGCACTGAAATGTCCCCCCCGGAAGATTGAGATTTTATGCTTTTAATGATCAAAAATCTCCCCTACCCACCCGGAACTCTATAATGTCCAATAATGTCACACTGAAAAACCAATTACATGTAAACGCAAGCAAACTTTTGTAACAGATTTTTTTCGTAAACAGTGGATAAGTGCACATGCACAGTTTTTATTTCAGTTTCATTACTTAAAAAATAATTTTAATTTCTGATTAATCATATAATAGAGGTTTTACGACATATAAAAGTCAATTAATGAAACATTAAACATTTCTTAGAGATTTTTGAATCTCTGAAGTTTTTCCCAATAGCGGACACCTCCGAATAGCAGACAATTTCTGTGTTCCCGAAGTGTCCATTATTTAGAGGTTTTACTGTACTTTATAAAACCTTTTCACTATTTCTACTTTTAACTGTCAGTTTTTTTATTTATATTTAAAATAATTAGAAACAAAATCATTTTTAAATAAAATAGAATGTTTTTACATTATTTATTTGCTGTTTATAAAGTATAACTTAAGAAAATTAACAATGAGGAGGATTTAAATGGCAATTAGGATTCTACTTAGGAATAAATTATGTGCTGATACAAGTTTTTAAATTTTGTTTTGTAAATAATCTGTTTCTTGCTTTTCCCCCCAAAAAAGTCCCTTAAAAGAAAAAAAACTTTTGAGATTAGTAGCTATCAAGGAAGACAATTTTTGTTAATGAAACCATAATCAACTCATTGAGTCATAAGTATATTGTATTTCATCTCACTGTAGGTCAAAACTTGTGTGTTCATTTATTACATTAACAATAAATAAGATAACACATTTTCAACTCATATGCTTTGGTTTCTGTAAAATATATGATGAGAAGGGTGGAAAATACCACCATTCATAAGAAAAGAACTATGAGCCAAACATACCTTTGTTCAGAATTAAGTTGAAAGTATTTGTACTTTATATTTAAAAAAAAATCTGCCTTGAGTTATTTAAAAAGAAAAATTATCAGACTAAAATTTTTCTTCGGCCATTTTTTCATTATTTGATTTTAAAATGTTTATTTTGATTCGTAGAAAATTGTATTAATGTTTCATAATTGTGCTTCTAAAATAATTCAATGCAGATTTTTTTTTTTTTTTTTCAATACTAAATGCTCTTATAAAAAAGCTCGTTTATCAAAATGTAAGTTTCTTTTATTAAATATTAGCAGTTACCCGTGACTTTGTTCACATAACATTTAAAGAAGAAATAATTTATCAATCAAGCAAAAAATTTCGATGATGAAAAGCATGTGTAATTAACTTAATCGCGAATTTATGGTAAAAAACTTTTGATAATCCCTATTTGCTAATTTGTTTGTTGGTCAAAATTTTCCTTTCAGCGATTAATACTAATAGATAGAATCATTCTTGAATTCTTTTGTTCAGCCTTGTAGTTTTCCAAGTGCCTTTAATACACGAAAGTATCTTTCTAAAATTTAGTTCAAACAAAAATATTTCTTATTACTACCTAAATTACATTTTCAGAAATTATCATCAGAAGATCAGTTATCATCCAGTTCTTTGCGGGACCCTGTATCATTTTATATATATACTACAAACATTTCTTGGTTTACTAAATGCAGTTCAAAATAAAAATGCATATTTTATTTAAAAACCACCTTTAAGTAAATTTCGTCCATATTCAGTAACCTTTTGTGTAACCCTGTATATCTAAATTTAACTATTTATACTATTACCATTTATACTCTCCATTCAATATGCATACATTTAGCGAAACTTAAAAGCACATATAATTCAAAATTCATTTCATCCATGCAACAGTCATCATCCATAATATACAGTACTTCGGATAGAATATATAATATTTGAAATCTTTTGTGTGTCCCTGTAAATGCTCATATATCAATTTGATTATACATGAAATCGTTTACCATAATATGTCGGAAACTGCTCCTCCCTTTATTCCTATGCAATGGAATTCTGTCTGACCCTGTAAATGAATAGTAAGTGACCTTTTCACTACATACTTTACAAAATGCATATTTTAGTGCACTTTGTAAATGCATATAAATTTGAATATGTTCTACAGGCTGTAACTTCGTTAAATTTAATCAAAACGATTTTTCCCCACAATGCCGTAATATAAGGAAATTTTTTGACTATCTCTGTAAATAAACTAATCATGGTAGAAACTTTATTTTCAATAGGTATTCGTGCTAGGTAAACGTTAAGAACATCCAAAAATTTCATGGAAATCTGGGGTATATTTACGAAAGTTAGAAAGCGACCAGACAGACAAACCGAAAGCATAATAACTTTTCAACTTTGTTCGAAAGTGTTAAAAAATCTAACCAAAAATATATTAATCAGTATTTTATTTTCCACCTTTTCCCCACAAAAAATTTCTTCCATTGATAATTATGAGTTTTGAATAAAAATATTCATTTGTATGTAACTTAATTAGTATAAGTAAAAAATATTTGATTCATTTTAAATATGACATTATTTATCTCGCTCCATTAGCTACTGATATTCATACCCCTTGTATTTTTAATGACTGCTATAAAGTACCTGTTTTGTTTCAACTATGACGTCACATTTTCATGAGTGAACCATTTTATTAAAAATATTTTTCATTCTTTTTACTTTTAATTTATGTCACCATATTTTACACAAAAATTCCCATTAACTAAACAAATATCCTTGTTAAATGTATTATAACAAATACACCTTTTATTTTTATTTCAAACATGACATCATATTTATTTTCTTTTAAATTATTTTATTATAGTTTTTCGCATAGAAGTTTTCTATTAAAAATTCATTGCCGCAGAAAAATTATTCCAATTATTTATTTTCTTGGCAACAGGAAAGGAAAATGGTTAAATTTTATCTGAAAAATGCCTATTGATTTTGTATGAAAAATAAATTTTCAATTATTAAGGAAAATATTTGAATAAAATAAATAAAAATTACCCTATTATTTAATCCAGACTTCTAACTTTACGTCTGCAAAATTTCAAAGCAATCAGTTCAGTAGTTACGGCGTGAAAGCGGAACAAACTCACTCACTTTCCGATTTATAATATTAGTAAGGATTATGTAAAACTGTTTTAAAAAGTAACATTTTAATACCTTTAAATTTTGAAATCCAAAAAGTATTTTGAAAGCTGAATATTCGGTATCCGGTTCACCTGTCGGCCAAAATCACTATTCCATGCATCCCTAGTTATATTAGAGTGTGAAACATGTTTGCAATTTAATTTATTTGAGATGGCATTGTATAAAGAAATAAACACTATAACTAAAAAACTTAGTACCAAACATCTGAACCTGGCAGGCAAATCCGATACCAGATATCCGGTTATTGGACAAAGTATATATCTGGTGCATCCCTACTCATTGCTATGCAGATCATTTATCACAAGAATCCAAGGCAGTTTCTGGAATTAGCCAATACTTTTCAAAAAACCTTTAAGATACCATGTGTTTTATCTACAATACAAAGTCTCAAATCCGAAAATTTTCATAGTTGCCGTTTATTTTAAGAAAACTTAAACCACTAATGATAGCATACAACAAATTCTGAATAAACATTAAAAATAAAACATTTATTGCATTAAAATAAAAAAGTAAAACCGAATTCCTTTTCATGACATAGAAAAACTGAAGAAAACTCAAAAATCGCAAATGAAGTTTATTGTACATAAATTTACTGAATTTGAAAATATCGTATTGAAAATTTCTAGAAAAAATACTTATCACACAGGGTATGAATTAGGGATGGGACGAATAGTGATTTGGCCGAATAGCCGAATATTCGGCCAAATTTTACGCCGAATACCGAATATCCGGCCGGCTGAATAGTAAAAAAATTTTTCCAATAAAGAAAAAAAATTTTGATTATATATAATTTAAAAAATAGGAGCTCATTAATAATTATTACTCTTAAATGTGCTTTTAAATGTATTTTTAAATTTGAAAAACTTATTTTAACACAAAAAAATTATGAAATTGCATTATATCTTTTATTCTAATGTACATCAAATTGATTTCCAGTAAGTCAAGATGGGAAAATATTTCCATTAAAATATGAAGAATGTACTTCACTTTTACTATCAATTGATATTTCTTGCAGGGGTGATTCTGAGTGAAAAAAAAAATTTCGGAAATTCACATCGCATTTTCGGAAATCGGCGAAGGAGGGGGGGGGGGGGAATTCCGCGAGTTACCCCCTCCCCTCGCCCCTCGATTATCCGCGATCTACAGACGAAATCGGCGTTTTCCCGCGATCTTTAAACGAAATGAGCGATTTATCTGCGATATTTTAGCAAAATCGGCAATTTATTGCTATCTATTGTCGAAATCGGCAGTTTTTCTGCGATCTTTTGACGAAATTGGCGTTTTTCGGCATTTTTTTTTATTAAATCTGCATTTTTTGGATGATCTTTAGACAAAATTTGCATTTTTACGCGATCTTTTCTCAAAACCGCGTTTTATCCCCGCGATCTTTTGACAAAATCGGCGTTTTTTCCATGATCTTTTGATGAAATCGGCCTTTTTTGCAAAGGTTCTTTTGACAAAATATTTTTAAGCGATCTTTTATCGATAACGTTTTTTCCCCGCGATCTTTTATCGAAATCTGCGTTATATCCGCAATCTTTAGACGAAATCGACGTTTTCCCGCGGTCTTCAGAAGAAATCAGCGTTTTATTCCGTTAGTTACCCTCTTCCCACAGCGATTACTCGCTATCTTCAGACGAAATGAGCTATTTATCTGCGATATTTTAGAAAAATCGACAATTTATTGCGATCATCTTTTGTCGAAATCGGCGTTGTTCCATGTTTTTTATTATGAAATCGGCGTTTTTTTGACGATCTTTAGACAAAATTTGCAATCTTTTCTCGAAAACGGCGTTTTATCCCCGCGATTTTTTGACGAAATCGGCTTTCAAAATATTTTTAAGCGATCTTTTTACGAAATCTGAGGGGTTTTTTTTCCCGTGATCTTTTGATGAAATCGGTCTTGTTTTTCCCCAATATTCTTTTGACAAAATATTTTTAAGCGATCTTTTATTGAAATCTGAGTTATATCCGCAATCTTTAGACGAAATCGACGTTTTCCCACAATATTTAGACGAAATCGACGTTTTCCTGCGTTCTTAGTCGAAATCAGCGTTTTATCTGCGATATTTGGTGAAATTGTCGTTTTTCTGCAATTCGAACAGGAAATTCGCGATTTTCAGAGACCTTTTGACAAAGTTCGTTGACAAAAACATTGACGAAATCGTCGTTTTTTCACGAAATATTGACAAAATGTGTGCTTTTTCGGGAATCCTTTCACGGAATTTGCATTTCTCCGCGATTGTTTTTTCCGCGCGCAAAACCGTACAAGTTGGCAACTAAGCGGAACTGACAACCCAATTTCAAATTTTCGGAATTGAATGCCATAAATTTTCGGACGAGAATCACCCCTGACTTCTTGCATCCAAAATCAATAATATTTTTAATCTCTCCCTCTCTCAGAACTCAAAAGGACATATTTTCTGAAATAACCTTTAATGAAGTAAATTTGATCATTTAGAGTTTGTGTCCCTAGTGATAAGCAAATTTGTAAGAATGAGACTGTTCTGAAATCAGATGCCAAGCTTTAAATTACAAATTACATTACAGCAAAAGGTTATGCTTAAAGTAGAATGCATATGTTAAAATCTTTGACATTTAAATCAGCACATACAATATTCAACTTCAATATTCCACTTATTCAACAAGCATTAAAAGGATAAACATAAATTGATAACAACATGAAGGAAGGAAGATTAAATTAAAAATATATACATAATGTTACATATTTAAGTCAGTAATTATGCTAATAATTATTTAACTGTAAAAACTATAGAATGAAAAAATTATTTTGTTGAGTTTTTAGAATTTATATTAAAATATTTATAAAACCATTTTCATAAAGCAAGTTGTGTCATCTAGTGTGTATCGAGTTTGACACCAGATGTACCGTTGTACTTCGAATGGTGATATATTATATTTAAATTTTGAAAATTAATCTTCGTTAACACACCTAATGAATAAATTTTTCATTTCTTACTTTATAGAAAATAAGTTATGAATTTCATAAGAGCCTTTTTTATATGTGCATGGAATTTGAAGGTATTAATAAATATTCGAGCGTTTTAGAATAAGGCAGTGTTTTTATATCTTTAATTGTAATATATCATTCTTTAATGATGACATTTCCCATACAATTAAATCTCCAACTTGGGCAGCATTTTCTAGAATATCACTAACTTTTATAGAAAATACAGAAAGGCTGTATATTTTTCAATATCTGAATAACTCTACATTTTGTAAGAGTGAGAATGACTTCATAAATGAAGTAGCCAATTTGGATTAGAGAAAAAAAAATTGCAAGAATGAAATTCTTTAAATCCGAAATTTATTTGGCAAGATATCTTTCACTATTCGGTGAGATTTTAGCAGTATTCAGCAAGATATCTCTAAATATTCGGCCGAAGTATTCGGTCAACAAGCCTTCAATATTCGGCAGAAGGGCTGAATATTCGTCCCATCCCTAGTATGAATTTTATTACTTTAGGCTAAAACTTTGAAATTAATTCCTTTTACAGAAGTCAAAAAATAGTCAAAATGTAAACTCTAAAAGCAACTTTAAAAAAATTCTACCATCTATGATTTCAAAGTAAACTTCATTGTTAAGAGGCCAACATTTATTACACTGAATTAAAATGTAGCTATCTGATTCCTGTAAGTAGCATAAAGAGAAAACAACACAAGTAAAAACTTAATTCAGGGGATTGGTCTGCAGACTGTTTTTTAACTTATATACACTCAAACTTCCCTAGTATTTGTGACAGACAAAAGAAAAGTATACTTTAAACTGCCAGTTTTTTTCTTTTAAATCTTGAATGAATGCCATTTGAGATTTTCTGAAGAAGTTTGCTGATTCATTGTGATCTTTTGACGAAAGTTACCGTTTTTTAACCTTTAACAAATTTGTTGCTTTTTTGACAAAACTTTTCATGATCTTTTGAAGAAATTTGCCGCTTTTGAATAAACTTTATTTTTTACAACCTTTTGAAGAAATCTACTGTTTTTTAGTGATTTTGAGGAAATTAGCCGCTTTTCTTGCCTTTTTGCCGAAAACTACCATTTTTTCGTGATCTTTTTAAGAAACTTGCCGTTTTTCGGGATTTTTTTGATGAAGTTTGCTATTTTTTCGAGACTTTCGAACAAAATTTGTGTCTTTCACGATCTATAACGAAATTGATTTGTTTTAGAAGACTATTTGTTGAAATTCGCGATATATTTCATGTCCGAATTTTTTTTATTATGGACCAAAATTTAACTTTTGCTAAATGTTTAATTGTTGAAAAATAGTCTGCAGACATTCCCAAGAGTCTGCAACGTGCATCGCAGCGTTGCACCAATTCTGCTCCCAGGATCCACATGGAAAGATTTTTTTTTTTCAAATTATCAAAAATTTTGAACAATCCAATCAATGGATTCTGGAAAATTTCAAATTGTTGACATTGTTATGCTAAAAAAATAATTCATATGTTGTAGGCATTTTAATTATTTTTATTACTTTTTTTTCTAAGTAGTTTTAAAACTAAGGCGAGTCACTTCTTTACATGAGTAAAAAAAGTATTGACATTTATGTTAGCTTAAAATTGCATAACAATTCAACTGTGTATAACGTATTAGCATGGGATGAAGCCCTATGGGAAGAAAGTTGCGAGCCAACCTATTTTAAGAACCTTAGGGGGGGGGGGGGGGGGGGGGGGGAGTGTCACACATAAGGCTGGAATTTAATTTTATATAAAATCTTTAGACTGTAAAGTTAATTATTTATCCAATGATGGAAAGTATTGCATAAAAAATTTCCAGTTATTTCAAATAAAATATTGAAATTTCCCTGACTTTTTGGCCATTTCTAAATTCTCTGACCTATAACAGGGATCTTGGGGGGGGGGGAAAAAAAAAAAAAAAAATTCCCTGTACTGCAATGCATTTATTCCATGTTAAGTGCGAAAAAAGATGTGTGTATGAAGGCTAATTAGAAATGTTATAATTTGCCATTACCACCCTGTGTTTTCCAGTTTTTATAAAATTCCCTGGATTTTCCCTGTTTTGAGAGATTTCAAATTCCCCGTGTTTTCCCGGTTGCATGGCAACCCTGTATAAGAAACCTTGATATATTCTCACAAACATGCAAATAAAAGTAGCTCTTAAATAGTCCAACAATAAAAAAGCATTTACATATTCAGATCAACTCAAGCTTTACCTATTGGACTTTCAGGTTGCTGATTAGAAACTAAGGCATCTGATGACATAGGTGTAGAAGTGACTGGAACTAAACTAGAGGAATGATGATCTGTGCTACTTTGTGGTCGCCTTTGGATCTCCATATTAGATTGTACTGATGATCTACCTGTCCGCCTTGGTAACTAGAAAAAATTTATAAAGTTAACCATACATTAACATTGTTTATATTGCAATTAAAATTAAAGCTTGCAAGTTATTTACTTACATCATCTGTCGTTAAGGATTGTTGCAAGAGCTTTGCAGGTTCTATACTAAACTTTTCTTCTTGTTCTTCAACATGTTGTTCAACTGGCTCTAACTGAGATGATTTTTGGAAGGAATTTGTACGATGGGATTGAGAAGGCACCGCTGAAGCTACAGAATAAGGAGTGTTAGTATTACGGTCCATATCACTAGATAGTTCTTCAATATCTGAATCTGGGTGTCTAGATTTTGATCGAGAAGCTCCATCGTCACTTTCACTCATGGACCGTTTCCGGGTTCGGGCTTTTCTTCGTTTGGCTGGAGGTGTGCCTGTTCTTGAAGGTGGCCGCTGCGACGACTCATCACCAGATTGATCTTTGTCATTCGTCACTTCAGCGAGTCCTTTGACACGTAAAGTTTCTGCAGTTTTCATTAGAGCTGAAAGTTGCTCTTGTGCAACATTAACTTCACCATGATACATGAACTCTATGATAGCTTTCAGCTCGCTATATCTCATGTCTTTAAGTATCACAATAGGGTGCTTGCAGGGATTTTCTAAAAACAAAGATTGGAAGAAAGGACTGCAAGCTGAAAGAACTATTCTGTGTGCTTTTAAGCTCAATCCATCACAGGCTAGTGTGACATCCACCATTGCTTCAGTCGATAACAAGTTTTTAAAAACATCCATCATGTTATTCATGTGGTTATTCCACTTTAGACAGAACTGTTGCGACATGGTAGCACAAATGTTTGATGACAATGACTAGTGTACTAAAATGGAAAATAAACATATAATAAGTCTTTATAATATAACAAACTAAGAATAATTTTTGCAAAAGTTAAGTACAAACACAAATATTCATGTCTTTTTGACAGTAAAAATACAATTAGTCAATAACTGGAATTTAAGAAATATTCTGAAATTTTACTTTAACAAGCCACTTATCTCAAAAACCTAACCAAAAGTTCTCTTTTAAATGGAAATACTCATAGAAGACACTTATTCTTAATAAATTTACCATATAACTTGAAACTTTAAGATACAATAAATGTCTTCTTAGCCTAAGAAAATTCCTAATTTAATTGCATGTTTAATAATTACATCAGTTTAAGAAAAGATCACATGGCATCAATCTAGGATCTTCAACCATTTGCTAAATGAAAAAAGATTTTTTATCTAAAATGCACAAAATCAATTTAATGTTAAAGATTTAATTTAATCAATAAAACTGTCAAGTTACAGAAACTAAAAAATTAATTTACTGTCTAAGTGTTCTCGTATTAATTAGACAAAAAAAAAAAGGTTTTGAAATTTAGTACTCAAATTATTCAACTTATTTCTTATTATATTTGAATTCAAGATAAATTATAGATCAAGTAATCTTTGGAAGATGTTATAGTGAGATAAAGCTACACATTAATATTATAATACTTTATTATTTTTTAAAGCTCAAAAAATTAGTAAAAGTAATTTGGTAACTACCAATATTTAATATTTTAACCTATACAACTAAAGTTAAGATATCGATCTCCTGATAATTACAACGATTGATGTAAATAGAAAATGATTATTGCAAATGTTTCACTAGTTACTGGTATCTTAACCCAAATTTATTTGAAAATAAATATTTTGTTGCATTAGTATATATTCTTATTCTAAGTAGTCTCAAAAAATAAATTACAATTATTGGATTTGTCCATTACTGGGCTTTCGATAGATTTCTGTTATTCAAAATTAAATTTCGATTCAACTGAATAATGAGATTAAGAATGGTTATATATTAATATATTGAAACACTGGAATAAAAAATTTAAATTTGTAATTAAAAAAATTACATTCATAATTGTATCCCTTACTGCGACATCTACACTAATTGGAAGATTAATACAATACTGAAATACGATATAATGTTTATTACTTACTACCCCGTGTGCAGTAATTATCTCCACAAATTCGTTTTTTAAATACAAATTTTAGTAAACAAAATCATCTCCGACAATGAAATTAAAGATTTTTTTCTTGTTCAAATGTTCAAAAGCATTCTTGAGGCTTAGGACTAATTTTGCTTTTAATGACGCCATTTTGTTCACACAACCAGAAAAAAGACATTACTTTGTTCTAAAAAGGTATTATGACGAAAATATCAATTCATAAGACTCTTAATAACCTAAATATATCATTTAGTATTCGACTTATGAATGCAAGATTTCGTTAAAATATAATAATAATGTCGATGTTCTCGTCTCGGGAAAATCTACAACTGTCCGCCATTTTCACGAAAGAACGACAATGAAGAACTACCTCTGAAGTTTTTTTTTCCCCCCTCCCCTCAACTAGACAAGACATCTTATTCGAATTAATTTCTCGTAACTTAGAATCTGAATAAATGACAAACTAATAGATAAATTTAATATGCGAATTAAATCGTCAAGTTTCAATATCGGATGAGTTTAAAATTCTACATAAAATATAAAGTATGAAGAAAATTCTCCCTGGCAAAATTCTAACTAAATTTTTTTTAAATATATTTTTTATACGTAAACTTAAGGCAATACCCGGCTTAAAAGAAATTATAAATCGCAATTCATCCTAGATGCAAACGGATTAAAAATTCCAACTTCAAACAGCAACCATAAGTAAGAAATCTATAACGCAAAAAAAAAAATATTAATTTTAATTAAAAATACTGAATATTATTTCAATTCTTTAAAATTGAAGAAGAGTGCCCATTAATTAAGAACAAAATTAATACTTACCAAAATAATGAATACGAAAAATGATCAACTCTGGATCAGCGTTAAGAATATAGCGCATACATCAGAGACCAACAGAATTAAACTGACTGACGCCGACGCCTGACGCGACGCTAGACGCTACGAATTTTTTGGCCGTTTTCTTCTTCTTCTCAATTGCCAAGTTCTGCGGTTGTTCGCAATTCGCAAACGGAGACACAAATGACTTGTGAGGCATTTTCATTCCTGACGGACCTTTTCGCGTTTAGTTTCGTTAGTTTCTGATATCATTTTATTTAATCGTTTAATATCATTTTTAAATGAAAGTTTTTACGATAGATAACTTTATTGTTTATTTATAAGATAAAATACCTGTAGAAACTTTTCAAATTATGTTCACTTTATAATTTAATATTTTGTTATGTAATTTTAAACACTAGAAAATTAATGATTTTAACTAATGATTTTTTTTAAAAAATAAGTTGATTAAAATCAAGACATCAGCTTTTTTTAATACATTAAAGCGCAATTTTATCTATAATTTATTAATTAAATAATTTATTTAATTCTGCTAATCTCCTTTCGTATTATTTTATTAAAATTAGGGGCGTGTCCAGCGCAACTTGCCAAAGTGACCAATGTAACAGGTAACATAGCAGACTATCGGCCGTATTCTCCTTTCGTGCGGAATCGGAATATCGTACTGAATTCAGTGATTCCGGAGATGAGTGATTCTACCCCAATGACCTAAGATACTTTCAAGTACATGCAAACGTAACACTTCCGGCTGCAAAGCTGTCTGCAAGTCAAAAACACATGCAAACGTAACGCATCGTCTGCAAATGTCCCGATAACTTTGGCAAAAATTTGCGGAAGCCTCAGACCTTCCGCAAATCCACTTACCATTGGTAATTACAATATGGCGGACACATTATTATTTTCCATGTACTTGTTTATAGATATTCAATTGAAGAAAAATCCTTAAATTTGGAAGTACACGACGACCAGAAAGCTCAGGTAAGTTTTAACTCATTATATAATTAACATGGGGGAAATTAAAATTACGAACTGTGCTGAATAAAGCATTATGAGAAAAATGTGAATACATTGTGTAATGTTTCCCAGTAAACTTTTTTTAATATAGTATATTAGATTTCATTTTTCTTATGTTTAATATCGATGAGCAAGAAATATAAAATTTAAAAAGTATCCAAAATAATTAGATAATCCACAAAAGGAAAATACATTTGTTTTGTTTACGGATAGCTGTTAAATCTGAAAAACCAGTGTTTCGTAGTAATTTTTTTTTTTTTTTTTTTTTTTTTTTTTTTTTTATGTGAAACCGCTGTATGATAGAAATTCCAGTTTAGCAAACATCTCTTTTGTTATTATTAACAAAAGTTTTACTTTTTGAAATAGATATTTATGTAACATAGTTTCAACAATGTTATATTTTAGTACAAATATTTTATTATTATTATTTTAAAATTACCATAATTGTTTATTTCGAAATATGAATGAAGTTATTTCATGTGTGCATTCTGAATAAGCTCTTTCTCTTACTAAATGTATCTTTGTTTGTATTAGTAGAAAAAAATTACTTCCTATTATTTTTTATTTTCTATGTTTACAAACAAAGAATTTATGTTATGTTATGCAAATCTATCTTTTCTTATGATAAATCTCTTCTGAAATATCATAAATTGGGTTGTATAAACAGTTTACTCAGTTTGAATTTTAAAGTTATTTCAATATTTAGCTCAGATTTAATTCAGTAACACTGATAAAATTCTGAAAATGTATTTCTTTTAGAGTAGCTTTCAATGCATATATAAAACCAAAAGAGTACTTATCTACTTTTTTTTTATTGCAAATTTATATACAGGGTGTCCGAAAAGTCTGGAAACGGCCGAATAACTCGAGAAATACATATGACATTGAAAAACGTAAATATACGTGTTAAATATTTTTAAATAAGCTACTCTGTGATACCAAATTTGACCTTCGAAACCGACCCCCTGGGGGTCAGACAGGGTCCAACTTTGAAATCTGGATTTTCCCTAATCGAAACTGATTGGGCAGAATTTTTGACGTCAAATTCCTCGTCTTTTGTAGGAATAGCTTTTCCTGAAAATCACCCGTGGCGATTATTTCAATAGTGCTACACTGTTAAAAATTTGACCAATTTGCTGCAGCGTCACTCCACAGCTATTATAGAATATCTCTTTTGTGACCAATGAGAATGCTCCATAACACAGTAAAGTAATCGTTTTCTATAAAAGCGGTGGAGTGACGATGCCGCAAAAGGGTCAACTTTTTTACAGTGTACTTTACTGTGTTATGGAACATTCTCATTTGTCATGAAAGAGATATTCTATAAAAGCTGTGGAGTGACGCTACAGCAAATGGATCAAATTTTTAACTGTGTATCACTACCGAAATAATCGGCACGGGTGATTTTCAGGAAACGCTATTATTGCAAAAGACGAGGAATTTGATGTCATAAATTCTCCCCAATTAGTTTCGATTAGGGAAAATCCCGTTGGAAAAGCCAAAATATGTATCGATTTAATATGCTCAATTACACCGTGATAAACGAGGATTCGAAATAAACATCAAATACAAAAGTTACGTATTTTTGTCCGTAGAATTCGAATCTGCAATAAAAAATGGGGGTTATAATTTAAGATTTCAAAGTTGGACCCCCTCTGACCCCCAGGGGGTCGGTTACGAAGGTCAAATTTGGTATCACTGAGTAGCTTATTTAAAAATATTTAACATGTATATTTACGTTTTTCAATCTCATATGTATTTTTCGAGTTATTTGACCGTTTCCAGACTTTTCGGACACCCTGTATATAATGCTGTTCATAACATTTTTAATGAAAGAAATATTACATGCATCCCAATAGCTATTTCATTTTAAATTAATAATTATTGATAATCTTATTTATTTTGGAATACCTAATGAGTTTTTAATAGATGAAACTTTTCAGCCACTGACTGACATAAAAGGAAATTTACTGAAAAATAAACATTTTTATATGGTTGTTATAAAAAAATGTACAGTTAATGTAATTTTCCTAATCTCAAATGAGCTTAATATACAAATATTAAACATACTACAGAAGACAAACACTGAAGATATAAGATCATTTTTGGAAGAGAATGGACCGAGTTATGAAGGATGAAAGGAAGATATAATTTGGAATTTGTATGACAGCTGGCTACACACGCAGGCAGGAGTTTACTTTGAAATTCTATCTGTGGGTGTGGCTTGCTAGTGCCTTGGAGGATTTTCCCAACCACAACAGTATATTTTGAACTTTATGCAGAAGCTGTGCTTGCTATTAGCGTAGATGTTGCCTTCACCTCTCTTGCTGTTTCCTTTAATTACTACAGTTTATATGTCTGCCAATGGATCTTCATACATAATGAATTATTATTTGATTTATTAAGTTTATTTGAGATTTGGGAAATTATTTTACTTACCATTCTTTGTATAACAACTTTATTAAAAAGTTTAAAATGTTCATTTAATGTATTTTTATTTTATATCATTATCTGATAAGTGCTATAGAAATGCATTAGGAATCTTAAAATTAATATGAAAGTTATTTGTAGCAACCAAATTTAAATGAAGCGATTCATGTGAATTTAATATTTTCATTGTTTAATAATCAAACAAAAGTGCATAGCGTGAATATTACAAGAAAGTATTTTTTATAATTTTATCTTTTCTAACTCACCCTATCACTAAATAACAAATTAAGCATAATCTCCCTATACTTAAACCTTTAAGATTTCCTTCCTTTTTAATTCTTCAAAGATTGATTTTACATTAAAGAAATAGATACAGTAGACTCCCTCAAATCCGCACAGCTTGGGACCAGAGGTTTTGCGGATTTTAGAATTTTGCGGATTTCTGGTCATTGTTTTATTTACATTAAAAAAAAATATTTGAATGTAATTAATAATGAAATCAAAAGTATAATGAATGCATACAATATACTAAAATATAAAAAAAAGGTAATAAACTAAAATAATAAAAATTTACATATTTTTTAAAATGATTAAAATACTAAAAGGAAAGATCAAGTTAATAATCAATAATGTACAATTAAATACTTGTTATAAAAGAGGAAATGTGTTTTTCCTAAATTTTTCAATGAAACTTGCTTCATAAAGGTACATTACTAATTCACATTAGGATCATAAAATAATGAAACTTTATTTCAGGTTTAGCCAGACTTAATAACTAAAAAAGCTTGATTAATACATAAATATATTTGGTAAGATTGTGATTACCAATGATATTAGCAATATCTTTATTTTTTCAGAAATAAATTATTCTTTCTTCATGAAAAAATATGAATTCAATAACCTTAACAAAAATTATAAATTAAAATATGTATGGAATTGATATAAAACTGAAAAAATCAATTTTTGCATCTACATCTGAACTGAATGTTTCATTGTTTACATCCGTAAAATATGTGCGGATTTTAGGAGTGCGGATTTGAGGGAGTCTACTGTACTTCAATTTTTACTATATATTATATATAAAAAGAGATATGAGAATGGGACACAGTGGACCATCCACTATGTTTTATTTAATTTTAATCACTAAGTTATTACAGCATTGGATTGATTACTTATAACCTTTAAAACACATCATTAGTTTAGAATAAACCATTTTATCTTGACTGGTTGTTTTGAGCTTCTAAAAGTAAAATTTTTCATCAAACTTTTCTTTATTATTAATTAAAGATTATAGATAAATAAGAAAAAGTCAATTTTTTCATAAAGGTAAATTAAAACAAGAAAAAGTTGTAAAGTAATTATTTAAACGAAGAAAAATTTCAATTTATTTAATATAGTAAACAATATTTTTGTTTCTATTACTGTTTAAAAAAAAAAAATACAAATATTCCTTTTATTACTAAAATAATCTCTGGCAGGTTCTGAAATTTTATTGTTTGTTTTTGGTGTAACATAAAACAGCTTTACAATGAAAACTTTATGGTTATTAATCTGTAATTTATATTGATGTTATCTTAAAATCTTTCTCGAATCCAAAAGTATTTCAGGAAAATTTCAGGCTTGTGATTATTTTGGAGCTTCATTTTTAAATTTTAATGACAATGACTTTATTTTCTTTAATAACTTCGCCTTACTTGAAATTGTTCCTGTATCTTAGTCTGTTATTATTTTTAAAATATAAAATTTTTTTTTAGACTTTTTCTGCTTTCTTTTGTGTTAAAATGTTACCTGCAAATTTGCATTACTATGTTTTTTTGGAGGTAAAAAGGAAATGAAGAGGAATTATATTATTAAAAATTAAATTTACATTATATGTCAAACAATACTTAAAAATGGATTGCTCCAGTGGCGTAGCTAAAGGGGGGCGTCCGCACCGGGCGCCGAGGCCTAGGGACGTCAAATTGAGAGAAATTGTTATATATCTGTATTGGGGTGGGGGCGCAAAATTTCTTGCTGGCCCCGGGCACCAAAAAACATAGCTACGCTATTGGATCACTCCACTTCTGGGACACAGTGGTCCACTTTATGAACATATGCAAATAATTAAAAAAAATGTATTTAAAATTGTTTTGAAAAAATTCCGAGGCATGTAAAAATGCTTAAGGGTCCCCTTGCAAGCTAATGCTATTCCTATGCGGAGGCATTTTCCTAATAACACTTTTGCATTTTTAATTTTTATTTTATTTTATTTTATTTTATTTTATTTTATTTTATTTTTATTTTTTTTTAAATTGAATGCATTTTAAATACTACTTTTTCAAAAATATCATAAAAAAATATAAATAAGCAAAGTTGGTGAATTCGTAAGTTGTAGAACTGCTATTAAATACCATATCCTTTCTATTTTCATTTTAATTACTTTCAATTTAGCAGGTTTTGTTAATTCCAAAGTTAGAAGCTTTCTTTTTAATAAACTATGTTTACACAATGTTTTAAGTAATAATATTTAATAATACTAAATAATATTTCTAGTAAAGGTATTATTTCTGTTTTCATTATTGTTGTTAGCATTTATTATTATTAGCATTTTCTTTTTTTTTTTTTTTTTTTTTTTTGGTAATAAGTTATATTTACACTTTACACAACAGTAATGTTATTGTTGCAATATTATCTTTGCAGCACAGATGTTTCTAAAGTTACTGCAAATTTATGCTCCTATTTAAATGATTAATGAATAGCAGAAAGAGTTGCCTTTGCTTTCCTTCTTTCTTTGATCTTTTATAAGTAGATATTAATGTTATTATTTAAATTTGTTTTCCCTTTTAAAAGAATTCTGTTACATAGTCCTCTATGTGTATATGAAAGGTTAAAGCAGTTGCAATAATAATCCTTCTATAGTAAAAAAAAAAAAAAAAAAAAAAAAAAAAAAAACTAGCCTTAAAAGGAATGACTCCTGGAATGATGCTGATGTGGAAGATTTCCGGAACTAACGAATCCGGGTTGTCCACTCCTTCGATAAGTCGAATAGACCAATCAGGAAAGGGCTCCGTCTATGCATCGCCATATGGGTTACCATAAAGAGAGGAAAGGTTACCATCGCCAACAATCGCCAAGTTTGTCGCCAACTTGGCGATATATCGCCAAATTTGGCGACCAAAATTAGTTGTCAAAAGTGACGCCAACTTGGCGATAACTGTTATATTTCGCCAAATCTTTTAATTTCTTTACAACATCAGTCGTTTGATACATCATTTGAGAGGTTTGCAACTGCTTATTCATTTAAAGGATGTCTTGTGTGTTATCACCCATTCTGCTCCCCAGGGGGGACACATTTTTAATTTCTTTACATCCTTACATCATCTTTCTTTTTCTTACATCCCAGATTGTACAGAATGTATATTTTAGTACATACTTCATAGATTCATGTCAATTCTATTAATTCAAATGAGTGTAACACCATTAAAATGCATTTGAAACTTTTTTTCCCATTGATCGTAATGTAACGGAATACTTTTGATTGTCCCTGTAATTGATCTATGCAACCGATTTTCATAACATTTGAAATGACTCGACAATATTATGTAATAATTATACGTTTTAAATTTCAAACGATTAAAATGCATTTGAAACTTTTTTCTTCATTGACTGTAATGTAACGGAATCCTTTTGATTGTCCCTGTAATTGATTTATCCATCCGATTTTCATAAAATTTGAAATGACTCGACAAAATTATGTAATAATTGTGTATTTTAAATTTCAAACGATTCGGTTGGGTAGTTTTTGCGTTGTTATAGGCGGACAGACGGACAGAAGGACGAACTGAGCGACAATAATAGGTGCTACGTATTTACATAATTACGAAAGCACCTAAAAACGCACTCAGTAATACTGAAGATCTATGAAACATTTTAAAAATTAATCAAGCAGGAAAATAAATCCGTTACTTTTTTTAAAAAACTTTGATTTTAAGCTTTTGTGGTAATCTTTCAACAGTATTTTTTAATCGCTAAAAGAATTTTTTATACTTCGCGTGTGAAAATTAAAAACAATTACGTGTTTTAATAAAATATTGCTTTTTATGACATCATTTTCTTTTTTTTATTTATTTTTATTGCACGCTTCGTTTTAACTTATATTTTGTTTGTGTGTGGAAGTCATTTCTTGTCACTTATTTTTCGGCACGTTTGTCATAGGTGCACCATATTTGGCGCAATATTTTCTAAAGCCTATTTGGCGAAAATGTCTTTGTGGTATAACGCTTGCATATACATTTTTAATTATTTTCTATTATTTTCAAAAGGAACTTACAGTAAATAAAAAATATGTAATTAATTACTATAGAAAAATAATAACTTATGTAAGTAAAAAAATGAATATAAATAAACATTTTATTACTAAAAAAACAATATTAGCTAGGTTGCTATTTCGGACAAAATAATGCTATTTTCACGCCAGTTATGTGACATCTGTGCTCATTTTTCACCAAATTTCTTGTTGTAGATCTTTGAAATTTGGAATACGTATGAATACCTTAGAGCAATACAAGAATTGGACAGTGATTTTTTTTTTTTTTTAATTCGACAGCTAATTGGTACAATGGTGGTTATTTTTTAAAGATTTATACAACTTTTTCTGCGCAAGAAAGACACCTATTTGGTACTTCTAGGTTTCCCGTCGACTAATTTCGCCAAATTATAAAAATCGTCAAACTAATTGCCAAATTATACATGTTGACATAATTTTTATTTTAAAGAACGAAAAAACAAATAATTAGTAGAAAATTAATAAAAATATTAATAAAAAGTCAAAATAAAAATCACTTAATGACAATTTTAACACGTAATTCGCATTTAATGTCATTGAATGTGACATTTACGATCATCCATTATTGGCATTTAATCTTATAGTTTGGCGATAATTTTTTGGTCGACGGGATAACCTAGAAGTACCACCTATTTATACATACAAGAAGAAGTAAATGGTATAAAAAATAATGATATTATCCATATATAAAATGCTCAAAGCAGTATAAGCACTGGGTTTGGCAAGATTTTTTTTATGTCAGTTTGGCGAAAATATCAAACAGGACATTGGTTATCATTGAATCCCGGTTATTCTTGTTCTTCCTCACAATGCATTCATTGTATATAAGCTTTTTTTCCATTATACATTTCAGCTAATTATTATTATCTTCTGTATTTAAAATGGATGAAACAGAGATTCAAAGAAAAAGAAGATTATGCAATGAACGTCAAAAGAGATGCATGGAAAAACAAATTTCAAAATAAAACAATTGAAAGTATTAAAATCAATGATCATATTGAACCTTCGGAAGATGCAAAGGTTCAAGTACCTGTAAATAAGAAAGAAAACAAAACAGGAAACTTATTTCATGTTTTGCCTTTAGAAATAGCTGGTGTAACATCCACAGATGAAACAAATACTTTTCCAGTTTTTAATGAAACTGTTTCTTCTGAGGAAATAACAAAAGAAATGAAGATTCAACAAAAAAGAATATTAAACAATGAATATCAAAAAACATGGAGAGCAAAACTAACTGACAAATCTAAAGAAACAATATGTACAAGTACAAGTAGAAGAGTTCAGAACATATCTCAGAATATTTTAGAAAAAAAAACAAGCTCAATGTAGCACATGCTCGGTATGCTGCCAAAAAGAAAACATATCTTTCAATCAATCTATCGAAAATCAAAGGGGGGAGGGGGATTATGTTATGCTTCGACCAATGAGGAGAGGGATTGTTATATTTGGTGAGCGTAATTTTTCACCGGCTAGATATTTTCGTAGACAACCTAATTAGAGTACATAGAGTAATCCTTCTATAGTAAAAAAAAAAAAAAAAAAAAAAAAAAAAAACTAGCCTTAAAAGGAATGACTCCTGGAATGATGCTGATGTGGAAGATTTCCGGAACTAACGAATCCGGGTTGTCCACTCCTTCGATAAGTCGAATAGACCAATCAGGAAAGGGCTCCGTCTATGCATCGCCATATGGGTTACCATAAAGAGAGGAAAGGTTACCATCGCCAACAATCGCCAAGTTTGTCGCCAACTTGGCGATATATCGCCAAATTTGGCGACCAAAATTAGTTGTCAAAAGTGACGCCAACTTGGCGATAACTGTAATATTTCGCCAAATTTTTTAATTTCTTTACAACATCAGTCGTTTGATACATCATTTGAGAGGTTTGCAACTGCTTATTCATTTAAAGGATGTCTTGTGTGTTATCACCCATTCTGCTCCCCAGGGGGGACACATTTTTAATTTCTTTACATCCTTACATCATCTTTCTTTTTCTTACATCCCAGATTGTACAGAATGTATATTTTAGTACATACTTCATAGATTCATGTCAATTCTATTAATTCAAATGAGTGTAACACCATTAAAATGCATTTGAAACTTTTTTTTCCCATTGATCGTAATGTAACGGAATACTTTTGATTGTCCCTGTAATTGATCTATGCAACCGATTTTCATAACATTTGAAATGACTCGACAATATTATGTAATAATTATACGTTTTAAATTTCAAACGATTAAAATGCATTTGAAACTTTTTTCTTCATTGACTGTAATGTAACGGAATCCTTTTGATTGTCCCTGTAATTGATTTATCCATCCGATTTTCATAAAATTTGAAATGACTCGACAAAATTATGTAATAATTGTGTATTTTAAATTTCAAACGATTCGGTTGGGTAGTTTTTGCGTTGTTATAGGCGGACAGACGGACAGAAGGACGAACTGAGCGACAATAATAGGTGCTACGTATTTACATAATTACGAAAGCACCTAAAAACGCACTCAGTAATACTGAAGATCTATGAAACATTTTAAAAATTAATCAAGCAGGAAAATAAATCCGTTACTTTTTTTAAAAAACTTTGATTTTAAGCTTTTGTGGTAATCTTTCAACAGTATTTTTTAATCGCTAAAAGAATTTTTTATACTTCGCGTGTGAAAATTAAAAACAATTACGTGTTTTAATAAAATATTGCTTTTTATGACATCATTTTCTTTTTTTTATTTATTTTTATTGCACGCTTCGTTTTAACTTATATTTTGTTTGTGTGTGGAAGTCATTTCTTGTCACTTATTTTTCGGCACGTTTGTCATAGGTGCACCATATTTGGCGCAATATTTTCTAAAGCCTATTTGGCGAAAATGTCTTTGTGGTATAACGCTTGCATATACATTTTTAATTATTTTCTATTATTTTCAAAAGGAACTTACAGTAAATAAAAAATATGTAATTAATTACTATAGAAAAATAATAACTTATGTAAGTAAAAAAATGAATATAAATAAACATTTTATTACTAAAAAAACAATATTAGCTAGGTTGCTATTTCGGACAAAATAATGCTATTTTCACGCCAGTTATGTGACATCTGCGCTCATTTTTCACCAAATTTCTTGTTGTAGATCTTTGAAATTTGGAATACGTATGAATACCTTAGAGCAATACAAGAATTGGACAGTGATTTTTTTTTTTTTAATTCGACAGCTAATTGGTACAATGGTGGTTATTTTTTAAAGATTTATACAACTTTTTCTGCGCAAGAAAGACACCTATTTGGTACTTCTAGGTTTCCCGTCGACTAATTTCGCCAAATTATAAAAATCGTCAAACTAATTGCCAAATTATACATGTTGACATAATTTTTATTTTAAAGAACGAAAAAACAAATAATTAGTAGAAAATTAATAAAAATATTAATAAAAAGTCAAAATAAAAATCAATGACATTTTTAACACGTAAATCGCATTTAATGTCATTGAATGTGACATTTACGATCATCCATTATTGGCATTTAATCTTATAGTTTGGCGATAATTTTTTGGTCGACGGGATAACCTAGAAGTACCACCTATTTATATATACAAGAAGAAGTAAATGGTATAAAAAATAATGATATTATCCATATATAAAATGCTCAAAGCAGTATAAGCACTGGGTTTGGCAAGATTTTTTTTATGTCAGTTTGGCGAAAATATCAAACAGGACATTGGTTATCATTGAATCCCGGTTATTCTTGTTCTTCCTCACAATGCATTCATTGTATATAAGCTTTTTTTCCATTATACATTTCAGCTAATTATTATTATCTTCTGTATTTAAAATGGATGAAACAGAGATTCAAAGAAAAAGAAGATTATGCAATGAACGTCAAAAGAGATGCATGGAAAAACAAATTTCAAAATAAAACAATTGAAAGTATTAAAATCAATGATCATATTGAACCTTCGGAAGATGCAAAGGTTCAAGTACCTGTAAATAAGAAAGAAAACAAAACAGGAAACTTATTTCATGTTTTGCCTTTAGAAATAGCTGGTGTAACATCCACAGATGAAACAAATACTTTTCCAGTTTTTAATGAAACTGTTTCTTCTGAGGAAATAACAAAAGAAATGAAGATTCAACAAAAAAGAATATTAAACAATGAATATCAAAAAACATGGAGAGCAAAACTAACTGACAAATCTAAAGAAACAATATGTACAAGTACAAGTAGAAGAGTTCAGAACATATCTCAGAATATTTTAGAAAAAAAAACAAGCTCAATGTAGCACATGCTCGGTATGCTGCCAAAAAGAAAACATATCTTTCAATCAATCTATCGAAAATCAAAGGGGGGAGGGGGATTATGTTATGCTTCGACCAATGAGGAGAGGGATTGTTATATTTGGTGAGCGTAATTTTTCACCGGCTAGATATTTTCGTAGACAACCTAATTAGAGTACATAGAGTAATCCTTCTATAGTAAAAAAAAAAAAAAAAAAAAAAAAAAAAAAAAAAAAGCCTTAAAAGGAATGACTCCTGGAATGATGCTGATGTGTAAGATTTCCGGAAAAAACGAATCCGGGTGGTCTACTACTTCCACGTGTCGAATAGACCAATCAGAAAATGGCTCCATCTATGCATCGCCAAGCGATTCCAACCAGGTTTGCAAAGTAATACCGAATGGAATCGCGAAGCGATTACGCAGGGGGTTGGCGAGCGTAGGGAGCAGGGGGCGGAGTCCACATATAGTTTAAAAGAATTGTAACTGCTCATTCCAGTTATGCATGTTAGGGACGCTGCATCCCACGTTGCCCCCCAAAAGGGGAAGGGAAGGGTCTGCAAAGAGGGGGGGGGGGATTTAAAAAGTTCCCCCAAAGGGGAACTTTTTTAATTTTTATCCACAGCACTCGTGTTGCATATCTTTAGAAAGGTCTGAAAATGCCTTATCCTATTATGGATGTCTTGTGTATCCCCCTCTGCTCTGTCCTCCAGGGGGGGGGGCACATTTTTAATTTCTTTACAACACCAGTCGTGTGACACATCATTTGAAAGGTTTGCAACTGCTTATTCATATTATGGATATCTTGTATGTCACCCCCCACCACTCTGCCCCGCCCAGGGGGGCACATTTTTAATTTCTGTACAACACCAGTCGTGTGACACATCATTTGAAAGATCTGCAACTGCTTATTCATATTATGGATGTCTTGTGTGTCAACCCCCTCTGCACCCCAGGGGGGGCACATTTTTAATTTCTATACAACACCAGTCATGTGACATATCATTTGAAATGTCTGCAACTGCTTATTCATATTATGGCTGTCTTGTGTGTCACTCCCCACTCTGCTCCCGCCAGGTGGGGCACATTTTTAATTTCTTTTCAACACCAGTCGTGTGACACATCATTGGAAAGGTCTGCAACTGCTTATTCATATTATGGATGTCTTGTGTGTCACCCCCACACTCTGCTCCCATCAGGGGGGGGCACATTTTTAATTCCTTTACAACACTAGTCGTGTGACACATCGTTTGAAAGGTCCGCAACTGCTTATTCATATTATGGATGTCTTGTGTGTCAACCCGCCACTCCCCCCCAAGGAGGGGCACATTTTTAATTTCTTTACAACACCAGTCGTGTGACACATCATTTGAAAGGTCTGCAACTGCTTATTCATACCATGGAATATTGGCGAGCGCAGCAAGCAGGGGTAGCCAATAATGTGGAATCGCGAAGCGATTATGCGGGGGGTTGGCAAGCATAGCGAGCAGGGGGGCGGGGCCCCCCTAGTAATAATAAAAGGGATAAACATTATTGCTTTTATATGAAAATAAATAAGCCTAGAAAATAGTTTTGATACCATATTATAGTTTTTATACATCTGTATCTTATTAGGGTCATCCATAAATATCATACATTTTTTCAATATTTTTACTCCCCCCCTCCCCCTCCTTTGTCACTAACAAGAAGAGGATGCGAGGCTTGTGTGAGGCCCCTTATGCAAATTAAAAAAAAATAAGGTGATTAAGCAGTTTTTGGAACTCAAATACCAGAAAAAATAACAATAAAGGGGGGGGGGGGGGAGAAAGGAAGAAAAGCACTTATAGCACTTAAAGGTTGAAAATAATTTTTTATTTTAAATTTAGCACTCAAAGTAAAAATTATGAAGCACTAATAAAAATATTCCATGTTAATTGGAACTTTAATCACATTCTTTTTTTAATTTATTGATATTTAGGTTCTTTGATTTTCATTTTTGGCAATTTTCTTTTAACCAGGGTGAAACTATATGGGGCACATGTTCTGATTGCCAGAATGAAAAGCGAAGGAGGGCACCAAATGAAGAATTTGTCATTTCATACAAAAATGTATATATATGAAATAAAAGATGCTCAAAGCTAATGTTAAATCTATGGGAGTATTTTTTACAAATTTATGAAAGTAACTTTATGTATAAAAAAATCATTATGTAAGTGAGAAATTTTAAAAAGAATGCTCTCATAGGTTTAACATTTGTAATCTTGTTTCTTCATATAACTAGCATATCCTCTTAACATTCAAGCTGATGTTAATCTTATGGGAGCATTGTATTATAAATATTGTATTTATTATAAAAGGATTTATATTTTTAAACTTTTTTTTATTTATTTTTTTTTATTTATTTATTTTTTTTTTTTAGCAAAGGGTACCAGAGTTAGTAAACTGTTATTTTGTGCAAGGGAGGGGGGGGGGGGTGCAAAATTTATGTTTGCTTCAGATAAAAAAGAAAAAAAAGATTTTTTTTTTTTAACCTCCAGATTATTTGCAAAACAGTTATTTTGTTCCTTTAAAAATACTAAGAATCCTCTTTAAAGAACACTGGTTCTCCATTTTCTACTTTTAAAAATACTTAAAGTATTCATAATTATAATCAGTATGCAAGTCAAAAGTACTTGGTAATTGAAATTATGCTATCATTTTCTCTTTAATTTTGCATCTTTATTTATCTACTGCAATTGTTACTCTAACAAACCTATGTTTACTGTTGAATCACTGGAAAAAAGATTTAAAAAAAAAAAAAAAAAAAAAAACCCTGAAAACTAATTACTTAAGAAATAACAATTGTTTTTTCATTGAAAAACAAAAATTTAATTAAAGTTAATTGAATATAAAAAACACAGTTAAAAATTACTTAAGTTTCAAAACAGAAGGTTAACCATTTAGACGCCGAATTAATATCGCAATGTAACAATAATTTTGTTTTTTCTATATTACAGCTTCAAATGTTATAATCTATGCATACAAATTTAGAAAATAGCAAACAAACATATTCCTGCAGTTTTTTTGGCTGTTTTCATTCCAGTGTTTGCATTTTGGAACATGATTATTGATTGACAATCTATGCAAATATAATAAATTATTTTCCGCTATATGCTATTGTTCTTGAGTATTTTTCCAAATTCCAAAAACATTTAGATTCTTAGCGGTCAAATGTAAGTAATATAGAGAAAACGATAAAAGCAAATAATATACTTTTTATGCAAATTAATGAGTTTACATATTCCTTAATACCTGTGATAAATGCTTAAACATAAATATTTTCATTTCAAAAGTTCAAATCAAACTTATATTTTATAGGAAAAATAAGGACATTGTTATTATGTTGGAAAAATATATGTTTTGTATTACAAATAATGCAATGTTCCCATTTGGGAACATTGGCGTTTAAACGGTTAAAACTGATAAAATTAGTAAAAAGCAAAAGCATTGACAGATAAGAGAATTGGTACTACTACTTCAATGCTTCATGATAGAAGCCTTTTCTTCCAGACAAAATAAATGAAAAAGCGAGTAAAGTAAGGTGCGAAGTATGATTTTATTTTGAAGTTTAAGGAAGAGGTTCCTTTAACGAAGCATTCAAACATTTAAATGCTAAATTAATATTGACTACTTGAGCTTTTTATTATATGCAATGCATTTGCGACATATTTGAGATAATTTTATAAGCAATAATGATTCACATCAAAACTGTCCTTAGGTAAGATACTGGCTGTGCCCCTCTTATTACTGATTAAAGAACAATTTCATTGTCTTACATGGTTATAAAGTAGATTTTAGTAAATATATGACTTCTAAAAACCAACATAATGAAAAGCCGATGTAACCCAAATAAATGTAGCATTTGGCTATTTCAAAGTTTCATACAAGGAGATCAATCTTTTATCACCAGACAAAATAGAAAAGTGAAAAATGTCTGTATTAACACTATGCAACATATACTTTGCTGCTTATTATTCCTCGCTACCTGTTTCACCTGTTTTCACTTAAGAAAAGCTTTTTGTAAAGACTTCTTCTTTCTCCCCCTGTTTGTGTTTTTCTTTATATCAGTTTTTATAAATCAACTACACATATTAACAGAATCAGTTTTTATGCATCATATCATCATTTTACGTGCTCTGAGAAAAGTCCCTTCCCTCTCTCCCATATACACTCATCTATTTCTCTTTGTTATTAAAAGCTGAGTATTGTTTGAGAAAAAATTGCTTGACAACACAATATCTAAATGAATTATTTTTTAATTAAAAACTAGCCAATTAATACTTAGTGACTTTATATGGATAAAAAAAAGTTTATCATTTTATAAAATAATAGCCCACAGCACATTTGAATAAATTTGTTTTAATTGTTATTTGTTTAGTAAACAGTTTTCCAAAACAACAAAAATATTTATGTGTTGATATGTACACATATATTCATTTAGCATATTAAGTAGAATTATATTCTGCACATATAATTAAATTAGTTAAATATTTTTTTATATTTTTATTATCATCATCACCACAATTTTAAAATTAAAAGCCATGATTCCAAATTTAAAATATATATACTTTTTTTTTACTTTACATAAAATTTATATTGGAATAAAACTTTTCTAGACACGTAAACAAAAATGATAATTAATCCAAAAATGTAAATAGTAGTATTTAAATAAGAATCAAGAGTAAAATAATTGTAATTGTAACCCCCCCCCCCTCAAAAAAAAGTATATGTATATATATATATATAAACTAAGTTGCAATGGTGGTTTAATAAAAGTATGTAAATAGCATCATATTAAAAAATAAAAACAAACTGTATGAAGTAGTGGCTAAAGTAAATAGCTAAGCAAACGTAAAAGTTTGTTTGTTTGTTTGTTTGGAGGGGGGGGGGGATTTTTGAGACTTATACAAACGTAAAAGTATCAAAGTGCTATCAAAAAGCAAGCTTGTAAATAAACAAAAAACCACGCTGTCGTTTGATTTAAATGTCCTTTGCATTTGATATGCCCTTTCTTGCTCCTTATTGGCTTATCATTCATCGAAATCGTTTGCAATCGATGCGCTTTTTGGTAATTTTGCAGACGGCAGTAACTACATGTAACTACATGCAAGCGTTACAAATGCATGAGTATTTGCAGACCTATTGCAAGTATATCGTCATCCTATTGCAATTTGGCTCATTTGCAAGCGTTACGTTTGCATGTACTCCTTAAAGTGCTATTACACGTAAAAATTGCAAGCGACAAAAATCACCTGCGTTTTTTCGTGTTCTTAGCATTTCATTGGCTGTTCGAGAAGAGTCTTTATCATCATTTGGATTTCCAAGCATTTGATTGGCTCTTACGGCGAGTCGATTCGTTCCAGGCGTCAAAGACGCTCCGACACAAGAGAATCGCGCGCTAACCAAGCGACTCCCCTGCTCCCATAGGATAACATGAAGACGCCTGCAGCACGACACGTGTTAATAGCACTTTTAGACTCTCGCTCAAAGTGCGAGCGACAAAAATCGCCTGCGTTTTTTCGTTTTCTTAGCATTTCATTGGCTGTTCGAGAAGAGTCTTTACCATCATTTGGATTTCCAAGCATTTGATTGGCTCTTACAGGTGAGTAGCTTCATTCCAGGCGTCAAAAACGCTCCGATACACGAGAATCGCGCGCTAACCAAGCGACTTTTCTTTTCCCATAGGATAACATGGAGACGCCTGCGATTTGACGCCTGCAGCAGCGTACGTGTAATAGCACCTTTAGATCCACAATGGCAATCTTTTCGTAAGCCGACATGTCTGCCTTCCGTCACGTGACGGAGGGCAGATTTAGCGCGCCAAACCGGTTTTTCTCCCGCCAGCTTGTAGTTTCGCTTCTATGTTTACATTTATTTTACTGCGAGAATGCAATCTGAAAGTTGCCAATAAAGCGATCACCGCCAAAAAACAGCATCTTTTCGCCAAAGATGTTGGATTCGAAACCATGCGGAGATAACAATGGGATGTGTCGTCTACGTATATTAAGTTGTATTTACACTATGGAGTATGGATTATCAGGTCTACAAGCTCCGCGAGGTCTCCCGGTCCTTGGTTTATGAGGGTCTGCGAGGTCTCCGAGGCACGGTCTCTGTGCTCTAGACCATGGCTTTAAAGTACTAGACCCAACCAATCAGCGTTCTTCAATAGTTGTTTATTCCGCCATTTTAAAAGCTGGAGCGAATTTGATGAAGCAGACGGAAGCTTATAATTTTAGGAATTTAAACATTAAAGGTACGTAAAGTTTTTCAGATATTTTTAATTTTTCACTACATTGTTTCATAACTGCAGAACTTTATTTTACAAAGCTATACATTCGTAAATTATTATTTTTATTTACATACTAGCTGTTCTGCCCGGTGTTGCCCGGGTTCATCAAAAAATAACAAGAATTGCGAAAAAACTTTAAAAATCATAATAAAAACCTCGAAAAATTTAAAAAATGCTGCACGAATTTCGTCTAAACTTCGTTAAAAAGAGATGGGCTAGAAAATTGAAGTTGGATTATTTTTACTAATGCGGAAAAATCTTACAAATCGCAAAAAAAAAAAAAAAAAAAATTATAAATCTCATAAAAATATAAAACAAATTTCAAAAATTGTGTTTCAAAATTCGAATAAACTTTGAAGAAAAGAGATCAGAATTTAATAAATTCGGCCAAAAATTGAACCTCTAAAAAATCGAAGCGGGTCGCGAAGAAACGTAAACATCGCTTTAAAAATGGCAAAAATTTCAAAAATCACGGAACTCAAAATTTATTCTACTTGGATAAATGTTTTGAATCTAATTAATTTGATAACGTAAAAAGCATTGAAATACGAAAAAAACTGCTAAAAAATCTGCTAAATCTTTAATCGCACAGGAGAAAATTTAGCATATTAACGAAAAAATTAAAAACCGAATTCCTTTTCCGTATCTGAAAAAAATCGCCGTAAACTCAAAAAAAAAAAAAAAAAAAAAAAAAAAGCATACTGCATTAAAAATTGCTGTAGATCAAAATAAGAGAGCAAAACAATTACCGTAAAGGATAAAAATTTGAAACCAAACTCTTATTAGTCTAGAAATTTAAAATCGAATTCCTTTGAAAAATGTTAAAAGACTGAGAAAACCCAAAAATTGCATTGAAAATTGTAATGAAAGTCGTAAAACATTAAAAAATCCCTAGGGTAAAAATTCACTGTTATAATATAAAATATTGTAATCAAGAAATTAACCATATTAACCAAAAAGTTTGAAATCGAAATCGATTTCCGGATGTAAAAATATCGCCCACGGAACTTGAAGAATGGCTAAAAATTACATTGAAAATTGCATTAAAAATAGCTAAATATTTGGAAGTCAATGCTTAAAAAAATAATATTAAGGCAGGGAGGGGGGGGGGGGGTTATGATCGAAATCATTCATAAATTACAAAATGTAGGCATGGAACGCCAAAATCATATTAAGAGATAAAACATTGCAATCGAAAAATAACTACATTAAACAAAATGCTTGAAATCAAAATTGGTTTCTGAATGGCAGAAAATCGCCAAGAAACTTAAAAAAATGGCTAAAAATCGTATCGAAAACTATATTAAAAATCGCTGAATATTTAAAAGTCATGGCTGTAAAAATTTAATATTCAGTCGAAAATATTGTAATCGGAAATCATTCATGAATAAAGAAAAGTCAACACGGAACACCTAAAATACCCCAAACTAACTAAAAATTACATTGAATATCGCATTAGAAATTGGCAAAATTCATAAAAGCGTGGAGAACAAATTGTACTATTTATGCTAAAAGTTAGAAACCGAAATTCTTTTATCGATGTCAACAACTGTCACAGAACTTGAAAAATCACTATAAAACAGATTAAAAATCAGTAAAATTCAAAAATCCGGACAAAATTTGTCATAGTAAGATAAACATTTATATCAAATTCCTGCGGACATAATTTACCATAATGGGACAAAACATTGAAATCTGAACTCTTTCATTAGTTAAAAAATATCGACACAAAACTTGCTAAACATTTTATGAAAATACACAAAAAATCTGAATCATTGATGTCAAAATTTACTACATTAAGCTATAAATTATTTAAAAATTTCTTTTCCAATTGTGAAAAAATTGCCGTGGACTCGAAAACATCTAAAAATTGTATTCAAAAATTCATTACAAATCGTTTCAAATTTAAAAATAGCGGGGGACAACATTTACATTAATAGAGTAAAATAGTGTAATCTGAATTATTTCTTAAATACGAATGAAAAAATCGGCGCAAAGCGTGAGAAATAATGAAAACATTGCTAAAAATTGCATTAAAAAATCACTAAATTTCAAAATTCGTAAATGAAGTGTAAATGTTTGAAATTAATTTCCTTTTCGAAATTTCCAAAAATAGCCGTGAAATTCAAAAAACCAATACAAAACCATTGAAAAATTCATTAAAAATCGCTAAATGTAAATACATCCCGTGAATAAAGAAATATTCTAGTCGTGTAAAACGTAGCAACCATTCTTTTTTACATGAATTACAAAAAAATCGACGCAGAACACAAAATATATCAACAATCACATTGAAAATCGACAAAATTAACAGAGCATCGCCAGTACTTTAAAAATTTTAACATGCGTTATAAACTACCTTAAAGTGTAAAACAGATCTCCTTATTACATTTCCTAATTTTGTTCGCGCCCCTCCTTTCACGCACCCTGAAATGTGTCACACCATTCTTTGTTTACATTTTTTATCATGTATTATAAACCATTTTAAAATTTAAAATAAATCACATTGTTATATTTCCAAATTTTAACAAAATCGCGTTCTGTTAGTTCCATTTTGATGGAAAATACTCTTTTTTCTCTTCATTAAAAACTGTTTGTTTTTAAATCACTCGCCAGATGGAAGCACCATGAAACTCTTGTCCTGAAACCAAGAAAAGAACTCTCTAAAAACTTTCTTTGACGTCACATTTATTCTGCGAAGCTACTCTCACTCGAAAATGATTCTAAGCTGGTGATGTTTACCTTTTTCCTGAAACTGTTAAATCGGAAGCAAAGTATTCAGCTCCGATAATATTTCTTTTTAAAAAACTTTAAGATTTAAACATTTAAATTCTACTTATCTTTGTGTTTACGTAAATTGTGCTGTGAATTTTTCTATTTGTATAATTAAAGAAGTCATCTTTCCCAAAACGGAAGTGAACAAATTATTTGTTCCATAATACAAAGTAATAAAATAATAACATATTATTATTCCAGTAACTTCTAAGCAGGCCTAAAGAAGATGAAAGTTATTATGTCCGAAGAAGATTCCTAGAAAGGTAGGCCTGAACTTATATATTTTTCTTTTTATTGAAATATCACTTAACCGAAACAGAACTCACGCCCTTTAGATTATGAGTTCTGAGATATTCTTATATATAAATAAAAGAGCTTGCCCATGATTATATTATTTGAAAGTATTAAAATATAAACAGTCTTTTGAAAATATATATATGATTGTTAAATAAACGATTGAATTAATATAATTGAATAACGATTGAATTGATGTTGATTTGAATTAATATAATGGCTACCAGTAATAGCCCTTATTGAAAAGCTGAATGAACAAAATTATAGTAATTGGGCATTTAAGATTGAAAATCTTCTCCAAAAGGAAAACGTTTTTTCAGTAATCAAAGATCCTCCACCGGATCCTGTCACTGCCCAATGGACCAAAGATAATGTTAAAGCAAAATCTATTATTAATCTGTGTATAGAAGATTCGCAAATAATTCATGTGAAACATCTAGTAAATGCTAAAGATATTTGGGAGGCTTTGAAAAACGTTCATTTAAGAAGTACTCTTTCTTCCAAATTTTTTCTTTTAAGAAAATTATATTCTCAAAAATTGAATGAGGGGGGAGACATGATCTCCCATATCAATAATATTTTATCCATCAAAGATAAATTATTTGCTATTGGCGAGGAAATCCCTGACTCGCATATATGTGCCCTCTTGCTTTGCTCCCTGCCTAGGTCTTATGACCCAATGGTTACTGCGTTAGAAGCTAGCGAGACGGATCTAACTTTAAATTACGTAAAAAATAAATTGATTGATGAATATAAACATAGATGTGAAAACAGAGACGCGAGTTCAAATTCGCGAGATTCGGCTTACAAAGCAATAAATAAACCTGAGAATCGTGAAGCCGTTTCGAGCTCACGCGACTCAGCATATAAGGTAGTAAATAAAAATGCTAGAAATAAGAAATTTTGCACGTTTTGCAAACGAGACAACCATGTACGCGAAAATTGTTATCATTTAAAGAATAAAATGCAAAATGATAACCCGAGAAATAATCCAAATCGAAATAAGTTTTATAATAATTCAAACTCTTTCAGAAATAATTCGGGAAATTACAAAGGTAATCAAGGTAATGTAAGGGATACTTCCAACTTCTGTTTTAAAGGTAATGTTGACGCAGAAATAGGTACGAATAATTTTTCTACCTCAACGAATTCGGAAGAAAACATTTATAAGTTCTCCGAACAAAATTATCCCGCGTGCGATTTAAAGTCTGCTAATAGCGCACAAGAACTTAATGTGAATAAATTCGTTATCGATTCCGGGTGCACAAGACATGTAGCATTCGCAAAAGAAAATTTCATAAACTTTAAAACCGGAAATTTTGGTAGCATAATGATAGCGGATGGAAATAAACTAGGTTCACATGGTATGGGTATGGGTGATATTAAACTTTGTACAAATTCACCACATCAAATTATACTTAAAGATGTTCTTTATTGTCCTGAATTACAAAGTAATTTATTATCAGTTAAGAGAGCAACAGAAAACGACTTTAAAGTCTTTTTTGAAAAAGATTCTTGTAACTTTGTTAAAGACAATAACATAGTTTTAACAGCGGAGTTAAATAATAATCTATATGAAATTTCTCCTAAAGATGAGTACGGATATGCTGTCAAAACACAAATGTTTTGTGATAATCCGAATTGTATTACAACTTGGCATAAACACCTAGGACACAAAAATTTTGAATCAATCAAATATCTTGTGAATCATAAGTTAGCGGATGGTATAACTTTAAGTAAGTGTAAACATGATAATATATGTACTAAATGTATCGAAGGGAAAATGTCACAATTACCTTATCCAAAGGTAGCATCAAATAGATCTAACGAAGTCCTTTCACTAATCCACAGTGATATCTGCGGTCCTATGAAGACGGAAACATTCTCAGCTAAAAGGTACTTTATTACTTTCATTGATGATTTTAGCAGGTTTACTATGGTTTATTTACTTTCGCACAAATCGGAAGCCCTAGAAAAATTTAAAGATTTCTCTGCACTAGGAAAAAATAAATTTGGTAAACAAATAAAGGCATTTAGATCGGATAATGCAGGGGAATATCTTGGGGAAAATTTTGAAGATTATTTAACCCTTAACGGTATCGAACGCCAATTAAGTGTACCATTTTGCTCACCTCAAAATGGTGTTGCTGAAAGAAAAAACCGTACCCTTGTAGAAATGGCGCGCACAATGCTGTCAGACGCAAATCTACCAAGACAATTTTGGGGTGAAGCAATTCTCACTGCCACTTATTTAACAAATAGGCTGCCAACCAAAGCAAACAATAACATAACCCCATTTGAACTTTGGAATAATCGTAAACCAAATTTGTCACACATAAAAACATTTGGTTGCAAGGCATACGCCTATGTAGAAAAATCTAAAAGGGCTAAATTCGATGAGAAAGCCATTGAAGGCATTTTCTTGGGATATGACCAAAGGAGCAAGGGATATAGAATATATATCGGGGATAATAGAGTAATGATATCTAGATCAGTAAAATTTCTAGAAAATGTAAAAAATGATACTAAACAAGACGAAAATAACATTTCGACCCCAACCGAAGTTGCTCAAATTGAATTAGATGGTGATAAACATGACGCGGACGCAATTCCACATCAGAGTAAAATACAGCTTAGAAGATCGGGAAGAGAAAACAGGGGAGTACCTCCCGATAGGTATGGAATTAGCACAAACATGTGTCAGGTTGAGGAACCCAAAACTTGGGAAGATATAGAAAATATGAAAGACCCAAAAATTAAAAATAATTGGCTAGCAGCTACAGATGAGGAATTCAATTCACTTATGCAAAATAAAACTTGGGAATTAATCGACCCACCTCCGGGAAAACATATTATAGGTTGTAAATGGACTTTTAAAACAAAACGCAATGCACGTGGAGAAATAGAACGCTACAAGGCGAGACTTGTTGCGAAGGGTTATTCGCAAAAATTCGGGTGCGATTATGATGAAACTTTTGCCCCTGTCGTGGCGCACACCACAATAAGAAGTTTCCTAAATGCTGCTGTATATAAAAATTTAGATATAATTCATTTAGATGTAAAAACAGCATTTTTGCACGGAAACTTAGACGAAGAGGTATTCATGAAACAACCCGAGGGATATATAGTAGAAGATCAAAAGGAAAAGGTGTGTAAACTGAATAAGGCTATTTACGGGCTAAAACAGGCTGCTAGAGCCTGGCACCTAAAAATTAGTCAAACACTCAAAAACATGGGATTTAAACAGTGCACATCAGATTTATGCTTATTCAAACGAAATAAAAACGGAAACTTGTCTTATATTATAGTGTATGTCGACGATATTTTAGTAGCAGGAAAGAAAAGGGATACCGAAGAGATATACAAAGAGTTATCAAGGGAATATGAAATAAAATCGTTAGGTAAAGTATCGCATTATTTGGGGATAAATATCAAACAAACAGAAGATGGAAGTCTAATGTTAGATCAAGAAAATAAAATTGACGAAATTGTTAGGAAATTTAACTTAGTAAATTCTAAATCAACTTATACTCCCATGAATACGGATTATTTTAATTTAGATCCTGATAGTAAACTAATGAGTGATAATACCCTTTATCGACAAGCAGTGGGGGCACTCTTATATATCTCCACCATCACCAGACCTGATATATCTGCCTGTGTTGAACATATTAGGTAGAAGAAACGAAAAACCTAGAGAAGTAGATTGGTTAGCCGGGAAAAAGGTTGAAAAGGTTATTCGATACTTAAAAACGACCAAAGATCTCAAACTACTAATTGATAAAAATAAAAAGCCCGTCTTAACAGCATATTGTGATGCTGATTGGGCATCAGATAAAAGTGACCGGAAGTCCACTACCGACAATATCTTAAAATTGGGCAACAACTTGTTAAGCTGGACAAGCAGAAAACAGTCCAGTGTCGCACTCTCCTCCACTGAGGCAGAATACATTTCTGTCTCAAACACCTGTCAAGAAATGGAGTGGTTACTGGCATTATTAACAGATTTAGACCTACCACAAACCTTACCGATTTCGATCTATGAAGATAATATTCCATGCATAAAAATCTCAAAGAATGAGAAACATCTATCAAGGAGCAAACACGTAAGTGTCAAATACTACAACGTAAAGACTATGATAGAAAACGGAACAATGTGTCTATACTATTGTCCTTCAAAGCAAATGATTGCTGATATCATGACAAAACCCCTTGCGAAACCTCAGTTTGAAACTTTGAGATCTCAGCTGCAACTGAGGCTAGCACTTTGAAAACAAAAGTGGGGGTGATGGAAAAGACTCTTTTTTCTCTTCATTAAAAACTGTTTGTTTTTAAATCACTCGCCAGATGGAAGCACCATGAAACTCTTGTCCTGAAACCAAGAAAAGAACTCTCTAAAAACTTTCTTTGACGTCACATTTATTCTGCGAAGCTACTCTCACTCGAAAATGATTCTAAGCTGGTGATGTTTACCTTTTTCCTGAAACTGTTAATTCGGAAGCAAAGTATTCAGCTCCGATAATATTTCTTTTTAAAAAACTTTAAGATTTAAACATTTAAATTCTACTTATCTTTGTGTTTACGTAAATTGTGCTGTGAATTTTTCTATTTGTATAATTAAAGAAGTCATCTTTCCCAAAACGGAAGTGAACAAATTATTTGTTCCATAATACACAGTAATAAAATAATAATATATTATTATTCCAGTAATTTCTAAGCAGGCCTAAAGAAGATGAAAGTTATTATGTCCGAAGAAGATTCCTAGAAAGGTAGGCCTGAACTTATATATTTTTCTTTTTATTGAAATATCACTTAACCGAAACAGAACTCACGCCCTTTACATTTTTCACCACCAGCTAGCGCACTCTATTCTTCAAAAATTTATCAAAACGATACTCTGTTAAACAACCTATCAGGTGATATATTACTTGAGGGGGTAGCGGTCTTAAGCAGGAATTTAAGATAGTTTATGAAATTGCTATTCGAAAATAGTGGTACCTAAATTTGACATTTTAGGTAGATTTCACAAAAAAAATACAACTTATTGCATTCGCTACAGCTCAAGTTTTTGATAGAACAACTATGAAAAAATAGATGCTAAACGCAAAAATCTTTAAAAAACGTTAAAAATCGCATTGAAAATCGCATTAAAAATAATTTAAAATCTAAAAATCCTAACAAACAACAAAATTTAGGGCATTAGGCTAAAAGTTTAAAACGATTTTCTTTTTATTAATCTCAAAAAATAGCTGCAAAATGAGAAAAAAACACTAAAAATCGCATTAAAAATTCGTTAAAAATTCAAAAATTGCTGTACAAATTCCGAATAAACTTTGTTGAAAAGAGAAAAAAAAATTGCTATTTTAGGTTAAAAGAATGAAACCGTATTCCTTTCACTAATGGGATAAAACCGCAAAAATAACGCTAAAAATCGTCAAAAAAATTATTTAAAAAAATCTAAACAAAAAATCGAAAATAGGGCTTCGAGGTGCAAAACTGCATGTAAAAAAGTACCTTCCCTCCAAATTTTGTAACTCTACGTGCAGCAGTCTCTTCAGAACACTGCTCACAGACAAACATCCTTCTCTCTTTATTATTATAGATTACGCTACTAAAATTCATTTGTTAGTCATCTGACTTTTTATATTAACAAACTCTTTATAAAGCTATTTATTCTTAAATACTTTAATTTATATATTCTTGTACTTGTATACTATGTTCAGGGCCGATGACAGGTTTCACGGGCCCCTGGGCAGGCAAAAATTACGGGCCCCTACAAGAAAAAGTATAAAAATCTGCTGCTTAATCGAATCAGTGATATATATGTTTTTTTAACTTAAGAACATAATGTTTATTGTCTTTTATTTGAATCAAAACTACTACCCCTAATTGAATCAGGTTCAGATATACAAACAGGTTTAATTTTAAAGGTGATTGTTAAACTTTGATTGAATTTTGAAAGTCGGCAAAATTTCTTTCGTCTGGGCACTTTAAAGAAAATCGTGGCGCATCTCTGTTTTGGTCAGAAAATAATAAGATTAAGCAATTTTTGAACTTTATTTTGTTCTTTTAATAAGATTAAAAAGTACATTTTCAAAACATTTGAACAATAAAAATGGCTCCAAAAGTTCTTATTCTTGAGTTCCAGTTTTTCTTCACTTTCGTAGGAGGCCTTAAAAGGACAATTTTAAATGTATTTATAGCCTGCAAATCTTCTTTCTTCTGAGTACGTTTAATAGAATGTTGACAAATCGAGAACATTTGGCTGAAAGAAGTAATAGCATTAAGGAAGTTTTGAAACTTATTGGGGCCCCCAATGAGATTAAAGGCAAAAATTAAAAAAAAAAATGAATAAAAAAGGGGGTTTAAAATTTTTGAATCGTGGGCTCTAATTTTTTCTCATTTTTATAAGCCCTAGAAAAGAGAATTTAAAAAGAATTTAGAACCTGCAAAATTTCTTTCATCTGGACACCTTTAAAAAGAATGCTGGCTATAGAAAGAAAGTACATATCTGTTTTGGTTAAAAGAAGTAATAGTATTAAGGAAGCATTGGAACTTATTGGGCTTTCCAACAAGATTGCACGTTTTAAAAACGTTTGAATAATAAAAATGAGGACTAAAAGGTTTGAATCTTGAGTTTCAACTTTTCATCACTTTTAGACTTTTAGGGGATCCCCAAAAAGACAATTTAAAAAGTATTTAGAGCCTGCAAAATTTCATCAGGATAACTTTAAAAAGAATTTTGACATTATATAGAAAGAAAACACTTTTATTTAAAGGAAGTAATAGAATTAAGATGTTATGAAACTTGTTATGGCCCTGACGAGATTGAAAAGCATATTTTTTAAACATTTGAATGAAAAAAAAAATGGGTTTAAAATTTTTGAATCTTGGATTCCAACTTTTCTGCACTTTTATAGAAATGACTAAAAAAACAATTTAAAAAGAATTTAAAGTCTGTAGAATTTCTTACATCTGGGAACCTTTGAAAAGAGTGGTTGCTGTAGGAAAAAGCATATATCCAGTGGTAAATTCTGGGAATGACCCGGGGGAGGGAGACATTCTTGTTGTAGCAAAGAGATGTCCCTCTACGAAAGATTTGAGATTTGCATTTTCATTGGCCAAAAGGTGCAGTCCCCCCCCATCTTCTTACCCCGGAGTCAGAAAAATCCCTTACTCAGAAAAGTGTCTGAAATTAACACTGCGCATATCTGTTTTGGTTTTTAAAAAAATATACTATTAAGGAAGTTTTTGGTCTGAAAGTTTGAATCTTTGGTTTCATCTTTTTTCCCATAGATAAGGCCCCTCAAGAAGGGACATGTATAAAGAATGGTGAGTATAGAAAGAAAGCAAATATCTATTTATTATATATCAAAATTTAACCAAAATCTTTGACAAAAAAAAAAAAAAAAAAAGAATTTTGATAAAGCAAAATAAAACGTTATTAAAACATACATTTAAAACAATGATTTAAAAATATATTTTTCGGCTCAAAGGAACAATAGCTTACTACTAGGGACCCTGAATTTTGGAGTTGATCGCTACGGCGCTGGACTAGGGACTAGCAATTTTAAGGGAAGGTGGTGGATTTTGAATATTATTTAAAAATTTACGCATACTGAATTTCGTGTTTAATAAAGTTTGTGAGTTTGATATTTTAAAAGATACTAATAGAAATATATTAACGTATTTCTGTTTTCAGAGATTTTTCTTTCTTTTTTTTTATCTTTTCATAATAATGGCTTTTATTTAAGCTCGCTCGTCAGGTCTAGGAGAAAGAACTGGAGACCTGGAACAAAGGTGAGATGGGCCCTATTGCATATCCTGTATATAATGGATGCATGCATTTAATACAAAATCGATCCTCACAGTGCCCAAGCTTAGAGCCCAATACAACCCCAATATCTCCTATTGCCCACTGTGTATGTCTCAGTCACTCGCACAATAATATTTTAACTAAAGTAATTACCGAAATCTACAGCCTGATACCAATACAATGCCTAATGAGACATCGGGATTGCAATGAATAAGACATGGGAGACAAATGATGGAACTAAGCGATGACCCTTTTTTGCCTTAAAGGCATAAGCACGGTGATCGGCTATCTGAGAATAAGACAGGAAGTTCCCGAATTTTTCTAACACTATTAATTATTTCACAGTTTTAATCGAACTCTCAATGGGAGATTTCCCGTACCTTTGTTGGAAACCTTCAGTTACAATTCTGGGAAATGTTTTTCAGTTGGTAAACGAAAAAAAGTATGACCAAATTAAGATTTGAAACATTATGAAATTCCGGTAATTTTTTTATTTGAAACCGGGCCCTCTTTTGGTCCCGGGCCCCTGGGCAGTTGCCCCCTGTGCCCCCCTCTCTCACCGGCCCTGACTATGTTACTAATTTGTTTTTTAATTGTTAACTGCGTTATTTATTTCTGAATTATTTATAATTACCTGGTTTCAAGTACATGAATTTAGAAAACAAATTTCTAATATTTTAATGTAGATTAAAATAATATGGTCGTCATTTTATCATAGTGTACAAAAATGCCTTTTTTTATGAATAAATACTTCGATTTCTTTCAGATATTTCTTTGAAGTTATTCTATTTAATGCATTCCTAGTAAAAGAAATTCTTAACTTTACCCTAAAACTATCAACAAACTTTTACCTGTAGAATTAGTTTTTAATTAACTTTCCAGTTTTTCTATTACTGTTATATATTTGACTGATCATAAACTCAATTTGTGACTTGCTTTGTTATTCATCAGTGTTAAATTTTAAAGTGAATCCACACTATTGTGTTATCTAAAATATTGCGAAGAATTTGAATTGTACATTGCATGTAGTTTCTTATTCCCTATCATCCGCCCCTGCTTAAAAAAAAAAAAAAAAAAAAAAAAAAAAAAAAAAAAAAAATTAGAATAAAATTGCAATTATATTATAAGATTTAACTTTTACTAAAATGAACAAACCTGTTTGTAAATAAACAATTTTTGTTTTTAATTTTCAGTACTAATTAATAAACCACCCCTATTTTTTTTTTTAATTCTAAGATGTTTATTTTTCTTTTTTTGAAATTTTTAAAACATGTTATTCAGTAGTAGTATATTAACTGTAAAAACTACAACTTGAATTTTCGTATGCCCCACCTTTCAGAATAACTAATGACTTAAGTTGTAAAAATTCATAAATTAATATGTTTTTTTCAGGAAGAGTCTGAAAAACTAATTCGTAAATATTGCATAGATATGCGTGTCTGATGAATGTGTTGGTGCTGTTATGGATACATATTTTCCACCGAATTTGTCGCTTTTAGAAGATCACAGGTGTGTAGTTGTGTATAAAAAAAACTACCATCTGTAAGAGTCTGAAAGAAATTGGAAATGTGCTAGTTTTGTTGTTTTGTTCTCATATAGTCAATCAGGAACTACTGTTAGTGTAATCTATCAATCAAGTTAATTGGTATGACTGACTGTAAGTATGTAGTTTTTAGCTCACAGGCTATCATAGCCTGAGAGCTTATGTGCCCATCCGTTCTGTATGTACGTTCGTATGTTCGTTCATGCGTAACGCGATAACTCGTGATAAAAATATCAGATCCACTTAAAATTTTGTATATAGGTATATCCTGATAAGGCGCTTCCCTGATTAGTTTTTGGAGTTCATTCGATATGTATAAGAGGGACAACGGGGGGCTCATGCCCCTCCCCTTAATTGATATAAACAAGATTTTCATGCAGAATTAACAGTTTTCGTTCAACATTTAGCTATAGGATCATTCTGATGAGGCGATACCGTGGCTGTTATTAGGTGCTCATTGAATAAGTATAAACAGGGGGAACGGGGGGCTCATCCCCCCCCTTAATTGATATAAACAGGATTTTCATGCAGAATTAACAGTTTTCGTTCAAAATTTAGATATAGGATCATTCTGATGAGGCGATACTGTGGCTGTTATTAGGTGTTCATTGAATAAGTATAAACAGGTGGAACGGGGGCTCATTCCCCTCCCCTTAATTGATATAAACAGGATTTTCATGCAGAATTAACAGTTTTCGTTCAAAATTTAGATATAGGATCATCCTGATGAGGCGAGTCCGTGGCTGTTATTAGGTGTTCATTGAATAAGTATAAAGAGGGGGAACGGGGGTTCTAATGCCCCTCCCTTTAACTTGTATAAATGGATTTTTCAATCAGAATTGTCAAATTTCGTTCAAATCTCTGAATAGTTTTGGAAGTTTAATGGTTAAGTATGAAAGCGGGGAATAACTCCTCTTAAATTATATAAATGCTAAATGGGTTTTTATTAAGAATTATCCGATTTGCTCTGAATTTTGGATATAGATTTTTTAATATGATAAAGCATGTACTTAATAGTTTAGAGGTTCAATGATTAAATATAAAAAAGGAGAAAGGGGAGAGCTGTTTCCCCTTCTTAATTTTTTTTTTTCGAACGGAATTAACGAAAATACAAGGTTGTAATGTACAATTAGTATGCATAGCCTGTGAGCTCAATGCCATCAGTTTAACTGGGCAATATTCTTTTTATTTAATAGATTTTCTGTTGCATAAAAAAGGGAGATTTTGAAATGCATACTATGTTGTTTTTATTGGTTTATTATGAATATTATAGCCATTTTTTTATTTAAATTACAGAATGCTTTCAATGGGATGTTTTTCACCAATTATGCGAATGCCTGTCATGACTTTGATCTTACTCTTGCTTTTAAAATATGAATCTTCTGTAATATTTGTAAGTATGATGCTTGTAAGTAATTTTTATCAAAACTACACTGTTTTCTGTTTATTAATGTCATTTTATGTAAAATCCTTTTTCGCAAAAAATAAATAATCTGTAAAAATCGGCGAAAGCTGTGTCAATTATTGATACAATACAGTAATTATGATTTATGATTGAGTATCTTTAATTTTCAACCAAGGTTTCTTATTTAATATCAGCTTAATGATTATGAATCTATACATATATATGTATATATATATATATTTTTTTTTTCATTAATATTACTATTAATGAAATTATTTAATATGTATCTATGACTATGATATTATCAAAGTTGTAATTTCATTTGTTTATCATTATTAAATTGCATGTGTAATAATATATTGGATTTAATATATTTTAATGTCAAAATAATCCAAAATGTTTTAAAAAGCATTATTATGAAGATTATAAATGTTTCAACATTATAATTAATATTTTGAGAGCTCAGAGTTTGAAATAAAATTATTTGATATTGTTTATTATTGGATTAACATTGTTTGTAATTTCTAGGTCATTCCATGGCAATTTAGAATAGTTTATTTCACTAATTTTAGTAGTACAAAACTAAAATAACATTCAAAATGTAAAATTGTCATGTCAATATTCATTGAATATTTTTTGGTGTTATATTACTGAAATTATTGCTGTAAATTGTCTTGGTTATAAGATATGTTAGAATGGAATGATCCTACTATTCAATAACTCCTAAAATTTGAATTAATATTTTTCCAGTCCTAAAATGCTGTAATTTGAAATGATTCTTCTAAATTTTTGATTTACTGAAATCTTTAAAGTTCATTACAAAACAAATAAATAAATGGAAGCCATGTTTTGAAATTCGCCAGCATGGAAAATGTTTATTAATAAAACATATTGCAAATAGTTGTATTCTCTCCCACAACACTTTTTTTTTTTTTCTAAATTACCTTTATAAATAGTATATAATACAGTGCACTTTATTTAAGGCTTTCAATTATGGATAGCATTCTCATATTTTTTTTCAATTTAAAACATTCTATACTAACTATTACTCATACTAGTTATAATACTAGTTTAATATTTGCATTTAATTTCAGAGAATTTTTGGTACTTTTATGTTAGTCATGTACAAATTTTTCAAATAACAGCTTCCCCCCCCCCCCCCCCCCCCACAAGGTACAAATTAGAAACAATATTTTGATGGCATGTATTTTTTAATATATTTTTTATAATGAAATGGGTGAATTATTTATATTAAAAATTAAAATAATGGAATGCAAATGATGATAAAGGAACAATATTTGTTGATTTATCATCTGTACCCAGTTAATAGAAAAGTACCATATTTTAAATTATTTTTTTATATTATACATAAACTAGCAAAAGCCATTCTTTGTTTGGGATTAGTGAAGCATTATTTCATTAGATAACTATTTTAAAGTAACAATATCTCTTTTTTATAGTATTTGGTACTACTTGATTATTTTGTCGACTAAAAAGATACAAACTAAAAGGTTAAATGCTAATTATGATGATAAAAAATATCACATTTATGTAACATTAATGTATCACAGCATAATGTATCATGTGTTCATTATGCCATCAATTTATTTTTAATATGAAGTTTTATTTGTATTCTTATTAATGTTTCATTAATTTATTTGTTCTTTTGTTATTTAAAATAAAATGTTCATGTTTAATTTTAAGTTATAATTTAATATCAGCTTGATAACTACGAAGCTGTATATATATATATATATATATTAGGGATGCACCGAATAGCGATTTTGACCGAATATTTGGCCGACAGCTAAACCGAATACCGAATATTCGGCTAGCCGAATAATGATTGTTAGGCCGAATACCGAATATTCAGCCAGCCGAATAGTAACTATTCGGCCGAATACCGAATATTTGGCTTTCCAAATACTTTTTATATTTCAAAGTGTAAAGATATTAAAATGTTACTTTTTAAAACAATTTTACATAATATTTAATAAGAGAAACTTATACTTTGATAAACAAGAGCTTTTTATAAGAACATTCAGTATTGAAAAAAATCTGCTTTTTTTTTTTTTTTTTTTTTTTTTTTTTTTTTTTTTTTTTTTTAAGAAGCATAATTATGAGACTTTTTCAATTAGTAAAATTTTAAATTCCATTTCTTCTACGAATTGAAACAAACATTTTGAAATCAAAGAGAAATAATGAAAAAATAGTTGTAGAAAAACTGTTACTCATACATTACTGTTACTCATAGTTATAATACTAGTTTAATATTTGCATTTAATTTCAGAGAATTTTTGGTACTTTTATGTTAGTCATGTACAAATTTTTCAAATAACAGCTTCCCCCCCCCCCCCCCCCACTAGGTACAAATTAGAAACAATATTTTGATGGCATGTATTTTTTTACAGTCTCATACTTGTTCTTTTTAAATAACTCAAGGCAGATTTTTTTTCAATATAAAGTATAAATACTTTCAACTTAATTCTGAATAAAGGAATGCCTAGCTCATAGTTCTTTCTTATGAATAGTGGCATTTTCCATCCTTCCCATCATATCATATTTTACAGAAATCAAAGCATGTGAGTTGAAAATATAGTTGTGGTATCTTATTTATTGTTAGTGTAACAAATGAAAGCATAAGTTTGACCTAGGGTGAGATGAAATACAATGCATTTATGATTCAATAAGTTGATAAACAAAAAATTGTTTGCCTTGATAGCTATTACTAATTTCAAAAGTTTTCCTATCTTGTTTAAGGACTTTTGGGAAAAGCAAGAAACAGATTATTTACTAAATAGAATTTAGGAACTTGCATCTGCACTCGCATCATTTATTCCTAAGGAGAATCCTAATAAATAATTTTAATCCTTCTCATGGTTAATTTTCTTAAGTTAAACTTTAGAAACAGCAAATAAATAATGTAAAAACATTCTATATTATTTAAATATGATTTTGTTTCTAATTTTTTAAATATGTATTAATAAATTGACAGTTAAAAGTAGAAATTGTGAAAAGTTTTTTAGAATGTGTATTAAAAGGCTTTATTTAATATTGGATTCGGCCGAATACTTTGATATTTGGCCAAACCGAATATTTGGCAGGCCGAATAGTTTCATATTTGGCTTAACCGAATAGTTTGATATTCGGCCTAACTGAATACTTGGAAACATGGCCGAATAGGTTGAATACCGAATAGATACCGAATATTTGGTACATCTCTGATATATATATACATACATACATACATGTACAGATTTTTTCTTTATTTCTACCATTGAAATAATTTAAAATGTATAATATATTCATGATATAATCAAGGTTGTAAATTCATTTATTAATAATTATTAAATTGCACATGTAATAAAATAATGTATTTAATATTTATTAATGTTAAAATAATCCATGTATTAGTAAACATTATAGAAGTAATAAATGTGTCAACATTGTAATTAATGTTTAAAAAGCTCTGAGTTTCAAAATAAAATTAAGTGATATTGTTTGCTTTATCCAATCAATGTTTGTAATATACTGGGTCATTCCATTATAACTTGTATTCCTTAACTTCCATCATAACATTTAGAACAGTTTATATCAGTAATTTTAGTAATATAAAACTAAAATGATGTTTAAAATGTAAAGTTGACATATTCATTAATTAAACCTATTCAAAGATAAATTTAGATGCTAATACTTCCAATACTGTGAACTGATAGATTTATTACCACTAATATTTCTGTTAAAAAAAAAAAAAAAAAAAAAAAAAAAAAAAGTAAGTTATATTTTTATTCAAATTGACATTTGAATATGTTTAATAAATCCTGTCAACTTTTATTTGAATATTTTTTAGTGTTATATTACTGAAATTATTGCTGTAAACTGTCCTGAATATAATGTACATTACAGTGTAATGGCCCTATTATTCAATGACTCCCAAAATTGGAATTAATACATTTCCAGTCCTAAATTGCTATAATTTCGAGTCTTCTTATTTTTAGGTCACTGAAATCTTTAAAGTTTATTACAAAAAAATTTAATAAATTGGAAACCATGCTTTTAAATTTGCTAGCATGGAAAATGTTTATTAGTAAAACATGTTACACATTTGGGTACTACTCTGTTATCCTGTCGACTGATTTCGCCAAATTATACATATTGACGTAATTTTTATTTTAAATAAGAAAAAAAAAACAAATAATTAGTAGGATATTAATAAAAATACAAATAAAAAGTCAAAATAAAAATCACTCAATGATGTTTTAAACACGTGTATAGTATTTAATGTTGTTGAATTGACATTCACAATCATCTATTATTGGCATTTAATCTTATAATTTGGTGATAGAATTTTGGTCGACGGGATAACCTAGAACTACCCACATTTGTGGTGTTGTATTGTTCCTCCTCCCAAACACTCTTTATTATTATTTTTATAAATATAATAATCCCTTAACTTTTGCATGTTTTGATTATTCATGGAACAAAAAATGTGGAACATTTCATCATTTGTGAAGATTGAACATGGTTATTCGCAGATTTTGTTTCATAAAATATATCTTTTTACAAAGTAAACTCACTTGTTTTTTTGATTCTAAGAACTATGTGACACTGGACACTTATGTACTGCATAACCTGCCATATTACTGCACATTGCAAGAGCTTCAGCCCTTGTTTTTAGATAAAATATAGATTAGTAATTTCCTTTATTTTTTTGTACAGATTTTTTTCAATTTTCTAAAATTTCGAATTTTTATTGCAGGTGAAATATCTTCTACAAAAATTGTCGACGAGATTGTAAAACATCAACAACAACTTGTCGAAAATGCAATGGAATGTGATTCTTTATGGGTAAAGTGTCTTAAATTTAAAATAGAAAAAGAAACCATTACTTTTCTTTATATGAAAATTTATAAACATAAGATCTGTTCTGTTAAACAATAGCACATTACTAAATTTTCTCTGTCATGCACTAGCAAATATTTTTTATACTAAATGCTTATAATTATCCAAATTTGTTTATAGCATGTACTTTTAATGTATAATGCTTAATAAATATGTATTTTAACTTCAATTGGTCTTTTCTATTATTAAAAAAAAATAAATAAAAGATTAGAACCTAACCTCTTTATATGAACAGAAAGATACTCACACTTATGATATTGACATTTGCAGATATTATCGAGAACCTAACCATCACGATTGTTAAGAAATTATTGTAGTATATAATATAGAACCCTTTATTTAACCCTTTCCAGCATGGGCAATTTCTGTTAGTAAAATAAGAAATTATTGACAATCACTGGGATTTACAAACAATTTTTTTAGAAATTAAAAATCCTTTAAATTAAAATTTCATTGTAAAAACAAAATTTTATTAAAACATTACTGGTGTCATTTGGAATTAAAATTAGGTATCCTGCACTGGGCACAGTGTGCAGAAAGGGTTAAGGCTTTCAATTGTGGTAAGCATTCTTATATTATTTCAATTTAAATTATTATACACTGATTTTACTCATATTGGTTAAGGCTTGCAAAACAATATTAAACCAATGACAACTTTCTTTACAAATTACCCATTTGCATTTAAATATTTTATTTTTTTTTTCTCTGTTTTGCATTGGAAATTTGAGGTCAATATCTAACTGGGTATTGTTTTAGTCTTTTGATTTCAAGTGCACTTTTTCAGCAGAAAATTTCATTTTGAGAACTATTGCACAAATTAAAAGTGCTCTCAAAAGCTTTAAAAAGAAACTTGTAAAAAGACAAAAGTAAAGATATCTGGTTAGACATCAACCCCAGAAAACCTATGCAATAATGAAAAAAAAAAAAAAAAATCTAAAGTAGGAAATAATTTTCAAAAGCCATTGGTTTAATATTTAGTTTTCAGATGATAAATGTTGTAATGTTTTGTTGTTAGACATTTACATCTGTCTTTCTTTTTTTTCAAGTCTTCATATTATATTATTATTTTGTTGCTTCCTAGCATATGCGACGTGATGAGATATATTGCATGTAAAATATATTAGTGCAATTTCTAATGAGTTTGAATTTAAATGTTATTTTATTTCATCTCCCCCCCCCCCACACACAAAAAAAAACAATTTTAAACTGTTTCAGATGCATTTGTATTTATATAAATAGGTAACACCATCAATCATCATCTGGTTCGTCTTCCTGTCTGCATATAACAGCTCAAAAACTGCTGAATTGAATGGTTACAAATTTTAATTTGTATAATCAATGCAGAATTTTCTCATGTCATTTTAAATTTTATGAAAATCAAACCTACACTTTAAAAGATATTAATGAAAGTTTTCTTTATTCTACTAAGTCTTATCGAACATAATTCATCCAATGACATCTCAAGATAGGTAATGATTCTAGGTGACCATGGTGATTACATCCTATTTAAGATGGAGTCATATTACTTCTGTATTATTGAATTTAATGTGTATAACTGTAATAAGTTTTGTATTCGGTATTTTTTTTATAAGAATGCAACATCTATTTCACCAAGATCTAAGTATTTATAAACTAGTTATATTACAAATGCACTTCTTTTGCTATGTTCGATGTGTAATTTTTGACTTGTTTATATTTACAACGAGTTTTGACTTCCAAATCGTACTCAATTCTAACTTCTTACTAATAATATAAAATACATTATTTGTAATGTTTTTAGAAATTTTGATGTGTAAAGAATAAGATTTCTTTTTAAAAAACAGGTGTGCAAACTACTAGCATAACTGATGTTTTCAAATCTACTTTTTTCATAGAAGTTTATTTCCGTTAATAGACTATTTTTTTTTTCTTTTTTAAGTATGTCTAGAAATGTGTTTTTATGTGCTATTCGTTACTTTATTATATCCAACTGAAAATTATTTGTTGATTATCCCTCTTCTTAAAAACTGCCTTAATAGTTCACAATTTAGCTAGTTACAGTTTATTTTTATTCAATTTTTGCAAATGCTTTTTTTTTTCTTTTTTTTTTTCAGAATAAAATGCAGATCATTAAAGTTTACTGCAAACCATTGTGTCATCACTGTAATGCATATGAATGTTATTTTATTTATTATATGCAGTAATCGTTATATTCAGTTATAAATTTTGTTATGTAATAATATTTAAAAATATGTATATTATGTTACTGTAACTTGTACTTTCAAATAAACGAAATTTATTAAATATTTTGTTGTTTCCATTTGACTATACATTTTTATCATAAATAAAGTTTCAAGTAGTTACTTGTTTTATCTATGAGTAAACTTAGGTGTAAGAATTGTTTTGAATTATTTATTTATTTTTAATAACAAAATTACTAAGACATAAAATGTGAAAATCTCATTTTTAACACTTTCAACATGTTTAATATTGTTTGTTTATTTTGGCTACATTCCAACTCAATGACATAGCTAACGGGGGTAGGGGGTTCAGTCTGCCCGGGAGTCACCGTCTAAGGGGTGACATCCAATCTTTGTTTGCAAAAATATAGATAGATAATCTTATAAGATTTTCTAAAAAAATTCTGAAGTAAAATGAAATTTCTAGGAAAATTTCTATTGAAAATATTATTATTTTATTAATATGAAATTCTTAAAAGTTATTGAACAAATGTTGAAATTTTATTTGTCAAAACGTAGAATTGCAATTGAAAAGTATAAGGGTAATTCTACGTTTAAGTGTGATCGCATAGAGGGTTTCGTCTAATATCTCCTTCAAAACACGTTTTCGTTAACAAACGAAAAGCTGTTTTTTAGGGCTATTTTGGGATTTCTTTGCCAATTGTGCCAACCAGAACAGAAGTTTGAAGTCTTCCCCTAAATGTTGCCTTGATTGCATAGATTTGTTGATTTCTCTATCAGAATCAGCAGATTTAGTAAAGATATGGAAGTAAATAAAATTATGAGTGAAAGTAAACTATTCAAAGCTTAGCATAAGTTTAAGGGAAACCAAACTGGTCACCAGAGGTGGCTAATAATTTAAATGAATAATAATTTAATTAAAAAATATATTTTATTTCACATATCAAAATAGATGATAAATATGATGAAATAAAAACAAATAAACACGTTTTTTGCATGATCTATTTAATCCATTAATTTATGTTAAATACATAATAATTTAATTTAAACTTGCATGCAGTGATTAGAAGAAATGAAATTTCTATTCTGAAAGTTACACTACTGCAAATTGGGTTTCTAAATATCACACATTTTCAATTTTTACACCATTATACAGTCAAAGTTTTATAATCCGCACAAGTTGGGGCCAAAGGTTGTGCGGATTATGGAATATTGTGGATTATAGAATATTATGGATTGCACGTCATTTTATTATTCCTAGACAGAATTTTATCTTTATAATCAATATAATATGACAAGATAAATATGATATCTAATAATTAGTTTAATATGCTATCTCAAAAAATGACTTTTTAAAGTTATTTTATTAAAAAATTGATACATATGTGCATTTAAATAAAAATAATTACATATTACATATGTTAAGTAGTACAGTTTGTTTTTTACTGTTAATAAAATAAAAAGGTTCTATTTTAAAAAGTAGATATTTATTATGATTTTTTTCCATTTCTTTAATTTTTTGTTTTAAAAAATCCTTTTTGGATCACAAATTTGTAAATTTTCTTAGTTGTTTATTTCACTGTTTACATTCGTAAAGTAACGCGAATTATGGAAAATTGCAGATTATGGGTGTGCGGATTATAGAACCTTGACTGTATAGGGGAAAAAATGTTCTTTTAAATGCAATTTGTTTAAACACTATCTCAATTTATTTTTGAGACATTAATTTTTTTGTAGTTTTAAATACCAATTTTGTAATTGTAGCAACAGAAGTATTCCATTTCTTTTAAAAGTAAAGAGTAAAATATATATATATAATATATATATATTAAAAATAATATTTAAATTAAAATAATAGTCTTTCCCAAAATTTTATGATTTGTTGTGTAACAAGAGGTAATCAGCTATAAGTAAACAAAATTTCAACTCGATGACTAATATGGTTTTTGTGTATAAACTCTGTCACAGACAGACAAAGGACAGGGACGAATAGGGTTTCATTAGATGAACAAAACCCTAAAAAATATGCCAGATTTTTCTTTTTTTTCTTTAAGGGGGAGGGGGGGTGCACCATTTATACCACCCCGTATATCACTCATCCAAGCTATGTCACCGCTCCAAATCTCGTAAATAACCAAGATTTCCATGTAAATATTAGTTATTAGAGCTACTGCAAACTACATATATTTGTTTCTAAGTAATGAGTATTCCCTAAAATACAAAATACCAAATTGTTTCTTAGAAATGTGATTTATTAGACGTTACCGTGTCTATATGCAGCTGAAAAAAGAATGAAAATAACTCCAAACGCTGTGTGCGTTTATGTATTCATGAATGCAACCAGGCGGTCCAATGAGATAAAAGTTTCAAAATTGTGCTTAAATTCAGACCATTTGGCATCCCTTGTTTCTCTATCAGTGTATGCATAGAATTCTGTTTGTAAGCATTATCGAATCTCAAATGATTTGAAATTCATATTCCAGGGTTTAGTACGAATCCTTTAATTTCACGCCGAAAAATTTTTTTGTACCAGTATTTTCTTATAGAAAATCTCTCCTTAAATCAAACAAATTTTTGTGCATTTGAACTAGATTAATTTTATTAATTAAAAATACATATATATATATTTCACATGGAAAATAATGGTATCCATACGAACCATGTATGTGCTCATTGATTCATTTGTTTTATTATGGGAAGAAAAAGAAGTAAACTGCGGATGCATTTTTCTGAAGCGTCAAATGATAAAGCAAAATGTAATTTATATTTATGCAGAGTGGGGTATTCAGTTAAAGGGAATAATAAAAAAAATTATTGGTAAAACATTCATTTATTTTATGCAAGAGCGGATCCAGTCTTCAATTCAAAAGGGAGGAGAGATCATGACACTTTTTCTTTAAGAGGTGGGGGGGGGGGGGGGGGGGGGAGGGGGATCACATCACTTCCTGATCAATTATAAAATTATTTTTTAAATGAAAGTGATGATTTTTCTGATACACTATCTAATTCATCTTCATTCGTGAATAGAAGAAATTTGCATTAGTATTCCTAGTAATATATAATTTACACATTTTATTCAGACATCAAGAAATTGAAACATTTACTATAAATATTAAAAATTATCCATAAAAGTTGTTAAGATAGCTTTTTACATAAATTTTATGATTTGAAGCCACAAAAATGTTGCATGAGAGAGCAATTAGCAGTTACATCTTTAAATTTAGTTTAAAATGGATTCCCAAATTTCATGGAATTTTTTTAAAGGTTTTATTTAAAAATGGAAAATACTTTTTAATCACATAATTCCTGAATGGGTGCATTTGCAAATTTCTTGAGATTAAAAGTACTTTCATAAATGTGTCAGAAATTATCTAATTTTGATTTGAGTAGAGCTTTAAAGTATCAGAAATATTCTCATTATTGAGCGGGGGGGAGGGGGGGTTAACAATTTAAGGTATATTTAAAGAAATTTTTAGAATATTTCTACTGTTCAGGGAGGAGGGGGTGTCATTACCCTGTGATTTCCCCCCTTGGATCCACCATTGCTCATATGGTAGTTCTTCAGAAATTGTGGATTAACATAAGCGTATTTATAAGTGATGTCTACATTTCAGTCCTACCAAAAGAATTTTTAAAAACCAGTTTATATATTATCTGAAAGTCCCCCCCCCCACCTTTATTATAACAAAAAAAAGAATAGAAAAATAATATTTTTAAACATAAATCAAATAATTCTGCAATAAAGCAAGTCATGTAAACAGTCATTTGATATTTAAATTTTGCTTCTGGATCATGTGGTACAGCTGTATGTAATAAAAATAATAAAAACCTCTATCGAACAATCATTTTAGTTTGCAGAAAGAGTAAAGTATATTTTTTTAATCAACAGATAATGGTGATAGTATGACATGCTTTATTTTCAGATGGCTTGACTAGCTTTGTTTATAAATACAAGGGATACTTCTTCTCATCAGGTCTTAAAGGGTTATTAGCTATTTTACTAAAAAAACTTCAGGACTGATCACAACTAAATGTGTATAGAAAATGGCATCATTTTTGTGCATCATTGTAGATCTAATTTTCATGAGCGATAATCTAGGTTTCCATTTTAAAATATTGTTTTATCATCAAAGGATGACACTTACTCTTCTGAAATTAGCATCCATTATGTATAAATTAAAAGTTTTATTTTCAAACTATGCAAAAATAAAATTTTATTACATGCTACTTTTTTTTTTTTTTTTAAACCAGTGTATTGTTTGAGAAATGAAATATTTTCTGTTACATGTAGTAAAGAAATTCTGTAATTTTATTTATAAAGCAGCGGGGGTTTACAATGATCGTGTTAAAGTAATTAATTTTTTATCTTGTTGTCATTTTAAAGATTAATAGCCGAGAAAGTAGTGTCACAGATAACAATAATGTAAATAATGAGATGGGTTGCACACCGGATAGTAGTATTGCCAAAGTAACATCATATATTCATGCAATATGAAATGAGTGGTAATCTGATTTCTGATTATATCTTCGATTAAGTTTACTATGGGTAATCGGATTAGCATTCATTTCACATTGTAGCAACATGTCAACATAAAAATCAATCTACACATATAACAATTGAGGAAAAAAAAAAGTAAGCTACTACTGACATTTTTAAACGAAGAATTGAAGCAGTTATCTCTTTTATTAGAGGTTGTCTCGGCCTTCCTGGATCCCCATTTTAAATAATTTTTGAAGACTTAATACAAAAAGAAAGAATAAAAGTAAATTTTATTTTGTAAAAAACAGGGATTGTACCCCCCCCCCCCCCCAAAAAAAAAAAAAAAAAAAAAAGTTCAGTTTTTTTTTTTTTTTTCAGTGTTTCCTTATTTTCAATTGCTTAAAAAGAATATTTTTTTTTATTTTCTTAGTCAAAGAAAATGAAGGCATAGTTAATCCATTTTTTTAAATTCAGGAAGCGACAATTGCTTTTTCTTGCTTCCCTTGAGTGCAAAAATATTTGTAAAATGTTTTATTTTTACTAATTTATAGGTAATTAATGTTTTGCAAAAGAAATTACCGTTCAAACAATACTGACACTTACGTTTTGATACGAACGCGAATGTAAACAAACAAACACGACCGTTCCCCTTTCCCCAACCTGCAAATATACGCATGCGCAAGCCGAGTTCTTATACCATAAAGTGTGAACGCAATTTTGACTGTCCTTGGAGCTTGCAGAGCTTGTAGACCTGATAGGCCAGGGCCGTAACTACCGCCGGGGCAACCGGGGCACTGCCCCGGGGCCCCCAATCCTGAGGGGCCCCAAACTGATGGTTAAAAAAACTATTGATTTTAGTTTGTAGTCTAACTTCCAATAAAATGCCCAGCACCTAGCTAAAAGTTAGTAATAAAAAAAAAAAATCAAAGTGCTAGAGTAAATATTTTTGCTTGTCCGTCGATATACTCCATACGCTTCGCATGCAAAAGCAGTTCTAGAGCAGACAGCAGAATGTCGAGTCGAATGCGTCATGTCGCGCCAACATGTTTGTCGATCCCATCGAAGCTTGCATAAGGAAGAAAATAAGGGTTTCTGATCGGCTAAATAATGTAAAAAGCATCTTAAAAAATTCTAGAAAATCTTTCTTCTTATCTATACTAATAAGATAGCAAAACGCTCTGTATGTGTGTGTGTATGTGCGATGGCTAGCAAAATCTACTTCGAAATATTAGGTGAAGATAGTCCAAGACAGGTCCTGATGCATCTGAGGCTCAGATTTTTAGTATTTTAAGGGCCAGGGGTCCCTTACAATTTTTATGCACCAAATAGTTATTAACTTGACTTCTTTATATCTAATCTTCTTCGTTTTGAGGCACGTTTCTCCATTTAGATATTCTCGCCTTTTTACTTTTTAGTTATGATCCTGGAAACCTTGGAGACCTTTTCAGGGCCCCTTTAATTTTTTGTGACAATAAATTGTTAATAGATTGCTTCCATTTAATTCGATCTTCATTTTTGGGATACCTGATCCATTTAGATATTTTCAAATTTTTACATTCCCTATAAGACACTGAGGACCCCTAGGTAATCATAGGGCTGACCCAGAGCCCCTTGATCTTTTTGTGCGCTGAACATTTTGCACTCCCTAAATTTCTCATCTTCTCAGTGCAAAATTTTAAAGTTGAATCATGGACTCTTATTTTAGGACCAACACCCTGATATTTTTTTTTGGGCCCTGGGCTCTTTTTTAACGCTTACCCAAACAACTGGTACATATTTTTGAAAATATTATTCCTGAGAATAATTGATGCTCTATGCTTAATTTTGACTAATAAAAGGTCTTAAAGCGCTATGTACTAAAACATTTTAACGTGTTTTTCATGTTAGGGTCCTGGTTTTATTTGTCAGTTGGCCCCTATGAGGCTCTCTATCATAGCTCCCTAAAAACGGTCGGATTCACTAGCTTTTTTCTTCTTACAACTTTTTAAGTCTCCCAACTGCAACATGAACAATGAAAAGATTTTTTAGACTTCAGCTACCACTAATTTTGAATATTAATCACTATCTTGGGGCTCTTGGTGCAGCTTCTTTAAAAATGATCTAAATTGGTTTCAATTTTATTTAACATAGTTTTAGAGTCTTCCCATTGTTTTAATAGCTACAAAAATATTTTATACCCAACTACATGCAAAATAAATTCCTGGCCCCTTGGGGCCCTGTACAGGTCCCCTTGAAGTTTTTGTATTAATAAATTTTTAATAAATTGCCTCCTTTTAATCCGATCGGCATTTTTAGGATTTTTTATTAAGTTAGATATTTTAATGTTTTGAATTTCATATAAGACACTATGTTCCCCTGTGGAATCATAGGACCCAGCACAGGGCACTTGAATATTTTGTGAGACAAATATATTTCACTTCCTATATTTCTCATATTCTTAATGCAAAATTTTAAAGTGGCCTGGGATTCTTCTTTCAGGACCAATCCAGAAAACCTGATGTTTTTATTCGACCCTAGGCCCCTTTTTAAACATTTACCCAACTAATTGGTACATTAAAAATTATATTATTCCAACGAATAGTTCCTACTATATGCTTAATTTTGACTAATTAAAGATCTAAAGCGCTATTACTAAAACATTTTAACATGTTTTCATGTTAGGATCCTGGTTTTAACTGTCAGTTGGCCCCTACGATCCCCCATATTACAGCTCCCTTAAAAATGGTCCAATTCACTAGCTTTTTTTTTTCTTTCTAACAACTTCTTATGTCCTCTAGCTATTATGAGAACATTAATTATAAATAGAAGTTTTCTTATACGTCCATTAAAAACACTTCAAAAATATATATTAAAATATTTAATTGCGAAAAAGGACGTCAAATGCTAATAAAATACATTTAAAAGATCTTAATAATTTGGCATGTTAAATTTACTGAATCATCATCAGAAAAACAAAATATATAAATAAACACAAAGATGAAAAATAACAACAGTAACAGTTTATTGTCATTTTCCATCTTTGTGTTTATTTATATATTTTGTTTTTCTGATGATGATTGAGTAAATTCAATCTTAACATGTCAAATTATTAAGATCTTTTAATGTATTTTATTAGCATTTGACGTCCTTTTTAGCAATTAAATATTTTAATATATATTTTTGAAATATTATGAGAACGACAAAAAAATTTCTCAGACTTCAGCTACCATTAATTTTACTTATCAATTGCGTTCTTGGGGAACTTGGTGCAGCTTCTTTAAAAATGAACCAAATTGCTTTCAATTTTATTTAACATAGTTATAGCGTCTTCCCGTCATTTTAATAACTATAAAAAATATCTTTGTACCCAACTACATGCGAAACAAATTCCTGGCCCCTTGGGGCCCAGTACAGGTCCCCTTGAAGTTTTTGTAATAATAAACTGTTAATAAATTGCTTCCTTTTAATCCGATCTTTATTTTTAGGATTCTTTATTCATTTAGATATTTTAATGCTTTGACATTCCATACAAGACACTTTGGCCCCCTACGGAATCATAGGGCTCAGTCCAGGGCTTCTGAACATTTTGTGAGGCAAACATAGTTCACTTCCTAAATTTCTCCCCTTCTCAGTGCAAAACTTTTAAATTTGAGTCTTGGACTCTTCTTTCAGGACCAACGTTCTCATATTTTCATCCGCGAATAGGGCACTTTTTTTTAAAAATTTTCCGAATCAATTTGTGCATTTCTTTAAAATATTATTCAAACAAATAATTGATATTCTATGCTTAATTTTGACTAATTGTAGATCTAAAGTGTTAATTGTTTGTTTAAGTCAACGGTTTCCACACTTTTTTGGTAAGCGACCCACTTTTAAGTTAAAAAATATTCACGACCCACTTAATATAAGGGTGCAAATCTGTATGGAATTTGTTATATTACCTGTTTAAGCTATCAACCATCTTATCTACGAAAAAGGAAAATTTTAAATAATGTACAAAACATATAATATCAACAAAAACAAGAAATAATAATCTCAATGTGAAGAAATGGTATAATAATTAAAATAACTCACAAACTACAAAGATAAATAAAATACGTTAAATTATTACCAAAAGAGTACATTTTAGCCAGCGAAATTTTCGACACTTTTGTTTACTGATGAGGGCAGTTATAAAACGGTTGAAACTGATTAATTAAGTCACTTTCTACATGCAGTTTGTTTCTGTACTTCCCCCCCCCCCCCCCCCGAAAAACAAGAAAGTAAAAAATGAATGTTCACACATTCCGTCGTGTAGAGAACGTCATCAAGGAATTCAAAGTTGATTTGGAGATGTATGGATATTCCGCTGGTATATTTATCACGATGAAATTTAAATATTTTACCTTAAAATATTATTTGCTGTTAAAATTGTTAAACAGAGGAAATAAAAATTATACTTTTGTGACAAATCTTGATTGCTCCACGGCCCACCAAAACATTCGCCTTGACCAACCAGTGGGTCACGAACCATAGTTTGGGAACCGCTGGTTTAAATTTATCATAACGGGTCCCGGTCAACGCCGGATGGGTCAGCTAGTCTTAATAAATACACAGAGCCGTCCTTAGGGGTGTGCGACAGGTGCGACCGCACAGGGCCTCGCGCCTAAAAAGGCCTCGCGCTCGGAAAATAATAATAATTAAATAAATTTAAAAAAAAATCAACCCATTTTTTAAAAACATCTAAGCATTTTTTAAAAATTGCTGCAAGTATTTATTTTGTGATTAAAGTTAGAAATTTAAAATGGTTATTTATAAAATATAAAACTTTTATTGATAAAACGTGAGGCGCGGATATTCGACAGCAAAAAATATTCCCTGTAGTCATCTAGTCTACATTGTTTATTACTTACCCATCATACGTAGTATAGGGTAAGTCTTGCAATCGTTTTGAAAATCGAAAATTTTTTTTTGACGGATTTACACGTTTCAGATACTGGAGATTCCGAAAAACATGTTTTTAGAAAAAAAATTTTGCCGTCCGTCCGTCTGTGTGTCTGTCTGTCTGTCTGTAACCGCTCTATCTCCCGAAAAATTTGAGATAGAGACTTGAAATTTTGTATGTACTTAGTATGTAAGAATGGGACGAAGCCTATTTAATATCAGTAACCTCGATTATCCAGAACTATTTTTTTCGGACTCTCGAAAAATTCGTTCTGATGAAAGGAATACAAAAATTTTCGATTTTTTTTATTTTAAGGGATGGACGTAAAAGGCAATAAAATAACACAAATTTTGCATAAAGAACGAAGTCGATCGGATTATTAGTTGCCGAGATATGTGTAATCCTGTTTTTCACATTCTTCGATTTTTCATGACCCTGTATTTCATTCAAATTTCAATTCAAAGATATATTTTAATTGGAAATGAGATGTTTAATCCGACGCAGTAAATTGTTAGTTAATATGATTATTATTTTTGGAGTTATAAGGATGTTTCTTTTACGCAATCCAATACTACTTGAGTATTTTGGCGTTTTGTAGAAATTGGCTCATCAGCAATTTATTAATAGAGCATTACTGTGTATATTAAAACTATTTAAATATTATTTCGGAATTGCGATGCATTCTATTAATAGTTTACATGAGTTTTATTTTCATATTTTATAGTATGCATATCCATGATGGGTAAGTATTACGGTGGCCCCCAACGACTAGTTTTTAGTTTTGTGAACATGTTGCGACATTGTTGTAGAATATATGGAATAAAATTGTCCTAACAGAAAAACAAAACAAGCCTCAATTAGGTAGTAGTTCCAGTTCTGAGCTCACTCTCCCAGCATCACCTCCCCTCTTCCTCTCATTGTAGACATTTTGGCGTTATTTCAGTAGTCAGTGCTGATGCAACAAGTGATATAAATTTTATTTTAGTATCATTTGAATTAAACGCATTCAATATTCTTGATGCTGTTATTTCATGAGCTCAGGTATTTATCAAGCTTTTTTAATTATTACCAAAGCTTCTAAAAGTATTTTTTTTTTTTTTTTTTTTTTTTTTTTTTTTTTTTAAGCAAAAATAATTATATTTATAGAAAGGTGGAATAATATATTTTTACATCTTTCATGATTGATATGAAAATTATAATCATCATCCACATTAAATAATTAATCGTTCCGTATTTCGTCATAAGAATTCAGATAATGTATCTATATGAGAGATGAGACGGGCTCGGGCTCTATTTTCATTTTAGTCTTCGGGCCTGGGCGGGTTCGGGCTCTTTCTTTCTGAAACCAGAAAATTATTTATTCACGTGTAGAAAAGATTGAAAGAACTTTTTCCCCTTTAAAATTACGTATTGTTTTTCAAGTCATTTCAGTGCTATTTTTATCAAAATGAAAAAGATACTAGAAATTGTATTTTTGTATTTTAATAGTTGATTGCTGCTTCAAAAGAAAATTTATGATGTTTGGGGATTTATGTCTATTGAATTTCCGACGACGAACTGTTGAAATGGCACCAATCAAAACAAGCATAAACTATAAATTAGATTCTAGTTGAATTTTCGTTTGTTGCAGAGGCTATTTTTTTTATTCGATCGTTTATTTATCATTCATTTAGTTAGTTATGTAACATTTAGAGAATTATTTCTTCATTTTTTATGTAGGCCCATTTTTTATGTAGATTCGTGTGATTATTTTTTCTGTTTGTCATCATGATCTCTGCTAATGTTGAGAGTTTTTCCTCGTAAGTAAACATATTTTCCATGTTATTAAGTATTCACAAATTTCATGTTAAAAAACAATCGACCAGTGTTTCTTCTTTTCCTTTAAAAGTATCGGATCTTTAAAAAATTGTACCAACATTTTAATTTGCGTGGATTTTCAGGTTCACGTCAATCACGAGCAGGGATGTAGTCGTAAAAAATGCAGAGGATATACGCTCAAGGCCAGGCGTGGATCCACGGGGGGGGGGGGGGGGCGATCGACGCGAATTTCATTAAAATGTCGCTAAAAAGCGCTAATTTTGTCAAAGTGTCGCGTAAAAAGAGCGAATTTCGACAAAAGATCGCGAAAAAAGCACGAATTTTTTCACAAGATCGCTGAAAGCGCGAGTTTTGCCAAAGTGTCGCGAAAAAAGCTCGAATTTCGTCAAAAGGTCGAGGAAAAAGCACGAATTTTGTCAAATGTTTACAAAAAAAGTTAATTTTGTCAAAATATCACGGAAAAAGAGCAAATTTCGTCAAAAGGTCGTGGAAAAAGCGCTAATTTTGTCAAAGGGTTTGAAAGAGGGAAGGCAAAGTATCGCGGAAAAAGTACTAATTTCGAAATAGGATCGCTGAAAAAGCGCGAACTTCGACATAAGATTGCTGAAAAAGCGCTAATTTTGTCAAAGTATCGCGAAAAAGAGCGAATTTCGTCAAATTATTGTGGAAAAAGTGCGAATTTCTTCATAGGATCGCGGAAAAAATGCGAATTTTGACGGAGGCTCGCGTAAAAAACGCAAACTTCAGTCTCTGAAAAAGCACTAATTTTGTCAAAGTATTGTGAAAAAGCGCGAATTTCCTCCTATGATCACTGAAGAAGCACGAATTTCATCACAGGGTAGCGGAGAAAACGCGAATTTTGACAGTGGATCGCGTAAAGAACGCGAACTTCGTCACAGGATCGCTGAAAAGACGCGAATTTTGACAGTGGATCGCGTAAAGAACGCGAACTTCGTCATAGGATCGCTGAAAAGGCGCGATTTTTGTCAAAGTGTTGCGCAAAAAGTTTGAATTTCGCCAAAAGTTCGAAAAAAGAGCTCTACTTTTTTCAAAGGGTTGCAAAAAATGCTAATTTTGTCAAAGTACCGCGAAAAAGTTCGAATTTCGTCAAAGGGTGGCGGAAAAACGCAAATTTTGACAGAGGATCGCGTAAAAATCGCGAACTTCGACATAGGATCGCTTAATAGGCGCGATTTTTGTCAAAGTGTCGTATAAAAAGCTGGAATTTCGTCAAAAGTTCGCGGAAAGAGCGCTACTTTTTTCAAAAGGTTGCGAAAAGGCAAGGCAAAGGAACTCGGAAAAAGTGCGAATTTCGACATAGGATCGCTGAAAACCGTGAACTTCGACATAGCATTGCTGAAAAAGAGCTAATTTTGTCGAAGTATCGCAAAAAAGCGCGAATTTTGTCAAATGATCACGGAAAAAGCGCGAATTTCGTCAAAGGGTCGAGAAAAAAACGCGAATTTTGACAGAGGATCGCGAAAAAAACGCTAACTTTGATGTAGGACCGCTGAAAAGCACATATTTCGGAATAGGATCGCTGAAAAAGCGCGATTTTTGTCAAAGTGTCAAGCAAAAAGCTCGAATTTCGTCTAAAGTTAGCTACTTTTTTCAAAGGGTTGCAAAAAAAGTGCTAATTCCGTCAAAGAGTCGCGAATAGAGCGCGAATTTCGTCAAAAGATCGCGGAAAAAAGCGTATTTCGTCAGAAGATCACGGAAAAGCACTTCATTTGATCCTTCATTTAATAATAACTGTACAAGGAATGATTTCATGAAGAGAAATTATGACTATGTTGATTCTATGTTTCTTAGTATCGCCCCCCCCCCCCAAAACGATCCTCTGGATCCGCCCCTGCTCAAGGCAGAGGGCATACCTTAGAGTCTAGGTACTATTAGCTTTCTTGAGAAACAGAAGATATACGGTGTTCCTTAAAAAATTCAGAAGGCATACGGCGTATACTCCCGTATACCCTCCACTACATCCCTGATCACGGGGAATTGTTACGAGAAATAAACTAATTATAGTTAAAAATGTACACATTTTATAAGAAATTGAAAACGTTGTTCGATTCTTCAGCATACAAATAGTAATTTCTGCAAATTTCATCCATTTACTCATTACACTACTTAGTATGTCCATCAAATTTTCTTATTAAAGAACAAAAAATATGGGAATCCTTTTAAATATGAAGTAGGTATATTTTTATTTGATACCAACTTGCTCTTTTCATAAGGTTGAATTTAAATTTTTATTTGACAGTAAATTTTATGTAAGAAATTTTTAAAAATGAGATATTACATTTGAAAAAATTTTTACATACCATGCATCATTTTTTTTTTTTTTTTCATTGGACTCGGGCAGACTCCGGCTCGGATGACAAAAAATCTGTCGGGCTCGGGGTCCGAAAAACGAGCCCGAATTTATTTCTAATCTATATCAGTTTTGAATTCAGAAAAGGAACGGGGGAGTGGCACTTTCTCCCCGCACCAATGAGATGTCCTCCGGAATTCAAGAAATCCCTTCAGAAGAAAAATGCCTGAATTTAAACTGCGACCGAAGAGAACTGGAAGTTACTACGACTAAGTCGTCGTTTTTAAAAAACGCTTAAAATAGTGCATTTATTTATAATTTAAACATTAATTGCTTAAGTTTAGCATAAATAAATAAATAAATAAATTTAAATGAAATGTAAATTGCTGAAAATTCTCATGACTTTAGTGGATTTTAAAGCAAAATTTCGAATTTTCTCAAAATAAAACAATTTGTTAAAACGAAATTTAAAATTCCAAATTCTCAAAAACTTCATCCCTTTGCTACGATAGCCCCTTGCTTAATTTTTTTTTTTAATCTTTTACCATTGTTTTTTTTCCTTTAACAGAAAATTTTCTGTAATTGCAGAAATTCTTTAATTAAATAAGGTAAACTTTGCAATAAAAAATAACAGGTAGAAATAATGCAGGAATCTGAGCAGATTAAGTGGAACGTATACATCGGTCGCTCGTCCCCTAGGGGTTAAACATATGGCTAAATTTTAATCCAACTTTAAGTTTTCGCAAAAAAAAAAAAAAAAAAAAAAAAAAAAAAAAAAATGAATTTAAAAGAATACAATTTAGCGCCAAATATCCAAACAAGTTGGTACGGACCCTAGTTCCGATAAACGAAAGTTCAGAAAAATAGACAGGTAATTTAAAGCTTGTTCCTTACTATGCTAAAAAGTAAAAACGACTGAATCCAACCAACCTTCCCCCTCTCCCCTAGTTATGGCCCTGATTCGATATGAAGGAAAAGGCCTCGCAAAAGTTCTCGCACCCGGCCTCGCATTTGCTAGGGACGGCTCTGTAAATACATTAAATCTAAAAAAATACATATCGCAATCCATCTTTCAAAAGGTTTTTAAACAGATAACGTATGATTAAGTTATTTAAACTCAAAAATGAGCCTAAACAAAACACTCTTTAAAGTATTCAACCAGTCAGAAGTCCGTATTTTCTTCCCTGTGCTAGCTTGGATTGTTCAGTGGGATCGGTAAAAATTGCGTCGCCGCCAGTTGCCTGCCGAGTAGAGTTACCCAATTCTACGTTTTTTAATCATTTTTGGGCTTATCATACCAAATACGGTTAAACAGCGGAATGCGAAAAAAGAAAAGAAAAAAAAACTGCGCCCAGGGCAAAGTTTTAATTTGACCTCGTCTGGGGCCCCTCCTAGAATTTTTGCCCCAGGGCCTCCAAGTTTATAGTTACGGCCCTGTGATAGGCCCTATAGTGTAAACACAGCTTAGAAAGTCAATGTTCTACCCTCAAAATTCGGAATTCAGGCATTTCGAATATGCGGGATATCTGTTACTTTTTTACGGCTAGTCAGGGGTAGCTGAAATATCGTTCGGAAAAGCGGAATAAGCAATGGCGGATGTAAACCATGATGTAAACAAATATTGTTCGTTAAATTTTTATTGCGTGTTTCGAAGTAAATTACTTTATTTGTGATTTTTTTAAATTATTAATCTCAGTTTTAGAATCAAAATGTGAATGTTTCCCAGCAGATTGATTTATAATAATAATTATTATCTCCAGAAATGAAGGTAAAAGTTAGTTTTATTTTGTACTAGCAGGCTAAACCCGCTGCACTGATCTATTTTTCAAAACAAAACATGAATCAAACAAAATATTGAATATGATTGTGCTTTTTAAAGCAACTTCACCTCGAATGCTCTTTCACATTTCTGAAAATCATACAAAACGCCATTGTATTTAAAGATAGAAAACCAACGATTATAAATGCACCAAAAATGCATTAAAAGTTAGCAAACAGCTGTTTCGAATCTACAGTCGAGATTCTCAGATTCGCTCAGCGAGCTAGAAAAAACAAAACTGAGCCAAAAATAAAAACAACAACAATGGAATCAAGGCCCGTTGACGCCAAAATATATTAAAATAATAATAGAATATTATGTTGTTGTATCAGCTTATGCATTCGATAAAATTTGGTCTTTTAAGAAAAAAATATTTCAGTTGACCATTTATTGTAGAGTTTGATAGATAAATGAGGCAATTATGAAAAGAGCAATATAAATATTGTCTATTCACCATACTTCTAAAATGGCGAGCATTATGATCGCAGAGATTGACCATTGAATTTAAACAATTTTTAAGTGATTCATTTTCATTTGATAGTTTTTGAACTCTAAACCTCTCAACTTGAGAATATGGGTATCTATGGAAACCTTAATACATCCCCTATCAATATTATATTATATTTCGCAATGTATCTCTGCTCTTGACAAATCTATTACAGTGTTCCGTTTTTGGAATGCAGCAGAATAAATAATGTTAAATAAAGTTTTCCTTAGAAAAATAAGGTGAATGTTTTTTGAATGTGTGAAATTCATTTTTACTTTCTTCTATCTTTACAAGAAGAAAGTATTGGATTCATGAAAATTTTCGACTTCCGGTTTTCGACGGATTTATACGTTTTAGAAGGTCCTGAACACGTTTTGACTATTTTTAGAAAATGTCTGTCTGTGAGTCTGTCCGTCTGTCTGTCTGTCTGTCTGTCTGTATGTGACAAAAAATTTGTGGGCGCTCTATCTCAAGAACTAATGCTCGAAATTTAATAAAATTTTATATTCAGTTAGACCTTGATATGAATTAGTGCCTATTGGTTTTTGGTGAAAATTGGCCTGCACATGGCGCTGCTATACTACGTTTTTCATGATTTTCAAGATTGCTATATCTCAAGAACTAATGCAGAGAATTTCACCAAACTTCAGATTCTGTGACCCCTTAATATACATAGACGCTGATTAAGTTTTGGTGAAAATTGGCCTGCAGGTGGCGCTGCTATACTACGTTTTTCATGATTTTGAAGATTGCTATATCTCAAGAACTAATGCAGAGAATTTCCCCAAACTTCAGATTCTGTGACCCCTTGATATACATAGACGCTGATTAAGTTTTGGTGAAAATTGTCCAGCAGGTGGCGCTGCTATACCACGTTTTTCATGATTTTCATGATAGCTATATCTCAAGAACTAATGCACAGAATTTCACCAAACTTCAGATTCCGCGATACCTTGAGATACATAGCCGCTGATAAGGTTTGGTGTGAACTGACCTATAGGTGGCGCTGCTATGCTACATTTTGCACGATTTTTGTGATAGCTATATCTCAAGAACTAATGCTGAGAACTTCATCAAATTTTAGATTATGTTACACTAGAATATATAACATAATTAGACGCTGATTACATTTTGGTATTAACCTTGCAACAGGTGGTGCAGCTATGATGCATTTTGCACGATTTTTCCTATAGCTATATCTCAACAACCAATGCACAGAATTTCATCAAACTTCAGAATTTGTTACAAAATGACATATAACACAATTACACGATGATTACGTTTTGTTATAAATCCTTCAACTGATGGCACTGCTGTGCTATATTTTACACGGTTTTTTTAAACTAGCTATATCTCAAGAACTAATGCACAGAATTTCATCAAACTTCAGATTCTTTTACACCATAACATAATTAGACGCTTTTTTACGTTTTGGCATAAATTGTCCAAGATATGGTGTTGCTATTCTACGTTTTGCAAATTTTTTGTTATAACTATAACTGAAGAACTAATGGACGAAATTCGATCAAATTTCAGATTCTGTTAGGTCTTGACATAAATAGATGCTTATTAGGTTTTAGTATAAATTATCCAACATGAGGCACTACTAAGATCATTTTCTCAGAATATTAATTAAATTTTGCTTTTTAGGCTTTTCGGCTACAGAATCTCATTAGGCTAGGTCAAATGTTCGAGGAAATTCGATAGTGGGTAACTTTGGGGTCACCATATTTTTTTTTAATATTAAAATGTACTTATGAGATAGAAGAAAGTTTTGGGATTGACACATCCAACTAGTTTGATACAGATGTCATATACGCATTACGTTGGCGTGGTTGAAATAAAATGAACATTTTATGCCTCTTATGGTAATCCAACTTTGTTTTTAATTTATTAATGAACTATTTATTTACTTTCATTTGCATTTTAAAATGATACAAAATGTTATGCTCAATACATAGAAAAGTAAAATAGAAAATAGAAATGTATTTGTCATTTAAAAACGAAGTTTCCGTTAAGGGAGACCCGTAAGAAAAAATCCAAAATTTTTATTATTGATTTTAAAGTAATGAATTTTGGTGTACTATTAAAGAATCTTTTTGTAAGGAATAATTAGCAAAAAAATTCACTTTTTATTAAAAAGTAAATTTTTGGGGGGATTTCTAGGATTTTTTTTTTCGAAAAATACACTTTTTAAAATTACTACTCCTCATTCAATTTTCAATATTTTGGTATTACTAAAATTTCTTAAATAGTGTTATAGTATATAGAAAAGAACTAAGGAGAGATATTTTTAATTTTCTATTTTAATCGGCTAAAAAAAAAAAAAAAAAAAAAAAAAAAAATACGCATGGTAAATTTTTTTTAATTCGTTATAATTTTCATGTTTACTAATTTATGTAAAATTTTCAGAAATAGTTTTAAAAAATATCTCTCCTTACTTTTGTTAAATTTTTTTTTAAGATTCTAAAAACATAAACACTTTGTTTCTAAATCATTTTACCACTGAGCCTTAGTACTTTGAACTTAGGCAAAATATGAAAAAAGGCATTTTCAGGAAAACACGTTTTAAATGGCCGCTAGTCCTTTAAACTCTATAGTGAGTACAATTAAAAAAGCTCATTTTCTACCTGTTCCAAGTGTCCCCGAGTTCTGAAATTTTGCATGGATATTCGCAAATATGTATTTTATCGTTTTCTGAGATAAAATTTTTTTTTTGAACTTTTTATGATTTTTGGCCGAAAATGGTGTTCGGGTCTCCCTTAAAGTGGCGCCAGAAATGTATCACCCCAACGTGGTGCATATATAACATTTGTGCCTCTTTCTTACAACATGGGTGTGTGCATTTGCACCTAAATTTATTTAGCTCTATTTTTGTAATATTAACTGGAGTTTGTACAATGTACGACGGTACTACTTGATTATTCTATCGAGAAAAAAATTAATAGCAGATTATAGGAATAAATGTCAATAATCGATGATCGTAAGTACGATAGCAATTGATATTACACGTGATACACGTATTTTTTTACGTCATAAGTGCTTTTTAATTCGACTTTTAATTTGTATTTTTTATTTATGTTTATTGTTCTTTCGTTATTTAAAATGAATTTATGTAAATTTGAATAGTTTGGCGAAATTGGCCAACGTGTTAATCAAGTAGCACTCAATTTACATTTGAAAATATCATATTTCACAAAAAACTCCGGCACAAACCCGGATTTGCAAGATTTCCTTCCAATATCAATGCGGCAAAATCCTCGTTTTAGAATAGCGAAGAAATGTGCATTTTTAAAAATTATTTTCGTTATTTTAAAACGAAAATATTAATAAATAAAAAAAGTTACTATAGCACAAAACAATTTATAGAATTTCTAAAAAGAAATTGACAGTGAATAAACAATTTATTAATACAGAAAATCCTATTGCTGGGTTACCATATCAGGCAAAATAACACCGTTTTGGCGATAGTCAGATACCTCAATGTGTATATAATATCTGTGCCAAACATGTTTGGAAAAAACAATAATCGTTATTTATACAGCATGTTTAAATACCGTAGTATAGTGAAAAAAGTGTATACATGACATATACGCACCACATTGGCGAGTTTTTTTTTTTCTTCTCATGCCGATTTGGAGAAAATTTTGTTTTCAAATACCAGTTACATATAGAGTTTACAATTATTTTCTGTTATTTTAAATAGAAAATAACAATAAATTTTAAAAAGTTTAGCTAATAATTATAAAACAAAACTATTTATATCCTTTAAAAAATAAAATAAAATAAAATAAAAATTTATTAATAAATAAACAACAGCCAGGTTACCAAGTGAGGCATAAAATCGCCATTTTATTGCAGTCGCGCAAATGTGGCGCATGTATGACAAATGTGCCTAGATTAAAATAGTTTATATAATTGGAAAAAAAAAGAAAAAAAATTTAAATAGACAATTTATTAATAAATAGACAATAACATCCGGGTTACCATATCAAGCAAAATACTGACAATTTGGCGTCAATTAATTACCCAGATGTATATATGGTATTGGCGTAAGAGACAAATCGCACCAACGTAGTGCATAGGAGATATCTGTGCCAAAAAAAATTTAAAAGTTGCAGTTAAATTATTTTACATTATCTATGTATGTGGAAAAAACATTTACCCTAAAATTTAAATATTATTCATTTTTGTGGTATTAACTGCTATATATGTTATTTAAGTTAAATGTAAAATGTTTTCCTAAAAATGCTCTCACTCATTAAAAAAGAGAGAGAGAAAAAAAATAGTTCTTGCGAACATAGCTCCGTCTTGTGCTTTTTTGGTTTAAAATCGCATTGATTGGCGACAAAAGTAGATTGAAACACCCGATTGAACAAACAACATACAAATAACAATTAGAGACTTAAAAAAAAAAAAAAAAAAAAAAAAAAAAATAACTCTGCGAGTTTCTTCTGTAAAGCACATAACGGGAAAATTAGATTTAAAAATATTTTTAAAAAAAGAAAGAAAAAATACTTATGTTTTACCTAATGAAATTTTTGATATATTGTTTTCTTTTAATATGGCTTGAAAGAAATAAATAGCCAAATATTGTGTCACTTCAAAACTTTCTTTCACATTGAGATACTTTTTAAATATTATAAATATTCTTTTTTTTTTTTCGTTAAAGATAAATATTTTCCTTTCATAATATTATTTTGCATTAAACGGACTTTTTTCTTTTTATCGTTATTTATTTTAAATCAATGAATTAAAAGAGTTTTTTTCGAAATGTTTATATTATTTTCCATTAGAGAAAGCATTTCATTTCTTTTTTGAAATATAGTTATCGCCAAAAAATTAGTTGTTGCAACCCTTCCGTCAAAAATAACCGAAAAATACGAAATTTAGTACGAAAAATCAGAGTTATCCCTGTTATATTTGTATCATAAACCTCCACAAAAATATTTCCTATTGAATGATATAATCTGCAAAAAGATCCATCGGGTAGTTTTTGAAAACACCCGTTTGGAAGTTTCAGAACTTCTGCTTTATAATATACTAGCAGGCTAAGCCCGCTGCGCTGGTCTATTTTTCAAAACAAAACATGAATCAAACAAAATATTGAATATGATTGTGTTTTTTAAAGCAACTTCACCTCGAATGCTCTTTCACATTTCTGAAAATCATACAAAACGCCATTGTATTTAAAGATAGAAAACCAACGATTATAAATGCACCAAAAATGCATTAAAAGTTAGCAAACAGCTGTTTCGAATCTACTGTCGAGATTCTTCATCAGTGCAAAACTCAGCGAGCTAGAAAAAAAACTGAGCCAAAAATAAAAACAACAATGGAATCAAGGCCCGTTGACGCCAAAATATATTAAAATAATAATAAAATATTATGCTGTTATATCAGCTTATGCATTCGATAAAATTCGGGCTTTTAAGAAAAAAATATTTCAGTTGACCATTTATTGTAGAGTTTGATAGATAAATGAGGCAATTACGAAAAGAGCAATTTAAATATTGTCTATTCACCATACTTCTAAAATAGCGAGCATTATGAACGCAGAGATTGACCATTGAATTTAAACAATTTTCAAGTGATTCATTTTCATTTGATAGTTTTTGAAATCTAAACTCTCAACTTGAGAATATGGGTATCTGCGGAAACCTTGATACATCCTCTATCAATATTATATTATATTTCGCAACATACATCTGCTCTTGAGAAATCTATTACAGTGTTCCGTTTTTGGAATGCAGCAGAATAAATGAAGTTAAATAAAGTTTTCCTTAGAAAAATAAGGTGAATGTTTTTTGAATGTGTGAAATTCATTTTTTGACACAGATGTCATATACGCATTACGTTGGTGTGATTGAAATAAAATGAACATTTTATGCCTCTTATGGTAATAAAACTTTGTTTTTAATTTATTAATGAACTATTTATTTACTTTCATTTGCACTTTTAAATGATACAAAATGTTATGCTCTATACATAGAAAAGTAAAATAGAAAATAGAAATGTATCTGTCATTTGAAAACGAAGTTTCCGTTAAAGTGGCGCCAGAAATGTATCAAACCAACGTGGTGCATGTATGACATTTGTGCCTCTTTCTTACAACATGGGTGTGTGCATTTGTACCTAAATTTAGTTATTTAGCTCTATTTTTGCAATATTAACTGGAGTTTGTACAATGTACGACGGTACTACTTGATTATTCTATCGAGAAAAAAATTAATAGCAGATTATAGGAATAAATGTCAATAATCGATGATCGTAAGTATGATAGCAATTGATATTACACGTGATACACGTATTTTTTTACGTCATAAGTGCTTTTTAATTCGACTTTTAATTTGTATTTTTTATTTATGTTTATTGTTCTTTCGTTATTTAAAATGAATTTATGTAAATTTGAATAGTTTGGCGAAACTGGCCGACGCACAGTGGGGCAAAAACCCAAAAAGCTGGCCAAAAGTCGAAAAATGAAGTTACGATTTAGGGAATTTCGATTGTACAGTTAGCTAGAATAATGTTTGGAGAGTCAGAATCTGTATTTAAAAAAAGATTTTTGCTTTGCCCTTACAAGCAGCATCATTTCAAAAATGATGCTTGAAGGAGTATCATTTAGAGCAAACAAAACCAGCAAAACAACAGTTCCTCTAAACGCGTGCTATATTTTATAATATTATCCGATTTTAATGATTTGAAATGGATTCATACTATGGTAGTATGTACTTTATTTGCATGTATTACAAAATTTATATTAAGCACATAAAAATTAATAAATTCATTGTCATTTTTGATAAAAAATTTTAGAATTTTTTTTATTTTTTTGCTTTTAAACATCAAAAAGTTTAAATTTTCCACAGTGTTCCGCAACGAAATTTAATGGAAATAATAACTTGGGCTATTGTCTAGTGATTCATAAAAAACCAGCTGCCCCAAACTGCCTTTCTGCATTTCACGCATATTTTAGTAACCGCAAGTAAAAATGCCACTTTTTCGGCCGCCTCAAAAATTTTAATATTGACTACTTTTCCCATAATTTAGCTGATAAATATGTTTCAGATTTTTGAATTATTCAATTTTATAATAGTTTATTTCCTATTATATTGTAAATAAGTTCTATAATGATAAGATTACATTAATTTGATAAGTATGCTTAGTAATGAAAAAATGAAAATAATTCTCTATTACTGATCCGGTATAATAACATTTTCTTGTCTTTATAGGTAGTAATTTTGTTTGTTCTATTATAATTAGAAGAATTATTTCGTCAATGGCTATATTTGCTAGATCAAACTACTGAGCGTATTTCATTAATGCGAGTAAAAATCATTATGAATATCACTTTTGATTACATTAGTAATTTCGATTTGATTTGCAAATGAGGATGTGATGGCTCATCTATTCTGAGTACATTTAAACAAATATTTAGCTATGAAGATGGCATTATGTCTAATGTATTTTCTTTTCTTCTGTACTACTAGAATACATAAATATTGCGATTAATTCATGAATCGTCAATTTGAAAATATCGAGATCTTCATTTGAATGATTTTATCGGGCCAATCAAGATCCATTTTTCTTTTTCAAGAAATACGGAAGCAACTGCCAATGAATGGGATTGCATTAAATACTTGCAGAATAAACTTATTTCGTTTAATACAACCATTGATACAGAAGAAAAATAATTCAAAACGAATTAGTGTAATACTCAACGTTGTTACCTATGTCAGACAGCATCAAAACAGCACCTTGCCGATCTGACATTTTTTATTAAAAGTGGATTGAGGTAATTTAGAATTCAGAATATCTAAGTTACATGCAAAAATGTTTAGAGAGGTCTTACATCTGGCAGACAACTGGATTGAAAAAATGAAAAGCTCGTACTCTGCATGAAAAGAAGAACACTGAAATTGCAAAATAAAATATGCAAAAAATATTTCGTTTACAATCAAGACTTCTCGTCGAGAAACTAAATCCCAGATTTGGAAGCACAAATGATGGAAATACAATTCAACTATTCTTTGAAAACGCAACTATTTGTGTTTCTAAACGAGCATATACGGAGATTTGATTAAACGTTTCTATGCCATAAGTAATTTCTTGTATCCATGTTATTTATTTGATAAACTTCGAAAATTTTCCCTTACAAATAGCTCATTGATTTGAGCAGCACCCCTGGTTCTATATGCTTACTTCAGTACACAAACTACTTATTAATGACAAAGAAATAACATTATCTTCATTACTGCCAATTTGTCAAATGCCATAAGATACTCAAGAATCATGCAACAAACTGATCAAAAGGCATCGAGAAGATTTATCGCAAAGATGCAGCAGCGAGAAAAAAAAAGATATTTTTACGTCTTTTAATGTCATCAGATTCTTTCCTTTCCAGTTTAGGTAAATTATCGTAGAAGAAATTAAAATCATTGATCCTAAGAGTAACAGGATTTTCCAATACCGCCCACAAGTTCTGCTAACTATTTCGACACCTTGACCTCTGAAGAATCTTTTTATTATGCTACAGTTGATTCTAAGGGTTAATTTCTGGAATATATTTTCGTTTTTATTTTAATAATATAAAAATTAAATAGCCTAATGTTTTACTTTCCATTAATGTACTTAAATTTCGTTTAAATATGTCTTTGTTTTTTGAAAATTCCCTTTTAAGTTTACCTCGAAATTTTAACTTTTATTTAAATTTTATTGTTTTTACTCTTAATCTGTAATTTTATTTATTTATTTATTTTTAAAATTTAACTTTTGAATCCTAATTAGCATCCTGAAAAGTTTACGAAATTGCATATAAATTGAATAACTTTCGAGACATTTAAATTTTTATTCCGCCATATTGTATCCGCCATTTTTTTTTATTTTAATTTTGTATTCTTACTTAGCATCCTCAAAAACACCTGTATACGAATTTTCGTTCAATTTGAATAACATTTTCATATTTTGGCCAGCTTTTCGGGATTTTGCCCCACTGTGCGACGTGTTAATCAAGTAGCACTCAATTTAGATTTGAAAATATATTTCACAAAAAACTCCGGCACAAAACCGGATTTGCAAGATTTCCTTCCAATACCAATGCGGCAAAATCCTCGTTTTAGAATAGCGAAGAAATGTGCATTTTTAAAAATTATTTTCGTTATTTTAAAACGAAAATATTAATAAATAAAAAAAGTTACTATAGCACAAAACAATTTATAGAATTTCTAAAAAGAAATTGACAGTGAAAAAACAATTTATTAATACAGAAAACCCTATTGCTGGGTTACCATATCAGGCAAAATAACATCGTTTTGGCGATAGTCAGATACCTCAATGTGTATATAAAATCTGTGCCAAACATGTTTGGAAAAAACAATAATCGTTAATTATACAGCATGTTTAAATACTGTAGTATAGTGAAAAAAATGTATACATGACATATACGCACCACATTGGCTGGTTTTTTTCTTCTCATGCCGATTTGGAGAAAATTTTGTTTTCAAATACCAGTTACATATATAGTTTACAATTATTTTCTGTTATTTTAAATAGAAAATAACAATAAATTTTAAAAAGTTTAGTTAATAATTATAAAACAAAACTATTTATATCCTTTAAAAAATAAAATAAAATAAAATAAAAATTTATTAATAAATAAACAACAGCCAGGTTACCAAGTGAGGCATAAAATCGCCATTTTATTGCAGTCGCGCAAATGTGGCGCATGTATGACAAATGTGCCTAGATTAAAATAGTTTATATAATTGGAAAAGAAAAAAGAAAAAAATTGTAAATAGACAATTTATTAATAAATAGACAATAACATCCGGGTTACCATATCAAGCAAAATAATGAAACTTTGGCGTTAATTAATTACCCAGATGTATATATGGTATTGGCGTAAGAGACAAATCGCACCAACGCAGTGCATAGGAGATATCTGTGCCAAAAAATTTTAAAAGTTGCAGTTAAATTATTTTACAATATCTATGTATGTGGAAAAACATTTACCCTAAAATTTAAATATTATTCATTTTTGTTGTATTAACTACTATATATGTATTTAAGTTAAATGTAAAATGCTTTTCTAAAAATGCTCTCACTCATTAAAAGAGAGAGAGAGAAAAAAAAATAGTTCTTGCGAACATCGCTCCGTCTTGGCTTTTTTTGGTTTAGAATCGCATTGATTGGCGACAAAAGTAGATTGAAACATCCGATTGAACAAACAACATACAAATAACAATTAGAGCCTTTTTTAAAAAAAATAATTCTGCGAGTTTCTTCTATAAAACACATAACGGGAAAATTAGATTTTAAAATATTTTTAAAAAAAGAAAGAAAAAAATACTTGTGTTTTACCTAATGAAATTTTTGATATGTTGTTTTCTTTTAATCTGGCTCGAAAGAAATAAATAGCCAAATATTGTGTCACTTCAAAACTTTCTTTCACATTGAGATACTTTTTAAATATTATAAATATTCTTTTTTATCGTTAAAGATAAATATTTTCCTTCATAATATTATTTTGCATTAAACGGATTTTTTTCTTTTTATCATTATTTATTTTAAATCAATGAATTAACAGGTTTTTTTTTCGAAATGTTTATATTATTTTCCATTAGAGAAAGCATTTTATTTCTTTTTTGAAATATAATTATCGCCAAAAAATTAGTTGTTGCAACCCTTCCGTCAAAAATAACCGAATAATACGAAATTTAGTACGAAAAATCAGAGTTATCCCTGTATATTTGTATCATAAACCTCCGCAAAAATATTTCCTATCGACTGATATAATCTGCAAAAAGATCCATCGGGTAGTTTTTGAAAACACCCGTTTGGAAGTTTCAGAATTTCTGCTTTATAATATATATGATATGATTATGGTTTAAAAAAATATATTCTATTTTAGATTCTGATTTTTTACACGCTATATATATATTGTATTCAGATTTTATGTAGTAAATTTATATATTTAATGCGATCTAAATATCGATGTGCCATTAGAATTGTTTAAATGACTTGGTAATATTTGATAGTATTTATTTAACATTATCCATCTTGCATACGTTTTAAATTTTGTTTTATTAAATTGAACTTAATATATCTAAATAGCCTTTGTAGTTACATGTAACTTAAAAAACTGTGCTTTAAGTATTTTCATTTACTTACATAATATTTTGTATGCTTGTGTTTATTTATTTTTTTAAGTTATTATTGAAATATACTTTAACAAATTACAGTGGCTTCATATTTTTACACTTCAATGCTTAATAAGCGTTGTACTCTACAGTTTCACAATCAAACTTTCATGTGATATTTTGCAAATAAATTTAAATTTTATATAGGCTACCAGAGTTTCCCCCAGAGGGTTTCAGGGGGGCGCTCCGCCCCTCCTGCCCTTTAGTTTAAAAATAGCGCCCCTCTTGCCCCTCATCCAAAAACTAGCGCCCCTCTTGTCATTCATTCAAAAAAATAGCGCCCTTCTTGCCCCACATTTGAAAAAACGCAGCCCTCCAGCGATGATCCGAACGCGCTATAGCGCGTAAATTACACAAGATATCGGCGACGGAATGCAAAAATAGCCTTATACGCGTCCCGTGGGATGGCTAATTTCGTCATAAAATCGCTAAAAAACAGCAATTTTCATTAAAAATTGCGAAATAACGACTAATTTCCGGCAAGATTTGCAAAAAAAAAATGGCTAATTTTGTCAAAAAGTCACAAAACGGCAGATTTTTTCAAAAGATCGTGGAAAAACAACAAATTTCTTCCAAAAATCGCGATAAAACGAAAAATTTTGTCAAATGAGGCGCAAAAGACGGCAACTTTCGTCAAAAAATAGCGATAAAACGGCAGATTTCGTCAAAAGATTTGCGAGAAAAACGGCAAATTTCGTCCAAAAGTCACAATAAAACGGAGAATTCTGTGAAAAGTTCTGTTTTTTCGCTATATTTTCACGAGATTTGTTGTTTTTTACCGATTTTTTTAGCAAAATATGCCGTTTTTTGCGATCTTTTAACAAAAACTGCTGTTTTTACGATCTTTTAACATAATTGGCCGTTTTTTCAAGATCTTTTATCAATATTTGCCGTTTTTTCGAGATCTTTTAAAAAATTTACCTTTTTTTTTTCTTTTTTTCAATTTTTTGATTGAATTTCTGTTTTTTCGCGATTTTTTGAACCGCTTGATTCTTGATTCAACTCTATAAAAGTGCCCTTAAAAATGAAAAAGTGCCCTTATAAATGTAAAAAGTGCCCTGAAAAATGTAAAAAGTGTCCTTTTCAGAGCAGTAGCGCCTTGCTCTTTTTTAAACCTGGGGAAAACTCTGGGCTACAACAGTAGTCGCTTTGAGCTATCTAAAGTATTTATTTATAATTTGAAATTATTAGTATCAAAGAGAGTTAAAAATTTGATTTTGCACTAGTGAATTAAAATTTTCACATAATGTGGAAAATTTGTAAATTTGAAATAAAAAAAAATTATGCAGCCTTGATAGAAGAATTTTTGCATTATTTGTAATATCCGAATAATATTTTGCTAGTATACACATCCTATATGATTATTTTTTAATAAATGACTATTTCTTCATTGATAACTAAAATTTTAAATTTTCTATTACTACTTTTGTTATATTTAGAACTATTTTTCTGTTCTTGTTTTTAACCCGGGAGAACTCGCTAGTGAGAATTTCTCTCATGGTGCCCAATTACTTTTCTTTTACTTTACATTCACTTAATAACAACATTTTTGTTTGGCGTACTACTTTTATTCACAAAAGAGGCAAAGTAATTGAAATCACACTTTGGAATTTTATTAAAATGAAAAAAGTTGTAAATAAGTGTCTTAAAAAAGGTACGATGGAGAAAGAAAATCTCACGTAGCGAGTTCTCCCGGGTTAATGCTCATTCTACTTTCAAAAAGTAGAAAGTTGTCTAAGACTTTTTTTTGGGGGGGGGGGGGGGCTAAATTACTTTTATATGCACAATTTAATGTAAGTAAAATAACTGCATTTTATTAAAGGCTTTTACTTGCAGAAAGAATATTTTCCTATATTTTTTTCTGAATAAAGTTATGTTACGACTTACTTGTGCTTGCTAAACATTTAATACTTATTTTATAATATATTTAACTTTAGGTCTTTATTTAATATTTATAATATCCAATAAATCATCAAATGAACAATGTTGAAGTTATAATTAATTATAGTTTTGATCTTGAATTCAAAATTTTGAGTTTTTTTTATTTCAAACTATTTATTACAAAACAAACTGAGCATAGGCTAAAAACTGTTGCTTTTCTAAAAAAAAAAAAAAAAAATCTGAGTTGTCAAATTGCATCAGTATAATGTGTCTGTTGGTTATTTGTTTCAATTTTTATTTTCATGTTGCACATTGATAATTGCAAACAGAGGATTTTTATTATTTATTAAATCACTATCATTATTTGATTCACATTACATTTTTCGTAAAATTCGGGTAAGAATTGTTTAATAAAATTTGTTATCTAATATTGTTTTTGGATTACTAAAGTCTTTTAGGTAGCTTTCAATACAAAAAGTAAAAAGCTACCTATTGCAGCCGTCCGGAGGAAAGCACTTCCAGAAAATTTTGGTATATTTTCACTGATCATGACCCCCAGACGCCAAAACCACCCTCCGTTCAAATGTTGACATATATATATATATATATATATATATATATATATATATATGTATATAACCATGTATATAATATATATATATATATATATATATTATATACATTATATATATATATATATATATAATACCATTAAAAGTAGACAAGATTCACTAATGGATTTTATCAATAAAACAATAAACCAAAACGAAGAATTAGAATTGACTTGAATTATAATAAAATAAAAAAATAGTGTAACGAGTAAATCTAAAACAAAAAAATAAATAAAATGAATGCAAATAGAATTTGTAGTTCCAAAAGCAGAATCATCAGGCCCCAAATGCTCTGGAACTACAAATGAAGTGTGCGGTTTCATCCACGTATTAGCCATGAAATAGCAAAATAATGCGTATTTGGGGCTACCAGCACACTAAAACCAAATTATTAAACAAGGAACAAAGATATTTTACAAAAAGGAGTTGAAAGTAAGTAAAAATAATAGTTATCCATAACAAACAAGAAAGATAAAGCTAAATGGAAATATGATTGAACCGGAGAAAATAATTAATAATCGATATTAACATAAAATTAAATTAATAAAATAATTAAAATTAGAATTAAGAGATAACATTCATATTAACATATAACTTAAAATACCATTTTGTTACTTTAATCAGTAACATTTATTGGTAAAAACTCATTATCTTAATATATGATAATAAAAATAAAAATAAAATAAATAAAGAAATAAATAAATAAATAAAATAAAATAAAAATAAGTAAAAATTAAAATAATAATAATAATAATAATAGTAGTAGTAATGATATTATTAATAATAATACCAAAAATTATATCATTAACATTAAAATTAATTTGATAATTAAAATATAGATATTTAACTATAGATATAACTAGACAAATATCCATATATTGGTGTCAATTAAACAGTTTAAAAATTATGTTAAAATGAATAACCCACTCTCAGTATATATATATATATATATATATATATATATATATATATATATATATATATATATATATATATATATATATATTTATCTTTTTATTATATCTCTAATATATCTTATATTATGGCAGTACTTAGTAAAAATCTCGATCCTGGCAAGATACACAATGCTTCTTTGCAGTGTAGTGCCCGGTACAGGAGCAATAATAGGGTTGCTCCTGGATCGTCATCTAGTTTCCATATACATGCTCCTCCTCCTCAATTATATTTTCAGAAATGTTCTGATATCCGATGTAAAACTTGTCCATCTGCTTCTCAGTCACAAATCGCATCAGATCCTCATATTTCTATTTTTTGTAAGGCTTTTAATGTTATTTATAGTATAAAGTGTAACATTTGCAATTTGAAATATATTGGTGAAACTTCTGGTCCTCTTCATATACGCATGAATCAACATCGGTCCGATTCTGATAAAAATTTAGCAAAAAATATTCAGTCTACCGCTGAAATACAGCATTTTCATAAACACAAATTTAAAAATACTACTATTGAAATAATACAAATTCAGAAAAATAAATCTGAGCGTCTATATTTAGAGTCTTCATATATGAAATATTATAATACAATTTATCCTTATGGTCTTAACAGTGAAGTTTTTAAAAGATCTGTTAAAGTTTTTTCATCTATAAATGATACTACAGATTATTCTCCCATTTATCATAGTTTAAATCATCTTATAAATCCTAAAACTACACGTAACAAAAGAGGAAAAGGTTCATCTTCTAGTATTACTCCTAAAAACCTTATAATTCAACAAATTAATAATCTGCATCGTAATTATTTAAAAAATTACAATTGGTTTCTAATACGTAAATATATTTTTGGAATAAAAAAGAAACAGATAGTACAATATTTAAATATTTTTCTCAGTAAATCTTACTCTAAACATTTTTCAGATGTTTTTTATGATCTCCTTATGACTCGTGTCAACCTTTACAATATAAATTTACTAAAAAAAACCTAAAAATCTACAAACTAATTCTCAAATGGTAATTACTTTGTCTAATCCAATATTTAATAAAATCAATATTAATTCCATATTAAATGATAAAAACTGTCAATTTCCTATTAATAATATTCATATTTCTAAAACCTTTAAGTATCCCATATCTATCGGTCGAACGATTTTTAACTATAATTCTTTCTCTAAATCTTCTTTTGATACTAGTACATTACCCTGTAAATGCAATGACCCCTCTCTACAACAATATATAAATAAGGATCATGGACATATTATTACTGGTAATCTTAATCTAGTAGATGATTTACAACTTAGAAGAATTATGGGTTATGGGACCAAGTACAGAATTCCTTCCAAATTAAACATTAAATCTATCATAAAACAATTTAACTATGATATAGATATATTTATTTATAAAATTGCAATTTATTATAATAAACCCATTGAATATTTCAATCAATGGAAAATATTAGTTATCGATAAATTAACCTGGTCCTTAAAATATAATATTTCACACCTAGAATATGTAAATACACAGCATCTGATTAAGCAAATCAATAAATTACAACAACACTTTGTAATAACTTATGTTGATAAATCTCCTAATAATTATGCAATTATTTGTAAATCTTATCATCAACTGCATTCATCTAGTATATCTAATAATAACACATTCCAAAAAATTAACGATAACTTACTTGCCAATAATCGTAAAATTAAAGGATTCTATAAATTATCAGACATTAACCCTACAAACTTTAAATATCCTTATCTAGTCCTTATACCCAAATTTCATAAGCATCCTGTTAAATTCAGAACTGTTACAATTGGTTGCAATACATATAATAATGCTGCTAACAAACTTCTATTAGTAATTCTTAATCAAATATATAACATTACAAAAAAAAAAAAAAAAAAAAAAAAAAGTGATAATACACATTGCATAAAAAATAGTTATGAACTGGTCCATATTATGAAACATCTTAAATGTATAAAAAATATCTCTACTTATGATTTTAAAGATTTATTTAATAATATCGATTTATCGGATTTACATAATATCATTAATGAGCTTTTTAAAAAATATCAACACGAGTTGGATATATCACATAATATCGATTCTGATTATTTTCATACTTTAACCAATTTCATTATCTATAATAATTTTATTATGCATGATAACAATATATATATTCAAAATGTTGGTATACCACAAGGTGGTAGTACATCTAGTGTATTATCTGACTTATACTTATATTACTATGAACGCCACTATTTAAATAATAAATTACATTTATATAGATATATAGATGATGTAATATTAATTGATACTGATAACACCTGTATATCTCAATTCCCCGTTGATTATCCATCTAATCTAGAACTTTCAAAAAACCTAGTTTTTAATAATACAATCAATTTCTTAGATATTAAAATTATATTAAAAGAGCACAAATTTATCACTGATATTTATGACAAAAGGAAAGAATTTAATTTTAAAGTCAATACCTTTACTAATTTTAAATCTTGTCTTCATAATTCTGTATATCGTAATATAATACTTAACCATTTATATAGAATAAAATGTCTATGTTCTTCCCATTTAATTAATACTAATATTAAAAAGCTTGTTTATGATGCTATAAATAATGGTTATCCTAAAAAATTCATATAGTCTTTAATTTATAATTACTGATTACATGATCTTATAATTAGCTATTACATGATCTTATAATTAATTCTTTGCGTAAAAAATGTATAAAAAATTATAAAACATAAAAATAATATAAAAAAATTAAAAATGTTATAAAAGTAATAAAAAAATATATATAGGTCGGTTGGGCGGGTAGATGTTAGAGTAAGAAGGAGGGTGGTGTTGTCTGGATAAAAACGCAAAAATTAATTAAAAAAAAGAGAGAGAGAGAGAGAGAGAGAGAGAGAGAGGGTTATTTATTTTTACATTATTTTTACATTATTTTCACATAATTTTAAATAGTTTAAATGACACCAATATATGGATATTTGTCTATTTTTATTTATAGTTAAATAGTTATATTTTAATTATCAAATTAATTTTAATGTTATTGATACAATTTTTGGTATTATTATTATTAATATTATTACTATTATTTTTATTTATTTATTTATTTATTTTTATTTCATTAATAATTATTTATTTTTTATATTTTATTTATATATATATATATATTTTAATTTTTTTAATTTTTATTAATTAATTAATTAATTAATTAATTAATTTTTTATTTTTATTTTATTTTATTATTTTTTTTAATTTTTATTATCCTATATTAAGATAATGAGTTTATACTATGTAATGTCACAATAAATGTTACTGATTAAAGTAACAAAATGGTATTTTAAGTTATAAGTTAATATGAATGTTATAACCTAATTCTAATTTAATTATTTTATTAATTTAATTTTATGTAAATATCGATCATTAATTATTTTCTCTGGTTCAATTATATTTCCATTCAGCTTTATATTTTTTCTTCGTTACGGATAAATCATAGCAATTTTTTTTTCTTCTTTTTCAAATTATTTTTTCGCCATTTGGCGCGCATGACATTCTATTTAAAAAAAGAGCAACCCTGCTGTTCCTGCTACGATCCGATGCTTGAATTTCTAACAAATTGGTTTTTCTACGTGATACTGTTCTAGCTCGTATAGTAAAGTATTGCTTCTTGCTTTTATAATTTATTAATAATTCTATTGCGCTGTCCTCTACATTCATGGTGATAACCAGATAAGTTTCTTTCTTTCTTTTTTTTTTTTTTTTCTCTCAATATCTTGTTTTCATACTTTTTATCGAAATTATATATGCAAGTAATGTTTATCATTTCCACGTGCATAAATAGGGTTAATTTGTACTCTTGTTACTGACACTATTTACTGCACGCTATTGTTTCAATATATGTATATTTTCATTTTTTCAACTATTTATTTCTATGTTCCTTGTTTAATAATATGGTTTATGTGTGCTGGTAGCCCCAATTACGTATTATTTTGCTATTTCATGGCTAGTACGTGGATGAAACCGCATACTTCATTTGTAGTTCCAGAGCATTTGGGACCTGACGATTCTGTTCTGTGGACTACAAATTTCCTTTGCATTCATTTTATTTTATTTATTTATTTATTCAGATATTCTCGTTTCACTATTTTTTTTTTTTTTTTTTTTTTTTTTTTTTTTTATAATTCAATTCTATTCAAATCCTTCGTTTTGGTTTATTGTTTTATTGATAAAATCTATTGGTGAATTTTGTCTACTTTTAATGGTATTATATATATATATATATATGTATATATATACACATTTTTTTTTTTTAAATAATTAACCTTTGCGTTTTTATCCAGACAACACCACCCATATATATTAGGGTGGGCCGAAAAAAACTTTTTTTCGATTTTCGATTATGGCGGGTGCGGAAAAGTGGCCACTGGTGGCACTCAGTTCATACAAAAAATTTGAGATTTTTTTGACATTTCCTTACCCTGCCGCAAACGGATTGAAGTTTTGCAAAAATGTTCATTTTTGAACTTTTTTCGAAAAAAATTAAAAAATGTTAAATTAAATTTATTTTGGTTGTATTTACTTGAAAAGGCATATTTAATGTACCAAATGTTTAAATAAGATCTGATCATGCATTATTTAATATCTATGTGTATTATAACTTAGGCTATTTTTATAGCTTTTTCGCGTATAATAGGCAAAAGTTTTATTTGTTTGAATCGATCGTTAGTTTCTGTATTATTTATGTCCCTTGGTCTTCTTTATATATTTTCTATGTATCAAACGTCATATATTTTGGGAAAAGACAGCAGTATACTTCAGAAACAAATCTGGAAGGTGAGAAAGTGTTGAAGTAGGACTCTAAGCGCGCGCAATGATTCGTCGTAATACTCAGGGAGTGAAGGACGAAATAGTTGAGAGCCAAAATGCGATAAAGGATTCTTATTATTTATCCTTGCTAAGTTACCTGCGACATTTGTTCAGTGTTTGCGTGAAACCCTTTTGTGGTGTTATACAGTGCTTTTTGGGTCGTTTAATGTGCCATTATAGTGTTTTGTGCGTTTTATTACAACGAGCTTAGAAATGGCTAGTATAAAGGGCCTTGACAATGCAAAGACACGCGATAACGTGAAAAGTAACTCTTTGGGGGCATCATGCATATTGAAAGAATTGCAATTGCCAACTTATGCTGATAATCATGCGCCACTATTACTGGCTGCTTCACCATGTAGAAGTTGTGACAGCAGAGGATACGAACCTCGTGATCTATAAAAACAAAGTCAGAAGAGAGAAACAGAAACTTGGAAAGAAGATACAGGCAGAAGAAGTTATTGAAAGAAGGAAAATTAAAAGCATATTTTTTGATGGTAGAAAAGATAAAAGTATATTCAGAGGAAGAAAAATAACAAGCAGCACCGTCGAGAGAAACGCGAGGAACACATCACCGTGTTGTTTGAACCTGGTTAGGAATAGTTGTGTCACTTGATACCTCGTTCCGTTACCTTGATACCTCGTCAGTTCAGAAAAGTCTTAACTTGTGGTGACTTGGAAGATTGCATAATGATTTTGCTATTTCTTTTCCGTGACCGGAACAAGGTATCAAGGGACCCGAGTATTCCTAACCAGGTTCAAACAACACGGTGATGTGTTCCTCGCCTTTCCTTCGACAGTGCCGCTTGTTCTTTTTTTTTTCCTTTGAATATACTTTTATCCTTTCTATTATCAAAAAATATGCTTTTAATTTTCCTTCTTTCAATAACTTCTTCTGCCTGTATCTTCTTTCCAAGTTTCTATTTCTCTCTTTTGCCTTTGTTTTTATCGATGACGAGATTCGTATACTCTGCTGTCACAACTTCTACATGGTGATGCAACCAGTAGTAGTGGCGCATGATTATCAGCATAAGTTGGCAATTGCAATTCTTTCAATATGCATGATGCCCCCAAAGAGTCACTTTTCACGCTATCGCGTGTCTTTGCATTGTCATGGCCCTTTATACTTGCCATTTCTAAGCTCGTTGTAATAAAACGCACAAAACACTATAATGGCACATTAAACGACCCAAAAAGCACTGTATATCACCTCAAAAGGGTTTCACGTAAACACTGAACAAATGTCGCAGGTGACTTAGCAAGGATAAATAATAAGAATCCTTTATCGCATTTTGGCTCTCAACTATTTCGTCCTTCACTCCCTGAGTATTACGACGAATCATTGCGCGCACTTAGAGTCCTGCTTCACCACTTTCTCACCTTCCAGATTGGTTTTTGAAGTATACTGCTGTCTTTTCCCCAAATATACGACGTTTGACACATAGAAAGTATATAAAGAAGACCAAGGAACATAAATAATACAGAAACTAACGATCGATTCAAACAAATACAACTTTTGCCTATTATAAGCGAAAAAGCTATAAAAATAGCCTAAGTTATAATACACATAGATATTAAATAATGCATGATCAGATCTTATTTAAACATTTGGTACATTAAATATGCCTTTTCAAGTAAATACAACCAAAATAAATTTAATTTAACATTTTTTAATTTTTTTCGAAAAAAGTTCAAAAATGAACATTTTTGCAAAACTTCAAGCCGTTTGCGGCAGGGTAAGGAAATGTCCAAAAAATCTCAAATATTTTGTATGAACTGAGTGCCACCAGTGGCCACTTTTCCGCACCCGCCATAATCGAAAATCGAAAAAAAGTTTTTTTCGGCCCACCCTAATATATATATATATATATATATATATATATATATATATATATATATATATATATATATATATATATATATATATATATATATATATATATCTGATTTTTGTCATGCGATAACTAACGTATTTATGAACCGATTTGAATGAAACTTGGTAGGTACATAGTACATACAAATGTCTCGACCGAGTTCGTTGGCCAACATCATCCGCCATTTTGTTTCAAAATGGCGGCCATTTTAAATTTTTTTAAAAATTTAAAATTTAAAATTCAATGCGAAAAAATTAAAAGTTGAAAAATATTTTTCTTTTACGTGTTAGAACTTAAAATAACAATTCCAGAACACTCTTTATTTTGTCTATATATTAAAAAATGGTTGAGTTATATCACTTTGATTTTTTCTTATGGCTGACATTTTGAAACGATCTGATATTTGTCACCTGATAACACGCGTATTTATGAACGGACTTGAATGAAACTTGGTATGTACATAGTACGTATAAATGTCTCAACCGAGTTCGTTGGCCAGCATCATCCACCGTTTTGTTTCAAAATGGCGACCATTTTAAATTTTAAAATTTAAAATTAAATACGAAAAAACTATAAGTTGAAAAATATTTTTCTTTTACGTGTTAGAACCTAAAACAGCGATTCCAGAACACTTTTTATTTTGTCTATATCTTAAAAAATGATTGAGTTATAGCTCTTTGAATTTTTCTTATGGCTGACATTTTGAAACGATCTGATTTTTGTCACGTGATAACACGCGTATTTATGACGAACGACTAGGTATAGCGTTTCCTCCATTAAACAGCGCATGCGTCACTACTTGGCGAAATTTAGATCTATATGAGGTCTGCTAGTTTGGCAATTTATCTATAGAGCTGGCTAATAGACTTTAATTTTGTAGTTAAAAGAATCACATTTAAAATAATATTGACTTAGTTAAATTAAGTGAAAGTAATGAAATTGCTATGACAAGATCAATATAACCATTATTGTTTGCTCAAATGTATGCAATCAATATTAAGATTCTTGCAGCATAATTAAAAATAAGTTATGAAATTCTAACAAAAAAATATTTTTTTAAGTCATTTTAAGAAATACTGTTATTACATTTAAGTAGATATTTTGGATATATTTATATATAATAAAGTTATTTTCAAATAATAAAAATTAAAATCATATATATGTATATTTATTTATATTTTTAGCATTCATCAAATAATTTAAAGTATGATAATTTAATGTATACAATGTTAAGTTTATCACTGCAACATACATTACCAATATTATTTACGTATGAAGGATAATAATTTTTAAAAATGAATATTTTGATAAATTCCTTCTGCTAATTTACATGTTATTAAAGTCCTTGCATAAGAATATTTTTATGAAAGTTTAGAAGATATTGCAATTAAGATTGTAATAAATATTCATTTTAATTTTTATATTATTATTAAAAATAATTACATAATAAAAAAATATATAATAATAAAAATTATAAAAATAATTTTTAAGTGATATGAATTTTAAATTATAATTTCATAACAGTATGATTTTCGCAATAAAAATTTAAAAAGCAGCTGATAAATTAATAAATATTTTTATGTATGAAAAATAATTCTTAATCATAAAAGATTAACACTTTATAAATTAATTCTGCTATTTATATATATATGTATGTTATTAAATTCCATGAAAAATATTTTAATGCAAGTTAAGAGGATAATTTTTCTACAGTTTAGGTATTAAAAAAATTCATTTATTAAAAAAAATCTTGTAATTTTAGTGAATATAAAAAGAATAAAAAATTAGTGAACAGTGCTATATTTGTACTCACAATAAAAAAAATTACAAAGTAATTGATAATAAGTAGTTATATATTTTTATATATCAAAGATAATTTTAAAGGATAAAAACTTCAATAAATCAATTCTGCTAATTTTATATTTATCTATTACTAAAAAAAAAAAAAAAAAAAAAAAAAAAAAAAAAAAAAAAAGGTTAGGAGATTACTGCATTTTATAAATATTTATTTTACTCATTACTAAATTAATAAATGAGCTTTTTTATTCCATTATTAAAATTTATTTTAAATAAATTGCCATTTACAAATTAAGTTTATTAATGATATTAAATTTATTTTGTAAATCATGTGAATTAAAAAATAATAATAATTTAATTAACAGTACTGTATTCATAATAAAAAATTACAAAGCAACTGATAATAAATATTTATAATTTTTATACATCAAGGATAATTCTAAAACATGAAAACTTCAATAAATCTCATCCATTAATTTTATATTTATGTTTTTAAGAAAAAGGAAAATTAATAACCTTAGGAGATTTATATTGTATTTTAATAAATATTTACTTATATTTACAAAATAGATATATATTTCCTTTATTTAATTATTTAAATTTATTTAAAATGAATTCTATTTACAGTTTAAATTGTTTATTAATACAAATTAAATTATTTTTTTAAACTTAATTATAATTTTAATTTAATTTAATTAACTAACTGACAATAAAATATATTAAAAGATGAAAACTTCAATAAATCAAATCCGCTAATTTTATATTTATCTGTTTCTAAATAAATAAATAAATAAAATCAATAAATAAATAAAATAAGCTTAAGAGTTTTATATTGTATTTTAATAAATATTTACAAAATATATAAATATTTCCTTTGTTTTATTATTAAAATTTATTTAAAATGAATTCTGTTTACAATTTAAATTTATAACTTAATTATAATTATCATTTAATTTAATTATCTGACTGAGAATAAAATATTTTAAAAGATGAAAACTTCAATAAATCGAATCCGATAATTTTATATTTATCTGTTTCTAAGATAAAAAAAAAATATATTAAGCTTAGGAGATTTATATTGCAATTTAATAAATATTTACAAAATAGATTAATATTTCTTTAATTTAATTATTAAAATTCATTTAAAATGAATTCTATTTACAATTTAAATTTATTGATGCAAATAAAATTAAATTTTTTAAAACTTAATTTTAATTTAAATTTGATTATCTAACTGACAATAAAAGAATTACAAAAAGTGATAACAAAAATCCACTGAGCTTTATTAACTGTCTTAATAAATATCAAAACATAATAATAAAAAAAAAGAAAGAAAAGAAAAGAATGTCCACAGTGGGGACAAAACACGCGAACTCACTGTTTAGCAATAGACCCTGCCCAAGCGAGCACGCGTCATAACCACTATACGAGATTGTTCACATAATCTTTTCCCCAAAGTGCCATCAATCGGCTTTACGCAATACTTTCTGATAGTACTTGGCGTTTCTTAGCCAAGCCATGGTAGGAAAGCAGTTTAACGGAGGAAACGCTATGTCTAGTCGCTCGTGTATTTATGAATCGATTTGGATGTAACTTGGTGTGTACCATGGAGCTAAGAAGGTACCTTTTTAGCTCCATGGTGTGTACATAGTATATACTGAGGCCTGAATCGAGCTCGATACTCAATTCCATCCGCCATTTTATTTCAAAATGGCGGCCATTTAAAAAAATTTATAAATTTTAAAATTTAAAATTAAGTACAAGAAAGTGAGAAATTGAAAAAGATTTTTCTTTTATGCATTTGACCTTGATACAAAGATTCAGAGCATTTTCTGTTTCGTCTTTATCTTACAAAATGGCTGAGTTATAGCATATATATATTAATCGATTTCAATATGAGTGTGCATGTGCACCTGAATTAAGATTTCGACCAAGCTCATAATCAGGTTCTACTAATATAACTTAATTTAAAATAAATATATATATATATATAAGTATATGAAAGCTACCTCTTCCTCCCGGCACTGCCGGAAGGACTATTATTACTTCAACATGGTATCATTTCTCTATATCTGATTTGGTTTTATCTATTCATCAACTTCCTAACTTATATGCTCAATAATTTTAAGTAGTTTTCCATATTCTGTGATGAAAGAATATCATCCACTCTTAATTTTCAATTTTCTTTTCTTTGTTAGCTGGGGATGCCAGTGTTAATATATATGTTTATAGGGTAGATGTGCCAGTAATGGACCCCCTTAAGGAATTTCTCTAAAAAATAATTTTTTATTAATAGTTATAATTATTGTATACAATTTTTTTTCCATATTATATTAATCTTTCAACAATATTTAACTAATCCCATAGTTACATTTCCCAATAGAAATAAAAATTTTATTTTAAATAATAGAAATATGTCTAAACACCCAAAAGCCCAGTAATGGACCACCTATGTTCCAGTAATGGACCGCCTATGTTCCAGTAATGGGCCACCCTACAAAAAATAACAGATAATTGCTTTTAGGTGCGTTCGTAAATTATGTAAATACTTCGCACCTATAGTTGTCGTTCAGTCCGTCCGTCTGTCTGTCCGCATATAACAACGCAAAAACTATCCAACTGAATCGGTTGAAATTTAAAATACATAATTATTACAAAATTACTTGACAAAACTTGACAAAATTACTTGACAAAATTAAGAATTTTGTCAAGTCATTTCAAATTTCATGAAAATCGGATGAATAGATCAATTACAGGGAAAATCAAAAGTATTCCGTTACATTACGGTCAATGGGGAAAAAAGTTTGAAATGCATTTTAATCGTTTGAAATTTAAAACATATAAATATTACATAATTTTGTCGAGTCATTTCAGATCTTATGATAATCAGATGCATAGATCAATTACAGGGACTATCAAAAATATTCCGTTACATTACAGTGAAAGGGGAAAAAAGTTGCAAATGTATTTTAATGGTGTTACACTCATTCGAACATAATAAAATTGACATGAACCTATGACGTATATATATACTAAATTTAAATTCTGTACAATCTGAGATGCAAAGAATATTTATTATTAAATTACAGGGCCACACAAAAGTATTCCACTACATAATGCTATACGGGGGAAACATTGTTTGGGACATGTTTTAATTATATTAAACTGTGCCACATTTTATGAATATGATATACGTTGCTGAGGTGTAATGAAAATTACTTCCTGTGTGTTTATAGGAACACAAAGAGTTCCGAAGTATTGTCTACTAATATCAGGAAGATCTGTATATTTTTAAAACTTCGTTGTCGTACGAACGAACATCTTTTGCTACGCTTCACGTGCAATTTCCAACTGGTTTCAATTGTATTTTACTCCAGAACTTAATGAAAGCATAATAATAAAAAAATATTAAAACTTAAGTTAGAAATTCATTACATTAAAGGAATTATAATGAAAAAATATAAAACAAAATATTTAAATTTAAGTTATGAGTTTATTATAATCAAAGATTTATAATGTGGATATAAAACAAAATATTAATGATATTATTAATTGTTTATTATTAACTAACATTAAAGGATTTATATTGTAAAGATGTACAACAAAATATTTAAATTTAAAGGATTTACAAGATAAAGACAATGTTTTACTGAAATCAAGTTTAGATAAAATAAGGCATTAAAAAAAAGTCTCCAGTGTTCATTCATATCATTATCTAAGTGATGTGCTTTGCAACTGTGAAATATAAATAACAGATCTTCAATTTATCTTCCCTTTCCGAGAGTCCAAACTGCTCAATATGGAATTTTAGAATGCATTTAAAAGGATAAATGTTCTTGCACTATCCAACCATTTTCAGATAATCATATAGCCCACCAATTTGGTACAGATTGATTCCACAATTTCCCTTCAGAGATGCTTATATGGATATATTATCACCAATGGAACAATCTCATTATTTTCTGAAAAACATCCCATAACAGTGATTTGTTCTTTTTCGTTATTTGGTACTACATAATACACATCTTTAACTGATTTTGGTCCCAAAATTTTCCTTGTTTTAAGAGCACAAAAGAAACCTTGTTTTAACCTTATTGAAAATTCTCTCTGTATGCTTTAGAATTCGGAAGAAAATGTTAATAATATCTTCTTCCAAATATGATTTTATGTTTCTGAACCAACTTCTTTTGTAACGGCACGTCTAGATTTTGTCAAATGTTCTGCTTGTGTTTTATACCAATTTTGAATGACTTTTTAAAAACAACTATTTATAAAGAAATTGCCTTTATTAAATTCTAATAGGTAAAATTTAAGTTTTAAATTTGATTATTTAGCTTTTCAATTAAATCAAAATATTTTATCTCTACTGAAATAACACTTTTTGTACTGGTCACTTGGGTGGTCCATTACTAGAAAATCGCGAAATAAGCAATCCAGTAATGGACCACCCCTCCTAAAATCTTAAAAATAAATAAAATTTTGTTAATGACCATTGGTACATTAAATTCAATGTTTTATATTGCTAATCAAACAAAAACATTCAATTTTTACGGAAAAATAAAAAAGTTATAAACTAAGTAAGTAAAGTCTGCTCTTAGCATGTTCATTAAGATTTTCAGTGAAAAACAGAAAAACTGTGAAACTTTATTTTCTGCTTCCTAATTGTTTTGACGAAAAGTGTAAAAAATTAATCCCGCTTATAAAGCATGCAAGGTGAAGTTCAAAAAAAAAAAAAAAAAAATAAAAAAAAAAAATAAAATAAAATAAAATAAAAATAAAAAATAAACTATTATTTATTATTTTTTTATAAACAAAAAAGTGCGAGGTGGCCCATTACTGGAAGGTGGTCCATTATTGGCACATCGACCCTACGTATGATATAGGTAAGTAAAAGAGGGCCACAATTTTTGACACGACACTTTTTAGCTTGTCTGAAAGAAAAGCATCGGAGGCTAATAAACACAAAGATGGAAAATGACAATAAACTGTTACAAATGAAATTTAAAAATAAATTAAAAATAAATTCCACCTTTATGTTTATTTGTATATTTTGTTTTTCTGATGATGATTGAGTAAATTGAATCGAAACATGTCAAATTATTAAGATCTTTTAATGTATTTTATTAGCATTTGACGTCCTTTTTAGCAATTAAATATTTTAATATATATTTTTGGAATGTTTTTAATGGACTTATAAGAAAACTTCTATTTATAATTAATATATTGTAACGAACAAATGTGTCCGTGTGATGTTATTTTGCAAATGACAACATTTCAGGATAAAATGACTTTTTGCAATTATTGTTACTGCAACTTTTTAATCTTGTAAACGTCGCACATTTTTAATTTTTATTTTGTCATATAGGAAAAGAAATCTAATTTCAAATGCAATTTGATTGAAGACTGTATCTCATTTGACTCATTTATTACGAACTTACATTTTTCAAGCATTTTTTTTAATCGTTATTACGTATCTCCATCAAGAAATAATGATACACAATTTACTCATAAATCTATAAGTATTGTTCCTGATAATTTCGCATTATAAAATTAAAATTGCATGAGTAATAAAATAAAAGAATGGTTTAAAACTCAGATTAAATTACCAAAAAATTACAAGTTCAACATGTAATCAAACAACTTAAAATTTTACACGGCCAAATAAGAAAAAAAAATGCTTTGAAAATGCCTTGAATTTGTTTGAAAACTGTATTTCAATTTACTGTTTGGCTGTGGTTAAAAAAAAAAAAAAAAAAAAAAAAAAAAACAGGTGCGAGTTATTTTTAAATATATCTCTACCGAGTGAAACTCGATTACGATAGATTAATATATTTGTCCTTAGAAAAATATAAAGCGTTCGGGATTTGTTTCCGGCTAATATAGGTTAGCAAAATTAAAATTTCCTTTATAAATAATCCTTCTATAGTAAAAAAAAACTAGCCTTAAAAGGAATGACTCCTGGAATGATGCTGATGTGGAAGATTTCCGGAACTAACGAATCCGGGTTGTCCACTCCTTCCATGAGTCGAATAGACCAATCCAGACTTCGAATCGATTACAGAGGACTGTAATCGATTATGATTACGATTATTTTCAATTTCTAAAAACCGATTACGATTATGTCTCTTTTTATGCCAGTTGGATTACGATTACGTTTAGATTACGGTTAATATTTTTTGTTGGATTACGATTACGTTTAGATTACGATTACAATTTTTTTGTTGGATTACGATTACATTTAGATTACGATTACGGTTGACATTTTTGCAGGTCATGTTGACTTTAACCCTTAACTACTGTTAGCGGTCTCATAGACCGCTGTTTTTCAGATTTTGAAGTTTAACTCGTAATTTTTAGTTTAACTTTAAATACTGGTCAAATTTTGTTTCGTTTGGAGCCTTTACTATCTCTAGAGACTTTTGAATAACTGAATTTTATTTATAATTTTCCTATATATAAAGTTTAATACAAAAATAGTATTCCGAGATTTAATTTAACTTTTTATTTATCTTTATATTAAGCGGTCTGACAAACCGCTCTCAGTAGTTATGCGACAATTTTTGTTACAGCAGTTAAGTGTTAAATCTGTTAGCTTGTGTCTCAGCCATTTGTGACTCTTATTAGGATTTACCCAATTTTTCACAAAACAAAATATTTTTCCGGAGAAAAAATTGTATCATTAAATACTAAGGTATATTATATTTATGTATATACGCAATATCGAGTACATTTCTTCCATTATAAAAAAGATAAATTTCTTATTAGAGTAATTAATTATTGCAGCGGTTCCCAAACTTTCTTTGTACGCGACCCACCTTTCAGGGAAAAAACTTTCGTGACCCACTTTTCAGTAAAAAAAATTTTCGCGACCCACCCAAGATAAAGTTGTATGTCAGTATAGCAATTTCTGTACGATCTCTATATACGCTCAGCTATCCTATCCTAAGAAAAACGCAAAATTTCGTACGGAAGATAAATTATCAATAGAAACCAGAATCGGCAATCTCAATGTGTGTAAATGAATATGGATTAAAACAATACACAAACTATAAAGATGGTTAAAAGTATGTTTAATTATCATGAAAACATAACTTTGTAATGAATGAGATTTCTAATTGCTGTTTACCAATGTGGGAACATATATTAACTCACAGTTTGTCTCAGTACTTGTCTTTCAAACACAGCAAAGTAGAAAAAACATGTTCTCATTAGCACAAAGTGTTGAATTTCATCAAGGATTTCAAAGTTGATTTAAATATTTCTAGATATCCTGTTCGTATATTAATCTAAAAGGAAAATAAGGATACTCCCATTATTTCCTTTCGAAATTGTCTTATCTTTTTAAACAGAAATAAAGTATTTTTATGACAAACTTAGAATGTTTCGCGAGCCACCAAAACAACTGCCGCGGCCCACAAGGGCGGATCCAGCCCAAACTCCAGGGGGGGGGGGGGGGGGTCACAACTTTTGTCAAATGATTTAATGAAACAATTTTAAAATACAGTAAATCTTGTGAAAACGGAATTACGATAAAAAGTAGCAAATTTCGCCGATCGGGCATGAAAAAAATTGTGAATTTTGTCGATTAGGCACGGAAAAATCACGAACTTTGTCGATCGGACGCGAAAAATCTCAGATTTCGTTTATCGGGCAAGGAAAAAAAAATCTAATTTTTTTTATAATACTTGAAAAAATTGCAAATTTTGTTCATAGGTTGCGGGAAAGTTGCCTGTTTTGTCTGTTTACCGCGCGAAAACAACGCGAATTTTGTTGATCGGGCGCTGAAAAATCGATAATATCGTCAACTGGACATTGGAAAATCGCCAGTTTTGTCTATCGGCCTTCAAAAAATCTCGAATTTTGTCTGTATGTCTCTGAAAAATTGCAAATTTTGTCGATCGAGCACAAAAAATCACGAATTTTGTATATCTGGTACAAAAAAATCGAAATTTCGTTAATAGGACACGGAAAATCCCCAATTTTCTCGATCACTTCGTAAAAAGCGCGAATTTATTCGATCGGGAAGGGGAAAATCGCGAATTTTATTGATTGGGAATAAAAAAATTGTTAATTTCGAGTTGATATGGAATGCAAAAATTGCCAATTTCGTGAATCGGGAAAGAAATTATCGCGAATGTAAGTCGATTCTCTTTGTAAAAAGAGCGATTCGGGAAATTGGGCACGAAAAACTCGCGAATTTTGTCGATAAAAAAGAAAAAGTCGCTACGGAAAAGTCGCTAATTTCGTTGATAGGGCATGGAAAAATCGAAGACTTTGCCGATGATGCGCGGAAAAATCGAAAAATTTTTTAAGCGGCTGCAGAACAATAGCGAGTTTTATCAGTTTATCGCGAGAAAAAAAAATGAGATTTCATCAATTTACGGCAGGGAAAAAAATGCAGATTTCATCAGTCAGTTAAGAATCGAGAATTTTATTGTTCGGTGCGGAAAAATGCGTATTTCATGGAGAAGAACGGAAAAAGGCGCGAATCTCGTCAATTGGGCACAGAAAAATCCCGAATATGGTCGATCGCTTTCGTAAAAAGCGCGAATTTAGTCGATCGGGAGCGAAAAAAATCGCTTTTGGTATTGCACGGAAAAATTTCGAATTTTGTCGATCGGGAACGAAAAAGTCCCAAATATGGTCGATCAGTTTTATAAAAAGCACAAATATAGTCGATCGGGAATGAAAAAAATCGCGAATTATGTTGATACGGGGAACAAAAATTGACAATTCCATCGATAGGGAAAGAAAATATCGCGAATACGGTCGATCGCCTTCGTAAAAAACACGAATTCGAGCGATCGAGTACAAAAAACTCGCGAATTTTGTTGATGGGGTGCGGAAAAACCGCTAATTTTGTCGATGATGCGCGGAAAAATTAAAAAAACCTGAGTGGCTGCGGAACAATCGTGAGTTTCGTCAGTTTATCGCAAAAAAAAATCACGGATTTCATCAATTTAAGGCGGGGGAAAAAGCAGATTTCGTCAGTCAATTAAGAAAAGCGTATTTGATTGACGAAGTTCATGTGCGGAAAAGTTCGCATTTCATCGAACAAGAACGGAAAAATGTGCTAATTTTGTGGATTAGGCCGGGAAAATCGTGAATTTTTTCAACCAAGTGAAGAAAAATCACAAATTTTGCAGACCATTTGTGGAAAAAATCTCAAATTTCGTCGATCACACCCAAAAAAATCGTGAATTTTGTCTATTAGGCATCGAAAAATCGCGAATTTCGCCGATCGGGTGCGGAAAAATTGTGAATTATGTCGATCAGGCGCGGAAAATTCCCGAATTTTCTTGATTAGTTTCGAAAAAAGCGCAAATTCTTTCGATTAGACGTTATTTTGCGTTCTTGTTTTAGCACTTTTTACTTACATTGTGCATCACTCTGTGAAGAGCTCCAGGGGGGGGGGTCATGACCCCCATGACCCCCCCCCCCCTTGGATCCGCCAGTGGGTCGCGACCCATAGATTGGAAACCGCTGAATTCGAGTATCTTATTATAGTAATTTCTTATTAGAGTTTCTTATTAGTTTCTTACAGGCTAATATCATAATTGCATTAAATTAAAAAGACAGTCTGAATCAGTTTCGAGTGGAAGTATGTTGAATTTGAATCGGGTTTCGGATTGACTAAAAATAAAATTCCAGGACTCTGATGTGGTTTAACCCGAGTTGTGCAGAGTTCTATTACGAACAACTCTTGTTTCGAATTCATTGTTTGATTATCTATATGCAATATTCACATTTTGTAATACAATTTAAAACCATTTCAAATTTCCCATGTTTTATGGTTATTATTTTTATTGAATTTTGATGATTTAACTTTACGGATTTCCTAAGAAAAATTCAGCCTAAATCACATTTTTTTCATATTATTATTCGATATTGGGAAAATACCTCTTTAAAGTAGTCTGAGGTTTTGTTTTGAACCTTCTCATTCACATTATAAAACATTAAATTTTCTTCTTTTTATAAATTTCTATATGTGTGCTTTTTAATATGCAGTGCATAGCATACAGAAGCTACTTCAGTAAGGCAAACACACCCATTTACTAATGTTAATCCTTTGGAAGAAATTTTTTTTAAATATCTTCTTCGCATTTTAGTCTTTTAAACGTTTTTTTCTGCATTGTTTAGCTCAGATCGATGTATATAAAGACCGTTTTCTACTTTTTTGATTTTGTATCCATTCTTTTTATTATAGGTGTTTTTAAATCAAAAAGGTAAACTTTGCGACATAAGTTTTAATTTATTTTTGTTCTAAAATGCAGGAAAATAGCAGGTGTTGTTATTCAGAAACTATCTAATTGCACTCATTTATCTGTTTTTTGTGAGATCACGTGACCAAAATAGCTCAGAATTCTGTTGGTAATTTAATTGTCACAAAATGGAAAATTCAGTTCGATTCAAATTCGCTTCCATAGTCAGCCTTCCAATTTTTTATCTTTCCGTTAAAAAAATGAATTTGTAAATGTGTCAAAATGTTTTGCGCTTGAGAACACCCTTAAGATGTTTTTACTTTAGGAACCGGTTTTGAAAATGTAAATATACTCATTAAAATAAATAAATAAATAAATAAAAACCGTAGTGGAAATTGAAAGGGTAAAAAAAAACCCGTTATCATACAGATCGACTGTAATTGTTCAATGAGAAAACATTTAAAAATATTGAAATGCAAGTGATCGAAAATTTGTTATCATAATTTTTTTGCCCATAAAATTAAGATTAGCGAAGGGGTGTTTTGGGATTACTAAAGTAACCCAATAATAATTACATTGCTTTCGGAGAAAAAATGAAGAAATACAAACTAAAAAATATATACTGATATTAATGATTTTCAAATTTCATAAATTTTAAAATAAATTTCAATTACATGAACAGCGGCGTAGAAGATGGGGGGGGGGGAATACAGATGCACTGGTATCACTAATTTTATAAAGCTTTCTTTGCCATATCTAATCAGAGAATTTGAAGCTATTAGTCAAGGCGGAATAAACTTTTCGATTTTAATGGTATGAAGAGCATTTGGACCCTCCCCCCGGCTATGACTCTGTACAAGAACATTTAAAGGAAGAAAAAGCGCATTGTCTTCTGGTAGGACAGAATTTAAGGGGTGTAGGAATGCAGGATATAATGTTAGTAGTAAACCCATAAATAAAATTCTTTTCTTTCTTTTCTTTTTTACTTTTTATCCTTCACTACTTCCAATCAATGACCCATATCTCTGGATTGACCACATGTTGTTTTATTTTCTCACTTCCCATATCACTGACAAACTCAAGTCAAATACTATTCCTATATCCTATTACAGTGTGCGGTATACATTCTGTTTTACTTTACCCCATTAAAGGCTATCTCTATCTCTTATGACCTCTGACCTTCACACTCCTACTTTAGGTCCATTTAATGAGTTGAAAACATGAACCTCTTCCTTTTCCGGTGGCCGTGTCTACGCTGCCGGCCGGTCGGAACCGGAATATTCAGGCTAGGAAACCGTCTGGTTTGTTTACTGAAAAGCGCCCTCTACCGGCTGCCGGCTTGCCGTAATATTTTGTTTTGCTGCGGATACGTCTTGATAAAAACTCGCCAAATTCATCGCCTCGCCAACCAGTAGTTAACGATGTCTTTAGGGTTGTAGTCTTTGATCACAAAACATTATTTATATTTACAAATGGTTACGCATTTGTACTTAGTAAATGAAATTAATAAGGTATTAATTTTGTTTTGAAACTAACTATCGTCGTTTATATTTACATTATATAAATTTCTAAACTTTTACCTCATACTTTTCAACATTTAATAAAGTAAAATAATATAAAAGAAATAGAACATTTTTATAAAAGTTAACTTTTGTTTATGTTTCTGACTGATTATTTTATTCAAAATTGGTCATATATTATTTTATAAATGTTTAAAGGGAAAAAAAAACTTTCTGTCATGTACTAAATGAAAGTTTTTCAAATATTAGTGTTTTGTAATACCTTTATAAAGATTAATATTATCAATCTATTTGAAAATATATGTTTTTTATGTTTATTTTACTCTATTTCGATTCTTTTTTTTTTTTTTTTTTTTCCTCTCTGTGCTATGATTTTGCCGAATGGAACATGTTACATTTTATGTACTTTATTTTTTTTATTTATGTTTTTTGAGATTTTACAACTTTCCTTAGTTTATGCAAAAAGGATTATTTAACCAAAACTTAAAAAGGTACAAAGTTTACCATTTTAAACTTCCAAAACACATTTTTAATTCGTTTTTCATTGATGTATAATGCTCAAAATCATCTAAATAAGTCAACAATTAGTTAATTCTTTGTTTAAAATAACTTATAATTTTAAAATTTTGTGTAAAACTTTAAAAAAATAATTGTTTTTTGTATTTTTATTATATATCTTTTTTAAACAGTAGAATGTAAAGTCATAATATAAAATGTCCTGATCCACAACAATTTTTATGTTTTAATATTCTTGAAAACAGTAAAATAGTTAAATTACATAGCTTTATAAATAAGTGGGATCAATGATTGAAATTAAATATATTGTCAAATGCTCCTTATAAAATAAAATTTAGCAATAAATTATATTATATTAAAATATATTGTTAGATATATATGCATTATTAGAAATGAAAGATCTTTTATATTTAACGCTATCATATATGTACATACATTTCTTATTTCTTCTGTATATCTTTTTGAGCAAAATAATATATAAAGGAAATTTTCCTTTAAAAGTTTTTGAATTGTTTTCTAAATACTCAGCACAATACATCTTATATGCACATACACTATCATAAAATTGAGAAAAATGATATATAAAAAATTTATTAAATAAGAAATGTGCAAGAAGAATTATTTTCAAAATGCAAAGTGTATATAATAAATAAATGACATTATTGTAAATCCAATCCAAAATTAATTAAAAATGCATTACAAAAAGTAAGACCCCTTCCGAACACAGCCCCACCCCCCTCTCATGTATTTTGCAAGGTGTATAAATTCTGGGCAATTTATAAATTCCAAATACAGTAGGCTCCCTTAAATCCGCACAGCTTGGAACCAGAGATTTTGCAGATTTCCAGTCGTTGTTTACATCTTTTAAACAGTAATTTGAATTTAATTAATAATGCAATCGAAACTATAATGAATGCTTACAATATAATAAAATATTAAAATAAATAATAATTTAGATAATTTTTAAAATGATTGAAATACTAAAAGCAAATCTCAAGTTAATAATCAATAATGTTTGATTAAATATTCATTAAAACATAAAATGCAATTTTTCCTAAATTATTCAATGAAACTTTCCTCATAAAGGTATATTACTAATTCACTTCAAAATAATAAAGTAAGGAAATTTTATTTCAGGTTTAGCAAGACTTAATAACTATAAAAGATGGATTAGTACATAAATATATTTGGAAGAAGATTGTGATTACCAATTATATTAGAACATCTTGAATTTTTTCAGAAATAAATTTATTTTTCCTTCATGAAAAAACATGAATTCAATAATATTAATAAAAATTACAAATTAAAATATATATGGAATTCATATAAAACTAAAAATGTGCAATTTTGTGTTTATATCTGAACTGAATTCTTCATTGTTTACATTTGTAAATTATGTGCAGATTTTAGAGAGTTGCGGATTTGAGGGAGTCTACTGCATATCCCTTCACCGCCTTTCTAATTTTACATGTCTGTTTCATAAAAGTTCCAATTCTAAGCATCTCTTAAAATTGTTAGATTTTCCTGTCTGCTAAAAGGCACTTTCTATATTATTATTTTTGGTATTTCACGGTAAATACAGTAGACTCCCTCAAATCCGCAACTCTCTAAAATCTGCACATAATTTACTGATGTAAACAATGAAACTTTCATTTCAGATGTAGGGATAGAATTTGATATTTTTATTTTTATATCAATTCTATTTATATTTTAATTTGTGATTTTGATTAATATTATTGAATTCATGTATTTTTATGAAGGAAGAATAAATTAATTAGGAAAAAAATAAGATATTGCTGATATCACTGGTAATCACAATCTTTTTACCAAATATATTTATATATTAACCAAATTTTTTTGGTTATTAAGTCTGACTAAACCTGAAATAAAACTTTCTTGTTTTATGATTTTGATGCGAATTAGCAATGCATCTTTATAAAGCAAATTTCAGATGAAAAAATCTTCTTATCTTTATAATAAATATTCTATCATACATTACTGATTATTAACTTGATCTGTGCTTTTAATATTTTTTTAATCATGTTAAAAATTATCTAAATTTTTATTATTTTAGTTTATTACTTATATTAATATTTTATAATATTGTAAGCCTTCATAAATGTCTCGATTTAATTGTCAATTACATTCAAATTACTGTATAAAAAATGTAAACAAAGCAATGACCAGAAATCTGCAAAATTCTAAAATCCGCACAACCTCTGGTCCCAAGCTGTGCGGATTTGAGGGAGTCTACTGTATAAATAAAAGTATTAAAAATTTTTAATGTAGATTGATACTATCAACTCTATTAATGTTTATACCTGTAATATGAAAATAAATTAAATTGATACCACACAGCCAGAATTCGACTTGAAGGAAGGTGGGATTGGTGACGATTAGTCCAATAGTTGGTAATTATTTGAAGACCATTAGTTATATTGCTATTAGTCTTTTTAATAAATGAAATCATAATGCATAGCTGCCAACCTTCCTCCCCCCCCCCCCTCTTTTAAAGTTAAGAAAGAAAACGTGTATTCAACCATAAAATGTGTTTAATATAATTATCTGACGTGTCTTATTTTTTGTGTGATACTTCTTGGATTTATTATTATTATTAATTCAAATTTTTGATTCTAACTTTTTTTTTTTTTTTTTTTTTTTACTCCTTTATCTTTTGATAATTCAGGTTGGTAGATATGATTTTTTTCCAGATAGTAGAAACAATAGCTATGCTGGATATGACTCACCATTTACTGTGACATTTACAGCATTTAGTAGTGTTACAAAGTGAAATAACATAAAATTGTGTTGGATTTCAACAATGCATTTCAAAAGAGATGAGAATGCGATAAACTAGAGGAGATGAAAGAGTAGATATATATATTTTTCACATTCCATTCTTTCACTCGAGAAATAAAACTTAAGAGGAAAAAGAACTGATGGGTTATAAAAATTAATATCAATATCCATTTACACGCTGATTGTTTTAAAAAGTTTGATCATTATAAGATCTTTGATTCTTATAGTAACATTTCTAGATCAGTATTTTTCAATCTTTTTGGACAAATGACACATTTTACATGTAATTTTTTCTTCTAAATTTATTTTCAAGAAGGTGTATTTATTATTTAGGAACTCCTGCATTATTTTTAAAAAATATATAGACTCCCTCAAATCCACACAGCTTGGGACCAGAAGTTGTGCAGATTTTAGAATTTCTTGTCATTGCTTTGTTTACAATTGTTAAACAGTAATTTGAATGTAATTAATACCTAATGCTGTTGAAACAGTAACAAATGCTTAAATATATATTAAAATAAGTATTAAACTAAAATAATAAAATTTAGATTTTTTTAAAATATTAAAAACAAAGGTCTAGTTAATAATCAATAAATGGCTGTGCAAATATAACGATATCAACTTTATGGTAATTATGAATCCTCTCCCCCCTTCTGATATCTTTCGTTATCATCCTTTGACACCCCCCCCCCCCCTTTCGAGAATGATATCGTTATCAAAATGTAAAATTTTTTTGATTTCTAGAATTTATTTTTTATTTTATTTATTTATTTTTTATTTATTTATTTATTTTGAAGTGATATAATTTTTTTCACATACTTTCATGATTTAAAATGGAATATCACTTTGCATATGAAAAAACTTTATATCTAATAACATTTAAAAGAAATAGTTACTATTTAAAAGTATTTTAATAGTTTTTTGCTACATAACTCATTCAACAGTAATAAAGTGCTGTTGCACTTGCCCCGAACATAGGAGGGGTGGGGACAGATGGAAATTCTTTTCAATAAAACAAGTGACAACATTACTTCTCTTTTTCTTTTATTTATTAGTAAATACAAGCTTCATTTCAAATGTATTTCACATATGATTTCTCAAATCGTGAATATATATGCATATACATATGAAGAAGAAAAAATTCAAACGCTGGGGTATTCCATATTATAAAATTAAATGATTTTATAATAATTAAGTAATTTTAATAGCTTTGTATTTTCATAAGAAAATAGATAACAGGCTAAAAAAAGACAACATGCTATATTGTGCCAAAGACCATGTTACAAATAAAAGAAGAAAGTTTTGATGGATCAAAACTGATATTGATATCTAAAGACAAACCCCCCCCCCCTCTCCCTAGAAATATCTTACAATATCATATGCCAGACTCCCCCCCCCCCTCTCTAAAATGATGTTATATTTTCACAGCCCCTAATGTGTGATTAAATATGCATTAGGTGTAAAGATGAAATGTACTTTTCCAAGATTATTCAATGAAACTTGCCTCACAAAAGTACATTACTAATTCACATCAAAATCATAGAATAAGGAAGCTATATATCAGGGTTATCCAAACTTAATAATAAAAAAAGCTTGACTAATGCATAGATATATTTGGTAACAAGATTGTGATTACCAATAATATCAGCAATATCTTGATTTTTTTTTTCAGAAATAAATTTATTCCTCCTTCATGAAAAAACATAAATTCAGTAATATTAACAAAAATTACAAATTAAAATATATATGGAATTGTTATAAAACTAAAAAAGTTAAATTTTTTAGAGTATTCAAATTCGCTATATTTTCAATCAATTTTTCCAGAGTAAATTTGTTTTAAACATAAATATAATTTTGTTTAAGGTATAGTCCATGTCAAGGCAGGCAGCCAAAGAAAATTTCTTACCTTCATAGTCTCAGGATTTTTTGAATTGAACATATGTTAAAATTTAAAAAAAAATAAAATACTTGTATATTTTTGTTTTGTCCCAAAAAATTCCTGATCGAAGATACAGGGTGCCAAAGATGGCATCCTATGCACCATTTACCATTTGTGACTTTCAATAATATTTTAAAGTGCTCTCTGGAACAATGCAAGATATTTTGTTGCCTTTTTTTTTAAGAAAATATTTTTCTGTTTAAAAAGATATACTTCATTTTGAAATACATATTTTTTTTTTCTTCTGCAACCTTCTAAAAAAAATTTTTTTAATCACAAATGACAATCCCAAAAATTTTGATTTTTTTTACTGTTAATAAATACCATTGAGTATTACCTTCATTGTAAAGCAGAACTTCCGCTTTTGAGTTTAACAAGTTTTAAAAACTTTACAAAAATCAAAGAATTTTACAGGAACTGTATATAACTAATTTTATAAGTATTTAGATCTTGGCTCAATAAGTGTTACACTCTTGGGCAAACAGGCATGAATACAAAATTTATTATGTTTCTATATGTTAAATTCAGTAATACAGAAGTAATATGAATCCCTCTTAAAAAAGAGCAGAATCACCAGAGCAACCTAAAATCCTTATCTATCATGGGATATCATTTAATTAATTGCTCATATGATAGGATTTAATAGAATGAGAAAAAAAAAAAAAAAAAAAAAAACCAGTTATCTTTTTAAGTTTCGTCTGTGTAATTTTATTTCCATGACACTTGACAATATTTTCACAACATTTGTTGTGGCTTTTCAGCTTAGCTTCATTTATCACTTTTAAGTGTATTTGAAATATATAAATACGTACCACTTAAAGTCATCATCTGGTCTGTCTATCTGCATATAACAATGCATAAACTGCACAACCAAATGATTTGAAATTAAAAATATACAATTGTTGCATACTTTTATAGAGTCATTTCAAATTTTATGAAAATTGGATTAGTTCAACTACAGGGACAATCAAAAGTATTCCATTAAATTACGACCAATGGAAAAAAATAGTTTCAAGTGCATTTTAATAATGCTACACTCTTTCGAACATAAATTGATAAGTAAATATGAACTATAATGAAATGTATATTCTGTACAATATGCAGTGGAAAAAAAATTGATATTAATTTACATAGCCACAAAAAGTATTCCATTATATAATTATATAGGGAAAAACATTGTTTAAGAATTTACATTATGGATTGAAATGGTTTTGATCTTAACCTTTTCCTGTACAGCAAAGCAAAATAATACTGTATTATATATGCAATGATTTGGATAACAGTCATACATCCTGTCTAATTATTGAAATATTTTTTTCGAACATGGGCAATTATGTTGACAATTTGAACAATATTATTCCATATCAAGTAATGAATTGGTATAATTATCAAATTGCAGTCGTGCTTAGTAGGTCATAGTGGAAATAACGCTAGAATTCCATTTAAACAATTTTTATGTAATAAATAAACAATCAGCATTACTCAGCATGAGTTTATTTGATGTCAAGTAGGAGATAACAATACAACTCAATTGTAAAGTTTGGACTCATATTAGAATCTTGTTATGTCTTAAGCTCCAGAATTAAGATGATTAGAAATGCACACCAATAACAACTATTGACAACAAACTCCTCCCAGTGAAGTGAATTCTTTCAGCAGATCAAAAAATGTACAGAATCTCCACTCCAAGGCAGCGTAATATGGTTTTATACTCAGGAATTCAGATCCCACAGTCAACTTCAAATGAACCAACTAAATTTAGAAATGACTTTAGGAATGACACCAAGGAAATAGCAAGGTTTCTCAATCAATAAGAGTGGGGGGAGAGAGAGTGTGCAATAGAGAAAGAGTTCTAAAAATCTGCTGATAGATTGATTTTGATGTAAAAAGTCTATACTAGGCAGCTGCATGGAAAACACAGTACCAAGATATCAAATAATATTTTAAACAAAAATAAAAAATGGTATTAAGAAACAAATATCAAATGTCTCAAATTATGAAAGAATAAAATAATTTAGTGAGTTTCATATGCGTGTTGCTTTTAATGGATTAACGTTTTTATAATGAGAAATAAAAGAATGTGTTGATTTAATTCATGGGATTAAAAAATAATTGATATTTTAAGATATTATTAAAAGACAGGGGTAAAAAGAAAGATATTATAAGAATTTGGGATAATTAAGATAAAATGGTGAAAAGATCTATTATTACATGTATACCTAGATTTCAAAACAATAATAATAAATCTTCTTCCCTTCTATATGATATTAGTAAAACTTGCAGGGTTAGCAAGGTTTTTCCCCATCCCCGGTAAATACCGTGGTAAAAACCAGTATTTACCGTCCTATGTTTTTCCGACATGGGAAAAATTCATTATTAAAAACAAATATAAATCCAAAATAACTTTTAAAAATGTTAAAATAGAGCTTAAGTAAATATCTTTAAGGGATTCTTCATTCATCCTAGTTCAGACTAGACAAAGAATCTGGTAACAACAAAAAATTTAAGCAAATTTGAAGAACTTCTGGTTGTAAAAGAATATTTTGCGTAAATGTTACACCTAACTAAAATTGTAAAATTAAAAAACTAGTCAGATGTGACAGTGCCAAAACTTTCTACTGTCTCATACATTTTAATACTTCCTGAAAATGCAGCATAGCAGTGTCACCAGTTACTTCATTAACACCAAAATCTAGTCAACGACTTATATCCTATTCTAACTAACTCTGAAGTTTGATGAAAACCTGTGGATTAGTTTCTTAGATAGAACTGTTGCCAAAATATTAAAAACTTCTGCAGAACAGTACAACTTGTTGGGTAATTTACACCATAAACAAATCAGGACCTATCTTAATCTGAAGTATGATGAAAATCCATGCTAGGGATGCACCGAATATTTGGTATCTATTCGGTATTCGGCCATGTTACCGAATATTCGGTTAGGCTGAATATCAAACTATTTGGTTGAGCCGAATATTCGGCTTGGCCGAATATCAAACTATTTGGTTGAGCCGAATATTCGGCTTGGCCGAATATCAAACTATTCGGCCTGCCGAATATTTGGTTTGGCCGAATACCAAAGTATTCGGCCGAATCCAATACTTAATATAGCCTTTTAAAACACATTTTTAAAAACTTTTCACAATTTCTACTTTTAACTGTCAATTTATAAATACATTTAATATAATTAGAAATAAAATCATATTTAAATAAAATAGAATGTTTTTACATTATTTATTTGCTGTTTGTAAAATATAACTTAAGAAAATTGACCATGAGAAGGCTTAAAATGGCGATATATTAGGATTCTACTTAGGAATAAATGATGCGAATGCAGATGCAAGTTCCTAAATTTTATTTAGTAAATAATCTGTTTTTTGCTTTTCCAAAATAAAAGTCCTTAAACAAGAAAGAAAAACTTTTGAGATTAGTAATAGCTATCAGGACAGACAATTTTTGTTCACGAAACCATAATCATAATAAACTTATTGAGTCATAAGTACGTTATATTTTATCTCACTCTAGGTCAAACTTGTGTTTTCGTTTCTTGCATTAACAATAAATAAGATATCATAACTACATTTTTAACTCGCATGCTTTGATTTCTGTAAAATATGATATGATGGGAAGGATTGAAAATGCCCCCATTCATAAAAAAAGAACTATGAGCTAGACATTCCTTTAGTCATAATTTAGTTGAAAGTATACATATTTAATATTGAAAAAAAATCTGCCTTGAGTTATTTAAAAAGATCAATTATGAGACTGTACACTTTTTCTTCAACCATTTTTTCATTATTTCTCTTTGATTTTAAAATGTTTATTTCAATTCGTAGAAGAAATCTTGAAATTTAAAATTTTATTAATTAAAAAAGTCTCATAATTGCGCTTCTTAAATAACTGAAGGCAGATTTTTTTCAATACTAAATGTTCTTACAAAAAGCTCTTGTTTATCAAAATATAATGCTTTGTATTTAATAAGTTTCTCTTATTAAATATTATGTAAAATTGTTTTAAAAAGTAACATTTTAATAACTTTAAACTTTGAAATATAAAAAGTATTTGGAAAGCCGAATATTCGGTATTCGGCTCAACAATTACTATTCGGCTTGCCGAATATTCGGTATTCGGTTCAGCTGTCGGCCGAATATTCGGTATTCAGCCAAAATCACTATTCAGTGCATCCCTAATCCATGCATTAGTTTTTTGTTGCACCAGTGGCCGAGAGGATCTGAATCCGAAATTGGTAGACGGCAGGTGCTGGGTTCGAACCCAATCGTAACCGTCGGCCTAACCATTCAGAGTTTACTGTGGTTTTCTTTGAACCTTAGATTTCCTTGCGTAAATACTATTAGGTTCCCTTGGAAACACCCTCACAGAGGGCATCCCCCCCCCCCCTTTAGGGCCTATATCCCATGTGTAGATAATTGGCCGAGATGAATACAAACAAACAAAGCAACTAGTTCTTGAAATACGTGAAATCTGAAAAATGTAGCATAACTGTACTACCTAAAGGGCAATTAACACTAAAAACGAAACAAAACTAATCTATATCAGAGACTAACTGAATCTGAAGTTTGATGAGAATTCGTGCTTTAGTTCTTTAGATAAAGCTATTGTGATAATCATAAATAATGCAACATAGTAGCACCAACTGTTCAGCAATTTGCACCAAAATGTAATCAGCCCCATAACAACTAATCCAAAACATCAAAAATTATATAACTGAATCAGGGCGGTAGCAAGAAGTGAACAATAGGGGGGGTGGGGGCTCATAATTTTTCTATCTTTCTCTCTGATGCAGAAAGATAAATTAGTGTATATTCGCATTGTATGTACAATGTTTCTTATTAAACTGTTGTAACAACTTTATACTAAGAAAAGTATATGATGATGAAAATTTTCAATGTATAACTGGTGCAAAATTAAATATGTACAAATAGGATGGGAGAGTATTGAAACACTTATTTTAGATACAATTTAGTAGTAATTCTGCAAAATTGTGAAAAGATCTCAAAACTAAATTAGATTTTTGAACAGAATTTCATTTGAATTTTCGGAACAGAAATTCATTGAGTGATCTTGGAATCTTTTCCAGGGGGTGGGGGTTCAAAATATTTTAGGGGGGCTGAGCCGTCCATAGCGCCCCTTTAGCTATGGCCCTGAACTGAATCTAAAATTTTATGAAAATCCATGCATTAGTTCTTGAGATAGAGAGCTATTGTGAAAATCGTGAATAATGCAGCACAACAGCATCAACTGTTGAGTGATATACACCAAAAACTAATCAGTTTCAGTTAATATCAAAGTCTAACTGAATCTAAAGTTTTGTGAAATTCCGTGCATTAGTTCTTGAGATAGTGCCCAAAAATTATCCACAGATAGAAATTTTCTAAAACCATCAAATTGTATTCAGGATCTCATAAAATGTATGGATTTATTGAAAACTAGAAGTCTAAATTTTCAAGAATCCAGTACTTTCTTCTAGTAAAGATAGAAGAAAGTAAAAATTGTGTTTAATAGATCCATTTAAAAGGCAATAAAATTTTTATTTGAATATACACAAATTTTTTATTGCTTATCTTGATGATACTGATATTTTTAAGTTTAATAATTTTATTTTATGTTTTATGCAAAAATTCTTATTTATTTATATTCCTTACCTACAGAATAATTTTAAATCTAAAGGAAATTCGTAATAACTTTGTATTTCTAACTTTAATTTTACACATCAGTTTCAGAAAGCCAGAATATTTCTTACATATTATCATTTGGAAGTTTTTCTCGGTATTTACCAATTTTTCCTGCTGGGATGGGGAAAAGCCAACTCTGAAAACGTGTTTTATATTTCATCAGAATGCAGTGTTTTCGGAAACTATAGCATAATACAAATGATAGTATTCACCCTAGAAAGAGAAAAGGCTGAATGCTGTTCACTAAAAAAGGAACTCGCTATTAAAGAGAAAATATATATTTTTGTTTTTAGTTAAGAAAAAATGTGGAAAAATATCTAAATTTTAGGCATTGTAAATAAAGTTATATTAATTTCGAATGATTTTATGATATAAAAATAAGAAGTACAATTACATTACAACATCATCAAATAATTTTTTTTTTTTTCGAAAGCAATGAGAAAATTCTATCATTTTTGCAAGTTCTTGGGCACACAGGTTTAGAAATACTATGAAATGGAGAAACTTTTGCTAGAAATCTTTGGGTACAACTATTTGTGCATTTTACTGCTTTTAAAAAGGGCAGGGTGCTGCGTCCTTCAAAAATGGCTTAAAATAAACTCTAACAAATGAAGTCCACTATATTAAACTAGATAATACCTAATAGAAAGCTCTGACGGCGAGCAACCAACTGATAATGAGTTCAGTTTGAAATATTTTCTTATCAATCTCTTATTGGAACATAATTAAGCTCCGATTTTGTTTTTAGATAAAAATTGAAAATGCTCTAAAATCCCAACTGGTTACATGTTAATTATACATAAAGACAGTATAAATACTGGTTTCAATGCATTTTTGTTATGATAATATCTGAGTTACTTTGTTTTTATTTGTAAAATATTTATATATATATATATAAGACCATTAATTGTAAACAATATTAACCATTTGAATTTAATAGAAAAAAAAAACATTGAACATGAGGAAAAATTTAAATAAATAAATAAAATGAATATAATAGAAATTTGTAGAACCAAAGCATAATTGTCACCAAATACTTTGGAACTACAAATGAAGTGTGTGGTTTCATCTTCGTATTTGCCATGAAAAAGCAAAATAATACGAATTTGGGGCTACCAACACACATAAAACCAAAATTTATTAAAGAATTACCAATATATATATATATATATATATATATATATATTGGTAATTCTTTAATAAATTTTGGTTTTATGTATATTGGTAACATGTTCAATTTAGAAATTGAATTGGTGGTGCCAAGGACTTCATGAAAAATAGTTGAGAATGTTAACTTCAAGCAAAAGGCCAAATCTAGTTTCTATAAACCTGGAAACTATTTCAAGTCAATTGAATCTCTGAAAAAATTTTGTTAACCCTTTGCGGCGCAGGTCAAATTCATTGCTTAAGTGTTGAAATTAATGACTGACACCGGAATTTGAAAACAACTTTATTTGTAAATAAGAAAATGCTACATTTCTCGCATTCAGTAAACCGTAAATTTCTTAAATAAAATTCCGGTGCCAATGTAGCGTTTGGGAATTAAAATTAAGTGGTATATCTATGAAACCACTGCGCCGCAAGGGGTTAATCCAAAGCCTGATATTGTTCAAATTGGATTTGAAGTAAAAGAAATTAATCTCTATTAAAAGCAGGACTGCCACTGATCTGTTTTTGAACAGCAGTAGTTTTTAGAAAAAAAATCATGGGAGGTTTCTGCGAAATTTATACGAAATTTTCTTTTTTTTAAGGGTTGTTCAAAAACAGATAGAGTAGGAAACTTGTAATAGGGTAATTTCTAATGACGCTACAAATTGACCAGTCAAGGCTAACAAAAAAGACAGGCTACCGCACATAGGCGTAACTAGAGAATTATTCTAGGGGGAGCCACGGCCCCATCTATTTGATAATTTTTAAACAATAATTGTAAAAACTATTATTGTTTGGAAAACAATAATAGTGTGACAATGTTGTTTTATAGTAAACTGTTTGATAATTTCCAAACAATAATAGTATTAGTAACTAGTCGGATGTGGCAATCCCAAAACTTTCTTTTTCTGATTTATTTTAAGATTCATTTTTGCTCTCAAACGCACCATGCACCATACTGGGAAATTCTCTTATTTAGAAACTATATTAGGTGCCATGACTGTGATTTTTTGATAAATGCAGAAAATATTACAAAAAATGCAGTCAAAGTTTGTCTTTTGAACCAAATTTTCCAAAACGGGAGGTCTGGGAAGGAAAAAAAGGGTCATGCTGAGAAAATATTTGTCGATAAATCAAACTCTAATGATTTCAGAGAAAAACGAAATCTTATAACATATCTTCAAAAATTATCTCAGCAAGTTTCATGTTTTTTCTTTTAAAAATGAATCTGAAAATGTATAGGAAATTTTTGAGCTGTTGAGAAAGAAAAACATTTTTTCGAATACACCCTTAATGCATCAAAATTTGCTACCTCAATGCCAAAATTAAATGGCAATTTATGATCATTGTGAAGATTTTAAAGACATAAAATTCCATACATTATAAAATAAGACTATTGCGGAGATGTGAAAAAATGCAACATAAAAGTGCCAACTGTTGGGCGATTTATACCAAAACATAAACAGCAACAATATTTATCGAGCTATACCTGAATCTGAAGTTTGGGGAAGTTCGCTGATTAGTTCTTGAAATAGAGCTACTGCAGGAATTGAAAAAAATTCAGCATAGCAGCGCCACATATTGGGAGATTGACAACAAAACATGAACAAAACTAGTTCATTCCACGGATTTACTGAATTTAAAGTTTGATGAAAATTCGTGCACCTAAGAACCTGAGATAGAACCATTGCGCAAATCGTGAAAAATGCAACAAAGCAGTGCCACCTGTCGAGCAATTTACACCAAAATGCAAACAACATCGATTCATGTTGAGGTCTAACTGAATCTGAAGTTTAATGGAAACCCGTGTATTAGTTATGGATATATAGCTGTTGCGTACATCGTAAAAAATGCACCGTAGCAGCGCACCTGTCGAGCGATTTGCACCAACAACTAATCAGTATCAATCTATATCAAGAACTACCTGATTATAATTTTTAATTAAATTCCGTGCGATAGTTCTTGATTTCCGTGCGAGCTATTGCAAAAATCTTGAAAAATGCAGCATAACAGCGCCATCTGTTGAGCGATTTACACAGAAACGAATACAATATCAATTCATGTTAAATACTGACTGAATCTGAAGTTTGGTTGATATCCGTGCCTTAGTTCTTCAGATATAGCTGTTGCGTTACTCGTAAAAAAAGCAGTGTAGAAGCGCCATCTATTGAGTGATTTGCAACAAAAACTAATCAGTATCAATTTGTATTATGGACTACTTGAATATAAATTTTTATTACATTCCATGCATTAGATTGTGGTCAGACAAATACGTATGTCCAAATTATGGCAAAGATAGATATTTTCTATAATAGTCCAAGAGCCATCAGCACAAAACCCTATGTTCTCGAGCACAAGAAAAGAACCCTGAATTTTACAGAAGATTAGTAATACAGGAATCTAATGATCCATATCTGTCGGAAGCGAAGTAGTGCATAAGCCAAAAATTAATACTACTAGTGGTTTATTCATAGGTGTAGCATTGTACTTTCCTGCACAGTTTTCCATGATTTCATACTTTTGATTGTTGGACAAACACAATGCTAAACCTACAAGTCAACCACTTTGAGCACCACTTCACTTCCGAAAGACATGGATCATTAGATTCCCCTATTCTTCCTTAAAATAAAGGGTTTTTCTTGTGCTCGAAAACATAAGGGTTTTGTGCTGTCGGCTCTTGGACTATTATTTCGTCCGCAGCCATCTCCGTTTTTACATAGTGCGGCATTGGCTTGACGTGATTCTACCTGCGATCTTGAGTTTTTATCTCGTGTCACCTTCACTCATTTCTTGGTCTGAAGGAGCTATCTCGAACCGCCCGTTACGCTTATATATGCCTTTAAACAGCATGCTAATGGCATTCGGTAGTGTGGACTTTACCCATGCTGCATCAGTTGCGGGTATATCGAAAAAAAAAAAACGTCAACAGACATGAAGCACATTTTAACACAGCTTTCTCTTCGTGCAAAAATAATCTTTTTAGGAAGGTATATACCAGCAGAGGCATGAATGTTTATTGTAACAACATACATCTGACTTGTGTGCTCGACATGAAGCCTGCTTATAAGCCATCGTCAATTTTACAGGGACGAGATTGCACAAGGCAATTTTACAACAGAAGAGCAGTACAGCCTGGAGCTCCACACAAAGAGTGCGTGCAATGGAGCCAGTGAGATTCGAACCCAAAATCTCCTACACTCGCAAGCGATTAGCAGCGTGGTTTCTTAACCACTCGGCCACGGAGACCCTGCATGAATGTTCACTGTTACCACTCGTGGGAAAAGTCCATTGGTATCCGGGGGGTTTAGTCACTCCGTTCAACGTGTAATGTCAATGACACGATGTTGTATGCAAGTCTTCGGCCTGGAGTTCCGATTAGTTCCACCCTACTTGTTTATGCATATGCCTCTCATACTTTGGCACCCGCGGAGTTAGGCCACGTCATTTCAAGGCTTAACGTCAGTAACACATTGTGTGCGGAACACAGAATTAATATTTTTATTCTGTCTCTGTTGCTCATGATGAATTCGAATTGGTTTCAGCTCATTTGGATACATCACTTTGCGACATAGCAGTCCATCCTGGTTGCAGACGTCGCCCGACACTCTCAGGACCAGAAAAAAGTGTCGTTTTAAGGGAGTGTCGAGTTAACCGGATTAGGAGAAAAATAAGTTTATGAAAAGCTCTATCTTTAATTTAATACAATTTTAAATTCACCACTGTTTTTGCATTTGTAAGCAACTGAACATCATTATTAAATAAAATAAACAAGAAACGAAATTGAAAAGACTAAAATCAGGTTAGTTTTTCCTTTTTTATTGTAACATGAAATATAGATTGTCGGACGTTCCTCTCAGCCCGCACAACTTTGAAGAAAGTCCGTGGTAGTTATAGCTGCCACCACCGATATTATTAGATGATATCGGTCACCCACTGTGAGGACTGTGTAAATGAACACTGACGCTGTCAATTAACTGAATTAACAGTTTATTTAGAATATATGTACACACTAAATACGCTATTTACAATTATATACAGTTACAACTCGGATATAGGTGATCCGGTTCAACATTAAATTAAATACAGTAAAGGTTGGCTGTATACCGTTCAAATTACATCTTCTCCCTCACACTCAATGCACGTTAGATTCACTTTATCGGAGATCAATTTCGAATCTCCCAATATATGTATACTCGGCCTATGCTGTCAGGCCCAGAGCACAACACCAGGACGTCTGTGTCCCTTGCTCTCCAGATACGAACTGCTTACGCTCTACAACACAGAGCACCCTCTACAAGGACCTCTGTCCTACACACTCTCTGGGTACGAACCCCAGATACCAGCTGCTCCAATCTGAGACAAGACTTGCTCTTCTCAAATCACTGTGTTTCCCAATGTCAACATTGGAGCTTATTCATTGGACACATTCCACATTCCTTTCTTGATTAGTGACATGTTGCTTGTTTGCTCATCATCCACCTACATCCCTGACGGATGAACACGCCTCTCAGCAATCTCCTCTTTCTCACTCACCACCTGTACAGGATTACCTGTCAATTCTCCCTTCAACAAAGAAAGAATGTCACCTTGAAAATTCTAGTACACAGCCAGTGCAATACACAAAATATTAAGATAGAGAAATAACGGAAATTCCAATCTTCAGCAGAGATGGTCTCAGAACTTGACACCCCCCAACTTAGCGGAAAATATGCCCTTTAGGGGCTAATTTCCCCCAAACATATAGTAATATAGCGTATATATAGTAATATAGTACATATAGCGTTGTAAAAGCTGTCAAATGTTTACACTCCTCAGCCATTTTAATCTTCCAATAACCCCTCAATAAATCAATCGAAGATAAATATATCTAGCCGCTCCTGCGGTATACATGATTTCTTGCGAATCTTTCATCGGAAAGGTTGGAACCTGAGTTACCGAATTTAAAGCTCTATAGTCTATACAAAGTCTAACAGTTGCGTCTTTTTTCGCCACGCAAACAATTGGATGACTAATTTCAGCATTTGACACTTCGATTAAATTTAATTCTAGTAACTCCTGTATCTGCCTATCTATTTCCTCTTTATAAGCTACCGGTACACTATATAACTTTGGCTTTTTCCTTGCCACCCCCGATTTAAGATCAATACGATGTTCCCCTGCTTCCGCCTTCCGCTGGTCATACAGGACCCATAAACACCTCTTTATTCTCCCTCAAAATAGACTTTATATCTTTGACTTGACTATTAGATAACCCTTTTATTTCGAACCTCTCTATATCTCGTTCTATCTGTTGATCCCGGTCCAAAATAGGAATTTCCCCAACTTCTCCAAATTCCTCATCACCTTCGAAAACAATATTAACTACATTACATTCAACAATAAACTCGTATTTTATTTTGGTGCACGTGCTTCCTACTCCCGTCGGCTAACTCAACTATAAACGAATGCTGGTTTCGTTTTTCGACGATAGTTGCCGGCCCTTGCCACCCAGAATATAATTTATTAGTCGAATCGGGGATTAACAGTATTACTTTATCGCTTACTCCAAACGTTTTTTCTTCTGACCTTAAGTTATAATGATACGCCATTCTATTTTGTTGCACCTCAGACGATAATTTTGCCTCATTTGCGGTTCGTTCTAAACGTCCCCTTAGTTTATTCAGATACTCATGAATCGGCATAGTATCTAACTGCGCCCCCTTATTTTCTCCTGCCCAGGATGATTTGAGAATCGATAAAGGACCCTCCGGCGCTCTACCATATAATAACTGGAAAGGTGCGATTCCCGTCGTAGAATTTGGGACTTCCCTATACGCCCATAATATAAATGGTATTTGTTCATGCCATCTTTTCCCTTCTTCTCTAATAGTGTGATGTAACATACGTTTAAGAGTCTGATTAAATCGTTCCACAAGCCCGTTAGACTGTGGATACTGTGGGGTCGAAAATCTTGGACTAGTGCCTAACCTTTTCTCAAATTCTTTCGTTAAGTCGGCAGTGAAATTGGTTCCATTATCACAGGCAACTATATTTGGAATTCCTGTCTTCATAAATATTTGAAGTAACGCATCACACGCGGTTATAGCCGTTAAATTTTTTAGAGGGATCGCATTCGCCCACCTGGTATATTGATCAATTAAAGTTAGTATATACTGATGCCCTTGTGAACTTTTAGGATCAATAGGCCCAATTAAATCAACATTAACCACCTGAAATGGAAGTTCCGGCCGCGATACTGGGGAAATAGGAGCTCTATCATTCACTTTAACCGCTCTAGTCAATTGGCACTCTAAACATGACTCACAAAATTGTTTAGTCTCTTTCGCCATTCCCTCCCAATAAAACGAATACCTGATTCTCTGTAACGTTTTCTTGGCTGCATGATGCCCTCCAAATACCAAACTATGCGCTAATTTTAAGATTTCTTCCCTTCTTGCCTTGGGTACTAATAATTGCGCTATAGTTTCGCCTACCAATTTCTCTTTATGATATAATAAGCCATTTACAATATAATAATCCCCCTTTTCCGTTTTAGCTAATTCCCAAGCTTTCTCTAACTCTTTACATTCCAATTGGGATTTCTTAAACATATCTGAATTGCTAACAATAGCTTTAATAATTTTTTTCACTTCCGTTTTTCCCTATTCTGAGTTTGTACATTTTCCTACCTCGCTTCTATTGCGTAAACATTACAATTATCGCTACTCATACCTTCCTTTTCACTCGAGTTATCAATAATAATTTACGAATTTTCTAATTCTGGGGCCTCCTAGCAATGGCTTCTCGCGCAATGGCTTCTCGCTAACAACTCATTAATCTCCTCGGGATGTAAAATTACTTGCTCATTAGTATTATCGGTCACTGCGCAAAGTACTTCCTGATGAATTATATTAGTTTGTCCGAATTGCGGAATAGCTCACGCTAATTTAACCAACGACGATTTAACTGCTTCACCGAATAACCCTTGTAAATAAATACTACCCGCTCCTTTTAATTTCTCTTCCGGTACCAAATCTTTATGAATAACACTAATTTCACATCCAGAATCAACCAATCCCTTTGCTTTTTGCCCATTTACACTAACTTCAATTTTCTCAAGTTTATTTAATTTCTCACCAATAACATTAGTTCTCTGTTCGGCCTTTGCCGATATTCTCGCCACAATAGCTCCATTAGGTAACTCTTTGTTTTCTTTTACCACAATCTTATATACACCCGCCTTCTGATCTCGTCCTTTATTACCATTATTATTTCCCTCATTACCCACTTTATTGCAAAAACGTTGGTAATGACCTCTCAAACCACATTTAAAGCATTTACGAGCTGAAGCATCACTAGGCTTCTTAAAATCTATTTTCCTATCTGAAAAAGAATTAGTCTCATTACTCCCATTTTGCCTCCAATTACCACTAACTTTACTATCCTTTCTTGGTCTCATTTTTTCATTGTTTACATACCTATCTTTACCTTTAAAACTTTTATACGTAACCGCATAAGATTTGTGTTTAGCGTCAAAGTAATTGTCACATTCTTTAGCAATTTTAGAAGCTTCTAACCATTTACCTTGATGAGTTAACCCAATATATGATGCAGTATCCTCATCTAACGTACTTACTAACTTATCAGTGACTATTAACTGGTTGACCTTTTCATAAGAGTCAGCACCTCTAATCTTACAATAATTTTCCCATGTTGCTATTAAGCGCGATACAAATAATACATGAGTTTCGTTCTGGTTTCTCTTAAAGCGCGATCACACACACTGTGTAAATGAAACATTAAGCTCAACATGCAGCATTGGCTGCAGCTGCTTCGCGAAAAACGCCGTGCGATTGAGATTTCAAATGCGAAACATTAGCTGAAACTTTTTCCATTCCAAGTGGAAAATGTTGCATGCAGCGCGTAATCTGACCAATAGCGTACAAGCAGATTGTCTGCGTCACTCCTTTGAATGGCCGTCTAAATCAAGATGGCGGCTGCCAGTGTATATGGACGCTCGTTTGTATAGAAAACAAATAAAGTATTTAAGATCTAAACGCAAGAAACGGTTTTTTATGCGTCAAAAAAACTTCACATTAAAAAAATATTTAATTGAATTCATTGCGGGACAATGATATAAGGATCCTTCGGCACTTAAAAATAGCAAAATCCAAATACCGTCGCCATGAATTTTCGATGATTACAAGCTGCGAATGTTCTAAGTAGTAAGTAAATATTTATAAAATTTAGAAGTATTTTTAACTATTATTCTTACATTTTGTTTAACAATAAGTTTAATTGCAATGTTAAGAAGTTTTGAATATATTTTTACTGTTTATGAAATTTGATTGTGTTTTGTCCATACTTGTCGCCAAATTCGCCAATGTTTAGTAAACAAAGTATTTTCTTTCATCTTGAATATATAATTACACAAAAATATTAGTTGAATGCTTCTGTCAGCTTTATAAATCAAACAATACATCCGATTATTCATTTTTTTGGTGTACCCTATTTTTAAAAACATTGTACTAATTATTGTTTTACCTTTTATGCATGTCATATGTCGTGTTAAATTATATTGGTTGACTAATCGTATTACCAACAAATTAATTAACTGGAAAACATTTATCAGCTATACTGCTTAAATCTCTTGCTAAACAATGTTTTGAAGTTTTATTTGATGAATTACTTGTGTAAACATTGACTTTATTTCTTTATTATGCATATCGATAAAGTTATTTTCATATGGATTATTGTAAAGCATTAAAAATGAAAATTAATGAAAAAGGCGTCTACATAATATGGCGATAATATTTAATTTTTTTTTAATTTAATTATAATTATTTGGAGATTTTTTTTTTTTTTTTTTTTTTTTGATGGGAACAAAGTGAATTGTATTATTTTCATTATCTAATTCTGAGGTATTTACACGGTTTGTGTTAGTAACATGAAGATGCCGTGGGATATCCCTTGTCATTCCTTGTTTCCTGTTTTAAGTCCTTTTTCAAATATAATGGAATTATATCTGGTGTCTTTTGCTAATTATATAATAATATTTTAAAATGATAAGGATTATGTTTAGAAGATTTTTGTCAGTGATGGAATGCAAATAACACATTTATTATTTTTAGAAATATGAAAACCAACAAAACACCATCAAAGCACATAAAAAGTAAAAATACAAAAACCTCTTAACATTGCATTTAATCTTATTGTTAAATAAAATGCAAGATTATAAAACTTTTAAATTTTATAAAAAAATATTTACTTACACAATTGATTTTAAACATCTATAAACACTAATATAATATAAACTAATGTTTCAAATATATATATTATTTGAAACTATTTCAACATTTATAAATTATTTATTAATTTATATTATTAACAGTGCATAACATTTTATCTGATAACCTTCAAGCTATTACTAGTTTGGTAAAAAACAATTTTCCTTATTTGATGGCAGAAACTTAGTAGTTAAAAGGCGAAAAATATCTTTCCTAAATCATGGAGCAAACTACTTTCAAGAAAAAGGGTTATGCTGTCATAATATGATGTACTTCAACACATGAAAATTAATTAAATTTGTAATTAAAAATCTCAGTAAAAAAGCGAGATGCTTGGCAGAAAGAAGGGAAAAAAATATAAATATATTTTATTAAGATATATGTATTTATATTTTAATAATATATATATATATATATATATTATTAAGAATTCCTCCTAAAGGTGGAATTCCACTTTTCCTAAAGAAATTTTGGGCTTTCTCTAGATTGATGCAAAAATGCAAAGAAAAACTTTGGAAGGATAATAAGGGAGGGGGGGGGGGGGAATGCCTGGAAATTTTAGTAATTTGACATTTTGTCTATTTAAATGCTTGGAGTTTGTTCTTGAGTTATTGTGCAAAAGAGATATAACATGAAAGGTGAGCTTATATCATATAAGAATCTGAAAGTCGTGTAAAAAAATCATTCAGGAAAGATGCTTAGAGTAACTACTCTAAATACCTTTCATGGATTTTTTTTTTTTTTTTTTTTTTTTTTTTTTTTTTTTTATCATAACAATTTAAAGTGAAAGGAAATTTTCCTTGGAATAGAATATTTTGTGCTAATTATAAACACTTCTGGATAATTTCTGTGATACCTTTTTTGAGATGTATTTCTGAAGCAAACATCAATTTAGTGAAGAGAATTTTTTTAAAGAAAGGGGGGAGAGAGACTTAAAAGCTAAACCATTAAAGACTGTACTTCACATAAGTTGATCAGATTTATTTGGATTTATCCCTTTAGCATTGTTAATACTTCATATATATATATATATGTATATATATATATATATGTATATATATATATATATATATAAAACATGCGCAATTATGTTTAATTTTATTGCATAGGTAGCTATTAAAATGATACTTAAATTTAAAAAGTCTCACATACTGTATTGATGGAAAAAAATTTCCACCCTTTTTTCTCATTTCCCACTTTCATGCCTGATATATATATAACAAGAGTCTGTCCAGATTTTTTTTCCCGTGGTCCTGTTTTTGTGAAATTGTGAAGTTTTCTTATATTTGTGAAAATTCAGTCATAATTTTGTGAATTTTAAATTATCAAAATCTTCAGGTTCTATCCTTCATGTATGAAAAAGCTAAATAATATGATCTTTGATGAGTTCAACTGTTTATTTACAGGCCAGTTTTTATTTTTAAATGATTAAATTTGTGAAAAGTTCGGTTTGAAGGTGAAAAAATTCTGTAAAAGCTCTATTTAATAAAGAAATAATTTTGTGAAATGTCCTATTTCAAGATAAAATATTTTGTGAAAGGTCCTGTTTGGTGATTAAAAAAAAATTATGAAGGGTGCAGTTTGAGGATAAATTATTTTGAGTCCTTTAAAAGACCTAAAATTTTCCTAAACTTATCCCTGTATAAAAATGTAATGTATTAAAATATATAACAATGTAAAAAGCATGAAATTTCTTTAAATTTAATAAAATCCATCCAAAATTTATTACATTTAAAGAAAAACATTGAAAAATTATATATTGACTTAAAAATCAACATATACACTCGCATTTTTTAAAAGTAAATTTAAATAAATATTTTATCCTTAAAAAACAATTTTAACCATTTATACCATTTATTTTTCTTTTCCTGAACGAATTTTTGCGAACTTTTGGAGTTAAAATAAGAATAGAACGCCAAAATATGGGGGAAGGGGGTGCTAAAACTTATTGAGTATTTGCAGTGTTAAAAAAAAAAAAAAAAAAAAAAAAGAAAGAAAAATCTAAGTATAATTAAAGGGCTACTTAATCACACGAAAAGACTCAATTTCTAGTGCTAATTCCATGGGAGAAATTTACAAAAATATCTGTAATTATATCTTTAAAGTATCCATATAATTTATGAAAATAATAAGGTTGCATTTAAATTTTTTTATTGTGTAGCTGAGTTCAATTTGTACAAAAGGCCGCTTTTTCAATTTTGATTGCAGATATATAAATATATATATTATATAATATATATTTTATGAGAATATTTTCATTTTCGGAACCGGTTCCGAAAATGTAAGTGCTCCCATTGAAAATATTTGTAAACAAAATTAAAAAACGATCCTTGTACGCATCGTTTTGAGCTATTCAATGCAAAATAATAATAATAAATAAAATAAAAATAGATTTTGAAATGCAACAAGATATCTTTATAAATTTCTTCCATAAGATTAGCATTAGCGAATGAGTCTTTTTGCTTGAATGAAGCAGTCTCTTAATGATTTAATGTAACGATATCTCAATTTCCAGTTTTTTCGAACGAAATGTTGTGACATCCTAGTTCCCCCTTCGTCCCCCTTTAAAAAAAAAAAAAAAAAAAAAAAAAAAAAAAAATTCATTTTTAATTATTGCCACTATTAGAGGAACTCAACTTTTTATTTTACTCATAACTTTAGATGCCGTGTGGGCGATAAACAATTTTCTGTTGTAAACTTCTTGCTGAGTTTTGTTTACCTAGACGAAACTTTCTACGCATCATCCAGCAACCCTTTCGCGGCTGACCCCACCTCTTTTGCATCAGAAAAAGTTGTGTGTTGTGCTTAAAGCTTCACCTATTTCCCAATGTGATCGCGCCTTTAGCCTTCTTAAAATTTTCCAAACACGCCTTCGGTGTCGGCTCATGTTCCCTTAGAACTAACTCCTTTAATTCCTCATAATTCTCCATTTGTTCCGTAGTGGTATAAATTAACAAATTATCCGCCTTATCTCCTAACACATTTAGTAGAATTTCGGCCTGCTGGTTTTCCGGTACATTTTTAGTTTTGAATGCCCTTTCTAAACTGTTGAAAAATAAATTCCATCCCTCTGTCCCTTCTGGTACTTTGATGGACAGAGATTTAACACTTTTGATCAATTTTTCGATGTTACATTCATTACTAGATTCCCTAGACCCATTAAAATTATTTGTCGATCCTTGAACCCTTAACCTCACCATTTCTAATTCATGTTCCATCCTTAATTTTTCTCTTTCTAACCTTTCCTGTTTTTCTAACTTTTCGAGTTCTAACTTTTCCTGTTTTTCTAGCTTTTCGAGCTCTAATATTTCCTGTTTTTCTTCACGCTCTAACCTTTCCTGTTTTTCTTCGCTCTTTAATCGTTCTGCAACAATAGCGTCAGATAATTCTTTAATAACCCCTTCGTCATACTCATCACTGTCCATTATCTTTTTCTTAAGGCCCCTGTCCTCGCTCGAGGAAACGCTCGCGAGCTAATGCTATTCCTATGGGGAAGCATTTTTCTAATAACGCTTTCGCATTTTGACATTTTTGAATTTTTTTTTTTTTTTTTTTTTTTTGCATTGGATACCTGAGATGCATGCCGACAGCGCACATTTTTTACTTTTTCAATTTTGGTTGCAGATATTTTTTACAAAGTTAGTTTCACTTTCAAAACCGGTTTCGAAACTGAAAGTGCTTTTTAAAAAATATATCTGCAACCAAAATCGAAAAAGTAAAAAAGGTGCGCTGTCGGCATGCACCTCAGCTATCCAATGCAAAAAAAAAATTATTCAAAAATGTCAAAATGCGAAAGTGTTATTAGAAAAATGCTTCCCCATAGGAATAGCATTAGTTCGCGAGCATTTCCTCGAGCGAGGACAGGGGCCTTAAGCTGAATTCTGGTATCATCTTCCGCGAATTCAACACCCAATTCTTCGGCTATCTCCTGAAGATCCACCTTTTTTAGTTTCAATAAGAAAGCCATACTTTCACCGATTGTTATTACCCCCCCCTCCCAGTGGCGTAGCTAAGGGGGGGCAAGGGGGGCGTCCGCCCCGGGTGCCGAGGCCTAGGGGCGCCAAATTGAGAGAAATTGTTATATATCTATATTAGGGTGGGGGCGCAAAATTTCTTGCTGGCCCCGGGCGCCAAAAAACATAGCTACGCCACTGCCCCCTCCCCCACAAGAATATTTAAACCTATCAAATTAATATTTACTAGATTTCTAACTTAGTACAGTTATGCCCCACTTAGTATACTAATTAATAACTTTCAGATAATCGATGCATTACATTTCTGATTAACCTACTGACTAATCTAATTTTTCTCAACCATTGATATCACACAATATACTTACAATAAAACAAACGGTAAAACAGTAATTCGATTTTTATGCAATATAGATTCCAATTTGTACACTTACATGATAACATACAATTTACATAATAATACCGATACGATGAAATTGAATAAAAGCATTGATGTCAATCAAAAAATCCACATAAAGAAAAATTGTATAACATGCATATATAAATTTCTACAACTATCCTCACTAAAATATTTCCAAATTCAATGCTGGTTCTCACACTTAAAACAAATATGATCTTGAGTATATTGGTTTTGATCACAAGATCTTCACTTTTTTTTTCCTCACTATGGCCCTTTTTTGAGCCTTTTTTTTTCTCACTATGGCCCTCTTTTGAGCCTTTTTTTTCTCACTATAGCCCTCTTTTGAGCTTTTTTTTCACTACTATTGGCCAATTAAAATTCTAAGCAAATGTTGTTGTCAACTCTTCAAATTTAAACAATATTGCTTCATTTAGATATTACTTTAACAATAATTTAAATTTAAGTAAATTTAATTATTCCTTCCAACTACTATTAACACAATTAGTAAACTAGTTGGATGTGTCAATCCCAAAACTTTCTTCTATCTCATAAGTACATTTTAATATTAAAAAAAAAAAAAATGTGGTGACCCCAAAGTTACCCACTATCGAATTTCCTCGAACATTTGACCTAGCCTAATGAGATTCTGGTATCCGAAAAGCCTAAAACGCAAAATTTAATTAATATTCTGAGAAAATGAGCTTAGTATTGCCTCATGTTGGTAATTTATACTAAAACCTAATAAGCATCTATTTATGCCAAGACCTAACAGAATCTGAAATTTTATAGAATTTCGTCCATTAGTTCTTGAGATATAGTTATAACAAAAAATTTGCAAAACGTAGCACAGCAACACCATATCTTGGAAAATTTATGCCAAAACGTAAAAAAGCGTCTAATTATGTTATGGTGTAAAAGAATCTGAAGTTTGATGAAATTCTGTGCATTAGTTTTTGAGATATAGTTAGTTTAAAAAAAACCGTGTAAAATATAGCACAGCAGCACCATCAGTTGAAGGATTTATAACAAAACGTAATCATCGTGTAATTATGTTATATGTCATTTTGTAACGAAATCTGAAGTTTGATGAAATTCTGTGCGTTGGTTGTTGAGATATAGCTATCGGAAAAATCGTGCAAAATGCAGCATAGCTGCACCACCTGTTACAAGGTTAATACCAAAATGTAATCAGCGTCTAATTATGTTATATATTTTAGTGTAACAGAATCTAAAATTTGATAAAGTTCTGTGCATTAGTTCTTGAGATATAGCTATCGCAAAAATCGTGCAAAATGTAGCATAGCAGCGCCACCTATAGGGCAGTTCACACCAAAACCTTATCAGCAGCTATGTATCTCAAGGTATCGCAGAATCTGAAGTTTGGTGAAATTCTGCGCGATAGTTGTTGAGATATAGCTATCATGAAAATCATGAAAAACGTGGCATAGCAGCGCCACCTGCTGGCCAATTTACACCAAAACTTAATCAGCGTCTATGTATATCAAGGGGTCACAGAATCTGAAGTTTGGTGAAATTCTGTACATTAGTTCTTGAGATATAGCAATCTTGAAAATGATGAAAAACGTAGTATAGCAGCGCCACCTGCAGGCCAATTTTCACCAAAAACCAATAGGCACTAATTCATATCAAGGTCTAACTGAATATAAAATTTTATTAAATTTCGAGCATTAGTTCTTGAGATAGAGCGCCCACAAATTTTTTGTCACATACAGACAGACACACAGACAGACAGACAGACGGACAGACAGACAGACAGACGGACAGACTCACAGACAGACATTTTCTAAAAATAGTCAAAACGTGTTCAGGACCTTCTAAAACGTATAAATCCGTCGAAAACCGGAAGTCGAAAATTTTCATGAATCCTATACTTTCTTCTTGTAAAGATAGAAGAAAGTAAAAATATATATATAGAAAGCCAATACTAGTTCAAGTTATTATGATCTTTCCTTAAAACAATAGCAAATATGGTCATTAATACTTTATAGGTAGGAAGTATTGATAAAACACATAAATAATTTAGACAATTTACTTAAATTACTATTAATTATACAACAACAAAAATTCGTTCGAGATGTCAGCAGAAGGAAATGATCAAAACACCTTACCTTATACTTTATTTGCTGGGGTACTTTTCTATTCACAGGTAGTTCCACGATGTAGCGATAATATGGCACAACATTTAGTTCAGTTCTCTCTAATACTGATACGGCACAGGCACAACATTTTGGCACACACTCAACGATACGGCATTACCACGCAACAATTCCACTTGGTATTCCGGCATTAACACAATGCAACACGGCTCGCTTGTCACTGGTCTCAGGCGATTCTATCCCACCGCTGCCACCAATTTATCGGACGTTCCTATCAGCCCGCACAACTTTGAAGAAAGTCCGTGGTAGTTATAGCTGCCACCACCGATATTATTAGGTGATATCGGTCACCCACTGTGAGGATTGTGTAAATGAACACTGACGCTGTCAAGTAACTGAATTAACAGTTTATTTAGAATATATGTACACACTAAATACGCTATTTACAATTATATACAATTACAACTCGGATATAAGTGATCCGGTTCAACATTAAATTAAATACAGTAAAGGTTGGCTGTGTACCGTTCAAATTACACCTTCTCTCTCACACTCAATGCACGTTAGATTCACTTTATCGGAGATCAATTTCGAATCTCCCAACATATGTATACTCGGCCTATGCTATCCGGCCCAGAGCACAACACCAGGACGTCTGTGTCCCTTGCTCTCCAGATACGAACTGCTTACGCTCTACAACACAGAGCGCCCTCTACAAGGACCTCTGTCCTACACACTCTCTAGGTACGAACCCCAGATACCAACTGCTCAAATCTGAGACAAGACTTGCTCTTCTCAAATCACTGTGTTTCCCCAATGTCAACCCCCTTTGGAGCTTATTCATTGGACACATTCCACATTCCTTTCTTGATTAGTGACATGTTGTTTGTTTGCTCATCATCCACCTACATCCCTGACGGATGAACACGCCTCTCAGCAATCTCCACTTTCTCACTCACCACCTGTACAGGATTACCTGTCAATTCTCCCTTCAACAAAGAAAGAATGTCACCTTGAAAATTCTAGTACACAGCCAGTACAATACACAAAATATTAAGATAGAGAAATAACGGAAATTCCAATCTTCAGCAGAGGTGGTCTCAGAACCTGACATAGAGTTGTAGTTGGAGGCTTGTTTGTTCTAGCTCCTGATCATTTTTGAACGCCGAGTCTGAAGAAATTCCTGTCTCTTTTTTCTTTTACAATTTCAGAAATTATTACATCTCATGATGTGGTGACATTCTTATCAAAATCATTGCATATCTAGAATCTAGACGTTCCACGTTATGTCCATTTCACGATCTATAATTTTTTAAACAGTATTGAAGGGATGACTTTTCTAGACATTTGAGATCTGATGAACTTTGATGAAACCAACATGTTTGAAACTGTTCTGAACTGTCTTAGATTTTCTTGCACTTTGTTTTAAACAGTGTTGGTGTTAGTGTTATGTATAATGGTCGATTATCTGCACGAGGGATATAAGCCCTATGGGGAGTGCCTCCGTAGGGGGTCTTTCTAAAGAAACCTAACCCGTATTTACGCAAAGAAATCCAAGTTTCGAAGAAAACCATGGAAAACTCCGAACGGTTAGGTCGACGGGCTTGATTGGGTTCAAAACCAAGCCCCTCTCGTCTACCAGCTTCGAGAGCAGAACCTCTCAGCCATTGGTGGGATTTGCTGTAAACAGATTTAAACATTATGAATAAAGTGTGGAAATGAAACGTTTAACATTTCCTAAGTGAATACGTATTGCACTCTCTGTGTGAAACACAATGGATGAGTAATTGTGGATGGATTGGAGTTTCGCGCAGGAAGAAATCTCTCCCTCACTGATCCACACACTGTCATTCATAGTGTGTGGATTTACTAATTGAGATAAAGGATTGAAATAAATTTTCTCCTTTATGTCAATGAGTATTTAGACACTTTTGTAAAAAGTTTGGCTAAGACAATAATTATTGCTTAATTTCCGTGCTTGCCACATGGATTATGAAAAATGGTAAATTATCATAAACCGTCCGGATATTCGGAGTTGAAAACTATTCAGCGACGTAAAATCCGGAGTTTATTTGCATTAAAATTGTATACAGAAAATGGGAACTTTTAAAAATTGACATGAGAAACGGTGTGATGTGAAGTGAAAACCAGGTATCTAGATAGAGAGATCTGACTGTAATTACAATATAAGCAACAGACACATTCAAGTTGGTTTAGCTTGGGCTTTAACACAACATGACCAAATTTTATATAAATGTTATACATAATGATAGAAGTTTTGATTTTCCAACTGAGATTAAAATATATATATATATATATTTACACCCGGACTTGACTGAGGATCTTGACCCTTTCGGGTTTGGTGTTCTATTAATAGTACATGTCTTTTGACGGAGTATTATTTTATTTTGTTTTTAAAAATATCTTTGCTACTATTTACATGTAATAATTAGTATATCTATGCATCTACTATATGACTTCATTCATGTTTAGGCATTTTGTAATAATAATAATAATTGTTTTTATTTGCTTAATTCTTTTTGCGCCATTTGCTATTCTTTTATTTTAAACAAACATTTTAAATTTAAAATTATAATTACTTTCCTGAAAGAATGGTGCAAATAAACAAGGATTCTTAAGACTTTTTGCGGCATGTATACGTGTCACTCGTCCCCAAGGGGTTAAAAGAATTTTTCAGTTTTCTGTGTAAAAAAATTCCGTCATAGGCAGTTTTTTTCATCAGTTTAATTCAATTTAAATAAGCCTAGGAATCTACGATTCTTCAAAAAGAATAAATTCTAATGCAGTGGCGCAGCGAGGGGGGGGGTTACCCCCCCCCCAGAGCCATGACAAAAATACAGAAATTTCAATTTTTGTGAACCGAATCATAAAAAGTGAAACTAAAGTTAGAATTTTATTTGTTTTGTTCTCGAAATCCGCCGCTTTATTGAATCAAATTTTATTTAAAAATTTGATTCGTTTAAGCGGCAGTATTGTATTTTCTTTTAAAAACGGGGAAAGCACATGGTAACGGTATCAGTATCGAAAACTGGTCACTCAATTTCGGAAAAGGCGGCATTCGTTTATATTATTGGAAATCAGCCGAAGGCTTAAAGGAATGGTTTATTTCCTGTCACTGCCAATGTCGTCTCGGGTTTTTCAATACTGCACCATGAGGGGGGGGGGGGGTCTTAATTAGTTACATCTGTTTCTTGCTCTTTTTTTGGAAATGGGACTGGATTCTCGAATTCCAGGAAAACACAAAAACGCATGCTTGGTAAACGGAAAAAAAAGTGACATAAACTACAAAAGCGGAAAAAAGTGACAAGGAAAAAAAGTTACCGGAAAAAAGTGACAAGGAATTGATTTTGGGGATTCATTGGTTAAGTATGAAAGGGGGGTCAGGGGTCGGTTCAAAATTTAGGAAGATGGGTTTTTCATGCTGAACTAACTGTTCTGATTCAATTTTTGGATATACGCTCATACTGAAAAGACATTTACCTGATTAGTTTTGGGAAGAGTCGATTACACCCTCCCCTTCCCCATCCGCCCTAAATTAGATAAATGGGGTTTTATGCAGAATCATCCAGAGTGTGTCAGATTTTTGATATAGGTTCTTTCTGATAAGACTTATATATAGTATATAATGCCTGAAGAGATTCGGGAGTTTAATGGTTAAGCATAGAGGGGGAACGGGGAAAAACCTCTCTTAAATTAAATTAATAGCTTTTTACGCAGAATTATCCGATTTGCTTCGAATTTTGGATATGGGTTCATTATGATAAGACGTATCTCTGAATAGTTATGGGGTTCTTTTGTTAATTAAAATGGGGGGGTGATAATTCCTCCCCCTTAAATTAGATAAATTGTTTTTTATGCACAAATATCCGATATATTTAAAATTATGGATATAGGTTCTTTCTCATAAAGTGAATCCCTGAATAGTTTTAAGGGTATAATGGTTAAGTATATAGATGGGGGAACGGGGGATAACCCTTAAATTAAATAAATGGCTTTTTACGCAGAATTATCTGGTTTGCTTCAATTTTGGATGTAGATTCATTATAATAAGGCGTATCCCTGATTAGCTATGGGGTTCTTTTGCTAATTGAAAAGGGGGAGCAGGCACTTATCCCCCTCCTTAAATATATATATATATATATATTGCACTACTATCCGATGTATTTCAAATTTTGTATATAGGTTCTTTCTGATAAAGTGAATCCCTGAATAGTTTTAAGGGTTTAATGGCTAAGTATAGAGAGGGGAACGGGGGATAACCCACAACTAATCAGGGATTCGCCTTATCATAACGAACCCCCATCCAAAATTAAAGCAAATCGGATAATTCTGCGTAAAAAGTCATTTATTTAATTTATAGAGGGTTATCCTCCGTTCCCTCTCTCTATACTTAGCCATTAAACCCTTAAAACTATTCAGAGATTCACTTTCTGAGAAAGAACTTATATCCAAAATATGAAATACATCGGTTATGTGTACATAAAAAACAATTTATCTAATTTAAGGGGAGGGGGGTAATAATCAACCGCCCCCTCCTTTTTAATTAGCAAAAGGGATCTAATCAGAGATACGCCTTATCATAATGAACCTATAATCCAAAATTTGAAGCAAATTCGATAATTCTGTGTTAAAGCAATTTATTTAATTTAAGGGGGGGGGGGGGGGTTATATTCTATTCCGCTTCTATACTTAGCCATTAAACCCTTAAAACTATTCAGGGATTTACCTTATCAGAAAGAACCTACATTTAAAATTTGAAATACATTGGATAATTCTGCATAAAAAAACGAGTTATCTAATAATTGAGGCGAGATAATTCTCCGTCCCCGCCTTTATTAATAAGCAATAGAACCCCATAACTAATCAGAGATATGTCTTATCATAATGAACCTATATCCAGAATTCCAAGGAAATCGGATAATTCTGCGTAAAAAGCTATTAATTTAATTTTAAGAGAGGTTATTCCCCCGTTCCCCCCTCTATGCTTAACTATTAAACTCCCAAATCTCTTCAGGCATTATATACCAGTGGCGCCGACTTCCGGGTCTGAGGGTCTGCCGTGCAGACCCTGAAAAATATCTGCAGACCCTGCAATATCTTGGCGGACCCTGAAAAATGCAGGCATGAGATTTTTTTCGAGGATGAGCGATTTACCACTTTTTTCGATTTTTTGCCTTTTTTTGCGGGAGTAATTTGTTCCGAAATTTAAAAAAAACAATCGGTCATCAATCCGAAAATTCGGAGATAAGATCGCGAAAATCTCAAATTTCGTCAAAACATTGGCTAATAAACGTGGACAGTGTCGAAGAAGAGCGGGGGAAAATTGCTAATTTCATCAAAAGATCGTGGGAAAATGCCTATTTCGTCAAAAGGTCACAAAATAATGTCAATTTTGTGAAAGAATCGTGAAAAAAACATGAAAATCGTCAAAAGATCTTTGAAAATTTCGTCAAAAAGTAGCATGAAAAGCGAATTATGTAAACGAATGAAAGAAAAAAATGCGAATTATTTTCTAAGATAGTGGAACAAAACGCAAATTCTGTTAAAGAATCGAGAGAAAAATGAGGATTTTCGCTAAAAATCGCAGAAAAATGTGAATTTTTTAAATAATAGCGGAAAAAATGAATTCTTCCAAAAAATCGCAAAAAAGACCCCACAAAATCGGCCGAATTTTTCAAAAAGTTTCGAGAAGATAGTGAATTTTGGCCAAAAATCGCGCAAAAGACGCGAATTTCGTTCAAAGATAGCAGGAAAAAAAGCTAATTCTGTCAAAGAATCGTGAGAAAAACGCATATTTCGGCAAAAGATTTCGAGGAAAAATGCAAATTTCGACTAAAGATCACGAGAAAAACGCAAACTTTGGCAAAAGATCAGAGGAAAATCGAGAATTCTAGCAAAAAAATCTCAGAAAAATCACAAATTTTGGAAAAAATCGCGGAAAAGACGCAAATTTCGTTAAAAAATAGCGGGTAAACACAAAGACTAGCGGTAAAAAACTAATTTCGTTCAAAAATAGCAGAGAAAAAGTTATTTTTCTTGCAAAAAATCTTAAGGAAAATGCAAATTTCGGAAAGAGATCACGGAAAAAGACACTAATTTCGTCGAAAAATAGCAAGGAAAACGCAAAGAATCGCGGAAAAACTCAAATTTCGTTCAAAGATAGCAGGGAAAAACGCGAATTTAGGAAAAAGATTGCGAGAAAAAATGCAAATTTTGACAAAAGATCGCGAAAAATCGCAAATTTTGGACAAAAATTGCGGAAAAGACGCAAATTTCGTTAAAAAATAGCTGGAAAAACGTAAAAAATAGCGGGAAAATCTCTACTTTCGATCAAAGATAGCAGAGTAAAAGGTATTTTTCTTTCAAAAGATCTTAGAGAAAATGCAAATTTCGGAAAAAGATCACGAGAAAAACGTAAATTGCGGCAAATGATCGCGGAAATTCGAATTTTGGCAAAAGATTACGGAAAAATACACTAATTTAGTAAAAAAATAGCAGTAAAAACGCAAAAAAATGCAAAAAAAACTCAAATTTAGTTCAAAGATAGCAGGGAAAATTTTTTTTACCAAAATTTTCAGAGATAGCAGGGAAAAATAAATTTTATCAAAGAATCGTCGGAAAAACGCGAGTTTCGGCCAAGCATCACGAAGAAACCGCTAATATCGGCAAAAGATCGGGGGAAACGCAAATTTCAGCAAAAGATCGCGGGGAGAATGCAAATTTCAGCAAAAGATCGCGAGAAAATGCAAATTTCGGAAAAAGATTGCGAAAAAGAAAGCAAATTTTGGCAAAAGATCGTGGAAAAAGAAAAAAAAAAAAAGCTTAGCTTGCCATATATTTATTAACTGATATTTTGAGTAAAGCATGGGAAAATGTGCACTGCAAAACTAGCAAAGATTGCTGTGTAAAAAAAAAAAAAAAAAAAAAAAAAATTAAATTAGAATTATGGACTCAAAATAGAAACTTTCAATTTAAAATTACTTATTTGCATAAATTGCACAAAATTATATAAAAAATTTGTGAATAATATAATCTTATTCAATGTAGCAGATGTTTAAACACAAGCTATTTTAAGTAATTTTTCATTTTCCCGTCTCACGCGATTTTCCTTATCTTTTTGCGGTCTCATGCTTGAAAATGTGTTTAAAACATCACTTAAAACCCACGCCGCTGACCTTTTTTTTACATTATTATTCACGACTATACCGATTATCGGAGAATCTAATCAGTTGACCGTCACATATACGAATTGTGATCAAGGGTGCAAGTTTTCCGTCCAACAAGACGGAATTTTGCCTTTTTACAATTCCCAAGGATGGAAAAAGAGTGGAAAAATCTCCGAGGACGGAATAAGAGTGGAAAAATCTCCGAGGATGAAAAAATGAAGTGTTTTTTGATTTTTCAGGATTCATATAAAAATGTTTAGGAACCGGACTTAAAATAACTCCACTTTTTGGCAGACCCAGCTTTGGAACCAAAGTCGGCTCCTATGTTATATACAATATATAAGTCTTATCAGAAAGAACCCATATCCAAAATCTGACACACTCTGGATGATTCTGCATAAAACCCCATTTATCTAATTTAGGGCGGATGGGGAGGGGGGGGGTGTAATCGTCCCTTCCCAAAACTAATCAGATAAATGACTTTTCAGTATGAACGTATATCCAAAAATTGAATCAGAACAGTTAGTTCAGCATGAAAAACCGATCTACCTAAATTTTGAACCGACCCCCGACCCCCCCCCCTTTCATACTTAACCAATGAATTCCCAAAATCTATAATAAATCCCCAAAATCAATAATAAATCCCCAAAATCAATTCCTTGTCACTTTTTTCCGGTAACTTTTTTCCGTGTCACTTTTTTCCGCTTTTATAGTTTATGTTACTTTTTTCCGATAACTTTTTTCTGGTCACTTTTTTTCCTAGATTCCGCATGCTTTGAAGGATAGGCTTAATTCCACAAACATTCTGTTGTTAGTTGCTGAAGTGCTAAAGTTTCCTTTATTGTGTGTTTTGCTATGGATATTAAATCCTCTTCAGAGAAGAAAATTATGAAAAAGATGATATAAGAGATCATTTTTTAAAATCTTTCGAATTCCTTCAAGCATTTTTAAAATCCAGGTATGTTTGGAAAGTATATAATTCGTTTATATTTATGTCTCTGGAAAGATATTAACGGCGCCGTGCGAAACGGGGAAGGGGGGAGAGGGCGGTCGCCCCTGGCGCAGAGATTTAGGGGGCGCCAAATTTCAAACTACTTTCTACTTACAACTACTTTAAAGTGACTACTTTCAGACAATTTTTTTTAATTAATATTAATTGTTATTTAAAAAACGCCCGACATAGGCAAGTGGGTAAACGGAAAAAAAAAAGTTACCGGAAAAACAATTATCGGAAAAAAAAGTGACATAAACTACAAAAGCGGAAAAGAAATTACCGAAAAAAAAGGGACTAGGAATTGATTTTGGAAATTCATTATTGATTTTGAGGATTCATTGGTTAAGTATTTAGGGGATTTAAGTAAATAAGTTTTTCGTGCTGAATTAACTGTTTTAGTTTAGTTTTTGGGCATATGATAACCCCCCATCCGTAACTTCTCAAATTAAGTTTTTTTACGCAGATTTATCAGATTCGGTTGGAATTTCGGACATAAGTTCATTATGATAAGACATATCTCTGATTAGTTATAGAGTTCTTTTGCTTATTATAAAGGGAGGGTGGTCAATTACTCCCCCCCCCCACACAAATTAGATAGATCGGTTTTAAAGCAAAATTTTCCGATTTATTTCAAATTTTAGATATAGATTCTTTCTGATAAGGTGAATCCCTGAATAGTTTTAAGAGTGTAATGACTAAGTATAAAAGGGAGGAGGACGATGGATAATCCCTCTTACATTAAATAAATGGCTTTTTACGCAGAATTATCCGATTTGCTTCGAATTTTGGACATAGGTTCATTACGATAAAACATCTCTGATTAGTTACGGGGTTCTTTTCCTTATTATAATGGGGGGGGGGCAAGCAATTATTTCCTCCTCAAATTAGATAAATCGATTTTTATGCAGAATTATATGATGTATTTCAAATTTCAAATATAGGTTATTTTTGATAAGGTGAATCCCTGAATAGTTTTAAGGGTTTAATGGCTAAGTATAAAGGCAAAAGCAGAGGATAACCCCCCTTAAATTAAATAAATAGCTTTTTATGCAGAATTATCCTATTTGCTTCAAATTTTGGATGTAGGTTCTTTATGATAAGATGTATCCCGGATTAGTTATGAGGTTCTTTTGCTAAGTATAAATAGAGAAATGGATGATTATCCCTCCCCCTTAAATTAGATAAATTGTTTTTTATGCATAATTATCCGATGTATTTCAATTTTTGATAGAGGTTTTTTCTCATAAAGTGGATCCCTAAATGATTTTAAGGGCTTAATGGCTAAGTATAGAGGGGGAACTGGGGATAACCCCACTTAAATTACATAATTGGCTTTTTACGCAGAATTATCCAATTTGTTTCAAATTTTGGATGTAGTATCATTATGGTAAGGCGTATAAGCTAATGAATATAGTTAAAATAGGGAGGGATGCAACAGTCCATTCAGGAGGAAGCAGGACGTTTCGGTCCCGCCATTTCGGTCCCGCCGTTTCGGTCCCGAGACATTTCGGTCCCGAGACGTTTCGGTCCCAAGACATTTCGATCCCTGGCCATTTCGGTCCCGAGACGTTTCGGTCCCGAGACATTTCGGTCCCGAGACGTTTCGGTCCCGAGACATTTCGGTCCCGAGACATTTCGGTCCCTGGCCATTTCGGTCCCGAGACATTTCGGTCCCTGGACTTTTCGGTCCTCAGACATTTCCAACCCTTCTCCAACAAACTGAAATTTTGTGCACGGGAAATATCTGACATAATTTTATAGGGAACATTTTAGAGTGTTGAATTCAGGGGCGGATCATTCCCCCCGGAGCTATTAAATCCCCCCCCGGACATTTTGAGATTTTGTGCTTTCAGTGGTAAAAAAGTGTAATTCTCCCCCCCCCCCTTTTTTTTAAAGGGATCTTAACATGGAATTGTGATAAAGCCACATTATTTTTTAAATTCTGCATAGGGACTGACTAAAACTTTTTTTATTTTTTAAATAATTATTTTATTTCGCTATTAAAAAACTGTTTAAAAGTTTGCGTTAATATTTTTACATATAACAATTATTGCTACGAAATAACTTTTTACGTCTAACAACCTTTTTACATATAACAATGCAGGTATTACAAATCATTTTAATACATTAAAGACTTTTTATGCTTATTACATTCAAAAACTACGAACGAAATAAACACAAGTCAAATCTTTAAAAAAAAGTATCATTTGACACCACTAGAAATAGTGTTAAACAAATGACTTATCTGTAAAGAGGCTACTTCAGTCAAACAAAAAGGCCCGCTAATCCTTTGGTAGAAATCTTTGAAGGTAAATTTGCTGCATTTCAATATTTTGGAATGATTTTTTTTTCAATGTATAGCTAAAATAAATTTATACAAATACTATTTTTTTATTTTTTTCCGATATTTTTAATGAAGACACTTTTATTCTCGGAACTGGTTTCGAAAATGAAAACATCCCCACAAAAATAACCTGCAATCAAAGTTAAAAAGTAAAAAACGGTCGGCATACAAATCGATCTCAGCAATTCAATGCAAAAAAGAATTGTTTAAAAACATTGAAAGCGACCAAGAAATCTTTATAAATTTCTTCCATAGGATTAACATTTGCGAAAGGGTCTTTAAACTTCACTGAAGTAGCCTCTTAAATTGGGATACAAAAGTTAAAATTTCTAATAAACATAAACTGTTCTTTTCGGTTTTAAAATTATATATTTCAAATATTCCCTTATTCTTTATTTGACTTAAATACGTAAAATTTAAATAGCCTACCTGTTTTAATATGATAAATAAAAAGCTAAAATTAAAATATAATAAATAATATAGAATCTAAAAATATTAATGTGTAGTGAATCATTTTTACGTAAAATTCCATTTAAAATGGAGAAAAATTATAATTTTATTTTAATAAAGGAATCTTGTCACTTAGAGACCATATGTGTTTAGCATACATCTGTTATATTTTCTAAAACCAGCTTAATGACACTAATTACAAAATTATTAATGTAATGCGTATTGAAATTTGCCATTTCATTTAAAGCTGATATTATTATATAAAATAATTATTTTTAACATTAAAATATAAAAACTCGCATAAAAAATATGAAAAAAAAAGCCTTCTGTCAAAGTAAGTTAAATTAAAAAGTAACTTAAAATGTTATTTCTAGGTGGTAAATATCTTATCTATCAATCTCATTTAGTTATGTTATAAGTTTTGAGTATTTCAATGTCATTCATAAGCTGTAATAATCAGGATAAAAAACTCCATTATACTTTGATATTCATGATACATACATGATACTCCATTCTACTTTTTATACTGGTTTAAGTGATACTAAAATCGTTTGAAATGAAGATAACAGCGAGAGGAATAAAAAACACCGAAAAATGCTGTTCTTTTCAAAATATTCATATTTCTTCTAAAAAATGCGAGCGACATGTCGGAGGTTCGTCTGCATTTGAACTCCAGAGTGAAAAGGACATTGTATAGAAAATAGAATGAGGGATTTCATCTGACAAGTGTATAAAGATCAAGGATAAGTAGAATAAACCATTGTATAAAGATGACTATTTGTTCAGATGGGCGTTGACAATTGATTGACATGCAGAATTTTTGCTTAAAAGAGGTTAATAATAGTACTTAGCTGGTACTTATATGCATATATTTCAAATTTTATAGGAACACCAACATAAAAAATTATAAGTGTTTAAAAATTCCCGGCACACGGTTTTGATTTGTTATTTACTTAATGTTATACATTATTTTATTAAATGATTAACATCATCTTAGAAAATTTGAAAGCATTAATAATTATGTTGTTAAATTAAAAAACTCTCAAAAATTAAATTATTATTATCAAACATATTTATTAATAAGAATTCAAAATTATTTTAACTATTAATTGTTTAAGTGACTTATTTATCAATTACTTGTTTAAAATCTAGTACAAGAACTATATACAAGTTATTATAGCAAAAATGAGAAAACATATTTTTTAAATTTCAGCTACTACAATGTTATTAGGTTCATTAGGATGTATAAAAATGATAAGGATTCTCAAAATAAATATGTTATTTATACATTTATTGGTTAGTTTATAATAATTTTCTTACTCTTTAAATGTAATTAATTAATATATGATTGCTTTTTGCGAACTGTAAATTATAACTTTGTTTCAGAAAATTTAAATCTGCATCTGGATAATAATGTTACCTAACACTGTTAAGAAATATTTTTACGCATTGTTACAGTGTTGCATTATTGTGTTTAATTAATTATTACGTTACGTTACTAACTGATTTTTCAAAAAAAAATTAATAATAATAATAATTTCCTTTTTTGAAATAATTAACAATTTTTGAATAAGAACTTATGGTGATGAATAATTGCTACAAATTAAATCTCAAAACAGTTAGTGATTTTAAAATTAAAATTAAATTAATATTTTATTAAATACATGTATTTTTAATTTAATGAATCTTTATTTAATTAAATTGGTGAAATTATTAATATGCATTTCGAATTTTACTTTAAATAAACTCAATAAATAATCTGTTTTATATTCTATTTATCATTATGTTTTGTAGTAGTTATAAATTGAAGCTTATTGTTTACCTCTTTATTTATTTTATATTTAAAATTACTGAAATTTAAAACTATTAATTCAATTAATAATAAAATTAAAATAAGAATTATCAATTTTTTTCTCTGTGAAAGTGGGAGCGAAAAGGTAATGCAAATAAATAAATAAATAAATAAACGATAAATTAAAAACGCTTAGTTTTGTCAGTTAAAAATTGAAAATAAAATTATTTAAAATTATAGTTACATTATTATATAAAATTAAAAAATAATCATTTTATTACAAAGAAATAGACCCACTTTCAATAAAATTAACTCACAAAAATTGTCTTCATAAAGTGAGAAAACTGTAAAAAAGAAAAAAAAATTGCAACCAATAATTATTACATAAAAAAAAAAGATCGTTGGAGCATTTTTATTTTTTTAAACAAAAAATTTTCGTAGCACGCCTAGTTACGAAATCACTAATTTAAAGATTCTAAGAAAGTGTGCGAAAGCATTCAATAAAATAAGTATTTTAGTTTATAGTATAGATAAAATAACTAATACAAAGAATATGTGATAAAACTTAAAATATTCATTCTGTTAAATAATAATAATAAAGACAGTTTAAAATTTTATAACATTATTTAATCAGATTTTCAACTCGCTGCGATTTTATTATCACGAGTCACAGTAGATTAAACTTATTGGACTATTATACTCAGCTTTGTATAAAATTTGAGGGAAGGGGGGGGGGGGGGCAGGAGAATAAAAATATTTAAAAAAGCCCGAACAATGTTGAGCTTACAGCGTTTAGTGGGCCTTCATCAATCAGAAACCAAGTTATAAGGTGGCCGGTAAAGAAATAACAAGGGACCGAAATGGCAAGGGACCGAAATGACTAAGGACCGAAATGGCCAGGGACCGAAATGTCTCGGGACCGAAATGGCCAGGGACCGAAATGTCTCGGGACCGAAATGTCTCGGGACCGAAATGTCTCGGGACCGAAACGGCGGGACCGAAACGGCGGGACCGAAATGGCGGGACCGAAATGTCGTGTACCCCATTCAGGAAACCCTTTCGGGGAAAGAAGCTTGCTTTTCCCCATTCGACGGAGGAGGGTGTCCGGTAGATATCGCGGGCGGCTAGTCTCTTAGGAAATTTGCCGATCAAGGGATTTCCCAGTAAAGGTTTGCCGCAAAAATACTCAAGTAACATAAAAAAAAAACGAGTTGAATGCAACTGAACGCAAATAACAAATAAAAACAATTTTTCTTTATTCTTTAATTTAATGGTTGAAAACTATTATGTCAGAAAACATTATAACACATTTTACCTTTTTTCTTATAATGATTGATTTCCATTCATTTTCCATATAAAACTGTTTTAATTTGTGAAAAAAAGTAATATACTAAATTATTTGTTGTAATTGTCATTTTAATTTACGCCAAATATTTATTATTTAAAACTGGATTTTTACTAATTAATGTCCCATATTACACATCACAAAATATAATATAATATAAAACATTAAAAATATATATGTTAGAAAATTTTAATGTACAAACTATGTTGTATGCCACGAACGAATGAACTAGTGAATTCATTAATTTGTAGTATTAAAAATAGTTTTTATATTACTAACTTATGTTAGTAATTAGAAAGTTAATTGTTTAAAAACCTGTAGTTCTTGATAGATCTTCAGGTTTGAACTCTCAAAAAAATAAAAAACAGATTTAAATAAAAAAACGATTTTAAGAAAAACAGGATATTTTTTTCTTTGTTACGATATTTATAGAATACTGAAAAATGCTATGCAGAAACATAAATCACAGTTTTAAATGCAAACAGCTTTTGAGGATATATAAACAAACCCTTAAAACTATTCAGGGATTCACTTTATGAGAAAGAACCTTTAGCCAAAATTTGAAATATATCGGATAATTGTGCATAAAAAACAATTTATATAATTTAAGGGGAGAATAATCGCGGCCCCCTTTTAATTAGCAAAAGAACCCCATAACTAATCAGGGATACCCCTTATCTTAATGAACCTACATTCAAAATTTGAAGCAAATCGGATAATTCTGCGTAAAAAGCCATTTATTTAATTTAGGAGAGGATATCCCCCATGCACCCTCTATAATTAACCATGAAACTCCCTCTTCAGGCATTATATACTCTGACGACGCACTGACAACTTTAATCATGGCAGAAGATAGATAGCGAAGTCTTATTGTGAAAAGATATGCAGGGGTGAAAGTATCTTCATTCAAAAGCCGAGAAGAATAGGTGCTATTGACCTCAAGGGACATGCCTAGAAAATGATTGCACTGGTCTAGTGGCAATGAGCTGAGGGGGGACACTGGGATTATTGAGCACCAAGAGGGAAGGAAGTTAGTTGGAAGAGAGACATGTGCTGGTAATATACAAGAAAGTACATTGATGTAAGATGGCTTAGACGTGCTAAGCGAAATGTAAAATTTGAGTGTGGCTCCTATGTAGTTGTAATGTCGTTTTATTTATTTTTTTAATAATTGATTTATGGTTCTAATAAGGAACTTGAGGAATTAAAAATGTGTTATTGATGAACTTAACAAATAAACCAACTTAATAAAGAGAAACTCAGGGCGCGACACCACAATATTATATATAAGGCTTATTAGAAAGAACCTATGTCCAAAATTTGACACATGTTGGATAATTCTGCTTTAAAAAAAATCATTCATCTTATTTAGGACGGAGGGGGGGGGGTAATCGTCCGTTCCCAAAACTAATCAGGCAAGCATCTTTTCAGTATGAACGTATACCCAAAAATTTAACCAAAACATTTAATTCAGCATGAAAAGATCATTCACTTAAATTAAGAGCCGACCCCCCCTCCCCCCTTTCATACTTTGTCCATAAATCCCCAAAATCAATTCCTTGTCACTTTTTTTTCCAGTAACATGTTTATCTTGTCCCTTTTTTCCGTGTCATTTTTTTCCGTTTTTGTAGTTTGTCACTTTTTTCCGGTAACTCTTTTTCCTAGATTCAGGCAAGTAGATATCATGATTAAAAAGCTATGTAACTGATTCTTTGATAAGATCTTTCAGAAGACGATTCTCACAGTGGATGATTTGAAACGAATTTACGATGTAGTAGCTACAAAAAGGAGAAAAAATGGTTGTCATGCGATCAAAATTGCTTATAACTCGTTAACTAATTTATTTATTTAAAAAAAGAAGAAAAAAAGATGGCGACTTTGTTTATCTATAAGCAACTCAGGGGTGATTCTTGTCCGAAAATTTAAGGCATCCTCTTCCGAAATTTTGAAATTGGGTTATCAGTTCCGCATAGTTGCCAACTTGTACGGTTTTGAGCGCGGATAAAACAATCGCGGAGAAATATAAATTTCGTGAAAGGATCGCCGAAAAAGCACACATTTCGTCAATATTTCGTGAAAAAAAAGACAATTTCGTCAATGTTTTTGTCAACGAACTTTGTCAAAAGGATCGCGGAAAAAAAGGCAATTTCACCAAATATCTGAAGACCGCGGGAAAACGTCGATTTCGTCTAAATATTTCTGATATAATGCCGATTTCGTTAAAAAATCGGAAAAAAAACGCCATTTTCGATAAAAGATTGCTTAAAAATATTTTGTCAAAAGATCATTGAAAAAAAGGCCGCTTTCATCAAACGATCACGGAAAAAACGCCGATTTTGTCGAAAGACAGCGGGGATAAAGCGCCGTTTTCAAGAAAAGAACGCGTAAAATTGCAAATTTTGTCTAAAAATCGGTAAAAAAAACCGCCGATTTCATAAATAAATACACTGAAAAACACCGATTTCGACAAAAGATCGCGTAAAAACCGCCGATTTTGACAAAAGATCGCAATAAATCGTCGATTTTGCTAAAATATTGCAGATAAATCGCTGATTTCGTTTAGAGGTCGCGGAAAAACGCCGATTTCGTCAAAAGATCGCGAAAATACGCCGATTTTGCTAAAATATCGCAAATAAATAGCTGATTTTGTTTGAAGGTCGCAGGAAAACGTCCGTTTCGTCTGAAGATCGCGCATAAACCTCCTTCGCGGGGGGGGGGGGAAGTTAACTCGCGGAACCCCCCCCCCCCCGCCGATTTCCGAAAAAAAAATTCAACCAGAATCACCCCTGAAGCAACTCTACCCCCCCCCCCCCCAGAGCCGAATTCTGGCTGCGCCACTCTCTAATGTGTAATTATAGCATAATGACGACTTAAAAGTATATGCCTTTTTTGCAAAAATTTTTCGACCAAGCCAAATTTTACTGATTTTTGAACAGACTTGAACACTCGAGAAAAGGATCTTCTTACGGGATGATTTAACCGGAACTGATTATTTTGGTCCCTGAAGACTAGGAACAATGAAATCAGTCCCAGCTTCGTACGGAAAGATTAAGTTAGGCCCGGTCCGAATGCCGTTAATGGAAAGTTGCGGGCCGAGGCCCGGCCCGTGCAGATCTCTATATTACCATTGTACTTCAGTTGCAGCATTTAGAAGTGCAAAAGTGGTCTTATCGTCTGATTTAAGAAATTACAATGGAAAAATAATTTTAAACTACAGCAAAAACTTGGTAATATGGAATTTTAATTGATGGGAGGAAATTCCATTTTAGGCAGGTCTGTTATAGTTGCATTGTATAAAATTTCCGGGACTAAAAAAATAACACTAAGCTAAAATGCCGTCACACGCAAGAAAAAAAATGTTTTAAAAGAAGAACGCATTTCCTTTCAGTGCGATTCCGTGTAAGATTTTATTTTTGCCATAGACCATTTTTTTTAGATTTTTGTCTCAATTATATGGAATATGAATTAATAATACCAACGATAACTGAAACATTTACATAAAATAAACAAAGGTTCATTAAAAGCATAAATATCGCTGCCTACGACACTTCTGCATAAATTAAGAATATAAACATGAAAAAAAAAAAAAAAAAAAAAAAAAAAAAAGATGTTTTTTTGGTCAGAATTCTTCCGCAAGAGTAAAGATCAATGTTCTGTAGAAATTCACTCGGACCGGCCCGGGTTCGAGCCGAAATTTCAACTTTTTTTTCGGGTCGGGCAGAGCTCGGGCCTTGTTTTTAGCTATTATATCGGGCCGCTAAATTTTCTCTATGGGCCAGGCAGAAATTTTAACTTTAATAACGGACCGGGGTCTGGAAATTTCGGCCCGTGCAGACATCTATGGTAATATAAATATTATTAAATTAAGTGTCATCCAGGATTGTGAAGGATGAATTTTATTTGTATTTTATAGTTAAATATATAAATGTAATAAAGAAAACCTGATAAGACGGAATTGAAAGGTACAATGAAGTATGTTTTAGACTATTTCAATCATAGCAGGTTTATCATTTATTAAAAACAAGTCACATTCTTCTTGTAAGAAAATAAAATTCCGTTTGAGAAAGGATTCTGTTATAGACATGTTTCGTTTTCACATGGTTTGCTGCACATAAATTTTTACTTTACTTAAAAGGAGATTTAAAATACTTTATAGATAACTAAACTAAGTGACCAAAAAAAAAAAAAAAAAAAAAGAAAGAAAGAAAGAAAAAGAAAAGAAAAGAAAAAAGAAAAAAAAAAGTGTTTTTTGAGGGTCTTACTGATTATTACTATGCTGACTATAAATATGAAGAGTTTGATGTTGATATCATCTAACGATCTGCACGGGCCGATTTCCATTAACGGCATTCAGACCGGGCCTAACTTATTTTTTTCGTAGGAACCCGAGACTAATTTCATTCTTCCTAGTCTTCACGGACCAAAATAATCAGTTCCGGTTGAATCATCCCTTATGAAAATCCTTTTCTCGACGTGGCCAAGTCTGTTCAAAAATCAGTAAATTTGGTTTGGTCTAAAAATTTTTGCAAAAAAATCATATACTTTTAAGTCGTCATTATTCTGAAAAATCCCTGTCGGCTGGGCCTATAGGCGGAGGTAGATTTCAAAAAGTGCTCATTTCAAAAAAAAAAAAAAAAAAAAAAAAAAAAAAAAAAAAAAAAAACATATATGATTAGAGATAAAACCAGTTTAATAACTTCATTTGGCCGTTTATAAAAAATTTTTAATTTCATTTTTCTGCAAAAACTGGTTTTATCAGAATCATCTTAAGAAAAATTCAGCTCAAATGCCCATTTTGACAACATATTTTGAAATAGATTCTGAATTTATTAAAAAATGGACCAAAACAGTACATTATACAGTTCCTAAATAACAAAAAACTGTCAGTTGAATGCATTTAAGAAAAAAATTGAATTTAAAAATGAGTCATAAAATAACCGATTTGTTGTTTGAATACATCCTTAATTCTTTAATCATGATTGCTTCGGAAAATTTTGTGCGAAATACTCACTTTGACAGCATTTTTAAAAATATATTCTATCTTTATCAAAAAACTGGCCAATGCGTTACAGTATATAGTTCCTAAATAAGAGGATCTGTAAATTGGATGCGTTTGAGAGCAAAAATGGATTTTAAAACGAGTCATAAAAAACGCAATTTGCTATGTGAAAACTTCCTTAAATTTTTAAATCACGAAGACTTCGGGAAATTCTGTTCAAAATACCCTTTTTGGTAGCCTTTTTCAAAATATATTCTGTCTTTATCAAAAAACCGATCAATGCATCACATTATATAGTTCCTAATAAGAGGATCTGTAAATTGGATGCATTTGAGAGCAAAAATGGATTTAAAAACGAAAAACGCAATTCCTTATTTGAAACTTCCTTCAATTTTCAGTCCCGATGACTTTCGGAAATTCTGTTCAAAATACCCTTTTTGGTAGCCTTTGTTGAAATATATTCTGTCTTTATCAGAAAATTGACCAATGCATCACTTTATACAGTTTCTAAATAAGAGGATCTACCATTTGGATGCGTTTAAAATCAAAAATGAATTTAAAAATGAGTTAGAATATAAGCGGTTTGGATTTGAGGTTTTTTCCCCAACTCCTATTTTTGTTTAATTTCTTTTTGCTATACGAATTGGTCCTATGAAAAACTTGTCAATATAAAAGTTGTAGATATTTTTGAGAAGATGTAAAATAAATTTAATCAGATTTGATAGCTTAAAAATTGACGGAGTTATGGATTTTTCTCTTTTTTCAGCGCCCTTTTTCTTTTCGTTTTTAATTTTTTTTCATCGGTAAAAGTTGGTCCTATCAAAAACTTGTAAATACAAAAGTTTTAGATAATTTTAAGAACATTTATAAAAAATTTAGTTGGACTTGATATCTCGAAAATTGACGAAGTTATTATTTTTTTTTTCTCTCAAAATCCCTTTTTTTTTCGCCCCTTGAGCCCACTTCTAAATTTATCAAAAATCTGTCATGCATATACTTTTGGCCCGTTTTTAAGAAGTAATATAAACTTTAAACCGATTCGATATCTACTTTAATTAAAAAGTTATGGCGTTTTTTCGGTTTTCACAAAAACGCCCCCTATTCCGACCCCCTTGGTCCGATTTTGCCCATTAACGAACTTAGCCAAGATTTTATCCCCTTTGATTTTATGTACCAGTTTGGTGGAGATTGGTGAAGAATTATAGAAGTTATCGTGTCCATAAAAAAGTGATATATATATAGATAGATAGATAGATAAAAAAAAAATTGGTGCGATTGCAATAGGTAGTATTTCTTACGAAATCTACCTAAAATGAAACATTAGAATTTATTCTTTTTGAAAAATCGTAGATTTCTTGGTTTATTTAAATAGAATTAAACACATGGAAAAAAAAAAAAAAAAAAAAAAACAGCCCGTGACGGAATTTTCATTTAAACTGAAAACCGGAAATTTCTTTTAAATTGTTCATCCATGAAAAATAAATACAGTAATATCCGAGGAAAAAAAAATAAATAAATAAAAATTTGCACCTGCTAAAAGAAAACGTATTTTTTTTCTTTCCAATGAGATTCCGTCTTAGAAGATTTTATTTTTACTATATGCATTTTTTTTAGATTTTTATGACTTCATTACATGGAATATGGATTAATAATACTAATGGTAACTGAAACATTTACATACAAGAAACAAAGGTTCATTAAAAGCATAAATATCGCTGCCTACGGCACTTCTGCATAAATAAAGACAAAAAACCAGAAGAAAAAAAAAAACCTAGTCGTTGGGGGCCACCGTAATACTTACCCATCATGGATATGTATATGAAAATAAAACATATGAAAACTATTAATACAATGTATTGCAATTCATAAACAAAATTTAAATATTGTTAATACATAGTAATGCTATATTAAAGAACTGCTGATGTACCAATTTCGACAAATTATATAAAACGCCAAACTACTCAAGTAGTACCAAATTGCGTAAAAGAAACATCCTTATAACTCCAAAAATAATAACTCTATTAACTAACAATTAATTGCGTCGGATTAAGCGTCTCATTTCAAATTAAAGTATACCTCTGAATTGAAATTTGAATGAAATACAGGGTCATGAAAAACCGAAGAATGTGGAAAACAGGATTACAAATATCTCGGCAACTAATAATCCGATCGACTTCGTTCTATATGCAAAATGTGTGTTATTTTATTGCCATTCCTTAAAATAAAAAAAATTCGAAAATTTTTATATACCTTTCATCAGAACGAATTTTTCGATAGTCCGAAAAAAAATAGTTCCGGATAATCGAGGTTGCTGATATTAAATAGGGTTCGTCCCATTCTTACATACTAACTACATACAAAATTTCAAGTCTCTATCTCAATTTGTTCGGGAGATAGAGCGTTTACAGACAGACAGACGGACGGCAAAATTTTTTTTCTAAAAATATGTTTTTCGGAATCTCCACTATCTAAAACGTGTAAATCCGTCAAAATTTTTTTTTCGATTTTCAAAACGATTGCAAGATTTACCCTATACTACGTATGATGGGTAAGTAAAAATGAATAAAAGAAACCTATTTTTGGTCAGAAAGAATAAAATCAACGTTCTGTAGAAATTTACTGGGGCCGGTCCGGGTACAGGCCGTAATTTAAAATTTTTCCAGACCGGGCCAAGCTCGGGCTTTGTTTTTAGCTTTTATATCGGGTCGAAATTTTAACTTTAATAAGGGGCAGGGCCGAATTTTTAACTTTAATACGGGACAGGCCAATGTTTTTTCGTTCGGACCGGGTCGAATTTTTTTTCGATGGATCGGGCTTGGAAATGTGCAGACCTCTAATATCATCGAGACAAGAGATGGTAGCAAAGGTTTTTGATTTTTTGCGGAACAATGATAATTAATTTGCGTTCCTTCAAAACTCCAATGCGAAAGTATTTCTTAAGAATATTAAAAGAAAAAAAAAAAATCGTTACTTTATAAAAAAAAAAAGCCTGTGAAAACAAAACCTGCGTATGACGGAATATCGCTTTAATTGGTAAATTTTATGGCTCTAGTCAAAAGAATTTAAAATATTTAGAATACTGAATAAGACTGAAACCTGCGTAAAGCGGAATTTCCCCTTATTTTGCGTTCCTGTTTAGCGCTTTTTATTTAAACTGTACATTCCTTTTTGAAGAGCATACACCCCCCTTGGATCCACCATTAATAGAGGGAATGCACTTTATATGTATTCGTTTTAATGTATATTAATTATTACTTAAAATTATAAATATATTTTCCAAAAATTAGGCTGAGCTTATTCATATTTCACTTAATATTACATTTGATACTAATATTAATATAAATAAATATTGTAAATAATAATTCATCTATCCAATGTAAAAATAAATAAAAATTAAAAAATCATTTAAAAATATTGGAATGCGATCGAGATATCTTTTATTTATATATTAAATGTCTTCTATAGGAGTGTCATTAGCGAACGGGTCTTTTTGTTTGATTGAAGATACATTTTATTCAGCAATTTAACCGAATTCCAATAGATTAATTTGTGTAGAAAAAGAAAATTCGATGCAATCAACAATCTTCGAAATTCCAAGCGTACATCTGCTCTTTTTTTTTTTTTTTTTTAAATAACAAAAGGTCTTATCTCCTTTCCAAATTCTACTCCCTAACCCCCTCCTCCTTACAGGAAACGTAAAACCAACGCAACGTCGCGCTTCTTGGATATGCTAGCACCAATCATGGCGATTTATCGCTCTGATCATCCCCAAGACCTTGTTGCTCCCTTAAACGGGTTTCATCGCCCTATTTGGCGACTTTTTTGAAGCTACACTGGTCTCTGGAAAGATAATAGTAAAACAGAAGACTTCAAAATAGAAAATTTTTCTTCAGTATAAAATATAAGAAAGAGTAGGGGGAAAAAAAGCAAAGTATGCATCTTACACTTGTTATACTTATTTCTAACTTTTTAAACATTTTCTCCGAAGATTAATGATCTTAGGTAGAGTATAGTAAAAAAAAAAGGAACATGTAATTGTTAGAAATGTTATATAATATTTTTTGGGAACTTAACATATTTTCTCTACTCAGCAAGATTTTCACGTTTTCTTTACAAAAAGTTTAATCTGAGTAATCATTAAGCGCATACACTCCTCCTACATTCCTAATCTTTGAAAAGAAAATTTACATTAAAAAAAAGAAAAGAAAGAAAGAAAAACTTTAATGAATATAATTGTAAAAGTACCATTTATTGCAATTTTATTCAATGTGTACTTATGCTAGAATTTAGTTTGTTAACTAACAAGGTTTATCTTTCACTTTTCTAAATGAATATTGATCTATAAGAATAAAATATTCAAGCATTTATTTTTTTCCCTGTGCAGGGGTGAGGAAAAAAGCCATGTAAATTTTTAGCTTCTTTCTTTTTTTAAATAAATGTATAGTACATGGGTAAGTAAATATAAATACCTGTGTTACTCTTAATATAATAAATCGCTTAAATATCTACACAATACTTTTAAGGTGGTTTAAAAGAAATTTCATCCCCCCCCCCCTCATTAGATTTATAAATTGTCATCTAATATATCATACCAATGTTGCATTGTTTTTATTTCCATAGTAATTATAATTTTTGCGCAGTTGTTCCTAATTTATATTTAGACTTATATTCCTAAAAAAAGATCCCTGAATAGTCAAATATTTCTGTCAATTCCATACATGGTTATAATATAATTTCCTTTGGGTTTAAAAGAGTACAGCCGGCTAGAAAGGGCATGTTTTGGATCTTCTAGGGTTTTCTTCAGATGCTTATAGATATTTTTCAGATTCTTAAGAGCAGTTCTTTTTATTTTGAAATTCATTCTTTCAATTTTCAAAGCATTTAAAAAGAATATTGAGTGGATTTTTACTATACAAGCAAATGTTTTAATGCAAAAAATAGACCCTTTTTCTTTTTACTATTTAAAATCATAGGAATGCACATTTTAAAATTTTCCAAAGGGGAATAAATCTTCAGGACAAAAAAAAGCTAGGTGAGTAAAAATAAGAAATTAAAAGACCCTTTTTCTTTTTACTATTTTAAAATCATTGGAATGTACATTTGAAAATTTTCCAAAGGGGAATAAATCTTCAGGACAAAAAAAGGTAGGCGAGTAAAAATAAGAAATTAAAAAGGGGAGTAGAGAACTTAAAAGGCAGTTTAAGAAATAGAAAATAAAACTACTTACTCTTTTTTTCAAATTGTTTTAAAAGCAAAGTATCTAGGAGATTTGCCCCAGTGCACGGCCACCTAGTAATAGGTAGAGCACTATGCACTAGAGATTTTCTCCTGGCAATTGCTCTTAATATATCTGATGATTTGATCTGATATACCACGGTAATTCAGGTAATCTGCAGGCTCAAGCTCTTAGCTTTTTCTCAGATATACCACGGTAATTCAGGTAATCTGCAGGCTCAAGCTCTCAGCTTTTTCTCAATCTTCAAGCCGTAATCACTTAAATGAATGGAATCTCTTTAACTTAGAGATCATTAAACAAAAAATAATTAAAAAGAAAAAACACATTTATTATATATTTACTCCCTTTACAAAGAATATTCTTTCTACACACTCACACACCACCACACGAGGAAGCCGTAGCCGTTAAATAAATGAAATGACGCGGGCTAATAAAGGCGGGGAATATGGACGCTTACTAGGCATGCGCAGCCAGCCGTATTTTTAGTGTTGTGGCTGGAGTGCCGGCTGCCAGCCGGCAGCCTAGACACTTCGTTTTCCGGTGGTACAATGTTTAGCAAACCAACCAAGTATATTTTGGTTTGGAAGAGAAAGGAAGGGAAAAAAGAAGACGTAATCCTAACGTAATCGCATATTTATTTAAGATTACGATTACATTGCAGTTACATTAGGGTTCGATTATGATTAGATTATGATTATAATCGAGATGAAATCTCTTGATTATGATTATGTTGCGATTATTTCAAAAACCAAAATCTATGATTACGATTACAGTGCGATTACACGGTTTTTGTAATCGATTATAATCGACTACGATTACACGATTACGATTACTCGAAGTCTGGATCAATCAGGAAAGAGCTCCGTCTATGCATCGCCATATGGGTTACCATAAAGAAAGGAAAGGTTACCATCGCCAACAATCGCCAAATTTGTCGCCAACTTGGCGACCAAAATTAGTTGTCAAAAGTGACGCCAACTTGGCGATAACTGTATTATTTCGCCAAATTATTAATTTCTTTACAACACCAGTCGTTTGATACATCATTTGAGAGGTCTGCAACTGCTTTTCATATAATGGATGTCTTGTGTGTTATCCCCCATTCTGCTCCCCAGGGGGGACACATTTTTATTTTCTTTACAACACCAGTCGTGTTACACAAGATTTGAAAGGTCTGCAACTGCTTATTCATATTATGGATGCCTTGTGTATCACCCCCACACACTGCTCTCCCCAGGGGGGTGACATTTTTAATTTCATTACAACACCAGTTGAGTGACACATTATTTGAAAGGTCTGCAACTGGTTTTTTATATTATGGATGTGTTGTGTGTCATCCCCCACTCTGCCCCCCAGGGGGGCACATTTTTAATTTCTTTACAACACCAATTGTGTGACACATCATTTGAGAGGTCTGCAACTGCTTATTCATATTATGGATACCTTGTGTGTAACCCCCCCCCCCCCTCTGCCCTCAGAGGGGGCTCATTTTGTTATTTCTTTACAACACCAATTGTGTGACACATCATTTGAAAGGTCTGCAACTGCTTATTCATACCATGGGTTATTAACGAGCGCAGCAAGCAGGGGTAGACAATAATTTGGAATCGCGAAGCGATTACGCGGGGGGGGTTGGCGAGCATAGCGAGCAGGGGGGCGGGGCCCCCTTAGTAAAATAAAATAAAATAAATAAATACAAATTTAACAGACATGTAATTAAATTACGTGCTCGAAGCACTGAAATGACCAGTAACAAAATTGCTGTCGCAACGAAATCTTTGGCTAATAACTTCTGGCATGCGTCTAATACGGAAATGTGACTTTTGATAAACTTCATAGCTTTATTTGATTCCATAATTAATATTTTTCATTTAACCCTTTAATCTAACCACATTAGCCTAATCATGTTTTTCCGGTACGTAATATTTTAATTCAAAGATCGATTTAGTATAATGTTGAGATTAACGTTAATTTTTTGAATTTTATAAGATAAAAAAATATGTAAAGTATCAAATACAAATCTTCATGCCAATACTTTTCACAGTATTATTTTATGAACGAAGCATGAATGAAAAAATCCGCAAGACACTTAACCCTTTGAGGGAAAAAGCACTTCAGTTCTTAAAATGCTGAAATGATCGATTGACACCAGAATTTAAAAATAAATTTGTTTCAAAATGTTTAAAAGCCTTATCTGAGAAAAATAAAATTGCTATTTCAAATTACTGGCGTCAATGTGGCGTTTTGAATTTAAAATTAAGTGGGATAAATTTTATACCACCCCCTTCAAGGGGTTTAAGGGTTAAAATGCTTTTTTGGAATTAGCAATCTAAAACGCATATTACAAGTAGAAAATTCATTAAAGTTTTCAATTAAAAAAATGGTTTTTATCTTTGCTATGTAACCCGGGAAGCCCGGACTCGATCTATTAGTATATATAAAATACAAACGGAAATTTTCGGTTTTCCGCTTATTTCTTTAGTTCTACTGAAGCGATTTTCATGAAACTTATACTGTTAGACAGATATTATTTCAGGGAAGGTTTTCATACATAGTATACATAATTCTGCGTAGAATAGTTATAAAGTTATGATGGAAAGTTCTTTTATTTTGTACGAAAGGGTTACCATTAGGCATTTATTTTTCATTTGGCGACAACATATAAAACTATCTTTGTTAAGGAATTGAAACATTTAAGTCAATTCGAAATGAAAAGATACAAACATCCCAAAAAACAAATAAAAAAAATATTATTGATTTTAGTTGAAATACGAATAAGAAAAAAATGAATTAGAAATATTATAAGATAAAAATATTTAATTTAAAAATGGGATTGATCTTTGTACGACTTAAAAGAAATATTCGTTTTCAAAGTCGATCCAATCAATAAGTGACAATTTATCACTTTTTTTGCTTATATATTTGGCTTCTTAAATAACAAAACATTTACCTGAAATTAAAATTAATATATAAATGACGCCATTTTTGTAACAGAGTTTTTGGTACTACTTGGTTATTCCGCCGATCATTTTCGCCAAATTATAAAATCGCCAAACTAACAGCCTAATTATGCATGTTGATGTAATTTTTATTTTAAAAAACGAAAGAACAAATAAATTAGTAAAACAAGAATAAAAATACAAATAAAAATTGGAATTAAAAACCACTTGATAACGTTTTAGAATGTGTATCGTGTATAATGTCATTGAATGCGACATTCACAAATATCCATTATTGACCTGCAATCTTATAATTTGGCGGTAGTTTTTCAGTCTTCGGAATAACCAAGCAGTACCGAATTTTATAAATATGTCAGAAATAATCTACCAGATGTGGATGTATTTTAATAGTCCTTCCGGCAGTGCCGGGAGGAGGAGGTAGCTTTCATATACTTATGCATATATTTATTTATTTTAAATTAAGTTATATTAGTAGAACCTGGTTATGAGCTTGGTCGAAATCTTAATTCCGATGCACATGCACACTCATATTGAAATCGATTAATATATATATGCGATAACTCAGCCATTTTGTAAGATAAAGACGAAACAGAAAATGCTCTGAATCTTTGTATCAAGGTCAAATGCATAAAAGAAAAATCTTTTTCAATTTCTCACTTTCTTGTACCTAATTTTAAATTTTAAAATGTATAAATTCTTTTAAATGGCCGCCATTTTGAAATAAAATGGCGGATGGAACTGAGTATCGAACTCGATTCAGGCCTCAGTATATACTATGTATACACCAAGTTACATCCAAATCGATTCATAAATACGCGTGTTATCACGTGACAAAAATCAGGTCGTTTCAAAATGTCAGCCATAAGAAAAATTCAAAGTGCAATAACTTAATCATTTTTTAAGATATAGACAAAATAAAAAGTGTTCTGGAATCGCTGTTTTAGGTTCTAACACGTAAAAGAAAAATATTTTTCAACTTATAATTTTTTCATATTTAATTTTAAATTTTTTATAATTTAAAATGGCCGCCATTTTGAAACAAAATGGTGGATGATGCTGGCCAACGAACTCGGTTGAGACATTTGTATGTACTATGTACATACCAAGTTTCATTCAAGTCCGTTCATAAATACGCATGTTATCACGTGACAAATATCAGATCGTTTCAAAATGTCAGCCATAAGAAAAATTCAAAGTGCTATAACTCAACCATTTTTTAATATATAGACAAAATAAAAAGTGTTCTGGAATTGCTATTTTAAGTTCTAACACGTAAAAGAAAAATATTTTTCAACTTTTAATTTTTTCGCATTGAATTCTAAATTTAAAATTTTTTTAAAAATTTAAAATGGCCGCCATTTTGAAACAAATTGGCGGATGATGCTGGCCAACGAACTCGGTCGAGACATTTGTATGTACTATGTACATACCAAGTTTCATTGAAATCGGTTCATAAATACGTTAGTTATCGCATGACAAAAATCATATATATATATATATATATATATATATATATAGTCCTAAAATTTTAAAGTTTTGAATGAACTTAAGTTCACGAAAAATCCACATGATCAGCGCTATAGCTGCAATAATCACGTAAATTATGTATATAGCACTTTAAGAATAATGTGTAACGGCAGATCCAAAGTCCCGTGCCATAATGAAAAATGATATCAAACTATTAAACTTTAAAGGAAATAAAAACGAGTAAGAAAAACAGTATAAAGACAATATAAAAAGGCTGTGGATCTCATCAGCGGTGGGCAGTTTTAAAACACAGCAAATACATATGAATGGCTATGGAAAAGGACTATTATAATGTAGTGGCAGTGGGTTTCGATCAGAGTGCTACAATTAAAAAAAATCAAATGTACAAAAACATTTGAAATCATAACACTCCCCCACCGGACCCAAACGCCACAGAAAACAGCATATAACACATTTAAAATTGATACTGCCGAAATGAACAAGTATGTAATATAACTTAAAACAGAAATAAATAAAGTTGTATTACCCAAGCTTCAGAGAAACAGCCACACAAAACAACTAAAAACCAGCATCCAAAAACAAACCGTATTCGTTTCCATGTCGTTGCCACACGATTGCAGTCATATCCTTGTAAAACCGTCCAAAAGGCTTTAAGTTATACAAATCATTAACTGTCAATCACATAGCAATTACTTAAAAATGCAGACTGTCAGTAAAACTAGTATATTTTTTAATAAATTTTAGAGGTAAATTATT